>CM056727.1:42272071-47197071 GCA_029844215.1 Przewalskia tangutica | reverse complement strand
AGAAGAAGGAGAAGAAGGAGAAGAAGGAGGAGGAGGGGGAGGAGGAGGAGGAGGAGGAGGAGAATGAGAAGGAGAAGAAGAAGAAGAAGAAGAAGAAGAAGAAGAAGAAGAAGAAGAAGAAGGAGAAGAAGAAGAAGAAGAAGAAGAAGAAGAAGAAGAAGAAGAAGAAGAAGAAGAAGAAGAAGAAGAAGAAGAAGAAGAAGAAGAAAAAGCAGCATAAGAAGAAGAAGGAGGTTTTTTCTTCAATGTTGTTTATTTTGTAGTTCAGTGCTTTAGAAACCCTGATTTGTGGTATTTGTTTAACTTGTTGTGGTTGTGTGGTTGTAAATAGTGTAGGTGGTTGTGAAATTGTGGATTTTGCTAGTATTTTTGTTGTTGTTGTACTCTAGGGTTAGGTAAATAAGGCTTGCACTTTTGTTGATTTTTTCCAACAGTTGCAGTGGTTGTTGCAACAGCTTTAGCACTTGTTTGACAAAAGCAAACATCTATTGGTATATTTTGTTTATGTTTTGATCATTGTGTGTTTGTAAATATCACACTGATAGTGAAATAAATGATTTTGACGTTGTTCTTGTTGTCCTTGTATTGTAAGGTTTAGGAAAAATGACATTGTCTTGATTTTATTTTTATCCAACAGTTAAGTGAGTTATTGCAACAGATTCCTCATATGTTGGTAAAAATAAAACATTTGTTGAGTTTGTTGCAGCAACAGAATCAGTTGTTGCAACAAATTCATAATCTGTTGCAGAAAATCAAAACAGTTTCTAAGAAAACTGCAGCAACTCTTTTCTTTTTTCCAACAGCTGAAGAATCTATTGCAATAACTTACTAGTTGTTGCAACAACTTTCTCAGCTATTGTAACAATTTCCTCAGATGTTGCAACAACAGATTTATTAATTGTTGTAATAGATTATACAGTTGTTGGAAAATCCGATTACTTATTCTATTCTATTCTATTTTATCAACCTATGCAGCTGTTTTTCCTTGTTTTCTTTGAATGATACACAAATCAATTGAAATTGTATTTGTTTATCTCTTGTGTGCAAATAAAATGAGAAAAAAAAAGGTACATCAAAGGAATATAGATAAAGTAAATGACCCAATGGTCAAACACCATTAGAAGGTCTTACTGAACAAACTATTTAAGAATCAGTAAATGTGCAATCAACCAATAGTCAAAATGAACCACGATCTTCTAATAGAGATGAGGGCTCAGAGGCCAAGGAAACCTCCGAAGTAGAAGCGTCTGGAGATGGCCACAATGAACGTCCTGAAGATGACCAAGAATCGGGAGATAAAACTGAAGCAGATAAGGAAGATAAAGAAAATAATGAAGAAGATAAGGAAGATGAAGAGACTGATGATGAAAATGATGAAGAAGATAATAAAGATGAAGAAGATGTAGAAACTGAAAAAAATAATGAAGAAGGTGAAAAGTAAGAAGAAGATACAGATAAAAGGTCTACAACTATACGTGAAATATGACAAAAAACTACATAATGTAGATGTCAATATTACTGAGTATTCTAGTGTTGGTTTAGATCCTAAAATGCCTTCCATTGAAGATGTAGTAAAAAATTCAGTATTGTCAAGTACGGTGTGAGAATGTCGTTGGATGACCTTAATAATTTGACCAGTGATATTATGGTCAAATCAGACATGGGAAAGAGTTTTGATAACTTTAGGGGAACACTTAAAAATGAGTTAGAAGATTTCTTTAGGGCTAGTTGTTTTAGGTATTTCTTAGATTTGTCAGAAGGAATCGTTGCACAGTTTCAAATGAAAGTGGTGTATGGGCTTCTGAAATGTAGGATTATTTGTACCTCAAAGGATGATGTTTGAATAAATTTATGTGGCATGCCGGTTTATTTTGGCATGAAAGAGTTTGATATAGTTATGGGCTTGAGATGTTATCCTAATCCTGATCCTCTTCCTACTATTACATTAAAGAAGCCAAGCCGGACAGTTAATTCGGAACCAGCCAAGAAAGCAAAGGGAGCAAAAGGTAAGAAGGATGTTGATTTAGTGGATTTAGTGGGAAAGAGCTACAAAGAGAAGTACTTGTTTGAACATTTGGAGTCCAGAACTGTGTCCACAAAGCATAAGGAGTCTCTTTGCTTAGTTTAATTTGTCCAAGGTGTTCTTAGGGCAAAAGACACAAACCTTAACATACCACTTGGTTTGTGTAAATTTGCGGAGGTCCGGAAGGCATTCAACAACTACCCATGGGGTTTTGAAAGCTATAGGTTGACTGTTAAATAATTCTTTAAAGAATTGAAGCCAACTGTGAAGACGGTCAACCTATATGACTTCCCTTGGACTTTCGTGATAAACTTCTTCAATGTATTATCTTTCATTTTTTTTCATTTTAATCATTATTCTAATTGTTGCTGGCATATTTTTTTCTAGGCTTAGGCATTTGAAGCCATTCCTCACCTCCGACATCAAGTGAAGGGCTACTCCAAAGAAGTTACTTGTCCAAGAATACTTAGATGGTTGGCTGCCAAGAGCAATACTAAATTGCATGTTGATATTTTTAACCCCCTAAGGATGAGGTAAGCCTCAGTAATATAATTTGTATATAATAAACTTACTTTTATAGTCTTGAAACTAGTTGTTGCAATAATTTTTATAATATGTTGTAACAACATCTAAATCTGTTGCAATAACTTCTCAATCTGTTGGATAATGTCCAACAAGTATGACATCTGTTACAACAGATTGCAGTTGTTGACACTCAATTTTAACCAATCTTTTAGTCATTTTTTGCAATTTTAAGCATTTTAGGACACCACATTTCAATCATAATTTTTTGTATTTTTTACCTAATATTCTATGTTTATTTTTTCACAAAAATAGCATTGCATCTTTTTATTTTAAATTAAGCATTATGTCTTTGTTAATATTATGTGTCTATTAATATTACACCGTCGTTTTATTTTTAATAATGTTTGCATCTCTTTAAATAATTAATTGACATCTCGTTTTTACTTTTAATTAAGCATTAAACATTTCTTAAATATTGTATTTTATTATTATTACATCGGCATTTTCATTTTAATAATTTTGCATCTTTTAAATAATATTTTTTTAAAAATAATAAACACTTTTTGTAGTTTCATCAAATCAGTCCAGTCTGAGGCTCAATTTGAATCAGTCAAATTCAACATTTTTTTATTATTATTATTATTTCATCACAACATCCTTTTTATTTTATCTTAATCATACACCTTTTATTTCCCCAAAATAAAATACACACTTTTCAATAAAATACCCACTTTTCATTTTCCCTTTAAAAACCAAACCTTAAAAATTCCCTATACATAAAATGCACCCCCTCCCGCTCTTTTAGAAACCATCAGCCGCAATATACATTTCCCTCTCTCTCATTTTTATTATTTTCAAAACCTCTCATCTTCTTCAACCCATCTCCTCTCTCCGCCCGTCACCGCCACACGCCATCACCGGAGAACCACTGCACGAATCCCACGACCCTCACACTCCCATCTCCTCCTCACTCTCCCGCTGCTCACCGTTGAACCACTGCTCTATCCCGTCACAATCAGTGACCCGTCGACCAGCAACTCCTACCACCTGGCGGCATCGCTCCGGTGTTACACCATGGAAATGACGCCGCCATCCTATTTTTTCTTTCGAGTCTCGCTGTATTTGAACTCCGACAATGCTATTGTTTGGTCTACATCTTTATTGCTATATTTTGTGTTTGTTGGACTGATTTTCCTAGCTTTCGTTTGGCTTTATTTTTTGTTGGCATCTGTTGGTTGTTTGGACCGATTCTCTCGACTTTTTGAATCTGCCCAGAGTTTTTTTTAAAAAAAACTCCGGCGACTATTTGTTCGGCTTTATTTTTGGGTTTTGATGGTGTTTCATTTGGGATATTGGGTGTCAGAAAAATGAAGTTCTTGCTGTAGAATTTGATACATTTATGGATGAGAAGTATGGTGATGTGAATAGAAACCATGTTGGTGTTGATTTGAGCAGCCTTGTGTCTGTTAAAGTGAGTAATGTTAGTTTAAGGCTGTTTTTGCCGTTGGTTATGACTACTTTGGCATTTTGTTATGGGATTTGGTTATGTGGTTCATTTGTTAAAAGAACTGTTTGTTATAGTTGGAAAAGTTACTGATTTTGCACAAATACTATTTGGCCGATGAAAGAATCTCCGTCTAATTTTCAAGGTCTCCCCTGTACAAAAGACGGGTTTATTTTTTGTTTTACTTATTAATTCTTGTCATTGCTTTAGAATTATTCATTCCATTACTAACACTTTTACTAAGTGTTTATACAGGTATTCGGAGATGCATCTTGTGCAGAATGCCTAAAAAGACTAAAAAAGATGTCCCGAAGTCTTATTTTATGTCGTTGCATTTAATTTTAGTTTTATTATTCTGTATTGTATTTTATTTTAATTGTAAATTATAAAAAATGTTTAGAATAGGTAGATTAAAAAGCCAATATATAATTAACATTGGTTTGATCGTATAGCCGCAAGTTTGCGGATCTTAAAGGATGCTTAACCCCTTCCCTTTAGGATAATAAAGAACTCTGATCCAGAATCTCATTAAATTCGCAGACCATTACATGGAGATTAATTGCTGTATTTTTATTGTAATAAATCAAGTGTCATAATTCACTTAACTAATTAGGTGGCGACTCCTCAATATAAGCATTTTTACTCCGTCCGTGCTTAGCGCCAAAGAAGCGGCGTTGCGGATCTGCGTTCGGACCACGAGGTTAAAAAGCAGCGCGACATGGCGACCATTTGGGGATATCAGGTTTTTAACCACAGCAAACTCAGGTTAATTAAATATTGCTCTTTATACTGCTTTTGTTGTAAATATTTTAAATTGTTTGCTTTTAATTTTGTAATTAACTGCTTTAACTACTACTCTCTTTTACTGCGTTCCTTAAATTGACATTCCGTTCATATTTCTTCTCTTACGGAAATTCACACTATCAGACACTACACGTGAGGTGCGCTTTGTGCATCAACAAATTTCTTTCATAAAACCCAAATTTAAAAAGAGTTGGCAATATACGTGGAGTGTCCGGTCCAACCGGTGGCCGCGCAACCTTCTCACTCGAGTGTCCGCTCGGAAACCTTGCGTCTAGTAAGCCAAATCTTAGAAAACTTAAGATAGAGCTATATCGCCCTTATTTTTAAGTCATGCATGCATTTACCTTAGGTGGGTCGGTCCTTGGTATCGTCTCCACAATTAAGAAATCCATCATAACTAGTCAACGGGTGTCACAACCCAATGATCAATCCACATATTATGTGTAACGTGATAATGATAGACGGATCCAAGCTTAATCATGACATGCCAACATTAAAAAAAGTGCATTGTCATTTGGTCGTCATTTCCAACAAAACATTGCAGTTTAACGGTTTGGGCCTATTTATCATAATCTCGTATATCTGGCGTTTAGGCTCACCTCTGGCATAAGAGATGTCCCAAGCATATTAGGGTGCACACTTGATTTGCATGTTTTTGTTTACTATTGTTTATCGCTAGCAACTTTGTACATATTATTTAAAGTATTAATTATTCTTTCAACTCTGTACATACCATGTTATGTACTTGTAACTCCGGGCACGAGCATTTGTACTTTGCACTTTTTGTTGTCATACTACAATCAGGAATTCTGCTGGGGCAATGCCATATATTTTGCTCTTTGCACTCTAAAACATCACGACTCGGACCTTGTGAAGCATCAACCTTCAGTCTGGTCGAACCAATCAGGGGAGTTTTTGATTATACTGTCACACCCCTACATTTTATTATTTTTATGACTTTCCTACTCTAACTCATTCCTCATATTTTTGCAGGAAGATCGTCCTTGCAAACAGTCGGGGACGGTCATTTTAAAACATTATCTCGGAGATACTCCAGGAAAGAACAAAACAAAAGCGTCACAAAGATGACCAAGAGATATTTTCGACTGAAAGGAGTCGATCGACGCCAGTAGAGCAAACCAATCAGAGGAATCTTTGATTATATTTTCATACTCTCGCATTTTATTACTTTTTCGTCACTTTTCTACTCTCACCCTTTGCTCTTATTTTTTGCGGCCAACACCAGATTCAACGAGGCATACATCTTGACCTGATTCTCTTGACAAGATACGTAGGCAGCCACATCGGCTACGGTCATACCATTTACAATCTTTTATCTCTTATTTTTGCACATAACAAATAAGCTTATTTGATCACCTTGATAGAGCAGACAAGCTACCTACACATGACTCGATTTTGTCTAGTGGAAAGTTCGGCATCCTCATACACCAGAAATAGGGCATATTTGAGGATCACATTCATGTTTGACATCTGTACAAAAGCGTCATCTGGACCTACAGGATCCCATCCACATTATATTCGTACACGAATGATGTTTCGACTCACAGGGTCATATTCTCATCCTTATCTAGTCATTTTTACATTACTTATATCTATGCATTAACTTTTCATCCAGATTGGGTTTGCAAGAACTTCAACATCATTTCAACACAGACGGATCGCAAATGCACAACGTCTATGCAACGACATCATTTCAACTCAGGCAGGTCACAAATCAGGTACGTCCCTAAAACTGTTTCATCTATGTTTCGTCTATGCAACGACGAACATCTGCATCGCGTCTATGCAACGACGTCATTTCATTTAAGTTTGTGCAACGGCTTCATCCATGTTTTGTCTATGCAACGACGAACATCTGCATCACGTCTATGCAACAACGTCATTTCATTTAAGCTTATGCAACAACTTCATCCATGTTTCATCTATGCAATGACGAACATCAGCATCGCGTCTATGTAACGACGTCATTTCAATAGCCTATGCAACGGCTTCATCCATGTTTCGTCTATGCAATGACGAGCGTTTGTATCACGTCTATGCAATGACGTCATTTCAATAGCCTATGCAACAGCTTCATCTATGTTTCATCTATGCAATAACGAACATCCACATCACGTCTATGCAACGACGTCTTTTCAATAGCCTATGCAACGGTTGCATCTATGTTTCGTCTATACAACGACGAACATCTGCATCACGTCTATGTAACGACGTCTTTTTATTTAAGCCTATGCAATGGCTTCATCCATGTTTCATCTATGCAATGACGAACATCTGTATCGCGTCTATGCAACGACGCCCTATCATGTAAGCCTATGCACTGGCGTCATTGTTAGGCATATTTTATATACACTTTTTGAGTCATTTTTAGTTAGTATTTTTCTCATTTCGTTTGTGTTTAGTACAATATTAGGTTTGTTTTTTTTCTTTTGAGTCACATCGGTCCTAAATGGAGAAATGACAAAAAGATGATGAAATGAGCTTGATTTAGATGGAATTACACACTAAAAGAACCAAGAAATGAAGCCTAAGAAGTCCCGGGAAGCATATGAGGAATCAAACGAAGTCCGGACGAGAAAATAACGAAAAATCAAAAAATCCAGAATGGGAAGCCACCGGTACCGCGGTACCGTAATGCAGAATTGCGGTGCCTAATATTCATAGAGGCTGCAGTACTTTCGGGACCGCGGTGCCAACGTGGGATTTCTAATTTTCTGGGTCGATTTTTAGGGTAAAGGGTCCAAAACGTGATTTTTCTCTAGACTATAAATTCCTAAAATCTTGACCTAAAGAGGGCATCTGGTACATATTCTAATTTTACTTTGGGGAGGCAAAGAATGAGGCTACAACACAATATTTGAGGCAACTTTGGTTCAAGTTCTTATTTCTTTCCTTTGTTTTTATTTCAGTTCATGTTGGATTATGTATTAGTTCTTAGCGTGATTATGGCTAGGGGTTAAACACTTTATTAGAGATTTCCTTTTGAATCGCTTGAAACTCTATCTCATGACTTAATGCATTAGTTTGATTTCTTCTTCACTTGATTAAGATTTAGTCAATAATTGGTATGAATGTTTGATAGTTAATTGATCACTAATTATCATAACATATATGATTTCGAATCAAGAACCGAGAGAAGATATTTGAATATGTTGTAATTGAATAGACATAGGTTAAAATCGCGGACGAACGTACCCCGATACTTGTGTAGCATTATAGGTTACTGTTCTTAATCCTCATATATGGTAAATTCTATCATAGAAATATAGAAGAGTTCTGCACTCGGGTTGAGCGATTATATATCATAACTGAAATATAAGACAGTCTAGTTAACCGCTATCTTAACGTAGAAGATTAAGAATTGAATAGAGTGGATAGTCGAGGATTTTGGAAGCCTTAATTCTTTCTAACTGATTAAACCCCAATAATTTAGATTACTTCTCGCAATTATTCTAGTAGTTAGATAAAAACTCAAATCAAATATCATTTGCCAAATAGATAATCTAGAATAGATGTTCGGTAATTAGAAATCAGTCTCTGTGGACGATAAACTCGATCTTACAGACTATATTACTTGTGAACGATACATACACTTGCATGAACAATTGGACACGGCCCTAACAATCATCTGCATCTTCATTCAGGCACCCACCTTCTAATGCGGGTATTTTAAATTCAATCACGCATTTGCACCGGCATCATCAACATCTTCATTCAGGCACCCACCTTCTAATGCGGGTATTTAAAATTCAACCACGTCTTTGCACTGACATCATTTGCATCTTCATTCATGCACCCACCTTCTAATGCGGGTATTTTAAATTCAATCACGCCTTTGCACCGGCATCATCTTCATCTTCATTCAGGCATCCACCTTCTAGTGCGGGTATTTTAAATTCAATCACGCTTTTGCACTGCCATTATTTGCATCTTCAATCAGGCACCCACCTTCTAATGCTGGTATTTTAAATTTAGTCAACGTCTTTGCACCGACGTCATCTGCATCTTCAATCAGGCACCCACCTTCTAATATGGGTATTTTAAATTCAGTTAACGCTTTTGCACCGGCATCATGATGCCACTTTCGTTCGAAAATGACAAATATCTGCATTGCGTCCGGAAACGACGCCACTTTCATCCGTAAATGACGAATATCTGTATTTGCGTCCGAAAACGACGCCACCTTCGTCCGGAAATGACATCACCTTCGTCCGGAAACGACGAACATATGCATTTGCGTTCGAAAACGACGCTACCTTCTTCCGAAAATGACGAACATCTGCATTTACGTCTGGAAACGACGTCACTTTCATCCGGAATAACGAACATCTGCTTTGTGTCCGGAAATGATGCCACCTTCGTTCGGAAATGACGAACATCTGCATTTACGTTCGGAAACGACGCCACCTTCGGTCGAAAACAACGAACACCTGCATTGCGTCCGGAAATGATGCTATATTCATCCGGAAACGATGAACATCTGCATTTGCGTCCAGAAATGACGCCATTTTCGTCCAAAAAGGACAAACATTTGCATTGCATCCGGAAACGATGCCACTTTCGTTCGGAAATGACGAACATCTATATTTGCGTTCGGAAACGACGCCACCTTCGTCCGGAAATAACGAACATCTGCATTACGTCCGGAAACGACGCCACCTTCGTTCGGAAATGACGAACATCTGCATTTGCGTCCGGAAATGATGCCACTTTCGTCCGAAAATGACGAACATCTGCATTACATCCGGAAACGATGCCACCTTCATCCGGAAATGACGAACATATGCATTGCGTCCGAAAACGATGCCACTTTCGTCCGAAAACGACGAACATCTGCATTGCGTCCGGAAACGACGCCACTTTCGTCCGGAAACGACGAACTGCATTGCGTCTGGAAATGACGCCGCCTTCGTCTAGAAATGACGAACATCCGCATTGCGTCCAGAAATGACGCCATCAACATCTACAAACATCTTTTGCATTTTTACCTCGAAAACAAACACCCTAGAGGCAGTTCAGCGAACAAACACCCTGTATTTTCGGGTATTCCATCGTAACTGCAACCCAGTGTCATTATAATTCAACACTGGGACATAATTTTGAATCGACATTCGTCCGTCTTTAATTTTCTAGCATCGCAGCAATCCAGTGTCCTCATAATTCGACACTGGGACAAAAATTTAAATCTGCATCAGCTTTGCTTTTTATTTTTTGGGCATCACAACGACCCAGTGTCATCATAATTTGACACTGAGACAAAATTTTGAATCTGCATCAGCGTTGCCCATTAAGAATGACACATGTTTCAACAGATCTTATAACTTCTTTTAAATAGGTGTTGTTTTTATAATTTGGCACCATTTTGATATATATATGTGCTTTCTTGTTATAGGTTGTTCACCCCTGACTTGTCCCAACAGTTAGAGAGTTAATGATGTCATTTCTTACTTCTTTTGTGCCCTTAGAATTTGAGCCTGACATATTGATTGATCATTTCAAAATAGAATTAGTTGGAGTGACATTCATCATACTGAAATCAAGTAGTGTTAATGGTGTTGATGGGGTTGTTGGTGTTAGTGGTGTTGTTGTTGATAGTGCTAGTGTTAGTGGTGGTGGTGATAATGATCAATGTTCTAAAAGACGCTAGGCGGAGGCTTAGCGGAGCTTGGCCGCCTAGCGCTTAGACGGCTAGGCGGGCGCCTAGACGGATTCCTAGGTGGGGGCCTAGGCAGATGTATTTTTTTTTAATATTTTACATCAATTGTATATATATCATATATGCATAAAATATATAAATCATAAAATTAATACATTCTTAAGTAGTTAATAAATTCATAAATCATGTTATTCGAATACTAAAATTTTGACATTCAGATAATTTGTAATTTTTGAGAAAAACACATACATTAATTTGCTGATTTTAATGAAATAATGGATAGTCTTGTGACTTTACCCATACTACGGGTAAAGTATAGTTACGACGTGCATTGTGCATATATGTCACTACTAAAAAAGAAGAAATTAGTGGCAAACAAATTTTGTAGGTAACGGTAAAATTCATCACTTCTCTTTTTTTGTTTCCACTAAATCTAAAATAAAACACCTACCCCAACCCAAATTAAAATTAGTCCATTTATGATTTATTCCTAAACCAGCATTGATACATCAAGATTTCCAGCCAAAAACTTATTCCATAACTGGCCCAAACCCGTAAGACCATCTAGCTCTTTTATTTTTTCTGTCCAACACCCCATATCCCAAACCTAAAAAGAAAAGAAAACCTAATGTCTCCCCATCCGCCGCCGCACCCCAAGCCCCTCCATCGATACCCGAATTCGGCGTCTTCTTCCCTATCAATATCAAAAAGGTCTGTCGACACGCCTCTTTTGCCTCTATTCTATTTTATATATATATTGTGTTGGGCCGCCTAGGGCAAACTCGGGACAGTCTGGGGGCGCCCAGGAGGCCGCCCAGACAATTTTTTAGAACACTTATAGTGATATTGTAAGTGATGGTGTTGGTGGGGTTGATGATGTTGTGGCAGGTACTGCCAGTGAAAATATTAGAGATGATGATGATGATGTTCATCAAAGTTGTGGTGTTAGTGGATTTGGTGGTGGAGTTGGTAGATATACTCCACTTAGTGGTAGATTTTCTTATGTTGGGGTCGGTACATCTAAGGTGTCTTCACGTGCTTGTCAATGTGATACTTGCAAGAACATAATGAATGAGTTGATTACAAAGGTTGAAGAGTTGACCAATGCTCAATAAGACACTAATGGTCTCATTCAAAGTTTGATATCTAAGAGGGGTGTCAATCCGTCTAAGCAGATTTTAGAGCCATATACTCCTATTGAGATTAGGAAGAAGTAGAGAACAATTACAAGGGTACTTGCCAATATTAGCTCAAGAAAATATGCCCAAAAGAATACTCTTTAACCTTCACTTGCTAATGTTGGGCCAATTGTATTGCAATACATATATATTTATAAAAATGTGAATGCCCAAAAGAAGAAAAAGGTTACTGCCATAATCAATTCCAAAAAGGCACCTCAACTATACTCGATACATTCATTTAGCCCCAATAACTTCATGGATATGACAAACATGCATAAGTGATGGCTGGAGTGTAAGTCTAGAATACTTGAGGTTGAGGTATTTGTTGCAGCAGATCAAGCATCCGCTGCAACAGATCATTTAGTTGTTGTAACAGCTTACATATTTATTGCAACATATCCTTGATCTGTTGTAACATATGAATTAGTTATTGCAGCAACTCACTATTTTTACATTTTTACTCATATGTTCTTGCAACTAATGACTGACTATTTTAATTTATATATTATAGTATGTATTTGAAATCATGTGCGTCAGAGGCAGATCAATTTCGTGGAGCACTACGATTCCAGGAATATAAACTTGGACCTCAACTTCTACAATTATATGTTAAAGACGTACGAAGAGTTGACTAAGAATAGTACAATTATAGGTGTTGCGCCATTAAAGGAAAGACTTGCTTCATTTGTGTGGGATGAAGATTATGTCAAGTATTGTTTGGGTAGTATACCATTTCCATGTGGTTGTTCATGGGTTGGTGTAAAAAGGGTCATAACTATCATGAATATAGATGTTAAACATTTTGTCACTCTCGAGTTCATGATTGAGGAGAGAGTGATAAATGTATATGATTGCAACATTCCTATTTTTGAAGATGATGCTTTCTTCTGACGCATGCAACTCGTGCTAGAATTATGGCCCAAGCTGCTGAAGTAGAGTGACTTGTTTAAGCATTTTTCTAAAAAAACTGTTCAACGAACCGTGGGAGTTTGATCAAAAAAATATATCATCTGTAATGTCTCTAACATGACATTTGATTCATATTCTCTGCATTCATGGAGCACTTGCTTATCGGCACTTGTATGTCACCGTTGATAACTTTATTGAACGATAACACAGTGGCAATGATGCAATAAGAGATGGGCAGTGGGTATAGTTGAAAAGGTGTTGGAGCCTTGAATTTGGGCCGTGAACAATTATTTAAGATTTGTGATTTTTGGGTTGTTGTACAATTTCTTTTATGTTTCTACTTTTTTATGTTATTGATGGATTATGTAATGTTGTTATATATTTATAAATGTATGTTTGGTTTGGTGTTCAATACCAGTACAACCTCTAAATCAGTATGTTATTAAGTTGTGTCAGTAGTTTCAAACAAGTTATCAATATGTTGCAATAAATTACTAATCAGTTGGTAAATACTCAAACAGTTGTTGCACTTGTTGTAACAGATGAGGAAAGTTTTTGCAACAGATTCGTTATCTGTTGCACTAACCTCTGCAACTGTTGGATAAAAATCAAACAATATGTCATTAGATTTTCATATTATGTTAAGTAGTTTCAAACAAGTCAATAATTAAATAATTGTTGCAGTTGTTGCAACATATGAGTAAGTTGTTGCCATAGATTCTCTATTTGCTGCATTATATTAAGTAACAACTTAAGAAATCATTGCAACAACTGGCTATTTGTTGCACCATATGTAGCAGTTGTTGCAACAAATCAAACATATGTTGCACATGTTCAACAAGTAAGAAATATGTTACAACAGATATCATAATAGTTGCAACAAGTTTCTCAATTATTGCAATAGGTGACTAAGTTTTTGCGACAATGTACTTAGTTCTTGCAATAATGTGCTTAGCTGTTGTACTGTTTTTACTCCATTGGTCACTAAATATCATTGATTTCAATTGTTTATCACTAAATATGGGTGAATCAAGCATTTTTCACATCAAATCACTCTTATGATCACTCATTTTAGCGCATAGTCATGTAGTTGATCATCCGTCTTGACTCAAAAAATCATCACATTGATTAAGTATCATTAATTTCAATTATTCATCACTAAATATCATTGATTTCAATTATTTATCACTAAATATGGGTGAATTAAGTATTTCACATCAAATAACTCTTATGATCACTCGTTTTAGTGCATAGTCACGTAGTTGATCATCCGACCTAACTCAAAATACCATCAAATTAATTAAGTATCATTGATTCTCAATTGTTTATCACTAAATATAATTTTCAATTGTCACTAAACATAGTGAATAAAGTATTTCACATCAAATCACTCTTATGATCACTTATTTTAGTGCATAGTCACATAGTTGATCATCCGTCTTTACTCAAAATATCATTAAATTAATTAAATATCATTAATTTTAATTGTTTATCACTAAATATCATTGATTATTGTTTATCACTAAATATGAGTGAATAAAGTATTTCATATCAAATCACTCTTATGATCCCTCATTTTAGTACATAGTCACATAGTTGATCATCCGTCCTGACTCAAAATACTATCAAATTGATTAAGTATCATTGATTTCAATTGTCTATCACTAAATATCATTGATTTCAATTGTTTATCACTAAATATAGGTGAATCAAATATTTCACATCAAATCACTCTTATGATCACTCATTTTAGTGCATAGTCACATAGTTGATCATCCGTTCTGACTCAAAATACCATCAAATTGATTAAGTATCAATGATTTCAATTGTTTATCACTAAATATGGCGAATCAAGTATTTGACATCAAATTACTCTTATGATCACTCATTTTAGTACATAGTCACGTAGTTGATCATCCATACCGATTCAAAATACCATTAAATTGATTAAGTATTATTAATTTCAATTATGTATCACCAAAAATTATTTATTTTAATTATTTATCACTAAATATCATTGATTCCTTTTGTTGATCACTAAATATGGGTGAATGAAATAGAATCTGTTGCAACAAGTACTAAATCTGTTGCAACAAGTAACTTAGTTGTTGAACAAGTCATATCACTTGCTCCATATGCAAAACAGTTGGTCACAAAAAAACTACATGCCAAATCCCGAGTTGCACCATAGTTGTTAATTTTGCACTATCTTGTAATAGGAATTACTCTTGTTGGTGTTTGCAAATTTGGGTTTTAAGACATTTTAATTTTGTTCTTTCTTGTAATGATTTCTGTTGTTGGTGCTTTTAAACATGATTTATAATAGATGTTGATCTTATTTAAATCACAAATGTATGTTTTGTTGATGTTTCTGTTATTAATGAATTGCTGAATAATTTCCAACAAATAAAGAATCTGTTGCAACAACTTTATTACTTGTTGGTATTTTTGCAACAAGTGACATCCTTGTTGCATCAACTAATAAGTTGTTGAACATATTACAAAAAATAAGAGTTTTTAAGATGTACCAAATCTGTTGCAATAACTAAGTTACTTATTGGGGTTTAACCAACAAATGACACGACTTGTTACAGTAAATGGGTTGGTTGTTTGAGTTTTCCAACAAATGGAAAGACTTGTTGCAGCAACTAAGTAAGTTGTTGTGGAGGAGCTTTATTCCCATAAAAATATTTCACTCTAGGTCTCAGATTTATCGAATCCGTACAAAAACATACATAACCAATTGATTTCATAACATACATAAGCAATTGACTTACAATTCCTTTCAAACTAATTCTTGTGTTTCAGACAATCCTTCTTTAAATGTCCCTTCTTTTTGCAAAGGAAGCACTTCAGATTTCCTTTATCGACACCATCATATGTAGTCACATTATTTCCATGATTTGGTGATTTCTTTCCCTTTTGTTTACCTTTCGTTGGTCCTTTTCCTTTATGACCTTGTGATTCTAAGTGAACCGGTAACAATCATTCTCTCTTTAATCGTTCCTCCTCTTGAACATACATTACGATGAGTTCATCCATGATCTATTTCTCCTTATTTGTGTTATAGCTAATTTTCAATGGACCGAATTCAGAAGGAAGAGAATTGAGAACTTGCACCAAAAAAGATTCTGAAATGGCCATATCCATTTATTTAAGTTGTTCTGCCATATAAGCCATCTCTATAATGTGCTCACGCACACCACTAATCCCATTATATTTCTTAGTAGTAAATATTTGCGGAGCTGCCCTTTTTTTTGTGATTGAAATTATTTTATGTTAAAAAAAAGAAATTACTTTTTGTTATGTTAGTACAGCCAAGCAAACGACCCCTTCAACAACCCGAAAGTCGATACATGGACACTTCCGGAACTTTTTAGACACTTTTGTTAGACATCAAGACTCCTAATTTCTATCGTATATCATATTGAAGCTCGACTATACATTCACTGACAGGATAAAAGACCCAGATGATCCCTAAAAATACCACTAGACGAACCGTGAGTATTAGACGATTATACGCTATTCTTAGGGGGTGTATTCAATTAGAATTTTAAAAGACTATTTTGGGATAAATAAGATCAGTGAATTTTAAAAGACTATTTAGATTTAAAAAGATTTATCATAAGATTTATAAAGATTTGAAAGAACAACATGAATTTATTTTTCTTTTCTATTCGGTTTCAACTTTCAACTTCACCTGGGGTTGTGCTAGATTCGTTCCATTGGATCTTTTTCCACCGTCATCGCCGCCATCGATGCTGACGGTGATGTTAAAGAATGAGAAACCACATGAAGGTTTATTGAAGGCTGACATTCTAGTGAGCAAAAAAATATCCATTTTATTCCATTTCAATACTACCTTGTTCAAAACTATCAAAATCTTACCAGCTTTTCTATCAAAATTCAATATAATTAACTAATTCCCACCACTCATCTCACTTCAGAAAATCACTCATCTCCACCAAAATTCCCACCACTCATCTCACTTCAGAATTCTCCCACCAGAAATTCCCACCACTCATCTCACGTCAACTCATCTCCCGTCAGAAAACCAAAACTCACGACTCATCTCACTTAAGAAAAGGAAAAGCAAAGAACCTAAGTGATTTCAAGAGAAACAACGCACCTAAGTTAGGGTGCGGGTGGAGAAAAAAGTCTGATGGGTTTGGGTGAGATTTTTTATATGGTTTGGTATTTATACCTCCCACTAAAAAGTCACACAAAATCCCGATTGTTTAGCAAGTTTTTGAATACCAAAAGACTTTTTGTTACTTGTTTAAAATCCTGGTTGAATACCACTAGATTTGAACACCCTCTTTAAAAAATTCTAATAGTCTTAATTAAATGTCACAAGACTTATTTAGATTATTTAAAAGTAATAACACAAGACCTATTTATCCCCAAATAGTCTTTTAAAATTCTAATTGAATACACCCACTTTTCCAATTAGAAAACAATAGTCCCTGAGTCTGGATGACAAATGAGATGAACTTAAAATTCAACCGAAGGCTTGCAGCGTGTTCGAATCCTGGTGGGAGCACTTTGCTCTCTTCTGGATAGTAGTGTTGAGGGACCGGTACTACTATCTCCGAAAATAATCTGACGTAAGCCAGAAAGCTGGATATAAACAAAAATTATTTAAAAAATAAATAAATTAGAAAACAATATAAAAATAAATGAGCAAATAACCCAGAGGGCTGCTTATAAAATTCACAGAGGTTATTTCAAATTTCATTTTCGTCCCTAGGGTTTCAAATTCAACAGTTCACCCTTATTTTGTCAATTAACAATGGCGTAACTTCTATTCGCCGGCGAGTTACTTTTGTCGCCGTCACAAACTCTGCGCCGGCCTTTTCTTCCGGTACGACACAAACAGAATTATCCTGGCGATTTATGCTTTCTAGAAACTTCGATTCTTTTTATGATGTTATCGTACTAACTTTAAGCTTGAAAAAAACATTTTTTTCTGTGCATATATAAGTATTGGACTGATTATTTGACATTTTAACTATATCCGCTAATAATCTGAGTCCTCAGTCTCAATTGGATATATTTGTGTAGTAAATGAAGGATTTATAACAATTTATCAAAATTATCACCTTGCGCATTGTATAAGGAACAAAATGAAATTAACAAACTGATCACATTCTTATAGTATTCGAAGCATGTTGAATGGCATTCGGAATTATTCATTTGAGAGATCAATAAAGTTCAACCGTGATCGGTGTACTCTACTTTTAAATTGCGGCTTCTAAACTAGGAAAGGATGCCTTTGTTATGCTACAACTCTATTGGAGACTGTTGTGAAATTGAGTCCAATTTATCCATACTAAAGCATAAAGTATGACTGCAAGCTGTTGAAGTTAACGTTCCACGGGTATAAAGCCTGTAGGAAAAGGAAATTTGGTCTTTCCAGTCCGAGGTGGCACACTAAGATCTATTCTAGTCGAATTTGATAAGTTATGTTTCTTCATACAACTCCTTTTTTTTCCAACTGTAAATGTGCTTATCACTATGCATAAATGGCATTTGAAATCCTGGCTACATGAGTATATGCCACTGTCATGGTACAAATTTGCTTTCCCACAGACAATTTCAGGTGGTCCTTCCACTAGCAATCTAGATAGTGTATGTGATGGTGGCCGCATTACAGTTAATGGTTTTGGCTTCTCATACTATTCAATTACTGTTATCTTAAGCAGGTTTCAGCCAGTTTTGTTATGTCTGTTTTGAATAATTCTTCTCTTGATCAGTAATATTGTTCAATATTCCTTTGAGTATCAAAAAGGAGCTGATGGCTGCTGGTTGGACTTTTTTTTCACTTTTCTTTTTCGTGTACACCTTTGAACATTTAATTGATGATTTTAATGTGCCTTACTCAATTTTCAGTACTCGTCAGTATTGCATAAAAGTGCTATCATTCCAGCCAGCAACAGTGCCAAAAATATTAATTTTGAGGTTTATCAATTTAAGCTTTACTAAATTTTACGTTGAACTGTCGTTCACATCTTCTTTGTGAAAAAAGTTTTGGTTGTAGCAGGAATTCTCCTACTCGAAAAGCAGACTTTTGACTTTGTGTGTGTACCAAAGGCTTATTTCACCTACTCTTTTTGTTGGTATTTGATAGTCTGGTTGGACTGATAATAGAGACACAGCAGTGTTGGGTCTATTTCACACTATCTGGGTTGTGTTTTTGTATGATGATCCAGTATTTAAGAAAAAGTAAGGTAGAAGAACAAATGTCCTATTTTTGTAGTTTTAAAGTGTGGTTTCTTTGTGAAGGTTTCAGCCTTAAAGATTCTTCGAATAATTTATGCAATGGCATTGGTACTTTATTTTTTCACAACTCAGCTTTTCATTTTCTGAATAGTGAAGATGCTTCTCTAGATAGGAGAGCTCAACTTCTGTATTCAGTGTCAGAAAGTTGTCAACCTATTAATGGGTGCACCAAAGCAGAAGTGGACATCAGAAGAAGAAGCTGCCCTTAAAGCTGGTGTAGCAAAGTATGGGGTTGGCAAATGGAGCACCATACTCAAAGATCC
Organism: Przewalskia tangutica; assembly: GCA_029844215.1. Classification (NCBI taxonomy): domain Eukaryota; kingdom Viridiplantae; phylum Streptophyta; class Magnoliopsida; order Solanales; family Solanaceae; genus Przewalskia; species Przewalskia tangutica. Next base: position 47,177,903 of record CM056727.1, on the reverse strand, counting down.
AGAGTTTTCTGGTGTGTTGCGGTCTCGCTCAAATGTGGACCTGAAGGTACCAGACATAACAACATTACCAAATCTTGTCTTCTCCTTCTGTTAAAAGCTTATTTAGTGTCATATATTCACAATCATTATTGATGCATTGCTACAATGTCTCTCTGTCTGGTTTTGCTTCTTTTTTTTTTGTTTTCTCTTCCTTTTTCTGGCTTTAACAGCCGCTCTACCTACCAAGGTAGTGGTAAGGTCTGCTTACACTCTACCCTTCCAGAACCCACGTTGTGGTACTTCAATGGGTATGTTGTTGTGGCTTGCTTTGGTTAGTAAAAGTTGCCTTGATGGGCTTAGTTTTGCTTGGACAGGATAAATGGAGGAATCTACATGTCATGGCAAGTGGTTGGGGGTCTCGGCATCGTGGGAGGGTTGTGTCTAAAAGTGTTCAGCCTACACCGAAGCACGATAACAACACTTTGGTTAGCTCCGTGGGTGAGAATGCTATAGAAGTTCTTGATGCTAAACCTCTTGCATCGTCTGGTGATGTACTGAAGGATGTTGACTCTAAAAAACCACTTTCAAGGTTATTAAGCTACCGATTCACTTAGATCTTCCTTATTCACATCTTGGATTCTGTACAATTGGTCTTGAAGGTTGTGCTTGGAGAGCTTTTAAAGAAAAACACTAGTATTATTTATTGACTGTTACACTTGGTATGTTGATGTTGTTGTTGTTGTTGACTGATATGATGCTGAAATCACTTTTTAAGAAAGCAGTGTACTCCATAAGATATCTAACAAACAAAGTTTGATATGTTGAAGCACTCAAACCCTTTTAGAAATAAACAACCATAGCATACTTTGAGACACAACCTTCTATGCATTTAATAATTGATAATATTTTTCATCAAAAACACATTTGTAAGCTATCTAATGTATTTTTTACCCAAGTACCTTTAAATAAGGAACTTAATATAAACCATTTAGTTCTGGAAGTTAGTTGGCTCTCTTATGAAAAGGTTTGGTAGCCAACTTGGTATTTTCTGATCATCGATACTTGAAGCTCCCAGTTCATATTGTTATAGTGGTATCTTGCATAGCAGCTGTCTTCGCATACATCTCTTTCCTTGTTACCTCTGGAATCAAATGTGGGTTCCTATTTCTAGGGGGGAAATCTTGCAAAACTGAGAAAAAAGGACGGTGCTTCAAGCAGAAGCATCTTTTGTTGTTGTAGCATAGAGCCTGAAATTCTTGCTTATATTTGATGCTCTTTTGTTTGTCAGTTGTGTGGTTGCAAACTCTGTTTGTGTAATTTTAAACATAGCATAAACGTTCTCAAGCTTGGATAAAGGATGTTGGTTTCGGTAGGTTGACAACCAGTAAATAGATTATCTATGATGGATATTCTGAATATGACTTCAATAGAGTGCAATGGGTAGACGATTAATATAATGTACCTATGCCATGATGCTCATGGGCAGCTTATCTCTAGTTGGATTTCCTTATCTTTCTTGTTCAAATTACGAGTTGAGATTTGGGGAGAGTGGAAAGGACAGGGTGGTGGATGACGTATAGGAAGGGAAGGCCCATCCTGTGCTTTCGAGCGACGACCCCAACTAACTTGAGATTGAGGTGTAGTTGATTGATTGGTAATTTGTTTCATTAGAAATTTCATATGAAATTGTTGGAGTAAGTGATCATGTAAGAATAATGTTGTTCTTATAACAATTTGTATTTCATTTCTTGATTAGAAAAAGTAATGTTTCATGGTAACATAGACATCATGACTCAAATTATCTCCTTGTGTTTTCTGCAAATGTGGGTTAGATTGCTTGTCCTCTTCCACTAATTTGTTTTTCTTGTAATCTATTTTTAATTCTTTTAAAAGCTTATTAAGTCCTTGAATAGATGTTGTCACCAACTATGAATTATAGCTTTTTATTAATGGATTGATTTATGTCCTTTTTCAACATTTGAAACTGTAATAACAAGTTTGGAATTTGGGTAATTTAGTTCTACAATCGCCTTTTTCCCTTCTCAAAATTACTCATGCACTTTGGAACTTGCCTTTTACTTTACAATGTACTAAACTTATGTTTCTTGTTCAGTAGTTATAGATTAGATGATCTTATACTGGAGGCAATAGCCAAATTGAAGGAACCACGTGGATCTAGTCGGAATGCAATTTCTTCTTACATAGAGGTAATAATCTCCTATTTTGAGCATACTTGATATAAGTAAGTCCAAGTAAAGGTAGTTGTTTTTTTCTTTTGAAGATTTAGTTAATTTTATTTAGCTACTGTGTTGCTAGAATTTCCCAAATTGGTTGAGGGAACAAATTGTTGTCTTCTTGAATGGTTTTGGGAAATTCTCACCTCCTGAGCTAGCTTTGAGGTTTAGTTAGGCCTAGGGTCATCCATATCTATTTTTGGTGAATCCGGTGTTGAATCCCCATGTAGTGTTGTCCACACTCCAAATGTCTAGTCTTGGGTGTACCCCAGCAAGCGGGGAGTGTTAAAATGTCCAAAACTGGGTAAAGGAACGATTTGTTATCTCCTTATCAGTACCAATCACCATCCGAGTCACCTTCTGTTAATCTAATTCGTCAATTATTTATTTTATTTTTTGGGGGGGGAGGGGGGATATAGACACCTAGTTTAGCATTTCCTAGACAATTTTATTAATTTTATTTTTTTCTTCAAACCAAAATCTGCCACCTCTAACACAAAAGCAGGGAAAGACAGACACTTATGAGTCAAGCAGATAAACAAGTCAAAATTGTTTCATGATTTCAAGAAAACAAAAAATAAGCCGCCTTCTGCCGTGTCAAACAGGTTTTGCATTATTAGGCACTTACTACAAATCCTGTATGAAATATTAACAATTTGCTAGAAGTTAAACATGCATGTTCTGTCTGTATCTTAGTTGCTAATTTTACATGGGAGCCAAGACTTGCTATGAGTTAAACATGCCTATGCTGTTTGTATCTTAGTAGCTGATAATTATGCTGGAATTTCTGTAACTTAGCTTTTCACTAGTTGGTAATGCCTTTTGATGCTTCATCGCACATACCTTAGCACCCGAGAACTATGTAAGAAGTATCAAACAGAATCGAAAAGGGTGGAAACTGGAAAGAAGTACTAGGGAACGGTTATGTGACCCAGCCCAACTTGGTCATTCGTATGGCCAAAGGTCGCTGGGACAGGATAGTGGTAATTGATCTTCCCCGCGTTTTTTATTCTAATCAAATTTCCCATCATACACTGGGACTCTTTTGTGTTTTCGACATAGACTAATGTATGTGATCATGCTTATGCTTCTTTTTGAGAGGTTAAGATGGGATTAGCTTATAAAGGTTGAAGTTGCTCACTTCGGCAAGGTTTCTTTAGTTTTAAGTGCCTGTTTTTTATCCAAAAAAAAGTTCACTTTATCCTTATTTATTTTACTCTTAGTTTAACTCAGATGATTCAAGTGTATGGACCTTGTAAATGCTGGTATATTCTTTTCTTTACTTTTTAGATGCCTATAACTCAATAGTTTTTTTCTTTTTTTTAAAGGAGCGGTTTATGGAGCCTACAAACTTTGAAAGACAGTTGGCATCAAATTTGAAGGCGTTGACTGAAAAAGGAAGACTGATAAAGGTAATCAACCTGAGAAACTGCTGTAAAATGATGTAGAACCACTCTACCCTTTCTTATGTTCAATGAGGATGCATTGGCTGCATGTAAAAGATGTGCAATGCCTGTTCCACGTTAATATAGCATTAACATCAGTATATAATGGTTATTGATTACTGAGGAAAATTAAGATAAACTGTGTCATATATTGAATTGTCCTTGTTGTGTTCTTTTTGTTGTCAATTTTTGGCACTTTTTTATTTTTCTGTGTGCTATGGGAGTTGGTGGATGTCAGGTTATCATGTCCCATTGATTAAGTTTCATTACACTCCACAACTGTAACTAAAAAGGTGGCAGTATCCGTTGATGGGCATCATGAAGAAAGGAAGCGATGTTCTTGTCAAGAATGGAAAATCATACTTCTTTTTTGTTTGCCATGCTATTCTCATTCAGTTATGGACCCTTTCCTGAATCATAATGCGTATTCTTGAATTCCAGACAAAGAAAGCTCATACTGAGGTATTGGCTACTTTGGTTAGAGTTTTTATAAAGAATGCTAAAAAAATCAATGCTTGGAAGCACAGATGTTGGTTGCGGAGTAAAATTCTTCAGTTGATACGCAATTGCGAACATTTAATCTGTGACTTTACTTTTGTTCAGTTCTTTTACTTTCGTTCAGTTATTTTATGTTCTTTTTATAGAGAATCAGACAAACACTGTGAGTGGCCAGCCCAATTATAGATATACTAGTCTGTTCTTAACCTTGGATCTTGACACCTCCATCCACATTGATAGGTAAAGCATCAGTACAGGATTGCACCGAGTAGAGTATCATCTGATGCCAAGGGAGGCAGACAGTCTTTGCTTATGGGCGGAAAGCATGATTCCACTATTGTAGAAAAGAATGAAACTAGAATATTGACTAAAGCACAGGTTGATGCGGACTTAGAGCAAATGAAGAGCATGAGTGCAGAGGAGGCTGCTGCAGCCGCTGCACGATTTGTTGCAGAAGCTGAAGTTGCCATTGCTGATGCAGAACGGGCAGCAAGGATTGCAGAAGAGTATGAAGCAGAGGCAGAGGCGGCACAGTGCTTTGCTGAAGTAGCAATGAAGGCATTGCAGCATCATACTATCCCCGTCTGGTAAGCTAATCTTTTAAGAGTCAAGTTATTGTGGTTGTTGCGGACAGACTTTTTCTAACACCACAATGAGCCATTACTTCTCTAAAACGTTGTATTATCAAGTGATGCTATGCAGGTGATTCTCTAACTGCCAAAATATCATTGACAAAGAAAAAGTTGTAATTTGTAAGTTGTAACGTATGTCCTTAAAACTCTTATGGTGCTTTCAGCAATTTTCATTCTAATGGTTTTTCAGAGTCTTTCTTCTCTAGGAACTATAAGTTCTAAAGACATGTAATCCTACCTAATATGAGTTAGTGATAGTACGACACCTATATTTTCTAGAGAAGCTAGTTCCATAAGCATTAGAAGAATTGCCATATTTTAGAGATAAGGTGATTCCAGTAACTTATGACTGAATGTAGATCCATTCAAAAATTAATATATAGATTAATACCTCTGAACTGAAAGATCCCATACAATAATAATAGATACACCTACTAGTATTCCATGGCGCCTTATGTGTAGATTCTGTGATATCTATACCATTTCATGTGTGTGTCAATGCCTTCTTTTAATTATTTATATACGAAATTTCTAATACATGGAGTGGAGAAGAACTGGGGATCTGCTATTAAGACCTACAAGCATAATTTACAAGAAAGAACTTTTTATTAGGTTATCGTAGATTTTGTTTAATTTATTTATTATTTCTGTATTAGAGAGAGAAGAGTATATTCCTTTTCGTATGCACTTTATTTTTCTCATAGTCACTTAAACTACTGCTCTCCTGCATGCCTTTTGATTAATGTTAAACCAAGTTTAACACTTGGAAATATGAGCAATGCTGATAATCAATTTTCTAAGTCCTAAGGCTTGGATGGAAAAGAAGAAACATTGATTTGCTTTCAGACTTTATTTATAAAATCAAGTATTAAATATCTATTTTGTTGCATGGGATTGCTGAAAACTTGAGATGCTTTTCTTTGTACATTAGCACAAAGTTCTGCGCAAACTTGCATGAAGGCCAACTTGCTAGATTCATATATGCTCATATTAGACATCGACTCATCATTCAGTATTATAGTATAGGGTCCCGATTGCATAGTGAATAGGCAATTTCATGAAGTTGCTGTAAGTTTTCAATATAGAATTCTGGTATACTGCTTTAAGTGCTACTAGCGCACACCATGTTGATAGTCAATCACATTTGCTTAATTTGGAGGCTGGAATGCTATCAGCCTTCTGAAATACTGGTATTTCTTCAATACAAGGTAGCAAGATGTTGCGTTCACTTCTGTAGGTTTTGATTTGTCCCATTTTATTTATGTACTTCCGAAGTTTCTCAGTACGTTGTCTTTACCAAAAAGTTCGTCAATTTGTCGTATCACAACCAATGGTTGGTTTCAACTTAAGATATTTTCTTGATTGCTGTACAGTAAACCTTAAGTTGCTTTTAGGGTATCATTTATTTACAAAGTCTTTCCTTTTTTATGCAGATGACATTATGTGGATCAGCACTAGGGTTTTCATCTTCAATACAGTTGGCAATTCATTGTTGATGTGGATAGAGTTGTAAATGTGAGATTTTTGTTCATTTACTAGTGATCTTAAACACATAGCGTTGAGGTCATAATGAAGTTTATAGGCAAGAGGAGTTTAGAAGTACTTTTTTTTGGTATTGTGGACAAGCAATTTGTATATCCTTTAAAGCTCAGTGACCTTTTTTTCCCCTATACTATATCTTTTTTTGATTCGAAGTGGCTGTACAAAATGAGCCAAGTAGAATAGCTGTTGATCCACGTATTTTGATGAACGTACGAGCCAAGAAATGATTTTAACGTTATTGTAAATTTGTTGTTGGCACATGGTTTCATCCGCAAATTATCCGGCGCAACTCTTTTGCATGTGAAGCATAGAATTAGTAATGGACAAAGATCATTACATATCTTTTTCTTCCTTTTTTGTTTGTTCAATTATCCTAACCCATGATGTTTCAGTGCAAGAAACATTACGAAATCTACTCTGAATAGTAAAGATCTGGCATTCAAGCTCGATACAACGGGCAAATATTGACTGCTGAGACAGACGATCAAAAAGGAAAAACACATGTGACAGCTCTTTCAATCGGCAAAATAATTTAATTTACATTACAAGAAAACTCTGGAGAAACCAGCAGAAGAACCAATAGCCTCACAAATTTAACATACAGAATCAGTAGCAGAAGAAAGGTTATCATCCTTAACTCTTTGATTTTGATTTTGATTTTTGACTGCTTAACAAGCCAATCAATAACTGAGTCGATATTGGTGGAATTTTTGCATGACATCATATAGCAGCACACTTCTCTGTCAGGTATAGATTTCAATCCCCTGCACAATAAAGCAATTGTTCTTAAAAGACTCCATAGAGATAAAACTATGTATGCCCTTCGTTTTACTTGATTACCTTATTTCCAATTTTACCATTCTAATCAACGCAAATGCAACTACGGGTCTGTTTGGCCAAACTTCTGGAAAGGTGTTTCTGTTTTTCAGAAGTAGTTCTGCAGAAACTGTTTCTGGAGAATCAGTTAGGGTGTTTGACCTATAATTATAGAAGTGCTTCTGAGAAACATAAACAGTTTTCTGTTTGGCCAATATTTATGCAAATTTACTAGAATATTCTTTTTAATAGATTTAAAATTATTTAAAATATTCTTTTCTATCATATGTTTCTAAAAATTAGTATATCTTTACAATTTAATAATTTTTTTAAAATTATTTAATTGCAGTATTTAATCAAAAAATAATATTATATTGTACATAAGAAATGTAACGATAATATGATAGTCAATGACTCAAATATGTCCAAACCTACCCCCGCCCTACTCACACCTACCCCACTCCATCCTCAAATTTCTGTCATATTTTTTTTACTTTTATAAAAAATATGAATTTTTTTCGTCCTTCTTACCCCCCCCTGCCCTACCCCCAACCCCACCCGATGGCCCTACCTCATCCTCAAATTTCTATTTCATATTTTTTGTTACTTTTATAAAAAATGATTGAAAATATGAAATTTTCTTAACCCCACCCTACCCCCACCCCACCCCATTCTCCTACCCCATCCTTGAATTTCTATTTCAAATTTTTTGTTACTATTATAAAAAAAATTATTAAAAAATATGAATTTTTTTCTTACCCCCTAAACCCCACTCCATTGTCCTACCCATCCTCAAATTTCTATTCATATTTTTTGTTACTTTTATAAAAAAAAATGAATTTATTTTACCCCCGCCCTACCCCTACCCCCACCCCACCCCAATGGCCTACCCATCCTCAATTTTTTATTTCATATTTTTTGTTACATTTATAAAAAAAAATGAATTTTTTTCTTACTCTGCCCTACCCCTACCCCTAGCCCACCTCATTGCCCTACTTATTCTCAAATTTCTATTTCATATTTTTTGTTACTTTTATTTTAAAAAAATGAATTTTTTTCTTATCCCCCACCCTACCCCTACCTCTATTCCCAAATTTCTATTTTATATGGAGATATTATATGAGATTAAAATGAATTTTGTGAAAAGAAAATGGTAAATAGGTCCAAAAATAAATTCAATGAATGAACAAAAAGAGTTTCTCCAGAAGCACCAAATTGGTGTTTATGCTTCTCTTTCTATCTGGAAACACTTTTTGGCTTCTGAAAAAAGTATTTCTATTTCTAAAAAAGTGGTGTTTGGCCAAAGAAGTCAGAAACTTGGTCATACACCACCTAAGACAAAGCACACTATGAAATATTGTCTGCTTACATCTCATCAGTCAAAGCCTAAAGCCTGCTTGGATAGGGCTCCTGGCTTGTCAATCTTGTTCCCCAATACCACTTAATGATGGCTTGTTAGCAGGTCATGGAGTTCACTTTTAGAAATGCTAAGGTTATCACGATCAGCAGCATTAACAACTTAACTGCAGAGAAGGAAATTAAAGAATTCAGAAACCAATACTCAAGCCTATTAGTATAAACTTGTATCTTCAAAAGTGTTTCAAATCCTTGAAAATGTTGTAAAACCCCTCCTGAAGTCCGTGATTAGCATTGTTCCTTTAGAATTTTAAAGGTTGGAAAGCAAGAAACTCTACAAACCCATGCTGTGTATCAAATGATGGTTGGATAAAACTAAATTCAGTCCAATACTAAAAAGACCTCCTACCATATTAGACAAGGTGAAGTAAATTAGCTGATAAAAGAAATCTAGAATATAAGTGAATTCATTTACTTCTATCTGTTGGAGTTCAGTGAGGTAAGTAAAGCAGCTTCAACATAAAGAAACCGAAAGCAAGAGAATAGATGCATACACTATAGCTGAAACTGCACGACAGTATTTTCCCACATACTTCGGAATCTGGGTTGACCTCCAAGGTCCCACCATTTTATAGTGACATTACCTTTAGTCACTTTACGCATGTTAAATCCTACCTGAATATCCACTCTCATTTTATTATCAAGGAACCTAGGGACACTGAGAGTGGTATCACATAATACTAAAAAGACTGAATAGTTCCTTTAAGATGAGAACTTACCGTTGGTATCATATCTTCATTATATCCACCAGTCTAAGAATGACACAAGTGAAGCAAATTCAGTAAGACATCACGTCATATGGACATAAAAGGTAAATGGTAAATGTAAAAGCTGATACTAGAAAGGATGTTAGTTATCTACTCACATCAATAACATTTACAAGTGAAGTTTTCCCCGCGTTTTGCAGCCCTATTAAAGAAAGCTCCATTTCCTGTTTAAAGAAGAGGCTGCAGAATGAACAAGTTTTGATGAAGCTGATATGAGGAATCATACAGGAGCTGTACAAGTGTGAATGCAACATGAAACTCCTTGAAGTTTTAGAATAATAGACCAGCTCAGAATCAAGATAACAGTAAGGTTCGTTTGTATATCTCTAAAGTGAATATTCAAATCGAAGTAACAACTACGCAAAAAATGTATACAAGCACCAATAGCAAATAAATAGTTTATGCACAGTACACTGTATACAATTAATGAAACGATGAAGGAGGATAAACAAAAATAAAAGCAATAATTAGTCCATTGGTGGGGCTTATCTTCCAACCCAACCCTCTTGACTCCTGAGCTTTGTTGGACGTTCAGAGTGCATAAGATGGAAGCTAAAAAAGAACTCTCAACTGCCAAAATGTACAAAAGGAATAAGGGGCCACTGACAATTCTCTTGACATATTGTTTCCATCTTTCAGTATCTAGACCTTTCTAAAATTCCCAACCATACGGTCATGTGATAGAAAATCCTGTACTAAACACCTATAGATTGTGTTTCTAACAAGAGACAGTCTTGATGACCATTCAACAATCTTTCTACAGAAACAACCCTCAAGAAGTCGGAGTGCCACACACATTGACTAAGAAAAGCGTAAATTTAAGAACCACAACCTATGTAGAAAAATTTGCAAATAATGGTGAAGAATTAGGATAATACTATTGAATCTGGAACATAAATAAACGAACACGATATGATGCCAAAAGAATAAAGTTCTTATCAGAGATGGATTAAAAAAACATAAGAATGAGACCATCTAAGGCATAGAAACTACTTCCAGCTCGTCAGATATCTTTGGGGTGCAGAAGACATGTTCCCAACTTACACCAGAACCAGGGGAAAGAACTTAGAAATTCTTAATATCCAAGGGCAATAAGTCAAATGAACTCTACTACTACCAATTCACTAGTATTGGTTAGGAGTTCACTTCTAGTGAAAGGTTAAACAAGTATTCTGAACCTCATCACATGTTTTAGGCTCCTTTTTCAGTGGATAGCAATTGAGTACAATAGGAGGATCAGTATGCAGAGTCCTTCTTAAGGTCCTTCAATTTTTTCGTTTAAGGAAATCCAATGCACAGTCTGTAACTCTTTCAGAGTTGAAAAATCCATGCTTCAACACACGGTTAATGTCTCGACCAGAAATCCAATCTCTCTTGTTCATGTACCCACAGTTGAGAAACAGAATAATGACTTTTTCTTGACTCCTATTCCAATTTCATTTCTTTCCACTATATAGCTCTTTCTCCATCTTCCCCCTGTCATCAATATCAGTGATAGGAAATTTGTAAGATACAACAGGCATATCATTAACACTGACAGATGGCAACTCCCTTCATTTCGAGTCAAGAAAAGGAAATCAAGCTTGCTCACTTTTGAGCCACCTTGATTGATTAGCTTTATTGCTACCTCTTTTGTTTTTTAGTCCTCTCAAAATACTTCTCTCTACTTCACTATTAGCCTGGAAACAGGCCCTTTTGTTAAAGAAGGTTAGGCCTAGTCCCCCTTCTTCTTTTGTACTTCGACAAATGGTAGCAAATCGTGACTCGAGTTTGATCCAAAAAAAAAAGTGATCATTATAACCAACACTTAAGAACAAAATCCACATTGAAATCTCAGCAAATCAAAGACTCATTAACCTTAATATGATTCACTAACAATTATAGCTCATTATGGAACAAATAAAAATGAAACTCATTAACCTAAATATCTCACTATATAACAAAAACAGTTATTGCTAATCCTGAAACAACAACAACAAAAATTCGCAGCTCATCTATTCAAATTCCAAATATCTCAACCAAAATACATGGAGAACACATCCACTGGCAATCATAATCTACAGTTAAGCTGATTACACAGCAAACTATCAAAATAGTACATAATTATAAACAAAACGAAGCAATTTATTTCCAATTTAATATAAGCATATACATTGACAACAAAATTCGGCTCCATGAATTTGCTTCAACGATCAAAACTCACAACCTAGAGCTAGCAAAATAACCAACTAGTTAGGGTAGACTATATGAAATCTTTAATTATCCAGTCAGCTTTATATCAAAGTAAAAAAAAAATTACCTTCAGAGACCCATAGATAAAGAGAGTATTTGTTAGATTATGTAAAAATCTTCAGGAAACTTTGGTTTTCCTGGCTACTGTTTATCGTATCTGCATAATATACTATTATTATTCGCTATGGCGAATGATTATGGGTAGAACATACGAAACAGCCATAGGAATTTAATTTTGATGATTACTGGACGTTGCATGATCCGTGAACCTTTGGGCTGTTAGTGTTGTACCCACGTTAATCAGACAAGTGAAATCTACGCGTGTGCTTCTGATTAGTCATAAAACGCTAGAATTTCCTAACTTCCGCTTCTTCTTTTTTTTGTGTGTGATTTCGGGGAGTATAATTTATGTGCATGTAACATATAACCAACTAGTCTTAGAAGGTAAATACGTAATTTTCCTAAAGTTTCCATGTTTGTATATTTGACATTATCCTGAAATATTAACTTCGACAAGTGAAATTTCAGGATGTTGTCCTGGGCATGGGTGCACAAAAAGTTAAAACCGGACCGAATACCGAAAACCCAAATCACTGAAGATCGGACCGAATTTCTCGGTCCGGTCCAGGTCATTTTCGGTCCGGTCCGGTTTATTGGACCGAATGGACCGAATGCATTTGCCCACTTCACCCATTCACCAATTTCTCCAAACCGGACGTATTGACATATCAAATATAAGTTGTAAATTAGTGAAACTTTAAATTGTCATAACTTTGCGCTCGGACGTCCGTTTGATCTAAATTTTTTTTTTGATTTCGCGTTTTTTTTCGAGACGAAGCCATCCCAAACGGACTATGCTTCAGCCGATTTCTCCAAAAACGTCCTTGGCAATCAATTTCACTTTTCCCCCAAATCGTTACGTTTTTTTCCTTTTCAAATCTAAATATCTCGCGATATACAATAGATTTCAACGTACAAATTTCGTGGTAATGTGTCCGAGAATGTCAATTTCAGTATTGAAAATACAATTTAAAAAAAAACTGGGCACCGGAACCCGACCCAAAATTATATATATTATATATTAAGAATTTAGAAAATTAGGAATTATATATATTAATATTATATAATTCAATATATATTAGGAATTATATATATTATATATATTATAAAAAATATATATATTTAAAATTCGGTCCGGACCGGACCGAAAACCGAAAACTCAGATCATTAGGACCGAAGACCGGACCGAATTTCTCGGTCCGGTCCTGTTCAATTTTTCGGTCCGGACCGACTTTTGTGCAGCCCTAGTCCTGGGGTTCAGTTTAGCAACTTTAGGACAATGTTTTGAGTTTGGAACTTATAAAACTAGGGTTTGTTTGGCCAAGCTTCTGAAAAAATATTTTTGTTTCTTAGAAGTAGTTCTGCATAAACTGTTTCTAGAGAATCTGTTAGGGTGTTTGACCTATAATTATAGAAGTACTTCTGAGAAACAGAAACAGTTTTCTGTTTGGCCTACATTTATGCAAATTTACTAGAATATTCTTTTTAATAGATTTAAAACTATTTAAAATATTCTTTTTTATCCTATGTTTCTAAAAATTAGTATATCTTTACAATTTAATATTTTTTTTAAAATTATTTAATTGCAACATTTAATCAAAAAATAATATTATATTGTACATAAAAATGTAACGACAATATGATAGTCAATGACTCAAATATGCTCAAACCTACCCCCGCCCTACCCACACCCACACCCACCCCCACCCCATCCTCAAATTTCTATGTCATATTTTTATTACTTTTATAAACAATATGAAGTTTTTTTCTTCCCCACCGACCCCCCCGCCCTACCCCAACCCCATCTCATTGCCCTACCCCATTCTCAAATTTCTATTTCATATTTTTTGTTACTTTTATAAAAAATTATTGAAAATATGGAAAAAAAATGTCTTCCCTCCCCCCCGTCCACCTACCATATTCTCAAATTTCTATTTTATATTTATTTTTACTTTTCTCATATTTATAAAAAAAAATGAATTTTTTTCTTACCCCCTACCCCCACCCCACCCCATGGCCCTACTCCATCATCAAATTTCTATTTCATATTTTTTGTTACTTTTATTAAAAATGATTGAAAATATGAAATTTTTCTTACCCCACACCGTCTACCTACCCACATTCTCAAATTTCTATTTTATATTTTTTTTACTTTTATAAACAATTTATAAAAAATATAAATTTTTTTATTACCCCCCGCCCTACCTATCCTCAAATTTCTATTTCATATTTTTGTTACTTTTATAAAAAATATATGAATTTTTTTCTTACCCCACCCCATCCTCAAATTTCTATTTCATATTTTTTGTTACTTTTATAAAAAATATTATTAAAAAAATCTTACCTAGCCCCTACCTCATCTTCAAATTTCTATTTCATGTTTTTTGTTACTTTTATAAAAAAAATTATTAAAAATATGAATTATTTTCTTACCCCCCACAACCTACTCCATTCTCAAATTTCTATTTTATATGGGGATATTATATGAGATTAAAAGAAATTTTGTGAAAAGAAAAAGGTAATTGGGTCCAAAAATAATTTATTTAATGGGCAAAAAGGGCTTTTCTAGAAGCACTTCTCGAGAAGCATCAAATTAGTGTTTCTGCTTCTCTTCCTATCTAGAAACACTTTTTGACTTTTTAAAAAAATGTTTCTACTTCTGGAAAGTATTTGTTTGGCCTAAGATAGTGTTCTGAAATTCGAACTTATACAAGGGCCCTCGAGTTTGAACTCATAGAAGTAAAACTCTTTGAATTTATACACGTGAAACTCCTAGAAAATGTCATAGAATTCGAATCCATACAAGTGAAACTAGTGGCGAAACTTGCCCAAAATATTAAGAGGTGGTAACTAGGAACTACTAACAAAAATATTATAATTGAAATTTATAAGAACAAAATATAATTTTATCAAAGATTCAAAATAACATCAAAATCTGAAAACAGAACTAAGTCAGAGAAATTCGACTTCTGAAGCCTTAATCTGTTAATTCCACTCCTATAAGCCCAAAATAATCTCGTATATGATGAAACAAACATAAAGTTCCCCCAATCTCACGAACTCGGCCATACAGAAAAAGAAAATTTTAGACTAGGAGAAACCTTGGAAAAATAATAGAATAGTTAGGATATTGGCAAAAGACAAATCCAGATCGTAATTTCAAAATCTAGGATTTTTATGCTCGAAAATGAGACTTATAAGTTGTAATGGTTCTTGAATTAGTAGAAAATATAGAACTCCAAAACCTCATAAGTTCTTCTTGAAATCGATGTGGGACAACTACAAGTGAATTTCATCGATTTTTTTATTTCTTTTCGAAAATATTTGATTCTCAACCAATGGGATACGTTGTTTTCGTCCTCAATACAGTCAATAGTATAAAAATTAAAAGTCATTAAGAACTCACAGAACAACAAAGAGGAGAGAAAGAGATTACAAGCTTGGGGCTGAGATGCGGTGGGGGTGGCCGCAGTGGGTAAGCTTGTTTAGAACCGAAATAGAGTGACTTGTGAGAGAGAGGGTATATATATATATATATATATATATAAAAATTGAGTTTTTTGAGGGGGCACAACCCCCAGCCCCTACCATAATCCGCCACTGAGTGAAACGCTTTGAATTTATATAAAAGTGGAACTCCAGGACAGTTAACTGGAGTCAAGTTCGAATTTATACAAATTAAGCTTCAGTACAGTATCTTGTAGTTCAAATTTGTGGCCTGTGGTTGAGAAGTATTTTATTTTCTTTCCTGCACTTCTGTGACCAATAGGAAAAAAGAGAAGCATCGTGTTACATTTAAAACGGTGGCTAAACATTAATTAGTGGCCAGAAACTGGCAAGCCCGCACCATTTTGACTTGTTTATATATGTAGTAAAAGACCTCATGGATATATAATCACAGGGACAATTAGATTCTTTAAAGAAGAGAGTGATTCTCGTTGGACAACACTAAGAAGTTCCTTCCTTCTATGCACCAACGGAATATCACTATCAGGTCATATATATAGTTATCACATGTATAAAATTTACACAATCAGGACATATAGTAATCACAATCAGCCAGCGCCATTTTGACTTGGTTCTTTTCAATTGAGAAACGCCTACTAAAATTCATGCTAGCCGTCTTTCTCAACTTGGTGACAATGGGCTGGAGACGCTGTAAAGCCATATAAACTCCTGCCAGTCGGTTAGTTGCAACAACACAATTCTATTTTCTTGTTTAATTCTTCCATCTGTTTCAGGGAAATGGACCAGTGATTCGCAAATGAAGGACATACTAACACAACTGAATCATATTGGCACATGCAAGACATATAATAGAACAATTGAATCAAATGGCATAAGGTGTTCTTTACACATGGATGTAATGCATCCTTTTACAATCAGATCTTAACCTATGCTAGCGCCTACCACTCCTGAACTAACCTTGGGATGCAGTACTTGGATGAGTCCAACGTAAACCCACTGTGTGAAACATGGCCTCCTCATAGACAACATACATAGCAAGAACATCGTTGCCATGGAATGGCCAGTTGATGCCAATAAAAAGCTGTACTGCAACCCAGCGAACATAATTGGTAGGCAAATTGAGTGAAATTGACTCGATTTGCATAAATTACAATCAACTTATACACAAAAGAAAGGTACAGTTTCCTAATGATGAGAAGATTTATTTCACCAACACAGTAGAAAATGGTGGATGCAGATTGATGTTGCATGTCTGCAGATGAGGCGTGAGCAATTACACTTTCAGGTACCCTTTTTTGTCCAAGTATGAGATCACTGTATTGGCCAAATCATTAGGAGAATCACATAGCCCTTGGTTCTGACGTAAAACTATCTGCAAATTGGAAATAACAAAAGACCACAAGTAATATGAGCTTTGAGGAGGATGACAATAATTTGCTATTAAATCCTCTTTAAGCAAGCATGAGCGATCAAGTGTACATCCAAAGAAAGTTGAGACTGGCAACTCAGAGATAGGAGGATTGCAACTGTATCAATGCCATATATTGACTGATAGAGTACTACATTTGATACAGTAGGTCAATCATGTAGCTAAAACAAGCTGATAATCTGAAACAAGGCAATCCCAGAATCTAGGAGCACAATCAATCCCCTTATGGGCATGGTAAGCAAGCAAGACAGACTTGATCTTACCTCAGACGTTAGGGGTGGCTCATATGGATCATCAATACCGGTAAAACCTGCAAAATACAGAGCAAAATGGACTAATAAATAACGTGGTCTTAGGTGAATAAAAAATTTAAAATAAAACAAGCAGGAAGATGAGAAAAACAAAGATGAGGAGGATAAGGTTGTAAAACTTAAAGCATACAAGTATAACTCGCCCAACCAGTCCAAGGTTGGACGGATTGGTAAACAGCCCATCTAACAGTTTGGGTCTATACGTAGATAGCAAAATTGACACAAAAAGATTGACAATAAATATAAACTAATTTGTTCTGTTGGTTTGTTTTGTGATCATCCAACTCTTTCTATGAAGAAAAGAAAATTGTTTGTAGTTTGACTTTTTAAGTAGACAAATTATAAGAAAACAAACATAAAAATGGTGGAGTTGGTGGAGTTGGTCGGGTTGGATATGACCCATTGTTTAGGCTAAATTAACCCAAGCAAATGTGGGCATATTGCCTCATTTACTGAACCTACTTAACCTGCTCAAATTTGGTTCTGCTTGCCCATTTGACATCCCTAAAGAAGGGTATCGTCTGCAGCAGCAGGGCCAAAAGATTTCAAGCCAGCAACTTGATATTGAGGAAAGTAAATCATAAAGCTGCCCAATGGATACCTCAGACTTTCAATTGACCGCCGTCATCCATCAAGATTACAAGGTTTTCTGATACAAAATGCAAATTCACAAAAACAACGAAAAGAAAGGTTGACATAACAGACAATACCTTTTATTTTCCCAGCTCGAGCAAGTTTGTACAACCCCTTAGGATCCCTTGCCTCACATACATGCAGAGGAACATCCATGAACACCTAAAAAGTTATCCAACTCAATCAGCTAATAATGTGTGTCAAACAGCAATCGCTCACTAGAGAAGCACTTTAAGAACCATTTCTTAGCACAAACCTCAATGAAATCACCTTCTGCCAGTAAAGCGCGACAAGCATCTCGCTCCTTCCTGTAGGGAGATATCAAACTGGCAATGCAAATAACTCCAGCATCCGCAAAAAGCTTTGCCACCTCCCCTATTTGTATATAAGCATTTGGAATTGTTAATTTTCCAAGAGAATAAATGAGAGGGCTTCAGGAAATATTTGCTATGCAAGGGCCAGAAAAGAAGCCAACCAGTCCGTCTTATATTTTCTGCTCGATCTTCTGCTCTGAAACTAAGATCACGATTCAGACCATGGCGAAGATTATCACCATCAAGGATGTAGGTGAGTTTTCCCCTAGCATGTAAGCCACGACTTAGAGCACATGCCAGACTGCTCTTCCCTGAAATCAAGTATTCAAGTTCAATATAAAAAAAAAACTGGTGTGTGTAGGTGCGTGCGAGAGAGAGAAAGCTCATAAGACTAAGGTCCTTAGAAAAAATCAGAAATAAGATTAGTGAAAACGGGAGCAGTACCTGGGCTAAGTAATAGTATATTGAAATTAATCGACATCAAGAGAAGAAATAGCTATGCTTATTAAAAAGTCTACCACAACCATTCTTAGGTGCTTCCAAATCAAGGCTACTCATATAGTACTTTGCAATAGCTTGTTGACAAATAACATTCATTTCAATTAAGCAGTACGATCGACACTGCATTTGAAAATGAAATCAAGTGGTCTGTTTGAGGCTGACAGAGTAGAGACACCCTTTTCCAGTTTTTCACTACCTCCAAGTTTCTGTGATGAACAGTGTCAAACTAATGACAATTATGCTCTTAACCAGAATTTGGTGTTCATCGAGCAGACCTACTAATAGGACTCAAAGATAAAGGTAATGTTGCAAGTACACCCAAGATTATCTTATCATTTCTTAATATCATAGTTCAATCAACTCAACTTGATAAAATAACCAAACTGCCAAGAAAAAAGACAAGTAGAGGACCTTATTGCTGATATGAATTTTTGGCTATTCTGCTTTTGGTAGGTGACTTGACATCTTCACCGAAGGAAAACTGAACATCCCATAAATAATAAAAACCACGTCTAGCTTTAAAAGAAAAGTATTAAGTTAAAACATTCGTACTTCATTGGTTAGTGCCCTATAAAAGCAATTCGAGAAAGGCTGCTAGCACCGAGTTCTTCCTTCTATATTTTTACTAAGTAATCATGTGATATATAAATCACTCAGCAACTGCTACTCTTGTGCATTATTAAGCGAAGGTATGGCGGATGCAAGACCCAAGTTCTAATCATAACATAACCAGAAATTTAGGAAATGGATTGTATTACATATACAATGGTATGATAGACAACAACATCTGCAGATAGGCAACAGTCACAGAAAGAGAGAGAAGAGAGAAAATTTTGAGAGCCAATATGAGGCTTCTGGCATTTTAAACTAACCTGAACCGCTGAGGCCAGTTACCCATATGACACAACCCCGTTGTTGAAGCAACTCCTCTCTGTCAGGTTTCTCTACAGAACACTTGTGCCAGACAATGTTTGTTGAATTCCCGATTGTAGATATCTGAGGTCTACTTTTACCTAGTTAGATGATTGTCAGATTAGTAACTACATTTTGGTGAAGACAAAATTACGTCCACTAGAAATAAGAACTAAAAAGTCATATAACCCTAGAGTGTGGCCTAGTGATCAATGAAGGCATGAAGCGGGTAGAGAACCATTTGGTCTCGGGTTCAAATTCCAGGGACAAAAACACTTGGTGATTTCTTCTCATCTGTCCTAGCCTTGGTGGACAGAGTTACCTAGTACTTGTTGGTGGGAGGTGACACGTATCCCGTGATTAGTCGAGATGCGCGCAAGGTGCCCATACACCATAGTTATCCAAAAAAGAAATACTGTGTACATAAAGACATTCTAATCCCCTGTACAGTCATATAAATTTCAAATTAATCAGAAGCATTGAATTAGATTAAAACTGTGGCCTAAATCCAAGGAAGTCACAGGTTCACAACAAAGCAAAACGCTTTCTATTTTGTTACAACAGCAAATGACAATATTGAGTCCAGGAGTCAACCTTTCACATCGATTTTATCATATTATAGATCAGCAGATCAATCTAAAAATTAGCACAACAAAGTCCAAAACAAAAAAAATGCAATTAAAAAAAAATCAACTGCTCCACTTTCATCTCTATTAAATTTTAATATTCCTTCTGTTTTAAAATGTTTGTCTTGCTTTACTTTGTAATCCATTTTAAAAAAATGTATGTTTCCTTTTTTAGACTCTTTTATTTCAATTTTACATCTGACATGTTTAAGACCACATGTTTAAAGAACATTTTGGTACATTCTACATATCTTTAGTTAATAACCATAAGATCTAAAAGACTTTTTTTAACTTCCGTGTCAAATCAAAACCAGACAAACATTAAAAAAAAGGAATTATTAAAATAGCGGATATAGTCATGATTCAATAGGTCCGGTCAACTTACTTTTTCTATTGTTGATTTCTCACCTTGGATTTGTTTGGTATAATGGAAAATAGGGATATTCGATGACCCAAGAAGTGACTTTTCATTATTCAGAAATTCATAATAATGAAAATTAACTAAATAAATGTTCAACTTATAACTAATTTAGAGCAGAATAGCGAACATTTGGATCCTAAATTTCAGTATTTCCCTACTAAACAGAATTATTAAGCATAAAAATGTGCATAATAAGGAAAATAATTATTTTTAAAAAGCCTACCAGAAAAACCATTACAATCATTTGTAGGCAAATCGTCGTGGGAATCACATCCTGACCGTTGAAAATTTTCAGCTTTTGTGTTGACTTGAGACGTTCTAGAAGCTTCGATTGCTCTTAAAGGCGCTATAAAGCTCGTTTTAACCTCGGTACCGGATTTACCACCATAATTACATGCCGGTAGCTTTATTAACCCTAACTTTCCCGACGACGGTTCCGGAAAATCAAATTCCGGCGAAGTAGGATAAATCGAAGAATATTTACCAATTGCAGCCATTTTGAATCGCAATGATCGAATTATCATTTCTTTCGCAATAAACAAGATATACACTTATATAATAACAAATAAATTAAATAAAAAATAGAGTGCACGTGATGATAGAAGGCAATGAGAATATATTATATAATTTACATACACATATGTACAGAGAGAAAAGGAAAATACAAGATGGTGGTGTCAGAAACCCATGGAGGTGGGGGAATGGCGTGCTGTGGTGCAGTGATTTGATGCTGATTTTGCGGTGGTCGGTGGTTGGTGGTGGTGAGCTATATATATATATATGTGTAATGTGTTAATGTTAACAAATTGGGATAATGGACAAAACAAGAAAATGGTGGATAGCGGGAGATAAAAGTTAAAATTCATAAGTTGATAATTTTTTATTTTTTATTTATTTTTGTAATTTTCATACTTGTTTTTAATTATTTATTTCATTATCAAACAACACAAAAACTAAAAAAAATACTTAAAATAAGTCGATCTAAATACCGTCATAAATCAGCTAATTTGATCCTTTATACTTGTTAAAAATTAGCACTTTGATCTTCATTAAATATTTATTACAATTTGATTATTAACTGTTTAACAGAAACTCATATTTGGTGGTATAATTTTGCTGTTTATATTATTTTTAGAGTCTTGATGAAATTTTTTGGGGTGCAAATTCTTTTATTTTTTAGTTTGGTGTAGTTTATTTATGTTACGATTTCTAAAATTTTGACAAATTTTCTTGTTGTTTCTGATTAAATATTTTTTTTTCAAAATTCTAGTTTATTTTAACAATTAAAATTAAGTTATCTAATGGAGACCAAAAATATTCATTTTTAGAGAAATTTAAAGGATCAAAAATGGTTTTGGTATTAAAACTTAAAAGCACTACGTTAAACCTACCACAAAATATAAGAGATCATATTTGTCATGCGAGTGGATCCTCCTTTTAAATGTGTTGTGTAAATATTGTGGCACACAACACGAGGGATGCGTATGGAATCTAAGGCAGATCTACAATTTTAAATAGAGGGATCACGAATTCAACAACTATACACCCCATATTAAATGATTATGAATGTTATATGAATTTTTTATGTGATTCTGTTTTTATCTAGATCTGATTTAATATTGCAAATTGTCGAATTATTTACATGAATGGATCTAATTTAGGACAGAAATATTGTGTGCTGAGCGGGAGAAGAAGGGACAGAAGAGAAGAAGGTGGAAAGGGCGAAGAAGACGGAAGAAAGGGGGAGGGAGATGGCGTGAAAGAAAAGGTGTAGAGCAGAACTGATTCTAGTATTTGATTGAGTGAAAAAATGAATTAAAAAGTGATATTACATTGTACAGGGCACTGTATATACTAATTCTAGTCTAGAATTTTCTAGGCACTGTATATACAAATTCTATTTTAGAATTTTTCTAATTACAATTAATGCCAACTAACTTTGTAACAACCTCTAACCACATCCACTAATTATACTCAACTACTTTGCACCTCATGATAATTCTATACACCTCTCTAATTCTTTACACCACCACCCCCCCCCCCCCTCAAGCTAGGAGAGATAAAAATATTTTTCATCCCTAGCTTGGACAGCAAATGCACATGTTGAGGCTTACCAAGTGCCTTGGTGAAAAGGTCTGCTGGTTGATTGGAAGATGGTATATAGACAGTGTGGATAAGTCTCTCCTGAATCTTTTCCCTAATAAAATGGCAATTGATGTCGATATGCTTCGTGTGTTCATGAAAAACTGGATTGGCCGCAATCTGGATAGCAGACTTCTTTGTCGGACGAATCGAGGCGGTTATGAACCTCCATTCCAAGCTCACGATACAAACCAACAAGCCATATGACTTCGATCTGATGGCGGCCATAGCTCATACTCGGCCTCCATGAACTCGCGTCGTCACTTGTTTCTTGGATTTCCAAGAGACAAGTGAAGAACCAAACATCACTAAGAATCCAGTAATCGATCTCCTGTTGTTCACACACGAGCCCCAATCTGCATCACAGTATGCTCTAATTTGAGGCATACTGTTACTGGACATAAGAACTCCTAGGCCTGGTGCTTCTTTGATATATCGAACAAGTCTAAGGCCAGCTTCCATGTGCGATATTTTAGGTGTCTGCATAAATTGGCTTAAACATTGGACAGCAAAAGTGTTACACCCCGTAGTCCAGAGTATGTATATGAGGACGTACGTACGAGAATACGACACAAAAATTGGAAAGGAAGAAAGATGTGATTTTTCGACGGAAAAGTTTCCGAATTTTGTGAAGGAAAAATGTTCGTTAATGGGAATTGGATTCCCAGATTTGGTATTTGAACTTTTTAGAATATTTGAGTATTATGAAATTTTATTTCCGAAATTGGTCACGTAGGGCCCACGGGAAAATTTACGATTTTGTGGGGCCCACTTTATTTTTGAATTTTTGGCATTACAGATATTTTCGGAAGATGAAATATTTTGGACGAGTAGGGGGGCGACACGTGTCACCCCCGTGTGGCCATGTTGGTAGGGTGGAGAAGAGCAGTGGGCGTTTTTAGGTGGACAAGTGGCCCATTTTGTGGTGGCCACTTGTCCCATTTGTGGTGAACACTTGGTTGTGACTACCACACACATGTACCCATCCTCACCACCCACTTGCATTAATCTTGACCCTGATTCTTCTATATATACCCCTTAGGTTGAAGACAATTTTCATCCCACACTTAAGCTTCCAAGGCAAAATACTCCCCTTTGTAGTTGTTTTCGTCCCTTCCCACTTGAGTAGAAAATACTTTGGGTATTATTGTATAATCCCAAATACCTTGGCCTAGTATCCCTAGTAGTATTCCAAAGTTATTTCAATACTAGGAGCCCGGAAATACTACTTTATTCCAATAGTCGCAAAATGAAACCCTAGAAAATCTTCATAAGCTTGGTTGAAGTGTTAAGAGAAGTTGTTTAGAAACTTCTAAGGGTTGCTTGGATCGGGTTGGAATGTAAGGAATTGGAGCTAAACGTTGCTCAGGATCGACTTATAAACTTGGATAATTTTGGGCTTATCGAGGTAATGATCTTTGTCCCCCTATTGTAATTGAATATTACATGTTGTAGTAATGTATAGTTGAGTATACTATATGTAGAATGAATATGGATAAGAATTGAACTGTATTTACATAGGACTGTATTTACAGTAGACTTGTAGTATTATTGTGGAGTAGAATTGTACACGTCCGGTTAGACGTGTAATCCCCTGGGATTGGTGGTTTAGTAGCAGCCTCGTTAGAGAGGAGATTTATGTGGTCATGCGGGGAGGTCTTTGCGAATTTTCCGTAGAATAAGGAATCTTGTATCTAGAATTATTCTACGAAGAGATCTAGAGGTTGATAGACGTTTTGTGGCCTTTTTAGGTTGAAGTACTACGAGTAGCGTATTCTACTTGAAGGGTGGAAAAGGCGAGCAAGGTTGAAATGCGTGGAGCGTTTTGCTAATTGTCGATAATCGTCGCGAGGTATGTGAACCTCTTCCTATCTTTTCTAGCATGATTGTTGTGAACTATGTAAGTGCGGTGACGTCATGTTCTAAGTGAATTTGGTTGGTTTCTTGATTTTAAAAGATAAAGGACTTGACTTATATTTGACTTGATATGATATATGAAGAACTCGAATTGTGTAGAAAGTTGTGAAACCTCATTCGCGAGTAATGCGTATTTGGTCTTTAAAAGGAACTTGATTTCTAAAAGAAAAGAGACTTGAGAATCAAGAGTTTTGGTTTAAGAGAGACATGGTTTTGTCTTAAATTGGTTTAAAACATAAAGTGTTATAACAGCTTTATGGGAAGTTAGTTATAACGACTTTATGAAAGCAAAAGAATTGTTTTATCATTGGTTTTAAAATGGTAACTTGATTTAAGTATAGGTTACTTGTTTTGAAAAGAGTAAGTATTTGAGTTTTAAAGAGTATACTTGATGTTGTTTTAAAAGAAAGGCACTTGGTTTAAAAAGTATAGAGTACTTGATTTTAAAAGTCTTGTAAAGGTTTTTACGAAAGTAAAGTAATTTGGTTTGAAAAGGAAATGTGTTTTTGATACTACGAGTATTAGTATCTTTTACGTAAAAAGAGGTCTTTTTGAAAAAATAAAAGTAGGTATTATTTTGGGTTTGAAACCCGTATTGTTGACATAAAATGAAAGTACCTTGAGTTGTGTGTAACTTGCCTATGTTTGCGTGTGATAGCCTTGTCGTGCTAGTATTGTATTTCTATACCACCGCGTCTCGATGGAGGCGGTGATTTGTTATGATCTTACTTGGGCGTCTGGCGGTGTGGAGGATTCCACGTGCGCTCGCTGATAGAGTTATTCCACGGACTAGCTCTCCATGAGGTTTCTTGATCGGCCTTGGTATCGGTGGTTGGATTTCGTACTTGCCGTCTCGTGGGTGATTCGGCCTTCGTACACGATAGTTAGCCTTATGACTTGCCCGCTCGGTTTAGTGGCGAAATCTCGTGATACTGACGCGGTATCGGTAGTTAGCCCTCATACTTGCCGATCATACGTGACACGACTTTGGTATCGGTAGTTGGCTTCGTACTTGCCGTGTCGCCGTGGCGAAGTCTCGTGATCTGACCTTGGTATCTGGTAGTTAGCCCTCGTACTTGCCGATCATTACGTGACACGGCTTTGGTATCCGTAGTTGGCTTTCGTACTTGTCCGTGACGAACCGTGGTTTGGTTGTATAGTATTGTTGATACGACTTTGGTATCCGGTAGTTGGCTTTCGTACTTGCCCGATCGATTGATGATGCGGTTGGTATCTTGTAGTTAGCCCGTACTTGCCGTCACGGTTTTATAACACAGTGGGACACGGTGTTCATGTGTACTTCTTGGTGTTGTTATATCATAGGCTAAGCGGTGAGGAAGGTATTCCACGCATGATTGATGTTGTGGGCGTGAGACCCATTGTTATATTTGAGTGATGACTTTGAGGCGTGAGTCCCGACTTGACATGGCTTACATATTATATCGTAGTTTGGTTATCATATATGTCTCTGTTTATATAGACTACTATGATTTCATTTCTGATATTTTGATTTCACATACTTGGTACTGTTATCTTGACCTCGCCGAAGTGCGTTAAATCTGCGGTAGAAGTCTGTGGTTGTTGATCCTCGCTCATAGGATCACAGTTCAGCGTTTGGGAAGCTCCGTTTCTCCGGAGGCTTATCTTTGGTATAGTCCTCTGTCGTTGTAGGTGCTTACATTCAGGGGTATGGCGGGGCCCTGTCCCGTCATAGTTGTTATAAAATTCATAGAGGTCTGTAGTACTGTTGTGGGCAGAGTTTGTAAAAGGATTTAACTATTCAGGTATATATATATGCAGAAAGGTAACCGTTTTGGTTAGCCTGTTTCTTCTTTTATCTTATTTCATGTTTAAGTTTTTATTTCCGCTGATTTTCTCTGATGTTGTATCACTAGGGTGCCCGGGGTAAGGCACCAGTCGCGGGCCCGAGATCGGGTCGTGACAAAAGTGGTATCAGAGCAGTTAGTCCTCGGAAAGTGTCTACAGACCGTGTCTAGTAGAGTCTTGATTATCGGTGTGTCGTGCACATCTATAATCGGGAGGTGCGAGATATTTAGGATTGGTTTCCATTCTTCTCACTCTGAGATCGTGCCTTGAGCCGTGTTATAAGTTGGACTCCTCGACGTATTCTTTTCACCCGTTATGCCTCTACGCAAAGCAGCGAGCGGGAGGCAAGGCGAAGGAGGCTGAGTAGAAACGAGAGGTTACGAGGCACAGGCAATCATTATCTGGCGTACTGCATTTCGGGAGTTCTGCGGCGCGCTTGCCCGGGAGAGTTTAGAGCGATGCGGTAGCTACAGAGACGCGATACGAGCCTCGGTTTCACGACCGGGGCGAGGATATGAGTTACAAGAAATGACCCGATTACTAGCTAGGCTTGTGGCTAGGAATGAGGGAGCGAAGTCGGAGGTTCCGGCGATACCGATGAGTTCACCCAAATCCGATAGTTGAGATTTGGGACTTCTTGAGTTCAGTCCACCCGAGTTCTATGGATCTAGGCGAGAAGATCATCGAGTTTATTCGGCGATTCGGCGGATCGTGAAAGTGATCAAGACCTCGAGGCATTTCTTACACCTTGCGCCTCGCGGATGAGAGGCTCGCGAGATAGATTTATGAGGTTGAGCGAGCAGGCGGGCGGTTCGGGAATACTGATATAGAGTTTGACTTATTGGCTCGTTATGTCCCCGCGTTAGTGGCGGCATGTGAGGAGAGAATGTCTAGTAGGAGGATACGGTGGGATGACTTAGCCTACAGTCGATTGAGATTGATGGTTCGGAGAGGAAGGGGTGTTAGCTGTGAGGCCACCCACTCGGTATGGCGGGTGCGGTAGGTGTTCTACGAAGTGTTGTACTACTTATATAGCTTGTTAGGCTGCGGCGGCCAGCATTTGCGGAAATTGTCCAGGCAGGTGGCGCGGATGTTACAACTCGACGCCCGAGATCGATGGGGCTCATCACCTTCTATAGTTATGCGCCAATGAGCGGGATTTGATTAGAGCGACAAAGGAAAGTGAGGCGATGAGTTCTGAGAGATATCTTGACGCAGAGACTTGTTTAGGTCGTTATGGTAGATACGTGTGAGTGCTATGTTCGGTTAGCATTGTGTAAGTTGTGATTAGAAAACATGGGTAGTTGAAAAGGGTAAGTCGGGGCGAGAAAATGGGAGCCTTAGAATTTATAACATTGGGACCTTGGATGCAAGGCGTCTGAGTGGATGTTACGGTTGGTCCTTGTCGAAGTACTTGGTATCGTGATATATATTGTGGGATAATTCCATGGGTAGTGTGAGATGGAAGTGGTAGCTTTCATGACGTGAATCGTAAGGTTGTTCGGATCGAGAGCGAGTTTAGTCTGAAGTGGGTCGGGTTGAGGCCATATCGCGAGTCAACCCGGCCGGATTGTGGTGGGTCGGTTTGAGGTGGTCCGCTAGATGATAAGTCACGAGGTGTTAAGCCCAAGTTAGGTAACCATCGTGCGAGTTCGTGGATGCGTTCGACCGATGGCAGGGCGATGAGGTCAGCCCATCTTGTCTTTCGATTAGGGTATTTACTCGGCGGAGGTTATGCGAGATGTTATCGGGAAGGTTGTAAAGTCGCACGGTTCCTACTTTTATTTTATAGCGGCAGTGGAGCCCGGTTATGGCTATTTCTTTTCGGAGGTTTTACGGCGGGGTTAGGAACTCGGTGAGTCTCGATGTGCATTCACCTCGGGCGGACGACGCAGCGATTTTATCCAAACATTTGAGGATAGGTTACGTCGGTGTTTTGATTTGAGGTAATGTGAGATTATTTGCCTCTTGTTGAGTGAGTATTATACTAGCTACCATTTTAGTATTCGGATGGTGTCTTATGAAGCCTTGTATGGGCGAAAGTGTAGGTTCTTGGCCGATTGGTTCGATGTTGGCAAGGTTCGAGATAGTTGGTCCTCTTGATTCGGGATTTGGGTAAGGTGAAACTTATCCGTAAGAGGTTTTTTTTAGCGGCTCGAGTCAGCGAAGTCGTGTGGATAATCGTCGACACTTGGAGTTGAGTTGACGGTGGGTCTTCAAGGTACCACCCCGGAAGTGTGTGAAATTTGGAAAGAAGGAAACTTAGCCCAGGTACTTTGGGCATTTTCAGATAATAGTAGAATAGGCGGGTTGCTATAAGTTAGCACTACCGTCCGACTTAGGAAGCGACGTCCATTATTCCATGTTCTTATGTTTGGAAGAGTAATCGGATATCCTCCGAGTGTTCCCGATTAATGATGACCAAGTTAGAGATAGTAACCAGAGATTTTGGAAACCAAGCAATGATGAAATGTGGTAAGTATATGAGGAAGAGTTCGAGTGTACGAGGAGGGTACGACGAGTAAGGGAAGAAGCGAGCATGTGTTATGAGAATAGAAGTGATCATTTCGTGTGTGAAGAAAGTATCCTTTGGACCATTGGTGGAGCTAATGGTATTGTATACGATTTGAGGTGATTCTTCGTTGGCTTGGATGTGAGTTTTTGCGCGTATGTGGTATTATGGCCATGTGTGGCATAATTGGTTCCGTAAGTATAGTAGTGGAGACTATACCGGCGCATGTGTGTTTTGGAGACTTAGAAGGAACATTCGGGACGAATGTTTCTAAGGGGGGAAGAATGTTACACCCCGTAGTTCCAGAGTATGTATATGAGGGCGTGCGTGCGAGAATCGACACAAAAAAGTGGAAAGGAAGAAAGATGTGATTTTTCGGAAAAGTTTCCTGATTTTGTGAAGGAAAAGGTTCGTTAATGGGAATTGGATTCCCAGTTTGGTATTTGAACTTTTAGAATATTTGAGTATTATGAAATTTTATTTCGAAATTGGTCACGTAGGGCCCACTGGAAAATTCTGATTTTGTGGGGCCCACTTTATTTTCGGATTTTTGGCATTACGGATATTTTGGAAGATGAAATATTTTTGGGCCAGTAGGCGACACGTGTCACCCGTGTGCCATGTTAGGCGGGTGGAGAAGAGCGAGTGGGCGTTTTTAGGTGGACAAGTGGCCCGTTTTGTGGTGGCCACTTGTCCCATTTTAATGGTGAACACTTGGTTGGCCAACTACCCACACATGTACCCATCCTCACCACCCACTTGCATTAATCTTGACCGCCATTCTTCATATATACCCTTAGGTTGAAGACAATTTTCATCCCACACTTAAGCTTCCAAGGCAAAATACTCCCCTCCCCTTTGTAGTTGTTTTCGTCCCCCTTCCCCCACTTGAGTAGAAAATACTTTGGGTATTATTGTATAATCCCAAATACCTTGGCCTAGTATCCCTAGTAGTATTCCAAAGTTATTTCAATACTAGGAGCCCGGAAATACTACTTTATTCGATAGTCATGAAATGAAACCACAGAAAATCTTCATAAGCTTGGTTGAAGTGTTAAGAGAAGTTGTTTAGAAACTTCTAAGGGTTGCTTGGATCGGGTTGGAATGTAAGGAATTGGAGCTAAACGTTGCTCAGGATCGACTTATAAACTTGGATAATTTTGGGCTTATCGAGGTAATGATCTTTGTCCCCCTATTGTAATTGAATATTACATGTTGTAGTAATGTATAGTTGAGTATACTATATGTAGAATGAATATGGATAAGAATTGAATCAGTATTTACATAGATTGTATTCTGATGAGCTTGTAGTATTATTGTGGAGTAGAATTGTACACGTCAGGTTAGGCGTAACCCCAGGATTGTTGGTTTAGTAGCAGGCCTCGTTGAGGAGAGATTTATGTGGTTGCGGGAGGTCTTCGAATTTTCCGTAGAATAAGGAATCTTGTATCTAGAATTATTCTACGAAGAGATCTAGAGGTTGATAGGCGTTTTGTGGCCTTTTTAGGTTGAAGTACTACGAGTAGCGTATTCTACTTGAAGGGTGGAAAAGGCGCAAGGTTAAATGCGTGAGCGTTTTGCTAATTATCGATAATCGTCGCGAGGTATGTGAACCTCTTCCTATCTTTTCTAGCATGATTGTTGTGAACTATGTAGCGGTGAGCGTCATACGTTCTAAGTGAATTTGGTTGGTTTCTTGATTTTAAAAGATAAAGGACTTGACTTATATTTGACTTGATATGATATATGAAGAACTCGAATTGTGTAGAAAGTTGTGAAACCTCATTCGCGAGTAATGCGTATTTGGTCTTTAAAAGGAACTTGATTTCTAAAAGAAAAGAGACTTGAGGAATCGAAGAGTTTTTGGTTTAAAAGAGAGACATGGTTTTGTCTTAAATTGGTTTAAAACATAAAGTGTTATAACAGCTTTATGGGAAGTTAGTTATAACGACTTTATGAAAGCAAAAGAATTGTTTTATCATTGGTTTTAAAATGGTAACTTGATTTAAGTATAGGTTACTTGTTTTGAAAAGAGTAAGTATTTGAGTTTTAAAGAGTATACTTGATGTTGTTTTAAAAGAATGGCACTTGGTTTAAAAAGTATAGAGTACTTGATTTTAAAAGTCTTGTAAAGGTTTTTACGAAAGTAAAGTAATTTGGTTTGAAAAGGAAATGTGTTTTTGATACTACGAGTATTAGTATCTTTACGTAAAAGAGGTCTTTTGAAAGAATGACAGTGGGTATTCTTTTCGGGTTTGAAACCCGTATTGTTGACATACAATGAAAGTACCTTGAGTTGTGTGTAACTTGCCTATGTTTGCGTGTGATAGCATTGTCGTGCTAGTATTGTATTTCTATACCACCGCGTCTCGATGA
This sequence comes from Przewalskia tangutica, assembly GCA_029844215.1. Lineage (NCBI taxonomy): Eukaryota > Viridiplantae > Streptophyta > Magnoliopsida > Solanales > Solanaceae > Przewalskia > Przewalskia tangutica. Next base: position 47,146,893 of record CM056727.1, on the reverse strand, counting down.
GGTCGGTGATTTGTTATGATCTTACTTGGGCGTCTGCAGCGACGGAGGATTCCACGCGGGTGTCTCGCTGATTGCGTTATTCCATGGACTAGCTCTCCGCGAGGTTTTACCGATTCGGCCTTGGTATCCGTGGTTGAATTTCGTACTTGCCGTCTCGTGGTGATTCGGCCTTAGTACTGGTAGTTAGCCTTCGTGACTTGCCGGTTCGGTTTAGTGGCGAAGTCTCGTGATCTGACGCGGTATCGGTAGTTAGCCCTCATTGCCGCCGGCCACTCGTGACACGGCTTTGGTATCTGGTAGTTGGCTTCGTACTTGCCCAACGCCTTCGTGGCGAAGTCTCGTGATACGACCAGTATCCGTAGTTAGCTCGTACTTGCCCGGTCGGTATGTGACAAGGCTTTGGTATCCGTAGTTGGCTTCGTACTTGCCGTGTCGCCGTGGTTTGATTGTATAGTATTGTTAGTACGGCTTTGGTATCACGTAGTTGGCTTTCGTGCCCCGGCCGATTGATGACGCGGCTTTGGTATCGATAGTTAGCATTCGTACTTGCCGTCACGGTTTTATAACACAGGTGGGACACGTGTTCATGTGTACTTCTTGGTGTTGTTATATCATGATCACGGTGAGGAAAGGTATTCCACGCGTGATTGATGTTGTGGCGTGAGACCCATTGTTATATTTGAGTGATGACTTTGAGGCGTGAGTCCACGACTTGACATGATCGCTACATATTATGTCTTGTAGTTTGGTTATCATATATGTCTCATGTTTTATATAGACTACTATGATTTCATTTACTGATTTTCGATTCACATACTTGGTACTGTCGACCTCCTTCGGGCTGCGTCATCCGCAGGTAGGTACACCGGTTGTTGATCCTCGCCATGGGATCACGATTGCGTTGGGAAGCTCCGTTTCTCCGGAGGCTTATCTTTGGTATAGTCCTCTGTCGTTGTAGGTGCTTACATTCAGGGGTATGGCAGGGCTCTGTCCCGTCATAGTTGTTATAAAATTCATAGAGGTCTGTAGTACTGTTGTGGGCAGAGTTTGTAAAAGGATTTAACTGTTCATGTATATATATATGCAGAAAGGTAACCGTTTTGTTATTGCTTTGTTTCTTATTTTATCTTATTTCATGTTTAAGTTTTTATTTCCGCTGATTTTCTCTGATGTTGTATCACTAGGGTGCCCGGGGTAAGGCACCAGTCGCGGGCCCGAGATCGGGTCGTGATAAAAAGAAATGGTTGGTCGAGTGGTTGTGAGATACAATAGCCTTCCAACCATTCTTCTATACACAGTAGGATCAGCCAATAACTCATCTGAACATGAGGCACTGCTCTCTGAAGCAGCAGCAGCAGCAACATGGTTGTCAAATTCGACAGTAGTGAATTTCTGATTCATATCCATGGGTGTATGGGCTGGTTTTGCACCTGCAATGCCCATATCTGATATAAGTTCCAATGCGTATTTTCTCTGATGTAACAGAATACCCTGAGGGCTCCTGGCAAACTCAATCCCAAGGAAATACCTCAGCTCCCCCAAGTCCTTGATTTTGAAAGATGCCTCCAATATGTCTTTGGTAGATTGTATGAGTGTTGTGTCACTTCCAGTGATAAGCAAATCATCCACATACACCAGTACTATCACCAAACTATTATTTTCATGTTTAGTGAATAAAGAGTAGTCTCTATGGCTTTATCGAAAACCAGAAGAAGTTAATGACGTGGTGAGTTTAATATTCCATTGTCTTGAGGCCTGTTTTAATCCATATAAGGATTTTAACAATCTGCAGACTTGTTTCTTCCCATCCTTGACCTGGTTCTGCATACTGTGGAGAGCAAAACCCTCTGGAACAGACATGTAGACCTCTTCATATAAGTCTCCCTGCATAAATACATTGTATACATCCATTTGTTGAATGCTCCATTGTTTAACAGCTGCAAGTGCAATGACAGACCTCACTGTGGACATCTTGACCACTGGTGAGAAGGTCTCCTGATAGTCGAGCCCTTCCTGCTGGTTGTACCCTTTTGCCACAAATATTGCTTTGAATCTTTCTATTTCTCCTGTTGCTTTGTACTTTATCTTGTATACCCATCTGCAGCCTATGGCCTTCTTCCCTTCTGGAAGTGAAACAAACTCCCATGTGTCATTGTCCTCTAGAGCCTGAATTTCATTCTTCATAGCCACAATCCATCTCTCATCTTGTGCAGATGCTTTGTAATTATATGGCTCAGTTTCAATGGATACACTGGCCACAAAATTTTAGTACATGTTAGATAAACCTGCATAGGCAACTCCATCAGCAATTGAATACAAGCAGTTAGGAGATCCATGCTTGGTTACATAATCTTTGTGTCAGATAGGTGGATTGCTACTCCTTGTGGATTTCCTGATATCACACCTTGTGATGACACCGCCCGATTGTTCAGGATCGTGATCAACACTTTGGTTTGGTGCTGCATCAGGAACATCAGTAACTTGCCTCTGTCCAAGACTAGCATCAGCTTCTGTGTCCAGCCATGTGTTCTGTATCCCTGGAGCTGAATTTCCATGTCCATCATTTCCTGACATGTTGTTGTTTGTTGGTAATGGAATGCCATGAGAATTCTGTGAATATACCAGATCATCAAAACAAAAGTAATTGTGAGATTTAATGTTACTGAGGTTATCATCATCTTTTCCTTTGAGAGGAAATGTGGACTCCATAAATACTACATCTCTACTTATGAAAACTATCATGTTTTCCATGTCATACAACTTATACCCTTTCTGTACAGAACTATACCCCAGAAGGACTGCCCTGACAGCTCTTGGACCAAACTTATCTTGTCTAGTAAGAGCAGTTGCAAAGCATAAACAGCCTATCACTCTTAAATGACTTAGTGATGGTGCTTTATTATACGACATTTCATATGGTGATTTATTTCCTATGGAAGTGGAGGGGATTCTATTCATAGTATACACAGCCCCCTCTATGCAGTGTCCCCAAAATCTATCAGGCAGTCCTGATTGAAACTTTATAGCCCTAGCAGTCTCTAGGATGTGTCTATGTTTCCTCTCCACTACACCATTCTGTTGTGGTGTGTGTGTGCAGGAACTCTCATGTACCACTCCATGTTGTTGAAACAATTCTCTACAATTATGGTTGAAGAACTCAGTACCATTATCTGATCTTACTGACTTAATCTTCATTTCAAACTGTGTGTTAACCTTAACAAAGAAATTTCTAATCAAAGAAACAACATCAGATTTTAGTCTCATTAAGAAAATCCATGTCCACCTTGAGTAATCATCTACAATTGTCAAGAAGTACCTCATATCATTGTATGTTTCTACTTTGTATGATCCCCAGACATCCAAATGCAACAACTGAAAAGGCTTATCTTTTCTACTAGTGCTAACAGGGAATGGTAGCCTAGTTTGTCTAGCTAGTGGACATACTTCACATGTATTCAAAACAAAAGAAGTGTTGTTTCTGAAACGTTCAATCTTCCTCAGGACACTCATGGGCACATGACACAGCCTCTGGTGCCAGACCACTACATCTGTTTGTTGTGTAACTGTCATACACTTATTCAGTTCCTCCTTATTCTGGCCACTCAAGCACATTATATACAACCCCTCCTTTTCATTACCAATCACTCTCACCTTTCCATATGCAAGATCCTGAAATACACAGCATGTTAGAAAGAAAGTGACACTACACTTTAGTTCCTTAGTGACTTTCGAAACAGACATAAGATTGAATTTAAAATCTGGTATACACAGGGCATTTTTTAGAGTATCACCTCCTCCTAAATTATATTCACCAACATGCGATATCCTTGCTGACTCTCCTGTGGGCAATTGTACTCCTCCTGTTCTTTTTGTCACAGATTTATTATTCAGGCAGTTATGATCACTAACCATGTGATTGGTCGCACCTGAATCCACTATCCACTTCATGAACATTTTTGTATCAAAAAGACATTTACCTACCATACAAACACTGCCACTAGTCTCTCCTTTGCTATCAATCAGACTGAGTAGTTTCTTGTGTTGACTTGGTGTAAACTGATTGTATGATGTTGCATCTGTGGTGGATTTCGAACACATTTCTTCCTTCTGCCCTGAATCTTCAGGAGGCAGATTAGGCATATTCGCACCAATCACAACATTAGCCTTCTTGTTCTTGTTCTTGAAGTCTTCAGGATAACCTATGATCCTGTAGCAGTCATCTTGCACATGACCAGTTTTGTGACAGAAGTCACACTTTATCAACTTGAAACAATCCAACCTAAAATGACCTTTCATGTTGCAGAAATCACAATAGGCATTAGGATTATATGGTTTTCTTGGTTTTGAGACTCCACTCATGTTTCTTCCATTTCCACCACTTCCATTTCTAGCTGTAAACATGACTGATGGTTCACCCATTTTCTGCACAATTCTGCTTGTTCCCGTAACCATCCTCCGACTTTCCTCTTGATTAACAAGTGCATAGACCTGATTCAAACTAGGAACCTGCTGCATCATGATAATTTGACTCATAGCTTGACCATAACTCTCATCCAATCCCATGAGGAACTGCAACATCCTTTGATATTGTATGTGATCTACGGAATCTCTGGATTTAGCACAACACATTGGTGATGGTATGATGGAGTCATACTCATCCAGAGATCTCTAAGCCGAGAATAATACATTTAGACTGATTGCGATCCTTGTCTCATCATAACTATCTCTTTGTGTAATTGGAATGCCCTAGAACTGTTTATTTTGTCAAATCTTTCTCTTAACTCCTTCCATACAGTGTATGCATTCGAATTATACAACATACCACTGAGTAAGTTCTTGTTTACGTTCCCCATCAACCAGGACACAACAATAGCGCTGCATCTGTCCCATATTATTGCTAAGTCTCCACGGAATGTCTCCTCTTCACTGTCCCGTCGATGAAACCTGTTTTGTTTTTCCCTAACAGAGCTAATTTCATCGCTCTACTTCATAGTGTGTAGTTATCCATCCCACTTAACACGATTCCAACAGTCAGTGAACCAGGGGAATCTGATGGAAAGATATACAACGGATGATTATGATCGATACTCACAATTGATTATGCAATTCCACTCGTTGTTTCTTCTATGTTGTTTTCCATTTCCAGTTAACTCTTCGATTTCAACTTGTGTAGACAATCGATCAATTTTCTTCACTGAAACTTTCCGATTTACTTCGATACGCTTCGTAACTCCCAGAATATGATGTCAAGCACCTAGATCCCTCGAATTTCTCCTTGCATGTTCAGGAAATCGCTCGATCTGTGCTCAATCACCATGGCTCTGATACCATGTCGAATTATTTACATGAATGGATCTAATCTAGGACAGAAATATTGTGTGCTGAGCAGGAGAAGAAGGGACATAAGAGAAGAAGGTGGAAAGGGTGAAGAAGACGGAAGAAAGGGGGAAGGAGATGGCGTGAAAGAGAAGGTGTAGATCAGAACTGATTCTAGTATTTGATTGAGTGAAAAAATGAATTAAAAAGAGACATTACATTGTACAGGGCACTGTATATACTAATTCTAGTCTAGAATTTTCTAGGCACTGTATATACTAATTCTATTCTAGAATTTTCTAATTACAATTAATGTCAACTAACTTTGTAACAACCTCTAACCACATCCACTAATTATACTCAACTACTTTGCACCTCATGATAATTCTATACACCTCTCTAATTCTTTACACAATCTTTATCATTAAAATAAAAGTGATAGAGCTTTTTATTTATCTAAACTAAATTTGGATTCGACAATAGCATCCAAGGATATGATTTAATAAAGACAAAAGACTAGTTTGTCCCGTTCTTAACGAAGATCTAGGCCGAGATGAGGATCGAGTTGATGAAATAGCAATGGATTGAGGACTAATGAGTCTTCGGAGGTCCTAAGGTTTCTCCAAGCTTTGACCAAACAGGTGGATACTAATGAAAAGAAGGTTGAAATCTACAATTCTCGGGTAGATCAAATTTCTGGACCGCCTCCGATCGAATGACATGCACCCATATGAGATCGAATCGGTGTTGCTGAAACAATTTGGCAAAACACTGTCCAAAGGATCAATGATATGGTACTCTATGTTGCATGAACACTCTATTAATTCATTTGAAATGCTTGCAGATGCTTTTATAAAGGCGCATGCCAGTGCACTGAACGTCCAAGCGAGAAAAGTGGGCACATTCAAAATTGCTCATAAGAACACAGAGTTGTTGCGTGAGTTCGTGACAAGATTTCAAAAGGAACGAATGCTCTTTCCCCCAGTACCTGATGAATGGGTAGCTGAAGCTTTCACCAAGGGGTTAAATCATAAGAGCTCTAGTGCCTCGTTTAAATTAAAGAATAATTTGTTGGAGTTCCCGGTGATAACTTAGGCAGACGTACATAATAGGTCTACCGTAGATCCGAAAGGTTGATTTGAAAAGAGATTTTGCAGAAAGTGAAAAATATGAAGGAAAAAAAGGATTTTTATAGGAGCACGATTATCATTACAAAATGTTTCGGTTCACGAATCGAAGTGACAGTTCAATCAGGTGATACGTGTCCAAAGTTGTAGAGTGATAAGATGTGAGTCATATTTTGGAGAATAGAAAACATTTCATTTCTCGCTTATTTCGGAGTAATTTGAAAAGAAACTTGCAAGAGAAGACAACGAAGAAATCATTTTCACTTCGGTAAACTTTGATCTGGGAAGTGTGGGGACTATCTGTATAAGGTGAAAACTGACACAACACGTGGCAAAATTTAGGTATGGAGTTCGATGGAAGCGACAAAGTTTTATATCGAATGGAGTTGCATCGAGACAAGTCCGGGTAACCAGACGAGATCGGGTAATGATCGAACTAGTTGACACCGGGTGAAGAATAGGAGCCCAATGCGTACCCGTTCCGAATATGACGCCGGCCATTACTCATTGTTCATTAAGAGATCATTATTTTTTTTTAATTGCATTTAATTATAGAATAATTCTCGAGCATCAATACCATGTATTCGTGTCTATAAAAGGAGCTCAACCTTCATGTTGGAAGGACATTTGATTCTCATTATTCACACTTGTACAATTTCAATAATTACAATTATAATCATAAATCTTTCATTATCGGCTTGGAACTGAAGCAACTAAACTAAGGCCCGGACCAAACTAGTTGAGAAGAGTAATATTTTTGAGGTAAACATCATCTCGTACCATTTTTTCATCCGATGAAATAGTTGAAACTGGTCCGAACATCATCCTAACAAAAGTGAATTCGATAGTATTAGCAAAGTATATAAATTGCAAGTCTGTTTAATGTAAAGTTATAGTCTGTTTCGTTTTAAATATCAATCATTTTAACAAATTAAATTATGTTTAAAATATTTGATAATTTAGAAAGAATATTTTTTGTGAGTATTAATTAAAGTGAAATGCTTAGGTGAAGATGAAATGTAATTTAATTGTAAGTGCAGTACTCCCTCCGTCTCAAAATATTTATTATTTATAAATTAATTGTTTTTATCCTCAATATTAAGTATTTATAATAATCAATATTAATTAGTTAGAATAGAAATTATAAAATTGGAAAAGTTTCAAGTGGAGATTATTAAGCTTGTTTAGAGAGAGATAATGATAAAAGTAATAAAAACACTTTTATTTATAAATATATAAGGAAGGAATCTGCAGGTATTTAAAAGGATTTGTTTTTAGTTAATAAGTGGATCCTGCCACGTCAAAAGCATGTGACCAGATTCTACTCCTCTTTTGTGTCAAGTGACTATTACAGCCTGTCAATAAGTTACAATTTTGAATCTAGTCGTTTCTTATGGGAAGATGCATTAATTACTTTTATACTTAAATTATCAGATTTTTATAATATTTTTTAAATTTAAAAATTTCGAATAGTCAAGTTGCATGGAGAATACTTTTACAGTTTTACTGATTTTGTTCTGTCACATCAAATTATTTATATATTACATTATTAAATATCATCATTTATCATATACACTCCACGACAGAGAATGTTTTATAAAATAATTCATTTTCTCTTTCTTCTACATCAATACATATACCCCACCATGTATATTCATTCTAACTCATTTCTATTTTATATACGATATTATTTTTGTAATTCATATTATTACACATATAATAATAAAATTATAAATTACTTAAATTCATTTAATTTTGACACTTATCAAATATTATTATAATATTAAAACACAACAATACATGATTTTATTAATGAAGATAAATTAATCGTACAATTCATCAAAAACACACTAAAATATTTATAATATTAAAATCACAAATTGAAAATTAATTTTCGGTTGTTTCAAACTTTTGCCAAATTCTAAACTTTTCGGTTATACAGATATTGCATACCAAAATTAGTTGACATCATATATGACATTTGAAAATTAGATGACATATTTTGAGAATTTTGTGGACGTTGAATATTGGGATTTTGTCGTTGCTTAGGAAATATAAAATTTGGAAGGAAGATTAAAATTTTGATTAGGATCCATATTTTAAAAAAATAGCAAATAATTTGGAAGAAAATAGCCAAAATATTTTGGTGTCCAAATAAAGTGAACTTAATCTCTTTTTATAGATCTTGAAAAATAAAAAAATGATGTTTTTTTAATTCGATCAAATTATTGGTAAAAAGTAACAATTAAAGTAGTGGTGAAAAATAAATTTCTTGCGGTCAATCGATAGCTGCCACATGGCGCTGCCAGATTAATTTGCCATTTTACCTTCTCAAGAAGGAGACATTATCTCCACGTGACAAAGTTATCTCATATATATTCAATTATTTTCACGTCAATATGTCATTCAAATTATCTCTTGTTGTGTATAATTATCGGGGACAATGTCCCATAATGGAGATGGTCTTAGCCAAAACCCAATCTTCACGTACTCACGTGAATTTTTTGTTTAAATTCTCTTATTAGTTAATTATTCTTATTTTATTTTTGTCTCTTGTTTTCTTATTCATTTTTCCTGATTATTTTTACCCACCTGAGAAATTTATTTTTATTTTTAAACATTCAAAAAACAAAATTCTTCTAAACTTTAATCCTTAAGTGATAGTATAGCTTTTTTCCAACTTCTCCATATATTTATTATGTTGTGTTAATTGCTTAAGTAATATTTTAAAGTCCCTAAGTATTCGAACTTTTGACATAGTTCAGATAAGGAAGAATATGTTGGAAATTTACTAAATTCGAAATAAAATTAATTCTATTAATTATGATTCGAATAATTGGGGCTTCGCACGTCGAAAATAAGGTTTCCACACGTGCACATAAAGTGTCAAGGATCGTAATTTTCTTAAATGGAAGAGATATTGGTATGTATACAAATTGTTGAGACATAAAATAATAAACGGTTATTGGCCAAACGACAATGGTTTCATGTTGGTAAATGAAAGGAAGAAAAGTACAATGTGTAAAAGATGAAACGAATCAGAAATCGCCGCGGAGCCGAGAAGGATCGCGCGCTGGTAGCGCCGCGGCGCCTCCACCTAGAGACGCGACTCTAATGACGAGAAAAATCCTTGAATCGAGGCGCGCTTCCCGGCGGTCGTGACTCACCCAGTGAGTAACTAGGCATTTAGGGCGCGACGCCTCCGGCGGCCGAGGCGCTCGATCGTTTTTCGATCCGGAGGCGAATTGAAACTGATTCTTGGGCTGACTTTGGAGTAATAACTCTCCATTATTTGGCTATTGGATTCAGCCATTACTAGGCAGATTTAACCTCAATATCAATTGTCATTACTTGACATTGATGACCATTCATTTGGTTAATTGAGAAGACATAATCATCTACCTATAAATTGATGCCTTTGGCACAATTGCAAAATACACATTGACACACATTTTCAGAATACTTTCTTCCTCTCTTGCAATCTTCATACACTCTAAGATCTTTCTTCCTAAGCGAACACTTGAATTTCCTTTGCTCATTTGTTTGATTGTTGTTTTATCTTGGGAGATAAGTTGTCATTACACCGTTGAAAGAAATATACGGGGCAATATTATCTTTAGGATAGATTGAAAAATCAATCGACTCAGCAAGCCAATTACTTGTTCATTTCTAGATTTCTTACATACTTGTTATTGTTGTTACATTTTCCATTTCCTTCTCACAAACTTAAGATAATATTTTTGTTGCCTGAACAACAACATGACTGGACAAGATCAATTCAACCAATTAAACGCTGAAAATCTCACCAATGTTCAAGGCAATCTCAATGCCTTCACCACGACTAATGAAGGCGACACCACTGCCTTCAACACCACTGATCATGGCATTCCAAATGCCTTCCAAACTGTTGGCTTTGGCACAACTAGTGTCAACACTGTTTTTGGCACAACCAATACCTCCATTGTTGCTCCGGGCACTTATAGTGCCTATGCTACTGCTCAAGGCGTCCAGAACGCCTATGCTCCTGTTAGAGGCGTTCCCAAAGCCTTTGCAACTGCTCAAGGGGGTGTCACTGCCCCTACACCCGCTGGTCTTCACCATGAGTGTCCTGAAAAGTTTATGGGTGCTCACTTTAGATCCGTCGAAAGGGAAACCGCTCCTCTAGAACTCATACACACTGATATATGTGATTTGAAGTTCGCTCAAACAAGAGGGGGGGAATAAGTAATTTGTGACTTTCATAGATGATGGCACAAGGTTTTATTACCTTTACTTACTAAAAAGTAAAGATGAAGCCTTTAAAGCGTTCAAACGCTACAAAGCAGAAGTTGAGAACCAACTAAGCGGACATATTAAAACAATCTGTAGCGATAGAGGGTAGAATATGTAGCGCCTTTTGAAGAATTTTGCACCCAATCGGGTATAGTTCATCAAACGACGACTCCTTACTCACCTCTATCAAACGGTGTGACGGAATGCAAGAACCGAACACTAAAGAAAATGATGAATGTCTTACTCATCAATTCATGCCTTCCCCAACACATGTGGGGAGAAGTTGTCCTTACCGCAAATAATATTTTTAATAGAGTCCCACATAAAGGTAAGGAAAAACTCCATACGAGCTATGGAAAAGAAAGAAACCTACATACAAATATTTGAAGGTATGTGGTTGTTTGGCCAAGGTAAAAGTATCTATGTCAAAGCATGTCAAAATTGGACCTAAGACTGTGGATTGCATATTCATCAGATATGCCAATAACAGTAGTGCTTATCACTTCATAGTGCATAAGTCGGATGTACCGGACATTTACGAAGGTACGATCATGGAATCAACGAACACATGGTTCTTTGAAGACACATTTCCATATAAGGAAAACACCATAACCTCTCGCAAACGAAGTTATAAGCAAACTTCTGAGGATCTAGGAGTCGCTGACTACATAGATCCAAACGGTTAAGATTCTGAAGTGGTTGATTATCCGGAATCCAATATTCCAGATTCTCAGGACTTGGAAGATTCAGAGATGGAACCAAGGCGAAGCAAAAGGTCCCGGAAGGACAAGTCATTCGGTCCATACTTTGAATCTTATTTGGTTTAGGACGAACCACAGACAATCGCCGAAGCATTGTCAACTCCAGAAGCACCGCTCTGGAAGGAAGCTTTAGAAAGTGAGAGAATCCATCCTGCACAACCACACCTGGAGTTGGCTGAACTTCCCCGGGACACAAACCTTTGGGTTGTAAGTGGATCCTTAAACGGAAGTTAAAGGCAGATTGATCTATCGATAAGTACAAGGCTAGGTTGGTAGTCAAGGACTATCGCCAAATGGAGGGCCTTGATTACTTCGACACCTACACTCAGGTATCCAGAATGACATCCATACGTATGTTCATAGCTATCGCCGTCTTGCGGGATCTTGAAATACATCCAATGGATGTCAATACAGCCTTCATAAATGGTGATTTGAAAGAAGAAATATATATGGATCAACCCGAGGGGTATGTTGTTCCAGGTCAAGAGACAAAAGTGTGTCAGCTTGTCAAATCGTTGTACGGGCTGAAACAGGCTCCTAAAAAATAGCACAAGAAATTTGATAGTACCCTACTATCAAAAGGGTTCGCCATTAATAGATGTGAGAAATGTGTTTACATGAAAGGAAATGTCGATTCTTTCGCCATGATATCCCTCTATGTAGACGACTTGTTGATTACTGAAAGCAGTCCTGGAATAATCCTAGAGACTAAGAACATGTTAAAATAATATTTTGACATGAAAGATATGGGCATTGTAGATGTCATCTTAGGGATCAAGATCTCTAAGACATCTGATGGAATGGTCTTGTCTCAATCTCACTACATCGAGGATGTACTGAAGAAATTTGGGATGTTCGACAGTTCACCGATAACGACACCATTGGATATAAGTCAAAAGATTGACAAATATCTTGGTGAGCCCGTACGCCATGAGCGGTATGTACAGGTGATTGGTAGTATGATGTATATCACAAACTGCACTCGACCTGATATCGTTCATGCAATCAATAAATTGGCTAGGTTCACCCGTAATCCGAGTGAGGATCACTGGTTAAGCGTTGAATAGGGTACTTGTTGACACCCAATTTTGTCCCACCTTTACCGCATTTTATTCAGATCGTCCTTTTATCTTTAATTAATTTCGATATGCTTCTTAATCTTGAAATTTCCAAAAAAAAAATACTTTTAATATTTTCACTAATTATAGTATAAATTTTAAAATATCGAGTATTAATTAAAATATAAATAAAATAATTTTAATATCTCGGCATCAGTATTGGTGATCGATTTTCTCTTAATATTTTCACCAATTACTAAATTAATCATTTTATGAATATTATATTCAAAACTAAATACATATATTAAATCTTTTATACCATATTTTAGGTGTGTGTGCACTTTTGAAAATTAATTAAGACAAAGAAGTATATTTTAATTAATTAAGGGATTTAGGCTAGTTACCAATTAATCCATGATTGAGTTAATATATTCCCATTCCCAAATTAAAATACCAACCCAAACCATTCCCCATTTTCGTCCAAAACCGTATCCAAGCCCAACAAAAAATATATTTCAGCAGCCCATTACCAACTGACCCGAGCCCAAACATCATATCTTCAACTCTAAACTAACACCCTAACCAAACACCTCCCCCATCGTTCATCCAGAACCAAACGACCCGAACAACCAGAAAATCCCATCACTTTCTCTGACCCCTCGCACCCGTCGAACTTGCAGAGATTCGATAACTCATGCAGAGATCGATTTGAACAATGCGAAAATCCCTCAGTTTTAAGCTCACCTCTCGCTCTATCTTACGGGTAAAGGCAAGCTTATAAGATTGAAGCCTGAGCAACTCTCAAGAAACTCCCAACGGCTCCATCTCTTTCAAATCACTCTGAAAAGAGTAAATTTCAGACTCCATTTTCAGCTTTTGCGATCGGTCACTTTCCTTCTTTCCCCTTTGAATTCTGGTTGTTGAAGCCCCAATTTTTTGCTATAAATACAACCCTCTTTGGGTTGTATCGGGGATGGATTTTGAGTCCCTAAAAAAGAGCCAAGAACAAATCCCAAAGAAAAGCTTATTTTTTTACTCTCAGTCGAGTTCTAAAATCATCGGACTCGATGTTTGAAAAGCCAAGAACCAAAGCATAAAAAATCAGATTTTTCACTACTTCGGGGAAATTGCAAAAAAAATCAGAAAGAAAATTTTCTCTTTTACTCTCAAGCTTTGAATCCGAAATCTACATATCCTTAAACTTCTGCTTTACTAATCACATAAACAACACCAATTCTCTGAGCGCAATCGACGAGTCGAAACGCTGCCTCGCTAAGGTCAGTGAACTCACCTTCTCACTAATAATTTTGCTATTTAATTCGCAATGATGTTTTCTGTATGATGTGATTGTGTGCCTTTATCAAATATGTTTAGCCTACTGTGTTCTTTGTTCGAATTCGTTAGTTTAAATTATATCGCGTTAGTTATGGATTATTACAGTATGTTGGTGTCGATTCGTTTCTCGAATGGTAAACATGTTTAGTATGCATGATTACTTTAGAGCATTGAATTTGTAAAGTTCGACTTCGACTAGTTTCATTTTTAGATTGTTGCATACTTTTTCCAGTTTGTTGTCATGCCGTAATCTGCCTCCCTTGTGGTTTGTTGCTGTTGACAATGATTCTGTTGAGGAATAGTTATGTGCTTTAAGTAAAATCCGAGGAAATTCAATTGTTTGCGCTCTAACCTGAATCTGCTTAAGTTTCTTGGTATATGTTCCAACCTTATGCGAATTTGTGGATTACCTTAGCAATTCGGGTAACATGTTTTCTTATAAGCTAAAGGGTTAGTAACATGTTTTCTTATAAGCTAAAGGGTTAGTAACATGTCTATGTGTTTGATAAAGATAGGTTTACTTTCATGTTTTTCAAATCAGTTGTTCTTAATGAAAAAGATATTCTAATGTCGACGAAAGGCTATGTCCCGTTTAGTTCTAAAATCTAACCATCACTGTTTCTATCTAGATACTCTTTTAAGAAGAGAATTGGGTATGTTGTTCTGTTTTAGTTGTTAAGCTCCACTAAATTCAACCTTTCCTAAAAAATCTGTGCTATTGTTTATCTCCACTTAAGAACGGATCCATTGTATTCTCTTAATTAGTCTTTTAGACCACAATTTAGTTTCACCTAAAGTCACTTTTCTTTAAAAATAATGGTTGTTCTTCCGGTATATGTAACCTGCAAACTTGTTTTACCTTCAAAATTGATTTCTATTAATATTAAGCATGCTGAACCAAACAATTTGCTTTAAGAATCTTTTCTTTATTGAGATTGCATAAATGATTACCTTTTCAACCTTTGTCCAGTAGTGGTTCAGTTGTATGTGGCTAGCGATGTGCTTAATTTTGGTTCAGGTTGTGTGTCATCGTGTCCAACTTTCTTCCCGTAAACAATTCTATAAGTCTTAAGTGCGCGTTATTTCGTTGGTTTCTCTTCTAGTTACTGAAGTTGGTTTAAATTTGCTCATGTGTTCTTGCTTCTGGAAATTGAATTTTGAGGCCAAACATAGTGCATTTTTCTCGCCCATTAAATGTTATGTATTTTTATGTTTGTTTGGATCTGTTGGTTCGTTTTTGGGGCTGTTATAATGTCAAAATATATGTGTGTAACTTCATTTGAGTATTTCACTTTAGTTGTTTATTGTTGACAAGATTTGAGATATATACTAATCCTTTTCTTTCTTTGATTTACATGAAATGCATCGGGAGCAACGAAGAGTTTCATTACGAGACTCATCATAACTTTGTCAAGTGAAGACTCGCGTCTACGTTCCTTGCATTCTCCGGCCTCAGGACTTCTAAACAAATAGGGCGGGATGATATCTTCATCCGTTCTAGTCACTTCTTTTAATCTTTAAATTCCGCCGTTTAATTATTTGTATGATTATAAGAATGCTTAGAAGAATAGTTAGGCTTATGATTAATAAATTAGAAAGGGTAGTTAAAAAATAGAAAAATCCCCACTAGTCTATTTTAGGCTCGTCACATATATTTTTGCCACATAAATGCATATGTTTATCAAAAACCAATTTTGCATACAAAAATATACTTTCTAAACAAAACTATTTTATGCATTTTTAAACAAAATTTCATGCAAATGTTATGGAGAATATATACTTCAAGCAATTATTTACAACATCTTTTATTATTCTTATGTTTTTCAAAACATGCATTTTAACCTAAGTTTGATCGGATAACCGCGAGTTAGTGGATCTTGAAGGATGTTTAACCCCTTCCCTTTAGGATAATAAAGAACCCTTATCTAGAATCTCATTAAGTTTTGCAGACCATAAAATTAAAGTTATTTTAGCAGATTTTGCTATTAGATGTCCTAATTCATCTTTAAAACAATTAGGTGGTGACTCCTTAAAAATAATTCAGGAATCAACCATACGTAGTACCGTTCCGACCCCGAGGTCGAAAACGGGCGCGACAGTACTACGGTTCCTGAAGTTCACGCTAAAGTTTGGATTACACTATTAGAGATATTCAGCGGTAATAGAGGGGTACAGTGACACAAATTGGATATCTGATAGCAAAGACATCAAGTCCACCAGCGGATATATTTTTACAATCGGTGGTGGAGCTGTGTCTTGGAAATACTCTAGGCAAACACTTATTGTCTGATCCACGATGGAGTAGGAATTTATCGCTTTAGACAAAGCGGGAGAAGAAGTTGAGTGACTTCATGATTTTCTAGAGGATGTCTCATGTTGGGATAAACTCGTGTCTTCTGTAATGATCCATTGCGACAGTCAATCGGCTCTAGGAAGGGCACGAAGTTCTATGTACAACGACAAGTCTCGTTATATCTAGCAATCTTTATACACTCTAAGATCTTTCTTCCTAAGCGAACACTTTAGTTTCCTTTGCTTATTTGTTTGATTGATGTTTTATCTTGGGAGATAAGTTGTCATTACACCATTGAAAGAAATATACGAGACAATATTATTTTAAGGATAAATTGAAAAATCAATCGACTCAACAAGCCAATTACTTGTTCATTTCCAAATTTCTTACATACTTGTTATTGTTGTTACATTTCTCATTTCCTTCTCACATAATATAATAATTAAAATTTTAGTTGCTTTTTAGAAATTAAAATATTAAGAACAAAGTTAAATGACAATCTTATCGAATATAAATTATTTTTTCAAAAAGAAAGAAAAAAAATGAATAATATTAATCCAATTTCTTAGAAAAGCTCATCCATGACTTTTTGTCAAAATTTTTGCTGCACAGAAAATGAAGAGGAAGAAAGTGAAAGAAAAAAAAGAAGAGAAGGAATATAGTATGGGAATAGGGATGAAAACGAAAAGATTGGAAAAAAGTTAAGTATTTTTATTAACTATTGGGTTGTTTTCGTTCGATTCTTACGCGCCTATAAGAGGTGTGTAGTTGATAATCCGATCAAACATTAAGGGTATTTAGCTATTTTCTCATTAGAAATTCGAAATATTAGCAAAGTTAAGTGTACAATTTTGTCCAATTTGTATTATATCTTTGAATAAATAATTCAATTTTTGAGGCATAAAAGTAATAACTTAATGTGATTAATAATTTTAATGAATCACGTAAAATTCTAAACCTAGTACATATGCTTACCATGAAAGTCTAAAGTGTGTGTAAGAGAAAGATTTACGTGTTAAAGATTATTATTAAAGTAGAGTGAATAATTGAACAACAAATTCTTCAATAAAATCACATGTCATACAAATTTAATTACTATCATAAATCATTAATCACATCACATATTAAAGGGTACTATCGTATTTCCAATATGTAAGCAGTGGACTTTACATTAATTCAAACAACATATTGCAAGATCTAACACGCATATTCATCGTGTCCCGTGTTACATATTATTAGTTTATTACCTTGTAATTAAGAGAAAGAGGATGGCTTCTGTGTAAGAATTGCCACCAGTCCACCACGGTCGAGCCTGTCAAACACAATTGAATTTCAAAATGATGAAGGCGTAGATAAACCCACCACCTTAAGAACTTGCCCTGCCCCATTAAGAATTTGTCTGCCCTGTCTTAATTGTCATCCTTAGATATGTGTAGTTTAATTGGAAAATAATTTAAATAAGAAAAGATTAAATAACCAAAATATTAGTTAAAAGTAAATATTTAAAAAATTATTAAATAACTATTTTGTCTATTGTATAATCTTTTATATTTCTAAAACCCTTCGTGCTTTTAATATAATATAGATTAACGTCAAATCTGAGCCACAACAACGTAATTGACTCAATGTGCTTCACATGATTAAAGTGAAATTAGAAAATTTCGATTAAACAATAGATCTTAATTACACAAGTTTTGAGATTGAAAAATCAGATTTTAAATTATGTTCTTTTAGCGAAGTTGATATTGTAGAAGTCGGTTAATATTAAGTGTAACTGTGCCTTCTCTATTGTTTCTCTCTTTGTTAACCTCATTCTTCTTTTGGATCAAGTTTTTTTTTTTTTGGGAAAATTCTTTGTTTTCACCACAAAAATCCAACTTTCTTCTTCTCAAGGGCTACATTAGTAATCAAACATTGATGAAATTCATCATAAAAGAAAACATTTTTCCTTCGTATCAAACACACTTTTAGAATAAGAAATACAACACAATAGGTAACAACCATTCAAACAAGAGCTACAAGAGTAAAATGAAAGCTCATATCTGTTTGCGTACACTCTATCCTTTTCACACCTCATATTGTTGGATTTAACTGGATATATGTTGTTGTTGTTGCATGTGTATATCACGTGTATATTAATTTTATGTAAATGAGATACACGTGACATACATACATATAACATACACATGGAGAGCAGAAGTTGTAAAAGGCATGAGAGAGAACTCTGGAGAAGGGGAAAAGCAAAAGAAAAAGTTATTTTATTTTTCAGTGAAATTCCAGTTAATTTTTGAAAGAGAAGATAAAGAAGAAAGATTTTTTTTTCCAAATCCCTATTTTTTTGGGAATTATTGGAAGTTTACATGTTTAAAAATTGTATTGCTATATATATATTTTCGAATATGTATGTAAAAATCCAATTTTCCCAAAGGCGAAAGCAAACACCAGAGCCCAAAAGTAAGGAAGTATCATAACATAGGCCCAACATTGAATGGAAAACCATTAGTTTTCTCTGTATACATGAATCCAATAACATAGCAGGGTGCTATTGTTGAGTTTTCGTAACATAGAAATCATTTATTTTCAAAACATATCATACATCACACATACACTAGTGGATGCACATGCATGCATTACATACAATTATACATACATTGGCCGTCCGTCATATATACAGTAAGAAAATGGGATAAAATAAATATCTAGTTATATTTCATAATAATTTAAGTATTGCTAAAATTGATAATTAGCAGACTTAAATCATTAAACCGTGTATTTCCCTTCTTATAAATCACCGTGTAATAGTAGACTCTATCTATAACAATAACATACCCAGTAAAATTCCACAATACGGGGTATGTGGAGGGTAGAGGGTACACAGACCTTACCTCTACCTTGATAAGTAGATCGACTGTTTTCGAGAGACCCTCAGCTCAAGACAGAGCATAAGCACAAGCAAAGCAAAATCAAAGCAAGCAAGAGAAACGATCAGGAAAAATTTAAAGCAGTATGAAAATGTTGGTATCAAAAGCAAATAAGTCATGATAGCGCATTCTGAAAAATTAAGCAGTAACTAGCGCATGTAAGTAAGCTAACAAAGTATATTAAAGGACACATATCAGTAGAAAATAAGCTACATGAAACTATAAAACAATATTGTGCATATTAGTATGATAGGCTAGGCATGTCTACAATAATAACACTACCACTACCAATTTGCAAGCGTAAGGAGGACTACGCTCGACTACTCACTACTCTTCTACCCTAATTCGTGTCATCCACAACCCCCTATCTAAGGTCATGTCCTTAGTAAGTTGCACCTGCGTCATATCCCATCTAATCACCTCTCCTTAATACTTCTTCGGCCTACCTCTACCTCTTATGAACTCGTCCATAACCAACCTCTCACACCTCCGCACTGGGGCATTTGTGTCACTCCTCTGCACATGCTCAAACCATCTCAACCTCGCTTCCCGTATCTTATCCTCCACCGAGGCCACTCCATTCTGTTCCGGATATCATCATTTCTAATCATATCCCTCCTTGTATGCCCGCACATCCATCTCAACATCTCCATCTCTGAAACTTTCATCTTTTAGATGTGCAAAGTCTTGACTGACCAACACTCTGCCCCATACAACATAGTCAATCTAGTCACCACCTTATAAAATATGCCTTTAAGTTTTGGTGCCACCTTTTTGTCGCATAAGACTCCATATGCGAACCTCCATTTCATCTACCCTGCCCAAATACGATGTGTGACATCATCATCAATCTCTCCATCCCCTTGGATAATAGACCTAAGGTACTTGGAGCTTCATTTCTTTGGAATGACCTGAGTACAAGCCTCACCTCCACGTCTGTCTCAAGATTACTCCTGTTACTGAACTTGTACTCCAAGTATTCTGTCTTAGTCCTACTTAGCCTGAACCTTTAGATTGCAGAGTATGTCTTCAAACCTCCAGCTTAGTATTCACTCCGCTGCGAGTCTCATCAATCAAGACTATGTCGTATGCGAATAACATACACCATGACACCTCGCCTTGGATTTGTCGCGTCAATTCATCCATTACAAAAGCAAATAAGAATTTTCTTGGTGATGGATCACGTCAATCCATTCATATAGTAGACCCGGTCTATATATGAAAAATGTCCAAAGACTTTAAGGGTGTGTTTGGTATTGACAGAAAACGATACACCCTAAATCAACACAATAGCCCAAACGTAACAAAGTATCGTAACATTGGCCCAAACACATCGGCCTCGGATAACTGAACAACCCAACTTAAAAAACCCTAGCATCTCAAAGCCCACAATCTCTATGTATATAATAACCCAAAAACCCTAGAAACCATCTTGTTAACCGGTTGCCATTTCCACACAACCAGAGGAGAGAGCGAAATCAGCACAATGAAGTACAATCCAAGAGTATCCTCCTCACGCCGTAAGAGCAGAAAAGCTCATTTCACGGCGCCGTCAAGTTTACGCCGGGTATTAATGAGCGCACCGTTAAACTCTGAATTACGTTCAAAGTACAACGTTAGATCTATGCCAGTTAGGAAAGACGACGAGGTTCAAGTTGTTCGTGGGACCTACAAAGGACGTGAGGGCAAAGTTGTCCAAGTGTACCGTAAAAAATGGGTTATTCACATTGAACGTATAACACGTGAGAAGGTTAATGGATCTACTGTTAATGTCGGTATTCATCCATCTAAGGTTGTTGTTACTAAACTCAGACTTGATAAGGATAGGAAATCGCTAATTGATCGTAAAGCTAAGGGACGTGCTAATGCTGATAAGGATAAGGGTACTAAGTTTACTGCTGATGATATCATGCAGACCGTTGATTAATTTTGTTGCTTTGGTTAAAGACTATTTTACATCACTGCGTTTTGGTTTAATTTAGTGTTTTTGTGGAGACGTTTTATTTGATGATTATACTTTGGAATCTTGGATTTTTCAGTTCTATTATTGTGTTAGCTACTTTATGATTACTGTTGCTGGTAACTAACTAACCCCTGTTTGTATGGTTGTTTACTGTGGTTCATTATCCTATGGTTTTCATTGATAACACGTTTGTTTCCATTGTTTTTAAAATTATATTGTATTGTGTTGCAAACCCGTTGTAATTCCATGGTTACATAACCATGAAAAATCCCACTTTTGTTAAGTGTTTTATTTTGATGCCGAGATATTTGTTTTACAGAGGAAGCGTATTGTTTTAGAGATGATCTTAGAAGGTAAATTGTTGTGTAGTAAAAACACGAAATTATAGAGTATTCACTTAGCGTAAATATGGCGGATTTGATATAGTTTTGAAGTGACTCCGAGTTATTGATCCTCTAGGCTATATGACTATAATTGACATGAAATTGTATCATTATGTTTGAGAACCATCTAAAGAACAAGGTTTAGTGGAATTATGTTAGGAAAATTGTTTGCAACTTGCAAGCATTGAACATCTTTATTGGTTAGCTTAGCTTGAGCCCTGTATGTTACGTGAGGTTTTTAAGCTAATTTGTACTGTTTTACAGAAGAAGCATATGATTTTTGAGGTTGTCTTAAAAGGTAAATTGTTGTTTAGTAAAGAAATGAGATTACAGAGGATTCACATAGCATTAAGTTTGGAGGATTTGATATCCTTTTGAAGTGGATTTTTTTAATAATTGACTCTTTAGGTTAAATTATATGACTACCATCTACATGAACCTGTATCATTAATTTTGAGAACCAACCATAGGTCAGGCGTAGTGAAATTATGTTAAAATTGCTTGCAAGCATCGTGAACATCTTTATTGTGCACCTCCTATTGCGAAATTAGTGGTTGAAATTTTGCTTTATATTCTTGTGAGGCTTCTCATCTTTATTCTGATGTTTAGCAGCTGCCACTCATGAATGAGGTTGTTGAGCCAAGTGTCTCACTTTGATGCTTAGATATGTATTTTTCACAATAAGCATATGGTTTTAGAGATAAATTGTTGCCTAGTAAAGACATGTGATTATAGAGTATTCACTTGGCGTAAATTTGACAGATTTGATATTGTTTTGAAGTGGCTCTCCGAGTCATTGACCCTATTGGCTAATGCTATATGACTACCATCTACATGAAGTTGTATCATTAAGTTTGAGAACTATCTACAGATTAAGCTTTAGTGAAATTATGTTAGGAAAATTGTTTGCAACTTGCAAGCATTCAACATCTTTATTTACACTTCCCATTCCACAGAATTGATGATTGAAATTCTGCTGTATAATTTTCTGTGGCTTCTCATATTCTCTGTTCACTGAACATAGTGTTTTATTTTTCTTTTGAGCCCCAAATCCATGGTCTGTTTGAAGAAAATATACATTACTGATGAATGAATCTTTGTGGAGTGGTAGGAGGATATGTTGCTCGGACTCTTCAAATGACATGGGTGTGGGTGTGGCGATTTGGTCAACTTACCTTGGGTGATTTGACTACATCTATGATCCAGAAGTATAGGCTGAGTATTTGGTTTTATTTTTTGGTTTATGTCATATATATAGACTATAGCTATGAGAAGTTTTGCTATTACACGAGATGTCTTGTGAATAAAATATTAGGTGTTTACGAAGAATTAAAGTTTATTAGTTTTAGTTCAATAGCTTTAATTAATCGAGATATAAACTTTGTATGTCATAATATACGTTTATTAGCTGTATCCCAGAACTCGTATCCACCCTCGGATCCATACCCCTGAATCCTAAAGTCTATGTGACGAAGAATCCGATATTTAGGTCTGTACACGTATCAAATACCCGCGTGAGTCCGAGCAACTTAGGTAGTTGGAAAGGAGAAACAAGGAAAAGGTGTAAATTAGAGGGACTAGTACTGTATCCTCTTCCCTTCATACTTTTCATCCTATATTTGCAGAACAATTTCCCTTGTTCTTTGCTTCTTTCATTCTTCTGTCTAATTAGTCAGGCTTTTGTTTATCATTCCTTATTAGCTAATTATGTCTTTGTTCTGATGGACTTACATATAATAAGAGTGAGGTAGGTTATCGTAAAAGATACTCTATTTCTTAATCCAAGTTAGTTTATCAGTTTCACTGGGCAGAGTGAGTCTGAGTTGGTCCTATTTACTTGAGTTGATTTGGGCAGTCCGAATTTTTGCCAGTCTGATTTTCTGCTGGGCCCAGCACACGAAAACCCTAAGCCTCTGTTTTTGCAAGTATAAATAGAGGGCTTACCTCCCATTCCCGATATACACTGAAAACCTGAGATAAATCTCTTCTAAAGCTCTGTCAGAATTTCTAGCATTCCGGACTTAGAAATTACATCATAGTTTCCAGAACTTACAAATCGAGGACGTTTGCGTGTGCATCCTCGGACTACACAAAGTAACAGATTCAATTGCTTGGTTGTTTGCTGCTTCAAATGTAAGTCTTCTGTCGAAGTTTTACATTTACTCTGAGCTTTGTATTTTTCATTACTTATCATACTGTAGTTCGACCGTCGTCGGGTTTGAAACATAAATTTTCAAATTCTGCTGCCTGTTCGAACGCGACGTAAACACCTACAGTGGTATGGGTTTTTTCGTATGATTTGTAATGATATTAATAATAATATGGGTTATGATTTGTTTAGATCTATATTTTATGTATTTAAAACCCTAAACCTTTAGAACACATGGTTCTTATGACCAGATTTGTTGATACAATTATGTATTCGAACAAGTCAATCCAATAAATAACTCTTCTAAGTTGAAATGCGTTATCCGGCTTAAAGCATGGTGTATTGAAACGAAGAACGAGAAGAAAATTGAACTTGATGGTCAACAAACATGTTGTTTTAATGGTGATGGTAATACAAGTGATATATCTGAAAGATCTGGCCCTAAACCAGTTTTAGGGGTTCGAAAATTTTGGATTTTGTGATTCTAGAGGAGAGGCACCGCGGTTCCATGATAGAGCACCGCAATGCTTGCTAGGTTTTGTGGCGGCGCCGGGATTTCACAATTGGAATACCGCGTCTTTGCCAAACGGCTGCAGGCACCACTGTCCGCTCATGTGAGTCGCGATGTTGTTCATCCGTGCTTAAAATTAATTTTTCTGACACCGCGCCAAAGCACCGCGTTCCACTGTTAGACCGGTGCCTATGACGATAATTAAGATGCACCGCGGTGCCACGTGTTAGGACCGCGGTGCTAATTAATTTGAAGATTCCAGAAATTATCGCCGAAGGCATGCGGTGCCAGATGGAATCAGATGCGACGGCGCTTTATAAAAAAATCGAAAATCAGAAACAGAGACTTAAAAGTTTCAGATTCTTAATCTGAAGTTTTAGAAGTTTCAGTTTCTGAAAATAAAGTTTTGAATCGAACAGATTTGGTCCTTTCGGACAAATCTGTAATTAAAGAAAGTTTTTTGAAAGTTGATTTTAAGTTCTGAAAATTACAAACAGGTCCCAGAAACTTGAAAATGTTTTCTGAGTTTTGAAATTGTATTTTCTGAATTTATAAGGGTTCAAATTTGAACTTTTAAATTCTTCAAAGACTAAACTGTAAATTTTAAAAGTTCACAGAAATCCTGAAAATCAGAATTTCAGAAATGTTTGGGGACTGTTTGACATTTACATAGATTGTAGAGTTTAGACAAATAGACTCATAGTTATCATTAATAGTATATTATTGTATAATATACAAATGTACTAAGTGATTGAATGTGATGCATTTAAATTATTAGCATAGCGTTTGCAATTATTGTCTGGGTAGGCGGCGCCCAGTAATTGTTTAAATTCAAATGACCGCTATAACTGTCCGGATATACGGCGCCCAGTATGTGATTAAAACCATCTTTTATCATGCCTATTGGGTTTGATGGTTTCCCATCTAATTATGTTTAGAAATTGCATGATAGGATGTCATATAATGTATGACTTGATTGTTGATCTTGAATGAATCCCCGAAAACTAAAAATGTTCCCCAAACATTAAATACAAATCTAATTATAACGCGTCGTCCATTGTAATTGTTAGGGTGCTAAGTCCTTTTCGGCGATAAATGTATTTATGCCAAAACATTTGCTCTAAGTCTAAGAGGACCAAGACCCTTTCATAGATGTGTTAAAATGAAAGTAAATAATAAACTTTTGTAGGTATTTACATCAAAGTGTTTGCTTGCAAAGACTAAATTTACTTAGGCATTTAAATGCAGTCGTGTAATGGGGTTGACTTGTTTAGATGAATCTTGGCGCCAAAGTGTCGGACTAGTCTAAGATTAAAATGAAAGATATTTAATCAAACCAAGAGTTGTAGAGTTGCTTTACAATTGGTTTAGGACCTACCAAAGTGTGCTATTGAAGTTATCAGCCAAAACAAATGCGGATATAACATATGTTTGGATCTTGACCCATTATGACCTTTATATTGATTTAGGTCCGTATTCTACCTTGGGGTCGTAGAAGTATGTAAAATAGTGGGAGCTAATTAAACAAAATGCCATGTTAAATTAGTTTATTATAAATGTGTATAATTTATGAGAATGAATTTTGATTGCATTTTTCTGTTCTATCTATTATCTTCAGATTTTCAGAAATGTCAAACTTTTCGTTGAAAATGCTCACGGAGTCAAACAGACTCACCGGACCCAACTTCATTGACTGACTAAGAAATGTTGGAATTGTCCTTAGACAGGAAGAAATTGAGTATACATTGGACAAAGTATCCCCCATCGCTCCAGCGGAGGACTCTGCAGAGTATGTAACTTTTGACCAGATTACTTACAAGAAACATTATAAAGATGTCACCTCAGCTCAATGCTTAATGTTGTATTCTATGTCACCTACATTGCAAAGACAGCATGAAACTATGGAGCCCAATGAAATGTTAGCCCATTTGAGGAGTCTTTATGATTCGCAGAGTCAGACAATGGAGTATGACCTGCTCATAGAACTTTTCAAGTGTAGGCTAAATGAAGGGGGCCATGTTTCACCTCATGTGTTGAGGATGATTGAGTTGATTGAGAAGTTAGCTTCTATAAACATAAAGTTTCATGACAGAGTCGCCACCACCCTCATCCTGCACTCACTTCCTAAGTCGTTTTAGTTGTTTCATTGTCAATTATAATATGAATGGAACTAAAGTGACATTGTCGGAGTTACATAATATGTTGAAAACTTTTGAATCTTCGACCTCTAAGACCAAGCTTATTCTGATGGTTGGCTCCTCTTGTCGCCCCAAACCGAAAGGTAAGGGACAATGAAGCAGCAAAATCTGTTGTTTCAAAGAAGAAGAATGAAGCGAGGAGCGAAGAAGAAGAAGAAACTGCCGGCATCGGATGTTTGCATGAATTGCAACAGGAAGGGGCATTAGAGAAAGGATTACACTGTTCCAGGCGGAGGAATGACACCAGATGCTAATGTGCAAGGTATGTTTGTAATTGAAATTAATCTATCTATAAATGATTCTCATTCCTGGGTACTTGATACCGCTTGTGGCTCACACATTTGTACAAATGTGCAGGGACTAACTGATAGCAGGAAGGTCGGGCCTCGCGAGGTGGACCTCTGCGTCGAAAATGGAGCACGAGTTGCTGCTGAGCGTGTGGGACCTTATAGGATAGATTTAACTTTTGACAAAGTTTTAATGTTGAACAATTGTTTTTATGTTCCTTCTTTGACAAGGAATATTATTTCCATTCCTGTACTTGATTCAGAGGGTTTTTTTCTCAAACACATCTAATGACAATATGATTTTGACTTTAGACAATGTTGTGTATGGAATTGCGCCTCTTGTGAATGGATTGTATACATTAAACTGCCACAGGAAAATTTTCAATGTACAAAATAGAAGGGCTAAGTTAAATGAAAGAAATTCTACCTACTTATGGCATTGCAGACTTGGTCATATCAATCAAACAAGGATAGAACGGTTGAGTAAATTAAATTACCTCGAACCATTTGACTTACAATCTTATGGTAACTGTGAATCCTGTTTGAAAGGTAAGATGACCATTAAACCTCTTTCTGGAAAGGGGATCCGTGCCAAAGAGGTGCTTGAGTTGGTACATACGGACGTATGTGGACCATTTTCGACTCAAGCTAGAAAGGGTTTCTCTTACTTCATCACTTTTACAGACGACTTATCAATGTTTGGATATGTGTATCTTATGAGACACAAATTCGAGGCTTTTGAGAAGTTTAAGTGTGAAGTTGAGAAACAGCTCTCAAAGAGTATCAAGACTCTCCGATCTGATCGTGGGGGTGAATACTTAAGTAAAGAATTTCTTGACTACTTAAAGCTTCATGGAGTTCATTCCGAATGGACACCTCCTGGAACACCACAGATGAATGGTGTTGCCGAGAGAAGAAACCGAACCTTGCTTGACATGGTTTATTTCATGATGAGCTTTTCAGCTCTTCCTACATACCTTTGGGGATACGCTATTTTGACCTCAATATATGTTCTAAACAGAGTTCCATCTAAACCAGTCGAAAAGACACCATATGAGGTATGGTGTGTCAAGAAGTCATCACTTAGACACATGAAGCCCTGAGGGTGTCCTGCATATGTCAAGAAGTTGATCACTGATAAGTTGAAATCAAAAAGTGAGAAATGTTACTTTGTTGGTTATCCGAAGGAAACTAAGAGATACTATTTCTATATTCCTGGAGAACATAAGATATTTGTTTCTAGGAACACAACTTTCCTTGAAGATGAATATGTCTACAAGGATGAGAGTTGCACAGAAATAGAACTTGAAGAAATTCAAGAACAAGGTAACAAAGAGGTTGGATCCTTGCCCGATGATAAAGGCAAGAATTCAGTGGGAGCTTCTGGCGAAGATTGGGTATTTAGGGTACCTCGTTCGACCAGTGGGAGCGCTACGAGGAGTAATGCAGAAATGCAAGATCTTCCGACACATACCTTGGGAGCAAGTGCACCAGTTGCATTTCCTTCCATTCAGGAAAGACATGAAAATGATATTCCTGAAAGCTCTAATGTTGGTGGATCGACCAGCGCACAAGAACCTACTCACGATGTAACATACCAGAATCGAATCGCAAGACAATCAACTTCGTAGGTCTTCTAGATCTCATCGTCCTCCGGAAAGACTAAATCTACTTGTGGAAACACAAAGTGAGCTAGATATTCCAGATAATGACTAGCCTAGAACCTATAACGAAGCAATGCTAGACATTGATTCAAAGAGATGACAAAAAGCCATGAAATCCGAAATGGAATCTATGTATATCAATCAAGTGTGAAACTTGGTTGATTTGCCAAATGGGGTTAAACCCATAGGATGCAAATGGGTCTTCAAGAAGATTGACGATCCGCAAGGTTCAGACTTATAAAGCTAGACTAGT
Source organism: Przewalskia tangutica (assembly GCA_029844215.1). Taxonomy (NCBI): domain Eukaryota; kingdom Viridiplantae; phylum Streptophyta; class Magnoliopsida; order Solanales; family Solanaceae; genus Przewalskia; species Przewalskia tangutica. The sequence continues at coordinate 47,118,402 of CM056727.1, read as the reverse complement.
GGCTTAAAGGTTTTACTCAGCGTCCTGGTGTGGATTATGATGAAACCTTTTCACCGCTGGCTAAGATAAAGTCTATTAGGATTTTGCTTGCAATAGCTGCACACTATAATTATGACATTTGCCAGATGGACGTCAAAACTGCATTTCTCAATGGTAATATAATTGATGAAGTGTATATGAAACAACCTGAGGGTTTTTCATGTGAGTCCAGACCAAATGATGTGTGTAGGCTACATAAGTCTATTTATGGACTTAAGCAAGCCTCTACGAGTTGGACATTTGTTTTGACAATGCTATCAAATCTTTTGATTTTGTCAGAAGCAAAGAGGATCCGTGTGTTTATTGCAAACGCAAGGATGAGGGTATCGTCTTCATTATAATATATGTTGATGACATATTGTTAATGAGAGATAATGAGACCCTCATGCAGTCAGTTAAAGATTGGTTGTTCAAGACCTTCATGATGAAGAATTTAGGTGAAGCCTGCTACATTCTGGGAATTATGATCTATAGAGATAAACCTAATAGATTGTTGGTCACATCGCTACCACATAGACAAAGTGCTTAGACGTTTTCAATGGAGAATTTCAAGAAAGGCGGTCTTCACGGGTCAAGACATCAGTTATCAAGAAGGGTCGCCTTCTAATGCTATTGAACTTGAGCGCATGAAGATGATCTCATATGCTTCGGCTATAGGATCAATCATGTATGTCATGACCTGTACTAGGCAAGATGTGGCCTTTGCACTTAGTATGACTTGCAAGTTCCAGCAGAATCCTGGCGAGGAACACTGGAAAGCAGTCAAGAGTATTCTCAAGTACCTCAGGCGTATTAAAGATTTCTTCTTAGTCTATGGTGGAGTTGATGAGCTGGTTGCCACTGGGTATACCGATGCTAGTTTCCAGACAGATGTTTATGACTTCAAATCTCACCGTTACACTTTCGCCAACGGAGGAGCGATGGTGGAAGAGTTCCAAACAGCTACCATCAGAGACTCGACTCATCAAGCGTAATACACATCGATCGGAAGTCGCTAAAGAAGTTCGCCGTGATTTCTGAGTTCCTGAAAGAACTAGGGTTGTTCCGAGTACTAGTTGTCCAATAATTATTTATTGTGACAACACTGGTGCGATTGCACAAGCAAAGGAACCAAGATCAACAAACAGAAACAAACATGTACCGATGAAGTACCACATCCTGAGAGAGATGGTTGCAGCTGAAGATATCATGATAGACTATATTCCCACAGACAATAATCTAGCAGACCCGTTTACTAAACCATTAAGCTTGGTGAAACATAATGGTCATTTTGAGAACATGGGTATTAGATATGTTGGTGATTGACTCTAGGCCAAGTGGGAGATTGAAAGTATATGTATGTACTAGAGACAATCTGTATTCGGACACAATGTACTTTATACACATTCATATTTATATTAATGATGATTAATATTATGACAATTTGCATTTGTTGAATTATTAGTTGATTGTTTATAATTTTTTATAAATGCATCACTACAGGTTACATGTTTATTAATGATGTGAGAATTAATATTATAACGTAACTTTTAAATTACCTCGACTAATGATCATCGAAATTGCGATATCGATGATATGCGATACGTCGACATGTGGTCTGCATCATATCCTTAGGGGATGTAGTATGTCTCACTTGCTACGAGTTATGACAACTCGTGGTGGACACATGGATACTTGTTGAAGTATTTGTTTGCCCTGCTGATGTAATGTTTTGTTATATGTCTATAATGTCATCGGCGTGTGGGAGATAAAAGTCCTTAGACTTGAGGTCAATGTCATCTTGTTTACGGAGTAATGTACTTTGATCCTGTCCTAAGCTCAAATGCCTTATATGTTGAGACACGACTTGTTTTGGGTGCATTACGAAGTAGATTAAAGATGGTATGTGAGACAAGAAATGATTTATTCCTTGAATTTATATTCGAGTAAACACTCAGGTACTCATATGGTATTAGGTTGACTAAGTCATTGGTCAATGCAATGGACATGTCTGTGACATGGCCCTGTTGTCAACTAATATAAATGAGTTATAATAATCAAGCCATTTGGATAGACACTTGACAAATCCTAAGCTTGGTCATAAATGAAGGGATTTTATCTTCTCACATATAGGTTCAGTTCACATATTTTGTGTAGCTAAACTTTACATATTGAGTTCGTCTTCCGGCGCAGTCTAGGAGTTCCGAAGATCCTAATGTAATTAGTGATAATATGTAAAGGCCTGAAGGGTAACACTAAGTCAAATGTTTCGTCGATGTGATTTTGTAATTAGAAGGAGATTATACCTATATGTTCGGTTGATGAGCGGGACATTAAAATGGGAAAAGACTGAAAAATAGGACAGGACCGCGGTGGAAGAACACTGGGCAACACCGCGGTGCCTCTTTAGTGGGACCGCAGCGTGCATGCGGATTCTCGCATCCAATTTTTGTCGATCGATTTTCTTTGGCCCAAAGACCTAAAACCCTAAGCCTCTGGTTTTGCAATTATAAATAGAGGGCTTACCTCCCATTCCCGATATACACTGAAAACCTAAGAGAGGTAAATCTCTTCTAAAGCCCTGTCAGAATTTCTAGCATTCCTGACTTAGAAATTACATCACAGTTTCCAGAACTTACAAATTGAGGACGTTTGCGTGTGCATCCTCGGACTACACAAAGTAACATATTCAATTTCTTGGTTGTTTGTTGCTTCAAATGTAAGTCTTCTGTCGAAGTTTTACATTTACTATGTGCTTTATATTTTTCATTACTTATCATACTGCAGTTCGACCGTCGTCGGGTTTGAAACATAAATTTTCAAATTCCGCTGCGTGTACGAACCCGATGTAAACACCTACAGTAAATTGCCTCAATCTGTTCTCAGGTTACGTACTGGTGTCATTGTTTTGTTGGTACGTTTAGCCATTCGTCCACGAAAATTGTTTTTGAACAGTATTATCATACAATGACACTCCGCCACAATGCTTTAGAGGATAAACAAGGAGAAAGTTTTGGCAACATGTCTTATTTTTCTCTTCCTTTTCCTTTCGTGCTGTTAGGATTTGAGTCCCAAATTCTACCTAATTAGAAAATAATAAATAAGCAAAGAATAAATAACACACACAAATTTATAGTGGTTCACTCTCGATACGAGAGCTACGTCCACTTTGCCGCTGCAAATTTTACTATAATCAAATAGAGATTTTGAGTTTTACAATTCTCTCTTCATCTCTTGCTCGACCTCTAAAGAAAGAAAAACGACGCCTAGTCTATATATAGCGAAAACTAGGGCGAACATAATACAAGCTCAAAATTTCCAAAATACCCTCTACTAAATAACCTTACATTATAAAACTAGGGCGAATATAATACAGGTCGATCAATGTTTCACACTATGCGTAGTGTCTTCATAGTATCAGTGATGAATTAGACAACTCAACACCTGCAAGTGGCCACATCTTTCCACCTCTGGTTCTCTTTCCCTCTCACAATGAGACAATGGGAGGGAAATTACTCTGCAGAAAATCAGGGGAGATTGGTTAGTAAACGTGGTTTGCTTACATGCGTAGGTTTCGGTCAAGCTATGGATATCTTTTCTCTCTACAAAAGAAGGTTTAGCCCTTTGCACTTTTTAATGAAGTATCAATTGTAGATTGTCATGCTTAATAGATCACAAAAGTGCTAAATGAATTTTGTCCATATCAAATTATGTAGAAGTATTTGAATGGAAACGACTTAAGAAATAAAATAAAATAAATTAGAAGTGTTTTCAAACTTTGATTATGTAGGATTATTTTGTCTATAATAGGTTGAAATTGTTAGAACTTGTAGAAGAAGAAGAGTAAAGTGATAAAAAATGACTTCGGCAAAAATTGGTTCAAGGGCCGAGGCGCTTGTTGGAAGGACCTAGGCTCATAATTTCCAGTAAGTTACTGGAAAGTCTGGAATTACCAAAACGAATTAGGGCCGGGGCGCTTGGACGAAGGGCCGAGGCTCTTGATGGGCAGTAAGCTACTGAAACTGAATGAATTAGGGCCGGGGCGCTGAGGGCAAGAGTCGAGGTGCTTCCAACGGGAATTTCCAGATGTGAATAAAAAGTTGTGTCTCTTCACATAAGGTCACAACCTTTAGGTGTCAAACTGCTTATGGTCGAATTTTATGCTTTATAAAGTATGTTGATCACTTGTTAGAAGATACGCAACACAATACACATAACAATCAATCATTAAACACAATTAATGATCTAAGATTGTTGTTTGATCTTCATCTTCTTCCTCAAGAATATTTCTGAAAAACACATAAAGTAATTTCGCCAGAAGTGAAGTTCGTGTGCTAGAACTCTTACTTAGATAGTTGTATCCTCAAGGCAGACGTCCGTAGAACTACAACACAAGTGGGGACGAATTTTTTTCTTAGGATACTGCATCAAGCAGGCCTCTATCTACACTAAGTTAGTATGTGTTTAAATATTTATTGTACTTATTGTTGTTGATTTAAAGTTATATTGAATTACTTGAATTTCCTTGAATTACTTAAATTTTATTGTGCTTATTCATTGATGAGTCGAGATTGGTAATAACAATCTAAGACAAAAATTCTCAGAAAATTTATTTTTCTGATTTGTTGAGTATGCAAAATTTCCAGAAAATACTATTTCCTGATTTGCAAATATGGATCAATCTGGATCATCAATGGTGAAAAACCATGTGGAGAAACTCGAGAAATTCAAGGGTTCTGATTTCAAACACTGGCAACAAAAGATGTTGTTTTATTTGACCACTCTCCATGTGGCAAATGTATTGACTGCTGAGGCTCCAACGACATTGCCGGAAGGAGAAGGGGAGAATGCTCCTACTGATGCAGAGAGAGCCGAAAGGCTGAAGGCTATTGAGACTTGGTGGAGCCAAGAGTTTCTTTGCAAGACCTACATTCTCAACGTCTTGGATGATACTCTCTATGACATATACTCCACGTTCGGATCAGCACGGGAGTTATGACAGTCATTGGAGAACAAGTACAAAACCGAGGTTGCGTGTTCGAAGAAGTTCGTCGTCGGCAAGTTCTTAAACTTCAAGATGAGCGATGCAAAGCATGTTGTCAAGAAAGTGGAGAAACTCCAAGTCATTATTCATGAACTAGATGTTAAAGGTATTGGCCTTAACCAATATTTTCTTGTTGGTGCTATTATTGAAAAATTAGCTCATTCTTGGAAGGATTTTAAGGTTTATTTGAAGCATCTAACCGAGGAAATTAGTTTTGAGCAACTGGTTCTGAAAATTCGTATTGAAGAGGACAACCGAAAGAATGAAAGGGCTGATGCTGTTTCATTGGAGCCTAATGTCAACATGGTAGAAGGCAATGCTTCCAAGGCCAAGTTTGTTATACCCCGTGGTTCGTCCGACCGCGATTGTGGTCTCAGCCGCGCTGCAGAGGCGCGGCGCGCGCGGTGATTGAAGCCGCGCGCCGAAGATCCGAGGTCGCCGAGTTTCAGCGCCATGCGCCGGGAAGCGCGCACGGAAAGTCCTAAGAGCGCGCAGAGTTTATTGCGCGCGCCGATCGCAGGCCGCGCGCCGGCGGGATCTGCGAGTTAGTGGAAATTTCTGCATCGCTTTGTTTTAAAAGAGGTCACGTGGGTGACAGTGTCCCCCATCTGAAATGTCAGATGTTTATATTGACCAAGTCTTGAAGACTTGGTCATCTTTCATCCTTCATCTTTCTCTCTCTCTCTCTAAGCTAAAAAGCTCTCCCTTCTCTCTAGAAAATCAAGAGAAATTCTAGCCTTAGGAAAAATCTGAAAAGATAAGAACAAGAAGGAAGCTTGTGGCTAGCTTGTTGGTGTTGTTGTGGTGGTGTTCTTGGCAAGGAAGATAGCAAAATATTTGGAATAAGTTTGGCTAAAACTTTAAGGTAACATTTCTTCCTTTAGAATTAGTTTCTAGTGTTGCATGTTAAGAAGAAAGAACTTGTGGTAGTGAATAATGCTCTTAGAGTCATTGCATGCAAGAAATGTGGTTTGGATATGCAAGAATTGGTTAAGAAGATATTATGAGCATGTTGTAGCCTAAAAACTACTTTAGAATTGTTAAGTGTATTGTTGTACCAAATGGGGCAGAATTTTACACACCCAAGTTTGGAGGTGTAATCCCCTTTAAAATGTTGGATTGTTGAGCCTTAAATGTGGTGTTTGGATGATAAAAATCGGCCTTTGAAAAGGTGGCAAAGTGAGTAGAAACAAAGGAAATGCTGCCCAATTTTCCATAGGAATTAGTAACCTTGAATTTGGAAATATTCTACTTTGAAACTAGAAGTTAATAAACGTATTATGGTCATTATAGGTTGACGTATTACGTGCGATAGTTGGAATTAACAAGTGGATTGACCGAAGAGGTATGTAGAGCTTTCCTATCTCTTGAGCATGAATAGTTGTATCTATGTAGTACGGTATACGTACAAGATTTGATAATCTACACTTGTTTTAAAGTATATGATACTTGTTTCATTTCAAAAGTATAAGTCCCTTGGATTGAGGGAAAATGTATTTGACAAAGGGATAACACTAATATAATGACTTTATGGGAAGTTGGTTATATTAGTTTTCTTGAAAGGTTCACAAAGAAAGGTTTACTCTAATTAAAACAAGTACGGGTAAAGAATTTGAAACTAAGAAAGGTGAATTGATTTTTAGGCATTGGTTGCCTAAGGTTTTAAAGGAAATGAAGTCACTTGATTTAGAAGCCTATTATATTTCTAAAAGGAAATGTGACTTGTCTTGAAAAGAAATCGTAACTTGATACTATGGTGATTAATATCTTGGAATCTTTGTATAAAAAGAGTTTTTCTTAAAAAGTTAGAAGTACATGGTACTTGGGTTGAATTCCCGGATTTTCTATTAAAAGACATGTTAGTGCCTTAGGATACTAAAATGAGAGGATATATTAATAATGTTAATAAGAAGTTAGGGGATTTCTTAACTTGCTTATGTTATGATGTTCTAGTGCTTATGTATGATATGATAGTAGTAGTGCTTATGTTGTGATATGATAGGCCGGTAGTGCTTATGTATGATATGATAGGCCGGTAGTGCTTATGTTATGTATGATAGCCAGATGAGCTATGTTATATATTTGTATTATTACGGGGTAAACTCCGGGTTATTATCTATGTCATGGATTTGCTACCCATGATGCGAGTGCGGCGTTTGCACTCATGCGGATCCGGACCACAGGATCCATGCGGGTGAAATAGTCCCATACGAGTACGGCGATGGTACTCATGCGGGTCCACAGGATCCATGCAGGTGAAATAGTCTCATGCGGGTGAAATAGTCCCATGACGAGGCGGATGACCTCATGCGGGTCCACAGGACACATGCGGGTGAAATAGTCTCAGGAGTAGGATTGCTTAATGATACTACGGGCGAGGTACCCTGTTTTGATCGTGAGCCTCCTATTTTTATGCTATAAGATTTATACTTGTTACTCTCATTGTTAGTAAGGCACAGTGCAAGGAAATTGATTTTTATCTATGACTCCAACTTATTTTTTGACTTATGATATTACTACAGTATTTTCCAGTTTTACATACTGCACGTTGTATCGACCCTTCCTGGCCGTTCATGCCGCAGGTAAGGGAAAGCAGTTGGTAGATCCTCATTTCTAGGATCTTTTACTCAGGTGTCAGGAGCTCCATTTCTTCGGAGGCTCGACTTTTGGTATGGTTCTCCCTGGTGTTGTTGATGTTTTGTACATTCAGGGGCATGACGGGGCCCTGTCCCGTCATATTACTCCTTCTTAGAGGCCTGTAGTCTTGTCATAACTTGGTTTGTTTAAGGATGTAACTGTTCGGTTTATGTACTTTTGGGGTAGCCATTTTTGGGCTAGACTATTTATATCATTATGGTTGTTTATTGTGAGTTTATATTCCGCTGGTTTTCTCTGATGTTGTGTCACAAGGGTGCCCGGGTCAAGGCACCGGTCACGGATACGGGGTCGGGTCGTGACAAAAGTGGTATCAGAGCAGTTAATCCTCGGAAAGGGTCTACAGGCCGTATCTAGTAGAGTCTTGATTATCGGTGTGTTGTGCACCACATCTATAATCGTGAGGTCATGGATATTTATGATTAGTTTCCATTATTTCACTCTAGATCGTGCAATGAGCCATGTTATAGGTTGAATTTCCTCCGACGTATTGTTTCCTCAGACGCTTATGCCTCCACGCAGTGCAACCGCGCCCGTAAGGGCAAGCGCGAGAGGAACTACTAGTAGGCACCGAGGTTACCAGGCACATGCGCCCACCCTACGGATGAGGTGTTTGACGGCGAGTTCTACAACGCCGCCAACCCCAAAGAAGTCCGAGGCGGCAGCAGCGCCATCGAGACCGCGGTACTGAGCCTCGATCCAGCCAGCGGCGCAGGATATAGGCTACAAGAGATGGCCCGCCATCGCCGAGATCGTGGCGCATACGAGGATAAGCCGGAGATGCAGCCCATTGCACCGTAGTTCAAAGACAGAGTCGCTAGCTGAGACCGAGGACTTTTGAGTGCGGCCACCGAGTTTTATGGGTCGAGGCCCGAGATGATCCTCGGGAGTTTATCCGATTCTGACGGATCGCGAGGTGATCGGGGCTTGGAGACCGAGTCGGTGGTACTAGGTTCGCACGGCCGCGGACACTGCATTTGATCGGTATGATTCGTGAATCGCCCCGGGAGCATGCGCTTCCCGCTGTTGGGACGCAGTTCTCGAGGCGCATTTGGCCATTTCTTGCCTCCGCGGATGAGGAGGGCTCGCCGATAGATTTTTGACACGAGACAGAGCGGGCGACGGTCCGAATACAACGTGGAGTTTGACTCATTGGCTCGGTATGTGCCCGCTTGTAGCGCATGGAGGACGTGGTGCACCGCTATGTCACATGACTCGATGATCACTTGCCGAGAGTTGCACGGAGTAGCTCTTCACCGCACGTACATTGCCCTCATGCAGCATATGCACTTAGGTGAACGCAGGGCCGAGCGGATCGGCAGTATCGCGAAGAGGCGGGACGCAGGATCCTCTGGTAGTTTTAGGGTAGACAACCTCAAAGAGACCAAATTTGCACCACACCGGTCCAGAGCGCCTCCACCATCTTCTGGACGTCTGAGTATTCGGGAGCGGACAGGTTCCGTGGCTTCGGGTTTCGGAGGACCGAGTTCCGGTCGATGAGGCCACCTATGCCTCGGTGTGGTCGATGTGGTGATTGTCGTTATATGGGTGTCGTGTTCCTCCGTGAGCTTGTTACTCTTGTGGCCAGCAGGGCCATTTGAAGAGAGATTGTCCGACTAGAGGCTGCGGAAATGCTATGGCTCACCACCGGGATTCGCTGGTCTTCATCTTCGTGGTTATGCGCGCCCGAGGCGTGGTATTCACGCAGCGGCCACGGCAGGGTCGTGGCGGGGTTCCAGTCCTCGAACCGCATCTATGCTATGTCCAGTCGTCAGGACCAGGAGGCGTCACCCGATGTCGTCACAGGTACATTATTGATTTCTTGCTGTGATGTATATGCTTTGATAGATCCAGGTTCTACCTTGTCCTATATATCTCCTCATATTGCTGGTAGAATAGGGATAGAGCCCGAGTCCATAGAGTCTTTTGAGTGGCTACGCCAGTGGTGCTTCATGGTAGCCGAGCGGATATATAAGGCTTGCCCGATGATCGTAGATAGTCATCGGACTTCAGCCGACTTCATGTAGAGTTGGATATGACGGACTTTGATGTGATTATGGGTATGGATTGGCTAGCGTCTTGCTATGCCAATGTGGACTGTAGAGAGAGGTTAGTTCGGTTCCGGTTTCCCGGTGAGCCGGTTATCGAGTGGAAGGGGAATACTGCATCGCCGAGAGATAGGTTTATTTCTTACCTTAAGGCTAGGAAGATGATACGGAAGGGGTATATTTACCATTAGTTGGTATTCGATCATCGAGGTGAGATACCTGACCTTCGATTCCGGTTGTTAGAGAGTTTCCAGACGTATTCCCAGACGAGCTTCCGGGTATCCCTCCTGAGAGGGAGATTGAGTTTTGCATCGATTTGGCGCCAGACACTCGACCGATATCTATTCCGCCATACAGAATGGCACCGACCGAGTTAAGAGAGTTGAAGGACCAGCTGAAAGATTTGCTGGAGAAAGGCTTTATCAGGCCAAGTGTTTCTCCCTGGGGAGCGCCAGTGTTATTTGTAAAGAAGAAGGATGGGACGCCATGATGTATTGATTACAATGAACAAGGTAACTATCAAGAACAGATATCCTCCCGTGATTGATAATTTGTTTGACGATTCAGGATGCGAGATGTTTTTCAAGATAGACTGCGGTGCAGTTACCATCAGTACGAGTTAGAGGCGGATATTAGAAGATCGCATTCAGATCCCAGATGGGCACTATGAGTTCAGGGTAATGTCTTTCGGGTTGACCAACGCTCCAGCAGTATTCATGGATTTGATGAATAGGGTGTTCAGGCCATTCTTGGATATGTTCGTTATAGTGTTCATTGATGATATCTTGGTGTATTCGCGCACGCAGGCGAGCATCTGGTCATTTGAGGCGGTATTGAGTCCTCCGAGGCCGTGATTGTATGCCAAGTTCTCGAAGTGCGAGTTCGTTAGCTTCGTGGCTTTCTTGGGGCATGTTATCGGGCCGATGGTATTCGTTGATACTAAGATTGAGGCGATCAAGACTTGGCCTAGACTCCACCACAAGCAGTGCGCCTTTTAGGCCTTGCAGTTATTATCGAAGGTTTGTGGAGAAGTTTGCTTCATTTCAAGATTTTGACTAAGTGACTTCGAAAGCGGCTATATTCAGATGGACGGATACTTGTGAGGAAAGTTTCGATTGCTAAAGGAGAAGTTGACTACCGCCTGATTCTTACTCTTCCGGAGGTTTAGATGAATATGTGGTTTATTGTACGCCAGTCGGTGTCGGCTTGTGCGTCTTGATGCGACGGCAGAGTTATAGCTTATCGTCTCGACTTAGGAAACATGAGAAGAACTATCCCACACATGACTTGGAGTTGACAATGATGATTCATGCTTTGAAGATCCGAGACATTATTTATATGGAGTTCATGTGACATTTACAGACGCACAAGAGTCTCCGACATCTTCACCGCAGGAGTGAACTTGCGCAGAGACGGTGGTTGGAGCTACTTAAGGATTACGATGTTAATATTCTATACCACCCGGGAAGGTCAATGTAGTTGCAGATGCCGCCTTAGTCGCAGATCGATGGGTAGTCCATGCGATGTTCACCAGAGAAAAGGGATATGGTCCGAGAGTTACATCACCAGCGAGCCTTGGGGTTCGTTTGTTTGATTCTCGATAGTGATGGAGTTCGGGTTCGAGAGGTTGCCAGTCTTCCATCGTCGGCGAGTGAAGAGGCGGCGATGAGGATCCGCTTTGGTACGATGCATCGACGCATCTCCGTAAGAGAAAGTCTATTTGAGGTAGCGCTGGGTGCTAAGATTCGAGGGCCGGTTGTGTGTTTCCGATGTGACAGGACTTCGTTAGCAGATTCTGGGGGAGGCACACAGTGCTCGTTATTCTATTCATCCGGGGTCGACTAAGATATATCATGACCTCAGATGCGTGTATTGGTGGGATGGCCTTAAGCGGGACGTTGCGAGTTCGCGCGCAGCGCGAATTGTCGGCGAGTTAGGTTGAGCACCGAAGCCCTGAGGCTATTGCGAGCTATTGATATTCCGACTTGGAAGTGGGAGGTGATAAATATGGATTTTATTACAGGGCTACCTACCACTTAGAGGAAACATGATTCCATTTGGGTGATTGTCGACAGTCGAGAAATCACCATTTTCTTCCGATCGAACGACGTTCACCGAGGACTATGCGCCAGATTATATATTAGAGAGATTGTGAGACCGCACGAGTCCCAAAGGTCGATTATATCGATAGAGGAGCCCGTTCTCGGCTAACTTCGGAGGTCTTTTCGTGAAGGATTAGGGACACAGTGAGTCTCGACTACATTTCACCCTCGGGATCGACGGACAGCCGAACGCACTATCCGCACACTCGAGGATATCTGCGGGCTTGTGTTATTGATTTCGTGGTAGCCGAGGATCATTTGCTTCAGGAGTTTGCTTACAACAACGGCTACCATTCCAGATTCGATGGCGCGCTTACGAGGCCTTATACGAGGAAGTGCAGATCACCGATAGTGGTTCGAGGTGGGAGAAGTTCGATTAGTCGGGCGGACTTAGTTCAGCAGCGATGGATAAGGTGAAGCTTATCCAGAGCGGTTCTCTTGGCGGCTCGAGTCGACGCAAGTCGACGCAGATCATCGACGTCGACACTTGGAATTTGAGTAGATGATTGGGTTTTTCTAGGTATCGCCCGTAGGCGTGATGAGATTTGGAAAGAAGGGAAGCTTAGCCCAAGCGTACATCGGGTGATCGATTGTCCGTAGGCGGGGTTGCCTATGAGTTAGATCTGCCGTCCGATTTGAGGCGGTGACATCCGATTTTCCATGTGTCCATGTCATGAAATGTATGGAGACCCATCTGAGTACATCCGATTCGCGAGGTTCGTAATGCAGGAGTTATCGATGAGGAGAGTCCCATAGCGATACTCGATCGTCGAGTTAGACGACTTCGCAAAGGATGTGGCTTCCACAAGGTCTTATGGCGAACGAGAACAGGGAAGAGATGACGTGGGACGCGGATGAGGACATGATGAAGAAATATCCTCACTTATTCCCTACACCTCCAGGTAACCCACTTTCCTGCGTGTTAGTTTTGATTTAGCCATTGTGCTTAAGTATTGTTGTGGCCGCGAGCGTCTTTATTTGCAAAAGAGTAGTTAAGAGCGCTCACGCCGATTTGTGATTCCAGAAGTTTAGAAGGAACATTCGACGAATGTTTCTAAGGGAGAATGTTATACCCCGTGGTTGTGGTCCGACCGCGTTAGGGTCTCGGCCATGCACACGGAAGATCCGGAGGGTCGCTGAAGTTTCAGCGCCATGGCGCCGGAAGCAGTGGCCGCGCTACCGAAAGTCCTAAGGCGCGCAGAATTTCAGGCCATGGCCGATCGCAGTGGCATGCCGAGGCGAGTTAGTGGAAATTTCAGACCGCTTTGTTTTAAAAGAGGTCAGGGTGGGTGACAAGTGTCCCCCCATCTGAAATGTTGCATGCCTTATATTGACCAAGTCTTCAAGACTTGGTCATCTTTCATCCATCATCTTTCTCTCACTCTCTCAAAGCTAAAAAGATCTCCCTTCTCTCTAGAAAATCAAGATAAATTCTATACTTAGGAAAAATCTGAAAAGATAAGAACAAGAAGGAAGCATTTGGCTAGCTTGTTGGTGTTGTTGTGGTGGTGTTCTTGGCGAGAAGCTAACAAAATATTTGGAATAAGTTTGGCTAAAACTTTAAGGTAACATTTCTTCCTTTAGAATTAGTTTCTAGTGTTGCATGTTAAGAAGAAAGAACTTGTGGTAGTGAATAATGCTCTTAGAGTCATTGCATGCAAGAAATGTGGTTTGGATATGCAAGAATTGGTTAAGAAGATATTATGAGCATGTTGTAGCCTAAAAACTACTTTAGAATTGTTAAGTGTATTGTTGTACCAAATGGGGCAGAATTTTACACACCCAAGTTTGGAGGTGTAATCCCCTTTAAAATGTTGGATTGTTGAGCCTTAAATGTGGTGTTTGGATGATAAAAATCGGCCTTTGAAAAGGTGGCAAAGTGAGTAGAAACAAAGGAAATGCTGCCCAATTTTCCATAGGAATTAGTAACCTTGAACTTGGAAATATTCTACTTTGAAACTAGAAGTTAATAAACGTATTATGGTCATTATAGGTTGGCGACACGTGCGATAGTTGGAATTAACAAGTGGATTGACCAAGAGGTATGTAGAGCTTTCCTATCTCTTGAGCATGAATAGTTGTATCTATGTAGTACGATATCGTCAAGATTTGATAATCTACACTTGTTTTAAAGTATATGATACTTGTTTCATTTCAAAAGTATAAGTCCTCGATTGAGGAAAATGTATTTGACAAAGGGATAACACTAATATAATGACTTTATGGGAAGTTGGTTATATTAGTTTTCTTGAAAGGTTCACAAAGAAAGGTTACTCTAATTAAAACAAGTGCGGGTAAAGGATTTGAAACTAAGAAAGGTGAATTGATTTTTAGGCATCGTTGCCTAAGGTTTTAAAGGAAATGAAGTCACTTGATTTAGAAGCCTATTATATTTCTAAAAGGAAATGTGACTTGTCTTGAAAAGAAATCGTAACTTGATACTATGGTGATTAGTATCTTGGAATCTTTGTATAAAAGAGTTTTTCTTAAAAGTTAAGATACGGTACTTGGGTTGAATTCTGATTTTCTATTAAAAGACATGTTAGTGCCTTAGGATACTAAAATGAGAGGATATATTAATAATGTTAATAAAGTTAGGGGATTTCTTAACTTGCTTATGTTATGATAAGCGGAGTGCTTATGTATGATATGATAAGTAGGTAGTGCTTATGTTGTGATATGATAGTAGGTAGTGCTTATGTATGATATGATAGTAGGTAGTGCTTATGTTATGTATGATAGCGGGATGAGCTATGTTATATATTTGTATTATTACTGGTAAACCGGATTATTATCTATGCCATGGATTTGCTACCCATGATGCGAGTCGCGCCAGCTCACGCGGATCCGACCGCGGGATCCACGGGTGAAATAGTCCCATACGAGTACGAGATGGTACTCACGCGGTCCACAGGATCCATGCGGGTGAAATAGTCTCACGCGGGTGAAATAGTCCCACGACGGCGGATGACCTCATGCGGGTCCACAGACCCGTGCGGTGAAATAGTCCCGCGAGTAGGATCGCTTAATGATACTACAGGCGAGGTACCATGTTTTGATCGTGAGCCTCCTATTTTTATGCTATAAGATTTATACTTGTTACTCTCATTGTTAGTAAGGCACGCTGAGGAAATTGATTTTTATCTATGACTCAAACTTATTTTTGACTTATGATATTACTACGATTTTCCGCTTACATACTTGATACATCACAGATCGACCCTTCCTGGCCAGTGCGTTCATGCCGCAGGTAAGGGAAAGCAGGTGGTAGATCCTCATTCCTAGGATCTTTTACTCAGGTGTCAGGAGCTCCATTTCTTCGGAGGCTCGACTTTTGGTATGGTTCTCCCTGGTGTTGTTGTTGTTTTGTACATTCAGGGGCATGACGGGGTCCTGTCCCGTCATAATGTTACTCCTTCTTAGAGGCCTGTAGTCTTGTCATAACTTGGTTTGTTTAAGGATGTAACTGTTCAGTTTATGTACTTTTGGGGTAGCCATTTTTGGGCTAGACTATTTATATCATTATGGTTGTTTATTGTGAGTTTATATTCCGCTGGTTTTCTCTGATGTTGTGTCACAAGGGTGCCCGGGTCAAGGCACCGGTCACGGATACGGGGTCGGGTCGTGACAAAGTTTCAGAAAGGCAAGGGCAAATTTGTTGGTGCCAAGCCATCTTTTGTAACCGGGAGGAATGCACTAGCCCCATAAAGGATCAATGCATTCAAGAAACCACAACCGGGACTATGTTAGGTATGTGGAAAACCTGGGCACAGGACAAAGGATTGTCGCCTTCGCAAGAGTCAAAGTGGTGGTGTTGGATGTGTTATACCCCGTAGTTGCAGGGTATGTATGTGAGGACGTACGTACGATAGTACGGCAGAAATTTTGAAAAGAAAGAAAGATGTGAGTTTTCGACGGAAAAGTTTCCGGTTATTTGTGAAGAAAAAGGTTCGTTAATGGGAATTGGATTCCCAGATTTGGTATTTGGACTTCATAGATTATATTAGAATTTTGAGATTTTATTTTCGGAAATGGTCACGTGGGGCCCACGGGAGAAATTTACTTTGTGGGCCCACTTTGTTTTCTAGATTTTGGCCATTGTGGATATTTTTTCGAAAGACATTTTTGAGGCGATAGGAGGGTGACACGTGTCACCCCGCCTGCGTGGCTCGCCGGTTACATTCGGGGCACAGTCACGACTGTAGTCGCTTTCCGACTAAACGTTTCCACACTTCGTAGGAAAATTCCGCTATGTCCTTTTTAATTTTTGCGGATTTTTCCGAGAGACGAAACATTTTGGACCAACGGGAGGTGATATGTGTCACCCTCACATCGAAAGTTGTGGCGTCAGTGGGCGATTAGTTCACGAATGGATTGTTTTGTGGCTCACGCTTGGCCCTATTGGTTCCTTGTTTTGTGCCTTGTTTTGGCCTTGTTTTGTGGCTTGTCTTGTGCCGTATTTTGTGGAGTAGGGTTAGGGTGCACTTGGCTTGATCGAGGCCTTACACTGCCTCGCACACGGCTCGATCTTGGCCATCGTTGGCATTGGGTTTGCTATAAATACCCCCTTTGTGAAGACTTCATTCATCCACAAATGTTTCCAAGTCTTGAATCCTCCTCCTCTTGTCGACTCGTCCAAGAGCTCCTCTCCTCAAAGTGGCCTCGCCGCAGGTCTCCTCCCTCGTGAGGTCTAGCCTGGTACCCCACTGCCTAGTTGTTTTCGTATAATACCCTTTGTGGTATAGAAATACTCCCTAGTATTGTTATAATGCCCAAAATACCTTAGCTTGTACCTTGTAGTATTCCAAAGATACCTCTTTACGTAGAGTCCTAAATACTACCTTTGTCCTTTTAGTCTCAAACCGAAACCCTAAGGAAATCTTCATCGTTGGTTGAAGTATGTGAGTAAGTTGGTTAGAACTTCTAAGGGTTGTTTGGAGTGGTTTGAGCGCACGGAGTGAGCTAAACCTTGCTCGGGAGCGACATTAAACTCGGATAATTTTGGGCTTATCGAGGTAATTATCTTGTCCTCTATTGTAATTGGAAATTACATGTTTGGTTGAATATATAGTCAAGTATACTATATATGGAACTACTTAGTATTCGCAATGTCTTTTGACTTAAGCTGAAGAATAAAGAATCGAATCGAATCAGTATTTTACATGTGATCAGACAGAGACTTGTGTAGAATTGTACACGTCCGGTAGATGTAAACCCCCTGGTTGGCTTGGTAGCCTCGATAGAGAGGAGATTTACGCTGCCATGTGTGGGAGGTGTCGAATTTTCTATAGAAAGATGAAACTTGTGTTTTGGGGTTAATAGACGTTTGTGACCTTTATAGGTGAAAGATCAAGAGTAGCGTATTCTACTCGGAGTGGAAAGGGCTAGCAAGCGTTGTAGTACTTGGAGCATTTTGCTTATTGTCGATAAATCGTCGCGAGGTATGTGGACCTCTTCCCATCTCTTCTAGCATGATATGTGTGAACTATGTAGTACGGTGACGCATACGTGTTAATTGTATTTGATTGTTGTAAAACATAAAGTGTTATAACGGCTTTATGGGAAGTTGGTTATAACACTTTATGTAGGTAAGAAAATGGTTTCTTGATGTTAGAAGTTAAGAGACTTGATCTTATAAGATAAGAGACTTAATCGATTTGTTTTAATGAGGATGTTTGTGTGAAACCTCATTCGTGAGTAATGAGTACTTGGTTTTAAAGGGATAATGTTTTACCGATTTCGAATCGAATGTGTATCGACGGCTGCACCAATCGCAGTTAATAAAGGAAAATGTATTGGATAATGATGTTGTATTAAAACCAGAGAAACCTCCATCCGCATGAAGCTAAGATGAGACAAAATGATATTACATTTTCTAGATCATGGTCGTAATAAGATCGTTATAAACAAGAATAAACTACTCACGATATGTCATATGTTACTCAATTGTTCTAAAAGGAATCAAGTGATTAAGTTTGGGAACTATGAAACCATTTGAAAAATGAGAAGCTTGAGTAATGAAACTAGGCAAACCGAACTTAGGAAAAGAATGTTGTTACTTGGTTTTGAAAAGGAAGGTGGGTTGGTCATTCTAATACTACGGTATCGGGTGACTCTTATAAAAGAAATGGATCTCTTTTAAAAGAACTTAACGATGTAGTACTTTGGGGTTAAAAACCCGACTTTGGCATAAAATGAAAGTACTTTGAGTTGTGAAACTTGCCTATGCTTGTTGTTGTGAAACTTGCCTATGCTTGTTGTTGTGAAACTTGCCTATGCTTGTGATGATAGCCTTTATTGTACAGCGTTGTGTTACGTGTTACCGCTCTCGATAGGTCGGTTGACCGTTGAGAACTTACTTGGATGTCTGGCAGCGACGGAGAAATTCCACGCACGTTCTCGCTGATAGTATTATTGTTGTTAATCGCTTTGGACATACCGACACGATGCGTAGCGCATCGTATGCTTCCATTTTGGTTAAGGTCTTGTGTTAATCGCTTTGGATATATCGACACGACGCGAGCGCACGTATGTTTCCATTTCGATTATCGCCAGGATTTCCTTTTGGACATATCGACACGATGCGTAGCGCACGTATCGTCCATTTGGAAAGTTGTCTTATTGTTTCCCTTCGACATACCGACACGACGCGTAGCGCACGTATGCTTCCATTTGGATTGCCGTCTTGTTGTTGAGGTCACATGGACACGTCTACACCGATGCGCATTCCGGCATGTGGCGCTGGGACATTGGTATTATTGTTGCATCATGGACATGTCTACACCGTCGCAGATTCCGGCACGCGACCATAATGCGAACTCGATTGATGTGGGCGTGAGACCCATAGTTATATTGGAGTGATGATCGCTTTATGTTGTGAATCGTAGTTTGGTTATCATACATGTCTCCCGCTTTATATAGACTAGTATGATTTCATTTACGTGATTGCAGCCACATACTTGGTACTGTCAGATCGACTTCGTGGCCGTTACGCCGCAGTAGGTACATCGGCCGTGGATCCTCGCCATGGATCACAAGCCAACAGATTGAAGCTCCGCTTTCTCGGAGGCTTATCTTTTGCAGGTGTTCTCGAGTCAGGTGTTCTTGTACATCTGTGGTATGGCGGCCCCGTGTCCGTCATAGTCATCAGATATCTTAGGTGCATGTAATCTTGTTGTGGCGGGGTTGTAAAAGGATTAAACTGCTCGTGTTTTATGTATATACCAAGGCAACTGCTTTGGTTGCTGTTTATTTATTATATCTTTTGTTAAATGACTCATGTTTTATGTTCGCTGATTTTCTCGATGTATGTATCACTAGGTGCCCGGTAAGGCGCACCGAACGCCCGAACGGTCGTTCTGGATGTTCGAGTAATGTCAACCAAACCAACCGGGATGAAACTAAGAACTAATTTATTGGTGTTGTTGATGCAGAAACAAATTTGGTTACCAATTCAACCGATTGGTGGATGGACACAGGTGCTACAATGCACGTATGTTCCGAAAAGGACATGTTTTCATCTTACCAAGCCATCAAGGATGGAGAACCACTGTTCGTGGAAAATGCCGCTGCTGTGAAGGTAGAAGGGAAAGGGAATGTGACTTTGAGGCTCACTTTCGGGAATGATCTTGTGCTCACAAATGTGTTGCACGTGTCTGAAATTTGTAAGAACTTAATTTCTGGGCCCGTTCTTAGTAACAAAGGCTTCAAAATTGTAATAGAGTCTGACAAATTTGTACTCACCAAAGGTGGGGTGTATGTAGGAAAGAGTTACCTCAGTGAGGGGCTCTTCAAATTAAGCAGTGTACCTACTCAGGTTGTTGCCATTATTAATGAAAATGCTGACAATAGCACTGTTTCTATGTATATGATTGATTCTCCTTCTTTATGGCATTCTCGATTAGGCCATGTTAATTATCGTTCCTTACAAAGAATGGTAAAGATAGACATGTTGCCAAAATGTTCTCTGAACAAAATGACTAGATGTGGGGTTTGCATAGAGTCAAAATATGCGAGTCATCCTCATAAATCTGTTGTGAAATCAAATGAAATGCTTGGTTTAATTCATAGTGATTACCAAAAAACTCCATCGTGTGGAGGAAAGAATTATTATATATCGTTTATCGGTGATTACAGTAAATTATGTTATGTATACTTAATACATATCAAAGATGAGGCTTTGAACATGTTTAAAACATACAAAGCGGAAGTGGAAAACCAACTTGACAAAAGAATTAAATTTAAGGTCAGACAAAGGTGGTGAATATCAATCAAATGAGTTCAAATAATTTTATTCTACTCATGGTATAGTTCATCTAACCACTACGCCATACACTCCAAAACAAAATGGAGTTGCCGAACGTAATAATAGAACATTGAAGAATATGATAAATTCTATGTTGATTAGTTCCGGGGCAAATCTTAGTATATGGGGTGAGGCGTTGATTACTGCAAATATGATATTGAACAAAATTCCTCAAAAGAAAAATGATCAATCTCCTTATGAATTGTGGAAAGAAAGATTGCCTACTTTCAAAAGGATGAAAATGTGGGGTTGTCTAGCGAAAGTTCAAGTTCCTTTACCAAAGAGAACTAAACTTGGACCAAAAACGGTGGATTGCATATATATTGGTCATGCCAATAATAGTGCCGTATATAAATTTTTGGTGTATCATTCAGATGTTGAAGGTATTCACAAAAACACAATTAAGAAATCTGCGGAAGCAGAATTCTTTTTGAGGATATTTTTTCTTACAAAGACAAGGATAAGAGTGTTCCTAATAATAAGAAGAGGACACTGCCTCAATTTGAGTCATACCAAGACACTCAAAATGACGAGAATCCTATTTTCTCTGTTTAAGCAGAAAATTCTGAACCAAGGAGAAGTAAAAGTGGAAAAGTCGCGAAAGATTTTGGATCGGACTTTATGACCTTTTCCATTGAAGGAGAACCTCAAACATATATGGCTGGTATGGAATCATCTGAAGCACCTTATTGGAAGGAGACTATCCAAAGTGAGGTAGAATCCATCGTACAAAACAATACATGAAAATTGGTTGATCTCCCTCCGGGACAAAAACGAATAGGCCATAAATGGATTTTCAAACGGAAACTAAGGCCTGATGATATTATAGAAAAATACAAAGCTCGTATAGTAGCCAAAAGGTTTAGACAAAAAGAAGGTGTGAATTTCTTTGATACATACTCACCAATATCTAGAATTACGTCTATAAGGACGTTAATTGCTATATCAGCGATTCACAATTTGAAAATACACCAAATGGATGTGAAGATTGCATTCCTAAATGATGAACTAGATGAAAAAATTTACATGGAACAACCCGAAGGGTTTGTTGTGAAAGGTTAAGAGAAGAAAGTCTGTAAATTGATTAAGTCGTTAAATGGACTTAAACAGGCTCCAAAACAGTGGCATGAAAAGTTTGATAGTACATTATTATCAAATGATTTCAAATAAATGAATGTGACAAATGTGTCTACATTAAGGAGTGTAATAGTGCATATATCATTATATGCTTGTATGTGGATGATATGCTAATTATGGAAACAAGTAAGGATGTAATTAACCAAACTAAGAAGATGTTGCATGCCGCTTTCGATATGAAAGATATGAGAATATCGGATGTCATTCTTGGTATTAGAATTCAAAGGAATTCTGAGGGTTATATATTAACTCAATCCCATTATATTGAGAAGGTCCTTAGAAAATTTGGACACTATAATGATAGACCGGTTGTTACGCCATTTGATCCCGCTAGTCACTTTAAGAAGAATGAAAGTGATATTGTGTCTCAATTGGAGTATACACAAGTTCTTGGAAGCTTGATGTACATAAGGAATTGTACGAGACCGGATTTGACATATACAGCGAGTCGACTTAGTCGATACTCACACAATCCTGGAAATGATCATTGGGTAGCGCTAATAAGGGCACTACGATATCTAAAACATATAATGAACTATGAGTTGCATTATACAAAATATCCTCCCGTGTTAGAAGGGTATTGTGATGCTAATTGGATTTCCAACCATTTAGAAAATAAGTCCACAAGTGGGTATGTATTTACACTTGGTGGAGCGTCGGTATCTTGTAAATCATCAAAGCAAACGATAAATACGAGATCAACTATGGAAGCAAAGTTTGTAGCCTTGGATAAAGCTGCCGAAGAGGCAGAATGACTAAGAAACTTCCTAGAAGGTATTCCGTTGTGGACAAAGCCCGTGACAACCATTTGCATACATTGTGATAGTATGGCTGCCCTGACGAGGGCAAATAATCAAATATACAATGGCAATTCAAGACATATAAGACGACACCATAATACAATACGAAGCTTGCTGAATAATGAAATTATATCCATTGATTATGTAAAGTCAAAGGACAATATAGCGGATCCTTTGACAAAAGGTCTTACAAGAGGGCAAGTCATATTTACATCGAGAGGAATGGACTTAAAGTCAATACAATGAGTCGTTAACTGGTGGAAACATAACCTATCATAATTGGAGATCTCATGATTTAGGTTCAATAAGAAAACTAGCTGGGGAAGACTCAATGAGCATAAAACACACATATGCTCATTCCTATAGTGTATTAAGTGTGTTAATCCGTTGATGTTTTAAGGGATGAATTTATTATTCTTAATAATACTCAAAAGCCTCTATGGTGGGATAGTACGGACTATTCTTGTTTGGTATTACCTATATGAGATTGATGTGGGGTCGCATCTGAGAGAACCGATATGGCTACGTTCTCTAGAAATTCTCATGAAGAAGGAGTTGTTCATGACCGAAAAGAACACAACCGTAAGAATTGAAATATGTTGATATGATGTGTGTGATACTTGTTATCTTGGTTTACTACAAAACGTGAATAGTTCAAGACATTTCGTTCACTACTTCACAAGTAGATCCGATAGGTATTCACTACGAACGGTTCAAGTCCAAAAGACGTCATTTCCGATGCATGTCATATCGCGTTTGACAGAAATGACGATAAGTTCCTCTTTATCTTATTTTCTATCCACATGTGGGGTATTGTTGGAACTTGTAGAAGAAGAAGAGTAAAGTGATAAAAATAACTTCGACAAAAATTGGTCGAAGGGCCGAGGCGTTTGTTGGAAGGGCCTAGGCTCTTAATTTTCAGTAAGTTACTGGAATTACCAAAGCGAATTAGTGGCCTGGACGCTGGACGGCGGCGAGGCTCATGGGCGATAAGCTACCGGAACCGAAAAATGAATTAGGCGGGCGCTGAGGCAAGAGCGAGGCGCCTAACGAATTTCGATTTGAACAAAAGTGTGTCTCTTCACATGCGTCACGCTTTAGGTGAAAAGCTGCTTATGGTCGAATTTTATGCTTTATAAAGAATGTTGATCATTTGTTAGAAGATACCAACACAATACAAATAACAATCAATCATTAAACACAATTAATGATCTAAGATTGTTGCTTGATCTTCATCTTCTTCCTCAAGAACATTTCTGAAAAACACATAGAGTAAATTCGTCAGAAGTGAAGTTCTTGTGCTAGAACTCTCACTTAGATAGTTGTATCCTCAAGGCAGACGTCCGTAGAACTACAACACAAGTGAGGATGAATTTTTGTCTTAGGACACTGCATCAAACATACCTCTATCTACACCAAGTTAGTACGTGTTTAAGTATTTGTTGTACTTATTGTTGTTGATTTAAAGTTATCTTGAATTACTTGAATTTCCTTGAATTACTTGAATTTTATTGTGCTTATTCATTGATGAGTCGAGATTGGTAATAACAGAAATTTCGTCTGATTTCTGCTGTTATGTGTTCTTTAGTATACTTTATTTATCTTATTTACTTGCGTTAGTTACTGCTTCATTTTTCAGAATGCTTTAAATTTCTTGTCCATATCTCTGACCGTTTCTCTTGCTTTGCTTGTGCTTATTTTTTGTCTTGAGCGGATGGTCTTTCGAAAACAACCGCTTTATCTACCAAGATAGATGTAACGTCTGCATACACTCTACCCTCCTCAGACCCCGCATTGTAGAATTTTACTGAGTATGTTGTTGTATTAGGTTGAAATTTGATTTTGGGTTAAGTAATTGTAGAATTAATGCAAGATGTTTTGTGCATTGGATGTTTTTTTATTTTAGAATTATTTGTACTGCAATCTTGATATATTTCTTATATCATATCCCATGCGGAAATAATAATTGAAGGATTATCCGCTGATAGTGGCCCAGTGACCATTAGTCAAATTTGTGGCCTTAGGGTCACAAGTTCGATTCTCGGCGGATATGTTCTCCGGAGCATATGCCTCGTATTAAAGTCTGGTAGCTTAATCGCGCGGGCATATTGCAGTGTGTGTTTGATTCCCTCCAGACAAGTCCTGTTAGGGGGTCATATCTAGTAGCATTGATCCGTTGGTAGCGATCAGACACTGAATGCGGGGTGCACATCCCGTGATTTACCCGGTGGTGGCGGCTAAGGACGGGTTCCATCGCCTCCAGGAGCCCTAGTACGTGATTTGCAGTGCATTAGCGATATGAGGCATTTCAAGGCCACCGGCACTTGATTATAAAAAAATAAAAAAAATTGAAGGATTAGCTTATCTCGTGATAAAAGCATCCAAAGATAAAGATGCCTTTTCCCCAATTTCTACTCTCAAAAGTCATTTAAGAAGATATGATAACGATATAAAGTTTATTCAACTTTTATCTTTTAGTATAAATCAAAACATGTACACTTCATTATTAATACCAGGACTAAATATCCAAAAGAATTATATATCTATTAAATAATTTTATTATTATTATTTAATTTTCATATCAAGAGAAATTGAAAACATTTTAGTGACACTTCAATCCTGAAGAAGCAGGGCTTGCGTGATTGCCAAATATTCTGCTGGTACTTGAACATATGCAATTGATAGACTCTTAGAAATCATGACATATTACTTACGTGAAAAAAAGATTCATTTCACGAAATATAAGCTTCTTTACTTATAAAATTTATTTTTTGAGAACATATTCCCCATATTCGGGGACAAGGGGCGGAACGACTTCTCGATCTACTTCCTGCAGCTCAAGAAGAAAAACGTCGTCTAGGCGTTCCCTGTTGCTCCGATCTCCCCTACGCCTAGGACGTTGTCTGGCTCACAGAGTGGTTTATGATATCAGGAATAGTGGCTTCCCTTATCTTCCCTAACGTGAAGACTAGTTATGATTTGAAATGAGAAAGGAGGGGAAAATATTTCAACAACAAATCTCCAAATATGTCAAATTTATCTAGCGTAAAATTTCTCAACAAATCTCGAAACATATCAAGTTCATCTAGCACAAAATCTCTTGCGGGCGAAGCTATTTAGGATTGTTTTGGGTCCGTACGAGCTGTGCATGCTCCGAAAAATAAAAAATTTCAGGGGCCTAATTTTTTTTATTTTTTATTAAGTATTATTAACCAAAATTTACCGTAAAGACCCATAATTCGTACGTCTTAACCCATTAAAACATGACCCCAAAATGCTGGAAAATCATTTGGCCTATTAGAAGTTTAGAACATTTGATATGGGCAGTTAGACTTCGTCTTTTCGGCGTGAAAATGAAAGTCGCGCGCAGGCAAAAATGGGGCCCATGACGAAATTTCAAGTTAGGTGATGGACCACCGGTGGAAAAAAAAGACCAGAAAAGTAGACCTATTAGTTAGTAAAAGAAGAAAAGAGGTCGTCCCCGTCATAGCTGAATCACAAATGAAAGAAACTTAAAATTCAGCTGGAGGCCTACTGCGTGTGTTGAATTCTGATGGAGCATTTTGATTTTTTCTGGAATAAAGTGATATCAATTACTCTGTTTTCAAACCCTAATCATTCAAATACATCTCGCAATTTATTATTAGTAGTATTAAAAATCGATACTACTATTTTCAGGAATAATCTGACCTAACCCAAGCTAGACATAACAAAAACAAAAACAAAAAGGTCTCCAAGTTCTACTTCCGCGTAATTGCCGTGTCTGACGAAACGCGTAAGATATTCCCCCCTCCTGTTCAACTAACATCACCTTAATAATTATCACCATGGAGCCATAATTACTTATCTTAAAAATGAGTAAGTAGAAATCCGTTCCAACCGGTCCAAAACCGGGACCGGACCGGAATTTTCCGGTCCTCGGTCCAGGAATTTTCTGGATTCCGGTTCCGGTCCATTCCGGTCCGGTCCGATCCGGTTCTGGACCGGTGAACACCCCTAGGTGGAGTAATTGGATACACATGTTTTCTCTATTATTAATTGAGATTTTTATTTTTTTTTATTTTTAAGAAATTTATGTTTCTAAAAAAATATATTCCATTTTTTTTTTACTTCTTTGCGTACCAAACCCACCCTAAAATGGTTTAACTTCTTACAAGCCTAAAGAACCAAAATTGTTACCTTGAAGTTGAGACCGTTTTTGTGATTTTCTCTTGGTAATTGTATCAAAATGAGAACAAAACATGTTAAAATACAAAGTTCATTAAATAAATAGAAATATGACATCATTAATTGCTTAGACAATGGATCCCACCCACAATTCAACTGGAAGCATTGACCCCGTCCATAAAACAAGGAATAAATGTTGTTACATTCCTCCGTTTTGTGATGGCTCCATTTAGGATACTGTGTCTCTCGACTAGTGAACCGCTGAGTCATCGTCATTTACCTTTTTCATCAATTTCTGTCGGAATAGAGGGTGTGGCCCGGTCGAGGAGGAATTTCGACTTTTGTCCGCATTAATAATGTTGTTGGAACAAAGAAAATGTACTTATTAGCATAGCATAGCTTATTCTTTCATATCCATTGGCCTAAAATTCGGATCCTTCTTTCTCTCAGAATTCTTCATCCTGATACCCCTCCCTTTCGTTTCAGTTTCTACAACTATGTGTTGGAAGCTTCATACTCCTTTTTAACTTTCCTTTCCTTTTCCGCGTTATATAGATAGTAGGTCCAAAGTTCATTCTCTCTCTGTATATATATGTATTTGGTTGTGTTGTGAAAAATAAAGAAGAAGAAGAATGGAAAGCTATTTGAATGAGAATTTTGGAGATGTGAAGCCAAAGCACTCATCGGAGGAGGTGCTGAAACGATGGAGGAGCCTATGTGGTGTTGTCAAGAACCCTAAACGTCGTTTTCGTTTCACTGCTAATCTCTCCAAGCGTTATGAGGCTGCTGCTATGCGCCGTACTAATCATGTACACTATCTCTCTTTCTCATTTTTTTATATAACTGTGGTGCTCGAGCCAACTTGCGTGCATTTAGATTATTTGATTTCATAGGTAGTAGGAAAACTTATTTGATTTTGTTGCCTGTTAGCTCTCAATCTCCTGCCAATATAGGCATTTTGTAACTAAGGCATAGGTAGATAAAAATAATAATACATAAACAGACCTTCAAATTTTGCCTCAGCTGTTAAGTACGTCCTCTAAATTTGAGTGTGCACAAATAAACACCTCAATATGTCTTCACTTTGTCAGTTGAACACTACACCTTACAAAATGATCATCTAGATACTCCAAAGCATTTGTATTTACGTGTTCAACTTTATACAAGTTGAGGTGCCCACAACCAAAGTTAGAGGACATACTTATCGGCTGAGGCCAAATTTGAGGGTTATATTTATGTATTATGAGTTATGACTAAAAAGAATCAACTAGCCTTTTTTGTCCCATGAATTTCACCACTTAATTGGCCGCTAGACTATACACTTGGTGTTTTATTTTTTCTCTTTTAGTTTTTTCAATAAGATATCATAAATGTTTATCGTGATTAAAGTGGTAATATGTACACTTGAGGATAAACTTAGCCTATGTTTGTTTCCCGAAGCATAATTGGTTCCATACACACAGAAGAAAAGACTGTGAAAGAATGATAATAAAAATAGTCTAATTGCTACATGAATTACTCATTTTGATACATTATAATTCATGTAACCGATCTCAAGTTGTACTAGTTTTTGATTGAGTCGTAATGTTAGTGACTGATATGTTTGAGGATACATGTAAAATTTACTGAATATACAGAGCTTTCATTAGACCTGCGGACCTTTTTATCCAGTGTCAATAGTTATAGTCTTAATTAACTTCTGTTCCTGTGCCAATCGTCCTTATTTGTGCTGTTGGACTTGAAAAAATTTTAGACTGAAATTAGAGACAGTTTATATAAGTTTTTCCTATTAAATAAATTTTAGAAGTTCGAGTAACTCTTAAGAAAAATGATAAACCTCACCTTTTACATTCAACACGTTTTTAACATTCTTTCTATAGCAAGGATCTTTTCAAGAGGAGGAGATTCTACTACCGACAATGTATATAGCTATTGGTTTTTTATGGGATCATACTTTCAATTGTCGCTTCTTCTTGAAGCAGTTCCACTTGGTAATATCGTTTTAAGGAAGAATAATTCGCTGGTCTGATTTCATGTGATTGATTGGGTTTAATTGGGGATGTATCTGAATTTGCAACAACATGGTGATTGGGTTGAGTTGGGACGCATTTAGATTTGCTTCACCACTTTCATTTGGTAAAACCAGGTTAATGTGGCTAAGCCTCCTTTTTATGTGTTACAGGAGAAACTGAGGGTAGCAGTTCTGGTTTCCAAGGCTGCATTTCAGTTTATACAAGGTGAATTTTGTTTTCATTCTTTTGTTGTTTTACCTCCATTAAGACGTTCTTTAGATTAATTCTCCGAAATGGCAGGCATGCAACCAAGTGACTACAGTGTCCCCAAGGAAGTTGAAGATGCTGGTTTCCATATTGACGCCGATGAGCTGGGATCCATAGTTGAAAGCCATGATCTGAAAAAAGTGAAGTTTCATGGAGGAGTGGATGGGATTGCAGATAAGCTGGCCACTTCAAGTACCAATGGGCTATCGACTGATAATGAAACTTCCCTAACTCGCAGACAGGAGCTTTTTGGAGTTAACAAATTCCAAGAAAGTGAAGCTCGGAGCTATTGGTTGTTTGTTTGGGAAGCCCTTCAAGACATGACTCTCATGATCCTTGGTGCGTGCGCTTTTGTATCTCTGATTGTTGGCATTGCAATGGAGGGATGGCCTATAGGGGCTCATGATGGTCTTGGTATTGTAGCTAGTATTTTGCTGGTGGTCTTTGTTACAGCAACAAGTGATTATCGTCAATCCTTGCAGTTCAGAGACCTTGACAAAGAGAAGAAGAAAATAGCTATCCAGGTTACTAGGAACGGATACAGACAAAAGATGTCCATATATGATCTAGTTCCTGGTGATATAGTTCATCTCGCGATAGGAGATCAAGTCCCTGCAGATGGACTCTTTCTTTCAGGATTTTCTGTTTTGATCGATGAATCCAGCTTGACTGGAGAAAGTGAGCCAGTAATGGTCAATGACTCAATGCTCAAAATCCTTTTCTTCTTTCTGGAACCAAGGTCCAAGATGGTTCTTGCAAGATGTTGGTTACAACAGTTGGGATGAGGACTCAGTGGGGAAAACTGATAGCAACTCTCAGTGAAGGTGGAGATGATGAAACCCCATTACAGGTTAAACTGAATGGAGTGGCAACAATCATTGGAAAGATAGGCCTTTTCTTTGCTGTTGTGACTTTTGCAGTACTCTTGCAGAAAATGTTTGGCCGAAAACTGCAAGAGGGATCCCACTGGAGCTGGTCTGGGGAAGAAGCTAGGGAAGTCTTGGAATACTTTGCCATTGCAGTAACCATTGTGGTTGTTGCAGTTCCTGAGGGACTTCCCCTGGCTGTGACCTTAAGCCTGGCCTTTGCCATGAAAAAGATGATGAATGATAAGGCACTTGTCCGCAATCTAGCTGCTTGTGAGACAATGGGATCAGCTACAACCATCTGTAGTGACAAAACTGGCACACTAACAACCAACCGCATGACTGTAGTGAAAACATGCTTCTGTATGAATGTCAAAGATGTGAGCAAACCAGGTGATGCATCTGTACTTTGTTCTGAAATCCCAACTTCTGTGCTCAAAACTTTGCTGCAGTCGATTTTTAACAACACGAGTGGAGAAGTTGTAGCTACCAAGGGTAAGAAGCGTGAGATGTTGGGAACCCCAACTGAGACTGCTATATTGGAGTTTGGTTTAGCACTTGGTGGAGATTTTCAAGCAGAACGAAAAGCAGGAAAACTCGTGAAAGTTGAACCGTTCAACTCTACTAAGAAGCTGATGGCTGTGGTGCTTGAGCTTCCTGAAGGAGGCTTAAGGGCTCATGCCAAAGGTGCTTCAGAAATCATTTTGGCTGCCTGTGACAAAGTTATCAACTCAAATGGTGACGTTGTTTCCTTGGATGAAACATTAAGAAATAATCTTAATGCCACCATTGAGCAGTTTGCCACTGAAGCTCTTCGTACGTTGTGTCTTGCCTATATGGATCTGGAAAATGGATTCTCTCCTGATGATGCTATTCCACTCTCTGGGTACACTTGCATAGGAATTGTAGGTATAAAGGATCCTGTCCGTCCTGGAGTTAGGGAGTCTGTTGCACTTTGTCGTTCAGCAGGTGTGACTGTTCGGATGGTCACTGGAGATAACATTAATACTGCAAAAGCCATAGCTAGGGAATGTGGTATACTGACAGAGGATGGTATCGCCATTGAAGGAGCAGTTTTCCGGGAAATGAGTCAAGAGGAAATGCTAAAAGTGATTCCCAAAATTCAGGTACTGTAGTCATTTTTGGTTCACTAGAGAATGAAGTCACTATTGCAGAGAAGTCTTCTGCAAAAGTTCCACCCTAGTTATGATTTCTAATTTAAGACTACACTCTTGTTTCTTCTTCAGGTGATGGCCAGGTCTTCACCGCTAGACAAGCACACATTGGTAAAGCAATTGCGGACAACATTCAATGAAGTTGTTGCAGTCACTGGTGATGGGACCAATGATGCTCCTGCACTTCATGAAGCAGATATTGGACTTGCAATGGGCATCGCTGGAACTGAGGTGAATACAGTAATTTCATCCTTTTAGTGCATGTTTGGATTAACTTTTGGGTACCCAGAATCCTACTTTCGTGAAAATAAGAAAATTGACATGTTTGGCTGACCAAAATCAATTCTGCCATTACGATCAATTTTGCCATTAATTTCGATTTGAATTTTACCCTTTCCTTTATTACCCTCTTTAATTTTCATCAATAACTCTAGCCACTTTCATTACTCTATTTAAATATCTAGAAATAATTAATAAAAAAAATTCAAATATACAACTTTCATTATCCTCTTTAAATATCTAGAAATACTTACTAAAAAAACATTCAAATATACAACTTTCATTTACCCTCTTTAAATATTTAGAAATAATTACTAAAAAAAATCAAATATACTACTCATGTTCTGTTTTGAGTATGCTATTGTTAATTTTAGGATCTTTCTCGTACTTAGGAATGAGAATAGTGCAACTCATTTGGATTATCCTTCTCCTTTTTCTATTGTCTTCTTTCAAATACTCCGAATATTATTAATATTTTAAATACGGCAAAATGTGCTCTACAATTTTAACTGAAAACCGATTCCAAGGTACTTTTTAAAATAACTATTAAGTATAATATTATTCCTTTTTCTATAATGTATTATTAATATAAATGAAGCTAGTCCAAGAATTTTAAATGAAGCTAGTCCCGAGAAATGCGGCAAAATGTGCTCTACAATTTTAACTGAAAACCGATTCCAAGGTACTTTTTAAAGTAACTATTAAGTATAATATTATTCCTTTTTAATAATACATTATAGAGTACATGCAAAATTAGTATTGTAATAATATTTAAATACTATTTGCACTTTAAATTAATATTGTAATAATATTCTACTAATATTTAAGTACTATATTGCACTTAAATTCTATTATCTATTTGTAATTTTTATTTACTACTACCATCTATTTATATGTATGTCCATTTTGGTAATTCTACATTCAAAAACAATTTTGATCAAAACTATTCAAACATAAATCAATTATAAGAATCACTTTTACATTGTTGCATCCAAACATAAATCACTTCTGTCAGTATCAGTTCTACTCACCGCTAATCCAAACACACCCTTAGTTTATTTCAACCGTAACCCTTTAGTTGCCTGGATTCTTTATGAAGTACCAGATTCTCATTGCATGAAGTGGTTAAATGCACAAATACTGTAAATAGGAAACAGGAGCATTAAGTCACTATATGCTTTTGCATTTTACTGTTCGGATCATGTTATGTTAAATAGGTAGCGATTCTAATGCTTGTAACAACTGCCCCAGAATATTTTGTTTTTTGTAGTGAGGGAATTAGAGGACTATTACATGACAAAAGAATTTCATGAAAAATAAAATTGAAATATGCGTCTCTTAGGAGAAAGCAAAAGGAAAAGGATTATATCCCACTTAGCTGCTGAGCTTCTAAGACCACCGACTATATTGCAAATTTTGCCAATCACACTATTAGATTGAGACGTAACATCATTGAACTTCCCCTGATTTTCGGTTTCAGGTTGCGAAAGAGAGTGCTGATGTTATCATACTGGATGACAATTTCTCCACAATTGTTACAGTGGCCAAATGGGGACGCTCAGTCTACATAAACATTCAGAAATTTGTTCAGTTTCAGCTGACAGTTAATATTGTTGCATTGGTAGTTAACTTCGCTTCAGCTTGTGTGACAGGTCAGGAGCCTTTCTTCTTGTTCTTCCATTATTTTATTGTTTTTTATTTCAGTCATATTTGCTGAATAGCCAATCAAAATGCTATTTTCGCTCATTCCTAAACTTTTTTCTTAAACTATGCTTCAGGAAGCGCTCCCCTTACTGCTGTTCAACTTCTATGGGTCAACATGATCATGGATACCTTAGGAGCACTTGCTCTAGCAACAGAGCCCCCTAATGATGAACTGATGAAAAGAGCCCCAGTAGGGAGGAAAGGAAATTTTATCAGCAACGTCATGTGGAGGAATATCTTGGGTCAATCCGTATATCAGTTCTTAATTATATGGTTCCTTCAGGTTTATGGGAAAACAATATTCCGTCTTGATGGTCCCGATGCTAACCTTACCCTCAACACAGTTATTTTCAACTCATTTGTCTTCTGCCAGGTAAATTATAAAGAACATTTCTATAATTTAAGTGAAACTGTTTGGTTTCTAGTATCAGATACGGTTCGAGTACAAGCTTCAGTGGTTTATCTTACACATCTGTTTGATTCTGAATGCAGCTTTTCAATGAAGTAAACTCCCGAGAGATGGAAAAAGTTGAGGTTTGGGAAGGCATACTGGATAACTACGTATTCGTGACAGTTATTGGTGTAACTCTTTTCTTCCAAATCATAATCATCGAATATCTGGGAACATTTGCCAACACCATTCCCCTCTCATTTGGTCAATGGTTCCTAAGTGTATTTTTCGGGTTCTTGGGCATGCCAATTGCTGTAGGCTTAAAGAAGATGTAGCTATGAAGTTCATGAATTAGTGTTGCCAGATCTTTTTGTACAATCACTTGAAGGAGGAGCTGTTCATAGTAACTCACTCTAAGTGGTAGAGAAAAAACCTCTTGCCCCAACTAGGAGGAAAAGAAGTGACAAATCTTGGTGCATTGTAGCATCACTAACACAGTTGTAAGATACCCATTTTTCTTCTGTTTCCCTGGTTTTTCTTTGTATCGAGAAACAAAAGGAGGTAAATCTGGGGCTTAGGATATCATGCTCAAGCTTGTAAAGCAACTTCTTGTAGTTTACATCAATTTCAGTGCACAGAAACAGTGCTGCTCCTTCAAACTATTAGTTCTGTGACTACCCATTTTAACTGCTGATCATGAGAGTATTTAACTATTTTTTGCTTTAAGCTTCGGTTCTGTTTCTTTTTTTTTTTTTGCTTTTTGTTAATATGATTATAGCTGCTTAAAAGATTTCTGATTAGACTCAATTTATGCTTAATCTAAGCATCTAATCTTCTTGGAAAAATTTAATAGTAGGTATATGAAACTTAGGTTACTGCAAGAAACTATAACACTTGAATTGGTAATCTTTAAATTTAGTTTGAAACTTTTCTCCTTAGCACCTACCAAACGAGGGCACAACACTCTAATTAAGGGTGTCAACGGTAAACAGGACCACAACACTTAATTAGGGATTTCAATGGAGCTTGGCAGGGTATTTGAAGAAAATTTTATCATATCAATTTTTTTGGTTGCTATGCATATAACCAGAATTGTTAAGCAAGATTTTAATTTACAAGGTAGAAATTGCAATAACGCAGGCTGTGCACTCCCTAACACACTTTTTAGAACGGTTTTAGTAAGTGTTAGATTCAAAATGTTCATTTTGATTCACTGGAATTATGATTTCTTAAATACCTTAACTATGAAAATGTGATTAAACTAAAAGAATATGTTTCTTATTAATGTATAATATATATAGTATATACGAATATTTAAACTAGATAACTAATCAACTAAATTACAATAAGAAATATAATTCTACCTAAAATAGGAGACCTAATTACAATATGAATACAATTCTATCTAAAATAAGAGATATACAATTAATGAAAGAATATTCGGAATATATTCTATTACACCTCCGTGGTCGAAGCGGGAGGTTCACAAACACTGAGATTGACTCGAAAATCATCAAATATTATGCGCGAAAGTCCTTTGGTGAAGATGTCGGCAATCTGATATCTGGAATGAACATGAATGACACGAACTTGACCACAAGCCACTTTTTTTAGAACGAAATGAATGTCCATCTCAATGTGTAGGCTGTAGCTGATGTTGGATGAGATTGTCGGAAAGATATATCGCACTAATATTATCGCAGTAACTCAGTGTGCCTTTTGAATCGGACAGTGAAACTCAAGTAGAAGGTTACAGATCCAACAAGACTCAGAGACGACGTTGGTGACACCTCTGTACTCTTCTTCGGCACTGAATCAGGTTAGTGTAGGTTGCCTTTTGGAAGACCAAGACAATATGTTATCTCTGAGGAAAACGCAGTAACCAGATGTGGAGCGTCGGGTGTGTCGCGCCCTTTTCCGGCCGCGACTTTCTAAAAAGCTAACCCTGCTTAAATAAAAATGTTAGAAAAAAAATATAAAAGAACCAAATGTTAAAAAAAAAGAATGTTAAATTGCTAAGGGATGGCTCCTGCTTAAGTAAAATGTTAGAAAATAAATAAAAGTGTTAAATGTTAAAAATGTTAAAAGGGCTAAAGGGTGCTAAAATATTAAAAGGGGTGCTAAAGGGTTCGCGGAGTCGCCACCTAATTAATTTGGGTGAATTAGGACACCTAAATGTTAACTAGTTTAAAGTAAACATTAACTCCATTTTAATGGTCTGCTAGACTTAATGAGATTCTGGGCAAGGGTTCTTTATTATCCTAAAGGAAGTCGGGCACCACTAAAGGATCCGCTAACACGCACGTCCATTCAAACCTAGGGTAATTATTATATTAGAAAAATGCATGTTTAGAGATATTTACGTCAAAAATATTGCAAAAAATGTATCTTTTGACAAACCTAAGGGAGTTGTAAGATTTGTTTATGTGAAGTTAAAAAAAATACATATCGTATTGCAATAGTGTGAAAGGTAACTCAAAAGTCGGGTTTGGACAAAACAAACATAAAGTAGACATGGTTTATAAAAGTATAAGATTGATTTATTGAAGACAATACTTATATTTGCAAAATTGATTTTTTAACTAATATATATATATGTCCCGATGTCTAAAGTGCTTATTGATAATAGGAAAATGATAAAGTATACAATGTTAATAACGAGTATGAGAAAAATTATTTCTTTTGTTATGGATTTAGTAAAAATAGTCTTAATCACATGATATGAAATATAGATAAAGAGTGGTTAAATTGTTTTTCAAATCTAAACCTATGTGTTGAACCTAAAACAAATAGTAAAATGGATTCATATTTTTAAAACTACCCTCCCAATCTATTCGACGACTAATAGAGTCATGTACCATATTAATTACAATATTAAGATAATAAAATTGCAATAACAAATAAAGACATAAAATGAGGCAACGAGATTTAACGAGTAGGAGGAGTTGAGATGGATGACGACGTCATCTTGTACTATTTTGTTTAAGGAGTTTCTGAAGCGAGAATGCGGATGGATGTACGTAGACGCGGGTTGCCATTTGAGGTAACTCGTGATGAGTCTCGCCGTGAGACTCTTCATTTTGCTCTGATGCATTTCATGTAAAATAAAAGAAGATAAGGATTAGTACATTTCCAAGCTCATCAAAGATAAGATAAAAAAAAACAACACGAATGCCGAAATGAAATAAGTTCAGAAATGCACAACTCGTGTTTAATCATAGCAATACTGAGAGAGATCAATAGAACTCGCATTTCACTCAAACCAAACATTAGGCCCTTATACTTTATATGTTTTGGAATGTGCCATGATCTTCATATTCATACACTATTATAGTTTTGAGAATGAATTTAATCAAGACAGGGGGCCAACTTACGCATATAAAGGCTTAGCCGGTGCATATTGTATGGACAACATGTATAGAACAAAACAACTTTTGTGGCATTTCTAGATTTTTCATCCAGATTATTCATATTTGGGTTTGAATGCTCAAGTCTTAATATTTTCAAACATACAAACAGTATATCAAGACAATAGAACAGATAGGGAAGAACCAGATGCAACAAATTAGGATCAACTCCTGCTATCTATCATGATCTATATCTTGTAATATAGGTTTAATGACACAAGACACTAGAGCATCTTTAGTATTTCACATACCCCAAAAGAAGTGAGATAGGTTGTCCTTAACCGCACATGCACACATAATCTTTTTTTTTTTGACTAATCTAACAGAACCATATTACCAGAATTCATAACCTAGAACCAATACCTACAACCTTAAACAGTAAGGCATGTCATCTATCCAAATTAGGTCCATAGAAAATAAAGGCATGGCATGGCTATGGATGACACTAAGGCCTGAGACATGATATGTATAGGCTTGACATAGTCACAAACAGGGCACACAAGTGATTGCTTGATTATTTACTCACAGTGATCTCAAGATGGAGGTAAATAATTCACACAAGCTCAACATACCAGGATTTCAAGATTTAAACAAGCACACATGTGTTCTGGACTTGACAAGAAATACTTAAGCAAATGCACACCTTAAATTCTAAGATATGTTAAACATCTTTCAACTAGTCATGGTCTTTATTAAGCAAGTGTTGAGACAATACTCTAATTATATGATCCTTAAATGAGATACTAAATGTATGGCCAGTCAACTAAACCAACCCTGTAAAACATTCCACTGACCATCACCATTCTCTTTAAACAGGTATTAAACAACATGAATGACTTATGATATTAAGTATAAACATAATCGATAATTTAAACAATCCAAATCTGCTTAGGTAAGCCAAAACACACTAAACATGATATGACAATGCCAGTAAAACAACCAATACACATATAACAGGAAGCACACAAATTAGTACAAAGAGAACGAGATTCGAGAGGGAGATGAGTTTACTAATCATCATTTTCAGCATGTCGCATTAAATGTAAATCTAATCAACACTTAAGGCAAGAATATATCCAGATTAATTAAAGCAAACAGTTCAACATCATATTCGTGCGTTAATGAACACAACAATATGAAACACATGTTTAACACCCAAAAGATACAGTAACACAGGAATGCGACGAAATCGATAGGAAGCTGATTTTACCTTCTCCGGGCAGCGTATCAAGTCGTCGATTTACTCGGGAATGGCTATGCGAATGGAAAAAGGGATGGAACTCTGGGTTCGGAGAAAGGACTGCTGGTTGTTAACTGATTCAGAACGAGGTTTTGGAATTCCTGCTTATTGCTGTGTTACTACTGTCCCCCTCCCCTTTGGATGCTAATTTTCCTTGGTATTTTATGAGATTCTTCTGCTGCGAAAAAAAACTCTTGATTTTGAAGGGGGTTCCTCGATGGCTCCTCCCCACTGATCTCTTGCATGCGTATAAACCTGCATTTATAGCCCTAATTCGTGTTCTGAATTTGGTAGCTTCTGATTTGGTGCCATTTCGTATGTGATTTAATACTTATTTCGTGTGATTTTGACGAGATTTGGGTAGATTTTGAAGGATATTTTGTGCGATTCGTTACTGATTTCGAAGTTCTTAAGGTAAGTTATTCTTATGGGAAGATTGTAGCTGTCTTTGTTGGCTGTTTCTTCGCGATTCGCGGCGGGATTGACGGGCTGAGGGAGATGAAGGCAGCGGCGGCTTTCCTATGTTTTCTAGGTTTAGGTCTTTAGGGGGTTGCGTTTTTTTCTTATTTGTTTTTGTATTGTGGACGATGGGGTGTTATAGGGTAGAGGGCTTTGCGGGTGTTGGGCCTGCTGGGGGCGAAATAAGGGGCTGGGCGAACTGGGCCTCGCGGGTTGGGAGTGGGCTGGTAGTTTAAATTAGTTTTAGGAATTAGTTTTAGGTACTATGTATTTAATTAGTGGTAAATTAAATTAATAAATTGTGATTAAATTATTTTAGGTGCTTTGTTAGTTTTGTGATTAAAAAATAAAGACGGGTGTGCTATTTAATTAATGCTTAATTTTTTATAATGTGATGCTGTTATTAAAACTTATAAAATAAAAAAAATTGAGTTATTTAAATGTTACATGCAGATATGACTTCTTAATTCTTTTGTGAATGATATTATTAAAGCGCGTATGTTAGATTATTATTTTATGTATTTATTATTTATTATTAAATTGTTTATTTATGCCTGTATTAATGTTTTAATGCTGCATTTTATTATTTTAAAATTATTAGAATTATTGTGGAAAATTAGTGTAATTTTATAGTTAATGACTGGACGGGAGGGTCAAAATTGGGTGTCAACAGTTGTCCCTCTTTGTATGGAGATGATGGAAGAATCTTCGGACAAAGACGCTGACTCATAACCAATTTTGTCTCGATCCTCAGAACTAGAATGTTGGGCAATTAGCGCAGGGTGGCGAAAAATCAAAATTGTCCCAGATGTCGAGTTATGGCAACACCGCTACCATGGTCAAAATACCAAGGCGGGCTAACGCGACTCAAATTGTCCCAGGTCGAGTTATGACGACACCGCTACCATGGTCAAAACACCGTGGGCTAACGTGGACTCAAAATTTGTCCTCGTGTCGAGTTATGGCGACGGCATCGGGTGTAAAGAATAAAAATAAAATAAACGGGCTTGAACTCGTGTACCGCCATGATCTGGGTTTTATGGTGATGTGAACGAGCGGACCGACGCTGAGGCCGTTTCGCCATTCGTTGGGAAGGTTGGCCCCAACAAATTGCCCCGTCATTGAAGAGAAAATCCACGCCAGGCTCCATCTTTTGCGCCTGTAGATCAAGCTAAGATAAAAGCATTAGTGCATAAATCACAAAACAAAATAATGTAAGAATGTGAATTACGTGTTGTCAGAGTCGATTGTATATACTATATAATGAAATGATGTGATGATACGCCGCCTTGTATAGACGAGATGCAGATGTTAAATCGTTGTCAGATAGACGAAATGCAAATGACGCCTTGATGGGCGTTGTCGCCAGATAGACGAAATGCAAACGCTCGTCGTCAGATAGACGAGATGCAAATGACGCCTCCAGTGGCATAGATAAAAATTGTTTTATATGGAGTCAGGTCGTAATTCATGCGTAATCAAAACTAGATGAAATAATTAAAGTGTAAATGATGTAGCTTTGTGGTTTTTGCAAGATGTATTTGATGTAGACTTGTTGCGCTTGACTTTGCGAGCGAATCATTGTGTTGGAATGTTGCTATTGGCGCGTTTTGGACTTGTCGCCGCTTGGACTTGTTGTGTTGATGACGCCGTTGCCTTTGGACTTGTTGTGTTGATGACGCCGTTGTTCGGGCGTGCCGCTTGCCACGTAAACTAAAGCTCAAGAAAGAGTTAGTGCATAACCGCTAAGACGAATAATAATAAAGCATAAAATGAGAAAAATGCAATTTTGATAACAGAAAATCGCCCCCGTAGATGTGATATGTTGATGATGGCGCCGCTTGACTGAGTCGCCGACTTGGCGCCGTTTTGACTTGGCGTCGCTTTCGACTTGTCGCCGTTCCGGACGTGGCGCTGCCGGACGTGGAGTCGCTTTGACCGAGTCGCCGACCGACGCCGCTTTCGACCGGGCCGTTTTGACGTGGCGTCGTTTTCGGACTTAGCGCTTTTGGACGCGAGTCGCTGACTCGAGTCGCCTTCGACCGGAATCGCCGACTCGACGTCGTTTCTGACGCGCTGCCGTTTGACGCGGCGTCGCCAGACGCGGCGCCGCTGACGCGGCGTTGCCGACGCCGGGCGCTGCCGTTGACGCTGGCGTCGTTTTGACGCCGCGCCGCTTGACGCGCGTCGCTTTCGGACGCGAGTCGCTTTCGACTCGACGCCGTTTTGATCAAGGCGTGCTTGGACGCGCGCCGTTTTCGGACGTGTTGTTGATGCTCCTGTATAATAAATGCTCCTGCAAGGTAAGCTTGAGAAAAATTAGTGTATAACTGGTAAAAAAAAGATGATAAATGTATGAGAAATGCAATTATGTGAATACGGATGTCTTCCCTGTATGATATGTGGGGTGTTGTGAATGTTGAGATGTTGTCCTTGGGAGGACATGCTGGATGCTGCCGCCGACGAATTGCCATGATGCATTTGTGAACCATATGGATTGCCATGATGTCTTTGTTGTGCGTTTGTGCACTGCATGAGTTGCAATTTGACTCTAGGCCAGAGCTGATGCGCTATAATTTGTTGTGGGATTTGAACTCTGATTGTTGATGTCTGTCTGCTTCTGCTGCTTCTGAAGAATTTGTTGTATTTTCTGCTTCTACTAGCATAGAACTTTGTTGTATCTTCTGCTAATATGAAGGACCTGCGCTCAAAGAAAATTTTGTGAATTTGAGGGGGGGCGGTTGATTCGCGTTGACTTTGTAGTTTTGACTCTTGATGCCGGACGTCTGCCTTGTTTGGGACTCATAACCCCGCTCGTTTCTCGTCTTGTCTCGCTTTGAATTTGCAGCGGCATTTAGCCTAAAAGTGGTTTTCATGTGTCAGAGTTATTTTCAAAACAAAGGGAAAGTTTCCTAAAGGCGACCGGCCGATTTAGGCCGCCTACGTATCCCCATGAGGGAATCAGGTCATGACGTAGTTCATTACAAGCGAAATTGGGTGAAATTAAAATTTCTAAAGGTGGGACCGAAGCCGAGGCGGCCGCCTACGTATCCATCAAGGGAATCAGGTCAAACGTAGTTCAAATTACAAGCAAAAGAGAAATTGGGATTTTCTAAAAGGTGGGACCGAAGCCGATGTGGCCGCCTACGTATCCGCCAAGGGAATCAGGTCACACGTAGTTCCAATTTATTACATACGGCGGCAAAATATATTAAACTAACTATTTTAGGACTCCTACGCCAAAGCAGGGCACGAGTCCACTTCTTCGCTTTGTCTTAGAGGCTGGTCTTCACGGATCATACCGATCACATTGTATTTATGTTTCCTTTCAAAGAACGAAGACTTTAGAGCCCTTCCACGCAGCTTTTGTATCTTCTTCTTTGATTTCTGCGAAGTGCATGTTTTGATGAATGATCGATTCAGCGCAATGTGCTCTAGCCAAGCGAGCATTTCTCTTCCTTTGAGATTGATTGACGATTCAACGATACCTTCCAAACCGCTTTGTTCAACAATCATGTTCACATAGGCATCATCGTGGTCCGTAAGTGGTTGTTGTTTATATCGGGGAACTTCTTTAAGTTGGATGACTCCATCTTTGATCAATTCTCGATTTTGTCTTCGAGGTATAACAATTTTCTGTCGTGTCCTCTCAGACCGGAGTGGTATGCATAATGTTTAGTTTTATCGCCCTCTGAGGTAGGCCCGGGTATTTCGGAATCGTGGAGTATTCTCGCGCCACCTTTCTCATACACTGGGCTATGGGTTCGCCAAAGGTGTATAGGTTTTTGGTTTTCTTTCGATCTACGCGGTTTGGTTCCGCTTGGTGTGCGGGTTCGTGATCAGGCGAGTATTTTGGATATGCCGTTGGGTATGGTAAATGTGATACGGGGGCGAAGGTCGATAATGTGGATTTTGAGTGTTTTGTTATAGTAAGCGAGGCGCGGATCGTGATACACCGACGTTGTTCTCGCCTATGCCTCGAACGACCATGATAGAGGTGACGATCTCTTTCCTCTCGCGAGGTACCTCCATGAGTTCGATCGCATTGCTCGCTAGTTGCTAGGTCGCCAAGTTTGTAATTCCCGCCTTAATGCCTTCTTCCACGGTCGCCATTCTTACGACTTCCGCAAAACTTCGCCAATTACACGATCATCCTTTCATAATATGTCGCCTTTCAACGATCGCATAATAAAGTGGTCATTTCGCTCTCGCCATCGAGGTCGGACTTCGCCGCTTCGACCGCCACCTCGTATGTATTCCCGAAAGTTTCGTGGATTTCTTTTCAAGCTTCATAAGATAAAATCTGTCGGGGCGATGTCGATGTTGAATCTAAATCTATCCATGAAATCTTGTGATACGGCATTCCAACCGCCCCATTTTCGAGGTCTTGGCATGTGTACGATCCAGCGCCGCCGGTTAGACTCCTGATGAATAGCTTCATGATGATTGCTTGATTTTTACCAACTCCAATCAATTTATCGCAATATGACCTTAGATGAGCTCGAGGATTCCCTTTTCCATCGAACATGTCAAATTTGGGCACCTTGTACCCAGCTGTAATTCAACGTCGGGGTGCATGCATAAGTTTTCATATTCTAAACCTTCCTCCCCTTTGTTCGTTTGAATGCTTTTGAATGCCTCTTTCAAGGTACGGATTTCTTTTGCCCTATTTTCATCACTGCTCGAGTCCGCTCCACTTCAGATCGATTTGTCTCGAGAGGATCATGCATAATAAATGGTTGGCTTTCGGTTGGATGTGCTAATCCCTCATATTGTTTGTGTGTCATCCGCTCGTATTGGGTGGCTTGGCAATTTGGGTTGAGTGGGGAGATATAAGTAGGTGGAGGTTGAGATGTGTATGTAGTGAACGGATCATTGTGGAGGTCGGTTTGCAAATTGACCGGGCAAGTGACGTTTTGGTGTGGTAGTATGTTGCGCGCTGCGGGGAGTTTTGGGGAAGTGGAGGCTCGAGGGCTTGTGACACGATTGCATTTGTCCCTTGCTCGAGTGGTGCATTCAAGCTAATAGACGTGTTTGTGATATTTCGAGCCTTTATTTCGCTTGCATGATTTCCATTTGCTGCAATAGTGTGGCGAGGTTTTGATCATTGGTGTTTCTCCTTTCCAACGCCTCTGCATCCTCTACGGGAACGGGGATGAGTCCTAAGTCGTTTCGTTCCGGTGCCTCTGGATTAGTCATTTATTAGGTGATTGTGCTTCTATCAGTCAACGCGAATCAACCTTTTGGGGATAAGCTAGACAAAAATAACCCTTTAACAAATGAAGCAAACCAAGTTAGTATAATATGCAAAAAGTTGCAGGCAAATAATAATAAGCAATTTGCAAATCAAGTGCGTGTTCTAACATGTTTGGGACCTCTTTATGCCAGAGGTAGGCCTAAACGTCAAATATGCGAGGTTATGATGGATTTGTCCAAGCCGCCCAACTGTAATGCTTTCGTTGGAAATGGCTACCAAATGACGGTGCACTTTTTCCAATTTCAGCATGTCATGATTAGGTTTGGATTTGTCTATCATTGTCACGCTACACATAATATGCTGGTTGGTCGTTGGGTTGAGAAACCCGTCGACAAGTTTGGTGTCTTCCTAATTGTGGTGTCGATGCCAGGGACCGACCCACCTAAGGTAAATGCATGCATGCCCTAAAATAAAGGGTGGTATAGCTCTATCTTAAGTTTCTAAGATTTGGCTTTTCTAGACGCAAGGTTCCCGAGCGGACAACTCGAGTGAGAAGGCTACGCGGCCACCGGTTAGACCGGACACTCCACGTATGTTACCAACTCTCCTAAATTTGGGTTTTGAAGAAAGAATTTTGCTGATGCACCCAGCGCACCTCGCATGTAGTGTGTGATTGTGTGAATTTTCCAGAGTGGGAGAAATATGAGCGGAATGCCAGTTTAGGGAAAGCAGTAAAGCAGGTAGCAATTAAAATAAACAAAATATAGCACACAAAATTAAATGCAAAAATAATGCCAAATAATAACCCTAGGTCTGTTATGGTTAAGAACCTTATATCCCCAGCGGAGTCGCCATTCTGTCGCGCCCTTTTCCGGCCGCGACTTTCTAAAAAGCGAACCCTGCTTAAATAAAAATGTTAGAAAAAAAATATAAAAGAACCAAATGTTAAAAAAAAAAGAATGTTAAATTGCTAAG
Source organism: Przewalskia tangutica (assembly GCA_029844215.1). Taxonomy (NCBI): domain Eukaryota; kingdom Viridiplantae; phylum Streptophyta; class Magnoliopsida; order Solanales; family Solanaceae; genus Przewalskia; species Przewalskia tangutica. The sequence continues at coordinate 47,074,154 of CM056727.1, read as the reverse complement.
GGATGGCTCCTGCTTAAGTAAAATGTTAGAAAATAAATAAAAGTGTTAAATGTTAAAAATGTTAAAAGGGCTAAAGGGTGCTAAAATATTAAAAGGGGTGCTAAAGGGTTCGCGGAGTCGCCACCTAATTAATTTGGGTGAATTAGGACACCTAAATGTTAACTAGTTTAAAGTAAACATTAACTCCATTTTAATGGTCTGCTAGACTTAATGAGATTCTGGGCAAGGGTTCTTTATTATCCTAAAGGGAAGAGGTCAGACACCCTAAAGGATCCGCTAACATGCGGCTGTCCATTCAAACCTATGGTAATTATTATATTAGAAAAATGCATGTTTAGAGATATTTACGTCAAAAATATTGCAAAAAATGTATCTTTTGACAAACCTAAGGGAGTTGTAAGATTTGTTTATGTGAAGTTAAAAAAAATACATATCGTATTGCAATAGTGTGAAAGGTAACTCAAAAGTCGGGTTTGGACAAAACAAACATAAAGTAGACATGGTTTATAAAAGTATAAGATTGATTTATTGAAGACAATACTTATATTTGCAAAATTGATTTTTTAACTAATATATATATATGTCCCGATGTCTAAAGTGCTTATTGATAATAGGAAAATGATAAAGTATACAATGTTAATAACGAGTATGAGAAAAATTATTTCTTTTGTTATGGATTTAGTAAAAATAGTCTTAATCACATGATATGAAATATAGATAAAGAGTGGTTAAATTGTTTTTCAAATCTAGACCTATGTGTTGAACCTAAAACAAATAGTAAAATGGATTTATATTTTTAAAACTACCCTCCCAATCTATTCGACGACTAATAGAGTTATGTATCATATTAATTACAATATTAAGATAATAAAATTGCAATAACAAATAAAGACATAAAATGAGGCAACGAGATTTAACGAGTAGGAGGAGTTGAGATGGATGACGACGTCATCTTGTACAATTTTGTTTAAGGAGTTTCTGAAGCGAGAATGCGGATGGATGTACGTAGACGCGGGTTGCCATTTGAGGTAACTCGTGATGAGTCTCGCCGTGAGACTCTTCATTTTGCTCCGATGCATTTCATGTAAAATAAAAGAAGATAAGGATTAGTACATTTCCAAGCTCATCAAAGATAAGATAAAAAAAAAAACACGAATGCCGAAATGAAATAAGTTCAGAAATGCACAACTCGTGTTTAATCATAGCAATACTGAGAGAGATCAATAGAACTCGCATTTCACTCAAACCAAACATTAGGCCCTTATACTTTATATGTTTTGGAATGTGCCATGATCTTCATATTCATACACTATTATAGTTTTGAGAATGAATTTAATCAAGACAGGGGGGCCAACTTACGCATATAAAGGCTTAGCCGGTGCATATTGTATGGACAACATGTATAGAACAAAACAACTTCTGTGGCATTTCTAGATTTTTCATCCAGATTATTCATATTTGGGTTTGAATGCTCAAGTCTTAATATTTTCAAACATACAAACAGTATATCAAGACAATAGAACAGATAGGGAAGAACCAGATGCAACAAATTAGGATCAACTCCTGCTATCTATCATGATCTCTATCTTGTAATATAAATTTAATGACACAAGACACTAGAGCATCTTTAGTATTTCACATACCCCAAAAGAAGTGAGATAGGTTGTCCTTAACCGCACATGCACACATAATCTTTTTTTTTTTACTAATCTAACAGAACCATATTACCAGAATTCATAACCTAGAACCAATACCTACAACCTTAAACAGTAAGGCATGTCATCTATCCAAATTAGGTCCATAGAAAATAAAGGCATGGCATGGCTATGGATGACACTAAGGCCTGAGACATGATATGTATAGGCTTGACATAGTCACAAACAGGGCACACAAGTGATTGCTTGATTATTTACTCACAGTGATCTCAAGATGGAGGTAAATAATTCACACAAGCTCAACATACTAGGATTTCAAGATTTAAACAAGCACACATGTGTTCTGGACTTGACAAGAAATACTTAAGCAAATGCACACCTTAAATTCTAAGATATGTTAAACATCTTTCAACTAGTCATGGTCTCTATTAAGCAAGTGTTGAGACAATACTCTAATTATATGATCCTTAAATGAGATACTAAATGTATGGCCAGTCAACTAAACCAACCCTGTAAAACATTCCACTGACCATCACCATTCTCTTTAAACAGGTATTAAACAACATGAATGACTTATGATATTAAGTATAAACATAATCGATAATTTAAACAATCTAAATCTGCTTAGGTAAGCCAAAACACACTAAACATGATATGACAATGCCAGTAAAACAACCAATACACATATAACAGGAAGCACACAAATTAGTACAAAGAGAACGAGATTCGAGAGGGAGATGAGTTTACTAATCATCATTTTCAGCATGTCGCATTAAATGTAAATCTAATCAACACTTAAGGCAAGAATATATCCAGATTAATTAAAGCAAACAGTTCAACATCATATTCGTGCGTTAATGAACACAACAATATGAAACACATGTTTAATACCCAAAAGATACAGTAACACATGAATGCGACAAAATCGATAGGAAGCTGATTTTACCTTCTCCGGGCAGCGAATCGAGGCAGCGTATCAAGTCGTCGATTTACTCGGGAATGGCTATGCGAATGGAAAAAGGGATGGAACTCTGGGTTCGGAGAAAGGACTGCTGGTTGTTAACTGATTCAGAACGAGGTTTTGGAATTCCTGTTTATTGCTGTGTTACTACTGTCCCCCTCCCATTTGGATGCTAATTTTCCTTGGTATTTTATGAGATTCTTCTGTTGCGAAAAAAAACTCTTGATTTTGAAGGGGGTTCCTCGATGGCTCCTCCCTACTGATCTCTTGCATGCGTATAAACCTGCATTTATAGCCCTAATTCGTGTTCTGAATTTGGTAGCTTCTGATTTGGTGCCATTTCATATGTGATTTAATACTTATTTCGTGTGATTTTGACGAGATTTGGGTAGATTTTGAAGGATATTTTGTGCGATTCGTTGCTGATTTCGAAGTTCTTAAGGTAAGTTATTCTTATGGGAAGATTGTAGCTGTCTTTGTTGGCTGTTTCTTCGCGATTCGCGCTGGATTGTGGTGAGAGATGAAGGCAGCGGCGGCTTTCCTATGTTTCCTAGGTTTAGGTCTTTAGGGGGTTGCGTTTTTTTCTTATTTGTTTTTGTATTGTGGACGATGGGGTGTTATAGGGTAGAGGGCTTTGCGGATGTTGGGCCTGCTGGGGACGAAATAAGGGGCTGGGCGAACTGGGCCTCGCGGGTTGGGAGTGGGCTGGTAGTTTAAATTAGTTTTAGGAATTAGTTTTAGGTACTATGTATTTAATTAGTGGTAAATTAAATTAATAAATTGTGATTAAATTATTTTAGGTGCTTTGTTAGTTTTGTGATTAAAAAATAAAGACGGGTGTGCTATTTAATTAGTGCTTAATTTTTTATAATGTGATGCTGTTATTAAAACTTATAAAATAAAAAAAATTGAGTTATTTAAATGTTACATGCAGATAGGACTTCTTAATTCTTTTGTGAATGATATTATTAAAGCGCGTATGTTAGATTATTATTTTATGTATTTATTATTTATTATTAAATTGTTTATTTATGCATGTATTAATGTTTTAATGCTGCATTTTATTATTTTAAAATTATTAGAATTATTGTGGAAAATTAGTGTAATTTTATAGTTAATGACTGGACGGGAGGGTCAAAATTGGGTGTCAACAGGGTGTCAAGACATCTACCCCAGTCAGCATCATAATAAGCAGTGAACCCAGTGAGCGAGGACTTGTATAAATGTAATTCGAATTGAAGTGTACCTTGGACGTATCGTAAAATACGTTTGAGGGCATGCATGTGTGCTTCCGTCAGATTGTGCATGTGTAGGCAGATTTGTTGCACGCCATAAGATATGTCAGGTTCGTGAATGTGAGTTACTACAGGACCCAGCCATGCTATGATAGTGAGTCGGGTCTGAATATGGGGGGCCGAAATCAGCGTTGAGCTTGGAATTGGTGTCTATTGGCGTGTGGGATGGTTTGCAAGATGTCATGTCTGCATGGTCAAAGATCTCTTCGGCGTACTTCTGACACAGAAATAGGCTCCAAAATGTCGAGTGATAGTGATGCCCAAGAAATAACGCAAGACCCCCATATCATTCATAACAAACTCAGAGGAAATGAGAGACATAATGGACCGACGGAGAGCATCAGATGATATCATCAACATATAATAATAGGTAAGTCATATATGTACCCTTGTTGTAGATGAACATGAATGATCGGATATGCTAAGTGAAAAATCGATAGAGGAGACATAATCGACAAACCGCTGGTACCATGCTCGAGGAGCCTGTTTCAGTCCATAGGGTGATTTCCGCAACATACACACATAATTCGGATGAATAGGATCACTGAAACCCATAGACTGATGCATAATGTCGTTTCATGAAGATCCCCATGTAAGAAGACATTCTTGACATCAAGCTGATGAATGGCCAAGACTTGGATAGAGCAATGCTGAGGATGGTCCGGATGGTTGCGGGATTTACGATCAGGCTGGACGTTTCATCACAGTCGACTCCCACCTCTTGATACTTGTCATCACCTACAAGACGAGCTTTGTACCTCTCAAAAGAACTATCAAATTTCTTTTTTATGTCTAAAACTCATAGAATGAATAATGGTAGCATTAGGTGGACAGGGTACTAGGTCCCACATCTTATTATCAATAAGAGCATTATATTCGTCAATCATTGTGGCTTTCCAATTAGGGTCAGACAAGGCATCCTTCGGATTTTGAGGGACAGGGGAAGGGACAACTGAAATGGATAGACTAAACAACCGTTTAGGTTTAAGAATTACGAGCATGACATGAGTTTCCATGGTTCGAGAATGTGTCTCGGGATGCGGAATGCGAGGGGTGTGTGTGTCGCGGAACTATCGGGAAGAGGAGGAAGGGCAGAGATGGCGGGACCGGCTGGCCGATGCTCAATTTGCTGAGAGGTGGATGCGGAATCACCCTGAGACGGGCTGTTCCGAGTCACTGTCAGCATAATCGGGTGGGCAGTGTGTCCCTAACTGTTCGAGGTGGAGGTGGCATCGGAAATGCTATCATGAGTGGTGTTGCACTTGATTTTCCGGGTTGCCTCAAGAATAAGCTTCGAACGTGCTTTATAAAACGGAGGTAACGACGTGCATTGCTGAAGGATGGTGACAACTCCGTCATATGATTCATTTAAGCCTGCAATAAGTTGCATGACCAATCGTTGATTAGTGACTGGTGCGCCGACGTTAGAGAGTTGGTCGGCAAACATCTTGAGTTCTTGATAATATGCAAACACGTTTGGGAAATCGTCCTGATGAACTGATTTTTAAGGTATAACGCTCGTTGAGTTTTGTTGTCGTGGAAAATAATTTCCAAATGTTTCCACGTTTGGCGGGCAATGACATCAGTCTCAATTATGGTGTGCAACAGATCATTAGAGATTGTGTCGTATATCCACTGGAGGACGATTGCGTTCAAACGAGACCAGAGTGCATCATCAGAAGTCGAAGCCGATGGTAGGTCTGTGGATTTCGGTGTAGGAGGGATGATGTGGTCGATAACTTCGTAAACACGACAATAGATCTTAAAAAGCTCCGCCCACGAGGAGTATTAACTCCTTTCTATCTCAAGGGTGATAGAGATGCAGTTTTTGATGTTGTTCACTACAAGTGCAAGATGAAATTTGATTTTGTCAACCATGAAAAATGAAATTTAGGAGGAGAATGATTGAAAAAAATACTAGGGTTCCTTGGGGGTGGCGGCCGAGAGTTATGGTCGGCGGCGGTGGATGCATTTTTAGGCTACTGATACCATAAAAGAATATATTTCTTAATTGTATTCATCAATAATGTACAATATATATAGTAGTACAAAAATATTTAAACTAGGTAACTAATCAACCTAATTACAATAGAAATATAATTCTACCTAAAATTGGAAATCTAATTACAATAGGAAAACAATTCTTTCTTTTATAAGAGATATACATAAAAGAATATTCGGAAAATATTCTATTAGAAACATAAAGAATTGATAAGTAGACTAGTAGAGGCAGTTATTGATCTAACTGGCTGATTATCAAAACCAAATCATGATTCTTAATCCGGAATGAGCAGTATATCTTGGTTGGTAGAAGTATGTAATAGTGAGAGAGCTGAGAAGGCGTGAAATGCCTGCAACAACCAAATTAGATTTTTATGAGAAAAAAACAAAATACAGAGGAAAGTGACCCCTGATTGCTTTGAAACCGTCCGTTTATAATACTCAATAGGGCCATAGAAACCAAATATTGCCGGACACAGATACATATCATTAAATGTTAAGAGTCTAACATCGGATATAGAATAAGAATATGAACTAGTTATATGGACTTTGACAATCAACACTCTACAAGTTAGCTTTTGGGGTTGAGTTAGACCCAATATCCATTCTTTACATGAGTCAGGTTCATTCCAATTCTTTGTTCACCGATGTTGTGTTCTAAATTATATTATCCACGCTACAATTAATAAGATTTGGACGTGCGGAGAGTGTTAAGAGTCTCACATCAAATATGAAATGGAAACATAAACTCTCTATACAGAATTGCCTCACCATCTTACATAGTAAAGTGACCCCTGATGGCTTTGAACACCGTCCGTTTATAATACTCAATAGGGCCATAGAAACCAAATATTGCCGGACACAGATACATATCATTAAATGTTAAGAGTCTAACATCGGATATAGAATAAGAATATGAACTAGTTATATGGACTTTGACAATACACACTCTACAAGTTAGCTTTTGGGGTTGAGTTAGACCCAATATCCATTCTTTACATGAGTCAGGTTCATTCCAATTCTTTGTTCACCGATGTTGTGCTCTAAATTATATTATCCACGCTACAATTAATAAGATTTGGACGTGCGGAGAGTGTTAAGAGTCTCACATCGGATATGAAATGGAAACATAAACTCTCTATACAGAATTGACTCACCATCTTACATAGTAAAGTGACCCCTGATGGCTTTGAACACCGTCCGTTTATAATACTCAATAGGGCCATAGAAACCAAATATTGCCTGACACAGATACATATCATTAGTCTTCACTAACTTTTACCTCAACTTGTTCACCAAATCAACGTGGATCTTCCCTTTGCTTTTGAAATAATCAACACAACAATAATTGGGGCTCTCTTTAAATTTTGTTTCTAATAGTTCCCACAAGAAGCTGGCATGCATATGACAGCTGCAATGCATATTTGATGCCTGGTACATAATTGCTACCACTAGAAAAATCCTGGTGCAGGTCAAGTGTAGATCAGTGAACCAAGTTTTCTTCATCTTTGTTGCTTCAGCTTGGTACGCAACAAGTAATACACACTGCAAATTATAGTGAAGTACTTTTTTCTTGATTAAAAGAATATCTCTGTCAAATGCTTTTATAGTTGTTCTATCTTTCAATAATTCAAGAATTTCACCTATGAATATAAAATACAAATGCTTCCACTGGGAAGATTATTATCAAGAAAGTGAGAATAAGATACGGAAAGCGAGGTTGAGATGGTTTGGGCACGTGCAGAGGTGAGACATAAATGACCCAGTACGGAGGTGTGAGAGGTTGGATATGGACGGGTACTGAGGGGTAGAGATAGGCCGATGAAGTATTGATAGAGGTGATTAAACGGGACATGACGCAAGTGCAACTCACTGAGGACATGACCTTAGATAGGGGGTTATGGAGGACACATATTAGGGTAGTAGGTAGCCCATCGTAGTCTTGCATACACTTACAAACTGGTAGTTGTAATATTATTATTGTAGGTTCGCTTAGCCTATCATACTAATAGACACATTATTGACTTATAGTCACTTATCGTTTGATTTATGATGCTATGTGTATTTTGTTTGTTTTCTCTTTCAGAATTCGCTACCATGACTTACTCACTTTGTTTGTCTTACTTTGTTTAGGCTTGTGCTTTATCTTGAACCGAGAGTTTCTCGGAAACAACCGCTCTACCTACCAAGGTAGATGTAAGGTCTGTGTACACTCTACTCTCTCAGACCACACATTGTGATTCACTGGGTATGTTGTTGTTGTTGTTTTTCATGACGCCACCACTATGCAATCTTGTTTTTTACCTGTTACAATGTTACAGTTGAGCAAATGGATAGGAGGAAGGAGGAATGTCGTCAGGAGAGAACATTACCAAAGCCGCCTTCATTGCCAGTGGCTTCGACAACTTACTTATATGAAACAAGGAAATCACCACACTGCTCTATTTCTATTGCTACGAAAAATACGTGGAATTGCCTCTTTGATGAAACCTACAGAGCTGATGTCTCAATTAGTACAGATAACGGTGGAATAATCTATGCACATGCTAGTATTCTGGTAAACTTTTCTTTGCCCTTCATACACACAGCCTTAGTATTAGGGATTGTTTGGTTCAAAACAAGGACTATAATCCTAGAATAACTAAAGTTTATATGGTCTCTGTATGCGGCTTAAACTCAAGAAAGACTATACATTTTTTTATTTCAGGGTATGGCTTCTCCAGTATTGAGAAGCATGTTGAACTTGAAAGAGTCAAGAGTTCACAGTTGTAGTGGTCATCAGCGATCAATCTCAATACGTGGGGTTCCAACTGAAGCTGTTCAAATTTTCATTCGATTCTTGTATTCTTCCTGGTACAATTAATTCTCCTTCAATATCATTTGTCTGCTCCTCCTAAGCACTTGTGCCCTAAGTTGTGCGTATTCTCCATTTTGGGTGCTGTCCCCGTACCGGATACGGGAATATGAGTGCGGCATATGTCCCGGATACGGTCAACAACTTCGGATATTTTGATCGGAGTACATAGAAAATTTGGATGAAAAATTGAGATTTGATTTTTCAAAATTAAAGATAAAACGGATTTAAGAGAAGGAAGGTCATACCTTCAATATTATAGTACTTTTGTTTCATTTTTTATGCTTCATGTTTCAAAAAGACCAAGAATTCAAAGTCGTGTTCTGAGTTTGGATGGTAGAAAGTAGCAACGATATATCTTTATAGCTCTATTTTTTATAATTTTGAATTTTCTTAGCTGAATTCCCGCACCCGTATCCATACTTGGATACACACTCCCGAATCTTAAAATTTAGATTTTACCGAATCCAACACTCGAATACATCAAGCAACTTAGCTTGTGCCTCTGGCTTCCAGATTCTTAAACTGTATTTCCAAAGTGATAATTGTTATTCCGTTACAATTTATGTAATATTTGAAGTTAAATTAGATTAGATCAACTTAATATTTTAAAATTAAAATATTCAAAATACAAAAAGTACTATAATTTGCAACTTTTCCTATGTCAATATGATAAAAAAAAATACTATAAAATATTGATCAAAATTTACAATCTTGAAAAACTAAAAGTGCACATAAATTGGGATAAGGGAGTAATTAGAATTTATTAGTAGTATATCTTTACTTAACAGAGTCTCTTTTAGCTCTCGTGTATATTGATGATTGAGAATTCAATAATGCCCATCAAGACAATATAAGTCCAGTGTAGTTGATCCAACATTCTCTTGAAGATATAGAAATTCAACTATACAAAATGAAACGAAACCAATATCAGATGAAACTATCAAACATATTTATAGTAATTTTGTCGTAGTTATTGTTTTTTTAGTATTTTGTCATAGTTTCTTCACTTTCATTATTTTATTTCCTCGAACTGCTAAGCCGAGGTCTATCGGAAACAACATCTTTACTTCCCGAGGTAGGGATAAGGTATGCGTACATACTCACTTGTGAGATTATACTGTATATGTTGCGCTGTTGTTATCCTAAAAAAAGTTTACACAATTATGTCATTTACAAATGTAATTACATGTAAATTCCTATACTAATAAACATTAATTTGTAATCTGGTGAAATTATAGTGCGAAAAGTTTAAAGTATATTTTTGATGTCATTTCTTCACTTTGCAGCTATGAAGAGGATAAAATGCAGGAACATGCGCTGAGTGTATTGGTGCTCTCACATGCATATGCAATCCCCCATCTAAAGCGACAATGTGAGTTGCACCTGCTGGAGCGAGCATCGATAACTACAGATAATGTGGTTGACATATTTCAGCTTGCACTTTTATGTGATGCCCCTCGACTTAGCCTTTTTTGTCACCGTTTTGTGCTGAAACATTTCAAGTCTATATCTGGCACACAAGGATGGGAAGCCATGAAACAAAGCCACCCAATTCTTGAAAAACAGATTTTGAAATCTGTAATTGATGAAGATATTGTAAGTATAGAATCGTAAAAATCCTTTTGACATAAAGTATATTTTCTAATTGGATTTGATAAGAAATGAACCTCAAGTCTCACCGATGTGGGACTCAACATGATTTAACGTATATTGGTACTTACAATATAATGCAAAACAATTTCATACTATTTAGTGTCTGTTGTTTTAGTAGGTTAAGTTTTGTGCACTCACACATTCTATGAGTTTCTTTCACCATCATGTTAGGTATACGAAAATTAACATGTAATTCTTCATATCAAGTCTGATATAGTAACTACAAAGTAGAATGACTACCTACGTACTATAATAGTTACCAAATATATTTATATTGTCAGTTGTTTGTAGTGAAACTTTTTTTCTTTCTAATTTGCTTGCAGAGGGAGAAGGAAAAGGTGAGAAAAATGAATGAGAAAAAAGTGTATATGCAACTATACGAGGCAATGGAAGCTTTGGTTCACATATGCAAAGATGGTTGTCAAACCATTGGTCCAGACGATAAAGTCTTGAAAAAGGATCAAATACCATGCAAATATGCAGCATGCAAAGGGCTAGAATTGCTCTTTCGTCACTTTGCCGGATGTGATATGAGAGTTGGTGGTGGTTGCAAACACTGCAAGAGAATGTGGCAAGTCTTGGAACTACATTCTCGTCTTTGTGCTGATTCGGATATTTGTCGGGTTCCCTTATGCAGGTTTGTTGGATTTCTTTACTTTGCCTGTTATTACTAGCTACAATATTTTTTTCTGAAAAATATTTTGTAGTGATCGGTTGACGAGTGATTTTTTTTTTTTAAAAAAGTTGCACTGCAAAAAAAGAAAGAAAGAAATTAGCTACGAACTTCGTCGTTAATCCATCACTAAGCCAATAGATTTTTTTGATAATCCGTCACTCAGCAGGATCATGGACGAATTTTATTGTTGAGCTACATAATTTGTCCGTCCTTAATTCATATTTTTAAATAGTAGATTATATAATAAGTACTATTAATAATAATTATTAATGTATAAGTACTAGTTGAAGCAAACAATATGAAGGTTAAAAACTTAAGATGGGGTCTAAGGAGACCAAATTTGTTCTTAAAGGAAAGTTAATTTGCTCTTTTTTAAAGAAAAATATTTTGTGGATAACAAACATCACTTCCTCGTGTTAAGAATTGTATATACCAGCGTGTTTAAAGTATATATTACTGAGTTCAGTAAAAATTGACATTTGAACAGGAATTTTAAGCAGAGGAGGAGGAGACAGAACAAGAAGGATGGAATAAAATGGAAAATATTAGTGAGAAATATAGTAAGATCCAAGAGCATTTCGGGAGCCCCATTTTTCTCATTAATTTAAGTATCAAATACTGGCCATCTTGTTAGTTGACATTATTTACATGGGGTAAAATACATCTAAAAGATATTTATCTATAGTAATTATATTTTAAATAAATTATAAAGCATAACTATAATGTGTATTTAAATATCTATCATAGCTATATTATATATTTAAAATATAATACTCTATTTTTTTCTGACTGAGAATCTTGAGCTAGCTTTGAGATGCTTCTTCTCCCTCCGCCGGCCATCACGAAACAACTCTCAGGCACAACCTTAACCACCGCCGTTCTCCTTGCCGCCGAAACCCACTGCTCCCTCTTTTCAGATCTGAGTGTATTCTCATATTTGAGTGTTTTTTCTCCGAAATTCGTCACCACCGTATGGGTACAAGCTATTTCCGGCAACAACAACCTCTTTGTCGCTAAAGACGTCGGAAAAGCCTTCGGTATACTCGCCGAATTTGCTTCTGACCGGTTATCCACTTCGGTTATCTGAGTGTATTTTATTTCTTGTATATCATATCTGTGTGTATTCATTATTTTTAGTGTAAGTAGAGTGTTTTTATGTATATTTCACATGTATTTCGAAGGAGGATTTTTTGTATGCAAATGAATACAATGAATTTTGAATACAACTGAATATTCATGTATTTTTTTTTGTATTTATGTTGTTTGAATACAATTGAATTTAAATACAATAAGTTGAATATAATATTTTTTTTACATTTATGTTGTTTGAATACAATCAAATTTAAATACATTAAGTTGAATATAATGTAAAAGTAGCTACGAATAGGGGTGTACATTTTTAGACCGGACCGGACCGGTGAATTCGGTCCCCGATCCTTCATTATATAAGATTCTGATTTTCCGGCCCGATCCGGGTAAAACCCAGAAGGATCCGGTCCGGTTCTATATTATTATATATATATTTTTTAAAAATAATTCTAGGTCTAAATCTAAAAATTACCTAAAGCTACACTGCTAATTTCTCAATTCCCAAACAAATCAAACTCCTCTTCCATTCTCAGTTCTCCCAAGTCCCAACCCGCGAACTCCTCTTCCCTTCTCCCAACCCGCGACACTCCTCCTCCTTTTCCCCTCTCCCAATTCTCAAAACCCTGCTGACTACTGTGCTGCTGGCCTGCTGCTATTCCCGACGAGGGGACGACTGTTGCTATTCCCCAACCCGTCACAACGCCCAAATGGTTCAAAATATGGCTTTTAGGGTTCGTATTTATACTGGGTATGTATTCTCACTATTGTTAATTGTGTTCACATCCACTTCTTGACAAATTAAGTGGATCTGATCATTTGTGTGCTGATATTTTAATGTTTACCTTTAACTCTACTTAATAAATATTTTGCTTCTGCGAACAGTATCACAAATTTAACATTCTAAACTCTAAAGAGGATCGACAAGGAACAACAACAGACACTTATTCTTGTAATGTAAGATGCTAATTATTTTTATAACATATAATGTTTGTACTTGATAATTTGATCCTCACATATATTATTCATGTTTATTGTAGATGGAAAGCTCTCAATATAAAAAGGAAATCTACCTATTCAAATAAAATATTTTGAAGGATAAGGGAAAAAACAAACATATTTAATGAGATTGATAAATGAACACATTATTAAAAATTTACAAATAAAAATAAATTAAAAATTCCATAAAAAAACAGGTCCAACCGGTCCAAAACCCGGACCGTACCAGAATAATTCAGGTCCGGTCCTCGATCCAGAAAAAATGAAGATTCCGATTCCGGTCCGATTTTGGACCGGTGTACACTCCTAGCTACGAATGAATACAACTGAATACAACGAAATACATCCGAATTGGAATACAACCGAATTTGAATATATGTTACTGTAGCTACGAAATGTAATCCGCAAAAGTGTAGCTATGCCTAAAAAAAATCTCAAGTATAGTCATTTGTGTAAAATTCACTTCTTAGTTCGAGTTTCGTGCATTGTATTTAAGCGGTTAGATATTCTTTTATTTACTTAATTTTTTAAGCCTCTTCACGTTGTAGACAATAAAATTTGCGTTGAAAATATAATCAAAACTAGAAAATAATATAATAATTACAATATCTTATTTTATTATAGTGAATGTAATAATCTTTATGAATTCTATGTTTCTTCTTTTCTATAATAAAGTCAAGATTTTTTTTAGCTTAATCTTGACTTGTATTTGAATCCGAAAATTATTGTTGTCCATCAGACATAAATTCTATTTGTAATGTGCATAGAGTTAATTTTATCTATGAAGCAGGTAGGGCTGAACATAAAATACCGAAAATCGAATTACCGAACCGAAAATTTCGGTAATTCGGTAGTCAATATTTCAATTTGCAGATATAAAATTAAAATATATGATATTCGATTTCGGTATTCTATTTTTGAGAATTATATCATTCTATTGAATACCGAAATAGCAATAAGGACAAAAGTGCAAATGATCCAAAAAACTTGCTTGGTATTCCACTGCATGTTAGTTGGGCTTTCTACCTCAACAAATGGCCCAATTTTCAATATAGCCTGGTCTCTCCACGTTGGCACAGAAGTTGACTTGTGAAGTTTTGATATGTGCATTTGTAATTATCTATCTTTAGGAATACCAAGATTTTTTCTTTATCAAACTGAAGAAAGTAAAATTTGTAAAAATTGTACATCTAAAAGAACATCAATAGTTCAATACCAAAATCAGGGAAGGAGGTCTTCCATTGAAATAGGTTGAAGGCTCATCATCCTAAATAGGTTTTCAAGTCTACAAATTGTGGTTCACTGCCTAACTAAGATTTCTAAGAAGAGGTCTTATATGATATTACCGAATATCATACCGAACCGAAGTTTGATTTACCGATTACCGAACCGAATTTTAAATGTTTGGTATTTGATCTCTACTTTCAATTATCGATTACCAAACCCAAATTTAAAAAAAATTGAACCGAATACTGAACCGCCCAACTTTAGAGTCAGAAGTTGGGGCATTTCACTAAGTGATATAATTGAAGATAGTGTAATCTGTTGCATATTTGGCATAATTTTTCAGTTGTATTACTCATGAGTGAATTCAGTTGCATTTTTTCAACGATAATTTAACAATATATATTTTTAATTAAAAATGTGTAGAATATTATTGTGAATTATAAGAAAGACTATTTATAAAAAAAAAAAGCATAAATTGTGAACTAATGAATAAAAAAATTAGCTTTTGTCAATACATCACAACATAGGACCAATTTAATGCAATAGGTAGAATGAATATTATCGAGTCTTATTCGCCCGTCATAATTTATGAATACTTGAGCAACATATATCACTAAAAATTAATCTATGTCTACGACTTATGTTTAATGAACAATAAAAAATTTCCTGACGCAGAGACTATTTCTTAAAATTTTAAGTAAGCTGGACTTAAAAATTCAAGAGCATACCTTATTAAAGTGAGAAAATTATGTGGGTTTACTGCTGTAAGACCCATATTACTGCTGTTACTTATATTATTAAATATTTACTAATATTACCAAATATTTACCAATTGTACCAAAAATTGAATTTTGCCCATCTCCTCCTTTTTAGCCTAATTAAGTGGGAAATATATTTGCAGATAGTATATTTTATTATATTTACTTTGTGTAATTGTCCGTTATTTTTTTTTAATTACATAGGGGGTGGGGGATGAAAAAATGGGGGAGGAAAATTACAAGATGGAGAATTGAACCCTCAGCAACAAGTTGAAAGTTCAGATAGCCAAACAACTAAGCTACTAAAATCCCCCAATCGTCCGTTAATTATGCTATACACACGAAGGTTTTTAATTTCACTATGGTTTTTAAGTTTTGGTTTTTTTTAATTTCAGTTACATCATATATATATATAGCTTTGATTTTGTATTATAACTGTATTTTTTATATGAACATATAATAGGTTCATTTCTTTGCATTAGAATATATATATTTTTATTTTGTATTTTTATTGTATTTTATGTTGTAGCTACTGACACAAGTTTTTAATGTCATTTTTGGAGTATATAATAAAAGTATGTTTCTATTATTCCTGCATTTGTTTTTGTATCACTCATGATAGGTCAGTATACCTTTTAGCTTTACACTTATGTATAGGATAAAATTCGTATGAGATAGTTATACGAATTACGATAGGACAGGTAGAAGATGGTGTTGAGTCAAGTCCATGTATGAGGCGATATCGATAAGACGCAAGCAGGACCAGAAGCATCGTACGTACATATGGTGCCGATAATAGAGAAGGTCGGGTGAGCCGTTTAAAGTACAACGGGCGACCGTTACTAGACCGATCATACAACTTCCAACGGAGCATTAATGGCATTTATAGAGACACAATTATCCAATTATTACATCATTCATTCTATTGTATTTATGAAGACATATATCGTGGGGGGTGTACCCAAGAGCTCATGTATAAATAAGTCACATTGTTCCATTGTAGATCAGGATATGTCAGTTTCTACAATGTACTTTATAATATTTCTCTCAATTATAACACTTTTATACTAGTCTGAGAGACTTTTTCCAAAAGCTCATATAAGGCTCAGGCTAATTTCTCTCTACTTTGGCTGAAGATTATTTACTAACATTGTATTTTATCTAATATTATTGTCAGGCCAGTCACTTGAGATTCACATATTCTTGACCACATATATAAATTCAACTATTTCGTTTTATGGATAATCAGTTTGGCACTCACCGTGGGGCCTGGACAATTGTGGTGTCAAAAGTGATCCCTCAGTACTAGTCTAATCTTACCTTCAAGTCTTGGTTTTTTCCAGAACAAACAATGACAGGAGTAGGATAACACGAAGGCAGTCGCAACATCGGGGACAATACCAACAACGTCCCACTCTGACTAGATGGTTTACTGGTAGAACTCCCGATACCATAGGACTGATGGCTGCAGACAGAGTCACTTACAGAGGCTGACAAACTTAGCAGTAAGATGTTACCAATGATGAGACGCTTGATGAAGCCATACAAAATCTGAGGGCGCAAAATGTCGTTATGAGCGAGACGTTGGACCATCTGATGCAGTTTTATTCAGATTTCGTGTCCAACAATACTGGTAGTAAAAGCACCGACACCTCTACCAAATACCACCGGAGATGCTAGAAATAATCAGAATAGGCCGAGAAATGATGGTACTTCAGAAAGTGAAAATGATCCTGAAAATCCATTTTAGGAGCAGGTTTTGAAATTTATGAAAGACATGATGAACAAAATGGATACCAATGCAAATAAGGCATAGAAAAATGCCAAGGAGTTCTAACATCGGTTAAATAAAATATCGAGAGCCCCTCCTGTAGTTAAAGGACTGGATGCGAGGATATATAATCAATTGGCGTATAAGCCAGAGACTGCACCCGAACTGATCCCCAAAAGGTTCAAAATACCATTCATACCCAAGTATGATGGAACTAATGATCCACAGGAGCACATAACAACTTATACTACGACCGTAAAAAAAATGATCTAAGGGAACAAGATATAGAATCAGTTCTGATCAAGAAGTTTGTTGAGATACTTGCTAAGGGAGTCTTGACATGGTATTCACTCAGCACTCAATTGTATCACTCGTTCAGCTTGTTCACATGTTCATAAATCTCATATAGGGCACGGAATGTGAAGACGCGTTTCGCGGATATATTTCACATTGCGCAGGGAGAAATAGAACTCCTCAGGGACTTTGTTCCACGATTTCATAAAGAGTGGATGCTGCTACTGGTAGTCCCGGACGAGTGGATTGTAGATGCTTTCACAGAGGGTTTGAATCCTTTAAGTTCGAACGACTCACGAAAGCTAAAAGAAAATCTCTTGAAATTCCAAGATACAACATGAGAAGATATACACAACCGGTATGAGTTTAAAATACAGATAAAAGATGATTCCTTGGGACTCAAGCTGGAAGTATTTTTCAGAAATCAGACAAAGGAGCCAGAACAGACTGAAACTCTTCAAAGAACCACTTCCAACATTATCCTACTCTCTGAAAGCAAGGAGGTGGATATGATTTTCACTCCCTTGAGAACACAAATAATAAGGGAGGCTCCGGAGAAAACAATATGGGATTGGTGATTTTTCACAAAGGATATTCATCTAACTCTTCTACTAAGGGTCCCGGATATTTGAAATTATCTGAGTACAACTTCAACATCAACGAAGATCAAATGGCCGCGGTACTGAGAACTCGTCCGGTATATCAATCTTTAAAACTATTATAGTTTGATCCTAATAAAATACATCAGTCTATTTGGTGTGATTTTCATGGCACTCACAGGTATAAAATCATATATTGCAGTCATCTACGAGAGGAGGTGGCAGGAATGCTGAGTAGGGCCACCTTCGAGAATATTTTAGCAAAAGAGCTCATAACAACTATTAGTAGGGACCACCTGCAGAGAATAAATCTAATTCGGCCGCGTCACCCCATCTTATAATTATAATCTTTGATAGGCCAATGATTATTATTACAGTTCCCTTTTTTATATGGGTTAGCGCATAAAGAGCTAAGAGTTTGAATGGTGCTCTCAATTAGATAATGTATTTTAGAGTCGCTACCTAATTTATAGATAAATTTAGAAAATTAGTATGAAAGGGTTTATTCAAATTCCTTAAAAAATCCTATATAAACTAGAGTCAAGGTAAGGGTTCTGATGATCCCCAAAGAAGGTATTAGCACCCCGATATTAAGGATCCGTAGAATACGGTTGACCTACGAGCTCTATAACATACTTTAAAATGATTAAATTGTTTAAGGTTTAAATTCTACAACATAATTGTTCATGTATTAAAAAACTCAAGGTTTTGTTTAAACAAAGAGTTAAAATCTTTCACCAAAAATAGTATGCACGGGATGTTTAATCAATTTAGTTTTCGGACTAAGAACACTCAAATGTGAATCGGAGTAGAACTCCACATTTAGTCCAACTATTTGATTATTTTTACACACTTGCACCCACCTTTTGTTTAAAATCTTTTTCAAGTCTCAAAAGTGATATAGTTCCGCTTAAAATGACAAGTTTAATTTTTGAAAAGAGATTACAAAAATGGTTTCCTTTTTTTTATTCTTATCATGCTATACTCCCAATAGTAACCATATCATACTTTAAGACCTTTAACTAAACTCTAGTCCAAGATAGCTTTTATTAGTTTTAAAAAATCCTAATTCTATTTGGGCTTAGTTTGGACTCTGATTTAAGCCATAAGTTATTCATTCTTAGTCCAAGTCCACTTCCAATAGTCCACTTGTTACTCAGGCCCGCATTTGACTCCTATTAGCCTAATTCAATTCATCTTTAAATCACCCGAGCCCATTATCCGGGTCCTCAAAATTAATCTTTCATTTTAAATAAAAAGTCATTTTTCAATTAGTTTACCGAATTTAAACAAGTGTTTTAAAAATCATTTTAGGCGATTCTAAATTAAATGATATACGCATCGTTTCCCTATCCTACATCCCAACCATAATAGAGGTTCCAATATTTTAAAATATTTTTATACAATAAGTACAATATATACATACATATAAACATATATAAGCAAAAAGAAAGAAGTTTGAGTTCAGGCTGGTGGGCCTACCGAATCCCTCCATAGATGGACCTTCTTGCCAATGTTAGCTTCCCTTTCATATTTTATCTCGACATGAATGATCTTGATTGGGCCTCAGTTCAATCGGCAAAGTGAAGGACGAAGCAGACTCTTCTGAATGAGGTGATGGGCATCTCATGGAAATATAGCTGAACACATAAAGGGAAAAAAGAAAGCCCAAGTTAGAAGTACCCAAGGCTTATCAAATTGATTATATGCATAACCAAACTAACAAGAAGCCCATGAAATCAAACGACTCGAATAGAAGTAATGCATAAGGAAAAGAATAGGAGAGCAAACAGTGGGCCTAGCCTAATATATAGCCATGAAAATAGAAAATAGAAGGAGTTATCAGAAATAGGCAAGGCCCAACAATGCATTGATATAACACCTATGACTGATATACAAGATGATATATAGTTATATACTTTCGTATATTATATATAGTCAGTATCCAACCCGTATATCTTGATGTATATCAAAATATATTTTATACAAACAAATAATATTTAAATATAGGGGCTAGACCAGTTTTTGTGAAGGCATGAGGTGCACAAGAGTGAAAAGACACACATTGTAATAACACACCTATAACTTAAAATCTCCAACTAAGCATGATAGCAACTCAACTCAGATAGACAGAAACATAGAAGACAAATTGACACTCAACTAAGGAATTACTCAAAACATTCAATATATTAAGCAGACATGTAGTGCACATTATAGAGGTTATGTTGAGCTTGACGTAGCTGCTAGGGTCATCAAAGAAAGGGATGACATAATGCAAGTGTACCTTAACATTGCTAACTTAGAGTATCAAACAAGACATGATAGTTCATTTTTTAGCTCAGAATAATGTTAACTGACAAAAAACACAGAGAGGTATAGATTAACTAAACAGTCTCTAAAGGGGTTAACATCTTTCTCAGATCCCATTACAAACATATTGAAAACATCTTACTCAAATATACAAATTTCAGATCACATTTGAACATCCTATTAGCTAAACAATCTAGGATAGTTTAAGAAACGCTGTAATTAACATGCTAATTGCTTCAGAGTCACTTGAACAGACCACACATGATCAAACAAATCTAAAACTATGTGTTTAAACTAACTGGATAACTTGTATATGCATAGAGTCAACTTTAAACTAACATGTTAGGCATCTATTTACCTAAACACACATAAACCAATAATTAAAGAACAAAGCTAACTAAAGATGTCATTCTAAACTATGAGCATCCTGGTAATAAGTTTTATGACCTCTAATATTCATACATGGCTGATATGACCTTAAATTAATATATTGAGTACTCAACACACCAATAACATTCACTGTGAACTCTAACAATGCCTAAGCATGCTGAATATCCATACAATGAGCACAAATAGCCATGACAATGAACATTGACAACATATAACTTAACATGCTGAATCTTACTCAAACAATCATCAGATTTTAATTAGACATACTTAACAGTGATCCAAATGAGCATAAATAAAACCTAAACTAGGTAAACATGATTAATAATTAACCTAATAGACTCTAACATCAACCATAATCTAATTAGTTATGATCATTAATAGATGTGCTTCATTCATATAAAATCGTTTCAACACTTTTTCTGCATATGCAGATTGATGGATAAAGATACCATTTGATGAATGTTCAATTTGTAAATCAAGACATAATTTTGTCTTTCGAAGATCTTTCATCTCAAATTCCTTCTTTAAATAATTAATCGCCCTTTTGAGCTCTGCAGAAGTTCCAATGAGGTTTATGTCGTCAACATATACAACAAATACTACAAACTTCGATATTGTTTTCTTTATAAAAACACATGAAAAAATGGCATCATTTGTATAGCCTTCCTTTAACAAATACTCAGTAAGACGGTTATACCACATGCGTCCGGATTGCTTTACACCATACAATGATCTTTACAATCTGATTGAGTGTATTTCTCGAGACTTCGAACTACATGCTTTAGCATCTTAAATCCTTCAGAATTTTTCATGTATATTTCATTTTCAAGTGTTCCATAGTGATAGACTGTAACCACATCCATTAAGTGCATCTCAAGTCTCTCATGGACAACGAAACTAATGAGATAACATAACATCTCTTCATAATTGATGCCAGGCCTTTGTGAAAATCCTTGTGCAACAAGGCGTGCCTTATATCTTTGTATCTCATTATCCCCATTTCTTTTTCGCACAAAAACCCATTTATAACCAACATGCTTAATACCATTAGGTGTTTGGACTACAGGTCCAAAAACTTCCCGTTTGGTAAGTGAGTTTCTCTGATTGAATTGCCTCTTGCCATTTTGGCCAATCAAATCTTTCTCGACATTCTTTAACAGATTGGGGTTCTAGGATTCCGATCCTTAGAACCCAATGATCTACCACTCTTCAGGCGTGTTTTGGACTCATTTGTCATGACACTAGTAGATGGTCCTACAGAAACATCAATCCGAATTAGGACATTCTCGGCAGAGATATGTGATTTGATAACCCTTTTCAAATCTGTAAATGCGCCTGACATTTAATTTGTTATTTTCTGCAAGTGAATAATCTTTTGGACCTCTTGCTCACAAATAGAAGTACGTGGATCAAGATGAGACAATGATGGACTATTCCATAAAATTTCCCTTTTTATTTCATTATTCTCTCCCCCTAATTTTGGGAAAATTGTCTCATCAAATCGACAATCAGCAAATCAAGAAACGAGCATATCTCCTGTTAATGGTTCAAGATAGCGAATAATGGAGTTGGATTGAAACCCAACATATATCCCTAATCTTCTTTGGAGGCCCATCTTGGTGCGATGAGGTGGTGCTACATGCATATATACAACGCATCCAAAAATTCTTAGATGAGATATATTAGATTCTTGACCTTAAACCAATTACAACGGAGAAAAATTATGATAATTTTTCAGTCTGAGACGCACAAGTATGGATGCAAGCAAAATAGCGTGATCCCAAACAGACGTGGGTAACCTTATTTTCATAAGTAATGGTCTTGGTATCAACTGCAGACATTTAATTAATGACTCTGCAAGACCATTTTAAATATAAACATTAGCTACATGATGTTCAACTTATATCCCAATTGATAAATAATAATCATTAAATTTTTGGGATGAAAACTCTGCAGCATTATCAAGGCGAATAGACTTTATCGGATTATCGGGAAACTGTGCCCGTAATAGAATTATTTGTGCCAGTAATTTTGCAAACTCTAGGTTGCGAGATGACAATTGACACACATGAGATCATCTAGAAGAAGCATCTATTAGGACCATAAACTATCTAAATGATCCACTAGGTTGGTGAATAGGTCCACAAATATCTTCATCTATACGTTCCAAAAATTTAGGGATTCAAACCCAACCTTTGTAGGTGATTGCCTAATAATTAACTTGCCTTGATAACAAGAAGGACAAGAAAATTCATTATAAATCATGCCATGTTCTCTCCTAAATCCCGAAGGAACTTATTAAGTTTTAAAGATATCTGTCAAAATTAATACCATATTAAAATAATGGATGAGATGAATCTTGAATATATTGGTATCACCAAGGATGTCTCTGGCCAAGAAGTTGTTATAGAATAGTTTTATGTCTTGTCTACTGGCTTATATTGGACAAAAATTAGTGCGATTGAGGCACACTCTGTCGTAAACCAGAAGTTTACTGACTCCAATATGTTTGTACTTTGGCATGATCTATTGGAACACCTGCATCTATAATGATGAGACGAATTATAGAAAATTTCAATGGTTATTCATTAAAGAACTTGAAGATAATCATCTCTAATCACAGAACTATCATCAATCAAGTGATCTATCTTTCCTTCAGGGTGCTCAAAGAAATCTGCTACATCCAAGTGTGTGATGTCAAATTACTTTTCAGAGATAAAATTCGCTTCAGAATTTTTCTTTCTTTTTCATTGATGCTTGATAAAGATCAACGAAGTATTTTTCCATACGACATGCACATGACCAGTGTCCTCTTCCACTACATCGATATCATTTGTTTTCTGAGCCACGTGCTTCTGGAACTTCATGCCTCTCATCCTTTTTCCCCTTCTGGTAGTGATTTTTCATTGATGAATGATTAACACCTAGAAAATAATTTCTTCCTTGATTATTACCACGACCACTGGCACGACCACGATCATGACTGGGGCCATTATATTTTCTACACCAAGAGTAGTGAGCGTACACCTCATTTACTTTGGGGAGTGGTGCAGCGCCATTAAATCGATCTCATGATTTTTCATCAGCAAATTGTTATTTTATTCAGCCACTAGAAGGTGAGAAATCAAATCACAATACTTTGTGAAACCTTTCTCTCGATATTGCTGTTGCAGGAGCACATTCGAGGCATGAAAGGTGGAGAACGTCTTTTCCAGAGTATCAAAATCACTAATATTTTCTCCACATAGTGTCAATATAGAAGTAATTCTGAACATCTCAGAATTGTACTTCATAACTGACTTGAAATCTTATAGTATTAGATTGATCCATTCGTATCATGCTTTTGGAAGGAATACCATCTTCAGGTGGTCATACATTTCTTTCAAGTTTTTCAATAAAATGAGCGGATCTTTAATAGTAAGATATTCCATCTTCAGGGCCTCATCAAGGTGATAACGTATGAATATCATAGCCTTGGTGTTTTCTTGGTTGGATGCTTCATTATTTTCTTTAGTGGTGTCTCCAAGACTCATAGCATCCAAATGTATTTCAACATCTAGCACCCATGATAGGTAGTTCTTGCCCGAAATATCGAGGGCAACAAACTCAAGTTTTGTATGGTTAGCCATAAAATAGAGAGAATAGTACCTTAGCCTCTGAAAATTTCTTGAGTCGGTAGAGTCTCGTGCTGATAATATAAAATGATTTTATAAAATGATAGCAATAACAATATAAGACAAGAGATGTAGACAAAGAAGTATAGAGGAGGAAGAGACTTTCTTCTTATTTCAAGTGTATATTTGAAAGAAATAATCTCTTGATTATTCTTATTAATGAAAGACATATATATACAAGTTACAATAGGAGAATTATATTTCTACTTTACATCTAAAATCCTATTCTATACAACTAAGGTAATAGTATAATTTTAATTATGGTACAAGACTAAGTCTATCAAATATACAATATACAAAATAGGAGAAACCCGGATTCTGGAAATGCAGGTGTGTATGTATGCCCTAAGCGGCACTCTAAAGCCATTTTATTGCAACATGCTTAACACCTTGATCATAGCGGGCGGTCTTCGTACGCTGAGAATGTCTCTAAAATCTTCAAAAAGGACTGAGGGAAGACCCTTTGTAAAGATGTCTGCAATCTGATATCTGAAAGGGACATGACAGACGCGTACTTGTCCTTTTGCTACATTCTCTTGAACAAAGTGAATATCCATCTCGATGTGTTTAGTACGCTGGTGATGAACCGGATTACCAGAAAGGTAGATGACACTTATATTATCACAATAAACCAATGTAGCCTTCTCAATAAGACAATGAAGCTCTAACAATAGATTACGTAACCAACATGACTCGAAAACCACATTGGCTACCCCTCGATACTCGGCCTCTGCACTTGAACGTAAAAGCGTGGATTGACGCTTGACAGACCATGAGACCAAGTTATTACCTAAAAATATGCAATAGTCAGACGTAGACCGTCTGGTGTCGGGACAACCACCCCAATCAGCATCTGTATAGGAGACCAATGTAGACGTCGACGAAGGATACAAATGCAAAACATACTCAAGTGTTCCCTGAATGTACCTAAGAATGCGTTTGAGCGCATTCATATGTTAAACTCTGGGATCATGCATAAACAAACACACCTGTTATACGACATATATAATGTCAGGTCTAGTGAACGTCAGATACTGAAGGGCGCCTGCAAGACTACGATAGCGGATCGGATCCTCATAAGGAGAGCCAGCTGCAGCACCCAACTTGGATTTAGTATCCACTGGATTAGAAGTGGACTTACAGGATGACATCCTAGTCCTCTCAATGATCTCTGTTGTATACTTTCTCTGTGACAAGAATAATTCACCTGCATGACGAGTGACAACAATCCCCAAAAAGTAACTCAATAGGCCCAAGTCCTTCATGACAAACTCAGAACTGAGCATTGTCATAATAGACTTGCGCAAAGTATCAAAAGAGGCAATCAAGATAATATCATCAACATATAACAGAATATAAGTCATGGAAGATCCTCGTCGATATATGAACAATGAATTATCAGACCTGCTGTGACAAAAACCCATAGTTGAAACAAAATCACTAAACCCCAAAGGCTGATGCATATACACTGTCTCTCAAAGATCACCATACAGGAAAACATTCTTCACATCTAGCTGATGAATGAGACATGATTTTGAAAGAGTCAAGCTAAGCACAGTGCGAATGGTAGCCGACTTGACCGCCGGGCTAAACGTCTCACCACAATCCACACCAACCTGTTGAGTCTTACCATCACCTACCAGTCTAGCCTTATGCCTTGAAAATGAACCATCCGAATTTTCCTTATGAATAAAAATCCACATAGACCGAATAATATTAACACCAGATGGATGGGGTACCAACTCCCACGTCTTATTATCAATAAAAGCATTATATTCTTCAGTCATGCCAATTTTCCAATTAGGGTCATTTAAGACAGACATAGGATTACGAGGTAAGGGAGATTTAAGAACATTAGAATTCAAATTAAAATATCTTTTAGGTTTAAAAATACTCTGTTGACTACGAGTGACTGGACCATGACTCTGGGCTGGATTGAGTGAATTTTGGGAATTTCCGGGACTAGCTGGAAGTACCATCGAAGGCGCCGCGACGCCAGATGAGCTGCAGATCTCTCTGATGTTTTGGCGCCGCGGCGCCTCTGTGCACGACCGCGGCGCTGACGACATTTTCTCGGATAAATCTGAAAAATAACGGAAAACATAGGGGGGACATCCTCATCCAAAAAATCATAAGAACTAGACACTGATTTATCTACTGTAGAAAAAAGAAATTGAGTTTCATCAAAAGAGAACATGACGATTAATGATGATTCGTTTAGAGGACAAATCAAAGCATTTATAACCACAGTGATTTGACGAAAAACCCAAAAACACACAAGGAGTAGAACGTGCCTGAAGTTTGTTGATCGTAGTGAATGAAAATAATGGATAACATAAGCATCTGAAGACCATAAGATGATAATATGATGGAGTCTTATTATATAACACTTTGAGAGGGGATGAATATGTCAAACCTTTAGAGGGAAAAATATTTAGTAGATCGGTAGCCATTTGTAGCGCATGATGCCAAAATAATGGAGGAACAGAAGAATGAACCAATAAGGTACGAACAATATTATTAATGGTACGATTTTTTCGCTCGACTTTCCCATTTTGTGAAGACGTATGAGGACAAGAAAAACAAAAATTTATCCCATTTTGAGCAAAACATTCCCTAAATTCTCCATTGTCATACTCTTTGTCATTATCACATTGAATGTTTTTTATTTTCCGTTCAAATTGCGTTCTTATGAAAGCTCTAAACTTTATGAAAATAGAAAAAACTTGAGATTTTTTCGCAATAGGAAACGTCCATAAATATTTAGAATAGTTATCTAAGAATAAAACATAATAACGATGACCCATAGAACTGAGAACATGACATTGTACATAAATCACTATGAATAATATCAAATGACATTGTAGTATTAGAATTCGACGCTACAAATGGTATAATCTTTCTCAAAGCACAAGATTGACAAAGTGGAGTACTACGCGTATCCTTACAAGAAATAAACTTATGTCTATCTAAAGAAGATAAAATCGATGACCCCGGATGACCTAGACGAGCATGCCACAAGGAAGGAGCAAGAGCTGCAAAAGTGGATGGCATAGCTTGACGCGAGACACTGAGACTTGGAGTGATTGGATAAAGATCACCCCTACTGTTGCACCTCATGAGATGACTCCCCATCTTGAAATCCTTCACAGAAAACCTAAACGGATCGAAATTAATAGAAACCCAATTATCAGTGGTGAATTTACGGACAGACACCAAATATTTAGTCAATTTTGGGACATGAAGGGTATGTTTCAGGACAAGTGGTGGATGAGGAGGGGACAAAGTTTTATGACCATAACCCTTAATTGGAACAGAATTGCCATTACCAACAGTTATACCACGATTAGTGTTCAAATTGGAATAAGACAAGAGAGTACCGTGGTCGGATGTCATGTGGGTAGTGGTGCCGGTATCCATATACCAATTAGGGTCAGGTTGAGTCAAGCCAAGTGTGTGCATCGGCCGATGTCGATGCAGTGGGGCCCATCGCGTGGGCTGATGAACTGTCGAGTATCTTTGGATTCTTGCCGCCATACGCTAGTCTGAAACACAGTCGACACAGGTAGAAGGTGGGCGCGATACTGCGTCGGTGGCGCCGCGACGCTGTAATGTGGAGCCGAGGATGGGATCCATCACATCGAGGGCCCTGTGGGCTCGAAGCTATTATTCTTCTTTGCCGGTTGCCACCGTTGTTGCCGCCACAATTCTTGCCATTATTCTTTCGATTCTGGCCCTTCTTACCACCCCCGTTGTTGTTATTTTGAGTCACGTTGGCTGGATTGAAAGGAGAAAAATTGGAAGCAGTCATCATGACGACATGGTTAGCCCCAATTGCCACTTTCTTAGCCAATTCGACTTCCTCCAAAGTAAGCATAGAACGAGTTTGATAAAATCCCTGCAGGGGGTTACTCCGACGAATAACTGAAGCAACACCGCTAAAAGCCTCTGACAGGCCTGCAATCATCTGAAGAACTAGACGACTTTAAGAAACTAGAGAACCCACGTTGCCGAGTTGGTCTGCCAAGTCCTTGAGGCGTTTGCAATAAGAAGAAACATTTGGAAAACTCTCCATAGCCACCCGGGAGAATTCCTGCTCAAGGATAACAATTCGAGAATGACTGTTATCTTGGAATATATCTCGCAATCGATTTCACGCCGCCATAGCCGTGGAATTAGTTTCCATAATCGTCTGTAAAAGATCCAAGGAGATAGTGACATAAATCCACTGAAGAACCTTGACATCAAGCATGACCCATAATTCTGGATCTGATTCTTTAGTCGGCACAACCGTCGTAGAAGTACCCTCCTTTGGAGGAGAAAGAGGAATGATGTGATGGAGGACTTTATGTGTCAAAGCATAAATCTTAAATAATTCCGCCCATGTCTCATATTGAACGTTTTTTAGGTCAAGAACGATAGGAAGAACGCTCGTGATATTAGAAACTGTGAGGGCAGGATGAAAAGTGTTCTTATCAGCCATAGGGAAAAGAACTACAAGATTCGGAGAAGGGAATTTGGAGATAGGAAGAGAATAGAGTCGGTTTTTGGTCAAGAAAGGAAGACAAAAAATCGAGAATTTTAGGTCAAAATTTCGGACAGGAAGAGAGAAAATTTTGATAAGCGGAAGCAGGGTAAAGAGAACCTAGACTCTTGATACCATGAAAGAAATAATCCCTTGATTATTCTTATTAATGAAAGACATATATATACAAGTTACAATAGGAGAATCTTATTCCTACTTTACATCTAAAACCCTATTCTATACAACTAAGGTAATAGTATAATTCTAATTATGGTACAAGACTAAGTCTACCAAATATACAATGTACAAAATAGGAGAAACCCGAATTCTAGAAATCCGGGTCGGCGCCGCTGCGCTAAAGCCATCTTGCTGGGGCGCTGTGCCCTAAGGGCCGCGACGCTAAAGCCATCTTGTTGGGCACTGTTTAACAATATTCATCTTTTTTCAAAGGTGAATAACATCCCAATTTATATGATAAAACCATCCAATGAAGATTACAAATATTAAGTGCTCAAATTAATAGGTACATATAACCATCCAATGAAGGTTATAAATATTAAGTGCCTAAATTAATAGGTACATATAATATACAAAAGGTTATTGAATATGTATGAACATTCCTACGAAGGATAATGTATTTCATAACATGAAAAAGATTTTGTTATAAAATATTTGGATACATTAAGAATATATAGTGATACATAAGTTTACAACTCGCGCAAACATGACTAAATTCAGTAGTTATCATATAATCCCTATAACAAAATGATGATAAAATATCATCATCCATTAACATTATGCATATCAAGAGGACAGACCATGATTCCATGGATTAAAATTTCCTTGACATGTGGAACACATTATGAAGCTTCGATTACAAGTGTCTCTATAGCTATAACGGACAAAAGGACCACAAATGTTTTCTCATAAGACAAGCCATGGTGGCACAACATCAGTATGTAATTTATGGAAGAACTGTTTCCAAAAATATAAGGACAAACTTCTAAGCAAGTGGAGACCACCACCAATAAATAAGTGGAAGCTCATCAATATTCATCATCCATTCGCAGGTGAAACAATAGGAACTCCAAAAGATGTCTAATCACTACCTTCCAATTGCCATAGCACGTTGCACAACACAATACCCCACTACTTTTTTTTGGTTTTCCATCGGATGTCAGGCTATATCTTGATCCTGACTAAATTTGAACTTTCGCCGAAAAGTTTTATTGTGGAGAAATAGATATACACAATGTATACATCATTATATCACGTATAGGCATCACATTGTATAACTACCAATGTAAAGTAATTAAGAGTTAGTTGGTGTAATTACTTAGTTGTTAATTGTTGTATTAGTAGATTAAATAGTGCTGGCTATATATATACCTGTCTAAGGGGTCAAGTTGACCAGAAACCGGACCGATCGACCCGATATAAAATCCGGTCCGGACCGGTAAGCCTTACCGGGTTGGGGGTTGGTTTGACCCCAACCCAAACCCCAACCCGCACGGGTTACAGAGAAATCCGGTAAGGACCCGGACCGGTAACGGGAAATCGGTAACCTTACCGGTTAACCGGTCCGGACCGGACCGATAAGGTAAAGATTTTTTTTTAAAAAAACAAAGGGTTGTTGGCCCAACGGTAATATTACCGTTGGGGGGAGGGCTGGGGGTGGGGCAACGGTCTTAAGACCGTTTTTGACATTTTTATTTTATTGTTTTTTATTTTTTAATTTTTTGTTAATTACATTTTTATCCTTTAAAAAATCTATAAATACTCTACATTCTTCTCATTTTTATCACACAATTATTTCTACAATTCTCAATTCTCATACTCTCTTAATTCTCTATATTATCAATTCTCAAGTTATTATTATTATTATTAATTTTCAAAGTAGCAAGACGCAAGACTTCGAGCTTCGAGTTTCAATTGAGTTCTGAATCCCGAAGTTTGGTACACTCGTTTCATTTTCTATTTATTTTATTAAATTATCATATTTATTTGTTGATTATTTAAATTTAAATTAAAATTAAATATTTTATAATGGATAAAGGTAAAACTATTTCAAGTGGTACAAAATCTAAAGGTTCTTCATCATCTAATCAAAATATAGATTATGATCAAATGGAAGAAGATTTTGAAATAGAAGATAATTATTATGATAATGCTCATATAGATAATATTGTTGAAACCGAAACTCATACATCTACTAGTGTGCCTTCTATCAATGTTAATACTACTAGTCGTACACCTCTTTTACCAGTAGTAAGGAGTAGGAGCATCCGAATAAGGAGTAAAGTGTGGACCTTTTATGATAGAATTGGGGACACTGATAGAGTTAGATGCAATATTTGTGGAAAAACTTATAAACATGGTAATGACGGGGGGACGAGCACTTTAGTTAGGCATGTACAGAGAGTTCATTCGACACACTGGTCAACAATAAATTAAGTATAAAATATAAAGATGCAGTTACATTATTTGATAATTGAACAACTCTGCTACTAATCTTCGTTCTAGTTCTGCTTCTGTTCTGTGTCTACATCTGCATGATTCAATGAAGACG
This sequence comes from Przewalskia tangutica, assembly GCA_029844215.1. Lineage (NCBI taxonomy): Eukaryota > Viridiplantae > Streptophyta > Magnoliopsida > Solanales > Solanaceae > Przewalskia > Przewalskia tangutica. The sequence continues at coordinate 47,042,854 of CM056727.1, read as the reverse complement.
ATGATAATAAATCTAGATTCTAGATATATGAAGCACTTTTACAACTGCACAAGTTGCGGCAAAACCGTGAAAACGGGACTGGAATTTCAACTCCAGATTTAGAGGTTATGGACTATGGAGCATCACCAATTCAATCAACCTATACATTTCGAAGAACTTTGTAAAAGGATGCATAATATGTAAATAAAATTATTATTACTTCATTATGTACTCTTATTAACATTATGAATAATGAAAATTCGAAAGTTTACATCTTACATTAATTTTTATTTTATTATCTCTTTAGTTGTTATTTGTTAACTTATGTTCTACTAATTTCTACTAATTTAATAAATTAATATATTTTCGGAATAAAAAAAATTATATAGTTTATATAACTACAATATAAAGTATAAAGTTATAAAATATATTATATTATTATATTACATATTTAATTTGAATTTAGTTAAATTTTTAAAATTTACAAAAAAAAATCGGACCGCATGAGGCCGGTAATCAAATCCGGTAATGAACCGACGGTAGGCGAGGTGAAGCGATGAATCGGACGCAGAATCACCCAATCGGTATAACCCAGAATCTGCCACCGGCCCTGGTCGATTCGTTAGACAGGTATAGTTGTATATATAAACTCCTATCATGGAATGTAAGATCAAGGATTCAAATATTTTCATTTCCCCTTTTTCATCTTAACCGACTCTTCCCATATTCTCTCAACCCTCGACACTCTCCTTCTTCTCCACTTTTCTTCTCTTTCTCTCTCTTCTCTTCTTCTCTTCTTATTCAATTTTTCTTATCTTTGGTTTATTGATCAGTTCAATAAGGATTCATTGAGCAACAGTTCACTGTTCGATTCAGTATTAATGATCGATCAGTGAATTTCACATTTATATTAGGGAATAAATTGTTCCCTAATAAAAGTGACTCTGTGTCCAGAAGACTATGAACTCGATATCTTTAATTAAAGACAAAGAAATACTTGTCAGATCACCACAAACCTTACCCTATACCTTTTCGTTTTTAAGTATTTTAAAAGAAAAAAACAAATTCCAAACAAAGAGTTATTGTGTTTAAGAGAAAAACTAAAATAAGACAAATCAAAGTAAAAAGTAGTATAGACATCATATCTGAATGATTTCATATACATATCCTAACTCATTTAGTTTCATCTTCTTTTGAAGAAAAAGTCCACATAATAGAGTGATACACATCAGCCTTAATTTTCCATTATGAAAAAAGTATTGTATAGATAATGAAGTGACGGTTTACGGTAGACTACACTGAATACTTGTGCACGAGTCACCTTACCACACCGTCTTGCGCAATAATATTGTAAGGAATCGTTTGGTAGAGTGCATAAGAATAGTGCTGAATATGATGTATTAGTAATGTTGATATTTTTTTTGTGACGGCGAACCCGCACATTGCTTCTTTCGAGCGCATGTGGTAAACCCCGGACTGACGCAGTAGCCCGCAAACCACGTCAGCCAGGTAAACCACACTTGGCAAGCCAAGTGTGACAGACTCAACCAAGAAGGTTTATGCAGGGGATCGAACTCGTGACTTTGCGGTCCCGCGCTCTACTGCTACACCAACTTGGCTACCCTTGCGGGTAGTAATGTTGATATTAGTAATACTGACATTAGTTATGCTTGCATTAATTATGTTGGGATTATCTCTTATTCATTGTTTGATTTGGTGTATTAAAGCATTCTATGATTTTTTTTAAAATTATTTGTTTACAAAAATATCCTCCACATTCTCCATATAACTAGTGAAATAATCAAATAACAAATTTTATTAATAATTTAATGAATCCAATTGTAAAAAAGCAAAGTAAATTTATAGCATGAAAAATTTAATATATCCAGATGTTATGTATGTAGGGAGTTGATCTGCTCTAGTTTAAAATGCTCCATTAAATCTTAATAGGGTCCCGAATTGAAGCCATTTGGTTTCTTGATTTTTAAACGGTTCAGATGTATCTGTTTTTGTTTTATGTTCTTTTACAAAATATATATATATATATATATATATATATATTTAAAAAATGATAGATTTGAAGAGTAAAAATTGGTTTACTTCATTTAAAAAGGATTAATAAATGTAACCATATGTTTGCAGCTATTTAATAAAAAAACAAAGAAAAAAGCAAAAGAAAGTATATATTTTCCTTAATATTTACGTTGTTGAATTTTTAACTCTTTTCTCAATGTAGAATATCAGAGTTCCTTTTGGAACATCCAATATTTTTTGAAAAACAGGAAAATCAAAATTTTAATGTTAATTCTTTAGTTGTTCTATTGATATACACTACAACAAATCGTCTCAAAAATGACGACTGATTATACCAATAAGGGCGACAAAAAAATGCCGTGGTAGTTAGAACCAAAAAGTGCGACATATAGTCGCCCTATTTAATTTCACCAAATAGAGCGACATATAAAGTCGTCCTTTTTGAACCATACCAAATAGGGCTACATATAAAGTCGTCATTTTTGAATCACACCAAATAGGGCGACATATTTTCACTCGCCCTCTTTGAGTCCAATAAAAAATGAGGTTGGTTAAAGTTGAAATTAATCCTCTTAATTAGAATTTAGACAATACTTAATGTTGTGGCATATGTATAAAATTTAGATAAGTAAACAAATTGGATACAAATTTTAACATTTGACAATTGCATTTTTAACTTTTTGACACACACACCTAAGATGCAGTACCTGGACTAGATATAAAGTCTAATATTGAGAATGAATTTGGGTCCAAAGTCGAAAAAGAAATCTAAATATTGGGACCAAAGTTACTATATTACAATTATGGATAACTAATCCTAGAATTAGTTATAGCTTGATTTTATTTCAACCAATTTGAGATTAATTCCGGAATTAATTGTCTCTTAGTTTGGATTTGACTCAACGAGGGCGAGTGTATTGTTGTCGCCCTAATTGATAAAATTAAATAGGGCGGCACTTAAAGTCCCCTTTTTTAATTTCACCAAATAGGGCGACACATAAAGTCGCCCTTTTTAAACCACACCAAATAGGGCGACATATTTTCACTCGTCCTCTTTGAGTCCAACAAAAAATGGGATTGGTTAAATTTGAAATTAATCATCTTAATTAGAATTTAGACAATACTGAATTTTGTGACATCTGTATAAAATTTAGACAAGTAAAGAGATTGAATATAAATTTTAACATTTGACAATTGCATTTTTTAACTTTTTGACACACACACACACCTAAGATGCAACAAGTAACTCGACTAGCTATAAAGTTCAATATTGACAATGAATTTGGATTCCAAGTTGAAAAAGGGATCTAAATATTGGGACCAAAATTTACTATATTACAATTCTGGATAACCAATCATAGAGTTTAGCTTGATTTTATTTCAACAAAATTTGAGATAAATTTATTTAGAGATTAATTCGAGAATTAATTATCTCTTAGTTTAGATTTGACTCAACGAGTGCGAGTGTATTGTTGTCACCCTAATTGATAAAATTAAATAGGACGACACTTAAAGTCGTCATTTTTAATTTCACTAAATAGGGCAACACATAAAGTCACCTTTTTTGAACCACACCAAATAGGCCGACATATAAAGTCACCCTTTTTGAACCACACCAAATAGGGCGACATATAAAGTCTCCCTTTTTGAACCATACCAAATAGGGCGACATATAAAGTCGCCCTTTTTGAACCACACCAAATAGGGCGACATAAAAAGTCGCCCTTTTTGAATCACACCAAATAGGGCGACATATTTTCACTTGCCCTCCTTGAGTCCCGCAAAAAATGGGATTAGTTAAAGTTGAAATTAATCCTCTTAATTAAATTTAGGCAATACTTAATGTTGTGACATCTGTATAAAATTTAGACAAGTAAACAGATTGAATATAAATTTAAACATTTGACAATTCATTTTTCAACTGTTTGACACACACACCTAAGATGCAGCAAGTAACTGAACTAGCTATAAGGTCCAATATTGAGAATGAATTTGGGTCCAAAGTTAAAAAAAGGATCTAAACCAAAGTTACTATATTACAATTATGGATAACTAATCATAGAATTTGTTATAACTTGATTTTATTTCAACTTAATTTGAGATAAATTTATTTAGATATTAAATCCGAAATTAATTATCTCTTAGTTTAGATTTGACTCAACGAGTGAGAGTGTATTGTTGTCGCCCTAATTGATAAAATTAAATAGGACGACACTTAAAGTCGCCATTTTTAATTTCACCAAATAGGGCGACACATAAAGTCACCCTTTTTGAACCACACCAAATAGGGCGACATATACCATACCAAATAGGGCGACATATAAAGTCGCCCTTTTTGAGCCACACCAAATAGGGCAACATAAAAAGTCGTCCTTTTTGAATCAAATCAAATAGGGCGACATATTTTCACTCGCCCTCCTTGAGTCCCACAAAAAATGAGATTGGTTAAATTTGAAATTAATCCTCTTAATTAGAATTTATCTGAAATTATCCAAAAATTTAAGATATCCAATTTTTTGGATATCCGAAATATTCGGATCAGAATCCGATCCGAAATTATTTAAAAATTGTGGATATCCGAAATATTCAGATCTGAATCCGATCTGAAAATTGCGGATATCCAATTTTTTGGATATCCGAAATATTCGGATCCGATCTGAAAATTTCGGATATCCGAAATATTCGGATCAGAATCCGATTTGAAATTTTCAAAAATTGTGGATATCCGATTTTTTGGATATCCAAAATATTTGGATCCGAATCCGATCTGAAATTATCCAAAAATTGCGGATATCCGATTTTTGGATATCTGAAATATTCGAATTCGAATCCTATCTGAAAATTTTGGATATCCGATTTTTTGGATATTCAAAATATTCGGATTAGAATACGATCCGAGATTATCCGAAAGTTGCGGATATCCGATTTTTTGGATATCCGAAATATTCGGATCCGATCCGAAATATTCGGATCCGATCCGAAATTATCCAAAAATTGCAGATATTTAATTTTTTGGATATCCGAAATATTCGGATCCGATCCGAAATATTCGGATCCGATCCGAAATATTCGGATCCGATCCGAAATATTCGGATCCGATCCGAAATATTCGGATCCGATCCGAAATTATCCAAAAATTGCAGATATTTAATTTTTTGGATATCCGAAATATTCGGATCCGAAATTATCCGAAATATTCAGATCCGAATCCGATCCGAAATAAAGACTTCTAAAAATATTGCACTATTATAAATAATAAGTGTAAAAAAATAGGCATCTTGTTAAAAATTGACTTTAGAACCGGCCAAGGGATTTATGATTATGAGGAGCATAAATATAACAAGTATTGATGGTTGGTCTGGTGGTAGAATGACACAATTCCATAGAAAAGGTCCGGGTTCGATTCTTGGTTGGGTGTAATGTAGTGATTAATATTGCATAACTAGTGGTCTAGTGGTAGAATAGTATAGTGTCATGGTTCAGACGTAACTAGTGGTCTAGTGGTAGAATAGTACAGTGTAATCGCCATGTTTGGTCCTTACCAAAGGGGCGACTTGAAAAATCGGTCTTCTTGATCTAAGATAACAGACGTAATAAGACGACTAAGAATCGCCCCCTTTGATCTAAGGGGGCGATATTCCACCCAAAGAGGACGATTACACTTGCTCTTTTTGAAGCGATTTGTTATAGTGATATTTTACTAATGATAGATAGAAAAGTCATTGAATATGGTAATTCATATTTCCTGCTTATTAGTGAAAAGAACACAGCCGAAATTTTTTTGTGCATCTGAACCGTAAAATATCAAGCAACCAAGTGGCTTCAATCCAATATCCTATTGAGATTTACTGGAGTATTGTTAACTGGAGCAAATCCGCACCATGTAGCAATATAATTTGATGATTTGGTTTAAATTTTATTTTAATTTTTTTTTTATGGATAATTGTATCTTTAATCATGCTTATGCATGTATTAAAATTCATTGCATTATTAATATCATGATTTTCTCGTTATTAGTTATGCATAAGATAATATCAAATAAGACTCGCATTAGTTATACATAAGATGAAAAAGTATACCAAATAAAGTATAAGTAACACACAAAATTAATGCATGCATTATTTTCTCTAACATACTCTACGAAACGACCCCTAAAAGTTTTTTATATGATGATCTTATCACTTCTATCGTGTTACCGATATTTACTTTATTGATTACTTGGGGGGGTCAGTTTGATAGCTGGTTATTAAGTTATTTATTTATTAAATTATATATAAATAATACTATATTTGATAACATTCTGTTGCTATGTATAAAGTTCAACCCATCTAATATGATATCTGATTTGCAATTTAACAACCTATATAATTAATATTACATATTAAATTATGAGGAAATCTATAAAAAATTACGAAGAATAGGAGATAAAATAACTAAACCATACATAACGAATCAATTCCTACATACATAAAATAGTACTACATAGATCCCTTTAAACTAATCTTGTATTACTAAAACCCGCATAACTCTAACTAACTACGAAACTACACCTTATTCGTGTGAATCGATAAAAGACGATTTTGTTTTTGTTTGTAGGGATATATCACGAGAATACTGAATACTGAATCACAAATAGTTACATACTCTTTCACTCGTTTACGGCTCTTATCCTTTAGGAAATGCGAAGTGAAGAGATAAACAAAAATCTAACATATTAAAAGAGGATCTTAAAAAAGGTCACATCCATTTACATAAAACAAAAGCATTGGGATATTCCAAATCCCCCTTTACAACAACAAGCCAACACATCTAAATTCTTCAATTATATAAACTTAATCCCAAAAAAGACAACTACTGAAAGGATAATTTAACGCTATTGAAATTTTACTGGGTATATTGTTGTATTGTCTATTAAAAATTAAAATTCTCTAGGATCAACAAAAATAGAAAGTCCAGGCTTTGATTTTGTCCAGTCACCCACAGACCCGTCACTATAGTCTTCCCCCAATCTTTTTATGCACCATAGGTCCTCAGCGCATGATAGTTTTTTCCAGTGTGGAATTCCTAACTTAAGCGGTTCGCAACTTGCTACTTCCGTCACCACAACTCCACAACGCGAATCCCCAGCTAAATTATGAGCAAAATCACATAGGGCCTTAGTTAACTTTATCGATAATGGGCCTTCACCACCAATCCCATAAAGAAAATGAAGCCCAAAAGGCCTGAAAACTTCGGGTACTGACGGAACCTTAAGCCAAGGAAAAGCTCGGTCCATTAAACGGCTCGTTTTAGCTAGACCCTTTGTCACGCGCGACGCGCCACGAACCTCGAGTTTGAACACGTCCTTACAGTTCCATACACTGAGTACAGCCCATGACTCGGGTTGACCCGATAGAAACTTGTTAACACCGGGCCAACCCGAAAAATGACCCTTTGGAACTGCTAGAAAAGTACCCATATTGAGTTTATTGTTGAGAATTGAATTAATGTCTTTAGGGAAAAATTCTGTGGTGGAGAATTTATGGCGATATAGAATTTCAGCTTCAGTTGGACTGAGCTTGAAGATGGTGACACGTGTTGAGATTTTGACCCGGTGAGCGAAAACGGGTTGCACCAGAATGGATGGGGTGCGGAACTTGGAGTAGCCGCAATTACGTGTGAAGAGTTTTACCGAAGCGTGGTTGTCGTTTTCGGTAGCAATGTATGAATATTCAGCACCATTTTCTATAAACCATTCCTCTATTTTGCGCACTAATTTTAACCCAATTCCCTTTTTCCTGAAAAAAATAATGGAAAAGACATTTGTTAATGTTGGTTGAGTTTAACTTTTATGTATAGAAAATATTTATATAATTACAAATAAATCTTCATAAAAAAATTAAATCAATAGTAATAACTTAGTGTGCATGCACGGTACAAGTGCACCATGCACCCCGTCAGGGGCGTATATGTTCAGATTGCTAAATCATGTAGTATGCATTTTATGAAATTTATTACACATATATAAGATTGCTAATTTAAATTTCAGTAACTCAAATATATTCGTTTGATCACTTTATTTGAAAATCAACGTTTGATCATAAAAAATTCAAACACAATTTGAAGTTGTATTTGAAATTTGAAAAACACCTAAAATGTTGATTTTCACTTTATTATATCTAAACAATTAAATATTATTTTCGAAAACTATAGTCAAACACAACTTCAAAATTTCAACTAAAGTGAAAAATAAATGGCTAACTTTCGAATTTTTTGAGTGTTTTCTGAATTTTGATGAATGGTAAGATAAAAAAGGTTTTTTTAATCAACTCATACTAGATGTCCAAACTCATTAATTTAAAATTCTTAATACGCCTTTAGTATTAGTACACTACTGCCTATACACTGTACACCACGTTATGTTACGGTAATTTTGTAAAGACAATTTTTATATTATTAAATCTATAATTTAAATATTTATCAAAATATAAATAACTTTTAGGAAAAGATTTGTATTTTTCTAAACGTGGCGGATCTGTTAAATAAAGGCAAATACAATAAATTTGGACTAACAGAGAGCATATTTGACCCCAAACATTAATAGATGACAAATACAAACATTTTTCTAAACGTTGAGGACAAATATGACCCATTTTCGGACAAATTAAAATAATATGATGTCATTCGAATGTGTGTTGTCTTTGGAAAAATACTAAACAATCATTTGGTCATGTATCAATTAAAATAAACCTTTTCTAGTTATGTGTATATAATTATAATAGAGCACCAAAAGTAGTTACCGGTGATACGGAGAGACACGAAGGCCTAAAATATAGGCAAGTTTAGTGAAAACAGGGAGCTGCTGAGGTCGTTCGGTGAAATCTTGATTGTTCCTCGACATTCTCTTTCCACACGTAACGGTTTTGATACACCCCCTTATCATCCCTACTATTCCCCTTTTTTCTCCCACCACTATCTCTGCCACCTGAGATAATCATTCATGCTTTTAAAATTCAACAAATACTAAAGTTTAATCAATTTAAATTCTGAATCCGCGCTTTTATAAATGTACCAGCATAAGATAGGCAGGGGAATGACGAACTCTGCAAATTGGATCACCTAAAAGGTCAGTGAAAAGAGAGAGTTTGCCAGTAGGACCAACTTCACATCTTCTTTCTACCTCTTCAACTTCCTTGCAATCTTTCTTGGCGTTGAATTCCCTCACCAATATTCTCACTTCATCCTCAACCGCCACCATCTTTATATGTATAAGAGTGACAAGACTAAGAAACACAGCTTTAATTTTGAAGAAATAGATATGTGTATTATGTAACGTGTGAAGAAAACTAGTAGGTCATGGAAAAGGGGGCTGTTAAAAAAACCTTTTACTTTTATTTTCTAGGTGTCTCGCTATATGAGTGAAGGTGAACACTTGCTTATGATTTGCAAAATTTGAAGTATCAAAAGGATAATGCCTTGGTACTTCTTTCGCTACAAATCCTTTTATACTGATTTTGGGCGCGCGCTCTCTCTCTCTCTCCTAATTGCCTTAAAATTAAGTTGTTTACACAAAATAAATGACTAATTTAGAACTGAAAATTTATAGGTTAATGATTTAGCTCCTTTTGAGTTACTAAATTTTAAATAGTAATTTATGCTCCTATATATTTAAGAATTTTTTTAAAACAAAGATAATATTAAGTGTTTAGAATTTTACATCGAAAATAAAATGAGAACATCAACTTCTTATATGAACTTGAATAATTCTCACTCCCTACAAACTAATTTTTGAAGTTGAGTTAAACTCAAAATCCATTTTTTACATTAGGGCAAAGTTCGACGAAACAGTAGTGAGAAGTGTATACCTGTCCTTGTTTATAATTAAATGATATATTTTTATCTAAATAATTAAGTGATAATTTTAATTATTTTATTTAGGTAAACTTTGGGCAAGTCACTTTCGATTCCTTTGTGCAACTCTTTAACTTTCTCATTGAAAGTGGTGAGTGGTGATCATGTCCTGATAATGATAATGAAAGAATTAATCAATGCTATTAATTTCACAGAGTATTTAATTAGAGTAATGATGGGAAGAAAATATTTTTTTGGTCCCATAATAGTTGATCATATTATTAAAATATTCGTTCTAAATTATTTGATTATTTTTTTAAAATAAAATAAGTTTTTCTTACTTTGTTCTTAATATTAATTATTTGTTAAAGTAATTAATATAAATTAGAACATAATTATTAGAAAAAAATAAAAATAATATAGTAAAATATTCTTTTTATTTATAATTTTTTAAACGGCGCGTAAAAAAAATCAAATAATATGTAAGGAGTACTACTGTGGGAGAAGATGAAATGGCGGCAGTGTTTCGTTACACCTGTACTTCTCTCACTCTCTCTAACTTTAATTGCCATCGTCACCCCATTTGGTAATCATTCCCTTCTTCAATGCTCTAAATTTCTTTTTATAATTACACACTGAGCCCCTTATCTAATCTACTTCGTCTGTCTCAATAGCGCCTTAGCTTTTTTATCAGTTTGGCCAAACTTTTGAAAATATATTTCTGTTTCTTAAAAATAATTCCGTAAGAACTGTTTTTAGAGAATGTGTTTGGCCCACATTTATACAAATTTCCTAGAATATTCTTTTAATAGATTCAAAACAATTTATAAAAAACATTATTTTTTTCTTACCCGCCCCTACCCTCTACCCCCACCCTATCCCATTGCCCTACCCCATCCTTAAATTTTTATTTCATATTTTTTGTTACTTTTATTAAAAAAAAATTAAAAAATATGATTTTTTTTCTTACCCCCCCCCCTCCGCTCTACTCTATTCCCAAATTTCTATTTTATATGGGGATATTATATGAGATTAAAATGAATTTTGTGAAAAGAAAAGGGTAAATGAGTCCAAAAAACATCCATTTAATGGGAAAAAAGGGCTTCTCGAGAAGCACAAAAATGATGTTTCTGCTTCTCTTCCTATCTAGAAATAATTTTTGGCTTTTTAAAAGTGTTTCTATTTCTGAAAAGTACATGTTTGGCCTGAAAAGTGTTTCTGAGAAACAAAAACACTTCCAAAAATTTGGCCAAACATGTACTGAAAATAATAATAATAAATATGAAGCATAATTTAATAAGTTTTCTTATTTATTAGATATTATTTAGAATTAAGCAACACTAAAAAGAATGTTGTAAATATTGTAATAATGTGCTTGTCCATAACTTCTAGATGTTGTTCCACCATTATGTGTAGTAATCCCCACCCCTACATTACTCTCTCATTAATCTCCCAACGATAAATAATGGATCATGGGTTTAACTCAATCCTAAAAGCTAGCTTGTAGGGTGAAGATTGTTCAAGTCCCTATAAGGAGTCCGTGTTCTCTTCCATATTCGATGTGAAACTCTTAACACTCTCCCGCACGCCCAGACCTTGTTAACTGGAGCGTCAGTAATATAATTTGGGGGCCCAACATCGGTGAACAAAGAATTGAAATGTGTCCGACTCTGATACCATGTAAAGAATGAATCATGAGTCTAACTCAACCCCAAAAGTTAGCTTGTAGGGTAAGGATTGTCCAAATCCATATAAGGAATCCATGTTCCCTTCCATATCCGAGGTAAGACTCTTACACAACCCCATAATCTTCCCCACCTTCTCAAGGATCAACGCCAAGTTTATGACACCCTTTCATATTACTCAATATGACTCTCTAAATAGAGGCACTGAGAATGATATTTTACACACTTAAACACGGATGAATAAGAAAGTTCTCATCCATTGTTTCACTATTTCTATTGTTTTCATCCTTTAATATTGTTCCTATTTTAGCTTAATTTTACATCACGTTATCAGCACGAAACTCTCTAATTATGTTTCATCACTTGGAGTTATGTTTTCTTTTAGATAAATAAAATTCTCCAGTCTTCAATTTAATGCAAGATGAGTAGTGGAGATATGTGTCTTTTGAATAGTGCTACAACACACACTATACTAAGAGAAAAGAAATATTTCTCTCATTTGGTTATGAAAAGAGTCTATGTTAATACAATATCTTGTAGTATAAAATTAATTGAGAGCTTTCGAAGAGAGACCTTATTACTACCTGGAGGAACAATATTGGCCATTAATAATGCACTGTACTGTAGCAAGTGTCAAAGAAATTTATTGAGTTTCAAAGTTATTCGCAAAACGATTATCATGTTGAGACTACCAATGAAGGAAATGTTGAATACCTTTATATTACTACAATAAAAGCGGGGGAGGGGGGGGGGATTTATACATGAAAAATTACCGCACTTTCTTCTAGGTTGTACCATACAAGTATTGGTACGGTTGAAACACACGTTGTAGTAAAAAAAGACTAATGGTTATAATGATTTTATCATTTGGCATGACCGGTTTGGGCCATTTCCGTTCTAATATGATGCGTAAAATAGCTGAGAATTCACATGGGAATACTTTGGTGAACCAAAAGATTCTTCAATTTAAGAAATTCTCTTCCGTTGCTTGTTCTAAAGAAAAATTGATTATTAAATCATTAGCAACTAAGGTTGGGATTAGATCTCCTACATTTTTGAAACGTATATAGGGTGATATATATGGGCCAATTCACCCTCCACATGGGCCATTCAAATATTACATGGTCTTGATATATGCATCTACAAGATGGTTACATGCGCTTATTATCAACTTGCAATATGAATTTTGCGAGATTGTTGGCTCAAATAATAAGGTTAAGAGCACAATTTTCAGATTATGCAACAAAGACATTTCGTCTTGATAACGTGGTGAGTTCACATCTCATGACTTTAATGATTATTGCACTACCATTGGAATAACCGTTGAACATCCGATTGCTCATGTTCATACTCAAAATGGTCTAGTAGAATCACTGATTAAGCGCCTTATTGATAGCTAGACCATTGCTAATGAGGACAAAACCTCATGTTTCGGTATGGGGGGATGTTATTTTGCATGCAACAACACTTGTGCGCATAATGTCAACCCATTATCATGAATTATGTTCATTACAATTGATTTTTGTCCAGGAGCCAAATGTTTCTCATCTTAGATTTTTTAATGTGCGGTATATATTTCAATTTCTCTATCAGAGCGTACAAACATGGGTCACCAAAGAAGGTTGACGATATATGTTGGGTATGAATCTCATGCTATTATAAAGTATTTAGAACCGATGACTGTTTATTTACGACAAGATTTACTGATTGTATGAATTAGTATACCCAATATTAGGGGGAGAACAAAAGCAATTGAAAAAAGAGATAAATTGGAATGCATTATCACTATCTCATTAGATCTTCGAACAAATTAATGTGAGCAAGAGATTCAAAAGATAATGTATTTGTAAAATATTGCAAATCAAATGACAGATGCATTTACCAACCTTTCAAGGGTTACTAAATCTCATATTCTAATTGTAAATGCTCCAGTTTGAGTTGATGTTCCGATAGGACAAACAATTAATTCAAATGAGTCTAGGCCACGTCTGAAATGTGGTAGACCAATCGATTCCAATAATAAAAATTCTAAAAAAAAGAAATAAATGATAAAAGTGATCATAATGTGGAGGCAATTTGCTCAAGAAATGTCCATGACATAACAAATTATAAGACCATAGATGAGGTCCAAATACTTGAGAATAATGAGAATGAAGAGATCTCAATAAGTTGTGTCTCGACTGGAAAAAGGTGGAACCGAAATAATATTATGGTCAACAATACTCTTGCTTATGATATTGTTGTTGAAATAATGCAACAAGATGAGGATCTTGAGCCAAAATCTGTCGATGAATGTAGACAATGAAATGATTGATCAAAATAAAAGGACGCAATTCAAGCAGAATTGACTTCACTTGAAAAATATAAAGTTATCGGATCAATAGTTCGAACACCTGAAGGTGTCAATCCGGTGGGGGTACAAATGGGTATTTGTGCGAAAATAAAATAAAAAGGGTGAATACGTAAGATATAAAGCACGACTTATGGAACAAGGATTTTAGCAAAGGCCTGACATTGATTATGTGGATACATATTCTTCTATGGTGAATGCAATTACCTTCAGGTATCTAATAAATCTGGCAGTTCATGAAAAGCTTGATATGCGACTGATGAATGTTGTCACAACCTATTTATATCGCTCATTGGACCAGGATATTTTATGAAAATTTCTGAAGGATTCAAAGTACCCGAAGCATACAAAAGTCCGTGAGAAATTTCTTTAATAAAGCTTCAGAAATCATTATATGAATTAAAACAATCAGGGTGGATGTAGTACAATCGCCTTAGCGAATATTTGGTAAAGGAAGAATATAAAAATGATCCTATTTGTCCTTGTATTTTTATAATAAGGTCTGGATTGAAATTTGTCATAATAGCCGTGTATGTTGATAAATTGAACATTATTAGCACTCCTAATGAGCTTCAAAAGTTATTGAGTGTTTGAAGAAAGATTTTGAAATGAAAGATCTAGGTAAGATAAAAATTTATCTTGGCCTACAAATTGAGCATATGACAAATAATATATTTGTACATTAATCAACATACACTAAAAATGATTTAAAGAGATTTTACATGGATAAATTACATTCATTGGGTACTTCGATGATTGGCAGATCACTTGACATAAATGAAGATCCTTTCTGACCTAAAAATAATGATGAAAAGATCACTAGTGATGAAACTTCATATCTCACAGCAATTGGGGCACTAATGCATCTTGCCAATAATACCCGACCAAATATATATTTTGCTATAAGTTTATTGGCAAGATTCAACTCCTCCCCGATAAGAAGACATTGAAATGGTATTAAACATGTATTCAGATATCTTCAAGCGGTTGAAACCAATAATTTTGAGATCAAACCATATATATTGCACATGGTTCAGAGCTCAGTTCAGTATGGGGGGTTGTCGTCTGAAGATCCTCACTTGCATCTAGCAAACTTCCTGGAGCTGTGTCCAACTTTCAAATACAATGGTGTTACTAATGACGTCATTCGGTTGAGACTCTTTCCATTCTCACTCAGGGATAGAGCAAAGTGTTGACTGAATTCATTACAAGCGAACTCCGTTACTATATGACAAGACTTAGCCCAGAAGTTTCTTGCCAAATTCTTCCCCCCAGCTAAGGCAGCGAAGCTCAGAGGTGAGTTGAATAATTTCTATCAGCTGGATGGAGAACCATTATATGGTGCATGAGAGAGGTTTAAAGATTTGCAGAGGAAGTGTCCACATCATGGGATTGAGAAGTGGATACTAGTCCATATATTTTACAATGAGCTGTGTGGTACAACTCGTACCATCATTGATGCTGCAGCAGGAGGTACATTCATGAGAAAGAGTGCCAACGAGGCACATGATTTTCTAGAAAATATGGTCACAAACAACCATCAGGGGGCCGATGAGAGAGCAATGAACAGTAGGAAAGTGGCTGGGGTTCATGAGTTAGATGCTATCACTGCATTGACTGCGCAGGTAGCCACTTTGACAAAGCAGATGCAGCAGAGTACCATGACAGTTAAAACGGTTCAGACACAAGTGGGTTGTGAGATCTGTGGGGGTCCCCATACTTTTGATAGATGCACAACAGTGGACTCGAATAATGTGCCCATGGAGCAGTTCAAGCAGTGGGGAATTTTCAGAGACCCTACAACAACCCTTACTCCAATACGTACAATCAGGGGTAGAGAAATCACCCAAACTTTTCTTGGAGGAATGAACAAGGGCAACAAGCACAGTTTCAAGGCCAAAACCAGAACCAACAACCACAAGATAAACCTGATGAGCTAAAAATAACATTGCTAACACTTACAAATTCGCAGACACAGTTCATGACAGAAACTAGGTCATCTATCCGAAATATGAAGGCACAGGTTGGACAGTTGACAAACATGCTAAACAATCGAGAACAAGGAAACCTCCCCAGCGATATTGTGGTGAATTCAAGGGATCAGTGTCAGGCAATAAACCTGAGGAGCGAAAAACAGTTAGAACAGATTGCACCCAAATCAGTGGCTGAAAAAAAAAAGAGTTAGAGAAAGAAGCTGAGGCAGAGAAGGAGGGGGTTACTGATGACCGCCCTATTTTAGAGAAGGATTCACCCGCAGTGATGGGGGAGTATACTGACAAAATTACTTACCCTCAAAGACTGCAAAAGAAGTCCTTAGACAAGTAATTTTCCAAATTTTTAGAGGTCTTCAAAAAGCTTCATATCAATCTCCCATTCATTGAAGCTTTGGAGCAGATGCCAGCTTATGTGAAATCATGAAAGACATCTTGTTTAAGAAGAGAAAACAGGTGGACTATGAGACAATAGCGCTGACAGAAGAGTGCAGTGCTATCTTGCAGAAGAAACTTCCCCCTAAGTTGAAAGATCCAGGGAGTTTCACCCTACCTTGCACCATAGAGAATGTAACATGCAAGCAAGCCTTATGTGATTTGGGGGCAAGTTTCAACCTAATGCCCCTCTCTGTGTTCAAAAGACTTGGTTTGGGGGAGACAATACCAACCACAATCACCTTGAAGCTAGTTGATCGCTCAATTGTGCATCCCCAAGGAATTATTGAAGATGTGTTGGTACAAGTGGGTAAATTCATCCTTCCTGCTGATTTCCTCATTTTAGACATGGATGAAGATGAAAATATGTTCATGATCCTTGGGAGACCATTCCTAGCCACAAGGAGAGCCCTCATTGATGTTGAAAAGGGGAAGTTAAAACTCAGAGTGCAAGGTGAGGATATAGTATTCAAAGTTTTCAAGCAGTCCACTGAACCTCAAGTCGATGCTAGATGTTTTGCTATTAGGGTAGTGGATAAGGTTGTGCCTAAGAAAAGTATCACAAGTACTGATGCTCGTGGGGTACCACCAAAGTAGCATGGAGAACCTGATGGTAAGATTTTTGAACTAGCTGTTGATGAAAAAGAATTGAACTCTTCTGAAATCAGAACTGTGAAAAAGAAGAGAAGGAGGAGAAAGAGAATGGTGCTAAAATAGATATGCAAAGGGGACACTCTACCCCCTTGAATTAGTAAGTAACCTGCATCCGGCTAAAAGACGTTAAAGACAACGCTACTTGGGAGACAACCCAATGTTTTAATTATGTTATTTCAATTTTTGTTTCAGTTTGTTTTATTTTGTCTTGAACAGTCTCACGATCTGGTATGCTAGTGTTTTTTGGATGAAAGATGAAGGGCAGGACTCATTCCGAAGGGCGAATGGTTAACAATGCAGAAAACTGAAGACACTGGAATTTTTCAGCAATTTGCACCGCAGCCGGAAGCGAATCTGCGGCCTCCTTCGGCCAGGCACGCATTTGGCCTTCCTCCCAGACCTCCGCTATGACCGCTGTGTTGTGTCAGTAAGTTGTCCCTCATTATTTTCAGTCTTCACACATTGGGGACAATTTGTCGATTAAGTTTGGGGGGTGTCTTATTGTTTTTGTTGTTGTTTTTGAGTCTTTTTGTTGTTTTATGTGTTCATGGGTCATATTTTTTTTATGAATCATGCATGTTGTATTTGCTAACGATATTGAGTGGATAAAGTGGAATAATGTAATGGAATTGAAAGCAAAAATCTGTATGCTTAAGTTAGATATGACATCTAATTATTTGGAATATTTGTGCTTAGCTATGTGTGCCAGTTATGGAACGAAAGGTTGAGAAATGTCTAGAAAATCTGTTGGCTTGTTATTTGAGGCGAAATAGTTAAGATGTACATGTTTAGGGAAATGATTCAGGCATATCGTTGTTAGCCCTTCTTACCATTCATTACCTATCCTGACATAAATTGTATCAATAGTCAGCCCCTTTGAGCCTAAAATAAGATCTTTGTTTGACACTCTATGATTCTCTGTTTGTGCCATAAGTAATAATTGCAAGTTAGTGGGATGAAAAATGTTGAAAAAGAAATAAGAAGAGAGTGAAAATTTGATGCACCCCAATGAAAAATATGCAAAAGTCTAAGTTTGGGGGTGCTTGTTATTTATAATGTATCTCATTCTCAAAAGAAAAGAGGAGAGAAAATAGGTATGAAATTGAAAATAAAGTCAAAAGGAAGGAAAAAGAGTTAAATGAAAAATGCTTATTGTACGTAATTGAGCCTAAATGCCTACCTTTACCTACCCCTACCTAAGCCTACATTACAACAAGTGAAAGTCCTGATGATCTTTAATATGTATGTCTATGATTAGTGGAGAATAGCAAGTAAACAGATCTATAGCGTTTGGGAAAGATGGAATGAGATTGACATGCATAGGTTAGGTATTTGTATTCCCAATTGATCATGATCTAAGTGAATTTGCGAAATATCTAACTTGAAATTCTAGATTGCTAATTATTCATGATATGTATGTTCTAACATATTATCTCATCTTTCATTCATGATTTTGAAGAAGCATTGTTATAACTATTTGATCTATTTCATAGAGTCTTTTATTTAACTTTGTTTTTGTTTTGTGCTTTACTCGAGGGCAAGTAAAGTGTAAGTTTGGGGGTGTTTGTTAAGTGTATTTTGTATACACTTTTGATTCCTTTTTAGTTAGTATTCTACTCTTTTATTTTGAGTTCTGTATAGTGTTAGATGTGTTTTCTTTCGTTTGTGTCACAACGGTCATAAAGGAGAAGATACTACTTTTGAGGATGAAATGAGCTTAACTGAGGATGAAAATTGCACAAGCACAGTCCAAGGAATGAAGCCTAAGAAGTGACAAAAAGAACAGAAGAAATCTGGCACAATCCGGGCAGAAATCAGAAAGGCATCGCGGTGCCATGGAACCTCGGTCAGGAAAATTAGCACCGAGGCGTAAAAATTGTCGAAAGTCCGAAACTGAAACACCGTCGAAGGCACCGCAGTGCCATATTTCCAGGAAGCTACAGTGATTTCGGCTGAAGAAGCACCGCGGTTCCTGCCAACGGAACCGCGGTGCCGACATGTATTTTCAGAAAAGTTGGGTCGAAATTGGACAAGGGTAAAGGGGTCCGAAGCAAGGTTTTTCTCAATTATAAATACCTTAAACCTTGTCGTTATTTGATATCATACTTTGGATAGGAGAACGACGGCTACAAACGACAATTGGAGACATCTTATTGTTCAAGTTACTTTCTTTCCCTTATTTTATTTCAGTTTATGTTGAATTGTAATTTAGTTCTTAACATGACAATATTTAGGAGCTAAATACTTTAGTAGAGTTTCCATCGAATCTTCTTGAAGCTCTTTCATATAGTTAATGCATTAGTTTTTGAGTTCTTCTTCAGCGTATTAAGATCTATTCAATATTGTTATGATTTCTTGATAATTAACTAGCTATTAATTGTCATCACTTATATGATTTCAAATCAAAAGTCTGAAAGGTGAAATTTGAATATGATGTAATTTTCTAGACATAGGTTAAAATCGTGGACGAAAGTACCCCGATACTTGTGTAGTATTATAGGTTATTGTTCTTAATCCTCTTGTGTGGTAAAACTTATCATAGAAATATAGAAGGTTTTTGCACAAGGTTGAGCTCTTGTATGTCCTAACCGGAATATAGTGACATATTAGTTAACCTTCTGTCTTAATAAGAAGAACAATCATTAGCATTGCATTAACACGTGAAAGAGTGGATAGTTGAGGAGATTGAAATCATATTTCCTTCATAACTGTTATAAAACTCAAAGTCTTATAATCTTTAGTTTATTTCCTGCGCTTAGTCATAATTCTTAGTTATAATTATCAAACAAAAGAACGATTGCCAACTAGAACATCTATTTTTTTTAATTGTTGCATATGGATGTATGGGGACCTTATAGAGTTGATACCTATAATGGAATGAGATACTTTCTTACAATTGTGGATGACTATTCTAGATGGACCTGGACCTTTTTGATGAGGCTAAAATCTGATGTGTTCACTCTACTTAAAAATTTCTTTTTAACAGCGAGCACACAATTTGAAACCAAAATCAAGAGGGTAAGGTCAGAAATGGGACTGGATTTTTCAATAGTAACTGCAGCGAATTGTTTTAGCAGCATGGTGTAGTTCATGAGAGCTCATGTCCCTATACTTCTCAACAGAACGGGGTAGTTGAGAGGAAACACATACACATCTTAGAGACAGCAAGGGCCATCAAGATTCAGGGCAGCATACCAGACAAATTCTGGGGCTTTTGCATTGAAAGGGCAGTACATGTTCTAAATAGAATTCTCTTATCTGTTTTAAACCATGTGTCTGCTTATGAAAGACTATACAAATCTGTTCATTTCTTATCTCATTTAAGGGTCATTGGAAGTCTATGTTTTGCTATTAACCTTCTTAATCATGATAAATTCAGCCCCAGAGCAGTGAAATTTGTGCACCTAGGATATGGTTCACAATGCAAAAAGGGTACAAATTGTATGATTTAGATAATAGAATTGTATTCATGAGTAGAAATGTAGTCTTCATGGAGAACATTTTTCCTTTTAAGAATGATAGTGATGAGAATGGAATAGAATATATACATACACATGATCAATTTTCTTATGTTGATTTAGTACATCCAAGGGAGATTACTATTGGCCCTTCCCCAGACAATGGTAATACATCTGAAAATGAGATCATTCCTGATTTCCAGCATACAACTATCACTGATGTAGGTATCACTGATTCCAACATGCAGAACTCTGAATCAGTCACACAAGATCCTAACTCAGATATGAGGAGATCAATGAGGGCCGGCAGACTCCCTATTTGGCATAAAGATTACATCACACAAAAGGGATTGAATAACTGTCTAAACTATTCTGATCTTTCTTCCAAATATCAGGCATTCATAGCCAAGTCTTCCACTGCTACAGAGCCTTGCAACTATAAAGAGGCTATCAAGGATGTCAAATGGGTTGAGGCCATGAAAGCTGAAATCTAGGCCCTGAAAGAGAATAAAACCTGGGAGCTGGTGTCATTGCCTAAGGGAAAGAAAGCTATAGGATGCAAGTGGGTGTATAAGATCAAATACAAAGCCACTAGAGAGATTGAAAGGTTTAAAGCAAGACTAGTTGCAAAAGGATATAACCAGAAAGAAGGCATCGATTATCAAGAGACATTTCACCAGTTGTGAAAATGGCAACAGTCAGAGTTGTTATTTCCATTGCAGCAGCTAAACAATGGATCATATATCAGATGGATGTCTACAATGCCTTCCTACAAAGTGATTTGTTTGAAGAAGTTTTATGCAGCTTTCTGAGAGGTTTCATTCAAACACATGAGATGGAAAGATGTGCAAATTGCTGAAGTCTCTATATGGATTGAAGAAAGCTTCCAGACAGTGGAATATAAAGTTAACTTCAGCCTTAGTTGATTCTGGTTTTACACAAAGTCTCAGGGACTATTCTCTATTTACCAAGCATCAAGAAAGAAAGATTGTGATTGTTTTGGTCTATGTAGATGATCTTCTGATCACAGGAGATGATAGAGTACTACTTCAGTCGACTAAGGAGATTTTACAATCTGCTTTTAAGATCAAGGATCTTGGTGAACTTTGATATTTTCTTGACATTGAGTTTGCCAGAAGTGAGCAGGGAATTGTCATGCATCAGAGGAAGTATGCAGTTGAGTTAATTTCTGATATGGGCTTAGCAGGAGCTAATCCATCTCCTTCTCATATGGAGATGCATAAGAAGTTGACAACCTTAGAGGTTGATCAACACATTGATGCATCTACCAGTTCTGAAGGTACTACTGAGCCAAAGAAGGACCCTTTGCTTCTGGATCCTGGAATTTACAGGAGGCTTATTGGCAGGCTGTTGTATCTTACGAATACCAGACCAGATATTGTTTATCCAGTTCAGTGCCTCAGTCAATTTATGCAGGATCCTAAGCAATCTCATTTTGAGGCAGGACTGAGGATTGTCAAGTATGTTAAGAGTTCCCCAAGATCTGGCATTCTATTGAGCAGCACTGGTTCATCTAGTATGCAGGTCTTTTGTGATGCTGATTGGGGATCCTGCCCCAACAGCAGAAAGTCTATTACTGGTTATTTGATTCTATTTGGCACATCTCATATTGTATGAAAATCCAAGAAGCAAGTCACCGTGTCAAGGAGCTCGGCTGAAGCTGAGTATAGAGCATTGACAACATCTGTTGCTGAGGTGGTCTGGATTGAAGGCCTTTATAAAGAGCTTGGAGCACATATTGAATTACCTGTCCCAGTTCATACCGACAGTCATTCTGCACTTCTTATTGCGGCCAATCCAATTTTTCACTGGCGTACTAAACACATCGACATCGACTGCCACTTCACTCGGGAGAAGATCATGATTGGCCTCATAATACGAAGTACATACCCTCTGCTGAGCATCCATCAGATTTGTTTACCAAGGCTGTCAGCCGAGGACAACATAATTTTTTTATGTCTAAGCTAGGAATGAAGAATATCTTCATTACTCCTAGCTTGAGGGGGGGGGGGGGGGGTGTGGAAGTATTAGATATGTGCATCAAAGTTCCATGAGGTGCATGGATGAATATTAAATGCATTGCCATGAGGTGCATGGATGAAAATTAGGTGCATTGGTCTAGTTTAAATGTTATGGGTGGTTGATTATTGATAAAATTATAGTTGAGGGGTCAAAATGTATTAGTTATAGTTGAGGGGTCAATATGTACATATAAACATACTTATATTCACTTTGTAAATATATAAAATAAAAAACTGAAGAGCAGGCAGTTAATTTTGCTCCCAAACTTGCCGACTTCTTTCCATCGTTTCTCTCTTTCGATTTCACCATTACTCAATCTTCTTTGCTAAATTTATACATGCAATATGTGATCTTTAACATAATTTTTGCTCTTTTGCACATCCTATTTTATATTTAAATTTTATCCATAATTAATTATATCTTGTACTATTTTGTATAAAATTATTATTTACTTCTTACATATTTTGTACATTGGTTTTACCTTACATTGCTACTGTTAATCTAATACATGTTGCTTTAAGAATATTATTATAATATTAGATAAGGTGGGTGGGACGAAATAATTAAGATGTGATATTTATTGATAGCTAGTTTGACAATGTAAACGTTTGCTAATTTCAGGCTTTTCATTTTTAATAATCCAAATACTTTTATTCTAAAATGGTCATCTAATAAAAATTGTTATCCAGAAAACATGAACATATATTCAATGAAAAAGTCCAAACTCCACAAAGGAATCTCCGTAACAACCTCTTCGTATTGCTGATTGGTTTATGACACTCATGTGATATTATATATTCGTGTAAATTAAAGGGATTCACTATGCCGTCATTGCTTTGCGAATTTTTATGTTTAAATTTCCTTTTATCATCCTCTAGCTAAACATCTTAATTAGGAAAAGATATATAATTTTAATGTTGCCTTTTTTTGTAATTTGTTTAAAGAAATTTATGGTTCCCATAAATTCACTTGTTAAATAATAAATTACTTCACATAAGTAATATTTGTTATGCAACTCACAAGTAAAATTTCTCGAGAGTCTTGGTTAAGTTGTGGTTGCCCTAAAAAATCATTAATTCGCTAAAGAAAATAGGAATAGCTAGGTCTGTTCAAAATTGAATCGTAACCCATAATCCAATTCAAAATTGGCTTATTGGTATTGGGTTATCGGATTATCGGTTGGTGAACGAATTAAATGTTTATGGTTAACGATTTATCAGTGCGAGAGCGAATTATTCAATTTTCTTATCGGGTAAACCGTTGACCCATCAAGAGTTATCATATTTACATGTTTAACCCTAAATATATCAAGCATTTATCGTAAATCAAAGCCCCAGTCACTCATTCAGTATTCTTAGCAGCAAAACTCCTCGTCACTTCTAACTTCTTAGCACAGCCACTCCCTAAAATGGTGAAGCGAAACAAGTCTTCTCTTAATCTCTTCTTCACTTTAAGGTTTGAAATGATATGATTTGATGATTCTTGTGTTGGAAGTTGATGTACCGTGAAATCACGATACATTTGATGTCTTTTACTTGCGCTTCTAACCCATAAGTTTTTTACGTATATGTGTTATTTTGTAGGATAAGGAGTGCAAAAATGAAAAGGAGCAAAAGGCCAAAAACATGACCTGCGAACCACAGGTCATGCCGCAGGCAATATTTGCGGACCGCATATGAATTGCAGACCGTTGCAGGGAAGAAGAAAATCTAAGCATGAAAATAGTATTATTTGAGACATGATATGCGAATCGTAGGTCATGTCTGTGAAGCGCACATCAAGTCACTGAAGAACAAGAAAGTGCAAGACCTGTGACGCAAATGCACGACCTGTGAACCGCAGGTCATGTCTGCGACATGGTCTGCGGTTCGCCGATGTTGCTGCGGGAGTATTTTTGTCCAAACTGTATGCACGAATTTTTGGGGCTTTAAATATTTTTTTAGGGTTTGTGCCTCATTACTCCATATCAGTTTGTATTTTCAATACTCAAATATTCCATTGTTCTTGTTTTTAAGATTTTGAGGAGGATTTAACAACATATTTGGATTCAAATTCAGCTTAGTTCTTAATTACTTTGTAAGCGACAATATTTTCATATCAATTTAATGCTTTTGTTTTAGTTATCATTAGTAGCTAAATACTTAGTTAGGGTTGTGGACTTCAAATAGTATGATTAATGATTTGGGTGTTTTAATGCTTGACTAGATTGAGTATCAATGTTATACTCTATTACCGATTCTTTATGTCTTGATATCAATGGTGGACAACTTTGGTAGTGTCCCACAACCATTTATTGCTTTGAAAAGAATAATTTGTGGGAAAAATATTAATGACATTAATTTAGGACTTTAACTCATATCTAATACCCAAAGCTAGGAATAGAATGTGTAATATGAGAATTGAATGGGTGTATTGATTAGCACATCCTAGGGTTTGAAATAGTCTAGTAATGATCTCACATAGGTTAAAAAACTAGGGATAAACCTTTAATTGGCCCATAATCTAATATAATAGGTATCCAATTAAAATCAAGCGTAGCCCCAATTACATTAATCTACCTAGAGGGAACACAACCCTAGTCCTCTCCTTACTTAAATTATAAATTTGGGAATTAGTTCGTACTTGATTTAAATAGTAGTTCTTAATCAAAACAAATATTATTTCTCATTATATTTGAAATCCAGACTAAATATCGAGGTTTGCATTTAAATTGTACTTTTTCTTGCCGTATTCTTTGTGGGATTCGACTCCAATCTTTGTTGGGTTATATATATGCATCGATCGCTTTACATCTTTTCGGATGTGTAATTTGGGCGTATTAAATTTTGGCGCCGTTGCCGGAGAATACGGTTTAAAATTTTGTAATTGAGTGGAATTCTCTACTTTAGTCTTTATTTGTCATATCACTCTTTTGTTGTTTTTGGTGTGTACGTGTTAAGGCTTCAGATTCTGATTCTGATTCCGATGATGAGTTCATGAGGGCACGAGCCACCGCTATTAATCCCCCATTACTTTAAGAAAATGCAAGTTTCCACCTCAACACCACCTTACTACACTTACTCAACACCAAGAGTCTATTTGGTGGTCGTGCAACCGATGATCCAAATTGACACCTTCAAAATTTCCTTGGGGTATGTGCAATGAATGTCCAACCAAACATCTCAAGTGAGGTCGTGAAGTTGAGGCTTTTTTTCTCTCACATGAGAGGCCACCTCTTAGTTAGACGATATTCCCGTCGATTCTATCACAACATGGGCAGAGTTGACCGAGATGAAATCAACAACTTTCAATAACTCCCTAATGAGCCACTTCATGAGACTTAGACTCAATTTAAAAAGAAGATGAAGAGTTGTCCAAATCATTTTTGTCGGGTAGTGTGCTCCTCCAAACATTCTATAGGTCACTTGACTAGATCAAAAGTCGGTGGAAAAAAATCAAGCGGATGGAGCCATCATGGATACTAATTATGATATGATAAGTGTTTTGCTTGACAAGCTTGGAACATTAGAGAGTCGGAGGTGGTTGGAGGAAGTTCGTCCAAGAATTTGATGTCTAGAGAGGCATTTCCGAGGGAAGAAGAGAGATATGAAACAATGGCCAAATTGATGACACAAATGGATCTTCTCATGAAACATGTTATGGGAGGTGGCTCGAAGAAAGTAAATGCGGTAGGGTTTTGTGAAGAGGGCTTAACGAATCAACAATGCTACCAAGTGTTTGATGAGTAGGTGAATTTTGGGAAGAATCAAGGGGTTCCGACCTAACTACCAAGGAACTTGATGGCAAGTACCTTTCTTTTTACTATGCACTTTCAGTTGAAAATAAAATCATGCCACAATTAAGCTGGACTATATAACCAAAAGGCTCGGAATATTCTTTTAAGAGAACCCTCTAAAAATAGACGTATGCCACATAATGCAGAAAATCCCTTTTCTTTTTGCCTCGAATGTGTTGGAACTTGTTTGGAATAAGAAGGAAAAGTGATCGACGAAAAATTTCTGGAAAAATTTGGTTGAGAGTCGCGGCGCGCCTTGGCGCCGGAACACAGCGCCGCAATGCCAAAACTACTGCGGGCTATGACATAGGTCGAGCGTCGTGGCGCCCTCGGCGTCGTGGCGCCCTCGGCGCCTGTAAAGGGAATTTCCAGATTTCCAGTTTTTGAATTGAAAAGTTGCACCTCTTCTTCTAAGGTCACAACCTTTGAATGAAAGACTGCATCTGGTCGATTTTGGTGCTATATAAAGCACACTGATCACTTGTTAGAACATATACAACATCAAAATACTTAGCAATCAAATCATTTATGAAAGGAATGATCTAAGATTGCGAATTTCATCTTCTTCTTCCAAATTAAATTTCTGAAGAACACGTTTAGTAAATTCGTCAAAGTGAAATTCTTGTGCTAGAACTCTCACTTAGATAGTTGTATCCTCAAGGCAGATGTCCGCAGAACTACAACACAAGTGGAGACGAATTTTTGTCCTAAGAACACTACATCATTGCAGATCTCTATCTACAAACAAGTTAGTATGTGATGTTCATACTGTTGCTTTCCATTGTTGTTAATTTCTATATGGTTGAAGTATCTATATAATAGTGTTGTTGAATTCAATTTCTTTGAATTATATATATATTGTATTGTGGTTTATACATTGAAGGTCTAGATTGGTACTAACAATCTAAGACAAAAATTTCTCAGAAAATTTATTTTGCTGACTGTGTGAAGCTTGCAAAATTTTCAGAGAATACACTTTCCTGATTTGCAAAATAATGGAACAATCTGGATCATCAATGGTGAAAAACCATGTGGAGAAACCCGAGAAATTCAAGGGTGCTGATTTCAAACGCTGGCAACAAAAGATGCTCTTTTAGTTGACCACTCTCAACGTGGAAAAGTGTTGACTGTCGAGACTCCGACGGTACTTCCGGTTGGAGAATGAGAGAATGCCCCAACTGAGGAGGCAAAGGCTGAAAATCTCAAGGCTATTCAGACTTGGGAGACTCAAGAGTTTCTTTGTAGAAACTATATCTTGAACGCCTTAGATGACTCTCTTTATGATATCTACTCTTCGTTCAGAACGACGAAGGAGTTGTGGCAGTCACTTGAGAACAAGTACAAAAATGAAGTTGCTTGTTCCAAGAAGTTCGTCATCGGAAAGTTTCTAAACTTCAAGATGAGCGATGCAAAAGCAGTTGTCAAGCAAGTGGAGGAACTCTATGTTATTATTCATGAACTGGAGGTTGAAGGTATGAGCTTTAACCCGTATTTCCTTGTTGGTGCTATTATTGAGAAATTACTTCCTTCTTGAAAGGTTTATTTGAAGCATTTAACGGAGGAAATGAGTTTTGAGCAACTGGTTCTCAAACTTCGTGTTGAGGAAGATAGCCGGTAGAGTGACAAGGCAGATGCAGTTTCCTTGGTGCCAAATGCAAATGTGGTTGAAGGAAATTCATCAAAAGCCAGGTTTCAGAAGGGCAAAGGCAAGTTCAATGGTGCCAAGCCGTCATTTGCTACCGGAAGAAGCACACTCACCCCACAAAAGACCAATACGTTCAAGAAACAAGTTGATGTTTGTTGGGTGTGCGGAAAGCTAGGGCATAGAGCAAAAAACTGTCGCCTTCGCAAGAGCCAATGTGGTGGTGGTGGAGGTTCGAGTAATGTCAACCAGTCCAACCATGTTGAAACTAAGAACCAATTCAGTGGTGTTGTCACTGCTCAAGCAAATCTGGTTACTAATTCAACCGACTGGTGGATGGATACGGGTGCTACCATGCACATATGTTCAGACAAGGACATGTTTTCATCTTACCAAGCCATCAAGGATGGAGAACCATTGTTTGTTGGGAATGTTGCTTCTGTGAAGGTGGAAGGAAATGGAAATGTGACTTTGAGGCTCACTTCCGGCAATGATCTTGTAATCACCAATGTACTACATGTGTCTGAAATTTGTAAAAATTTAATTTCTGGCCCTGTTCTTAGCAACAAAGGCTTTAAGTTAGTTTTTGAATCTGACAAATTTGTACTCACCAAGGGTGGGGTGTATGTAGGCAAGGGCTACCTCAGCGAGGGGCTCTTCAAACTAAGTGTTGTATGTACTAAGATATTTATCGTTATCAATGAATACGCAGGTAATAGCAATGTTTCTGAGTATGTGATTGATTCCCTTTCTTCTTTATGACTTTCTCGATTAGGCCATGTAAATTATCGTTCCTTACAAATAATGATAAAGATAGGCATGTTGCCAAAATGTTCCATGAACAAAATAAAAAAATGTGGGGTATGCATAAAGTTTAAATATGCAAGTCATCCTCACAAATATGTTGTGAAATCAAATAAAGTGCTTGATTTGATTCATAGAGATTTATGTGATTACCAAGCAATCCCTTCTCATGGAGGAAAGAACTACTATATATCGTTTATCGATGATTGCAGTAACTTTTGTTATGTATACTTAATACATACCAAAGATGAGGCTTTGAACATATTTAAAACATACAAAGCAGAAGTGGAAAACCAACTTGACAAAAGAATTAAAATTCTAAGGTCAGATAGAGGTGGTGAATATAAATCCAATGAGTTCAATGAATTCTGTTCCACTCATGGTATAATTCATCAAACCACTGCGCCATATACTCCACAACAAAATGAAGTTGCCGAACGAAAGAATAGAACATTGAAGAATATAATAAATTCAATGTTGATTAGTTCAGGTGCACCTCTAAGTCTATGGGGTGAGACATTAATTACTGCGAATATGATATTGAATAGAATTCTTTAAGAAAAGTGATCAATCTTCATACGAATTATGGAATGGAAGATTGCCTACTTTCAAAAGGATGAAAGTGTGGGGTTGCTTAGCAAAAGTTCAAGTTCCCTTACCAAAGAGAACTAAACTTGGATAAAAAACAGTAGATTGCATTTTTGTTGGTCTTGCCAATAATAGTGCGACATATAAGTTTTTGGTGTATCATTCTGATGTTGAAGGTATTCACAAAAAAACACTTATAGAATCTGCTGAAGCCGAATTTTTTGAGGATATTTTTCCTTATAAAGTCAAGGATAAAAGTGTTCTTAATTCTAAGAAGAGGACACTGCCTTAAAATGATGATAATCTTACTTCATCGGTTTAAGCAGAAAATTCTAAACTAAGGAGAAGTAAACGTGATAAAATAGACAAAATTTTTGGACCAGACTTTATGACCTTTGCCGTTGAAGGAGAACCTCAAATATATAAGGCTGCAATAGAATCATCCGAAGCACATTATTGGAAGGAGGCTATCCAAAATGAAGTAGAATTCATTGTGCAAAATAGTACATGAAGTTTGGTTGATATTCCTCCGGGAAAGAAACCAATAGGTCACAAATGGATCTTTAAACGGAAGTTAAGACCTGATGGTACTATAGATAAATACAAAGCTCGGATAGTAGCCAAAGGATTCCGACAAAAGGAAGGTGTGAATTTCTTTGATACATACTCACCAGTGACGGGAATTATGTCTATAAGGACGTTAATTGCTATAGCAGCGATTCACAATTTGGAAATTCACCAAATGGATATGAAGATTGCATTCTTGAATGGTGAATTAGATGAAAATATCTATATGGAACAACCCGAAAATTTGTTGTGAAAGGTCAAGAGAAGAAAGTCTGTAAATTGGTTAAGTCATTATATGGACTTAAACAAGTGTCAAAGCAATGACATGAGAAGTTTGATAATACATTATTATCAAATGATTTTCAAATAAACGAATGTGACAAATGTGTCTACATTAAGGAATGTAAGAATGCATGTGTCATTATATGCTTATATGTGGATGATATGCTAATTATGGGAACGGATAAATATGTCATTAACCAAACTAAGAAGATGTTGCATACCGCTTTCGATATGAAAGATATGGGAATAGCAAATATCATTCTTGGTATTAGAAATTTAAAAAAATTCTGATGGTTATGTACTAACCCAATCCTATTATGTTGAAAAGGTCCTTAGAAAATTTGGACACTACGATGATAGATTGGTTGTTACGCCATTTGATCCCGCTTATCACCTTAAGAAAAATGAAGGTGAAAGTGTGTCTCAATTGGAGTATACACAAGTTCTTGGAAGCTTGATGTACATAATGAATTGTACGAGACCAGATTTGACATATACAGTGAGTCGACTTAGTCGATACTTACATAATCCTAGAAATGATCATTGGGTAGCGCTAATAAGGGCATTACGACATCTAAAACATACAATGAACTATGGGTTGCATTATACAAAATATCCTCCGGTGTTAGAAGGATATTGTGATGCTAATTGAATTTCTAACCATTCAAAAAGTAATTCCACAAGTGGGTATGTATTTACACTTGGTGGAGCTTCGGTATTATGAAAATCATCAAAGCAAACGGTAAATACGAGATCAACTATGGAAGCAGAGTTTGTATCCTTGGATAAAGCTGTTGAAGAGGCAGAATGACTAAAAAACTTCCTAGAAGGTATTCCGTTGTGGACGAAGCCAGTGACTGCCATTTGAATACATTATGATAGTATGGCTGCCTGATCGGTGTATTTTATATACACCTTTTGAGTCATTTTTAGTTAGTCTTTTGCCCATTTTTGTACAAATATGTGTCGTCTTAGGATAAATTTTCTTTCTTTTGAGTCATAATGGTTTAAAGTGGCACATTGGTGAAAAGGAGCGAAAACATGACAGAAACAGAGGTTTCAGAGCTCAAAAAGTTAGAAAGTTGGCAACCCGGGCGAGAATGCGCGCGTGGCGCCAACCAAGAAAGATCGAGCGCCACGGCCCAAAGAACAGAAGCGCGGAGAGTTTAGGCGCGCGCCGGCGCTGAAATCTGCCAAATCCGAATGGGAATGGGCCAAGGCCAAGAAGGAAAAGTTGTTAGACGTTTTATAGGCTATAAAAAGGACCTTTTTAGGTCAGATTTAAGGATTCCACTTTGGAGAATTCATCACAACTTGGAGATCAAGATTAGAGACTTTCTTTTAAGTAATTTCTTGTTCTTTATTTTATTTCTTTTTAGTTTATGTTGGATATTAATTTAGTTCTTGACATGTCTATGACTAGGAACTAACTTAATTTAGGGTTTTCCATGTCGAATCGCTTGAAACTCGTTCTTACGAATTAATGCATGTTTTGGTTTCTTCTTATTATTGTTGAGATTTATTCAATATTTGTTTTGATTGCTTGGTAATTAATTGATCACTAATTATCATAATTTATATGATTTCTAATCGAAATCCGAAAGAGGAGATTGTGAATATGTTATAGTTGAATAAACATAGGTTAAATCGTGGACGAAAGTACCCCGATACTTGTGTAGCTTAATAGGTTATTGCTCTTAATCCTCCTTTATAGTCAATCTTGTCATCGAAAGATAGAAGAGTTCTATATTGGAGTTGAGTGTTTATATTACCTTAACAGGAGTATAAAACGGCTTAGTTAACCTGCTATCTCAAAATAGAATAAGAACCATAATTATTTGCATTAACAAGTAAGACGAGCGGATAGTTGAGGAGATTTGAAATCCCTATTTCCACCATATCTGAAGTAAAATAAAGTAATTTAGTTAGCATCTATAATCATAGTTATAAACAATTCATCAAATTATCGGTTACCAAATAGATACCATAGAATAGAGGTTGCTAATTGGACACTAATCCCTGATGACGATAACTCGGTCTTCTAGACTATATTACTTGTCACGACACGTGCACTTGCGTTTAGCGTATGCATAAATCGCGCATCCAGTTTTTGGCGCCGTTGCCAGGGATTGGCGTAGTTCAATATCATTCTATCTATTCCTAATTTCTAATTTGGCTTTTATTTTTTTCTTTTTATTATTATATTTTTCTCTTTTATTTTATTCGTGAAACCGTGCGCCGTGATCCGTTTGTTGATTTTGATCTGTTGCAGGCATCTAGTTTATGCGAAGGAGAAGAGGAGCAGATACATTTGTTCCCTTCAACCCGGAGATTGAAAAGACTTGCAAGCAGAACCGGAGAAACAAACGAATTTTGGCCTTAATAGCAATGGGAGGCTTGCAGAATAACAATGAGATGAACGAAGGGTTAGGTGGTCATCATCCTAACCAAAGTATGTCACGGAGGTTACTAATACATGTGGAAGAAAGGGTCCAGGTCCAAGCTGAGAGAAGCTTGGGAGATTATGTGTTGCCAAGGGTGAATGGAGCACAGACTTGCATCAGGCTCCCAGTAATAGGAGCAAATAATTTCGAAATCAAGCCTGCGATCCTGAGTATGGTGCAGAATACTGTTCAATTCGGAGGGTTGCCATAGGAAGATCCTCATATGCACATAGCGAACTTCTTGGAGTTGTGTGCAACTTTCAAGTATAATGGCGTTACTGACGCCGCCATCCGATTGAGGCTCTTTCCCTTCTCACTCAGGGATAGAGTAAAAGTTTGGTTGAATTCCCTGCCTACAGATTCTATATTCACATGGCAGGAGTTGACACAGAAGTTCTTAGCAAAATTCTTCCCACCGTCCAAAGCCGCTAAGTTGAGAGGGGAGTTGAATAATTTTTACCAGGCTGATGGAGAGTCACTCTATGAGGTTTGGGAGAGATTTAAAGATTTGTAGAGAAAGTGTCCACATCATAGCATTGAGCTGTGAAATTTGGTCCATATTTTCTACAATGGGCTAAGTGGGACCACAAGAGCCATCATTGAGGCAGCTGCATGTGGAACCTTCATGAGGAAGACAGCACATGAGGCCCATGATTTTCTAGAAGACATGGCCACCAATAATCAGGTAACAGAGGACAGAGGGGTGAGTGGAAGGAGAGCAATAGGAGTTCATGAGATTGATGCCATCACAGCGTTAAATGCACAGATTGCTCTCTTGACCAAGCAACTGCAACAGAACACAGTGTCAGTGAATGCAGTTCAAATGCCATTGAGTTATGAGATGTGTGGGGGTCCTCATACCTTTGATAGGTGCCCATCAGCAGACCCCAACAACATCTCTATCGAGCAAGCAGAATGTCAGGCAGTGGGGAATTACCAAAGGCCCCAGAACAACCCCTATTCAAATACCTACAATTCAGGGTGGAGGAATCACCCTAACTTTTCATGGAGGGGTGATCAAGGGAAACAAAACCAGTTCCGAGGTCAATATAAGAGTCAACAACCATTCACTCAGGCCTCATCTTCACAACAATTTAGTACATCTGCTCAACAAGAAAAGCCAGATGAGTTGAGAGCAGCCCTGTTGACACTCACCAACTCACAGACCCAATTCATGGC
This sequence comes from Przewalskia tangutica, assembly GCA_029844215.1. Taxonomy (NCBI): domain Eukaryota; kingdom Viridiplantae; phylum Streptophyta; class Magnoliopsida; order Solanales; family Solanaceae; genus Przewalskia; species Przewalskia tangutica. The sequence continues at coordinate 47,009,114 of CM056727.1, read as the reverse complement.
AGAGACAAGATCCTCTATCAGGAATTTGGAGACGCAGGTGGGACAACTAGCAAAGATGGCAAACAACAGGCCACATGGCACTCTTCCTATGTCTGAGAGATGAACCCGAGAAACAGTGCGGCGGTGCGGCTAAGAAATGGAAAGCGGTAGAACAACCTACACTCACTGTGGTAGAGCAGAGTAGATGCGAGAGAAGGAGGGTTCTTCAAGACCGCCACATGTTAGAAAGTTCCAATAGTCGGTGAGGAATACAGAGAAGATTCCTTATCCTCGGAGGTTGCGAAAGAAGCAGTTGATAAGCAATTCTCCAAGTTCTTGGAGGTATTCAGAAAGCTGCACATTAACATTCCGTTCATTGAGGCATTGGAGCAAATGCCTACTTATTTTAAATTCATGAAGGAAATTCTTGGGAAAAAGAAGAAGCTAGCTGAGTATGAGACAGTGGCATTGACAAAGGAATGCAGTGCCATCTTGCAGAAGAAATTACCCCCCAAACTCAAGGATCCAGGGAGCTTCACATTGCCTTGCACAATTGGCAGGGTGACATGTAACAGGGCCTTGTGTGATTTGGGGTCCAACATAAATCTCATGCCCTTGTCCGTTTTCAAGAGGTTGGGGTTGGGTGAAGCCAAACCAACCACTGTGAGCTTGCATTTGGCGGATAGGACAGTGGTGCATCCCAGGGGAATGATTGAAGATGTATTAGTTAAGGTGGGAAAATTCTTCTTTCCTGCGGACTTCCTCATCCTTGATATGGAGGAAGATGATGAGATCCCCATCATATTGGGAAGACCATTCTTGGCAACTGGGAGAGCCCTGATTGATGTGGAGAAGGGCGAGCTGACACTCAGAGTGGAGAATGAAGAGATGGTGTTCAAGGTGTTTAAACACATCGTTGAACCCCGTCATGAAGTGTTTTGTAGTCGCTTTGTCGGCCACATCGGTTGAGCCATACAGGCCAAAGCGAGAAATAAGTCGCCGATGCAGGTGAGCAACGTTAAACCTTCTCTTGAGAAAAATGAGAAAAATAAAAACAGAAGGCGAAAGTGAAAAATGATTATGAAATGGATAGGTCGTGGGGTTAATTTACCTCATGCCTCTTGATAAGGAACGTGCGTCCGGCTAAAAGACGTTAAAGACAGCGCTACTTGGGAGGCAATCCAAGGTTATTTTATTTTATTTTATGCAATTTAAGTTTTAGTTAGAACAGTCTTACGAGAGGTATTGTTTGCATGTTGTGATGACAGGTACAGTGTAAAAAATTGGAGGACGAAAACGTGAAGAGAATAAAAAAATCGACTCGGAGCCAAGGCGCCCTACAGAGGGCCATGGCGCCGAGAATGCAGAAGGTGCAGGGAATTAGGCGCCACGGCTCCGGTTGCAGGGCCGCGGCACCGAAAGTCCAGAAGGTCTCTGAAGTTTGAGCGCCGCGACACCAAATCAGAGCGCCACGACACCGAAAGTTCAGAGAGTCGCAGATGTTTGGGCGCCGCGGCGCCGATTGCAGGGCCGTGGCGCCGCGACGAAAAATCTAAAATTTAAAGGAGCCCTAATCCGATTTTCCCTTCTCCGAATCAAAAATCTAAAACCCTTCCTCTCTCCAAAACCCAAGAAATCAGCCCTTTTACTTAAAAATCTTCCACAAACTAAACTCAATCACAACCAAAGTACTTAAATTCCTTACACCCTTAGCCATCTCAAACAACAACCCTCATTCCATTGCCTCAATCCATCACTAGAAACAAGAAAATCTTGAAGAACACCGTCCAAGGTAACTTTCATCACTTTTCTTGAAATTATCAGGGGAGGTAATAGGTTTGGGGATGTGCTTTATTGGTGGATAGTGTGTGGTGTGTTGAAGTTTGGTGTGAAAATTTTGCGGTAAGATTAGAAGTAGTGATCGTGGGGTTTTGTACCGGTGCTTTGAGTGAAGTTTGGGGGTTGAATGGTGTTGTAGTTTGCTGATTACGCTGTGTGTTGATTGGTTTGATTGATAGTTGCTGGGTAATATCACTGAAACAAAGGAAACGCTGTCGAATTTATCTAAAAATATCTGTCAAAAAGAGGAGAGCTTCCACATCTACCTCCGTCCCTCAATATGATACTACTAGGGTTGTCAGTAAAAAACAGAAGATAGATATTACAAACTTAGTACTAGACCATTGATCACTGAGCGAGGAATGGAGTACCAAAGGGAGTCATTTGAGAATGAAGATGACTATGAGCCTATTCGGGCAATGATAGAGGCCATGGGGTGGAAGAGATTTGTTAATCCGGAAAGAATAGTACCACAGAACACCGTAATGGTGAAAGAATTCTATGCTAACTTTCCGAAGAGGGTAAATGGTAGGTGCTTTGTGAGAGGACAGTATGTGTCTGTGACGGCCGAAGTGGTGAATGAGCTATTAAGAACAACCGATGTTGAAGAAAGAGTCGATGATCGAAGTTATTTCAGAACTTGGTCTAGAGACGCCAACAACATCGACTGGGATATCATCGCAAGCACATTATGCTACCCTGGGGCTAAGTATGATATTGCAAGAAATGGATCAAGAGGACTGAGCAAATGTCAGTTCAACAAAACAGTCAAGGGTTGATTATATTTCGTCAGTGCCCGCCTAATTCCATCGACGCACTTCACCAGAGTGCCAGCGGATAGAATAAAAATGATATATGAAATCATGGAAGGGAAGACGATTGATGTTGGGAAGGACATATTGCAGAACATTGGAGAAACCAGTAGGTTGGTCACTACAGGTGGGTTGGGACATGGATCACTCATTTGCAGTTTATGTTCCAGACATGGAGTCCCAACCCTAGCTACTGATACATATGAGAAGGGCCAACCTCCTGTGTCCTATGGGATAGTGCATGCCTTCCCAGAACCAGTCCCTCCAACATCAGCGAGAAGGAGACCAGCACCAGCAGCAGCAGCAGAGGCTGTCATGGATGAAGATGAGCCTGAGACAGAGGCTCAACATGAGGCAGGTAGCAGCCGCCAGCAGCCCCTGGAATTAGAACCTCCGGTGCCTATAATGGAGCAGTTGCTCATGAACCAGAGGAGGATGATGCAGAGTTTTGACATAATGATACAAGGTCAACAGGACCTGGACAGCAAAAACTAAGGCAGGAGCAACAACAGTTGCACTAGAGATTTGATGAGATGAGTTCCTTGTTCAACCAGTGGTCCATGCATTATCCGCCGCCACCGCCACCACTTTAAACCAAGTTTGTAAGTTGTCCCGTTTTTCTTTTATTTTTTTAGTCTTGCACACATTGGGACAATGTGTGATTTAAGTTTGGAGGGATGTTTTATTGTTTTTTGAGTCTTTTTGATTTGTTTTGTGTATTTTTGAGTCATAATTTTTTTTTTAAGACCATGCATGCTGTAGTTACTGGAAACGCCTAGTGAAGTAAAAGTTGAATAATGTAATGGAATTAGAAGCAACCATCTGAACACTTAGGATAGATATGCCAAAAATTCATGAAATCGAACTATTTGGGGTATCTTGCTTGATTTATGCATTGTTAATGATTAAACCTATGTGTCTATTTGCTTGCTATTTGAGGCGAAATAGTTAGGATATGCATGTTAGGGAGATGATTCAGACATTTCTTTGTTAGCCCTTTCTTACCATTCTTTGCCTATCTCTGACATTACAGTTGAATCCCTAGTCAGCCTCATTGAGCCTAAAAATATGACCTTTCTTTGACACCCTATAATTCCATATTTGTGCCATAAGTGAAAAATTGAGTTGTTTGGAATATAAAGTGTTGAAAAAGAGAAAAAATAGAGTGAATAATTTTGATGCACCCCAATGAAAAAATAATAATAAATAGGCAAAAGCCTAAGTTTGGGGGTGCATGATATTCATAATAAACCTCATTCTCGCAAAACAAAAGAGGGGAAAGATAGGTATGAAGTGAAAAAGAAAATCAAAAGAAAAGGGAAGAGTTGAAGCAAAAGAGCTTATGGTACGTAAATTGAGCCTAAATGCCTATTTTTACCTACCCATGTCTAAGCCTACATTACAACCTGAAAAGCCCTGAAGATCTCTAATATGTGTATCCATGATTAGTGGAGAATAACAAGTAAACATGCCATAGAATTTTGAAATTAACATGCATAGTTAGGTATTCTCACTTCCATTGAGCATAATTAAAGTGAATTTGCGAAATATCTAACTTGATGTGTTTAGAATGCTAAAAATTCATGTTATATGTTCCTGCATATTATTCTGCTAACCTTCATGCTTTTCTAAGTAACAATGATGCAACAAAGTGATCAATGTCTTTGAGTCATTCTATTTTCTTTTCCTTCGTGTCTTTATTTCTTTATTTTGCTCTTTGCTCGAGGCCGAGCAAAGGTTAAGTTTGGGGATATTTGATCGGTGTATTTTATATACACCTTTTGAGTCATTTTTAGTTAGTCTTTTGCCCATTTTTGTACAAATATGTGTCGTCTTAGGATAAATTTTCTTTCTTTTGAGTCATAATGGTTTAAAGTGGCACATTGGTGAAAAGGAGCGAAAAGAGGGCAGAAACAGAGGTTCCAGAGCTCAAAAAGCTAGAAATTTGGCAACCCGGGCGAGAAACAGGGCGGCGCCACCAACCAACAGCATCAGAGCGCCACGACGCCCAAAGAACAGAGTCGCAGAGTTTTAGCGCGGCTGCCAGCCAGGCCGCGCCGAGGCGGGAAATCTGTCAAATCCAAATGGGAATGGGCCAAGGCCAAGTAGGAAAAGTTGTTGGACGTTTTATAGGCTATAAAAAGGACATTTTTAGGTCAGATTTAAGGATCCCACTTTGGAGAATTCATCACAACTTGGAGATCAAGATTAGAGACTTTCTTTTAAGTAATTTCTTGTTCTTTATTTTATTTCTTTTTAGTTTATGTTGGATATTAGTTTAGTTCTTGGCATGTCTATGGCTAGGAACTAACTTAATTTAGGGCTTTCCACGTCGAATCGCTTGAAACTCATTATTACGAATTAATGCATGTTTTGGTTTCTTCTTATTATTGTTGAGATTTATTCAATATTTGTTTTGATTGCTTGGTAATTAATTGATCACTAATTATCATAATTTATATGATTTCTAATCGAAATCCGAAAGGGGAGATTGTGAATATGCTATAGTTGAATAAACATAGGTTAAATCGTGGGCGAAAGTACCCCGATACTTGTGTAGCTTAATAGGTTATTGCTCTTAATCCTTCTTTATAGTTAATCTTGTCATCGAAAGATAGAAGGGTTCTATATTGGGGTTGAGTGTTTATATTACCTTAACAGGAGTATAAAACGGCTTAGTTAACCTGTTATCTCAAAATAGAAGAAGAACCATAATTATTTGCATTAACAGGTAAGACGATCGGATAGTTGAGGAGATTTGGAAGCCCTATTTCCACCATATCTGAAGTAAAATAAAGTAATTTAGTTAGCATCTATAATCATAGTTACAAACAATTCATCAAATTATCGGTTACCAAATAGATACCATAGAATAGAGGTTGATAATTGGACACTAATCCCTGAGGACGATAACTCGGTCTTCTAGACTATATTACTTGTCACGACACGTGCACTAGCGTTTAGCGTATGCATAAATCGCGCATCACTGCCCTGACGAGGGCAAATAATCAAATCTATAATGGCAAATCAAGGCACATATGACGACGTCATAATACAATACGAAGTTTGCTGAAGAATGGAGTAATTTCCATTGATTATGTAAAGTCAAAGGACAATATAGTGAATCCTTTAACAAAAGGCATTACAAGAGAGCAAGTCATATTTACATTGTGGGAATGGGCTTAAAGCCTAATACAATGAGTTGTGAACTGGTGGAAACCTAACCTATCATAATTGGAGATCCCATGGTTTAGGTTCAATAGACAAACTAGCTGGGGAAGACTCAAGGAGCGTAAAACACACATATGCTCGTTCCTATGGTGTACTAGTGTGTTAATCCGTTGACGATATAGGGCTAAACTTTTGATCTTAATAATATTAATAGCCATTATGGTGGGATAGTATGGACTATTCTTGATTAATATTACCTATGTGAGATTGATATGGGGTTGCATCTGGGAGAACTGAGATGGCTACGTTCTCTAGAAATTCTCATGAAGATTGGAGTTCATGACCAAAAAGAACACAACCGTAAGAATTGAAATATGTTGGTATGATATGTGTGATGCTTGTTGTCTCGATTGACTACAAAACGTGAATAGTTCAAGGCACTACGTCCACTACTTCATAAGTAGATCCGATAGGTACTCACTACGAGCGGTTCAAGTCCAAAAGACACCGTCTCCGATGCATGTCATATCGCGTTTGTCAGAAATGATAAGTTCCTTTATCTTATTTTCTATCCACATGTGGAGTATTGTTGGATGTGTGAATAGAAAATGTGGGGTATTGTTGGAACTTGTTTGGAATAAGAAGGAAAAGTGATCAACGAAAAATTTCTGGAAAAATTTGGTTGAGCGCCTTGGCGCCGGAACACAGCGCCGCAGCGCCAAAACTCATGCGGGCTATAACAGAAGTCGAGCGTCGTGGCACCCAGAGGCAGCGCCGCGGCGCCTGTAACGGAAATTTCCAGATTTTCAGTTTTTGAACTGAAAAGTTGCACCTCTTCTTCTAAGGTCACAACCTTTGAATGACAGGCTGCATCTGGTCGATTTTTGGTGCTATATAAAGCACAATGATCACTTGTTAGTAAATTCGCAAAGTTCATCTTCTTCTTCCAAACTAAATTTCTGAAGAACACATATAGTAAATTCGCCAGAAGTGAAATTCTTGTGCTAGAACTCTCACTTAGATAGTTGTATCCTCAAGGCAGACGTTTGTAGAACTACAACACAAGTAGGGACGAATTTTTATCTTAGGACACTGCGTCATTACAGGCCTCTACCTAAAAACAAGTTAGTATGTGATGTTCATACTGTTGCTTTCCATTGTTGTTAATTTTTATATAATTAAAGTATCTATATAATAGTGTTGTTGAATTCAATTTCTTTGAATTACATATATTATATTGTGGTTTATACATTAAAGGTCTAAATTGATACTAACATGTTATAGTGTATTATGCGTAGTAAGCATTGAGCTACCACTGTTATCCCTAGCTCAATGTTCATTTTTGACTTCTTTAAGGACATTAATTTTTTTCTTATAAATGTTTCTCTTAATAAGATAGTTTTGAAATTGTATATAGATTATTTAGATAGAGCGTCGTTTATAAAACACTGCATAATAATTGAACTATTTAGGTAAAAAATGAATTTTGGGCCTAACTCAACCTTAAAAGCTAGTTTATAGTTGAGGATTGTCCAAGTCCATATAAGGAGTCCATGTTCCATTCAATATCCGATGTGGGACTCTTAACACTCCCCCGCACGCCCAGACTTTGTTAATTGGAGCGTGTATAATATAATTTGGGGGCCCAACATCGGTGAACAAAGAATTGGAAAGAACTTACCATGTAAAGAATGAATCTTGGGCCTAACTCAAGCCAAAAAACTAACTTATAGGATAAGGATTGTTCAAGTTCATATAAGGAATTCACGTTCCATTCAATATCCGATGTGGGACACTTAACAATTTAGGTAAAAACCAATTGCAGCTCCACTACCTCTATAACTCTATTCATCCCACTAAACAAACGTGAGATTCTTTGGACAGGCAAATAGAATGTTAATTAAAAAGAAAATTTCTGGCCCTGTCTAACTTCCTTATATTTGTTGATTTTATTTTATCTTTAGATAATGTCTTTATATATTTATTTTAAGAAAACTAATGTTACAATTGAAGTACGTAGTATATTACAACGCACAAAACGGTCTGGACAATGATTGCATTTTAAATGGAAATGCCATTATCATGACCAAAAAATAAATTCACAATAAATATAACTTATACACAAACTCACAACATCCAAAAAAAATCGATGCAACTGCTTACAAGTAAATGGAGTTATTTTACTACAAATCTCGATATTTCCAATTAGACCCTAATTAGAATGAGCAAATTGCCAAAATAATACTGTCTAAAAAAATAATTCCCAGAATAGTATTCTTTCAATAATAATTTTCATTTTACTATCATCTTGCCACGTGGATTGTGATGCCACATGTACATTTATTATATTAGATTTTTCTTCATTGATGATATTCTCGGATCAGAACTTCTCGGGTCGGTAGATTTATTTTTTTAAATTGAATTTTCAATAATGAAATTGACATTCTCGAACACATTAACGAGAAATTTGGACGTTGAAATCTATTGTATATCGCGAGATCTTTAGCGAATAAAAAAGAAAATTAGTAACGATTTGGGGGGAAAGTGAAATTGATTGGCAAAACGAACGTTTTTTGAGAAATCGACTGCGCCAAACCGCCTTGCGGCAGTTTATCCGGCTCCGTCTAGAAAAACGACATGAATTGATTATATGAATAGGGTTGAAAAGGTGTAGAAGCGTTTATTTAGTTGTTGGGGGTTTATGACTTTAAAAAATAAATAAAAAAGACAAATAAGACTGTACATGTGGCATCACAATCCACGTAGAAATCCACATGGTAAGATGATAGTACAATGAGAATTATTATTGAAAGAATACTATTCTGAAAATTATTTTTTAAAACAGTATTATTTTGACAATTTGCTCAATAAAAATTGTACTCTACTTAGATAATGACCACAAAATAATTGAGCTAATATTTAAATACAGATTTGGCTTTAAGGAAAGTGAAACGAAAGAGTTTAGAACAAACTTGTACTACCAATTAGACTTCTAGTTGCCTTTTGGCCAAATCAAGTCAATTTCACTTGTGAATTGACTTCCTCTCCTTTATTATTTTTCAATTCAATTTTATTTAAACAATGAGAACGAAGTCCGACTTTCCAAGTAAGTTCCATCGCAAATACTAAAGTGTATTTTTTCCTAGATGGTTGTATCAATTTTGTGTAATTATTGTACTTTTCAAACATAAAGCTAATTAAATACTCAAACTTTTCTATAGACCTCATACCAATTAGATGACATAGTTTTAGCCTTTTAGCAATTCAGCTACTTAATGAGTATGATTGTTTACAAAATATCAGTTAGTGTTAGACCAAGACAAAATTTAACATCAGAAGGTTGGCACAACTTCTATTTGTGCAAATAAAAAATTAACACTGAAGTACATGATTATTAGGGTTGTTACCGGACCGGATCGAGAACCGGACCGATAAGGTTTCGGTCCTGAGTCGAGATCTGGGACCGGACCGATAAGATTTTTTCGGGTCGGGTCCGGGGCCCGGATTTTTTTTTAAATTGAATTTCCAATACTGAAATTGACATTTTCGGAAACATTACCATGAAATTTGGACGTTGAAATTTATTGTATATCGCGGGATATTTAGAATAAAAGGGAAAATTGGTAACCGATTTGGGGGAAAAGTTAGGTGAAACTGACGTCCGAGCGCAAAGTTATGACCATTTAAAGTTCCACCAATTTACAACTACTTTACTTTCTTCTCTCCCTATATTTTATGTCAATGCTTCAAATTAAAACATAAAGTCTACATCACATATATTCTTAAAACATGTAAAATAGTTCAACATTAGGGAATATTGCAATTAAATATAATTAGGGGGGTAATTACCGGGTTACCGGACCGGCTCCTTATCGGTTAGGGTAATTTTCTGGTACTCGTATCCGGACCGATAAGATTTCGGTCCGGGTTTATCGATCCGGTTTTCGGATAATTATCGGGAGTATCCGGACCGATAACAGTCGTAATGATGATTGATTTTTGAAGAAAAAAAATTAATTTAAGCTTTGTCAGTCATGTACTAGTGAATAGTGTTTTTTCTGTGCTAAAAATTTCGAGTAAGTTTCAAAATATTTAAAAAATTGAGTGCTGGCGACTTAAATTATTAATTTTCTATGACTTTCTTTTGTTTAGGCAATTTGGTATTCAAATTTACTACCCGAGTAATTCTAATATGCTTTGTATAAGACCCATTAAAACACACTTTACTAGATTTTTTTTATTTTCTGAGCTAGAACTTGAAATATTTGACGACTTATATGATTTTTGGAAGTGCATGAAACAGCAGTAGATATTTGAGAGGCGTCTGCTAAAGAGACGATTCTATTTTACACTAAACATTATTTATTCCACTTGATCAATGTCTTAACAAATCAGCATCACCATTTTCTATGCTTGTTATTTCTACCAAAGCTCTCAGCAAAGGCTCTCAAATTAACTTCATACAAATTTTTAGTACTATCTTTGTTCCATATTAGTTGTCCTATTTTGCTTTTTGAAAGTTGAGTTGATTAATTTTTGAATTAAAATTGATAGAAACCGTGTATATTTATGAATATTTAGGTTACTTACCATATTTTATAGAATTCTTGTACAAATGTAATTAGGATATTAGTAATATAGTAGAAATATGTTTTTTCATATTTAGAGATTGCATATTGTATATGTAGACTTCTTCATTAATGAAAATAATCAAGGAATTATTCTCTTACATTGTATCCGAAATTTTGGGCAAAATTTTCTTCTCCCAACTACACTTCCGCCACCTAACACCCTAGGAATCCGCGATTCCGACACCTTTTTCTTCTAAAAAAATTCCCCTCTTCCCAAATTCTCTTCCTAATCCATATGGTGGATTTTATGAATGTCTCAACTTATTGTAAAAGGATAAAGGAATTGGCGGATCAAATCAAGAACATTGGTGCGCCCGTCACGAATGATCGTCTTGTTCTTCAGATGGTTGCCGGCCTATCTGAGACCTATAATGGTGTTGTGACTCCTCTTCGTCAAAATATTCATTTTCCTCCGTTTTATCAAGTCCAGTCTATGTTCACCATTGAAGAGGCGGAGTTGGCTAAAAAGGTCACAACTGGAGCAACCTCCGTCATGATGGCCGCCTCGCCACAAAATTCCTACTCTCCATCATCTCAGCTAATTTCACTCCAAATTGAAACGGGGGTGGAAAATGGGCTCAAAATCATAAGTTCGGCGGAAAAAGTGGCGACCGCGGCGTCGGCAAAGGCGACAGCCACGAGGGTAGCAGTGGTAAGGGTGATAACCGGCAGGGGCAACCAGAGCTTGGGCCAGGGTAGTGGCCTGGGTAGGACCAACAGTGTCGGTGGCCCAACCGCCCACTAGCCCTTTCCGCCTTACCAGTCATTGGGCGGCCACCACAGAGGCCCAATTCATGGTGGTCACCGATCACCGACTGTCAGCTTGTTAGCGAGCCTTCATGGCCATGGCGGAATAGTTTCGACACCCACGGATATATGCCCCTCACTTAATTAAAAATTTGGTGTCTATTTGAAAATTCACAACTGATATTTGCGTTTCTGTTAACTTTGACACTTTTTGAATTTTTTGTAAAGGATTTCAACACGGGGATACCTCTAATGAGGTGTAATAGTCGGGGAGAGATTTATCCAATCACCATCACCACCATTTCCACCAGTCAAGCCACACCTTCCATATTTATCGCTTTTGCTCCTTCCTTGTGGCATGCCCGTTTGGGTCATCTGGAGTCGTCTATTATTTCTTCTCTTAAAAATAATAATTTCATTGATTGTACGAGTACGCGTAGTACTCATATTTGTCCTTCTTGTCCTCTAGGAAAACCTGTTAGATTACCGTTTGTCGCCTCTACTTCTAGTACGTTGATGCCTTTTGACATTATTCATAGTAATTTATGGACATCTCCCGTTTTGAGTTCTTTGTGCCATCATTATTATATTTTATTTTTGGATGATTATTCTAATTTTGTGTGGACCTTTCCTTTGTCTAAAAAATCTTAAGTTTTTTCCACATTCTTAAAATTCGTACCCAATTTGCACGAAAAATTAAAAATATCTAATGTGATAATGGTAGGGAATATGATAATGGGGCATTTGGGTAATTTTGTGACACTCATGGCATATCTTTTTGGTTTTCTTGTCCTCATACGTCCTCGCAAATGGGAAGGCCGAAAGAAAAATTCGTACCATTAATAATATTGTCCGAACCTTACTAGCACATGCTTCATTACCTCCATCTTTTTGGTATCATGCATTACAAATGGCGACATACCTCCATAACATTCTCTCTAATAAAGGTTTAGCATATCAATCCCCACTTAAATTTCTTTAATATGAAGATCCATCGTATTATCATCTTAGGGTGTTTGTGCTATCCATTTTTTTCGTGTCGAGTGCTTATAAGTTTGTGGACGATGCTCCCTCCCCGTATATTCTATAATAGTGGGTCCGAGAGTCAAATCTGTCAGTAGGCCCACTACCTGCTGGCCAAAATAATCTCGACAATGTTCCAGCCTCTCAACCCAGTTCCAAGACCCAGCCCAGTGGCGATCTTGGCCCAGTTTCTGGCCTAAATTTTTCTCATTCTCCTCTGGGTCGTCAAGGCATGCTGGTTAGTCCACCACTGACCCAATAATTACCCAAATCCCATCAAATTCTATCTCATGTTAAGGTTCCGTTATGCGTAGCCAACAGGGTATTTAAATCAAAATGACATTTTAATCTTAATTCTAATGTCACTAAATCACCCTTACCACGTAACCCAGTGTCTGCCATTTATGATCCGAATTGGAAAATGGTCATGGTTGACAAATATAATGCTCTTATTGAAAATAAGACGTGAGATTTGTTGCCCCATCTGCTTGGTGTTCATATTATTCGGTCTATGTGAATTTTTACTCATAAAGAAAATTCAGACGGATCTTTTGAGAGACATAAGACCCGTCTTGTATGTAATGACAAAACACAACAGGTTGGGATAGATTGTGGAGAGACATGTCCGGTGGTCAAACCGACAACTACTCGCACAATGCTTAGTATGGCTCTTGGCCCATTCATCAGCTGGATATGAAAAATGCTTTCTTACACGGTGATCTTAAGGAGACAGTATACATGCATCAGCCCGTGAGTTTTAAGGACCTCAATTATCCTCACCATGTTTGTTTGCTGAAAAAGTCCTTATATGGGATTAAGCAGGTCCCACGGGCTTGGTATAAGAGGTTTGCAGATTATGTGTCTACTATTGGGTTTTCTCACAGCAGGTTTGATCATTCTCTGTTCACCTATCGTCGTGGTACTTCTCTAACAAACATTTTGTTATATGTGGATGGTATTATTTTGATTGTCTCCTCTGATAATTTGCGCAAGTTTATAATGACTCTTCTCAGTTCAGAATTTGCTATGAAAGACTTATGTCCCTTGAGTTATTTTTTGGAAATAGCTGTCACTCGTCATGCAAGTGGTCTATTTTTATCACATAGGAAGTATGCGGCTGAGATTATTGAGAGAGCCGACATGTCATCTTGTAAGTGTCAGGATATTTTTGTATGCTTAACGCAAGTGTACGTATCGTTACAAGTAATATAGTCTGGTAAGACCGAATATCATCCTCAGAGACTGGTTTCTAATTACCGAACATCTATTCTAGGTTATCTATTTGGCAAACGATGGTTGATTTGAGTTTTTATCTAACACTACTAGAGTAATTGCAAGAATTAAACTAAATTACTTCAGTTTAATCAGTTATGATGGAAATATGGCTTCCAATATCCTCAACTATCCACTCTTTTCAATCCTTAATGCAACTAGAATGACTTCTTCTTTTACGTTAAGATAGCGGTTAACTAGACTGTCTTATATTTCGGTTAGGATATATAATCGCTCAACCCCAGTGCAGAAACCTTCTATATTTCTATGATAGGTTTTACCACATAGGAGGATTAAGAACAATAACCTATAATGCTACACAAGTATCAAGGTACTTTCGTCCGCGATTTTAACCTATGTCTATTCAATTACAGCATATCCAAATCTCTCCTCTCAGTTCTTGATTCGAAATCATATAGATTATGATAATTAGTGATCAATTAACTATCAAACATTCATACCAATATTGAATAAATCTTAATCAAGTGGAGAAGAAATCAAACTAATACATTAATTCATGAAAGAGAGTTTCAAGTGATTCAATAGAAAAACTCTAATAAAGTGTTTAGCTCCTAGTCATAGACATGTTAAGAACTAATACAAATCCAAACATGAACTGAATTGAAAACTAAAGAAAATAAAATTACTTAGAACTAGGTCTCCAATTGTAGCCTTCAAAGTTGTGTTGCGTTCTGAGAGATGATATGTGATGGTATAATCCCTAAAATATGTCCCAAAGGTTTATATATGTTGTCAACAACGTGTGCCTTGGACCCTTTTTCCCCTCGCCAATTCTATTTCGTACTGGAAATTCCCGCATCGGCACCGCGGTACTACAGAATGGCACCGTGGTGCCGAAAGTACTGCGGCTTCTCAGTAATTATGGCACTGCGGTCCTGCAGTCCGGCACCGCGGTCCTGCAGTCTTTCGTCCTGATCTGCCAACTTTCGTCCTTTTTGCTTCGGGAGCTCCTTTTCTGCCCACTTTTAGCTTCTTTTTGCCATTTTGTCATTTTGAACCGATGTGACTCAAAAGAAAGAAAAACGACACTACACGACACTTATTTATACGAAAATGGGAAAAATACTAACTGAAAATGACTCAAAAAGCGTATACAAAATACACCTAACAGTAAGTCTTTTTCTACTCTGGTTGATACCAAACCGAAGCTGAGTGGTGCGTCTAGCACACCATATGAGGATCCCACCCACTATCGTAGTCTTGCAGGGGCTCTTTAATATCTTACATTCACAAGATCATATATTACTTATGCAGTTCAACAAGTGTTTTTATTTATACATGATCCGCGGATTAAGCACATGCATGCGCTCAAACGCATTATACGATACATACAGAGCACACTTGATTATGAGTTGCATTTATATCCATCTTCCGTCTCTACTCTCGTATATTATACAGATGCAGATTGGGGTGGATGTCCAGATACCAGACGTTCAACTTCTGGTTATTGTATTTTTCTTGGTGATAACTTGGTCTCTTGGTCGGTAAAATGTCAGGCTACTTTATCGTGATCCAGTGCAGAGGCCGAGTATAGTGGCGTAGCCAATGTGGTGTCTGAGTCATGTTGGTTGCGTAATCTTTTATTAGAGCTTCACTTTCCTCTTTAGAAAGCTACCTTCGTCTACTGTGATAATATTAGTGTCGTCTATCTCTTTGGGAATCCGGTCCAACTGTTAGGCGATTTTCATGTGCTCAACACAAGTGTACGTATCGTTATAAGTAATATAGTATGTAAGACCGAATATCATCCACAGAGACTGGTTATCAAATACCGATTATCTATTCTATGATTTCTATTTGGTGAACGTTAATTTGTTTGTATTTTTATCTAATAACTAAGACTAAGTAATTGCATAAAATGAACTAATTATGATAATACTTTGATTTAAATCAGTTATGATGGAAATATGGCTTCCAATATCCTCGACTATCCACTATTTTCAATCTTTAATGCAACTAGAATGACTTCTTCTTCTACGTTAAGATATCGGTTAACTAGACTGTCTTATATTCCGGTTAGGATATATAATCTCTCAACCTCAGTGCAGAACCCTTCTATATTTCTATGATAGGATTTACCACATAGGAGGATTAAGAACAATAACCTATAATGCTACACAAGTATCGGGGTACTTTCGTCCGCGATTTTAACCTATGTCTATTCAATTACAGCATATCCAAATCTCTCATCTCGGTTCTTGATTCGAAATCATATAGATTATGATAATTAATGTACAGTTAACTATCAAACATTCATACCAATATTGAATAAATCTTAATCAAGTGAAGAAGAAATCAAACTAATGCATTAATTAAATGAAATAGAGTTTCAAGCGATTCAATAGGAAAGTCCTAATAAAGTAATTAGCTCCTAGACATTGACATGCTAAGAACTAATACAAAATCCAACATAAACTGAAATAAAACAAAGGAAAGAAAAGAACTTGAACCAAAGTTGTCTCCAATCTTGTGTCATAGCCTCATTTCTTCTCCCCAAAGTAGAATGATCAGATAGAGAATAATCCCTAGGTCTTATAGATGCAAAAATCACGTTTTGGACCCTTTTGCCCTTCGAAAAATCAAACTTTTCTCGCCCAGTTCCGCGTCGGCACCGCAGTGCCGAAAGTACTGCAGCAAATTTTTCCTAAACCTTGTCCTTTTCTCGTCCGGACTACGTCTGATTTCTTCTATACTTCCCGGGACTTCTTAGGCTTCATTCATTGGCCCTTTTAGTGTGCAATTCCATCTAAATCAAGCTCGTTTCATCCTCTTTTTGTCATTTCTCCATTTAGGACCGCTGTGACTCAAAAGAAAGAAAAATAGACCTAATACTATACTAAACACAAACGAAATGAGTAAAATACTAACTAAAAATGACTCAAAAAGTGTATATAAAATATGCCTAACAAACCTCCAAACTTAAACTTTACTCGCCTTCGAGTAAAGCAGTAAACAAAAACAAAAACAAAAACAAAAATAAAACAAACTCTGACTCTACGAAATAGATCAAGTAGCTATAGCAATGCTTCTTCAAAATCATGGATGAAAGATGGATAATATGTTATAACATATATAACATGAATAATCAGCAATCTAGAATTTCAAGTTAGATATTTCGCAAATTCACTTAGATCATGGTCAATGAAAATACAAACACCTAACCTATGCATGTCAATTTCATTCCATCTTTCCAAAAATGCAATAGACATGTTTACTTGTTATTCTCCACTAATCATAGACATACACATTAAAGATCATCAGGACTTTCAAGGGTTGTAATGTAGGCTTAGGCAGAGGTAGGTAAAAATAGGCATTTAAGCTCAATTAAACGACACATTATCTCTAATGTATGAAGACTAAAAATAAGGGACACCTTACTGACACAGCACATCGATCATAACGAAGGTCTGGGATGAGATTGTGTAAATTGCACATCTTTTGGGTTCTCTGAAGTTTCAGCGCTTTTGATTCTTTCCCTCTTAGGGTCAGTCCTTAGTCCATCTGTCATCAAAACATAAGACAAAACCCAAGACCGTGAGACTGTTCAAGATAAAATAAAACAAAAATTAAAATAACATAATTAAAAATATTGGGTTGCCTCCCTACAAGCGCTGTCTTTAACGTCTTTTAGCTTGACGGATTTAACCTTTACTAGTGCTCATTGGATCATTCTGCGAACTGCTTGCAATCCGCACAGTCATTGTTGAAGGTCTCACTTTTCCTACAACACTTTTTTCAAACAAGGGCCTCATATCTAATATTATCCCCAATTACACAAGGCACGCTTGTCTTCTAGGCTCTCTATAATGTAGGGATTAGTGAAACTCCCTACATCTCTCAACTTTTGGGGGTGCCCTTGAGGGTATGGACTTTCTGGTTGGGGCTCAGCAATGATTGTTGGTGGTGTCTTTTCTGCAACGGGTATAGGAAAAAGAAGTTCCAAGGAATCCAAAAAGGTGAAAAACTAGATCTCAGAAACCTCTTCTTTATCTACACCAACTATCTCTCTCAATTCCTCATTATTCTCAACAACTTGTTGTGGTTCAGGTTTCTCACTCTGCTTATCACTCTCCACAACTATGTCTCTAGGCATATTTTCTTGCTGTACATTAATCACCATATCCATCAGCTGCTCTATTTGTGTCTCCAAATTTTTGAGGGACACCCTTGTCTCAGCCATAAACTGATTCTGGCACTTGGTGAGCTCATGTATGGTTGTATGCAACTCATCTAGATCTTCTTCTTGATCATGTGGGTTAGGTTGTTGTTGATGATTCCACTGCCCCTGATAGTAGTTGTAGTCCATGTGCCCTGTTTTTTTTACTCTAGCTTTACCTACAAAATAAGAAAAACAACAAACACTGATAAAAAGATGTTGGCAGAACAAGTTAGAAACTTGTTCATGGAGCAACCAAATTAGAAATAAAAATAGATAATTCGATATTGAAAGTACGTCAGTCCCCGGCAACGGCGCCAAAAACTTGTTAGGCGATTTCCACGTGCTCAACGCAAGCGTACGTATTGTTACTAGTAATATAGTTTGTAAGACCGAATATCGTCCACAGAGACTGGTTATCAAGTACCGATTATCTATTCTATGGTTTCTATTTGGTGAACGTTAATTTGTTTGTATTTTTATTTAATAACTAAGACTAAGTAATTGCAGAAAATGAACTAATTATGATAATACTTTGGTTTAAATCAGTTATGATGGAAATAGGGCTTCCAATATCCTCGACTATCCACTCTTTTCAATCCTTAATGCAACTAGAATGACTTCTTCTACGTTAAGATAACGGTTAACTAGACTGTCTTATATTCCGGTTAGGATATATAATCGCTAAACCCCAGTGCAAAACCCTTCTATATTTCTATGATAGGATTTACCACATAGGAGGATTAAGAACAATAACCTATAATGCTACACAAGTATCGGGGTACTTTCGTCCGCGATTGTAACCTATGTCTATTCAATTACAGCATATCCAAATCTCTCCTCTCAGTTCTTGATTCGAAATCATATAGATTATGATAATTAATGGCCAGTTAACTATCGAACATTCATACCAATATTGAATAAATCTTAATCAAGTGAAGAAGAAATCAAACTAATGCATTAATTAATGAAATAGAGTTTCAAGCGATTCAATAGGAAAGTCCTAATAAAGTAATTAGCTCCTAGACATTGACATGCTAAGAACTAATACAAAATCCAACATAAACTGAAATATAACAAAGGAAAGAAAAACAACTTGAACCAAAGTTGTCTCCAATCTTGTGTTGTAGCCTCTTTTCTTCTCCCCAAAGTAGAATGATCAGATATAGAATAATCCCTAGGTCTTATAGATGCAAAAATCACGTTTTGGACCCTTTTGCCCTTCGAAAAATCAGACTTTTCTCGCCCAGTTCCGCGTCGGCACCGCGGTGCCGAAAGTACTGCAACAATGTTTTTCCGAAACCTTTTCCTTTTCTCGTCCGGACTTCGTCTGATTCTTCTATACTTCCGGGACTTCTTAGGCTTTATTCCTTGGCCCTTTTAGTGTGCAATTCCATCTAAATCAAGCTTGTTTCATCCTCTTTTTGCCATTTCTCCATTAGGACCGTTGTGACTCAAAAGAAAGAAAAATAGACCTAATACTATACTAAACACAAACGAAATGAGTAAAATACTAACTAAAGATGACTCAAAAAGTGTATATAAAATACTCCTAACACCAAAATCAGCGCACTAAACATATCGAGATGGATATTCACTTTTTTCGCGAAAAGGTAACTCGTGGACAAGTACGTGTCTTACATGTCCCTTCAAGGTACCAAATTGTTGACATCTTTACTAAGGATCTTCTCTTGATTTTGTTTGAATATTTTAGGGACAGTCTCAGCGTATGACAACCACCCGCTATGACTGCAGAGGTGTGATAGAAACCGTGTATATTTGTGAATATTTAGGTTACTTACCATATTTTGTAGAATTCTTGTACAAGTGTAATTAAGATATTAGTATTATAGTATGAATAATATTTTTCATATTTAGAGATTGTATATTGCATATAGACCTCTTTATTAATGAAAATAATTAAGGCATTATTCTCTTATAAAACTTGGATAAGATCAAATTTAATATTTTTGTTGTCAATACTCAATAGTAAGTTAATTTGTATCTAACATTTAGCTAAAGATAAACATGCTAAGAAAATCAAAGAGGAGCTGCTGACAATGATCGTAACATATTTCAAGGAATTTATCCGACAATAAAATGTTCATGAAAATGATATTGTCAATGTGACAATGTCATTACACATAACGTGATGTCATCTTTGTCTTAACTAATTAAACTTCATTTCATTATTCTAAGATTCAACAGTATATATGTTCTAATTAATTGGAAAGCTAATGTACTACTATAAAGGAGTTGTTCTCCTGAAATCTTTCTATATATGAGCTAGAAATAAGGTTCCATTTTTTGAAGGATGAATGGTCGAGGTAGAGAAAAAGCGACATATTGGCTCATTTATTTTTATTAAAATTAAAAATTTAAATATCTAAATATAAATACATATATGAATATTAAGATACTATATTAAAATTTAAATACTAATAAATAGTTAAGATTGTTTGATTTTTCAATAATATAAAGTTTGTCTTTATTTTAAAATTACTAAATATAAAATTCAAATAAAATCCTAAGTAATCTAATACAATCTCACCAAAATATATTTTAAAATTTTGCCCTAGATCTCGTTAAAAATACTACTTATTATGAAACAGAGGGAGTAAGATCTATTCAAACTCATTAAGTGATTGTAACATTAAAAACAATCAAACTAAATATGATTAAGATTTGAATAATTAAAAATAAGATTTAAAAATAAACGTACTCAAAAATTGAGATCTAAATGAGTAAGATTAAAACTTTCATTAACAACTACATACCCAGTGTAATTCACATCGTGGGTCTAGGAAAGGTAGAGTGTACACAAACTTTACCTCTACTTTGGTAGGTAGAACAGTTGTTTCCGGGAGACCCTTGACTCTTAGAAGGGAAAATTAATTGCACTTTTTTTAAATAAAGTGAAAAATGAAAATATAAATTAATTTTGAGCCGTGAGATGTTCTTGTTAAATATACTGATATTACCGTGATATACATTTAATGTATATCACGGTTTGGTCCAAAAAGACATTTTAATTTAAATTCTAATGTTTTTAAATCACTCTTACCCCGTAATCTTGTGTCCGCTTTAAATGACCCGAATTGGAAAATTTTCATGACCGACGAATATAATGCTCTTATTGATAATAAGACGTGGGAGTTGGTACCCCGTTCATCTGGTGTTAATATTATTCGGTCTATGTGGTTTTTGCTCATAAGAATAATTCTGACGGTTCTTTTGCGAGGTATAAGACTCGGCTTGTAGGTGATGGTAAGACTCAGCAGGTGGGTTGTTAGGCGTATTTTATATACACTTTTTGAGTCATTTTTAGTTAGTATTTTTTCCATTTTTGTTTAGATAAGTGTCGTGTTAGGGTCGTTTTCTTTCTTTTGAGTCACAGCGGTTCAAAAAGGTAAAAAGAGCGAAAAGTGGGCACAAAAGGAGGGTCCCGAGGCAAAAAGGACGAAAGTTGGCAATTCAGGACAAACTACTTCAGCACTGCGGTGCCGTTCATACAGGACCGCGGTACCATAATTACTGAGAGGTTGCAGGACTTTCGGCACCGCGGTGCCAATGCGGGGAATTTCAGATCCGAAGTAAATTTGGCCAAGGAAAGAAGGGTCCATAGGGCACGAAATTTGCAACATTATTAAGCCCTATGGATTAGTCTAGTGAGGAGAGGGGGTCATTCTAACACAACACATCACAGGGCAAGGATTGGAAGCTATAATTGGAGACTTTAGTTCGCAATACTTTTCTTTCTTTCTTTTTAATTCAGTTTATGCTTGGAATTGTATTAGTTCTTAGCGTGACTATGGCTATGAGCTAAACACTTTATTAGGGCTTTTCTTTTAAATCGCTTGAAACTCTATCTCATGACTTAATGCATTAGTTTGATTTATTCTTCACTTGATTAAGATTTATTCAATAATTTGTATGAATGTTTGATAATTAATTGATCACTAATTATCATAATCTATATGATTTCGAATCAAGAACCGAGAGGAGAGATTTAGATATGCTGTAATTGAATAGACATAGGTTAAAATCGCGGACGAAAGTACCCCGATACTTGTGTAGCATTATAGGTTATTGTTCTTAATCCTCCTATGTGGTAAATTCTATCACACAAATATAGAAGGGTACTGCACTGGGGTTGAGCGATTATATATCCTAACCGGGATATAAGACAGTCTAGTTAACCGCTATCTTAACGTAGAAGAAGAAGTCATTCTAGTTGCATTAAGGATTGAATAGAGTGGATAGTCGAGGATTTTGGAAGTCCTAATTCCTTCATAACTGATTAAACCCCAATAATTTAGATTACTTCTCGCAATTATTCTAGTAATTAGATAAAAACCCAAACCAAATATCGTTTGCCAAATAGATAATCTAGAATAGATGTTCGGTAATTAGAAACCGTCTCCGTGGACGATAAACTCGGTCTTACAAACTATATTACTTGTGAACGATACATACACTTGCGTGAGCAATTGGACACGGTCCGAACAAGTTTTTGGCGTTGTTGCCGGGGACTGACGTACTTTTAATATCGAATTATCTATTCTTATTTCAAATTTCATTTGTATATATTCGGTTATGTTATTTTATTTCTAATTTGGTTGCTCCAGGAACAAGTTTCTAACTTGTTCTACGAGCATCTTTTTATCACTTTTTGTTGTTGTTCTTATTTTGTAGGTATAGTTGGAAAAAAAATGGACTACTACTACTATCAGGGGCAGTGGAATCAGCAACAACAGCTTAACCCACAGGTTCCACAGGAAGATCAAAATGAGTTGCAGGTAACCATACTCAGGCTCACCAAATGTCAGACTCAGTTTATGGCTGAGACAAATGTGTCCCTCAAAAATTTGGAGACACAAATAGGACAGCTGATGGATATGGTGATCAATGTACCGCAAGAAAATCTGTCTAGCGACACAGTTATGGGGGGTGATAGGCAGAGTGAGGAACCTGAACCACAACAAGTTGTTGAGAATAATGAGGAATTGAGATAGATAGTTGGTGTAGAGAAAGAAGAGGTTACCGAGATCTAAATTTTCACCTTTTTGGATTCCTGGGATTTTTTTTTCTATATCTGTTGCAGAAAAGACACCACCAACTATCATTGCTGAGCCCCAATCAGAAAGTCCATACCCTCAAGGACACCCCCAAAAGTTGAGAGATGTAGGAGTTTCACTGATCTTTACATTATAGAGAGCCTAGAAGACAAGTCTGTCATGTGTAATTGGGGGATAATCTTAGATATGAGACCCTTGTTTGAAAAAAGTGTTGTAGGAGAAGTGAGACCTGCAAAAATAACTGTGCGGATTGCAAGCGGTTCGCAGAAGGTTCCACTGGGCACTAGTAAAGATTAATTGCGTCCGGCTAAAAGTCATTAAAGACAACGCTACTTGGAAGGCAACCCAATGTTTTGATTATGTTATTTAAATTTTTGTTTTAGTTTGTTTTATTTTGAATTGATCAGTCTCACGATCTGGTATGTTGAGTGTTGTGGATGACAGATAAAATAAGGGATTGAGAAAAGTACTGCAAAAACGGGAGAAATTTGGCATAGCGTCGCGGCGCCATAATGCAAGGGTCGCGGCTGTAAAATCCGGAAAAAAAAAATAATAATAATATATAGTTGTGGTTGAGTTAATAAAAATATATATATATAAGAAAACAAAGAATAAATTGCATGGGATAGAGTTAGTGTTAAAGTTGGATAAATAGATATATAAAATGAAAATAAGAAAACAAAAAAAAAGAAAACAAAACAAAAAAAAAATGAAGGCATGCAGTGCATTTGCACGTCCATCCCCTTCCCTTTACCCCTTCCCCCTTTTCATTTCCCCTCCAACTCTTGTCATTTCACCTCCCATAGGTTATAGAAAACTCTCCACTTATACATTGTATTTACACACAAACAAAGTACATAACATAAAGGTTAGAAAATCAGAAAAAAACAAGTGAAAAGAAGAGGAAAAAAATACCAAGAGTGCAAGAAGAACAAGAAGCAAAATACTAGAGAAGTAAGGATAATTTTAGCAACCACACAACAATAATCTTCACACTTACAAGGTGAGTTTTCTCACTCAGAAATTCTTGGTAACATCCTTTATTTTTAGTTCAATACATGTTGGAATAAGAATTGAGTGTTGAAAAGAAATATTGAACTTTTGATGGTTTAGATAACTAGTTGCGCCATGAACTTTACGAACTGTTCTCACTGAGTTATAATTGTTAGAATTTGATGAAATTCGGAAGAATTGTACACCTCTCTAATATGATCATATAGAACCAAAAATGAGGTAAAATGGACATACGGTTTGAAAGTTATAATAGTTCAAAGTTCCTGCCTTAGATTTGGTCGAAATTCGGAAAGGCATAATTACGGACTGTTTTTATTGAGTTTTACTTATTAGAATTATATGAAAATTTACATGGTTGTAAATCTCTCTGTTACGGACAGATATATATAAAGATTTATTAAAACGGACTTACGAGTTGAGAGTTATTGTAGTTTGAAGTTGCTGCCTCGGATTCGTCGGAATCCAGAAGGGCAGGACGTTGAAACGTAAAACTGTACTAATATGTGGGGAATATGAAAATTGTTGCTAAATGAAAGTTCTAGATCTCTTTGTTGTGGACATTTTGAGTCCTTACGGGGGTCTATCCGACTTACGGATTGAGAGTTATCGCTGTTTAAAGTTTCTGCCTCGGATCTATCGAGATCCAGGAAGGGCAGCGAATAAAAGTGTAAAACTGTATCAAATGGTACAGAATATGAAAGAATGGTTCATATGGAGACGTGTAGCTCTCTGTCCTCGTCGTTTTGAGAATTTATGGGGATTGAACGGGTTTACAGATTAGGAGTTATGACTATTATAAGATTGGGTGTTGTTTAATAAAAATTCTGCCGAAACAAATTTCATGTGGCTGTTTTGAGGATACATTTGTGTTAGTTACCCAAAGTAGTTTTAAATGAAATTTGGTACAGTGAAAGATCCCCGTCTTACCTTAGTTTCCGCTTGAGAAACACCTTAGTTGGAGTTATGGTTAAAAAGTTATAATCGTTACAAGTATGAATGACGGAATGTTAGAAAAGAGAATAATATTTATTTGATCTTCTGAAAAATATGAAAAGTGAATACGTGTTCACATAAATATATAAATACATAATGGATCGGGTTGCACGCCGCAACAAAACGTAAAGTGAATATATGTTCACAAATACGTAAATATAATGGATCGGGTTGCACGCCGCAACAAAACGTAAAGTGAATATATGTTCACAAATACGTAAATATAATGGATCGGGTTGCGCGCGGCAAAGAAACGTAAAGTGAATACGCGTTCACAGATAAGTAAACATAATGGATCGGGTTGCACGCCTCAACAAAACGTAAAGTGAATTTTATTTCACAAATACGTAAATATAATGGATCGGGTTGCACGCCGCAACAAAACGTAAAGTGAATACACGTTCACAAATACGTAAACATAATGGATCGGGTTGCACGCCGCAACAAAACGTAAAGTGAATACGTGTTCACAAATACGTAAATATAATGGATCGGGTTGCATGCCGCAACAAATATGAAAGATGAATACATGTTCACCTATATATAAATATAAAAAGTGAATACGCGTTCACAAATATATAAATGTAATAAACATATGGAAATGCAGGGGAATGTCTTGACGTATAATATGAGATAAAATGAAGTGTTAGTTAAACCGATAATTTCTTATGAGGAATTGTTGCATATTTAAAAATGTTGTAACCTGATATGTTTTGCAATATGCTTATTACGTTATAATGTGATTGCACTTGGAATATTGTGATGTTACTTTGAATTGCAGGGTAAGGTTCTCACTCATTGAGATGGTAGGTGACTCTTTATTTAACATGTTTCAGAAAGCGTGATAGAGGAAAGGCTCCACGCAAGGCTAGCGATCGTCCATGACCTCTTGTCTTACCAAGTCCATTGCTTGGGCTTGGTACTCGTCGAGTTCGAATGTCGGTTCGATGTCTCGAAATGCCGTGTGGAATGGTCTCCTTCCAACTTAGAATAATATTTGTCGGTATGTCTATGTAGAAACAATATTTGCAGTATGGGCTCGCGTTATATTTTCAATAAAGTCATAAACAAATTTCTTTATTGTTATTTTTATTAATAGCTCGTATTTGAATATAAGTTTAAATTTCTAAATAAAGAGAATTAAATGGTGCTCTGGTGGAAAATAATTGTCAGTGCCATCACGCCTAAGTAAAGACTTAGGAAAATTTGGGGCGTGACAAGTTGGTATCAAAGCTAAACCAGTTAGGAGATTTTAGGAAGTTTCTTGAGTCGGGTGTTTGAGCGGTTACTTATTGCGGACGGTGTGCGCGCCCTTAGTAATAAGTGAACGGAATAACATCCTAAAGTTTCACTTCTTTCATACTCTTCTCGTGCCTATCTTGAGTCTTTTCAAAGACTTGGTTCTCGTACTACCTCCTTCAAAGGATTGTGGAAGGGAGTGTACAACGATAAAATAACCAGATGTATTGCACCAAGGCCGAAAGGTAGGAGAGGTACCGAGATAGACTATGGGGCAAATTTTGTGAGAAGAAGGGAACATATCTATACAGGGAAGGACTACAAGTCTAACCCAATAGTATTTCTCGATGAGGTAGAAAACCTACTGTTTACACGAGGATGTGTGGAGACGCATGACGTCAATTTTGTAATCGCACGATTAGTGGACGACACACGGGTGTGGTGGAGAAATTTTAGAAGAAATCGTCCCCCGAGGTCACCACCAATGACTTGGGGAAGATTCAGAGCGGCATTCATTGAGAAATTTATGCCTAATACGCGCAAGGATGCGCTCAGACGGGAGTTTGAACAATTGAAGCAAGGTGACCGCAGTGTACAAGAATATGATACACAGTTCGTGAGGTTATCGACATACAACACACATGTCGTCCCTACAGAAATGGATAGAGTCAAGCGATTTGTAGAGGGTTTAAACCCGAACATAACAGAGAAGATGGTGGCGTTAGCCAACGATCGAACTTATCTTCAGATTGTCGATATGGCTTTGAGGGTATAAGGTTTCGCTAAAGCAAAAAGAGAATATTCACAGAAGAGATTTCGGACGTCAGGATCATTTAACCAGAGTCAAAATCAGAAGCAGGAGTTTAGTAAAGGATCTTCAGGACCGAACCAATCAGAGGCGATCTTATTTCAAGCCTAAGGGGCACAGTTGGTCTAATTACCAAGGTAGCAGGAACAAGACCACCAACCCTAACACAGGAGGTGACAAACCGATTTGTAAGATTTGTCAAAGGAAACACAATGGAGAATGTCGGCTCTTAACGAAGACATGTTATAATCATGGAGAGTCGTGCCACTATGCCGGGAGTGCAAGAAGGGGACCCAAACTCGGTTTTCTCATGAGGTCAAAAGAAACCACAATCGTCACAAGGAAAATCAGAAACCAATCCGGAGATTTTGAGAGTTCAATGATCCGGCAATCCTAACCTCATGCTTTACCCAAGAGGAATGAGGATGAGATATATAATCACGGTGGCCAAAGGTATTTTGTTTGTCTCAAGTATTCCAGCACTTGTATTGTATGATCTCGATTCTACATTTTTGTATATGTCAGTGAGTTGTGCTAAAGATTTACACATAGAACCTTCCTATTTAAGTGACCCATTTGAGGTTATGACACCGGTAGGGGCCTCAGTTGGACCTCTCGAGTAGTTAAAAAAAAATTCCTTTAGAAGTGAATGGTAGAGGAACAATAGTAAACCTAGTACTACTTGATATGGTAGACTTTGACATCATTTTGGGTATGGATTGGTTGTCAGCATGTTATGCCATGTTAGATTGCCGGCGAAAGATAGTGAAATTATTTTTTTCCCGGAAAACCAGAAGTTGTTATAAAGGGAAGGATTGGAATATCCTCACATCAGCTTATTTCCTACCTTAGGTCTCAAAAGTGATTAAGGAGTCACAAAGTGGAGTTTGCTATAGAGTTAATTCCGGGTTCAAGACCCATTTCTATTCCTCCATATCGAATGGCCCCAGCTGAATTGAGGGAGTTAAAAGAACAATTGAAAGCTCTTCTGGATAAAGGCTTTATAAGGCCTAGTGTTTCCCCTTGGGGTGCACCAGTCCTGTTTGTGAAAAAGAAAGACGGATCGCTCCGAATGTGCATCGATTATCGGCAGCTCAATAAGGTCGCGATCAAGAACCGATACCCATTACCAAGAATCGATGATTTTTTGACCAACTTCAGGGAGCTAGCTATTTTTCCAAGATTGATCTCCGTTCGATATCATCGGTGAAAATAAATCCGGATGATATATCCAAAGCGACGCTTTAGGACCGTCTGCCATTATGAGTTCTTGGTCATGTCTTTTGGGTTAACCAATGCCCCAACAACTTTTATGGATTTAATGAACATAATCCTCAAACCATTTCTAGATTTGTTCGTGATTGTGTTCATAGATGATATCCTAATCTACAGTAAGAGTGTTGAGGAACATGAAGAGCATCTGAGGGTAGTGCTTCAAGTCTTGAAACATGAGAGACTATATGCTAAATTTTCAAAGTGTGAATTTTGGTTGGAAAAGGTAGTCTTTTTGGGCCATGTTGTGTCAAGGGATGGAATTATGGTAGACCCGTAAGATAGAAGCGGTAAGCGCCAAAACCACTCAAACGGAGGTTAGAAGTTTCTTGGGTTTGGTGGGTATTATAGAAGATTCGTAAAGGTTTTCTAGTCTTGCTGCTCACGACCGGTTGACTCAAAGCGGTTAAGTACCGATGGTCGAAGCATGTGAAGCAAGTTTTGAAACTAAAGGAATTATTGACTCGCACTGATCCTAACCTTACCATCGGGACAAGAAGGGTTCACCGCCTCTGCGATGCCTCTAGAGTTGGGTTAGGATGTGTCTTGATGCGATTTGGAAAGGTTATTGCGTATGATCTAGACAATTGAAGATACATGAGAAGAATTACCCAACTCATGACTTGGAATTAGCTGCGGTGGTGTTTGCCTTACGAATATGGAAACATTATTTGTATGGTGTGCATGTGGATATATTCTGAGATCATAAGAGTTTGCGATACATAACCACACGAAGGATTTGAATCTCGTGAGAGAAGATGGTTAGAGTTGTAAGGATTATAACCTTAGTATTCTTTACCATCCCGGAAAAGCTAACGTGGTGGTGGCGACTCGATGGGAGATCAATGGGCAACAGCCCATTTGGCAATACAAAGA
The DNA here is from genome assembly GCA_029844215.1 of Przewalskia tangutica. Classification (NCBI taxonomy): domain Eukaryota; kingdom Viridiplantae; phylum Streptophyta; class Magnoliopsida; order Solanales; family Solanaceae; genus Przewalskia; species Przewalskia tangutica. Next base: position 46,980,183 of record CM056727.1, on the reverse strand, counting down.
GGTATTGTTCGAGGTACAAAGATTGGGAAACCTCGGGGTTAGCTTAATCGAGATCGGTGAAGGTAGGGTGGTGGTACATGATACCTCGCGATGCCTTAGCTTGTAAATAAAAGAAAGTCGGTTTGAGGATACGGAGTTTGTTGGATTTCGGAGAGGATCAACAGGAAAACCTTCACGATTTACATTGGGAGATAATGTGAACCTTTGGTATAAGGGTAGGTTACGTGTTCCTAAGGTAAAGGATCTAAGGAGGAATATCTTAGAGTAGGTCACAACACAAGATATTCCATTCATCCAGTCAACAAAATGTATCAGACCTCAAGGCAAATTCATCGGTGGGACGGGATGAAGAAAGACGTTGCGGAGTTTGTCGGAAGATGTCTTATATGTCGGCGGTGAAAGTGAACATCAAAACCTGGCGGATTACTTCAGACATTGGGGTCCCCATGTGGAAATGGGAGGCGATTCATATGGATTTTGTAACTGGTCTACCGAAAACTCGAGAATGGTATGATTCTATTTGGGTGATTGTTGATCGGCTTACAAAGTCATCCCATTTCTTACCGGTCAAGACTACGTATCGCGCACCACAGTACGCACAGATTTATTTGAAGGAGATTGTGCGGTTACACGGGATTCCCTTACAAATTATTTCAGATAGGGGTTCCCAGTTCACCTCACACTTTTGGAAAAGTTTCCAGCAGGGTCTCGGGACAAAAGTTAAGTTAAGCACGGCTTTTCACCCGCAAACAGATGGGCAAGCTGAGCGAACAATTCAAACACTTGAGGACATATTGCGATCTTGTGTGTTAGATTTTTGGAAGTGGTTGGACCATCTATGTCTAATCGAGTTCGCCACAACAATAGTTTTCACTCTAGCATACAAATGGCCGTTTGAAGCATTATATGGACGAAAATGTAGGTCTCCACTTGGATGGTTCGAGGTGGGTGAGGCCATCGTTCGGACTGAAGTCATTCAAGAAACAAATGATAAGGTACAGATGATTGGGAGCGGATCAAAACAACTCATAGCCGTCATAAGTCTATGCGGATCATCGGAAAGAGATCTTGAATTCCAAGAGGAGAAAGTATTTTTAAAAGTGTCCCCAATGAAGGGAGTGATGCGCTTTGGTAAGAAAGGGAAATTGAGCCGAAGGTTTTTTGGGCCATTTGAGATCTTGCGTAGAGTAGGGAATGTGGCTTGCGAATTAGCACTTCCACAAATTTGGAAGCGGTGCATCCGGTATTTCATGTGTCAATGTTACGAAAATACTTGCGATCCAAGTCACGTCATCCTTCCCGGAGATAGTTCTTAATGAAGAGCTTGATATGAAGAGGCTCGGTAGAAATACTTGATAGAAAGGTCCAACGCCTTAGAAATAAAGATATTGCTTAGTGAAAGTCCTATGGAAGAATCACTCCTGAGGAAGCCACCAGGAAGCGGAAGAGCGATGAAAGTCAAATATTCATTCCTATTTGACTAAGGTAATAATAAAAACACATTACATAGTCTTCATATGTGTGCCATTTGCGTGTCTATATGCGTGTATTCTGACCTTATTCTCATTCGAGGACGAATGCTTCTTAAGGAAGGGAGAATGTGAAGCCCCAAATTTGTTACAATAACAATAAACATTATTGTGTCTATGGGATTATGTTACGACCTTATTCACATTCGAGGACGAATGTTGCTTAAGGAGGAGAGAATGTAAAATCCGGAAAAAAATAATAATAATAATATATAGTTGTGGTTGAGTTAATAAAAATATATATATATAAGAAAACAAAGAATAAATTGCATGGGATAGAGTTAGTGTTAAAGTTGGATAAATAGATATATAAAATGAAAATAAGAAAACAAAAAAAAAAGAAAACAAAACAAAAAAAAAATGAAGGCATGCAGTGCATTTGCACGTCCATCCCCTTCCCTTTACCCCTTCCCCCCTTTTCATTTCCCCTCCAACTCTTGTCATTTCACCTCCCATAGGTTATAGAAAACTCTCCACTTATACATTGTATTTACACACAAACAAAGTACATAACATAAAGGTTAGAAAATCAGAAAAAAACAAGTGAAAAGAAGAGGAAAAAAATACCAAGAGTGCAAGAAGAACAAGAAGCAAAATACTAGAGAAGTAAGGATAATTTTAGCAACCACACAACAATAATCTTCACACTTACAAGGTGAGTTTTCTCACTCAGAAATTCTTGGTAACATCCTTTATTTTTAGTTCAATACATGTTGGAATAAGAATTGAGTGTTGAAAAGAAATATTGAACTTTTGATGGTTTAGATAACTAGTTGCGCCATGAACTTTACGAACTGTTCTCACTGAGTTATAATTGTTAGAATTTGATGAAATTCGGAAGAATTGTACACCTCTATAATATGATCATATAGAACCAAAAATGAGGTAAAATGGACATACGGTTTGAAAGTTATAATAGTTCAAAGTTCCTGCCTTAGATTTGGTCGAAATTCGGAAAGGCATAATTACGGACTGTTTTTATTGAGTTTTACTTATTAGAATTATATGAAAATTTACATGGTTGTAAATCTCTCTGTTACGGACAGATATATATAAAGATTTATTAAAACGGACTTACGAGTTGAGAGTTATTGTAGTTTGAAGTTGCTGCCTCGGATTCGTCGGAATCCAGAAGGGCAGGACGTTGAAACGTAAAACTGTACTAATATGTGGGGAATATGAAAATTGTTGCTAAATGAAAGTTCTAGATCTCTTTGTTGTGGACATTTTGAGTCCTTACGGGGGTCTATCCGACTTACGGATTGAGAGTTATCGCTGTTTAAAGTTTCTGCCTCGGATCTATCGAGATCCAGGAAGGGCAGCGAATAAAAGTGTAAAACTGTATCAAATGGTACAGAATATGAAAGAATGGTTCATATGGAGACGTGTAGCTCTCTGTCCTCGTCGTTTTGAGAATTTATGGGGATTGAACGGGTTTACAGATTAGGAGTTATGACTATTATAAGATTGGGTGTTGTTTAATAAAAATTCTGCCGAAACAAATTTCATGTGGCTGTTTTGAGGATAAATTTGTGTTAGTTACCCAAAGTAGTTTTAAATGAAATTTGGTACAGTGAAAGATCCCCGTCTTACCTTAGTTTCCGCTTGAGAAACACCTTAGTTGGAGTTATGGTTAAAAAGTTATAATCGTTACAAGTATGAATGACGGAATGTTAGAAAAGAGAATAATATTTATTTGATCTTCTGAAAAATATGAAAAGTGAATACGTGTTCACATAAATATATAAATACATAATGGATCGGGTTGCACGCAACAAAACGTAAAGTGAATATATGTTCACAAATACGTAAATATAATGGATCGGGTTGCGCGCTACAAAACGTAAAGTGAATATATGTTCACAAATACGTAAATATAATGGATCGGGTTGCACGCCGCAAACAAAACGTAAAGTGAATACGCGTTCACAAATACGTAAACATAATGGATCGGGTTGCACGCGCAACAAAACGTAAAGTGAATACGCGTTCACAAATACGTAAATATAATGGATCGGGTTGCGCGCAACAAAACGTAAAGTGAATACACGTTCACAAATACGTAAACATAATGGATCGGGTTGCGCGCAACAAAGCGTAAAGTGAATACGTGTTCACAAATACGTAAATATAATGGATCGGGTTGCACGCAACAAATATGAAAGATGAATACATGTTCACCTATATATAAATATGAAAAGTGAATACGCGTTCACAAATATATAAATGTAATAAACATGTGGAAATGCGAGGAATGTCTTAACGTATAATATGAGATAAAATGAAGTGTTAGTTAACCGAGAATTTCCTATGAGGAGTTGTTGCATATTTAAAAATGTTGTAACTTTGATATGTTTTGCAATATGCTTATTACGTTATAATGTGATTGCACTTGGAATATTGTGGTGTTACTTTGAATTACAGTAAGTTCTCACTCGGCCCGGATGGTAGGGTGACTCTTTATTTAACATGTTTGAGAAAGCGTGATAGAGGAAAGGCTCGCGCGAGGCTAGCGATCGTCCATGACCTCTTGTCTTACCAAGTCCATTGCTTGGGCTTGGTACTCGTCGAGTTCGAATGTCGGTTCGGTGTCTCGAAATGCGTGTGGAATGGTCTCCCTTCCAACTTAGAATAATATTTGTCAGTATGTCTATGTAGAAACAATATTTGCACGAGTATGGGCTCGCGTTATATTTTCAATAAAGTCATAAACAAATTTCTTTATTGTTATTTTTATTAATAGCTCCGTATTTGAATATAAGTTTAAATTTCTAAATAAAGAGAATTAAATGGTGCTCCTGGTGGAAAATAATTGTCCAGGTGCCATCACGCCCTAAGTAAAGACTTAGGAAAATTTGGGGCGTGACAGCGGCCCCCGTTGATAAAACACGACATCTCCAGATACCGCCTCAATGCAACATCTGCCGCAATCACCACCATTTTGAACCGCTGTTTTGATTTCTCTAAGTCGTCCCTTTTAATTTTTGAGTCGTTACACATTTGAGACAATGTTTCGTTTAAGTTTGAGGGGGGGGGTCTTAGTATTTTGTGTGTCTGTTTTTGAGTTTTTTTTTGTGTTTTTGTGTCTATATGAGTCAAAAAAATTTATGATCATGCATGTTGTAGTTGTTTGAAACGCCTAGTGGATTAAGTGAGACAATGTAATGGAATGAGAAGCAAAAATTTGTGTGCTTGAGTTAGATATGCCAAAAATTCATGAACATCTAATTATTTGAGATATTTATGCTTAGCCTATATGTGTCAATGGTGAAAAGAATGATTGAAACATGTCTATGAAGTCTGCTTGCTTGTTAGTTGAGGCGAAATAGTTAAGAAATACATGTTTAGGGAGATGATTCAGACATTTCTTTGTTAGCCCTTCTTACCCTTCATTACCTACCATGCAGTAAATTGAATCCCTAGTCAGCCCCTTTGACCCTAAAATAAGTTGTTTCTTTGACACCCCATGATTTCCTTGTGTGTCATAAGCAGTAATTGAAAATAGGGATGAAAAAGAGTGAAAAAGAAATACAAAAAGATAGTGAAAAAGGTGATGCACCCCAATAAAAAAATATATGCAAAAGCTTAAGTTTGGGAGTGCCTATGTGAATACGTTTCAGACTCTCAAAAAGAGAAAATGGGAGTGATAGGTATGAACTGAAAAAGAATATCAAAAAGAAGGACGAGATAGTTGAATGAGAAAAACGTTTATGGTACGTAAATTGAGTCTAAATGCCCACTTTTACCTACCCCTACCTAAGCCTACATTACAACCCTGAAAATTCCTGAAGATCTCTAGAATGTATGTCTATGATTAGTAGAGAATAACAAGTAAACAGGCCCATATAACTAAATGAAATTGACATGCATATGGTAGGTGTTCATGCTTCCATTGATTATGATTGAATGAATTTGCGAAATATCTTACTTGAAATTCTAGATTGCTAAGTTCATGCTATGTATATTCTAACATATTATCCCAACTGACGTTCATGCTTTTCTATGTAACCTTGTGCAACTGCTTGATTTGAGTCTTTGAGTCTTTTTTATTTTGTTTCTTTGTTTTTGTTTTGATCTTTTCTCGAGGGCGAGCAAATGGTTAAGTTTGGGGGTATTTGTTAGGCGTATTTTGTATACGTTTTTTGAGTCATTTTTAGTTAGTATTTTTCCCATTTTCGTTTAAATAAGTGTCGTGTTAGGTTCTTTTTCTTTATTTTGAGTCACATCGGTTCAAAAAGGCATAATGACGAAAATGAGCGAAAAATGGGCACAAAAGGAGGGCCCCGAGGCAAAAAGGACGAAAGTTGGCAATTTAGGACAAAAGACTTCAGCATCGCGGCGTCATAATTACTGAGTGGTTGCAGGACATTCGGCACTGCGGTGCTATTCTACAGGACCGCGGTGTCAATGCGGGTTATTTCAGATCCGAAGTAAATTTGGCCAAGGGCAGAAGGGTCCATAGGGCACGAAATTTACAACATACTTAAGCCCTAGGGATTAGTCTAGTGAGGAGAGGAGTCATTCTAACACACAACACATCACAGGGCAATGATTGAAAGCTATAATTGGAGACTTTAGTTCGCAGTACTTTTCTTTCTTTCTTTTTAATTCAGTTTATGCTTGGAATTGTATTAGTTCTTAGCGTGACTATGGCTAGGAGCTAAACTCTTTATTAGAGTTTTCCTTTTGAATCGCTTGAAACTCTATCTCATGACTTAATGCATTAGTTTGATTCTTCTTCACTTGATTAAGATTTATTCAATAATTGATATGAATGTTTGATAGTTAATTTATCACTAATTATCATAACCTATATGATTTCAAATCAAGAACCGAGATGAGAGATTTGGATATGCTGTAATTGAATAGACATAGGTTAAAATCGCGGACAAAAGTACCCCGACACTTGTGTAGTATTATAGGTTACTGTTCTTAATCCTCTTATGTGGTAAATCCTATCATAGAGATATAGAAGGGTTATGCATTGCGGTTGAGCGATTATATATCCTAACCGAAATATAAGACAGTCTAGTTAACCGCTATCTTAACGTAGAAGAAGAAGTCATTCTAGTTGCATTAAAGATTGAATAGAGTGGATAGTCGAGGATTTTAGAAGCTCTAATTCCTTCATAACTGATTAAACCCCAATAATTTAGATTACTTCTCGCAATTATTCTAGTAGTTAGATAAAAACCCAAATAAAATATCGTTAGCCAAATAGTTAATCTAGAATAGATGTTCGGTAATTAGAAACCAGTCTCTGTGGACGATAAACTCGGTCTTACATACTATATTACTTGTGAACGATACGTACACTTGCATGAGCAATTGGACACTATCCTAACATGGGTGTGGATTGTGGTGAGACATTCAGTCTGATGGTCAAGCCGGCTTCCATTCGCACTGTGCTCAGCTTAGCTCTTTCAAAAGCATGACCCATTCATCAGTTAGATGTGAAGAATATTTTCTTACATGGTGATCTCAAGGAGACAGTCTATATGCATCAGTCTTTGGGGTTTAGGGATGCCAAATATTCTTATCATGTCTGTTTGTTGAAGAAGTCCTTGTATGAGCTTAAGCATTCTCCACGGGCTTGTTATAAGAGGTTTGAAGACTATGTATCGACTATTGGGGTTCTCTCACAGCATGTCTGATAATTCATTATTCATATATTGTCGTGGTTCTTCGATGGCGTATATACTCTTATATGTGGATGATATTATCTTGACTGCCTATTCTGATGCACTACGTCAGTCTATCATGACAATGCTCGGCTCTGAGTTTGCTATGAAAGACTTGGCGCCCTTGAGTTACTTTTTGGGGATTGCTGACACTCGTCATTCAGGTGGGTTGTTCTTATCCCAGAGGAAGTATGCAGCTGAGATCATTGATAGGACTGGGATGTCATCCTGTAAGTCCACTTCCACTCCGGTTGATACTAAACCCAAGTTGGGTGTTGCGGCTGACTCACCTTATGAGGATCCAACCCGTTATCGCAGTCTTGCAGGGGCCCTTCAGTATCTTACATTCACGAGACCAGATATTATGTATGTCGTACATCAGTTGTGTTTGTTTATGCATGATCTCAGGGTTGAACACATGAATGCGCTCAAACCCATTATTCGGTACATCCAGGGGACACTTAACTATGGCTTACATTTATATTCGTCGTCAACGTCTACACTTGTCTTGTATAAAGATGCGGATTGAGTGGTTGTCCAGTCATCAGACGGTCTACGTTTGGCTATTGTATGTTTCTTGGTAATAACTTGGTCTCATGGTCTGCGAAACGTCAGTCTACATTGTCTCGCTCAAGTGCAGAGGCCGAGTACGGAGGAATGTCCAATGTGGTTTCTGAATCATGTTGGTTACGTAATCTTATTTTAGAGCTTCATTGTCCTATTCATAAAGCAACATTGGTTTATTGTGATAATGTTAGTGTCATCTACTTTTATGGGAATCCGATTCAGCACCAGCGCACTAAACATATCGAGATGGACATTCATTTTGTTCGTGAAAAGGTTGCTCGTGGACAAGTACACGTCTGTCATGTCCCGTCTAGGTATCAAGTTGCAGACATCTTTACAAAGGGTCTTCCCTCGGTTCTTTTTAAAGATTTCAGGGACAGTCTCAGCGTACGAAGACCTCCCACTATGACTGCGGGTGTGTGTTAAAGATACTGATATTATCGTGATATACACTTAGTGTACCGGACCCCGCGCATAGTTGTAGTTTATTACACCGGACTGCCCTTTTTATATACTTAATGTATATCACAGTTTGGTCTACAAAATAGTCACAGGTTGAAGCCTAGTCTCGGGCAGATTTGAAGCCCAACCGTGTGGGCAGATTTTGGTGTATATATTTATAGTATATTATGTATTAGTCTTTTTATTTTGGTGTATATATTTATATTTGTTCAATATTTAATAATTTTTATATGTTAGATTTGACAGAAATTGTAAAAATAAAAAGAATTTAGCGGGAGGAACTCACACTTGAAAGTGATGTAGTTTTTTGAGGTGTTACTTCTGCCCTTTTTGTAATTTTGTTGTATCGTAATTCTTAAGATTTGATGGAACTCTTATAGTGTTTCCGGCTAAATCTTTTTCTCTTTCATATTTCCCCTTAAATCTAACAAAAGAGTTTGCTAAAAAATTATTCAAATTACTCACTTTTAACAAATTTAAAAGACCAAATTACTCAAAAATATATTTTAAAAATTATTTTGCACTTACCTAAACGTAAGAGACTATTTTGTCATTTTCTCGCCAATTGGTTAGGAGATGATAAAAATACTGTGCAAATTGATGATCTTTATTATTCTTTGTATGGGGACATCGACCTAGGGGTGACAAATTGAACCTAAGCCCAATTGATTCGCCTAATTCGTTACGATTTTAATGAGTTTGGTCATTGATATGCTATTAAATGGGCTAAATTTAGGCTAGCCTGACTTAACTAATTCATCTTGAACAACCCAAATACACTCATTACATTAGTCCAAAATAATTCATCTACTATTCTATTATTTACTTAAGTCTTCTATTTTATATTTTTTTACTTTTATAAAACAAATATTAAAAATATGATTTTTTTTCTTATCTCCTCCCCTACCCTACCCTCCCGATGGACCACTATGAAATCCAATTAGAGATTTGGTGTCAAGGTAGACATACGAAGACATTTCTTCAACAATTAAATTAAATGGTCCGGCCAATACATAGTTTTTCTGTTAAATGACTTTAGACGAGGGGAATCTCTCTTAGTCAAGGACCAAATAATGATGAAATTGTCGATAAATATCATTAAGCACAAGATTATTTGGTTTAATATCCTAACAAATTCCAAAATAAAAAGGTTATGCTGACAATGGATCAATTATCATATATCCAAAATGTTAGATTATGTATCTACATACTAGCACTGTTATCGTAATTAAGCAACCAGTCAACGAACACCACAAATCTCAAGTGAAAAGATAATATGATAGAGAAAACAGGGGCACCTTTGCACTGTTTAATTTAATTATTTCAACTCAAAGGAGGACTAATTATATATATATATATATAAAAGTTAAGTTATATATGCTAGCAATATATATATTTGAATATATTATTTGTGTAATTTTATCTTATTATAGCAAGTTAGTTTCTCGTGTCATTTTAATTTGATGATAAAAAAATTACACAACTCTTATCTCGAAAAAAAAAAAGAATGCATTGATAAAGATACAGTGTATATCCTATGATATATCGTGTAATCGAGGGATTATTTCTTTTATGGTATCAAAAGTCTAGATTTTCAACCATTTCGTACGAAAATACCTTATGTTGCCTCGGTTTCCTTTCTTCTCCTCGAATTTCGTGCACTTCTTCCTCCTCTCTTCCCAAATTTTCTTCTCACTACCTAATTCACCTATTGTTCTTTCATTATGTCTCCGTCAAATAACATGTTTCATCCTGCCTTTTCTGTTTCCAACATCAAGAATCAAATACCTACTGTTCTTGAGATGGAAAACGTCCAATATGCGACGTGGGAGGAACTTTTCAAGATTCATGCACGTTCGCATCAAGTTCTTCATCATATCATTCCCTCAGCGGCAGGCAAGGAGCCTGCCCCTGAAGTTGATCCGATATTATGGACTACTCTTGATGCTACCGTTCTGCAGTGGATTTATTTCACTATCTCTACGGACCTCTTGCAAACGATTCTGAAAACCTGATGCTACGACGATGAAAACTTGGAATAGATTGTGTGATATATTCCAAGATAACAAAAACTCTTGTGTTGTTATTCTTGAGTAGGAATTTTCTCATGTTAACATGGAGGATTTTCTGAACGTCTCAGTCTATTGCAAAAGGCTGAAAGAATTGATGGACCAACTCTGCAACATTGGTGCGCCCGTTACCAATGATCGTTTTTTCCTTCAAATGGTTGCAGCATGTCTGAGGCCTCGCAAAGACTTAAATTAGTGCAATAGTGACAACAATTACTTAAATTTATTTCCTAATTAAGATTATAATGAGTATAAGCTACGAGAAAAAAATAGGGGGAGATATAGAGAATGTAGAAGTGAAAACAGAATGTCTACTTGCTGTCAAACCAAAGGCAGTCAGAATAAAAGAAGGTCCGAAAGAGTTTAATAAAATAAGTGATATCATTTACTTATTAATCAAAGTCACTTACATGGTTAATTATTATAGATGAATATTGATCTTTACTATAAGTATTACCTGGTAATTATTTTAATTAAAATAACAACTAACATGCCATAACATGTTAAAACATAGTACTAATATTGGAGTATACATAGCTTAAATATATCTATTAATCTAACAAACTCTTTCGGTCTACCACTATTTTTCAGAAGTGAGTAGTGGTTTTAGTACCCAGTAGCTTAAATTTAGATTTACCCCAGAAAATCTCACATTCGGTAAAGTGCTATCTAACAAAAGTGATTTCGTACCTAGTAGGACTCGAACATGAAGTCTCTGATTAAGAATGAAGGAATATTTTTCAATTATGATTCCACCGCAATTTTTATTAGTTCGTTGATTTATATTCAATGGAGTATATAACAAGTATATGATTGGTACACACGTTTATTAAACACTACATATATACTGACTAATTTTTAAAAAAGATGTAAACATTATGGCTATTTTGAACCGTGGCAACCAGTAGTAATAGGAGTCCAAAACATAAATGACGCAATTTTTTAAAAGAAGTAAAGATTATGGCTATTTTGAACCGTTTCAACCGGTAGTAATAGGAGTCAGGAACTTAAATGACCAAAAAAAAAAAAGAGAAGTAACCAAATTAAAATACCCCAAGAAAAGTTATCAAAGACCTTTTGCCTAATAAATTATTGCGCAAAAAGAGTTAATCGTAACTGCACCGTTAATTTCTTTTACGCAATAATTTATTGCGCAATAGGGATAATATTTTTTTTTTAACTTTTTTATTTTTCAACACTTTGTATTATTTCAAAGATTGAAAATTCATGTTTTTTTCATATTTTGACCAAAGATTAGTCATGTCTCAAGACTCTGGAATGTCAATATTTTATATAGAATATGATATTTTTTTTCTGCGAACAATAATGTAGGCTCAATACATCAAGGATGCCTAAACGTTCAGATCGTCGTTTTAGGAGTTGTAAAGTGCCCGAAGTAAGTTTTGTTTGGAAACTTGTTATCATTAGGTTTAAGTGTTTTATTTTTAGGGTTTTGATTTAAGCGTGTTATTTTTTAGTCAAGACATAACTTTATTTCGAATATGTCGAGATTTGTTTCCCTAATTATTTTAGGAGAATAATTGTGAGTTAATTGTTAATTGTTAATTGAGAGTTAATTGTTTCATGTGTTAATTAGGATTAAATGTCATTAATATAATTTTCCAATAAAGGATTAGTTAGATAATATATTTTTTATTAATTGTAGTTATAATTATAATTAATTAACAATTATTAATTAGTAATATTTAATCCTTAATTTAGGATTGAACATCATTAATATAATTTTTTGATAAAATATTAATTAGTTAATATATTTTTCCGATAAAAACCAGTTAGTCTTCCCGTTAAATAGTTTAGTTATTCATATACATTATTAGTTAAATAACTAATTAATTATTCAAAAAATTATAATACAACATAATTATTCTAATTCATAAATTTAGAATAAATGATAAACTTCAAACGTATCATAAAATTAACAACGAATGATAAACTAAACATTAGTTTATTATTAAACATCATTATTATAATTTTTTGAAAAATTAAATAGTTAATATAATTTTCCAATAAAGGATTAGTTAGATAATATATTTTTTATTAATTGTAGTTATAATTATAATTAATTAACAATTATTAATTAGTAATATTTTATCCTTAATTTAGGATTGAACATCATTAATATAATTTTTTGATAAAATATTAATTAGTTAATATATTTTTCCGATAAAAACCAGTTAGTCTTCCCGTTAAATAGTTTAGTTATTCATATACATTATTAGTTAAATAACTAATTAATTATTCAAAAAATTATAATACAACATAATTATTCTAATTCATAAATTTAGAATAAATGATAAACTTCAAACGTATCATAAAATTAACAACGAATGATAAACTAAACATTAGTTTATTATTAAACATCATTATTATAATTTTTTGAAAAATTAAATGGTTAATATAATTTTCCAATAAAGGATTAGGTAGATAATATATTTTTTATTAATTGTAGGTATAATTATAATTACTTAACAATTATTAATTAGTAATATTTAATCCTTAATTTAGGATTGAACATCATTAATATAATTTTTTGATAAAATATTAATTAGTTAATATATTTTTCCGATAAAAACCAGTTAGTCTTCCCGTTAAATAGTTTAGTTATTCATATACATTATTAGTTAAATAACTAATTAATTATTCAAAAAATTATAATACAACATAATTATTCTAATTCATAAATTTAGAATAAATGATAAACTTCAAACGTATCATAAAATTAACAACGAATGATAAACTAAACATTAGTTTATTATTAAACATCATTATTATAATTTTTTGAAAAATTAAATAGTTAATATAATTTTCCGATAAAAGATTAGTTAGTTAATATAATTTTTCGATAAAGGATATATAAGTTAGTTAATATAATTTATCGATAAAGGATTAGATAATCAATATTACATGATAATGAATAATTTAAACATTGTTTGTACAGATACGACACCTCCATGGATTCCGACGTTCACCTGGGGCACGTCGATAGATCATTACTTAGTTTACAAGATAATCATAGTTCAGAGCTACAGTTTAAGTCAATATTATATTTTTAAAGTATTATTTTCTTAATGATAATTAATTATCTTAGTCTTTATTATCGCTTATTACTAACTCGTGTGACATTCTAAATTAATTAGAGAAAAAAATATCGACATATTCGAAATAAAGTTATGTCTTGACTAAAAAATAACACGCTTAATCAAAACCCTAAAAAATAAAACACTTAAATCAAATGATAACAAGTTTCCAAACAAAACTTAATTCGGTCACTTTACAACCCTTAAAATGACGATCCGGACGTTTAGTATATCCTTGATGTATTGAGCCTACATTATTGTTCGTAGAAAAAAATATCAGGTTCTATATAAAATATTGATGTTCCGGAGTTTTGAAACATGACTAATATTTGGTCAAAGTATAAAAAAATATGAATTTCAAACCTTTGAAATATACTTAGTGTTGGAAAATAAAAAAGTTAACAAAAAAAAAAACTATCCCTATTGAGCAATAAATTATTGCGTAAAAAGAGTTAACCGCGCCGTTACGATTAACTCCTTTTGCGCAATAATTTATTGGGCAAAAGGTACTTCGGTAACTATTTTTTTTCGGGATACTTTAATTTCGTTCTTCTCTTCTTCTTTTTTTGTCATTTAAGTTCCGGACTCTATCCATTTTCTCTGTACTATGTATCTCAGCACTCACATGTCTCTCCATCCATTTTCTCTGTACTATGTATCTCAGCACTTACCTGGTATGTTGTTGTTGTATTTATCTCAGCACTCACCTGTCATATCCTAACTATGGTTGTTTCCTGTCTGTGATAATATGGCTAAAATTTCAAACGGTTTATCACATATTCCATATTATCGTTAAAAAGTGGTAGTCCTTTGAATTGTAACACAAGAATATATTACAAGCTTTTAGTTGATGTGATTAATGCAGGGAAACATGAAATCGTAATTGTTAAGAGTCTACCTACATTGTAAATGGAATAAGAATTTGGACTCCTTATATGAATTTGGACAATCCTCCCCTCATAAGCTAGCTTTTGGGGTTAGTTAGGCCCAAGAGTATTAGAGTCAGACTCATTCCAAGTTTATGGTCACCGATGTTGGGTCCTCAAATTATGTCATCCACGCTTCAGTTAACGGGGTCTGGGCGTGCGGGGGAGTGTTAAAAGTCCATCGGAAATGGAATGAAAATTTGGACTCCTTATATGGACTTGGACAATCCTCTCCCTCATAAGCTAGCTTTTGGGATTGAGTTAGGCCCAAGATCATATAAGGAGTCTAAATTCTCATTCCACATACTGTTCCGACCCATTACCTGAACCCGGATCCAACTCGACACAGTGACCCAGTCCCGACACCAAGTAAACATACCCGTCAGCCTCCTCACACCCAATGAAAACCCCATGCCTAACACGAGAGTTTCAAACCCAAAGTCCAGTTTAACTTGTCTTCACAAACCATTTCTCCTATTCTCAAAAATCAAAATTGGTCAAACTAGACCCGAATTGAAATGCGATCATGTATGATGAATTTAAGGCTTTAATGAAACAACACATTTGGGATTTGGTTCCTAGACCGGAGGGGTGAATGTGATCCAATGCATGTGACTTTTTCGTCACAAAACACTCAGTCCGGTTGTTAAATCGGCCACCATTTGCACAGTCCTGAGTATTGTTATGGGTAAGTACTGACCTATTCATCAACTTGATGTGAAAAATGTATTTCTACATGGGGATTTGAAAGAAACAGTTTATATGCATCAGCCGTCTAGTTTTGTCTATCCAACCGCCCTCAGTATGTATGTCGTCTCCGTAAGTCACTTTATGGCTTGAAACAGACCCCTCGAGCGTGGTATGATTGCTTTGTACAATATATTTTGCAGATTGAGTTTGTATGCAGCAAGTGTGACAATTATCTATTTATTTTTTATAGAGATAGTAACATTGCATATTTGTTATTATATGTAAATGATATTGTGCTCAATGGCTCCTCTGAGTTGTTGAAGAATGAGATCATTACACTGCTCAAATCAAAATTTGCTTGACTGACTTGGGAAAGTTGAGCTATTTTTTTTGGGAGATTAATACAATCTTACATGGTATCAGAGTCAGACACATTCCAAGTCTATGTTCACCAATGTTGGGTCCTCAAATTATGTCATTCACGCTTCAGATAACGGGGTCTGGACGTGCGGGGAGTGTTAAGAGTCTCATCTTGAAATGAAATAAAAATTTGAATTCCTTATATGAACTTGAACAATTCTTCCCTCATAAACTAGCTTTTGAGGTTGAGTTAAATTCAAAATTCATTCTTAAAGTAATTAATGGCAGCCTTTTCTGTAAAATATGCAAACATGGGGTGGTTGTTGGGTTTTGATATTGGTGAATGAGAAATGATGGGATGAAAATTAAAGGGAGTAAAAGACTTTTTTGTCCCACATCGAAAAAAGATAAGGAAAGAGAGGTGTATATATTACATTACACCTTCTCTAGTTACTAAAAGGGTTGAGAGGGCAAGGAACCCTCGCGCCGTCGTCGTCGCTCGCTCGGCTTCAGATTTGGATTTGGATTTGGATTTGTCAAAAGATCGATTGATTGACCTCCAAACCTATAATAATCAAGAATTTATTCATTCAATTAATTATTCAATTCCTGAATTTCAGTCTTGAACTCAAAAATATTTTGTCTTCATTCTGTGTGATATACTGACGTTGAGTGGTTCGCTGCTACCGGAATTTGGAGTACTACTATTCTGGTAAGATAATCGTTCTATCCTGGGAGGCGATATTCCGTTAACCTCGAGTACTGTGAGGGGAATAATTTCCTTAAGGACACACTTTGAACTAAGTGGGCTCGATTACATTCTGAAATTATTTTTCAAAACAAATTATGTTTTCGTTTATTATTTCATGATCAATTTATTGTTAAGTAATATTTATATCGTGTAATCTGTTTCACTAAGTGATTAACAGATTGTGTTGAAACATTATATAGCCAAATACAGATTATTATACCAACAATCTTAAGGAAATTATGTTTATTTTATTTTAATCTGTATCTTGGTTTGGAGATTAAAACCTGTGTGGTTTTCTACTCCGTATGAAATTTCATATTCTAACTTAAAGATATAAAAACTTCGTTGGAATATTAAAGTTCAGGAAAAAGTGTTTTCCAGAAGGAAAAAAGGTGTTTTTTCAGATAAAGAAAAAAAGTGTTTTTCTTGTATGTTGTTTGGAGACTAAAATCTTCGGATTTTCTACTCCGGTTGAGATTAAAGTTTTCATAACTTTCTACTCATTTGGGTACTTGATTTGAAGATATAAAAACTTCATCAAGTATATAACATACAATCTACTGCACTTCGTTTCAAGCAATTTTGATTCGGTTTGAAGAAATAAAATCTTCACCGTTGTGTATTATATTTGTTTCTATCAAAATTGATTCGGTTTGAAGAAATAAAATCTTCGCCGTTGTGTATGATATTTGTTGCAATGATTTGAAGAACATAAAAACTTCATCGTTCTGTTTAAGGAGATTAAAACTTGTGTAGTTTTCTACTCCATATGAATATTAGTATTCTGACTCGAAGATATAAAAACTTCGTTGAAATACTAAAGTTTCATAATTATACTACGATTTGAAGAAATAAAATCTTCATCGTTTAAGTCTATAATTCGACTGTGATTTGAAGAAATAAAATCTTCATCGTTGAAGTCTGTGAATTAATTGTTATTTTGGTTTTATTAATTAAAACAGTTTGTCGATTTGACAGTGAAAACAATGGCAATTGAAACTGGAACTACCTCTGCAAATACTGCACTAATTACTACTACAACCCGCATCAGCATTACCACGAGAAACTGCGAAGTTCACCGGTGCAACTTTAAGGAGGCGAGAAAGAATGTTCTTTTGGCTTACCACCCTTGGTTTGCAAAAGTTCACCAGTGAGGACCCTCCCGTGCCTGCCGCCGACATGCCTGACAACCAACAGTTCATGGTTACTGAGGCTTGGAAACAGGCTGATTTTTTGTGCAAAGGCTACATTTTAAGTGCCTTAGAAGATGACTTGTACAATGTCTACGGTCTGAGAGAAACTTCCAAAGAACTATGGAGTGCACTTGAAAAGAAGTACAAGACAGAAGATGCTTGCTTGAAGAAGTTTGTGGTTGCCAAATTCCTAGACTATAAAATGGTTAATGGGAAAACCGTTGGAACCCAAGTTCAAGAGCTTCAACTTATCTTCCATGACCTTATTGCTAAAGGTATGGTAGTGAATGAAGCATTCCAAGTGGCTGCGATGATTGAGAAATTGTCGTCTTCGTGGAAAGATTTCAAGAATTATCTTAAGCACAAAATAAAGAAAATGAAGTTGGAGGATCTTGTGATTCGTCTCAAGATCGAGGAAGATAACAAAACCGATGAGAAGAGGTATCGTAAGAGATCACCAATTGAAGAGTCCAACATCGTTGAAGATGCTGCTCCGAAAATGAACAAGAAAAGAAAGAGGCCTTCTGGAAAAGAGAAGGGTTCTAACAAGAAAAAGTTCAAGGGCAACTACTTTAATTGTGGGAAAGCTGGCCACAAAAGCCCAGATTGTCGTCTCCCGAAAAAGGACAAGGGAAAAGGACAAACCAATATGATGGAAATGAATGATGATCTGAATGATCTGTGTGCAATGCTGTCAGAGTGCAATTTGATTGGAAACCCAAAGGAGTGGTGACTGGATTCTGGTGCCACTCTACATGTTTGCGCTGCAAAAGAAGCATTTGCAACATATGCTCCACTTGGACCGAAGAGTCTTGTTTATGGGAAATACTGCAACAGCCAAGGTTGAAGGATATGGGAAGATACTTCTGAAGATGACTTCCGGCAAGGTCCTGACTCTCAACAATGTTCTGCACGTTCCAACAATTCGGAAGAATTTAGTTTCAGCCGGACTACTCGTCAAAAACGGGTTTAAGTGCGTGTTGGTTAGTGAGAAAATTGTAATAAGTAAGAATGATATGTTCATAGGAAAGGGCTACCTCACCGAGGTCCTTTTCAAAATCAATGTAATGGTTGTTGACAGTATTAATGAAAATTCAGCTTCGTCTTACTTATTGGAGTCAAATGATTTGTGGCATGTTCGTTTGGGCATGTCAATTACAAAACCTTGCGAAAATTGATCAATTTAGAAGTATTGCCTAAATTCGTGTGTAACAAATCAAAATGTGAAATTTGTGTTGAATCTAAGTTTGTTAAACATCCATATAAGTCTATTGATAGGAATTCAAATTCTTTAGACTTAATTCACACAGATATATGTGATATGAAGTCAATACCATCTCGTGGTGGGAAAAAATATTTTATAACTTTCATTGACGATTGCACTCGATACTGTTATGTGTATTTGCTTAATAGTAAGGATGAATCAATTAATGCATTTAAGCAATACAAGAACGAAGTGGAAAATCAATTGAATAAAAAGATCAAAATGATTAGAAGTGATAGGGGTGGAGAGTATGAATCTCCTTTTGCAGAGACATGTTTGGAATATAGAATTATTCATCAAACTACTGCCCCTTACACACCACAATCAAATGGAATTGCGGAAACGAAAAACCGAACATTAAAGGAAATGATGAACTCCTTACTAATTAGTTCTGGTTTACCGCAGAGCTTGTGGGGGGAAGCTATCCTTACAGCTAATCGAATACTCAACAGAGTACCCCACATCAAAACACAATCTATTCCATATGATCTATGGAAAGGAAGAAAACTCAACTTAAAATATTTCAAAGTGTGGGGGTGTTTAGCGAAGGTCCAAGTTCCTTTGCCCAAAAGGGTAAAATCGGACCAAAAACTGTGGATTGTGTTTTAATTGGCTATGCTACAAACAACAAAGCTTATCGATTTTTGGTTCACAAATCGGACAATCCTGAAATTCATGTTAATACGGTAATTGAATCAGATAATGCTGAATTCTTTGAAAACATCTATCCGTATAAAACTGAATGTGAGTCTTCAAGTGAAAGATCTAAACGACCGCAGGAAGAACCAAAGGAAAGTATACCAAGCAAAGAGGATCTAAGGCGTAGCAAACGTCAAAAGACATTTACTTCCTTTGGACCAGACTTTGTAACATTCTTGCTTGAAAATGAGCCTCAAACATTTAAAGCAGCAATGTCATCTTCTGATTCAACATTTTGGAAAGAAGCAGTCAATAGTGAGATTGAATCAATTTTAAACAACCATACATGAGAGTTAGTTGATCTTCCTCCTAAAAATAAACCTTTAGGATCAAAATGGATTTTTAAAAGGGAAATGAAAGCTGATGGCACTATTGACAAATATAAGGCAAGACTTGTGGTCAAAGGTTATAGACAAAAAGAATGTCTTGATTACTTTGACACATACTCGCCGGTGACAAGAATAACATCTATTCGGGTGTTAGTGGCACTGAAGGCCGTATATGGTCTTGAAATCCATCAAATGAATGTCAAGACAGCTTTCTTAAATGGAGAATTGGAGGAAGAAATTTACATGGAACAACCTGAGGGTTTTGTGGTTCCTGGTAAAGAAAGGAAAGTGTGCAGACTTGTTAAGTCACTTTATGGACTTAAACAAGCACCCAAACAATGACATGCGAAATTTGACCAAACAATGTTGGCAAATGGATTTAAGATTAATGAGTGTGACAAATGTGTTTACATTAAAAATACTCCAAATCATGAAGTCATTGTTTGTTTGTATGTTGATGACATGTTGATAATGAGTAAAGATATTGTCGATGTAAATGCTACGAAGCGTATGCTCGCTAGCAAATTTGACATGAAAGACTTAGGGGTTGCTGATTTGATATTAGGAATTAGGATCCATAAAACTCCACAAGGTCTAGCATTATCACAGTCACATTATATTGAAAAAGTACTTGACAAGTTCAAGTATTTAAATTTCAATGTTGCAAAGACTCCAATTGATGTAAGTTTTGCACTTCAAAAGAATGAAGGTGAAAGTGACTCACAATTGGACTTTGCACGAGTTTTGGGAAGTTTGATGTATATTATGAATTGTACACGACCAGATATAGCATGTGTTATAAGCAAGCTGAGTCGATTCACGAGTAATCCCAATCAAACTCATTGGATGGCAATGAAACGAGTCTTGGGATATTTACAACACACCCAAAACTATGCTTTGCATTATAATAAATATCCCGCAGTACTTGAGGGATATAGTGATGCAAATTGGATCACCAGATCGTTTGAAGTTAAATCCACGAGTGGATATCTTTCACCGTTGGCGGAGGAGCAGTGTCTTGGAAATCATCAAAACATACATGCATCGCCCGCTCTACAATGGAATCAGAATTTATAGCTTTAGACAAGGCCGATGAAGAAGCTGAATGACTCCGAAATTTCTTAGAAGATATTCCATTCTGGCCCAAACCTTTGGCTCATATATGTATACATTGTGACAGTCAAGCAACAATAGGTAGGGCAGGGAGCGTAATGTATAACGGAAAATCTCGTCACATACGACGGAACACAATCTGGATTAGACAACTCCTCTCTAGTGGTGTTATCACAATTGATTATGTAAAGTCAAGAGATAACATGGCGGATCCGCTTACAAAAGGCTTATCTAGAGAGGGAGTTGGTAGATCATAAATGGGAATGGGGTTAAGGCCAAGGACAAGTCATCGTGGCGGTAACTCTACCTAGCAGACTGGAGATCCCAAGAGCTAGGTTCAAGGAGATCAAACAAAGTTGTGACTAACGGTTCAACATTGTCAAATAACTCAACCCATTCTGGGATGAAGACAATGTTCAGAAATAAGGATAAGACTTTATGGCTTGTTAATGAGTTAATAAAGCATTAAGATTTTTAATGGTTATCTAAATCTGGCAATGTATGACCAGATAATGTGGCTATAGGACCACATGTTTAGAAATCACCTATGTGAGTGTTAAGTGTAAGCCGCTTTAAAGAGGAATAACAGTAAAGGCCCATTCTCTATGCACTCATGAGATCAGACGGTGTTCATGACTGAAACGAACACAACCGTGAGAACCATAAACGGTTGAGGGTTGATTGTGTGTCTTATGTTGTCTAGGTATACAACAAAGTTCGACGGTTCAAAGATATCAAATCTACCGATTGATCGAGTATATCCGATATAAGTTCACTACGGAAAGTTCAAAGGGAAACCTACTTATCCAGATGCAGTCAATTCTCGCTTGTATATCACACTCGTCTGTACATTCTTTTATCTTATAGTCATTCCCCATTCATGTGGGGGATTGTTGGATTTTGATATTGGTGAATGGGAAATGATGGGATGAAAATTAAAGGGAGTAAAAGACTTTTTTGTCCCACATCGAAAAAAGATAAGGAAAGAGAGGTGTATATATTACATTACACCTTCTCTAGTTGCTAAAAGGGTTGAGAGGGCAAGGACCCCTCGCGCCGTCGTCGTCGCTCGCTCGGCTTCAGATTTGGATTTGGATTTGGATTTGTCAAAAGTTCGATTGATTGACCTCCAAACCTATAAATTCTTGATTATTCCAAGAATTTATTCATTCAATCAATTATTCAATTCCTGAATTTCAGTCTTGAACTCAAAAATATTTTGTCTTCATTCTATGTGATATACTGACGTTGAGTGGTTCGCTGCTACCGGAATTTGGAGTACTACTATTCTGGTAAGATAATCGTTCTATCCTGGGAGGCGATATTCCGTTAACCTCGAAATCTTGTGAGGAATAATTTCCTTAAGGACACACTTTGAACTAAGTGGGCTCGATCACATTCTGAAATTATTTTTCAAAATAAATTCTGTTTTCGTTTATTGTTTCATGATCAATTTACTGTTAAGTAATATTTATATCGTGTAATCTGTTTCACTAAGTGATTAACAGATTGTGTTGAAACATTATTTAGCCAAATACAGATTATTATACCAACAGTGGTTTGGTTTAGGAATAAGTTATGCAGGGATATTATAATATAGGAATAAGTGATAGAGGGATTATAATATATTTTACTCCAAAGTATCTTGTTCCATCATGAGATTTATTGGAAATCTTATCGATGGTATTTAATCCGCGAGGCTGATCACGTTCCAAATTGGCCCAGTTTACCGCACCCCTGCCTTTTTTATTTATTTATGGATTTAAATCCTAATTTTCGATACACATTTATAGAGTTGAATGATTCAACGTTATTATTACGTTGACCTCTCTTTGTTAAATCAGACAGTTTGATTAAAGTATATATCATGTAATTAAATTTTGGGTCCACTCGATGGGTGGAATGTCAATCACAATTTTGGGACATGACTCGATCTCTTTAGCCCTTATTATGGGTGGAATGTCAATCACAAAAATGTTCTAAAACGCAGATCATGGTGTATTGGTCTTTTTCGATTCTTAGTTTACGAGAGCCCTCTAAAATGGCTAAAAGCTTCCATGTTTTGAAAAGGATAAGACCAAATTAATTTGACAAGTCCTATTCATGCCTGTCATAAATCTGTGCATAATCTTGTCTAGTGTGTGGTCAATTAGCAAATGTAGATTGTTGATTTTAAGTGAGTGGATATCAATTGATATCGCATTGAGCCATCGACTACTCTTTGTTTAAATAAGTGCGTCAAAGTTTAGAATTATTGAATTCAGAATAAATATGATGTTATATATATAAAATTGAAGTCAACAACATCGTACCTGTTGTAATTCCATAAGTGAAATTTTGAGAGGGTAGAGTGTCTGAGCCTTATTCCTATCGTGAGGCAGAGAAGCTTTTGATAGGCCATCAAAAGAAAAGTAAACCAAAGCCATCCGTAAAAATAATAGAAGTATAGAATATCTACATAATTTAAGTCGAAAACAATATATTCAATTCAACACGCAATAAATTGTCTTAGTTTTGTATATATTTATTTTAGATAACATTTCAACTAAATGTACAATTTTTAGTATTGTCAATATCTACATCTCTAGACCACAATGTGGTAGCACAAAAACAAATCTACATCTTTAGCATGTAGGCGGAGTCATCTTTGTTCAAGGAGTGTCTATTAACATCTTTTTGTTGAAAAATTAAATTGTGCAACATAGTTAAAAGATATTTACCTATATATAATATATGTAGAATTTTATTAGCTTCTTCGTGTAATTTATTTTCTTTACTAAAATCTTGACTCCACAGTTATTTACCATTATTGGTTATATGACATGATATCCATCCATACATATGTTAGAAATTTATTCACACCACGTGCTTACACCAAATCAATGAATGTATGATATGTATTTGAATATATTCAATTATCACTTAACCATAATTAAATAATGAATATATTTACTTTATTAAATTACTTAATCACGATAAAGTTCAATAAACATTCGGGGTGGACAAGTATTTAGTCATACACATCCTAGCTCGTGAACATTCATAACCACGACCCTACCAATTGTATATGTTCATGCATACATCTCTCTCCATCTATATTTAGGCTGCACTTGTTTATTGTAAAAGAGAAGTGGGCAATGACACGAGACGGACAAATAGTACACCAATCCCTCAAGTTTATCTAAAACCTGGACAGGACATGGGAGCCACAATATCTTGCAGTAACAGCGCGAACTAGTCATTTTTCAGCCGGCCCTGTAATCGAAGAATAATTTTGTTATTGAATTTTAATTTTTGCATGTAAAAGTTTATGTTAATGGTTATTTTTAAGCACAACTGAAAAGTAGTTATTTGTGAATGTTATTGATGTACCGTGAAATTACGGTACATTTAATGTCTTTTACTTAAGCTTTTGTTTATCTTAGTGTACATTTTACGTTGTTTCTTACGTATATGTGTTGTTTTTAAGAACAAAGAGTGCGGAGATGAAATATAAGTGAAAATGAGCAAAAAGACCAGAAAACATGACCTACAAATCGCAGGTTATGCCGCAATCAATTATTGCGGATCGCAAAAGAATCGCAAACCGACGCAGAGAATTGAGAAAGTTGAACATAGACAAAAGCATAGTTGCGGCGTGACCTGCGACGTCGCATGTCATGTCAGCGAACAACAGACCTACCGTAGACCATGTCACTAAAGATCAAAATTTGACACAGTCTGCGTTGCAATTGCAAGAATTGTGATTCACGGGTCATGTCTGCGACATGATCTGTGGTTCGCCGATGCAGACACGGTGGTATTTTTATTCAATTTGTGTGTACGAATTTTGGGGACTATAAATAGATGCCTAGGGTTTTGAGTTAGATTATTCCTTTCTACATAATCTAAACATTCCATTTGCTATTATTTTGAGTCTTTTAAGGAGATTAACATCAATTTTGGATTTCAATTTAATTTAATTCTCAATTATTGTGTAAGTGACAATAATTTTATATATATTTAATGCTTTTATTTTATTTATTATGAGTAGCTAATCATATAGCTAGGCCTGTGAACCTCAAATGATAATATAAATGTAATGTGTGTCTTAAATGCTTGATTAGGTTATTTATTGTTATTATACTCTATTAATGATTCATATTGTCATGATATCATTGGTGACCAACTTCTATAGAGCATATAGCCCTCTATTACTCGGAAAACAATAGTGGGTAGGAAAAGCATTAATGGCAAAGATTTGAGAATTTAACTCCATCTAATAACCAAAATTAGGAATAAAATGATTAATTTGAGATTTAATCGGGTGTATTAAATTACACATCCTGGGGCTTGAAAAGTGTGGTGATAATATTTATCATATAGGTTGGAAAATTAGGGATAAACAATTAACTGGCCCATAATCTAGTGTAATAGGTATTTAATCAACATCAAGTTTAGACTCAATTACATTGATCCACCTGGAGAGAACACAACCCTAGTCCTTCCTTAATTTGAAATACAACTTTGCATTATTCCTTTCTTGAATTAACTAGTAGATCATAATCAAAACAAGAAATATTTTTCCAAATATTTTTGAAATCTAGACTAATTGTTGAGGCTTACGTTTAAATTGTATTTTTCTCGTCATATTCCATGTGGGACTCGAATCCAATCTTTTTTGGGTTCTATATTTGCATTCGATCGCTTTACATCCTTTTCGGAGGTGTAATTTGAGTGTATCAAATTTTGGCGCCATTACTGGGGAATATGGTTTAGGGCCCGTTTGGTACAACTTATTAAAAATAGCTTTTAGAAGTAGAGCTTTTAGGAGTATAGCTTTTTATCAAAAAGTTGTTAGGTGTTTGGTTATCAATAAAAAAAGTGTTTTTGTATAAAAGACAAAAAAGTTATAAAACAAAAAAAAAACTCTACTCAAGAAGCCCAAAGTTTGGGTTTCTTCCAAAAGTGCTTTTGGAACCCAAAAACACTTTTGACAGCTTCCACCAAACACTAAAAAAAAGGGTCAAAAGTGCTTTTGGAATGCCTTTGGAAAAGCTGTACCAAACGGCACTTAGAAAGTTACAATTTAGTGTAATTCTCTACTTTAGTCTATATTTTCCATATGACTCTTTTGTTATTTATTGGTGTGTAGGTGTTATGGGTCCGGATTCTGATCTTGATGATGAGCTCGTGGGGCCACGTCCCGCCACTATTCAACCCCCACCACTTCAAGAAAATGCAAGTTTTCACCTCAACACCACTCAACTATATCTACTAAATACCAATGATCTATTTGGTGGTCTTGCAATCGATGACCCAAATAGACACCTTTGGAATTTCCTTGGGATTTGCTCAATAAATGTCCAGCCGAACGTCTCAAGTGAGATCGTGAAGCTGAGGTTATTCCCGTTTTCTCATGGGAGAGGTCACTTTTAGGCATATTTTATATACATTTTTTTAGTCATTTTTAGTTAGTATTTTTCTCATTTTCTTTGAAATTAGTATCGTGTTAGGGTCGTTTTTCTTTCTTTTGAGTCACAGCGGTTCTAAATGGCGAAAAGAGGTCGAAGCGAAAAAGGGGTCCCCGCAAGCGGGCGAAAGTTGGCATCACCGGACGAAGGCTGCAGGCCGCGGCTCGAATCTGATCTTGCAGCGGTGCCGTATATTCGAGAACATGAGATGTTTAGCGCGCGGCTACGCTGGTTTTTTCGCATCGGCGGGTGGCAAAGGGCAAAAGGGTTCGAAGCAAGAGTTTTAGACAGCTATATAAACCCCTGGGACAGATTTTATTAGGGCATCTCTGACATTCTATCACATTTTTAGAGAGAACTCTGGAGGCCACAAGATTCGAGACTACGTTCAAGTTATTTTTTTTCTTTTCTTTAATTTAATTCAGTTCATGTATGAATATGAAATTAGTTCTTAGCATGACAATATCTAGGAGCTAATCTCTTTATTAGGGTTTTCCATGGAATCGCTTGAAACTTGTTTTATGATTTAATGCATTAGAAGTGATTTCTTCTTCAATTCGTTAAGATCTATTCAGTATTGGTTTGAATGTTTGATAATTACTTGATCACTAATTGTCATAATATATATGATTTCGAATCGAGATCCAAGATGAGAGATTTGGATATGCTGTAATTGAATAGACATAGGTTAAAATCGCGGACGATAGTACCCCGATACTTGTGTAGTAATTTAGGTTATTGTTCTTAATCCTCCTGTGTGGTAAACCTATCATAGAAATATAGAAGATTTCTGCATAAGGTTGCGCTTTTATATATCCTAACTGGAATATAAGACAGATTAGTTAATTTGCTATCTTAACAAAGAAGGAGAAGTTATTGTTGTCTTGCATTAAGGATCGAAAAAAGTGGATAGTTGAGGATATTGAAAGCCATATTTCCATCATAACTGATTTAAACCAAAGCATACTTAGGTTAATTCCTGTAATTTACTCTATCTAGTTCTTATATAAAAACCAAAAATCCTTACGATTGCCAAATAGATATCATAGATTAGATAACCGATAATTGATAACCAGTCTCTGTGGACGATATTCGGTCTTACAGACTATATTACTTGAGCGATACGTACACTTGCGTGAGCATAAGTAAAATCGCTAACAAGTTTTTGGCGCCGTTGCCGTGGACTGACGTACTTTCAATATCGAATTATCTATTCTTATTTCTAATTTGGTTTGTATATATTTGGTTATGTTATTTTATTTCTAACTTGGTTACTCCGTTCTGCGAGCATCTTTTTATCACTTTTTGTTGTTTTTCTTATTTTGTAGGTAAATAATAATAATAATAATAATAATAATAATAATAATAATAATAATAAAAGGGCATGGACTACTACTACTATAAGGGGCAGTGGAATCATCAACAACAGCCTAACCTACAGGTTCCACAGGAAGATCAAAATGAGTTGCAGGAAGTCATACTCATGCTCACCAAGTGTCAGCTGATGGATATGGTGATCAATGTACCGCAAGAAAATTTGTCTAGCGACACAGTTATGTGGAGTGATAAGCAGAGTGAGGAACCTGAACCACAACAAAATGTTGAGAATAGTGAGGAATTGAGAGAGATAGTTGGTGTAGAAAAAGAAGAGGTTACTGAGATCTAATTTTTCACCTTTTTGGATTCCTTGAAATTTCTTTTTCCTATACCCGTTGCAGAAAAGACACCACCAACTATCATTGCTGAGCCCCAACCAGAAAGTCCATAACCTCAAGGGCACCCCCAAAAGTTGAGAGATGTAGGGAGTTCACTGATCCCTACATTATAGAGAGCCTTGAAGACAAGTCTGTCTTGTGTAAATGGGGGACAATCTTAAATCCGAGGTCCTTGTTTGAAAGAATTGTTGTAGGTGAAGTGAGACCCACAACAATAAATGTGCGGATTGCAAGCTGTTCGCAGAAGGATCCACTGGGCACTAGTAAATATTAACTGTGTCCGGCTAAAAGACGTTAAAGACAACGCTAGTTGGGAGACAACCCAATATTTTTTTAATTACGTTATTTCAATTTGTGTTTTAATTTGTTTTATTTTGTTTTAAACAGTCTCACGATCTGGTATGTGTGTTGTTTTTGGATGATAAATAAAGGCAGGGACTGCCCCAAGTGGAAAAAGGAGATAAAAATGCTGAAAATGGGAGAAAGTTGGCACAGCGCCGCGGCGCCAGAACTTCAGAGAGTCCTGATGACCTGTGCAATTTCAAGAATCTCATCCCAGACCTCCGTTATGACCGATATTTTGTGTCTGTAAATTGTCCCCTTATTTTTAGTCTTCACACATTGGGGACAATGTGTCGATTAAGTTTGGGGGGGATCTTATTTTGTTTTGTTGTTTGTTTTGAGTCTTTTTGTTTATTTTAGGTGTTTTTTTTATGGATCAAACATGTTGTAGTTGCTCAAGATATCTAATGGATTAAGTGGGATAATGTAATAGAATTGAAAGCAAAAAAAATATGTGTGCTTAAGTTAGATATGCAAAAAATTTATGACATCTAATTATTTTGGATATTTGTGCTTAGCCTATGTGTTGTCAATTATGGAAAGAAAGGTTGAAAAATGTCTAGAAAATCTGTTTGCTTGTTATTTGAGGCGAAATAGTTAAGATGTACATGTTTAGGGATATGATTCAGACATTTCTTTGATAGCCCTTCTTACCGTTCATTACATACCCTGACGGAAATTGTATCACTAGACAACCCCTTGAGCCTAATATAATATTTTTTCTTTGACACCATATGATTATCTGTTTGTGCCATAAGTGATAATGAAAATGGATGAAGAGTGTTGAAAAAGAAAGAGAATGAGATGAAAAGTTTGATGCACCCCAAAGAAAAAAATATGCAAAAATATAAGTTTGAGGGTGTTTGTTCTTAAAATGATATGTATCATGCTCTCAAAAGAAAAAAGGGGAGAAAGTGGGTATGAGACTAAAAAGAAAGCCAAAAAGAAGTAGAAAATAGTTGAATGAATAATGCTTATGGTACATAATTTGAGCCTAAAATGTTTATTTTTACCTACCCCTGCCTAAGCCTACATTACAACCTTGAAAAGTCCTGAAGATCTCTAATGTGTATGTCTATGATTAGTGGAGAATAGCAAGTAAACATGCATATAACATTTTGGGAAAGATGGTTTGAAATTGACATACATAAGTTATGTGTTTATGTTTCCATTGATTATGATAGAAGTGAATTTGCGAAATATCTGACTTGAAATTCTAGATTGCTGAAATTTATGTTGTATATGTTCTAACATATTATCTCAATTGTTGTTGACACCCAATTTTTACCCTCCCGCCCAGTCATTAGCCATAAAACTACACTAATTTTGCAAAATAATTTTTTAATAATAAAATGCAGCGATAAAACATTAATACATGCATAAATAAACAATTTAATAATGGCACCGCGTCTTACGTAGAAAAATTAAGCACTTAGAGTCCCGCGCCCGCATTAATTAATTTTAAGCTCTGTCAAACAATTCTTAATAATTAATAATAAGTGCATAAAATAAATAATTTAGCAATGACGTCGTGTCAAGTAGCGTAGTCGCATTTATTAAGACGCAAAGCAATTTAATAATAATGCACAATAAATAAAATTTTAAATAATAGCGTCGCATTTATAAAAGCATTAAGCAGCCCTTAAATATCATATTTGCATCTAGCATTTAAATAATTTAATCTAAACTCCTTTTAATAATATTAACTTCGCAGAATACGCATAATAAATAAGTTTTAATAACGGCATCACATTATAAATATTAAGCACTAATTAAATAGCACACTCGCATTTTGTAATAATTTTAAAACTCAGGCTAACAAAGCACCTAAATAATTTAATCACAATTTATTAATTTAATTCACCACTAATTAATTAATAATACCTAATACCTAAAACTAATTCCTAAAACTAATACCTAATTACCAGTACTGACACTCATGACCCACTACATGACCTAACGCTAGCCCAAAGACTCCTATCATATATCCGCCCAAAGCCCCTCAGCCCAATTCCCCCTTCCCATCGTCTCTCTTCCCCATCGTTCTTCAGAAAAAAAACCTAAAAGACAAAGAAAAAAAGAAAAAAACGAGAGGAACCCTAAGCTTTTTCATTCGCCGCCTTCCTTACCCATACGCCCTAAAATCCCGCCATATCACAACCTAAATCCCAGGTTTCCTTTCTAAAAACCCGCCATAGCGAGAACCATTCCAAAAATCGTGACCCAAATCGCGTAAATCAGAGTTTACCATAACCATAAATCGTTCTAAAATCAGCAAGAATCAAGACGAATGCAGATAAATGCGAAATTAGAGTAAGAATAAGCACAAAAATCTCTCGGCCTTAAATGCTTACCAACATTAGAACCCAAAAGGAGGCTATAAAAGAGCTAGTCCATACATGCAATGGCAAGCGAGAGGAAAAAAGCGCATCTGTTAGCGATGGCGAGCTCGATTGGGAGAGCGATCAATAGCAATAATCCATTTTACGGGAGTTAGGGACTCAAAGTCCGTAAAATCAACATCGTGAGTAGGAAATCCAAAACCTACTGAACGATTAATCGACTCTCACATTAAGAAACCAACAATTATTTTCCAAGCAACAGCTCTTCCCTTTTCAATCGCATCGCAATAACCCGTCGAGTGAACCGACGACTTGATACGCTGCCTCGGTTCGCTGCCCGGAGAAGGTAAACTCAAACTCTTTTCAGTTCATTTGGTATTTCTGTGCATTTTCTGTATTAAACGTGTAGTAGTTTAGTTTTATTCGCATAATCTGAGATTAATATAGGATACAGTGATGTATTATGTGTTATATTGAATAATTATGTGTTGTTGGTAAGTTGTATGAACTTGTTTGGTCTGTATGATGATCATATACTTTTGTTAAAAATGTTTAATGCAACTCAGTTTTATCATCTGTGAAGTACATTTATTTGGTGTTGGACCTGTTAGTTAATATTAAACGCTACTGATGTTCGCAACTGTGATCGTTAATGTGATTTGGATAATTCATGGCATTAGTAATATGTTTATATATGGCTGATAATCTCTGACATCGCTGTGTTAAAGTATTAATCGTTACTGTATTTGATGAACAATATGATACAGTTCTATGTGTTCATATATTGGTACCTCTGCATATCTGAGTGATCCTTGGTATTTGCGTGTCTCCATACGCTCACAAAACTAGCAACCCTATATGTCTCGTATATCTAATAATCAGACGATACCTGTATTAGCATCTCTTGAGTTGTTTCCATGCCATATGAAGAATAGTCTCTGTTGCATCTCATATTCAAAAGATAATATTGCCTTGATATAGTAGAACATATGTTAAGGTATTGTGTCATTTGCCTTTATCTAAGTTTATAAAATCTCAATCTGTTAAGTGATGGGATCAGTTGGTTCGTTCAAAATAGACAAGATGTATTGTGTTGTACTTTTCCAGAATTTGGTCGCATATCTCTAAGTTGTCTAATTACCTCTCCTACCCTTAGCGTGTTTACAGCAGCCTAGTTAAACAGGCATCCCGAATACCCCATCGATGTGAATCTGATCATCCAGGAATCTTGTATTGCACTAGGATTGCCTAGCTTAGTATCTCTAAGAGAAGCCTGTATACATCCTGAGGCCCATGTTAATAACTATGGGTCCAATCGATCTTGTCTGCTGGTTTGTGGTCTTGAATAAAAAAAAACAGTAACTATATGCAGGGATACGAATGACGCAATCGGTATATCAGACCTGTATATTTGGCATGACATTATGCATATCACTGTTGTATGTATTTGGGCTTGTTTTATTTCCTCAAACTGTCTCGGCACATTAACTGTTCCCTAGGCTCACAAACCTTTATCTTCCCCCTTTACCTCCCCCTTGTCCAGTCTATATGCACGTCTGGGCCAAACTTGCAGGATTTCTTATTTATTTTGGGTTACTTGTTGATCTTCAGATTCAATCACTGCATATGTGCCTTAAAAAATAAATTTATATGCATGTGAACTGCTTGCTTACTATTCTGTCGATATTTTTGGGCACATACTAATCCTTATCTTTCTTTACTTTCACATGGCACGCATTGGAGCAAAAATGAAGAGTCTCATGGCGAGACTCATCACGAGCTACTTCAAATGGCAACCCGCATCTACATCCATCGAGTTCCCTCTTCGACAATTCCTAGAAAAACAAATAGGACGGAGTCATCCGCTTCAATCTCTTACTCTCTTAACCTCCTTATCCCATTTTATTTGTTATTGTAATTTTATTATATGACTTTGTAATTAATAGGAAACCAAGAGCAATTAGCCTTTGAACATATAAGGGGGAAGGTAATTTAAACTTAGAAAATGCACTTCTACTTTATTTTTCTTTTAGGATTATTATGATGTCTAAATTTTGCCAAAATAATCTAAATAAATTAACCTGCATCATAAAATCAACACTTTATTTCTTACTAAATTCATAACAAATTTTCCCTTGAACTCTTATCTAACATTATATAGGAAATCCATTATGTAAATCATCCTAAGCATTGGGTAAATCATAACCAAAATTAATTAAGTAGATAAATGCATACATTCAGTCAATAAATCCATTCTGCATCACATTTTTTATATAAATAATATAAGGCATGCTTTAAACTTTATATGTGTTTTATAGCACTAATCTTATCAATCTTTATCAAAAAATACTTTTTTTTCTTAGCAATAATAATTAACCCTAGGTTTGGCAGGACAACCGCAAGTTAGCGGATCTTAGAGGGTGTCTAACCCCTTCCCTCTAGATTAATAAAGAACCCTTACCTGGAATCTCATTAAGTTTAGCAGATCATTAAAATGGAGTTAATGTTTACTTTAAACTAGTTAACATTTAGGTGTCCTAATTCACCCAATTAATTAGGTAGCGACTCCGCGAACCCTTTTAGCACTTTTAATATGCTAGCACCTTTTAAAGCATTTTTAACTATTTAGCATTTTATTTCATTTTTCTAACATTTTATT
Source organism: Przewalskia tangutica (assembly GCA_029844215.1). Taxonomy (NCBI): domain Eukaryota; kingdom Viridiplantae; phylum Streptophyta; class Magnoliopsida; order Solanales; family Solanaceae; genus Przewalskia; species Przewalskia tangutica. Next base: position 46,946,941 of record CM056727.1, on the reverse strand, counting down.
AAGCAGGAGTTTATTCATAAAGTCGTGGTCGAAAAAGGGCGTGACAATTGTCATCCATGATTTTTTAGTAACATTGGTACATCTACTTGATCAAAGTCTTAGAGTCTTTCCTTTGATTTTTGTTTTGATTTTTAGTAACATTGGTACATCGTATTAGGATCGTTTTTCTTTCTTTTGAGTCACAACGGTTCTAAATGGAGAAATGGCGAAAAGAGGCCGAAACTGAGCAAAAAAGGGGGTCCCCGAGGCAACTGAACGAAAGTTGGCATCACCCGGACAAAAGGCCTGCAACGCCGCGACTCCAGAATGCAGTGCCACGGTGCCATATATTTAGAGAGCCGCATATGTTTAAGCGTCGCGACGCCGACGCGGATTTTAACAGATCCGAGGCGAATTTGGCAAGGGGCAAAAAGGTCCGAAGTAAGAGTTTTAGACAGCGTATATAAACTCCTGGGACAGATTTTATTAGGGCATCTCTGACATTCTATCACACTTTTGGAGAGAACTCTGGAGGCCATAAGATTCGAGACTACGTTCAAGTTATTTTTTTTTTCTTTACTTTAATTCAGTTCATGTATGAATATTAAATTAGTTCTTAGCATGACAATGTCTATGAGTTAATCTCTTTATTAGGGGTTTCCATGGAATCTCTTGAAACTCTTTTTATGATTTAATGCATTAGTAGTGATTTCTTCTTCAATTCGTTAAGATCTATTCAATATTGGTTTGAATGTTTGATAATTACTTGATCACTAATTGTCATAATCTATATGATTCCGAATCGAGATCCGAGAGGGGGGATTTGGATATGCTGTAATTGAATAGACATAGGTTAAAATCGCGGACGAAAGTATCCCGATACTTGTGTAGTAATTTAGGTTATTGTTCTTAATCCTCACGTGTTGTAAAATCTATCATAAAAATATAGAAGATTTCTGCATAAGGTTAAGCTTTTATATATCCTAACCGGAATATAAGACAGATTAGTTAATATGTTATCTTAACAAAGAAGATGATTGAAAAGGGTGGATAGTTGAAGATATTGGAAGCCTTATTTTCATCATAACTGATTTAAACCAAAACATACTTAGGTTAATTCCTGCAATTTACTCTATGTAGTTCTTAGATAAAAACCAAAACATCCTTACGATTGTCAAATAGATATCATAGATTAGATAACCGGTAATTGATAACCAGTCTCTGTGGACGATATTCGATCTTACATACTATATTACTCGAGCGATACGTACACTTGCGTGCGCATAAGTAAAATCGCTAACAACTACCTCTTGGTTGGATGATCTTCCCGCTGGTTCAATCACAACATGGGCGGAGTTAACCGAAGGATTTCTTAATAAGTATTTTCCTTTATCCCGGATGCTAAAACTCTGTGATAAAATCAACAACTTCCGACAACTCCCTAATGATCCACTTCACGGGACTTGGACTCAGTTTAAAAAGAAGGATAAGAGTTGTCCAAAACTTGGATTATCGGATAGTGTGCTCCTCCAAATATTCTATAAGTCACTTGACTCAGTCAATAAATCGGTGGCAAATAATCTAGCGGAGAGGGGTGTCATGGATACTTCATGTGATGTGATGAGTGCTCTTCTTGACAAGATAGCCGAAACTAATGAAGCTTGGCATACGAGATAGTCGGAAGTGGTTAGAGAAAGTTCTTCCAAACCTTTGTTGTCTAGAGATGCTCTTAGAAGGGAAGAAGAGAGAAATTAAACAATGGCTAAATTGATCACACAAATGAATCTTCTCAGAAAACATGTTATGGGAGAAGGGTCGAATAAGGTTAGTGCGATTGGGTCTTGTGAAGGGGGCTCATCGGATCAATAATGCTACCAAGTGTTTGATGAGGATGCAAATTTTGTGAATAATCAAAGTGGGGTCCAAACTAACTACCAAGTTCCTAATCGAGGGACTTGGCGTCAAGATCAATGGAGTAAAGGTTGGAACAAGAAAAAATGAGGCTCAAATTGGGGGAACAACAACCAAGATGGTTACAACAACAATAATAATTACAACAACCATCGAAGTGACAATATCTATGTTCCACCAATGGGTAGCCAACAAATTTCGAGCCAACCATCCGCTAGTGATCCTGCTAGTTCGAAACTTAAAGATATGCTCTCTGAAGTGTTGAGAAAAATTGAGTCAACTGACACATTTATCAAAGAGGTGAAGGATGACATGAAAGGTATGGGAGAGTATATGAGTAATATGGGACAAGTGGTGACTTCACATTCCACTTCAATCAAACAACTAGAGTTCCAACTTAGCCAAATTTCGGCTACCCTCAACCAAAGATAAAAAGGTACACTCCTCAGTGATACAGTAATAAATCTAAGAAATGGTGATCATTCTTGTAAAGCTATCACTAGGAGTAAGTACTTGGGGGTGATACGTTGGTGAATGAAGAAGAGATTATTGTTGATGAATTACCTATTGTTGAGCTTATTGTAGTTGAAGAAGAGATTATTGTTGATGAATTACCTATTGTTGAGCTTATTGTAGTTGATGAAGAGAGTGTTACTAAGAAGAAGAGGGCTAGTATTGAAAAGTCGATTGTCATTGAAGAAGAGCTTGGAAAAGATGAAACCTCGTAAGTCATAGCACCTATTCTAAGTGTGTCTACATTAGTGGAGGATTACATGAAGGGCAAGCATATGGTACTGCATGTGTGCATTTCGAACATCCTTGTGAGTGTGAGTGTGTTATCTTCTTCTTTGTCTTTTGTCCCATTTGTGTGTAAATATGTGTATTTTAGGGACTTTTTTTTATCTTTGTGAGGGCATGTGAATTGCAATATTTAGTTGAGAAACACTTATCGAACCTGGATCTCTTGACTATATCTCTCATGCTAATAGCTTTATGTCACTGTTTGAAGTTGTAGAGTTAGTCTTTGTCTGTTGAGTGATGCACCATGTTTTAACAATGCAGAGTGAGGGTCAAAAGTGTCTTGAGTACATGCTTGTGGCTAATTGCTATCACTGTTGTAGTCATTCTTACTTTGAGTATTCTTGAACATGTGTCGTAGGAGTGTGTGTTGTTTTAGTTGCTTGAGGACAAGCAAGAGTCTAAGTTTTGGGGTGTTGTTATCACAATGTCTTGCACTTTGGAAGAAGTTATAGAATTGAATTCGAAATTCGATTATGTTACTCCTTTTATTTTTTTACTTCGATTATCCTTACTATTTTTGTTGTCAATATCTTTCTTTCTTCAATCTTTTCAGCATAGGTTTTTACTCTTTTATTTCTTTCAAACTTGTTCTAAATTATGATTTTCTTGGTGAAGTCTTTCGAAAGCAATCTATTTATCCCCTGAATGTAAAGGGTAAGATTTGCGTCTGTGGCACAGGACTCCCACTGAAACTACATTGAGTATGTTGTTGTTGAAATTACAAATAAAGGTATCTATCGAAGTTTAAATTGGAAATGCCATATGGGAATAGCTTAGATTTGTGGGCTTGTCTAACCTATCATACTCAGTAATATCATGTAGAGTTTAATCTCAATATACTGATAGTGTGAGAAATTCTCACACAATTATGAGACCACCTACAAAATAACTAGTGATAATTGAAAATAATAGTTAGAACTAGTTACTTTAATAAAGCTGACTATCAGCTATAATTACACTGATATAATGTAAAAAAATTACACTATCATGCATTAACCCTTCCTCATAAATCAGAATCGACAATGAAATAATTGAATTGAGGTCCCTATTTTTAGTTGAGAAGAACGTAACCTGAGAGAATGGGGAAGTGAGTGAAAAGAAAGATGCCAAATGGGCATGTGTCAAATGAAATGCGACTTCTCAAGGGACTAAAAGTAGTCGAGTTGGTGGAGTTTGTGCTTTCTAGAGTTAATCATATCTGGTCCAGAACAAATACATGCACACAATGGGACCAAAGGAGAGGACCAGAATCTGATTTTGATGCCAAATGTCTAAATTTGTAATGAGAAACTTAAACTCGTCCGTAAGCTGTCTCGCCCCCATTATTTTGGTCCCCAGTCGTACCATACATGTCATTCTAGATAGTGTCCTCAAGAAGATCAAAGCGTTCTAATTGTTTTGGCGCTTTCATATTTGTGACCTTGCTAGATATGATATCATAGCCTTTTGTCCGAAAATTCTGGTATTCAGTACTATCGAATTATCGAATGATATAATATCTCATACCAACTACCGAAATCGACTGAAAATTGAATTACCGAAATCTCCGATTCGATTAGATAATTCATGTTTTATCCCAGCCCTATAATAATAATATCATACCAATATGCCTTTGGAAGTTAAAAATGCGGATATTGTCTATTGAGGTGAAATTGGTGGTTAGACCGACTATGTTATATGGGGCGAAGTGTCGGTCAGTTAAGACTTCACACATTCAAGATAAAAGTCGCGGAGATGAGGATGCCGAGATGGATGTGTGGGCATACAAGGAGGGATAAGATTAGAAATGATGATATCCGGGACAGAGTGAGAGTGGCCTCGGTAGAAGATAAGATGCGGGGAGCGAGGTTGAGATGGTTCGGGCATGTACAGAGGAGAGACACAAATGCCCCAGTGCAGAGGTGTGAGAGGTTGGCTATGGACGGGTTCAAGAAGGGTAGAGGTAGGCCGAAAAAGTATTGGAGAGAGGTGATTAGACGGGATATGGCACATGTGTAACTTACCAAGGACATGACCTTAGATAGGGGGTTGTGGAGAACACGAATTATGGTAGAAGGGTAGTAGGTAGTCGAGCGTAGCCCTACTTACGCTTACAAACTGATAGTTGTAGTGTTATTATTGTAGGCCCACTTAGACTATCATAGTAGGCGCATTAATATTTATAGTAGCATTTGATTTCTACTGCAATGTGTTCTTTAATGTACTTTATTTATCTTATGTACCTGCATTAGTTACTGCTTCTTTTTCAGAATGCGCTAGCATGACTTATTTTCTTGCTTTGCTTGTATCTTATCTGTCTTGGTAGGAAAACAACCCTCTACTATCAGGTAGAGGTAAAATCTGCGTCTGTCTACATCTTGACCACGCGTTGTGGGACTCCACTAGGTATGTTGTTGTGTTGTTATATATGCAGTGTTAAGGAGACGCAACCTATTCTATATATACATAAAAGACAATAATTTGACATAGTTACACTATAATTTCCCAGCGAAGAGGTATGAATTGAATCCATATGACAGAAGCGGATTCAAGATTTAAATTCTATACATTCAATCTTTTAAAAAATTTGACACTGATTATATTCTATACATTCAATCTATTATTTATTGTAATTTTAATAAATTTTTACACAGAGATTCTCACTTGAACCCATACATATCATGGTACATCCGCCCCTGAATAAGGATAGCTCTACTCCTGCGAGGCTGAAAAGACAAAATAAAATAAAAATACAACTGTTCATGTTTTATTTTATTGTAGAAACGGGATTATCGTTTTCTGTAAGGTAGTCAAAACCTGTATACAAGTAATAATGTTTCTTTAGTATAATCCAACCCTTTTGTGCCTCACGTTTTCCTTTAGTCGTCCTACTCAAAACCTAACCCCATGAACGACATCCAGCAGCTTTTTTAGTCATGTTTAACGACAACAAGAGCATATATACATTCTGGAAACGGAACTAAGATGAGATGAATAGAGTAATAAATTTCAAACATTCACAGGGAAGAAGCTATTGAGGAAATTCCAAATAAAAGTGGGAGTACTTGGGAGCAATTTGAGAACCTTCTATGACTCTTATCAAGAAAGCTTCCACCAAGAACTCCATAATTCTTATGTCTCATACATTTGAGAAGCCAAATAATTTCTTATACTCTTGCTGCTGAAACCTACAACAATACTCTCACGAAAGTGATACAAAAATTATTTAATAGATGGTAGCCATCTGTTATCGTCTTTGAAACATTACGAGTAGAATGTGAAAACATAAGGATATATCAAGGTCTGCAGTATTAAGGTCCACATGGCATCATCAAACACAAACTTAGATATGAATACATGGTTTTGTGTTGGCATACGTTTATGGGATCCTTTTATTTTTCTTAGGCAGAAAAAGGAAAATATTTTCTCAAATCTAGGTAAGACCGTAGTGTACTTATATTTCTAGACCCGAGTCAAAGACTAATTGGAGATACTAGGGAAAGCCATCCATCTGTTCAAGAGTTTCAAGAACACAAAATACACTCTGAACGAATTCATACAGTTACAACTTCAGAAAGCACAAAAAATTAAGAAAAGAAAACCAGGAAAGAACAAAACAAATTGAATTTTGCTTTATTCTTTCAGGTCTCACACAGCTAAAAGAAATAATACAGTTAACCCAAAGCTGATATACAGATAATTATCTGATATAACCAGCAAATCAACCAGGAGTGGTTCGCAATAATTGGCTGTCACCAGAGAACATCAAAGAACAAGCACAGAGTATCACATGAAGACTGCAAAAGAAGACCGGGAGATATGGTCCATTGCATGCTATCTTTTAGTGAGTGCGGGTTCTACTGCTTTCAGCATTTCGTACAGGATAAAAATATGGATGAGCCTGCAATATAGATCTCACAATTACAGTGGGAAACATTTCCAAGAAACTTGAACCGACCACAAACTAAATTATCTACATCATGTTGCCGGGCAGAAATCAAAGACGGAGAAAGTGGAACTTTTATTACCAAAATTATACTTGATTGAATACCTTCAGTTTAGTACAGCTGAGAACTTCATTTATTCATTTATTTGGTAAGTTGAAAAAAAAACTTTTCTTAGTCACATCTGTCTGTTATATAATTGACTAAACAAATTGGTAGAGAGGAAAGGCAGTGAATATTTTACCATTGCTTCTTTTGCAGTCGGTCTTTCCTGATGATCGTAATGGAGCAGTTTGTCAACAAAATCAACCGCCTAAAAAATAAGCATTGCACATTTTTAGGTAAATATAATTTCACCTTATTTTATTGTATAAAATCTAATGAGACTAGTTCTCTTACCTCAGGGACTGCGAGATGCTGATTTTCAGCATTAATAAACTTCTGCCACTGTTTCCTGCTATGTCTGAATGAACAATGAATTTTTAAAATTATTTTGCAGAATAAGGTCCATTCACAAAAGATGGTTTTCGAGTTGACAATACTAACCGTCCAACAAGGGCTGCAAGATGAGGATCTAATTCCAATCTATACTTGTTTAGATAAGAGTTTAATTCATCGGTCCCCAGAACCTGATGACCATAACATTGGAATTTTTAAGGTGTCTCTACATCAAGTATTGTACTCTTTTCAAAATGCAAATATACAGCTCATGCATGTTTACCCTGGTAATCTTATAAAAACTTTTGGTCATTTCACCTTCCAAAACAATTAAGAATTCTTTTGTGCAAGCGGTGTAGGTATTTAAAAATGAATAAATCACTATAACGAGCACAATAATATAACACATTCAAATACATTAATACAATTGCCCTCGACGAGTTTTTGTTATAATTTTCAAATGCATAAATGATTAAGTTTTACTTCCAAAGGTAGGGGTAAGGTCTGCGTACATTCTACCCTCCCCAGACCCCACTCGTGGGATTACACCGAGTATGTTGTTGTTGCATAAATGATTAAGTATTTTCTTTATTCAATTGACACATTTTTTTTATTTCTAGGTCATTTAGATGGTACGTTTGAAGTGCGAACCTTCTCCCCAACCCTCACCCCCACCAAATCCTGCGCTCCGCTCAAACTTTTAAAATCTTAATCAACTCCTTCCCTATCTGTCTTTCAAGAGAATTTATTTGTTTTGATTGATTGATTCTCTATTCCGAGCTAAGCTATCTTTGAGAGGTTAAATAGGATTTCAATTATAGTTAAATTACAAACTAAAATTTCAATTTTACATTCACACTCCATTCCATAGCATAGGCAAGCAAATTCTTAGATTTTTAGGTCCTACAGCAGATTATAAACATTAATCTAAAAGCTTCTTAAAATAACATACTACTTACTTAAAACTATTTCATTGGAAAAGAGAAGTTAAACTTTATTAATTAGTTAAAGAATTACTGATGAAGGATAGCATGTGGCCCTAGTTGGAAGAGGGGAGGATACCAAAGGCAGATCTAGAATTTGAAGTTTATGGGTACGCACAATGATCTCAAATTAATATAGTTAATATACAACCCTTGGGTTCACAATGAAATATTTACAGTAGATATTTAGCTGATTTCTTTATATATACACACACACACACAAGGCCTGTATAAAAGTTAATGGATTCCCCCTCACGACATGTGCTAGGTCCGCCGCTGGAGGATAGAATGTCATTGAAATTGAAATTGTAAGAACATTGAAAGACATATGAGTAAAGAATATGAAATTTTCTTGAAAACAATATTAAGTAAGAAATTTAAAATGATTTTTTACTTTATCAGACTTTTTATCCAAAATGAAAAAGTTGAGTCGTGATTTAATATGTTTTCTTTATCAGTTTATTTTATTGGGATTTTTGCTGAATCTTTTCACTAGTTGTTTTTGTTCACAACTGTAGCTTGTCAATTTTGGGGGTTAGAGTCATTTCAGTTATTAAAAATTAAATATTTAGAAATATCCCACATGTTTGGGAATCGATCTCGTGACCTCCTTAATATCAAGGCGCCTCACTTCTGTTTCAAAGTGGTCTCACCTAGTTTTACGTTACCGTTTATTACCTGTTTAATCACAAGTACATATGTTTTTAGTGATTGTTTTTGGGCAAAGCGGTGTCGGATCGTACGGCTGAGCTAATAGTTGAGTTAAACTTCCATTTTGCCGGTAGATCACATCCTTACCAAGGGGCTAGGTGAGCCAAGGGTGGTTAATTTTATCAGAATTCCAACATGACAGTTCAAAAAAAAAAAGTGGGACTCCAATGAGCATAGATCAGTGTTAGCTCAGATGACACCATATGAGTCGCAAACCTACTTTTTATCTAACTTCTTTAGAAAGCAGACACTAGTCCTGAGTTCAAGAGCCACCCAACAACAAAATATTTCATTCTTAGCCAAGCATATGATAAGACAAATTTAGTCGTATACATCATGTAGGTATTAATTAATCTGAGTACAAGCAGCCTTTTGCTAATTATTAAGAGCATTTTGAAGTATCCCCACAAAACAATTATAACGATGTCACACCCATCCCTCAGTACAAATAAAGATCCCTGGCCTTAGATGAGGTAGTAGACACAATTCAGAATAAAATTGTTTGACAGTATAAACATAGGAGTTGTGTTCAAGGGCAATATGGTCAAGCATAGGATGTAACTATTTTCTAAAAATGATTTTAAGTCCCGAAAGAAGGGACTGCTCCATTACCCCCCCCCCCCCCCCGAAAAAAAACAATTCAAGAAACAAACAAAGAGAAGATAGGAGACGGATATTAAGTGTCTTCCGCACATAGGACTGCAACGCCTCAGCCTTCTATAAAAAAAAAGTTCACTTTTGCAAAGGGAAAATAAATGAAAAACTTCCATTTTTCCCGTTCAACTCAATATTCTCAAGCTTCGTGGTCATTAAATGAAAGAAGAAGTAATCTTGACAGTTATAGGTCCTTTCTTATCCAAAAAATCAGTTGTGAAATCCTTTTACTAGGCCGGGATGGGCATATCATATTTACTTAATATGGTGCACTTTCTCAAGTATTTAACAATTATCAAGAGGTTCTGTTGCACTAGAAAAGGTTAACAATGATTTTAGTAAGCACCACGCAAAAAGGAATGCGAGAACAAGTGTAGGCTCTCGTGGAGATTGTGGTTGTTGCCGAGATGCCTGAGCATGGATGGAACGTGAGATTCAGAAGGGATAGTTTTGACCGAGGTTGACAGAATCGTATCAGTATTGAATAAGCTTTAATTAGATATATATATATATATGAATACTGAATGCTGAGATTCTTTGATCTGGACTGTGCAAAGAAATGGGAACTAATCTGTTCAGTCCTGCTATAGAAAGTCTGATATCCTCAAAAAGTCCTTTTTGCTCTTGGCGATGAACCTATCTGGTTTCTAAATGCTCGTCACAAAGTATCTTGTTGAGTTGGTGTCTGGTTAAGGAGCCTATTTTTGAATATTTTTGGGATAAAATGGGTGATGACATCAACCGTCAAGGAAATTCTCAGCAGATGAACGGGAAACAGAGAATTCAAGAAGATCTGGAGAGTAATTCCAGCATGTGTCTTTTGGGCAATTTGGAGTGTGTACCAGAGGTTTTGAGGGAAAAATTTCATCCATATGCATGCTGAAGTACAAATGTGTATGTAATAGCTCTCTGGTCTAATTAGTCAGATATACATAGAAAGGAAAAAAAGATAGATTTCATTAGTTACTTGCAGAAAACAGAGGCAATGTAACTTATTGAACAATACTTTTGTACAGCCCAACAATATTCTATCGATTGGTAGTTCACAGTAATATAATAATTTTGCTTACTGATCTCCAGAAAAAAAGAAAAAGCAGGGAGTTGATGATCTTAACAAGTGATAGAAAATGCACTGGACAGTAGGCTTGTACAGTGGTAAAGGGGTTAAGCAACAATATCTTGTGGGTAATAGGACTGTATGCAAAATTCCAATCATAATCACACAGGATTACAGTGGTTGTCAGGTCTCAAAACCTGTTGACTTGGGAGAAGACCGATAGTGATACATTGGTGAGGCTTGACAAATACTCACACATGGACAGACGAGACTACCAGTTTTCATGTTGTCTATTGCATTGACATTCCTCCCCTCCCTCTCCTCCCGTTGAAGCTTATTTCCTTTATTCACTGCTTGGTCTCATTTTTACCCTGGTTAACTTAATATGATGGGTTGTGGACTGAGATAAATCCGCTCATGTTTAACTTCATACATTTGGTGCAAGTTTTACATGTAAGCACAATAAGACAATTTCATATTGCCTGTGAAAACCTCTGATCTGGATGAATCAACATTACTAAGATTCTTCCTGACTTAGTTCCCAATTTACCATAAAAATTGGAAAGTGACTTAATTTTCAAAGCATGCATACTATATGCTAAAAACAACTGTATCTTATGGTCTGAACGTCAAAAGGCTACAATAATAAACTTCATGGTGAATATTCTACATACCTTCCCGATCTTCACAAGTTGATCATAATTGTCATGTCCATAGAAGAAAGGCTCCTTCCGGAATATCTATACAGCACAATTCCTTAGAAGTAAGCATCAAAGTGAGAGGACACCTTAACACACAAGTAAGTTTTGACTTTTGGACCTCAGTATCTGCCATTCATGCACGATTTACCAGAAGACAAACAGCCATGAATGGCATCATGTAAGTACCAAGTCATGGACCAAGATTAAAAAAGTAAAAAGCAAACCCATGCAAGATAAAGTCTCACGTGTGCATCTGTATGATAGAGCAAGTGAGCCAAAAAAAAAAGGTGCAGGAAGATAGTTGCTCACAATTCCTGCAAACATACAACCAAGACTCCACAAGTCCAACGAGTAGTCATAATCTTGCAAGTCAACAAGTAGCTCAGGACCTTTAAAATATCTGCAACCATAAAGAGAGGAGGCAAGTCTGTTTAAAACCTACAGAGTGAAGGCAAATAAGCTCTCCCTGAGTATTTAGATTAGATACATGAGATAAAACTAGTGTTGGTTTTTGAGAACATAAATGAGGAAGGCATATGCAAAACCACATCAATAAAGTAAAAAATGTGCATGCAGCAAACCAGAGTCGTAGAATCTCTATTATGACAAAAGCAAGCAAAAGCCTAGGATTCTATAGTCACCTAAGTGAGGTAGCACTTAATTATAAAATCTCATGCAAGTGTAATATCTTAGTGGATGAGGGAATGCTCAGAACTATAACAGAAGTAGTACATTGAATAAGATTCATAAGTAGCTTACAGACAAAACCCATATGCTCTGATTCTTCCAAGGCTCAAAAAACCTCCCTTCTCTTCTTAACACTACAAAACCCAAATCCTTGCCCCAGCTGGATTCCTGATCCACAAAACTCAAGGAAATGCACTTAAAATCCATTTCTTGATTATCCTTATCTCTTTGTCTCTCAACATTCCATTCCAATCAAAATGAACTCTTACTCTTAGAATGCTATCTGAGTATAAATCCAGCACATAAGTTTTTGAGTCAACATTTTAGCCAAACAATGGAAGAAGTGGAAGTACAATTTTCTAAATATGCATTTTTTTAGCAAGTGTTCTTACTATACATTCCCAGTTCCCACCAAAGTTATCCTCTTAGATTCTATAGCACAATGACACTATAAGTACATGGGCTGCCTCCTAGGATTTCTAAGCATCATAATCTTTCTTGTGTTACCATCCAAAAAATGTTACAAACTATTAAAAACATAATTCTTTCTCAAGTCTCAGCCATATAAATCCTCAATATCAATTTCATTCCATAAACCAGTGTCATTTCAAATTGAATTCAGATAAATTAGGTTCACTCTAACAAAAAAATAAAAATGTGCATTTTCCAACACCAGAGGGATCTTTGCTTTGTTCATTGCCAAGTGCACAAGGAATCCGAGAGAATGGTGTTCAATTGGTCATGCCAAAGGCAATGACAAGCCCTCTGGGGTGCTGGCAAGGACCCCCAAAAAAACTATTTAAAACAATATCCCAGTATTATGCATGCTTTGGAATGTGTGCAAGAACATAATCTCAGGTGTTCTAAAGTAATGTTTAAAGTTGACGCAGTAGACAATTCAAGATATGTTTACAAATTTTGGTACTTTGGTGTAGGATGCCCAATATAAATGATTTTGACATTTGATGGAGTTCTGTTCTCGTCTGAGTATGTCCGTTTTTCTTGCTTTACTTTGCTCTGCTTTGCCTGTGACTGTGCTCTGTCTTGAGCCGAGGGTCTCCCGGAAGCAGCCGCTCTACCTATCAAGGTGGAGGTAAGGTCTGTGTACACTCTACCCTCCCCAGACCCCACGTTGTGGGATTTCACTGGGTATGTTGTTGTTGTTGTTGACATTTGATGGAGTTCATAGATTCCTTACATAGCTAGGAAACATAATCCTCCTTTCTAGATCCATGCACCCCGTGAGTGCTTTAATATGCAGAAATTTCTATTACTTACCGCCAAAAAAGAAACGCTAACGACTACAAGAAAAGCGAGGTTGCTGTCCCAACTCAATTAATTAAACTGGTTAACCAAGAGAAATCCATTTTAGCATTCAAATGTTAATTTGATATGAATTTAAATGTCAGAAGATAAATGATACAAACAGCAGAGAAAAAGCAAACCTAGAAGCCACACGGACATTATATTCTTTCCCAGGATGATAGAATTCTGCAAGTCCCCAATCTATTAGCCGAAGTTTCCGCTGCTCATGATCAATCATTACATTATGGGGCTTCACATCACGGTGCATAATACCTTGAGAATGGCAATAGTCTAATGCCTGCAGCGGATACAGTAATAATTGAATTTTTTGACACCTCAAGAAAATATCAATTGCAAGGTATAATATGGAAACATGCATCATTTCGAAAATGAGAACAGAAAAATATGAGAATTTTGACCATGACACCTGATGCAATTAATAAGCAGCTTAACAAAGAAGAGATCTAAGATTTCAATAGTTGAGTCTGAGAAGCAAAACCGCAAACAACTATGTCACGATCCCAGACTAGCAATACACTATTTGCTCCATTATAACACGTTCATTCTTACAACAACAACAACAACATACATCCCACAAGTGGGGTATCCACTCATAACAGAAAACAAGGAGCTTATAGTCATACTGCCTCCATCTCAAGATACTTGGTCTACTTTGACTTGCATGGAGATTGAAAATAGAATATGTAGTTACAGCTTTTTCGTTTTGATAATTTGCTAAGTCATATTTAGATACTTTTTTCTCGATAACGGTGGTGTCGAGGTCAATTTGCACTCACCCATGTCTAGATACATTATTATATTGAATATGAAAGACACTTCGAATAATACTTTCAAATGTGAAGAAAGGAGAGTTCAGTTAATGAGAATAGTTCAAAATGTCGGAGGATTAGTTTTCCCCACCCAAGGAAAGAAGTCAAACTTTTGGATGGGGTAAAAACGAAAATAGATATTTTGCACATAATCATTCTGTGAAATTTGTTCAAAAAGAGTCATGAAATTTCTCATTAAAAATAAGTTTTTTATCTCGAGGCAATTTTCACAGATCATCTTCAGGCTATATCTGAAAAGAAGATTCAAAGGGAGCATCCTATATAACAATAATCAAATAATACTGTAATCTGTTGCAACTGTCCATAAGCAATCAGAGAAATATTGAAGATAAACGAAAACCATATATTTGAGAGGCCTTAAAAATCCACATCAACAGAAAACTTGCCTTCAGCAGCTCATAGATGTAATATCTAACATCAAAATCGGAAAGAGTTGGATAAAGCACTTTAAAATCTGTGTTATTCACATATTCAAATATAAGACTTGGGGTCTTCGATTGCTGATCTCTGACAATATCGAGTAACTTCACAATATTAGGTCCACCGCAAAGATTCTGCAGTATCTTAATCTCACGCTTGATCTGCAGTTAGTGACAATAACAGTTAAGTAACTATGCAAAATAAAGGTGCAAAGATATGTTTACTAAACAAAAGAGCATGATTCAGAGCACCTACGAAAAGACAAACGCACAGTTAACTTGCAGATAGATGATAGTCCAGCACTCATAAGTAATCAAGAGTTACTACAGTAAGTTAATTTTTTTATCAAGAAAATGCTGCATTGGAGATTCGAACACGAGACAAGAGTTACTACAGTAAGTTAATGTCTGATAGATTATCATCAACTAATATTGGTGTTAGTTCTGGTTTTGTTCATCTTAAGAATGAGGTTTTACAAGCGTCCGTTATGATCCTTGATATTTTCTCTCATTCAAGTTGGATCATTTTTTTTTTATAACCGTGGTATCTGCACCACCTTGCGCTCACCTCAACTAGTTCCACAGGTACCTCGTACCTCCCCAGGCAAAGATACCGGGTAACGAAGAAAATAAAATTGTTATCTCCCACACTTTATTAAACCAAACTTACTTCACATATGGAACAAAACTAAAACTAAAACCCGTAAACCAAAATGCAACAAGAGAAGAGATTATTCCTTTACTACCTAAATTCCACATCTCTTACGGTGTAAAAGAGGGTGCCTTTCCAAAGCTTTGCAGAAACAGAGCCTTAGCAATGATCATACTTCTAGATGTAAATGGTGGGTGATGTTAAATCATATGGAGTAAAAGGGGATGTCTTTAAGAAGATTTTACCGTAGTTCATGCAATTACAAGATAAAAAATTTAAGTCGCCACTAAAGCTAACTTAGGGAAAAGACTGCAGCTTTGAGAAGCCACTAAAAAGATCTACCCGGATGCAGAAAAAGAACCCCCAAAATTTTGTCCTAATCATCCCCATTTCACCTTCTTTTGGTTCCAAGCTTGAATGGTAGACCGAATCTTTCAAAACTCAAGCGTGTCTTCCTTTCTCATATACCAAGCTGATTCCAACATCTTAAATGAACCAATCCTATTTCATTACTTATCAAAAAAATGAGCCTACTCTAGTTTACACTCATATAAAACACTAACAAATGAGACGTTCTCATCCCTCAAGCCGCAATATAAGTCGTCCAACAATATAACAACAACATATCCAGTGTAATCCCACAATGTGGGTGGGGTCTAGGGAGGGTAGAGTGTATGCAAACCTTGACCTTACCCCTACATGGGAGGTAAAGAGGTTTCCGATAGACCCTCGGCTTAGAATAAAGCAATAGCAAAGCAGATCAAATAGGAAAAAGAAAACTGCAACTACAACAAAACAGTATGCTAAGTAAAGAACAAGAGACCGTAAATAATACTAACAGAAATCGAAAGAAACTACATAAGAAATACTACAACTACCAGTAAGGAATGATAATCTTCTACACTAATCCGTGTCCTCCACAATCTCATATCTAAGATCATGTCCACGGTAAGTGATCCAACAATATAAATTCCACAAAAATCTTGAATAAATTTCCAGAATAAAAGCTTATAAACTATCATCGAATACGGATACACGAAGAAACAAAGAAGGAAAAAGACTTAAACCTTTTTCTTCTTGACTGGCTTAAGAATTTTAATAATACATTTATCATTATTAGTAGTGTGAATTCCTTCAAACACCTCGCTATACTTTCCTCTCCCAACTTTCCTTACCACCTCATAATCATCCTGTTCCCTATACAACAATCAAATCAAACAATTAATAAATTTGGTCCAAAGCACAGCACCTATAATAAATCAACAAAAATTTACCCCCATTGAACAGTAAGGGATTCATAATCCCAATATTCTTTGGGCCGGATCACATTAATATCCGTATAAACCCGGGCCTTTGAAGGCGCACCGGGTCGTCGAATTGATTTTCCTATTTTTTGAGCCAGAGCTTCGGATAACGTCGCCGACGGTCGGCGAATAGAAGAATAAGATGACGGTGACGGAGTATTGGAGGAAAAGTGACGGAGTATTGAAGGGAGGAGGCGGGGGTGGTGGTGGAAGGATGAAAGAATCAAGTTACAAGGCCGTACGGCCATCAATTGGGTTATTATAGTACTAATGGATTATGTTTGAAAGGAACCCTCTCATTGGTTTGCTTTCTTTGACTTTGCATCTCATGCGTGCGTTTGTCTAAATCTAGTTCAATCCAACGGCGGCGTACACCTTGTATCTTCGGAATATCGTTTTTCCCTTTTCTTTTCTTTTTTTTTGATGTCTCTAGCTATATATATATATATATATATATATATATATATATATATATATATATTTTCTCCGTCTCAAATAATTTATCGAGATTATTGAAATAATTGTGTTAAATTATTTATCTTCAAGACACAATTAATTGTTTTTTTTCATTTTACCCTTTATAAAATATTTTCATTAATAACAATGACACATAAATAGATTAAGCATTTAATATGAAGAGATTATAACATATACATTAATAAGGATACATATATAAGTAGTCAAATCTCTCCTAATTAATTTTTTTAAGGACCTGTAAACATAAAACAAGAGATAATTTGAGTCGGAGGGAGTAAGTTATTTATTTATTTATTTATTTATTTAGTGGTTTCGGAATCTAGTCCTAAGTATGAAATTAAAAATGGTAGAAATTGTTTTACCTTTCAACATACAATTTAGGACGCAAATTTAAATTATTCCGACTACAAAATGAATAATGATCGAGCGGGAATAAAAAAAAGAAGAGGAAAGTTAAACTTTACATTAATTTATATAGTATCAAAAACACATCATTTGTTTCTGAAAAGAAGTCATTGGTGTTGCGGTGGTTCGTGCCCCACGAGTTCATTATCAAAATCGGAGTTCGAAGCCATCACACCTACACAATAAAAATAACAAAAAGAGTGATATGAAAAATATAGACTAAATATAGAGAATTACACTAATTTACAAATTTCTAAATCGTATTCTCCCGCAACGGCGCCAAAATTTGATATGCCCAATTACACCTCTGCGATCGTTAGCAAATATAGACCTCAACGAAGGTTGGGGTCGAATCCCACAAGAAATACGACAAGAAATGTATAATTTAATTGTAAGTCTCAACGGTTAGCCTATATTTCAAAGGAAAGGTAATAATTGTTTGTTTGTTTTTAACTACGATCTTATAGCAAAGTAACAAGTAATTGAATTAAGAACGATTCAACAATAAGACATCAAGTAATTGAGTTTTTACTATGACTAGGGTTGTGATGCTTTTGGGATAAGCATGTAATTAAGCTATTATTCAATTCACATAAGAAACATTCATGTTCTAAATCATGTGCTAAATGTGTTATCAAAAGGTTTTTCAATACAATTGATAAATTTCATCAAAGGCTTTTTTAACCCCTAAGATGTGTAATTAAGAACACCCAATTGGATTTCAAGTTAACTAGGCTTCCCCTAGCCCTAGCTATTAGATAGGGGTTAAAGCCTCAAATACTTGCCAATAACTATTTTCCTAATCTCTACCCACTTTTTCAAGTTAGTTAGAGAATTTAGACACTGTTAATGTTAGCCACCATTTAATGCATTACAGAACAAAGAGTTATTAGAGAACAATCAAGTAACCCAATGAATTGATTTCAAACACAATTACATGCTAAACCCCTTTGACCCCACTACCTAGCTAAGAATTTAGCTGCACATAAACAAGCAAAATCTTTAATTGAATTAAAATAAATCATATCCTTACAATCATATCCTTACAAAGGAATATCTTCAAAGGGACAATTCAAAAGCTTATTTTCCAATGCAAAAAGTAAAAGTAGATTCAGAGAATAAAGTAGAATAATGAGCTCACAAATCGTCAAGTATTAATATGGAATTGACAAAAAGTACAAAATAGTAGTTGAAGGGTCTCCATGCGCCAACCAAAATGCGTTCGCATTCTCATGCCCAATTTTCTCCTGCTTGATATGTGGCGTGTATGCGCTGCAACATTCTTCAGAATGCGGTCTCATACTTCAGGAGTCGCCGCATTTTCATTTTTTGTCCTTTCACTATTTTACTGAGCTTTGGGTATGCGATCGCATATCGGGTATGTGATCGCATATCAGGTATGCGGTGCCACATTTGCGTCATATTTCTACCTTTTTCATTTAGCTCACCGGTTGATTTCCTCGAGTGTATGCGATCAGGTATGCGGTGCCGCATTTGCATCATATTTTTGCCTTTTTCATTTAGCTCACCGGTTGATTTCCTCGAGTGTATGCGACCGTATATGAGAGTTTACTGTGTCACATACTGTTAGGCGTATTTTTTATACGTCTTTTGAGTCATTTTTAGTTGGTATTTTACTCGTTTTTATTGTGTTTAGTATAGTAGTAGGTTTGTTTTTCTTTCTTTTGAGTCACAGCGGTGCAAAAAAACAAAATGGTAAAAAGGAACGAGAAATGGGCAGAAAAGGTGCTCCCGAGGCGAAAAAGGGCGAAAGAAAGCGTATCGCGCCACTATCAGAATCGCGGTGCCATATTTCCTGCGTACGTCAGCGATCTGGTGCCATCGCAAGATCACGGTGCCATTTGTCTTTGAAGCTGCAGGAGTTTCGGCACCGCGGTGTCGGTATGCAGAACCGCGGTGCCGACACGGAAAATTTCAGTTCCGAAGGCAAATTGACTAAGGGCAGATTGGTCCATAGGGCACGAAAATTAGAGGATATTTAAGCCCTAGGGATTAATGTTATGAGGGAGGTTGATCATTCTACAACACAACACAAGGCGGATTTGGAGCTACAATTGGAGACTTTGTTCTACGTATTTTCTTTCTTTCGTTTTAATTCAGTTTATGTATGGATATTGTGTTAGTTCTTAGCGTGACTATGACTAGGAGCTAAACACTCTATTAGAGTTTTCCTTATGAATCGCTTGAAACTTTTATTCATGAATTAATGCGGTAGTTTGATTTCTTCTTCACTTGATTAAGATTTAGTCAATATTTGGTATAAATGTTTGATAATTAATTGATCACTAATTATCATAACCTATATGATTTCGAATCAAAATTCTGAAAGGTGAGATTTTGATAACCTGTAATTGACTAGATATAGGTTAAAATCGCGGATGAAAGTACCCCGATACTTGTGTAGCATTATAGGTTATTGTTCTTAATCCTCCTACGTGGTAAATCCTATCATAGAAATATAGAAGGGTTCTACACTGGGGTTGAGTGATTATATGTCCTAACCAGAATATAAGACAGTCTAGTTAACCGATATCTTAACGAAGAAAAAGAATCATTCTAGTCGCATTAAGGGATGAATAAAGTGGATAATCGAGAATTTTGGAAGCCCTAATTCATTCATAACTGATAACAACTTTATTAGTTTAAATCTTGCAACTATTCTAGTAGTTAAAAAAAAACTCAATCAAATATCGATTGCCAAAATAGATGAACGGTACTTAGAAACTAGTCTCTGTGGACGATATTCGGTCTTACAGACTATATTACTTGTGAACGATGCGTGCGCTTGCGTGAGCAGTCGAAATATCGTCTAACAAGTTTTTGGCGTCATTGTCGGGAACTTGCGTACATCTAATATCGAATCATCTGTTTTTATTTCTACTTTGACTTTATTTTTATTTTATTTTAATTTTTAGTGTTAGAACCGTGTGTTTTAATTTGTTTGTTGATTTTGATCTGTTTCAGGAATCTAGTGGATGCGAAGAAGGAGATGAGCAGATACACTTGTTCCATTCAACCCTGAAATCGAAAAACTCTGCAAACAAAACAAGCGCAACAAAAGGATATCTGAGTCAGTGACCATGAACAACGAACCAAATCAGAATGGGGCGGACAATGAGGTTCCTGAGAATGCAGGAGAGCCAATACAGGTCCCAGCAGAGAGAAGTTTGGGGGACTATGTTCTTCCCACGGTCACAGGTGCACAGACTTGCATCAGGCTCCCAGCTATAGGGGCCAACAACTTTGAGATCAAGCCAGTCATCCTGAGCATGGTCCATAATCTGACAATTTGGGATCGACATCCAAGATCCCCACATGCACATTGCAAACTTTCTAGAGCTGTGTGCCACTTTCAAATACAATGGTGTTACTGACGATGCCACTGAGGCTGTTCCCGTTCTCACTGAGGGATAGAGTCAAAAGCTGGTTGAACTCACTGCCTGCCAACTCCGTCACTACCTGGCAAGTCTGGCCCAAAAGTTTCTAGCAAAGTTATTCCCTCATTTCAAAGCAGCAAAGTTAAGAGGAGAGCTGAACAACTTCTATCAGGTGGATGGTGAATCACTCTACGATTCATGGGAGCGATTCAAGGATCTGCAAAGAAAATGTCCACATCATGGCATTGAGAAGTGGATGTTAGTCCACATTTTTTATAATGGGCTGAGTGGTACTACTCGTACCATCATTGATGTCTGCAGCAGGGGGTGCTTTCATGAGAAAGAGTGCTAATGAAGCACATGAGTTACTGGAATATATGGCTGCCAACAATCATCAAGGGGCGGATGACAAGTCAGTGACCAGCAGGAAAGGCTATGGGCATATATGAACTAGATGTCATCATCGCTCAACGCATTGCGCCCTTTTCGACGGCTAAGCAGCAGAACACCATATTCGTGAATGCAATCCAGCTGCCTGTGAATTGTGAGATTTGTGGTGAACCGCATTCCTTTGATAGATGCACAGCGGTGGACCCTAATACAGGCGGTTGGAACTTTAAGAGGCCTTATAATTCCAACACGTACAACCCACGGTGGAGAAATCATCCTAACTTTTCATGGAGGAACGATCAGCCTCAGCAGCAACCATATCAAGGTGGTTACCAGAACCAGCAGGTGCAAAATCAGCCCACTTCATCCCAGCAGTTTAGACCACCTATACAACAGGAGAAGCCTGATGAACTGAGAGTTGCATTGCTTACACTCACCAATTCGCAGAATCAGTTTATGTCTGAAACAAGGTCCTCTCTCAGGAGCTTGGAAACACAGGTTGGGCAACTTGCAAATATGGTAACCAATAGGCCACAGGGCACTCTCCCAAGCAATACAGAGATAAATCCTAGAGAGCAGTGTCAAGCAGTGTTGTTGAGGAATGGAAAGCAGTTGGAGCAGGTTGCTCCCCAGCCCGCAGTGGTAAGTGAAAAGGAGTGTGAGAAAGCAACTGAGGTAAAGAATGAGAGTCATGAGACCGCCTACGGTTAAACACTCTACCAAAGACCTTTGAGAGAGTACGTTGATAGAATCTGTTACCCTCAGAGGTTACAAAAGAAGGCAATTAACAAGCAGTTCTCCAAGTTTTTGGAGGTGTTTAAGAAGCTTCACATAAATATCCCCTTCATTGTAGCACTAGAACATATATCAGCATACTTTAAATTCATGAAGGAGATACTTGGGAAAAAACAAGGCTAGCGGATTATGAGACAATATCTTTGACAAAGGAGTGCAGTGTCATCCTGCAAAAGAAACTGTCTCCTAAGCTGAAGGATCCAGGGAGCTTCACTTTGTCATGCACTATTGGTAAGGTGACATGCAACAAGGCGATGTGTGATCTAGGGCCAGTATCAATCTCATGCCTCTGTCTGTCTTCAAGAGATTGGGTTTGGGTGAAGCCAAACCAACCACAGTGAATTTGCAGTTGGTCGACCGAACCGTAGTGCACCCCAGGGGCATAATAGAAGATGTGTTGGTCAAGGTGGGAAAGTTCTTCTTCCCAGCAGACTTCCTCATTCTTGATATGGAGGAAGATGGTGAAATACCCATCATTTTGGGGAGATCATTCCTTGCAACTGGGAGAGCCCTGATTGATGTAGAAAAGGGAGAACTGAGACTAAGGGTTCAGGAGGAAGAGATGGTGTTCAAAGTGTTCAATTCCACCATTAAATCCCAAGCCATCAACAAGTGTTTCGCAGTCAGCACAGCACAGCTGACACATCAGTTCAGCCAACACAGACCAAAGCTAGGGAGATCATTCATACATCGGTGAACCCACAGGTCAGCAAGAATGCTGAAACAAAAATGAATGTCATGAAAGTCGTCGAACAGGTAAGTCTTACTGAACCCCCTCCTGTGAAAAAGAAAAACAGAGTGAGAAAGAGGAGGATGATTTTAAAATGGATAGGTAGTGGGGTTAAAATACCTCAATGATTTAATGAGTAACATGCGTCCGGCTACAAGACGTTAAAGACAGCGCTACTTGGGAGGCAACTCAATGTTTAAATTATGCAATTTAATTTAAATAGAACAATCTCACTTTTGATATTTTTGTTGTGTTGTGATGTCAGGTGAAGGAATGGGACATGAAGCAGGGAAAAACGCTGAAAAGCACAGAATCGGGAGTTTTCGCACCGCGGTGCCATCATGCAGAACCGCAGCGCGTAAAATCGAGAGGTCGCAATTTCGCAGACCGGTGCCTATGCGAGCAGTAGTGCCGATAGCAATTTCCGAAGAATAAAAAGGTCCTGAATCACCAAAATCTCTTCCCACAGATACCGTCTCGGTGCAATATCCGCAACCTCCACCACCATTTTGGGCCGTTGTACATCTTAAGTCGTCCCATTTTAATTTTTGAGTCTTTTACACATTTGGAACAATGTGTAGTTTATGTTTGGGGGGGGGGGATTCTTATCTTATTTTTATGTATCTACTTTTGAGTCTTTTGTTTGTTTTTGTGTTCTATATGAGTCAAATTTATTTATTAGCATGGTGTGCTTATTTGGAACGTCTAGTGAAAATGTAGTGGAATGAGAAGCTAAAATCTGTGTGCTTAAGTTAGATATGTCAAAAATTCATGAAAATCTGATTATTTGGAATATTTGATGCTTAGCATATGTATTGTCAATTGAAAAATGTCTGTGAAGTCTGATTGCTTGTTATTTGAGGCGAAATAGTTAAGATGTACATGTTAGGGAGATGATTCAGACATTTCTTTGTTAGCTCTTCTTACCATTCATTACATACCTTGCAATAAATTGTATCCCTAGTCAGCTCCTTTGAGCCTAAAATAAGTTATTTCTTTGACACCCTATGATTTCCTTGTGTGCCATAAGCAGTAATTGAAAAAAAATTAAGATGAAAAAGTGTGAAAAAAATACAAAAAAGAGTGAAAAATTGATGCACCCCAATAAAAAAAATATGCTAAAGCTTAAGTTTGGGGGTGCCTATGTGAATGTGGTTCATGCTCTCAAAAAGATAAGAAGGGAACGATAGGTATGAACTGAAAAAGAATACCAAAAAGTAGGACCAAATGGTTGAATGGGAACAACGCTTATGGTACGTAATTTGAGCCTAAATGTCAACTTTTACCTACCCCTGTCTAAGCCTACATTACAATCCTGAAAAGTCTTGAGGATCTCTAGTATGTATGTCTATGATTAGTGGAGAATAGCAAGTACACAGGCCCGTAGAACTAAATAAAATTGGCATGCATAGGTTAGGTATTCATGCTTCCATTACTTGTGATTGAAATGAATTTGCGAAATATCTGACTTGAAATTCTAGATTGCTGAATTCATGCTATATTTGTTCCTGCATATTATCTCAACTGACGTTCATATGTTTCTAAGTCTTTGTGCAGCTGCTTGATTTGAGTCTTAGAGTCTTATTTTTGTGTCTTTGTTTTTGTTTTGATCTTTCCTCGAGGGCGAGCAAAGGTTAAGTTTGGGGGTGTTTGCAAAATACGCCTTTTGAGTCATTTTCAATTGGTATTTTACTCGTTTTTGTTGTGTTTAGTATAGTAGTAGGTTTGTTTTTCTTTCTTTTGAGTCACAGCGGTGCAAAAAGGCAAAATGACAAAAAGGAATGAGAAATGGGAAGAAAAGGTGCTCCCGAGGCGAAAACGACGAAAGTTGGCAACTCGGAGGCGAAAAGAAAGCGCGCGGTCTGAATCAGCGGTGCCATATTTACGAGAGCCACAGGACTTTCAGCACCGCGGTGCCATTAAGCGATCTTGCGGTGCCATTTGTCTTGAAGTGTAGTAGTTTCGGACCGCGCGGCTACCAGAAATTCGATTCAGAAACAAATTGGCTAAGGGCAGATTGGTCCATAGGGAACGAAAATTAGAGGATATTTAAGCCCTAGGGATTAATGCTATGAGGGAGGTTGGTCATTCTACAACACAACACAACACAAGACGGATTTGGAGCTACAATTGGAGACTTTGTTCTATGTAATTTTCTTTCTTTCGTTTTAATTCAGTTTATGTATGGATATTGTGTTAGTTCTTAGCGTGACTGTGGCTAGGAGCTAAACACTCTATTAGGGTTTTCCTTATGAATTGCTTGAAACTTTTATTCATGAATTAATGCGGTACTTTGATTTCTTCTTCACTTGATTAAGATTTAGTCAATATTTGGTATGAATGTTTGATAATTAAGTGATCACTAATTATCATAACCTATATGATTTCGAATTAAAATTCTAAAAGGTGAGATTTGGATATGTTGTAATTGACTAGACATAAGTTAAAATCGCGGACGAAAGTACCCCGATACTTGTGTAGCATTATAGATTATTGTTCTTAATCCTCCTATGTGGTAAATCATATCATAGAAATATAGAAGGGTTCTACACTGGGGTTGAGTGATTATATGTCCTAACCAGAATATAAGACAGTCTAGTTAACCGATATCTTAACGAAGAAGAAGAATCATTCTAGTCGCATTAAGGGTTGAATAAAGTGGATAGTCGAGGATTTTGAAAGCCCTAATTCATTCATAACTGATTACAACTTTATTAGTTTAAATCTTGCAACTATTCTAGTAGTTAAACAAAAACTCCAATCAAACATCGATTGTCAAATAGATAACATAAAATAGATGAACGGTACTTAGAAACCAGTCTATGTGGACGATATTTGGTCTTACAAACTATATTACTTGTGAACGATGTGTGCGCTTGTGTGAGTAGTCGAAATATCGCCTAACACATACTCATCGCATAAGCCGTGATTCTATCATTTTTTCTACTTAGAGTTTGCGGTCCTCTTACGGTTGCATACAAGATTTGCGATGCAGCAACTCCGTCGCATTCACATGCTTTTCTGGACTTTTTTTATTATTTTGTTCTCTTTTTTCCTTAGCTTCAAATACCCGAAAACACATGAAAATACTATAAATAAAGAGTAAACTAGCTTAAAAGACATCTAAAAGTATAAGGAGTGAGTGCTAATAATCCTAAAACTCACGACTTATCAACACCCCCAACTTAACCTTTTTATTGTCCTTAAGCAATGACACAAAATTGTGACTCAAACAAAAGACTTCACTCACACAAGACGAAAGACTCGGCCATTAATATAATGGATGTATATGACTGTCGATTGGTACCAATAATAAGAATATAAACATGCTTCTTCACTTCACATAATTACCTCTCCTTTTCACAGAATTGTGTAATATCACATTTCAACCGGAGTCGAAACGGAATACGACATATGCGTGATTCTTGAATTGAATCACCATTTTAAGGAGTCACCACCTAATTATTTGGGTAAATTAGAACACTTTTAGATAGCATAAAATGCTACAAATGATCTCCATGTGATTGGTCTACGAAAATTATGAGATTCTGGGTAAGAGTTCTTTATTATCCTAAAGGGAAGGGGTCAGACATCCTATAGGATCCGCTAACTTGCAGTTGTCCGGTCAAACTTAGGTTGGTATTATTGTGCTAATAGGTATTCTGCAATTATTAAACTAACTAAGAGGTATTTAAACTAGGAATGCAGACATTTAAATAAGATATATATTTAACAAGATTGTAACGAAAGCAAAAATCATATAAAGAGGGAGTGAGGAGAACTTAGCGGTATTTCGCTTTTATTTTTCCTTTTCTGCGTAGGCTTTAACTTTGAAATGCGTCTCTGGATACCTGTAAAAAAACACTTAGTAAAAGAGTTAGTAAATAATAAATAAATGCGAGTAAAACCTTCGGATCCGTATAAAACAATAGGAGTTTTAATTACGGAAAGCCCAGATTTACATTTTTTTTAAAAGACATTTCAATCATGTCGTGGTTGTGAACTAGCGACTCGTCAGTCATTTTAGTCGCCTTGCCAAAAAATGTTGGTTTCTCGTAGATGTGTGAAAGAATCCATAAGTCTCATCATCGCCCTTTTCCGAAGGAAAACAAACCGAGGGACAACCTTTCCGGAAGGGTCATGACCTCAAATTAATTATTCTCATCGGCCCAAGGGTAATATCATATTCAAATCAGTAAATTTCAAAAGTATTGCAGCTGTCCGAAACAGTCCTAAAACAACAGTTTTTTTTGCCAAGAAACCAACAGCAACTGGGCTAAAAATATAGCAATGATAAGACACCAATATGCTCAAAACGCAGCAGTAAAATGTTTCCAAAAGAGATGTAAATGGCCAAGATTACAGCAGTTGTTTAGTTCAACATATATGGCCTATACTTATAATGAAATGGTTCAAGGTAAAGTTTCAAGCAGCTGCAACTCTTAATACAGCGGCTGTTCCCTGCAAAGTAGCCAAATACCTTGCAGTTCATGGCCTTCCCAAAGGCAATAGCAATTGGCCGTACAGTGTAGCAGAAATAACATCCACAAGAGCATCCACTTTATCTCCCAAAAGGTTATACAAATAACCTTTAAGTACAACAATTTTCCAAGGAAAGGCAATCATAACAAGTCAGATACTGTAACTGGCAGCCTCAATATAGCAGTAGCTATTTCACCAAAAGTGTAGCATTTTTCAGCTCAAATACAGTAGCAGAAAATCAGAGGACGACCAGCAGATTCTTGGCCTCAAATTATAGCACTTTGGAAACAAACAGGGTGAAGCAGTGCCTCAAACACGCACCAAGCATTCCTAAAAAATAGATCAGCTACTTCACAACAGTAAATGGGACAAGCGTCGTGACTGCAAGTCCTTCCAATGTGACAGCAGAATTTTGAAACATCTCCATGGCATTTGTGTTTTTGAGACTCCCCCAGATCATGCAAAGAAAGAGGGGGTGAAGAGTGTATGAAAAATTTCCTATCTTTAATAAACTAACAATTTTAGAAGAAACTTAGTAGTTAATTATTCAAAGATCAAAGACATCAAGTAACTCAATGTTTTAAAGAAAGGTAAACTTAAGTGTTGGCCATAATTCTCGATTCAACAGCATCTTACCATATATGTCCGCGCAGGGAGTGGTTTACAACCTATGAGCAAGTGGATGGTGACAGTGTTTCTATGGCTGACAGTTTTGTTTGCAAAATGGTTGGGATAGGCTCTATTAAAATTGAGACATATGATGGTAAATTCTGCACATTGAATGACGTCAGACATGTTCCATCCATGACAGAGAATCTGATATCATTGAGCATGTTAGATAGCAAGGGGTTCATATTTCGAGGTGGAGGTGGAGTTCTATATGTCTGCAAAGGTAGTTACCACCATCCATTTTCGATGCCGCAACAAGATCAAAAGATTTTTAAAATCTTAGGCATGGCATGCTATCTGAGAGGCTAACTGGCATTCTCAAACAAGGTACTGCTACAGCAGATACCAACTCTGAAGATGATATTGCTCTAGTTGCTAATGATTCCACGCATCACAATGATTTGTGGATCCTCGATTCAGCAGCATCTTACCATATATGTCCGCGCAGGGAGTGGTTTACAACCTATGAGCAAGTGGATGGTGGCAATGTTTCTATGGCTGACAGTTTTGTTTGCAAAATGGTTGGGATAGGCTCTATTAAAATTCGGACATATGATGGTAAATTCTGCACATTGAATGACGTCAGACATGTTCCATCCATGACAGAGAATCTGATATCATTGAGCATGTTAGATAGCAAGGGGTTCAAATTTGAAAGATAAGAGAGCAAATGTAGTTACCACCATCCATTTTCGATGCCGCAACATGATCAAAAGGTTTCTAAAATCTTAGGCATGGCATGCTATCTGAGAGGCTAACTGGCATTCTCAAACACACATGCTTAACCACCTATGTAGCACGGACACGCGAGAGGTGTCCGATAGGACACGGACACGGACACGCGGAAACGACAATTTTAAAAAATAGGGGACACGACACGGCAGGGACACGGCTGTAAAAATAAATTAAAAAATATTTTTATATATATATATGATATAATATATAAAATACTAAAATTAATATTTTTAAAGCTTCACATTCATAAATAAATTATAAAATTTAATTCAAATTTGTTATATACCAAAATACCAAAATACCAAAATACCAAATTAAATATGTACCAAATTAAAAAGAAACATTCATAACAAATTAACAATCAATCAAAATATTCAATACATAATATAATTCATAAGACCATAGTCCATAAACTAATACATAAGTATGTCCCAAGACCCAAATTCAAATAAATATAAAACATGATTTTGTCTCTAACAAATATCCATACATGAGTTTGGCTCTGGTACATCGTCTCTCTCTTTGTCCGGGTCTTCTGATTGCAATAGTCTTTCTTCTAACTCAGGCTCGTCAAGAGACAATTCAGCAAACTCAAGAACACCTGTATCCTCCAAAGATCCAAAAGTATCCCCACCAACATCCCAAAATTTAGTTTTACCCTCTCTATATTGGGAGGAACTCCTAGATAACAAACGGAGATTGTTGTGGACAAAGACTAGATCTTCAGCACGCTTTGGAGTTAACTTATTCCTTTTCACTGAGTGAATAAAAGAATAAGTACTCCAATTTCGCTCACAACAAGAAGAAGAGGCAGGCTGTCCAAGCACTTTAAAAGCCAACCCTTGAAGTAGGGGACAAGCGGCACCATAATTAGCCCACCAATTGCAAGGATCCAGTGTACTACTCATTGAGGCAGACTCAATATCATCAAAAGGGCCAATTTTAAGAGAAAATTTACCAAACCTTTCTGTAATCATCGGCATTTGGAAATAACCGACGAAAACAATTCTTTCTTTCCGTAGAGAGTTCATTATCCCTATGAGGAGGATTTCTTGTTGGGTCTTCTTGAAGCCATTCATCACTATAGAACCTTCAAAAATAAATAATAATTTTTTCAAGTATTAGAATTTATCAATCTAAATTCTCAAACTCAAATTAAAATAAAAAAGCGCATAAGTAAAATAATAAAGAAATATAATACCTTGGATTTAGGGAGTGAGATAAACAATGAAGAGGGGTGTTGTTCTTACCCCAACGAGCTAGGAGAATTTGGTTGACCACATCAAAGAATCTTGATTGCTCATCTACATTATTACCTTCATGTTTATAAATTGCAATCTTAACCTTTTCAATCATGGTGTCCCACATCTCATACACCAAGTGGAGACAAGGTTTATCCGTGTCACAATATCTAATCATATCATGAATGGGAGCGGTAAACTCAAGAATATAAGCCACCTTCGTGTCCCACCAATCTTCATTTAACACCAATTCTCTTACATACATTGCTTTGATTTGGTCATCTTCCTTGTATGAAGTCCATTGTTCACTTGTGACCATTGCCACCAAAGCACGTCTAATAAGCTTCATTCTCCGAAGCATAATAATCATAGAAGCAAAACGAGTGTTGTAGAAAGCAACTTAAGAGCACTAAAACGATTGTAAATTGCCAACCTCATTGAATGATTCATGATAAAATTCTTTATTTGCAAAGCATCTTCATGGACATCCATGATCCAAGAGCACTCAACATATGTTTGTTGATTCTTTTCCACATTCTTTGGTTCACAAATATTTTTTAAAGCAAGATTAAGAGTGTGCACAACACATGGAGTCCAATAAATATGTGGGTACATACCTTCAATTAGTTCTCCTGCACCCTTGCAATTTTTAGCATTATCTGTTATAACTTGGACCACATTCTGATGGCCCACTTCATCAATTACCTCTTTCATCAACCTAGAGATAAAAAATTTATCCTTCTTCTCACCCTCACAATTCACAGATTTAATAAACATAGGACCCTTGTTAGAAACAACCATAAAATTGATCAAAGGTCTCCTTTGGGGATCACTCCACCCATCAGTCACAATACTAACTCCATTCCCTGTCCAAGATTTTCTAATTGGCTGCAACAACGTATCAACATAATTTTTTTCTTGTTGAAGAAGGGTAGTTCTCAATTTATTATATCCTGGAGCTACATAACCACTCAAATTATGATTTGCTGCAAAGGTAAATGCACTCATAAAGTAGGGATTTCTTGCGAGATTAAAAGATAATCCACCCGTAAAAAACATCCTTGCAATTTCACAATCTAGTTGAGCCCTAGCTTGCATGTCAAAAGCTTTATCTACAGTGTTTGCATTACCTTTTCTTTTTTTAAAAAGGTTAGCAAATTCAGTAGAAGTACTATCAGATTGGGAGGGGATTGATCCAGAAGGAAGTGAAACTTTTTTGATCGCCGCTAAAGCTTTTTGTCTATCAAATTCTTCCTCCTCTTTTTTCATTTTTTCCCTATCCTGACTTGACACTTTTTTACAACCAGCGATGCATTTTCCAGTAATGTTCATCAAGTGTGCTTTTACCCTAGTATATGTTCCTTGTTTTTGTAATCCACAAAAATCACATGTAAACGAGTAATTACCTCCTCCGCTACTACGTTTTTCAAGTCTAGTTACATATTTTCATAAAGGACGATCCTCGATGTCATCACATGAAGATGAAGATATCGATGGCACACTAGCACTACCACTACCGCTACCACTTTGATAAATATTAGAAGCCATAATAAGAACCTGAAAAATACATAATATACAAGTTTACTTATAAAATTAAAAAATTTAAAATATTAATTATTAAAGACTTAAAGTCCATACCTGGGATTTTCAGAATCGCCGGAAGACGTCGCAGCAGTCGCGGAAGTGAGTCGCAGCTCGACCGGAACAATGATCCAGCCCGATCGCGATCGCGAGCTCGCGACTCGTCGCAGCAGAGTCGCCGGAAGTGGAGTCGCGGCGATCGCGAGCTCGACCAGATACGATCGCAGCTCGCAGTTCCCGTCGCAGCGCGATCCAGCGATCGCGAGCTCCGTCGCCAGTGATCCAGCCGATCCAGCGATCGCAGAAACGGCATCGAAGGGCGGCCAATGATTTTCTGATTGACGATGTCTAGGGTTTTTTTAA
Source organism: Przewalskia tangutica (assembly GCA_029844215.1). Lineage (NCBI taxonomy): Eukaryota > Viridiplantae > Streptophyta > Magnoliopsida > Solanales > Solanaceae > Przewalskia > Przewalskia tangutica. Next base: position 46,915,299 of record CM056727.1, on the reverse strand, counting down.
AATTTTTAGGCTTTTACACTTTTTTGTAATTGCCGTGTCCCGTACGTGTCCGAACCGTGTCCCGTACGTGTCCGAGCAATTATTTTTTTTTTGGGCTGGGCCCACTCGGACACGTCCCAGACACGTGTCCGAGCCGTGTCCGCCGCGTGTCGTGTCCCATGCAGTGTCCGACACGGACACCTCACCCTAAATGAGGTGTCCGTGCTTCATAGTTAACCACTTGTAAACAGACATATTCACATAGACTGATTTTGAACCCAAAGAAAGACACGTATATTCATAACAGACAATCTAAATATGGAAAATTTCATCGGTAAAGGCATAATGAACACACATTTCTAGTAAGAAATTTAGACATGTACCTGCAACTTATCAAAGAACATGGATACTTTATCCATACAAAATATAGTCAAAATATTTTAATCATTCCATTAGGAAGTTTCAATATCTAAACTATCTTATACCCAGCTACATGGAAGATGATTACAAACACATCGTATGCAAACAGGGGCTGATGGTTAAGATGATATAAGCTGGTTTAGTAAATGCAATATGCTAGCACAGACACTGTCCAAATGATTAGAAAGACAAGGCATATTTCATGACACAACTTAAAAGGTATTACATGCTATCATGGATGCATTTTAGCACTTAGAAAGACTAGGCAAGTACATAGTCAGCTCGGTAGATACATAGACAAATAATGAACATGTATTAAATTGCGTTCCAAACTACAGGATCATTCAGGTTAGGCTAAACGCAACATCTCTACACATTATCTAACTAAAACAAACTAACATACTTAAACATTAAGCACAACCTGAAGTCGAAGGGGCCAGCAGTCGATTTTCTGATTGACGATGTCTAGGGTTTTTTTAAAAATTTTAGGCTTTTACACTTTTTTGTAATTGCCGTGTCCCGTACGTGTCCGAACCGTGTCCCGTACGTGTCCGAGCTGTGTCCGAGCAATTTTTTTTTTTTTTGGCTGGGCCCACTCGGACACGTCCCAGACACGTGTCTGAGCCGTGTCCGCCGCGTGTCGTGTCCCATGCAGTGTCCGACACGGACACCTCACCCTAAATGAGGTGTCCGTGCTTCATAGTTAACCACTTGTAAACAGACATATTCACATAGACTGATTTTGAACCCAAAGAAAGACACGTATATTCATAACAGACAATCTAAATATGGAAAATTTCATCGGTAAAGGCATAATGAACACACATTTCTAGTAAGAAATTTAGACATGTACCTGCAACTTATCAAAGAACATGGATACTTTATCCATACAAAATATAGTCAAAATATTTTAATCATTCCATTAGGAAGTTTCAATATCTAAACTATCTTATACCCAGCTACATGGAAGATGATTACAAACACATCGTGCATTAACAAGCGGTGATGGTTAAGATGATATAAGCTGGTTTAGTAAATGCAATATGCTAGCACAGACACTGTCCAAATGATTAGAAAGACAAGGCATATTTCATGACACAACTTAAAAGGTATTACATGCTATCATGGATGCATTTTAGCACTTAGAAAGACCAGGCAAGTACATAGTCAGCTCGGTAGATACATAGACAAATAATGAACATGTATTAAATTGCGTTCCAAACTACAGGATCATTCAGGTTAGGCTAAACGCAACATCTCTACACATTATCTAACTAAAACAAACTAACATACTTAAACATTAAGCACAACCTGAAGTCGAAGGGGCCAGCAGTCGATTTTCTGATTGACGATGTCTAGGGTTTTTTTAAAATTTTTAGGCTTTTACACTTTTTTGTAATTGCCGTGTCCCGTACGTGTCCGAACCGTGTCCCGTACGTGTCCGAGCTGTGTCCGAGCAATTTTTTTTTTTTTGGGCTGGGCCCACTCGGACACGTCCCAGACACGTGTCTGAGCCGTGTCCGCCGCGTGTCGTGTCGTGTCCCATGCAGTGTCCGACACGGACACCTCACCCTAAATGAGGTGTCCGTGCTTCATAGTTAACCACTTGTAAACAGACATATTCACATAGACTGATTTTGAACCCAAAGAAAGACACGTATATTCATAACAGACAATCTAAATATGGAAAATTTCATCGGTAAAGGCATAATGAACACACATTTCTAGTAAGAAATTTAGACATGTACCTGCAACTTATCAAAGAACATGGATACTTTATCCATACAAAATATAGTCAAAATATTTTAATCATTCCATTAGGAAGTTTCAATATCTAAACTATCTTATACCCAGCTACATGGAAGATGATTACAAACACATCGTATGCAAACAGGGGCTGATGGTTAAGATGATATAAGCTGGTTTAGTAAATGCAATATGCTAGCACAGACACTGTCCAAATGATTAGAAAGACAAGGCATATTTCATGACACAACTTAAAAGGTATTACATGCTATCATGGATGCATTTTAGCACTTAGAAAGACCAGGCAAGTACATAGTCAGCTCGGTAAATACATAGACAAATAATGAACATGTATTAAATTGCGTTCCAAACTACAGGATCATTCAGGTTAGGCTAAACGCAACATCTCTACACATTATCTAACTAAAACAAACTAACATACTTAAACATTAAGCACAACAAATTCCGTAATCACTTAATTAGTAGCAAGAACATATAGAAAATAGAAAAACAATAAAAAGGGAACTGAAGGATGTTCGAGCTTACCAACCTTCTCCGGACAGCGAACCGAGGCGTGTTTCGATTCGTGGATTCCACTCAGAGAATGGCTTGTGTTTTGTTTATGCGATGAAGTGAAAATTTAAAGATTTTGTGGCTTTTCTAGTTCGGACTGAGAATTAAAAAAAGGGTCTTTTCTCTGAATTTATTTTTTACAAATGCGAGCCCTGCTTTTAGAACTCGGATTGAGAGTAAAAAAAATAAGCTTTCTTTGGGTTTTGTTCTTGGTTCTGGAAAACAGAAAAATCCGTTGAAAGTAAGAATGTGAGTTGTTGTACTTGGCTTTTTAGAAGCTCAGAATTCCATTTTTTCAATACAACCCAAAGAGGTTGTATTTATACTAAAATTTGGAAACCCCTCCCCTTTTCAAACGGCTGGAAATTTGAATTAAAGGGGCTTAGATGGGAGACATGCGCAGTACTGTCGGTCGTACCAAGAGCATGTCTCGAGCTGCAGATGAAGGACGACAGGGCATGGGTGATGTTGTTGTAAAGGGGTAAAGGGAAGGGTGCGGTGGTCGCTGGTTTTGGTTGGGGCCTGGGAGTCGTTTAGTTTGAGGATTGTTTGGTTGATAGGTGATGTGGTCCATCGAAAATGAAAGGGAATTGAGCTGATAAATGGAGGGGGATTTGGACTGGTTTAAATTTTGGTCGGGAAGAAGTGGGCTTGGAGTTTGGGAATTTTTTTATTTTAGTAAGGAGTTGTGGGTTTAAAAAGTTTAAAGAATACCAATAAAATATCAATGTGATAAAAAATATAATATTTGAGAAATGTTTTTATGCTTAATGTAAAAAAAAAAATATATGATGTCATTTTGCGAAAATATGATAACATAAAATATTTATGATTATGATATATAAAACAAATGCAAAAACGAGGACAAAAAAATGTGTCCAAAATACTTAGAATTGCAATAAGTAATTAAAAAGATGGGACAAAATTGGTGTCAACAAATTGCATTTGATAGAACGATAAGGCAAACACAAGCCTCAAAGTGTGACCGGAGGTTATCACTTTCTTGTTCACCATCCTTTGGGATCATAAAGAAAGCACAATTGTCAATACTTTGCCATAACACATGTACCCTCACAAGAACAAAGTCTCACACACAAAGTTATATGAAGTAAGCAAGGGACAAGAATCAATCACTCACGCTCAACAAAAAAATCTTAAGTGCAACAAGTATCAAGTCATAGAATTGCCCTTACTTTCTTTCAATTCTAACTCAAGGGTGATCGTTTGGAGATCTCTAAAGACTTTTTCGGTGATAATGCAGGCTTAGGGTAAGGTAGACTTTTTTGGTGACTATACTTCCCTTGAATTCTACACAACTTTTCATGTTGGGGTTATTTTTTTGATTCCTCTTTACTTCTTTCTTTTTTCTCAACCTTTTCAAGATTATTCTTCCATTTTGATGTCACTTCTATTTCCAAACTTCTATTCAACAATTTTCACCATGCTTTTATCCAAAAACAACAAATAAAAACAAACACCGATTTTTTATTTCTTTTCTATCTCTTTTCTTTTTTTTTTAAACAGGGGGGCCCTGTGAACAACTACACCGCGAACTGTTTCCTTCATACCTAAGTTGATCTTCTCACCTTATTCACATGGATTCATACCTAAGTTGAGACTTCAAGATCAAGGAATGACGAATTTAAAATTGGTTAGATGTCAAAAAAGGTTATGACATATAATGTGGTTACAAAGAAAGGGTCAATGTTCAAAAGGGTTGACTAGGGATCAACTTTATGCTTTGGTAGACTCTAAAGGTTAGAAGGGTTGCATTATGAACAAACGAAGAATACCTAAGTTCATTTCTCTAACAACCACCCTTAAGATAAGATTCGTTAGACTGACAAGTTCTAGTAGATACAAGTAAGTACAAAAGCCAATTAGAACAAAACTCGCCACACATGGCACATGCATTATTAGAAGATGAGCAATTGACTTCAAGACAATTGAACTTGTGTAAACTAATCAAAATGGTATCCAAAAGTCACACAATGAATCAAATGTTGTCAATCGATCATTATTATCCTTTAAACTCAATTTTTTTAACTTTTGAAATTTTTGGAGGGATAATAATTTTACATGCATAATTCTCAATTGTAAAGATATTGTATGTTGATTAAGTATATTTAGTATATTTTGTATACATTAGATATATTTAGTATAGTGGGCCTTTGCTTTTGTTTATGACAGATTGTGTAAGTGGGCCTTGCTTATTACTAGCAGCCCACGTCTTAATACTGAGGAGCCTAATATGTACAAGGCTGCCTTAGTATTTTTCAGTTGAATTAATAACATCAATAATATCTTCTCCTACATTCTAGCATCTTCTTCTTCCTCCCGTTCATCCCTTCTTTTCGTCTCAACCACAGAGTTCACCAACCGCCTCACTCGTCTTGATACCACCGATCTCTGACTGCACTCAAGTCAGTCTCGACTTTCTACATGGTATCAAAGCTGTGCAGATCCTAGGACGTTCGTAAAGGAAGAATCGAACGAAGGATCAACACAAGAAAATTACAGATCCAGGAAGATCGGGTACATGCAAGAGGAGTGACGATGGATGGATACGATATCTGACTATAGTTGACGAATCTGGAAAATAAAGAAAGAAAAGAAGGTAGAAATTAAATCGATTTACATGTTCTGGTCGACTTTAGAAATTCTTGCTAGCAATACTTCCTCTCTGTCATTAATTACTGCCTAGTGTCAACTGATTTTGTTTGAGAGAACAACATGGCAATATCAGAGGTTGTAGGAGATAGGGGAGTAAGTGAAGTCGGTGAAACATCAAATACAAGGAATAACATCGACCATAATCACCCTCTCTTCCTTTTCCCATCGGATGCCCCTGGTTCTCTGTCCATTGGAGTCGTCTTGAATGGAATGGACAACTATGTGTTGTGGAGTAGGGCCATGAAACTGGCCCTACTGGGTAAAAACAAGATAGGGTTTGTCGATGGGACGGTTAGAAGAGAACATTATGATGAGGAAGTGGCACGGGTATGGGATAGATGTAATGCCATCGTTGTGTCATGGTTGATGGGGAATGTCAGCAAAAGTTTGCTGACAGGGATGCTGTTCAATGCTGACTCTCACAGCATCTGGGAGGAGTTAAAGGAGCGATTCGACAAGGTGAATAGTTCTAGAGCTTTTCAGATCCACAAGGAAATATTCACCCTGCGACAAGGCACTATGTCGATATCAGGATATTACTCAAGGCTGAAGGACCTTTGGGACGAATACGACTCGATAATACCTACACCAGCATGCTGTCCCAAGGCCAAGGAGTTTATCAACAACAGTCAATATCAGAGGTTGTTACAGTTCCTAATGGGACTGAACGAGAGTTACCACAACACGAGGAGTCAAATCCTGATGATGCCTCAAGTCCCAAATCTAAATCAGGCATATGCCTTGGTTAATCAAGAGGAGAGCCAAAGAGCCCTTTCAGGAATCAGCAGGTCAATAACTGATCACATCGAACCTTCAGCTTTATTCACAGCCAGGAGTGGGACCAACAAGGGAGGAGGAAATGGACAACAGAGAAAACCATATAATCCGAATGCTAAGTGTGATCACTGTAAAATGAAAGGGCATCTCACTGTGGACTGCTTCAAGTTGATGAAATGCAACCACTGTCACAAGACAGGACACTTAGAAGAAGGCTGCTATCAATTGATTGGGTATCCAGATGACTTTAAGTCTAAGACAAAGAGGGCCTATACAAATTGAAGACACAGGACAACAGAATCACCTCGCAAAGGGAACCTTAATGTATAACCAGTTCACTCCAAGTCAAAGACAACAGATTCTTCACATGCTGGAAGAAAAGGACAGGAGCATAACTCATATTGCTAACATGGCAGGTATATATACTACTAATACACCAGAACTTGTAAAATGGATAGTAGATTCAGGTGCGACTAATCACATGATAAGTAATTCTAAACACTTACACAACAACTTGTTAACAGAAGGGACTGAGAAGGTACAATTACCAACAGGAGATTCAGCCAGAATCTCCCATGTTGGTGATTATCAACTAGGAAAAGGTGATTTTCTGAAAAATGTCCTATGTGTACCAGCTTTTAAATTCAACTTAATGTCAGTGTCAAGAGTGACCAAAGAATTGAATTGTAGTGTCTCTTTCTTTCCCTCATGTTGTATTTTTCAGGATCTAACATCTGGGAAGGTGAGGGGGATTGGTAGTGAGGAAGATGGACTCTACACTGTGTGTTTGGATGCTGAAAACCAGGAGAAGGAGTTGAGGAAGTGTATGAGTGCTACCCAACATATAGATATAATGACATGGCACCAGAGATTATGCCATGTCCCCATGACAGTGTTAAAAAAAAATTCCCTGTTAAAGGACTATGATACTTCTGTTTTAAATAACTGTGATGTCTGCCCACTAGCTAGACAAATTAGATCACCTTTTCCTACTAGTATCAATAGATCAATAAAGCCTTTTCAATTACTGCATTTAGATGTCTGGGGGCCTTACAGAACTGATACTTTCAATGGGATGAGATATTTTCTGACAATTGTTGATGATTACTCTAGATGGACATGGGTGTTTTTGATGAGACAGAAATCTGATGTGTTTACAATTCTGAAAATTTTCTTTACTGAAATAACTGTTCAATTTGGATCTAAAGTCCAGAAAATTAGATCAGACAATGGTACAAAATTTTTTAATCAAAACTGTAAAGCTCTTTTCCAGACACTAGGAATTATACATGAGAGTTCTTGTCCTTACACACCACAACAAAATGGGGTAGTTGAGAGAAAACATAGGCATCTACTTGAGATAGCAAGGGCAATCAAGATTCAGGGCTGGTTGCCAGATAGATTCTGGGGAATGTGTATTGAAGTTGCTGCTTACATCATTAATAGAATTCCTTCAACTGTTCTGAATAATGAGTCTCTTTTCCATAAATTGTACAAGAAAACACCACAACTTAGTCATTTAAGAGTTATAGGCTGTTTGTGTTTTGCCACCATTCTTCATACACAGGATAAATTTAGTCCAAGAGCAGTCAAATGTGTTCTACTTGGGTATGCACCTACACAAAAGGGATATAAGCTCTATGACTTAGAAAACAGGGCTGTTTTTGTTAGTAGAGATGTGATATTTAGGGAAGATACTTTTCCCTTTAGAAATAGGCAGAGTGAAGATTCACTAAACATAAAAGACCATGGACAATTCTGTTATGAGGAGCTAATAATGGGTAACCCTGTCACTATTGAAAATTATGTCAATGAGACTAAGTTTGCAGGGCAAGAGTCATTATCTGCAGGTTCAATTACAGATTTAAACATCAACAGAAGTGATGCAAACAGAGAAAATGACAATGCAGATGAGGCAGTGCTTCATAAGGACAATCAAGGAGAATTGCAGACAACAAGAAGATCAGGGAGACTTGACAGACCCCCTATATGGCACAAGGACTATGTCACCACACGCGAACCCACAATTGCTTATATCCAATTTCTAATAATATCACTTATGCAGGACTGTCTGCTGCATATCAACATTTTCTTGCACAAGCATCTATGGACACTGAGCCGACAGGATACTCCACAGCAGCAAAGGATCCAAGATGGGTTGCAGCAATGGAAACTGAGATTCAAGCACTAGAAGACAATGGCACATGGGAACTAGTCAAGCTGCCTGAAGGGAAGAGAGCAATAGGCTGTAGGTGGGTATACAAGATAAAGTACAAAGCATCAGGGGAAGTTGAAAGGTTCAAGGCCAGACTTGTAGCCAAGGGATACAACCAGAAGGAGGGAATAGATTACCAGGAGACTTTTTCACCTGTAGTTAAGATGACCACAATCAGAACTGTGGTGTCCATAGCAGCAGTAAGACAATGGAAAGTACACCAGATGGATGTGTACAATGCATTCCTTCAAGGGGATTTATTTGAAGAAGTTTTCATGGCAGTCCCAGAAGGATACAAAACCACACACAGGAGTACACATGTATGCAAGTTAAAGAAATCCCTATATGGGTTGAAGCAGGCTTCTAGGCAATGGAATATAAAGCTGACTTCAGCCTTACTCTCATCAGGGTTCACACAAATTCACAGGGACTACTCACTCTTCACAAGGAAGGAAAAGGAAAAGATTGTGGTAGTATTGGTATATGTGGATGGTCTCTTGCTAACTGGGAATGATGATGTCCTTATACAATCCACAAAGGAAGCACTACAGTTAGCCTTTAAGATAAAGGACTTGGGAGAGTTGAAGTACTTCCTGGGAATTGAGTTTGCCAGGAATTCACAGGGCATAATGATGCATCAAAGGAAATATGCCCTCGAACTCATATCAGACATGGGACTAGCAGGAGCCAAACCAGTGGCTTTCCCTATGGAACCAAATCAGAAACTTACCACAATAGAGATGGACAAGATTATTGAAGCAAGTCACGAGTCACCTCATAATACAGATAAGCTGTTAAGTGATCCCTGTACATATAGAAGATTGATTGGAAGATTGCTATATCTGACTACTACAAGGCCAGACATTGCGTTTGCAGTAAATTCCCTCAGTCAATTTATGCAAGCACCAAAGAATTCTCACATGGAAGCTGGGCTTCGATTGGTCAGATATATTAAACAAACACCAGGGATGGGTATATTTTTGTCCAGTTCTATTACTTGTATTCCTCAGCTAAAAATGTTTTGTGATGCAGATTGGGGCAGCTGCGTCAACACCAGAAAATCAGTCACTGGTTACCTAGCAATGTATGGATCATCACCTATCTCATGGAGATCGAAGAAGCAAGACACAATATCACGAAGTTCTGCAGAGGCAGAATACAGAGCTATGGCTTCTGCAGTTGCTGAAGTTATCTGGCTAACAGGACTGTTTCATGAATTGGGTGTCGATACATCCAAACCAGTGGGAGTATTTACGGACAGCAAGTCTGCCATACAGATAGCTGGAAATCCTGTTTTCCACGAGAGAACAAAGCACATAGAGATAGACTGCCATTTTATCAGAGAAAAAATTCAAGGTGGATTGATTGATGCTCGTTTTATTCCAACAAAGGAACAACCGGCTGACATATTAACAAAGGCATTAAATCGGCAGCAGCACACTTCTTTGCTATCCAAGCTAGGCTTGAAGAACATTTTTATATAGCCTAGCTTGAGAGGGGGTGTAAAGATATTGTATGTTGATTAAGTATATTTAGTATATTTTGTATACATTAGATATATTTAGTATAGTGGGCCTTTGCTTTTGTTTATGACAGATTGTGTAAGTGGGCCTTGCTTATTACTAGCAGCCCACGTCTTAATACTGAGGAGCCTAATATGTACAAGGCTGCCTTAGTATTTTTCAGTTGAATTAATAACATCAATAATATCTTCTCCTACATTCTAGCATCTTCTTCTTCCTCCCGTTCATCCCTTCTTTTCGTCTCAACCACAGAGTTCACCAACCGCCTCACTCGTCTTGATACCACCGATCTCTGACTGCACTCAAGTCAGTCTCGACTTTCTACATCAATGTATTGGTACCAAAAAAGTCACAATGACATACCAAAAGGCTTAATTTCCTTAAAAAATTGTCCAACTATCTATCATTGGGAGAAACGACTCAACACTACCTAAAAATACTTGGTCCAAAAGACCATTATCATCCTTGGGAAAAGAACCACTGACTAATAAAATCAAGGATATAGATAATGTCATGACACATGGGCAAAACACACACAAATAATAAGAAAATACTAACGAAAAAACACAATAGCAATGTCAACATACTAATAAAACATCAAACATCCGATAGTCAAATATTTACAAACCAAAGTATCAAAATATCAAAATTCAACTCTCCCCCACAAATATACAAGTAATCCACCCCCAACTAAAAAGATCGTGCATTATCCTCAATGCACCAAATTATAAGCAAAAAGAGATGAGCACTCCCTAGACGCATCAAGCATCATGTCGAGCCGCATCAGAAAAATCTAAATCAGGCTCGGTGGGTGGGATAGGAGCAATAGTATCAGCAAGTAGAGTGACTCCTGAAGCTTATGAGTAAGAAGAACTAGCACCCTCAGTTAGTGGAGGAGGAGCCTCAGTACCCTTCATCCATTGCTCTGCCAGATCCATCAATGAGTGCTCACGAACAGCCTGAATGTCCATCTCTAGCTCCTCGTCAGTACGGGCAACGGATGCTATGTCTGGAATAAAGCAACTATCTCTACCTGAAGATCATCATCCAGGGTGTCAGGAAGGGGCTTAAAATAATCTAAAGTCGCATATGCCTCATGATCAGTACCTGCATCATCTATCTCATCCTCAGGAGCCTCTCTCTAGGCTACTCTCCACAGTCTCCATCAGGACACTCTCATCTGGTAGGCTCCATCACTTTCGGAATTTCATCTTTTACAAGTTCTTCTTCAATGATAATGTGTTTTTCAATACTAGTTTGCTTCTTCTTCGTAACACTCTCTTCATCAACCACTATCGGTTAAATAATAGGGTCTTCATCATCAACAACATCTTCTTCATTCACCAACTTATCTCCCCAAAGTTCTTTTCCACTCATAGTAGTGATAGCCTTACAAGCATGATCACCATTATTTTTTGGATTCGCCACTGTATCACTATAGAGTGTACCTTTTTGCCTTTGGTTGAGGGTAGCCAAGATTTGGATAAGTTGGAACTCTAATTGCTTGATAGAAGTTAAGTGATAGCTTACCACTTGACCCATAGTACTCATGCCATCTCACATACTCTTCATGTCATCATTTACCTCTTTGAAAAAAGTGTCGATTGACTCAATTTTTTGCAATACTTTGGAGAGCATGTCTTCACCTTCCGTGCCCCTGCATAAGCTTTTATGAATATGTCGGCAAGCTGGGCGAACGATCCAATTGAATGCTCAGGGAGGAAAGAATACCATGGCAAATCTCCCTTAAAAAGTGTTTCAACAAACTTTTTTATCAGAACCGATTCTATCTTATTTTCCCTTAGATAATTTTCTTTGACAATCGTAGTATATGCCATTATATACTCTTCACCCACATGAAGGGTGCCCGATATTTGATTTAACTGGTGTCAAAACTTCTAGGCATTTTTCTCCGCCTTCTCTACATTGGTATCCACTTTGTTTGTCATGCCCTTCATAAATTTCAAAACCTGCTCTTGAAAAGTATTTTTAGGAACAATTTGCTTTCTAAAGTACCATCGTTCCCTAATCTATTCGGACCATTTCTAGCATCTCCGGTAGTATTTGGTGGAGGTGCTGGTGCGTTAGTTGGGGTGCTGCCAGAATTTTTGGACACATATTAAGAATATAACTCAATCAGATGGTCTAACTATTCACTCATAGCGATATTCTGCATCCTCAGATTTTATATGGCTTCTTCAGGCGTCTCGTCATTGGGAACATCCTCATGCCGAGTCTGTCCTCCTCCGGAAGTGACTCTGTCCAAAGCCATCAGGTCTTCTGGCGCCAAAACTTCTACCTGTAGGCCATCTGGTCCGAGTTGAATATTGTTGGTGTTGTCCTCGATGTTGCGACTGCTTCTGTGTTCTCCTATTCCTGTCATCTATTTTATTCTGAACAAAAAACAAGGATTGAAGAAAATGTTAGATTAGTGTGAAGAGGGGTCACTTGTGACATCATAATTGTCTAGGCCCCACGGTGAACGCCAAATTATTTACCCGTAAAATTGAATAGTTGAATTTGTATATGTGGTCAAGGACACGTGGATCTCGAGTGACCGATATGGAAATACTATTAGATAAAATACAATGCAATTAAATATTGCCCTATACATGGATAAGTCTTGATACATGCTTGATTCAACACCATTTACCACGTGTCACATAATAATTCGTATAACTATCTTATACGAATTTTGCCCTATACATGGATAAGTCTAAAATATTGCAGTTATTTAAATATTCTTGATCACTTCTAGTATTTTAGCTTTATATAAAGTCAGCACATTTAATATCATCAAATATTTAACAGAATTGTTAGATTTAATGGAAATTGTGAGAAAAAAAAATAATGTGAACTCACATTTGCCGGTGTAAGTTTACAATTTCTGCTAGTTTTTATCTATATTTTAGTGTTTAGTAGTATAATTTTTTTGAGTTGCAGTTTCCACTATTTTTTTCCTATTCTCGTGATTGGTGCTATTTTAAGTATTGCATTTATGGTTAAAAAATAATAGTTCATAATTCCCCCTAACAACCGGAGTTTGTTAAAATTTGAAGAAAATAAAAAATGTTTAGTTTTGATAAATTAAAGGATCAAAACTATGTATTTATGAGACACCAGATATATGTATCATCTTTTTTCATTTTCACAAGTGCCAATATATTTTTGAGGTTTGAGGAAACAAAATAAGGTCATGGAATAGAAAACCTAAATGGTTTTTAAAAGTGTCGCCAATATAGTGAACTAGTGTAATGCTCCATGCTATTAACAAAAATCAAAATATAGTTGCATCTTAGTATTTTAATAATCAATTTAAATCATTATATGAGAATTTGAAAAAATAAAATAAAAAAGAGATTAATAGTAATGTGAAAAGAATAAAAGCAAACATTAGCAGAATACTGCCTCATTCATCCATATTATTGTCAATTTCTCACTTGAATTCATGCAAACAACCTATTTCAATGTTTTGAATTCGAAAATGATATTCACAAGTTCCTTTTGCCAAATAAAGGAGTAGTATAAAATTCAAAAGCAAATATATTTTTTTGTTAAAAATCAAACACGGTAATTGTTGGATACAAATATAAAATTACATGGAAATGGGAAAGCAACAACAACAAGTAAATAATAAATTTGTAAATAAATAAAGAAAATGGTCTTGTTGAGTCGATTAAAGTTTCAATATATCCTTAAGATAATATTGCCCCGTATATTCCTTTAACTGTGGTATGACAACTTATCTCATAAGATATAATAGCAATCAAACTAATGAGTAAAGGAGACTCAAGAGTTCGCTTATAAAAAGAAAGACCTTTGAGTATTTGATTGCAAGAGAGAAAGAACAATTTTCAGAAAATTGTTAAGTATAGAATGTATTTTGTGTGTTTTCCAAATGAGTCCAAGGCATCATTTTATAGTGTTGGGAAGATGACCTTTCACATACCAAGTAATGGCTTTGAATTGCCATGAAATAGATTGATTGTGGAGTTACAATTCATGAGCAAAATAATGGCTGAATTCATGAGCAAAATAATGGAGTTTTAATGCTCCAAAGTCAGCCCAAAAATCACCTTTAATTCTCTTCCAACGCGTCAAATCTGCCGCACGCGGCGCGCAGTTGAAGCGGCGCCAAAACTTCAGAGAGTTCCGAGCGCCGCCGGCGCCGCGGCGCTAGCTGGTGGCGTGGTGGCGTCGAGGTTGTTCCTGCGGCGTCACGACCTGTTTCCGACTAATTTTGACATTCACACTTTGTACACATCTTCCTTCATTTACCAACGTGAAACCAACATCATTTGGTCAATAACCGTCTATTACCTTACGTCTCAAACAATTCGTATACGTACCAATATCTCTTCCATTTAAGGAAATTATGATCATTGGCACTATATGTGCACGTGTGTGGAAATAACGTTTCCGACGTGCGGGGCCCCAATTGTTCGATTCATAATTAAATAGGATTAACTTTATTTCACGTTTAATAAATATTTTCAACAATCCCCTCTTGGAAGAGATTTTGACGCACGACATGGTGCCTTTCTAGCAATTATCTGGCGGATCGACGTTGCATCTGGAGAGATAGCCATAGCCTTGAACCTTCCATAGTATAATACCATCGGACATATTTACTGCGCGGTGAACGTGATGTCTTGAACCGTCAGTGCTTAGTATATGTCAAGACAATTATATCAACATTACATCTTTCCTTACTCTATCTTTCTTGTATGTTTTGTCTGTCGTGGGCCGTGGACACACTTGAATTCTTAAGTGCGTTCATTTGAGGCAGCCTGTCGTTGCACTTAAATAGGTGGTCTCCTACAAGATATCCTGCAATACCCCGCTGCACGAGCGTTAGGAACCATTAAAAGTTTTTCCAACCTAACATCAATTATTGAGGATCATTAAAGGTTTGAAAACTTATCCTTTGCCCCTTTACAGGTAGAACTTTTTGTCTATCGCGGGAATGGCCTTGGATTATATTTCTTAAGAAGATATCATTATCCGAAGTGCTCTTGCTTCCACCGAAGCGCTCAACTGAACCTTTACAGTTTATTTTTTCCATTGAACCTTATTCCTGGTATCTCTAGTCTGTAAGGTTGGGTGTCCACTATATTGGTTTTAAGCACATTCCCCTAGACAGACAGTTCATCTGATCTCTTTGTATTCCCTTCGTCAAGAGATCTGGTATGTTTTCCTTAGAGTTTACGTAATCAATGGAAATAGCACCCGAGGTGATCAGTTACCTAACAGACTCATGTCTCCATCGAATATGACGAGACTTGCCGTTGTATATCGAACTTCGTGCTCTTTCTAGAGCCGACTGACTGTCACAGTGGATCATTACAGAAGACACATGTTTATCCCAACATGGGACACCCTCTAGAAAATCATGAAGCCACTCAGCTTCTTCTCCCGCTTTGTCTAAAGCGATAAATTTTGACTCCATCGTGGATCAGACAATAAGTGTTTGCCTAGAGGATTTTCAAGACACAACTCCACCACTGATTATAAAAACATATCCGCTGGTGGACTTGATTTCATCGCTATTAGATATCCAGTTTGCATCATTGTACCCCTCTAGTACAACTGGATATCTCGAATAGTGCAACTCGAAATTTTGCGTGAACTTCAAGAACTGTAGTACCATATTCAGTGCTTTCCAGTGATCCTCACTTGGATTACGGGTGAATCTAGCCAATTTATTGACTGCATGAGCGATATCAGGTCGAGTGCAGTTTGTGATATACATAAGACTCTCAATCACCTTTGTGTATCGCTCCTGGCGTACATGTGCACCAAGATGCTTGTCAATCTTTTGACTTTTATCCAATGGTGTCGTTACTGGTGAACTGTCGAATATCTCAAATTTCTTCAGCACATCTTCGATGTAGTGAGATTGAGACAAGACCAGTCCATTAGATGTCTTAGAGATCTTGATCCCTAATATAACATCTGCGACACCCATATCTTTCATGTCGAAACATTATTTTAACATGTTCTTAGTCTCTAAGATTGTCCTAGGACTGCTACCTGTGATCAACAAGTCATTTACATAAAGGCATATTATGACGAACGAATCGGCATTTCCTTTCATGTAAACACATTTGTCATATTTATTAATGGTAAACCCTTTTGATAGCAGGGTACTATCAAATTTCTCGTGTCATTGTTTAGGGGCATGTTTCAGTCCGTACAACGATTTGACAAGCCGACACACTTTTGTCTCTTGTCCTGGAACCACATACCTTTCGGGTTGATCCATATATATTTCTTCTTCCAAATCACCATTCAGGAAGGCTGTCTTGACATCCATTTGATGTATTTCAAGATTTCGCAAGGCGGCGATGTCTATGAACATACGTATGGATGTCATTCTAGACACAGGAGTGTAGGTGTCGAAGTAGTCAAGGCCCTCCTTTTGGCGATAACCCTTGACTACCAACCTAGCTTTGTATTTGTCGATAGAACCATCTGCCTTTAACTTCCTTTTGAGGATCCATTTATGTTACACCCCGTAAGTCCAGAACGTGTATAAAAGAATGTACGTAAGGAATCAAGACTTGAAATTGATACGAAAGAAAGAATTGTTTTTCCGACGGAAAATCTTCGGAACGTCGGAAAGGAAAAATGTTCGTTGTTGAGAATTGGATTCTCAAAATGCATTATTTGAAGAGTATGGAACTTATTAACATTATGGAAATTTATTTTTACGGATTTGGTCACGTGAGGCCCACCCGAGGAATTGTACGTTTTGTGGGACCCATGAGGGTTACATAATTTTATGGACGAATGGGAGGGCGACACGTGGCACCCCCCCCTCATATGGTCTTGGACGAAATATTGCAAGGGTAAGATGGTCATTGACCATGGTAGATAAATAAGTTTTGCTAGCTTGAGATTGTTGACTTGTCAACTTGTCCACTTGGCTAATTAATTAATGATCTTCATCCTAGCCACACATTTGTTATAATCTTGACCCTCAATTGTGTTATATATACACTACACTAGTGCAAGACAAGGTCTCCAACACTTAGAAAAAATCACAACATTCTTGTGCAAGAACAATGCTCTCGGGTTTGCCTTCTCTCTCACACAAAATTTTTGTAGTTTTGATCCATTATTCACAAGACTTTAACCCAAGGTCCCTAAGGGTATTGTAAGGATATCTCAATAGAAAGATCTCGGAAAAACGACGCTTTCACGTTAGTCGCAAGGCGAAAACCTAAGGCATTTTCATAGGTTTTGATTGGAAATTGAAGAGAAGTTGGTTGTGAACTTCTAAAGGCTTCAAATAACGGATTGGAACGTAAAGGAAAGGAGCTAAGAATTGCTAAGGAGCGACTTTGAATCTTGGAATTTTTAAGGGCTTGTAAAGGTATAAATCTTGTCGTTTTAGCAATTAAAGTTTTCTTATCATTGTAGTTATGGATATTAGCAAGCATGAGGTATTTAGTATGAAGTTTGATAAGTGTATTGGCTATTGGAACCCTAATCCGAAAACTAGCATGTTTAGCCTTAAGATTACAATTCAAGTTGATTATTAGTTTAAGTCGTCACATGTTATATAAAGAAGAAATTATAGTTGTTAAAGTTGCCTATGACTATATAACATGTTAGACCTAAGAACTTGGATTGAAAAAGAATTGGAAAGGACTTAGAGTTGTTGTATATGTTGGCCGAGAATGGCTTGGTTATTAAACTACTTGGTATGAATTGTGGGGCGGAAATTTACACGTATTGTAAGGCGTGTAATCCCCTTTGATTGGTTGGTATGTTGAGCCTTAACTGTGGCATGTTTGGTTATTGAATTCGGCCTTGAAAAAGGTGGCAAAGTATGTAGAAACAAAGGAAGTGCTGCCCGATTTTTCGTAGAATAAGAGACAGTATACTTAGTATTATTCTACGTTAGAAGCTAGAAATTGATAGTCATGTTGTGGCCATTATAGGTTGACAATTCTACGTGTGGCGTATTCGACTTAGCTTGGGGATTAAGCCGATAAGGTATGTGAACTATCTCCTCTTCTAGCATGATTCCTTAAGATAAAGAAAGTATGTCCTACTCCTTAAATGATCCATTCCTTGGTTGTACTTGGATTGCCTAATATAGAATTTGTTCTATATACTTCCTTGATTGTACTTTGATGTTTTAATTGTAAGTTGTTATAATCCATTTCCTTAGTGAAGTTTGGATTCTCAAAAGTGAAAGTATTTTACTTAAAGTACATAGAGTCTTGAAAAGGAAGTCGTTTCCAAATCTTTTGGCTAGTGCCTTAGTTCCAAAACCTAAAGGTCGTTATAATGACTTTAGGGGAGTCAAAAGAGTGATTTACTTAATTGCTTTAAAAGAGGAGAAATGACATGATTTAAGAGAAGTAACTTGTTTTAAAGGCGTGAGTTACTTGAGGTTTAAAAGTAGAAGAAACTTGATTTCTAAATATTAAGAGACTTGAAGTATTTTGAAAGTTAAGAAACTTGATTTGTAAGTATGTGATACTTGGTTTTAAAAGTGTAAGTCTCTTGGATATAAAAAAGAATGAATTGGTCTAAAACCATAAAGGGTTATAACGGCTTTATGAGAAGTTGGTTATAACGGCTTTATGGAAGGTTAAGAAAGTTGTTTTTTTTTATTAAAGGGCATAAGTTGCCTAGATTGTGAAAATTTGAAGTTACTTGGTTTCAAGCTTTGAAATGAGTTTCTAAAAGTATAGTAAATTACTTTGAAAAATAGACACGCCTTGATACTACGGGTGTTAGTATCTTGGGGTTTTACATAAAAAAGAGTCTTTTGAAAAGAATGTACGTACGTAGTACTTTGGCTTGTTAAAAGAGAATTATTCTATTTGTGCCTTGATAGTACTTTGGCTTGTTAAAAGAGAATTATTCTATTTGTGCCTTGATAGTACTTTGGCTTGTTAAATGAGAATTTTTCTATTTGTGCCTTGATAGTACTTTGGCTTGTTTAAATAAGGATTTTCTCTTGGTTTATGTAAAAAGGAAAGGCATGGTATTGTCTTGGTTTGTAAAGGCATGGTATTGTCTTGGTTTATGTAAAAAGGAAAGGCATGGTATTGTCTTGGTTTATGAAAAAAAGAAAGGCATGGTAATTGTCTTGATTTGTGTAAAAGCATGGTTTTGCCTTGGTTTGCTTGCATATGGGTTGCTCATATAGACATTCGTGCAAGTGTCATATCTCCACATCTCCGCGTCCCTCCATAAAGGGCCGGCAACTTGTTTCAAGGATACCATGGGTTAGCTCCCCATGGGGGTGAGTGGTACACACTCACGGCGGGTCGGTATTTGACTCGGACGAGTTAAATTCCCGGGATATATATAAGCCATGGATTAGCTATCTGTGATGCGAGTATCGTGTACTAATGACTCATTGCGGGTCCTCATGACCTAAGCGGGTGAAATAGTCCATTGCGGGTGAAATAATCCTATGATAGGTTGCATTATAACACAGCGGGTGGTTGACCCTGGCACTGGAACGGCCTTCATATTTTGAAACGGTAGTGATTTCATTAATGAAAGGGTGCAGTGTGTGTATGATTTAAAGGGTTCAGTGTGCTTACTGATGTTGTATTATATCATGGACTGCCGACAGTGAGGAAGGATTCCACGGGCATGATTGATATTATGGGCGTGAGACCCATGGTTATATTTGAGTAATGACTTTGAGGGAATGCGTCCCTGACTTGATATGACTGCTTATGTATTGTGTATTGTAGGTTGGCTATCATATATGTCTCCTGTTTTGTTTAGACTGTTATGATTTCATTACAGTATTTATTGTTTCACATACTTGGTACATTCTTCTTGACCTCGCTTGAGGCTGCGTTTCATGCGCGAGTTTAGGTACACGATTTGGTGATTTGCAGTGTAGGACACCGCTCGAGTTTTGGATAGCTCCATCCATTGAAATTTATCTTTTGGTATAGATCCTTGATGTGCTTTTATGCGATTATGGTACGCGGGGCCTTGTCCCGTCATAGTTCAGTAAAACTCTTAGAGGTCTGTATTCATATGTGGGATTGGACTCATGTACAATGTAGTGTCTTTTGATTATGTATATTATATGACAGCCTTGTCGGCTTTGCCCTTGCACGTACGTTGGTTTTAAAAAAAAGAGGTGTTATTTAAATTCCGCAGTTTACTTGTGTCAGTTAGGTAGAAGGGTGCCTGGGTAGGCACCGATCCGAGCTTGAGGTTGGGCGTGACAATTTACAACCCAAAGATTTGTGTCCTGGAGGAAGGTCAGCCAATTCCCATGTGTGGTTGTGCAGGATGGACTCTAATTCACTTTCTATAGCTTATTTCCAGAGCGGTGCTTCTGGAGTTGACAATGCTTCAGTGATTGTCCGTGGTTCGTCCTGAACCATATAAGCTTCATAGTCTAGACCGAAGGACTTGTCCTTCCGGGCCCTTTTGCTTCGTCTTGATTCCATCTCTTAATCTTACAAGTTCTGATAATCTGGAATACTGAATTCCTGATCGTCAACCAATTTAGAATTTACGAGATCTGAACCATTCGGATCTAGGTAGTCAACGACTCCTAAATCCTCAGAGGTTTGTTCATAACTTCGTTTGTGAGAGGTTATGTTTGTATCCTTATATGGAAATGTGTCTTCAAAGAACCACGCGTTCCTTGATTCCAAGATTTTATTCTCATAAATGTTTGGTACATCTGACTTATGCACTAGAAAGCAATAAGCACTACTGTTATTGGCATATCCGATGAATATGCAATCCACAGTCTTAGGTTCAATCTTGACCTGCTTTGGCATATGTACTTTTACCTTGGCCAGACAACCCCATACCTTCAAATATTTGTAGGTAGGTTTTTTTCCTTTCCATAGCTCGTATGGAGTTTTGTCCTTACCTTTGTATGAGACTCTATTAAGAATCTTGTTTGTTGTCTATTGGGGAAGGCCTGAGTTTATGAGTAAAGCATTCATCATTTTCTTCAGTGTTCGGTTCTTGCGTTCAGCCACACCGTTTGATTGAGGCGAGTAAGGAGCCGTCGTTTGATGAACTATACCCGATTGGGTATAAAATTCTTCAAAAGATGCTACATATTCTCCCCATCTATCACTACGTATTGTTTTAATCCATTCGCTTAGTTGATTCTCAACTTCTTCTTTGTAGTGTTTGAATGCTTCAAAGGCTTCATCTTTACTTTTTAGTAAATAAAGGTAACAAAATCTTCTGTCATCATCTATGAAAGTCACAAAGTACTTGTTTCCCCTCTTGTTTGAACGAACTTCAAATCACATATATCAATATGTATGAGTTCTAGAGGAGAGGTTTCCCTTTCGATGGATCTAAAGGGACTCTTGGACAGTTTTGCCTCTACGCACACCTCGCACTTACGTTGAGGGTTTATGTCGATAGACGACAATAATTCCAACTTTACTAATCTTTGGATAGATTGATAGTTAATATGTCCTAATCTATGATGCTGTAAATAAGATGACTCAATCAAGTAAGCGGAAGGCTCAATTTTATTGATAGTTGAAACATAAGGCATTACCGGTACAACATTAACCTTAAAGAGGTCTTCACAGACGAAGCCCCTTCCTATAAATGTTCTGTTTTTAGTGATTACAAATTTGTTAGCTTCTAACACTAGCCTAAAACCAGCATTTACTAACACAGGTCCAGAAATTAAATTTCTTCGAATTTCTGGAACATCCATCACTTCCTTCAAAGTTAGCTCTTTTTCGGACGTCATCTCCAGGACTACTGATCGGTGTATTTTATATACACCTTTTGAGTCATTTTTATTTAGTCTTTTACCCATTTTTGTACAAATATGTGTCGTCTTAGGATAGATTTTCGTTCTTTTGAGTCATAATGGTTTAAAGTGACACATTGGTGGAAAGGAGCGAAAAGAGTGCAGAAACAGAGGTTCCAGAGCTCAAAAAGCTAAAAAGTTGGCAACCCGGGCGAGAAACAGGGCGGCACCGCGGAGCCACCAACCAGCAGCAGCAGAGCGCCACGGCGCCCAAAGAGCAGAGAGCCTCAGAGGTTTTGGCGCCGCGGCGCCAAGACGGGAAAATTGCCAAATCCGAATTGGAATAGGCCAAGGCCAAGAAGTAAAATGTTTGAGACGTTTTTGAGGTTATAAAAAGGACCTTTTAGGTCAGATTTGGGGGATCCCACACTTGACAATTCATCACAACTTGGAGATCACGATTGGAGACTTACTTTTGTGTAATTTCTTGTTCTTTATTTTATTTCTTTTTAGTTTATATTGGATATTAGTTTAGTTCTTGGCATGTCTATGGCTATGAACTAACTTAATTTAGGGCTTTCCATATCGAATCGCTTGAACCTCGTTTTTATGAATTAATGCATGTTTTGGTTTCTTCTTATTATTATTGAGATTTATTCAATAATTATTTTGATTGCTTGGTAATTAATTGATCACTAATTATCATAACTTATATGATTTCTAATCGAAAGCTGAAATGGGAGATTGTGAATATGCTATAGTAGAATAAACATAGGTTTAAATCGTGGACGAAAGTACCCCGATACTTGTGTAGCTTAATAGGTTATTGCTTTTAATCCTCCTTTATAGTCAATCTTGTCATCGAAAGATAGAAGGGTTTTATATTGGGGTTGAGTGTTTATATTACCTTAACAGGAGTCTAAAACGGCTTAGTTAACCTGCTAACTCAAAATAGAAGAAGAACCATAATTATTTGCATTAACAAGTAAAACGAGTGGATAGTTGAGGAGATTTAGAAGCCCTATTTCCACCATATCTGAAGTAAAATAAAGTAATTTAGTTAGCATCTATAATCATAGCGATAAACAATTCATCCAATTATCGGTTGCCAAATAGATACTACATAATAGAGGTTGATAATTGGACACTAATCCCTGAGGACGATAACTCGGTCTTCTAGACTATATTACTTGTCACGACACGTGCACTTGCGTTTAGTGTGTGCATAAATCGCGCATCAAGTTCTTGGCGTCGTTGCCGGGGATTGGCGTAGTTCAATATCATTCTATCTATTCTTAATTTCTAATTTGGTTTTTCTTTTTCTTTTTATTATTATTATTTTATTTTATTTTTTTATTGGTGAAATCGTGCGCCGTGATCCGCTTGTTGGTTTTGATTTATTTCAGGGACTCTGCGACCATGGATAACCACTATCAAGGGTTACAGAACTATCAACAGTAATGTAACCCTCATGGCCCACAAAAAGACCAGGATGGGCTACGAGCAGCCATACTCAGGCTAACTAGGCACCAAACTCAGTTCATGGACGAAACAAGAGTGTCCATGAAGAATTTAGAAACGCAAATAGGACAACTCGCAGGCATGCTAAGCAACAGAATGCAAGGGAATCACCCTGAACATATGAGAAAGAATATAAAAGAGCAATGCCAGGCGATTGATCTGAGAAATGACGAACCAGTGGAAACAAACTCACTACCACCGTGTCCAGAAAAGAAGGGCCCAGATTTCTCGCAGAGCGGTAGCCGCTGGCCACATCGAAGCAATACCGATAATCCCAAATAGAGCGCCACTTGGCGCCACTGCGCAGTGCCGCGCGCCAGTGGCTCGAAGGTACAATGATTTTGGGAGCAACAGGACGCACTCGGTGAAGATACTGCACTTCGAAGCTAAAAACAAGTTCTCTTGACAAACAGTTCTCTAAATTCCTGGAAGTTCTCAAACAATTGCAACTCAACATCCCGTTTGCTGAGGCACTAGAGCAGATGCCGAGTTATGTAAAGTTCATGAAAGAGATTCTCAGCAAAAAGAGGTAGATAGATGACTACGAAATAGTGGTGTTGACTGAAGAATGCAGTGTCATCCTACAGAGAAAGCTACCTCAGAAGTTGAAAGATCCGGGAAGTTTCACCATCCCATGCACTATAGGAAAGTTTGAGTGTCAGAAGGCGTTGTGTGATCTGGGGGCAGGTATAAATTTGATGCCCTATCTGGTGTTTTGCAAACTTGGAATGAGAGAAGCCAGACCTACAAACATCACTTTGCAGCTAGCTGACCGATCCATCGTCCACCCTAGAGGAGTCATCGAGGATGTGTTGGTTAAGGTGGACAAGTTCATCTTTCCCGCTGATTTCATCATCTTATACATGAGAGATAATGACATGATCCCCATTATCCTTGGTTGAACCTTCCTAGCCACAGGACAGACACACATTGATGTTCGAAAAGGTGAGTTTAGACTTCGTGTGAAAGAAGAAGAGGTGACTTTCAATGTTTTTCGAGCAGTAACCTTCCAGAGACAAGTGACAACTGCTTCGCCATTGATGTGATCGAAGAAGCAGTGTCGGAAAATGGGTTCAGAAATGCTGATGCGCTTGAAGAAGTGCTGACACGATGGGATGAAGATAGTGGCAATGACCCGAATCTGATGGAATATGCAAATTGGATGAATTCTTATGAGCGGTGTGATAATAAGAGATATGAAGAGCTTGGGCAGATGTCAGAAAGATCAGTACCATCCATAGAAAAAGCTCCAGAGTTAGAGTTGAAGACTCTACCAGATCATTTGCAGTATCGATATCTAGGTGAGAATCAATCCCTACCAGTGATCATCTCATGTCATCTATCCACAGTAGAGAGTGAGAAGCTGCTGAGAGTACTGAGGGCTCACAAGCGTGCCATTGGGTGGACATTAGCAGACATAAAGGGGATAAGTCCGTCAATAGTGATGCATAAGATATGTCTAGACGAAGAGAGCAGACCCTCCATTGAGGCACATAGGAGACTGAATCCAAACATGAAGGAGGTAGTCAGAAAAGAAATCATGAAATGGCTTGATGCTGGGGTAATTTATCCTATCTCTGACAGTGCATGGGTGAGTCCGGTGCAAGTGGTGCCCAAAAAGGGTGGTATGACAGTAGTGACCAACGAAAAGAACGAGCTCATTCCATCTAGAACAGTTACTGGGTGGAGAATTTGCATTGACTATCGCAAGTTGAACAAGGCAACCAGAAAAGATCACTTCCCGTTGCCATTTCTAGATCAGATGTTGGATAGACTTGCAGGGCACAATTACTACTTCTTTTTGGATGGTTACTCAGGGTATCATCAGATTGCCATAACACCAGAAGATCAGGAAAAGACAACATTCACCTACCCCTTTGGTACGTCAGAAGGATGTCATTTGGGCTTTGCAATGCACCTGCGACCTTTCAGAGGTGTATGATGGAAATTTTCTCGGATATGGTGGAGAGGACTATAGAGATTTTCATGGATGATTTCTCGGTCTTTGGGTCCTCGTTCGACGAGTGTTTGAGGCACTTGGAAGCAGTGTTGAAACGGTGTGAAGAATCCAACCTTGTGCTGAATTGGGAGAAGTGTCACTTCATGGTAAAAGAGGGGATTGTCCTTGGACACAAAATATCCAACCAAGGTATTGAGGTGGACAAAGCAAAGATTTCAGTAATCGAAAATCTACCACCTCCAGTATCAACAAAAGGGGTCAGAAGTTTCCTTGGGCATGCCGGTTTTTATAGAAGATTCATCAAGGACTTCTCAAAAGTTTCAAAACCTCTTTCCACCTTGCTAATGACGGGGGTTGCTTTTGAATTCAATAAGGAATGCATGACCGCTTTTCAGACACTCAAGGAGAAGCTTATCTCAGCACCCATAGTCATTGCACCAAACTGGGAGCTCCCATTTGAACTAATGTGTGATGCAAGTGATTATGCAGTGGGAGCAGTGCTTGGGCAGAGGGTCGATAAGGCATTCAGATCCATTTACTATGCTAGTAAAACTCTTAATGACGCACAGTTGAATTATGCTACTACAGAAAAAGAATTGATAGCAATAGTATATGCATTCGAGAAATTCAGGCCATACTTAATTGGGAATAAGGTGATAGTATACACTGACCACTCTGCCATAAAGTATTTGATGACAAAGAAGGATGCAAAACCTCGCCTCATCCGATGGGTTCTGCTATTACAAGAATTTGACATGGAGATTCGTGACAAGAAGGGGACAGAGAACTCAGTTGCGGACCACTTGTCGAGACTTGAAAACATAGAGAGCCAGAACACCAAGGATGTGCAGATAAATGATCACTTCCCAGATGGGCAATTGTTTCAAGTAAGTGTTGTCTTTAAGTTACCTTGGTACGCTGATCTTGTTAATTTTCTTACAGATAAGGTAGTACCCCTAGGATTGACAAGACAACAAGTGAAGAGGTTCTACTCCAAAGTAAAACACTACTATTGGGAGGAGCCAATGTTATACAAGCATTGCGCCGATCAAGTCATCAGGCGATGTATACCAGAGGATGAGATGCACCAGATTCTCACCCATTGTCACACCTTACAATGTGGTGGACATTTTGGGGCATCAAGAACAGCTGCGAAGGTACTGCAAAGTGGGTTCTATTGGTCAACCCTCTTCAAGGATGCCCACACCTTTGTGAAGAACTGTGATCGTTATCAACGAACAGGGAACATATCAAGACGAAATGAAATGCCTTCGAATGGGATCTTGGAGGTGGAACTATTTGATGTATGGGGGATCGACTTCATGGGTCCATTCTTGTCGTCCTTTAGGAATCAGTACATTCTTCTTGCAGTGGATTATGTGTCCAAATGGGTAGA
Source organism: Przewalskia tangutica (assembly GCA_029844215.1). Taxonomy (NCBI): domain Eukaryota; kingdom Viridiplantae; phylum Streptophyta; class Magnoliopsida; order Solanales; family Solanaceae; genus Przewalskia; species Przewalskia tangutica. The sequence continues at coordinate 46,888,779 of CM056727.1, read as the reverse complement.
AGCAGTAACCACTAAAGAAAATGACAGCAAGACTGTCCAAAGGTTCCTCCAAAAGAATATATTCACAAGGTTTGGTACTCCTAGGGCCATCATCAGTGATGAAGGAAGCCACTTTTGCAACAAGCAGCTTGATACACTGCTTTCCCGATATGGAGTCTACCGACGCACAACATTACCATATCACCCTCAAGCGAACGGGCAAGCAGAAGTTTCAAACAGGGAAGTGAAAAATATATTGGAAAAGACGGTGGATGGCTCAAGGGAGGATTGGTCTATCAAATTGGATGACGCACTATGGGCGTACAGAACAACATTCAAAACCCTCATTGGAATGTCGCCATATAAGTTAGTTTTTGGTAAAGCATGTCATCTGCCAGTAGAGTTGGAACACAGGGCTTATTGGGCAATGAGGAAGCTGAACATGGATGCCAAGGCAGCAGGACAGAAGAGGTTGCTACAACTGAGCGAGTTGGATGAATTCAGACACAATGCCTATGAGAATGCAAGGATCTACAAGGAACGAACTAAAGTATGGCATGATAAGATGTTGGTCCCAAAAGACTTCCAAGTGCTTTTATTCAACTCAAAGTTGAGGCTTTTCCCAGGCAAGCTCAAATCGCGTTGGTCAGGACCGTACACCGTTGTAAGAGTATTCCCCTATGGTGCAGTTGAAGTGAGAGGGAGAGATGGAGCCCCTTTCAAGGTAAACGGACAGAGGTTGAAACCCTATTTGATCAATGAAATGGAATACATGAGCCTAGTGACCCATCTCAGCCCAAAATGAATAGGGAACCTGCGTCCGGCTAAAAGACGTTAAAGACAACGCTACTTGGGAGGCAACCCAAGATTTTTAAATTTATGCAATTTAGTTTTATTTAGAACAGTCTCACGGAAGGTATTGTTTACATGTTGTGATGACAGGTACATGGCTAAAAATATGGAGGACGAAAAATGAGAAGAGAGGAGGAAATCGTCTAGGCGCCACGGTGCCCAGCAGAGGGCCATGGCGCCTAGAATGCGAAGAAGCCACGGTTGCGGCTGCGCGGTGGCGCGCCAAAGTCCGTAGGTCTCTGAAGTTTCAGCCGCGCGCCAAATCAGAGATCAACGACGCCGGAAGTTCAGAGGATCGCAGATGTTTGGGCGCCACGACGCCGATCTCAGGGCGGCGCCGCGATGAAAAATCTGAAAAATAAAGAGTCCCAGAAACGATTTCCCTCTTCCATTCTGACGGAATTGTTGACGTTATCTGCTATGCATTAGCCACCGCCACCATTTTAAACCAAGTTTGTAAGTTGTCCCGTTTTTCTTTTATTTTTGAGTCTTGCACACATTAGGGACAATGTGTGATTTAAGTTTGGGGGGGAGTTCTTAGTTATTTTTGATATGTTTTTTGAGTCTTTGTGTGTTATTTTCTATATTTTTTTGAGTCATAATTTTTTTTTAGATCATGCATGTTGTAGTTACTTGAAAGGCCTAGTGAAGTAAGGTTGAATAATGTAATGGAATTAGAAGCAACCTTTTGAACACTTAGGTTAGATATGCCAAAAATTCATGAAATCGAACTATTTGGGGTATCTTGCTTGATTTATGCATTATTAAGTGATTAAACATATGTGTTTGCTTGCTTGTTATTTGAGGTGAAATAGTTAGGATATGCATGTTAGGGAGATGACTCAAGCATTTCTTTGTTAGCCCTTTCTTACCATTCTTTGTCTATCCCTGACATCACAATTATATCCCTAGTCAGCCCCATTGAGCAAAAAATATGACCTTTCTTTGACACCCTATAGTTTCATATGTGTGTCATAAGTGAAAAATTGAGATGATTGAAATATAAAGTGTTGAAAAAAGAGACAAAAGAGAGTGAACAATTTTGATGCACCCCAATGAAAAGTAATAATAAATAGGCAAAAGCCTAAATTTGGGGGTGCCTGCTATCCATAATATACATCATTCTCTCAAAACAAAAGAGGGGAGAGATAGGTATGAAGTGAAAAAGAAAGTCAAAAGAAAAGGAAAGAATCGAAAGCAAAACGAACTTATGGTATGTAAATTGAGCCTAAATGTCTATTTTTACCTACCCCTGCCTAAGTCTACATTACAACCCTGAAAAGCCCTGAAGATCTCTAATATGTGTATCCATGATTAGTGGAGAATAACAAGTAAACATGCCATAGGATTTTGAAATTGACATGGATAGTTAGGTATTCTTACTTCCATTGAGCATGATTAAATTGAATTTGCGAAATATCTGACTTGATGTGTTTAGAATGCTAAAAATTCATGCTATATGTTCCTGCATATTATTCTACTAACCTTCGTGCTTTTCTAAGTAACAATGATACACCAACTTGATCAATGTCTTTGAGTCATTTCATTTTCTTTTCCTTCGTGTCTTTATTTCTTTCTTTTGATCTTTACTCGAGGGCGAGCAAATGTTAAGTTTGGGGGTATTTGATCGGTGTATTTTATATACATCTTTTGAGTCATTTTTAGTTAGTCTTTTGCCCATTTTGTACAAATATGTGTCGTCTTAGGATATATTTTCGTTCTTTTAAGTCATAATGGATTAAAATGGCATATTGGTGGAAATGAGCGAAAAGAGTGCAGAAACAGAGGTTCCAGAGCTCAAAAAGCTAAAAAGTTGGCAACCCGGACGAGAAACAGGGCGGCGCCGCGGCGCCACCAACCAGCAGCAGCAGAGCGCCACGGCGCCCAAAGAACAGAGAGCCACAGAGGTTTCGGCGCCGCGGCGGGAAAATTGCCAAATCCGAATTGGAATGGGCCAAGGCCAAGAAGGAAAAGGTTTGAGACGTTTTTGAGGTTATAAAAAGGACCTTTTAGGTCAGATTTTGGGGGATCCCACACTTGACAATTCATCACAACTTGAAGATCAAGATTGGAGACTTACTTTTGTGTAATTTCTTGTTCTTTATTTTATTTCTTTTTAGTTTATGTTGGATATTAGTTTGGTTCTTGATATGTCTATGGCTAGGAACTAACTTAATTTAGAGCTTTCCATATCGAATCGTTTGAACCTCATTTTTATGAATTAATGCATGTTTTGGTTTCTTCTTATTATTGTTGAGATTTATTCAATAATTGTTTTGATTGCTTAGTAATTAATTGATCACTAATTATCATAACTTATATGATTTCTAATCGAAAGCCGAAAGGGGAGATTGTGAATATGCTATAGTAGAATAAACATAGGTTTAAATCGTGGACGAAAGTACTCCGATACGTGTGTAGCTTAATAGGTTATTGCTCTTAATCCTCTTTTATAGTCAATCTTGTCATCGAAAGATAGAAGGGTTCTATATTGGGGTTGAGTGTTTATATTACCTTAACAGGAGTATAAAACGGCTTAGTTAACCTGCTATCTCAAAATAGAAGAAGAACCATAATTATTTGCATTAACAAGTAAAACGAGCGGATAGTTGAGGAGATTTGGAAGCCCTATTTCCACCATATCTGAAGTAAAATAAAGTAATTTAGTTAGCATCTATAATCATAGCGATAAACAATTCATCAAATTATCGGTTACCAAATAGATACTACATAATAGAGGTTGATAATTGGACACTAATCCCTGAGGACGATAACTCGATCTTCTAGACTATATTACTTGTCACGACACGTACACTTGCGTTTAGTGTGTGCATAAATCACGCATCAACTACCTTTCCTACCCCAACACTTCGGAAGAAGAATTGTTTTTCCATGAACAACTTCTTGTTTGTGACTGGTGTATAAGTGGAGAAGGTGTTTCTATTGGAATAAATATGACGGGTAGCACCTGTGTCCAACCACCATTACACTGTATTCTCAACGAGGTTGGCTTCTAGTACCACCGCTGAGAATTCTTCAATCATATCGTCTAAGAACGTGTCTTCGATGATGTTTGCCTTAGTCTTGCCTTTGACCTTCTATTGTTTGAGCTTGCGGTAGTCTTTGGCCATGTGACCAACTTTACCACAGTGGTTGCAATCCTTATGGACCACTTTCATGTCGTCATAGACATGGATATCTCGGTTCCCTCCCGTCATATTACTAGGCTGAGGGTCCACGTCTTCTCCAACTAGTGGAGGGTCTTTGGTTAGGAAATGTGATCTTCCCATAACTGTCATGAAGAGTAACATAGATTCAAAGATGTTTGGAACATCTTGAGCAGCGAGGTTGAAGGCACAGGGAATACCTTGAGTGGTGTTCGAATTTCCAGCGTTGATTTGATCTTCAGCAGACATTGTTGTTGTTGAAAGCAACGAATATTATCTTAAGCTTGTTGGATATAAAGATAAAATTACAAGGAATGAGAAAGCAACAACAAGTAAATAATAAATCTGGAAATAAATAAAGAAAATGGTCTTGCTGAGTCGATTGAAGTTTCAATCTATCCTTAAGATAATATTGCCTCGTATATCATTTAACGGTGGTATGACAACTTATCTCCCAAGATAAAACAACAATCAAACTAATGAGTAAAGGAGACTCAAGAGTTCGCTTATAAAAAGAAAGATCTTTGAGTGTTTGATTGCAAGAGATGAAAAATAATTTTCAGAAAATTGTCAAGTATAGAATGTATTTTGTGTGTTTTCCAAATGAGCCCAAGACATCATTTTATAGTGTTGGGAAGATGACCTTCCACATACCAAGTAATGACCTTGAATTGCCATGAATTAGACTTGATTATTGTTAGCGATATTTTGAATGCTCACGCAAGCGTACGCATCGTTGACAAGTAATATAGTCTGATAAGACCGAATATCGTCCTCAGAGACTGGTTTCTAATTACCGTTCATCTACTTTATGTTATCTATTTGGCAATCGATATTTGAGTTGGATTTTTGTATAACTACTAGAATAATTGCAAGAATAACTGAACTATTTAATTTGTAATCAGTTATGAATGAATTAGGGCTTCCAAAATCCTCGACTATCCACTCGATTCAATCCTTAATGCAACTAGAATGACTTCTTCTTCTACGTTAAGATAGCGATTAACTAAACTGTCTTATATTCCGGTTAGGACATATAATCACTCAACCCCAGTGCAGAACCCTTCTATATTTCTATGATAAAATTTATCACATATGAGGATTAAGAACAGTAACCTATAATGCTACACAAGTATCGGAGTATTGTCGTCTGCGATTTTAACCTATGTCTAGTCAATTACAGCATATCCAAATCTCTCCTCTCGGTTCTTGATTCGAAATCATATATATTATGATAATTAGTGATCAATTAATTATCAAACATTCATACCAATTAATGACTAAATCTAAATCAAGTGAAGAAGAAATCAAACTACTGCATTAATTCATGAATAGAAGTTTCAAGCGATTCATAAGGAAAGCTCTAATAAAGTGTTTAGCTCCTAGCCATAGTCACGCTAAAACTAACACAAAATTCATACATAAACTGAATTAAAAACGAAAGAAAAGAAATTACTGCGAACTAAGTCTCCAACTGTAGTCTCTCTTGTTGTCTTGTGTTGTGTTATGTTGTAGAATGACCTCTCTCTCATAGCATTAATCTCTAGGGCTTAAATATGTTCCAAATTTCGTGCCCTATGGACCAATCTGCCCTTAGCCAATTCTTCTTCGGCGAAGATTTTCCGTGACGCAAGACTGTGGTTCTGCACGCGATGCAAAACTCCTGCACCTTCTCAGCAAATATGGCACCGCGGTGCTGAAAGTTATGTGGCTTCTCAGTAAATATAGCATCGCGATTCTGAATATTGGCACCGCGGTGCTGAAAATCCTTCGTCCTGATGTGCCAACTTTCGTCTTTTTTGCCTCGGGAGCACCTTCTCTACCCAATTCTTGCTCCTTTTCGCCATTTTGCCTTTTGAAACCGCTGTGACTCAAAAGAAAGAAAAACAAACCTAATACTATACTAAACAGAATACAAACGAGTAAAATACTAACTAAAAATGACTCAAAAGGCGTATATAAAATACGCCTAACAAACACCCCAAACTTAACTTTTGCTCGCCCTCGAACAAAGATCAAAATAAAACAAAGACTCAAAGACTCAAATCAAGCAACTGCACAAGTACTTAGAAACACATGAACGTCAGTTGAGATAATATGTAGGAACAGATATAACATGAATTTAACAATCTAGAATTTCAAGTCAGATATTTCGCAAATTCATTTCAATCATAAGTAATAGAAGCATGAATATCTAACATATGCATATCAATTTCATTTAGTTCTATGGGCCTGTTTACTTGTTATTCTCCACTAATCATAGACATACATTCTAGAGATCATCAGGACTTTTCAGGGTTGTAATGTAGGCTTAGGCAGGGGTAGGTAAGATTAGGCATTTAGGCTCAATTTACGTACCATAAGCATTTTTCTTACTCAATCATTTTGTCCTTCTTTTTGGTATTCTTTTCTGTTCATACCTATATCCCCATTTCTCTTTTTGAGAGCATGAAACAATTCACATAGGCACTCCCAAACTTAAGCTTTTACATTTTTTCATTGGGGTGCATCACTTTTTCACTCTCTTTTTGTATTCCTTTTTTCACTCTTTTTCATCCCAATTTTTGCAATTACCACTTATGGCACACGAGGGCATCGTGGGGTATCAAAGAAAACAACTTATTTTAGGCTCAAAGGGGCTGACTAGGGATACAATTTATTGCAAGGTAGGTAATGAATTGTAAGAAGGGCTAACAAATAAATGTCTGAATCATCTCTCTAACATGTACATCTTAACTATTCCACCTCAAATAACAAGCAAACAGACTTCACAGACATTTTTCAATTGACAACACATAGGCTAAGCATTAAATATTCTAAATAATCAAATTTTCATGAATTTTTGGCATATCTAACTTAAGCACACAGATTTTAGCTTCTCATTCCATTACATTATCTCACTTAGTTCACTAGAAATTCCAAATAAGCACAGCATGCATGAAATTTGACTCACATAAAACACAAAAACAAACAAAAGACTCAAAAACAAAACAAAATAAGACCCCCCCCAAACTTAAACTACACATTAAATGTGTAAAAGACTCAAAAATTAAAGAGGGATGACTTACAGACATACAACGGCTCAAAATGGTGATGGTGGCGGCGGATAATACATTTACCATTGGGTGAACATGGAACTTAAATTATCAACACGTTGGGTCAGGTCCTGATGCTCTTGCATCATTTGCTGCTGATTTTGCACCATTTTCTCCTGGTGTCACATCATGCTCTCATGGTTTCGCAGCATCTGTTGTTGATTTAGGAGCATCTGCTCCATCATTGACATTGAAGGCTCCAAGGACAGGGGAGGCTGATGGCTGCTTTCGCCTGCTTCATTGTGTGCCTCTGCCTTAGGCTCTTCTTTATCCATGGCTCTTGTGTCTGCTACTGCTGGGCCCATTCCCCTTGTTGCTGGTCCTGGATTGGGGTCAAGGAAAGAGTGCACTAAATTGTAGGTCACACGAGACTGACTCTTCTCAAGAATATCCGTGGCGAATGTTGGGACTCCATGCCTATCACATAAGGCAGAAACGAGTGACCCATGTCCCAACCCGCCAGTAGTAGTCAGCCTGCTAATCTCCCTTATGCTTTGCACTATTTCTCTCCCAACGTCAATTGTCATACCCGTCATGATGTCATAGATGAGCTTGATTCTGTCTGTGGGCACATTGGTGAAATAAGTTGACGGAATCAAGCGAGCACTTACGAAATATAGCCATCATCTGGCTGTTCTGTTAAATTGGCGCCGGGCAAGTCTCCTGGATCCGTTGCGGGTAAAATTAAACTCAGCGCCTGGGTAGCACAATGTCTCCGCAACTACATTCCACATGATGTGGTTTATGTTTCTTGACCAACAACTGAAGTGATATGGATTATCGTCTTGGTCCTCAACGTCATAGGTCCTCAGTAGCGCATTCACAACTTCAGAACTCACGGGCACATATTTCCCTCTAATTTGGCATCTCACATCCCTTTGCTCGGGATAATTCGCATAAAATTCCCTCACAAGGCTAGAATTCTGAAGTGGGATCCTCTCCGGATTGGTGAACCTTTTCCACCCATTTGCCTCAATCATGGCCCTAATAGACTCGTAGTTATCATCATCATCAAATGGCATGGCCTGGTAGTCCATGCCTCTTTCTGGTATCAATGCTGTTATACCCCGTATTTCCAGAGTATGTACGTGAGGACGTACGTACAAAAGTTTAAGCCTTAAGTAGGCAAAGGGACGAAATTTTGTTCACAACCCCCGAAAAGAATTGTTTTCCGACGAAACGTTTTCCAAACTTTGCGAAGGGAAAATTACGGTTGCAACATTTATTATTTTTGCGGATTTTTTCGAGAGATGAAATATTTTGGACCAACGAGAGGGCGACACTTGTCACCCTCAAGTTGGCGGATTTGTGGGCGTTTTCTTGGACGATTTCAAGTCATGGAGTAGGTAGGATATTTGTGATATTTTGTGTGGTAGATGGATAAGGTACACTTGCCCAAATCCTCACCCTACACTTGCCCACCACTTGTCTTAATCTTGGCCATTGATTGGCCTATAAATACCCCCCCCCCTTAGTTGAAGACTTCTTCATCCACAAATAATTTCCAAGTCTTGAAAATGCTCCCCCCCCCCTTCTTGTTGCTCTCGTCCAAAGAGCACCCCTCCCCCTTTGTGAGGCCTTTTGGCCGAGAAGTACCCCCCACCTACCTTGAGTTGTTCTCGTGAAATACACCCCCCCCTTAGTAGAAAAGTATTCTCCAAGTATTGTTACTATTCCAAAATACCTTGGCCCAAATACCTTGTAGTATTCCAAGGTTACACCTATACTAAAAGCCCAGAAATACTATTATACTTCCCTTCAGTCACAAAAACAAAACCCTAAGAAAAATCTTCATAGTCGGTTGAAGTATTAAGAAGAAGTTGCGTAGAACTTCTAAGGGTTGTTTGGAGCGGGTTGGAGCGCCCAGAGTAGGAGCTAAACGTTGCTCAGGATCGATATTTAAACTTGGATAATTTTGGGCTTATCGAGGTAAATACTCTTGTCCTTCTATTGTAATTGGAAATTACATACTGTAGTAGTATAAAAATGAATATAAGATTCATAGAAGGATATTACAGAAGAGAATTGAACTGTAATAGAAGGATATTACAGAAGAGAATTGAACTGTAATAGAAGGATATTACAGAAGAGAATTGAACTGTAATAGAAGGAACACGAGCATGTTACAGAAGAGAATTGAACATGAGCATTTGAAATTAGGCAAACTTGAACGTTTGGAAAATAATGTTGTTACTTGATTTTACAAAGGAAAGTGTTTTGGTTTACTTAAAAAGATAGTCACTCTATTTTTATACTACGGGTATTGTGTGACTTTTGTGAAAGAAACGGATCTTTTAAAGAGTTAATGTATGAAGTACTTTGGGGATAAAAACCCGAACTTGTTAACATAAAGTAGAAAGTACCTTGTGTGAATAACTTGATTGTGTTGGTTTGTAATAGCCTTGTAATACTTTCTTGTTGTCTTGATAAGTAAACATGTTAGGATGCTACGTGTGTTAGTATCTTGTGATGTTTGTGAAAATGGGTTTCCCTTGATTGTGCTTATGTTGTTTAACGATAAGCCGTTATGATAGTATTGTACCACTCACCTCTTGACATGATACCGGGGGTTAAGCTGCCCTCCGTCGCGGGTATAGCTCGAGCACCGGGACTATGATTCGAGAATACCTACGCGGGTCCAGGGACCTATGCGAGCTACGAGTTCCGTGTTAGTGTGCGGCCTATATGGTCATGCGCGTTCATGTGGCCACGCGGATCGCGAGTCCGTGACGGCTCGGGAGAGCTACCTCGACGCGGAATACCTCACGCGGCCTATGTGAGTGGCCTATGCGGAGTCGCGGAAGTTCGGGACTAGACGCGCACATTTGATACTGCGGGCGAGTGGCCAGCTTCGATCATGTGGCGGTCTAGACGCACTCGTGATACGCTTTATGACTTTGTTGCATGCGTGGGTTTTAGTAGTCGGCTATGCCTTCGCATTTACCCCAGACGGTTTTAGTATGACACGTGGGACTCGTGTTCATGTGTATTCCTTGGTGCTTTTATATCATTCTTAGGTCCGTAGTAATCGCTGTGGCGAGTTTGTAAAAGGGATGTAATCGTTCGGATTTAAGTTTTTATATATATATGCCGAAAGGCAACTTTTTCGTGATAATCGCTTCACACTTCATGTTATTTCATGTCTTGTCTTATATTCCCGATTACTCGATGTATGTCTACTGGGTGCGGGTAGGCACGACCACGCCGGGTTCGGGTCGTGACAAATGCCCTAGTACTAATCTTGTTATATCGATCTTTCGCCTGTTTGTTGGTAAATCGAGTAACATCATAGTCTGGAGTTGATGGAGATGAGGTGGTTTGGACGGTTCTTTTCCTAGAAGTCATTGTGAATGTTGTTGAAAACATTTCGGCAGCGTTTCCTTTGTTTCCTCAAGGTGTCCCAACAACTAACACTTCACACAATCAACAATAATCAACCAAAAATCGGTCCACAACAACTATACCACAATACGCCTTAATCCACACAACTACACAACGAACAACCACCGCAGCAAACACCCACAACTATACAACACCCTACCACCACAGTACGTACCACCCCCAAACTTGCAAGTTACTTTCCCTACTAGCCTTGAAATTGCAAGAACAATGATGAAGATTACCTTTTTGAAGAGTCTTTCTTCACCAATTTCTTAACCCAAATGGAAGGAATGATGATGGTATAAGATATGAGGGTTCTTAATGGGGTGGTGTGTAGGGATTTTTGAAGAATTTGGTGGAGTTTGTGGGAATTTTTATGGATAGAAGGAGAGGAATTTCGGAATTTGTAGAGGGAGGAAGGGTTTGTGTTTGTGTGGGAAAGGATTTGGGAATTTAGGGCTTTTTAATTCTTAATCCCGTCCTGCCACTGCGGTACTGTCTGATGGCACCGCGGTGCATAAACTCCTGCGACCTCTCTGAACATTAGGCAACGCGGTCCTGCACAATGGCACCGCGGTGCTTCCCCGATTCTGTGTTTTACATCATTTTCTTCGTGCTTAGTGTCCAGATTCCTTCACCTGGCATCACAATTCAACAAATATACCAAAAGTGAGACTGTTCTATTTAAAATAAATTACATAATTTAAATATTGGGTTGCCTCCCAAGTAGTGCCGTCTTTAACGTCTTGTAGTCGGACGCAGGTTTTTATCAAATCATTGGGGTAAATTAACCCAACAACCTATCCACTTAAAAATCATTCTCCTCTTCCTCACTCTATTTTTCTTCTTCACAGTAGTAGGTTCAGTAGGATTTACCTGTTTGTCAGCTTTCATGTCATCTACTTTTGTTGCATCTTTCAAACTAGCCTGTGGGTTCGCAGCTGTAAGGATGGTCTCCCTAGTTTTGGTCTGAGCCTGCTGAACTGTTGTGTCAGTTGTGCTTACTGCGAAACATTTGTTGCTGGCCTGTGACTCAATGGTGGATTTAAACACCTTGAATACCATTTCTTCTTCCTGAACCCTTAGCCTCAATTCTCCATTCTCCGCATCAATTAGGGCTCTACCAGTAGCTAGGAATGGTCTCCCCAAAATGATGGGTATTTCATCATCTTCCTCCATGTCAAGAATGAGGAAGTCTGCTGGGAAGAAGAACTTTCCAACCCCGACAAACACATCTTCCACTATCCCTCTGGGGTGCACCACAGTTCGGTCAGTCAGCTGTAGATTAACTGTGGTTGGTTTGGCTTCCCCCAAACTCAATCTCTTGAATACAGACAGAGGCATGAGGTTGATACTAGCCCCTAAGTCACACAGCGCCCGATTACATGTTACGTTGCCAATAGTGCAGGGCAGGGTGAAACTTCCTGGATCTTTCAACTTAGGAGGCAGTTTCTTATGTAGGATGGCGCTGCACTCCTCTGTCAGCGCTACTGTCTCATAATCCGCCAACCTTCTTTTTTTCCCAAGTATCTCCTTCATGAATTTGAAGTATGCGGGCATTTATTCTAACGCCTCAATGAAGGGGATATTAATGTGCATCTTCTTAAATACCTCAAAGAACTTGGAGAACTGCTTGTCTATGGCCTTCTTCTGGAGCCTCTGAGGGTAAGGGATTCTATCAATGTATTCTCTCAAAGGTGTTGGAGGAGCTTTCTCAACTGTAGGGTGGTCCTCAGTGACCCCATCATTTCCTTCCTCAACTGTTTTCTCACCCTCTTTCTCATGAATCACTGCTCTCTTGGATTGACCTCTGTGTTTCTTGAGAGAGTACCCTGCGGTTTGTTGGTTACCATTTATGCCAGTTGCCCAACCTGCATTTCCAGGTTCCTGAGAGAGGACCTGGTTTCAAACATGAATTGATTCAGCGCATTAGTGAGTGTAAGCAATGCAGCCCTCACCTCATCAGGCTTCTCCTACTGTGTAGGTGGTCTAAACTGCTGTTAGGTGATTTCCACACGCGCAAAACGCAAGTGTACATATCGTATCAAGTAATATAGTTTGTAAGACCGAATATCGTCCACAGAGACTGATTTCTAAGTACCGAGCATTTATTTTGTGTTATCTATTTGGCGAACGAATATTGATTGAGGTTTTTATTTAACTACTGGAATGATTGTAAGAAATAAATAAACTAATTAGGTTGTATTCAGATTATGAAGGAATTAGGGCTTCCAAAAGCATCAACTATCCACTTTATTCAATCCTTAATGCGTTCTAGAATGATTCTTCTTCTATGTTAAGATAGCGATTAACTAGACTGTTTTATATTTCGGTTAGGATATATAATCACTCAACCCCAGTGCAGAACTCTTCTATATTTCTATGATAGGATTTACCACATATGAGGATTAAGAACAGTAACCTATAAAGCTACACAAGTATCGGGGTACTGTCGTCCATGATTTTAACCTATGTCTATTCAACTACAACATATCCAAATATCTCCTCTCGGTTGTTGATTCGAAATCATATATGTTATGATATTTAGTGATCAATTAGCTATCAAACATTCACATCAATTATTGAATAGATCTTAACAACTGAAGAGTAATCAAATTATTGCATCAAATCATGAATAAAGGTTCAAGTGAATCATAAGGAAAACCTTAATTAAGTGTTTAGTTCCCAGCCATAGACATGTTACGAACTAACACAATATCCAACATAAAACTGAAATAAAAACTAAAGATAGAAAATTACGAAGATTAAAATCTCCAATTGTTGCTCCAAGTGTCTTGTGTCGTTCTTGTGTTCAAGAATGGACTCCCCTCCTAAAAACTGATCCCTAGGGCTTTAAATATGTATCAATTTCGTGCCCTAGGGACCCTATTACCCTTGGCCAAATCCAACTCGGAACTGAAAAATTCCGTACCGGCACCGCGGTTCTGCAGGTCAGCAACGTGGTGCCGAAACTTCTGCAGCTCTTTGAATAAATGGCACCGCGATTCTGTCTGAATGAACCCCGGTGCTGAAAGTCCTGCGGGTTTCTGCTGTTTTGGTACCGCGGTCCTGCCTCTTAGCACCGCGGTGCTGCTGTGGTTTTTTCGAGTCATCGATTTTCGACCTTTTTCTGCCTCGGGACCTCTTTTTATGCCCACGTTTCGCTCTTTTTTGCCATTTTGCCTTTTTGAACCGCTGTGACTCAAAAGAAAGAAAAACAACCCTAAAACTGTACTAGACGCAACGAAAATGGGTAAAATAATAATCGAAAATGACTCAAAATAGGTATATGAAATATGTCTAACAAACCCCCAAACTTAAACTTTGCTCGCCCTCGAGCAAAGAAGAAAACAAAACAAAGAAATAAAATCAAAAGTCTCAAAGACGCATGTCAAGCAGTTGCAAAATGTCACTTAGAAACACATGAACGTTAGTTAGGACAATATGTAGGAATAGATGTAGCATGCATTGAACAATCTAGAATTTCAAGTTAGATATTTCGCAGATTCATTTCAGTTATAATCACTGAAAGCATGAATACCTAACCTATGCATGTCAATGTCATTGCATTTTTGTCAAGGTACTATAGTCTGTTTACTTGTTATTCTCCACTAATCATGAACATACATACTAGGGATCATCAGGACTTTTCATGGTTGTAATATAGGCTTAGGCAGGGGTAGGTAAAAATAGGCATTTAGGCTCAAATTACGTACCATAAGCGCTTTTCATTCAACTTGGTTCTCTTCCTTGTTGTGTTCTTTTTAGTTCACACCCATTACTCTTTTTTCTCTTTTTGTTGAGAGCGGAACATACACATTCGCATTGGCACTCCCAAACTTAAGTTTTTTCATGTTTTAATTGGGGTGCATAATTTATTTTTGCTCTCTTTTGTATTTCTTTTTCACTTTCTTTTTCCTCCGTATCATCAGTTATTGCTTATGGCACATGTGGAAATTGGGGTGTCAAATAAATAGCTTTTCATTTAAGGCTCAAAGGGATGACTAGGGATACAATTCATTGTCATGGTAGGTAATGAAAGGTAAGAAAAACTAACAAAGTAATGTCTGAATCCTCCCCCTAACATGTACATCCTAATTATTTCGCCTCAAATAGCAAGCATGAAAGACATTTTTCGCAATTGACATACATAGGCTAAGCACACAATATTCCAACTAATCAGGTTTTCATGAATCTTTGGCATATTTAACTTAAGCACGCATATTTTTGAATATCATTCTATTACATTATCCTACTTAATTCACTAGGCGTTTCAAGCAACTATAGCATGCATGATAACAAAAAAATTGTGACTCATATAGACACATAAAAGACACAAATCAACGACTCAAAATTATAAGAAAATACAAGTACCCCCCCCCCCCCCAAACTTAACTGACACATTGTCCCAAATGTGTATGACTCAAAGATGAAACATGGACGACTTACAGACGTACATCGGCTCAAAATGGTGGTGGTGGCGGCGGATATTGCATTGTGACGGTATCTGTGGGAGGAGATTTGGCGATTTCGGGGCCTTTCATATTTTCGGAGATCGTGAACTAGCACCGCGGTTCTGCCTCTGTGACACCGCGGTGCATAAAATACTGAGGCTTTCCTGAAGATTCGGCACCGCGGTGCTGCAGATCGGTACCACGGTGCTGACTCGATTTCGTGTCTTTTCTCCCTTTCCTTCATGCTCCATCCTCTGAGCCCTTCACCTGGCATCACAACATACAAACACACCAAAAGTGAGACTATCCTAATTAAAATAAATTTCAGAATTTAAACATTGGGTTGTCTCCCAAGTAGCGATGTCTTTAACGTCTTTTAGCCGGACGCAATTCACTTACTAGATTAAGGGGGTAGAGTTCCCCCTCCACATAACCATCTCAGCACCAATCGCTTCCTCTTCCTCTTCTTCTTTTTCACAGAATTGATTTCAGAAGTGTTCATTATTATTTCATTATTTGTTGCTGCCCTGGTCTTACTCTCAGTCTCCACACTTTTCTTCAATGGTACCCCACAAACATCAATACTAGTAAGGTTTTTCCCAGGCGCAACCTTGTCAACTGCACCAATAGCAAAACATCTCTCATCGACTCTGGGCTCAGTGGGTGGTCTGAAAACTTTGAAGGTTAACCCTGGCTCAGGTGGTGGCTGAAACACCTTGAATGTCATTTCTTCATCCTGAACTCTAAGCTTCAACTCCCCTTTCTTAACATCAATAAGGGCCCTTCCTGTGGCTAGAAATGGTCTCTCAAGAATGATGGGCATATCTTCATCCTCCTCCATATCCAGAATGAGGAAATCACCAGGGAAGATAAATTTGCCCACTTTCACTAACACATTTTCAATAATACCCCTGGGATGTACGACTGAGCGATAAGCTAGCTGCAGGTTCACTGTAGTCGGCTTTGCTTCCCCCAAACCGAGTCTTTTAAACACAGAGAGGGGCATCAAGTTGATACTGGCCCCTAAGTCACACAAAGCCCGTTTACATGTCACCTTACCTATAGTGCAAGGTAGGGTGAAATTCCCTGGATCCTTCAATTTAGGGGGCAGTTTCTTCTGTAAGATAGCACTGCACTCCTCTGTCAGGGCTATTATCTCATAATCCGCCAGCTTCATCTTCTTAAATAGGATGTCCTTCATGAATTTTACATATGATGGCATTTGCTCTAAAGCTTCAATGAACGAGAGATTAATATGCAGCTTTTTGAAGACCTCTAAAAACTTAGAAAACTCATTGTCTAAGGACTTATTCCGCGGTCTTTGAGGATAAGGGATTTTGTCTACATATTCTCTCCTTACTGTCGGTGGAGCCTTCTCTAAATTAGGGCGGTCATCAGTAACCCCATCCTTTTCTATTTCAACTGTCTTCTCCACTCATGGTTGGGGCCCCCACTGCTCTAACTGCTTCCCACTTCTCAGACTGACTGCTTGGCATTTCTCCCCTGGATTCATCACTGTCTTACTGAGGAGAGCCCCCTGAGGTCTATCACTCAACTTTTCTACCAACTGCCCTATTTGAGTTTCCAAACCCCTAATAGAAGATCTCGTCTCCGTCATGAACTGGGTCTGAGAGTTGGTCATCATTGTTTGGGAATTGGCCAAGGTTGAAATTGAGTACTTAGTTTCTGCCATGAATGACCTTGTCTCTGTGACGAATTGTGCTTGAGAGTTTGTCAATGTCAATAGTGTCGTTTTCAACTCATCTGACTCCTCGTGTGGGGCTGGTGGGTTGAACTGCTGATACTGCCCCTGATCATTCTTCCACGAAAAATCTGGATGATTTTTTCTCCCCTGGTTATATGTGTTAGATTGTACATTATTGTATTGCATCTGAAAGTGTCCCACAACCTGACATTGAGCCTGCTCCATTGGGATGTGGTTTGCATCAGTTTCTGGACATCAATAAAAGGTATGCGGACCCCCACAAATTTCACAAGCTTCTTGCATCTGGACTGTCTTTACAGATATGGTATTCTGCTGGAGCTGCTTAGTCAAGAGAGCAACTTGTGCCTACAGTGCAGTGATAGCATCTGTCTCATGAACTCCAATCGCCTTTTACGCCTGTTCCTCTCTCATCTGGCAAGTGATTATTTGTGGTCATGTCTTCCAACAAGTCATGGGCTTTATGTGCTGTCCTCCTCATGAAAGTACCACTAGCAGCTGCATCAATAATTGTTCTAGTAGTCTCACTCAGACCATTGTAGAAGATGTGCACCAAGTTCCATTGTTCAAGGCCATGATGTGGGCACTTCCTCTGTAAATCCTTGAACCTTTCCCAAGCATCATACAATGACTCTCCATCAATTTGATAGAAATTGTTCAATTCTCCCCTAAGTCTTGTTGCCTTTGCTGGTGGAAAGAATTTTTCAAGGAACTTCTGGGTCAGGTCCCGCCATGTGAAGATAAAGTCTGTTAGCAGGGAGTTCAACCAAACCTTCGCCCTTTCCCTGAGCGAAAATGGGAAGAGCCTCAACCGGATAACATCATCAGTGACACCATTGTATTTGGATGTGACACAAAGCTCCAGGAAATTTGCAATGTGCGTATGTGGCTCCTCATATGGCGACCCTCCAAATTGGACTGTGTTCTGCATCATACCCAGAATAGCAGGTTTAATCTCAAAATTATTGGCTCCTATTGCTGGGAGCCTTATGCAAGTCTGCACCCCTGTCACTGTAGGCAATACATAATCCCCCAAGCTTCTTTCTGCAGGGATTTGTCTTAAGACAGACGGTAGCTCGTCATTCGCCAAATTATTGTTTTGTTGATGTTCCATTATCAAAGGATCATCACTTTCCTGCAAGTGATCACAAACAATCAAATAGGTCAAGGAAAAATGTTCTCAAATAAAAAAAAAAGTAAAAACTAAATTAGAAATAATGATAGATAGTTCGATATTGATTATACTCCAGTCCCCGGCAACGACGCCAAAAACTTGTTAGGCGATTTCCATATGCGCAAAACACTAGTGTACGTATCGTCTCAAGTAATATAGTCTGTAAGATCAAATATCGTCCACAGAGACTGGTTTCTAAGTACCGACCATCTATTTTGTGTTATCTATTTGGCGAACGAATATTGATTGGGTTTTTATTTAACTACTGGAATGATTGCAAGAAATAAGTAAACTAATTAGGTTGTATTCAGATTATGAAGGAATTAGGGCTTCCAAAATCATCAACTATCCACTTTATTCAATCCTTAATGCGTTCTAGAATGATTCTTCTTCTATGTTAAGATAGCGGTTAACTAGACTGTTTTATATTTCGGTTAGGATATATAATCACTCAACCGCAGTGCAGAACCCTTCTATATTTCTATAATAGAATTTACCACATATGAGAATTAATAACAGTAACCTATAAAGCTACACAAGTATCGGGGTACTGTCGTCCACGATTTTAACCTATGTCTATTCAACTACAGCATATCCAAATCTCTCCTCTCGGTTGTTGATTCGAAATCATATATGTTATGATATTTAGTGATCAATTTACTATCAAGCATTCACATCAATTATTGAAGAGATGTTAACAACTGAAGAAGTAATCAAACTATTGCATCAAATCATGAATAAAGGTTCAAGTGAATCATAAGGAAACCCCTAATTAAGTGTTTAGTTCCTAGCCAAAGACATGCTACGAACTAACACAATATCCAACATAAAACTGAAATAAAAACTAAAGATAGAAAATTATGAAGATTAAAGTCTTCAATTGTTGCTCCAAGTGTCTTGTGTTGTTCTTGTGTTCAAGAATGGACTCCCCTCCTAAAAATTGATCCATAGGGCTTTAAATAGGTATCAATTTCGTGCCGTAGGGACCCTATTGCCATTGGCCAATTCCAACTCGGAACTAAAAAATTCCGTACCGGCACTGCGGTTCTCCTAAAACTATTGCATCAAATCATGAATAAAGGTGCCGAAACTCCTGCAACTCTCTAAATAAATGGCACCGCGGTTCTTTCTGAATACACCCCAGTGTTGAAAGTCTTGCGGATTTCTGCTATTTTGGCACCGCGGTCCTGCCTCTGGGAACCGCGGTGCTGCTGTGGTTTTTCCGAGTCATTGATTTTCGACCTTTTTCTGCCTCGGGACCTCCTTTTATGCCCAATTTTCGCTCCTTTTTGCCATTTTATCTTTTTGAACCGCTGTGACTCAAAAGAAAAAAAAAACCCTAAAACTGAACTAGACGCAACGAAAATGGATAAATACTAATCGAAAATGACTCAAAATAGGTATATGAAATATGTCTAACAACTGCAGGGATGAGGTAGCTTGATTCTGTCCTTGCTGGTTCTGGTAATTACCTTGATATGGTTGCTGCTGGGCCTGGTCGTTCCTCCACAAAAAGTTAGGGTGATTCCTCCACCCTGGATTGTATGTGTTGGAATTATAAGGCTGTTGAAAGTTCCCAACTGCCTGAACCTGCTCCATTGACACATTATTAGGGTCCACCGCTGTGCATCTGTCAAAGGAATGCGGTCCACAACAAATCTCATAATTTACAGGCATCTGGACTGCATTCACAGACATGGTGTTTTGTTGCAGTTGCTTCGTCAGAAGGGCCATCTGTGCATTCAGGGCAGTGATGGCATCTAACTCATGTATGCACATAGTCTTCCTGCTATTCACTAACCTGTCGTCTGCCCCTTGATGATTGTTGGTAGTCATGTCTTCCAGTAACTCATCTGCCTCATTGGCACTCTGTCACGACCCGACCACGGACCCGTGACTGGTGCCTTACCCCGGGCACCCTTGTGATACAACATCAGAGAAAACCAGCGGAAAAATAAACTCACAACAAGAACCCATATAGAATATAAGCAGGCTAACCCAAAATGGCTACCTCTAATATAACAAAGTAGCGATTACATCCTTAACAACCCAAGCTATAACAGGACTACAGGCCTCTAAGAATGTGTAAACACTATGACGGGACAGGGCCCCGTCATACCCCTGAATGTACAAAACATCTACAACACCAGGGAGAACCGTACCAAAAGTCGAGCCTCCTGAGAAATGGAGCCGACACACGAGCAAGATCCTAAGAATGAGGATCCACCACTCTTACCACTACCGGCATGACGCAGCCCAGAGAAGGGTCGATTACACATATGTACCAAGTATGCAAAGCGGATAATCTTGTAATAATATCATAAGTCTAAAATAAGGAGTCATGGATGTAAATCAAAATACAAGATTACCAGTGCCTTACTAACAATGAGAGTAACAAGTATAAACTTTCTTTGCGTAAAAATAGGAGGCTCATGATCAAAACAGGGTCTCCCGCCCGTAGTATCATTAAGCAATCCTACTCCTGGGACTATTTCACCCGCATAGGTCCTGTGGACCCGCATAAGGTCATCACCTCGCATGGGACTTTCACCCGCATGGGACTATTTCACCCGCATGAGGTCATCCGCCTCACATGGGACTATTTCACCTGCATTGGACTATTTCACTCGCATGGACCCGGTGGGCCCGCATGAGTACAAGCGCAACACTCGCATCATGGGTAGCAAATCCATGGCATAAATAGTAATAATAATAATAATACATAAATCAGCACAATCGGCTATCATACATAACATAAGCGCTACCGGCTTATCATAACGTAAGCAAGTTAAGAGTATCTCCTAACATCTTAATAACATTTTTAGTACATCCTCTCATTTTAGTTACTTAAGGCACTACATGTCATTTTAAAAGAAAATCCGGGAATTTAACCCAAGTACCATGTTCCTTAAACCTTTTAAGAAAATGACTCATTTTTATGTAAAACTCTCAAGATACTAATAACCGTAGTATCAAGTCACGACAACTTTTCAAAACAAGTCACGTTTATCTTTAAAAATACAATAGGCTTCCAAATCAAGTGACTTCATTTCTTTAAAAACCTTAGGCAATTAATGCCTTAAAAACAATTTGCCTTTCACAAATTCAAACCATTTATCCGTACTTGTTTTACTTGGAGTAAACCTTTCTTTGTTAACCTTCCATAAAGCCAATACAACCAACTTCCCATAAAGTCGTTATATTACCGTTATACACTAGTCAAACACATCTTCCCTATATCCAAGGGACTTATACCTTTAAACGAAACAAGTATCATATACTTCAAACACTCAAAGTCCCTTAACTTTAAGACTTAAAACATCATTAAAACAAGTAAGGGATACCAAAGCCTTTGTACGTCTACCGTACTACATAGATACAATTATTCATGCTCAAGAGGTAGGAAAGTTCCACATACCTCTTCGGTCAATCCACTTGCTAAGTCCAAAATACCGCACGTAGTATGTCAACCTATAATGACCATAATACGTTCATTAACCTCTAGTTTCAATGTAGAATATTCCAAGTTCAAAGTCACTAAATTCTATGGAAAATTGGGCAGCATTTCCTTTGTTTCTACATACTTTGCCACCTTTTTCAAGGCCGAATTCAACATCCAACGCCACATTTAAGGCCCAACAATCCAAACATTTCAAAGGGGATTACACACCTAAACTTGGATGTGTAAAATTCTGCCCCACAATGTACAACAACTAACTTAACAAGTTTAAGGTAGTATTTTGGCTACAACATGCTTACATAACCTCCTTATCCAATTCTTTCATATCCAAACCATATTTCTTACATGCAATTTATCTAAGAGCAATATTTTCAACTACAAATTCTTTCTTCTTCACATGCAACACCAAAAACCAACAAGGAGAGAAGGAATTGTTACCTTAAAACTTTAGCCAAATATTCCAACAAATTCACTAGCCTTCTTTCCACAATCACTACCACAATAACTCCTACAAGCTAGCCAACAAGCTTCCTTCTTGCCACACTTTCAGATTTTCCTCAAGCTTAGATTTCCCCTTGAAATTCTAGAGAGAAGGGAGAGCTTTTAGATTTAGAGAGAGAGAAGAACTTGAAGAATGACCAAGTCTTCAAGACTTGGTCAATAAGAAGTGCATGTAAAATCAGATGGGGGGGGGGGACACTTGTCACCCTCCCATGGCCTTTTTTAAAACAAAACAGTTCAGATTTTCCCCTCAACTTCGCAGAACCCGCCTCTGGCGCGTACTGAAACCTCTGCCGACCCTCGGAACTTTCGTGCGCGACCTGCTTCGGCGCCGCTGCAACTTCAGCGAACCCTCGGATCATCTGGCGCGCGTTCGCTTCGGCGCTGCGCGGCTCTGGCCAAACACATTTCTGTCCATTGCAAGCCGAACTTGTAACTCCCATGACTTTCTACTCCGATGTCCTATCGACGAACGGTTGGTTGCGTTGGAAACTAGACTCAACGAACTACGCACTAGGCCTTTGAAACACCTAGGAACCCTCAATGTAACGGGTCATAACCTGCTTCAAAGTTGACCAAAAACCCGTCCGAAACAATCCGTCAACCTGTCCTTCTAAAATTTAAGTCTTACTCTCTTTCGTACGCTCTCACACGCATGGCCAGAACTACGGGGTATAACATTCTCCCCCCCTTAGAAACATTCGTCCCGAATGTTCCTTCTAGGTTTACTCAAATCACGATATCGACATAGACCCTCTTAACTATTTCTCTCGCAAATAAAACACTCCACATAGCCACAATATTACTCAAGCATAAATGCCAAATTAAAACTAACAAGCGGAAAAGTGGGTTACCTGGAGGTATAGGGAATAAGTGTGGGTACTTCTTCATCATGTCATCCTCTGCTTCCCACGTCATCTCCTCTCTATTCTCGTTCCGCCATAAGACCTTGACGGAAGCCACATCCTTTGTCCGTAGTCGTCTAACCTGGCGATCGAGTATCGCTATGGGACTCTCCTTATACGACAACTCATCTGTCACCTGGACATCACAAATCGGGTGCACTCTAGATGGATCTCCAATACATTTCCGCAACATAGACACATGGAAAACTGGATGTACTGCCTCCAGATCGGACGACAGATCCAACTCATAGGCAACCTTGCCTACCCTACGGACAATCTGATAAGGCCCAATGTACCTCGGGCTAAGTTTCCCTTTCTTCCCAAATCTCATCACGCCCTTCATGGGTGATACCTTCAGGAAGACCCAATCATCTACCTCAAACTCCAAGTGTCGGCGCCCGATCTGCGTCGACACGTGACTACGGTGACAATAACCGCTCCTGGATAAGCTTCACCTTATCCACTGCCTGCTGAATCAAATCTGGCCCGACTAACTGAACTTCTCCCACCTCAAACCATCCTATCGGTGACCTGCACTTCCTCTCGTATAAGGCCTCATAAGGCGCCATCTGGATACTAGAATGGTAGTTGTTGTTATATGCAAACTCCACAAGAGGTAAATGATCCTCCCAGCTACCCCTGAAATCGATAACACAGCCCGCAAAGATATCCGCATGAGTGTCCGGATAGTACGCTCGGCTTTGTCCGTCGATACGAGGATGAACGCGATCTTGAGACTCACCTGTGTCCCTAATCCCTTCGAAAGACCTTCGAGTTAGCGTGGCCCGGGCTCCTGCATGCGAAATAATCGATATAGGAACTCCGTGCGATCTCACAATCTCTCGATATACAATCTAGCATAATCCTCGTAGAAAAGTCGTCATTTGGAAGAAAATGGGCTGATTTAAATCGACTACGACGATAACCCAAATGGAATCATGCTTCCTCTGAGTGTGAGGTAACCCTATAATAAAGTCCATATTGATCACCTCCCATTTCCACATCGGAATATCAATAGCACTGCAATGCGACCAGCTTCTGGTGCTCAACCTTGACCTGCTGACAATTCGGGCACTGGGCAACAAAACCTGCCACGTCCCTCTTCAGGCCATCCCACCAATACACACATCTGAGGTCATGGTACATCTTAGTTAACCACGGATGAATAGAATAACAAGCACTGTGTGTCTCCCCCAGAATCTGCTGACGAAGTCCTGTCACATCGGGAACACACAACCGGCCCTCAAATCTTAGTACCCCCTCAGGTGCTACCTCAAATATACTCTTCTCCTCCTGAAGAGTTGCATCTCGATACCGTACCATAATCGGATCCTCATACTGTCGCCTCTTCACCTCCTCGACGATGGAAGACTCGACAACCTCTCGAACCCGAACTCCATTACTATCAGAATCAACCAAACGAACCCCAAGGCTCGCTAGTTGATGTAACTCGCGGACCATGTCCCTCTTCTATGGCTGTACACCTGACAGACTACCCATCGATCGGCGACTAAGGGCGTCTGCAACTACATTAGCCTTCCCTGGATGGTATAGGATATCGACATCGTAATCCTTAAGTAGCTCTAACCACCGTCTCTGCCGCAAGTTCAGCTCCCTCTGGCTGAAGATATACTGGAGACTCTTGTGGTCTGTATAAATATCCATGTGAACTCCATATAAATAATGTCTCCAGATCTTCAAGGCATGAATCACCGCTGCCAACTCTAAGTCATGTGTGGGATAGTTCTTCTCATGCTTCCTAAGCTGTCGAGATGCGTAAGCTATAACTTTTACCGTCTTTGCGTCAAGACGCACTCTAAGCCCGGCACTGACGTCATAATAAAACCACATATCCGTCTAAACCCTGCGGAAGAGTAAGAAGCAAGGCGGTCGTCAATTTCTCCTTTAGCAACTGAAAACTTCCCTCACAAGCATCCGTCCACCGGAACATAGCTGCCTTCTGAGTCAGCTTAGTCAAAGGTGCTGAAATGGAAGCAAACTTCTCCACAAACCTCCGATAATAACCCGCAAGGCCCAAAAAGCTTCGCACCTCTGTTGGTGTAGTGGGTCTGGGCCAAGTCTTGACTGCCTCAATCTTTGCTGTATCAACCCGAATACCATCGGCCCCGATAACATGCCCTAAGAAAGCCACTGAAGCTAACCAAAACTCGTATTTCGAGAACTTGACATACAACTGCCGGACCCTGAGGACTCCCAATACCGCCCTCAAATAATCTGCATGCTCCTGCTCTGTGCGCGAATAAACCAGGATATCATCAATGAATACTATAATGAACATATCCAAGAATGGCTTGAACACCCTGTTCATCAAATCCATGAATACTGCTAGGGCGTTGGTCAATCCGAAAGACATCACCCTGAACTCATAGTGCCCATACCGAGTCCTGAATGCAGTCTTTGGGATATCTGCCTCTCTAAATCGCACCTGATGATAACCAGATCGCAGGTCTATCTTGGAGAAACACCTCGCACCCTGCAACTGGTCAAACAAATCATCAATCACGGGAGGATATCATTCTTGATAGTTACCTTATTCAGCTGCCTGTAATCAACACACATACGCAGCGTCCCATCCTTCTTCTTTACAAACAACACTGGCGCTCCCCAGGGAGAAACACTTGGCCTGATAAAGCCTTTCTCCAGCAAATCCTTCAGCTGGTCTTTCAATTCCTTCAACTCAGCAGGTGTCATCCTATATGGCGGAATAGATATCGGTCGAGTGTCTGGCGCCAAATCAATGCAAAACTCAATCTCCCTCTCCGGAGGATGCGGAAGCTCGTGCGGGAATACGTCCGAAACTCTCTAACAACGGGCGATCAAGTGCGGTATCACGACCTCGATGCTCGAATACCCGAACCATATGGTAGATATACCCTTTCCGCACCATTTTCCTAGCCTTGAGGTAAGAAATAAACTTACCCCTCGCGACGCAGTATTCCCCTTCCACTCGATAACCGGTTCACCAGGAAACTGGAATCGTACCAGTCTCTCTCTATAGTCCACATTGGCATAGCAAGACGTTAGCCAATCCATACCCATAATTACATCAAAGTCCATCATATCCAACTCTATCAAGTCGGCTAGAGTCTGACGACTGTCTATAGTCACTGGGCAAGCCTTATATACCCGCTCAGCTACCACCGAATCACCCACTGGCGTAGCCACCTCAAAAGGTTTTATGGACTCGGGCTCTATCCCTATTCTACCAGCAATATGAGGAGATATATAAGACAAGTTAGAACCCGGATCTATCAAAGCATATACATCACAACATGAAACCAATAGTGTACCTGTGACGACATCTGGTGACGCCTCCTGGTCCTGACGGCTGGACATGGCATAAATGCGGTTCTGAGGACCGCTGGAACTGGGACCTCTACCACGACCCCTGGCGCGGCCTGCTGGTCCGTGAACACCCTACCCTCCGGGGCGCATCGCTACCGAAGACAAAGATCCGGCCACTGACCCTGTCGGCTGAGCCATAACATTCCCACCGCATCTGGTCGGACAATCTCTCCTCAAATGGCCCTGCTGGCCACAAGAGTAACAAGCTCCTGGAGGAACACGACATCCCCCATAATGGCAATCGCCACATCGGCCAAACCGAGGTATAGGTGGCCTCATCTGACTGGAACTCGTCCTCCGAGAACCCGGCCACAGGACCGCCCTACCCCGAATGCCTGTACGTCCGGAAGATGGTGGAGGCGCTCAACCGGTGAGGTGCAAATCCGGCTTCTTTGAGGTTGTCTACCTCAAAAACTACCAGAGGACCCTGCTGTCCTGGCCCTCTTCTGCTGATACCTATCAATCCGTCGGCCCCTGCGTTCCTCACACCCAAGTGCATATGCCTGCATGCGGGCAATGTCCATGCCCGGCTGAAGAGCTACTCCCGTGCAACTCTCTGCCAAGTAATCATCGAGCCCTGTGACATAGCGGTGCACCCTGTCCTCCATGTCTGCTACCAAAGCGGGTACATACCGAGCCAACGAGTCAAACTCTACGTTGTACTCCCGGACCGTCCGCCCACTCTGCCTCAGTGTCAAAAATCTATCGGCCCGAGCTCTCCTCATCTGCGGAGGCAAGAAATGGCTAAGGAACGCCTCTGAGAACTCGTCCCAAACAGCTGGAAGCGCATGCTCCCCCCGGGATAGTTCCCATGAATCATACCAGTCAACTGCAGTATCCCGCAGCCGATGTGAACCCAATAATACCGACTCTGTCTCCGAAGCCCTGATCACTCTCATGATCCGCTGTAACTGTCGGATAAACTCCTGAGGATCATCCTCAGGCCTCGACCCATAGAACTCTGGTGGGCCGCAACTCAAAAAGTCCCGCAGTCTCAAACTATCGGTCACGGGGTGGACCACGGTACAACCGGAATCGCGCCTCCGTCGTCCTCCCGCTTCAGCCACGATCTCGCTAATAATCGGGTCATCTCATTGTAACCCATCTCCTCTGCTCCGGTGTATGGCGGGGGCTCAGTGTACGCGGTCTCGATGGCCGTTCTGCTTCCCGAACTCTGTTGGGGGTGGCGACGTCGTGGAACTCGCCGGCCGAAACACCTCTCGTAAGGGCCCGGGCTGTGCCTTCGTGACCCACGTGTCCTACTAGCGACTCCTCGGTGTCTTGCCGCCATACGGGCCGCGGTTGCCTTGCGTGGAGGCATAACTGATACATAAAAATATGTCAGAGGAAGTTCAACCTATAACACAGCTCTATTGCACGATCTTAGAGTGAAAGAATGGAAACCAATCCTAAATATCCTGTAGCCTCCTGATTATAGATGTGGTGCACAACACACCGATAATCAAGACTCTACTAGATACGGCATGTAGACCCTTTCCGAGGATTAACTGCTCTGATACCACTTTTGTCACGACCCGACCACGGACCCGTGACTGGTGCCTTACCCCGGGCACCCTTGTGATACAACATCAGAGAAAACTAGCGGAAAAATAAACTCACAACAAGAACCCATATAGAATATAAGCAGGCTAACCCAAAATGGCTACCTCTAATATAACTAAGCTGAACAGTTACATCCTTAACAACCCAAGCTATAACAGGACTACAAGCCTCTAAGAATGTGTAAACACTATGACGACGGGGCCCGTCATACCTGAATGTACAAAACATCTACAACACCGGGAGAACTGCACAAAAGTCGAGCCTCGGAGAAATGGAGCTTCGACACACGAGCAAGATCCTACGAATGAGGATCCACCACTCTTTACCCACCTGCGGCATGAACGCGGCCAGAGAAGGGTCGGTACATGATATGTACCAAGTATGCAAAGCGGAAAATCTTTGTAATAATATCATAAGTCTAAAATAAGCTGGAGTCATGGATGTAAATCAAAATACAGTACACTGTGCCTTCTTAACAATGAGAGTAACAAGTATAAACTTTACTGCATAAAAATAAAAGGCTCATGATCAAAACAGGGTCTCCAGCCCGTAGTATCATTAAGCAATCCTACTCCTGGGACTATTTCATCTGCATAGGTCCTGTGGACCCGCATAAGGTCATCACCTCGCATGAGACTATTTCACCCGCATGGGACTATTTCACCCGCATGAGGTCATCCGCCTCGCATGAGACTATTTCACCCGCATGGACCCGGTGGGCCCGCATGAGTACAAGCGCCGCACTCGCATCATGGGTAGCAAATCCATGGCATAAATAGTAATAATAATAATAATACATAAATCAGCACAACCGGCTATCATACATAACATAAGCGCTACCGACTTATCATAACGTAAGCAAGTTACGAGTATCTCCTAACTTCTTAATAACATTTTTAGTACATCCTCTCATTTTAGTTACTTAAGGCACTACATGCCATTTTAAAAGAAAATCCGGGAATTTAACCCAAGTACCATGTTCCTTAAAGCTTTTAAGAAAATGACTCATTTTTATGTAAAACTCCCAAGATACTAATAACTGTAGTATCAAGTCACGACAACTTTTCAAAACAAGTCACGTTTATCTTTAAAAATACAATAGGCTTCCAAATCAAGTGACTTCATTTCTTTAAAAACCTTAGGCAATTAATGCCTTAAAAACAATTTGTCTTTCACAAATTCAAACCATTTATCCGTACTTGTTTTACTTGGAGTAAACCTTTCTTTGTTAACCTTCCATAAAGCCAATACAACCAACTTCCCATAAAGTCGTTATATTACCGTTATACACTAGTCAAACACATCTCCCTATATCCAAGGGACTTATACCTTTAAACGAAACAAGTATCATATACTTCAAACACTCAAAGTCCCTTAACTTTAAGACTTAAAACATCATTAAAACAAGTAAGGGATACCAAAGCCTTTGTACGTCTACCGTACTACATAGATACAATTATTCATGCTCAAGAGGTAGGAAAGTTCCACATACCTCTTCGGTCAATCCACTTGCTCAGTCCAAAATACCGCACGTAGTATGTCAACCTATAATGACCATAATACGTTTATTAACCTCTAGTTTCAATGTAGAATATTCCAAGTTCAAAGTCACTAAATTCTATGGAAAATCTGGCAACATTTTCTTTGTTTCTACATACTTTGCCACCTTTTACCAAGGCCGAATTCAACATCCAACGCCATATTTAAGGCCCAACAATCCAAACATTTCAAAGGGGATTACACACCTAAACTTGGATGTGTAAAATTCTGCCCCACAATGTACAACAACTAACTTAACAAGTTTAAGGTAGTATTTTGGCTACAACATGCTTACATAACCTCCTTATCCAATTCTTTCATATCCAAACCATATTTCTTACATGCAATTTATCTAAGAGCAATATTTTCAACTACAAATTCTTTCTTCTTCACATGCAACACCAAAAACCAACAAGGAGAGAAGGAATTGTTACCGTAAAACTTTAGCCAAATATTCCAACAAATTCACTAGCCTTCTTTCCACAATCACTACCACAATAACTCCTACAAGCTAGCCAACAAGCTTCCTTCTTGCCACACTTTCAGATTTTCCTCAAGCTTAGATTTCCCCTTGAAATTCTAGAGAGAAGGGAGAGCTTTTAGCTTTAGAGAGAGAGAAGAACTTGAAGAATGACCAAGTCTTCAAGACTTGGTCAATAAGTAGTGCATGCAAAATCAGATGGGGACACTTGTCACCCTCCACGGCCTTTTTAAAACAAAGCAGTTCAGATTTTTCCACTCGACTCGCGAGAACCCGCCTCGGCGCTGCGGCGAAACCTCTGCCGACCCTGAACTTTCGTGCGCGACCTGCTTCCGGCCGCGCTGCGCTTCAGCGAACCCTCGGATCATCGCGCGCGCGGCCAGCTTCCGCGCCGACGTGGCTCACGGCCAAACACATTTACGTCCATTGCGCCCGAACTTGTAACTCCCATGACTTTCTACTCCGATGTCCTATCGACGAACGGTTGGTTGCGTTGGAAACTAGACTTAACGAACTACACACTAGGCCTTTGAAACACCTAGGAACCCTCAATGTAACGGGTCATAACCCGCCTCAAAGTTGACCAAAAAACCCGTCCGAAACAATCTGTCAACCTGTCCTTCTAAAATTTAAGTCTTACTCCCTTTCGTACGCTCTCACACGCATGGCCAGAACTACGGGGTATAACACACTCTTTCTCATAAAGGCTCCCCCTGCTGCAGCATCAATGATGGTACGAGTAGTACCACTCAGCCCATTATAAAAAATGTGGACTACATCCACTTCTCTATTCCATGATGTGGGCATTCCTTTGCAGATCCTTAAATCGTTCCCATGCATCATAGAGTGACTCACCATCCACTTGGTAGAAATTGTTCAACTCTCTCCTTAACTTTGCTGCCATTGATGAAGGAAAGCACTTTGCGAGAAACTTTTGGGCTAAATCCTGTCAGGTGGTGACGGAGTTGGCAGGTAGTGAGTTCAACCAGCTCTTGGCTCTGTCCCTAAGTGAGAACGGGAAGAGCCTTAGTCTAATGGCATCGTCAGTAACGTCATTGTACTTGAAAGTGACACACAGCTCCAGAAAGTTTGCAATGTGCATGTGAGGGTCTTCAGATGGCAATCCCCAAACTGTACTGTGTTCTGGACCATGCTCAGGATGGTTGGCTTGATCTCAAAGTTGTTCTCCCCTATTGTTGGGAGCCTGATGCATGTTTGTGCACCAGTAACCGTGGGCAAAACATAATCTCCCAAGCTCATTTCTACAGGTGGTGGGACTTGTCCCATGGCAACCGGTACCTCATTATTCAACCCCTCGTCAGGTACCCCGTTGTTGTTCTGCTGATTTTCTATGGCTAGTAAATCAGTAATTCTTTTCTCACGTCTGTTTTGCTTGCACAATTTTTCGATTTCAGGGTTGAAGGGAACAAGTGTATCTGTTCATCTTCTTCTTCGCATACACTAGATTCCTGAAATAGACCAAAATTAACCAACAAAATCAAGGCAACATGGTTCTAATAGTAAAAATAAAAATAAAAATAAGGCCAAATTAAAAATAAAAATAGATGGTTCGATATTAGAAGTACGTCAGTCCCCGACAACGGCGCCAAAAACTTGTTGGCAATATTTTGAATGCTCCCGCAAGCGTACACATCGTTGACAAGTAATATAGTCTGATAAGACCGAATATCGTCCTCAGATACTGGTTTCTAATTACCGTTCATCTACTTTATGTTATCTATTTGGCAATCGATATTTGAGTTGGGTTTTTATTTAATTACTAAAATAATTGCAAGAATTACTGAACTATTTAAGTTGTAATCAGTTATAAATGAATTAGGGCTTCCAAAATTCTCGACTATCCACTCGATTCAATCCTTAATGCAACTAGAATGACTTCTTATTCTACGTTAAGATAACGGTTAACTAAACTGTATTATATTTCGGTTAGGACATATAATCACTCAACCCCAGTGCAGAATTCTTCTATATTTCTATGATAGGATTTACCACATATGAGGATTAAGAACAGTAACCTATAATGCTACACAAGTATCAGGGTACTGTCGTCCGCGATTTTAAAATCCTTCGTCCTGATGTGCCAACTTTCGTTTTTTTTGCCTCGGGAGCATCTCTGCCCAATTCTCGCTCCTTTTCGCCATTTTGCCTTTTGGAACCGCTGTGACTCAAAAGAAAGAAAAATAAACCTAATACTATACTAAACACAACAAAAACGAGTAAAATACTAACTAAAAATGACTCAAAAGGCGTATACAAAATACGCCTAACAATTGTGGAGTTACAATTCAGCCAAATAATGGCTGAATTCATGAGCAAAATAATGGAGCTTTAATGCTCCAAAGTCCGCCCAAAAATCACCTTTAATTCTCTTCCAACGTTCTGAAACTGTCGCAGCGCTGCGGCCCTGCAGGTTGGCGCCGCGACTCTGAGGAGGTGGTGTCGCGGCGTGTTTCTGACTAGTTTCGACATTCATACT
This sequence comes from Przewalskia tangutica, assembly GCA_029844215.1. Lineage (NCBI taxonomy): Eukaryota > Viridiplantae > Streptophyta > Magnoliopsida > Solanales > Solanaceae > Przewalskia > Przewalskia tangutica. Next base: position 46,856,642 of record CM056727.1, on the reverse strand, counting down.
TTGTACACAGCTTCATTCATTTACCAACGTGAAACCAACTCATTTGGCCTATAACCGTCTATTACCTTACGTCTCAAACAGTTCGTATACGTATCAATATCTCTTCCATTTAAGGAATTTATGATCCTTAACACTATATGTGCACGTGTATGGAAACATTCCGACGTGCGGGACCCCAATTGTTCGATCCATAATTAAATAAGATTAACTTTATTTCACGTTTAATAAATATTTCCAACATTGTATATTGCAATGATTGATATTTATTCACCAACCGAAAAGATCCACACTTTATTTCAATTTTTTTTAGCAACTTTCTCAACAACCAAATAAAAATTGAGAAAAAAGAGCTTGTAATATTTGTTGCAAAACGCAGAGATACGCAAATACCTATTTGTGTAGCTTGTAATTCTTGATGTGTTATGAACCACATCCTATTTTTTCTTGTTTCAAATTTTTACACAAGTTCATATCCATGGTGCTCTTTGGATCAGTTTTCATCCTTAAATAGTTAGAGAAGGGGAAGGGTTTTGCAACATCAATACAATATTAATATGGCGCTAACTAAAAATAAATCAATGTTATTGAGAGTTTATAGAGAAAGCAAATGACATTTATATTGCACTAAGTCACTAACAACGGCAGCAATCAGACACTTTTAATACATATTATTGTCATTATTAGCATAAATATGTATCAACCCATTATTAAATTATCACATAAATTTTAAAAGGTAAAATGCCCAAAAAATGAGATAATAGATAAATAGGAATGCTGGTCAAGGTGCTACATCACTTTTATATATAGATAATGATATTGATTAATTGATGATTGACTATTTATTCTTCTTGTGTATTGTTATCACGATAACATTGTGCCTTGTAAAGTTAACTTGAGATGTAAGTTGTTCAATCATGAGTAGGAATAGGGCAAAGAATTTCACAAGGAAACAGGATATCTATGAGATAAATATTTGTAGTTTTAAAATGACCCAGCCAGCTCATAACTTAGTTGAAGCATATTATACATTCCTTACAAACATGAAAACTATAGAGCATGGGATTCTCAATATTAATTATTAATCTAATTCTAAGCATCATAATTTTGTCAGTTAAATTATATTAACAAAATTTTAAGCAAGCTGATAACAAGTTGGAGTATTGTTTGTAAGAAAATTGATTTTGATCCTCAAAACCAAAATTGATAGAAGAAACATAGTGTAAACAGAAAGGAGGTTTTGAGAAAAGTATAAATCCTCTCCTCCTCAGTATAAAAGCTAGAACTCTAGTGTTCATGCAGTTTAGATATCGTATATTGGTTACAAAATTATTATTGCATCAAACAATTAATACAACTAGGTGTGAATGATAAAGAGAATTAGGAACTTGAGAATTAATACAATAACTATCTCCATTAGATGCAAAATATCTAGATACATTGTAATTACATTGTAATTAGTATAGGTACACATAATAGTGTCTAAATACATTGTGGAGTGGGCTTATAAATACATTGTACTAAGCAACATTTGGTAATTCTGAATAACAATTCTGTTTCTCTACAACTTTCTCTTTCTTCTCTTCTCTTTTCTTTTTGCGATCTCTTCTCTCGTTCATCTTCTATCTTCATCACTTTCGTCATATGTCTCTTCTTCCAATTCACTAACACTTCTCTTGCTTCTGCTGGTTACAAATTCTAAATTCGTGTTTGTCGAGTTCACAAGCAAACCAGTGGTTCGCACAAGCCACTGGATGTGTTAATTATCACATATGTGATAATCTAACATGGTATCAAAGCCACAGACACCGATGACGTAGATTGAGAGAATTCCTATCACATGCATGAATGAATTCGAGGAGTCTAAGCATCTGGTGAGGAAATCTGTATCTGTGGACCCTTTATGAGGATTTTGAGATTCTGATTTGTAGTGGAATGGAGTATAAAGAATTAGATCTATAATTGCGACATATAGATTCGTAATTTATGTTCTTAGATTGAGGTGTTAGCCTAAATTTTGATTTTCTAGAAATCTGTTAAATTTCTGGAAATCTAGAACTAGAAGCTGAACACTGCTACATTGGATTCGATCAGGAAATTTAGATATCTGAAGTGTTGGTTGTCTAATTCGTAATAAATATGTTGTATTGAATTTGTTTGCGATGGAGAATGTTAGTGAAGTACTGTCAAGCGAAACAACTACTGTGACAGTGAACATAGATCACAATCATCCATTGTACCTTTTTCCATCCGATGCCCCAGGATCATTGTCAATAGGTGTGACACTAAATGGAATGGATAATTACACATTATGTAGTAGGGCGATGAAACTAGCCTTGTTGGGAAAGAACAAGCTAGGTTTTGTAGATGGAACTATAAAGAAGGAAGCATTTCAGGGAGACATGGGAAAACTATGGGATAGATGCAATGCTATAGTTGTCTCATGGTTGATGGAAAATGTAAGCAAGAGTCTCTTCAGTGGAATGTTGTTCAACTCAGATTCACATACTATTTGGGAAGAGTTGAAGGAGAGATTTGATAAGGTCAATAGTGCAAGAGCTTTTCAGCTGCACAAGGAAATCTTCACACTTCGACAGGGAACAATGCCAGTATCAGTATATTATACTAGTCTTAAGGTTTTGTGGGATGAGTATGACTCTATCATGCCACCACCTTCTTGTTGTCCCAAGTCTAAAGAATTTGTCAATCACTTGCACTACCAGAGGATGCTGCAGTTCCTGATGGGGCTGAATGAAGGGTATAATCAAGCAAGGAGCCAGATTCTAATGATGCAGCAAATACCCAACTTGAATCAGGTTTATGCAATGGTGAACCAAGAGGAAAGCCAGAGGATAGTGGCAGGAAACAGTAGGGTGATGCAAGAGGTAGCTGAGTCATCTGTAATGTTCACTTCTAAAAATGGCTTAGGAGGTGGATGAAATGGAACTCAATCGTAGAAGAAGCCATATAATCCAAATGCTTACTGTGACTTTTGCCATGGAAAGGGTCATGTTAGATAGGATTGCAACAAACTGAAGAAATGTGACTTCTGCCACAAGACAGGACATGTGCAAGATGACTGTTATAGACTGATTGGTTACCCTGAGAACTTTAAGAGTAAGAATAAAAAAGCTTATATTGTAACAGGAAATGACTCTTCTTGTGATGGTGTTAGCATGAATAATCAGGGACATTGGCAGAACCAACAGAGGACTCAGTTTACTGAAGGCTACAGTTCTAACCAGGAGGATCAGACATTAGTTATGCAATTAACACCAAGCCAACATCATCAACTTCTTAGACTGCTGAATGAAAAGACAGACAGAATGGGATTGGCTAATCTGGCAGGTACTCACTTCTCTAATACTGAGGAATTAGTGAAGTGGATTGTAGACTCAGGGGCTACCAATCATATGGTTGGGAAGCAGAGTTACTTACATAATACACATTTGGCAGAAAATACAGGAAGTGTACACCTGCCCACTGGTGATTCTGCTAAGGTGACACACATAGGAGATTACAAGCTTGAAAAAGGTGATGTTCTTGAGAATGTATTGTGCATACCAACTTTCAAGTTTAACCTACTATCAGTCTAAAAAATAACCAAAGAACTGAACTGTAGTGTTTTCTTCTTCCCATACTATTGCATATTTCAGGACCTCTCATCTGGGAAGGTGATGGGGATTGGGAATGAAGAAGATGGGATGTACATAGTGTGTTTAGATCCACAGAATAAGGAGGACCTGGTGAAGTGCATGGGATCAGTACAACTTGTTGATGCAGTGGTTTGGCACCAAAGGTTGTGTCATGTGCCCATGAGTGTTTTGAGAAAAATTCCATACTTCAGTAAGAATAAGTCTTTTGTTCTAGATAAGTGTGAGATATGTCCCTTGGCTAGGCAAACAAGAGTACCCTTTTCTATTAGTACTAGTAGATCAACTAATGCTTTTCAACTATTACATATTGATGTATGGGGTCCTTATAAAGTGGAAACACATGATGGAATGAGATATTTTTTGACAATAGTTGATGACTTCTCAAGGTGGACATGGACATTTCTCATGAGGTTAAAATCTGATGTGTATACATTATTGAAGAATTTCTTTGTTAAAATCAAAACTCAGTTTAAAACAAGAATCCAGAAAGTGAGGTCAGATAATGGCAGTGAATTCTTTAGCCAAAGTTGTAAGGAACTGTTTATTCAATATGGTATAGTACATGAGAGTTCATGTCCATACTCACCATAGCAAAATGGTGTAGTAGAAAGCAAGCATAGACGCATATTGGAGACTGCTAGAGCCATGAAGTTTCAAGCCAGTTTACCAAGCAGATTTTGGGGTCTGCTGGTGGAAGGAGCAGTGTATATATTGAACAGGATTTCATCTACAGTTCTAGGGAACAAATCACCCTATGAGATATTGTACAATACAACACCATCACTTACTCATTTAAGAGTGTTTGGATGTCTGTGTTTTGCAACTAATCTGGTGAAGCAGGATAAGTTCAGTCCAAGAGCAATCATGGCAGTGTTTCTTGGATATGGTGTTGCACAGAAGGGTTACAGAGTGTATGACATGGAGAATGACTCATTCTTTATGAGTAGGAATGTGGTGTTCATGGAGAGTGGTTTCCCTACAAGGGAGGAACTGATGATGAGACCATGAATCCCATCAAGTCACATGAGCATTTTTGTTTTGAGGATTTAGTTCATCACCATACAGCTACAATTCCTCAAGATGTTCCCCTTGAGTTACCACATGTGGTTTCAGATACTCATCAAGACAGTTCACTGCAAGAACCTACTGAGAATCTCAATTCACAAACACATGTGCCAGAATTATGTAATAGAAGGTCTGCAAGATCCAGCAAACCTCCCATATGGCATAAGGACTATGTTACTCAACATGGATCGACCAACTGTCTATATTCTATATCTGAAACAGTGGATTACTCCAAATTATCACCAAAATACCAGAGTTTTGTAGCTCACATTTCAGTCAACACTGAGACATATTGTTACAAGGAAGCAGTCAAGGATGCAAGATGGGTCGAGGCCATGAAGGCTGAGTTACAAGCTTTGGAGGACAATGGCACTTGGAAATTGGTGCCTCTTCCAGAGGGTAAGAAGGCCATAGGTTGTAGATGGGTATATAAGATCCAATATAAAGCAACAGGAGAGGTGGAGAGGTATAAAGCACGATTGGTTGCCAAGGGGTACAACCAAAAGAAAGGACTGGATTATCAGGAAACTTTTTCACCTGTCGTGAAGATGTCAATTGTGGTCGATAATCTCGTTGCGTGACAAGAAAGCGCCAATACACCAAATGGATGTGTATACTGCCTTCTTGCAAGGAGACTTATATGAATAAGTTTATATGACAATTCCAAAGGGCTTCACCATGGATCATGGACAGAAACAGGTTTGCAAACTCCTGAAATCTCTATATGGGCTGAAACAGGCTTCGAGGCAATGGAATATTAAGCTTACCACAGCCTTGATGGATTCGGGTTTCAAGCAAAGTCATAGGGATTATTCTTTGTTCACCAAGACTGAGAGTGAAAACATTGTGGTCATCCTAGTCTATGTGGATGATCTATTGATAACAGGTAATAGTATGTCCCTTATTCAGGCCACAAAGGAGACCTTAAAAACAGCCTTTAAGATCAAGGATTTGGGAGAGCTCAGATACTTTCTCGGTATAGAGTTTGCGAGAAATGGTGAAGGGATACTCATGAATCAACGAAAGTATGCACTAGAGTTAATTTCAGATTTGGGATTGCTAGGAGCTAAGGCATCATCTACACCTATGCATATGAATATGAAGTTCACTAGTGCAGAATTTGATCACCACTATGATCGCAAAGAATCAGACATCGCTTCGAGAGGCCAACAGATCAGCTCTTGGCTGACCCCTCTGCGTATAGAAGACTGATTGGAAGATTGTTATATTTGACAAACACACGACCTGATATTGCTTTTCCAGTACAATGTTTGAGTCAATTTATGCAGGCTCCCAAAGAGTCCCACATGGAAGCAGGGTTAAGACTTGTTCGATATGTTAAGCAGGAACCAGGCTTGGAAATTCTACTGCAGAGTTCTAGTACGCAGGAGCTGAGGGTGTTTTGTGACTCAGACTGGCATCATGTGTTAATAGTAGAAAGTCAGTGACAGGTTATATGGTATTCTTTGGTAGTTCACTTGTCTCGTGGAAATCCAAGAAGCAGGATACAGTGTCAAAGAGTTCTGCCGAGAAATGAATATAAACGCGCGTCTGTTGAAATCGTGGTTGGCTGGCCTTTATCAAGAGATTGGAGTCGAAGTAAGAGCACCAGTTCCTGTGTATACCGATAGCAAGTCTGCTATACAAATTGCAGCTAATCCGGTGTTTCACGAAAGGACAAAACACATTGACATTGATTGTCATTTTGTGCGAGAGCATATCAGCAGAGGGAACAGAGGGATAGTGTCTATTATTTTCTTGCCATCTGAAGAACAGCCTGCTGACATTTTGACGAAGGCTCTTGGTCGACACCAATATCTTCATCTCAAGTCCAAGCTAGGGATGAAGAACATCTTCATGACCCCTAGCTTGAGGGGGTGTGTGAAAGATATTGATATAGATATTGATAAAGAGAATTAGGAACTTGAGAATTAATACAATAAATATCTCCATTAGATGCAAAATATCTAGATACATTGTAATTACATTGTAATTAGTATAGGTACACATAATAGTGTCGAGATACATTGTGGAGTGGGCTTATAAATACATTGTACTAAGCAACATTTGGTAATTCTGAATAACAATTTTGTTTCTCTAGAACTTTCTCTTTCTTCTCTTCTCTTTTCTTTATGCGATCTCCTCTCTCGTTCATCTTCTATCTTCATCACTTTCTTCATCTGTCTCTTCTTCCAATTCACTAACACTTCTCTTGCTTCTACTGGTTACAAATTCTAAATTTGTGTTTGTCGAGTTCACAAGCAAACCAGTGGTTCGCACAAGCCACTGAATGTGTTAATTATCACATATGTGATAATCTAACACTAGGGGCAAAATTCAGATGTAGCTCTTGAAGCAGTTGTTACTGTTAGCAACTCTGGATGTGTTCAGTATGGAGGAAAATATTTTCTAAATTTTCATGTTCAATTGATCAAAAATTCTGAAAAATATTTTATCAAAAGAAAATAAAATTCCTTAAAAATGAGGAAAATAACTCCTCTAATGAAAATAAGAAAAATAAGTTTCACAAGTGACATTCATATTGATTGTGTCCTTCTCACCCTTCAACCCACCTAACCTCATTTAACTTAACATTTGTGTAGATATAAAAAACTTATCACGTGAAATGAAAAACTTAAGTTAAATTATTTTTAAATTCAGAAAGTTATCACTATATTTAAAATAAACTAAAAAGAAAAATTACCACATAAACTAGAAAGGATTGAGTAGAAAAAAAATCTTATGAAAAAATGAGCCGCACAATTAGTGGGCTACCCTGATGACTAGAGGAATTACATAAACTAAAACGACGAAGTAAAAAAAGATCTTAGAAGAAATGAGTCGCAAAATGACGAGGCTATCCTGATAATCAAAGAGGAAAACTGCCACATAAAACTAGAATTGGATAAGAGTAAACAAATATATAAAAAAGCAGGTGCTATTGAAAATATAAGACGGACCCTTAATAATATCATCGAACACAAAAAGAATGAAAGAGAGATACACATTATGACTCAATTCATAATATATTAAAACTCCACTCTTACTTAATATTACAAAGGGGTTTATAGGTTCCAATAGAGTTTTCTAGACTCACACATATTAAATACTTTCACACAAATATTTGAACCTAACTGCATTCATAACATAAAAATCACTTAGATAATACAAAACATCATATCTACTTAGGATAACTAAAACACATGAATCTAGACAAACATTTAAGTTTACTACTCCCTCCGTCTCATAAAAAATGTTATCTAAGCCAAAACACACATATTAAGAAACAAACCATGCAATGTGAAATTTATTAAACTATCCCTATTTAATAAAATAAATTACGTTTTCTGATAAGAATATGCATGAATATTAATCATTTATGTCTTGAATAGAGAACTTGTAAGTTTTTGTCTAAGGGTATAATTGGAAAAAAATGTCAATTTATGTCTTGAATTTCGAACGTGTCACTTATTTTGGGACAATTTTTTTTTGTTGATAAAATGACACTTATTATGGAACGGAGGGAGTATTTCAACATGTGCAAAGTTAATGGGAGTACCCTGATTTCCCATGGAAATTTCTCCTAATGCCTAGTCGTTGTTAGGTATATTAGAGTTATACTCCCTACATTCCTAAGGTAACTTTGGCATCTTGCAGCCGCCATAGAAAAGGTTGGGTACTTAGGTAGTCTAGCACGGCTTATGTGACTGATTACTGGTTAGCTTCTTTAATTTTTTTATATATATACTACAGGGTGAAGGCCCGTGTTTAAATACAGGCCCAATATGTTAGCTTCTCAAATAACCTTTCTGTGTTAGGATTTGAATTCCAAATCCGACCTCGGTAAAGAGGTTTTCAGAAAAGATTGGAGGGTCACAATGAATCACTTAAATACCAACCTCCTTAGACAGAATCTACTTACTCCGTGAGGTAAGTGAAGAATAAATAACACACACAATTGATAACGGAGTTCGGTCAATTTTGCCTACGTCTCCGGACTGCTGCAAATCTTTTATATAGAGAGGAATATTACAACAGTGTTTACAACACTCAGACTCACAATCCGATCCTAATTAGACCGGCGAAAATTCTCTCTCAAAAGCTTCTCTTTCTTAAGCTTTCACTAAGAATATTTCTCTTAGTGTTTCTCTCTAATTTTAGGATGATTTGAATGAGAATGAAGAGGCCTCTATTTATAGGCATTTTTTTTCCCGAGATGAACAGTGAATTTACTGTTCATTTTGCGGCCGATGAACAGTAAATTTACTGTTCATTTTGCGGCTAAGTAAATTTATTGTTCATTTTGCGGCATCACTGTTCATTTTGTTGTTTGCTGCTTATAACCCAACATCTTGAACCATCTAAGTTATGTGAATCTAGTAGAATGTACTCCGTTGCACATGGTCAATGCAGATGAATTATAAAAAAGAAGTTGAAATAAAGTTTGTACTCGTTATTTTGAAATAACTCAAATTGAACATGAAAATTTATCCTAAAGACCTTCATATATTATCAGTAACTGGTTTCAACATATGCTTCAAATGCTATATATTCTTCCGTAAACAACAAACCAGTAGACATTAAAACTTAGCCTATCAGTACCAGGTGTCTCTAGTAATTCATTTACAGATCAAATACAGACTTCGAAACATCTTACAAGAAGCAATTGACACTGTAAGATGACGAACCTTAAGTCCGCTGACACAACTAAACTGAAAATTGACAATAACAATAATTGAGTAGTAAAGACAGCTAAAGCTTCTACTTGTAGTCCGTTCCAATATTTGCTTGGCTGCTCCTTTTTAAGACCACTGCAACTAAGAAAATAAAGGCAAAGAGATGATATTTATCACAGAAGAGATATGAATCAATGCATGTATTTCTAGATGTGCTCAAAAATCTGAAATATGTAAGTAAGAACATAAGTTAAACAAACTTGTTGATGCACTTTTCTTGCTTTGAGCGGGAAGAAGTAAAAACATACCTCATGTTTATCTTTCTCAATTTTCTGTCATGTCCATCTTATTAAAGTTCTCACAACTACTTTTAACAGCTTATTTAAGAAATGAACTATGTTTCTGGTTATACATCAAGAAGGTGCCTCAATAGCTTCGACATAGCAATACAAAGTTGTAGACATTAACAGCCTTTTTCATCCTATTAACACACTTGAATCTCACAGCATTTAGAATCAATTTCTAACTCTAATTTACCACGTATCTCTTTGATTTATTAAGTAGTTATTAAATAGAGTAACTGTTAAATATACACATAATACAATATACAAGTGTATATTATGTGTATATTCGGATCGATATTTATGGCAAGTCTCATGGGTTTGCCTCACGGGTTGTGGACTGATTTTATTATTAGTCTTGTACTTTGTATATTAGTCTTGTACATTAATTAGTCTTGTACTTTTACCATAAATGTATAGTTAGTCTCCAAATAGAATAGCGTTTTAGTTATAGACGAGGAAAAGGATTTTCCTACTGTAACTTGTATATATACTTGTTTCATTAATAATAATAATCAAGGGATTATTTCTTTCATGGTATCACAAGTCTAGGTTATTTTTTCCTTGATTGCTTCCGCAAAATTGCCCTCGATTTCCGTGTCCCAATCGAAACCTTCTCGGATTTCCTTCCTTCCTCACAAACCCGAGACCTCCCTCACAATTCCCTTCTCCAAATCTTTTTGTCTATTCACTATGACTGATAAGACCACGTTTCATCATTCCCTAACAGTTTCTAACATCAAGAGCGTTCTTCCTATTGTTTTTTACTTAGAAAACGTTCAATATGGGACATGTGCGGAATTATTCAAGATTCATGCAATGACACATCAAGTTCTTCACCACATAATCTCTCCGACTATTAATACATAGGGTAATACATGGGGTAATACGAAGGATGTGCCCACCAAAGAGGATGACCCAAAATTATGGGTCACTCTTGACGCGCTATCTCTCTTGACCTCTTGCAGACGATTATGTAACCTAACTCCTCCGCTATGGATGCTTGGAATCGATTGCGTGATATATTCCAGGATAACAGTCATTCCCACATTGTCACCCTTGAACAAGATTTTCTCAAGTCACTATGGAGAATTTTCCGAACGTTTTCTCTTATTGCAAATGACTCAAGGACTTGGCGGATCAACTTCGCAGTGTGGGTGCTCTTATTAGCAATAGTCGTCTCATTCTACAGATGGTTGCATATTTGTCCGAGGCCTATAACGGGGTTGCTTCGATCCTTCGCCAAAGTAACCCTCTTCCGGAATTCTATCAAGCCTGCTCCATGCTCACGTTGGAAGAAGCATGTTTGGCTAAAAAGGCATCTACCGGGGCTAGTCCCGTCGTCATTACTACTGAGTTCAATTTTCCTCCTTTCGGTTCCACCAACTCGAGCCAAAATCACAACAACGGTGGTGGTGATAAAAAGGGTCAAAATCAGAAAAATAATGGCAAGAATCGCGACGGCAACCAGAACAGTGGCGGTGGTGCCCCTCAGAGCAGTCAACAGTAGCAACAGTCGTGGGGCCAGCAGTGGCAGTGGGCCAGATAGTATGGGCCACACAACGGCCCAGTTTATTACCAGAAATCGCGCCGATTTCTACCTGTGCCCGCTTTCTGGTCTTGTCTCGGGTTCGAACGATATATGGGTGGTAGCGATGCAGTACTTGGGCCTCGGCCCCCTCAAACCCATCACGCAGCGGGACCCACAGAAACTGACATTGAAACTGCAATGCACACACTTGGTTTGAATCAACCTGACCCAAATTAGTACATGGACACCAGTGCAACTACCCACATGACATCCGATCAAGGTACTCTCTCGTCTTATTTCAATTTGAGCAGTAATCGTGGTATAATTGTTGGTAATGGTAACTCAATTCTAATTAAGGATTATGGTCGTAAAACTTTGTCTCCTCCCCATCCACCACTTGTCTTGAAAAATACCATTTATGCCCCAAAATTAATTTAAAATTTGTGTCTGTCCGTAAATTCACAACTAATAATTGAGTTTCTATTGATTTTGATCCTTTTGGGTTTTCCGTGAAAGATTTCAAGACGGGGAGTTCTCTCATGAGGTGTGATAGTAGGGGAGATATTTATCCAATAACACCAAGTCTCAATTTTCCACGTCAAGTCATACCTTCAACTTTTGCAGCTCTTGCTCCTTCTTTGTGACATGCTCATCTAGGTCATCCGTGGTAATATATTTTATCTACTTTAGATAGAAATAAGTTTATTTCATGTAAGGGTACACGTAGTACTCCGATTTGTCAATCTTGTTCTCTAAGAAAATTTGTTAGGTTGTCATTTGTAGACTCGAATTCTCGTACTTCAATGTCATTTGATATTATTCATAGAGATTTATGGACATCTCCTGTTCTCATTTCTATGGGTCGTTGTTATTATGTTTTATTCTCGGATGATTACTCTAATTTTTATGGACTTTTCCAATTGCGAAAAAATCTCAAGTTTTTTCCACCTTCTTAAAATTTAGAGCATTTATTAAAACCCAATTCGAACAAGAAATTAAAAATATTCAATGTGATAATGACAAGGAATATGATAATGGAGTGTTTCGAGAATTTTGTGCTAATAATGAGATCAATTTTCATTTTTCTTGTCCTCATACGTCTTCAGAAAATGGGAAAGCTGAACGAAAAATTTGTACCATTAACAAAAGTGTCAGAACGTGATTACTTCATGCTTCGGTACCCCCTACATTATGGCCTCATGCTCTATAAATGGCTACATATCTTCTTAACATACTTCCTACCAAAGCTTTGGTATATTCATCCCCTATTCAAATCTTATATAATAAGGCTCATTCGTATTCCCATCTTAGGGTCTTTGGGTGCTTATGTTATCCCCTATTTTCGTCCACTACAATTAACAAACTCCAGGCCCGGTCTACCCATTGTGTATTTTTGGGTTATCCTTCTAATCATTGTGGTTACAAGTATTTTGATTTATCGTCTAATAAAATCATCATTAGTCGCCATGTTCTTTTCGATGAAACCCAATTTCCGTTTGCAAAGTTTCGATGAAACCCACCGCTCTGTTTGGTGAGTCCAGCTTCGATTTTAATTCCAAATTGGTCCAAAGAGCTACTACCGCTAGTCGATCATCACTCAATCCAGTTTTTCCCGAAATCCACAAAATTCTCCCCCGAGCCATAGACCTGTTACTCGTAGTCAGCAGGGTATTTTTAAACCAAAAGACATTTTAATCTCAATTCTAATGTTCTTAAATCACCCCTACCCCGTAACCCAGTTTCAGCTTTAAATGACCAGAATTGGAAAATTGCTATGTCCGACGAATATAATGCTCTTATTGATAATAAGACGTGGGAGTTGGTACCCCGTCTTCAGATGTTAATATTGTTCGGTCTATGTGGATTTTAGACATAAGGAAAATTCTGACGGTTCTTTTACGAGGCATAAGACCCGTCTTGTAGGCGATGGTAAGACTCAGCGGGTTGACGTGGATTGTGGTGAGACGTTTAGTTCGGTGGTCGAATCAGATACCATTCGCATTGTTCTAAGTTTGGCTCTTTCGAAAGCTTGGCTCATTCATCAGTTAGATGTGAAAAATGTTTTCTTACATGGTGAGCTTAAGGAGACCGTTTACATGCATCAACCCTTGGGTTTTCGCGGCCCCAATTAAATATCCTAACCATGTCTGTTTATTGAAGAAGTCATTGTATGGGCTTAAGCAGGCCACACATGCTTGGTATAAGAGATTTGTACACTATGTTTCATCTATTGGGTTTCAACATCAAGTCGGATAATTCATTGTTCATATATCGTCGTGGTACTTCCCTGACTTATATACTATTATATGTGGATGATATTATCTTGACTGCCTCTTCTGATGCTTTGCAAAAGTCTATCATGTCGATGCTCAAATCTAAGTTTTCTATGAAAGACTTAGGGCCCTTGAGTTACTTTTTGGGGATTGATGTCACTCGTCATGCAGGTGAGTTATTCTTATCCCAACACAACTATACAGATGAGATCATTGAGCGAGCTGGTATGTCCTCTTGCAAGTCTACTTCTACTCTAGTTGATACTAAATCCAAGCTGGGTGTTGCGGCTGGCTCACCATACGAGGATCCGATTCACTATCGTAGTCTTGCAGGGGCACTTCCGTATCTTACTTTTACGAGACCAGATATTACGTATGTCGTACAGCAGGTGTGTCTGTTTATGCATGATCCCAGGGTTGAGCACATGAATGCGCTCAAACACATTATTCGATACATTCAGGGGACACTTGACTATGACTTACATTTATATCCTTCATCGACATCTACACTTGTCTCGTATACTGATGTTGATTGGGGTGGATGTTCAGATACCAGACGTTTCATGTCCGGCTATTGTATGTTTCTTGGTAATAACTTGATATCATGGTTTGCGAAACGTCAATCTACATTATCACGCTCTAGTGCAGATGCCGAGTATCGAGGGGTAGCCAAGCCAGACTTTAAAATGAACAACATGTTTGATGTGTATGTAGTTTGTGTTTGTCTGTCTTAGAACCCTACTCCTATTCATGAAAAGGATGACCCTTTGTTGCCTCGTTATGGCTTTGCCCTAGTTATGTGCTCTATTCTAAGTCATGTTGCATGTATTGATCTCATATGCCATGAATAACCATGTCACTGCATCTCTGTCTAGTGTTAAATAAATGCCAAGTCTCATCTTGTGTTTTAAATCAACCTAAGCTACTATGAATACTTAACAAAGAACTGTTTTACATCTATTCATGTGTTCATGTTATCACTGCCCATCTATAAGCTTATTCACCTAGTCTAAATGCATGTTTAGGTAAGGGATAAAAGCTTAGAAGCATTATTCTGAGTCGCTTCCGGCCTGTCTTGTAGTCAGTTGTCATTGTGTCCTTAATAGTTTTAAATGATAAAACTAGGTTAACCTCAGCACGCTAGTTTGAGTAATTGAATCACCAAGTTTCTGATATATCCCTTCATGTTAATTAATAAGTCAAGATGCATTGTTTGTCTACTTCTATGACCATACCTGCTTGCATTTAAATCAGCTGGGATATTAGAGTGTTATAGAAAATTGAAGGATGACTATTAATGTGTGCATTTGTGCATCTTCTTCATTGTGAGTTAACTTTTAGGACTTAATACCTGGTTTGATTATCTTGTATGGACTAGAATTAGCCTGAACCTTTCAGTTGTCTCTTTCTATTCAATAAGAACCTAGTAACATCCTGTGTGTCTCGATGGCATGTCCATATCCATCTTGCATAAACTTGTCCTTGGATAAAACTGACAGCATCAATGATCAAGCATGTACCAACAGTATGACCATCTTCATCTTTTTGTATAAAATTGCTCTTAAAAGGAAAACCTGATAGTCCTAGTTAAAGATTTTTACTTATCCATTCTCTGCTTGTCTAAGTAACTCAGATATCCATTCTGCGGCTGATGCCTCTTCCCCTGCTTTAAGTTCAGTTCCGGTTAGCCGGATCGGATTAGGCCAAACTTTCGCAGTCAATATCTGAAATTGATGATGTACATCGTTTAGATAGAATCGTCATTAACGAATTTCAAAATTTGTTAACGTCAAACGTTTAAGAAGTCAGACTGTTTTGGGCCATGAAATTAAATTAGAACTATCTTGGGACTCTCAAAATAAATAGGACTAGCTCTTGGGCGTTAACTAAGTGGACTGAAATAAATTAACTGGACCATCATTTTGAAAACCGAACTTGATTTAACAATGTGCAAATGAGCAGATTTTGAGAAGACTGAAGTGTTAAACAAAATTTGGGTTTAAAATTAAAATTTTCAAACTGAAATTGGGCTGAACTTGGTAAAAATTTGGACTACTTTGGGGCTGAACCCAACAAAAATGATTTTAAAGAAAAGAACTCAAAACCTTTCTTGGACTTGAATTGAATTAAGGGATTTTGGTAAATTGTGGAATATGGACTGACCTTGGGGACATAGTATTAAAAAAACTTATTTTCTATTCTTTAAAATCAAAACTTGTCATTCCAAGTGGATTATACTCTTCTCATTTTAAAATATTTTCAAAGTGGGTAAAGTAATATTGTATAATTTATTAGACTAATAGTGTATTTCTCCTCAAGTTAATTCTTGAGTGTTCTTAAGCCGAAAATAAGTTGACTAAATTATCCTTACGCAAACCATTTTAGGCGGAATTTAACTCTTTTATTTTCAAAAGTATTTGAGTTTGAAATGAAATGAATGTCATGAATTTTGTGGGAATTTAAACACTTTTAAGAAATTATAAAGTTTAAACATGATATAGAACCCGAAGGTCAATTGTATTATACAGATCCTTAATATTGGGGTATCTAACACCTTCTCCTGGGGATCACCAGAACCCTTACCTCGACTCTGGTTTAAAAAGAATTTTCATTATTTTGAATAAACCCTCTCCACTTGGTTTCCTAATTTACCTATAAATTAGGCGGCGACTCTAGAAAATATTATCCGACTTAGAGCACCAACAAGCTCCTAGTAGCTTTTATGCCTCCGTATAAAAGTGAACTGTAACAGTTGTAAGATGCTATGCTCGATGGTCCCGAGTCGTCATAGACATTTTTTTGCGGCATCTCTATGTCTCTCCTAGGTTGGCCCTGACCATACCTTGGCTTATTCGACCTCTATTTGTGCCTGTGTGGTGGTCGAGTTGAGTAGGGTTCGTACCAACTTTTCGGGTCTTTTTTCTATATAGGGGATTATTCTAAGGCTTTCCCTGCTATCCTGATTTTGTTCGGATGTTGGTCCGATGGTCGCCCTCTATTCTCATTTTGGCGGTGTATCTGTTATTCACTTCATTCCAGGACTTATCCGGGAACTCCCTTAAATTTTCCTTCAATTTCCTCGACGCATTTGAATTATTGACGTTCATGCCATCGATAAATGTTGGGATAGCCCAATCTTCTGGAATAGCGGGCACCACCATTCTCTACTGTTGAAACTGTTTCACAAACCTACGGAGCAACTCATCCTTTCTCTACTTGATGGTGAATATGTCCTCATTATGGGGTTTCGACCCTTCAAACCCTGCATGAGTTTTCACGAATGCATATGTAAGAGCAACAAAAACATTAATAGAATTTTCAGGTAATAAAGTGTACCAAGAGAGTGCTCCATTTATAAGCATTTGACTGAATTTAATCACCATTGACAGATTCAATCTGGTGTTGCTGCAAGTCATATCTTGTGACAGCGACCTCGAAGGTCACGATGTACTCGTCTGGATTTGTGGTGCCATCATACTTAGGTATGTCAGGCATCTTGAATTTCTTCAGGATGGGATCATGAGCCGCATCTTCCCTGTAAGGTATCTTTCCGTACTTTCTCGCACCGATCCATTTTGACACGGAACCCTATTATTTGTGTCACGACCCGACCCCGGGCCCGCGACTGGTGCCCTACCTGGGCACCCCTGTCAGGTATAAATCAGAGAATAGCAGCGGAACATACATATAACTTAGACAGTAAACAACAACAGGCTAGCCGATAAGGCCACCTTCCGTAAAAAAAAATACTCAATCCAGAAATAGAACAGTACATTTTTTTATTTCTTTACAACCCAATCCACAATGTGACTCTGCACTTAAGAATAACAACTACGGCGGGGCGGGGCGCCATACCCCTGAATGTACAATAACCGACAATACCGAGGATAAGCCTCCGAAATGAAGGAGCTTCTCAACGGTGAGCGGTGATCCAAGAGCGAGGATCAAGAACTCTACTGCGGCGTGAACGCGGCCCGAGAAGTCGACAACATGTACCAAATATGTGGCGAAATCAGTAATGAAATCATAAGTCTAAAATAAAGCGGAGACATGTATGATTACTCGATTAACGATAATCGTGCCTTACTAACAATGAGAGTAAATAGGTGAATACTTACAATATCTAAAGTAGAGGCTCACGATCAGCGGGACCACCCCGCGATGTCATTAAGCAATCTATTCCCGGGACTATTTCACCGCATAGATCGCGTGGACGCGTGAGGTATTCCTCGCGTAAGTCAGTACCGCCGCGTGAGACTATTTCACCCGCGTAAGCCCATAAGGATTCGCATGAGGTATTCCTCGCGTCATGGGTAGCAAATCCACTAAGCGGTGGTATAACGTCTTGGGGTTTACCGCCATTTATACTCTTACCAAGCGGTGGTATAACGTCTTGGGGTTTACCCTCATTTATACTCTTACCCTAGCTCAACCTACCATCATACATAACATAAGCCTAAGCCCTACCGCTTATCATACAATAAATAAGCAAGTTAAGAAATCCCCCTAACTTCTTATTAGCCTTATTCATATACATTCTCATTTTAGTTTACTTAAGGCACTAACATGTCATTATAAAATCCGGGAATTTAACCCAAAGTACTACGTACTTCTATTCTTTTAAAATGACTCTTTTTCATATATAACTTCCAAAATACTAATAACCGTAGTATCAAGTCATAACTACTTTTCAAGACAAGTCACGATACCTTTTAGAAATACATTTAGGCTTCTAAATCAAGTGACTTCTTTCTTTTAAAACCTTAGGCAATTGATGCCTTAAATCAAATTGCCTTTCAATAAATCAAGCCATTTATCTTTCCATAAAGCCAATATAACCAATAAAGTCGTTATATTCACTTTATGCATTAGTCAAGTACAATTTTCATCCAAGAGGACTTATACGTTTAAAACGAAACAAGTATCGCATACTTTAAAACTCTTCAAGTCCCTTAACATACTTAAATTACTTAGAGTAAACCACTCTTTAAACTTTCCATAAAAACAAGTATCAAAATACTTTCAACATACTTAAAGTCTCTTAACTTTGAAAACCAAGATATCCTTAACATTTAAACAAGTGAGTTAATTCCCTAACTCAATCAACTTGGACATTCCTAAAATAAGCCAAGGATGTCAAAGTGACTAGATTGTCAAAATCTTGTACGTCTACCGTACTATATACGTGAAACTAGTCATGCTCAAAAGATAGGAAAAGTTCCACATACCTCTTCGGTTTAATCCACTTGCTAAATCCAATCGCCGTACGTAGTATGTCAACCTATAATGACCATAGTACGTCTATTAACTTCTAGTTTCAAACGTAGAATATTCCAAGTGCAAGTCACTAAATTCTACGGAAAATCGGACAGCACTTCCTTTGTTTTTACTAACTTTGCCACCTTTTCCAAGGTCGAAATACAATAACCAAACAGCCCCAATTGGCTCACAACAAAATAGAAGGTAATCCAATGCAAATGAATAACCAAACAGACCCAATTGGCTCACAATAATATAGAAGGTAATCCAATGCAAATGAATAACCAAACAGCCCCAATTGGCTCACAATAATATAGAAGGTAATCCAATGCAAATGAATAACCAAACAGCCCCAATTGGCTCACAATAATATAGAAGGTAATCCAATGCAAATGAATAACCAAAATGACCGATTGGCTCACAATAATATAACAATACCAATTCTTATTCAATTTCCATTTCAATCCAAATTGGTAGCATAATAAGATATCAAGCCGCAATTGATTCTAGCTACTACATTCTCCAAGTAGGTAACATGCGACAATTCAATTTATCGATCAAATTGGATTTCAATTTCAAATGGCTAAAATATGACATTTTCGGTTCTAGGCTTCTACAATCCATGTCACTTATCAAACTTTATAACACAAATCACATGATCACTTATAACTTATCATAACAAGAAATCTTCAATTACAAAAGTAAAACGAAGAGTATACCTCAATTAGCCCAATTATGATCCAAGATCACAAGTCGCTCCTTAGCAACTTTAGCCCCTCCTTTCGACGTTCCAATCCACTCCAAGCAACCCTTGAAGCATGAATAACTCATCTTCAAGTTTCAACTTCAAAGTTCAATAACCCCTTAGGTTTTCGCCATGCGACTAATACAAACGCCTCTTTTCCGGATCTTTCTATGAGGAACACTTACAATACCCTTAGGTACCTTGGTTTAAAGTGGGAGATTATTGGACAACAATTGCAAATTTTTCTCTTGAAACCCTCCCTATAGCCGAGAGCCTCTAAGTGAAGAACACAAAACTCTTGAAATTTCTCTAAGTGTAAAAGTCATCTAGCACTAGTAGGATGAATATATAACCAATTGGAGGGTTAGGATTAGAACAATTGTGTGGCTTGGATGAGTTTCACATGGATCAAGTCTAGGTGGCCTTTGACTTAGTCAACTTTGTCAAGCTTCAAGACTAGCAAGACTTGGTCATTTAATTTATGGTCAAAAGACCATTCTAACCATGACAATTTCGCCCATGACCATAGGGTGACACGTGTCGCCTCCGATTCGTCATGATATTTCGTTTCCGACAATTCCATAATTCGATAAATTTTTTTACTCGCCTCAAACCTTAACATTTGAGTTCTTACGCGTTCTTAGAAACATATCCTCAAATATTTCCGGTGTAACATTCTTCCCCTTAGAAACATTCGTCCCGAATGTTCTTTCGAGTCCAACTTTAAGATAGCGACAAAGTCTTCTTTTACCACCCTACATACCAATAATACCACACGAGGCCACGTATAATACTCATACCAAAATGTCAAATCAACCCCACGTGTCAACATTGGTTATCGCGATAAAGCTTCCACGACTCGAGCTTACTAGTAATCTTCCCCGTAAGCTTCGCTTATCCACGGCCACAATCAAGTCTGCTCAAATAATCGAACCTCGCCTATGTCGAGTATCCAACCGCGATCTACACTTTCTTACATACAAGGCCTCCTGCAGGCCATCTGAATCGGAAGGGTGTCTATAACACAACGAGAGGCAATAACCCTCCGCCATCTCAAATCAAGAACACAGCCCGCAACCTATCCTCGTTGTTCGATAGTACGCTCTGCTGTCCGTCGGTCGAGGGTGTAATGCAACACCGAGACTCACCGTGTCCTAAAACCCTTCAAAACCTCGAAGTTACATGTAATCGAGCTCATTTGGCCGGCATCATAAACGTAGGGACCCGTGCGCCTCACAATACCTCGCTATACAAGCTAGCATAATCCTCGGTAGAGTAAGTGGTCCCAACTGAAGAACACTACTGGTTTCGCCCTAATTACCATGACCCCGTGAGTCGCACTTCCTCTCGAGTACGATGCCACCGTAACAAGATCCATAATAAATACTTCTCATATCTAGGTTGGGATTTCAATCGCTCGCATAGCCCACTGGCTTCGTGCACAACCATGACTGCTACTAACTCGGACACTAAGCGGAACTCCGCTATGTCCCCTTTCGGTCATCTTACCCATTCATACATCCGAGGTCACGACACAACTTGGTCGACCTCGAGCGGTGTGAACAATAAGCACCGTATGCCTCCTTATAACTGGCGACTAGTCTGCAAAGACCGCACACGCATCTATCCTCATCTCACAAGACCATCCGGTGCTACTCAAATGCTCTTTCTCCTCTGAGAGCCGTATCTCGATACTGCGTATCATAACTCGATCTCATATGCCGCTCTTTACTTCTCAACAATGGAAGACTCGCAACCTCTCGGATCTGAACTTCATTAACCTTGAAACAAATAATCGAACCCTAGGCTCGGTAACTAAAGAATCTCACCGACCACATCCTGCCTATCTGTCGCCCATCCGCACTACCCTTAGTCCACGCGACAAAGAGTATCAGAATCTTGGCTTTCCCCGGATGGTATAGGATATCAATATCACAATCCTTGAGTAACTCTAACCACCATCGCTGTCGCAAATTCTACTGCCTCAGTCTGCAGATATACCGGAGGCTTTTGTGGTCTGCACAAGTATCCACATGAAGTCTGTATATACGTCATGCCCCCTAAATCTTCAAGGCATGATTTAATCGCCACTCTCTAAATCGTGAGTGGCGATTTCCTTTCCCGCCTCCCTAACTACCGGAAAACATAGGTTCTAGCCTTATCGGGTTGCGTCAGCACACAACCTAGCCCAATACCCAACGTGTTGTAATAATAACCTAATCCTCTAGTCTCACAGGAGGGGTTAGAACTGTAGTCGTGGTCAACTTATCTTCCAATAACTGAAAGCCTTTCTCATTCCTGCGAAATATTCGGGTATCCTTAATCTCACTTACGGTTCCCGATTCCTTTTTGTCAAACCAAGCTTGGTCACTAACTTAGACTTAATTCCTTTGCTTGCCTCACGGCTAAGACTTCATCAATCACATTCTAGGGGAGGTTTCCTTGGTCTCACAAGTAGTAACCCGGTTTTCCTTTCCGATTCAGAGCTATAACTAGGTGTTACCACCCTTTTCTCGAAATGTTCTTCGCCCATTATCTACTAATGGTCTTTACACTAGTCCGGGTAAACATACCTCGTGCAACCTACATTTATATCTTTACGCTACTTCGACCAATTAAATGCGCCGCTCTTAATTACCCCAACACAACACTTTTCCCCACGGTTATCTACAACTGTAACCTATGGTATGACGATACCGAAGACCTTACCAGTCTTATATCCTTCGTCTAACAACATGGGTACACGCAACCCCATAATACGCAAAACTGACCTTTTACGTGGGGAAGAGAACTTATCTCCCTTTCTTAAACTTTCCTTGGAGTCACAACCCTAATCACAGGGTCCTCTTGCGGTCCAGTAATTAGCTAATCGTCACGCACCGCCTTAAAGTCATGCAGATTTTCAAACCTACCAAAGATGCCCTCAGCTTTCTGCCGGCAGCACTCGTACTTATCTTATTCATGCCTTGCATATTTTCCTGAAATTATCTGGAAGGTCGTGGCCCTGACCGCCACACCAAACCAACTCCAAGTACTTCCAAGGGCACTTAACACAACTTCCTCCAAATTCAATTATTACATACTTTCTGCGTCAATTTACCCCAAGTGAACAAGTCACACAGACTTAAAAAGAAAACAATGCCACAGAAGGAAGGATAATTCACTGGTTACCACCACTTCTCTTCCTTTCCACTCGAGCAAACTGCCAGGAAAGCGTACCGAATCATCTCTCTTATGTAGTCCACGTTGGCATAACAAGAGGCCAACTAGCCCGAACTCATAATGACCTCAATGCATCATAATACTCTGCTGGGTCCAACGACTTTATCGTTACCGTCGATTATTATCTAACCGCTCTACCACCCAACACTCACGGTGTAGTCACCTGAAAGGTCCTCGTGGATTCAGTTCCATTTCCTTACTCTTGGTTGCTCTCTTTCTTCGGTCGTACTTCTTCCGTACTCCCAAACTTATTCTAGCTTACATACATAAATTCCATACTAACTCTGGCCTCCACTCCTTGGAGTTACTAAATTAAACAACATAAGGCCAGTTCCGGCTCTCACAACCTGGTTCCGGTGGAACACGTCCACGAACCCATAAAATGATTAACTAAATTTGGGTCTTGCACCCTCGTGACCCTGTCACGTAGCGGGACTACTACCAACTGATCCCATTTCCTTTCAAGTTATGGGGCGACCCTTAATAGATCCCCAACTCGACTCGGCGTCGCACTTAACTCTTTTCCTAGGTCTGTCTTAACTTTTCACTACCCGAGAAGGCCTTATATACCTAAGGTCTCGGTGGTTATCAACATTTTTAGGCTCGCAATTTCCATGCTCCAAGCCTATCTTATCAGCCCCCCGTAACCGGGTACAAGAACTTCTCGTAATACCATAATCGTGTTGTCTTGACCACAACAACCATACTTTCTTCGTTCGGATCTCGCCCGTACAATTCCCTTAAGCATACCACGTAGCTTAAGTTACTATCATAGTCTTCCACTTAGTCTCTTAATAATAACTTCTTAAGGGTCCATTACCTTTTCCGATAACTCATCATTTCCTAATTATCTCAAATTAGCACGTAAAACCTTGATGAGAATTCATTTAACTGTTTCATACCTTCCCGGTATTTATTTAGTCCCTTCCAAATCCTGGTAATCTAAATCATTCTAGGCAACACGCGTCTGACCCTCATACATAAATTCGCACAGTTGTATGTCACAATACCAACTACAACCATTACCAACCTGGATACGCAATCCACGTAATCCTTCCTGGGTCACTGCTGCCTTTCTCATAGCTGCAAACAATCATAACTTGTTAGGGAGAGACGACCCTAACCATACAGCTCTATCGCACGATCTTAGAGTGAGAAGAATGGAAACCAACCCTAAATGTCCTGCAGCCTCCTGATTATAGATGTGGTGCACAACACACCGATAATCAAGACTCTACTTAGACACGGTCTGTAGACACTTTCCGAGGACTAACTGCTCTGATACCACTTTTGTCACGACCCGACCCGGGCATGGCGGTGCCCTACACAGGCACCATCGGTATAAATCGAGAGAATAGCGAATGAACATACATATAACTTAGACAAGAACAACAAATGACTAGCCGATAAGGCCACCTTCCGTAAAAAAATACTCAATCCGTAAATAGAAAGACATTTTTATTTCTTTACAACCCAATCCACAATGTGACTACGCACTCTAAGAATAACAACTCTGGCGGGGCGGGGCCGCCATACCCTGAATGTACAATAACCGACAATACCGGGGATAAGCCTCCGAAATGAAGGAGCTTCTCAGCGGTGAGCGATGATCCAAGAGCGAGGATCAGCAACAGTACTCTACATGCGGCGTGACGCAAGGCGAGAAGTCGATCTGACATGTACCAAATATGTGGCGAAATGCGTCAGAATGAAATCATAAGTCTAAAATAAAGCGGAGACATGTATGATTACTCGATTAACGATACAATGTGCCTTACTAACAATGAGAGTAAATAGGTGAATACTTACAATATCTAAAGTAGGAGGCTCACGATCAAAGCGAGGATCACCCGCCCGCAGATGTCATTAAGCAATCCTATTCTCGGGACTATTTCACGCGTAGATCGCGTGGACCCGCATGAGGTATTCCTCGCGTAAATAGTACACCGCACGGGACTATTTCACCGCATAAGCCCATAAGGACTCGCGTGAGGTATTCCTCGCGTCATGGGTAGCAAATCCACTAAAGCAGTGGTATAACGCCTTGGGGTTTACCCTCATTTATACTCTTACCCCAAGCGGGTGGTATAACGTCTTGGGGTTTACCCTCATTTATACTCTTACCCTAGCTCAACCGCCATCATACATAACATAAGCCCTACCGCTTATCATACAATAAATAAGCAAGTTAAGAAATCCCCCTAACTTCTTATTAGCCTTATTCATATACATTCTCATTTTAGTTTACTTAAGGCACTAACATGTCATTATAAAATCCGGGAATTTAACCCAAAGTACTACGTACTTCTATTCTTTTAAAAATGACTCTTTTTCATATATAACTTCCAAAATACTAATAACCGTAGTATCAAGTCATAACTACTTTTCAAGACAAGTCACGATACCTTTTAGAAATACATTTAGGCTTCTAAATCAAGTGACTTCTTTCTTTTAAAACCTTAGGCAATTGATGCCTTAAATCAAATTGCCTTTCAATAAATCAAGCCATTTATCTTTCCATAAAGCCAATATAACCAATAAAGTCGTTATATTCACTTTATGCATTAGTCAAGTACAATTTCCTATCCAAGGGACTTATACGTTTAAAACGAAACAAGTATCGCATACTTTAAAACTCTTCAAGTCCCTTAACATACTTAAATTACTTAGAGTAAACCACTCTTTAAACTTTCCATAAAAACAAGTATCAAAATACTTTCAACATACTTAAAGTCTCTTAACTTTGAAAACCAAGATATCCTTAACATTTAAACAAGTGAGTTAATTCCCTAACTCAATCAACTTGGACATTCCTAAAATAAGCCAAGGATGTCAAAGTGACTAGATTGTCAAAATCTTGACGTCACCGTACTATATACGTGAAACTAGTCATGCTCAAAAGATAGGAAAAGTTCCACATACCTCTTGGTTTAATCCACTTGCTAAATCCAATCGCGTCGTAGTATGTCAACCTATAATGACCGTAGTGCGTCTATTAACTTCTAGTTTCAAACGTAGAATATTCCAAGTGCAAGTCACTAAATTCTACGGAAAATCGGACAGCACTTCCTTTGTTTTTACTAACTTTGCCACCTTTTCCAAGGTCGAAATACAATAACCAAACAGCCCCAATTGGCTCACAACAAAATGAAGGTAATCCAATGCAAATGAATAACCAAATGACCGATTGGCTCACGATAATATAGAAGGTAATCAATGCAAATGAATAACCAAACAGCCCCAATTGGCTCACAATAATATAGAAGGTAATCCAATGCAAATGAATAACCAAACAGCCCCAATTGGCTCACAATAATATAGAAGGTAATCCAATGCAAATGAATAACCAAATAGCCCCAATTGGCTCACAATAATATAACAATACCAATTCTTATTCAATTTCCATTTCAATCCAAATTGGTAGCATAATAAGATATCAAGCCGCAATTGATTCTAGCTACTACATTCTCCAAGTAGGTAACATGCGACAATTCAATTTATCGATCAAATTGGATTTCAATTTCAAATGGCTAAAATATGACATTTTCGGTTCTAGGCTTCTACAATCCATGTCACTTATCAAACTTTATAACACAAATCACATGATCACTTATAACTTATCATAACAAGAAATCTTCAATTACAAAAGTAAAACGAAGAGTATACCTCAATTAGCCCAATTATGATCCAAGATCACCTCCTTAGCAACTTTAGCCCCTCCTTTCGACGTTCCAATCCACTCCAAGCAACCCTTAGAAGCTTATGAATAACTCATCTTCAAGTTTCAACTTCAAAGTTCAATAACCCCTTAGGTTTTCGCCTTGCGACTAATACGAAAACGCCTCTTTTCCGGGATCTTTCTATTGAGGAACACTTACAATACCCTTAGGTACCTTGGTTTAAAGTGGGGAGATTATTGGACAACAATTGCAAATTTTTCTCTTGAAACCCTCCCTATGGCCGAGAGCCTCTAAGTGAAGAACACAAAACTCTTGAAATTTCTCTAAGTGTAAAAGTCATCTAGCACTAGTAGGATGAATATATAACCAATTGGAGGGTTAGGATTAGAACAATTGTGTGACTTGGATGAGTTTCACATGGATCAAGTCTAGGTGGCCTTTGACTTAGTCAACTTTGTCAAGCTTCAAGACTAGCAAGACTTGGTCATTTAATTTATGGTCAAAAGACCATTCTAACCATGACAATTTCGTCCATGACCATAAGGGGGGTGACACGTGTCGCCTCCGATTCGTCCTTGATATTTCGTTTTCTGACAATTCCATAATTCCGATAAATTTTTTTACTCGTCTCAAACCTTAACATTTGAGTTCTTACGTACGTTCTTAGAAACATATCCTGAAATATTTCCGGGGTGTAACAATTTGACTCATCCGCTCGTGGAACTCCTTCTCTAGCGCGGTGAGCCTTACCAGGTCTGCTTTCGGTATTGTAGACTCTGTATTCTCTGCGTCTACTACGAAAGTCCCATGTACTTCAATGACCTCTGGGTTATTTACCGGGCGACTACTTGATGCTGTCTTGGATTGCTAGTTTAAGAATTTTTTCATGTGCTCCATTATGACATTGTTTGATACCAAGACTGCGGCTAGGACCACCTCTAATAGGGACCCCTCATTTTTGAACATCTCTTCTACCTTAGAGTATGTGTGTCTCTTTCTTTTCTTGGGGTACCACTCTTTAGGCCATACCTATTTGCTCTCCGCTGAGTGGCTTTGCATCTTCCTCAACCAAGGGTTTGTTGAGGGCCTCTTTCAGGAGTGCTATCATTTCCTCTCTTAACTTTTGTATCTCCAGCCCTAGGTGGTTTTCTCTGTTAGAGCTTCGTAAGTCCGTTGATTGTGTCTTTGGTTTCGGACGGGACAATGCTTCCAGATACGCTGCTGGTTTGGTTGGCCATAACCGGGATTTTATTTGATAGACTGATTCTTCTTGTATGTATGAGAGTTTCGAGCAACGAATCAGGACAACACCATAATTTTATATCCCCACAGACGACGCCAAATTATTTTCCGATGAAATTCATTTTAATAAAAAATACAGTTAGAGATTTGTATTTTAGAAAGACAAGTGAGTTATATTCGATCCAGAGAACCCCTAAACGATCTGACATTATATCATAGGTGATGAATAAGTAAATAAGCGAATAAATGAATAAGGAAATAATATGAACAAGGAAGCTTTGATTCGGAACTATTAATGAAAAATAATAGACCTGTGCTAACTTTTAGTGGATTGCTCTGAGAGAATATAATTTAGGTTACAAGTTTGAGCTTAGAGAATACAATGTGTGGCTCCTTCCCTCCTAAGTCTCTCATATATAAGACAAAATCAGATTATTATACCCCCTAAAGTTATGACGATGTGAGCGTGTTGATGTCACTGAACACACGCACGCCGCAACGCTCTGATCATGAAGAGTTGACGTGATGAGAGTTGTTGAAAGTAGAGGACAACTGTGTGAGGAACCGGAGCTATTGAGATATCCGGATGCACTAATCCACTCGGAGACGTTCTTACCCAATATAAATATATTCAATATAGCATTCAGATTCATATATTTTAATCAAGCTTGTTGTGTTTGTAGTATGCAGTGAAACTAATAATGCTATAGTAATTAGGACAGTTAATCTAAACCTATTCTCTGAATGACTACTTTCGCTCCTCAAATGTGAACTAAGTACTCCCTCTATTCCAATATATGAGATACAGTTCAGATTTGGATTTCGAGGATCAAACTTATTTATTTTGATCGTCAATTCGGACATATAATTTTTAAGTTTTTTGAAAAATAATTCAAATATTTAGAACCTACCTAAAATGTACTATAATTTACACTAATTTTCAGTTTAAAATATTTAAGGCACATACAAATAAATTATGGTAAAAAATTTCTTATTTGACAATCAAAATTCGAAGTGTATCACGTAAAAATTGTAATAGAGAAGAAATGAAGCAATATTTACAAGAAATAGAATGCAATGATTTCATGGAAAACTTTTTCCACATCAAGCACATACATGGGTGTAGATTAACGAGCCAAAGTTGTGGGGGCATTAACTAATTCAAATCAAAGCCAAAAATGCTTGTGCTGTAGCACGGAGGATAAGGACGCCACATCCGCCAAGATAAGAAAGTGACGGTGACCTAATTTTATTCCATCGTCACCTTATTCCTCTTTCCACTCCACATATAATGTCTGCTTTGATCATTGCATGCACTTTAGTTTTTCAATGACGTACTAATGTGTAGTACTACTCGTACTCGCTCACACAAATGCTTTGATGACGGGAAAATTCCGAAGGTGAAATTCCCACTTGTATCCGAGGTTCCTTGGTCAATCGGGTTGTAAATTGAGGAATATGCATGAGTGACAGTCCTCCAAGAGAGAGGACCAACGGGACACGAATCCAGCAACAATCCTTACAATATTTCAGCAAAAAATTATCACCACACGGATTCGAACCCACGACGTCGGGTGTTTCCACCCTAATCACCTTGCCACTTACCAATTCGTCCGTGCCCCTGGGGCCGCTCACACAAATGCTGACACAACAAAGAGAAGAAATATTCACACAAATGGTATTCCAACTTCCCTTTTTATGTAATTTTATTTGACCGAGTCACCAAATTTGAGAAAGAAAAAAAGAATTTGAAAATTATAGTTTCAAATAAATCATAACTATTTGTGTGATCATTAGAGTTAAATAAAAAAATTAAAGTTAAATAATTTTTAAATATATATAAAAAAAAAAGTATAGTTTTTTCGAGACAACTAAAAAGAAAAATTGATCACAAAAATTGAGATAGAAAAACTAAGTATAAGAAGATTATCTCAATTTCATGTCATGATAATTGCTTGAATTATATTTTTCCTTTACTGTACAAAAGCAGAGATGGATGGTGAGGCACGAGTGCGTAATAAGTAACTACATCTGGTCGCATGTGCTTATGTATTAGCTCGGCAGGGCGGTTGAGGAGTTGCAATGCAAGAAGTATAAGTCTCCTGGGAGCTAGATCCTGTTATAACCTAATAAAAAAGGATGGTAACGGAACGTAAAGAGATAACCTTTCTTTGACTATGGTAAACATTTTTATTGATTGTGCCTTTTTAGTGGTAAATTTTTCGTGTTAAAATCTTGTTTCCTCTCGAATTGTTTCAAAACCCGGGTCCAATGCATAAGGGAGAACTCCTCGGATACCCATAAGCGGAAAGAATAGATCTTTCCTACCCCGGACCACAACTCATGTCGAGATGAAGTCATTTATTATCCATTGTGTATCCTTCTCTTTAAGATTCGCGAAGGAAAGGGACCACTCTCTTTGATTCGGTTAGGAAAATCTGGTAGATGGTTTTTGAGATCATCTTTTCGACTATCAATAGACAAGAATGGGGGACCTCTGATTTTCCAGAGATGTTTGAGAATCCACCACTGTAACAATAGGTTGCACCCCTGAAAATACCTAAGTTGATTTTTGCATCTATCCAAGGCTTGGTATATATCAACGAAGATAACTGGGACTATATCACAGTATTTGGTTCCCTTGTTGGCTACACCGTAGAAGATGACATGGACTACTGAGATGACTCAGGTATTTATAGCGAGGTAGGGATTTTGAGGCAATACCGTGGTAACTAGCAAACAAATGGCAAACGCTAAGGGTCGGGTGACATTCAAATATCTGAAAGTGTGGAACTCTACAGAATGGTTTGTGAACCCTCATTTACTCCTGAAACGTTGGTACAAATCTCAGAAGGTTACCGTTTCCCCGGAAACCCAGGAGGCTTGGGCTAAGGATATTATTTTCACAATTTCGGCTATCGGAGCTAGGGGTTGTAATCGGGTTTCTTTATCCTTCTTAGATAGGTTCCATTACTGTCTATGACATCTCAGATTTCTTCCAAGGTCGGGGTCATCTCTATGAGCCCGAACATAAACATCATCCTATCATTATCCAGTACTCAGTTAGGATCTCGATAAGCTCTTTACAACCCGTCATAGTCTTGAGAGAGGGTAAGTATACTAGACAGCAGGTGATCTCTCTACGGTGCTTGTCGTCTAAATCAAACCATCACATTGTCACCAGTTCTGGCGATCCCAGGACCATATTAAAATGGAGGTTGGTATACATCTACACAGAAAACGCACAATTAGGCCCCACCCCTCGGATAATAGTTTAATCCATATGGCACAAGTCATGTTCGCACATAACACATAGTTGGATGAGCGTATCCTCGGTCGCCGACCACGCGGATACGAAAGTTAGTCTTTCTAATAGGTCCAAGTAGGTCTGACATATCCGAATCTGTCTAGGTCAGTATATGCTAGTTCAGTAGGGATTTGGCTTAGCTCTATCCTAATTGTACTAGAGTGGGCTTAATCAAATGACTTGGATATCGGGAAGACTGCCTGTGGTGAACCGTTGTTGATTGTTGGACGACAACGAACCAACTAAATCTTTAACAAGTTTCAAAGAAATATTTTTGATTTTTTTACTAGAGGACAATTGTGAATCCGCATAATCGTCTTTGTGCACATATGCAAGTGAGTGTGTGATTTGCCATTTGGTGGAAAATGATATGCATGAATGACAATTTATATTGCAATATATAAACACATAAGTAATTTAAAAGGTAATTTTATATTATTGGAACCCTTATGTTTTGAACCTAATTAATCTGCAGCAGAGTCACCATCTGTTACGATTCACTTTTACGCGAATGCATAAAAGCTACTGGATAACTTGTGAACCCTTGCAATTATTTATTTTTTAGAGTCGTCACCTACTTTATAAGGAAAAATAGGAAAACCATATTAAAAGGGGGTTTTTTAAAATAAAATAAAAATCTTAAATTAAATTAGAATTCGTGTAAGGGTTCAAATGATCCCCGTGAAAGATATTAGGCACCCTGATATTAAGAATTCATAAAATACGTTTGATTTCAGATCTTATATAATAGAAAATTGCTTAGTGTTTAAAATATTATAAATAATTGTCATTCAAATCATTTTCCGCCTAAGTAAAACTTTTCTCCCTCACTAAAAAAAAAATTAAACACGAAATCCACTTTGCAAAATTCCTTCTTTTTTTGGACAATATAACTTCTTTTGTTTTTTTATCAAAAGGATAATAAAATACTTGTTTCTTTTATGTAAAGTAGAGATTTAGAAAAATAACTTTAATAAAATAAAATAAAATCTTTATTTTTATTTTTATTTTTATTTTTAAAAAGGACAACCAATAGAAGGTTTGTTCCTTTAACCCGAATTATAGCTTAATAAAGGATTTCCCACTTTATTGAAAACAAATAAAAATGAATTAATTCAAGACTTCATTTAAACTTGTGCCAAGTTTTGGAAAAAAAATTAACAAGTTTAAACCAATTTATCTCAAATCAATCTTAAGTTAGTCTTTTGAAATTGTGTTTAAAAAAGCATGTACCATAAGAGAAATGGCCGAGAATATTTAAAACATATTCTTATTATCCGAAAGAAACGATTCTTTATTTTTTAAAAGCGAATAAAATATAGCAAGTCTTATAACTAGGTTTTAATTTATGGTTCCAATAATACTCATGTGTTTTTACAAGTAGCAAATATATATACAAGAAAATGAAAAATAAAGCAAAACGGACTGGTGAATATACCAGCCCACCAGTTCTCGTTATAAAAGAAAATCCTAAATTTATCTAGACCATTTTTATCCATGGTTGGTCCTTCTGCCATTTTTACCCATGACTGGGTCTTCGGACAGCTTTTGGATTCGATGAGAATGATGTATTGTTGGGCCCTCAGGCACAACGGCTCAAGCAGCGCGCAAAATAGAGGGATGTGGCCCTCGCGGACCCATGGTCATGCAACAAAGAAGGTAAACAAAAGGGGGAGAACATATCAAAGACACCTCAGGGTACAGGACAGTTGGTAAATTAAGCAAGATGGAGAAAACAAAAGTCCAAGCACAGATACACATACGCCTTACTGTGATTTGTACATATGACCAATAGACCAAACGTATAGGCAGGTTCAATCCCAAGTCTAGATGGACAGATCCAGCATAGGATATTCTAAAATAAACATACAGGGGTGGACATATACACTAAACTGGCTAGCATTCTTTAAAGTCTTTAAATCAGATAAAGTTCAAGAGAAACATATCTAGTTACCAGATATGTTCAGAAGATACCAAAACAAGGAACCAATTCATGCATTATCCTTACATAACAAAATCAGGTGCAGAGATGGACATAGCATGTTTAACCAGACTCAGAAATGTATGAGCAGGATCAGATAATCACTTTAAGGGCTATTATTCCTTAACATGAGTATCATCTAAACAACTTAACAGGTGAGACATGTACTAGATAATCTAAGAGATGACATAGACTAGCATGGAGATATTCTCTCATCCAGATATGCAAGGGCAATGCAGAACAATTCAGCAGGTATAGGAGGCAAGGAGATGGGCAGGGTGTCATCTTAGAGTGGCATCTTCAAGGACACAGAATCAACTAGTCTAGGCAGGACACACACAAAGCCTTATTCATATTGTCACTAGGCATAAGGACATTCAAACAAGCAAATGCATCATGAATGAGGACCAGCAAATATCTAAGTGACAAACTAATGTCAAACAAATAGGAACAGGCACATACACCAAATCATGATGGATATGAATGCCATAAAAATGACAAATTGAAAACAATATTCCAAATATTCTAGGTTGTAAGCATTTGGGGGGAGAAAGACACGTATACTCATGATTCAAGCCTAATTTTGGGTGATACTAATTTCCTTTTTGAATGGACATACTATGACTAACAGAACACATATGCAGGACCTAAACTTGATCATTTAAATGCAGCATATAGCGATTGCAATCATTCTTCTTGGATCATGATAAGGCAAATAGGCTATGGATTCAGCGGAAACATACACAATCATATTTAGACCATATTAATTATGCTAATACCTTGAAGAATAAACCAGACCTAACACGGGATGAGGGTCTGCAGATACAGGAAATATATGGGCTAAACTAAACATGCATATGTTATCAAGATAAGTAAAAATAGGCTATGACATGGCTCAGGAGGTTATATGAACAGGACATAGGTCTAGCAGTCTAACAAATTACAATTAAGGACCAACCAAATCCCTATTTAGAGGTAGGAACCCACTGAAAGACTCAGCCAGACAACCTATCCACAAATTCTTTGAGTACAACATGATTACACACTTCCAATAAAGACAAACATACAAAACTCTCTATGGCATTTAAACCCCAAATTCATAAAAAGACAAGTACATAGCTTTGAGATGCCTAGTGATAAGGATTCAGGGCTGAATGTATTCTATACCAATCATTTAGCCACAGACAGTGTACAAAGCAGGTTAACACACAAATTTTCAGATTATTAACATGAACTCCAATTATGAGAACTCAAAATAGGTAAATGATAGTATAGACACATCTTAAACACAGACCAAGACTTCTATAGCAAGATTAAATATTCTTATCATGCCAGTACCCAGCTATTGTACGTCATGGTTCATTAAACAAATGCTAGACTAACTTCGTCCTTACTTCATTTTAACATGATCTGAATACAACATATGTTGTCTATATCATGCCGTTTGAGATTAACATACTCAATACACTATACTAAGAGTAACTTTAAACAACAACTACAGGATAAAATGCTTGAGTCAATCAAAGCAGGCTAATAATACATTTATTTTAAAGCATTAATCAATATATCATAAGATTCTACTTAATCAGAGGTTAACACAACCACTCATAACATATTAATCAAGAAAACCTAGAACACAGACGCATTATCATTAATCATAACATTCAAGATCGTTTGCTTTTCATTCTCAAATGAGACAAATCTCCTTAATGGGAGATTCAGATCGTAGAAGAGGAGACGAAGAAGACAAGGGTCATTAAGACCCTTGCCTAAAAAGCTCGACCAAATCCTGCAATAGGCGAAAGGCCTCTGCTCTTGAACGAAATGAGCCTCTTCATTGGTTTAAAATACCATTGGCCGGGTCAGATCTGAATTGGACCGGACTCAGCCGAGATTTAAGAGACAAGGCCCAAATAAATTAAATAAAAATGGTGGGGTAAAGGAGGTCAATTTTGCAAATGTGTGTGTGAATTGATTTAGTAGAGGACACTTTAATTTCAATTGTGATCAAAATTGGCCAATTAAAACCAATCAAGGCTGAAATTAAAACGAAAACCAAATAAGGCATGAAATCCTTTACAACTAAAATTCAAATTAGGAATAAAAGTGAGATAATATTTGACACAGTATTTAATTAATCAAATTTCCTTAATTTTATGGAGTAAAACATTACCAATTTTAATACAATTAATTAAATAATTATCCTATTTAATTTATAGAAATTGATAGATATTTCTTAAAAATATATAAAAATATGCAAATGATATACAATAATATATTCGATAATATTTTACCAAATAACATGGAAAAATATTATCGAAATAATTTCATAAAATTATTTTTGGTTTTTAAATGCATATTTTACTCCGTTCGTAACTTAGAAACTCTGAATAATTAAGTAAAGTATTGGAGGGTAAAAATTAGGTGTCAATAGGTGGCCGAGGGGATAGAGTCTGAGGTGGTGGAAGAGTAGGTGGCGGTAGAGGCCTCCATCTAGTAGATGAGACTGACGACCATGCTTCCAATCCCGCTCCAGCCAGCAGCATCCATCGACTTCAGACGTCCTGTCGATTTCGCCCACCCGTCGACTTCTTATCGACCGTCAACACCTCTATATACACCGACACAACTATTTTCAGATGTACTTAGGTTTTCATCCAAACAGAGCCAGAATGTGTATGTTGGTGTACGTGATGACATAAATTGGGATTCATATGACGTTCAGTGCCAGCGCAACGGCCAAATCGTGATCTACAGGGTGGCAAGGAACTACAGTACGACTTCTCATTCATAGACTTTGAGGGTTTTCTTATCTCAGGGGTAATTGTTTAAATACTTATACTGATTATTTTATAATTTTTCATATCTTAGGCTTATTTTATAACAATAAAACGTTAAATCAAACCCTAAAAAGTAAAACACTTAAACCTAACAAGTTTTCAAATAAAACTTACTTTTGGCAGTTTACAACCCCTAAATGACGTTCCGAACGTTTAGGTATCCTTGATGTATTGAGCCTACACTAATATTCACATAAAAAAATATCAAGTTCTATATAAAATATTGATATTCAGGAGTATTACATGACTAATCTTTGGTCAAACTATGAAAAAAAAGTGAATTTTAAATCTTTGAAATTATACCAAGTGTTGGAAAATTTAAAATACCTCTACTGCGCAGTAATTTCCTGCGCAAAAGGACTTAACACCGTTGTTACGGTTAAATCCTTTTGCACAGTAATTTTCTGCACAAAAAATACTTTTATCACATTTGTTTTTGAAATATTTTAATTAATTTTCTTTATTTTTGAGTTATTTAAATTCCGGACTATATATATGTTTTAGACCTCAATTTCTGGTGCTACTGCAAAAGTGTGTCTGCGTCACCTTGGTCAATTTAGTTCTCATCCACTTTGCCACTTGCTTCTTTATTGGAACTTTGCACTTACTCGGAAAATAGAAATTGCAAAAATAAGGATATATTTATGGAAAAATAAGATTTTGAAAGAGATAGGCCATCAAGATATTGAGAAAAGATAAAGGAGAATCCAACGGCTGAGGAGCAATCATCCGCGGTGACCCGGAGCCGCTTTCGCCCAATACTTGGGGAGTCTAACCCAACCACACATGATAACAACTAACAATCTCTCCAAACTCTACTTTACCCAACCAAAAATTACCCACTAAGCAACCTCATATTACATTTATTTTTCTTCGGTCTAAACCATTATTGTATTATGGCCGTCTTGGATCCGCTCGGCGCAGTCTTCTGCATGAGCCTCCAAAAATAAAAATTTAGGATTTTTTTTTCCTTTTTTACAAAATAAGATAATAAAATTTCTTCAGAATGCTCATAATTCGCAGATCTTAAATTTCGATTAAGGATTCACTTTTACGACTGTAATGCGACCTCAAAATGTTTGAGACGTCCCTGATTATTAAGTCATTTTCATTTGTTGCATCAAATAATATATCTTAAATTCCTTAGATTTTATGATCCAAACTAATTTAAATTTATATTATATAAATCAATCAAAAAGTACTTAAATTCTGATTAAAATACATAAATTTTATTCATTCTATCACACTCTTCTAAAAAAGAAGTTTATATATATATATCAAGAATATAAAATAATATTTACATTATCAAGTCAATTTAAAAAAAATGTAAGGATAATATTCATAAAAGGTGAAATTTATAATTTGAAGTATGGCAAACTACCAACTGAAATAGGTAAAGATATGAACTGATAAGTTAAAATTCTAAAAAAAATATTAACACAACTGAACTCTAGTTAACTGCATACTTAAGTGACAAAAGAAAGTTAGTGGTTACTCTTCTTTATATATACGCCTTTCGTTCTACTTTCATGCCTGTACTCTTCATCTTCTTATCTCTCTCTCCTCTTTCTTGCTAAGTTTCTGTGTTGGGACCAAAAACAATTTGATATTCTCCCTATTAATAAGTCTTAACTGATATTTTTCCGTGCCTTAGTGAGGCATTGGTACATAAGCTATACTACCATTTATCAAGAATCATGAGTTGTAATGGTTGTCGAGTCCTTCGAAAGGGATGCAGTGAGAACTGTACTCTTAGACTCTGTTTGCAATGGATTGAAACCCCTGAAGCTCAGGGCCATGCCACCAGTTTTGTAGCTAAATTCTTCGGCCGTGCCTGCCTCATGTCCTTTATTTCCGCTGTCCCACAAAACCAACGGCCTGGTACGTGGTAAATTTCTTCAAATTTATCTTAGATGTGCTCCAAGCTTAATTTTTGCTTACACTATCAGTACAATTTAATTTGTTGTAGCTGGTTGTCTACATTATTTTTTGTGTTACCTATAATTAGCTTTAGGTGTAACGTTTATTTTATACTATTAGTATAATTGAGATACTTTGGTAAGTTTGCTAACAGCGAAAGGTATAAAGTATTTTTTATCCATTTTCTAGTAGTTTAGGAACTTTTTGGATTTTTTTTTTGGATGAAGGGAGCGTCGGAGGAAGTAACGTTCGAAATCTGAGAATAAGGCAGAATGCATCTGATGAACTCTTGTCGTCCGACCCTTTCCTGATCACGCACATAGCGAAAACTGGATTTTTTTGGACCAAAAATCGAACGGGAAGCAGTTGTGTTCTATTTTCAGGAGCATTTTGACTCATTTCCGTTTAATATTTTATCTTCTAATTCCTTCAATCCCTGAACTGAGAATCTTGATCTATTTGACAGGTCTATTTCAATCCTTATTATATGAAGCTGTTGGAAGGACAGTTAACCCAGTAAACGGAGTTGTGGGACTATTATGGACAGGCAATTGGCACGTATGTAAGGCCGCGGTGGAAACCGTCCTCCGCGGCGGCACATTGCGGCCGATCCCAGATTTTATGGGAAACACACTAGCACTCAATGAGGCATCTGATTGCACGGGATCGAACAAGCAAAAACGGTGTCATTCATCAGATGAAATAGAAGCTAATGAGTTCCAGTTGGCAGATCTTGATTTCAGTTTATTAACACGAGATTTTCAGAGTCAAATGGTGTATAGTCCTTCACCGGAGAAAGGGCAAATGGGATCTCCGTCGATGAATTCACAGGAATCTGTTGTAACCACTATGTGTTTTGAGAATGGTCTCGCAGATCAACAAGGACAAGAACCTAGACTATTGAGCTTGTTCAGTTAGGTTTTTATTAGTACCTTCTTAACTTTTGTTCTTTAATGACGATGGCTTTTCACGGAAATAGACTTTTTTATTTTTCTTTTCATTCCCGCACCTCATTTTGAAGGATCTATAGTGTTTTCACACTTCTTCTCCATCTTGAATTTACCGATCATAAGTAAAGGTATTTTACCAATGAGCAATCCTCACTCGTCTCACGAAAGATTGAGTTTTTCACTTTTTTTATGCATCACCGGGGCAGGATTTCCCTTTCTTTCTTATGGATAGTACTACATAAACAAGGGGGGAAATGAAAGTTTGCTAGTGATTCCTTCTTCTTTTGTTGTTCTTTAATTTATAGCTTTTTACTTTCTTTTTTATGTTGCATAACCAGTCTAATGAATATTGGACATGAATAGAATAATATGTTTCCTCTTTTTTTTTTTTTTGAATAATTGAATAATGTAGCTGCTAAGTAATGTAAATATAGTTAAACTTGGAAATAATGCATCCAATTGTTTTTACTGTTTTAGCTATAACCCGATGTTACGTTCTCCCAGACCGCATCTACATGAAAGAGAGTAGTAGAAGTTCTACTCGATGACATGTCAAAAGAAGAAAGAAAAAAAAGGGGATGGTGAGTGGTGACATGGTGCTAGTAAAGTCAAGATGCTTTATCTATAAGTTTTAGATAACGCAGATCGTTTTAGGAGACTCTAATGATTATAGATTGAAATTTGAACTTATCCATTTCAAATTATTTATCGATAGAGATTATAATTTAGATATAATTAAATAAGAGCAAAGTAGGTCAAATGTCTTTTCTAATTAATATTTCTTAAAAAGCTGGTAAACTAAAAAAAAATGACAAATAATTTGAGATAGAATTATTACAAAATTGTTGGATACAGTGACATACTGACATTTAATTAATCGATCACCATTACGTTACAAAAAGCTTGGGATTAAATATTCATTGTCCACAAAGAATCTTAATTAATTTGCTTTTATCTTTGGAAAACGGGCTGGATTGGAAGTTAAAATTCTACTCGTTAACCTGAAACTACCAATCATTTTGTTAATTTAGTTAAGAGCAAGCTGACAAAGCAAAAATTCTAGTTTGATCATAGCCATTGAATATGAGGAATTGCGTGGCAACACAGTTGTACGCATTGGAGGATTCCATATACTTCTCAGTCTCAATTTATATTATGTACTTTCATTTAACATGCATTTTAAAAAATAAAGGAAAACGTTTGAATCTGATGATCTAAAATAAGTCAAAAATATTTATGTGATTATAGATCATCTCGTTTTGCGTAAAAGGCAGGAGTGTGCATTCGGTTTTTCGGTTTGGATATTTTGGTGTCTGGTTTCTAAAAACTACAATCCAATCCGAATCAGAATAAGTTTGATTTGATTCGATTTTTCTCTTTTCGGTTCTGTCTTTTTCGATTTGATTATCAGGTTGCGTCATATAAGATAATTAACATAATCAAAATGACGAAAAAAACAAATATTCTAGAGAATGATAAGTAATCATGTCATATCTCGTAAATATATTTTTTATTATAAATCATAGGGTAAAATTTTATGAATACAATATTGAAAAGTATATATGTTGGGTCCCGGGGCTACAGATTAGTAAAAAACGTTAGATTAAAATCGCAAAAACTAGAACAACAAAAACTGTCACTGGATGTTGCCTTCAATGTTGTGTCAACATCTGAGGCAACATTGTGATAAAATAGTATAAACCTTTGTAGAGTAAATGCAGCGAAAAAAGTAAAAAGACACAATGTTTATATTTTCAATGGTATATATAAATATATCCCTTGATGATCGATGACCAAATAAATTACAATTACAAATAAATTTCTTTTTACAAATTGAGCGTTACAAACGAAAAAGAAATTACAAACAAAAATGAAATCGCAGATGACTTCGCCTAAAGTACAAAAGTCTAAAAGACAAAATACAACATCTTCATTACAATCGCTTGAAGAATAAGCTTAATCTAGAATAAAGATAGCAATTGTAATGTGAGACTAGATGTTGTTAAAACAACTTTAGGCTACGTGTGTTGATCTAATTTTCTAAGGTAAAATCCGAGAGCTCTCTTGACAATTCTTTTCTTTGTAAATCTGGATGATCGATACACTGAAGTTCCCCTCCAATTTATAGTGTGAAACTTCCCTTGAAATCCTCACTGATTGTTGCGGAGGTTGAGCAAAAGATGACAGCATCTTGGACCGAGTCTTCCTCCTGGAAATCCTCAACGACCGAACTCGTCATACTGTGCTTTCTCTCACGCTTTGATCAAGTCTTTCACCACGTTTTAAACACAACATTCTTGTAAGCTTGCTAGGTCATTTTACTCGCAGAATATCAATCGCCTAGGAAGAATAGACAAAACTGTTACAGAGATGTTGGCAGAAATATTGTCGCAACATCGCAGGCAACATTCTTGTCTACGCAAGAGATGTTGTCTTGAGATTTTTCAGATGTTGCCACAACATCCATCCAACATCAACAATCTCCCCCTTTTTTCTTTTCTTCACAAAACTCCATGCAATAAAAAAATGACTAGGATACTGAATCTTGATGTAGTCTTCAATAATCTAAGAAACAGTAAGATCAATGTTGTATTCCCCCTTAACCTACAGTTATAAATTTCAAGCAATGTTGTATCGATGTTTTTATTAGATAGGCGTTACACTCATGACTTACAGTTGATATGCAGTAAATAATCATAACATACCATAACATGTAACTATATCTAGCATTAACCAAAAACATCCCAAAAAATATTACAAAATAAAAAATAAGACAGTATCCAAATGTCTGTTAAAAATAAACCATCAACAAGGTAATTTTCACCTAGCAGCTAACAACATCACTAAGCATAAACAACTCTCCATTCAGAAACCTGATTCTTCTTGACAGGATTGATCGAACCACAATAGCTTCCAGCCGCTTTCTGTGATTAATTAACCTCAACCAGCATTATCTTCATCTTCATCTTCATCGTCAAGCAGTATTCAGCTCCTCTCCCCCTACGTGCTTGGCCCAGCAACAACATCTCCCCCTTTCTGTTTGCTCCCCCCAGCAGCAACATCATTATCACTCTCTCCCCCATTTTGTGAAGAAAGCATGTCCTCATAGTAGCTTTTTGCACACACAAGCTCCATAATTTATCTCTAACTCAGCAATGTGCTTTCTTAGCCAATCGTTGGACATAGGGACAATACTCTTAATGTTGCCAGGAATGTTGGCAACATCCTGTGTTGTGTTAGTGAAAACATTCTACGATGTTTCGGTGTCCCAATTTTCTTCCTTTCAGGGTAGGTCTATAACCCTGTCTCTGTTATTCACTACCACTCTTTGAATTGTATAAACATCTAGGGATTTGCTCAATTTTTTCCCTTTCGGAGTTTTGAAGCCTTAGTTAAGCAGTATTTGAAAAATAAGTGAGGGGTATGGAAGGGCAGAGTTTGATTGTCTTTCAGCCATGTTTGTAACATAGTTGAAAATTATTGTTCCAATATCAACTCTGTGATTTCTTCCAATCTTATACAGTAGGGTTGCTTGATCAAGGGTAACAACAGTTTCATTTAACGAGGGCAACCAATTATATATAGCAATTATGTGCAATGTTGCAAACAGTGCTATGAGCTTCAACACTGGACTGCGAGGAGCCCATGTGGTAATCAAATTTCCAGTGAGATATTTGATCATCCCATTACGTTCTTCAGTAGTAGGGGTAGTTTCAGGGGTTCTATCAACATGAGGGATCTCTAGTGTGGCATTTATGATCTCAGAGGTAAATTCATATACCTTGTTGTAAAGGTACACTCTCTCAAATTTCTTTGAGGTCGTGTTCCTTGCAATGTGTGTCAAATTAGCATAAAGCACCCTAACAACCTTTTCAAAATAAAGATTTTTTTCCAGTCACAGAACTAAGAACCCTACGACTGCTCAAAAAATTAGTCAACCCATATTCTGAAAAAGAAGATAAATCTATCACTTTTTCTCCTCTAATGCCTCTATTCTTAAACCAGTTCCATCTACTAGAGCATGTTTTACTGTGGAACATAGGGGAGTAAGACATTACCTCAGAATCCGATTCTGTATTCTCCTGTTATGATGGTGTGGATGCTGGTGTTGCCTCGGATGTTGGGGCAACATAGTCAGGGTCAGTGTCTTTTTTTTCCTCTGTTGCCTTCGATGTTGAGGCAACATTTGAACCGAAGCTCCAGTATGTCCTTCGAACCTTCTTCGGTGTGAAGTTCCTTAGAGGAATGTCGTCAGATATTTTCTCTTCTCCTTCCTTCTTGGCTTCGGCAGTTGGAGTGGTGGCTGAAGGTATTGGTGTTCTGGGTAGACTCTCGGTACTGAAGTCAGAGTCAGTGCTGGTGGAAGTGGTGGAATCAACAGGAAAAATCGACTCTTCAACAGGGAAGGTCGATTCCACTCTGGTCCTCTTGGTAGATTGGCCTTCACTGAATCGTTGTTTAGAAACCCTCTTCGACCTTCTTGTTGGCATTGTCGATTTGGAATGTCTCGACGCAAGCTTTGTGAAATCAGATGTTGTATCAATATCTATAGGGTTTTCGGAGTCTCCAGGGTAGCATACATTCAAGGGTTCGTCGGAACCCAGCAAAATCATCGCTACCGAGACATCTTCTTCAGCAGGTTTTTTATCATTGATAGCAACATAGTGTTTGTAAATTTTGTTGCTATTTTTGAGGCTTGTTGACATTGGAGAGTAATCTTTGGATTTGGAAGATTTGGGGGATATGGACATGGGAGAGGGTTTTGAAGAAGGTGGAGTGTTGAAGACGTTTTGGGTTGGAAAGTGTGAAGGTGATAGTTGATGTTCCAGATGTGACGGTTCAAGAAGAAGAAAAATTGGGAGCTTAATTATGGCAACATATAAGTACATGCACCTTCTTTTTCCTTAAAATTAGATAGTGTACAATACTACAAACTCTTTTACACTCCTAAAATAAAGGACTTTGCATAGCACATAACATCATTTAATTTTTTTTTTTTTAAATCCATATTTTTTGGGATTTTCTGTTAAGTGAGAGACTTAATAAAAAAACCAAAACAAAATAATATTAAGATAAGCAAATATCAATCAAAGTACTGGAACACAATGTTGTTACGAATGTTGACAACATTTCAGTTTAAGCAAGCAACATGAGACTTCAAGGTTATTTTGATTTGGTATAAAAACCTTGCATATGTTCCCTATGAGACTGATCGCTGGACTAATGTCACATTTTTCCATTGTCCTTAATCACCTTAGTTGAACACATACAAATCTCTTGAGGTGTTTTCACCTTTTTTTAAAGCACGTGGTACTCCTATAGAATAGAAACGATACCAACCTTAGAGTTTTGCTCTTTTTGACAAACATCCAAATATTTGATGGAGGCTTCACCTTCTCTTGATACTCATTTTTTATGAAATACATGATTGTTCTATGAACTTCATCACAGGGAACGGTATCACCTTTAAACCTTATCCTTGGAAGTCATGCTTGATTATCTTGAAGGATATTGCAACATTTTCACAACTCATCTCCAGTATTTTGATGCATCAACAAATATTACCCAGAATGTTAGGTCAACATTTAGGACAACATCTGCCTACACAACTTATCTTCAGAGAAAACAGAGATCAAGAGATTTATTCAAAGTTGAAAATCTCTCATGATCTAAAGGTTTGGTAAAAATATCAGCTAGTTGAAGAAGAGTA
The DNA here is from genome assembly GCA_029844215.1 of Przewalskia tangutica. Taxonomy (NCBI): domain Eukaryota; kingdom Viridiplantae; phylum Streptophyta; class Magnoliopsida; order Solanales; family Solanaceae; genus Przewalskia; species Przewalskia tangutica. The sequence continues at coordinate 46,812,247 of CM056727.1, read as the reverse complement.
TCAACATGTTCGATTTGAACTAGCTGTTTTTCCACTAAGTCTCTCAAAAAATGATGCCTTATGTCTATGTGCTTTGTACGTGAATGCTGAATAGGATTTTTGGAAATATTAATAACACTCAGATTATCACAGTAAATCATGGAGTTGTTAGAAAAGTCATAGTCATCTAGCATATGTCGTAACCAAACCAATTGAGCACAACAACTTCCGGCAGCCACATATTCGGATTCGACAGTCGAAAGTGACACACAATTCTGTTTACGACTATACCATGAGACTAGATTATTGCCAAGATAGAAACACCCACCACTAGTACTCTTTCTATCGTCTACATCACCGGCCCAGTCCGAGTCACTATACCCTATTAGATTAGGATTAATGTCTCTAGAATACCACATTTCCAAGTCACTTGTACCGGCAATATATCGTATGATACGTTTCACGACATTAAGATGAGATACCTTGGGACTGACTTGGAACCGTGCACATACACACACTAAGCATGATATCAGGGCGACTGGCAGTAAGGTATAAAATGCTACCTATCATATATCGGTACAATGTTGGGTCAACATCTTGTCCAACATCGTCTTTACATACCTGTTGCGTAGATCCCATTGGAGTATTCATGTGTTTAGCGTTTTCCAGACGAAACTTCCTAACCATATTCTTGGCATACTTGCTCTGGGATACAAAAATCCCTTCTTCATTTTGCTTAATCTGCAAGCCTAAGAAAAATGTTAGTTCTCCAATCATACTCATCTCAAATGTGGTCGACATTGCCTCGACGAAGGACTTCAAGAATGATTCCGAAGTCGAACCAAATACAATATCGTCGACATAGATCTGAGCTATTATCACATCTACTCCGTGTCTTCTGATGAATAAAGTTCTGTCAGCTTCTCCACGGGTGAAACCAAATTCGACAAAAAAGTTGGTTAAACGGTCATACCATGCACGAGGTGTTTGTTTCAATCCATACAAGACTTTCTTGAGCTTGTATACATGCCGTGGATGGTGAGGATCTTCAAATCCCTTGGGTTGTTCAACATACACTTCTTTGTTCAAGTATCCATTAAGAAAGACACCTTTAACGCCCATTTGGTGCAAGGTAATCTTTAGATAGCAAGAAATGGCAAGTAGCAGTCTTATTGATTCAATTCTAGCCACATGAGCGAAGGTCTCGTCATAGTCAATCCCTTCGACTTATGTATATCCTTGAGCAACAAGTTTGGCTTTATTTCTCACAATCTTCCCTAGTTCATCCAATTTGTTTTTGAATATCCACTTAGTCCCAATAACATTAGTGTCGTTGGGTCGTGGTACCAAGTCCCAAACCTCATTTCGAGAAAATTGCTCAAGTTCTTCTTGCATAACTTGTATCTAAAAATTATCTTTCAATGCTTCCCCAATATTCTTAGGATCCAATGTAGATGTAAAACAAGAAATGCTAACTTATTGGTATATGGTGGACATACACACATACCTTACCATCTCTCGGTAATTGACTGGTTCATTCTCTCTTGTGCGCCTCTTCTCAAAGACTCCCCCTATTACTTGGTCGGGCGGATGATTTCTTCTAATCCTCGATGGAGGGTCTCTTCTTACTTGATCATTCAGTTCAGTAGCAGACTCCTCCTCGACTTCATTCCCTGTGTTCTCTTCTTGAGGTTCAGATGTGACTTTTGATGTTGGGACAACATCTGATTCTTCGGTGGGTCGCTCCTCTTCAACTGCAATCACAATGTTGTTTTTTGAAGATCTTCCAGATATATCCAGCAGATCATCAAAAATCACATTAACAGACTCATGTATAGTTTTTGTCCGAATATTGTATATTCGGTAAGCATGGCTATTCTGAGAGTAGCCGACGAATATCTCCTTATCGCCCTTAGAGTCAAATTTAGCCAGTTTATCCCTGTCATTAAGAATATAGCACACACACCCAAATACATAGAAGTACCTCACTGTATGTTTCTTTCCATTACAGTTCATAGGGTGTCATCTTGGTCTCTGGCCTTAGATAGACTCTATTACTTATGTGACATGTTGTGTTCAAGTCTTCTGCCCAAAACCTCTTTGATAATTGCTTAGAACTCAACATTACTCTTGTCATTTCCTATAAAGTTTTGTTTTTTCTTTAGGCAACCCCATTTTGTTGAGGTGTTTTTGGTGTCGAAAATTCATGGAATATGCCTTTCTTTTCACAGAATTTTGCAAAGGTTTGATTTTTAAATTTCTTTTTATGACCAAATCTTATTCTAAAAATTGAAGAACAAAACAAATTCCCAATTCTAGAGTGAGTGTTCTAAACATCTCAAAGATTTGTGATTTTTCCTTTAAGAAATATATCCAAGTAAATCTGGAAAAATCATCAACAATCACATAAGAGTATCTCATTCATCCTAGGCTATCTACCTCAATTGGACCCATAAGATTAATATGCAATAATTAGAAACAATGAGACGTACCTGAATGTTGTCCGTCATGTTGGACAACATTGTGAGAGACTCGGGTCTGCTTTCCCTTCAAACAATCTTCACACAGTGTTTTATCTTTTGAATCCAGTCTGGAATGCCTTTGACAGCTTCAAACGAGATCAACTTCTCCAAGATGCCGTAGTTGACATGTCCCAACTTCTGGTGCCAAAGTGTCAATTCACCTACATTTGCGGAGTCGCAAAACTCTTGTCTACCTACTAGATAACAGTTATCTCCGGTTCGGATTCCTGACATGACACACTTGTTTGCAGAGTCTGTAACTTTGCATCAAAGCTTGTTGAATTTCACCTCTAGATCGTCATCACATAGTTGACTTATGCTAAGAAGATTAGCAACTAAACCTTCTATATGAAGCACATTCTTCAAGGCTGGTACATTTGGAACATTAAGAGTTCCTCTACCAATAATCTTACTCTTACTTCCTCCTCCAAAAGTCACGTATCCTCCATTGAATGCTCCATACACTTTCAAGAGACTTTTGATACCTGCCATATGACGTGAGCAACCACTATAGAAGTACCAAGAACCTGTAATGTTGGTACGCAAGACAATTATGCACACATTACATTTCAGATTTAGTTTGGGTACCCACTCCTTTTCAAACATTTTCTTCCTTCTGCTCTCAGGCTTGTTGCTTTGAATGTTGTCAGTGATGTTGGACAACATTGATGACAACACTTTAGGCAATAGTCTGAGTGCAGAGTTTTAAAATTTGTAGCAGTAGGGCATAAGATGTCTTGACCTTTTACAGAAGCTACATACAAACTTCGATCAAATCATAGTGCTCTGGGAGTTACAAGCATTTTCTTTAACAAATTTTATCCTCTCAGTCTGACTATGGATCCTGGAAGTATTGGTTTCCCTAGGAGATTGGTAACCAAGCCCAGTCCTTGTGGGATTGTTGAAGTTCAGTATTTCATCCAGTTTGAAGGTTCCCATGTTGAGCCTTTGAAACGTGGTCTCAGCTGTGTTCAATCGTGCACGAATCTTACCAAGCTCTAGATCCTTCTTGGTAAGTGTCACCTCTAATCGGTTGATTGTTCCTTTCAAATTGCTATTCTCAAGAGCCAATAATTTTGCTTTTGAGTCTAGTTGCTCAGATTTAATGATTAAGACTTTACAAATATTTTATAATTCCTTTATCGTTTCGTCTTTGGAGTCAACTAGATCCAAATCTGCAGTCTCAGTTGAAGAAATAAATCCACTAAAATAATTTACATCAGAATAATCAAAGTATACATACCTCTCTGATGGTGCAGACATTCCAGATGTGGAATCTGATGTTGTTTCTGATGTTGTCGCAACATCGTCAACAACATCTTCATCGTCAGACAGTGAGTGTTCAAATATGGGTGCAAGCATTGCCTGTGGTTGTTCTTACTCTTGATCTTCTTATTCTTCTTCTTCTTCTTCTTCTTCTTCTTCTTCGTTCTCATCATCACTAAGGGTTACCCACATAACCTTACCAATTTTCCTAAGGGTGTTTGCACACTCATTAGCGTAGTGTCCCCAACCCGGGCATGCATGACCTTGCACTCTCTCAAGTTGTTTGGAATTGTAATTGGTACCGTCGGAGTTGGATTTCCTCAGCGGATTGCTATTTCTCTGCTTAGAAGGTGACCTAATTGGCTGCTTATTGAAGAGAGGGTTCTGATGCTTATTATAATTGGATTTTTTTACGGTCAGTGTTGATTTTTCTCACCATCGAATTGAATCGACGAGTGAGTAAGGCAACAATTGTATCGCTTTCCAGTTCCTCCAGGGTTTCTTCCTTGTTTTCCAATTCAGATTCCGAGGTTTGTCCTTGGAGTGCCAACGTCTTGTCTTTTTACAGATCTCTATGGCTCTTCATGTTCATCTCATATGTTTGAAAGATACTCATCAAGATATGAAGATCCATAGTAGCAAGATTATGGGCCTCTTCAATAGCACGAATCTTAGTATTTAATCTTTCATGAAGATATCTGAGAGCTTTATCCACAAGTTGTGTGTTGGTTAAATGTGACCCAAACACTTAGAAACTGATTAGCAATGTCAATCAACTTTTTAAAATAGGATTTTATGTCGTCAGACTCTTCCATCTTTAAACGTTCGTATTGACGCAAGATCATGCGAAACTTTGTACGTCGAACACTTGAGGTTCCCTCACAATGGGTTTGTAAGGTTTCCCAAGCATCATTGGTCGTTGTTCAATTCTGGATAAGCTTGAACATATAGATGTCTACCCATCCAAATATCGCATTTAGAGTCTTTTCATTAAAGCTTGCAGTGTTGATTTCTTCCTGGGTCCATTCAGACTCGGGTTTAGTGAGTACATCACCATCCTCGTCTGCTGAGTACTTGAGAATTACATAGCATTCGGAAATTGATCTCCATGCTCGAACATCAATGGATTTAATGTGCGAACGTAGTCGAATTTTTCAGTAGGCGTAGTTAGATCCGTCAAGTATTGGAAGTCTACCAACGTTTTGTAAAGCTGAGTCCATAGCCATAATATTCAGAATCAAACACTTATTGTATCAAGTGAAGGATCTGATACCACTTGTTAGGTCCCGGGGCTACGAATTAGTAAAAAGCGTTAGATTAAAATCGCAAAAACTAGAACAACAAAAACAGTCACTGAATGTTGCCTTCAATGTTGTGTCAACATCTGAGGCAACATTGTGATAAAAAAGTATAAACCATTGTAGAGTAAATGCAGCAAAAAAAAGTAAAGAGACACAAAATTTATATTTTCAAGGGTATATATAAATATATCCCTTGATGGTCGATGACCAAAAGAATTGTATAAATTATATACAATTATAAATGAATTTCTTTTTACAAATTGAGCGTTACAAACGAAAAAGAAATTACAAACAAAATGAAGTCGCAGATGACTTTACCTAAAGTACAAAAGTCTAAAAGACAAAATACAACATCTTCATTACAATCGCTTGAACAATAAGCTCAATCTAGAATAAAGATAGAAATTGTAATGTGGGACTAGATGTTGTTAAAACAACTTTAGGCTAGGTGTGTTGATCTAGTTTTCTAAGGTAAAATCCGAGAGCTCTCTTGACAATTCTTTTCTTTGTAAATCTGGATGATCGATACACTGAAGTTCCCATCTATTTATAGTGTGAAACTTTCCTTGAAATCCTCACTGATTGTTGCGGAGGATGAGCAAAAGATGGCAGCAGCTTGGACCGAGTCTTCCTCCTGGAAATCCTCAACGATCTGGACTTGGTCGCTTTCTCTCCACGCTTTGACTGTGTCTTTCACCACGTTTTAAACACAACATTCTTGTAAGCTTGCCTAGGTCATTTTTACTCGCAGTAACATCAACTGCTTCGGCCGGAAGAATAGACAAAATTGTTATAGAGATGTTGTGTAAATGTTGTCGCGAACATCGCATAACATTCTCGCTTCACACAAGACTTTGTCACGAGAGTTTTCGGATGTTGCCACAACATCCATCCAACATCAACAATATTAATACATTTTCATAACCTAAAGATTCAAAATAAGTCATATTATACTCATATATATATATATATATATATATATATATATATATATATATATATATATAATTCATTTTTTTCTAAATCCGAAACTAATATTTTTATCACCGTTTTTGCCTCCTGCCCAAAATAATTGAGGTTTTAAGCTTGAGCACATGGATGAAGAAATTTACTAATATCTCCAAAAAATTAAAAGAGATTTTGATTAAATACTCTTAATTTTTTCTTTCTTTTTAGATTGACATAATTATTATGGAGATATGGGAATGTGTCATGGATAAATTTGAAAAAGAGAATTATTATTATTTTTATTTTGTGAAACATTAATTATTTTGGATCAATTTTTAAAGATTAAAACCTTAATTATTTTGATTATTTTGGACTGAAGAGAGTAGTAATTAACAAGTAATGAAATTGTAAATGCAGGGACCTGATTTAATGTTTGGCTTCGTCCTGGATAGTAGGATAATTATAGAGATACGAGGCTTTTGGCGGACATAAAGAGGCGTACGAGTAGTCAATTACTACACGTGTGTTTTTCTACTAAAGAAGGATGATCTTAAAGCATTTAGGACACGTTTGGTACGCTATATTAAGCTGGACAAAAAAATAATATAGTATTTGATGGACATTTTCAACCGCACTGAATTGTATTATTTCTAAAAATAATACAGTCCAACTGCCATTTTTTAAATCCATTTAGCAGGTGAGTTTTCCGTGGACTGTACTAAAAATAAATAAAAAAAAAAGTATAGTTTATTATATATTAATACTCTAATACCCTTCATTATATATTAATACAGTCTAGTCCAATACAGTTCAATACAGTACAACACAGTCCAATAAAATTCAATACAATCCAATACGACGTACCAAACGAGCCCTTATATGGATATAAAATCATGTAATTAATGATAAGATGAATCTTGTGCCACAACATTTTAATTGGATCAACTTCCTATCAAAACCTTGTTCTCATTTAGACGGTAATTTCTATTCCTCTTTGTTTTATCTCACAATCACATACCACCTTTTTCCTTTTTAAGTTGTTTAAAAAAAGGGAAAAGACTCAAATATGTCTTTGAAATTGGATCAACGTTGTCTCACTGATACCCCTACCGTTATGTTTTCTACCTATTCGTGCCCTCCCCCACCCATACCTACCCCTCCCCCATTGTAAAAAATCCATACCTACGCCCTTATGTTCCCTTTCTCTCACTTAGTTTTTTTTTTTTTTTGATAATTTAGATTTTGGGTTGGCGTAGACTTCATATCGCTAAGACTGCACAAATATTGGTGATTGCGCCGGAGGTGATGAACCTGGCCTTCAAAGACTCCACCACTGCAGTAAATCGCGGGATGTGCACCCGTGATCGTGGGTTTGTGATGATAAATTTTTAGCAAGAGCTATTCAAGTCATCAACAAATTGAAATGTGAAAAGGATGCCCTAATTAATGAAAAAAATATTTTGAGGATGAAAAATGGTGCTCTTATTAGTGACAACATGCTTTTGAAGGATAAAATTAACTATATTCAAGTTGAAGCTTTGAAGGAAATAGTGAATGAGCTTGGGGAAATTGGGGATGATGTTGAGGGAAACTCTTCTACTATTGACAATGAGACTTTTAAGGAACTACTGAATGAGTTTGAAGAAATTGTGGATGAGATTGAGGAAACTCTTCTACTATTGATAATGAAGTTCTTATAGAAGAATTGAATGTGGTTGAACCTTCTTCTATTGATGGAAGAGTTAGAAATTTATTGAAAAATTATATCTTGTGTTATTACTTTGCTTTGTTTGGATTGTGTTTAGCTACATGTCGTGATGGAATTGTTGAAAATTCGTTGTAATGTAATGTAATGGTTGAAATATTTGGTTTGTGGCTTTTTATAGTTGTGTAATGTAGATGTAATGTAACGTGGTTGGATGATTGCCAATATTTTGATATTTTGGAATGCAATGAAAGTTAATTTGTTACTTAGTGATTTTGTGCTGAAATGGTGTTGTGCCTGCAGATTTATGTGTCATATTGTTAGTTGATGGCAACTTGTTAATTGATACCAAAAAATCAGAGAAATGCAGGTCATGTATTTGCAGTTCATTCATGAAAAGTGATCATATATGCCCCTAATCTATGCATTTCTCAACATATTTGCCCTTGAATTATGCCAGTTTCATACAACCGAAACATGTAAATCTATACACATACTAAACCAATAATCCAAACCATTCACATCAATACATGAATTAACAACATTCATACTAAACCAAGATAGCATTCATATGGCAAAATACCAATAATTTTGTACAAAAGGTGATTCTCAACAAGATACTTTTATCGGAAATTTAAATTCACATTCACATGTCAACATTCAACATGACAAATATGACAGTAAATTCACCAAAAATCAATTATTTTCAACAATTACCATTAACAAAAACTAAGTTAAGCATAGCTAAAGTAAGTTGTCCATCAACCATCATCAACAAAAACTAAGTTAAACTAAACCAAATACCAACAGTTTGGTACACAATCATCCATTACAAAAAAGGGAAAAGACTCAAATATGTCTTTGAAATTGGATCAACGTTGTCTCACTGATACCCCTACCGTTATGTTTTCTACCTATTCGTGCCCTCCCCCACCCATACCTACCCCTCCCCCATTGTAAAAAATACATACCGAAGCCCGTATGTTCCCATTCTCGCCCTTAGTTTTTTTTTTTTTTTTTTAATTTATATTTTTGGGTGGCGTACCCTCATATCGCTAGTACCTGCACAAATATTGGTACTAGGCTTCTGGAGGTGATGGAACCGGTCCTTCAGCACCCACCACCAGGTAAATCGCGGGATGTGCACCCGTGATCAGTGGGTTTGTGATGATAAATTTTTTAGCAAGAGCTATTCAAGTCATCAACAAATTGAAATGTGAAAAGGATGCCCTCATTAATGAAAAAAATATTTTGAGGATGAAAAATGGTGCTCTTATTAGTGACAACATGCTTTTGAAGGATAAAATTAACTATATTCAAGTTGAAGCTTTGAAGGAAATAGTGAATGAGCTTGGGGAAATTGGGGATGATGTTGAGGGAAACTCTTCTACTATTGACAATGAGACTTTTAAGGAACTACTGAATGAGTTTGAAGAAATTGTGGATGAGATTGAGGGAAACTCTTCTACTATTGATAATGAAGTTCTTATAGAAGAATTGAATGTGGTTGAACCTTCTTCTATTGATGGAAGAGTTAGAAATTTATTGAAAAAATTATATCTTGTGTTATTACTTTGCTTTGTTTGGATTGTGTTTAGCTACATGTCGTGATGGAATTGTTGAAAATTCGTTGTAATGTAATGTAATGGTTGAAATATTTGGTTTGTGGCTTTTTATAGTTGTGTAATGTAGATGTAATGTAACGTGGTTGGATGATTGCCAATATTTTGATATTTTGGAATGCAATGAAAGTTAATTTGTTACTTAGTGATTTTGTGCTGAAATGGTGTTGTGCCTGCAGATTTATGTGTCATATTGTTAGTTGATGGCAACTTGTTAATTGATACCAAAAAATCAGAGAAATGCAGGTCATGTATTTGCAGTTCATTCATGAAAAGTGATCATATATGCCCCTAATCTATGCATTTCTCAACATATTTGCCCTTGAATTATGCCAGTTTCATACAACCGAAACATGTAAATCTATACACATACTAAACCAATAATCCAAACCATTCACATCAATACATGAATTAACAACATTCATACTAAACCAAGATAGCATTCATATGGCAAAATACCAATAATTTTGTACAAAAGGTGATTCTCAACAAGATACTTTTATCGGAAATTTAAATTCACATTCACATGTCAACATTCAACATGACAAATATGACAGTAAATTCACCAAAAATCAATTATTTTCAACAATTACCATTAACAAAAACTAAGTTAAGCATAGCTAAAGTAAGTTGTCCATCAACCATCATCAACAAAAACTAAGTTAAACTAAACCAAATACCAACAGTTTGGTACACAATCATCCATTACAAAAAAGGGAAAAGACTCAAATATGTCTTTGAAATTGGATCAACGTTGTCTCACTGATACCCCTACCGTTATGTTTTCTACCTATTCGTGCCCTCCCCCACCCATACCTACCCCTCCCCCATTGTAAAAAATCCATACCTACGCCCTTATGTTCCCTTTCTCTCACTTAGTTTTTTTTTTTTTTTGATAATTTAGATTTTGGGTTGGCCTTCGTACCCTCATATCGCTAGTACCTGCACAAATATTGGTACTAGGCTTCTGGAGGTGATGGAACCGGTCCTTCAGCACCCACCACCAGGTAAATCGCGGGATGTGCACCCGTGATCAGTGGGTTTGTGATGATAAATTTTTTAGCAAGAGCTATTCAAGTCATCAACAAATTGAAATGTGAAAAGGATGCCCTCATTAATGAAAAAAATATTTTGAGGATGAAAAATGGTGCTCTTATTAGTGACAACATGCTTTTGAAGGATAAAATTAACTATATTCAAGTTGAAGCTTTGAAGGAAATAGTGAATGAGCTTGGGGAAATTGGGGATGATGTTGAGGGAAACTCTTCTACTATTGACAATGAGACTTTTAAGGAACTACTGAATGAGTTTGAAGAAATTGTGGATGAGATTGAGGGAAACTCTTCTACTATTGATAATGAAGTTCTTATAGAAGAATTGAATGTGGTTGAACCTTCTTCTATTGATGGAAGAGTTAGAAATTTATTGAAAAAATTATATCTTGTGTTATTACTTTGCTTTGTTTGGATTGTGTTTAGCTACATGTCGTGATGGAATTGTTGAAAATTCGTTGTAATGTAATGTAATGGTTGAAATATTTGGTTTGTGGCTTTTTATAGTTGTGTAATGTAGATGTAATGTAACGTGGTTGGATGATTGCCAATATTTTGATATTTTGGAATGCAATGAAAGTTAATTTGTTACTTAGTGATTTTGTGCTGAAATGGTGTTGTGCCTGCAGATTTATGTGTCATATTGTTAGTTGATGGCAACTTGTTAATTGATACCAAAAAATCAGAGAAATGCAGGTCATGTATTTGCAGTTCATTCATGAAAAGTGATCATATATGCCCCTAATCTATGCATTTCTCAACATATTTGCCCTTGAATTATGCCAGTTTCATACAACCGAAACATGTAAATCTATACACATACTAAACCAATAATCCAAACCATTCACATCAATACATGAATTAACAACATTCATACTAAACCAAGATAGCATTCATATGGCAAAATACCAATAATTTTGTACAAAAGGTGATTCTCAACAAGATACTTTTATCGGAAATTTAAATTCACATTCACATGTCAACATTCAACATGACAAATATGACAGTAAATTCACCAAAAATCAATTATTTTCAACAATTACCATTAACAAAAACTAAGTTAAGCATAGCTAAAGTAAGTTGTCCATCAACCATCATCAACAAAAACTAAGTTAAACTAAACCAAATACCAACAGTTTGGTACACAATCATCCATTACAAAAACTTGCCACGCTTCTTGTTAGTTATCAGGTACAACAGCTTCAGCAGGTTCTTTTCCTTTTGATCCAAGCTTCAGCCTCTTTCTTCTTGCTTGAGTTTGGACCTGGCTTGGTGTTAGTGTTGCTTTTCCTTTTAAGTTGTTTTAGTTGGTGAATGAGGAAAGTCTGTTGGCATTGACACTTCATCTCCACCCTCAGTAAACTGAATTTTTTTGTACAAGTTGGTGGCCTCAGTTACAGCTTCCTTGCCTTCAATCCTGTCTTGGACTCAAATACAATCTTGGGCCTAAGCTTTGGTTCTTCCTCAAAATCAATGTCAGGACCATAAGCTTGTGACTGTTGTGTTGTGGCTTGAGAAGAGGCAACTATTTGCTGGGATTCTTGTGTCATAGCTTCAGTTGCAGCAGCAAAGTCAAAACAATCTTCCAATCAATCATCATTTGCAGTAGTTGAAAATGATGCAATGTTTGAAACACCCTTTTGCTTTATTTTCTTTGAACTCTGTCCAGCATCTTTGTGTTGTTATCAAATGATGAATAATTAACAATTTGTCAAGACTTATAATGAAATATAGAAATTAACAGATTATTTTACCTTGTGATAGCCTCTAGCATTGTGGTTCTCTCCACCACAATTATTGTATGTCATCAGAAGACCTTTCCTTGAAAGACTCCACTCCCCATTCCTCTTCCTTGCTTCATCAGGCTCTCTATTTCTTTTGATTTTGGATCTGCCCATAGACTTGGCAATTTCAGGTGGTTATATGGCTTGAACGTCATTAATTTTTCAGAACTTTATGCCCCTAATAGGCTGGAATTTATGTTTGTAAGTCAAGGAATATACTTCCTTACTATAGAACAAATGTATTTCAGCTTTAGGATCACCCTTCAAAAGCAAGAAATAACACTAGTTAGATAACTTAAGAAATAAGACTAATTAGATAAAGTTGGGAAGTTTCATACTTTATTATACAAGATAGCCTTGATAGCATGGGGTCAGGGAATTCCTAATAGTTGCCATACTCTAAATGTGCGTCTTTTATGAGAATGACACAACATGTCTATCTTCACCTTCAGATACTTCAGAGCCAAAGTCGCCATTAAACCCAACCTTGTAATAATGTGCAATTGACATGTAGTTATTATACAGTTTCAAACATTCTGGACTAAAGTCACCATTTCATTTCCTAATTTGATCTTCATTTGTGTGCAACAAATTTATAACCTTTACCCTGATTTCCTCCAACATCTTGATAATTGACATGTTTCTTGCTCGAAGAATTCATGCATTAAATGACTCAGTAAAATTATTGGCAATCACCATATTTTTGCATTGCGTGTCCAAATATGCTCTACATCAAGATTGAGGAGAAAAGTGTAAGAGATCATTGGCAGCAGCATGATTATCTTCCTTAGATAATTCACCCAACTTTTTAGTTGGTTTTTGAATTCTTCTTCATAAGTGCTCCAAGCACACCACCACAATAGCTTCTTCATCTGTCCACTTCTCCATTTTTATGCCAATTGACCTCAATATGTCTCACATAATACCTATGGTGAGAATTAGGAAGTTTATTCTTCACAACATCAAGTAATCCCTATTACAAAACAAGAACAAACAGTGAATAAGTTAAAAACAAAACAATAACTAAAAAGCTGAAAATGTTACCTTTTCATATCTGAGATGAAAGTCACCCCTTGTCCATCTTTTAGTTCCAAAGAAAGTTTCACACACTCTAAAAACTAATCCCAAGTCCTGGCAGTTTCTTTGTCTACCACAACCCAAGTAAGAGAATAACATTGATCCATGGAATCTTGAGCAATGGCCACTAACAATTGATCCTTATATCAATCTACCTTTAAGAAATGTACCATCCAACCCAATTAATGGTCTCAACCCACTTTTCCAACCCTTCTTCAATGCATGAAGCATATGTACATCCTTAGGAATTTTCTTTTATCTTCTTCAAGAGCATCTTTTGATATATTTATCACAACATCACCGTCAAGGTTATATTGTCTAAGTTCTTGGCCATAAGCCTCAAATTTCTAGTAATCGTCAAGAAATCTGTCCTCTAACTTCTCAAGAGTCAACCCCTTGACCCTTTTGAGCTTAGCTTGTGACACATCTAATTCAAACACACTGGCCAAGTCACTTTCAAGTCTTTCACCTTGTACTTCGGATTGTATTGAACCTTTCTCTTAAACAATTGAGCCAAAGTATTCTGAGCTGCCCTAGGATTCTTGAAATATGGTTCACATGTGTGTTCATCAACAAATGTCTTTATTTTCAAGGTAGTATTATTAATATCCGTTGAAATATACAATCTAAAGGGGCAGTCAGGTTAACACTCATAACTAGCCCTACTTCTATCTATTTTTTATCCTCAATCCTTTCTTATTGACCATTGTAGTTCATAGTAGTCTTGTGTCATAAACATCCTTGAAAGATATACCTAGCTCCAATTTTCTAAACTGTTTCAAATTATCAGTTACAACCATCTTTCTTACTTTGCTAAAACCTTCAAGATCTATACTGTCGGATTCTTCATCATATGATGATTTTTATTGTTCACTTCCCCAAGATTATGCTCACATTCAGAGGCTACATCAAAGTCTATGGAAAATGGCTTTGTATGATGACTAATATTTTGAGCAAATACCTTTAGGTCATATGTATCAACAACAAAGAAGTTAATAACCTTGAAATCTTTAGAGAACAAGCACTGAAGAGACCTTATACCATCATCATCAACAACAAAGCAGTACTTCCCCGAGGAGCCAGTCACTAGAAGTTGTTTTACATAACTAAACCCACATTATTTTGTAAATTCTTCACACACAGGGTCATACCTAACCATACAAGCTTCATAATTAGACAAAGTGTGCATCAACTTTTTATTATAAGCTAATACATGTGAAAAGACCCAATTACCCCATAGTGGAATACCAAGTCCACCCTCTCAATCATCTTCACAGGCAGCACAATGCAAATAATAGAAAAAGACACCATTGAGGGACCACATAAGTAAATACACATCCCAAGTTCCCAAATACCGAAACATCATCAACTTTAAAGGACCACAACAACACAACAAAACAATGAAAAATCTCACATTCTCTGATCAAATATTTGTTCTTTAGTATATTAAAGTACAAAAAGAGGAATATTTTAGTCGATTCTAGTATAAGACATAAAAACCCTAACCCTAACCCACATACAAACACTTCACAAAAAATCGTAGGATATAGCATACAAAAGAGCAAATCATGCATAAGATAGCATACCTTAACCTTCAACAACAAAGAACTCCCGTCGTATATCAGTGAAATTGAGCGCTGTCGTTCAGTCGTCGATGCAGCTGAAGAATGAGGAGAAAATGAAGGGTTACGAAGTGAGAGAATGGAGAAATAAGAGCGTGTGTAGGACTGTTAGCTGTCCGGATATTTCCGTTAATTACCCGAGAATCGAACCGGTAAATCCGGACTGATACTCGGACTGAAACCTTAACGGTCTGGATACGAGTACCAAAAAATTATCCGGACCGATAAAGAGCCGGACCGGTAACACCCCACCCCCCAGCTATATCCCCATCAGGCCCTAATTATATTTAATTGCAATATTCCCTAATGTTCGACTATTTTACATGTTTTAAACATATGTGAGGTAGACTTTATGTTTTAATTTGAAGCATTGACATATAAATTAGTTGTAAATTAGTGAAACTTTAAATGATCATAACTTTGCGCTCGGATGTCCGTTTCACTTAATTTTTTTTATTGCGCGTATTTTTTCGAGACAGAGCCGGACAAACTGCCAAAGCTGTTTGATTCAGCCGATTTATCAAAAAACGTCCATCTTGCCGATCAATTTCACTTTTTCCCCAAATCGTTACGTTTTTCCTCTTTTCAAATCTAAATATCTCGCGATATACAATAGTTTTCAACGTACAAATTTCGTGGTAATGTGTCCGAGAATGTCAATTTCAGTATTGAAAATTCAATCCGGAATCGGACCGAGATCTGATCCCGAATCTGGACTCTGGGCCGAAACCTTGTCGGTCCGGTTCTCGGGCCGGACCGATAACACCACTAGGCGTGGGTACGGGAATTATAAAACCATGTCAATGAATTCAAGTATTTTAAATGTAATTCGGGCCAGGTGTGGGTGAGTTAAGTAGAGGGCATGAATAGGTAGAAAACATAACGGTAGGGGCATCAGTGAGTCAACGTTTCAATTGGAAGCTAACGTGAGCAATTTCAAATACGTTAATGTAGGGTTTTGTCGGGTTCGTACACGTAGCGGAATTTGAAATTTATGTTTCAAACTCGGCGGACGGTCAAATTGATGGATGATTATATAATGAAAATACATAGTAACTGTAATGCTTCGAAAGAACACTTACATTTTGCAAAATCTGGAATCTTCTCTTCTAGTGTAAGCCGAGGGTGAGCACGCAACCGTTCCTCGATTTGCAAGTCAAGATTCCAATGTAATACTCTTTCGGAAAGCTAGAAAATCCGGCAGAGTTTTAGCAGAGAATAATTCAAGTGAATTGGGTGTGTTAAAATAATGATTGAACCCTCTATTTATAGCTGAAAAAAATCAGCTAGGGTTTTCAAGTGAGCCAGGCCCAGAAACCGAGGCAGAGTGGGTCGTCTGGACCCATTGGATACATGGTGCCGCGACACTCAATGGGTGGCGCCGCGGCGCTGAGGCGTCGCGACCCTAGTCCAATTCTGCCTCATTTCTATTTTAATTAAATCTGAAATATCATCTCGATTTAATTAAGCAATCATTATTTATTCTAATGTCTCGATTATAAACCGAACATTTATATTATCTCTAAATATATCCTTGAATCGACGGAACAATTGACTTAGTGTTACCCTACATGCCTTCACATATCGACACTAATAACATTAGGGTCTACACGAAACTCCTAGACATCGCCAGAAGACGAACTCAATATGTGAAGTATAGTTACACGAAACCTGTGAACTGAACCTCTATGTGGGTAGATAAAGTCCTTTCATTCATGACACACTCGATCAAGCTTAGGATCTGTCAAGTGTAAAGACAAATGACTTGATCATTATATCTCATCTATATTAGCTGATAACAAGACCATATCAAAGATATGTCTACTGCAATGGCCAATGACTTAGTCAACCTAATATCATATGAGAATCTGAGCGTTCTTTCGAAGATACATTCGAGGAATGAATCCTAATCTTGACTCAACTACCACCTTTAGTCTACGTCGCAATATACCCAATACAAGCCGCGTCTCAACCTATAAGGCATTTGAGCTTAGGACAGGATCAAAATACATTACTCTGTAAACAAGACGCGTATCGACCTCAAGTCTAAAGACTTCTATTTCCCACACGCTGATGATACTTTAGACATATATAACAAACAGTACATCAACAGAGTATACCAATACTTCTACAAGTATCCATGTGTCCATCACGAGTTGTCATAACTCGTAGCAGGTGAGACATACTACATCCCTAAGGATATGATGCAGACCACATGTCGACGTATCACATATCATCGATATCCCATTCTCGATGATCATTAGTTGAGACAATTTAAGAGTTACGTTAAAATATTAATCTTCACATTATTAAGAACCACGTAACCTCTAGAGATGCATTTATAGAATATTATAAACAATCAACTAATAATTCAATAACTGCAAAAATGTCATAATATTAATCTCCATTAATATAAATATGAATGTGTATAAAGTACATTTGTCCTAATATAAATCAGTCTCTAGGACATAAATATACTTTATACACATTCATATTTAAAATTAGATTTTCCCTCACAAAATTTCTAATTTTAATATTTTATTTTGTAATGATTGGAAAGCTGAAGTTGAGGTTCATGAACCTGAAAGGAACCTTATTTCTTTGTTAGAAAAGTTGGGTGCGTCTCGCCGCATTTGCAAATGGAGGATATGGCCTACCGAACCTTCTTCCCCTGTTATTGCTTACGTTTCCTCTTTGTGCTGCTCCTTGCAATGTTAAGATATACTCAAAAAAGTAAATAATAAGTCTAACGCATACAAGGCATGAAACGAATCTGATCTCTCAATAGGGTGGTCGGGTGGCTGGCGGTGGACTGAGTGGTGGTGTGGGATAGGAGTGGGTGAAGAACAAGCGTGTTCGAGGGTGATGGGGTGGGTGGTTGGGTGGTGGGGTGTGGGGTGGATGCTTGGATGAATATTTTCTACTAACCAATTGAACATTAGAAAATAAGTAACAAATTAACTTACTTTCCACTAACAAAACGAACATGAGAAAATAAATAGAAATTCACTTGTTTTTCAAGAACTCAGTTTTCAGGAAAACATTTTCAGTGGAAAATATTTTTCTCCGTACCGAACACACCCTTAATGTAAAAAACAATATTTACAAAATAAATTTCTATACACTGACCGTATGAAAAATGATATACCCATACTAAGTTCACGAGTCCAACATGAAGGATAAAGTACTGTAAAATTAATTAAAATGTTTAAATCTTGACGCCAAATTGAAAAGTAAACAATTCATGTATGTTTTAAATGTAGAGATTCTAATCACTTTTGATTTGTGAATATACAACATTCGTTGTGAAATGCAGACATATCAAAATTGAAAAATAAGTTTACTACTTCCTTCCTTTTTAAGTGTATTAATTTGACTGAGCATAAAAATTAAAAAATAAAGGAAGACTTTTGAAATTTGTAGTCTTAAATTAAAGATGTGTGTAATTCTTTATGTTGTGGTCTTAAAGTTGTCATATAGAATATTGAAATTGTAAAACTGACTCATTTATGTCATTCGTCAATAGTTTGACTCATTTATGTCATCGCCGTTACAAAAATGATTCATCCATGTCATTTTTCATTAATGTCAGTTTTACAATATTAGATATGACACGTGACCTCCAACTAGATTATGGTTGTGGATGGGGTCGGGTGTATGGTTAAGATTTTATTAATTTGAGATTTAAAACTGGGTTGGTTTATGTTGGAAATTTTTTAACGTGAAATAAAATTAATCTTATTATTTATGACTCGAATAATTGGGGCCCCGCACGTCGGAAACGTTGTTTCCACACACGTGCACACGTTGTACCAAAGATCGTAAATTTTCTTAGTGAAAGAGATATTGTTACGTCTACGAAATGTTTGAGACATGAAATGATAGACGGTTATTGGCCAAATGACGAGGGTTTCACGTTGGTAAATGAAGGAAGAAGTGTGCGATGTGTGAAAATATGGAACGAGTCGGAAATCGCTGCAGAGCCGTGAAGGGCCGCGGCGCCGGAGCGCCGCGACGCCTTGGTGGCAGTTAGCTACTTGAAGTTTGGCGCCGCAACACCTCCCAGGCAGCGCCGCGACGCTTCGGAGGCTGTGAGTTCGACGGAATACAGATTTTTTTTTACTTTTGGGTTGGTCTTGGAGCATTAATCCTCCATGAAAGAAATAATCTCTTGATTATTCTTATTAATGAAAGACATATATATACAAATTACAAGGAATATCCTCTTCCAATTCTACCTAGGAATCCCTATTCTATAAGAATACTAACTTTACAATTATGATAATATTACACTACTAATTAAGGTACAAACCTAAGTCTAATATTCACCAAATATACAAAGGAAAGGGAAAGGGAAAAGGGTCCCACGGCTGGGCTGCACTACCGAATGGCCCAATATACTTTAACACACCCCCGCAGTCATAGCGGGCGGTCTTCGTACGCTGAGACTGTCTCTAAAATCTTCAAAAAGGACAGAGGGAAGTGATCGGTGTATTTTATATACACCTTTTGAGTTATTTTAGTTAGTCTTTTGCCCATTTTTGTACAAATATGTGTCGTGTTAGGATAGTTTTTGTACAAATATGTGTCGTGTTAGGATAGTTTTTCTTTCTTTTGAGTCACAGTGGTTTAAAATGACACATTGGCGAAAAGAAGCAAAAAGAGGGCAGAAACAGAGGTTCCAGAGCCAAAAGAGACGAAAAGTTGGCACCCCGGACGAAGTACAGGGCGGCGCCGTGGCGCCACTCTATCAGGAACAGCAGGGCCACGGCGCCCAGGACGATCAGCAGCTGCAGGAGTTTAAGCGCCACGGCGCCAGACTGCAGGGCCGTGGCGCCGACGCGGGTTTTATGCCAAATCCGAGAAGGAAAGGGCCAAGGGCAAGAGGGAAAAGTTGGAAACGTTTTTGGAGGCTATAAAAGGGCCTTAGGGCAGATTTTTGAAGGGTTCCACAATCCCTAACTCATCACAACACTTAGAGTCTTGGAGGCTTCAAGATTAGAGGCTTGTTCTTGAGTAATTCTTTTTCTTTACTTTATTTATTTTCAGTTTATGTTGGATAATCTTTTAGTTCTTGGCATGTCTATGGCTAGGAGCTAAACTTTATTTAGGGCTTTCCATTCGAATCACTTGAACCTCGTTTTATGATTTAATGCATGTTTTTGGTTTCTTCTTTATATAGTTGAGATTTATTCAATAATTGCTTTGATTGCTTGGTAATTAATTGATCACTAGTTATCATCACATATATGATTTCGAATCGAAATCCGAAATGGGAGATTCTGAATATGCTGTAGTTGAATAAACATAGGTTAAAATCGAGGACAGAAGTACCCCGATACTTGTGTAGTTTAATAGGTTATTGTTCTTAATCCTCCTTTGTGGTAAATCCTATCATCGAAAGATAGAAGGGTTCTGCATCAGGGTTGAGTGTTTATATATCCTAATCAGAATATAAAACAATCTAGTTAACCTGCTATCTCAACATAGAAGAAGAACCTTGATTGTTGCATTAATGAATAAAGCGAGCGGATAGTTGAGGAGATTGGAAGCCCTATTTCCACCATATCTGATTTAAGTAAAATAATCTAATTAGTTTTTACAATTATTCAGTAGTTCTTAGATAAAAACCACAACAACAATATCGATAACCAAATAGATATCATAGATAGATGTTTGGTAATTGAACACTAATCCCTGAGGACGATATTCAGTCTTACCCAGACTATATTACTTATACGATACGTGCACTTGCGTTAAGCGTGTCGATAAATCGCGATCAAGTTAATTTTAATTTGGTTTTTATTTTCTTGTATTTTATTTTCTTTTATTCGTGAAACCGTGCGCCGTGATTTGTTTGTTGGTTTTGATCCATCTCAGGGACCCAGCGAACATGGACCACCACTATCAAGGGTTACAGAACTATCAACAGCAATGTAACCCTCATATTCCACAAGGAGAGCAGAATGGGTTGCGAGCGGCCATACTCAGGCTAACTAAGCACCAAACTCAGTTCATGGATGAGACAAGAGTGTCCCTAAAGAATTTGGAGACACAAATAGGAAAATTCGCGGGCATGCTGAGCGACAGAATACAAAGGAATCACCCTGAAAATATGGGGGTGAATCCAAAAGAGCAGTGCCAGGAAGTTGATCTAAGGAATGGAGAATTAGTGGGAGAGAGACCACCGCCACAGTGTTCGGAGAAGAAAGACTTAGAAGGCTCGCAGAATTCTCAGCGCCACGGCGCTGAATTGCATGGAAGTGGCGCCCAAAGTTCAGAGAAGCTGCAGGATTTACAGCGCCACGGCTCCGAACTGCAGGGCCGTGGCGCCGAGGCATCATATGACGAGGTGATTGCTGGAGACCCTCATCCGAAGCAAGAGACATTACCAGCAGCTGTTGGCAATCCTCAGGTCAAGATACCGTATCCTCAGAGGCTAAAGACAAAGTCCCTTGACAAACAGTTCTCTAAATTTCTGGAAGTCTTCAAACAACTGCAAATCAATATCCCATTTGCTGAGGCTCTAGAGCAGATATCGAGTTACGTAAAGTTCATGAAGGAGATTCTCAGTAAAAAGAAGAGGCTAGATGACTATCAAACAGTGATGTTAACTGAGGAATGCAGTTCCATCATACAGAGGAAGTTACCTCATAAGTTGAAAGATCCAGGGAGCTTCACCATCCCTTGTACCATAGGGAAGTTTGAATGCCAGAAGGCCTTGTGTGATTTGGGAGCAGGTATAAATCTGATGCCCTATCTGGTGTTTTGCAAACTTGGAATGCGGGAAGCACGGCCTACGGACATCACCTTACAGCTAGTTGATCGCTCCATCGTCCAGCCTAGAGGAGTCATCGAGGATATGTTAGTTAAAGTGGATAAGTTTATCTTCCCCGCTGATTTCATCATCTTAGATGTCACGACCCGACCCCGGGGACGCGACTAGTACCTGCACGGGTACCGCCGTATACATCGTAGAATAGCAATGATCATACATAACACATAACTTATAAAAAGTAAACATCATCGCCAACCGATAAAGTCGCTTCCATAAAACATACTTAAACAAAAGTATAGTAGTACAACTGGTTCTTATAGCCCAAAATACATAGGTGACCACAGACCTCTAAAGATAACAACTGTGGCGGGACAGGGCCCCGCCATACCCCCTGAATGTACAAAATACCTATAGCATCAGGGAATATCCATACCAATAAATAAGCTTCCGGAGGAATGGAGCTTCTGACACCGGAATAGTGATCCAAGAACGAGGATCCTCAATCGCTACCTTACTGCGGCGTGAACGCAGCCCAGGAAGGGGTCGATTACACAATATGTACCAAATATGCAAGGTGGGAAAATATCGTAATATGATATCATAAGTCTAAAAGCAAGTGGAGTCATGGAAGACAATAAAATACCTTTTCATGCCTTACTAACATGAGTGACAAGTATATATATACATATATAATCGCATAAAATAGGAGGCTCATGATCAAAGCAGGTACCTCGCGTAGTATCAAAAAGAAACCATCCTACTCACGGGACTATTTCACCGCACGGGTCTGTGGACCCGCATGAGGTACTCTCGCATCGGTACTGCACTGGCGTGGGACTATTTCACCGCATAAGCCCATAAGGACTCGCGTGAGGTATTCCTCGCATCGTGGGTAGCAAATCCACGGGCAATTGGTATAACGATCTTGGGGACTTTCCTCGGATATACTCTTACCAAGCAGATGGTATAACGATCTTGGGCAGACCTCGGATATACTCTTACACCGAGCGGATGGTATAACGATCTTGGGGCTTGCCGCCGGATATACTCTTATCTTAGTGCGGATGGTATAACGATCTTGGATCGCCCGCCGGATATACTCTTACATCAAGCGGATGGTATGACGATCTTGGGTGGCCCGCCGGACATACTCTTACACTGAAGGAGGTGGTATGACGATCTTGGGGCTTGCCCCTCAGACATACTCTTACCCTATCACAATCTGTCATCATATCATAATAATAATAAGTTAAGAAAACTTATAACTTCTTTTTAGTCTTGTTCACATACTCTCTCATTTTAGTTTACTTAAGGCACTTAACCATATCTTTAATAAAAGAACACCGGGAATTTAACCCAAGTACTACATACTTCAACTCTTTCAAAAGTGACTCTTCTTATACATAAAGCCTTTGGGCAATTGATGCCTTTAAATCAATTTGCCTCTTCATATAATTATCTTACTTAGAGTAAATCCTTCTCATTAACCTTTTATGAAGCTAATAGACCAACTTCCCATAAAGTTGTTATATTAACTCTATACTTTAGTAAAAATCATACTTTTCCTTAACGAGGGACTTATACGTTCTTAAATCGAAAAGTCATTTTATACTCAAAACAAGTAAGAACACCAAATCGTGTACGTCTACCGTACTACATAGTTTCATCTATTCATGCTCAAGAGATAGGAAAGCTTCACATACCTCTTTGGTCAATCCACTTGCCAAGTCCAAACTACCGCAAGTAATATTTCAACCTATAATAGTCATGATACGCCTGTTAACCTCTAATCTCAAGTAGAACAATCCAAGTTCTAAGTCACTAAATTCTATGGAAAATTGGGCGCATTTCCCTTGTTTCTACTCACTTTGCCACCTTTTCTCAAGGCCGAATTTATCATCCAAACACCACAATTAAGGCTCAACAATCCAACATTTTAAAGGATTACACATCCAAACTGGGTGTGTAAAATTCTGCCCACTAGTTACAACAATTTACTTATCACTTCTAAGGTAGTTTTTAGGCTACAACATGCTCATAATCACTTCTTAGCCATTTCTTTCATACCCAAACCACATTTCTAACATGCAAAGATTCTAGAAGCATTATTTACTACCACAAGTTCTTTCTTCTAAACATGCAACACTTAGAACTAATTCTAAAGGAAGAAATGTTACCTTAAAGTTTTAGCCAAAACTTACTCCAACTATTGCTAGCTTCCTTGCCAAGAACACCACCACAACAATGTCAACAAGCTAACCACAAGCTTCCTTTTCTTGCTCTTAACTTTCAGATTTTCTTGGGTTTTCTTAGAGAGAAGGAGAAGCGATTTTAGAGAGAGGGAGAGAGAGTGTGAAGATGAAAGATGGGAAGAATGACCAAGTCTTGGTCAATATATTGCATGTAGCAGAAAATCAGATGGGGGGGGACACTTGTCACCCTCCCATGGTCTCTTTTAAAACAAAAATCAGATTTTCTAAGTTTTTCCGCCCAAATTTCCCGCTTCGCGGCGCCAGCGTTCTGTGCGCCATGGCTAAACTTCCGCAGGCTCTCTGAACTTTCGGCGCCGCGGCCCTGCTGTCATGGCGCTGGCTGCAACTTCGCGACTCTCGATTTTTAGGCGCCGCGCCCGCATACGCGCCGCGCTCGCCGCTTTGCTCGAACGCATTTACCTGCATCGCGCGCGAACTTGTAACTCTCATAACTTTCTCCCGACGCCTATCGACGAGCGGTTGGTTGCGTTGGAATCAAGACTCAACGAACTACGTCCTAGGCCTTTAAAATACTTAGGAACTCTCAACGAATCGGGTCATAACCCGCCTCAAAGTTGACTAAAAAACCGTCCGGAACGACCCGTCAACCTGTCGCCCGGAAATTTTAAGTCTTACATACTTTCGCGTTTCCATACGTAGGTCAGAACTACGGGTATAACATTCTCCCCTTAGAAACATTCGTCCGAATGTTCCTTCTTGGCTTACTCAAATCACAACATCGACATAGACCCTCTTAACTATTCATTCGTAATAAAGAAGCTCCACGAGCCACAACATACAGAAGCGTAAATGCTAAATCAAAACTAACAAGCAGGAAAGTAGGTTACCTGGAGGTATAGGGAATAAGTGAGGATA
The DNA here is from genome assembly GCA_029844215.1 of Przewalskia tangutica. Classification (NCBI taxonomy): domain Eukaryota; kingdom Viridiplantae; phylum Streptophyta; class Magnoliopsida; order Solanales; family Solanaceae; genus Przewalskia; species Przewalskia tangutica. The sequence continues at coordinate 46,787,463 of CM056727.1, read as the reverse complement.
CTTCTTCATCATGTCATCCTCTGCTTCCCATGTCATTTCCTCCCTGTTTCGTTCGCCATGGACGCTTGACGGAAGCCACGTCTTTCGTCCAAGTCGTCTAACTCGACGATCGAGTATCGCATGGGACTCTCTCACGATAACTCCTCTGTTACTGGACATCCGAACCGGTGCACTCTAGATGGATCTCCAATACATTTCCGCAACATGGACACATGAAAAACTGGATGCACCGCCTCCAATCGGACGGAAGATCTAACTCATAGGCAACCTTGCCTACCCTACGGACAATCTGATACGGCCCAATGTACCTTGGGCTAAGCTTCCCTTTCTTTCCAAATCTCATCACGCCGCCGTGGCGATACGCTAGGAAAACCCAATCATCTATCTCAAATTCCAAGTGTCGACGCCGATGATCTGCATACGACTTTGCCGACTAGCGCTAACAAACGCTCCCGGATAAGCTTCACCTTATCCATCGTGAACTAAATCTGGCCCGACTAATCAACTTCTCCCCACTCGAACCAAATATCGGTGACTGCACTTCCTCCCGTATAAGGCCTCATAAGGCGCCGTCGAATCTTTGGAATGGTAGGCTGTTGTTATAAGCAAACTCCACGAGAGGCAAATGATCCTCCTACCACGAAATCAATAACACAAGCCCGCAGATATCCTCGAGTGTGCGGATAGTGCGCTCGGCCCGTCTGTCACGAGGATGAAACGCCGTCGAGACTCACTGTGTCCCTAATCCTTCCGAAGGACCTCAGAAGTTAGCCGAACCGGGCTCCTCTATCTCGATATAATCGACACCGACTCGTGCGATCTCAAAATCTCTCTAATATATAATCGGGCATAGTCCTCGGAAACGTCGTTCGATCGAAGAAAATGGGCTGATTTCGTCGACCGCCGATAATCGCCCAAATGGAATCATGCTTCCTCCGAGTGGTAGGTAGCCCGTAATAAAATCCATATTTATCACCTCCCACTTCCAAGTCGGAATATCAATGGCTCGCAACAGCCTCGCTTCGGTGCTCAATCTTAACTCGACGATTCAATTCGCGTGCCACGAATTCGCAACGTCCTCTTTAGGCCATCCCACCAATACACGACCGAGGTCATGATACATCTTAGTCGACCCCGGATGAATAGAATAACGAGCACTGTGTGCCTCCCCCAGAATTTGCTGACAAGTCCTGTCACATCGGGAACACACAACCGGCCCTCGAATCTTAGCACCCAATCAGGAGCTACCGCAAATAGACTATTCTCCTTCCGGAGAGCTGCGTCGATGCCGTACCAAAATCGGATCCTCATCATCACGCCTCTTCACCTCGCCGACGATGGAAGACTCGGCAACCTCTCGAACCCGAATTCCGTTACTAACGTAATCAACCAAGCGGACCCCAAGGCTTGCTGGTGATGTAACTCTCGGACCATATCCTCTTCTGCGGTGAACATCGCATGCACTACCCATCGATCTGCGACTGGGCATCTCGCCACCACATTGGCCTTCCCGGGTGGTACGAATATCAACGTCATAATCCTTAGTAGCTCCAACCACCGCTCTGCCGCAAGTTCGGCTCCTCCGTGAAGATGTCGAGACTCTTGTGGTGCTGTAAATGTCCACGTGAACTCCATATAAATAATGTCTCGGATCTTTAAGGCATGAATCATCGCCGGCTCCAAGTCATGTGTGGGATAGTTCTTCTCATGTTTCCTAAGCCGGGATGCATAAGCTATAACCTTGCCGTCTTTGCGTCAGACGCACTCCAAGCCCGACACTGGCGTCAATAAACCACATATCCATATAAGCCCTCTGGAAGAGTAAGAACTGGTGCGGTAGTCAACTTCTCCTTTAGAAAATGAAAACTTTCCTCACAAGTATACGTCCATCGGAACATAGCTGCCTTCTGAGTCAGCTTAGTCAAAGGTGCTGAAATAGAAGCAAACTTCTCCACAAACCTCCGATAATAACCTGCAAGGCCCAAAAAGCTGCGCACCTCTGTCGGTGTAGTGGGTCTAGGCCAAGTCTTGACTGCTTCAATCTTTGCTGTATCAACCCGAATACCCTCGGCCCCGATAACATGCCCTAAGAAAGCCACTGACGCTTGACGAACTTCGCTTCGAGAACTTGGCATACAATTTGCGGCCTCGGAGGACTCGTACCGTCGCCAAATGATCAGATGCTCCCGCTCACGTGCGCGAATACACCAAGATATCATCAATAAACACTATAACGAACATATCCAAGAGTGGCTCGAACACCCTATTCATCAAATCCATGAATCTTCTGGGCGTTGGTCAACCCGAAAGACATCACCCTGAACTCATAGTGCCCATACCGGGTCCTGAATGCAGTCTTTGGGATATCTACCTCTCTAACTCGTACCTGATGATAACCAGACCGTAGGTCTATCTTGGAAAAACACTTTGCACCCTGCAACTGGTCAAACAAATCGTCAATCCTGGGGAGGGGATATCTATTCTTGATAGTTACCTTGTTCAGCTGCCTGTAATCAATACACATACGCAGCGTCCCATCCTTCTTCTTTACAAATAACACTGGTGCTCCCCAAGGAGAAACACTTGGCCTAATAAAGCCTTTCTCCAGCAAATCTTTCAGCTGGTCCTTCAACTCCTTCAGCTCGGCAGGTGCCATCCTGTATGGCGGAATAGATATCGGCCGAGTATCTGGCGCCAAATCAATGCAAAACTCAATCTCCCTTTCGGGAGGATGCGAGCTCATCCGGGAATATGTCCGAAACTCTCTAACGACGAATCGATCAAGGTGCAGTACCTCACCTCGATGTCGAATACGAACCATATGGTAGATATACCCTTTCCGCGCATCTTCCTAGCCTTGAGGTAAGAAATAAACTTACCCCGGCGCAATATTCCCTTCCACTCGATAGCAACCGTAGAAAGCTGAACCGAACTAATCTCTCCTACAGTCCACGTTGGCATAGCAAGATGCTAGCCAATCCATACCCATAATCACATCAAAGTCTGTCATATCCAACTCTATCAAGTCGGCTGAAGTCGGCCATCTATAGTCACAGGCAAGCCTTATACACTCGCCACTACCATCGAATCACTCTTTCGCGTAGCCACCTCAAAAGGTCTTATGGACTCGGGCTCATCCCTATTCTACCGCAATATGAGGAGATATGTAGGACAAGGTAGAACTGGATCTATCAAAGCATATACATCACAAAGAAGAAACCAATAATGTACTGTGGCGACATCCGCGACGCCTCACGGTCTGTCTGGACAAAGCATAAATGCGGTACAGAGGACCGCTAGAACTCGAACCCCTACCACGACCACTGCCGCCGCCTGCTGGCCCATAAGTACCACGCCTCCGGCGTCTAACTATCAAGATGAAGATCCAAAGAATGACCCGTCGGCTGAACAGTAATGCTCCCGCCGCTGGGGCGGACAATCCTTCGGGATGGCCTGCCACAAGAGTAACATGATCTCGAACCCATACGGCACTCGCCGGATGAGACCTACCGCGTCGAACGCACCGAGGTAGGTGGTCTCGATTAGTCTTGGTCTCGCCTCCGAAAACTCGACGCCCCGAGCCACGACTGCTCGAATAACCTGCGATCGGACCTCCGCGAGCGTGAAGGAGCACTCGAGCCGTGGAAGGTGGACTCTGTTCGCCACAGGCCGCCTCGAAATCGCTCGAGAACCCGATGTCACGGCCTGCGGGCCGCCCAAATCTAGGCGATCCCGCCTCTCTGTCCTCGATCTCGCGCGTATGCTCGCATCCTGGCAATATCCATCCTCGGCTGAAGTGCCACTCCTGCAAGCAGAATCATGTCGTGGCCAGCCCATCACGTATCTATGAACCACATGCGCCCATCGCCTACAATGGTGTGTGCATATCTGGCCAAGGAGTCAAACTCCAGGCTGTACTCCCTGATAGTCCTCCCGTCCTGTCTCAAGGTCAAGAACCTATCTACGCGGGCTCTCCTCACCTCAGGAGGCAAGAAGTGGTCTAGGAACGCCTCTGTGAACTCCTCCCAATCACCGGAAGAGCATCATCACCCTCGACAATACCCATGACTCAAACCGGTTCAACGCAATATCGCGTAACCTGTAGAAAGCTAGTGTAATGCACTCGATTCGATGCCCTAAGAACCTGCATGGTCCAGAATCGCTCGGACAAACTCCTGCGGATCCTCATCGAATCTCGAACCATAGAACTTCGGGTGGGTGACAACCAGAAATCCCGAATCCAAATGGCCGGCTCTGGGTTGGCGCGCTCGCTGTGCCGCCGCCACTATCTTTGGTCGATGTAGAATCAATTCCCGTAATCTCGTACTCGGGCCCGATCGAGGTGGAGGCTCGCATGATCTCGATGGCCGCGTCACGCTCGAACTCTGCTTTGGCGGCGACGACGTGGAACTTCGCCGCCTAAACATCATCTCGTAAGGATTGGGCTGTGCCTCGTGATTCTCCGCGTCCACTAGCGGACTCACCGCCTTGCCGCCACGGGCCGCGGTTGCCTTGCGTGGAGGCATAACTGATACATAAAGGAAAACATCAGGGGAGATTCAACCTATAACTCAGCTCTATTGCACGATCTTAGGGTGAAAGAATGGAAACCAATCCTAAATATCCTGCAGCCTCCTGATTATAGATGTGGTGCACGACACACCGATAATCAAGACTCTACTAGACACGGTGCGTGGACACTTTCCGAGGACTAATCGCTCGATACCACTTTTGTCACGACCGACCGGACGCGACTAGTACCTGCAGGTACCGCATCGGTATACATCGTAGAATAGCGGATCATACATAACACATAACTTATAAAAAAGTAAACATCACTGGCCAACCGATAAGGCTGCCTTCCATAAAACATACTTAAACAAAAGTATAGTAGTACAACTGGTTCTTATAGCCCAAAATACATAGGTGACCACAGACCTTAAAGATAACAATCGTGGCGGGGCGGGGCCGCCATACCCCGAATGTACAAAATACCTATAGCGTCGTGGAATATCCATACCAATAAATAAGCTTCCGAGGAATGGAGCTTCGACACCGAATAGTGATCCTAAGAACGAGGATCCTCAATGCACTTACCACCTGCGGCGTAACGGCCCAGGGAAGGGGTCGACACAATATGTACCAAATATGCATTTGGGAAAATACTGTAATATGATATCATAAGTCTAAAAGCAAGTGAGTCATGGAAGACAATAAAATACCTTTTCGTGCCTTACTAACAATGAGAGTGACAAGTATATATATACATATATAATCGCATAAAATAGGAGGCTCATGATCAAAACAGGTACCTCGCCTGTAGTATCAAAAAGAAACCATCCTACTCACGGGACTATTTCACCCGCACGGGTCCGTGGACCCGTGAGGTACTCTCGCGGTGTACTGCCGGCATGGGACTATTTCACCCGCGTAAGCCCATAAGGACTCGCGTGAGGTATTCCTCGCGATCGTGGGTAGCAAATCCACGGGCAATTGGTATAACGATCTTGGGGACTTTCCGCCGGATATACTCTTACCACAAAGCAGATGGTATAACGATCTTGGGCGTACCTCGGATATACTCTTACACCTGGAGCGGATGGTATAACGATCTTGGGGCTTGCCGCCGGATATACTCTTATCTTGATGCGGATGGTATAACGATCTTGGATCCGCCCCTCGGATATACTCTTACATCAAGCGGATGGTATGGCGATCTTGGGGTGGCCTCGCCGACATACTCTTACATGAAGGAGGTGGTATGGCGATCTTGGGGCTTGCCCGCCGGACATACTCTTACCCTATCACACTGGTCATCATATCATAATAATAATAAGTTAAGAAAACTTATAACTTCTTTTTAGTCTTGTTCACATACTCTCTCATTTTAGTTTACTTAAGGCACTTAACCATATCTTTAATAAAGAACACCGGGAATTTAACCCAAGTACTACATACTTCAACTCTTTCAAAAGTGACTCTTCTTTATACATAAAAGCCTTTGGGCAATTGATGCCTTTAAATCAATTTGCCTCTTCATATAATTATCTTACTTAGAGTAAATCCTTCTCATTAACCTTTTATGAAGCTAATAGACCAACTTCCCATAAAGTTGTTATATTAACTCTATACTTTAGTAAAAATCATACTTTTCCCTTAACGAGGACTTATACGTTCTTAAAACGAAAAGTCATTTTATACTCAAAACAAGTAAGAACACCAAATCTTGTACGTCTACCGTACTACATAGTTTCATCTATTCATGCTCAAGAGATAGGAAAGCTTCACATACCTCTTTGGTCAATCCACTTGCCAAGTCCAAACTACCGCAAGTAATATTTCAACCTATAATAGTCATGATACGCCTGTTAACCTCTAATCTCAAGTAGAACAATCCAAGTTCTAAGTCACTAAATTCTATGGAAAATTGGGCAGCATTTCCCTTGTTTCTACTCACTTTGCCACCTTTTCTCAAGGCCGAATTTATCATCCAAACACCACAATTAAGGCTCAACAATCCAACATTATAAATGGTATTACACATCCAAACTTGGGTGTGTAAAATTCTGCCCCACTAGTTACAACAATTTACTTATCACTTCTAAGGTAGTTTTTAGGCTACAACATGCTCATAATCACTTCTTAGCCATTTCTTTCATACCCAAACCACATTTCTAACATGCAAAGATTCTAGAAGCATTATTTACTACCACAAGTTCTTTCTTCTAAACATGCAACACTTAGAACTAATTCTAAAGGAAGAAATGTTACCTTAAAGTTTTAGCCAAAACTTACTCCAACTATTGCTAGCTTCCTTGCCAAGAACACCACCACAACAATGTCAACAAGCTAACCACAAGCTTCCTTTTCTTGCTCTTAACTTTCAGATTTTTCTTGGGTTTTCTTAGAGAGAAGGAGGAGCGATTTTAGAGAGAGGAGAGAGTGTGAAGATGAAAGATGGGAAGAATGACCAAGTCTTGGTCAATATATTGCATGTAGCAGAAAATCAGATGGGGGGGGGACACTTGTCACCCTCCCATGGTCTCTTTTAAAACAAAAATCAGATTTTCTAAGTTTTTCCGCCCAAATTTCAGCCTCGCGCCTGCATACTGGCGCGTGCTGAAACTTCCATGAGCTCTCGAACTTTCGCGCGGCCTCGCTGTCATGGCGCCGCGGCTGCAACTCTGCGACCTCTCGATACTTTAGGCGCCGACCTGCATCTGTGTGGCGCGCGCGCCATGCTTTGCACGAACGCATTTACGCTGCTGGACTTGTAACTCTCATAACTTTCTACTCCGACGCCCTATCGACGAACGGTTGGTTGCGTTGGAATCAAGACTCAACGAACTACGTCCTAGGCCTTTAAAATACTTAGGAACTCTCAACGAATCGGGTCATAACCCGCCTCAAAGTTGACTAAAACCGTCCGAACGACGTCAACTCGCCTTCGGAAATTTTAAGTCTTACATACTTTCGTACGTTTCCATACGTAGGGTCAGAACTACGGGGTATAACATTAGACATGCAAGAAGATGAACTGATCCCCATTATACTTGGAAGGCCATTCCTAGCCACAGGGCAGACACTCATTGATGTTCAGAAAAGTGAGCTGAGACTTTGTGTTCAGGAAGATGAGGTAATTTTCAATGTATTCCGAGCAGCCACATTCCCAGAGGCGAGTGACAACTGTTATGCCATTGATATGATTGAAGAAGCAGTTTCAGAAAATAGGTTCAGAAGTGTTGATGCTCTTGAAGAAATGCTGACACAATGGGGTGATGATAATGGCAATGACCCGAAATTGATGGAGTATGCAAATTGGATGGATTCTTATGAGCAATGTTTTAAGAAGAAATATGAAGAGCTAGGGCAGATGCCAGAGAGATCAGTACCATCCACAGAAAAAGCTCCAGAGTTAGAGTTGAAGACTCTACCAGATCATTTGCAGTACCGATATCTAGGTGAGAACCAATCCTTTCCAGTGATCGTATCATGTCATCTATCCACATTGGATGTTGAGAAGCTACTGAGAGTGCTGAGGGCTCAAAAGCGTGCCATTGAGTGGACATTGGCAGACATAAGAGGGATAATTCCTTCAACAGTGATGCATAAGATCCGTCTAGAAGATGATAGAAGATCCTCTATTAAGGCACAGAGGAGACTGAATCCAAACATGAAGGAGGTAGTAAGAAAAGAGATCATGAAATGGCTTGATGCTGGGGTAATATATCCTATCTCTGACAGTGCATGGGTGAGTCCTGTGCAAGTGGTGCCCAAAAAGGGTGGCACGACAGTGGTGACCAACGAAAACAATGAGCTCATTCCATCTAGAACAGTTACTGGGTGGATGATTTGCATTGATTACCGCAAGTTGAACAAAGCAACCAGAAAAGATCACTTTCCATTACCCTTTTTGGATCAGATGTTGGATAGGCTCGCAGGGCATAACTATTATTGCTTCTTGGATGACTACTCAGGGTATCATCATATTTCCATAGCACCAGAAGATCAAGAGAAGACAACATTCACCTGCCCCTTTGGTACGTTTGCTTTCAGAAGGATGTCATTTGGGCTTTGCAATGCACCTGCTACCTTTCAACGGTGCATGATGGCAGTTTTCTCTGACATGGTGGAGAGGACCATAGAAATTTTCATGGATGATTTTTCTGTCTTTGGGTCTTCTTTTGATGAGTGTTTGAATCATTTGGAGGCAGTATTGAAATGGTGTGAAGAGTCCAACCTTGTGCTAAATTGGGAGAAGTCTCATTTCATGGTGAAATAGGGGATTGTCCTTGGCCACAAAATATCCAACCAAGGTATTGATGTGGACAGAGCAAAGATTTCAGTAATTGAAAATCTACCACCTCGATTAATCGCCAAAGTGCGGGTCAAGTTTCCTTTGGCATGCTGGTTTCTATAGAAGATTCATCAAAGACTTCTCAAAAGTTTCGAAACCCCTTTCCACCTTGCTAATGAATGGAGTTGCTTTTGAATTCAGTAAGGAATGCATGAACGCATTTCAGACACTCAAGGAGAGGCTAATCTCAGCACCCATAGTCATTGCACCAAACTGGAGCTTCCATTTGAACTAATGTGTGATGTAAATGACTAGCAGTGGGAGCAGTTCTTGGGCAGAGAATTGATAAGGCTCCAGGCGAACCAATTATAGAGTGAAAAGGGAATACAACATCGCCGAGAGGGTAAGTTTATTTCATACCTCAAGGCAAAGAAGATGGTTAGGAAAGGGTATATTTACCACTTGGTTCGAGTACATGATATGGAAGCGGAGGTACCAGCTCTTCAGTCAGTCCCGGTAGTTAATGCATTCTCAGATGATCTTCCAGGTCTTCCCCCAGAACGGGAGATAGAGTTCACTATAGATGTACTGCCAGGTACCCAAACCATATCTATTCTTCCCTATAGAATGATACATGCAGAGCTGAAGGAGTTAAAGGAGCAGCTGAGGGACTTGTTAGAAAAAGGCTTCATCAGACCTAGTACATCACATTGGGGAGCACCGGTGCTATTTGTGAGAAAGAAGGATGGATCGCTGTGGATGTGTATTGATTATAGGCAGCTGAATAAAGTAACAATAAAGAACAAGTATTCCCTCCCCAGGATTGATGATTTATTTGACCAGTTGCAGGCTGCTAAATGTATTTTGAAGATAGATTTGCGGTCAGGTTATCATCAGGTGCGGGTAAAGGAGGTAGATATTCCGAAGACATCATTCAAGACTCGATACAGACATTATGAGTTTAGAGTGATGTCGTTTGGGCTGACCAATGCTCCAGCAGTATTCATGGATTTGATGAACCGAGTGTTCAAGTCATTTCTAGATATGTTCGTTATTGTATTCATTGATGATATTCTAGTTTATTCACGTTTAGAAGAGGAGCATGCAAATCATTTGAGGACAATACTGAGGGTGCTCCAGCACCAGAAGTTGTATGCCAAATTTTCTAAGTGTGAATTCTGGTTGACTTCAGTAGCATTCTTGGGACATATTATCGGAGTTGATGGTATTCGGGTAGATACACAGAAGATTGAGGCAGTGAAGACTTGGCCCAGACCTACGACACCTACTGAGGTACGCAGTTTTCTGGGGCTAGCAGGATATTACAGGAGGTTCGTAGAGAAGTTTGCCTCGATTTCAGCGCCTTTAACAAGGCTAACTCAGAAGGAAGCTAAGTTTCAATGGACTGATGCTTGTGAGCAAAACTTGTAGTTGTTGAAAGACAAGTTGACTACGGCTCCAGTTCTAACTCTTCCTGAGGGACCAGATGGTTATGTCATTTATTGTGTTGCTTTTGGTATTGGACTAGGTTGTGTGTTGATGTAGCATGGCAGGGTTATAGCTTATGCCTCCCGACAACTCAGGAAGCACGAGAAGAATTATCCTACTTATGATTTGGAGTTAGCGGCAGTGATTCATGCTTTGAAGATATGAAGACATTATTTATATGGAGTTCATGTTGATATTTATACGGATCACAAGAGTCTCCAATATATCTTTAAGCAGAAAGAGTTGAATTTACGGCAGAGACGGTGTCTTGAGTTACTAAAAGATTATGATGTTGATATTTTATACCATCCAGGAAAACAAAATGTTGTGGCAGATGCTCTTAGCCGTAGATCTATGGGTAGCTTGATGGATGTGCAACGGGAAAGAAAGGAGATGGTTCGTGAGATATACCGGCTAGCTAGCCTTGGAGTCCGTTTGACCGATTCTGGAGATAGTGAAGTTTGTGTTCGAGGAGTTGCTGAGTCCTCTATCATAGAAGAGGTAAAGAGACGTCAATAAGAGGACTCTGTCCTGGCACGGTATAGAGATGCAGCTCTTCGAAAGGAGAAGACCCTATTCGAGGTTGCACCTGACGGGGTGCTACGGTATATCGACAGATTATGTGTACCTGATGTTGCAGGGCTACAACGGCAGGTTATAGGAGAGACACACAATGCTCATTATTCTATTCATCCAAGGTTAACGAAGATGTATCATGACCTCAGATGCTTATATTAGTGGGGTGGCATGAAAATGGACATAACAGAGTTTGTTGCTCAGTGCCCGAATTATCAACAGGTTAAGGTCGAGCATCAGAAGCATGGTGGATTATTGCAGGATATAGAGATCCCAACCTGGAAATGGGAAGTGATTAATATGGACTTCATTACAGGCTTATCTCATACTCAGCGGAATTACGACTTTATATGGGTTATTGTGGATAGGTTGACAAAATTAACCTATTTTCTTCCACTCAGGACTACTTATTCAGCTGAAGACTATGCGAGTTTATACATCAGGGAGATAGTGAGACTTCATGGGGTTTCCACATATATTATATCGGACAGAGGAGCTCAGTTTATAGCTAACTTTTGGAGATCATTCTAGAAGGGATTGGGGACACAGGTGAGTCTTAGCACGGTATTTCATCCTCAGCTGATGGACAGGCTGTGCGTACTATTCAGACGCTAGAAGATATATTACATGTCTGTATTATTGAATTCAGGAGTAGATGGGATGATCATTTACCACTTATTGAGTTTGCTTATAATAATAGCTATCATTCTAGTATCCAGATGGCACCGTATGAGGCCTTATATGGGAGAAAGTGTAGGTCACCTATCGGTTGGTTTGAGGTAGGTGAGACTAAGTTAATAGGCCCAGACATGATTCAACAAGCTGTTGATAAAGTGAAGTTTATTCAGGAGAGATTGTTGGTAGCCCAGAGTCGACAGAAGTCCTATGCAGATAATCGACATCGACACTTAGAGTTTCAGGTTGGTGATTGGGTATTCCTGAAGGTGTCACCCATGAAGGGTGTGATGAGATTCGGTAAGAAGAGGAAGCTTAGCCCGAGATATATTGGGCCGTACCAGATTATTCGTAGGGTAGGCAATGTTGCCTATGAGTTGGATTTACCATCTGAATTGGAAGCGGTACATCCTGTCTTTCATATATTGATGTTGCGTAAGTGTATTGATGATCCTTCTAGAGTATTTTCGGTAGATGATGTCCAGGTGACAGATGAGCTGACTTATGAGGAGAGCCCCATAGCTATACTTGATCGTCATGTTAGAAGGTTACGCACTAAGGATGTGTCCTCCATCAAAGTATTATGGCGAAACAATAATAGGGAAGAGATGACTTGGGAAGTAGAAGACGAAATGAAGAAGTATCCTCACTTGTTCCCTATGCCTGCGGGTAATTCAAATCCTTACTTAACTATGTTGATTGGTAAATGATATATGTGATATATTGTGGCCCTGTGAGAAATCTTTGGATTTGCTGAATATAGGTTGGTAGGTGTAGTTATAGAAGAGACTATGCTGAAATTTTTATAGCATAAGACCTATTATGAACATTCGAGGATGAATGTTTCTAAGGGAGAAATGATGTTACACCTCATAAATTTAAGGCATGAATTTGAGAACGTAATTAAGGGAATACGATTCGGGTATAGGAAATAAAGTATATTTACGTACAATAATACGAAATAATTTTGGATATAACATATGTGGCGATGGAAATTAATACTAGTGGTTGAATTTTTCCAATGGGGTTAAGGACTATGTCGTGTAAAATAAAATTCTTGACATTGAGCTATGAGGCCATTTCAAAATTTTAGGATTTAAACTAAGTATGGGAGATTGATTATTTAATTGTGGGATTAATTTTAGTGGAGATGATAATAAGTGGGAACTTGTGCTCCCCCCCTCTCTCGGCGAACCAGTGGGCAGCCCCACATAAAAATCTGCCCACATGCTCACTTATACCTAGGTCTCTCCCACTTCTCTACTCTTAATCCAAAGTTCTCCTTCAACCTCCCTTCTCTCCCTCTTCTCCCACAGAATTTTCGACAACACCATAGCCAAGAGAAGATTAAACCAACTCCCACTCCTAGATAAGTTATACTAAGTTCCAAGCCATAGTAAACTTCCCAAAACAGTGGTGAAATCGGCAATGCTGGCCGAGAGTTGCTCCAGAAATTGTTAGTTTTGGAGATGAACGATTTTGGAAGAAAAACATGCAAGTAAGATGGTCTCAAACTTGTAAAGGATGCATGCATGTAATTAAAACTTGAGAAAGGTGAAAATATGAGCAGGGGTGCCGAGACTAGTGGGGACTGCTTTGGCTAAACTAAGGTAAGATTTCTTCTTCTTTTATAGAGTAAATGGAGTTTAAATAATGTTGTAGTTAAGGAATGAACTCATGTCAAGAGGAATTGGAAGTAAGAAAATGCATGTGGTTGTTGTTGATGTTGTTGTTACCGATTTTGGGACTATTTTTATTACATTGGATTCAAATGTTGTTGTTGTTATTATCGTCACTAATTGCATGTTAAAGATTGAAGGAAATCTTGATATTTAAAGTTGAAATGGTTTATATGAAAGTATTGAAAGGTGAATTGGATTTTAAGGAATTATGAAAAGAGTTATGGTATTATGGTTGTTGGCCGAGACCTTCATCAAATTGTTGGATATTGTTGTGTCGAATTTAGGGGTTGTTTTGTGGAGTTAGAATGCTGGAAATTTAGTTATGAATATGCATGTACCTTGTGTTAATTGCTAACGTATGTACTAAAGGAATAAAGATGTAAAAAGGTGTTACTTTGTATTCTAGTTGTTGTTGGTATATAGACTATTTTAGGGGCTGTTTTGATATGGATTAAGGGGTTGTATTAACATGAGAAATAGGTGTGTTAATCACCTTGGTTGTTGTGGTTATTGTCTTCCATGAACGTAAAAAGAAAGAACGTATAACAATGACGTATATAGAAGTATGTGGGACTGATTTGGTTATGACCTTGAGACGTGTCTTATTATTGATGTTGTTGACCTTGTTTGTGAGTTGTGGATGTATATATAAATAGGGGAAGTGCTGCCCAATTTTATATAACAAGAGAGTCATCTTCGATACATATAAAGTATACTAGTAATCATAAAGTTGACAGACATATTATCATCATTATAGGTTGAAGTTCTAATTGAGACGTATTCTAAACATTGAGTTGGTTAGTTCGATTATAAGGTATGTGAAACTATCCTTTCTTCTTTTGGCATGATTTATATAAAATGAGTGTACGACGGACGTACATGATTCCATTGAATCCTAATTCCTAGTGATATTTGATATGATAGTTGCCTTGATTTTACAAGTGATAGTTCATTCTATTTATTCTATTGAGAGTCAAATGATGATTTAAATTGTATAAGGTTACTCATGATATTTTATTCGTGCTTGATGTGATTATATTATTTCACAGAGTCCCACATTGGACCGGGTACGGTATGTATATATATGATGATTTTATCGAGTCCCAGAATGGGCCGGGTACGTCATATGTGGACAGGCATCCATGGATATGATTATTTCACCGAGTCCCACGATGGGCCGGGTACGGTATGTGCACAGTGGACAGGTATCCACGGATATATATGTGGACAGACAACCATGGATATGACTTCATTCACCGAGTCCCAGAATGGGTCGGATACGGTATATGTGAACAGGTATCCACAGATATGGTATATTAAATGTACATACATGACTCTTATTTCATAAGGCACAGTTGCATTGATATCCTTGATTATTATACTTGTCTCATGTTATCTTTTGGCCAGTATGATCTCATTTACAATATTTCATGTTTTATATAATCAGTACATTATTTCGTACTGATCCCCTTTTCCCGAGGGGGGGGGGGTTGTGTTTCATGCCCGCAGGTACAGGTACTCAGTTTGGTGATCCTCCAGCTTAGGATTTCCGCTCAGCTATTTGGAAGAGCTCCATTGTTCCGGAGCTTAGTTATTTTGGTACATATCCTTTTGATATAGCCTCATGCATATTCAGGGGTACGACGGGGCCCTGTCCCGTCATATTTCATTATCATACTCTTAGAGGTCTGTAGACATGTGCGGTAGACACGTGTGGGTTATGGTTCGTTTTGGATATTTCCGTGTATAGTGACAGCCTTGTCGGCTCGCCTATTTTGTTATGATTAACTAGATGTGACTCCTCAAGAGACAAGTTCATTTATATATATATATATATATATATATATATATATATATATATATATATATATATATATATATATATATATATGTTATGAGTCAGCAACTTACTTTTACAAGATTTTTACATTGTCCTTGATATTAGTCTGATTATATGTGGCAGGTCAGTATAAGGGTGTCCAATTAGGGCACCGGGTCGCGGCCCGTCGGGTCGTGACAAATTTCCAACACCTCTTCAAAATCCATGGTCTCAGTTTGGTTTCTGGGTTTTTAAGCTTGCTTCTAGGTTTCGATTGTTGCTGAAATAGAAGCCCCAAACTGCTATGAATTCATCTCTTTTCGGGGTGCAGAAGCTCACGGGATTGCTTCAATTTCGCTCAAGAATTTCGGAGGGTCCTTTACTGAAATTACTCTTTTGATTTTGAGGTGTGAAAGATGTTCTTAGAGAAAGGGTTCTTACAAAAATTGAAAGGGATTGAAAGCTTCTTAAAGAAAAAAATGGAGAAGATGCATGTTCAGAACCCAGGAAGTGATGCCACCGATCGTATGTTTTAGATTGAGTCACAGTACTGTTGTCTTATAAGACAACACGTAATAGTCCACTAAATTGGTCCTCTGCTTATAATTAACCAATCCCGTCTTTAATTATACACACAATTAATTCTCGATCCCACTTTACTTAAATCCCGATGACTTATAAACCTTCTTTTACTCAATGTCATAATTTTTATAATATGACACTAGTCCGTAGCCTCTTTGGGGTTATACAATTATTATCATTAATTCCCGTCGTCACACTGATTAAAATCCAAATTTATTTCGGGATCACATCCTTTTATATACCAATCTCCTTATTAGTATACGCAAGTACAACATAAACTTCCCGGGGTTCGGATTCACTTGCCTACATTTATGTGCTCAAACCATTACCCAGAAATATGAGGTGTTACATCTTTTCCCCCTTAGAAACATTCGTTCTCGAATGTTTGGGTGACATATCCAATTTTTGCATATGCTTAAATTTAAGCAATGAACAAATCCTTTCAGCTTAAATCAAGAATGGCAATGCTAACATGATTTAACAGGGACACAGTACTAGCAGTAAGTAACAGGACCAAACGTAAGTAATATTTAATCTAAAACTACAGACATGTTGACAACTTAGAAATTTTCAGGTATTGTAGGATTGAAAGTCAAGACAGAGTAACTTAGGCATGTTTATCTCTGATCTAAATAGATAATGGTGCAGCTCACTTCTCAATTAAACAAGTACATGCCACATCACTTCAATACAACTACCAGCAGGTAGACATGCATTTATTAAGTTAACATGAGAATATTTTAACATGGACTAGCCAAACATATATCAAGCATTATGGGGTATGCAAACATGTCCACGATCTCTTTTTAATTAATGATCTAATCATGGAAAACATAGGTATTCAACAGAAGCTATGAGATAGATATGTCTCACACACACTTTTACATCATTAATCTTACACTTTAGGAAAAAGATAAGTAGATACATAACTTTGGTTCAACCAATATGTGGGCAGGTAACAGTTTAACTCATGAATTTGTAATTTCTTATTTTTATCCAGATATGCATTTACTATGCTATGAGGACTAGTAGCTAAGCAATAGTAGCATGGGATGAGTGAGTAAAGGAAAACAGACAGTTGTCACACAAAGACAATATATTGGTTAAATTAAGACCAGCCTACACATGTTAATATTCAGATCAGATCAAAGACAAGACATAAACAGGGTGACACAAGTCTGGGAGATAATATTATACCAAACATCCAATTTAAGCATGAGACCCATGCACATGAGCACACCAGACTTCAATAAGTATGCAGAACATTCACATTGATCCAGATGTTGAGTTAAGAACCTTAAAGACAGACCAAGTAAAAACCCAACTAATAATCCTAGATCAATTTTCTTATCTTTTTAAACTAACCTCAAGCCTAAATGACATGATCTTATTTGATCCTTAAACCAAATAAGGATCCACCAAAGTTCAGTTTACATCTTAGAAAACATGTAGGTTATTTTAGTTTATCCGGTAGATAACCTCCCCATAGGTTAATCAGGACTCACTCCTCAGACATCACATAGCATGCAAGGATGACATATAACACATTTGGAAGATATAAGCAGCCTTTCTAGGTATTCATGGTAAGGGCCTAACTATCTTAAAACACAAAAGACTCCATTTAATACTAGACTGATGCAACATATCTCTGCAGAACATAAACATGCTTTAAGGGAAACTTGTAACACATTAACTAGACACATCAACATAATTAAGACTTGTTCTCAACATGGTTTTGGCACAGTTGTTCACAGAAAGGAGGATGGGCACACTACAAGTATACACACTAGACATTCTTAGTTTCATGCACTCCAGGGATACAAGTAGACATGTAGATAAATCTCAATCCATGTAAGGTCATCAACTAAAGGTCAAGCTTTCAGATAATATCAAACTATGGGAATGCATTAAACATATATGAAATTACTTCATTTTAATCATCCTAGGCATTCAGATGCCTTAGTTAATCTATTGGTGAGCAAGCTAGGACACAAGAGTAGACAAGAACAATCATTTTTGGATCAAACAGTATACATATAACAAGTGAGGTTAACCTATCACAGAAGTAGACATTTATGTCATGTAGACCCATTTCTATTCAATACACTGATGTGGGTAACAAATGGTTCAGCATGGCTTTGAATCAGAGGAAACAATCATGGCACAAATACATAATATTCTTTACTAAACATGAGATCCAAAGTATCCAAACAATGGATAATGCAGGGGCTATTAGCTATTGTGCTCCTTAATCATATGGTTCAGATCATGACATGAATTTTAGGGGCGTAAATGATTCATCCGACACCCTTTGCGGGAAATTTTGTCATGTGTATACAAGGTTAAAGATTTTTTTTCTCCGCATATATATTAGATATTGAATTCCATTGACTTCTTTATATGTTTACTCTTTTTACTTTTTAAATTTCCTTTGTGAAAATACTACCTCCACCATTTGTACGAGCATTGTATTTCCCTTTTCCAATGCAAAATTTCTTGTATCAATAGATTTCAAAGTATTTTCCGCATGATAATTTTGACTGTTTATTTGCTCACTTGCATATACGGAAAGAAAAATTATACTCCATCCGTCCCAATTTATGTGATATAGTTTGATTCGACACGAAATTTAAGAAATAAATGAAGACTTTTAAATCTTGTGGTCTAAAACAAATCAAAAATATTTGTATGGTTATAGATCATCTCGTTAGCGTAAAAAATAAAGACTAAAGTTAACTTATTGCAAATTAAGGAAATATATGATTCTTTTTTAGACCGGCTAAAAATGAAAGTGTATTACCTAAATTGAAAGAGAGAGTAGTTTACAATTCGCTCGCCCAAGCTTCTCAAGCCAAAAAAAAGGGAAAATACCGATTCTAAACTTGATATTTACCTGCACATATGTTTGACCAAGGACGACCTGGCACATTAAGCTTTGGATATGCGCCAGGTCCCGAAAAAATAATTGAACCACAGAAGTATCTCTTATATGCATATCTTCCATTTTTACAAGAATCTAATCTGCAGCCTTACCTCCAGCTACGTTTGGGGGGGGGGGGGGGGGTTCAGGTTGGAATTAGCAGTAAAGTGACATTCTCGTTAACTACAGAATCTCTATGTCGGAGCTATAGAAATAGCATTTGCTGATCTTTGTATTTAGGCAATGCTTAATTCATACACAAATTTTCAAGATGCAAAATTCAACCTCCATGACCATAAGAACTGAAAAAGTCTTCCCTCTTGGAATCTTCATCACCATATGTTCCCGATTCTAGCAAATTGACCTGGCAAAACATCCAAGTAATTACGTTTAGAAACTAAGCTGATTTTAACTAAAAAGACAAGGAACAGTGATCATATGAACCAAATAAAGAGAAGAAGAATAAAACTCTACCTTAATGATGTCTCGTCTTGAACTGGGGCGAACATAGGATGCTAGGACAGCCATGTGAAAATGCTGGTTTAATGCAAAAAAAAAAAGGAAAAAGTAAGAAAACAAAATTAAATAAGCTACGTTTCATAAATGAACACATATTTTAGTGCGTTTTTTCTTTTCTTTTTCTTTCTTGGGGGGTGGAGGTCCTATTGTGTTTCTTTTTTCTTTTCTCCTTATGTTTATAAGGAAGGCATCTATGATACAGAATTTCATACAAATGCAAGGAGCAGTACTCGGAATTCGCAGAACGAGTTTCTCGTTTCAATGCATACAAAATGAAACGGAGTAAATAGTCGCTAAGGCAGCAAATAAAGCTCTGCTAGTTTACTGCCACCAAGGAGCTTACTCTGAAAGGATCACTTCTCAGTGACTGAACCAATATAGGACTCTCCAATGCGCGGTCCTGGAAACAAAGAAACAAGGAAAGAGCCTTAATATGACAGCCAACAACTAGCTTACCCATGTATTTCAACATATTCACTTCAAAATATATGAAGGAACAAACAAGAAATACAATTAGTGTCAGAAATAGGGAAAAGGATAAACTGATTATATTGTTTTCGGGCTTTTACCTCCAGACAATAGTCCCTCAATCGCCTCCCTGTTTGAGCACAACAAACGCGGACAATTGATTCATCACTGCTTCCACTAATGACATAGTCCCTTCCATTCATGTAATATGATCGTGTATAATTATGAGCACTCCCTGTGGAAGCTATACCAAAATCTGTCTGCAGCCTCCCATCTACAGATAAAAGTTGTTTCACCTGTATCATTAAGACAGTATAAACCTCAATCATAAATCCATCTTCAAATATTAGTTATAGTCACTCTTAAAGATACCAAATTCATCAAGTTAGTATTTTGTACCAAAATTATTTCTTAAATCAGGCCTTTATCTTAACTTGTTAATCCAATAGAAAGCGAATTTGGTATCATCAAATGAGATGCTTAATATGTTTGTATTGACTGAAGTACCTCGTTGTCAACAGACGACACCAGCAGATACAGGTCGTCAGGGGAGAAGCAAACCATCACGTTTCCCCTTGAGCTCGAGGTTGTATAACAGGGTTGATTTGGTGTCTTCCTTAAATCCCATAATTTGACATCACGATCAAACGATGAAGTAACTAGCAGATTTGGAGAGTGATGTGCAAATTTAGCCACATTAATGGGTTCTTGATGCATATCACTGAACAAATGCAAGCGCTTGCCACTACAAATATCGTATATGGAAACTTTCTTCGAATAACCACTTGTAAGAAACTGATCATCCGTTGAATTAACATGAAGTGAAGTCAACTGTTCAAATTTGTCAAACACAACAGGACTGGAGCTGCTACAACCACTCTCTGTCTTTTGCAGTGTGTCATTGATGTCATACAATCTCAAAGAGCCACTGTCAGAACCGGCAAGGAGCTGATTTGTGAAAACAAAGAATAATTCATCAGCAGTTTCCAAGAAAAAGAGTTATGGAGATAAAAATGGAAAATATTAGTACATGTACTTTGGTTATATACAGAAGGATATCATGACTTTTAGCAGAAAATCCATCTTATAAGATCAATCTACACAACAGAATATGAGGAACATGCTACTCGACCATATTAGTTTGCCAGGATATGAGGATTTCAATAATTAGGCATCACCTAATTCATGAAATTTTCAGCTAGGAGTTTCAGCAAACTTTTACTTGCATGCTATTTATGATTCTTTTTCCATCTAGGTGTCTCAGCATACCTTTACTTACGGCTACAGGCTACCCCTGTAACAGTAGGAAAAGGGCTAAATCCTGTTAAGGTCATCATGTACATAACAAGAAATGTACAGAGAATCGGTTTCTACATAGTCCTTGAAAAAATGAAAATAGTACTTAAAGAAAGACTTTAGGGCATGATACAGTGACATCAACCAAATATGGCACCTCAATTTATTTCATATATTTAATCCACCGCTTCCCATCTTATTTTCTACAATTTGGATGCATTCAGAAAAACTAATTTGACCCCAAGGTAGTCATGTCCGACGACATGTTGAGGACAGAAGGAGGACACATATAACTAAGTAAGAACAACAACAAGAAGTTCACCGACAGTCTATATGGGTTGAGACCTGTCTCATCATGTGGGAATGCACACTACAATGCAATAGAATGATGGCCTTTTGAAGTTGTTGTGCTTTATAGCTTTATACTGTCCAAAATATGAATGTCATCCTACTTTAAGGACAGTGACTAACCAACACAAAGTATTTAGAACGCATCAAATTCAGCTGATAACCTCCGAATATGCAGCATGCATCTGAAATTGTCTTCATACAGACTAGCAGTAAGACCTCAAAAGTACATCTTATCGATGATCTATGAAGCAACTATAATGTCAATCACAGTAGTTGAGAAAACAGCATACCTTAGATGGATTCTTGTTAAGCCAACAGAGGCCCAAGATGCTATTAGTCACCCCAAAGAGTGGAATATAACTGAAAATATTTCCAGCATCATGGTTAACGACAACCACCTCCCCATCTAAAGTTCCAAAAGCCATTAGACTAGGATTAGTGGGATGATACTCAAACTGTCTTGGTCGAAGGCTTTCGCTTCCTTCTTTGATACTATCACTGATATTAGACATTTTATGCAGGGAAGGAGAAGCAGATGAACAAATTTTGGCTGCACAAAGGGACCTTGAATAGAAATGTGGACTTTTCCTACAAGAAACTGCCTCTTTTATCTGAGAGGATTTGTTGTGGTACGCATTACCTCTACCTGTTTCACGCATATGCAAAACACTTGCAACATTTTCTTTCTGCCGGCGTTTATATGGCAGATACTCATAGTATTGCGAGAAGACAGTATTTGCCATTTCTCTGTCTATTTTTCTTACAGGAAAGTTATCTAGCACTTTTAGATGAGGCAATGATGCAATCATGTATTCCCTGTAGTGTTTCTCATAGCAGATTGGTGAAGGATGACAAGAAAGATACATCTTGGAAACAACTGAAGTATCTCTCAGTTTAAAGTTTATATCCTCAGGACAATCATCTCTCCCTTGAACATGCAAATCATCAAAAGATACCTGATACATATATTGAAGAATGTAGATGTCTCAGATATAAAAAACAAGTACAACTTTAGTCAACAACTTCACGCGTAAAGCAAAGGTATAGACCTCAAGTTGCAAATCCGTCGTTCCGCTTGTGGCAGCAAAAGAGGGATCTGATGAAAGAATTCCTCCAAAATGATTTGATACCTTATCCACTGAATCATTAAGTGAGTCCTGGTTTATTAGTAATTTGCCAACAGATGCTGGACTGCCAGTGCCATCTGCATAAGAAATTTATAGTCACATTTCTGATTAAATATTTTATGGTGGCTATCAAAGTCCTTGCGTGAATAACCTGATTTAAGTTATTTCAGAAACAGGAAGATTTGTCATCTTACTGGATGATGCAAGACATGGCCCAGTATCTTTGCAACATATGCAATTTTGAAACCTTAGTTCTGTCAAAGAAGGAAGCCGAGACAAAGCCGCACGGGTTGTCCACAGATCAGCTATTCTAGTTCCACACATAGAGAGGCGCATCAATTTTGGCATGCAAGTAAAGCAATCCTTCTCTAAGCTAGTGAGAGAAGAAGAAAAATCCAGATTAAGGGTGTGTAACTGCATGAAGCTTCCAACTATATTCAACTTTTGAATCTCAGTGGATCTCAGCTTTAGCAATTGGCAATTCAAACCACCCTGAAAAAGATCCCTGCAGAGGCCAGACTTCAATTAAGAAGTTATGATTGTGAACATACAGATCTCTCTTTAATTAACAGTGTTTGGGCATACCACAAGATATCCTTTCTAAAGAGTGTATCTTGAAGATCAACAATTCGGAGTGTTGAATTGACTGCACGCATTAAGGATACCACAGATTCTTGCTTCACAACCGATTTTGACGTGGAAAGTATGTCTACTGCATCAACATTGAAAAGGTGGACCATATCAACAAGGGGCAACATGTCATGATCTTCAAGCTCATCAAGTGAAACTACTAGAGTGCTCCACTTTTGAACTTCTTCCTGCATGCTGGCCTGAAAAAGGTGAACAAACTTTTAATGACCCTTGTCAAATTTGATTTCTCAGAAAAAATATTTTTACACTATTAACAACACAAGAAAATCTATTCACAATATTATGAAATGGCGATTGTTGTATGTTGCAAGATTGCAGTAAATTTTCATCATTAGATGTAAGTGTAGCGTTATATTACAAACCATCGGTTCACTAATATTTCACCTTCATGAACAGAAAATGAACCCTCTGACTATCAAGATCTTACATCAGCCAGAAAGAACTAATTAACTAAAGGACAGATTCCAAAACAAAAAGGACTAGAATAATGTAAATAGCTCGGTTAAAATACAGTATTTCATTTTCATATATTGGAGGAGAGTAACTAAAAAAAGTTAAAATGACTACCTTATAAAGATGTGATAGCACAGCAGCATTGGGCATGACCTCATGTAGCTTGCAAGAATTCAGGTACCTAGTAACAAATATGAAGAGGCACCTGACATCAGTAAAGTAAGAGGTTTAAAGTAGCATTGTTCATTGTTTTCTTTTTCATTTCAGACAGAGGAAAGAATGGGATAAATTTCATAAACTATAGCTTCTTTTACTACAGTCATGCAACTATATTTCCTCACAGAAAAATCACAAAACGTTTATCCTACTAACACAAAAGTCACAATTGTCGGGTCTGGTCGGTCCTCCTTTAATTGGGTATGTATTAATTAGATTAATCTTTTAAAAAAGGGTTAAAATATCGAGTAAAAATTATCACTCATCGAAAGGTTGAATTTTCAACAATTATGACTTTTGTCGTAGTAGGGTGAAAGTTTTGCGATTTTTTCGTTAGAAAACATAATTATGTAACTTTGTGAAAGAAAAAGTCAATAGTTATTATTTATGAAATTTACCCGGAAAGAAAGACACAAAGATTTGGAGAAAGCTCAAGGAAAGTTTCATTTTATAACACCACAAGCATCTCTCTTTACAAATAGAGTATCTTTTCTCACTTAGTACAATTAAATTTAACTTGGTCAACAAAAGAACTACAACTTCAAATTTATATCTACTCATTTACACTCAACATAACAAGGAGACCCATGTTTAATTTCTAGGTGAAGAATAGCATAGGTCTATTAATTTGAATATTTTTTGTTTCATTTCTATGAGACAAAGCTTATTGAGCAAAGTTGCTGTCTTCAAACAACAAAGGTGAAAAGCAGAATATGAATCACCCCTGACTCTAGTTGAGTCAATTTCATCCCAATACTAAAATATACCTTATGCTAAAAAAAAAGAAGTAGAATCTTGGACCAAAATATACCTGGCTACAATGGAGGAGCTATCAAGAGACATAATAAACAATTATTCACATGTGCAAAACTAAACTCATAACTGAAAAGGTTTGAGATTGATGCTAATAATTCTCAAGACTTGAGATAAACAAGTTAATTGGTGTGTGAACAAGTGAATGAAATGATTGGAGAGCTGAGAAAATAGACAGAAAATGGGAAAGGTATAAAGGGGGGGACTATAAGCAGAGTCACTATTCAGGCCTTTAAATCAGACAACATACCAAAAGGATAAGCACTGCCAAGCACATTGCTCGTATCATTACTTGATAAAAATAATGAGATATTTATAATTAAGTTATTTTTAAATATAAATATATCCTATATTTAGATAAATTAAAAAAAGTGTGCTACAAAGAATATATGATTACAGTTGACTCACACATAAGTACTCTCTATAATATGTAGTATATAACATAACAAAAATATTACTCTATTATTATTATTTGGTGATGTTCAACATCCTAGGATTAAGATGTTTATAAATAATATATATATTTTTATCAACCGAACTAAAAAGGAAAGAAAGTATGCGATAGAATGTATGTATAAATTCTTAAGAGATAAGTAGTGGGAACTTATATCAAACAAAGCTTATCATAATACTAATCAAAGATGAACATACGTGTTGTTGTCAAAGTTAAAGATCCTTCATCTTGTACAAGCAAACAATGTAGATTGTCTACTATTGACTTGTCCACAAAGTTGCACCTTTGGAGTATTTGAACTTCCAACCTGAACAATCTCAAAATCTTGAGAAACCTAAGCAAATTGAGTACACAAATAATAAATATACGAAAAACTTAAATATACCATTTTTTTACAAACAAAATACTGTAAAGCTAAAAGGGAACTTCAGTGTAAAAATGAAAGAAAGCAATAATTTATCAAGCACGTGAAATATGTATTAGAAAATTGTGTGTTTGTCGTGAGAAATCTAAATATGTTTCAAGCCGTGTACCTTACTTGGATCACTTTTCAAAGAGAATTATTTGTCCCTTACAAACACTCTCATGGGATAGAATGAACCAAAGTCAAGAAATAATGAAATCAAATCTCCGAACACATAAAAATTAATGTTGTAATCATTAAACTTAATCAGGAAGAAAAACGTCATCTACGACCATCCTTCTCTTTTTCATGATCTTTGAGGGCAGCCTCTGTTTCCGTGGCAATGGATAAGAGCTCCCCCAGTGTTTTAAGCTTCAAAGGCATATTTTCATAAGGAAGAATGTTGTACTTTGAATCATTCTCATGATATTTTAATATTATCAGGATATTCCTTTATTTATAGAGCATTCTTTGTGGGACAAAGTGTGGAAATAAAGGAAATGAGAATATAACAACAACAACAATAAATTGTAATAAAACTGGAATGATCAAATAGAAGGGCTTGCTGAGTAGACCAAATTCTTGATCTATCCTTAAGATAATATTGCTCCGTATATCCTTTCAACGGTTGTAATGACAACTTATATCCCAAGATAAACAACAATCAAACAAATGAGCAAAGAGAACTCAAGTGTTTGCTTTGGAAGAAAGATCTTTGAGTGTTTGTGATTGAAAGAGAGGAAGACAATTTCAGAGAATTGTTGAGTGTAAGATATCTTTGCAAATGAGCCCAAAACTCCATTTTATAGTGTAGAAAATATGGTCTTCCACATAGCCAAGTAATGGCCAATAAAGACCAAGTAATGACCATGAATGTGGAGTAATAATTCATCCAAATAATGGCTGAATTCATGAGGCATATAATGGAGAATTAATGCTCCAAAGTCAGCCCAAAAACTGTTTTCGTCCATTTTCCAATGGTAATGAAACGCATGCAGCGCCAAAACTCCTGAGAGTTGGCGTCGTGACCCTACAGGCTGGCGCCGCGGCGCCGAAACTTCATAGAGTTTCGAGCGTTTTCGGCGTCGTGGCCCTGCAGCCTAGCGTCGTGGCGCTCTGACGCCGCGGTATTTTCAGACCCATTTCATCTTCTACACATTGCATATGTCTTCCCTTCGTTTACCAATGTGAAACTATTGTTATTTGGCCAATAACCGTCTATTCTCTTATGTCTCAAACAATTCATATACGTACCAATATCTCTTCCATTTAAGGAAATTACGATCCTTGACACTTTATGTGCACGTGTGTGAAAACCATGTTTCCGACGTGCGCCCCCAATTGTTCGAGTCATAATTAATAGGATTAATTTATTTCACATTTAGTAAATTTCCAACAAATTGGGGCCCATCGTTGTAAAATCCGGAAAAAATAATAATAATATATAGTTGTGGTTGGGTTAATAAAAATACATATATATAAGAAAACAAAGAATACATTGCATGGGATGGAGTTAGTGTTAAAGTTGGATAAATAGATGGATAAAAATGAAAATAAGAAAAACAAAAAAAACAAACAAAAACAAAAAAAAAAACAAAAAAAAAAAGAAAAGAAACATGCAGCACGTCCATCTCCTCTTTACCCCTTTCCCCCCTTTTTCATTTCCCCTCCAACTCTTGTCATTCCACCTCCCATAGGTTATAGAAAACTCTCCACTTATACATTGTATTTACACACAAACAAAGTACATAACATAAAGGTTAGAAAATCAGAAAAAAACAAGTGAACAAGAAGAGGAAAATTCTGGAAAAAAAGAAGAAGTAAGAAGATCAACAATAAAAGAAATACTTGAGAACAAGGGTCCTCAGAAGCAACCGAATAACAATCATTTCACACATACAAGGTGAGTTTTCTCACTCAGAAATTCTTGGTAACATCCTTTATTTTTAGTTCAATACATGTTAGAATAAGAATTGAGTGTTGAAAAGAAATATTGAACTTTTGATTGTTTAGATAACTAGTCGCGTCATGAACTTTACGAACTGTTCTCACTGAGTTATAATTGTTAGAATTTGATGACATTCGGAAGAGTGGTACACCTCTCTAATATGATCATATAGAACCAAAAATGAGGTAAAATGGACATACGGTTTGAAAGTTATCATAGTTCAAAGTTCCTGCCTTAGATTTGGTCGAAATTCGGAAAGGCATAATTACAGACTGTTTTTATTGAGTTTTACTTATTAGAATTATATGAAAATTTACATGGTTGTAAATCTCTCTGTTACGGACAGATATAGATAAAGATTTATTAAAACGGACTTACGAGTTGAGAGTTATTGTAGTTTGAAGTTGCTGCCTCGGATTCATCGGAATCCAGAAGGGCAGGACGTTGAAACGTAAAACTGTACTAATCCGTGGGGAATATGAAAATTGTTGTTAAATGAAAGTTCTAGATATCTCTGTTGTGGACATTTTGAGACCTTAAGGGGGTCTATCCGACTTACGGATTGAGAGTTATCGCTGTTTAAAGTTGCTGCCTCAGATCTATCGAGATCCAGGAAGGGCAGCGAATAAAAGTGTAAAACTGTACCAAACGGTACAAAATATGAAAGGATGGTTCACATGGAGACGTGTAGCTCTCTGTTCTCGTCGTTTTGAGAATTTATGGGGCTTGAACGGGTTTACAGATTAGGAGTTATGACTATTCTAAGATTGGGTGATGTTTAATAAAAATTCTGCCGAAACAAATTTTATGTGGCTGTTTTGAGGATAAATTTGTGTTAGTTACCCAAAGTAGTTTTAAATGAAATTTGGTACAGTGAAAGATCTCCGTCTTACCTTAGTTTCCGCTTCAGAAACACCTTAGTTGGAGTTATGGTTTAAAAGTTATAATCGTTACAAGTATGAATGACAGAATGTTGGGAAAGAGAATATTATTTATTCGATCTTCTGAAAAATATGAAAAGTGAATACGTGTTCACATAAATATGTAAATATATAATGGATCGGGTTGCACGCCGCAACAAAACGTAAAGTGAATACGCGTTCACAAATACGTAAACATAATGGATCGGGTTGCACGCCGCAACAAAACGTAAAGTGAATACGTGTTCACAAATACGTAAATATAATGGATCGGGTTGCACGCCGCAACAAAACGTAAAGTGAATACGCGTTCACAAATACGTAAACATAATGGATCGGGTTTCACGCCGCAACAAAACGTAAAGTGAATACGTGTTCACAAATACGTAAATATAATGGGTCGGGTTGCACGCCGCAACAAATCGTAAAGTGAATACGGCGTTCACAAATACGTAAATATAATCGGCCTGCCGCACGCCGCAACAAAACGTAAAGTGAATACGCGTTCACGAATACGTAAACATAATGGATCGGGTTGCACGCCGCAACAAAACGTAAAGTGAATAAGTGTTCACAAATACGTAAATATAATGGATCGGGTTGCACGCCGCAACAAATATGAAAGATGAATACATGTTCGCCTTTATATAAATATGAAAAGTGAATACGCGTTCACAAATATATAAATGTAACAAACATATGGAAATGCAGGGGAATGTCCTAACGTATAATACGAGATAAAATGAAGTGTTAGTTAAACTGAGAATTTCCTATGAGGAGTTGCTACATATTTAAAAATGTTGTAACTGATATGTTTTGCAATATGCTTATTACGTTATAATGTGATTGCACTTGGAATATTGTGGTGTTACTTTGAATTGCAGGGTAAGGTTCTCACTCAGCCCCAGATGGTAGGGCTGACTCTTTATTTAACATGTTTCAGGAAAACGTGATAGAGGAAAGACTCCACGCCAAGGCTAGCGATCGTCCCGCAGCCTCTTGTCATACCAAGTCCATTGTTTCGGGCTTGGTACTCGTCAGTCCGAATGTCGATTCTGATGTCTCGAAATGCCCATGTGGAATGGTCTCCCTTCCAACTTAGAATAATCTTTGTCAGTATGTATATGTAGAAATAATATTTGCACGAGCATAGGCTCGCGTTATGTTTTCAATAAAGTCATAAACAGATTTCTTTATTGTTATTTTTTTTAATAGCTCCGTATTTGAATATAAGTTTAAATTTCTAAATAAAGAGAATTAAATGGTGCTCCTGGTGGAAAATAATTGTCCAGGTGCCATCACGCCCTAGGTAAAGACTTAGGAAAAGTCGGGGCGTGACAATCGTGGATCGGGCAATAAGAGTTTGTCTAGGATTTCCAGGACACAGCTCCACCAACGATTGTAAAAATATATCCGCTGGTGGACTTGATGTCGTCGCTATCAGATATTCAGTTTGCATCGATGTACCCCTCTAGTACCGCTGTATATCTTGAATAGTGTAACCCAAAATGTATCGTGACCTTTAGGAACCGTAGTACCCTGTTCAATGCTTTCCAGTGATCCTCACTTGGATTTCGAGTGAACCTAGCCAATTTATTGACTGCATGAGCGATATCAGGTCGAGTGCAGTTTGTGATATACATCAGACTACCAATCACCTGCGCATATCGCTCCTGGTGTACGGGCTTACCAAGATGTTTGTCAAACTTTTGACTTATATCCAATGGTGTTGATACCGGTGAACTGTCGAACATCCCAAATTTCTTCAGTACATCCTCGATGTAGTGAGATTGAGATAATACCAGTCTATTAGATGTCTTAGAGATCTTGATCCCTAAGATGACATCTGCAATGCCCATATCTTTCATGTCAAAACACTATTTTAACATGTTCTTAGTTTCTAGGATTATCCCAAAACTGCTCCCACTGATCAACAAGTCGTCTACATATAGGCATATCATGACGAAGGATTCAAAATTTCCTTTCATGTAGACACATTTGTCACCTCCATTAATGGCGTACCCTTTTGATAGTAGAGTACTATCAAATTTCTCGTGCCATTGTTTAGGGGCTTGTTTTAGCCCGTACATAAACTCAGTCCACGAGGGAGGCAACTTCTCGATCAATGCCCCAACAAAGAATTGTTCGTTGGGCTTTAATCCTTCCAAATCCAGGTGAAGTAGAATCATTTGAAATTCCTGGACTTGAGATGTCACACTTTTGTTGTCCACCATTTAAAATTTCAGGAACTTCCCAATGATGAACTTCTTACTACACGCATCTTGGGTGTTGTATTTCTTCTAAAGTTTGTCCCATAACTGCTTGGCAGTTTCAACGGTGCAATATACCGTGTATAGTGGATCAGACAAATTGTTTAGAATATAGTTCCTACACATGAAATCACTATGTTTCCATGTTTCGCGAACCATCCTCATGTCATCAGTGACATGGTTACCCTGGCCCCCTCCCGCCAAATTATTTGGCTGAGGGTCCACGTCTTCCCCAACTAGTGGAGGGTCTTCGGTTAGGAAACGTGACATTCCCATAACCGTCAGAAAAAATAGCATCTTTTGCTGACATCTCTTAAAGTGAGTGCCCATAAACTTTTCAGGACGTTCATGGTGAAAGCCAGCAGGTGCAAGACAGTGACGCCCCTTGAGTAGTTGCAAAGGAGTTGGGAATGCCTCCAACAGGAGCATAGATGTTGTTGACGCCTTGGACATGAGCATAGGCACTATAAGTCCCCGGAGCAGCAGTGGAGGTATTGGTTGTACCAAAACCAGTGTTGACACTAGTTGTGCCAAAAACAGTGGTAGCACTTGAAGTGCCAAAAACAGTGTTAGCACTTGAAGTGCCAAAAGCAGTGGTTTGAAAGACATTTGGAATGCTTTGATCAGTGGTGACACTAGAAGTGTCAAGAACATTGGAGTTGAAGGCAGTGTTAGTGCCTTGAGTAGTGGGATTGAAGGCAATGTGATTGCCTTGAGCATCGGTGGAATTTTCAGAGTTGAATTGATCTTGTCCAGTCATGTTGTTGTTGAAATAACGAATATTATCTTAAGCTTGTGTGACAAAGTGTGGAAATAAAGGAAATGGGAATATAACAACAACAAATTGTAATAAAGCTGGAAATGATCAAATAGAAGGGCTGACTGAGTCGACCAAATTCTTGATCTATCCTTAAGATAATATTTCCCCGTATATCATTTCAACGGTTGTAATGACAACTTGTCTCCCAAGATAAAACAACAATCAAACAAATGAGCAAAGGGAACTCAAGTGTTTGCTTTGGAAGAAAGATCTTTGAGTGTTTGTGATTGCAAGAGAGGAAGACAATTTCATAGAATTATTGAGTGTAAGATATCTTTGCAAATAAGTCCAAGGTTCCATTTTATAGTGTAGAAAAGATGGTCTTCCACATAGCCAAGTAATGACCAATAAAGACCAAGTAATGACCATGAATGTGGAGTAATAATTCAGCCAAATAATGACTGAATTAATGAGGCATATAATGGATAATTAATGCTCCAAAGTCAGCCCAAAAATAGTTGTCGTCCATCTTCTAACGGCTCAAACGCCGCAGCTGCCGCGCCTCGCAGATCGGCGTCGCGGCCGAAACTCCCGAGTTGGCGTCGCGTTTTGCCGTTAATGGCCTACCATGCTCTGGCGCCGCAGTATTTCAGACCCATTTCATCTTCTACACATTGCACATGTCTTCTCTTCGTTTACCAATGTGAAACCATTGTTATTTGGCCAATAACCGTCTATTCTCTTATGTCTCAAACAATTCGTATACGTACCAATATCTCTTTCATTTAAGGAAATTACGATCCTTGACACTTTATGTGCACGTGTGTGGAAACCATGTTTCCGACGTGCGCCCCCAATTGTTCGAGTCATAATTAATAGGATTAATTTATTTCACATTTAGTAAATTTTCAACATTCTTTAACCCTTGAACCTACCCTTGAACCTGAAACGACGTAACCTTTAGGAAAGTGATGCATTGTTTCAGGAAAAGATGTACTCTCTCAGAAAGAAAATTAGTTTTTCCTTTTTGCAAAAAAAAAATTACTTTTCTTTATTGCCTATTGATTTTATTTTATCTTGAAAATTCCAACAATATGAAGGTCCTAAGGAAGAAAAGGAAATTTCTTCGAGTATCAGTAGAGGTGGTAAACTTAACCCATGAAATCATAATCCGTTCAAACCGCTCAAGTTTGGGCGGATTATTCACCGCTCATTCATTAGTTCAGCCCATTTCAGTCCAACTCATTTCAACCCATTAAAATTTGGACTGATATCTAGCTTAAATTGATACGGGAGAAATCTTGTCAAAATATATTCAATTTTTTTTTTAATTTAATATATTTATATGGTAATAATAGGGAAAAATAATAATTTATTAGGTACTAAAAATTTATAAAAAAAGAAATAAAATAATTAAAGCTTAGTAAAAATTAAACGAATTTAATTTTAATTCACTTTTTAGCTAATTTCGATTCAACTCATCTTAACTCAAATAACATTTGGGTGGGTCAGTAACCCGTCTCCCAGCCCGCCCATTTAGCATCTCTAAGTATAAGTAATAGAGTATAGTGTGGTCCATCAGCCATCTAAGTGACGTATAGGATAAATAAAATGAAAGGGTGAGTAGGTGGTAGTGATAACTGATAAGAATGAAAAAGCTCCGTACGACCCCACCTATTTAAATTCCTTCAAGTGGACCTATGTATATATTTCCTCCATTTCTTACCCATAATCTGATAGAGAATGGTGCAATTAAAATAGACCCAACACTCTAGAAAGATATGTAGGAAACTTGTTATCTTAACATGGGTTCAGACTTCAAGAGTTTGGTTAAGTAATTGCGTACGGACAATAACGAAAGAATATTTAGACTATTCTCTCCGTCTAATTTTAATTGTTTGTTGACGAAGGAACCCGCAGTCGTTACTCTTTCGAATGCGTACAGGGTAAACCCCGACTGACGCAACTATATTCTTTGGGGTCATGCTAACCAGTGGCCTAAGGACACTAGTTAAGGTGCATTAAATATCTATTAAAAATAATAAAAGTAGTTAATTAATTACAATATTGAATAGATTTTAGAAATAGTTATTACCAATGTAATTTTACTTTAATCTAATGACAAATTTATCCATCACTATATTTTTAATCTCTAATTTTAATGTCAGTTTTTTTTACGCAAGTTTTAATGTTAGCTAACATCAATATACATACCATTTTCTTTTAAATCCCGTAAAGATTTTTAAATGTGTGAATACATAAAGTAAAAATATATCAAAAACTTCAAAATAAATTAGTAATTTAAAAGATAAAATAATAAAGATTAACGAAATCAACATGCAGTTTTGTATATCAAATATAAAAGATTCAAGTGTTTAATTAGACAAAATAAAAAAAAAAAACAAGTAGGATATACATATCTCTTATAAAAGGCAAATGCTTCTTCCTCACTGAGAAAAAATTGACCAACAAAAGGAACAATATTTGTCTCCTCCGAATTTCTATCTTTATCAACTTCTTCTAAAAATTCATTGATCCCAATATTCTGACTAGAAGGTATAAGATTTGCTTCCTCAGAAGTTGCAATTTTATCAACTTCTATAACGTCTTTTGCCACAACATTATGATCAAAATACTGATCAATTATTTCTGAATAACCATTATGTGAAGAAATATCTTCTACTGGATATTCATTCAAATCAAAAGTTCTTTGATTGTTGCTCATATCTCTAGTACTAACGTCATCTATTGTGTCTATAAATACAAATAGTAAATAAAAAAAATATTATAACACTCTATGGCAAATGTTAAAAAATAGAAGAAAAAGCAAGAGCACACATTTTTCCACCGTCAGTTACCCACTGTGTTATAGACACAAAGAAATATTTAAAGTTTGATAAAATGTACCTGTTATTGTTCCCTTTGAGCCATGTGGAGAAGACCAAAAACACTTGTTTATCTTGAGTCACATCAATCAGTTTTACCTTTCATTTTGTAAAATATATTGATGCAAAAGGAACTGGGTTATTTGGGAGAGGGAGGTAAAAGGACGCACACACACGTAGTGGGGTTGTTAGGGCAACTGAAACGACTTACACAATGTACTGGTTGGGTGAGGGTAATTTGGTCTTCGTATTAATTAATAGCACACCTTCTCATGTTTTAATTGTTACACTTAAATATCACTTGTTCCAAAAGAAAATAGGTGGGACCATTAGACATTTAATGCATCTTAAGGGCACTGGTTAGCATTAGCATATTCAAAATAGTTATCTAATTTTATTTGTCCACTTTAAAATTCAAGAGATAATTGACCATTTCTTACCTATGTAACCCTTATTATTTATTATTGGATTGACAAGTTCAAGAAAATTTTAATGATTTCACAATATTTAACGTAT
This sequence comes from Przewalskia tangutica, assembly GCA_029844215.1. Classification (NCBI taxonomy): domain Eukaryota; kingdom Viridiplantae; phylum Streptophyta; class Magnoliopsida; order Solanales; family Solanaceae; genus Przewalskia; species Przewalskia tangutica. Next base: position 46,752,874 of record CM056727.1, on the reverse strand, counting down.
ATTTTATTTATTTCAATGTGGATGTTTTTTATCATCCAGGGAATGTGAATATGGTAGCCGATACTTTTAATCGACGATTCATCGAAAGCTTGCTCATGTTGAAGAAGGAAAAGAGAACCATGGCGAAGAAAGTTCACCAACTAGTCAGCTTAGGAGTTTGACTTTTGGACTCCGAAAATGGTAGTGTGGTTATCCATAGCAGGTCTGAGTCCTCCTTAGTAGTCGAGGTGAAGGAGAAACAGTTTAATGATCCCTATTTGTTGCAGCTGAAAGGGGGATAGAATAAGACTACGACTTTTGAACAAGGGGGAGATGGTTTTTACTTTAAGGTACTAAGACAGGTTATGTGTTTCAGATATGGATGAACTTAGGGAGCAAATTATGACAAAAGTACATAACTACATATATTTCATTCACCCAAGTTCTACAAAAATGTTCCATGATCTTTAAAAAAAAAAATTGGTGGAACTATATGAAGAAGAACAAATAAGATTTTGTGGCCAAGTGTCCAAATTGTCAGCAGGTGAAGGCCAAGCACCAGAGGCCTGGTAGGTTGACTCAGGAAAAATTATATCCCTATTTGGAAATAGGAGATGATAAACGCGGACTTCATAACAGGTCTACCTCGCTCATCTCGGAGACATGATTCGATTTAGGTAATTGTGGACCTACTTACTAAATCAATACACTTATTGTCAGTCAAGACCATGGATTCAGTAGAAGATTATGTCTAGTTGTATATCCAAAAAATTGTCTGAGTTCATTGGACCCCGGTGTCCATTATTTCAGATCGAGGTACCTAGTTCACATCGAACTTTTTGAAGTCTTTTTAGAAAGGATTGAGTACCAAGGTAAATCTCAGCATAACTTTTCATCCTCAAACAGATGGCAAGACAGAGCACATAACTCAGACCCTTGAGGATATGTTAAGGGCACATGTCCTTGATTTTAAAGGTAATTGGAATGACCACTTGTCTCTCATTAAATTTGCATCTAATAACAGTTACCATACTAGAATCAATATGACACCGTTCAAAGCTCTGTATGGGCGAAGGTGTATATCTTCAATTGATTGGTTCGAAGTTGGTGAAGCAGAATTGTTAGGGCGGGACTTGATCCATCAAGCTATATAGAAAGTCAAGTTGATTAAGGAGCATTTGATAACGACTCAGAGTTTCCAAAAGTCCTATTCGGATGTGAGGCATAGAGACTTGGAGTTTCAGGTTGATGATTGTGTATTTATGAAAGTTTCACTTATGAAGGGCGTTATGAGATTTGGAAATAAGGGAAACTCAATCCCAGATATATCGGACCGTATATGATCCTCTTAAGGATTGGCCAAGTGGCTTATGAGCTCGAGGTACCACAAGATCTGGTTATTGTGCACCTTGTATTTCATGTATATATGTTGAGAAAGTGTGTGAGACAACCATATTATTCCTACTGAATTCATCATGACTAAGGATGGCCTAGACGATGAAGAGGTCTCTGTTGCTATTCTGGATCATCAGGTTCGCAAGTTGAGAACTGAGGAAGTTACCTTAGTGAAAGTGTTGTGGAGGAGTAAAAAGTTGAGGAGGCTACATGGGAAGCCAAAGATGACATGAAGTCCAAATACCTGCACTTGTTTGAGAAGCAAACAGAAAGTGTATAAGGTAAATACCTTCAGTGTTCATGTCATGTCCCCGTACGTATCCATGTCTCATGTTTCACGTTCATGTATTCACTACCCATATATCATGTCCTCATGTTCATGTTTTCATGTAATCATGTCGTTTCAGTCTCCATGATCTATGTCAGATTTCTTCAGGTTCATGTACCCATGTCATGTCCATAAGTTCTTGAGTTAACCGCATTCCTAACCATGACCCATCATTTAAGAATGAATGATGCCAAGGGTGAGATATTGCAAAACCTCGTATCTTTAAACTATGCATTGTTCATGATTTAGGGGTTAAAAACCATGTTGGGAAATGTTGGGATTAATAATTCATCAAAATCATCGTTCTTCACTTTTATGCCAATTTATATGCACTATAAAGGTTTTACGGATCGTCAAATGCATCGTAAAAAGAACTCATGAAACTTAGCTCATTATTTTCAATTCACGGTGGGTTTTACTATCCGTATAAGTTTCACTGACCGTAAATTATATCATAGAATTTTCCATGGACCATTTTTAAGCCGCGAAATGGGTAGAAGAAACCTGACTCACTGGAACTAATTCACGATCACTTTCACGGACTGTGAAATATTTTACGGACAGTGAAGGTGTACCGTAAAAATAACCCGACGACTGAATAGTATAACACTGCATTTTCAAACTTTTATGTTATTTTTCATTATCTTCAAGCCCTGACATGAAGTTCCTCTCCTAATCCTCCTACACCAAGGTAATCCTATTTCAAGCAATTCTAAGTGTTTCTAACATCCACACATGGATTCTAAGTAAAATTCTTTGTCTCTAACCTATGTGTTTTCAAGAAAACTCTTCTCAAGGTTCAAATTTTTGAAATTATTCTTCAAGATACAGACTTTTTCTCAAGTTTGGAGCGATTAAGGTATTTAGGGCTTCTATCCATATGTGGGAATGTTATTATTCTTCCCCACATCACGTTCATCCATGAAAATCTAAAATTCTACAGGCTTAGGATTTTTATTCTAATTCGGGATGACCCTAAATTACATGTATCATGAGATACCATGTTTGTATTACTAAATCATTATTGTATTTTTGATATTCCATTATGGCTATCAGGAATTCGTCCGTAATCCATGAATACCCATAATCTTGCACTTTATTTGTTCTTAAATTAAATCATGAATCATGCTTCAGCTATTATATAAAATTACATGTTACATTATATTCACAAATCATGTTTACAAGTTTTGATCATAAAATTCATGGGCTTACAGGCCAACTATATTAATGTTCTGTTTTGATAGTTGCACATATTACCGAGAAGGTTTAATACATGAAACTACGTATGCCAACGTAGGATAAAGATCGATCCGTCTAGTTAGGACGATTCCTTCATGTTACCAATTGCGGGTTATTGGATCCATTCATGTCATATTCATGTCTCGTACCCCAATAAGGTAGGAGATGGCTTAGCTGATTGAGCAGAGATCAGATGCCACATTCTCGCATGGTGGATTCATGTCAGTTATAGTAAAGCTCTCCCATTTAAAATGAGTTATCATATTTTATTATATTTATGTAAGATATACACATTTAATGCTCAGGTTACATGTTCGGTTTCAGTTCCTATTGTTTCATGTGCATTACTTATTCATTCAGTTGATTTACATACGAGTACAATTAAAATGTACTTACATCTCTTTTTTTGGGTCATGCATCTCACGATGCTGGTATGGAGTTTTAGGATGATAGATTAGTTCGTTAGGATCCCTACAGTATTAGCTATTGGTGAGCCCTATTTCATTCGGGGTATTAGTTTATTTACTTTTCATGAAATGCTTTATAGTAAAGGTATGTCAGGGACCTTGTCCCGGTAAAACAATTTTAGCAGTCAGACTCATGTTCAGAGGTTTCATAGACTAGTCTAGCATGTCATGTCAGATATTCAAACTATTGATGTTTTGGAATTACTTTTGCTATTATATTTTCCAGACAATATATTTTAGTATTTAGATTTCTATGTTTTAAATGATTATTTCATGATATTAGATGCACATGTTGATCTAGCAAGATATGTGGTTGGCTCGGTCATATGCATTCAGGCACACAATATTGTGTTATTCCCAGGCCATGATTGGAGGCGTCACGGAAACTTTGTCCGACAAACTTTGTCTCGCGAAATTAGGTCATAGATAAGAGTAGGCCGATTCTTTCTTTGTTTTTTCGATGTTAGGGGTATTTTCGACCATATGTTTGTTACTTAAAGTGTTGTTAGGACCATGTCCAATTGCTCACGAAAGTGTACGTATCGTTAAAAGTAATATAGTCTTGTAAGACCGAGTTTATCGTCCACATAGACTGATTTCTAATTACCGAACATCTATTCTAGGTTATCTATTTGGCAAACGATAATTGATTTTGGTTTTTATCTCACTACTAGAATAATTGCAAGAAGTAAACTAAATGGTTGAGGTTTAATCAGTTATGAAGGAATTAGAGTTTTCAATATCCTCGACTATCCACTCTTTTCAATCCTTAATGCAACTAGAATGACTTATTCTTCTACGTTAAGATATCGGTTAACTAGAATGTCTTATATTCCGGTTAGGATATATAATCGCTCAACCCCAGTGCAGAACCCTTCTATATTTCTATGATAGGATTTACCACATAGGAGGATTAAAAACAATAACCTAAAATGCTACACAAGTATCGGGGTACTTTCGTCCGCGATTTTAATCTATGTCTATTCAATTACAGCATATCCAAATTTCTCCTCTCGGTTCTTGATTCGAAATCATATAGATTATGATAATTAATGGTCAGTTAACTATCAAACATTCATACCAATATTGAATAAATCTTAATCAAGTGAAGAAAAAATCAAACTAATGCATTAATTCATGAAATAGAGTTTCAAGCGATTCAATAGGAAAGTCCTAATAAAGTGTTTAGCTCTTAGCCATAAACATGCTAAGAACTAATACAAACTCCAACATGAACTGAATTGAAAATAAAGAAAAGAAAATACTTAGAACTAGGTCTCCAATCTTCTAGCCTCCAAGAGTTGTGTTGTGGAATATGTACAAGGATTCCAAGCTGCCTCAATAAGGTTAGGGTTTAGGGATTATATAGTTGGGGAAAATTGCGTTTTAGACCTTTTTGCCCTTCAAAAATCATCCCAGAAAATCAGAAATCCCGCCTCAGCACCGCGGTCCTGCAGAATGGCACCGCGGTGCCGAAAGTCCTGCGGCTTCTCAGTAATTATGGCACCGCGGTCCTGTAGTCCGGCACCGCGGCGCTAATTGGCTTGTAAACTCAGTCCGGTTTACAGGCCATTTCTCGTCCGGACTCGTCTGATTTCTTCTATACTTTCCGGGACTTCTTAGACTTCATCTCTTGGTCTTTTCTTGTGCAATTACACCTCAATTAAGCTCATTTCATCTTCTTTTTCCTATTTCTCCATTTAGGACCGCTGTGACTTAAAAGAAAGAAAAACGGTCCTAACATGACACTAATTTCAATGAAAATGAGGAAAATACTAACAAAAAATGACTCAAAAAGTGTATATAAAATATGTCTAACAAACCCCCAAACTTAACCTTTACTCGCCCTCGAGTAAAACACTAAACAAAAAATAAAAACCAAAATAAAATCAAATAAAAGACTCAATAAAATGGATCAAATAGTTATAGCAATGCTCTTTCAAAGTCATGTATGAAAGATGAGATAATATGTTAGAACATATATAGCATGAATAATTAGCAATCTAGAATTTCAAGCTAGATATTTCGCAAATTCACTTGGATCATAATCACTGGAAATACAAACATCTAACTGATGCGCGAAAAGATGCACACACTTTTAAACGCAAGTGCACGTTATCGTATCAAGTAGTATAGTCTTAGATAAGACCGAATATCGTCCTCTGGGATTAGGGTTCAAGTACCAATTGTCTATTTTCTAGTATCTATTTGGTGAATTAATGAGTGATTGGTTGTTTATGACTAAGAATTATAAAAGCTAATTAAATATAAAGATTTAATTCAGATGTGATGAGAATAGGGCTTCTATGTATCCTTACTATCCGCTTATGTTACTTACTAATGCATTACTTATGGTATTCTTCTTTTGGAGAAAGCAGTTTACTAAATCGCTTTATACTCCCGTTAGGTTATATAAACACTCAACCCCAGATTGTTCCTTACCTAACTTTCACTGATAAGTGGTAACGCTATAGGAGGATTAAGCACAAAACCTAGTTGACCGTCACGCACAATGCGCAAAATTAGGGTTGTTAAGCCTCTCATCAACGCTTACAAATCTAATTGAGGTATTTTCATCCCCAATTCAAGACCGCCTACCCAACTTACAAGATATTCACAATCCTCCTTTCGTAACTGATTAGAAATCATATAGTGATAACTAGTTGTCAATTAGTTACCAAGAATTCAACTCAATTATTGGATAGATCTCTCAATAAGAATAATAACCATAAGCATGCATTACTTTATAACATAAGGTTCAAGAATTCAACATAGAAAGCCCTATAAGAGAATTAGTTCCTAGCCATGAATATGACAAGAACTAATTCAAAGTTCATCATGCAAAACTGAAATAAAGAAAAGAAAAGAAAAGAAATTACTAATGTTTAGGTCTCCAATCTCCTAGGCAAGAAAACCTTGTGTTTGGCAAGAAGGAGCCTTGAAAACCGCCTAGGGTTCTCCTTTTATAGGTTTAAAACGTCTCTCTTTTCCTGCAGTTGGCCCAAAAATCCGTCAAAGACCTAATTTTTCCGCGTCGCGCGCTTCGCATGCATGGCGCGCTAAAGTTCTGCAATACTTGGGTGTTTTGCGCGCCCGATATCTCGCTGTTCGGTAGCGCGGGCCGCAACTCCCGTGGCTTCTCGGATGTTTAGCGCCGCGCCCTGCTTTCGTCTTCGAGCGCGCGCTGGATCTTCGCAGCTTCAATAATAGCGCCGCGCCCGCTTCGATCGCAGGAGGCGACGCGGCGCAGGTCTGGATTTCAGCCTCGTTTGCCACTTTCTCCGCTTTAGTACCTCTTTTCCTCTTTTTCGCTCCTTTTCCGCCATTTGGCCACTTTAGCCACTTTGACTCAAAAGAAAGAAAATCTATCCTAATACGACACTTTGTATGTACAAAACGGGACAAAAGACTAACTAGACTGACTCAAAAGGTGTATATAAAATACACCGATCAAATACCCCCAAACTTAACCTTTGCTCGCCCTCGAGCAAAGATAAAAAGAAAGAAATAAAATTACAGACTCAATAAATAAGAAAATCAACAAAGAAAATAAAAAGACTCCCGCCATTGATCACTTTTGTGCATGAATGTTAACTAGAAAAACATGAAGGTTAGCAGAATAATATGCAGGAACATATAGCATGGAATTTCAACACATTGAGCTAGATATTTCGCAAACTCATATTTATCATGCTTAAATGGAAGTCAGTGTACTCAAGTATGCATATAAATTCAAAAATTCCTATGGCATGCTTACTTGCTATTCTCCACTAATTCTGGATATACATAGAAGAGATCTTCGTGACTTTGGGGTTGTAATGTAGGCTTAGGTAGGGGTTGGTAAAGATAGGCATTTAGGCTCATTTTTCTGTACCATAAGCTCTTTGGCTTTTCAATTTTTCCCCTTTTTCTTTTGATTCTTTACTTCACTTCAATTCTATCCTTCCCCTCTTTTGTTTTGGGAGAATGAAGTATATAATAATGACAAGCACCCCCAAACTTAGGCTTTTGCCTATTTCTTATTACTTTTGTATTGGGGTGCAACAGACTTTATTCATTCTTTTTGTTTTCTTTTTAACACAATGTACTCCTACTGTTTCATAATTTCACTTGTGGTACACTTTGTGGGAATATAGGGTGTCAAAGAAGAAGTTTCAAATTTAGGCTCAATGGGGCTGACTAGGGATATTTTTAAAGTGCGGGATAGAAAAGAATGGTAAGAATTGGCTATCAAAGAAATGCCTGAGTCATCTCCCTAACATGCATATCCTAACTATTTCGCCTCAAATAGCAAGCACTCATAACACATAAGCATTTATCATTTAGCATGCATAACTTAAGCAAGAAACTCCAAATAGACAGATTATGTGAGCTTTTGGCATATCTAACCTAAGTGTTTAGATAGTTGCTTCAATTCCTTTACATTATTCCACCTTACTTCATTAGGTGTTTCTAGCAACTACAGCATACATGATCTTTGACAGGCAATTATGACTCAAAAAAGAAAATTTTTTGTGACTCAAAATAAACATGAAACAAATAAAAAGACTTAAATAAAACATAACATGACACACAAATAAAACTAAAACACAAAAACACACCCCCAAACTTAAATCACACATTGTCCCCAATGTGTGTAGACTCAAAGACAGTAAAGAAAATAAGACACTTACAAACTTTGGTTAAAATGGTGGTGGCGGTGGATAATGATCGACCGTTGGTTGAACAAGGCACTCACGTCGATTTGTTGCCTTGTTTCTTGCTGTCCTTGTATTCTGGTTGCAAGGTCCGCATCATCTCCTTCGTGTTGGTACAATTGCCCCATTGTGGGCTCTGAAGGTTCTCGCTTGTGGTTGGCCGTTGGGTCCTCGCCATATTGAGCCCATTTCGTGCTCATCTTCATCCATGGCCTCTGCTGCTGGTGGTGCTCCGTCCGTCAGCTGAGGGGCGGGTCAGTTTTGGCGTTTTAAATTCTGGATTCCGCCGGCGCCATGCCCTCGCTAGCCACAGACATCAAGGCTTCCTTCGACTTCTCGCGCTCGGCCTGCTTCCTGAGCCGTGCGCGCTAAATTTCTGCAAACTTTCGAATTCTACCGCGGCCGCTTCCTGGCGCTGCGGCGCCACCTAATTCTGCTCACTTTCTTTACGCCAAGCAGCTGCTTCAGCTGCATTACCCGCTCGAAATCTCGACTTTCTTCTGTTTTCGCCTTGATTCCTCAGATTTATCAATCACACTCAAACACAAGACCCCATGACCGTGAGATTGTTCTAGACAAAATAAAATAAACTAAAGATCAAATTAAAATAACATAATTGAAACGTTGGGTTGCCTCCCAACAAGTCACGTTTTCTTTACGTCTTTTAAGCGGACGCAATTAACCTTTCGAGTGCCTTGGATACTTCGCGAATCGCTTGCAATCCAGTTTATTGCTATAGGTCTCAATTTCCTATAACTATTTGTTCAAACAGGCCTTAAACATACAAGTATCCCCAAGCACACAAGATGAGTTTGTCTTTTAGGCTTTTATTTTGTAGGAAACCGTGAAATTCTCTACATCTCTTGACTCTGGGGTTGCCTTGATGGTATGCAATTCCTAATTGGGAGTCATTCGTGATAGCTAGTGGTGTTTCTTCCGTGATAGGTGCATGAAAAGAATTTCCACGTAATCGAAGGTGAATAATTGGGTTTCGCAATCTTTTCCTTCTCTACACCAGCTATCTCACCAAATTCCTCAATAGTTGGGTGTGATTCGTGCTCCTCAACTTGTCGTTGTTGAATATGATCGCGAGTTCTGCTATTTGCGTTTCCAACCTCTTTATACCCAACCTCATTTCGTCCATGAACCGAGCTTGGGACCTCGTGAGACTGAGTAGAGTTTCTCGCAATTCCTCCCTCTCTTCCTCTATGGTTGGAGCTCGATCATATTGACAGTAGAAATCCATGTCTTAAGGATCCCTGAGATAAATCAAAACCAACAAAGAATCACGGCACCCTTGTTTTCACACAATAAATACATAAAATAAACAAAATTAAAAAAAACTATACATAAAACCAAATTAGAAATTAAAAATAGATAAATTTGATATTGAACTATTTCCTAATCCCCGGCAACGTTGCCAAAAACTTGATGCGCGAAAAGATGCACACACTTTTAAACGCAAGTGCACGTTATCGTATCAAGTAGTATAGTCTTAGATAAGACCGAATATCGTCCTCTGGATTAGGGTTCAAGTACCAATTGTCTATTTTCTAGTATCTATTTGGTGAATTAATGAGTGATTGGTTGTTTATGACTAAGAATTATAAAAGCTAATTAAATATAAAGATTTAATTCAGATGTGATGAGAATATGGCTTCTATGTATCCTTACTATCCGCTTATGTTACTTACTAATGCATTACTTATGGTATTCTTCTTTTGGAGAAAGCAGTTTAAAATCGCTTTATACTCCCGTTAGGTTATATAAACACTCAACCCCAGATTGTTCCTTACCTAACTTTCACGATAAGTGGTAACGCTATAGGAGGATTAAGCACAAAAACCTAGTTGACCGTCACGCACAATGCGCAAAATTAGGGTTGTTAAGCCTCTCATCAACGCTTACAAATCTAATTGAGGTATTTTCATCCCCGATTCAAGACCGTACCCAACTTACATCATATTCACAATCCTCCTTTTCGTAACTGATTAGAAATCATATAGTGATAACTAGTTGCCAATTAGCTACCAAGAATTCAACTCAATTATTGGATAGATCTCTCAATAAGAATAATAACCATAAGCATGCATTACTTTATAACATAAGGTTCAAGAATTCAACATAGAAAGCCTATAAGAGAATTAGTTCCTAGCCATGAATATGACAAGAACTAATTCAAAGTTCATCATGCAAAACTGAATTAAAGAAAAGAAAAAGAAAAGAAATTACTAATGTTTAGGTCTCCAATCTCCTAGGCAAGAAAACCTTGTGTTTGGCAAGAAGGAACCTTGAAACCGCCTAGGGTTCTCCTTTATAGTTTAAAACGTCTCCCTCTTTTCCTCGCAGCTGGCCCAAAAATCCAAAAGACCTAATTTTTTCCGCGCGCCGCGTTCGCATGCAGCGCCAGCGCCTAAAGTTCTGCAATACCGGGTGTTTTGGCGCCGCGCCCGATATTCGCTGTTCGGAGCCGCGCCGCAACTCCCTGTGGCTTCTGATGTTTAGCGCCGCGCCTGCTTTCGTCTTCGAGCGCGCTGGATCTTCGCAGCCTTCTCGAATAATAGCGCCGCCCTCGCTTCGATTGCAGTGAGGCCAAGGCGCAGTCTGGATTTCACTGTTTGCCACTTTCTCCGTTTCCTCTAAGACTCTCTTTTTCCCTCTTTTCGCTCCTTTTCCGCCATTTGGCCACTTTAGCCACTTTGACTCAAAAGAAAGAAAATCTATCCTAATACGACACTTTGTATGTACAAAACGGGACAAAAGACTAACTAGACTGACTCAAAAGGTGTATATAAAATACACCGATCACTAACCTATGCATGTCAGTTTCATTCCATCTTTCTCAAAATGCTATAGACCTGTTTACTTGTTATTCTCCACTAATCATAGACATACACATCAAAGATCATCATGACTTTCAAGGGTTGTAATGTAGGCTTAGGCAGGGGTAGATAAAAGTAGACATTTAGGCTCAATTTACGTACCATAAGCGGGTTTTTTTCATTCAACTCTTTTGTCCTTCTTTTTTACTTTCTTTTTAGTCTCATACCTATCTTCTCCCCTCATTTCTTTTGAGAGATTGAGACACATTATAACAAGCACCCCCAAACTTAGACTTTTTGCATATTTTTCATTGGGATGCATCGAATTTTCATTCTTTTTTTTATCTCTTTTTCAACACTTTTTATTCCAAGAATATTCAATTATCACTTATGACACAAACATGGAATCATAGGGTGTCAAACAAAGATATTATTTTAGGCTCAACGGGGCTGACTAAGGATACAATTTATGTCAGTGTAGGTAATGAATGGTCAGAAGGGCTATCAAAGAAATGCCTGAATCATCTTCCTAAACATGTACATCTTAACTATTTCGCCTCAAATAACAAACAAACATATTTTCTAGACACTTTTCAACATTTCTTCTCATAACTGACACACGTAAGCTAAACACAAATATCTCAAAGAATTAGATGTCATGAATTTTTGGCATATCTAACTTAAGCACACAGATTGTTGCTTTCAATTCCATTATATTATCCCACTTTATCCACTCAATATCTTTAGCAACTACAACATGCATGATCCATAAAAAAAAAATATGACTCCAAAACACATGGAACAACACAAAGATAAATAAAAAAGACTCAAAAACAAAATAATGAAATAAAATAAGACACCCCTCCCTCAACTTAATCGACACACTGTCCCAATGTGTGAAGACTAAAAATAAAGGGACAACTTACTGACACAACACATCAGTCATAACAGAGGTCTGGGAGGGAAAACTCTGGAATTTGCACAGTTTTCAGCATTTTTGACACCTTTTTCTCAGAGTTAGCTTCCAGTCCACCTGTCATAAAAAACACAAGACAAGAAACCAAGACCGTGAGACTGTTCAAGACAAAATAAAACAAACTAAAACAGAAATTGAAATATCATAATTAAGACATTGGGTTGCCTCCCAAGTAGCGCTGTCTTTAACGTCTTTTAGCCGGACGCAGTTAATCTTTACTAGTGCCTAGTGGATCCTTTTGCGAACTGCTTGCAATCCGCACTGTTATTGATGCAGGTCTCACTTCTCCTACAACACATTTTTCAAACAAGGGCCTCATATCTAAAATTGTCCCCCAATTACACAAGGCAGACTTGTATTCCAGGCTCTCTATAATATAGGGATCAGTGAGACTCCCTACATCTCTCAACTTTAGGGGGTGCCCTTGATGGTATGGACTTTCTAGTTGGGACTCAGTAGTGATAGTTGATGGTATCTTTTCTGCAACGGGTATAGGAAAAAGAAATTCCAAGGAATCTAAAAAGGTGAAAAATTGGATCTTAGTAACCTATTCTCTCTCTACACCAACTATCTCTCTCAATTCCTCATTATTCTCAACAACTTATGGTGGTTCAGGTTCCTCACTCTGCTTATCACTCTACACAACTGTGTCTCTAGGCAGATTTCCTTGATCATCATATCCATCAGCTGCCCTATTTGTGTCTTTAAATTTTTTAGGGACACCCTTGTCTCAGTCATAAACTGAGTCTGACACTTGGTGACCCTGAGTATGACTGTCTGCAACTCATCTAGATCTTCCTCTGGAACCTGCGGGTTAGGCTGTTGTTGTTGATTCCACTGCCCCTGATTGTAGTAGTCCATATGTCCCTTTTTTTTTAATACTAATTTTACCTACAAAATAAGAAAAACAACAAAAACTGATAGAAGGATGCTCACAGAACAAGTTAGGAACTTGTTCTTGGAGCAGCCAAATTAGACATAAAATAACATAACAAAATTTATACAAACGAAATTAGAAATAAGAATAGATGGTTCGATATTAAAAGTACGACAATCCCCGACAACGACGCCAAAAACTTGTTAGGACCATGTCCAATTGCTCACGCAAGTGTAAGTATCGTTACAAGTAATATAGTCTTGTAAGACCGAGTTTATCGTCCACAAAGACTGATTTCTAATTACCGAACATCTATTCTAGGTTATCTATTTGACAAACGATAATTGATTTGAGTTTTTATCTCACTAATAGAATAATTACAAGAAGTAAACAAAATGGTTGAGGTAAGTTATGAAGGAATTAGGGCTTCCAATATCCTCGACTATCCAATCTTTTCAATCCTTAATGAAACTAGAATGACTTCTTCTACGTTAAGATAGAGGTTAACTAGACTGTCTTATATTCCGGTTAGGATATAACCGCTCAACCCCAATGCAAAACCCTTCTATATTTCTATGATAGGATTTACCACATAGGAGGATTAAGAACAATAACCTATAATCCTACACAAATATCGGGGTACTTTCGTCTGCGATTTTAACATATGTCTATTCAATTACAGCATATCCAAATTTCTCCTCTCGATTCTTGATTCGAAATCATATAGATTATGATAATTAATGGTCAGTTAACTATCAAACATTCATACCAATATTGAATAAATCTTAATCAAGTGAAGAAAAAATCAAACTAATGCATTAATTCATGAAATAGAGTTTCAAGCGATTCAATAGGAAAACTCTAATAAAGTGTTTAGCTCCTAGCCATAAACATGCTAAGAACTAATACAAACTCCAACATGAACTGAATTGAAAATAAAGAAAATAAAATACTTAGAACTAGGTCTCCAATCTTCTAGCCTCCAAGAGTTGTGTTGTGGAATATGTACAAGGATTCCAAGCTGCCTTAATAAGGTTAGGGTTTAGGGATTATATAGTTGGGAAAAATTGTGTTTCGGACCCTTTTGCCCTTCGAAAATCATCCCAGAAAATCAGAAATCCCACCTCGGCACCGCGGTCCTGCAGAATGGAATCGCGGTGCCGAAAGTTCTGCGGCTTCTTAGTAATTATGGCACCGCGACGCTAATTGCCTTGTAAACCCAGTCCGGTTTACAGGCCATTTCTCGTCCGAACTTCGTCTGATTTCTTCTATACTTCCCGATACTTCTTAGATTTTATTTCTTGGCTTTTTCTTGTGCAATTACACCTCAATTAAGCTCATTTCATTTTTTTTTGTCATTTCTCCATTTAGGACCGCTGTGACTCAAAAGAAAGAAAAAACGACCTTAACACGACACTAATTTCAACGAAAATGAGGAAAATACTAACAAAAAATGACTCAAAAAGTGTATATAAAATATGGCTAACAAGTGCCGATGGACAAAAATTAAAGACCAGTGATTTAAGGGGCAAAAATTAAAGACCACCCCAATAAAGCTTAGGCATAGAGCTGTTTGTAACCATTAGTTTGTCATTAGGAACCTTCGACGGAGCGCCGTTAGGTCGCCTTTTGCAACCATCGATCCGTCGTTTCTGGAAGCGAAGTTCTGAGGAAGGGTTGCTTGTCAAGCTGGCTTATATATAATAATAAGAAATTTCTTTCTATTTTCTATTATTATATAATAGATTCTAGTTGAAAAATGGAAAGATTCACTTTCTTTTAACCGACTCCTTCTTTTTTGTCAACGCTACTAAGGACCTATAGGTTTGCCTACTTTACTTATTAAAGATAATGAGAATGGGTTATTCAAAGAAAAAGTAAAAGGCCCTACTTAGTTTCGCAAGCCTTTGTCATTGTCAGTCAACTAAGTAGGGCCTGAGGCCCCTTGCGAATCCGTAAATCTGAGGAGCATGCCGCAACAAAAGGATGGTCCCCTATGCATTTCATTTTTTCCTTAAGGGAAAAAAGTACCCCCCATCATAGTGAACCTCTCCTTGTGATCGAGATGAGGTAGATGCCTTCCAGCCGGGGGGCGGATCGAATCGGAGTTTCCTTAGGTAGCCACCGACCTACAATTATCCTTAATCTTCCGTGCTTGGTGGAGAAGAAGCGAACAAAAGTACGCTCGCTTGCTGTCTTGTTCTCTGTCGCGAATCGATCGCCGATACCTAGTTCAGATTGGAGCAAGATTTTTGAGAACATATTCCCATATTCGGGGACAAGGGCGAACGACCTCTCGATCTACTTCCTGCAGCCGGGAAGAAAAACGTCGTCTAGGCGTTCCTCGTGCTCGATCTCCCTATGCCAGATGTTGTCCGCCAAGAGCCATAGTTAGTTGTCGCCGCTTGTTTCTTCCTCGTTGTTGATACCGGCAAGACCCAGCCATATGATGTCTGCTGGTTGGTAGTGAGAGGACTCTTAGTACCTGCATACCCAAAAGAGGGCGCTGGTTAAAAAACAATCATTTTATTTTCTTTCTTGCTCTCCCTTAGCAGCGGGAAAAAAGTCTATCTATCTGCCTAGCTTTGGTAGATTTCCCCCGCAAATCCACATAAATTCCACGAATCCCCGCTGATAAGCTTACACATGCTCTTACAATCTAAGCCATTTTTCATGTCATCTTTTCTACCTTACTTCTCTTAATGAGATTTCGAGTGTGGCCCACGCCTCCTATTTGTTCAGGGCGGGTAGCGAAAACGGCTTTCACACCTCTCCTGTAAGTAATAGTTTTCTTAGAACTGACGGAAACCGCCAGGGAGTGGGATACTCCATTGGACAACAATAACAGATGTTGTGCCATTAGGGTTTTGAAATTGTTGATCGTGAAAATAGAGGTGGGTTTTGTGGCTATAATAAGAAATAGGGTTTAATGAGTGTTTTGTAGGGTTTTGTTAGGTTCAAAACACACAAGTAAGGCGCAACAGAAGTTTAAAAATTTATTTCGCTTACTTACCCCAACAATTTCGTCTGGTATAGTTATGTTACAATTGAAACCTGTAAAGACTTAAGCATAAAACTTACAATTTATTTAATCTAGAGACTTTACTAAAGGAATTACACGCGACTGTCCTTTCGACTGCAAGCCCTATGCTACAGTATATTCGTCTGTCAAGAAAGCCAGGAAATCTTAGCAGAGGTTTGAGAGAATTTTATTCTAAACTCTAAGTGTAGAATTAATATAAAATTAGTGTGTTTAGCTTATGGGGTTTAGTACTATTTATATAGGGTGGATTAGGTTAATTATCAGATTAGGGTTGGGCTCCAAGCCTGACCCAAATCCCGAGGTGCAGTGGGCCAGTCTGACTAGGCCTACTGTCATGTCGGCGCCGCCGCTCATCTTGGTAGGCGTCGCAGCTCTTTACCCCGTATATATTCAGCACGTTTAATTTTAAATCTAAAATCTAATTTTGATTTAATTAAATAATTTCTATCAAATAGAAATTATCCCATATTTAATATCATTTTAAATATCTCGATTCCAAATCGAATATTTAATACTCTCTCAATACACCCTTAGACCGAAACGACAATCGACATAGTGTGACCCTATATGCCTTCACATATCGACACTAATCCAATTAAGGTCCATACAGAACTCATAAACTGCGCCGTATGACAAACTCAATATGTGAAGTACGTTTACATGAATCCAGCAAACATAACCTTTATGTGAGATGATAAATTCCTTTCATTCATGACACACACGATCAAGCTTAGGATTTGTCATGTGTCTATCCAAATGGCTTGATCACTTTATCACATCTATATTAGTCGACAATGTTGACAGTCAATTTTGACCCGTTTTTTTGTATATTTGTTGCAATTTTATGTGTTTTAGGACACCACATTCTAATCATCATTTTTTGCATTTTTTATCTTTTTATTTTAAATTTAAGCATTATGTCTTTGTTAATATTATGTTTCTATTATTATTACACCGTCATTTATTTTAATAATATTTGCATCTTTTTAAATAATTAATTGACATCCCGCTTTAATTTTCATTAGACATTAAACATTTGTCTAAATATTGTATTTTATTATTATTGCATCGACATTTGCATTTTTATAATTTTGCATCTTTTTAAATATTTTTTCTTTTAAATAATTAACCCGCTTTGCATTTTGTCAAACCAGTCCAGTACGAGACTCAATCCGAATCATTCCAATCCAACACCATTTTTAATTTCATCCAAACACCCTCTTTTATTCCCCCCCATTTTTAAATTTCAAATACCATTTTTCATCTTTCCCCCCCAAACCAAACCCAAACCCTAAACCTAATCCAACCCTTATATAATAAACACTACCCATTAAAAACAAAAAAAGGGGGGAACATAAAGGGGGCAACCCACAACATCAGCCGCAACTTTTAAAACCCATCAGCACATTTTATTTTTCACTTGAATATCAAAAGAGCCTCCCCCTCTCCCATTCTTCCCGTCGCCGCAGCCCTTCCCGCCGCCCTTCGCCGGAGCTCTAAGCTCCGGAGAACCCCCTTTAAACACCCACAAACCACACTCCCTTACTCCATCGCACATCTACCTCTTCCCATCGCTCGCCACCGCCACTATTCCGCCGACACCTTCACCATCGCTCACACACACACGCAATAAAGAACCACCATCTCCGGCGAACCCCGACCGTCACACCTCACCGCCGCCCGCTTCTGCGCTCAAACCACCGAGGCGTCGCTCCGCGATATAGCCGAAGTGACACCGCCACGCATTATCTTTTGTTGTTGCAACTCACGGAGTTTGAACTCCGACGACATTGCTGTTTTTCTCTTTCGTTGCTATTATACCTATTGTGGTTTGGTTGGACTGATTTTGAAATTTTGTATCTCGAAGGAGTTTTAAACTTGGCGACCTCGTTGGTTTAATTTTTGGTTTCGCTGTTGGTTGTGACCGATTTACGGAGTTTTGGTATTTGTCGAGTTTTGCAAACTCCGCGATGTTCGTCGGTTTGCTTCGCTTTGTTGGGCTGATTTTGCACCATTTTAGTATTTTGGCCGAGTTTTAAGACTCGTGACGTTTGAAAATTCCGCGATCGTTTCCATTGTTCCGCGAATCGCCCCGCTTCTACTATTTTCGATGATTTGTTGGTTGCTGTTGTTGTTGTTTGTTTCTACTTCCTGTTGTTCTCCGGACTGATTTTTACAATTTTGCCTTCTAAATTATTTTTATTAAACTGATTTTTAAAGAACAGATACTACACTTGGTATTTTACTTATTTTTTAATGAGATACTACACTTGATATTTTACTGATTTTGAACTTGATACTACGTTGGCCAAAGAAGGATTTATCCGTCGATCTGGAGGCCTCCATGGTAAGCGAGACGGAATATGTGGGCGAGGAGGAAAGTGAAAAGATTAGACGAGAATGCATAGTATCGTTCACCGGGAGGTGAGTCGACTGCAGCCGAAGCGATATTGGTTTCTCATGTCTTAGTATCTTTGGCATAACACTAGCTGAGCCCACACTATATAAAAATATATATTTTACATATATATATATATACATAAGTTGTGTTTATTTGATAATTTATTTTATTATTTACTAATTCTTTTACTAAGTGTCTTTTGCAGGTACCCGGAGGCGCACCCCAAAGTTAAAGCATTCGCATAAAATAAAATAAAATAAAAGCGAAATATCGCTAAATTCTATTCATTCCATTTTTTTAATGATTATTTGCTTTCATTACTATCTTGTTAAATCTATATCTATTTTAAATATTTGTGATCGGTGTATTTTATATACACCTTTTGAGTCAATTTTAGTTAGTCTTTTGTCCCATTTTGCATATATAAGTGTCGTATTATGATAGTTTTTCTTTCTTTTGAGTCAAAGTGGTTAAAATGGTCAAATGGCGGAAAAGAAGCAAAAAGAGGGCAAAAGAGGAGATGCCAGAGCTGAAAACAGAGAAAGTGGCGAACGAGGCTAAAATCTAGACCAGTACACGCGCCTCCGTAAAATCAGCAGCCGGCGCCACTATCTGTAGGCTACAGAAGACTGGCGCACGCGGCCATGGAGATGCAGCCGCGGCGCCAAACATCCGGTTGAAGCCACGGAGAGGCTGGCGCTGGCACATGCCAGAATATCGGCCGCGGCGCCAAAACATCCGGACGGATTGCGGACTTCCGCGCTGCGCTGGCACTGGCAGCGCGCGACGCTGGAAAAATTAGGTCTTTGACGAAATCGCGGACACAAGGAAAAGAGGGAGGCGGTTTGCAGCCTATAAAAGGAGAACCCTAGGCAGTTTTTGAGGGTTCCCCTTCTTGCACAACTCAAGACTTTTGCTTGGAGATTGGATACCATTAATTTAGTAATTTCTTTTCCTTTTCTTTACTTTATTTCAGTTTTGTATGATGAACATAGAATTAGTTCTTGTCATGTCAATGGCTGGGAACTAATTCCTCTTATAGGGCTTTCTATGTTGAATTGCTTGAAACTTATGCTATAAATTAATGCATGCTTATGGTTGTTTTTCTTATTGAGAGATCTATCCAATAATTGAGTTGAATTCTTGGTAATTAATTGACAACTAATTATCACTATATGATTTCTAATCAGTTACGAAAGGGGATTGTGAATATCTTTGTAAGTTGGGTAGACATTCTTGGATTGGGGATGAAAATACCTCAATTATTTATGTAGCGTTGATGAGAGAGGCTTAACAACCCTAATTTTGCGCATTGTGCGTGGCCAACTAGGTTTTTGTTCTTAATCCTCCTATAAAGTTACCCTTATCACCGAAAGGTAGGTAAGGAACGACATCTGGGTCGAGTGTTTATATAACCCTAACGGAGTATAAACGATTTCAGAAACCCGCTTTCTCCAAAAGAAGAATACCATAAGTAATGCATTAGTAAGCGGATAGTGAGGATACATAGAAGCCCTATTCTCATCACTCCTGAAGTAAATCTTTATACTTTAAATAGCTTTCATAATTCTTAGTTATAAACAACCAAATCAATTATCAATTCGCCAAATAGATACTAGAAAATAGATAGTTGGTACTTGAACCCTAATCCTAGAGGACGATATTCGGTCTTATTAAAGACTATACTACTTGATACGATAACGTGCACTTGCGTTTAAAGTGTGTGCATCTTACCGCGCACCAATTTGCATGCCTAGTTTAAATATCTCTTGGTTGGTTGAATAATTAGAACACCCTTTAGAATTGTAAATTGCATGTTAGCACAATAATATTAAGCCTAAGTTTGAACGGATAACCGCAAGTTAGCGGATCTTAAAGGATGCCTAACCCCTTCCCTTTAGGATAATAAAGAACCCTTACCTAGAATCTCATATAGCTTTCGCAGACCTTTAAATGGAGATCATTCGTAGTATTTTATGCTACATTTTTAGTGTCCTAATTCACTATAATAATTAGGTGGCGACTCCTTTAAATAAATTTAGGAATCAACCATACGTAGTACTCCCGTTTTCGACTCCGGTTAAAATGGGGTGTTACAGGATGACGACTCTGCTGGGGATGACTAGGTTCTTAACCATAACAGACTTAGATTAATTATTGTGCTTTATTTTTTTCTTTATTTGCTTAAATTGCTTCTTTTGTGTTTTATACTTATTTGCTTTTATTTTTACCTTTTGTCTAAAAAGTTCTTCTTTACATATGAATATTTGCATGCTGTCTTAATTGCTATATGTTAATGCTTTTCCTAAACTGTCATTCCGCTCATATTTCCTCCCTTACGGAAATTTAACACTATCACAAACTACATGCGAGGTTCGCTTTGCACACCCGCAAATTTCTTTCAAATACCCAAATTTAGGAGAGTTGGCATTTTACGCGGAGAATCCGGTCCAATCGGTGGCCGCGTAGTCTTCTCACTCGAGTGTCCGCTCGGGAACCTTGTGTCTAGTGAAGCCGAATCTTAGAAAATTTAAGATAGAACTATACCACCCTCTTTATTTTTAAGTCATGCATGCATAAACCTTAGGTGAGTTAACCCTTGGTATTAACGCCACAATTAGAAATTTTCCAACTTGTCGACGGGTTTCGCAACCCAACGACCAACCATCATACTATGTGTAGCGTGACAATGATAGACAAATCCAAGCCTAAACATGACATGCCAAATTGGAAAAAGTGCACCGTCATTTGGTCGCCATTTCCAACAAAACATTGCAATTTAACGACTTGGACCTATCTATCATAATATCACATATTTGGCGTTTAGGCCCACCCCTGGCATTAAAAGAGGTCCCAAACATGCTAGGACGCGCATTTGATATCTATATAGCCTGCTTGCTATTGTAATGTTTGTTTCCTTCAGCTATGTGCACTTTAGTACAATATTTTTCTACTTCAACTTTGTGCATTCGCTTAGTATTAATTACGCGCTATACTAGCTCGGTTTTTTGGTGTTGTGTGATTCCTTGCATTATCAGCGCAATACGCGGAAAGCCCATATCTCAAACAATAATTTTCTCAAAATTTTGTCACACTTCGGAACTACGTGTGACCTGATTCCCGCGGCAGGATACGTAGGCGGCCATTTCAGCCTCGGTCCCACCTTTTAGAAAAATCCTAATTTTTCATCTCTTAAAAATCACTTTATTCTCCGTCACCGGCAAACTATGGTTTAAACCGGTTCCTTTTGCAAAATGCATAGGCGGCCATATCAGCTTTGGTCCCATCTTTAAAAAAAAAAAAACTCGAAGTCTAATCGACGAACCCAACTTCAAAAGGGCTATACTCCTGGACTATGTATCTACTTGATCTCTATGGCGAGATACGTAGGTGGCCACGTCGGACACAATCCAACTCTTTCTAAAATCTTTTGCCCTTACTCTACCGGTTACAAAGCACACTCCATCCAATCTCTGCGATAGGATAGTTAGGTATTCCATATCAAATTCGGTCTCGTCCATTCGACATTCGCTTATGCCAAAACTTGGGCTGCTTTAAAAAAAAGCTTCACTGCAAGAAGAGGCAGTCAGTACCGAATAGCATATTATCGTCTACACTCTCGTAGCCAAATACCTAAAGCCAGACAGCGGTTACAAGTCCGAACAGATCGGGCATGCGAATGATAACAAGGGCTGGAAAGTTGGCAACGTTGAAGGGGATTTTCGCATAGCAGCTCGGCTCACAGGGCCACATTCATATCCTCATTCATTCGTTTTTGCATATCTATATATCCCTGCACTAATTACTGCATCTATCTTTGATTTTGTAGGAAGTTTCACATAGCAGCTCAACCCGCAAAGCCACAATCGCACGCGTCTATCAAGGCGTCATTTGGCTCACAGGGTCACTCTCATCCTCATTTCTCAATCACTTTACGACTCTAATTATTTTTATTCGGTTTATATTCTGCAGGTAATTTCATTATAGTGGTCTGGCCCACCGGGTCGAAATCATCTTATTATGCCTATGCAATGGCCTTATCTACATTTCGTCTATGCAACGACGACCCCTA
This sequence comes from Przewalskia tangutica, assembly GCA_029844215.1. Classification (NCBI taxonomy): domain Eukaryota; kingdom Viridiplantae; phylum Streptophyta; class Magnoliopsida; order Solanales; family Solanaceae; genus Przewalskia; species Przewalskia tangutica. Next base: position 46,730,578 of record CM056727.1, on the reverse strand, counting down.
TATCGCGTCCTCTCAATGACACCATCTTATTATGCCTATGCAATGACCTTATCTACATTTCGTCTATGCAACGACGACCCCTATATCACGTCCACTCAACGACGCCATCTTATTATGTTTATGAAATGACCTTATCTACATTTCATCTATACAACGACAACCCATATATCGCGTCCACACAATGACGCCATCTCACGTCAATGCACGAGCGTCATTCGCATCAATGCGCTCGAAAGACCGCATCATCTGCATAAATGCATGAGCACCGGCATCATCTAAATCACACTTGAGCACCGGCGTTATTTAAGTCAACGCCTGAGCACCGGCGTCATCTGCATCGATGCCTGAGCACCGGCATCATCTAAATCACGTCTGAGCATCAATGTTATTTAAGTCAACGCCTGAGCACCGGCGTATTCGTGATCAATGCCGAGCACCGCATCATATGACAATGCTCGAGCACGTCATCATTCGCGCTAACGCCGAGCACCGCATCATTCGCGCTAACGCCTGAGCACCGACGTCATCTGTGTTATTTAAGTCACGCCTGAGCACTATTGTCATCTTCATCACAATACGGCCATAAAACGATGCTATCTTCATTACGTACAGAAACAACGTTATTTCATTAGCCAATGCAATGACTTCAACACATAATGTCTAAGCAAGACGATATTCCTACTCATAGGATCACATTTCTTATATTCATGCTTTATCATATTTTATCGTTTTAACAATTATGCACTAACCTTTCTTAAGTTTTAGCCTACAGGTTCCTCAATTCACAGGAGCAGTCGCAGCACGTCTGTGCAAGGACAACATCTCGACATTCAACACGTCTGTACGAGGATGACATCTCGACATATGCAGCATCCAACATATCACACAGGGACCACATCTCTACCCGGAGCCTTAATTTACAGGAGCAGGAGCACAACGTGGAACTATCTCGGCGAACTGAAGCAATTTGTACCTCGAACGTTGATTCGCTCTTTTCCAGCATCCCGCAACACAGAACCCAGTGTCATCATAATTCGACACTGGGACAAAATTTTGAATCCGCATCCGCTCTGCCTTAATTTTCCAGCATCACAACAACCCAGTGTCATCATAATTCGATACTGGGACATATTTTTAAATCGGTATTCGCCCGGCCATAATTTTAGCATCGCAACAACCCAGTGTCATCATAATTCGACACTGAGACATTTTTAAATCTGCGTCAGCTTTACTTTTTACTTTAGCATCGCAACAATCCAGTGTCATCATAATTCGACACTGAGACGTTTTTAAATCTGCGTCAGCTTTGCTTTATATTTTAGCATCGCAACAACCCAGTGTCATCATAATTCGACACTGAGACATTTTTTAAATCTGCATCAGCTTTACTTTTTACTTTAGCATCGCAACAATCCAGTGTCATCATAATTCGACACTGGGACATTTTTAAATCTGCGTCAGCTTTGCTTTCTACTTTCGCATCACAACGACCCAGTGTCATCATAATTCGACACTGGGATAATTCTGAGTCTGCATCAGCCTCACTGTTGAGTCCTAGTTTTTAAAACAGGAAAAAATTGGCTACGAGTAATCATCTTTGTCCGAAGACTCTTCTATCATCTCCGTACAAAGAGGGACATGCTGTTGACAGTTAATTTTGACCCGTCTTTTCGTATATTTGTTGTAATTTTATGTGTTTTAGGACACCACATTCTAATCATCATTTTTTGCATTTTTTATCTTTTTATTTTAAATTTAAGCATTATGTCTTTGTTCATATTATGTTTCTATTATTATTACACCGTCATTTATTTTAATAATATTTGCATCTTTTTAAATAATTAATTGACATCCCGCTTTAATTTTAATTAGACATTAAACATTTGTCTAAATATTGTATTTTATTATTATTGCATCGGCATTTGCATTTTTATAATTTTGCATCTTTTTAAATAATTTTTCTTTTAAATAATTAACCCGCTTTGCATTTTGTCAAACCAGTCCAGTACGAGACCCAATCCGAATCATTCCAATCCAACACCATTTTTAATTTCATCCAAACACCCTCTTTTTTTCCCCCCCCCCCCCCCCCATTTTTAAATTTCAAATACCCCTTTTCATCTTTCCCCCCCAAACCAAATCCAAATCCTAAACCTAATCCTACCCCTATGTAATAAACGCTACCCATTAAAAAAAAAAGGGGGGGGGGGGGAACATAAAGGGGGCAGCCCACAACATCAGCCGCAACTTTTAAAACCCATCAGCACATTTTATTTTTCACTTGAATATCAAAAGAGCCTCCCCCTCTCCCATTCTTCCCGTCGCCTCCGCCCTTCGCCGGAGCTCCAAGCTCCGACGAACCCCCTTTAAACACCCACAAACCACACTCCCTTACTCCATCGCACATCTACCCTCTTCCCCAATGTTCCCGTCGCCGCCACTATTCCAGTCGACACCCTCACCACTGATCACACACACACACACACGCAACAACAACCCACCATCTCCTGCGAACCCCTACCGTCACACCCCACCGCCGCTTTCGCGCTCAACCATCGAGGCGTCGCTCGGCGATAGCCGCTGAAGTAACGCCGCCGCTCGTTATCTTTTGTGTTGTTGAAACTTGCCGGAGTTTGAACTCCGGCGACATTGATTTGTTTCTCTTCGTTGCAATTATACATATTGTGGTTTGGTTGGGTGATTTGGAAATTTTGTATCTCGCCGAGTTTAACGGAGTTTTAAACTCCGACCACCATTAGTTTAATTTTTGGTTTTCGTTGGTTGTTTGACCGATTGAGTTTTGGTATTTGGCCGGAGTTTGCAAAACTCCGGCGATGTTCGTCAGTTTGCTTCTGTTTTGTTGGGCTGATTTTGCACCATTTTAGTATTTTGGCCGGAGTTTTAAGACTCCGACGACGTTTTGAAAATTCCGACGGACTATTTCCATTGTTCCTGCGAACTGTCCTGCTTTTACTATTTTCGATGATTTGTTGGTTGCTGTTGTTGTTGTTTGTTTCTACTTCCTGTTGTTCTCCGGACTGATTTTTACAATTTTGCCTTCTAAATTATTTTTATTAAACTGATTTTTAAAGAACATATACTACACTTGGTTTGAATAAGATACTACACTTGATATTTTACTGATTTTGAACTTGATACTACATTGGCCAAAGAAGGATTTATCCGTCGAACTGGAGGCCTCCATGGTAAGCGAGACGGAATATGTGGGCGAGGAGGAAAGTGAAAAAATTAGACGAGAATACATAGTATCGTTCACCGGGAGGTGAGTCGACCGCAGCCGAAGCGATATTGGCTTCTCATGTCTTAGTATCTTTGTCATAACACTAGCTGAGCCCACACTATATAAAAATATATCTTTTACATATATATATATATATATATATATACATACGTTGTGTTTATTTGATAATTTATTTTATTATTTACTAATTCTTTTACTAAGTGTCTTTTGCAGGTACCCGGAGGCGCACCCCAAAGTTAAAGTATTCGCATAAAATAAAATAAAAGCGAAATATCGCTAAATTCTATTCATTCCATCTTTTTTATGATTATTTGCTTTCATTACTATCTTGTTAAATCTATATCTATTTTAAATATTTGCATGCCTAGTTTAAATATATCTTGGTTGGTTTAATAATTAGAACACCCTTTAGAATTGTAAATTGCATGTTAGCACAATAATATTAAGCCTAAGTTTGAATGGATAACCGCAAGTTAGCGGATATTAAAGGATGCCTAACCCCTTCCCTTTAGGATAATAAAGAACCCTTACCTAGAATCTCACATAGCTTTCACAGACCTTTAAATGGAGATAATTCGTAGTATTTTATGCTACATTTTTAGTGTCCTAATTCACTATAATAATTAGGTGGCGACTCCTTTAAATAAATTTAGGAATCAACCATACGTAGTACTCCCGTTTTCGACTCCGATTAAAATGGGGTGTTACAGACAACTAGACCATATTCTAATATGTCTCTTGCATTGGCCAATGACTTGGTCGATCTAATATCTGAGAAGTTGAGTGTTCTCTCGAATATCTAATTGAGGAATGAATTTTATTCTTGGCTAAATTACCACCTTAGTTTACGTCGTAATGCACCCAACATAAGTCGTATCTTATCATATAAGGAATTTAATCTTAGGACAATGTCAAAGTACATTACTCTGTAAACAATGTGCGTATTGACCTCAAGTCAGAGAACCTTTATCTCTCACACGCTGATAACACTCTAGACATGTATAACAAATAGTTTATCAACATAGTATACCAATACTTTCCAAAAGTATCCATGTGTCTATCACTAGTAACCATTACTAGTAGCAGGTGAGACATACTACATTCTCCAAGAATGTGATGCATACCACATATCGACTTATTACATATCATCAATATCCCATTCTCGATGATCATTAGTCGAAGCTACTTTCAGAGTTACTCTCTATCATTAATACCTCACTTTATTAATGATAACGTAAGCTCAAGGGATGCACATTAATGAATAATTACAAATAATTCAATAATCACAAATGCCATAAAATATTAATCTTATTAATAATACGAATGTGTTCAAGTACATTTGTCCCTAATAATGATTGTCTCTAATGGTTTAGTAAACGGGTCAGCTAGATTATCATCTATGGAAACATAGTCTAATCTTATTTCTTCAGTTTCCACAATCTCCCTAAGTATGTGGTATTTCCTTGGTACTTGCTTGTTTCTGTTTGTTGATCTTGGTTCCTTAGCTTGCGCAATCGCACCAGTGTTGTCACAACAAATTGTTATTGGACAAGTGATAGTTAGAACAACCCCTATTTTCTTTAGGAACTCAGATATCGTGCCAACTTCTTTACCAGCTTCCGATCCAGTAATGTACTCGGCTTCAGTTGTCGAATCAGCAATTGTATCTTGCTTGGAACTATTCCAACTCAATGCTCCACCATTGAATAAAAAGGTATACCCAGACTGAGATTTGAAATCATCAATATATGTCTTAAGCTAGCATCAGTGTACCCAATAGTCACTAGCTTCTCTTGTCTACCATAGACTAAGATTTTTTTGGTTCGTCAAAGATACTTAAGAATACTCTTGACTGCTTTCCAGTGTTCTTCCCTAGGATTCTGCTGGAATTTTCAAGTCATATTAAGTGCATAGGCCACATCTGGTCTTGTACATGTCATGACATATATGATTGATCCTATAGTTGAAGCATATGAGATCCTCTTTATGCGTTCAAGTTCTGCAACAGTAGAAGGACTATCCTTCTTTGATAACTTGATGTCTTGACCCATAGGAATACCTCCTTTCTTGGAATTTTCAATAGATAATCGTCTTAGAAATTTGTCTATGTATATGGACTGTGACAGCCCCAATAATCTATTAGGTCTATCTCTGTAGATCCTAATTCCAAGAATGTAGCAGGCTTCACCCAAGTTATTCGTCATGAAGGTGCTGGATAATCATTCATTGACTGATTGCATGAGATTCTTGTTGTCTCCCATAATTAATATGTCATCTACATATATAACAATAAAGAAAATATTCCAATCATTGCGCTTACTATAAATGCAAGGATCCTCTTTTCTTCTAGCAAAGTCAAACGATTTTGACTGCTTTGTCAAAACAAATATTCAACTCCTTAAGGCTTGCTTAAGTCCATGAATGGACTTATGTTGCTTGCATACTGCTTTGGGCTTATTCTTGGATGTAAAAACCTCAGATTGTATCATATACACCTCCTCAATTAAGTTACCATTGAGGAAAGCAATTTTAACATCCATTTGCCAAATGTCATAATCATAGTATGCAGCTATTGCAAGCAAAATTCGAATGGACTTAATTTTCGCAACAGGTGAAAAAGTTTCATCATAAACCTCAGACCATTGATTATAACCTTTAGCCACCAATTTTGGCTTATAAGTCTGTACATTTCCATATGCGTCAATCTTATTCTTAAAGTCTCATTTGCATCCTATGAGTCTAACCCCTATTGACAAATCAACCAAGTTCCAATCTTGATTGATGTACATCGAGTTCATCTTAGATTTCATGGCTTCTTGCCATCTCTATGAATCAATTTCTAACATAGCTTCGCTGTAGGTTATAGTTTCATCGTCATCAGGAATATATATCTCATTGTGTGTTTCAACAAGGAGATTAAGTCTTTCAGGCGGAGGATGAGTCCTAGTGGTCCTACGGAGTTGAATATTATGCATTTCAGTGTTTGTTGTATTTTGATTGTGAGAATGTCTTTGTGTGTTGGAAAATCCACCACCTTGAGAGCTTTCAAGAATGTCATTTTCATGTGTTTCCTGAATGGGATGATGTAAAACTATTGTATCATCTTTCATTGGTTATGTATGAGAGTTTTGCATTTCTGCACTATCTCTCACAATACTCCCACTGGCTGAAGGGCGTACTCTAAGTACTCAATCTTCACCAAATACTCCCATTGAATCCTTGTATAGGTCATTTGACAATGGTTCAACTTTCGTGTTATCTTGTGGTTGTTGAATTTCTTCAAGTTCTATCTTATTGCAGCTATGTTCCTTGTAGACATAGTCTTCTTCAAGGAAAGTTGTATTTCTGGAAAAAATGACCTTATGTTCTCCAGGAAGATAGAAATAGTATCCATTTGTTTCCTTTGGATACCCCACAAAATAATACTTCTCACTTTTAGATTCCAACTTGTCAGTAAGCAACTTCTTTACATATGTTGCGCACCCGCAGGGTCGCATGTGTTTAAGTGTTGGCTTCTTGTCATTCCATATCTCATATGGAGTTTTCTCTACTGACTTTGAAGGAACTCCAGAATATAGCATGAGCTTTGTAATGCATATCCCAAAGATATGTTGATTGAACTGAGAAACTCATCATGAATCTTACCATATCTAATAGGGTTCGATTTCTCATTTCAGCAACACCATTCATTTATGGCATTTCAGGAGGTGTCCATTGTGATTAGACTCCATAAAACTTCAAGTAATCCATAATTCTTTACTTAAGTAATCACCTCCTCGATCTGATCGAAGAGTCTTGATACTTGTTTCAAGTTGCTTCTCTACTTCTGACTTGTACTCCCTGAATTTCTCAAAGGCTTCGGACTTGTGTTTCATAAGATACACATGTCCAAACCTTGTGAAATCATCAATAAAGGTGATGAAGTACGGGAAGCCTCCCTTAGCTTGAGTTGAAAAAGGCCCACATACATACGTATGGAGTAACTCTTGCACCTCTTTGGCTCGCACACCTTTCCCCGAAAGTGGCTTGTTGATCATCTTTCCTCTCAAGCAAGATTCACAGTTACCATAGGACTCTAAGGCAAATGGTTCTAGGTAGTCTAACTTCCTTAATCTTGTTATCCTTGATTCATTGATGTGACCAAGTCTATAGTGTCATAAGTAGGTGGGGTTTCTTGAATTATTTATTTTAGCTCATTTATTTTGTACATTGAAAATTTCACGACTACAGTTTAGAATATACAATCCATCCACAAGCGAAACATTTCCACAAACAAAACCATTAAAAGACAGTGCATAACTGTCATTGGCAATAAATGAGAAAACCCCCTCAATGTCTAACATTGGGATATAAATAATATTCCTCATCAACGAGGGAACAAAATAACAATTATTAAGTTCTAAACAAAATCCAGAAGGTATCTAATCTATAAGTTCCCACGCGTTTAGCATCCACTCGTGCTCCATTCCCAACGCGTAGGTCTACCCTCTCATGGTCCAACCTTTCTGCTGTCAGTCAACCCCTGCACATTGTTAGAAATGTGTGAGCCACAAGAGGTGTTTAATACACAGCAGTGAGAGTTACTTATAGACATATTTATTTCAATGACAAACATACCTTGTCTAGCAGGGCCAGGAACATCTATTGTTTTGCCTCTTCCTGGAGTAGTGCAGTCCTTCTTCCAGTGCCCCTTTCTTTTGCAGTTGAGGTACACATCTGCAACTACTTTCACCTTCTTCTGAACACCTCATCTAGGTATCAAAATCGTGGGTGCAGCAACTGGCTTACCCTTCTTCTTCTGTATGTTCTAACCCTTGGGTTTGAACTTGCTAGATGAGCCCACCATGAGCACAGATTAACCTTTGGAGGTGGACAATTCGAAGGTCTTCAACATGTTGTGAAGCTCTGGAAGACTCACCTTGATCCCATTCATATTGAAGTTTACAATAAAGTTCTCAAATGAACCAGAAAGCTAGTTCAGGATTAGGTTGACAAAAACATTCACGAGAAGCTTCGTTCCAATCGAAGCCAACCTCTCTATTAACCCAATCATCTTTAAAACATGTGCCGACACCTGACCTCCTTCGTTCAACTTACACTTGAAGAGGTATCTCAACAGTTCATACTCCATTGTTTGAGACTGTGAGTCATAGAGACTCTTCAAATGTTCTAGCATCTCATTGGGCCAATGTTTTCATGTTGCCTCTGTAACTCTACAGTCATGGAGGACAACATTATGCATTGTACCGAGGTAGCGTCGTCATGATGTTTCTGATAGGCTGTCTTGTTAAACAGGGCATGCTCAGCAGAATCTTCAGTAGAGACTGTGGGGAAGACTTTATATAATACATACTTAATCCTTTCCAATCTCAACACTAGACGCATATTTCTTAACCAGTCAGGGAAGTTTGCTTCAGTCAACTTGTTCATTTCAACCAACATTTTGAGCGACAAATTCGACATTTTATAATGAAGAAATAGATAGACTTGAAATTAAACTCTAATATAATTTCTATTGAACACATTCGTTAACTAATTAACATGATCTTTAGTTTAATTAGCTCCAACTATTTTAACATACTCTTCGACCCTATGGAAGAATACAGACTCATATCAAATACAGTCATAATGGGCCAAGATCCAAGTTCATGTTATCTCCGCGTTTACTGTGGCTGATAACTTTAACAACACAACATGGTAGGTCTCTAAACCAATTACAAATAATTTGCAACTCTTGGTTGACCGAATATTTTAAACAAACCATCTGCGTCCCTCGATTTGTCCGACACTGTGGCGCCAAGACAGCCTATCAAGTCAACCCTGTTATGCGACTGCAATTATGTATCTAATTGAGTTTTGGTTTATAGAGCAAACACTGTGGTGTAAATACTCATGAAAGTTTATCACTCACTTCTACATTTAACATGCATCTATGAAAGAGTCTGAGTCCTCGTAGACTTAGAGCAAATGTTGTGACATAAATACTCATCTTATCAAAAAGGATTTTGCACTACAATCAATTATAACGGACGACACATTCATTTAAAATGAGACTTGTATTAAATTTAGGGGAACAATTTAATTTCAGGGTATTAACCAATATCAACTCTAACATGCTTTATCAAATAAAACATCTTTAAACATCATGCAAAACTGTTTAAGCATATATTGGGTACCGCCAGCCCAAACATGATATTAAGCGGTTAAACATATATTGAGCGCCACCTACCCAAACAATTATTTGCGGACGTTTATTCTAGTAATCTAAATGACAATCATTTAGCACATAAACAACATATTTATCAAATAATATACTAGAAAATAATAATCATGGGTTAATCATTCTGAAATTTGAAAATTTCACTTTCTGGACAGGTGGTGGCGCGGCGCCAATCATTAGGGTCGTGGCGCCAGTGAGGCAGAAACCTTTCACCATCTGCAACGAATTAGCGTTGCGGCACTGGCATGGCAGAAACCTTTCAGCATCTGCAACGAATTAGCGTTACGGCACTGGCATGGCAGAAACCTTTCGGTTTCTGTTTGTGAATTAGGGTTGCGGCTCTCCACCATGAGGCTGTGGTGCCTATGGTCCAGTAAGTCCTGAATTTTAAAAACAAAGCTTTTAATCACGATTTCGACGCGAGTCGCGCCCATCGTTACCAGAATAGCGCGGTGCTCGCGTTGAGCCGCGAGGCTGCCTCAAAACCCTAGCAGGCGTCGCGGTGCCCTACAGTAGGGTCGCGACGCTGACGTCCTGATAGAACGTTTCTTTGTTGATTTTATAAAATTCGTCCAAACCCTAAATCTAATTTAAGGATCAGATCACGGGTCCTTTATTATCACCCATCAATATCAATAACGCATATATCGACCATCATCCATTCATATCCGTTCTTCGTCGTGCACCATGTTCGCTATGAACCAATTTTTTGCACTAGGTTTAGTTCGAATTAGAACGGATTGACTTCCTCGATTTAGCGTAGTTGATAATTTAGGGTGATTACAAAAGGTTAATCGTTCAGTCAAGGTATGTAAGATTTCAAGTGACCTTATTTTAATTGAGTTTAAAACCAATTTTACGTTTAACCCATATTATTATGATATTCAATTGTTACATAATCATTGAACTAGTTCCGAAGCTCGACATCGCCACGACCGACCGGGCGTGGATCGTGCCTACAGGCACCCTTACAGGTAAACATCAGAGATAATCAGCGGAACATACATGAAGCTTATAACATAAAACAACAGAAATAAACAATGTCGGTAGATAGGGCTACCTTCCCGACGTCGACATGAGCAAGCGATTGCCTCCTTTCTTTACAAAATGGACCCACAATAGGCGACTACAGACCTCTAAGAGTTTTAACATAACTGCTGTGGCGGGACAGGGCCCCGCCATACCCCTGAATACACATAGCCATGACAACTCCGGAACCTCGGAGCCATCTAAAATCTTGAACCGTAATCCTAAGCTCGCGGATCCACATGTGTACCTAAACTGCGGACATGAACGCAGCCCAGAAATTGATAACAGTACGAATATGGAACAGAAATAACGTGCAAGAATCAAATCATAATCGCATAAAGAACGCCCTTTTAACTCGCGAAATCAATCATATATTAACCGCTCCTTTCCTTCTTTCGATAAGATTTAACAACATATTCTTACATACTTACTTAAGAGCTTAATCCGGCCTTTTCACATAACTTACATATCTTACATAACATAATCCGCCCATTTGCGGGACACGGTGTCTTGATGAATCATGTAACATAATCCGCCCGTGGGGCTCGGCATCGTGGAATCATATAACATAATCCGCCCGCTGTGGGGCTCGGTGTCTTGTGAAATCATGTAGATAATCCGCCCACCGGGGCTCGGTGTCTTGTGGAATCATGTAGCATAATCCGCCCACCCGGCTCGATTATCTTGTGGAATCATGTAGCATAATCCGCCACCGCGGCTCGGCATCTTGTGGAATCATGTAGCATAATCCGCCCACCGGGCTCGATTGTCTTGTGGAATCATGTAGCATAATCCGCCCACCGGGGCTCGGTGCATCTTGTGGAATCATGTAGCATAATCCGCCCACTGTGGGGCTCGGTGTCTTGTGGAATCATGTAGCATAATCCGCCCACCGGGGCTCGGTGTAAGATGACGTAACCCGCCTATGTGTAGGCTCGGGGTAATATGGCATAATCCGCCTATGTGTAGGCTCGGTGTATCTCATAACGTAATCCGCCTATTTGTAGGCTCTGTATTTCATAACGTAATCCGCCTATTTGTAGGCTCCTGTATTTTCATAACGTAATCCGTCATTTGTAGGCTCGGTATTTCATAACGTAACATTTTAAAACGTGTTGTTACCTCTTCTTAAGTCGTTATAACAACTTCTCATAAAGCTATTATAACAACCTTTCATTTTAGAGAACTCAAGGCACTTTTATTCTTACAACATTAGGAAACTAGACCTAAAATACCACGTACATACGTCATTTAACGTAATCATAAACTTCTTTCTTTTAAAACTCAAGTCACATACTCTTAAAATCATGTCATCAATACTTTTAGAAATCAAGTCCACAACTTGAAAAATAAAGTTTCATAATCCTTAGAAGACAACCAAAGTTCATAGTCTTAAAACCTTATATCATACATTCTTTAAAATCCACTTACTTATACTTATACAAAACAAATATAAAGTTCCATACACTTCCAAAACCAAGTAACTTATTCTCTTAAAACCATATAACTTTCACTTTTAAAATCAATCCCCTTTTCACATATAAATTCAAGTCATTTTTGAACGTAAAATCCACTTACTTACTTTAATTAAATCAAGACACATAGTTTTAAATCAAATCTCATATTTTCCTAACCATTCTTACCAACATCTCCCATAAGACTTGGTAAGGACTTAAGACAATTTAACATACTTATAACTTAGGATAACTTAGACATAACCCTTACGTAGAGTAAATCAACATACATATTTCTTAACTTCTAAGAATAGAAGGAATCATGAAATAATACCACATGTATATTCCATACATAGAACCATGTCTAAAGAAGGAAGAGGTTCACATACCTCGCGACGATTATCGACAAGTAGCAAAAGCTCCAAAGTACTTCCACCTAGCTATTCCATTCTTCAAGTAGGATACGCTATACCTAGTACGTCAACCTATAATGGTCACCATACGTCCATTAACTTCTTACTTCATACGTAGAATATTTTAGGTGCTAAGTCGCTAAATTCTACGGAAAATCTGACAAAGACCTCCTTTGTTTCTACTTACTTTGCCACCTTTTCAAGGCCGTATACAATAACCAAACAGCCCCAATTGGCTCACAATTTCTATAAGGTACTCAATACAAATGACTAACTAAATGCCCCAATTGGCTCACAATTTAGAAAGTAGTCCAATACAAATGAAAAACAAACTAAAAGTCCAAAATTCGCCACCTTGAGTTCAACCTTACCAATTCTTATCAAATTTCCATTTCAAACCAAATTGGTAGCATAACATGATATCAAGTCGTATTTGATTATAACAATCCATAATCTCAGTAGGTAACATGCGACGATTTCTAATAACGACGAAATTGAAATCCAACTTAACAAGGCTTATATAACATTTCGAATTTAGCTACAAGCACTCCATAATACTTATAAACTTCAACTTAACCACTTCATGCTATCAACATGTAAAGCTAACAACAACAATAATAATACATAATCTTGTAACATCTTAAAGGACAAGATTATACCTTAACGATTCTCAAACCAATCTTCAAATCCAAGTCGCTCTTAGCAACTTAGAGACTCTCCAAGATACTTCAATCCGCTTACTGAGACCCTTAGAACCATACCAACAATTTTCCTTCAAACCCCAACCAAAACCTAGAAAAGCCATTAGGTTTTCACCTTGCGACTAATACGAAACTCTCTTTTTCCGGATTTTTCTATTGAGATATACTTACATAACACTCATGAACCTTGGTTTAAAGTGGGAATTATTCGACAAGAAACAAAAATTTTTGTTGTGGAAGGAGCAAACCCGAGAGCAATGCTCTTGAGTTCATCAATTTCTCTTGAAAATTTCTAAGTGTTGGCATTAGTCTTGCTACTAGTAGTATAATATAGGGACATGGAGGTCAAGATGCAACCATTTGGGTGGCTAGGATGAGCTCTAGCTAAATATCAAGACTAATTGACTCCGGACTTGGTCAATTTTGTCAAGCTAATTAATAGAAAGACTTAGTCATCTTAAGGCTATGGTCAATGACCATTTTGGCCATGACATTTTCGTCAAGGCATAAATAAGGGGGTGACAAGTGTCGCCTCCCATTCGTCACAATAATACGCTTTCGACAAATTTCAAATTTCCAGAATTTTTACAAGTCTCAAATCTTAACACTGTGAGTTCTTACTTACGTTCTTAAAACATGTCCTGTAATTACGGTGTAACATTCTCCCCTTAAAAACATTCGTCCTCGAATGTTCTTTCTGAGTCAAACTTATAATTAGCGACATAGTTTCCTTTCACAACCCGTCGTACCAACAATGCCACACATGGCCCTAATACTGCACACGCATACTTGTCAATAATAAGCACAAAAGAGATTATCCATTCGTACGTAAAAAACATACTACCTTACATACATAAAGTCCATAACAAATCAGGCCTAAAATCTTTGGATTCACTCTATAAAACAAAAAAAGGCCATTTAAACCGTTCACGACCGGTTCGGTGGAACGCGCCCACGAACCCAGAAACAATTAACTAGACACGGGCCTTGCACCTGCGTGACCACATCGCGTGGCGGAACTACTACCAACTGATCCCACTCCATTCCAGCCATGGGAGACCCGTAACAGGTCCTCAACCCGACTCAGCGTCGCACTTAACTCTTATCCTTGGTCTGACTTAAAATCTTATTGCCAGAGAAAACCTTATATACCTAAGGTCTCGGCAGTAATCAATATTCTTAGGCTCGCAATTTCCATGCTCCACGCCTACCTTACCAGTCCCCCAGTAACCGGGTACAAAAACATCTCATAAAACCATAACCATGTTGTCTCGATCACAACAACCATTACTTACTCTATCCAGACCTCATCCGTATAATTCTCTTAAGCTTACTACGCAGCTTAATCTATTAACATGACATTCCGTTAGGTTCCTTAATCATGGCTTCTTAAGGGTTCACTACCCTATCAGACAGCTCATCCTTTCCCAATTACCTTAAATAAAACATAAGACCTTGGCGAAAATTCATTAACTATTCCATACCTTCCCGGTATCTAGTTAGTCTTTACCAATTTCTGGTAATCTAAAATCATTCTAGGCAACACGCGTCTGACACTCGTACATAACTCCGTATAGATGTATATCACCATACCAACTATACTACAATCATTACCAACCTGGATACGCAATCCACATAGTCCTTCGTCATCGCCGCCTTTCTCGTGGCAATCAACATAACTCGTTAGGAGGAACGACTTAACAACACAGCTCTATCGCACGATCTCAGAGTGAGAAGAATGGAAACCAATCCTAAATGTCCTGCAGCCTCCTGATTATAGATGTGGTGCACAACACACCGATAATCAAGACTCTACTAGACACGGTCTGTAGACACTTTCCGAGGACTAACTGCTCTGATACCACTTTTGTCACTTTGTCGCGAGCCCGGGCCCGTGACTGGTGCCCTACCTGGGCACCCTTACAGGTAAACATCAGAGATAATCAGCGGAACATACATGAAGCTTATAACATAAAACAACAGAAATAAACAATGTGTCGGTAGATGGCTACCTTCGCAGACGTCTGTCATGAGCAAGCGGTTGCCTCCTTTCTTTACAAAAGCGGACCCACAATATGTGACTACAGCACCTAAGAGTTTTAACATAATCGCTGTGGCGGGACGAGGCCCCGCCATACCCTGAATATACATAGCCATGACAACTCCGAACATCGGAGCCATCTAAAATCTGAACCGGGATCCTAGCTCGCGGATCCACACCGTAATACCTAAACTGCGGACATGAACGCGGCCCGAAGAAATCGCATAACAAGTACCGAATATGGAACAGAAATAACGTGCAAGAATCAAATCATAACTGTACAAAGAACGTCCTTTTAACTCCTGAAATCAATCATATATTAACCGTTCCTTTCCTTCTTTCGATAAGATTTAACAACATATTCTTACATACTTACTTAAGAGCTTAATCCAGCCTTTTTCACATAACTTACATATCTTACATAACATAATCCGGCCCATTTGCGGGACACGGTGTACTGATGAATCATGTAACATAATCCGGCCCGCCTGTGGGGCTCGGTATCTTGTGGAATCATATAACATAATCCGCCCGCCGCGGCTCGGTGTCTTGTGGAATCATGTAGCATAATCCGCCCACCGCGGCTCGGTCTTGTGGAATCATGTAGCATAATCCGCCCACCGCGGCTCGATTATCTTGTGGAATCATGTAGCATAATCCGCCCACCGCGGCTCGCATCTTGTGGAATCATGTAGCATAATCCGCCCACCGCGGCTCGGTGTCTTGTGGAATCATGTAGCATAATTCGCCCACCGCGGCTCGCATCTTGTGGAATCATGTAGCATAATCCGCCCACCGCGCTCGGTATCTTGTGGAATCACGTAGCATAATCCGCCCACCGCGGCTCGGTGTAAGATGACGTAACCCGGCCTATGTGTAGGCTCGGGGTAATATGGCATAATCCGGCCTATGTGTAGGCTCGGTGTATCTCATAACGTAATCCGGCCTATTTGTAGGCTCGGTGTATTTCATAACGTAATCCGGCCTATTTGTAGGCTCGGTGTATTTCATAACGTAATCCGGCCTATTTGTAGGCTCGGTGTATTTCATAACGTAACATTTTAAAACGTATTGTTACCTCTTCTTAAGTCGTTATAACAACTTCCCATAAAGCTATTATAACAACCTTTCATTTTAGAGAACTCAAGGCACTTTTATTCTTACAACATTAGGGAAACTAGACCCCAAATACCACGTACATACGCATTTCTTATGAATCATAAACTTCTTTTTAAAACTCAAGTCACATACTCTTAAAATCATGTCATCAATACTTTTAGAAATCAAGTCCACAACTTGAAAAATAAAGTTTCATAATCCTTAGAAGACAACCAAAGTTCATAGTCTTAAAACCTTATATCATACATTCTTTAAAATCCACTTACTTATACTTATACAAAACAAATATAAAGTTCCATACACTTCCAAAACCAAGTAACTTATTCTCTTAAAACCATATAACTTTCACTTTTAAAATCAATCCCCTTTTCACATATAAATTCAAGTCATTTTTGAACGTAAAATCCACTTACTTACTTTAATTAAATCAAGACACATAGTTTTAAATCAAATCTCATATTTTCCTAACCATTCTTACCAACATCTCCCATAAGACTTGGTAAGGACTTAGACAATTTAACATACTTATAACTTAGGATAACTTAGACATAACCCTTACGTGAGTAAATCAACATACATATTTCTTAACTTCTAAGAATAGAAGGAATCATGAAATAATACCACATGTATATTCCATACATAGAACCATGTCTAAAGAAGGAAGAGGTTCACATACCTCGCGACGATTATCGACAAGTAGCAAAAAGCTCCAAAGTACTTCCACCTCAGCTATTCCATTCTTCAAGTAGGATACGCTATACCTAGTACGTCAACCTATAATGGTCACCATACGTCCATTAACTTCTTACTTCATACGTAGAATATTTTAGGTGCTAAGTCGCTAAATTCTACGGAAAATCTGACAAAGACCTCCTTTGTTTCTACTTACTTTGCCACCTTTTCAAGGCCGTATACAATAACCAAACAGCCCCAATTGGCTCACAATTTCTATAAGGTACTCAATACAAATGACTAACTAAATGTTCCAATTGGCTCACAATTTAGAAAGTAGTCCAATACAAATGAAAAACAAACTAAAAGTCCAAAATTCGCCACCTTGAGTTCAACCTTACCAATTCTTATCAAATTTCCATTTCAAACCAAATTGGTAGCATAACATGATATCAAGTCGTATTTGATTATAACAATCCATAATCTCAAGTAGGTAACATGCGACGATTTCTAATAACGACTAAATTGAAATCAAACTTAACAATGCTTATATAAAATATTGAATTTAGCTACAAGCACTCCATAATACTTATAAACTTCAACTTAACCACTTCATGCTATCAACATGTAAAGCTAACAACAACAATAATAATACATAATCTTGTAACATCTTAAAGGACAAGATTATACCTTAACGATTCTCAAACCAATCTTCAAATCCGAAGTCGTTCCTTAGCAACTTAGAGACTCTCCAAGATACTTCAATCCGCTACTTGAGACCCTTAGAACCATACCAACAATTTTCCTTCAAACCCCCAACCAAAACCTAGAAAAGCCATTAGGTTTTCACCTTGCGACTAATACGAAAACTCTCTTTTTCCGGGATTTTTCTATTGAGATATACTTACATAACACTCATGAACCTTGGTTTAAAGTGGGGGAATTATTGGACAAGAAACAAAAAAATTTTGTTGTGGAAGGGAGCAAACCCGAGAGCAATGCTCTTGAGTTCATCAATTTCTCTTGAAAATTTCTAAGTGTTGGCATTAGTCTTGCTACTAGTAGTATAATATAGGGACATGGAGGGTCAAGATGCAACCATTTGGGTGGCTAGGATGAGCTCTAGCTAAATATCAAGACTAATTGACTCCCTTGACTTGGTCAATTTTGTCAAGCTAATTAATAGAAAGACTTAGTCATCTTAAGGCTATGGTCAATGACCATTTTGGCCATGACATTTTCGTCGAGGCATAAATAAGGGGGTGACAAGTGTCGCCTCCCATTCGTCACAATAATACGCTTTCCGACAAATTTCAAATTTCCAGAAATTTTACAAGTCTCAAATCTTAACAACATGAGTTCTTACTTACGTTCTTAAAACATGTCCTGTAATTACGGGGTGTAACATTCTCCCCCCCTTAAAAACATTCGTCCTCGAATGTTCTTTCGGAGTCAAACTTATAATTAGCGACATAGTTTCCTTTCACAACCCCGTCATACCAACAATGCCACATGGCCCTAATACCTCGCACACGCATACTTGTCCATCATAAGCCCAAAAGAGATTATCCTTTCGTACTTCCAATTCATACTAGCATACATACATAACTTCCATACCAATTCTGGCCTCAAATCTTTGGAGTCACTCTATAAAACAATATAAGGCCATTTCCGGCTTTCACGACCTGGTTCCGGTGGAACGCGTCCACGAACCCGTAAAACAATTAACTAGACCTGGGCCTTGCACTGCGTGACCACACGTGGCGGAACTACTACCAACTGATCCCACTCCATTCCAGCCATGGGAGACCCGTAACAGTCCTCAACCACTCGTCGCACTTAACTCTTATCCTCGTCCGACTTAAAATCTTATCGCGAGAAAACCTTATATACCTAAGGTCTCGGCGATGTCTATATTCTTAGGCTCGCAATTTCCATGCTCCACGCCTACCTTACCAGTCCCCCAGTAACCGGGTACAAAAACATCTCATAAAACCATAACCATGTTGTCTCGATCACAACAACCATTACTTACTCTATCCAGACCTCATCCGTATAATTCTCTTAAGCTTACTACGCAGCTTAATCTATTAACATGACATTCCGTTAGGTTCCTTAATCATGGCTTCTTAAGGGTTCACTAACCTATCGAATGACTCATCCTTTCCCAATTACCTTAAATAAAACATAAGACCTTGGCGAAAATTCATTAACTATTCCATACCTTCCCTGGTATCTAGTTAGTCTTTACCATTTACGGTAATCTAAAATCATTCTAGGCAACACGCGTCGACACTGTGACATAACTCCGTATAGATGTATATCACCATACCAACTATACTACAATCATTACCAACCCGATACGCAATCCACATAGTCCTTCGGGTCATCACGCTTTCTCGTAATGCGATCAACATAACTCGTTAGGGAGGAACGACCTAACAACATGACTCTATCGCGCGATCTCGAGTGAGAAGAATGTAACCAATCCTAAATGTCCTGCAGCCTCCTGATTATAGATGTGGTGCACAACACACCGATAATCAAGACTCTACTAGACACGGTCTGTAGACACTTTCCGAGGACTAACTGCTCTGATACCACTTTTGTCACTTTGTCGCGAGCGGGCGTGGCGGTGCCTACAGGCACCACGCAGTAAACATCAGAGATAATCAGCGGAACATACATGAAGCTTATAACATAAAACAACAGAAATAAACAACAGTCGGTAGGCTACCTTCCCCGACGTCTGTCGTAGGCAAGCAGTTGCCTCCTTTCTTTACAAAGCACCCACAATATGTGACTACAGACCTCTAAGAGTTTTAACATAAGCTGTGTGGCGGGGCCCCGCCATACCCTGAATATACATAGCCATGACAACTCCTAACGGAGCCATCTAAAATCTTTGAACCGGGATCCTAAGCTCGCGGATCCACACTGTAATACCTAAACTGCGGACATGACGCGGCCCGAAGAAGTCGATAACAGTACGAATATGGAATGAAATAACGTGCAAGAATCAAATCATAAGCTGTACAAAGCGTCCTTTTAACTCCACGAAATCAATCATATATTAACCGCTCCTTTCCTTCGATAAGATTTAACAACATATTCTTACATACTTACTTAAGAGCTTAATCCGGCCTTTTTCACATAACTTACATATCTTACATAACATAATCCGCCCATTTGCGGGACACGGTGTCTTGATGAATCATGTAACATAATCCGCCCGCTGTGGGGCTCGGTATCTTGTGGAATCATATAACATAATCCGCCCGCCTTTGTGGGGCTCGGTGTCTTGTGGAATCATGTAGCATAATCCGCCCACCGGGGCTCGGTGTCTTGTGGAATCATGTAGCATAATCCGCCCACCTGTGGGGCTCGGTGTCTTGTGGAATCATGTAGCATAATCCGCCCACCGGGGCTCGGTGTCTTGTGGAATCATGTGGCATAATCCGGCCCACCGCGGGGCTCGGTGTCTTGTGGAATCATGTAGCATAATTCGGCCCACCGGGGCTCGGTGCATCTTGTGGAATCATGTAGCATAATCCGCCACCACTGGGGCTCGATTATCTTGTGGAATCATGTAGCATAATCCGCCCACCGCAGGGCTCGGTGTAAGATGACGTAACTTGCCTATGTGTAGGCTCGGGGTAATATGGCATAATCCGCCTATGTGTAGGCTCGGTGTATCTCATAACGTAATCCGCCTATTTGTAGGCTCGGTGTATTTCATAACGTGTCCGCCTATTTGTAGGCTCGGTGTATTCATAACGTCAATCCTATTTGTAGGCTCGGTGTATTTCATAACGTAACATTTTAAAACGTATTGTTACCTCTTCTTAAGTCGTTATAACAACTTCCCATAAAGCTATTATAACAACCTTTCATTTTAGAACTCAAGGCACTTTTATTCTTACAACATTAGGAAACTAGACCCAAAATACCACGTACATACGCATTTATGAGAATCATAAACTTCTTTCTTTTAAAACTCAAGTCACATACTCTTAAAATCATGTCATCAATACTTTTAGAAATCAAGTCCACAACTTGAAAAATAAAGTTTCATAATCCTTAGAAGACAACCAAAGTTCATAGTCTTAAAACCTTATATCATACATTCTTTAAAATCCACTTACTTATACTTATACAAAACAAATATAAAGTTCCATACACTTCCAAAACCAAGTAACTTATTCTCTTAAAACCATATAACTTTCACTTTTAAAATCAATCCCCTTTTCACATATAAATTCAAGTCATTTTGAACGTAAAATCAAATTACTTACTTTAATTAAATCAAGACACATAGTTTTAAATCAAATCTCATATTTTCCTAACCATTCTTACCAACATCTCCCATAAGACTTGGTAAGGACTTGGGACAATTTAACATACTTATAACTTAGGATAACTTAGACATAACCCTTACGTAGAGTAAATCAACATACATATTTCTTAACTTCTAAGAATGAAGGAATCATGAAATAATACCACATGTATATTCCATACATAGAACCATGTCTAAAGAAGGAAGAGGTTCACATACCTCGCGACGATTATCGACAAGTAGCAAAAGCTCCAAAGTACTTCCACCTCGAGCTATTCCATTCTTCAAGTAGGATACGCTATACCTAGTACGTCAACCTATAATGGTCACCATACGTCCATTAACTTCTTACTTCATACGTAGAATATTTTAGGTGCTAAGTCGCTAAATTCTACGGAAAATCTGACAAAGACCTCCTTTGTTTCTACTTACTTTGCCACCTTTTCAAGGCCGTATACAATAACCAAACAGCCCCAATTGGCTCACAATTTCTATAAGGTACTCAATACAAATGACTAACTAAATGACCCCAATTGGCTCACAATTTAGAAAGTAGTCCAATACAAATGAAAAACAAACTAAAAGTCCAAAATTCGCCACCTTGAGTTCAACCTTACCAATTCTTATCAAATTTCCATTTCAAACCAAATTGGTAGCATAACATGATATCAAGTCGTATTTGATTATAAAAATCCATAATCTCGAAGTAGGTAACATGCGACGATTTCTAATAACGACTAAATTGAAATCCAACTTAACAAGGCTTATATAACATTTCGAATTTAGCTACAAGCACTCCATAATACTTATAAACTTCAACTTAACCACTTCATGCTATCAACATGTAAAGCTAACAACAACAATAATAATACATAATCTTGTAACATCTTAAAGGACAAGATTATACCTTAACGATTCTCAAACCAATCTTCAAATCCGAAGTCGTTCCTTAGCAACTTAGAGACTCTCCAAGATACTTCAATCCGCTACTTGAGACCCTTAGAACCATACCAACAATTTTCCTTCAAACCCCCAACCAAAACCTAGAAAAGCCATTAGGTTTTCACCTTGCGACTAATACGAAAACTCTCTTTTTCCGGGATTTTTCTATTGAGATATACTTACATAACACTCATGAACCTTGGTTTAAAGTGGGGGAATTATTGGACAAGAAACAAAAATTTTTTGTTGTGGAAGGGAGCAAACCCGAGAGCAATGCTCTTGAGTTCATCAATTTCTCTTGAAAATTTCTAAGTGTTGGCATTAGTCTTGCTACTAGTAGTATAATATAGGGACATGGAGGGTCAAGATGCAACCATTTGGGTGGCTAGGATGAGCTCTAGCTAAATATCAAGACTAATTGACTCCCTTGACTTGGTCAATTTTGTCAAGCTAATTAATAGAAAGACTTAGTCATCTTAAGGCTATGGTCAATGACCATTTTGGCCATGACATTTTCGTCCAAGGCATAAATAAGGGGGGTGACAAGTGTCGCCCTCCCATTCGTCACAATAATACGCTTTCCGACAAATTTCAAATTTCCAGAAATTTTACAAGTCTCAAATCTTAACACATGAGTTCTTACTTACGTTCTTAAAACATGTCCTGTAATTACGGTGTAACATTCTCCCCCCCTTAAAAACATTCGTCCTCGAATGTTCTTTCGGAGTCAAACTTATAATTAGCGACATAGTTTAGTTTCCTTTCACCCGTCATACCAACAATGCCACACATGGCCCTAATACTCGCACACGCATACTTGTCCATCATAAGCCCAAAAGAGATTATCCTTTCGTACTTCCAATTCATACTAGCATACATACATAACTTCCATACCAATTCGCCTCAAATCTTTGGAGTCACTCTATAAAACAATATAAGGCCATTTCCTTTCACGACCGGTTCGGTGGAACGCGTCCACGAACCCGTAAAACAATTAACTAGACACGGGCCTTGCACCTCGTGACTCGCCACGTGGCGAACTACTACCAACTGATCCCACTCCATTCCAGGCCATGGGAGACCCGTAAGTCCTCAACCCACTCAGTCGCACTTAACTCTTATCCTCGTCCGACTTAAAATCTTATTGCGAGAAAACCTTATATACCTAAGGTCTCGCGGTAATCAATATTCTTAGGCTCGCATTTCCATGCTCCACGCCTACCTTACGATCCCCAAGAATCGTACAAAACATCTCATAAAACCATAACCATGTTGTCTCGATCACAACAACCATTACTTACTCTATCCAGACCTCATCCGTATAATTCTCTTAAGCTTACTACGCAGCTTAATCTATTAACATGACATTCCGTTAGGTTCCTTAATCATGGCTTCTTAAGGGTTCACTACCCTATCAGACAGCTCATCCTTTCCCAATTACCTTAAATAAAACATAAGACCTTGGCGAAAATTCATTAACTATTCCATACCTTCCCGGTATCTAGTTAGTCTTTACCAATTTCTGGTAATCTAAAATCATTCTAGGCAACACGCGTCTGACACTCGTACATAACTCCGTATAGATGTATATCACCATACCAACTATACTACAATCATTACCAACCTGGATACGCAATCCACATAGTCCTTCTGGTCATCGCGCTTTCGTGGCTGCAATCAACATAACTCGTTGGGAGGAACGACCCTAACAACACGACTCTATCGCACGATCTCGAGTGAGAAGAATGGAAACCAATCCTAAATGTCCTGCAGCCTCACGATTATAGATGTGGTGCGCACACCGATAATCAAGACTACTAGACACGCGATGCAGTAGACACTTTCCGAGGACTAATCGCTCGATACCACTTTTGTCACTTTGTCGCGAGCGGGCGTGGTCGTGCCTACACAGGCACCCTTACAGGTAAACAACAGATATAATCAGCGGAACATACATGAAGCTTATAACATAAAACAACGAAATAAACAATGGTCGTAGATAGGGCTACCTTCCAGACGTCATACATGAACGAAGCAGTTTCCTCCTTTCTTTACAAACAGACCCACAATATGTGACTACAGACCTCTAAGAGTTTTAACATAACTGCTGTGGCGGGACACGGCCCCGCCATACCCCTGAATATACAGAGCCGACAACTCCAACATCGGGCCATCTAAAATCTTTGAACCGGGATCCTAGCTCGCGGATCCACACGTGTACCTAAACTGCGGACATGAACGCGGCCCGAAGAAGTCGCATAACAGTGCGAATATGGAACAGAAATAACGTGCAAGAATCAAATCATAACTGTACAAAGAACGTCCTTTTAACTCCTGAAATCAATCATATATTAACCGTTCCTTTCCTTCTTTCGATAAGATTTAACAACATATTCTTACATACTTACTTAAGAGCTTAATCCAGCCTTTTTCACATAACTTACATATCTTACATAACATAATCCGGCCCATTTGCGGGACACGGTGTACTGATGAATCATGTAACATAATCCGGCCCGCCTGTGGGGCTCGGTGTACTGTGGAATCATATAACATAATCCGGCCCGCCTGTGGGGCTCGGTGTACTGTGGAATCATGTAGCATAATCCGGCCCACCTGTGGGGCTCGGTGTACTGTGGAATCATGTAGCATAATCCGCCCACTGTGGGGCTCGGTATCTTGTGGAATCATGTAGCATAATCCGCCCACCGTGGGGCTCGGTGTCTTGTGGAATCATGTAGCATAATCCGCCCTTTGTGGGGCTCGGTGTCTTGTGGAATCATGTAGCATAATCCGCCCACCCGGGCTCGATTATCTTGTGGAATCATGTAGCATAATCCGCCCACCGCTGGGGCTCGGTGAATCACGAAGATAATCCGCCCAGCTGTGGCCTCGGGTGGCAGTAATCCGGCCTATGTGTAGGCTCGGTGTATCTCATAACGTAATCCGCCTATTTGTAGGCTCGGTGTATTTCATAACGTGTCCGCCTATTTGTAGGCTCGGTGTATTTCATAACGCGTAATCCGCCTATTTGTAGGCTCGGTGTATTTCATAACGTAACATTTTAAAGCGTGTTGTTACCTCTTCTTAAGTCGTTATAACAACTTCCCATAAAGCTATTATAACAACCTTTCATTTTAGAGAACTCAAGGCACTTTTATTCTTACAACATTAGGAAACTAGACCCAAAATACCACGTACATACGTCTTATGTAATCATAAACTTCTTTCTTTTAAAACTCAAGTCACATACTCTTAAAATCATGTCATCAATACTTTTAGAAATCAAGTCCACAACTTGAAAAATAAAGTTTCATAATCCTTAGAAGACAACCAAAGTTCATAGTCTTAAAACCTTATATCATACATTCTTTAAAATCCACTTACTTATACTTATACAAAACAAATATAAAGTTCCATACACTTCAAAACCAAGTAACTTATTCTCTTAAAACCATATAACTTTCACTTTTAAAATCAATCCCTTTTCACATATAAATTCAAGTCATTTTTGAACGTAAAATCCACTTACTTACTTTAATTAAATCAAGACACATAGTTTTAAATCAAATCTCATATTTTCCTAACCATTCTTACCAACATCTCCCATAAGACTTGGTAAGGACTTAGGACAATTTAACATACTTATAACTTAGGATAACTTAGACATAACCCTTACGTAGAGTAAATCAACATACATATTTCTTAACTTCTAAGAATAGAAGGAATCATGAAATAATACCACATGTATATTCCATACATAGAACCATGTCTAAAGAAGGAAGAGGTTCACATACCTCATGACGATTATCGACAAGTAGCAAAAAGCTCCAAAGTACTTCCACCTGAGCTATTCCATTCTTCAAGTAGGATACGCTATACCTAGTACGTCAACCTATAATGGTCACCATACGTCCATTAACTTCTTACTTCATACGTAGAATATTTTAGGTGCTAAGTCGCTAAATTCTACGGAAAATCGGACAGCACCTCCTTTGTTTCTACTTACTTTGCCACCTTTTTCAAGGCCGTATACAATAACCAAACAGCCCCAATTGGCTCACAATTTCTATAAGGTACTCAATACAAATGACTAACTAAATGTTCCCAATTGGCTCACAATTTAGAAAGTAGTCCAATACAAATGAAAAACAAACTAAAAAGTCCAAAATTCGGCCACCTTGAGTTCAACCTTACCAATTCTTATCAAATTTCCATTTCAAACCAAATTGGTAGCATAACATGATATCAAGTCGTATTTGATTATAACAATCCATAATCTCGAAGTAGGTAACATGCGACGATTTCTAATAACGACTAAATTGAAATCCAACTTAACAAGGCTTATATAACATTTCGAATTTAGCTACAAGCACTCCATAATACTTATAAACTTCAACTTAACCACTTCATGCTATCAACATGTAAAGCTAACAACAACAATAATAATACATAATCTTGTAACATCTTAAAGGACAAGATTATACCTTAACGATTCTCAAACCAATCTTCAAATCCGAAGTCGTTCCTTAGCAACTTAGAGACTCTCCAAGATACTTCAATCCGCTACTGAGACCCTTAGAACCATACCAACAATTTTCCTTCAAACTACAACCAAAACCTAGAAAAGCCATTAGGTTTTCACCTTGCGACTAATACGAAAACTCTCTTTTTCCGGGATTTTTCTATTGAGATATACTTACATAACACTCATGAACCTTGGTTTAAAGTGGGGGAATTATTGGACAAGAAACAAAAAATTTTTGTTGTGGAAGGGAGCAAACCAGGAAGCAATGCTCTTGAGTTCATCAATTTCTCTTGAAAATTTCTAAGTGTTGGCATTAGTCTTGCTACTAGTAGTATAATATAGGGACATGGAGGGTCAAGATGCAACCATTTGGGTGGCTAGGATGAGCTCTAGCTAAATATCAAGACTAATTGACTCCTCGACTTGGTCAATTTTGTCAAGCTAATTAATAGAAAGACTTAGTCATCTTAAGGCTATGGTCAATGACCATTTTGGCCATGACATTTTCGTCAAGGCATAAATAAGGGGGTGACAAGTGTCGCCTCCCATTCGTCATAATACGCTTTCGACAAATTTCAAATTTCCAGAATTTTTACAAGTCTCAAATCTTAACACTTGTGAGTTCTTACTTACGTTCTTAAAACATGTCCTGTAATTACTGGTGTAACATTCTCCCCCTTAAAACATTCGTCCCTCGAATGTTCTTTCGAGTCAAACTTATAATTAGCGACATAGTTTCCTTTCACAACCCGTCATACCAACAATGCCACACATGGCCCTAATACCTCGCATACTTGTCCATCATAAGCCCAAAAGAGATTATCCTTTCGTACTTCCAATTCATACTAGCATACATACATAACTTCCATACCAATTCGCCTCAAATCTTTGGAGTCACTCTATAAAACAATATAAGGCCATTTCCTAAACTCCTGACCGGTTAACGGGCGTCCACGAACCCAGTAAAACAATTAACTAGACACTGGCCTTGCACCCTCGTGACCTGTCACGTGGCGGAACTACTACCAACTGATCCCACTCCATTCCGGGCCATGGGAGACCCGTATGAGTCCTCAACCCGACTCGCGACTTAACTCTTATCCTCGTCCGACTTAAAATCTTATTGCGAGAAAACCTTATATACCTAAGGTCTCGGCGGTAATCAATATTCTTAGGCTCGCAATTTCCATGCTCCACGCCTACCTTACAGTCCCCGATGGCAAGATTACAAAAACATCTCATTAAACCATAACCATGTTGTCTCGATCACAACAACCATTACTTACTCTATCCAGACCTCATCCGTATAATTCTCTTAAGCTTACTACGCAACTTAATCTATTAACATGACATTCCGTTAGGTTCCTTAACATGGCTTCTTAAGGGTTCACTACCTATCGAATGACTCATCCTTTCCCAATTACCTTAAATAAAACATAAGACCTTGGCGAAAATTCATTAACTATTCCATACCTTCCCGGTATCTAGTTAGTCTTTACCAATTCCTGGTAATCTAAAATCATTCTAGGCAACACGCGTCTGACACTCGTACATAACTCCGTATAGATGTATATCACCATACCAACTATACTACAATCATTACCAACCTGGATACGCAATCCACATAGTCCTTCTTGGGTCACTGCTGCCTTTCTCGTAGCTGCAATCAACATAACTCGTTAGGGAGGAACGACCCTAACAACACAATCTATCGCACGATCTCAGAGTGAGAAGAATGGAAACCAATCCTAAATGTCCTGCAGCCTCCTGATTATAGATGTGGTGCACAACACACCGATAATCAAGACTCTACTAGACACGGTCTGTAGACACTTTCCGAGGACTAACTGCTCTGATACCACTTTTGTCACTTTGTCGCGAGCGGGCGTGGTGGTGCCTACACAGGCACCGCTTACAGTAAACATCGAGAGATAATCAGCGGAACATACATGAAGCTTATAACATAAAACAACGAAATAAACAACAGTCACCGATAGGCTACCTTCGCAGACGTCTACATAGGCAAGCGGTTGCCTCCTTTCTTTACAAAGCGGACCACAATATGTGACTACAGCACCTCTAAGAGTTTTAACATAAGCTGTGGCGGGACGGGGCCCCGCCATACCCTGAATATACATAGCCGGACAACTCCGAACATCGGAGCCATCTAAAATCTTTGAACCGGGATCCTAAGCTCGCGGATCCACACTGTACCTAAACTGCGGACATAACGCGGCCCGAAAGTCGATCTAACAGTACGAATATGGAACAGAAATAACGTGCAAGAATCAAATCATAACTATACAAAGAACGTCCTTTTAACTCCTGAAATCAATCATATATTAACTCCTTTCCTTCTTTCGATAAGATTTAACAACATATTCTTACATACTTACTTAAGAGCTTAATCCAAATTTTTCACATAACTTACATATCTTACATAACATAATCCGGCCCGTTTGCGGGACACGCGGTGTCTTGATGAATCATGTAACATAATCCGCCGCTGTGGGGCTCGATTATCTTGTGGAATCATATAACATAATCCGCCCGCTGTGGGGCTCGGTGTCTTGTGGAATCATGTAGATAATCCGCCCACTGGGGCTCGGTGTCTTGTGGAATCATGTAGCATAATCCGCCCACTGTGGGGCTCGGTATCTTGTGGAATCATGTAGCATAATCCGGCCCGCTGTGGGGCTCGGTATCTTGTGGAATCATGTAGCATAATCCGGCCCGCGCAGGGGCTCGATTATCTTGTGGAATCATGTAGCATAATTCGGCCCACAGTGGGGCTCGGCATCTTGTGGAATCATGTAGCATAATCCGGCCCACCTGTGGGGCTCGGTGTACTGTGGAATCATGTAGCATAATCCGGCCCACCTGTGGGGCTCGGTGTAAGATGACGTAACCCGGCCTATGTGTAGGCTCGGGGTAATATGGCATAATCCGGCCTATGTGTAGGCTCGGTGTATCTCATAACGTAATCCGGCCTATTTGTAGGCTCGGTGTATTTCATAACGTGTCCGCCTATTTGTAGGCTCGGTGTATTTCATAACGTGTCAGGCCTATTTGTAGGCTCGGTGTATTTCATAACGTAACATTTTAAAACGTATTGTTACCTCTTCTTAAGTCGTTATAACAACTTCCCATAAAGCTATTATAACAACCTTTCATTTTAGAGAACTCAAGGCACTTTTATTCTTACAACATTAGGGAAACTAGACCCAAAAATACCACGTACATACGTCTTATGAATCATAAACTTCTTTCTTTTAAAACTCAAGTCACATACTCTTAAAATCATGTCATCAATACTTTTAGAAATCAAGTCCACAACTTGAAAAATAAAGTTTCATAATCCTTAGAAAACCAAAGTTCATAGTCTTAAAACCTTATATCATACATTCTTTAAAATCCACTTACTTATACTTATACAAAACAAATATAAAGTTCCATACACTTTGAAACCAAGTAACTTATTCTCTTAAAACCATATAACTTTCACTTTTAAAATCAATCCCCTTTTCACATATAAATTCAAGTCATTTTTGAACGTAAAATCCACTTACTTACTTTAATTAAATCAAGACACATAGTTTTAAATCAAATCTCATATTTTCCTAACCATTCTTACCAACATCTCATAAGACTTGGTAAGGACTTAGACAATTTAACATACTTATAACTTAGGATAACTTAGACATAACCCTTACGTAGAGTAAATCAACATACATATTTCTTAACTTCTAAGAATAGAAGGAATCATGAAATAATACCACATGTATATTCCATACATAGAACCATGTCTAAAGAAGGAAGAGGTTCACATACCTCGCGACGATTATCGACAAGTAGCAAAAGCTCCAAAGTACTTCCACCGAGCTATTCCATTCTTCAAGTAGGATACGCTATACCTAGTACGTCAACCTATAATGGTCACCATCGTCCATTAACTTCTTACTTCATACGTAGAATATTTTAGGTGCTAAGTCGCTAAATTCTACGGAAAATCGGACAGCACCTCCTTTGTTTCTACTTACTTTGCCACCTTTTTCAAGGCCGTATACAATAACCAAACAGCCCCAATTGGCTCACAATTTCTATAAGGTACTCAATACAAATGACTAACTAAACATGCCAATTGGCTCACAATTTAGAAAGTAGTCCAATACAAATGAAAAACAAACTAAAAGTCCAAAATTCGCCACCTGAGTTCAACCTTACCAATTCTTATCAAATTTCCATTTCAAACCAAATTGGTAGCATAACATGATATCAAGTCGTATTTGATTATAACAATCCATAATCTCAAGTAGGTAACGTGCGACGATTTCTAATAACGACTAAATTGAAATCCAACTTAACAAGGCTTATATAACATTTCAATTTAGCTCTGAGACTCCATAATACTTATAAACTTCAACTTAACCACTTCATGCTATCAACATGTAAAGCTAACAACAATAATAATACATAATCTTGTAACATCTTAAAGGACAAGATTATACCTTAACGATTCTCAAACCAATCTTCAATCCAAGTCGTTCCTTAGCAACTTAGAGACTCTCAAGATACTTCAATCCTACTTGAGACCTTAGAACCATACCAACAATTTTCCTTCAAACCCCAACCAAAACCTAGAAAAGCCATTAGGTTTTCACCTTGCGACTAATACGAAAACTCTCTTTTCCGGATTTTTCTATTGAGATATACTTACATAACACTCATGAACCTTGGTTTAAAGTGGGGAATTATTGACAAGAAACAAAAAATTTTTGTTGTGGAAGGGAAGCAGGCAGAGCAATGCTCTTGAGTTCATCAATTTCTCTTGAAAATTTCTAAGTGTTGGCATTAGTCTTGCTACTAGTAGTATAATATAGGGACATGGAGGGTCAAGATGCAACCATTTGGGTGGCTAGGATGAGCTCTAGCTAAATATCAAGACTAATTGACTCCCTTGACTTGGTCAATTTTGTCAAGCTAATTAATAGAAAGACTTAGTCATCTTAAGGCTATGGTCAATGACCATTTTGGCCATGACATTTTCGTCCAAGGCATAAATAAGGGGGGTGACAAGTGTCGCCCTCCCATTCGTCACAATAATACGCTTTCCGACAAATTTCAAATTTCCGGTAAATTTTTACAAGTCTCAAATCTTAACACTTGTGAGTTCTTACTTACGTTCTTAAAACATGTCCTGTAATTACGGGGTGTAACAGATACCACTGTAGGGTTTTGTTGGGTTCAAAACACATAAGTAAGGCGCAACGAAAGTTTAAATTTTTTTTCGCTTACTTACCCATAACAATTTCGTCTGGTATAGTTATGTTACAATTGAAACATGTAAAGACTTAAGCATAAAACTTACAGTTTGTTCAATCTGGAGTCTTTACTAAATGGATTACATGCGACTGTCCTTTCGACTTCAAGCCCTATGCTACGGTGTATTCCTCTGTCAAGAAAGCCAAGAAACCTTGGTAGAGGTTCGAGAAAACATTATTCTAAACTCTGAGTCTAGAATTGATATAGAATTAGTGTGTTTAACTTATGGGGTTTAGTGTTGTTTATATAGGGATGATTAGGTTAATTATCAGATTAGGGTTGGGCTCCAAGCCTGACCTAAATCTCGAGGTGCAATGGGCCATTCTGACTGAGCCTACTACCGGGTCAGCGTCGCGGCTCCTTACCCCGTATATATTCAACACTTTTAATTTTAAATCCAAAATCCAATTTTGATTTAATTAAATAATTTTCATCATATAAAAATTATCCCATAGTTATTATCATTTTAAATACTTCGATTTCAAATCGAATATTTAATACTCTCTCAATACACCCTTACACCGAAAAGACAATAGACATAGTGTGACCCTATATACCTTCACATATCGACACTAATCCAATTAAGGTCCATATAGAACTCCTAGACTGCGACGTATGACGAACTCAATATGTGAAGTACGTTTACATGAATCCAATAAACATAACCTTTATGTGAGATGATAAATTCCTTTCATTCACGACACACTCGATCAAGTTTAGGATTTGCCATGTGTCTATCCAAATGGCTTGATCACTTTATCTCATCTATATTAGTCGACAACTAGACCATATTCTAAATATGTCTCTTGCATTGGCCAATGACTTGGTCGACCTAATATCACTGAGAAGCTGAGTGTTCTCTCGAATATCCAATCAAGGAATGAATCTTATTCTTGGCTCAACTACCACCTTAGTTTACGTCGTAATGCACCCAACACAAATTGTATCTTATCCTATAAGGAATTTAAGCTTAGGACAGAGTCAAAGTACATTACTCTGTAAACAAGGTGCGTATTGACCTCAAGTCAAAGGACATTTATCTCCCACATGCTGATAACATTCTAGACATGTATAACAAATAGTTTATCAGTAGGGTATACCAATACTTTCCAAAATTATCCATGTGTCCATCACTAGTAACCATTACTAGTAGCAGGTGAGACATACTACATTCTCTAAGAATGTGATGCAGATCACATGTCGACTTATTACATATCATCGATATATCATTCTCGATGATCATTAGTCGAGGCTACTTTCAGAGTTACGCTCTATCATTAATATCTCACTCTTGACAATGTAAGCTCAAGGGATGCACATTAATGAATAATTACAAATAATCAATTAATAATTCAATAATTTCAAATGCCATAAAATATTAATCTTATTAATAATACGAATGTGTTCAAGTACATTTGTTTCTAATAATGATTGTCTCTAGGACATACATACTTTCATGTTTAAGGATCGTGAATGCAACTAGTAAATATAGTTTGATATTGAGTATCATTATTCTCTCTGTTGACCACTCTTTCATTAAATTCATTAAGATTGTTAGAAAAAAAAGGTTTTCCAAGCTCTCGCTCTCACCTATCTAAAGGGATCACACATCCACTTTTGAAGACAGCTTGAACTTGACACAACATCTTGACCATAGGCAGAAGAGAGTAACGACATCTACATAAGTCTTCTTCAAAGGTCTTCAACAATAAAGAGACTTCTTCCCTCAAGAACAATTCAAAGTGTTGCTCAAAATTCTTCAAAAAATCAATATATCAACAGAAGTCCATCCTTCATTCGAGAAAGACACTACATCGGCCGTCGAATCAAGGCGCAACACAGAAATTAGATAAAAAAATACATCCAGACCAGAATTGTACTCACAAATGGTGAAGCTTTTGATATATTTTCATGTGTGGGGTTGATGGTTGCGGGTAAATGGAACTGATAGATGGTGGTATACCGATGAATATAGTGTTTGAGAGTAACTTTTTGTTGGAAATACAATGGATGTACATAAATAGTATACAACTACTACTAGTTCTTTGAAAGGGTAAATAATATGATTACAATACAACAAACTTGAAACCAACATGTGTTGTGGCAACAACAAGCTTTTGTGGTCTTGATCTTCTTAATGAATCAATCTTGGAGTCTTGGATCTTTGGATCTTCGTTCCAATTGCAGCAAGCTCTTTGATCTTGATAACCTGAAACCAATAGACACTAAATCTGGTAGCATTATAGTTGTGTTGCTGAGTTCAGTGACGTTCACCTGGTCCTTAAGACATTATTGCACCGTATATATCCTTTTACGGTGATGGACAACTGTCTCCCAAGATAAAACAACAACTAACAAATGAGCAAAGGAAACTCAAATGTTTCTCAAGAAGAATCTTTGAGTGTGTGAGAGATATGCTAGAGAGGAAGAAGTTCAAAAAAATCTGAATTATACAAGTATGAGGTGTGTTCTATAATTGAGTCAAGGGCCTCAATTTATAGTGTGTGTAAGATGTATTCTCATCTAGCCAACTAATGACAATCAAGACCATGTAATGACACTAAATGAGAGGTTAAAATTCAGTCAATAATGCTCCAAAGTCAGCCCAAAAATCAGTTATTTTTCGTCTTCAAAGGTCACACTGCCTCCGAAGTGTCGCGACTCCAGTAAGTTACTGCCCACCAAGCGTTGCGGCGCTGTTTGGAGGCTCGTGGCTCCGACGGTGTTGCACCGCGGCCCTTCACGGCCCAGCGGCGATTTCTGACTCGTTTCATCTTTTACACATAGTACATTTCTTCATTCATTTACCAACGTGAAACACGCGTCATTTGACCAATAACCGTCCATCATTCTATGTCTCAGACGTTTCACTTACGTACCAATATCTCTTTCACTAATGAAATTTACGATAATTGGCACTACGTATGCACGTGTGTGGAAACGATGTTTCCGACGTGCAAGGTCTTAATTGTTCGAGTCATAAATAATGGGTTAAAATTAATTCCACATTAGTAAATTTCCAACACTTTTGAATCTCCGAAATAATGTATATACATCATGTATTAATATACAAAAAGTGTATATACAATGTTATACATTATATACATTTCTTATACACTATATATGTGCATAAGGTAGTGTATATATATATTGTATAATAATATATATGAGGTGTGTATTCACCTTTTATACACTTATATATTGTTTATATACCTGAATCTTTTAATGGAATGATTGTTGGTTCATCTCTTCTGAATCTAAGTTTTTTTTTTCTTTTGATTTTTTGGTTGTTGGAGATTTTATCTTCAAAATTTTATTGTCGAGCAACAATAATTATTACAAGAGTAGTAGGGGTAAAAAATATGGTGATATTTGGTGATAGTTGATAAGACTTTTCTTGTGATGAAGTTATGATGTTGTTGTTGTGGCGAATAAATAAGTTTATAAAGTTTGTAAGGAAAATGAAGATTATCTTAAAGTTGACAATAATAGTTGGTAACACTATTTCCTTTCATGTATTTTCACTTCTTCATCTTTTGCTTGATGAAATAAAAGTAGCTAGCTGGTAGCTAAAATAGAATAATTATATTTCATATGTAAATTTATTGTGTTATGATAACTGTAAACTGTTTGTTTGGGCTTTACATTTACGTAATAACCTCATAATTTAAGTCTATATTTGACCTACTTTCTTCTCACTTATTTACAAAACTAAAATCTAAGGCAAATTGTCTCTCCGCCAATTAGCTCTAGTCAAGCACCCAAATGTGTTGGGCCTAGTCCATACTCTTTAAGGGAAAGATACACATTTGATCGGACCATAAAAATATTATATTTGCTAATAATTTACAAAATGTATAAATTATGTATATTTTATTAATATATAAAATTATTATTTATCAATTAGATTTTGATGGAAAGCAATACAATGTTAAAATTCCTACTCTTAAAGTTACCCCCCCCCCCCCCCCCAAACCCTAAAAACAGTGGACTTGTACGGTGAATGTTATTTTTTCTAACATAAAAAATAATGGTGGCATAATTTTCGCTGCTTGAGAGATTTTAATCTAGCTATGCTAGGGAAGCAGGTTTGGAGATTGTTAATGCATGAGGAGTCTCTTGTGGGGAGTATTTTTAAGGCTCGGTACTATCCTCGAGGTTCTTATCTTAATGCTGAATTGGGGAGTCATCCTAGTTTTGTTTGGCGGAGTATTTTTTAGGCTCAATCTCTTTTGCGAGCAGGGTGCCGTTGGAGTATTGTGGATAGTACTTTGGTTGATGTTTTAAGGCAACCGTGACGACCCTTGAGTTGAGTCATAGTCGGCAAACTCCCCGAACAAGCCCGCCATAAAAAATTCTGCACCTTCGGAGGGATCTTAAGGTTACATAAAGAGCGCCAAAATCGGAATTATTATCTACATCCCACCGGCCATGTATCGATTGGAGAAGCTTATAAGCACTCTTCACACTATAAATTCCCGACATCTCCTTAGACTAATACCAACTATCTCTACCATCATGATCTGAGAGGACAATACCTTGGATAAGCTTTTTCTCGTGAGAAGGGAAAAGATCATCAAGCACCTCAACATCACACTCTCGTGACCCCGGGATCATCAACTGACAAACTTTAGCTCCGATCAAACCTGGATAAGAAGAAGTAACCATCGAATAATCATCACTAGGACCTGAATCTATCCTTCATATTTTAGTGGAGTGTCCTCTTGCAACGCAATGTTGACAGCGGTTTGATGCAGCTATTTTGAGATTGCATAAACTAGATTTTTTCTGCTGGTTTCAAGCAGTTCTAGCCGATTTGTCGAAGACTAAAGTCTGTTGAATTGCTCTTATTTGTTGGTCGTTGTGGAGAGCCCGAAATGGACTGATTTGGCAAAGTAAGAATGCGGTTGCTAACGGGGTTGTGTTATCTGCTTTAGCATACTTTAATCAATGGAATGATGCTCAAGTTAATTAAACTAATGCAGGGGAAGTTTCTGTTTTCCGTAGTTTTAGTGTGGAGCATTGGAAGTTACCAGTTTCTAATACGATTAAAGTTAATGTGGATGTTATACCCCGTGGTTCGGGCCAGACGCGATCGGGGCCTCAGTAGCCGCGCGCTGAGAGGCTGGCGGCAGAAAAACTGAGTGTTGAGTTTGAGCCGCGGAAGCGAGGCGGCGCGCGGAAGATCCGGTCGCGGGGATTCTGGCCGCTTGCCGGGAAGCAGAAGCGCGGGCGAAATCAGCGGAAAAACTTAGGAAAAGTCAGTTATCTTTTGAAAGGGTGAGTGGGGACAAGTGTCCCCATCTGATTTTACATGCAATATATTGACCAAGTCTTAAAGACTTGGTCATTTGTCATCTCTCTCTTTGAAAAACCTCTTCCTTCTCTCTAAATATTTCAAGCTCCTCCTTCTCTCTAAAAATCCAAGAGACAATCTAGCCTTAGGAAAAATCTGAAAAATTAAAAGACAAGAAGGAAGCTTGTGGTTAACTTGTGAAGGTGGTGGTGGTGGTATTCTTGGTAGAAAGGCTAGCAAATTGTTGGATAAATTTGGCTAAAGCTCTAAGGTAATGATTCTTCCTCTATTGTTAGTTTATAGAGTTGCATGTTAAGAAGAAAATACTTATGGTGGTAAATAATGCTCTTAGAGTCATTGCATGCTAGAAATGTGGGTTGGATATGAAGGATTTGGCTAAAGAAATATTATGAGCATGTTATAGCCTAAAAACCACTTTAGAACTGTTAAGTGTACTATTATAACTAATGGGGCAGAATTTTACACACCCAAGATTAGGTGTGTAATCCCCTTTGTGTTGGTTTGGTTGTTGGGCCTTAATGAGGCGTTTGAATGTTGAAAAATCGGCCTTTGAAAGGGTGGCAAAGTGAGTAGAAACAAAGGAAATGCTTGATTTTCCGTAGGAATTGATAACTTGAATTTGGAAATTCTACATTGAAATTAGAGGTTAATAAACACACTATGGTTATTATAGGTTGACATATTACTTGCGGTAGTTGGACTTAGCAAGTGGATTAACCGAAAGAGGTATGTAGAGCTTTCCTATCTCTTGAGCATGAATAGTTGTATCTATGTAGTATGCGGTATCGTCTGAGTTGATAATCTACACTTGTTTTAAAGTATATGATACTTGTTTCATTTCAAAAGTATAAGTCCTGGATTTAGGAAAATGTATTTGATGAGGATAACGCTAATATAATGGCTTTATGGGAAGTTGGTTATATTAGTTTTCTTGAAAGGTTCACAAGGAAAGGTTTACTCTAATTAAAACAAGTACGGGTAAAGGATTTGAAATTTAGAAAGGTGAATTGATTTTTAGGCATTGGTTGCCTAAGGTTTTAAAGGAAATGAAGTCACTTGATTTAGAAGCCTATTATATTTCTAAAAGGAAATGTGACTTGTCTTGAAAAGAAATCGTAACTTGATACTATGGTGAATAGTATCTTGGAATCTTTGTATAAAAAGAGTTTTTCTTAAAAAGTTAGAAGTACATGGTACTTGGGTTGAATTCCCGGATTTTCTATTAAAAGACATGTTAGTGCCTTAGGATACTAAAATGAGAGGATATATTAATAATGTTAATAAGAAGTTAGGGGATTTCTTAACTTGCTTATGATATGATAGGCCGGTAGTGCTTATGTTGTGATATGATAAGCCGGTAGTGCTTATGTATGATATGATAGCCGGATGAGCTATGTTATATATTTGTATTATTACGGGGTAAACCCCGGGTTATTATCTATGTCATGGATTTGCTACCCATGATGCGAGTGCGTGTTTGCACTCATGCGGATCGGACGCGGGATCCACGTGCGGGTGAAATAGTCCCATGCGAGTACGGCGATGGTACTCATGCGGGTCCACAGGATCCATGCGGGTGAAATAGTCCCATGACGAGGCGGATGACCTCATGCGGGTCCACAGGACCTATGCGGGTGAAATAGTCCCAGGAGTAGGATTGCTTGATGATACTACGGGCGAGGTACCCTGTTTTGATCGTGAGCCTCCTATTTTTATGCTATAAGTTTTATACTCGTTACTCTCATTATTAGTAAGGCACAGTGCAAGGAAATTGATTTTATCTATGACTTCAGCTTATCTTTGACTTGTGATATTACTACAGTATTTTCCAGTTTTACATACTTGGTACGTTGTGTCGACCCGCCGCCGGGGCTGCGTTAAATCTGCCGCGGTAAGGGAAAGCAGGTGGTAGATCCTCATTCCTAGGATCTTTTACTCAGGTGTCAGGAGCTCCATTTCTTCGGAAGCTCGACTTTTGGTATGGTTCTCCCTGGTGTCGTTGATATTTTGTACATTCAGGGGCATGACGGGGCCCTGTCCCGTCATAGTATTACTCATTCTTAGAGGCCTGTAGTCTTGTCATAACTTGGGTTGTTAAAGGATATAGCTGTTCGATTGTATGTACTTTTGGGGTAGCCATTTTGGGCTAGACTATTTATACCATTATGGTTGTTTTATTTTGAGTTTATATTCCGCTGGTTTTCTCTGATGTTGTGTCACAAGGGTGCCCGGGTCAAGGCACCGGTCACGGATCCGGGGTCGGGTCGTGACAAAAGTGGTATCAGAGCAGTTAATCCTCGGAAAGGGTCTACAGGCCGTATGTAGTAGAGTATTGATTATCGGTGTGTTGTGCACCACATCTATAATCAGGAGGCTACATGATATTTAGGATTGGTTTCCATTTCTTTCACTCTAAGATCGTGCAATAGAGCTGTGTTATAGGTTGAATTCCCTCTGACGTAAACTTTGTGTGTATCAGTTATGCCTCCGCGCAAGGCAACCGCGCCCGGCGAGAAGGCAAAGCGGCGGAGAACTACTAGTGAGACACCGAGGTTACCGAGCGAGCCCGATCCTTACGGATGAGGTGTTTGGGACGGCGAGTTCCACAAGGTCGTCAACCGCAGCGAGTCGGAAGCGGCGGCGGCGGCCTCGAGACTACGGTACTGAGCCCCGATCCAGGCGAGGCGAAGGATATGGGCTACAAGAGATGGCGATTATTGGCGGAGATAGTGGCTGGCGTGAGGCGAGCGAGGCGGCGGTTCCGCTATACCCGTAGTTCCTCCCGGTCGATAGCGTAAAACCGGGACTTCTTGGCTGCGGCCGCGAGTTTTATGGGTCGAGGCACGAGATGACCTCGGGAGTTCATCCAAGCGATTCTGGATCGTAGGGTGATCAGGCCTCGGATACCGAGTCAGTTGTGTTGAGTTCGCATCGGCTGCGTGATACCGCAGTAGACTAGTTTGATTCGTGGGAGCTGTCCCGGGGGGAGCATGCGCTTCCAGCTGTATGGGACGAGTTCTCGGCGGCATTTCTTGGTCATTTCTTGCCTCCGCAGATGAGGAGGCAGGCGGCGATTTACGACCGAGACAGAGTGGGCGGACGGTCGAGTACAACGTCGAGTTTGACTCATTGGCTCGATATGTACCACTTTAGTAGCGAGATATGGAGGACGAGTGCCGCTACGTCCACAGGCTCGATGACTATTTGGCATAGAGTTGCAGGAGTAGCTCTTCACCGGGCATGGACATTGCCGCGTGCAGCATATGCACTGCAGGTGTGAGGCGTAGGGCCGCGGATTGGCAGTATCGCGAAGAGGCGGGACAACGGTCCTCTGGTAGTTTTAAGGTAGACAACCCAAGTGGCGAACCAGATTTGCACCACACGGTCGAGCGCTCCTCCGCGTCTTGGGGCGTCTGAGTATTGAGGCGGGGCGAGGTTCCGGGCTTGGGTTTCGCAGGACGAGTTCCGGTCGAATGAGGCCACCTATGCCTCGGTGTGGTCGATGTGGTGATTGCCATTATGGGTGTCGTGTTCCTCCGAGAGCTTGTTACTCTTGTGGCGGAGGCCATTTGAAGAGATTGTCAGGCAGGCGGCGGAAATGTTATGGCTCGGCCGACCGATTCGATTCTTTGGGTCTTCATCTTCGATTGTTATGCGCCCGGGGCGAGGGTGTTCCGCGGCCAGCGAGCGCGGCGGGTCGTGGCGGGGTTCTAGTTCCAGGTCCTCGTAACCGCATCTATGCTATGTCGATCGTCGGGACCGGGGCGTCGCCGATGTCGCAGTACATTATTGGTTTCTTCTTTGTGATGTATATGCTTTGATAGATCCAGTTCTACCTTGTCCTATATATCTCCTCATATTCTTTGGTAGAATAGGGATAAAACCCAGTCCATAGAATCTTTTGAGGTGGCTACGCCAGTAGGTGCCGGTGGTAGCCGGCGGGTATATAAGGCTTGCCCGATGACCGTAGATGGTCGTCGGACTCTGCGACTTGATAGAGTTGGATATGAAAGACTTCGATGTGATTATGGGTATGAATTGGCTAGCGTCTTGCTATGCCAATGTGGCCTGCAGAGAGGGGTTAGTTCGGTTCCGGTTTCCTGGTGAGCCGGTTATCTAGTGGAAGGGAATCTTTGCGCCGTAGGGTAGGTTTATTTCTTACCTCAAGGCTAGGAAGATGGTACGGAAGGGTATATTTACCATTTGGTTGGGTATTCGAAATCGAGGTGAGATCTGGACCTTGATCGATTCCGTGGTTAGAGAGTTTCGGCGTATTCCCGGATGAGCTTAGGGTATCCTCGAGAGGAGATTGAGTTTTGCATCGATTTGGCGCGGACACTCGACCGATATCTATCGCCATACAGGATGGCACCGCCGAGTTGAAGGAATTGAAGGACCGGTGAAAGATTTCTTTGGAGAAAGGCTTTATCGAAGCCAGTGTTTCTCCCGGGAGCGCCGGTGTTATTTGTAAAGAAAGAAGGATGGGGCCATGCGTATGTGTATTGATTACGAGCGGTGAACAAGGTTACTATCAAACGGTATCCCTCCCGGGATTGGCGATTTGTTTGACGATTGCGGGGTGCAAAGTGTTTTCCAAGATAGACTGCGTTACGGTTATCATCAGTGCGGGTTAGAGCGGATATCCCGAAGATCGCATTCGGGACCCGGTATGGGCACTATGAGTTCGGTGATGTCTTTCGGGTGACAACGCCAGCGGTATTCATGGATTTGATGAATATGGTGTTCGTGACATTCTTGGATATGTTCGTTATAGTGTTTATTGATGATATCTTGGTGTATTCGCGCAGGCGAGAACATACTGGTCATTTGAGGACGGTATTGGAGTCCTCGGGGGCCGGCGATTGTATGCCAAGTTCTCGAAGTCACGAGTTACGGTTGGCGTCGAGCTTTCTTAGGACATGTTATCGGGGCGATGGTATTCGGGTTGATCTGGCGAAGATTGAGGCGATCAAGACTTGGCCTAGACCCACTGCAAGCAGTGCGCGACTTTGGGCCTTGCAGGCTATTATCGGAGGTTTGTGGAAAAGTTTGCTTCTATTTCAA
Organism: Przewalskia tangutica; assembly: GCA_029844215.1. Taxonomy (NCBI): domain Eukaryota; kingdom Viridiplantae; phylum Streptophyta; class Magnoliopsida; order Solanales; family Solanaceae; genus Przewalskia; species Przewalskia tangutica. The sequence goes on along the minus strand of CM056727.1, from coordinate 46,688,158 downwards.
GGCCTTTGACTAAGTGACTCGAGAAGGCGCTACGTTCGGTGGGCGGATACTTGTGAGAAAGTTTCCGATTGCTAAAGGAGAGGTTGGCGACCGCCCAGTTCTTACTCTTCCGGAGGTTTAGATGGATATGTGGTTTTATTGTGGCGCGTCGGTGTCGGGCTTGGAGTGCGTCTTGTCTGACACGACAAGGTTATAGCTTATGCGTCGGCGGCAAGGAAGCATGAGAAGAACTATCCCACACATGACCTGGAGTTGGCAGTTGTGATTCATGCCTTGAAGATCTAGAGATTTTATTTATATGGAGTTCACGTGGACATTTACGGACACAAGAGTCTCGGACATCTTCACGGAGGAGGCGAACTTGCGGCGAGACGGTGGTTGGAGCTACTTAAGGATTACGATGTTGATATTACGTACCACGGGAAGGCGATGTAGTTGCGGATGCCGCCAGTCGCGGTCGATGGGTAGTGCATGCATTGTTCGGCAGAGAAAGGGATATGGTCAGAGTTACATCGGTAGCGAGCCTTGGGGTTCGTTTGGTTGATTCTGTTAGTGACGGATTCGGGTTCGAGAGGTTGCCAGTCTTCCATCGTCGAGGAGGTGAAGAGGCGGCGATATGAGGATCTAATTTTGATGCGATGCAGAGATGCGCTGTTCGAGAGAGAGAAGTGCTTTGAGGTAGCGCGATGAAGTCTTGAGATTCGGCGGTTGTGTGTTCCCGATGTAGCGAGGACTTCGTCGGCATATTACGAGGAAGCGGTTCGTTATTCTATTCATCCGGATCGACTAAAATGTATCGTGACCTCGGATCGTGTATTGGTGGGATGGCACAAGAGGGCGTTGCGGAGTTCGTGGCACGATGCGAATTGTCGTGAGTTAAGATTGAGCACGAAGCGGTGGGCATTGCGAGATATTGATATTCGACTTGGAAGTGGGAGGTGATAAATATGGATTTTATTACGGGACTACCTACCACTCGGAGAGCGTGATTCCATTTGGGTGATTGTCGACGGTGTGAAATCAACCCATTTTCTTAGGTCAAAGCAGCGTTCTCGGTGAGGACTATGCGATTATATATTAGAGATTGTGAGGCGCACGAGTCGGTGTCGATTATATCGAATAGAGGCGGTTCTCGGCTAACTTCGGAGGTCCTTTCGTAAGGATTAGGGACACAGTGAGTCTCGATGCGGCGTTTCATCCTCGAGCCGACGGGCCGAGCGCACTATCCGACAACGAGGATATCTTTGCGGGCTTGTGTTATTGATTTCGAGGTAGTGGAGGATCATTTGCCTCTTGTGAGTTTGCTTACAACAACGGCTACCATTCCGAATCGATGGCGCCTTATGAGACCTTATACGGGAGGAAGTGCAGTCACCTATAGGTGGTTCGAGGTGGGAGAAGTTCATTGGTCGGGCGGACTTAGTTCAGTGACGATGGATAAGGTGAAGCTTATCCAGAAGCGGTTGTTGGCAGCTCAGAGTCGGCAGAAGTCGTATGCAGATCATCGACGTCGACACTTGGAATTTGAGTTAGGTGATTGGGTTTTTCTAAAGTATCGCCCGTGAAGGCGTGATGAGATTTGGAAAGAAGGAAACTTAGCCCAAGGTACATTGGGCGTATCGGATTGTCCGCGGTAGGCGGGGTTGCCTATGAATTAAGCCGTCCGATTTGGAGGCGGTACATCCGATTTTCCATGTGTCCGTATTGCGGAAATGTATTGGAGATCCATCTAGAGTGCACCGATTCGGGATGTCCAGTGTGAGGAATTATCGTATGAGAGAGTCCCATGGCGATACTCGATCGTCGAGTTAGACGACTTGAGACGAAAGACGTGGCTTCGTCAAGTCCTATGGCGAATGAGAACGAGGAGAAATGGCGTGGGAAGCGGAGGATGACATGAAGAAGAAATATCCTCACTTATTCCCTATACCTCCAGGTAACCCACGTTTTAAATTGTTGGTCTTTAAATTTAGTATTTATGCTTGAATTTTGTTGTGGCCGTGTGGAGCGTCTTTATTTGAGTCTATGCCGATATTGTAATTTGAGTAAGCCTAGAGGGAACATTCAGGACGAATGTTTCTAAGGGGGGGAGAATGTTATACCCCGTGGTTCGGGCCCGACGCGATCAGGGCCTCAGCGCGCAGGCTGAGGCAGTCCAGCCGCGCCAGCAGAGGCTGGGGCGGCAGCCGGAAAACGAGGCCGCCGAAAACTGAGGGTCGCTGAAGTTTGCCGAGCCGGGAAGCGGGCGCGGCGCGCGAAAAAACTTAGGAAAAGTCGATTTATCTTTTGAAAGGGCCGAGTGGGAAAGTGTCCCCACATCTGATTTTTACATGATATATTGACCAAGTCTTAAAGACTTGGTCATTTGTCATCTCTCTCTTTGAAAAACCTCTTCCTTCTCTAAATATTTCAAGCTCCTCCTTCTCTAAAAATCCAAGAGACAATCTAGCCTTAGGAAAAATCAAAAATTAAAGAAAGAAGGAAGCTTGTGGTTAACTTGTGAAGGTGGTGGTGGTGGTATTCTTGGTAGAAAGGCTAGCAAATTGTTGGATAAATTTGGCTAAAGCTCTAAGGTAATGATTCTTCCTCTATTGTTAGTTTATAGAGTTGCATGTTAAGAAGAAAATACTTATGGTGGTAAATAATGCTCTTAGAGTCATTGCATGCTAGAAATGTGGGTTGGATATGAAGGATTTGACTAAAGAAATATTATGAGCATGTTATAGCCTAAAAACCACTTTAGAATTGTTAAGTGTACTATTATAACTAATGGGGCAGAATTTTACACACCCAAGATTAGGTGTGTAATCCCCTTTGTGTTGGTTTGGTTGTTGGGCCTTAATGAGGCGTTTGAATGTTGAAAAATCGGCCTTTGAAAGGGTGGCAAAGTGAGTAGAAACAAAGGAAATGCTGCCCAATTTTCCTTAGGAATTGATAACTTGAATTTGGAAATTCTACATTGAAATTAGAGGTTAATAAACACACTATGGTTATTATAGGTTGACATATTACTTGCGATAGTTGGACTTAGCAAGTGGATTAACCGAAAGAGGTATGTAGAGTTTTCCTATCTCTTGAGCATGAATAGTTGTATCTATGTAGTACGGTATACGTACAAGAGTTGATAATCTACACTTGTTTTAAAGTATATGATACTTGTTTCATTTCAAAAGTATAAGTCCCTTGGATTTAGGGAAAATGTATTTGACAAGGGATAACACTAATATAATGGCTTTATGGGAAGTTGGTTATATTAGTTTTCTTGAAAGGTTCACAAGGAAAGGTTTACTCTAATTAAAACAAGTACGGGTAAATGATTTGAAACTTAGAAAGGTGAATTGATTTTTAGGCATTGGTTGCCTAAGGTTTTAAAGGAAATGAAGTCACTTGATTTAGAAGCCTATTATATTTCTAAAAGGAAATGTGACTTGTCTTGAAAAGAAATCGTAACTTGATACTATGGTGAATAGTATCTTGGAATCTTTGTATAAAAAGAGTTTTTCTTAAAAAGTTAGAAGTACATGGTACTTGGGTTGAATTCCCGGATTTTCTATTAAAAGACATGTTAGTGCCTTAGAATACTAAAATGAGAGGATATATTAATAATGTTAATAAGAAGTTAGGGGATTTCTTAACTTGCTTATGATATGATAGGCCGGTAGTGCTTATGTTGTGATATGATAAGCCGGTAGTGCTTATGTATGATATGATAGTCGGATGAGCTATGTTATATATTTGTATTATTACGGGGTAAACCCCGGGTTATTATCTATGTCATGGATTTGCTACCCATGATGCGAGTGCGGCGCTTGCACTCATGCGGATCCGGACCACAGGATCCATGCGGGTGAAATAGTCCCATGCGAGTACGGCGATGGTACTCATGCGGGTCCACAGGATCCATGCGGGTGAAATAGTCCCATGACGAGGCGGATGACCTCATGCGGGTCCACAGGACCTATGCGGGTGAAATAGTCCCAGGAGTAGGATTGCTTGATGATACTACGGGCGAGGTACCCTGTTTTGATCGTGAGCCTCCTATTTTTATGCTATAAGTTTTATACTCGTTACTCTCATTATTAGTAAGGCACGGTCTGAGAAATTGATTTTATCTATGACTCAAACTTATCTTTGACTTGTGATATTACTCTGATATTTTCGGTTTACATACTTGCGTTGTGTCGACCCCGCCGCCGATTTGCGTTAATCTGCGCAGGTAAGGGAAAGCAGGTGGTAGATCCTCATTCCTAGGATCTTTTACTCAGGTGTCAGGAGCTCCATTTCTTCGGAAGCTCGACTTTTGGTATGGTTCTCCCTGGTGTCGTTGATATTTTGTACATTCAGGGGCATGACGGGGCCCTGTCCCGTCATAGTATTACTCATTCTTAGAGGCCTGTAGTCTTGTCATAACTTGGGTTGTTAAAGGATATAGCTGTTCGGTTGTATGTACTTTTGGGGTAGCCATTTTGGGCTAGACTATTTATACCATTATGGTTGTTTTATTTTGAGTTTATATTCCGCTGGTTTTCTCTGATGTTGTGTCACAAGGGTGCCCGGGTCAAGGCACCGGTCACGGATCCGGGGTCGGGTCGTGACAGTGGATGCGTCCGTTGTTAGTTCGAATGATTATTTTGGTATTGGGTGGATCGCTCGGGACCATTTAAGAGATGTTATTGATGCTAACTCGAAGATCTTTCTGGGCCAAGTTCAACCGAACCATGCTGAGGTTGTGGGATTGAAAAAAGTGCTTAGTTGGATCAAACAACAATCCTTTTCAAGATTTATTGTTGAATCGGATTGTCAGGTGGTTGTCAATGCAATTTCTAGCTCTTTTGAAATGCTTTCTCCATTTGGTTTGCTTGTTTCTGATTGTCGTTCTCTTTGTACTTCTTTAAACAATGTTTTCATTGTCTTTGTTAAACGATCTGCGAACAAGGCCGCCAATTTCTTGACTAGGGCTGTTTGTTCTTATGCAGGTTGTCGCTACGGTAGGGGGCCTGTCCCTACTGAACTTCAAGCCACTTTGTTGGCTGATTTGTTGGTATAATACCACAGATTTCATTCAAAAAAAAAACATAACAACCTCTTACATTTTTTCCCTAGCATATTGATTTTAAGGCCCAATTGGGCTCTTTAATTGAGAATTTTTCTTAAATAACACTATTTATGTTCCTAATAATATATTATGACGACATTATTGATTTTTCAAAATATACCAATAGTTTTCTTCAAAACATATGATATATACACAGCTATGCTAGCGGGCATATATGCATACAGTTGATGTCGTGTGTGGGGGTGGGGGGGTGGGGGGATTTGGGCCAACCCAAAATTCAATTCGAAATTCTAACTACGGATCCAAAAATTTAAATTTTTATGCCTTATATTCAGTCCTACTCATATCATATGTGCCAAATACTACTAAGTCCAATTTTCAAAGGTCCAATAGAATAGTACCCTACGGTCCTACCCATTATAATATTGAGGGTGTTAATTGTTATGACATGTCTTAAAGGTTAAAAAGTCAAAATAAAAAATATGAAATATCTAAATCGATTAATCCAAAATCAAACTTACAAAGTCCAATCCAATCCAATCCAATACATAAATACAATCATACATACATATATATATACACTGACCGTCATACATACATACATACACACACATACATACATACATACATATATACATACAATAAAAATCTAACTATTTTTTTGTAATAACTAAAAAGTATTTCTAAAACAGATAATTAGTGAATTTAAGTCGTTATACCACATGATTTTTGCTGATATGTATTGGCCTGTTTGCACTAATTATTTGATGTCTTTTAGGTTGCCGTCGACAAAAGATAAAAGTATACCTAAATTATAAACCTATTGTAAGAGTGTGACAGTTTTCTAATATTTTGTTACTTATTACTGTAATAAACATGTTTCTCAAATTCTATTCTTAAATATTTACTTTTAAACACATGAGGAAAACATTACGGACATAATGCCCTGGGGCGAAATACCTATATTAAAAATTACTATTAAACTTCATACTTATTTAGGAAAAGATATTTACAAAATATCAGCAGGTATGTACATAGTATATCTTTAAAATATATAACTCACATGTTAGGTCTTTATGGTATATGATATTGTGATCCAATCATTCTTATTATGATATTTGATGTTATTACTTCGAATGATTGATCAAGATCTTCCTGTTCGATTCCTCCATAGTTCAGATACCTAAATGAAAATTAAAATTTAATGTCACACTAAGATTGTAAAACAGTTTCTACTAAAGATGACTGAATTTTCATTACTCGAACCCCAGAATTTTACTATTCCATCACAGCCTTTGGTGGTTTGAGTCGAGTTTATAACTGAATTTTCTTGTTATTTTTTTTTTAAAATCAACGGAAAAGATATATTTACGAAATTTGTGTAACGACGTCGACATAAATATATATCCACAATTATTTTAACGAATGATATATCTAATCTAAATAAAAAAGTTAAAAGGTATAATTACATCTTTTAATTTTTCATTATATCTACCTCCAAGAACACGTTTCGTCCTGCCCTTGTTGTTTCTAACATCAAGAATCATATCCCTCTTATTCTTGAGATAGAGAATGTCCAATATGCGACGTGGGCCGAATTACGCACGTTCACATCAAGTCATCCACCATATAATTACCGCGGCTCCTGAGGACACGGAGGTGCCTAAACGCGAGGATGATCCTAAGTTATGGATGATTCTTGATGTCATCGTACTTCAGTGAATTTACTCCACTATCTCTACCAACCTGTTGCAGACGATTATTAAGCCGGACACTATGGCAATGGCTGCTTGGGATAGACTGTGTGACATAATCCAAGATAATCAAAATTCTAGAACTGTTACTCTTGAGCAGAAATTTTCCACGTCAACATGGAAAATTTCCCGAACATTTCCGCTTATTGCAAAAAGTTGAAAGAATTGACGGACCAACTCCACAACGTTGGGGTGCCCATTAGTGACGATCGTCTGGTTCTACAAAATGGTTGCTGGCCTATCCGAGGCTTATAGTGGTGTGGGAACACTTCTTCGTCAAAGTAACCCTCTCACAAAGTTCTATCAAGCCCACTCAATGCTCACTTTGGAAGATGTCGGTTTGGCTAAGAAGGTGGCTATCGGTACTAGTCCCTTAATCATGATGACGTCCTACACAATTATTCGGGTTTTGTTGATAATTCGGGCCCAAACCGTGCTCACGGTGGCGGCACGAATGCTAGGAAAAATAATGGAAAAAACTGCAGGGGCAAACGTGGCGGTTCCGACAACGACGGTGGTGGCAGTGGGTCCCGACCCAACAATAGTGGGCTCTGACCCGGTGGTCCCGACCAGGCCCGCTGGCGATGGGCACGGTCCAATGGGCGGTGGCTGCGATCTCGGTTTTCCAGTGCCTTTAGCTACGGTGGTGGGCGATTTCAAATAGAGGTTTTGGGTCGTGAGGAAGCGGGAAGGCGCGGGCCACGTCATGTAGCGATCCCCACTCCTACCGACATTGAAGCCGCAATGCATACATTTGGAATAAATCCCTCAGACCCAAATTGGTACATGGACATCGGCACCAATACTCACATGACGTCTGACTCAGGTACACTCTCGTCTTATTTAAATTTTAAAAATATCCTTCATGCCCCTAAATTGATTAAAACTTTGGTGTATGTCCGTAAATTCGCCAATGTTAATTCTGTTTCTGTTGAATTTGATATGTTTGGGTTTTCTGTGAAGGATTTCAAGACGGGGATTCCTCTAATGAGTTGGGATAGTATGAAAGATCTTTATCCTAGCACGCCATGTTTCGGTCTCTCGAGTCAGCCTTGTCATAAACTTTTGTAGCCCTTGTTTATTCCTTGTTGTTACACCCCGTAATTCCAAGACATATATATAAGAATGTACGTAAGGAAGCAGGACTTGAAAATTTGAACGAAAGAAAGCATTGTTTTCCAAAGGAAAAATCTTCCGAACCCCGGGAAGGAAAAATTGTTCGTTAATGAGAATTGGGCTCTCAGATTGGTTATCTAAGACTTTTAAGAGTTTATCGGAATTATGGAATTTTATTTTCAGAGTTGGATACGTGGGGCCCACCCGAGAATTTTATGTTTTGTGGGGCCCACGAGGTTTTCGATATTTTGACCAATTATGGAAATTTTGGAAAACGGAATGTTATGGACCAATGGGAGGGCAACACGTGTCACCCTCCACATGGTCATCTTGGACGAAAAAGATGAGTAAATAATAGCCAAATTGGCTTGATAAAATGGACCAAGTCAAAGGGAAAAGTTGAGCTTGATATTGTTGACCAATCTTAGCCACACATTTGTGATGATCCTAGCCCTTGGAGGGTATTATATATTACTACTACTACTAGTAGTAGCAAGACAATCCACACTTAGAAAAAAATCAAATGTTGGAAGAGCTTAGTGAAGCTCTCGGCCAAGCATGAAGAAAAGAGAGATTTTTTTTGCAATCTTGCTTCACAAATCCCAATATTCAAACCTAAGATCCCTAGAGGTATTCTAAGGATATCCCAATACAAAAATCCCGGAAAAACTACGTTATTACGTTAGTCGCAACATGAAAACCTAAGGGGTTCATCATGGTTGGAGTTGGAACTTGAAGAGTAGTTCTTCATAAGCTTCTAAGGGTTGCTTGAAGTGGATTGGAACGTCAAGAAGAGGAGATACAGTTGCTAAGGATCGACTTTGAAGTTTGGATTAGATTTGGGCTTATTGAGGTAATAATCTTCGTCTTACTATTGTAATTGAAGATTACATGTTGTATTAGTTGATAGATGAGCATGTGATATATAGAATGAAGTTTGAAATTATTTGAATCATGTCGACATGTTAAAAACCGAAAATGGACAAGTTAGCCATTTATGTTGTAATCAATTTGGTCGATAGTTACAATCGTCGCATGTTAAGAAAGAAAGGATTTATAGTTGTTATAATTTTTATAGAGTATATAACATATTAGAATAACAACTTGGATTGAAAAGGAAATTGATATTGTAGTGATACATTGTAGCCGAATATGGCTTTGGATTAATGGACAGTTTTATATTGATTGTGGGGCAGAATTTTACACGTCCGACTAGGCGTGTAATCCCCTTTGATTAACTGATTGTTGAGCCTTAAATGTGGCATTTGGTTATTGATTTTCGGGCCTTGAAAAAGGTGGAAAAGTACGTAGAAACAAAGGAAGTGCTGCCCGATTTTTCGTAGAATAAGAGTCCTTATACTTAGCAATATTCTACGTTGAAAGCTAGTAGTTGATGGACGTATTATGGTCATTATAGGTTGACATTCTACGTGCGGCGTATTCAACTTGGCAAGTGGTTTAAGTCGAAGAGGTATGTGGAACTTTCCCTATCTTCTTGAGCATGAGTTTTATAAATGTATAGTACGGTGGACGTACATGTTTAAAATGAATTCGGTTTCATTTTGGTATCCTTTGCCTTGATTTCGAAAAGTGAGGTAACTTAGCTTTTAAAAGTATATGTGACTTGAGGTTACATGGAAAGATTACTAGACTTGAAAAGTATAGAATACTTGATTTTGGAAAAGTATTGATTACTTGTTTTCTAAAGTTAAGAGATTTGAAGTATCTTGAAAGTATATGATACTTGGTTTTAAAAGTATAAGTCTCTTGGTTTCAAAAAGAATGTAATTGTCTAAAACATAAAGAGTTATAACGACTTTATGGGAAGTTAGTTATAACGACTTTATAGAAGGTTAAGAGAGTGTCTACTTGATTTATAGGCAGGAGTTGCCTAGGTTGTGAAAGTAGAAGTTACTTGGTTTTAAAGCCTTGAAATGAATTTCTAAATGTGTAGTAACTTGATTTGAAAAATAGACATGTCTTGATACTACGGGTGTTAGTATCTTGGGGTTTTTATATAAAAGGGTTCTTTTTAAAGGGAAGGAAGTATGTAGTACTTTGGGTTAAACTCCCAGATTTTATGTGACATGATAGTGCCTTAAGTTTAAATAAAATGAGAGTGCATGTTAATTAAGTCTAATAAGAAGTTAGGGGATTTCTTAACTTGATTATGACATTTATGATAAGCCGGTGGTGCTTATGTTATGTATGATAGCCGGTTGTGCTAGTGTTATGTTATTCTTGTGGGGTAAACCCCCGGATTACTACTTATTTCATGGATTTGCTACCCATGATGCGAGTGCAGCGTATGTACTCATTGCGGGTCCACAGGGCCCATGCGGGTGAAATAGTCTTATGCGGGTGAAATAGTTTCATGCGGAGCAAATTGCTCCATTGCGGGTCCACAGGACCTATGCGGGTGAAATAGTCCCAAGAGTAGGATTGCTTAATGATACTACGGGCGGGTGGCCCTAATTTGATCACGAGCTTCATATTTTTATGCAGTAAAGTATACTCTTGTTTACTCTCATTATTAGTAAGGCACAGTGTACTGTTATTTTGGTCATCATACATGTCTCCAGCTTTATTTTAGACTATATGATTTCATTTAAGTACTTTCAGTTTCACATACTTGGTACATAGTTTGTACTGACCCCCTTCCTCGGGGGCTGCGTTCATGCCGCAGGTTGAGGTACATAGCTTGATGATCCTCACTCTTAGGATCACTGTTCAGTTGTTGAGAAGCTCCATTACTCCGGAGGCTTATCTTTGGTCCAGATCTCTGGTATTGTCGGTTGTTGTACATTCAGGGATATGGCGGGGCCCTGTCCCGTCACAGTTGTTATGTAAAAATTCTTAGAGGTCTGTAGTCATATCTGGTGGGTCGGTTTGAAAAAAAAAAGGTAACTGCTTTTGGCTTCATATATATATATATATATATATATATATATATATGTCCAGGGAGGTAGCCTTATCGGCTAGCCTGTTATGTATGTTCCGCTGATTTTCTCTGATGTGTACCTGTAAGGGTATCCACGTAGGACACCAGTCGTGGGCCCGGGGTCGGGTCGTGACAATTGTGGCATGCTCGTCTAGGTCATTCGGGGTCATCCATTCTGTCTTCATTAGATAAAAATAATTTTATTTCTTGTAAGGGTACGCGTGGTACTCCGAATTGTCAATCTTATTCTTTAGGAAAAATTGTTAGATTGTTGTTTGTAGACTACAATTCTCATACTTTAATGGAATTTGATATTATTCATAGCGATATATGGACATCTCATGTTCTCAGTTCTTTGGGTCGTCGTTATTATGTTTTATTTCTCGATGATTATTCTATTTTTTTATGGACGTTTCCGCTAGCGAAAAAATCTCAAGTGTTTTCCACTTTCTTAAAATTTAGAGCATTTATTAGAACTCAATTCGAACGAGAAATAAAACATATTCAATGTGATAATGACAAAGAATATGATAATGAGAAGTTTTGGGAATTTTGTGCTAATAATGTGATTAATTATCATTTTTCTTGTCCTCATACATCCTCACAAAATGGGACAACCAAACGCAAAATTCGTACCATTAATAACATTATCCGAACTTTATTAATGCATGCTTCCGTACCCCCTTCGTTTTGGCATCATGCTCTACAAATGACTACATATCTTCTTAACGTTCTTCCTATCAAAGGTTTGTCATATTCCTCCCCTCTTCAAAGTTTATATAATAAGACTCTTTCATATTCAGATCTTAGGGTCTTTGGGTGCTTATGCTATCCGTTGTTTCTATCCACCACAATTAACAAACTACAGATTATCTGTTGTTTTCATCCACCACAATTAACAAACTACAGACCCGTTCTACCCCTTGTGTATTTTTGGGTTATATGTCTCCTCATCGTCGTTACAAATATTTTGATTTATCATTTAATAAAATCATCATTAGTCGCCATGTTGTTTTTTATGCGTCGCAATTCCCGTTTGCAAAATTGAGTAGTCCCGTGCCTAGTTCGTACAATTTTTGGATGATGGTATCTCTCCATATATTTTCCACCATTTATCAGACTTATCCCATACCCAAAATCCGCCAGTAGGCCCACTGCCTGTTGGCCCCACAATTCCATCGCCTCGATCAAGTGGGCCAGACTCATGATCCAGTCTATATCTTGGTACTAGGCTAGTGGTCCAACCCACTGATCAAATCGTTCGTGTTCCAACAATTGGGCCAGCAGCCCCACTGCTTGCTGGCAAGTCCGTCCCGTCTCCTGTTTTGTCCCAAAATCCACCTGAGTCTCCCTCGTCATAGATCAGTCACTCATAGTCAACGAGGTATTTTTAAACCAAAGAGACATTTTAATCTAAATTCTAATACTCTTAAATCGCCCTTACCCCATAACCCAGTTTCCGCTTTGAATGACCCGAATTGAAAAATTGCTATGACCGACGAATATAATTCTCTTATTGATAATAATACGTGGGAGTTGGTGCCCCGTCCATTTGGTGTTAATATTATTCGATCTATGTGGATTTTTGCTCATAAGGACAATTCTGTTGGTTCGTTTGCGAGGCATAAGGCTCGTCTTGTAGTGATGGTAAGACTCAGCAGGTTGGTGTGGATTGTGGTGAGAAATTTAGTCTTGTGGTCAAATCGGCTACCATTCGCACTTGTTCAGCTTGGCTCTTTCGAAGGCATGGCCCATCCACCAGTTAGGTGTGAAGAATGCTTTCTTTCATAGTGATCTCAAGGAGACAGTCTATATGTATCAGCCCTTAGGGTTTAGGGATCCCAAATATCCTCATCATGTATGTTTGTTGAAGAAGTCCTTATATAGGCTTAAGCAGTCTCCACGGGCTTGGTATAAGAGGTTTGCAGACTATGTTTCGACTATTAGGTTCTCTCACAGTAGGTCTGATAATTAGTTGTTCATACATTATTTTGGCTCTTTCTTGGCTTATATAATGTTATATGTGGATGATATTATCTTGACTGCCTCTTCTGATGCATTACGCTAGTTTATCATGACAATACTCAGTTCTGATTTTGATATGAAAGACTTGGAGCCCTTGAGTTACTTTTTGGGGATTGTTGTACTCGTCATGCAGGTGGGTTGTTCTTATCCCAGAGGAAGTATGCAGCTGAGATCATTGAGAGGGCTGGGATATCATCATGTAAGTCCACTTCCACGTACTAAGCCCAAGCTAGGTGCTCCGGCTGGCTCACCTTACGAGGATCCGACCCGCTATCGCAGTCTTGCAGGGGCCTTTCAGTATCTTACGTTGACGAGACCAGATATTATGTATGTCGTACAACAGGTGTATTTGTTTATGCATGATCCCAGAGTTGAGCACATAAATGCACTCAAACGCATTATTCAGTACATCCAGGGGACACTTGACTATGACTTACATTTATATCCTTTGTCGACGTCTACACTTGTCTCGTATACAGATGCTGATTGGGGTGGGTGTCCAGACACCAGACGGTTTACGTCTGACTATTGTATGTTTCTTGGTAATAACTTGGTCTCTTGGTCTGCAAAACGTCAGTCGACTTTATCACGCTCTAGTGTAGAGGCCGAGTATCGAGGGGTGACCAATGTGGTCTCTGAATCATGTTGGTTACGTAATATTCTTTTTGATCTTTATTGTACTATTCAAAAAGCTACCTTGATTTATTGTGATAATGTTAGTACCATCTACCTTTCTGGTAACCGGTTCAGCACCAACGCGCTAAACATATCGATATGGACATTCACTTAGTTCAAGAAAAGGTAGCTTGAGGCCAAGTACGTGTCTGCCATGTCCCTTTCAGGTATCAAATTACAGACATCTTTACAAAGGGTCTTCCCTGCGTCCTTTTTGAAGATTTTAGGGACAGTCTCAGCGTTCGTAGGCCGCCCTCTATGACTGCGGTTGTGTGTGTTAAATATACAATAGGTATACCGTGTATACCTATTGTTGGTGACCAAATAGGTCTCGGTTTTGTACAGATATATAGCCCGTTTTGTACATATATTTTTGGTATTATTGTTGTAATATTTTAGTGTATATTACATTAATTAGTCTTATAGACTTGTCATAATTATAAGATTCTTATACTACTAGAATAGGGTTTTGATATTAGAATAAGAATATGAATAGGATTTTCTACTTCTTCATTTCATACTTCTTTCACTTATTTGCAAGAATAAAGTTAAAAGCAAATAGCCTCTCCCTCAATTAGCTAATCCAAAATATATTGGGCCTACCAGTCAGTTAATCCATATTCTTAAGGGAGTTATACATTTGTTCGGTTCATAAAATATTACTACATTCGCTAATTAAATATATAAAAATATAAATATTATATATTTTATTATATTTATAAATATATATTTAGTGACTATATTTTGAATGAAAGTTATATAATGTTAAAATCCCTACTCTTTATGTTACCCCCAAACCCTAAAATCGTAGGGCTTGTACCGTGAATGTCACGTTTTCCAACATAACAATCTCTTGACACTTTTTTCTTGATTTATTTCTTAGCATATTGATCAAGGCCCAATTAGGCCCTTTAATTGGAAAATTTTCACATATATAACACTATTTATGCTCATAATAATATATTATGACATCATTATTGAGTTTTCAGAATATAGCAACAATTTTCTTCAATTAAGTACATATGATACATACACATTTATGCTAGCGGGCATACACATATATACATGCATACATGTATACACTAGTTGTCGGATACATGAACACAATCATACATACATACATACATACATACATACATATATATAATGGTCGTCATACATAAATACACACACACATACATGCATAATTACATACATAAATGAAAATCTTCGCGAGCTGATTAGATGCGTGGGACAGAGGGCTAGTAGTACCTGCTAGCGCGGCTACACATAGCTATTTTTTGTAATAACTTAAAAGTATTTCTAAAAGGGATTATTAATGAATTTAACTCGTTATACCACTTTTTTTTCTGATGGCATGTTTGCTCTAATTATTGATGCCTTTTAGGTTTTGCCGCCGACAATAGATAAAAGTGTACCTAAATGAAAACCTATTGTAAGAGTGTGACAAAGTTTTCTGATATTTTTGTTACTTATTATTGTAATAAACAAGTTTCTAGAATTTTATTCTTGCATATTTACTTTAAAACACACACGAGGAAAACATTACGTACATAAAGACAACGTGCCCGGGGGCGAAAATACCTATGTTAAAAATTACTATTAAACTTTTTAATTATTTGGAAAAGATACTTACAAAATATCAGCAGGTATGTACATAGTATATCTTCAAAATATATGATTCACATTTTCTATATTATATGATATTGTGTGTAAGATGTTGGAATAATTTTCCTTAGGAATTTTTTTCATTAATCACAATATATATAGTTGTACAAAAGTGATTCTTAATACAGTAAGAATCCTAAGTTACCTTAAATACATGTTACTAATAAATACAATATATACTGTGAATATTTGAAGAATATTCGCTAATACACCCACTCAGACGGAGCGGGAGTAGAATGCTCAGTGGATCAATCTGTGAGCAGTTATGCAGGTAGTCCCTTTGTGAAGATGTCTGCATACTGATAGGAGGAAGGTACATGTAGAATTTTAACAAGACCACGTGCGACCTTCTCACGAACAAAATGAATATTCATCTTAATATGTTTGGTCTGCTGATGTTGGACCGAATTATGAGACATATAAATAACAGATATGTTATCACAATAGACTATAGAAGCCTTACGTAATGGACAACTTAGCTCCAAGAGAAGATTCCGGAGCCAACATATCTCAACAACTACAGTAGCAACACCCCTATACTCTGCTTCGGCACTGGAGCGGGATAACGTGGCTTGTTGCTTGGCAGACCAAGAGATAAGATTATCCCCTAAGAACACACAATAGACTGAAGTAGAGAGTCTCGTGTCCGGGTACCCTGCCCAATCAACATCTGTGTAAGAAAGTAACCAGTTCGGAGCGGAGGGGTAGAGATGCAACCCATAGTCAGGAGTGCCCTTAATGTATCTGATAATACGCTTAAGATCAGCAAAATAGGGTTCCCTCGGAGCATGCATGAACAGACACACCTGATGAACGGCATATGCAATGTCGGGCCTGGTAAATGTGAGGTACTGAAGAGCACCTGCAAGACTTCGATAGAGAGTAGGATCAGACACTAGATCACCCTCAAAAGCACTGAGCTTGGATTTCGAATCAACAGGAGTAGGCATAGCCTTGCAATTCGACATCTTAGATCTGAACACAATTTTTTCTGCATACTTACGCTGACTCAGGGACATAGTATCTGCAGATCTAATAACTGATATACCCAAGAAGTAACTCAGCTTGCCCAAATCAGTCATAGCAAAATCAGTTTTGAGAAGAGCAATAATGTCATTTTTCAACTTGTCAGATGAGGCAGTGAGAACAATGTCATCAACATATAATAACAAGTAAGCAATGTCACTACCATAATGAAAAATGAACAGAGAGGTATCACACCTGCTGCAAATAAACCCAATCTGCATAATATACCTGGCAAAACGGTCATACCAAGCACGAGGTGCCTGTTTTAGACCATAGAGTGACTTCGAGACAGCCGGACATCGAGGAACAACAGATGAACAAAACCGGTGGTTGATGCGATACGCGATTTTTAAAATTCCCATGAAGAAATGCATTCTTGACATCCTGCTGATAATCAGCCACTTTTTACCCATAGCAATACTAAAAACAGTACGAATCGTAGCCGGTTTAACAACCGGGCTAAAAGTATCACCACAGTCAATGCCCTCCTATTTATTAGT
Organism: Przewalskia tangutica; assembly: GCA_029844215.1. Classification (NCBI taxonomy): domain Eukaryota; kingdom Viridiplantae; phylum Streptophyta; class Magnoliopsida; order Solanales; family Solanaceae; genus Przewalskia; species Przewalskia tangutica. The sequence goes on along the minus strand of CM056727.1, from coordinate 46,671,397 downwards.
GTCGTTTGCCATAAGTCTAGCCTTGTAGCGTTCCAAAACACCACTATCTCTGAATTTGTGATGAAAAAGCCACAAACATCTAATCATATTCACTCCCTCTGGTCTAGGTACAAGATCCCAAGTATGCTGCTTAGTTAAAACATTATATTCCTCAGACATGGCCGTATTTCAATTAGGGTCAAGTTTAGCCAATTTTGGGTTCTTTGGAAGTGGATAAAAGGTTTGGACAGACAGGTTAAACTGAACTTTAGGTTTGAAAATCCCGTGTTTGGCACGAGTTTCCATTTGGTGACAGGAGATATTTGGTGGGTGCATTGGTGAAGTGACAAGATCCGAGATTTGCCTACTGGAAGGGTGGCACCGTCGTGCATCCTCGAGGGACTGCAGTGCTAAAGGTGAGGGAGAAACAGTGAACTCACTGGAAGGGTGGCACCGCGGTGCATTCTCGGGGGACCGCGACACTAATGGAGATGTAGTAACAGGGAACTCACTGGAAGGCAGGCACCGCGGTGCTAATTGCAAGGCAGAAATAGGAGACTCACGGGAAGGATGGCACCGTGGTGCATCCACTTGTGACCGCGGTGCCGAAGTCGAGATTTGATTGAGCTGACTTAGAATGTTTGGATATGACTGGTTCATAAAGAAGAACCATAATTCATTGCATTAATAAGTAACATAAGCGGATAGTTGAGGAGACGTGGAAGCCCCATTCTCATCACAACTGAAGTAAACCTATAATTAATTAGCCTTTATAATTGTTAGTCATAAACAACAAAAATCAATATCGGTTACCAAATAGATACCAAAAGATAGATAATTGGTACTTGAACATTAATCCTTGTGGACGATATTCGGTCTTACCAAAACTATATTACTTGTCACGATAACGTGCACTTGCGTTAAAGTGTGTGCATCTTTTCGCGCATCAAGTTTTTGGCGCCGTTGCCGGGGATTAGGCATAGTTCAATATCAATTTTATCTATTTTTTAACTTCTAATTTGGTTTTATTTCTGTTTTTATTTTTATTTGTTTTTTCTGCTCCAAGAACAAGTTTCTAACTTGTTCTGCGAGCATCGTTTTATCACCTTTTGTTGTTTTCTTATTTTGCAGGTTAAATTCGAAAAAAAAAACGAAAAAAATAATAATAATATATATATATATATATATATAATAAAATCCGGACACATGGACTACTACTATCAGAGACAGTGGAGTCATCCACAACAGCTTAACCACGTATGTCGAGGAAGATCGAAATGAGTTGCGGCGTGCATACTTATGTTCGCCAAGTGTCGAGCTCGGTTATGGGTGAGACAAGAGTCTCTCGTAAAGTTGGAACACAAATAGGGCAATTGATGGATGAGATGAGCAATACAACTCAAGCAAATCTGCCTAGCGACATCATTATGGGAGGTGGTAAGCAAATAGAAGAGCCTGAACCACACTCAGTTGTTGAAGAATCTGGCGAGATAATTGGTGTAGAGAAGGAAAAGGGTACTGAGATCCAATCATTAATCTTTTTGGATTCCTTGGAAAATCTTTTTCTTGTACCTATTGCAGAATAAACACCACCAGCTGTCAATGTTGACCCCAAATGAAGGTCCATACCATCAGGCACCCACCAGAGTTGAGAGATGTTGGGAATCTCATTGATCCTACATTAGAGAGAGCCTAAAAGACAAGCACGTCTTGTGTACTTGGGGATAATCATTATCTGAGGCCCTTGTTTGAAGCAATTGTTGTAGTTGAAGTGAGACTGCGACAATAACTCTGCGGATTGGCGATTCGCGAAGGATCCAATGGGCACTCGTAAAGGTTAATTGCGTCCGCTAAAAGACGTTAAAAACGGCGCTTGTTGGGAGGCAACCCAATGTTTTTAATTATGTTATTTTAATTTACGTCTTTAGTTTATTTTATTTTGTCTTGAAACGATCTCACGGTCTTGGGTTCTTGTTTTGTGTTGTTGGATGACAGTGGATCAAAGCTAAAACAGAGGAAAAAGGAGCAAAACGCTAAAAGGAAAAGCGATCGTCGTGCGCGGCTGTAAGCAGCGGTGCGAGAACTTCAAGAGCCACAAGATTAGCAGCGCATGGCTGAATCTCGAGGGCATGGCGGAACCAGAGCCGTATTCCGTACAAATTCCAGAATTTTTCCTCCTAGACTTCCGTTATGACCGCTGTTTTGTGTCAGTAAGTTGTCCATATATTTTTTTTAGTCTTGCACACATTGGGGACAATGTGTGATTTAAGTTTGGGGGGATGTTTTATTGTTTTTTTGAGTCTTTTTGAATTGTTTTGTGTATTTTTGAGTAATTTTTGAGTCATAATTTTTTTTTATGATCATGCATGCTGTAGTTACTTGAAACGCCTAATGAAGTAAAGTGGAATAATGTAATGGAATTAGAAGCAGCTATCTAAATACTTAGGTTAGATATGCCAAAAACTCACAAAATCTGTCTATTTGGAGTTTCTTGCTTAAATTGTGCATGATAAATGATTAAAACCTATGTGTTATGATTGCTTGCTATTTGAGGCGAAATAGTTAGGATATGCATGTTAGGGAGATGACTCAGGCGTTTCTTTGTTAGTCAATTCTTACCACTCTTTTCTATCCCTGACATTAAAAATATCCCTAGTCAGCCCCATTGAGCCTAAAAATTGAACTTTTTCTTTGACACCCTATATTCCCATACTTGTGCCATAAGTAAACATGTGAAATAGTTGGAATAGAGTGTGTTAAAAAAGAGACAAAAAGAGCAAACAAAATTGATGCACCCCAATTAAAAAGTAATAAGAAATAGGCAAAAACCTAAGTTTGGGGGTGCTTGCTATTATGATACACTTCACGCTCTCAATAACAAAAGAGGAGAAAGATAGAATTGAAGTGAAGAAAAGAATCAAAAGAAAAGGGAAACACTGAAAAGCTAAAGAGCTTATGGTACACAAAAATGAGCCTAAATGCCTATTTTTACCTACCCATACTTAAGCCTACATTACAACCCTTAAAAGTCCTGAAGATCTCTTTTATGCATATCCATGATTAGTGGAGAATAGCAAGTAAAAATGCCATAGGATTTTTGAAATTAACATGCATGATTCAGTATGTGATTTCCATTAAGCATGATAAAAATGAGTTTGCGAAATATCTAGCTAAATGTGTTTAGTGTGCTAAAATTTCATGTTATATGTTCCTGCATATTATTCTGCTAATCTTCATGTTTTTCTAAATAACAACAATGCAGCAAAGTGATTAATGTCGTTGAGTCTTTCTAGTTTCTTTTTCCTTGTGTCTTTATTTCTTTCTTTTGATCTTTGCTCGAGGGCGAGCAAAGGTTACGTTTGGGGGTATTTGATCGGTGTATTTTATATACACTTTTTGAGTCATTTTTAGTTAGTATTTTACTCATTTTATTTATGTTTAGTATAGTATTAGGGTCGTTTTCCTTTCTTTTGTGTCACAGCAGTCAAAAATGGAGAAATGGCGAAAAGGAGATGAAATGAGCATAAATGAGATGGAATTGCACACGAAAAGGGCCAAGAAATGAAGTCTAAGAAGTTCCGAAAATTATAGAGGAGATCGGGCAAGTCGGATGAAAAAAGAGCGGCGAGACGAATCGCTGAAAAATGTCACCGAACGCGGCGCTGGCAGCGCCGCGACGCCAATGTGCTAAAAGTCGAGAGTTGCTGATTTTTAGTAGCCGCTGACGCTGGATTATGAAGTGCAGGCGGGTGACATGTTTTCAGAATCCTAAAGGGATTACTTTTCCTACCTAAAGGGGTAACTTTTCCTACCTTAAAACCCTTACCTAAAATGATTCTAATAACTTTTTCTACTTACAAATCCTTAACCCTTCACCTAAAAGATTCTTGGTCTATAAATAGTCTCTACATCATTAGAAGAATTCATTCTCCATTCCACCATTCACCACTCTACATCCACCCTTCCACCAATCCATCTTGTAAATATTCCACAACACAACCCTTGGATGCTAGAAGGCTTGGAGACTCATTCTTAAGTATTTTCTTTTCTTTTATTTACTTTACTTTCAGTTTTTATGTTGAATATTGAATTAGTTCTTGTCATGTCAATGGCTAGGAACTAATTCCTTTATAGGGCTTTCCATGTTAAATCACTAGAAACATATGTTATGAATTGATGCATGTTATGGTTATTCTTCTTCTTGTTGAGATTTATCCAATAATTGCTTTGAATGCTTGGTAATTAATTGATCACTAATTATCATTACTTATATGATTTCTAATCAAACTTCGAAAGGAGGAGGTTGTGAATATGCTGTAAGTTGGGTAGACATATTTTGGATTGGGGATGAAAATACCTCAATTACTTATGTAGCGTTAATGAGAGGCTTAATGTCACGACCAGGCCAGGGCATCGGTGCCTACAGGCACCCTTACAGGTATACATCAGAGATAATCAGCGGAACATACATGAAACTTATAAATAAATCAACAAAGATAAAATCCACAGGTTAGCCGATAAGGCTACCTCCCTGGATAGTAAATATATAAACGAAGCAGTTGCCTCCTTTCCTTTACAAACAGACCCACAATATGTGACTACAGACCTCTAAGAGTTTTAACATAACAACTGTGGCGGGACAGGGCCCGCCATACCCTGAATATACATGAATCTACAACCTCGGGAAAACTGTACAAGAGAAAAGCCTCGGAGCAAATGGAGCTTTTTCCCCCATCAACCGAGATCCTAAGAGCAAGGATCACCACAGGTACCTAAAACTGCGGGCATTTAACGCGGCCCGGAAGTCGCATAACAGTACCGAATATGAAATGAAATAACGTCTGATAAGAAACAGATCATAACTGTACAAAAGAATGACAGGGACAAGTATAAAAATACATACCAGATCCTGCCATGTCATTACCACTTATGAACTTAATCGCACCTTATTATCTTTTCCCATTTTCAATAAAATTTATAGTCACATTCTTATGCACATGATTAGGAAAAATCATTAAGTTCATTACTATATAACTCACTTATCTTTCATAACATAATCCGGCCCTTTAAGGAGGCGCTATACTACGAGCCGATGGGGACGCGATCAAGTCACACAAATATCAAAGCGTGCGCGTGGAATCCCCATCATCGCCGACAATTATAAGTGTAAATTATAACCATGTGACGCGCCTGGCATCCCACCTCAATGTCGGGCCACATACACAACACATATATATATATCTCGCCGTGGAATCCCACATCACTGCCATAACTATAAGTGTAAAATATAACCGTGTCGCGCTGTGGCATCTACCTCACTGTCGGACACATACATACACATATATATATATATATATATATATATATATATATATATATATATATATATATATATATATAACGCGTCGCATGCCCTAATCCACATCGTATAAGCGTGGCCATAACGCGTGCCCTCGGCATCCCTCATCGTAGCGCAGTCTTCACGTGAGCTAGCCCATGGAGTAATAATATAACACGGCCGCATGCCCGAATCCCACATCGTATAAGCATGGCCATGGAGTAATAAAACGCGCGGGCATCTAACGCGTCTCCGCCGCATGCCCGGCATCCTCATCGTATAAGCATGGCCAAGATCAATCACAATGGAAGCATACCGTGGTATCCCCACCGCAGATGCGTCGATAAAATGTCCGCATCTAACCCGCGTCCTGGTCACATGCCGGAATCCCACATCGTATAAGCGTGTCCAAGGATCAATCATGATGGAAGCATACCCGTGGAATCCACATCACCGCTTGACGTCCAAGTAAACTTATAATGCACCTACTTCTCCAACCGAGAACCGACACGCGTAGACATATAATACTTGCACTCAAAGCTATCACAAGCAAACCTAGGCAAGTTCATTAAACCTTTAGACTTCCATTTTTATAAACTCATGGCACCTTCGTTTTACACATCAAAATCTGGGAATTTAACCCCAAGATACTAACACCCGTAGTATCCAGGCTTGTGTACATTTCACATAAGTCACGATACTTTTAGAAATACATGTCTCGACTTCTAAATCAAGTGACCCATACTTTAAAGCTTTAAGCAAGTGATACCTTTAAATCAAATTGTCCTTCCTTAATACAAGTTATTTCTTTGTTTACCTTATTAGAGAAAACCATTCTCTTAACCTTCCATAAAACCGTTATAACCAACTTCCCATAAAGCCGTTATAACCCTTTACGGTTTTAGACAAAACTCACTCATTTTATAACCAAGAGACTTATACTTTTTTAAAACCAAGTATTGTATACTTTCAAATAAATTCTCTTAACTTTCAAAGTACAATTAGTCTCTTAACCTTTAGAAATCAAGTGACTCCTTTTATTATAAAACCTTAGGCAATTGATGCCTTAGAATCAAGTTGCCTTTTCATTAAGAAAAAAAATCAAGTCATTAATCTTTCCATAAAGCAAATATAACCAACTCCCCATAAAGTCGTTATATTCACTTTATACCTTAGCCAAAAACAATTTCCTATCCAAGGGACTTATACGTTTAAAACGGAACAAGTATCACATACTTCAAAACTCTTCAAGTCCCTTAACTTTAATAAAACATTAGACATCCTTAATACTTTCAAAGAAGTGAGTTAATCTCCTAACTCACCCGACTTGGCTATTCATAAAACTAGTAAAGGATATCAAGTTGTTGTACTACTACTGCGTACTACATCGTCAACTAGTCATGCTCAAAAGATAGGAAAAGTTCTACATAGAGTAAATCACACAACTACCTCTTAACTTCTAAGAGTAGAAGGAAGCATGAAATGATACCACATGTATATTCCATACATAGAATCATGCCAAAGGAAGGAAGAGGTTCACATACCTCGCGACGATTATCGACAAGTAGCAAAATGCTCCAAAGTACTTCAACCTTGATAGCTATTCCATCCTTCAAGTAGGATACGCTATACTTAGTACTTCAACCTATAATGGTCACAATCGCCCATTAACCTCTTACTTCAAACGTAGAATATTCTAAGTGCTAAGTCACTAAATTCTACGGAAAATCGGACAAGACCTCCTTTGTTTCTACTCACTTTGCCACCTTTTCAAGGCGAATACAATAACCAAACACGCCACATTTAAGGCCCAACCAATGAAATCAACAATAGGGATTACACGCCTACTAGGCGTGTAGAATTCCACAATAGATATCAAATTAATACAACTTACTAGGCCAATTCGGCTAACTTGAAGTACTACAACATCAATTCTTATCCAATTTCCATTTCAATCCAAGTTATTAGCCTAACATGATATCAAGTCGCAATCGATTATAACCACTATAAGCTTCAAGTAAGTAACATGCGACGATTCCAATAACGACTAAATTGTAATCCAACTTCACAATGCTTAAATGACATTTCGATTTAAGACTACAATCAATCTATAATACTTATCTAACTTCAACATATAAACTTCATGCTAGCAAAATGTAAAGCTAACAACAATATAAATAATCTTGTAACACTTTTAAGGGACAAGATTATACCTCAACGAATCTTAATCCAATCTCCAAATCCGAAGTCGCTCCTTAGTAACTTAGAGACTCTTCGAGACACTTCAATCCGCTACTTGAGACCCTTAGAACAACACCAACCAATTTCCTTCAAACTTCCAACCAAAACCTAGAAAAGCCACTAGGTTTTCACCTTGCGACTAACCCGAAAACTATCTTTTTCCGAGATTTTTCTATTGAGACACACTCACAATACACTTAGGAACCTTGGTTTAAAGTGGGGAGATTATTGGACAACAAACAAATTTTTTTCTTTCTCACTCATGTTGAACCCGAGAGCTAATGCTCATGTTCATCCAATTTTCTTGAAAATTTGGCTAAGTATAGAAGTTGTCTTGCTACTAGTAGTAATATATAGGACATTGGAGGGTCAAGATGTGAACAATTGGGTGGCTTGGATGAGCTTCACTTAAATATCAAGACTTGTGGTCCCCTTGACCAAGTCAATTTTCTCAAGCTCACACTTGCAAGACTTAATCATCCTACCCAAGGTCAAATGACCCTTTTGTCCATGGCATTTCGTCCAAGCTTTCTAAAGGGGGGGTGACACGTGTCGCCCTCCCATTCGTCATAATAATTCGTTTTCCGACAATTTCATAATTCCGATAAATTTTTACTAGTCTCAAATCTTAACACTTGTGAGTTCTTACGTACGTTCCTAACACATGTCCTGAAAAATACGGGGTGTAACATTCTTCCCCCCTTAGAAACATTCGTCCCCGAATGTTCTTTCGGAGTCAAACTTATAATTAGCGACATAGTTTCCTTTCACAACCCCGACATACCAACAATGCCACACATGGCCCTAATACCTCGCACACGCATATCTGTCCATCATAAGCCCAAAAAGGGATTATCTTTTCGTACTTCCAACTCCTTCTAACTTATACACAGTCTCAATATAATCTGTTCATGACACTTAAATATACCACAACTTTATCATGCATACAAGTTTCTAAAGGGCCAAAGACATACCTGAAATCATATAGGCGGTTCAAAGGGCCGCTAATACTGGGAACTTCCACCACGACCTCTGTCACGGCCTGCCGGTGCATAAACATCCTGCCTAGCTATGGAAGGCGAAGAACCCGCAACTAATCCAGTAGACTGCGCTATCCCACCAGTGCCACCTCTGGTCGGACAGTCTCTCACGAAATGGCCGCCGCCGCAAGCATAACAAGTCACAAGTAGTACGACACTCTCCAAAATGGAATCTACTACAGTGACCACACCGGGGCAAAGGTGGTTTCCCCTGGATACTATTCTTGGACATCTATGAACCTGTAGCCCTGGAGCCCTGACCTGCTCATGAATATCCCCGGCGACCAAACCTCCGACCAGAAGACCGGGAAGGAGCACTCTGTGCCGGCTGCGATGTAGACCTATCCTGCTGTTGAGGCTGTCCGCCTCGAAAGTTACCCTGGAACTCTGCCGTCCTGGCCCTCTTGGGCTGGCCTGAGTCTAGCTGACCCTCTCTCTCTCTGTCCTCTATCCCCTGCGCATAAGCTTGCATCCTGGCAATATCCATACCGGGCTGAAGGGCCACCCCCAAGCATGCGGTAATCATATGACGGTCTAGCCCCATCACATAGCGGTGAACTCTGTCCGCCATATCAGCCACAATAGTGTGTGCATACCTGGCCAACGAGTCAAACTCGTGTTGTATTCTCGATGGTCCTCCCATTCGCCTCAATGACAAGAACTATCAACACAGCTCTCATTTCGTGAGGCAAAAAGTGATCAAGAAAGGCCTCCGTGAACTCATCCCAAAGCCGGACGAGCACCACGCCTCGACAGCGGCTCCCAAGACTCAAACGGTTCAACGCAATATCACGTAACCGGTAGAAGCTAACACAATGCACTCTTTCTCCGAGGCCCTAAGCACCTGCATAGTCCGTTGTAGCTGCCGAACGAACTCTTGAGGATCATCCTCAGATCTCGAACCATAGAACTCGGGTGGACTACAACCCAGAAAATCCCGAATCCTCAAACTGTCGGCTCTAGGGTTAGCCACCTGCTCCCGCTTGCCGCCTCTACCACTATGCTAGTCAATAGCCCGATCCGCTCTCCATAATCTCTAAACTCTACCTGCCGCGGGATCGAGGCTCTGCACGGAACCTCTGAGCTATCGCCGCTCTCGCTCCTCTAATACCGCGTTCTTTGAGTTCGCCGATCCGCCTACTACTCGTGCATAGTCTGTGCCGAGTCTGGTAACCCTCTGCGTACCACTAGCAGCCTCTGCTTTGCCTTGCCCTCTCGGGCCACTCGCTTACGCGGAGGCATAATCAGAACATAAGAAGGGTCGAGAGGATTCAACCTACTAGGGCGGCTCATCGCACGATCTCAAAGAGAGGAGAATGGAAACTAATCCTAAATGTCCTGCAGCCTCCCGATTATAGATGTGGTGCACAACACACCGATAATCAAGACTCTACTGACACTGCGTAGACACTTTCCGAGGACTAATCGCTCGATACCACTTTTGTCACGACCCGACCCGGGCGCATCGTGCCCTACCTGGGCACCCTTACAGGTATACATCAGAGATAATCAGCGGAACATACATGAAACTTATAAATAAATCAACAAAGATAAAATCCACAGGTTAGCCGATAAGGCTACCTCCTGATGCGCGTAATATGCACACACTTTTAAACGCAAGTGCACGTTATCGTATCAAGTAGTATAGTCTTAGATAAGACCGAATATCGTCCTCTGGGATTAGGGTTCAAGTACCAATTGTCTATTTTCTAGTATCTATTTGGTGAATTAATGAGTGATTGGTTGTTTATGACTAAGAATTATAAAAGCTAATGAATTATAAAGATTTAATTTAGATGTGATGAGAATAGGGCTTCTATGTATCCTTACTATCCGCTTATGTTACTTACTAATGCATTACTTATGGTGTTCTTCTTTTGGAGAAAGCAGGTTTACGAAATCGTTTTATACTCCCGTTAGGGTTATATAAACACTCAACCCAGATTGTTCCTTACCTAACTTTCGATAAGGGTAACTCTATAGGAGGATTAAGCACAAAACCTAGTTGGCCACGCACAATGCGCAAAATTAGGGTTGTTAAGCCTCTCATCAATGCTACAAATCTAATTGAGGTATTTTCATCCCCAATTCAAGACCGTCTACCCAACTTACAGCATATTCACAATCCCTCCTTTTCAGAATCTGATTAGAAATCATATAGTGATAACTAGTTGTCAATTAGCTACCAAGAATTCAACTCAATTATTGGATAGATCTCTCAATAAGAATAATAATCATAAGCATGCATTACTTTATAACATAAGGTTCAAGAATTCAACATAGAAAGCCCTATAAGAGAATTAGTTCCTAGCCATGAATATGACAAGAACTAATTCAAAGTTCATCATGCAAAAACTGAATTAAAGAAAAGAAAAAGAAAAGAAATTACTAATGTTTGGGTCTCCAATCTCCTAGGCAAGAAAACCTTGTGTTTGGCCAGAAAGGGAACGCTTGAAAACTGCCTAGGGTTCTCCTTTTATAGGTTTAAAACGTCTCCCTTCTTTTCCCTGCAGGCCTGGCCCAAAAATCCGTCAAAAGACCTAATTTTTCCGCGTCGGCGCCGCGGCCCTGCGAGATGGAGCGCGGCCCGGAAGTTGCAATCGCCGGGTGTTTTGGCGCCGCGGCCCTGATATCTGCTGTATGAGGGCGCCGCGGCGCTATAACTTCTGTAGCTCCTCGGATGTTTAGGCGCGCGGCCTGCATCTGGCTGCGAGGCGCGGCTGAAGTCTTCGCTCTCGGAATAGTGGGCGCGCGGCCAGTTTAGCGCCGCGGCTGGATCTTCTGCACCTTCTTCAATGATAGCGCCGCGCCACCCAGCTGCGAGGCGCGGCACTGTCTGGTTTTAGCCTTGTTCGCCACTTTCTGTTTCACTCGCATCTCCTCTTTCGCCTCTTTTTGCTCTTTCCGCCATTCGCCACTTTAACCACTTTGACTCAAAAGAAAGAAAAACTATCCTAATACGACATTTATATGTGCAAAATGGGACAAAAGACTAACTAAACAGACTCAAAAGGTGTATAAAAATACACCGATCAAATACCCCCAACTTAACCTTTGCTCGCCTCGAGCAAAGATAAAAGAAAGAAATAAAATGAAAGACTCAAAAGAATGAAAAATAAAGGACTCCTGTCATTAATCACTTTTCTTTGCATAGATGTTAACTAGAAAAACATGAAGGTTAGCGAGAATAATACGCAGAACATATAGCATGAAATTTCAACACATTGAGCTAGATATTTCGCAAACTCATACTTATCATGCTTAAATGGAAGTCAATATACTAAATCATGCATATAAATTCAAGAATTCCTATGGCATGCTTACTTGCTATTCTCCACTATTTCTGGATATGCATAAAAGAGATCTTCAGGACTTTGAGGTTGTAATGTAGGCTTAGGTAGGGGTTGGTAAAGATAGGCATTTAGGCTCATTTTTACGTACCATAAGCTCTTTGGCTTTTCAATTTTTCCCTTTTTCTTTTGATTCTTTCCTTCACATCAATTCTATCCTTCCCCTCTTTTGTTTTGGGAGAGTGAAGTGTATTATACAAATAGGCACCCCCAAACTTAGGCTTTTGCCTCTTTCTTATTACTTTTCCATTAGGGTGCATCAAACTTGTTCACTCTTTTTGTTTCTTCTTTTTAACACAATGTACTCCACTATTTCATATTTTCACTTATGGCACAATTTTGTGGGAATATGGGGTGTCAAAGAAGAAGTTTCAAATTTAGGCTCAATGGGGCTGACTAGGGATATTTTTAAAGTACGGGATAGAAAAGAATGGTAAGAATTGGCTATCAAAGAAATGCCTGAGTCATCTCCCTAACATGCATATCCTAACTATTTCGCTCAAATAGCAAGCACTCATAACACATAAGCATTTATCATTTATCATGCATAACTCAAGCAAGAAACTTCAAATAGACAGTTTTTGTGAGCTTTTGGCATATCTAACCTAAGTGTTTAGATTAGTTGCTTCAATTCCTTTACATTATTCCACATTACTTCACTAGGTGTTTCTAGCAACTACATCATACATGATCTTTGACAGGCAATTATGACTCAAGAAAGAAAAAAAATTTGTGACTCAAAATAAACATAAAACAAATAAAAAAAAAAAAAAAATTAAATAAAACATAACATGACACACAAATAAAAACTAAAACACAAAAACACACCCCCAAACTTAAATCACACATTGTCCCCAATGTGTGTAGACTCAAAGACAGTAAAGAAAATAAGACACTTACAAACTTTGGTTAAAATGGTGGTGGTGGCGGTGGATAATGCATCGACCATTGGTTGAACAAGGCACTCAGCTCGTCGATTTGTTGCCTTGTTTCTTGCTGTCCTTGTATTCTGGTTGCAAGGTGCATCATCTCCTTCGTGTTGGTACAATTGCCCATTGTGGGCTCTGAAGGTTCTCTCTTGTGGTTGGCGGTGGGTGGGTCTGCCTCATGTGAGCCCTATTTCGTGCTCATCTTCATCCATGGAGGCCTCTGCTGTGGTGGTGCTCTCGTCTGTCTTTGAGGCGGGTGCAGTTTTTGGGCGTTTTAAATTTCGATTCCCGCCAGCACCACTTTTAGCGCGCGGCCTAAATTCTGCAAACTTTCTGAATTCTACCGCATGGCCTGCTCGCAGGCGTATGGCTTAAATTCTGCGCTGTTCGACTCTTTTAGCGCGCACTGCTTCAGCGCCATGGCTACCATTTCTCGAAATCGACTTTCTTTCGCTTTTTCGCCTTGATTCCTTCCAGACTATCAATCACAGCTCAAACACAAGACCCCATGACCGTGAGATTGTTCTAGACAAAATAAAATAAACTAAAGATCAAATTAAAATAACATAATTGAAAACGTTGGGTTGCCTCCCAACAATGTCATCTTTTACGCCTTTTAGCGGGACGCAATTAACCTTCGAGTGCCCATTTGATACTTCGCGAATCGCTTGCAATCCATGATTTATTGCTATAGGTCTCAATTTCCCTATAACTATTTGTTCAAACAGGGCCTTAAACATACAAGTATCCCCAAGCACACAAGATGAGTTTGTCTTTTAGAACTTATTTTGTAGGAAACCGTGAAATTCTCTACATCTCTTGACTCTGGGGGTTGCCCTTAATGGTATGCAATTCCTAATTGGGAGTCATTCGTGATAGCTAGTGGTGTTTCTTCTGTGATAGGTGCATGAAAAAGAATTTCCACGAGAATCGAAGGTGAATAATTGGATTTCTGCAATCTTTTCCTTCTCTACACCAAATTATCTCACCAAATTCCTCAATAGTTGGGTGTGATTCGTGCTCTCAATTTCTTTGTTATTTGTTGAATATGATCGCGAGTTCTGCTATTTGCGTTTCCAACTTCTTTATACCCAACCTCATTTCGTCCATGAACCGAGTTTGGGACCTCGTGAGACTGAGTAGAGTTTCTCGTAATTCCTCCCTCTCTTCCTATGGTTGGAGCTCGATCATATTGACAGTAGAAATCCATATCTTCAGGATCCCTGAGATGCATCAAAACCAACAAAGAATCACGGCACCCTTGTTTTCACACAATAAATACATAAAATAAACAAAATTAAAAAAAACTATACATAAAACCAAATTAGAAATTAAAAATAGATAAATTTGATATTGAACTATTACTAATCCCGTGTGGCGCCAAAAACTTGATGCGCGTAATATGCACACACTTTTAAACGCAAGTGCGTTATCGTATCAAGTAGTATAGTCTTAGATAAGACCGAATATCGCCCTCCGGGATTAGGGTTCTAGTACCAATTGTCTATTTTCTAGTATCTATTTGGTGAATTAATGAGTGATTGGTTGTTTATGACTAAGAATTATAAAAGCTAATGAATTATAAAGATTTAATTCAGATGTGATGAGAATAGGGCTTCTATGTATCCTTACTATCCGCTTATGTTACTTACTAATGCATTACTTATGGTGTTCTTCTTTTGGAGAAAGCGGGTTTCTGAAATCGTTTTATACTCCGTTAGGTTATATAAACACTCAACTCGGTATTGTTCCTTACCTAACTTTCACGATAAGGGTAACTCTATAGGAGGATTAAGCACAAAACCTAGTTGACCGTCACGCACAACGCAAAATTAGGGTTGTTAAGCCTCTCATCAATGCTACAAATCTAATTGAGGTATTTTCATCCCCAATTCAAGACCGTCTACCCAACTTACAAAGATATTCACAATCCTCCTTTGAATCGATTAGAAATCATATAGTGATAACTAGTTGTCAATTAGCTACCAAGAATTCAACTCAATTATTGGATAGATCTCTCAATAAGAATAATAACCATAAGCATGCATTACTTTATAACATAAGGTTCAAGAATTCAACATAGAAAGCCTTATAAGAGAATTAGTTCCTAGCCATGAATATGACAAGAACTAATTCAAAGTTCATCATGCAAAACCGAATTAAAGAAAAGAAAAAGAAAAGAAATTACTAATGTTTGGGTCTCCAATCTCCTGCACAAGAAAACCTTGTGTTTGGCGAGAAGGAGCTTGAAACCGCCTGGGTTCTCCTTTTATAGGTTTAAAACGTCTCCTTCTTTTCCTGCAGCTGGCCCAAAAATCCGTCAAAGACCTAATTTTTTCCGCGTCGGCGCCGCGCGCCACGCGAGATGGCGCGCGGCCGGAAGTTCTGCAATCCGGGTGTTTTGGCGCCGCGCCCGATATCTGGCAGATGGTAGGCGCGCGCCAGAATCTCTGTAGCTCCTCGGATGTTTAGGCGCGCGCCTGCATCTGGCTGCGAGGGCGCGGCTGAAGTCTTCGCCTCTCGGAATAGTGGCGCCGCGGCCAGTTTAAGCGCCGCGGCTGGATCTTCTGCACCTTCGAATGATAGCGCGCCTCGCTTCGATCGCAGGAGGCCGCGCTGGTTGGGTTTAGCCTTGTTCGCCACTTCTCTGTTTCACCGCATCTCCTCTTTCGCCCTCTTTTTGCTCCTTTTCCGCCATTCGGCCACTTTAACCACTTTGACTCAAAAGAAAGAAAAACTATCCTAATACGACATTTATATGTGCAAAATGGGACAAAAGACTAACTAAAACAGACTCAAAAGGTGTATAAAAAATACACCGATCACCTCCCTGGATAGTAAATATATAAACGAAGCAGTTGCCTCCTTTCCTTTACAAACAGACCCACAATATGTGACTACAGACCTCTAAGAGTTTTAACATAACAACTGTGGCGGGACAGGGCCCCGCCATACCCCTGAATATACATGAATCTACAACCTCAGGGAAAAACGTACCAAGAGATAAGCCTCCGGAGCAAATGGAGCTTTTTCCCCAAAAACTGAACCGAGATCCTAAGAGCAAGGATCACCAACCTGGGTACCTAAAACCTGCGGGCATGAACGCACTCCCGGAAGGGTCGATTACAACAGTTTAATATGGAACAGAAATAACGTCTGAAATGCGGATCATAATCGTACAAAAGAATGACAGGGACAAGTATAAAAATACATACCGGATCCTGCGTGTCATTACCACTTATGAACTTAATCGCCTTATTATCTTTTCCCATTTTCAATAAAAGTTATAGTCACATTCTTATGCATGATTAGGAAAAATCATTAAGTTCATTACTATATAACTCACTTATCTTTCATAACATAATCCGCCGCTTTAAGGAGGCGCTATACTACCCCGATCGGGGCGGATCAAGTCACACAAATATCAAAGCGTGCGTGGAATCCCCAATCGCTGTAAGCGGTATAAGTGTAATTATAACCACGTGACGCGCGTGGCATCCCACCTCACCGCTTGGCGTACACATACACAACACACATATATATATCTCCCGCGTGGAATCCCACATCACCGCGATAACTATAAGTGTAAATATAACCACGTGTCGCGCGTGGCATCCCACCTCACCGCTTGCAGCATACACAACAAATATATATATATATATATATAACGCGCCGCATGCCGGAATCCCACATCGTATAAGCGTGGCCATAACGTGCCCTCGGCGTCCTCATCGTAGGTGCAGTCTTCGTGGGAGCTAGCCCGTGGAGTAATAATATAACACGGCCGCATGCCGGAATCCCACATCGTATAAGCGTGGCCATGGAGTAATAAACGCGCGCATCTAACGCATCTGGATGCACGCCCGACATCCTCATCGTATAAGCGTGGCCAAGATCAATCACAATGAAGCATACCCGTGGTATCCGTCCATGCCGATGCGTCGATAAAATGTCCGGCATCTAACCCGCATCCCGTCACATGCCGAGTCCCACATCGTATAAGCGTGTCCAAGGATCAATCATGATGGAAGCATACCGTGGAATCCCACATCACCGCTTGATGCGTCCAAGTAAACTTATAACAAGACAATGCCCTCGGCGAGAGACACGACAACGTAGACATATAATACTTGCACTCAAAGCTATCACAAGCAAACCTAGGCAAGTTCATTAAACCTTTAGACTTCCATTTTTATAAACTCATGGCACCTTCGTTTTACACATCAAAATCCGGGAATTTAACCCCAAGATACTAACACCCGTAGTATCCAGGCTTGTGTACATTTCACATAAGTCACGATACTTTTAGAAATACATGTCTCGGCTTCTAAATCAAGTGACCCATACTTTAAAGCTTTAAGCAAGTGATACCTTTAAATCAAATTGCCCTTCCTTAATACAAGTTATTTCTTTGTTTACCTTATTAGAGAAAACCATTCTCTTAACCTTCCATAAAGTCGTTATAACCAACTTCCCATAAAGCCGTTATAACCCTTTACGGTTTTAGACAAAACTCACTCATTTTATAACCAAGAGACTTATACTTTTTTAAAACCAAGTATTGTATACTTTCAAATAAATTCTCTTAACTTTCAAAGTACAATTAGTCTCTTAACCTTTAGAAATCAAGTGACTCCTTTTATTATAAAATCTTAGGCAATTGATGCCTTAGAATCAAGTTGCCTTTTCATTAAGAAAAAAAATCAAGTCATTAATCTTTCCATAAAGCAAATATAACCAACTCCCCATAAAGTCGTTATATTCACTTTATACCTTAGCCAAAAACAATTTCCTATCCAAGGGACTTATACGTTTAAAACGGAACAAGTATCACATACTTCAAAACTCTTCAAGTCCCTTAACTTTAATAAAACATTAGACATCCTTAATACTTTCAAAGAAGTGAGTTAATCTCCTAACTCACCCGACTTTATTCATAAAACTAGTAAAGGATATCAAGTTGTCAGACGCTCACCGTACTACATACGTGCAACTAGTCATGCTCAAAAGATAGGAAAAGTTCTACATAGAGTAAATCACACAACTACCTCTTAACTTCTAAGAGTAGAAGGAAACATGAAATGATACCACAGGTATATTCCATACATAGAATCATGCCAAAGGAAGGAAGAGGTTCACATACCTCGCGATGATTATCGACAAGTAGCAAAATGCTCCAAAGTACTTCAACCTTGATAGCTATTCCATCCTTCAAGTAGGATACGCTATACTTAGTACTTCAACCTATAATGGTCACAATACGTCCATTAACCTCTTACTTCAAACGTAGAATATTCTAAGTGCTAAGTCACTAAATTCTACGGAAAATCGGACAACACCTCCTTTGTTTCTACTCACTTTGCCACCTTTTTCAAGACCGAATACAATAACCAAACACGCCACATTTAAGGCCCAACCAATGAAATCAACAATAGGGGATTACACGCCTACTAGACGTGTAGAATTCCGCCCCACAATAGATATCAAATTAATACAACTTACTAGGCCAATTCGGCTAACTTGAAGTACTACAACATCAATTCTTATCCAATTTCCATTTCAATCCAAGTTATTAGCCTAACATGATGTCAAGTCGCAATCGATTATAACCATTATAAGCTTCAAGTAAGTAACATGCGACGATTCCAATAACGACTAAATTGTAATCCAACTTCACAAGGCTTAAATGACATTTCGATTTAAGACTACAATCAATCCATAATACTTATCTAACTTCAACATATAAACTTCATGCTAGCAACATGTAAAGCTAACAACAATATAAATAATATTGTAACACTTTTAAGGGACAAGATTATACCTCAACGAATCTTAATCCAATCTCCAAATCCGAAGTCGCTCCTTATTAACTTAGAGACTCTTCGAGACACTTCAATCCGCTACTTGAGACCCTTAGAACAACACCAACCAATTTCCTTCAAACTTCCAACCAAAACCTAGAAAAGCCACTAGGTTTTCACTCATGACTAACCCAAAACTATCTTTTCCGAGATTTTTCTATTGAGACACACTCACAATACACTTAGGAACCTTGGTTTAAAGTGGGAGATTATCGACAACAAACAAATTTTTTTCTTTCTCACTCATGTTGAACCCGAGAGCTAAGGCTCATGTTCATCCAATTTTCTTGAAAATTTGGCTAAGTATAGAAGTTGTCTTGCTACTAGTAGTAATATATAGGACATTGGAGGGTCAAGATGTGAACAATTGGGTGGCTTGGATGAGCTTCACTTAAATATCAAGACTTGTGGTCCCCTTGACCAAGTCAATTTTCTCAAGCTCACACTTGCAAGACTTAATCATCCTACCCAAGGTCAAATGACCCTTTTGTCCATGGCATTTCGTCCAAGCTTTCTAAAGGGGGGGTGACACGTGTCGCCCTCCCATTCGTCATAATAATTCATTTTCCGACAATTTCATAATTCCGATAAATTTTTACTAGTCTCAAATCTTAACACTTGTGAGTTCTTACGTACGTTCCTAACACATGTCCTGAAAAATACGGGGTGTAACACTTAACAACCCTAATTTTACGCATGGCGCGTGACGGTTCACTAGGTTTTTGGTCTTAATCCTCCTATAGAGTCATCCTTATCACCGAAAGGTAGAAAGGAGCAATACTGGGGTTGAGTGTTTATATAGCCTTAACGAGAGTATAAAACGATTTCGTAAACCTGCTAGCTCAGGCAGGTTAAGAACCATAATTCATCGCATTAATAAGTAACATGCGGATAGTCGGAGAGACGTGGAAGCCCTATTCTCATCACAATCAAGTAAACCTATAGTTAATTAGCCTTTATAATTGTTAGTCATAAACAACAAAAATCAATATCGGTACCAAATAGATACCAAAAGATAGATAATCGTACTTGAACACTAATCTCGCGACGATATTCGATCCTACCAAGACTATATTACTTGTCACGATAACGTGCACTTGCGTTAAAGTGTGTGCATCTTTTCGCGCATCACGTAGACTTCTGTTGATGTGCTGTCCTTTTCCTTTACCGCGACCCTTTCCCTTGTTTCCTTGTCCGCGACCTCTGCTACCTCTGCCTCCACCGCTGCCACGGCCGGTCCAAAGAATGAGTGGTGATGGTCATGATCGTAGGTTTTCAACAACTAATGCTTTTTTATTGTGTTCACCCTGTTTAGTACGTCGTGTTTCTCCCAACAACAATTGTGAACGCGTCTTGTTGAAAGATGGAAGTGGATCAGCCTGTTGAATCATTGTTGCAAGAATATCATACTCCCCCTTTGGTAATCCATCAACAAGTTGTAGTACCATCTTAGTCTCAGAAACAGATGTCCCAACATGAGAAAGTTGGTCAGCAACAAGTTTCAGTTGTTTGCATTATTCGGTCATATTGTTAAAATTCTCAAGGCGGTGTTGTTGAACTGCTCCTCTAAATACACCGCCCTAGTATTTTTGTTATCCTGAAATATTTCCTTCAGGCGTACCCAAAGTTCGCGTGCCGAAGCACCTGTTTTCAGGATAGTGCACAACAAATCCTTTGAGATGGTACCATAGATCCATTGTTTGAAAATGACGTCAAGACGCCGCCATGTTGAATCATCAATGTCAGATGGGCGAGGGATTGACTCATCAATATGATCGAGCACGATGTACGCACAAACATGAATGTAAAATAGTTCTACCCACGTGGAGTATTGACAGTCTTCTTGATCAAGAATTATAGAGACAAAATTCTTGATATTTGTGACAGCAAACGCCGGATGAAAAGAAGACTTTAAGGAAGAAGAGGGGGTGTCAACTAAGCCAAAGGTAGAACCAGTAGATTTAGGAGAAGTGGGAGGAGACATGATAGCCACGGGATTAGAAATTTCGAGAAGGGGCACCGCGGTGGGGGGCGGGGGATGAGCGGCGGCCGAGAGGAGAGGAGAAGGGAATTTCTAGGGTTTTTGGGAGGTTAGACTATTGATACCATGTAAGATGTTGGAATAATTTCCCTTAGGGATTTCTTTCATTAATCACAATATATATAGTTGTACAAAGGTGATTCTTAATACAGTAAGAATCCTAAGTTATCTTAAATACATGATACTAATAAATACAATATATACTGTGCTTCACTAATATTGTGATCCAATCATTCTTTATTATTGTATATCAAAAGAGTGATTGTTTAATCCGAATGTAAACGACGTACCTAATTATTGTAGTGTAATTTTTTAAGAGACAAATTAATACAAATGATACATATTTTATTCCCCATGAATAATTATGAACCCCTCAAAATAATAGACAAACATCATTGGCCCCCGCCCATACTATTTGTATTGAAATTCTCATTAATTTTATTCTCTCAGCCCAACCGAAGAATATGCTTGTATGGAGATTCCCAAAATAGGTCCAAGACAATCATCTTGGTTAAGCATTAAGCATTATCTATCTATTAAGATTTTATAGAAAAGACATTTACTAGCGTTATTTATAAAAGTATTTTCTAAATTATTTTTTATCTCTTCATAAGCATCTCACTCAATTAAAACTAAACTAATAGAATAATAAAAACAGATTTGAAAAAGAAAAATGTACTACAATAGATAACTTCTTGTTTCTCTAAACCATCAAATATTTTGAAATAGATGACTAATATTTAGTACCACAATAATAGCTCAAAAAGGAGAACCCATGCAAAGCTGCACATAAATCTCATACCATGGATGATGGAACTACATTTTGCCTCAAATTATTTGATATTTTCTTTTTTGGTCCTTCTGCTGATGCATCCAGCATATTCGTTTTAACTTGGCACATACAGAGATTGCAACTAGCTATACAAGATATTCAATTTTGTACAATTTGCATAACAAAAACACAACACAACACCCCTTACTATTACTCCAAGAAAGTATACTCAACTTTCTGGTACTGAAATATTAATAATCAAACGGAAATATCATGACGAATATGGCGAAGCAGCACCGGAATCACAACATCCGGTGAGCTGAGCTGTGGAAGATGTCCTTCCGTAGACATCACCTCAACGATAGATTGAGCCCCGATGTGCTGGTGGATATACTCGGATACTACCACGGGTACTGCCAGGTCCTTCATGCTCTGGATTATGTGACATGGGACAGACACATGAGGCAACAAATGCCTTAAATCACTTAGGAATATGATTTGTATCACGCTAAGTGATATGTCTGGTCTCATATTGAACAGTGTCCTGCTGAATTCCTGAATTGCCACTGAGTCCATGTCTCCTCCTACAACTAAGGGTGCAAATCCTGAACACCATGCTTTGTAATTTGATTTTATTGCTTCGAATAATTGATTAAGATCTTCCTGTTCGAATCCTCCATAGTACTCCGAGTCGTTCAGATACCTAAATGAAAATTAGAATTTAATCACACTAAGATTGTAAAACAGTTCCTACTAAAGAGGACTGAATTTTCATTACTCCAACCCGTGAAACTACACCACCACAACCTTTAGTGGCCTGAGTCGAGTTCTTAACAATTGCTCTGGCCAGTAACAACACGAGAAAAAAAATTGGACATAAAAATTATTACAATAATAAACAAGACAATGGGAAACGAAAGTACAGATGTAGTCCCTGCATAAACAGCAAAACATTTGTTTGATTACCAAATTAGTAAAATGATACAGAAATTCTCTGGCTGAACCATTGGGTCAGCAAACATGTTATCAAGATAGTAATATTAGGAAACGAGGGCAAAAACGCCAGATTGCTCAGATTAGTTCAGAAAGCGGCAGTTCTCACACGTGTGGAATTTCATTCCTCCTTTGTGGAGGATAGCTCCTTGTAGGCGTCTGTGCCTCCCACCTAGTGGGCAACTGAGTCACCAATCTCTATCGGGCCGGGTGAGGTCCTGTGGGCGAGAGATTTCGCCTTTTTTGCCCACTAGGAAACGAGGAATTGAACTAGAGAATATTGTACTACACTTTCCTTTATCTCCAAAAACTGTTTTAGGTAAGTCTGTAAATAATAAAAGAAAAAGATAAGGAGTATATGTAGGATGGGACTGGAAATTTGATGCAAATTAACTAGAGTTGCAAGCATAATCTCTATAGCAAGAGCCTAATAAGTATTGCTTCCTATGTTTTATGATAGTCCTTTTTTGGCCTTTCCCTTTACTAAACTTTCCTTTTTAGTAAGTAAAACAATAGCAGTAGTGAACAAATGTCTAACAGAAAATAAGATTAGTAATATATGTACATGACCCTGTTTTGGGTCATCGATGGAATAGTATATTTCCAACCTTGGAGAGGCAGAGATAGTGACAAGTTTGGTGAAAAGATCAGGACGAGCGATGGAAGCAATGACACCAATCATGGCAGAAACAGAGTGGCCGACATAAATGCAACTACTTACTCCAAATTCCTCCAATATTGCTATCACATCATACGCATACCCTTCTAAACTAGAGTACCTCTCGAAGTCAAAGTAGTCCGGATTAGTTGTTCCAGCACCCATATTGTCAAACAAGATGACCTTATATTCGTCAACCAAGTGAGGCACCAAGTGCTTCCACACCGACTGGTCGGTCCCGAACCCGTGGGCTAGGACCACCGTCTGCTCATCTGATCCGAGGATCTTCACGTTGTGTGCTTCTTCTACTATCCCCATTTTAAATTTCTTGATTAATTTGTTTTAGGAACACAGTTTAGTAGGAATACTTGGGTAAAGTCGGTTTGTGTGTTGGGGTCTCTTTGGGTGTAAATGGATGCAAAGGATAACAGTGGGGACTATTTTCAAGCTTAATTTTTTTGGTGAATGTATAATATGCTATTTTTTATTTCTCACTAGGTATACGATACTTCTTCGAATTTGATTAATCTGAATTCATGTTAGGAATTTTTTTATCAAAAATAAATCTAAAATATTATTAAAAAAATATTTATCATTCCACCACTTTTTTTATGATTGGTAAATTTATATTACGTACGCTAACAATATAAATCATTTATTTATTATTAAATTATTGACCGGCAATAACTGTAGGAAATGATTCCTTGGTTGATCTTATTCTAATAATACAAATATATACAATATTTCTAGACTTAAATTATGGAAGACTAATTTTCCTTACCTAATATAAGAG
This sequence comes from Przewalskia tangutica, assembly GCA_029844215.1. Taxonomy (NCBI): domain Eukaryota; kingdom Viridiplantae; phylum Streptophyta; class Magnoliopsida; order Solanales; family Solanaceae; genus Przewalskia; species Przewalskia tangutica. Next base: position 46,647,402 of record CM056727.1, on the reverse strand, counting down.
ATACTAACTAATTACAATATATTACAAATATATTCTAATTAATATGTACAATATCTCTAAGAGTCCCCCTCAGTCTTAGCTGGAGGTTCGCGGATGTCTGTCCCTGAAATCATCGAAAAGTACGCACGGAAGACCTTTGATGAAGATGTCAGCTATCTGATAACGGGAAGGGTGGAGAACGCGGACTTGACCGCGGGCAACTTTTTCTCGGACAAATAAGATATCCATTTCAATGTGTTTCGTGTGTTGATGCTGAACAGGATTGTCAGACAAGTAGATCGCACTCACATTGTCACAATAAACCACGGTTGCCTTTTAATCGGACATTGTAGCTCCAATAGCAGATTACGAAGCCAACAGATTCTGGCAAAGTTGGCCACCCCAGATTACGCTTCTACACACGATCGAGATAGTGTGGACTGACGTTTGGTTGACCATGATACAATATTATCACCCAAGAATACATAATAGCCGGAAGTGGAACGACGTGTGTTCGGGCAGCCGCCCCAATCCGCATCAGTGTAGGCAGAAAGACTTGAGATGGAGGACTTATACAGATGAAGTCCAAAATGAAGAGTACCATTGACATACCACAAAATCCTCTTGAGATCCCCCATATGTTCTTCCTTTGGATCATGCATGTGTAAACAAACTTGTTGGACCACATAGAAAATATCAGGCCTCGTAAATGTGAGATACTGGCTGCGGTAATGTGTGGGGTCACTATATGGAGTACCTGAAGCGTTACTCAACTTTGCCTTCGTGTCCACCGAAGTATGATAAGGTTTGCATGAAGACATCCCTGCTTTGTCAATTATCTCTTCTGCATACTTCTTTTGACTGAGAAATATACCTCCTGCATAGTGAGTTACAGCAATGTCAAGAAATAATTCAACGGGCCTAAATCTTTCATTACAAATTCTGCTGCAAGAAAAGACATAATAGACTGACGAATCGAGGTTGAAGATGCAGTGAGAATAATGTCATCAACATATAGGAGTATATAAGCCATATTAGTGCCCTTTCGATAAATAAAAAGAGATTGATCAGAATTGCTGTGAGAGAATCTCAATTTGGATACAAAACCTGCAAACCTGTTATACCATGACCGAGGGGCTTGTTTCATACCATATAAAGATTTCCTCAGTAGGCACACGTGATCTGGACGGGCAAGATCGCAAAATCCCAATGGTTGATGCTTGTATATCGTCTCTTGCAAGTGGTCATGTAAAAATGCATTATTGACATCCAACTGATGAATGTACCATGATTTTGACAAATGTCGAGCTAAAGCATCCGATAGTTGCGAGTTTTACCACTGCATCAATGTTTCTCCGCAATCAACTCCCACCGCTGAGACTCGCTATCACCAACAAGCATTTAGCCAGATTCTCGCAAAAGAACCATAAGAATTATTTTTATGACAGAAAACCCACATAGAGCGAATGATGTTCATATTAGATGGTCGTGGTACTAAATCCCACGTCTTATTTTGAATAAGAGCAGTAAATTCATCTAACATGACAGCCTTCCAATTCGGGTCTAATAAGACAGCTTTGGGGTTTTTGGGAATTGGTAAGGCTTGGAATGAGGTGGTGAGGTTAAATTGGTGTTTAGGCCGAAAAATACCACGCATATCACGGGTTTCCATGATCCGTTGAGAAGTGTTGGATGAGTGGGTGGTGTTGGGATTTTGGGCTGAAGAAGTGTGTCTGGTACTGGGCTGGGATAAAGTAGTAGGAGGAGGGGGTGGGGTGATAGGTGTAGGGTTCAGTGAGGGTCCTACAGTATTATTTTGAGAGTTAAGATGATACCTCAAAATAAGATGAATTCCGTCGTCCAAAAAATCATATGAAGATGGGGATGCCGCTCGAGATGTTTCAAACGGGAACTTGGATTCGTCAAATATGACATGACGAGAGATAATGATTTTACCTGTTGACATATCAAAGCATTTATATCCCCTATGATTCTATGGATACCCTAAAAATACACAAGGAGTAGACCGAGCTTAGAGTTTATGAATGGCGGTGGACGAAAACAATAGATAACACAAACACCCAAAAACTCATAAATGTGTAACTGAAGGGATACAATTGTACAATACCTGAGTAGGTGACACATTCGAGATTTGTTCACTAGGAAGAATATTAAGAGATATGTAGCCATTTGGAGAGCATGTTGCCAAAAATTTGGTGGTGTGGACGAGTGCAAAAGGATAGAGCGAGTCATATTATTGATTGTTCGAATCTTTCTTTTAGCTTTCCCATTTTGAGAGGATGTATGTGGACAAGAAATACGGACATACATCCCATTTTGGAGACAAAAAATCTGAATTTGGGTATTAATAAATCCCCATTATCACATTGAAAGCATTTAATGGTTTTGCCAAACTGAGTTTTGATAAACACACTAAATTATTTTAATGTTATAGGTTTGTGATTTCTGTCCTAAAGGAAAGGTCCAAAAAAAATTCGAAAAATCATCAAGAATGAGTAAATAGTACTTATGACCTGCAGCACTTAAAACGGGTGATGTCCACAAATCATAATGTAAAATATCAAATGGCATGATAGTAGTAGTTGTTACACCCCGTAAGTCCAGGACATGTATAAGAGAATGGACGCGAGAACACAAGACTTGAAAAATTGGTACGAAAAAAAGAATTGTTTTTCCGAAGGAAAATCTTCCGAACGTCGGAAAGGAAAAATGTTCGTTGATGAGAATTAGATTCTCAAAATGCATTATTTGAGGAGTATATAATTTATTATCATTATGAAAATTTATTTTTACGGATTTGGTCACGTAGGGCCCACCCGAGAAATTTTACGTTTTGTGGGGCCCACGAGGGTTACGAAATTTTATGGACGAATGAGAGGGCGACACGTGTCACCCCCCCCCCCCCCCCCCACATGGGCTTGCTCGAATTGGACCAAGGGTACTATGGTCAATGACCAATGTAGATGATCAAGTCTTGACAAAGCTTGAGATAATTGGCCAAGTCAACTTGCCACTTGACTAGATATTAAGTATTCTTCATCCTAGCCACACAAATGTTGTAATCTTGACCCTCCATTGTGTTATATATACTACACTAGTAGCAAGACAAGTCTTCAACACTTAGAAAAAATTAGAGAACTTTGTGCTAGCTAGTGAAGCTCTCGGGTTTGAGGGATTTCCCACACAAAATTTTTGCAATTGTGGTTCATTATTCACAAGACTTTAACCCAAGGTTCCTAGGGGTATTGTAAGGATATCTCAATAGAAAGATCTCGGAAAAATGACGTTTTCACGTAAGTCGCAAGGCGAAAACCTAAGTCGTTTTCATAAGTTTTGATTGGAAATGGAAGAGAAGTTGTTTGTGAACTTCTAAAGGCTTCAAATAGCGGATTGGAGCGTGAAGGAAAGGAGCTAATAATTGCTAAGGAGCGACTTTGAATCTTGGAATTTTATAAGGGTTTATCAAGGTAAACAATCTTGTCGTTTTAGTAATTAAACATTACTTATTGTTGTAGTTATGGATATTAGCAAGCATGAGGTATATATTACGAAGTTTGATAAGTGTTATGGATATTGGAACCACTAATCCGAAACTTGCATGTTTAGCCTTTGAGATTACAATTCAATTTGGTTATTAGTTTAGTCGTCGCATGTTATATAAAGAAGGAATTGTAGTTGTTAAAGTTGTTTACGACTATATAACATGTTAGACTTAACAACTTGGATTGAAAAAGAATTGGAAAGGACTTTTTGTTGTTATACATGTTAGCCGATAATGGCTTTGGATATTGAACTACTTGGTATTAATTGTGGGGCAGAATTTTATACGTATTGTAAGGCGTGTAATCCCCTTTGATTGGTTGATGTATTGAGCCTTAAATGTGGCATGTTGGTTATTGATTTTTCGGGCCTTGAAAAAGGTGGAAAAGTACGTAGAAACAAAGGAGATGCTGCCCAATTTTTCATAGAATAAGAGACCGTATACTTAGTATCATTCTACGTTAGAAACTAGAAGTTGATAGTCGTGTTGTGGCCATTATAGGTTGACAATTCTACGTGCGGCGTATTCGACTTAGCTTGTGGATTAAGCCGAAAAGGTATGTGAACTATCTCCTCTTCTTCTAGCATGATTCCTTATGATAAAGAAAGTAAATCCTACTCCTTAAATGATCCACTTCTTGATTGTACTTGGATTGCCTAATATAGAAGTTGTTCTATATACTTCCTTGATTGTACTTTGGATGTTTAAATTGGAAGTTGTTATAATCCATTCCCTTAATGAAGTTTGGATTTTCAAAAGTGAAGTGTTTTACTTGAAGTATATAGAGTCTTAAAAAGGAATTGATTTCCAAATCATTTGGATAGTGCCTTAGTTCCAAAACCTAAAGGTTGTCATAATGGCTTTAGGGAAGTCAAATGAGTGATTTACTTAATTGATTTAAAAGAGGAGAAATGACATGATTTAAAGAGAAGTAACTTGTTTTAAAGGTGTGAGTTACTTGGGATTTAAAAGTATAAGCTACTTGATTTCTAAAGTTAAGAGACTTGATTTCTAAAGTTAAGAAACTTAATTTCTAAAGTTAAGAGACTTGAAGTATTTTGAAAGTTAAGAAACTTGATTTGAAAGTATATGATACCTGGTTTTAAAAGTATAAGTCTCTTGGTTATAAAAAGAATGAATTTGTCTAAAACCATAAAGGGTTATAACGACTTTATGGAAAGTTAGTTATAACGGCTTTATGGAAGATTAAGAGAGTTGTCTATTTTGATTGATAGGTATGAGTTGCCTAGGTTGTGAAATTTGAAGTTACTTGGTTTCAAAGCCTTGAAATGAATTTCTAAAGGTGTAGTAACTTATTTTGAAAAATAGACATGTCTTGATACTACGGGTGTTAGTATCTTGGGGTTTTATATAAAAATGAGTCTTTTGAAAAGAATGGACGTACGTAGTACTTTGGCTTGTTTAAATGTGAATTTTCCTATGTGTGCCTTGATAGTACTTTGACTTGTTTAAATGAGAATTATTATATTTGTGCCTTGATAGTAATTTGGCTTGTTTAAATGAGAATTATTTTATTTGTGCCTTGATAGTACTTTGACTTGCTTAAATAAGGATTTCTCTTGGTTTGTGTAAAGGCATGGTAATTGTCTTGGTTTATGTAAAAAGGAAAGGCATGGTAATTGTATTGGTTTGTGTAAAGGCATGATATTGTCTTGGTTTATGTAAAAAGGAAAGTCATGGTAATTGTCTTGGTTTGTGTAAAGGCATAATATTGTCTTTGTTTATGTAAAAAGGAAAGGCATGGTAATTGTCTTGGTTTGTGTAAAGGCACGGTATTGTCTTGGTTTATGTAAAAAGAAAGGCATGGTGTTGTCTTGGTTTGCTAAAATGATGGTTTATTCATTTTATAAATAAAGGTCAAGAATGGTTTGCTTGCATATGAGTTTCTCATATAGACATTCGTGAAAGTGTCGTATTTCCACATCTCCGCGTCCCTCCATAAAGGGCCGGCAACTTGGTTCAAGAGATATCATGTAGTAGCTCCCCATTGTGGTGAGTGGTACACACTCACGGCGGGTCGGATAGACTCGGGCGGGTTAAATTCTCGGGATATATAAGCCATGGATTAGCTATCCGTGATGCGAGTATCGTGTACCGATGACTCATTGCGGGTCCACATGACCTATGCGGGTGAAATAGTCCCTTGCGGGTGAAATAGTCCTATGATAGGTTGCATTATAACACATAGGGTGGTTGACCCTGGCACTGACACGGCCTTCATGTTTTGAAACGGTAGTGATTTCATTAATGAAAGGGTGCAGTGTGTTTATGACTTAAAGTGGAACAGTTGGTCTCATTGTTAAAAGCATAACTTAAAAGATAAAGATGATTGCATTACTCTCATGTTTGCAAGGTACAGTGTGCTGTTGTTTTGAGTTATCATACTTGCTTCCTGTTATATGTGAACTGTGTGATCTCCTTTACAGTACTTACTGTTTCACATACTTGGTACATTCTTCGTACTGACCTCCTTCGGGGGGCTGCGTTCATGCCGTAGGTTTATGTACGCAGTTTGGTGATCTGCAGGTGTAGGACCCTGCTCCGAGTTTTTGGATAGCTCCATCTGTTCATGAGTTTATCATTTTGGTATAGATCCTTCATTACTGCTTTGTATGCGATTATGGGTACGGGGCCTTGTCCGTCATAGTTCATAAAACTCTTAAGTGCCGTATTCATATGTGGGATTGGACTCGTGTACGGTGTAGTGCCTTTTGTTATGTATATTATATGGCAGCCTTGTCGGCTTTGCCCTTGCATGTTCGTTGGTTTTAAAAAAAACGAGGTGTTATTTAATTCCGCGGTTTACTTGTGTCAGTTAGGTAGAAGGGTGCCCAGGTAGGGCACCAGTCACGGGCCCGGGGTTCGGGGCGTGACAGTAGTAGTAGACATAGAAAATGGAAGTTTAACATATTTACCAAACACACAGGTCTGACAAACAGAAGAGTCCAAAGGTCTATTACAAGAAATTAAATTATTCTTCCTAATATGGTTAAAAAAGGGTGCCCCCGGATATCCCAACCGATTGTGCCATATACTAGGAGAGATGGAAGATTACAACTCCGAGACACCGAACAAATTCCCTAGGACTGCTATAACTGGCATAATATAGACCACGAAAAATATGAAGGTGTAGGAGAGATGGCTGCAAATGTGGAAGGTATGACCCTGCAATTGGTGGAAACAGATGTGATGGGATATAAGTACCTCGTGCTATTACATCTCATGAACGGTATCCCCGTCTGAAAATCCTTCACAGAAAAACCAAACAGATCAAAATTCACAGAAACACTATTGTCAGTGGTAAAACGTCTAACAGATACCAGGTTTTTAATCAATTATGGTGCATGTAAGACATTCTTTAATTGTAATGGTGGATGGGGAGATTATAGTTTTACCTGACCAACACCACGAATTGGAATCTCTTGTCCACTGCCAATAATAATATATTTATTACCACTCATATTTAAATAAGATGAAAGATTACCTTGAGATGTGGTCATGTGTGACGTCGCCCCTGTATCCATATACCACGATTCATCTAAAATATTTAGATTCATGTGACTCATGGCTTGTTCAATATCCGTTGGTGCATATCCGACAGAAGATGGTGCCTGAGCTGTAAAAACATGTTGTGGACGAGAACCGAGAATCCCGGATTGGCGGTTGGAAGGAGGAGGTCGGGCCCAAAAAGAGGTCAGAAATGGACATGGTGGGGCAGCCCACTATGGGGCCTGTGCCCACGCGGTATCGCCCATCGCCGTGGCATCGCTCGAACACTACCATCGCCACCGCCATCGCACTGGTGCTTCTGCCACCGGCGGTGGTTTGTCCCCCACCCTGTCCACGTCCCTTTCCACCATTATTTTTTTCTTTATTATTTCTATTTGAACCCCGTTTTTTACCATCATTTTGACAATTATTTTGGCCACCAAAACCAGAATTTTGGGATTCCAGATCATTAGGAAAAGAGTTGGTGGAGACAAGAGCGGTTCCTGCTGTGGTTGCTCCCGAGGATGCCTGCTTCACTTTTCTTGTTTCTTCAAGAATTAATCGTGAACGAGCCTCATAAAAGGGAGGTAAGGGATTGCTTTGTTGAATAAACGTTGCAACACTATCATAGTGTTCATTCAACCCCGCAATCAATTGAAGAACCAACCTTTGATCCGTCACGGGCGAACCAACGTTGGAAAGTTGATCTGCAACGACTTTCAATTCTTGACAATAGGCGGAGATGTTGGAAAAATCATTCAATTTAATATTCGTAAATTGGTGTTCAAGATAAATGACCCTAGACATTTTGTTATCTTGAAAAATATTTTCTAATCTTTTCCACGCCTTTTGAGCCGTAGAATTGAGTCGTAGTATGGTATGAAGAAGATCATTCGATATAGTGCCACAAATTCATTGAAGGACAATAGCGTCAATGCGAGACCATAATTTCTTGTCCACCGACGGTGATTCGGACGGAAGAATATGGTCAATCACCTCATAAACACGACAGTGAATCTTAAATAGTTCTGCCCATGAGGTATACTGCCCTTTCTCCATCTCAAGAGTGATGAGAATGAAGTTCTTGACGTTATTAACGGCAAGAGCAGGATGAAAGGTTTATTTTTTGGCCATAATTTCCACTTAGAACTAAAAGATGATGAGAAATAGATGGTGTTTTAATGAAAGTGAATGGTAGAAAAACAAATTCTAGCCGATGGGGTAGTGGTTGGCTAGGGTAAGGTAATGATTTAGGTTTAGGATTTTCTAAACCAGTGGCTGAGAAATAATGGGAAAAGAAAGGTTTAGGTTTTGTGACTAAACCTTAGTTTGGCCGAAACAGTAGAGGGAGTAAGGAAAACTCTCGGCTAAGGGAAAAGAGAGAAGAGAATTAGGACAAGGATCTTTAGGATAATGATATCATGTAGTAAATGATTTCTTGGTTGATCTTATTTCAATAATACAAATATATACAATATTTCTAGACTTAAATTATGAAAGACTAATCTTCCTTACTAAATATAAGAGATACTAATTAATTACAAATCTATTCTAATTAATATGTACAAATATCTCTAAGAATAACATGTAATTATTCATATCACATCTCATATGTAGAAGCGGATGCAACTTTATTTAATGGATTCAATTACATTCCGTATTTTACATAGGGAAAATGAATTATATGTAAAAAAGAAAATGAATAATATATTAACATTTATTAAATTTGAATTCATAATTTCAAAAGTATGATATGTTTAGTATTTCCTTTATCTTAATTTGTGTGATACTATTTATTTGAACATATAATGTAAGATTTTTGAAACTTGCAATTTAAATTGAATTTATACCTTATTTGTGAATCATCTCATTTAAAATAAAATTATGTTGAAATATAAATTAAAAAAAAAATTGTGACAGATTAAAAAGTAAAGTGTCATATAAATTAGGCAGAAGGAATAGTAAAACTCTTAGAAGTTTAACTAATTAAATTAAAATTCTGAATTCGTTTATACGGTGATATGTAACCGTAATAATTTGCCATTCTTGACACTAAAAGATATCTTAGATTCTTTTTTGGTACTTTGGGGTCTCTGTCTGTGTGAATGAGAGCAGGGTTACTACAACCGCATGTTTTGGAGTGTTGTCTATTCTCTCCTGATGATTAGATTTTGGTGCCCCTAGCAATTGACGGCTTTCTTTGTAATTTTATGTGACCCTTTGTGAAGTTATATTTTAGTTATACAGTGTGTAGTTAAAGTTGCTAAGTAGCTTCCAAATCATTTTAAGTACTCATGGGTTGTGCTAGCTGCTTTTGGTTTTAAAATTTACCCTCAACTTACCACAAAGAGGAAGATGAAATAGGTTGAATGTTTATTAAGCGATTGCAGTAAATTAGTGAGAATAGAATTAGTACTCCCTCGCTTTCTGAGATTCAATGTAACGACCCGCTCGATCGTTATGAGCTTTTCATCTGCCTTCCTAAAATATCTCTCGTTCAGTGCTCACCGATAGTTGCTGCGCGTGGAATTCATGGGTAAGGGTAACCCTTAATCATTGTAGGAAGTTGATCAATCGACTTGAGGGATTTTTGGAAGCATGTCTTCGCTTCGGCGAGGACCGTACCGCTCCAGCGAGCCCACACTTGCGGAGTAATGGTCCTCTCCGGCGAGTGTCCTGAGTTTTAGTAAACTCACTTCGGCGGGGGGTCTTTCCGCAGGAGCAGAACCACGTCAGTGCCAGCGGACATCGATGAACAAACCTAATTTCAAATTTCCTAAAACCCCCAACATCAAGCCTCACTTCCTCAAACTCATTATAGGAACTGGGAGGCTAGGTGGGAAGGAAGTTTTCAAGAGTTTTGGCATTAAATGCTTTGGGGTAAAATTTATTAACCCTATAGATGGACTGACGCGATAAATTTAAGGGGAGATGACATGGCGTATGTTATTTGCAAATGACATAGTCTTGATTGATGAGACTCGCAGCGGAGTGAACTCTAAGCTGGAGGTTTGGAGAAAAACTCTGGAGTCTAAAGGGTTCAGGCTGAGTAGGACCAAGACATAATACTTGGAGTGCAAGCTCAGTAACGAGAGCGACCATGAGACAGGCGTGGAGGTGGGGCTTGGTACTCAAGTCATTCCAAAGAAAAGAAGCTTCAAGTATCTCGGGTCTATTATCTAAGGGAATGGAGAGATTGATGACGATGTCACATATCATATTGGTGCAGGGTGAATGAAATGAAGGCTCACATCTGGAGTCTTGTGCGATAAAAATATGTCACCAAAACTTAAAGACAAGTTCTATAGGTTGGTGGTTAGACTGACTATGTTGTATGGGGCAGAGTGTTGGCCAGTCAAGACTTCACACATTCAAAAGATTAAAGTTGTGGAGATGAGTATGCTGAGATAGATGTGTGGGCATACAAGGAGGGATATGATTAGAAATGATAATATTCGGGACAGAGTGGGAGTGGTCTCGCTGGAGGATAAGATGTGGGAAGCGAGGTTGAGATGGTTCGGGCCTGTGCAGAGGAGAGACACAAATGCCCCAGTGCGGAGGTTGGCTATGGACATGTTCATGAGGGGTAGAGGTAAGTCGAAAAAGTATTGAGGAGAGGTGATTAGACGAGATATGGTGCAGGTGCAACTTATTGAGGACATGACCTTAGATAGGGGGTTGTGGATGAGAAATATTAGGGTAGAAGGGTAGTAGGTAGTTGAGTGTACTCCTACTTATGCTTACATACTGGTAGTTGTAGTGTTATTATTGTAGCCCTTCTTAGACTATCATACTAGTAGGTGCAATATTGTTTTATAGTCTCATATCATTTTATTTTTGCTGTTGTATGTTCTTTCGTGTACTTTATTTATCTTATTTACATGCGTTAGTTACTGCTACTTTTTTTGGAATGCTTTATCATAGTTTATTCGCTTTTGTTACCATCATTTTCATACTGCTTTAGATTTCTTGTCCAGGTCTGATTGTTTCTCTTGCATTACTTGTGCTTATGTTTTGTCTTGAGCCAAGGGTCTTTCAGATTTAACATTTCTACCTACCAAGGTAGATGTAAGATCTGTGTATATTCTACCATCCCCAGACCCTACATTGTTGGATTTCACTGGGTATGTTGTTGTATTTATGGTTCTTAAGCTTTCAAGTTGTGTTTTAATTGTGGAAACTTGGGTGGGAAAGATGAGTTTTGATGTAAAAGCCCTAAATATTAAGAGCTTGTTTTCTTAAATTAAAGACTAGAGTTTTGAAATGATTTTACTGATTTTAGTCATAAATTAAGTGGGGGGAAACAACTACTAAGTTGATTATATAAAAGGGGGATTTTCTTATAAAATGACAGTTTTGGATAAATCGATAAGACTGACGCTAGGTTGAGTAGGTAATGGACATGATGGACTTGAATGGTTCCTTTTTGGAACGAGCAGCGTTTATTCTGTTAGAAATAGCCTTATGTGTTGATTTTATGTGTGTAAACCTAGGACATCTACGTGTTTGCTTGGGGTATGGCCATCCAATACACGTTTAGAAGAACTTTGCAGATTGGAGTTTGTGGCATCCGTTCGACAATAAAGTAGGCTACAGTTTCTTTCTTGTAGACTTCGATAGGAGTACATAGTAGCTATAAGTGTTAAGGGGTATTGGTCATGTTCGGGGGTCCCAATTTAGCGGTTGTGATGAATTCTTGGGTGAGTACCGGTATATAAATGCGAAAATGGTAATTTGAGGAATCGATTTTAAGCCGATTCTGATTGCTGTTATTTGACTTGTCGCCATTATTTAAGATTTATGTGCTTATTCATCACATTGTTTCCTAAGGGTAAACTAATATATCAGAAAATACATGTTTCGTAGGCTTGTAGCCATGTTTGACATCTTATTATTGATTTACTGGACATGTATCCATCACTCTACACTTCGTTCAAATGCTTGTACTCTTGATTGATAATACTAGTAATACCGACTGTATTGATTGTGATGATTTCATGATGTACTCATATACATATAATTCATACATATTATACTGGAATGGAACTATTGAGATACTGTTGAAAGAGGATTGAGAATTCGTTTGTTGGATATGGTACATAATAAGTATCATGTAGAGCAATGTCTAGCCCAGAATTAGCTCAATGAGCACCTTTGGGCGGTGCTTTCTCGATACGACTCAACTATGATACGAGAATGATGACAGATGGTGACCTTACAACCACACAGCAGGTATCCGATGGGATCAGATGGGTATATGGACCTCATGAGTCCCACATGAATCACATGACACATATTGCAGGAGCGTATGTATACCGAATACATATAGTCATTGCATATATACATATCATTTGCATTACATTCATTCATACTCTAGTATGTATTTGGTGTTGTGTGTACTCAGTGTTGTTGATTTCTAGTAGACCTTATGATTTAATGAGTTGTGTTAGAGAAACATTGGTTCCGAAAGATGTATGGAAATTTATAATGTGTTAATGATGTATAAACCCTTATACAGTGGGTGGTTGTTGAGTAATCGCAACGTTTTGGGATGACTATCGATAATTTAAGTGTCTTTTCAAAATTAATTACGCAATGTCATATCGTATTAGAGTCGTAAATACTTAATTGTCAAATTATCATCTAGGTTAAGGATAATATGTGTGTATGTGTGCTTCTTGGTAATTGATAGTACTATTTAGCGAGTGTCTAGCAAGACTTGTTGAAGTGTCACTGTAGTGTGTATTGACTTGTATGCTAAGTGCATGAACACTTCCTTCCCAATAGTTAGTGTGTGTAAGGCGTATACTAATACTTGGGCTGAAAGGAGAACGTTCAAAGGTACTAATAAATAGCATTCCCGTGAATGTGTAGTGTCGTAATGAAACCAGAAGACGAAGGATGACAAGATTGTAATGTGGTTGTGGTTAACTTACTTATTTAATGGGTTCGGACGAGAAGTGGATTAAACATGAATATGACTTAGGCAGGGTGTTAGATCACTGGCTGTCAAGGAAAAAGTCCTTATATGCTAAGTGCGTTAAATGAATTTGAATGTAATTAATTCTTTGTTTGAGTTGAGTGAATTGTATGCTTTATGTGTTAGTATGTGGTTAAGGTAGATTAAGTAACTGTTATACTGCCTAGAATAACACCTACTTGTAGAGTCCATTTGATATTTATATCTGTTACATGACTTCCGTCGTTGTCGGTCTATGGTGCCTATGGTACTCATGCTACGCTTCCTGCATCTTTTACGTGAATGCATGTATACGGTCTATTCAGGTTACAGCTTGGAGCACAGGAGAGCTAAAGCGGACTATTCATTCTCTCGGTAGCCTTGGTCTCCAAGCCAACCCTTTTCATTCAGGGTGGCGTTGTTATTAATTCCTTCATTATATTGTATCGTAGAGTCCTTGTACTAGTGACACCAGGTTCTGGGTAGCAAACTATGGTATTTAGTGAACTATGTAACTTTCAAAAGAGTATTGTTATATATAAGTGTATCTTTCATTACTTCCGCATTTAGGCTGATAATTTTCTATGTTTAAGGCTAGTGGTTATCTTATGGGTTAGTGTAGGTGCCCTCACAACACAAATGAGATTTGGGTTGTGATAAATTGGTATCAAAACTATAGGTTAACCGGTCTCGCAAGTATAAGGATAGTGTTTAGTAAAGTCTGGTTGAGTCAAATTGGTATCTGGTTGAGTCAAGTTGGTATCTAGCCGATTTCAATTGGTATCTAATCTTGGCACTCTATTGGAGTGGATCGTGGGTGGAAATCCTGTCTGAAAGTTATCAAGCAAAATCAGAGGATTAGCCTAAGTCTGAAATTTCTGTTCTGGTTCAGGCATCTCTCCCCAGCGTATTTTTTCCCGCAACTGCGGAGCTACACCAACGAAAGGTGGGGGTCGTAGAAGCGTGACCCCAATTGTTAGTCTGAGACCACCTCGCCGATCATGTTCCGCCTCATCGAAATCTCACATGCGGATATATTTCTATCGTAGTGGATAATCGTGTCTTGAGTAAAGCTCTCCAATGCTCGCTCAAGTGCGCTAAAGAGGACCATCGTCGTTACAGTTGAGTCCATCGGTGTGAGATTCTTTTTGCGGAAGCGTGTCTACACCAGCGGAACTCACTCTCGCACCTGCGAGATAACTGAGCAGAAACCAATGAGGTCTGCCCTGTTTTCCTTCTTTCAACCTGTGCAAACATAATTCATGCAAAAATATTTCAAACAAGAGGAAAACCAACAAAATGATTCAAAATACCCAAATATCCAAACATTCATCCACCAAAACGAAATATAAATAATGAAAACAAGAATCCAAATTGTTCAACAAGCCAAGAACTAGAAATGTTTGTAAATAAAATCCCGAGAAGGGCTAGGAATCATTGTTAAGAAGATCTCAACCCCACTGTCTCGAACTCTAGACCTCACCACCTCCCTCTGTGTTGTTGTTATCCCCACCGAATTCGCATTCGACATCGGTTTGAAAGGAGTACCTCTCATCATCATCCTCGTCTTTGATCGGGGGCGCCCCATTGTGATCCAGAAGTTTGAACATGCCTTTTATACCTCTTGACACAGTCACCAGCAGCTTACCCCTTAACTTGTTCTTTTTCTTCTCTTTCTTGAAGCTCAGGCGGAGCTTACCATGGGTCTTAGCCACATCCGTATATGCAGTCTCTAGGGTTTCAACTGAAGTTTTTAGGCCCTTCTATGCGTCCAGGTACTACTTCATTTTCTTTTGAGTGAAGTAGCTATAAGAGGCACCCAAAGTACTAGCCTCGATGGGAGGCCTAGGAAGTCCAACAATCAAATCTCGGATGTCCTGCAATTGAGAGCCCATGGCACCAAAGGGTCCATATGTCTGCGACTGTGAAATATCTTTCTCTCCCTCGTCGTCATCACCCATATTCACCTTCACTTTTCTCTTCTTAATCTGTACTACACTACCCTCTCCCAATACCTTCAAGGGATGAAAATCCCATCATGATGAACCCATTCATCAGTAGGATGATCCGGCACAACTCAGTAATCAGATATGGAAACATCAAACTTGACCCATCTCGAATCAGGTAGTCCCTCCAGTACTGAATAATATGGTAACCCACATTCACTGAACATCCTCTAATTATAAGCAATCATCAGGGCACAGACATACGTACAATCAGAAATATTACTCGAAGGATGTACCCAACGGGCAATGATATATTGCCACCTCTTTGCCTCAACAGTGAAATAAGTGTTCTAAATCCCAGTCTTCTTGTCAATCCAAGTAATCTTACCCTTATCCTTCTCTGCCACCAGCTTCGAGACCATCCAAACACCATTACCGCACATATTTCTTACCTCCATCTCCTCCACATGGTGATTAGGCAGGTTATAGTGGGCATTAATCACCTCATTCCCAATCTTCACCATGGTGCCCCGTATCATAATCTCAGGATTAGGCTCTGTAAACCTCACCCATTTGAGGTTAGCATAAAATGCTCTTACCCAGTTTTCATTAGACTTACAAGAATTCTGAGCAAAGCAGCTCTAACTTATTCTTACTAAACGATCATGGAATTCGGGGATGCGCTCTTCCATATTGTGCATGTCGATCCCTCTCCCCTTAGTAGCTTCTTATCCCTCAAATTAGCGAAGTATTGATGTTAGCAGTCCTGGGATATGAATCGAACTGTATCATAACCAACCTCGGGCTCTTAGTCAACAAGTCTGTGGGCCTGAACAACATTCTCATTTTGGTCAATTTCTACCAAAATATATATGCGGTGTTCAAATTCAAGTTAGTTCGGTCATAGATTCAAGTTCAATATGTTATTACATGCCTAACAATCCAAAGAAACAAAAATCGACCCGAGTCGACCTATGCAAAGCTACTGTTTTGACTATCCCAAAGACACAAAAATCGACCCGAGTCGACCTATTCAAAGCTACTGTTTTGACTATCTTTGTTCAAGTTCTACTTATGTGGAATAGGTGTCGCATGAGCGAGACCGCTCCAGCAGAAGAATTTCCGCACCCGCGTGATTCGAATTTTTCATGACAGTTCTTTCTGCGCATATTTGTAGTGCATCAGTAGACCCGCTTCTGCAGAACTTATTCACATAAGTGAGGTCGTCATACTTATATCAAAACCCAGTCAGAATTTCCCCCAAAAGTATGACAAAAACATCTTCTATATTTGACCCTATGTGAGCATGAATGATGAATAAACCCCTACTAGATGACAATTTCAATAGATCTACGGAGATTCAACCACCAAACCCCACAACACTCACCACTAGAAGTTTATGACTCTTGCACACAAAATTCCTAACCTACAAGCATGGATATACTCAAAAATATATTCTAATTGTTCATAGAGTGAATGGTTGCGAAGAACTTACCGTGTGATAGTGATTGGAGTTAGTATGTCAGTTGAAAAAGCTTCTTCGTACCTTGGTTTTGCACAGCTTCTCAAGTTAGGGTTTGGGTGATTGGGGAGTGGGAAAATAATAGGAGTAGAGAGTAATTTTTGTGAGTAATTGGAAATGGGAATAGGTGAAATCATGGAGATTTGGAGAGATATTTTGGGGGAGTGTAACGTTGGGGGTATAGGGAAAGAGGGAAAAGTTTTAAGCTTTTGACTCTTGGGAGTCTGATGATTTACGCTCTTGTGGACTAATATTCACTCTCACGAATGCACAGGCATGACCAACTAACCCGCCCTTATGAGATGTTGACCACCATATTCGATCGGCTTTGGCGGCAGGTCCTACATGTGTGTGTATGCACCCCTACGAATTTATATTCCACCTCTGTGCATACTCTGATTTGTTAAATTGACCGCTTTCATGTATGTGTCCCCGCATCCGTGAGTGTGCACCTACACATAATTCCTCACTTGAATGATGTCTATTTGAAACCATCTTTCTTTCAAGGAGTATTTGTTATGCTGGGTTTGACTGAAACTTACCTTTCGGTCCTTATATATCCCTTACGAAGTGTCAGGACACCGTGATTCTTTTACATTGTATGTTCCTTTACCAAATTCAAATTTACTGAACCCGTAGGTACATATAATCTACAATTTAGTAGTACTTATATTTAAATGACATGTCGTAACCTGTGACAGCGTGACCGATGGCATGAAGCCATACTCTGATACTTTGAGCCGAAATTTTCCAAATGAATTGTATTCCCAAAGGGTTACGATTTTAGCAAATGAGTTCTATTAACTAGTCCGTGTTGCTCATAATGCGAACTACCTTATAAATCTGAGTTTGCACTGTAAAATTATGTCCTTGAGGAGAAATATCATTTCTGGTTATTGTTATACGTGCTCGAGAAGAATTCTCGTGGGGCTACACCCCAAATTCCATACCAGATCTGTGAGCTTTTTTTTCACTACTCTCTGTTCGAGGATGAATATTTGTTTAATTGATATCTGTTGTAACGACCCGCTTGGTCATTATGAGTTTTTCGCCTACCATTATAAAATATCCATCGTTCAGTTTTCACTGATGGTTTTTGCACATGGAATTTATGGGTAAGGGTAACCCTTAATCATTGTAGGAAGTAGATCAATCGACTTGAGGAATTTCCGAAAGCCTGTCTTTGCTTCAGCAATGACCATGCTGCTCCAGCGAGCCCGCGCCAGTGGAGTACTGGTCATGTCACGTCCCGAACCCCGGGTCCGCGACTGGTGCCCTACCTGGGCCATCTATTACCCTCACACCCCATGTAACACACAGGCGAAAATAAAGTAAGAAAGACAAAACATTATTTCAACTGGCCAACCAAACATATTTATATATATATATAACTCCCGCAAGTCCAGCCCACATATGAATACATACCTCTAAGAGTTTGGACAAAACAACTATGATGGGACAGGGCCCCGCCATACCCCTGAATGTATATAAACCTACAACAACAGGGATCTGTACCAAAAGATAAGCCTCCGAAGTAATGGAGCTTTAAAAAAACGAAATAAGGATCCTAAGAGCGAGGATCAACGAACTGCGTACCTACACCTGCGACATGAAACACAGCCCCTCGAGGAAAGGGGGTCAGTAGGAAAAATGTATCAAGTATGTGAAACTGAAAGTACTGTAAATGAGATCATAACAGTCCAAAATATAACAGGAAGCAAGTATGACAAATCAAATACCAGTACAACTGTGCCTTGTAAACATGAGAGAAATGAGAGTCAACTGTACCTTGTAAAATATCCCCCTTTTAAAAGTAAAATCCACCGTGCCATTTCAAGTTATGAAATAAATATCATTTCAAAATATGAAAGACATGTCAGGGTCATTCGCCCTCAGAATCATTATGCAATCCTATTCATGGGAATTGAACCCGCATGGGAATTAAAACTGCATGGGTCTTATGGAACCGCAATGAATATATGTACACGATACCCGCATCACGGAGAGATAATCCATGGAATGTGTCCTGGGAATTGAACCTGCATGAGTCCTTCAGACCCGCAGTGAGTGTGTACCATCTCACGTCATGAGAGTTACTCCATGAAGTATATGACGTCCCGGGAATTGAACCCGTATGAATAATATAATGTTGTCGGCCCTTTAACGAGAGACGTGGTGATGTGGGAATAATACACTTGCACGAATAGCTATCATGAGCAACCATATGCAAGTTAAATCATCTTTGACTCTCATTAGAATAAAATGAAAGAACTATCAATTTGGAAAACTCAAGGCATTTATCATGTCATGTAATATCAGGGAATTGAACCCAAAGTACTATGTACATCCATTTATAAAAAAAAGAATCACATCATGCAATATTAGAAAATTGAACCCCAAAAGTACTATGTACGTCCACCGTACATCCTTTCATTTTAAAACAACCAAGGCAATACCATGCCTTCCTTTTAAAATGACCAAGACAATACCATGCCTTCCTTTTTAAAGTATCCATGTACGTCCGCCGCACATTCTTTCCTTTATAAACCACAAGACACTAGCACTTGTAGTATCAAGGCACTTTCACTATTAAAAACAAGTTACTTACACTTTTAAACTCAAGTAACTTATTCTTTTCAAATCAAGTAACCTATACCTTTAAATCAAGTTACTTCTTCTTTCCCAAAATCAAGTCATTTATACTTCATATAAATCAAGTCTCTTATACTTCATCTTATCAAATCTCATATACTTTCAAGTAAGGTCTCATATACTTTCAAGTAAAGTCTCATATACTTTCAACTAAGTCACATAACTTTCAAATAAATCTAGTCTCATGACTTTCAAATAAATCAAGTCTCATTAGAGTTGTAACCTAGCAAGATCAACTCGACTTCAATGCTTACTAAACACTCTTATCAACATCTACCATAAGACTTGGTAAGGACTTATGAACCATTTAGACATGTCATAAACATAGAATCAACAACATGACTACCCTTAACTTCTAAGAGTAGAATAACTTACCTTTTTATAAAACCCAAAGTACTATTAATGAAATAGATAGAACCACTTCCTTTCTAGACAAACCAACTAGAACCATGTACTTCCGCCGCACATCTTTTCCATTATAAACCCCAAGACACTAACACCCGTAGTATCAAGACACTTTCCACCTTTAAGATCAAGTCAAGTATACTTTTTAAATTCAACTCAAGGCTTTAAAATCAAGTAACTTCTACTTTCAACATTAAGGCACTTATTCTTTTAAATCATTGTAAACACCACAATGAAATCCGAATTCGTTTAAAATCCTCATTTGGAAATCCAATACACTTTATCAAGTATCATTTTATAAAGTTCATGCTCAAAGAAGATATGAAGAGTTCACATACCTTTTAAGCTATTCCACACGCTAAGTAGAATACGCCACTCGTAGAATGTCAACCTATAATGACAATAATACTTCTATCAATTCTAAGCTTTCTAAGGTAGAATAATACCAAGTAAAATGTCTCTTATTTTACGGAAAATTAGGCAGCACTTCCCCTGTTTCTACGTACTTTTCCACTTTTTCCAAAGCCTAATTTCAACACCAATCAAGCCACACTTAAGGGCACAATCAACAGTTAACCAAAGGGGATTACACGCCTAACTTGACGTGTAAAATTCAGCCCCTTAATCTACCAAACAGCCCACTAAAATCAGTTCATAGTCCAATGTAAAAACAGTCCTTTAGTCCGCTAAAACAGTCCACTAATACAGTTCTTTAGTTGGTGCTTTTGGCCAATTACTACAATAAAAACTGTCCAGTTTTCGGCTAGCATGCCAAAACTCTTTCCATAACTTCTTATACTCCAACTTATATTCCAACACTTTTATATGAGTTATATTAACTTGTTAACAACAAGATTCCTTTTAATCACAAGTCCATCCATTAACCACTACAACATGTAATATCTAGTTACCTTAAAAGGACAAATGATCCTTACCTCAAATATGCCCAAAAACAATCCAAGTTAAAATTCGATCCTTAGCATATCTTAGCTCTTATTCGTCAAGTTCCAATCCACAATATGAAACCCTTAGAAGCTCATAACCAACATCTCTTCAAGTTTCAACACCAAAGTTGAAGAACACCTTAGGTTTTCAAGGTAACAACTCACGACTCAATGGGGTATTTCCGGGGTTTAAGGGGTTTTCTAGGCTTAGCACTCCACTAGGGATCTTAATCTTGAGTTTGAGGATTTATCATCAAGGATTGAAGAATTTTTTGTTCTTGGATTGGGCCTTGGACGAGAGCTCTTAAGGAGAGGGGTATATTTTTGTCTTGTGAAATATGGCTAAGTGTAGATGAAGTCTTGCACCCTCTATGTGTATATATAATGTAGCCCAAGTAGTGAGATCAAGACAAGTGTATGGACAATTGGATGTGGGACCCATGTCCACTTGTCCTCCTTCAGCAAATATCTAAGTCAAATAGTCAAGCCAAGACAAGTGGGGGGAGGGGGTGACACGTGTCACCCTCCAATTTGTCAAAATTATTTCATCACCAAAACTATCCATATTTGGTCAAAATATTTCAAAAACTTGTGGGTCCCACAAAAATGTAAAAAATTTCGGTGGGCCCCACATGACCAAATCCGAGACTTGAAAACCCAAATCTTCATTCCAATTAATAAATATTTTTCCTTCACGAGGCTCGGAAGATTTTTCCTTAGGAAAAAATAATCTTTCTTTCGTTCCAATTCTAACGTCTTATTTTCTCACGTACGCTCTCATATACATGTCTTGGAACTACGGGGTGTAACAGGTCCGCTCCGGTGAGTGTCCTGAGTTTTAGTAGACGTTCTTCTGCGGTTTCTTATTTCCTAAAACCCCTAATTGAGCCGCACTTCCTCAAACTCATTTCAACATCTTGAAGGCTCGGTATAAAGGTATTTTTCAAGAGTTTTGACATTAAATGCTTTGGGGTAAGATTTATTAACCCTATTTATGGGTTTTAAGCTTTCAAGTTGTGTTTTAATGGGGGAAACTTTGGTGGGGAAGATGAGTTTTGATGTAAAAGCCATAAATATTGGGATCTTGTTTTCTTAAATTAAAGACTTGAATTTTGAAATAGTTTTACTTATTTTAGTCATAAAATAAGTGGGGGGAAACAACTACTAAGTTGATTATTGTGTTTTGAAACTAACTTCCTATAGGGAATAAAAAGGGATTTTCTTATAAAAATGACAGTTTAGGATAAATCGATAAAAATGGCGCTAGGTTGAGTAGTTAATGGACATGATGGACTTTAATAGTTCTTTTTAGACCGGACATCTTTTATTCCGTTAGAAATAGTCTTATGTGTTGATTTTATGTGTGTAAACCTAGTACATCTACATTTTTGTTTGGGGTATGGCCATCTGATACACGTTCAGAAGGACTTCACTGATTTGGAGTTCATGGCACCCGTTTGGCAATGAGGTAGGCTACGGTTTCTTTCTTGTAGACTTCTATATGAGTACGTAGTAGCTATAAGTGTAAATGGGTATTGAGTGTGTTCGGGGTTCCCACCTTAGCGGTTGTGATAAATGCTGGGGTGGGTACTGGTATATAAATGTGAAGATAGATGATTTGGGGAATCGACCTTAAGCCCATTCTGATTGTTGTTATTTGGGCGTGTCGCCATTACTTTAGATTTCTAGCTTATTCATCACATTATTTTCTAAGGGTAAACTGATATATCAAAAAATACATGTTGCGTGGGCTTGTAGCCATGTTTGACATTATATTATTGAATTACTAGACATGCATTCATCACTCTATACTTCATTCAAATGCTAGTACTTTTTGATAGATAATACTAGTAATACTAACTGTATTGATTTTGTTGGTTACATGATGTACTTATATCCATATCATTCATACATATTATATTCGCATGGAACTATTGAAATACTACTGAAAGAGGCTTGGGAAGCCGGTTATTGGATATGGTACATGATACAAGAGTGATGACAGATTATGACCTTACATCCACAGAATTAATTTTCGATGGGATCTGATGGGTATATGGATCTCATGAGTCCCACATGGGTCACATTACACCTACTGCAGGAACGTGTGTATATCAAGTACATATGTCTATTGCATACATACATTACATTTGCATTCATTCATACTCTAGTATGTATTTGCTGTTGTGTGTACTCAGTGTTGTTGATTTCTGGTAGACCTTGTGATCTTATGAGTTGTGTTTGAGAAATATTGATTTCAATATATGTCTTGAATTTGTAATGTATTTGTGATGTACAAACCCTTATACAGTAAATGGTTGTTGAGTAAACGCATCATTTTGGGATGACTATCGATAATTTAGGTTTCTTTTCACGATTAATTGTGCAATGTCACACCGTATTAGAGTCGTAAATACTTAATTGTCAAAGTATCATGTAGAGTAAGGATAATATGTGTGCTTGTGTTCTTCTTGGTAATTGACAGTACTATTTAGGGAGTGTCTAGCTAAGACTTGTTGAAGTGTCAATGAAGTGTGTGTTGACTTGTATTGCTAAGTGTGTGAATACTTCATCCCCATTAGTTAGTGTGTGTAAGGTGTATACTAATACTTGGGCTGAAATGAGAACGTTCAAATGGACAAATAAATAGCATGACCGTGAACGTGTAATGTCGTAATAAAACCAGAAGACTAAGGCTAGCAACATAGTAATGTGGTTGTGATCAACTTACTTATTTAATGGGTTCGGACAGAAACTGGATTAAATATGAATATGACTTAGGCAGAGTGTTAGATCACTGGGTGTCAAGGAAAGAGTCCTTCTGTGCTAAGTGTGTTAAGTGGATTTGACTGTAATTGATTCCTTGTGTGTGTTGATCAGTGAACTGTATGCTTTATGTGCCAGTATATGGTTAAGTTGGATTAAGTAATTGTTATACTGCCTAGAATATGACCTACTTGTAGAGTCAACTTGATAATTATATATGTTACGTGACTTCCGTCATTATTGACCTATAATGCCTACGGGGATACGTTGTGTACTCATGCTATGCTTGTTGCATCTTTTGCGTGGATGCATATACACAGTCTATTCAGGTTGCAGATTGAAGCACAAGAGAGCTAAGGCGGACTATTCATTCTCCTGGTAGCCTTGCTCTTCATCTAGTCAGGTTGTCCTTTTTCGTTCAGGGTGGCGTTATTGTTAATTATTTCATTACATTGTATTGTAAAGTCCTTGTACTAGTGACACCAGGTTCTGGGTAGAAAACAATGGTATTTGGCGAACTATGTAACTTTCAAAAGAGTTTTGTTATATATAAGTGTATTTTTCATTACTTTTGCATTTAGACTGATGAATTGTCTATGTTTAAGGCTAGTGGTTCTCTTACGGATTAGTGTAGGTGCCCTCACGACACAAATAGATTTGGGATCGTGACATTCAAATAGCATAAACTTTGATCAACATTTTAAGATGTATTTTTCACCAAATTGATGTGAGAAAATTTGCAACTTATAGTACTTTTCATGTAGTTTCAAATATATAAATTTTAATTTTAAAATATTAAGTTAATCTGATCTAAGTTAGCTTTAAATTTTAGTTAAATTGACTTTCAAAAAGCGAAAAATGTCATATAAATTGAGACGGATGGAGTATAACTTAAACACAGGTTTGAGCTATATATGTTTTGGTTTCTTCTTTTTTAATGATGTGTGCAAGTCACTTCTAGAAACTTTATAATTAAGTGTTTATATAATATATCTTGTGATTTGTAAATTATTTCCATTATGGAAAATGATCAATTTTGTTCTTACAATTTTAATTTTCAAAGGTGTTAATACCTATCTAAAAAATATTTTCTGTTGAAAAGGCATCTTAGCATATTTAAATATTTAAATATCTCTTTAAATTTTTTAGCAACATACAACTTTTGTCGCTAAATAATAAAAAATTATCGCTAATCCTATCTAACGTCTACTTAGTGATGGATATATAGTTATAGAGTACGAATTATTTAACGACACATTAACGGTGATTTTCTTACTTAATTCCTATTTTTTGAGAATTCATTTGACTATTACGACTGAATTGGCATGACTGATCCTTTGTTTAGTATTTTTGCGTCTAATCATATGTTAAAATATCAATTAGTTTAATGAATTTGTGCTAGCTCTTTCAAACAATGAGTCGCATATTTTGTTGAAATATAATGGGATTGAGTTTAACTCATCCCCAAAAACTTGCTCAAAATAGATTTTGTTTAATAATGGCAACGATTTCTAGGTCAGTATATTCGATCTCACCATTCCATGCATTGCTTCATCCAACCCATGATAAAAAGATGCACTTTCTCTTCTTCTCTCTTGATTTCCAAGATCATCCCCAGATTGCACTCGCACTTTTCACACTTGCAAGTCGGAATCTATTCATAGTTTGCCAATTCTTCTCATAGCTTGGTTAGTTTTTCATAATAATCCACTATAGTCCTTCCCTTCTGCTTGCACCCTGCAAGTTCTGCTTTCAGTTATTGCATCCGAGGTCTGTTTATAACAGCGAACCGCTCCGGATGCTCATCCATAATTCTTATGTTTCCTCTTTATGTGAGATCATTGAGCGAAGCATTGGTTTGATGGTGTTGTCAATTCACGACACCTACAAAGAGTTTATAGTCCACTAGTCTTCTAAGTCTGCTACTCTTCATTCGGCTTCTTGATCGTACCATCAACGAAGTCGAATTTCGTCCTTGCTCTTAGGGTCGTCCTCATGGATCGAGCTCATTCTTCGTATTCTCTCTTTTCAATTGGACTTGTATCACCACAATTTTGGGATTATCGTTTGATATACTGTCATATGGGGAGATTATTTTTCTTTGAATTTTGTGTTCTTCACCGGCGATTCCTTTATTTTTATAACTAAAATATTAATTATGATGTCCCATCAGATAATGTTATGCTAGAGGGAGTACCATCAACCAATTAATGTTTTCTAACTAGGAAAATAAAAGGCCTAAGTGTTATGCGCGGGCTAAAGGAATATTTACACAATAGGTCACATATAAAATCTCTACAATGAAAATTGTAATTAATAACTTAGTATAACTATTAACAAAATTATTATAGTAATAAATTTAGTTACATCAATTCTATCATCCTATAAAAAAGAATTTAAAGTATTCATGTGTATAATCTAAATTTTTAATAACTAATTCGGTGTGAATTTAAATTAGTCGGGCTCTAATATATATACCGATACGAAAAACAAAAAAAATGGACAGAATGAAAAAGACAAAGAACGGACCCGCAAGCACCTAACATTGTAACACTTTGCTATTATTGCTAGTTAATGGTTAAAGCTAGCTAAGTTGGAGTGAGTGAGAAATAGAGGGGAAAATAAAATGAAAGAAAAATTCTTTTCAAAGGAGCTTTGTACCATATCGGTGGTAGAAAGAAAAGTTATGTGCTTATATTAGAAAGCACTTCTTCTAGCTCTTAAAGGGTTGAGAAGAGGGACTCCCCTCGTGCCGTCGTTGCTCGGCTTCGGATTTGGACAAAATTATTATAGTAATAAATTTAGTTACATCAATTCTATCATCCTATAAAAAAGAATTTAAAGTATTCATGTGTATAATCTAATTTTTAATAACTAATTCGGTGCGAATTTAAATTAGTCGGGCTCTAATATATATACCGACACGAAAAATAAAAAAATGGACAGAATGAAAAAGACAAAGAACGGACCCACAAGCACCTAACATTATAACACCTTGCTGTTATAGCTAGTTAATAGTTAAAGCTAACTAAGTTGGAGTGAATGAGAAATGTAGGGAAAAATGAAAGGAAAATGAAGTTCAAAGCAAAGTTCATTTTCAAAGGAGGTTTGTACCACATCGGTGGTAGAAAGAGAAAGTTATGTGCTTATATTAGAAATCACTTCCTCTATCTCTTAAAGGGTTGAGAAGAGGGACTCCCCTCACGCCGTCGACGTCGCTCGACTTCGGATTCAAATTCTCTGATTGATTGATAATCTTTTTGGACCAAATTTATTTAATTTCAAATCTTCATTTTCTGAAAATATTTTTTAATTTCCGCCGGAAAAAGATTAATTGGTACTTAATTTTCGCGGAATAAAAATTAAATTTCCCAAACGTTTTTTTTTTCATTTTCTGAAAATGCTAAGTGGCCTTTTCGAACAGTCACCAACCTTTCGGAACAGTCACCACAGTCACCAACCTTTCCGAACAGGCACCTTCGATGCTAAATAAACTGAGGCAATGTCTTATTTTTAATACACTGAAAATAATTTCCTCCGTTGAAATTCTGCATTCTCTTTCACAAATAAAACTATTGAGTCTTACTGTGGTTCGTTGCCAACTTTGAGTTTATCGAAGTCGTCGGCGTTTGAAGTACCGCTACTCCTGCGACAGGTATATCCGTTTTATCCTGGGAGGAAGTAATCCATAACCTCGGGTACAGTGAGGGGATTAAATTCCTTAAGGACACACAGTGAATTCTGTGGTCTCAGATATTTTTCTTACTTTTTGCATTATTTCTTTTTCCAGTTTCTGGTTTTTCCGTTTTCTGATTTTGAACGCAGGCATACTAACAAGCTTAAGGAATTTAAAATTATTTCGTTTCAAGTATTTTGATTCGATTTGAAGAAATAAAATCTTCACCATTGTGTATTAATATGTTGCTATCAAAATTGATTCGGTTTGAAGAAATAAAATCTTCATCGTTTACTAAATTTTTCTATTGTTTCGTTTGCAAAAGAAATGGGAGACATGACTCCAGATATGAATGCTACTGTCTCACCAACCCCCGTGGTTGGTTCTACAAGCAATGTTGCGTCCTCCAACAGATCTTGCATCAAAGACTGCTCCGCAGAGGCTGAAAAATTCACCGGAATTGATTTCAAAAGATGGCAACAAAAGATGTTCTTCTATTTAACTACTTTAAGCCTCCAAAAGTTTATTAAGGAGGTCGTTCGGTTTCTTAATCAAAACCACGAGAATGAACGTTTTGTTGTAACTGAGGCATGAAAGCACTCAGATTTTTTGTGCAAGAATTATATTCTTAGCGGACTGGAGGATGATCTTTACAACGCCTATAGTAATATGGGAACATCAAAAGAACAATGAGATGCGTTGGAAAAGAAATATAAAACAGAAGATGCTGGATTAAAGAAATTCATTGCTGCCAAGTTTCTGGACTACAAAATGGTAGATGGAAAGTCTGTTGTTACTCAAGTTCAAGAGTTGCAGGTTATCATCCACGATCTCCTCGCTGAAGGTTTGGTGATTAGTGGGGTGTTTCAAGTTGCGGCAGTGATAGAAAAGTTGCCTCCTTCATGGAAGGACTTCAAAAATTACTTGAAACACAAGCGAAAGGAGATGACACTGGAAGATATCATCGTCCGATTGAGAATCGAGGAAGATAACAAGGAAGCTGATAAAAAGGCAAATGGGAGATCAACCATAGGGGGAGCACATATTGTTGAAACCGCTCCAACTAATCTGAAAAAGAGGGAAAAGGCATCGGGACCAAGGAACTATCCCAACAAGAAGAAATTCCAGGGAAACTGCCATAATTGTGGAAAAATTGAACATAAAGTTGCAGACTGTCGTGCTCCGAAAAAGGAAAAGAAGAAGGGTCAGACTAATATGATTGAAACAAACGAATAGGTTGATGATTTGTGCGCTATGTTGTCTGAGTGCAACCTAGTGGAAAATACGAAAGAGTAGTGGATTAACTTTGGCGCCACTCGCCATATTTGTGTTGTTAGAGAAGCCTTTGCTTCATATGCTCCCGCCGGGCCCGACGAGACCATATATATGGGGAATTCTGCAACGGCCAAAATTGAAGGTTATTGAAAGATACTACTGAAGATGACATCTGGCAAGGTGGTGACTCTTAACAACGTCTGTCATGTTTCTGAAATTAGGAAAAATCTAGTAGCTACCGGACTTCTAGTGAAGAATGGTTTTAAGTGTGTTTTTATTTCTGACAAGGTTGTAATAAGTAACAACGAGATGTACATAGGAAAAGGTTACCTCACAGAGGGCCTTTTCAAACTGAATGTAATGATCGTTGCCAATAATAATAAAGTTTCTGCTTCGTCTTACTTGCTTGAGTCAAATAATTTATGGCATTCACGTTTAGGACATGTCAATTATAGAACCTTGCGAAAAATGATTAGTTTGGAAGTATTGCCTAAGTTTGAATGCAATCAATCAAAATGTCAAATATGTGTTGAATCTAAGTATGTTAAACATCCTTATAAGTCAGTTGAAAGGAATTCAAGTCATTTAGACTTAATCCATACAGATATTTGTGACATGAAGTCAATCCCATCTCGCGGTGGAAAGAAGTATTTCATAACTTTTATTGACGATAGTACGCGGTATTGCTACGTTTATTTACTTAATAGTAAATATGAAGCAATTGAAGCATTCAGGCAATACAAAACTGAAGTTGAGACGCAACTTAACAAAAAGATTAAAATGATAAGGAGTGATAGGGGCGGTGAATATGAATCTCCTTTTGAACAAATATGTTTGAAATATGGCATTATTCATCAAACAACTGCCCCTTACTCGCCACAATCAAACGGAATTGCGGAAAGGAAAAATAGAACACTGAAAGAAATGATGAATGCCCTGTTAATAAGTTCTGGTTTACCCCAGAACTTGTGGGTGGAAGCCATTCTAACAACTAGCCGAATACTCAATCGAGTGCCTCATAGCAAAACAAAATCTATTCCATACGAAAAGTGGAAAGGAATGAAGCCCAATTTAGGATACTTCAAAGTGTGGGAGTGTTTGACCAAGGTGTAAGTTCCTAAACCCAAAAGGGTAAAAATAGGACCTAAAACCATTGATTGTGTTTTCATAGGATATGCCACAAATAGTAAGACATATCGATTTCTGGTTCACAAATTAGAAAATCCCGACATTCAAGTGAATACGGTAATTGAATCAGATAATGCTGACTTCTTTGAAACCATATATCCGTATAAAAAAGAATGTGACTCGTCTAGCAAAGAATCTAAACGACCTCGGGAAGAAACAAAGGAAAATGTTCCTGATGAGGAAAATCTAAGACGCAGCAAACGTCAAAGGACGTCTACTTCCTTTGGACCAGAATTTTGAACATTTTTGTTGGAAAATGAGCCTCGAACTTTCAACGAAGCTATGTCTTCATCGGAAGCTCAGTGTTGGAAATAGACAATCAATAGTGAGATAAAATCCATATTGAACAACCATACTTGGGAATTGATTGATCTTCCTCCAGGGAATAAACATTTAGGTTCCAAATGGATTTTCAAGCGGAAAATGAAAGCTGATGGTACTATTGATAAATATAATGCAAGACTAGTTGTTAAAGGGTTTAGAAAACGAGAAGGTCTTGATTACTTTGATACATACTCGCTGGTAACGAGGATTACATCTATTCGGGTGTTAAGTAGCGTTAGCCGTCGTGTACGGTCTTGAAATCCATCAAATGGATGTGAAAACAGCCTTCTTAAATGGAGAGTTAGAGGAAGAAATGTATATGGAACAACCTTAAGAGTTTGTAGTTCCGGGGAAAGAGAAGAAGGTGTGTCGACTTGTTAAGTCTCTTTACGGACTAAAACAAGCACCTAAACAGTGGCATGTAAAATTTGAACATACAATGCTGTCAAATGGATTCAAGATAAATGAGTGTGATAAATGTGTCTACATTAAAAATACTCTGAACCAGATCGTCATTGTTTGTTTGTATGTGGATGATATGTTGATAATGAGTAACGACATTGCTAACATAAATGCTACTAAGCGCATGCTTGCTAGTAAGTTTGATATGAAACTTAGGAGTTGCCGATTTAATTCTGGGAATTAAAATCCATAAGACTCCTCAAGGTCTAGCATTGTCTCAATCTCATTATATTGAAAAGTTGAAAAGGTACTTGAAAAGTTCAAGTATTTGTGCAAAGACGCCAATTGATATGAACCTTGCTCTTGCAAAGAATAAAAGTGAAAGTCATTCTCAATTGGATTATGGCAGAGTGTTGAAAAGTTTGATGTATATCATGAACTGTATGCGACCTGATATTGCGTGTGCTATAAGTAAACTAAGTCGCTACACTAGTAATCCCGACCATAATCATTAGCTGGCAATGAAACGAGTTTTGGGGTATTTGAAACATACTCAAAACTTTGCTTTGCATTATAACAGGTATTCTGCAGTTATTGAAGGATACAGTGATGCAAATTGGATCACCGGTTCAACTGAAACTAAATCCACAAGTGGATATGTTTTTACCATAGGTGGAGGAGCAGTGTCTTGGAAGTCATCCAAACAGACATGTATCGCTCGTTTTACAATGGAATATGAGTTCATAGCTTTAGACAAAGCCGGTGAAGAAGTTGAATGACTCCAGAATTTCTTAGAAGATATTTCATTTTGGCCCAAACCGTTGGATCCTGTAAGCATACATTGCGATAGTGGCGACAATAGGAAGAAGCGGAGGCGTTATGTACGGAAAGTTTAAATCACATCTGACGAAGACATAATATCGTTAGATAACTACTCTCTAGTGGAATTATCACAATTGACTATGTTAAGTCAAGAGATAATGTGTCGGATCCACTAACTAAAGGTCTAACTAGAGAGGTAGTTGAAAGATCATCGGAGGAATGGGGTATGGCGAGACAAGTCATCGTGACGGTAACTCTACCTAGAAGACTGGAGATCCCAAGATCTAGGTTCAAAGAGATCAAACACAGTCATTGATGACGGTTCAACATTGTCACAATAATTTTTTGGTCAATTCTCGTGATGAGACAATGTTCAGTACCAGGATAAAACATTACGGCTTTTTAATGGTTCCTAAGTTTGGTACGGGGTATATCAAATAGTGTATCTACGGGATGACACATTTAGGAATCACCTATGTAAGTGTGAAGTGTAAGCCGCTTCAAGGAGAATTCGTAAGGTCAATTCTCTACGCACTTATGAACCAGACAGTGTTCATGGCTGAAACGAACAAAACAATGAGAACCAAAGACGGTTAAAGGGTTAATTGTGTGACATGTGGTTGTCTAGGTATACACCAAAGATCGACGGTTCAAAGATATCAAATCTATCGATTGACCGAGTATATCCGATATATATTCACTACGGAAAGTTCAAAGAGAAATCTACCTATCCAGATGCGATTAATCCTTGCTTACGAATCACACATTTTTTTGTCATGCATGTTTTTCATCATATAGTCATTCCCCATTCACGGGGGATTGTTATATCTAGTTAATGGTTAAAGCTAGCTAAGTTGTACTCGATAGTTTTATTTGTGAAAGAGAATGCAGAATTTCAACGAAGAAAATTATTTTCAATGTATTAAAAATGAGACATTGCCTCAGTTTATATAG
The DNA here is from genome assembly GCA_029844215.1 of Przewalskia tangutica. NCBI lineage: Eukaryota > Viridiplantae > Streptophyta > Magnoliopsida > Solanales > Solanaceae > Przewalskia > Przewalskia tangutica. The sequence continues at coordinate 46,615,516 of CM056727.1, read as the reverse complement.
CCTCGAAGGTGCCTGTTCGGAAAGGTTGGTGACTGTTCCGAAAGGTTGGTGATTGTTCGGAAAGGCCACTTTGCCTTTTCGAAAAATGAAAAAAAAACGTTTGGGAAATTTAATTTTTATTTCGCGAAAATTAATTACCAATTAATCTTTTTCGAGCGGAAATAAAAAAAAATTCAAAAAATGAAGATTTGAAATTAAATAAATTTGGTCCAAAAAGATTATCAATCAATCAGATCCAAATCCAAATCCAAATCCAAAGTCGAGCGACGACGACGGCGCGAGAGGAGTCCCTCTTCTCAACCCTTTAAGAGCTAGAGGAAGTGATTTCTAATATAAGCACATAACTTTTTTTTTTACCACCGATGTGGTACAAAGCTCCTTTGAAAAGGAACGTTGCTTTGAACTTCATTTTCCTTTCATTTCATTGTGGTTCGTTGCCAGCTTTGAGTTCGTTGAAGTCGTCGGCGTTTTAAGTACCGCTACTCCTGCGACAGGTATATTCGTTTTATACTGGGAGGAAGTAAATCATAACTTCGGGTACAGTGAGGGGGATTGAATTCCTTAAAGACACAGTGAATTTTGTGGTTTCGGATATTTTTCTTACTTTCTGCATTATTCTTTTTTTTCAGTTTCTGATTTTTCCGTTTTTTGATTTTGAACACAGGCATACTAACACTTGCTAGTTGGTCCTGACTCCTGACTTGTGGTCCATCGGCGTATTATTGGGGCCAAAGCCAAACTGAGAGGTATACTTGTCAGAAAAACAGCGAATTCTGTTGTTGCACCTGCGCTTATTGCATGTGACTTGTCCCTTCCATTATTTGGTACATAACACCAAGGAGCATTGTGTGATCGATCCTTGAATTTGAGCATTGAGAATAAAAAAAATCTGATAGAAAACTAGCTAAGTCATACACAACATGATCGGAATTAGTGAGACCGTTAAGTTACATATTAAACACATTAAAAAGGAACAAAGATTAATGTGAAGAAGAAATTGCACGGTTTGGTCTTCAATTTTGTCCTTCAAATGGGTTGATATTTATTTTTTGTCCTATAAAATTGAACTTATAGCTAGTAGGGCATATATTTTTTAAAGACGCAAAGCATAACTTGTGAAATATTACAATGCAAAAATATAAATTTGGGTGAGTTGAAAAAATTATTTGCTTTAAGGGGCAAAAATTAGTGCAAATAACCCTAATGTGAAAGGATGTCAGCCCATTTACATTAGTAATTTAAAGCAGGAGGAGATAGTCTAAAGATGGAGGAACTTTTAGCGGAATTCATTGACTTGCCTCTGTTTTGCGTGTCATTTTTTTTTTTTTGGCCTTTGGTATATTGTGAAAGGAAATAAACAATTAAAGTAGGACATAATTAACTATTAATACATCATTATATTTAGTAGCTATAATTTATATTAATTACATCACATAACTAAATATTATATTTCAATTATACATAGTAACTAATACCTCAAATAAAAAATACACATAACAAATGAACCTTTCTCTGGGTTGTTGTTGGCTTCTGCGTTGCTATTGGGTTCTGCCAGGGTTGGCAGTGATGGGTTGCTGTGGTGTTGGGTGAAGAGATGGAGACGAAGAGAGGGAGCAAAGGAAGGTTGGTGCGGTGGTGTGTGAAAGAAGTATATCACGAATCAAATTTATTTTATAAATTTATTATAATTGTAGAATTTTTGTACAAGTATAATTAAGATATTAGTAGTATAGTATGGATGATATTTTCCATATTTGGAGATTGTAAATTGTATATATATCTCCTCATTAATGAAAATAATCAAAAGATTATTTCTTTCATGGTATCAGAAGTCTAGGGCTAAAATACCTTCTTACAAAGACAATTCCGCTGTCCTTTCTCAGTCTCGGTTTTCGTGCAATTTCTCAATTTTCGTGTAATTTCTCCCTCTCTTCCGAAATTTTCTTTCAAATCTCTAATTCACCTATTGTTCTTTCGTTATGTCTACGTCAAAGAACATGTTTCATCCTACCCTTACAATCTCCAACATCAAGAACCACATCCCTATTGTTCTTGAGATGGAAAATGTTCAATATGCGACGTGGGTGAAATTATTCAAGGTCCACGCACGCTCGCATCAAGTCATCCATCACATCATCCCCTCGGTAACTTGCAAGGAGAAGGTGCCTACCCCCGAGGATGATCCTACGTTATGGACAACCATTGATGATATTGTTCTCCAGTGGATTTATTTCACTATCTCTACAGACCTCTTGCAGATAAGCATTGAACCCGACACTACGGCGATGAAACCTTGGAATAGGATGCGTGATATATTTAAAGATAACAAAAATTTCCGTGTTGTCACTCTTGAGCAGGAATTTTTCCATGTCAATGAAAGATTTTCTGAACGTCTCAGCCTATTATAAAAGGTTGAAGGAATTGACGGATCAACTCCGAAATGTTGGTGCATCCATTACCAATGATCGTCTTGTTCTTCAGATAGTTGCAGGCCTATCCGAGACCTATAATGGAGTTGGGACACTGCTTCGTCAAAGTAATCCTCTCCCACCATTTTATCAGGCCAATTCCATTCTCACGTTGGAAGAGGCCAGTTTGGCTAAGAAAGCAGCTACCAGAGCAAATTCCATCATGATGATGGTCACGTCAGATGACCCTCACTAATTCTTCGAAACTTCGGGCCAAAATTGTACCAACAATGGCGGAAAAAGGGGTCAAAATCGAGAAAATAATGGCAAGAACCGTGGTGATAACGACGGTGGTGGTGGTGGCCGGAATAGTGGCGGCAGCAGCAGTGGTGCTCGAAATAGTGGACCTCAGACCAACTGGCCACAGTCTTGGCCTCTTAGCCCTGGGGCTGGGCTAGTGACCATTGTCCCAACAACCCTTATTTTCCACCGACGCCATATCACGAAATCGACCCGATTCGATCGGCTTCAAGCCGGTTCTCGATCTAGAATAATGCATCATGATCGATCTTTGGGCGAGCGATGGCGAGCTGCTGAGCCTCGGCCTCGGCGGACTTCATCTCTGCGGCTCGGCTCGGTCCAACACGCCGGATATTGAGGCCACAATGCATACACTTGGATTACATCCCCGGACGCAAATTGCTACATGTACACCGGAGCCACTTCTCATATGACGTCCGCACAAATAATCTCTCGTCTTATTTCAATTTGAGCAATAATCGTGGAATTATTATTGGTAATGACAACTCACTTCTAATTCGCGGTTATGGTCATACGAATTTGTCTCCCCCACATCCATCTCTCGTCTTGAAAAATGTTCTTCATGCCCCTAACTTAATTAAAAATTTGGTGTTTGTCCGAAAATTCACCATTGATAATTGGATTTCTGTTAATTTTGATCCGTTTCGATTTTTTATGAAGAATTTCCAAACGGAGATACCTCTAATGAGATGCAATAGTAGGGGCGAGCTTTATCCAATCACCACCATTTCCACGAGTCAAGCCACACATTCTACCTTTGCCGCTCTTGGTCCTTCCTTGTGACATGCACGTTTGGGTACTCCACTTTGTCCTTCTTGTCCATTAGGAAAACATGTTAGATTACCGTTTGTAGCCTCTACTTCTCGTACTTTGATGCCTTTTGACATTATTCATAGTGATTTATGGACATCTCCCGTTTTAAGTTCTTTGGGCCATCGTTATTATGTCTTATTTTTAGATGATTATTCTAATTTTTTGTGGACATTTCCTTTATCTAAAAAGTTTCAAGTCTTTTCCACATTCTTAAAATTTAGAGCATTCATCTGTACCCAATTCGAACGAAAAATTAAAAATATTCAATGTGATAATGACAGGGAATATGATAATGGGCTGTTTCGAAAGTTTTGTGACACTAATGGCATATCTTTTCAGGTTTCTTATCCACATACGTCCTCACAAAATGGGAAGGCTGAGAGAAAAAATCATTCAATAAATAATATTGTTCGTACCTTGCTAGCCCATGCGTCATTACCGCCATTTTTTTGCATCATGCATTGCAAATGACTACATATATACTTAACATCCTCCCTCTTAAAGGCTTAGCATATCAATCCCCACTTAAAATTCTGATGTATTCATATTTTAGATCTGGCCGGATGTATTCATCTTTTAAATTGAAAAAAGAACAAAAAAATTTTGAATGTAGTTTTTCTTGTTTTTTTCTCCCAGATTTTGCCGGATTTTGAGTGTATTCGTCTTTGTTTGGTCTGTATTTTATTTTTTGTATTCATCTTTGAATGTATTCATTAATTTTTTTATGTAAAATCAAGTGTTTGTGTATGTATTTAAATATAATAAATTAAATACAGTGTAAAAGTAACTACAAATGAATACAGATGAGTTGAATACAAAGCAGTTTGTTACTCGTTGTATTCATGAATACAACGAGGTCGTTTATGAATACAGCAAAGTCGCTTTATGAATACAGCGAGCTGTAGCAATTAAAACAGTAGCTACGTTCTGTAAATATTGAAACTATAGCTATGATAAATTTAAAACTCCTAAAATATAGTTATTTGTGTAAATTTCACATTAAAGTTTATCTTTTCCATTTCATTCCGCTTCGATGGGGTCTAAAAGCTCACTGCATTAACTTTTCTTTTACATTACACCAATTAAGAAAATAATATTCTGTCTCGTTCAGGACCCTTGGAGTAACTGGTAAAATTGTTGTCATGTGACCAGGAGGTCATGAGTTCAAGCCGTGGAAACAGTCTTTGGCAGAAATGCAAGATAACGCTACGTACAACAGACTCTTGTAGTCCGCCCTTCCCCGGACTCGACGCATAGCGGGAGATTAGTGTACCGGCTGCCCTTTAATATTATGTCTCGTCCCACCCTTATGTTTCTAACTGCAACAAAGTTTAGCATTACTCTTAAGATGTGTTTTGTACGAAGGAAAATATTTTCCATGCAAATGTTTTCTTGGAAAAAGAGCGGATTTCTTATTTATTTCTAGTGTTTGGTATGCAAATAAAAAAATATTATCCTAAAAACATTTATATGTAATCTACCAAAATACTATGGAAGTGAAATGGATGGAGAGTGGGTGTTCGGGGTGGTGGGGTGGGATGGTCTAGGGGGTGGAGGTTGGATGGGTGGGGAGGAGACAAAAAACTTGGAATGTCACTTATGAATTTGTTTTCCCTACTTTCATTATCATTAGGGAAATTATTTTTCTCATTTTTAAGAAATTTATTTTTATAATTTTTTTTATAGATAGTTTGACCAATCAAACATGAAATAATTAAAAAACATTTTTCGAAAAACATTTTTCTCCGTACCAAACACACCCTTAGATAACCAAATGTGGAGGTTCAAATAACAAGGAAAACGAAAAGCCAAAACAGATGAAGGAAACAAAAAGGAAGTTAAAACTCAATACAAATGATGGAGGTACCTCTTACTTGTCCATTTCTCCTTTCACCAGCAACCCTCTTATTTTGGCCCCATTCATTTAAAATACATGACATCTAAATAACTTGACCCTCCTAAATTAAATATATATTTTCAACGATTCGAATAATATAGAATGATACTCCCTATTTATGTCATTTCGGAATTGAATTGATTTGTTCACCTAACATCTCCACGTTTTCTGAAATAATAATGTCCATTTTACTAACAGAGTATTCTCAAAAATATTATACTCCATAAAAGTTAAATAAATTCCAAGTAAGTAGGCTTTTGGACATGAATTAGTTGATATTTTAAAAAATCGATATTTGAAATTAACTTGAAAAATATATTTGTGGGTGAAAACTTAAAAGCTCTTGTAATTATTGTTTTGTAGTGAACTTTAAATTGGAAGTTGAAACAATAACAATAACAATAACGACATACCCAATATATTTTCATAAGTAGAATTTGAAGAGGATAAGATGGACACAAACCTCACCGTGCCAAAGGCTGAGCTAATTTAGTAAAAGAACACTTAATTAAAATAATTAGCACTATTTCAAGCTTTTTGAAGCAAAATTTATGGACAAAGCGGCTAATAATTCAATATTCTTTTATTATTCTATTATTCAAAAACAATAAAATACTCCATTGAAAGTATGTATGTCCTAGAGACAATTATTTTAGGGATAAATGTACTGGAACACATTCGTATTATTATTAATATATTTATGGCATTTTGCGATTACTGAATTATTAATTGGTTGTTTATAATTATTCATTAATGTGTATCTCTTGAGCTTACGTTGTCATTGATAAAGTGAGATGTTAATGATAGAACGTAACTTTTAAAGTAGTCTCGACTGATGATCATTGAGAATGAGATATCAATGATATGTTATAAGTCGACATGTGGTCTGCATCACACTCTTAGAGAATGTAGTATGTCTCACTTACTACTAGTAATGATTACTAGTTATGGACACATGAATACTCTTAGTTATATTCTTTTATTAATAAAAATACATGAAGAAATGACATCATTTATAGAACCTTTATTTATCAATTACTCACTAAGGCGATTATACCACATGCACCTGATTATTTTAGACCATATAATGATCGTTGTAATCTGATTGAATACATTTTTTGAGATTTTAAACTATATTCTTCAAGCATCTTTAATCCTTCTATGACTTCTATATAAATTCCATTATCAAGTGATCCATAAAGGTAAGTTGTAACCACATCCATTAGATGTATTTCAATATTTTCATGTAAAACTAAACTGATGAGATATCAAAATATGATTGCATCAGGTGAATATATTTCTTCATATTCAACATCGGGTCTTTGAGAGAATTCTTGTGCAACAAGTCGTGTCTTGTATCTCACAATTTCATTTATCTCATTCCTCTTTCGCATAAAGTCTTATTTATGGCCAACTAGTTTTACACCATTAAGCATTGAACCACTGGTCCAAAATCTCGCGTTTATCAAGTGAATTCAATTCTGATTGAACTGCCTCTTGCCATTTTATCCAATCATATCTTTATCAACATTCTTCGACTGATTGAGGCTCCTGATCCTCATTATCATTCATAATATTCAGTGTAATATTGTATGCAAAAACATTATTCATCATAATTCTTGATCGATTTAGATTTATCCCATCACCAATAGAATTTAATGATAGTTCTTTACTCTTTAGTCTCAGGTTCACTGATAATCTTCAGGAATATCAGGATTAATCAGATCTTGAAAAGCTTCATGATATCCTTTCATAGTGCTATTTTGATTTATTTTCATGTTTTTTTAAGAATTTTTATCCTTGGAACCCAATGGTCTTCCACGCTTCAGGCGTGTATGGGACTAAGAAGGTATGACACTAGTAGTTTGTCCCTTTGGTACATCAATTTATATAGGCACTTCTCTGCAGGGATATGTAACTTAGTTATTCTTTTCAAATCAGTAAATGCATCTGCCATTTGATTTGCTATTTTGTGCAAGTGAATGATCTTCTGGATCTCTTGTTCACAAATAGGGTATGTGGATCAAAATGAGATAGTGATGAAACTTTTCACGCAATTTCTCTTTTAAATTTTTTTCTATCTCCCCCTAATTGTGAGAAAAACTTGTTTCATCAAATCGACAATCTACAAATCGAGCAGTGAATAAATCTCCCGTTAATGGTTCAAGATAGTAAATAATATAAGGTAATTCAAACATAACATATATTCCTAACTTTCTTTATGAACCCATATTAGTACGTTGTGGTGGTGCTACCAACACAGTAAAAAATTCAAAGATGAGCAATATTTTGTTCATAACAAAATACTAATTGTGACGGAAATTATTTATTATAATGAGTCGGTTTGAGACAAATAAGAGATGCTACATGTAAATAGCATGACCCCAAATGGTAATGGACAACCGTAATTTCATAAGTAGTGGTCTTGCTATCAATTGTAGGCGCTTAATAAATGACTCTACAAGATCATTTTGGGTATGAACATGAGCTACAAGATGTTCAACTCTTATCCCAACTGATAAACAATAATCATCAAAATTTGGGATATAAATTCTCCAACATTATCGAGGTGTATAGCCTTAATGGGATAATCTGGAAATTATGCACTTAAGCGTATTATTTGTGCCTATAATTTCATAAATGCCATGCTGCCAGACGATAGGAGGCACACATGAGACCATCTTGAAGTTGTGTCTATTAGGACCATAAAATATCTAAATGACTCATAATGTGGGTGAATAAGACCACATATATCTCCATGTATACGCTCTAGAAAGGTAAGGGATTCAATGCCAACTTTCATTGGTGATGGCCTAGTTATCAATTTCCCCTGAAAACTAGTAGTACATGAAAATTCACCACTTTCAAGAATCTTCATGTTCTTAATTGTGTGCCCATTTGAATTTCAATGATTCGTCTCGTCATTATTGATCCAAGATGACTCATTCGGTTATGTCAAAAAACAAAAGTACTTGAATCAGTAAAATTTAGTGTGCTTCAATTGTACTAATCTTGGCATAATACAGTGTTACACCCCGTAATTCCAGGACATGAATAAGAGAATAGACGTGAGAACACAAGACTTGAAAATTGGTACGAAAGAAAGAATTATTTTTCCGAAGGAAAATCTTCCGAACTTCGGAAAGGAAAAATGTTCGTTGATGAGAATTAGATTCTCAAAATGCATTATTTGAGGAGTATAGAATTTATTATCATTGTGGAAATATATTTTACGGATTTGGTCACGTAGGGCCCACCCGAGAAATTTTACGCTTTGTGGGGCCCACGAGGGTTACGAAATTTTATGGACGAATGGGAGGGCGACACGTGTCCCCCCCCCCCCAATATGGTCTTGGACGAAATGGACAAGGGTATAATGGTCAAATGACCAAGGAGATGATCAAGTCTTGACAAAGCCAAAGCTTGAGATTATTGACTAAGTCAACTTGCCAACTTGGATTGATATTAAGTTTTCTTCATCCAAGCCACACAAATGTGTAAATCTAGACCCTTCATTGTGTTATTTATACTACACTAGTAGCAATACTTGTCTCCACACTTAGAAAAAAATTAGAGAACCTTGTGTTAAGCTCTAGGTGCTCTCGGCTTTAAGGGATTTTCCACACAAAAAAAAATTCAATTGTTGTCCATAATTCACAAGACTTTAACCCAAGGTTCCTAGGGGTATTGTAAGGATATCTCAATATAAAGATCTCGGAAAAACAACGTTTTTACGTTAGTCGCAAGGCAAAAACCTAAGGTGTTCTTCAACTTTGAAGATGGAACTTGAAGAGGAGTTCTTCATGAGCTTCTAAGGAGTTCTTGGAGCGGATTGGAACATAAGAAGAGGAGCTAAAAGTTGCTAAGGATCGACTTTTACGCTTGGACATTATTAGGGCTTATTGAGGTAAAATCTTCATCTTCTTAATGTAATTGAAGATTACATGTTATAGTAGTTAAGAAATGAGCATGTGGTATATATAATGAAGTTTGAAAAGATTTGGATCATGTCGACATGTTAAAACCGAAAATGGACAAGTTAGCCATTAATGTTGTAATCAATTTGGACGGTAGTTGCAATCGTCGCAGGTTAAGGAAGAAAGGATTTATAGTTGTTGTAATTGTTATTATGTATATAACATGTTGGAATAACAACTTGGATTGAAAAAAGAATTGAAAGGAAATTGATAATTGTTGTGACATTGTGGCCGAATATGGCTTGGAATTATTGGACAGTTTTATATTGATTGTGGGGCAGAATTATACACGTCTTATTAAGCGTGTAATCCCCTTTGTATTTGCTGAATTGTTGGGCCTTAAATGTGGCGTTTGGTTATTGATTTTCGAGCCTTGAAAAAGGTGAAAAAGTACGTAGAAACAAAGGAGGTGCTGCCCGATTTTCCGTAGAATAAGAGTCCTTATACTTAGTATGATTCTACGTTTAAAAGGGAGGAGTTGATAGACATGTTATGATTAATATAGGTTGAAGTACTACGAGTAGCGTATTCTACTTAAAAGATGGAATAGCTATCAAGGTTGAAGTACTTTGGAGCATTTTGCTACTTGTCGATAATCGTCCGAGGTATGTGAACCTCTTCCTTCTTTTGGCATGATTCTATGTATGGAATATACATGTGGTGTTATTTCATGATTCCTTCTACTCTTAGAAGTTAAGAGGTATGTATGTTGATTTAGTCTATGTAAAGGTTATGTCTAAGTTATCCTAAGTTCTTACCAAGTCTTACGGGGGATGTTGGTAAGAGTCGTTAGGAAGTATTTGGAGTCGAGTTGACTTTGCTAGTTTACTGCACGAATGAGAATAAGTAACGAACAAGCCATTGCAGCGTTAATAAAAGAAAATGTATCGACAATCAATTATATTAAAATGAGTAGAATTCTTCATCTGCATAGAAACTAAGATAAGACAAAATTGTATTACATTTTCTAGATCATGGCTGCTTTAATAAGATCGTTATAAACGAGTGTAACCTATTCACAACGCATAAAAGTATATGTTACTTAATTTAAAGAGTTTATGTTATGAAGTTTTAAGACTATGAACCTTAAATTCTTAAAAGGTTAAGAGCCTTTATTTTTCAAGTTATGGGACTTGATTCTTAAAGGAAGAAATGACTTGATTTAAAAGTATAGAATACTTGATTTGGAAAGTATTGATTTCTTGACATTCTAAAGACAAGAGACTTGTTTTCTAAGTAAGAAACTTGATTTCTAAAGATAAGAGACTTGAAGTATTTTGAAAGTTACGTAACTTGATTTGAAAGTATAAGTCTCTTGGTTATAAAAAGAATAAATTTGTCTAAGACATAAAGAGTTATAACGGCTTTATGGGAAGCTAGTTATGACGACTTTATGAAAGGTTAAGGTTGTCCTAGTTTCTAAAGCATAAAGTTAGTATAACGGCTTTATGGGAAGTTGGTTATAACAACTTTATGGAAGGTTAAAAGAATGGTTTTCTCTAGTAATATAAACAAAGAAATGATTTGAAATAAGGAAGGGCAATTTGATTTAAAGGTATCAATTGCTTAAAGTTTTAAAGTAAGGGTCGCTTGATTTAGAAGCCTAGAAATGTATTTCTAAAAATGTAGTGACTTGTTTGAAATGTAGACATGCCTTGATACTACGGGTGTTAGTATCTTGGGGTTTTATATGAAAAGAAGTCTTTTGAAAAGAATGGAAGTACGTAGTACTTTGGGTTAAATTCCCGGATTTTTATGTGAAACGAAAAGTGTCTTGAGTATATAAAATGAAAGTCTAAAGATTTTATGAACTTGCCTATGCTTGCTTGTGATAGCCTTGAGTGCAAGTATTATATGTTTACGCTGTCGTGACTCTCAGTTGGAGGGCCGGCTGTCTTGTTGTGAATTTACTTGGACGTACCGACAATGACGAAGGCTTCCACGGGTATGCTTCCATTGTGATTGATCCTTGGACATGCTTATACGATGTGGGATTCCGGGGCATGCGACCAGGATGCGGGTTAGATTCCCGGATTATTTTTATTACTCCTTGGACATGCTTATACGATGAGGGATTCCGGGGCAAGCGACCAGGAGGCGGGTTAGATTCCCGGATTTGTTTTATTACCCCATGGTCATGCTTATACGATGAGGGATTAGGCACGCGACCGTGTTATATCGATTATTACTCCATGGACTAGCTCCCGTGAAGACATGTACGAGATGAGGATTCCATTGGCATGTTATATACGATTATTACTCCATGGACTAGCTCCCGTGAATACATGTACGAGATAAAGGATTCCAGGCGTGTTATATGCGATTATTACCCCATTGATTAGCTCTCCATGAAGTCATGTACCCGAGATGAGGGATTCCACGGGCATGAGATATATATATATATGTATATATATATATATATATATATATATATATATATTGTATGTGTATGTCTGTAAGCAGTGATGTAGGATGCCAGGCGCGTCACGTAGTTATATTTTACACTTACGGTATCGGCGATGATGGGGGATTCTACGGGCAGGGGATATATATATATATGTATTGTATGTGTGTACGCCGACAGTGAGGTAGGATGCCACGGGCGCGTCACATGGTTATATTTTACACTTATAGCTGTCGGCAGTGATGGGGGATTCCACGGGCACGCTTTGATATTTGTGGGCTTGAGACCCTTACTGGATTGTGTGATGATATTTGAGTGCTTGTGTTCATAGCCCTGGTGTGACTATTGTTCATGTGTTGAAATAGTGCATGCAAGGTAAAGCGACTTTCATTACTTTCACTTGGCAAGGCACGTTGTCTTATTATTTTGGTTATCATACATGTCTCGGCTTTATTATGGTATTATGATTTCATTCTGTATTTTGATTTCACATACTTGGTACATATTTCGTCTTGATCTCCTTGGGTGCGTTAAATGCGCGAGTTGAGGTACATAGCTTGCTGATCCTCATTCTTAGGATCACTGTTCAACTGGTTGGAAAACTCCATTATTTCGGAGGCTTTGTATTTTGGTACAGTTCCATGAGGTTGTAGATTTACGTACATTCAGGGGTATGACGGGGCCCTGTCCTATCACAGTTGTTATGTCAAGAATTCTTAGAGGTCTGTAGTCATATCTTGTGGATTGAGTTGTGTAAAAAAAAGAGGGAGGTAACTGCTTTTTGGGTTACGTGTATATTTTTGGAAGGTGGCCTTATCGGCTAGCCTGTTATTTAGTTCCTGTTAAGTTTATGTATGTTCCGCTGATTATCTCTGATGTATACTTGTAAGGGTGCCCAGGTGGGGCACCAGTCGCGGGCCCGGGGTCGGGTCGTGACATACAGGCCATAAGATAAAGCTGGTAGTTTCTCTAAAATATATTTCTTTTTTTGACTGACGTAATTGATTTGCCCTTCCTTCCGATTCGGATGGAGATGCGGAATCTTCTTCTCTGAGATATTTTTTGTAATACCAAGATATTCAACATATGTTTCATTTTTTTTGTCTCAACATGATACCCATTCCAACAGATATCTTTGAAACTCAACAAGTTTCTTGGACATTTAGAAGAGAACAATGTATATTCTATAATATGTTTCGTACCCTTAGGCATAAATATAGTAGCTCTTCCAGAGCCTTCAATCAATTTCGAATTACCAGAAATTGCAGTAACAATTTACCTTTCAAGTAAGAAAATATTTCTCATATTTGAATATGACATGTGTTGTTCCACTATCAATCACATAAATATCTTCATGATTGCTCATTGATCCAAATAAATTTTGAGAAATTTTATATATTGTTCAAAATGAAAATATAGACAAAGTGAACATTATAGTAAATATCATTACCAAAACATGATTTACACTTTATTTGCAATACTCATAACTGTACAAACCGAATCACTAAAATAAAACATCACTTTTCTTTATGTATTAACATGATTATACTAGCTAATACAAGCAACATGAATTAAAATATTTCAAGTTTCTACAGATTCATCTCTGATTACAAGATCTATTTACGAGAATGCAAAGTAATCAACTACATTCAAATACATGAAGTCATCATTATATTGAAAAATAAATTTTGCTTCAGTATTTTTTCCTGTCTTTTCGAGGGAGGCTTGATAAGGATCTATCAACTGATTTGGCGTACAACAGGTACCTAACCAGTGTCCCTTTCCTCTACATCAGTAGCATTTATTTTTTGAATTTTTCTTTTACACCGCTTTATGCGTTTCATCCTTCTTTTGACATTGTTGGTGGCGAAGGGTATTATTTGGTGCAGAATGATAACCATGATTATAACTTCTTCCTCGATCACATCCATGATCACGGCTGCAGCCACAACCTTTTCTACGCTTAAATTGGCGAAAGTTTGCCTCATTCACTTCAGATAATGGGATAGTATCAATAGGTCAATTTTCATGATTTTTTAATTAATAATTCATTGTGTTGTTCAGCCACTAGAAGATGTGAAAATAGGTCAGAATATTTTTGAACCTCATCTCTCGGTATTGTTGCTGCAGAAGCATACTCGAGACAGGAAAAATGGAGAATATTTTCTCCAGCATATCATGATCAGTGATATTATCACCACATAATTTCAATTGAGAAATAATTCTAAACATGGAAGAATTATACTCAAGGATAGATTTAAAATCTTGTAGTCACAAGTTGATCCAATCAAAACGTGTTTATGAAAGAACGATCATCTTCAACTGGTCATATCTATCTTTTAAATTACTCCACAACATAAGAGAATCTTTAACAGTTAGATATTTCAATTCCAGACCCTCATCGAGGTGATGGCGGAGGAATATCATTGCCTTGGCATGGTCTTGATTTGATGCCTAATTTTTATTCTTGATGGTGTCTGTTAGACCCATCACATCAAAATGAATTTCCGCATCAAACACCCAAATAGCTTTTGCCCGATATATCCAGGCCAACAAATTCACATTTCGAAATATTTGCCATTAAATACAAAAAAAAAAGTCGATACCTTTGAGGCTTTGAAAGTATTTGCTCGTGATGGTAGAGTGTCGTGCTTATAACGTGTTATAAATAAAGACTATAAAGTATATAGAAAGAGACTGATATATGATTTAACTTCAATCTAATATACAAATGAACTGAATTGACTTCCTATAGAAGAAAAGAAGTTGTTGGCAAGCTGGCAACTCGCAAGTTGTCTGATTGCAAGCTTATCCAGTTACAAGCTTATCCAATTGCAGGAGTATTTAAATAAACATCCATAATACAGTGTATTTAGAACATGGCGTACATAAACTAAAATCCCTACCAGATATGAAGGCAAATACATATTTTCCTTTTATAGAGCACCACACACAACAATGTCGTTTTAATGATGAGAAGAAATCACAAAAGTACGAAAACTGAATATAAGATTTAAGAAGCATCAGTAGTAATATCATGAGAAATATGCCGAAGCAGCACCGGAACAGTGACTTCTGGTGCACTCAACTGTGGGAGATGACCTTCAGTTGAGATGACTTCGACAATTGACTTTCCACCCAGATTTTGGTGAATATATTCTGAAACTGCCACTGGTACGGCCAAGTCCTTTGAGCTCTGAATAATGTGACAAGGAACCGTGACACGAGAGAGAAAATGCCTTAGGTCAAATGTAAAAATTGTACGAAAGACACTAAGTGCAATGTCTGGTCTCATGTTGAACAACGTTCTGCTGAATTCTTGTACTGCCACAGAATCCATGTCGCCTCCAATTACTAGTGGCGCGAAACCGTCGATCCATGATTTGTAGTTCGACTCCATCGCTTGGCTTAGTTGGTCGATGTCTTCCTTCTCAAATCCTCCGTAGTAATCATCTGCATTTATGAACCTAAAGCTTCCCGAGTTAGTTTCTTAATTGATGGTGTTTCGGATATTTGAGGGCGTGTTTGGAAATTACTGTATACTCACTCCGTTCATTTTTACCTGTCCATTTTAATTTTGCACACCCCTTAAGAATTAATAAATAAAGTACGTATTTATCATAATACCCATATTAATTAGTGTATAGTCTTACGACTTGAAGAATGATTTAAAAATGAGTAATTAATGTTGAGTATAAAACAAGATTTGTTTCTTTTATCTTTTCTCGATATGCTAAAGTGGACAAGTAAAGATGAAAATTTATTTTTAGTATAGTCGAGAAGTAAAAGTGAACAGATTGAGAATTTCATGACAATTATGTTGTGATAAACAAATAAGTCACTTTAATTACTATACTGAGGTCTGAGTATTGCCACCTTAATAATTATATATATATATATATATATATATATATATATATATATATGACTGCATTTGTATAATTACATAATTTGATATTCTATTATTTTAAAAAAAGCTAACTATAAACGATGGATAAGCTTTTTATATTTTTGTAAATAAATTTTAATTGTGTGATAAATATATGTGAATATATAAAATATTAAAGTGAAAAAAAGGAATTTGAACAGGAATATGGTAATCCACCAATTCTTAGCCCTTCCCTCCTCCCTTGAGAATTGAAAAATTAGCCCTTCCCTCCCTTGAGAATTGAAAAATGTAATTGCAACCTCTTAATTATGTCAATTTCATGTCGACCAACTAAGTACTTGGCTAGATAAATATACCAACTGTGTAATTATATCAAAATTCATTTACAAGATGACCTTCCAGCTCTTAATGTTTTGATATAACATTAATTAATAATAATAATAATAATAAACTAACTTTCTCTTGAATATTTTACTTAATTAACAGTCCATTAATTGAAGCAGTAACCATAAATTTGAAAAAAGAAGAAGAAGAGGATAATCAATATGTTGAAACAATGAGCAAAGTATCCATTTCTAGATACTGATATACATGCAATATACAGTTGATATACAGAACCAGAAAATTGTAGTTCATGAAGTAAATGAAGAAGAAGATGAAATAGTGTAAGCTTTCTTATTCATTAGTATTTCAAAAAATTACTCTTTACAATGACATATATATGCCTTATATACATCTCATTATTAGATTGTAGTTTGAGATATTTTGAGAGATTATAACTTCTTCTAACAACCTCTTAGGCTCCTAACTAACTAACCAACTTACTAGTTGATTAACTAACTAACTAATTCTTTAACTACTTCTAACTAACTTTGACCTTCTCAACAGGTCCCCTCAAGCTGGCTGCTAGAAAAATGTTCGGCAGTCCAAGCTTGGAACACATATGTTGATGCTGAATCATGTTCAACCCTTTTGTAAGTAAATTTGCCGGTTGGTTTGTAGTGTGTATATATTCTGTCTTCACTATTCCTTTCTGAATCTTTTCTCTTACAAAATATAGATCAATCTCTATATGTTTTGTCCTTTCATAAAAAAACAGGATTTGCTATAATTTGTATTGTTGATTTGATGTATGTGAATACAGTCACTGGATAGTTGACGTCAATGCCAATATCATTCAATAAGCCAAGTATCCAAGTTAGTTCAGCTATTGTACCTGCTAAACTTCTGTATTTTGATTCAGCTGAGCTTCTAGAGATTGTACTTTGTTTCTTTGACTTCCATGATATAAGAGAATCACCGAACTTTATTACATAACCAGTAATTGATTTCCTTGTATGAGGGCAGACAGTCCAGTCTGCATCACAATAGGTTATTATTGTTTCATGTTTGTTGCTAGACATAAGAATACCTTGCCCGGGCTGATTCTTTATATATCTCACTATTCTCAATGTTGTATTAAGATGTGACTTTTTTGGTTGTTGTAAAAACTGGCTAAGTGTCTGAACACTGTAAGATATATATGGTCTTGTAATTATGAGATATAGTAACTTACCTATTAATCTTTGATATGAATTGATGTCATCTATTGGTTCATCTTCTAATGTGGATTTATCTTTTTCTGTTTTATGTTGTTTCTGTATATAATCATCATGCTCTCTTGTAGTTAGTTTTATATTACAATCCATATGTGTATTAATTGGTTTACCTGCAGCTAGTCCTAGCTCAGAAATAAGTTCTAGTGTATATTTCCTTTGATGCATTAGAATTCCTTTATCAGATATTGCAAATTTTATTCCTAAAAAGTATCTTAGTTCTCCTAAATCCTTCATCTTGAAGGCTTGTTGTAGAGATTGTTTTGTTCCTTCTATTTGTTTTAGATTATCTCCTGTAATTATCATGTCATCCACATATACTTCCTTGTTCAGTCTGTTTAATAAATAGTGAATGATCATATTGAGATTGTCTAAACTTCATTTGTATTAAGGCTTCTGTAAGTTTAAAGTTCCATTGCATAGGTTCTTGTTTAAGTCCATACAATGATTTAATCAGCCTACATGCATGTCTGTCCCCCTGGCTGATGAATCCTTGTGGCAGTTCCATATATATTTTATCATGTAGATCTCCTTGGAGAAAAGCATTATACATATCCATTTGGTGTATGTGCCACTTTCTAGAGGCTTCTATTGATATAATGGACCTCACATTAACCATCTTAATAACTGGAGAAAAAGTTTCATGATAATCTATTCCTTCTTTTTTACTATATCCTTTTGCCACAAGTCTAGCTTTAACTCTTTCAATCTCACATGTGTCCTTATATTTTCTCTTGTAGACCCATTTACACCCTATTGGAACCTTATCTTTTGGTAAAGTAATAATATCCCATGTGTGATTATCTTGTAAAGCTTGTATTTTTGTTTTCATGGCTTCTATCCATCTAGGATCTTTAGATGCATCATTATATGTTTTTGGTTCAACTACTTCTGAAAAAGAGGTAAGAAATGTTTTATATATTGGATTGTCTTTTCATAAGATATATAGTTAGCTATGAGATATTGAGTGTTGTCAGATTTCTTTGTGACAAAATATTTAAGCCATATGGGAGGTTGTTTTGTCCTAGTAGATTTTCTTACAACTATTATATTAGCCTGATTTGAATCTTGATTCTGGACTGATAATAAGTCTTGAGATAAGTCTTGAGTTGTTATGTTATCTGTGTTAGAATGACTAATATTCTCTGGTGTATCAGATATAATGTTACAGTTTCATGATGTATTATGACAGTTATTATTACTTGGATGTGAGCCAGTTAGTAGCATTGCTATCTCAGTTAGTTGATAGTTACTTGAATTATCTTGAAACACTAATCTTTCTGGTGTGTTTATTGTGAAAGGAAATTCAGTTTCTCTGAACATCATATCTTTGTTAACAAAAACATATTTATTTCTATATCATATAGGACATATTCTTTCTGATCTTCAGAATATCCCATAAACACATATCTTCTAGCTCTAGGTTGCAACTTATAGTTACAGATAGATCATTAGCAACACATAAGCAACCTAGACTCTTAAGTGACTGATAAATGGTTTTTTATTGTAGAGTCTCTCATAAGGAGTCTTTCCAGTTACAGAAGATGGAAGCCTATTTATTAAATACACTGCAGTCTGAACACACAGCCCCCAGAACCTTAGTGGAATGTGACCCTAAAATCTTAAGGCTCTAGTTATCTCAAGTATATGCATGTGTTTTCTTTCTGCCACCCCATTTTGTTGTGGTGTATAGGCACAGACTTCTAATATATAACTCCTAGTTTAAGAAATATATTAGCACAAACTTCATTTACAAACTCAGTATCATTATCAATCCTAATTATCTTCATTATCTTATTGAACTGAGTTTGTACAAACATCAGAAATTGTTGTAAGACAGTACATACATACTATTGTAAGGAAATACTTCTTTCCATTATGAGTTGGCACTTTGTAAGGACCCCATACATCCATATGAACAAGATCAAATTATTTATTACTTGTACTGTCACTCAAAGGAAAAGGTAATCTACATTGTTTTGCACATGAACACACATTACACTTCTTTATAGTTCTAGTTATAGTCTCAGGTCTTGCTCTAATTACTTTACTCAAGACACTACTAGATGTATGTCTAAATCTTTTTTGCCACATTTCTATCTCTTCTTTAGCAATTACTTCATGCTCAGTAATCCTTCTTACATTTAGGCCTAACTTCACTTGATCACTTAGGAGTTGTGATGAAGGCTGGTTTACTAGTATGTATAATCCATTTTGTAATCTACCAATCTCCTTCACCTTCTCACTGTAAAGATGCAAAATTCATGATAGAAAATTGTTGCACACTTTAGTTTTTTAGTTAATTGAGACACAGACATTAAGTTGAATTTAAACTGTGGTAAGAAGAAAACATTATGAAGTGTACTTCTATCTGAGATACTACTTGAACCAGTGTGTCACTCTGACTGTTTCTTCATTTGGTAAGTGTACCTTCTTTGAATCAGAATAATTTTGTACTCTAGTTGCATCATTTATAAGATTTATATATGACACCATATGATTAGTAGCTCCATTATCTATTATTTACTGTTTTATTAAGTCAACTGCAAGTAAGGCTTTATGATTTAAAGATTTGAGGCTAGACATACTTGCAGCAGCAACATTTGAGGATGAAGGTTGTGTCTCTTTACTTTGATTAGCATCTGCCTGTTCCAGCCTGTGATTCAGCAGTTTTACAATCTGTTCATATTGCTTTGTAGAAAATTTAGAAGCTTCATGAACTTGCCAGTTGTTTGAATCTATATTCTCACAAGAAGATTTGTCATACATGTCATTTGCTTTGTATTTTTTCTCAGTACCATTATACTCTTCAGTAGCATAGACATTATGAGCATCATACTCTTTTCTTTTAGACTTGAAATTTGGAGGATATCCTACCACCCTATAACACTTCTCTTTTGTGTGTCCTTTCATCTTGCATACATTACAGAACATGTTATAGTTTCTTTTGTTCCACTGTGATCCAGGACCAGGACCAGTTTTGGAATACATAGCAGTAGGATCATGTCCAATATTGTGGCTGAACCTGCTAGGTCCAACACCTATGTAAAATCCGGAAAAAATGAATAATAATATATAGTTGTGGTTGAGTTAATAAAAAAATATATATATATATAAGAAAACAAAGAATAAATTGCATGAGATATAGTTAGTGTTAAAGTTGGATAAATAGATGGATGAAATGAAAATAAGAAAAGAAAAAAAAAAACATAAACATGCAGAAAATTCACGTACTCCCTTCCCTTTACCCCTTCCCCCCCTTTTCATTTCCCCTCCAACTCTTGTCATTTCACCTCCCATAGGTTATAGAAAACTCTCCACTTATACATTGTATTTACACACAAACAAAGTACATAACATAAAGGTTAGAAAATCAGAAAAAAACAAGTGAAAAGAAGAGGAAAAAATACCAAGAGGGCAAGAAGAACAAGAAGCAAAATACTAGAGAGTAAGGATAATTTTAGCAACCACACAACAATAATCTTCACACTTACAAGGTGAGTTTTCTCACTCAGAAATTCTTGGTAACATCCTTTATTTTTAGTTCAATACATGTTAGAATAAGAATTGAGTGTTGAAAAGAAATATTGAACTTTTGATTGTTTAGACAACTAGTTGCGTCATGAACTTTACGAGTTGTTCTCACTGAGTTATAATTGTTAGAATTTGATGAAATTCGGAAGAGTGGTACACCTCTCTAATATGATCATATAGAACCAAAAATGAGGTAAAATGGACATACGGTTTGAAAGTTATCATAGTTCAAAGTTTCTGCCTTAGATTTGGTCGAAATTCGGAAAGGCATAATTACGGACTGTTTTTATTGAGTCTTACTTATTAGAATTATATGAAAATTTACATGGTTGTAAATCTCTCTGTTACGGACAGATATAGATAAAGATTTATTAAAACGGACTTACGAGTTGAGAGTTATTGTAGTTTGAAGTTGCTGCCTCGGATTCATCGGAATCCAGAAGGGCAGGACATGAAAACGTAAAACTGTACTAATATGTGGGGAATATGAAATTTGTTGCTAAATGAAAGTTATATATATCTCTGTTGTGGACATTTTGAGACCTTACGGGGGTCTATCCGACTTACGGATTGATAGTTATCGCTGTTTAGAGTTTCTGCCTCGGATCTATCGAGATCCAGGAAGGGCAGCGAATAAAAGTGTAAAACTGTACCAAATGGTACAGAATATGAAAGGATGGTTTAAATGGAGACGTGTAGCTCTCTGTTCTCGTCGTTTTGAGATTTTATGGGGCTTGAACGGGTTTACAGATTAGGAGTTATGACTATTCTAAGATTGGGTGTTGTTTAATAAAAATTCTGCCGAAACAAATCTCATATGGCTGTTTTGAGGATAAATTTGTGTTAGTTACCCAAAGTAGTTTTAAATGAAATTTGGTACAGTGAAAGATCCCCGTCTTACCTTAGTTTCCGCTTGAGAAACACCTTAATTGGAGTTATGGTTAAAAAGTTATAATCGTTACAAGTATGAATGACAGAATGTTGGGAAAGAGAATATTATTTATTCGATCTTCTGAAAAATATGAAAAGTGAATACGTGTTCACATAAATATATAAATATAAACATAATGGATCGGGTTGCGCGCAACAAAGCGTAAAGTGAATACGTGTTCACAAATACGTAAATATAATGGGTGGGTTGCGCGCAACAAAGCGTAAAGTGAATACGGCGTTCACAAATACGTAAATATAATGGGTGGGTTGCGCGCAACAAAAGCGTAAAGTGAATACGTGTTCACAAATACGTAAATATAATGGGTCGGGTTGCGCGCGCAACAAAGCGTAAAGTGAATACGCGTTCACAAATACGTAAATATAATGGGTGGGTTGCGCCGACAAAAGCGTAAAGTGAATACGTGTTCACAAATACGTAAATATAATGGGTCGGGTTGCGCAACAAAGCGTAAAGTGAATACGCGTTCACAAATACATAAATATAATGGGTGGGTTGCGCAACAAAGCGTAAAGTGAATCTGGCGTTCACGAATACGTAAACATAATGGATCGGGTTGCAGCGCAACAAAGCGTAAAGTGAATACATGTTCACAAATACGTAAATATAATGGATCGGGTTTGCACGCAACAAATATGAAAGATGAATACATGTTCACCTATATATAAATATGAAAAGTGAATACGCGTTCACAAATATATAAATGTAATAAACATGTGAAAATGCAGGGGAATGTCTTAACGTATAATACGAGATAAAATAAAGTGTTAGTTAAACCGAGAATTTCCTATGAGGAGTTGTTGCATATTTAAAAATGTTGTAACCTGATATGTTTTGCAATATGCTTATTACGTTATGATGTGATTGCGCTTGGAATATTGTGGTGTTACTAGGAATTGCAGGGTAAGGTTCTCCTCATTGGATGGTAGGGCTGACTCTTTATTTAACATGTTTCAGGAAAGCGTGATAGAGGAAAGGCTCCACGCCAAGGCTAGCGATCGTCCCGCAGCCTCTTGTCATACCAAGTCCATTGTTTCGGGCTTGGTACTCGTCAGGTTCAGAATGTCAGTTTCAATGTCTCGGGAGATGCCCGTGTGGAATGGCCTCCCTTCCAACTTAGAATAATATTTGTCAGTATGTATATGTAGAGACAATATTTGCACGAGCATGGGCTCGCGTTATATTTTTAATAAAGTCATAAACAAATTTCTTTATTGTTATTTTATTAATAGCTCCGTATTTGAATATAAGTTTAAATTTCTAAATAAAGAGAATTAAATGGTGCTCCTGATGGAAAATAATTGTCCAGGTGCCATCACGCCCTAAGTAAAGACTTAGGAAAATTTGGGGCGTGACAACCTAAGAGTCCAACTGATTTTGCAGTGACAGATTTCTGATTTTCATCACTAGTTATCATGGATTAAGCTTTGTTAACAGGAGGCAATAGTGACATTAACAAAATTTGACTTCTTGCCTGCATGTAGTTTTAATTTAGTCCCATCAAGAATTGATATAGTTTTTGTCTTTGAAGATATTCTACAAATTATTTAGACTTAGGACATCCACAATTAGGTGGAGAAACTAAGGACTGAAATTCTACCCAAAGACTCTTCAACTTAGTGATATTCAGATACACTAGAATTTCCCTGAGTTAGTGTAGCTATTTCCCTATGTATATCATAGGTTCTTGAACCATCTACCTTATCAAATCTCTCCCTTAAATCCTTCCATACCTCATAGGTAGTTTCAGCATATAGAACACTTAGTAAGCCACTAGAGACTGAATTCATGAGCCATGATTGGACAACAACATTTACTCTATCCCACTGATCCCATAACTCCTGTCCATAGTGTTCCTTCTTGCACTTTCCATTTACAAAGCCTATTTTGTTCCTTTCAAGTAGAGCCATTCTCATTGACTTACTCTACAGTGCATAATTTTTCAGATCCCAGTAATTGAAATGAAATTAAGAACACACCACTTACATCAGAAGCTTGAAGAAATGGTGGATGATTGTGATCCATTAATGTTGTAACTGTCAAACCAGTATCTTCCCTTCCAGCAGCATTTTCCTGGTAAGTTTTTTGTTGTATCTTGATTAGTATTCATCCTTTGTAGTATATGAATTTCAGTACTTTCTGATGATATGTTTCTTAAAGAAGAGTTTTCTGAAATCTTAACTTATGACTCAGAATCAAGAAGAGAACAAAGAGGAAGAAGAACTACAAGAAATATCAAATTTGTACTTAGAGAAGAATATCATCTGGTCAGTTTATGTCGACTTGACCAGAGATTTCAGAATAGAGACTCAGTATAATATTACTTATCAGTTACAAGAAACTGAATTGTGATCAACAAGAGATCAGAAATGAGAGAAATGAGATAGAAGAACAACAGAAACAAAATTGACAGAAGAAGAATCAGAGAGTAAGAACTGAACCAATATCAGTGATTTGTCTTCAAAGATGATTGCGGAAGAGTTCAATTCTCGAACAGTATGCACCTGCTCTGATACCATGTTGAAACAATGAGCGAAGTATCCATTTCTAGATACTGATCTATATGCAATATACAGTTGATATACAGAACCAAAAAAATTGTAGTTCATGAAGTAAATGAAGAAGAAGATGAAATAGTGTAAGCTTTCTTATTCATTAGTATTTCGAAAAATTACTCTTTACAATGGCATATGTATGCCTTATATACATCTCATAGTTAGATTATAGTTTGAGATATTTTGAGAGATTATAACTTCTTTTAACAACCTCTTAGGCTCATAACTAACTAACTAACTTATTCTTTAACTACTTCTAACTAACTTTGACCTTCTCAACACAATACTCTCTTTTTGAAAAATAAATGTCAAATATTTTTAAAATTCAATTTTCGAAACGAAAACTAATACGGATCAGATGTAGTATTAATTTGAGTTAAGTAAATGTTGAGTTGTTGAGCATAGTTGATCGCTGACACTATGAAGACTCTATACAGAGTGTGAAACGCTGATCGACCTGAGCGGACATCTCGACGTGGGGGTTGGAAGGGGGGTGGTAACCCCCTCCCCCTCCCGGGGGATAGGGGTCCGCCTCCTGAATCTTTTATAATGTAAGGTTATTTAGTCGAAGGTATTTTGAGAATTTTAGGCTTGTATTATGTTCGCCCTAGTATTCACTATATATAGACTAGGGCGCCATTTTTCTTTCTTTTGAGGTCGAGCAAGAGAGAAAGAGAGAATTGTAAAAACTCAAACTCCCTATTTAATTATAGTAAAATCTGCAGCGGCAAAGTTGACGTAACTCTCGCATTGAGGGTGAACCACTATAAATCTGTGTGTGCTATTTGTTCTTCATTTATTTACTGTTTTCTTATTAGGTAGGATTTGAGACTCAAATCCTAACCGTAAATGCATAAAATTCTTTTATACCATCATATTAAGACTTTGACCTATAACACTAAGTAACTCTTCATAATAAACATGTTTAAATATAAATAATCTACTATAATTAGATAAATTATACTGATAATATATATAAAACAAATGACACAAATATTGTATTTAGCTTAAATCTATTTGAAATTGTAGGGGAACGTAGAAAGATGTCATGATGATCTTACCTTGGAGAAGCAGAAAGTAAGATGAGTTTGGAGAAGAGATCAGGACGAAATATGGAAGCAATAACACCAGTCATGGAGGATAAAGAATGGCCCAAGTAGATGCAAGAATCGATTTGAAGTTCCTCCAATATGGCAAGTAAATCATAGGCATAACCTTCAAGAGAAGCGTATCGTTCAAAATCAAAGTAATCTGGATTAGTCGGACCAGCACCCATGTTGTCATAAAGGACAACACGATAATCATCGACTAGGTAAGGGATAAGGTGTTTCCAAACAGATTGATCAGTACCAAAGCCATGACCAAGTACGACGGTCTTCTTGCCTGAGCCAATTACTTTAACGTTGTGAGCTTCTTCTACTAGTCCCATCCTTGTTGTTCTATAATCTTTTTTGCTTAACTAGCTACAACTTTTAATTATTAATTCGTTCAAGATTCACAAGCCACAACTTGACTTTGGGCGGATCTAGTGGTTTGACACCGGGGTCATTCTAATAAAATATTTCTAATGTAAAGTATATTTTTATGTGAAATTATAAGAATTTCAATTAATATTAGATTTAAACCCCTAATTTTAATATAATAAATTTAATACTTAAAATTCTAATTAAAATCCAACTTATTATTAGTGTAAATTATAATGAAGACAATCAAATTTAATTTATGACCTAAACTTAAATTATTAAGTATTATAAAATAAAATTGAAAAACAAATATCATGTAAATTGAGATAGAGGGAGTATATAGAAGTGGTCAACAAAGTGGATGAGGATATCATTATTGTATATTATAGTGTGGTTAAATACTCATAAAAGGGGTGGACCCTCGTTCATAGATATGGTTGATATTTATAATACTCCTACTATATTATTTCGTTGGTTGAGGGAGTGTGCTTTATTTATGTGATGAAGAATATGTCTTCGTGTTGCGCTATCAAGCTAGCTAGATATTGTCAAACGTGATTTAACCTTTCCTGTGATGTGAGATCATGTGCCTTATCTTGTCATGCATGGCACACAACATTCCTGGCATGTGCTAAGCAACCATAATTTAGAATTTACACTTTTTAAGTATGTAAAATGTAAAAATTCTATTCCAGTATGTAACCAATCTTTGCTCGAGTTGAAATTTTGAATCCGTAATTATTTTTTGGTGATGACGACAGTAATAGAAATATGTATAATTAATTATCTTTAGTTTTAGTTTGCATGATATTCCAATATCTTACCTAATTTCCAATTGAAAAGAATAATTTCTTCATTATTTTTATTAATGAATAAATATATATATACAATATCTAAATATGAAAAATAAATCTACATTTTCCTAATACAAGACTATAATTACATTTGCACAAGAATTCTACAAATATGGTACATGATATATTAATTTTTGATCCACGTGGTATACCGTATGTATACCACTGTCTATAACACCCCCGCAGTCATAGCGGATGGTTGTCGTACGCTGAGACTGTCCCTAAAATCTTCAAACAGAACCAAGGGAAGACTCTTAGTAAAGATGTCAGCAATTTGGTACCGTGAAGGGATATGCAAGACATGTACTTGTCCACGAGCTACCTTTTCGCGAATAAAGTGAATATCCATCTCGATATGTTTAGTGCACTGATGTTGGACCGGATTTTCAGAGAGATAGACTGCACTAACATTATCACAGTAGACCAAGGTAGCTTTCTGAATAGAAAAATGTAGCTCTAATAGAAGATTACGCAGTCAACATGACTTAGACACCACATTGACTACCCCTCGATACTTGGCATCCGCACTGAATCGCGATAAAGTAGTCTGACGTTTTGCTGACCAAGAAATCAAGTTATCACCAAGAAACATACAATAACCAGAGGTCGAACGCCTGTTATCTGGACATTCACCCCAATCAGCATCTGTATAAGACACGAGAGTAGAGACGGAGGATGTATATAAATGCAAACCATAATCAAGTGTGCCATTTATGTATCGTATAATGCGTTTGAGCGCATGCATGTGCTCAACCCTCGGATCATGCATAAATAAACACACATGCTTGACTGCATAAGTAATATCTGATCTCGTGAAGGTAAGATACTGAAGGGCCCTTGTAAGATTGCGATAGTGGGTGAGATCCTCATATGGTGTGCTAGTATTAGCATTAACTCAACCCCAAAATCTAGCTTGTACGGTGAGGATTGTCCAAGTCCATATAAGGAGTCCATGTTCTCATTCCATTTCCGATGTGAGACTCTTAACACTCACCCGCACGCCCAGATCTCGTTAACTGGAGCGTGAACAATATAATTTGGGAGCCAACATCGATGAACAAAGAATTGAAATGAATCTGACTCTGATATCATGAAAAGAATAATTTCTTGATCATTTTCATTAATGAAGAGGTATATATACAAATTATACAATATCTAAATATGAAAAATAAATCTACCTTTTCCTAATACAAGACTAATACCTTTTCCTACTATAATATTAATACCATAATTACACTTGTACAAGAATTCTACAAACATGGTACATGTTATATTAATTTTCGGTCCATGTGGTATACCGTGTGTATACCACTGTCTATCACCAATAAATAACAATCTAAATTAGGTACCAAGTATTTTATAAGCCCTTTCCCTCAACCTAGCTACTTAGCTACTATCGAGGTGGTGCTAACTGCTAAGCCCTCCCCATGAAATCTGTGTATACACTATACTGGCACCCGTGAAATTGCAATGCACGCAACATTCGGGGCATGTGCTTAGCAAAACATAGATTTTTAAGGGAGCATATAAATGACACATCTTACTGCAGCTGGCTGTTACTACTCTCTTTAGAATAATTCATCTTTTAAACCGCCAATCTATATCTTAAATGTTGTTAATTGTGAGTGGAGAGAGTGAGTTTTCAAACATATATATCTAACTCATATAAATAACAGTAATAGCTTTGTTAAGCAATCCAACTAATCATGCAACTAGCATGGGGGATTTGCGTGATGAAGAAGACACCTTCGTGTTGCAGCTAACTAGCTAGCTAGTGTATGTGTAGTGTTTAACCATTCCCATGGGATCTTTAAATGGAACACGTGAAATTGCCATGGCACAGAAGTAGAGAACATATCTGGCACACCCTTAGCACAAAATTACATCTTTATGCAGCTGACTGCTGCTACTTTCTCTAGAATAATCAATGGATTAAGCACTCAACAGTCTCAACTTCTCGCTATTGAGCTGGGGGAAGGGTAGGGCAACAAAAAGAAAAGAACAAAAAAAACAGCAAAACAGATAACTGGCAAGAGTAAAATTCTCAATTCTGTATATCTATTACTCCAAAACTTGTTTTTCACTCCGGTTGAGTTACCACAAATACCTAATGAACAACGTGTAGAGGCATTTACTCGTCCAGCTCTATATTCCTAATCCAATTGCTGGCCACCCATTTTTCTCCTCTGATTACGGGACAGCTACCGTGAAGTGAGGTCTGCATTAGAATTCAAACAAACATGAAAATCGCAAAGCCAACAAGTCCATGTATGAAATATGCATTACATTGTGTAGTCATCCCCTTCTTTGGTAATTTATGCACTATGATTTACAATTACTGGCACCTGGAAGAAGTAAAGGAAAGAGGAACAGCATATTCTAATTGCATTAAGTAAACTAATATAGCAGCATAGAATGAAAACAATCAGTCAATCATGAAGCAACATACTATAATTCCTTCCAGTTTCCACGCAATGGGTCTGATTGTTCAATTTCCCCTTTTTCTTTTTTTGGGGGGAAAGGGTCTGATTGTACAAATTTGTTCTGATATTTTTAATATAGGGCCTCTTGCAGTGAGTGATCACTTTATACATATAGTTCAAGCACCATTACATTAACCTTTTTCAACAAACAGCTTCATAAAATCACGATATATGACTAGTTAACCATGTTTAAGCCACAACATCAATAGACCTTAATTTTAAACATGTTTTGGGCAACTCGAGGGTTTATCAAATTAGCTTTTCCTAACACTTCCTGCAACCTGCAAGAGCCACAGCTTTTAATCTGGGATTGTATATCGTGGCAGATCTCTCATCTAGCAGCTACAGATGGCATGGAGTTTGCCTTGTATTCCAGCTAACGTATTGCAGATCAGCTCCTTGAAACAAATTTGTTAACTAACTGATTACTCCTGCCTATATATTATTGATTCTTATACCCAAAAACAACAATGAACAAACAGAAAATACATGGTAATAATGAATGCACTAGAATAACTCACCAGATCAATTGTACCATTTGGAAACAGTGAATAGAATAGAAGTCCATCCCCTCTGTGTGGCTTCACTTTTAAACCAATACACTTGCTGAAATCATACTTACCATCCATGTTCTGCCCGTTCTGTAGATAAACCACAAAGGACCATTTTATAAGAGAGGCAGTCAAGAAAGGTGGCGATGGGTAGAACAAGAGTGCAAAAGAGAGGAGAGAGGAACTTTATCTCACCTCATAAGGGAACACGGTTTCTCCACCTTCTTCAACATCAGATAAATATAACAAGAAGGATGCGACCTAGACGAAACTTCCCGTGAACAAATTCTAGGCCAATGAATATGTCAAGGTTAAAAGCATAGTACAACCCCTGTAAACTTGCTTGGTACATTTTCACCTGATGGTTCCAAGGATTGAAGTTAACATATCAGAATTTTTCCATGAAGAAAAGAAGAAAATTGGATATAGAGGTCACATCCATGGCAAGATAAGAAGCAAACTGAACAATTATCATCATCTTGGTTCTTGCTAAAACTACAGTCAAATTGAAGAGAAATTAACTAGAGCAGTACTGGATTATGTGATAACAATTGGATTTCTTTAGTCAAAAGATAAAACAATATTTTCAAACTGAGAAAACCAGAAGACAGCTTGTAAACATGGTTTGAGGACTTTTCACTAGGAGTGATATTTAAATTGTACAAATAAAGGTGGTTTACACATAAAGAATGCAAATAATTTTTTTTAATATCTTTTATCGCAAAATACACTAAAAAGATGCTCAATGACAATAAAAATCTGACAACAGATCTGCCACAGTCTTAGAAAATAATATTCCAATCTGAGATAAGGCAGCATCTTATTTTCAATTTTTCATCTGACATTAACATGCTCGAGAGAGTCAAGTAAAGTACTTCCCAGAAAGACCAACATCTGCAGTTTGAGGTAAAGTGAATAACATGCCATATTAATAATGTGGAGTTGTTGCAACCAAATTCTGCTTATTAACAACATAGAACCCAATACTTAAATCAAACACAACAAACTTCTCTATTCTAATTATATATTTTATCCTAGGGGAGAGGAGGATTTTTATGAGTAACGCGAAATCATGGATAAGCACAACATCCCCGTGCCCAGATAACCAAACACTATAGCATCCCACCATCCATGATGCCCTTTTGTGTAAGATTTCAAATGAACTACAAGAGAAATAGTGAGTCAATTAGGAAAATAGCACCACTGCCAAAATTTAGTTCATGCATACCTTTTGGCTCTTCTGAGGGCCATATTGAGCAGGATCGAAAGCATCATAATGCGACTGATATCTTTGGCCAATTTCATACCGCAAAACATTAAACGCCTGAAACACGTACACCCTTGTTTCACAGAAGAGCAAAGGTCAAATTATTTAGCTTAAGTAAAAATAATGACCAGAGGAATATAAAGCAGAGAATCGTTCAAAATCAGTAAGAAGCAATAAAGAGAAATTGAGATACAAAACACACCATTGTTTATCAACCTGCAATGATCAAGTTAGCAGATTGACTAGCTGTCAATTGTCACATGTATTAGGAACAAACATGTGTTATATGTGTGGTTACATTATAACCCAAAATCCACTAACGAAATTGACCAAAGTATTCTGGAAAACCAGCTCAAAAGCTCCATACCAGGCAGTTTCAATGCAGATTTGCCTCACTAACGATTAAAGCATTCAACATTAAAAGATGCTCAACTGTCTCTTAGAACTGCAGACTTGACCATTGCCTCATGGTTTTGTCCTTTGAAAAAGAATCTCTTGTTAGACTAGTGTATCCACACCATTATGGGATCTATGATCTTGCTTGACTACTTCATTTAATACTAAAGACATGTCTAATAACATTGAGGGAGGAAAAAAGGCTCTGTCAATTTGAGAATCACGAGTTGCCATTTCCATAAATTAGCATTTTTCCTTTTTTTCATTATTTTTAGAGTTCTATTACTACATGTTCTTTTAGCCTTGGTTATCTTATTATCTTGTTGTTGATTCTGCTTGTTGTTGTTGCCTCTTTTTATCGTTCTTTGAGCTAAGGGTCGATAACAACCTCTCTACCTTCTCAAGATAGGGTAAGATCTGCGTACACTCTACCCTCCACAGATCCAACCTATGGGATTACACTGAGTTTGCTGTTGTTGACCCACATATGTAACCATCAAGTAACAAAAATTCCAATAGAGATATACATTTGCATTCTGCACTGACACGGACGATGAAATTTGTGTAAAAGTTTCTTCGGAGATTTACATATCAGTATGAGGTGAATATTGACAAAGAAGATGGCATCATCTCCACTTCATTATGATATATGTTTATAATATATGTTTTCGTCATTTACACATGCGCACTTTTTCATTTACACATACGAGAACCATTGTCCCAGTACACAAGACAGAGAAGATGAGAAACAAAGAAAGCAGACTCCAATTACGTCGGAAGGATTTTCTTCCAAAATTTTGCTGCTTAGCAGATCTCTAATACCTAACCCATAGAAGCAAAACCAAAGCCTACATATGGTGAGATGAGCTTAATGCATTTTATTTAAGATATACATGTTAATGTACTTTACCTCACCATGTGTCTTGGGGATCATTGTTGCTTTTGCAATTTTCTCCTCAATAAGATCCAAGATTTCAGTTTTGTCTTCTGATGCATTAATAAACGTGCCAGAACTGAAGAAATTGACAAGATAATGTAAATCTCATGCACGATCTGTAGTTTCTAGTCAAAGATACTAATGCATGAAGCGCAGAGTTCTATCATATTCTTATATTTAGAAGCAAATCACAAGAAATTAGAGAAAAGTCATTCATGTTCGAAATTTACTAATGTGGAAATTAAGTTTATCCCATTATTTATGACTCGAATAATTGGGATCCCGCACGTCGGAAACGTAGTTTCCACACACGTGCACGCGTTGTACCATGGATTGTAAATTTCCTTAGTGAAAGATATTGGTACGTAAGTAAAATGTTTGAGACATAGAATGATGGACGGTCGTTGGTTAAATGACGAGTATTCCACGTTGATAAATGAAGGAAAAAGTGTACGAAGTGTAAGATTGAAACGGGACGGAAAAAGGGCCGTGATGCCACCGCGGAGCCTGGGCGCCGCGGCGCCACAAGGTAGGAGCCGCGACACTAATTGGTCTTTTGGCCTACTGGAGCCGCGGCGCTACCCAGGTTGGAGCATTGAAATGTCATGTTTTCCTTCATAACTCGGCCATTATTTGGATGCATTAGTTGGTGGATTAAGTGGCCATTACATGGCACTTAAATGCTCATTACATGGGCACTTGAATAGACCTTCTTACACTACTATAAATTGAGGCTTTGGCTCAATTGTTCATCACTTGACATACACTACACTCAGATTTTCTGATCTTCTTCCTCTCTAAGCACTCTTTCAAACACTCAAGATTCTTCTTTTAGTAAACACTTGAGTTTTCTTTGCTCATTTGTTTGTTGCTGTTTTATCTTGTGAGACTTTCCCATTTACGTAAAAGGATTTATACGGAGGCACTATTATCTTAAGGACAAAGTGAATATCACTCGACTCAGCAGTGCAGTTGTAACGCTACCATATTTAGTGTCTCTTAATTTCAGGTTATCAAAGATCAAAGATCGTTCGGCGATTGGCACAAAGATCCAAGACTGATTCAAGAACGAAGATCAAGATCACAAAAACTTGTTGTTGCCACAACTCGTGTTAGGCTTCAAGTCTGTAGTTTTGTAATTCGTTATTGTTTATCCTTTCGAAGCACTAGTAATAGTTAGTTACTATTCTCGTACATCCACTGTTGTACCCACAATCTTATGACAATATTTGTATTAGTGCTCAAAAGATGTTACCAGCAGATATGATCCTAAATCTGGCTGTGGCTTTCTTGTTGAAAACAATTCGGTTGACAGTTCTGTAAACAGTTCAAACACTGTCTCTGTCAACAACTGTGCTTCAAATCTGGTCCTAGTTTTGGGTCTCTCTTTGACGATATTTACAAATCTGTTTCCGTTCAAAGGTGGGATCTCTGAATCTGATGCTAAACTTCAAGATATTGTTGATAGTCATGCTAATGTCGCTAAGGATTGTTGACACCCAATTTTGACCCATCTTTTAGTTATTTCTTGCAATTTTAAGCATTTTAGGACACCGCATTTTATCACAATTCTTGACATTTTTGTATATTTTTTACCTAACATTCTATGTTATTTTATTTTTTGTAAATTTGCATCATGTTTTTACTTTTAATTAGGTATTAAACATTTTTTCAAATATTGTATTTTTATTACTATTACATCGACATTTGCATTTTAATAATTTTGCATCTTTTAAATAATTTTTCTGTTAAATAATTAACCCATTTTGCATTTTTGGCAAACCAGTCCAATCATGAAAACCAAAGCCCAATGAGGCCCAATACACTTTCATCTTTTTCCTCCAACTCGATACCCAATACCCACTACCCAAAGCCCAATACCCAAAACCACAAACCCTAAACCTAATCTCACCCTATAAAATAAACACTCTACCTAACCTACCTCTGCTATTAACCCCAGTGATCTATCACTTTCGGCCTAGAATATCTACCAGTATGACATTCATTATCGTGACGCCAACCGCCATCTTCAACTTTCCCACTCCGCCTCACACACACATACGCCGTGAACGCGCCTCTCCTCGCCGCTCCGTCGCCTCTCTCTCGCTGCGTCTCCCTCACGAACATCACGTCGACCTCAACATCTGACCAACTCCGTCTCCTCGCCCTTCCGGTCGCCATCATCCGTCGCCTCTTCCTATCTCCGTCGACCGCGACTCGGTGAAGCCACTGTCGACCAACACCATTTTCTCTGCTCGAACCCGGCGGCGTTGCTCGGCGACCTCGTCGTGGAAGTAGCGCCCATTCTCATTGCCCATTGTTTGTTTCCATTTCGTTATTATTATGTTGTTGTGTTGTTGGGTGATTTGTTTAAGCTTTTTTGATTTTCGATTTTTATTGTATGCGGAATAAAAATCCGCGACCTTAGGTTTGCATCGTTTTGGGTTATTTGATTCTTGTTGTTCGTTGGGTTGATTGCGCTATTATATCTGTTGTTGCGATGGTTTGATTTATTGTTTGGGTGATCTGGCGGAGTAAAACTCGTGAAGCTTTGTTGTTTTCCGTGATCTTTGGACCATTCTCGTTGCTTTGTTGTTTATTCCCTTGTTTATGACCGCTTTGTTGTCCTTTGTTTTTAGCCATTTTGGCGGTGGTTTAGGCTATTTTGCTCACGATTTTGGCTATGATCTTTGGGTGATTTTTAGGCTATTTTTGCAACTTTTTCTTTGGTTTCTTGATTTAGAACAAATACTACATCGGTATTTTCTTGATTGAACAAGATGCTACACTTGTTTGGATGAAAAAGTTATCCGTCGATTTTTGAGGCCTCCATGATTACAAAGACGGAAAATAAAATAAATGAAGCTTTACAGGCAATGATGATTTCTTCCACTTACACCGGATAACCAACATGCATTGTGGCGAATTCTGCAATGCACTTGTTTAGGCTGTCCCACTTTATATTTTTTACATATCTGAGCCCTCCGTGTTTAAAACTATTACTGTTTTAGCGCGGATCCGAAGGTTTTATTTATTTTATTATTTTTAGCAATATTGGCCGATGAAGGAATCTCCGTCTGATTTCCAAGGTCTTCCCTGTACAAAAGACGGATTTATTTTTGCTTTATTTATTAATTCTTGTTATTACTTTAAAATTATTTATTCTATTACTAACACTTTTACTAAGTGTCTATGCAGGTACCCGAAGATCATCTTGTGTAGAAAACCTAAAAAGGGTTAAAGATGTCCCGGATTCTTATCTCATGTCGCATTTAATTTTAGTTATACTTTTGTATTGCATTTTATTTTAATTGTAAATTATGTAAAAATGCTTAGAATAGGTAGAATAAAAGCCAATATATAATTAACCTAGGTTTGAACGGATAACCGCAAGTTAGCGGATCCTATAGGATGTCGACCCTTCCTTTAGGATAATAAAGAACCCTTACCTAGAATCTCACATAGCTTTCGCAGACCTTTAAATGGAGATCATTAATTGCAGTATTTTTATTGCAATAAATCAAGTGTCCTAATTCACTTAAATAATTAGGTGGCGACTCCTTTAAATACATTCTAGGAATCAACCATACGTAGTACTCCCGTTTCGACTCCGGTTAAAATGGGGTGTTACAGATGGCGACTCCACTGGGGATTCAGGTTCTTGACCATAACAAACCTAGGTTTATTATTGCTTAGCTTTATTTGCTTTTATTTGTTTTAAATGCCTTAAAATTGCTTGCTTAATTTTGTATGTTTAACTGTTTTAATTGCTATTTGTTTTACTGTTTTCCTTAAACTGGCATTCCGCTCATATTTCTTCCACTCTGGAAAATTCACACTATCACACACAACACGCGGGTGTGCTTTGCGCACCTGCAAATTTCTTTCAAACACCCAAATTTAAGAGAGTTAGCGTTTTCTTGCGGAGAATCGGTCAACCGGTGGTGGCGTATACCACTCGAGTAGTCCGCTCGGGAACCTTGCGTCTAGTAAGCCAAATCTTAGAAACTTAGGATAGAGCTATACCACCCTTTTATATTAAGTCATGCATGCATAAACCTTAGGTGGGTTAATCCTTGGTATTAACGCCACAATTAGAAATCCACCAAATTTGTCGACGGGTTTCGCAACCCAACGACCCATTAGCATACTATGTGTAGCGTGATGATGATAGACGGATCCAAGCCTGGTCATGCCACACCAAAATTGGAAAAAGTGCACCGTCATTTGGTCGCCATTTCCAACAAAACATCACAGTTTTTATGCTATAAATGAGTGTCCTAATTCACTATAATAATTAGGTGGCGACTCCTTAAATACATTTAGGAATCAACCATACGTAGTACTCCCGTTTCGACTCCGGTTAAAATGGGGTGTTACAGATGGCGACTCTGCTGGGGATTCAGGTTCTTGACCATAACAAACCTAGGTTTATTATTGCTTAGCTTTATTTGCTTTTATTTGTTTTAAATGCCTTAAAATTGCTTGCTTAATTTTGTATGTTTAATTGTTTTAATTGCTATTTGTTTTACTGTTTTCCTTAAACTGGCATTCCGCTCATATTTTTTCCACTCTGGAAAATTCACACTATCACACACAACACGCGGGTGTGCTTTGCGCACCTGCAAATTTCTTTCAAACACCCAAATTTAAGAGAGTTGGCGTTTTGCGCGGAGAATCCGGTCCAACCGGTGGTCGCGTAGCCTTCTCACTCGAGTAGTCCGCTCGGGAACCTTGCGTCTAGTAAGCCAAATCTTAGAAACTTAGGATAGAGCTATACCACCCTTTTATATTAAGTCATGCATACATAAACCTTAGGTGGGTTAATCCTTGGTATTAACGCCACAATTAGAAATCCACCACATTTGTCGACGGGTTTCGTGACGCGACCCGTTAGCATACTATGTGTAGCGTGATGATGATAGAGCGGATCAAGTGCAGTCATGCCACGCAAAATTGGAAAAAGTGCCTGTCGTTTTGGTCGTCATTTCAACAAAACATCACGCTTTAAGCGCTTGGACCTATTTATCATAATCTCGCGTATTTGGCGTTTAGCCGACCTCGGCATAAGAGGATCCCACGTATTAGCGCGCACTTTATTTGCATGTTTTGTTTACTATTGTTGTCGCTAACAATTACGTACATATTATTTAATGCAATAATTACCCTTTTAACCCGCATGCGTATCATGCTTATAATTCTGGTCATTAGCATTTGCATTTTTGCACTTTTGTTGTCACATTGCAATCAGGACTTCTACTGCGTAAATCGCTCTTGAACAGCACGATTTGGACTTTGCGAAACATCAATCACGGTCGGTCGAACAATCGAAGTCTTTGACTATATCGTCACACCCTCACATTTTATTATTTTTGTGGCTTGCCTACTCTCACTCATTTGTCATATTTTTGCAGGAAGGCCGTCCTCTCAAATAGTCGAGGGCGGACAACAACAACAACAACAACAGAAAGAAAAAGAAAAAAAGAAAAAAAAATGAGTTGAGTTATGTTGACGGAGAGATGTCATCTTATACCAGATTCAACAAAGCATCGCTCTGGGTCTTATATTTTGCATTTTTATACATATTTGCAAGTCTAATTGATATGTCTAGTACTGATTACATAATTATTTTTACAACATAATCATTTCGAACTACGCGTGTCTGATTCTCACCATACGGTGTGATACGTAGGCAACCTATCTAGGGTTCGACACCACCACATAAAAAAATAAAAAATAAAAAAATAAAAATATTTCGTTCACTCATTCATTGCATTTATCCAATCATGGACATTCATTATTGCATTTCAATCACTCTATCACATTCATTCATGCATTCCATTCATTCTATCAGTCATTCATTCTTTTTTTCATTACATTCTTTTACTTTGCATTAGTCTTATAATGAACAATCATTTGTTTTGTACAGCTTTACTTTTGCATTTTTTTCATGAATAAATTCTTTTAAATCATACGTTTTATAACATATCGAGCGAACTCATACGCTTTGATTCTCGTCAAAGATGAGATACGTAGGCAGCCCTACTCGGGTTCGGTACCATTTATTCAAAAATACAAAAAAAAAAAAAAAAAAAAAGCAAAAAAAAAAAAAAAAAAAAAAAAATACAAAAGAAGGCTCTTTTAAGTATCATTGTTTGATTTGGTTGATACCAACACAGTTAGGAGTGTGCATAGGAAAGAACGAGTAATAATCAGTATGGGTGGACTTCGTGGTAAACCATAGATTCTTTTGGTACCTCTTATTCACAGTAAATGACATTGCCTTACATCTTCTAAGATAAGAAGAAACGAAACCAACCTCATCGTTTCATGTGCATTGTGTGGTGAGTTTTTAGAATCGATTCAATTGCATTGCATTGTGATCTAGAACTTGGCGAATGTTTGTTGAGGCGAAATCTGAGTAACACTCGGTGTGGGAAATGATCGTAGGCTTTCTTTGACCGTTTGAGCCTTTTTGACCTACCAAATAACATTATCCGTAGTCACCTCTTTTGAGCCTAAAGCCTATTCTTTTGACAACCGCGTATTACACCTATACCGCTACGAGTGCGTGCGCACTATCCTCTCTTGGCGACCTCGTGGCGCTTTGTAAAAATGTGCAAGTGGTGTGAATTCTGCGTCGAGGTTTGCAAAGACAAAAGTTGTCAAAGTCCCGAAAGGGAAGAAAACACAAATGACGACTTACAAAAGAAGAAATCAAAAGCCAGCATTATAGACAAAATGAATGAAATGAGAGAATAACTTTGGAAAAGCGGGCTCAAACGAAAATTCAAAAGAAGTCGATCTGAAAAGCGGGACAAAAAAAGCGGTCGGCGTTAAAGCACACAAATGTCAAGCGGACGTAGTCAACGCTCGAGGAAGGATTAGTCACTTTTTACCCAAATGATATCCATCCCTTCCCGAACCTACATTACAAGTCGTGACAAGCCTACATGATCTTATCACGAGGTTCTCACATTAGTGGATACTTACATGGCGACCAAACCTATGGTATCACAATTGCATCATTGAACATCCTTATGAGTGTGGCGTGCTTCTAACGTCCCAAAATTCAAAATCTTTGGAATATATGTGAAATGGAACTTTCTTTCGGTGAGGGCACTTGAAACGTGAGATTACGTGTAGTTCAAACCTTGGTTGCGAGCAAGTGTGTCGATACTTGATTATGCGAGTACCGTTTGTTACTATAGGAATTACCAGTCGGTCTTGGTTAGACCGAAGTGAATAACGAATTCCTAAGCACAATACTAATTGTTGGTATCAACTGAAGTCAGAACGTGATGCTGTCTTTCCACTTTTCAAAAAAAAATGCATATAAAACAATCATTTTGCATCATGAACTACGTCTTGACCTGATTCCCTCAGCGGGATACGTAGGCGGTCATATTGACTTCGGTCCACATTGTTTGAAAAACCCATAAAAATCATTTTTGCATCATGAACTACGTCTTGACCTGATTCCCTCAGCGGGATACGTAGGCGGCCTCAATCGGCTTCGGTCACACCATTAGAAATTTTCCCATTGGCTCGTGTGCGACAGAATTTCCGCCAGAGTTAAGTCCTGCCAATGCACCTCGCATAACGAAAACTGGGACAATTTTGGGAAATGCACCATGAAGAGATCATAATAAGGATTCCAAAAGCAATCGTGATCGCAGCGTTCGGAAGTCCGCATGACAGCGTCAACACTCGCAGCGTTCAAAGTGCACACAACATTCAACACGTCGTGCAGGGCGAAATCTCGGCATTGGCGATCACATCAATACAACGCCGTCACATTTTACGGGATCTTCATATCGCAGCGGGAGCACAACAATAAGCCCGTGCGGGTTACAAGCGCAACGCGTCTGCACGATGACGTTATCTCAACCTGGCGAGTCCTGGCGGTGCGTCCGAAACGACGTCATTTCATTGTAAGCCTGTCTGGCGAAGCCGTTCATGTTTCGTCTATACAACGAACATTTGCATCTCGTCCATACAAGGCAACGCCCATACTGGCGTCATCTGCATCTCGTCCATACAAGACGACAACGCCCATACTGGCGTCGTTCGCATTCGTCCATACATTGACAACGCCCGAACAAGCGTCGTTGCATTTCGTCCATACAAGACGACAACGCCCATACAAGGCGTCATTTGCATTTTCGTCCATACAAGACGTCATTTGCATTTCGTCCATACAAGCAGCAACGCCCATCTGGCGTCATCTGCATTTCGTCCATCTGACGCATAACGCCCATCTGGCGTCATTAGCATTTCGTCCATCTGGCAACAACGCCCGAACAGCGTCATTGCATTTCGTCCATACAAGACGACAACGCGCCATACTGGCGTCATTGCATTTCGTCCATACTGAGCAGCAGCGCCCATACTGGCGTCATTGCATTTAAATCCATACAAAGCAGCAGCGCCCATCTGGCGTCGTTCGCATTTAAATCCATCTGAGCAGCAGCGCCCATACTGGCGTCGTCGCATTTCGTCCATACTGACAGCAACGCCCATACTGGCGTCATTCGCATTTCGTCCATCTGAGCGACAACGCCCGAACAAGCGTCATCTGCATTTCGTCCATACAAGACGACAACGCCCATCTGAGCGTCATTTGCATTTAAATGCATCTGAAGCGACGCGCCCATACTGGCGTCATCTGCATTTCGTCCATACAAGCGACAACGCCCATCTGGCGTCATCGCATCTCGTCCATCTGAGCGACAACGCCCATACTGGCGTCATCTGCATTCGTCCATCTGAAGACGACAACGCCCATACTGGCGTCATTTGCATTTCGTCCATACAAGACGACAACGCCCATACTGGCGTCATCTGCATTCGTCATACAAGGCGACAACGTCCATACAAGACGTCATCCGCATTTCGTCCATACTGAGGCAGCAACGCCCATCTGGCGTCATTTGCATTTCGTCCATACTGAGCAGCAACGCCCATACTGGCGTCATTTGCATCATCCATACAGACGACAACGCCCATACTGGCGTCATCTGCATTCGTCCATACAGGCGACAACGCCCATACTGGCGTCATCTGCATTTCGTCCATACAAGAGACAGCGCCAGCGCGTCATCTGCGTCGCCAATACAAGCGGCGTATCATCACATCAC
Source organism: Przewalskia tangutica (assembly GCA_029844215.1). NCBI lineage: Eukaryota > Viridiplantae > Streptophyta > Magnoliopsida > Solanales > Solanaceae > Przewalskia > Przewalskia tangutica. The sequence continues at coordinate 46,574,080 of CM056727.1, read as the reverse complement.
TTCATTACATCTACAAACACCATGTCTTTTCCAAAGACCGCGTCACTGCAACCGATGTCAATCATAGCCCGACCTGGACAAATTTTGAATTTGCGTCGGCGGTTTTATTTTCTAGCATTGCGACCAAAGGTCTCACAATTCGACACTGGGACAAATTTTAAATCTGCATCAGCTTTGTCTTTTACCTTGGCATCACAGCGACCCAGTGTCGGCTTTTGCCCATTCTTTGCTTAATCCTTGTTTTAATTCTGACGATGGGACAAAATTGGCCACAAGTCAACGTCTTTGTCCGAAAACTCTTTCACCGTTTCGGTCAAAGAGGACAACCGTTGACACCAATTTTGACCCATCTTTTAGTTATTTCTTGCAATTTTAAGCATTTTAGGACACCGCATTTTATCACAATTCTTGACATTTTTGTATATTTTTTTTACCTAACATTCTATGTTATTTTATTTTTGTAAATTTGCATCATGTTTTTACTTTTAATTAGGTATTAAACATTTTTTTTCAAATTTTGTATTTTTATTACTATTACATCGACATTTGCATTTTAATAATTTTGCATCTTTTAAATAATTTTTCTGTTAAATAATTAACCCATTTTGCATTTTGTCAAACCAGTCCAATCCATGGCAAAGCCCAATGAGGCCCAATACACCTTTCATCTTTTCCTCAATACTCAATACCCAATACCCACTACCCAAAGCCCAATACCCAAAACCCTAAACCCTAAACCTAATCTCACCCTATAAAATAAACACTCTACCTAACCCTACCTCTACACTATTAACCCCAGCCGTCTATCACCCTCAGCCCTAGAATATCTACCCAGTATGACATTCATTATCGTACGCCTGACCGCCATCTTCAACTTTCCCACTCCTCACCTCACACACACATCTGGCCGGCGAACGCACGCCTCTCGCCACTCCGTCGCCCTCTCGCCATTTCCGTCTCCCTCCCGACATCATCGTCGACCTCACCAACATCACAACCCACTCCGTCTCCCTCGCCTTCCGATCGCCATCATCCGTCGCCTCTTCCTATCTCCGTCGACCGCGGCTCGGTGAAGCCATCGACCAACACCATTTCTCTGTTCAAACATGGCGGCGTTGCTCGGCGACCTCGTCGTGGAAGTACGCCTTACTCATTGCCATTGTTTGTTTCCATTTCGTTATTATTATGTTGTTGTGTTGTTGGGTGATTTGTTTAATCGTTTTTACGATTTTCGATTTTTATTGTATGGTAGGAATAAAAATCCGCGACTGGTTTGCATCGTTTTGGGTTTCGATTCTTGTTGTTCGTTGGGTTGATTGCGCACTATTATTTGTTGTTGGCGGACTGGTTTGATTTATTGTTTGGGTGATACGCCGAAGTAAAACTCCGGCGAAGCTTTGTTGTTTTCCGGGCTGATGCTGGACCATTCTTGTTGCTTTGTTGTTTATTCCACTGTTTCGCAGCCCTTTGTTGTCACTGTTTTTAGCCATTTTGGCGGACTGGTTTTAGGCTATTTTGCTACTGATTTTGGCTATGATGCTGGACTGATTTTTAGGCTATTTTTGCAATTTTCTTTGGTTTCTTGATTTAGAACAAATACTACTGCTGTCGGATTTTCTTGATTCGAACAAGATGCTACACTTGTTTGTGATGAAAAAGTTATCCGTCGATTTTGAGGCCTCCAGATTTACAAAGACGGAAAATAAAATAAATGAAGCTTTACGGGCAATGATGATTTCTTCCACTTACAGGATAACCAACGTGCGCTGGCGAATTCTCATGTGCACTTGTTTAGTATCCCACTTTATATTTTTACATATCCGAGCCCTCGTGTTTAAAACTATTATTGTTTTAGCGCGGATCCAAGGTTTTATTTATTTTATTATTTTTAGCAATATTGGTAGATGAAGGAATCTCAGTCGATTTCCAGGCCTTCGCATAAAAGACGGTTTATTTTTGCTTTATTTATTAATTCTTGTTATTACTTTAAAATTATTTATTCTATTACTAACACTTTTACTAAGTGTCTATGCAGGTACCCGAAGATCATCTTGTGTAGAAAACCTAAAAAGGGTTAAAGATGTCCCGGATTCTTATCTCATGTCGCATTTAATTTTAGTTATACTTTTGTATTGCATTTTATTTTAATTGTAAATTATGTAAAAATGCTTAGAATAGGTAGAATAAAAGCCAATATATAATTAACCTAGGTTTGAACGGATAACCGCAAGTTAGCGGATCCTATAGGATGTCTGACCCCTTCCCTTTAGGATAATAAAGAACTTTTACCTAGAATCTCACATAGCTTTCGCAGACCTTTAAATGGAGATCATTAATTGCAGTATTTTTATTGCAATAAATCAAGTGTCCTAATTCACTTAAATAATTAGGTGGCGACTCCTTTAAATACATTCTAGGAATCAACCATACGTAGTACTCCCGTTTCGACTCCGGTTAAAATGGGGTGTTACAAGGATCAAGGACGAGTTGGTGTCACCGCTCCCGAGAGTGGTGGAAGCAGGCGCCCACGAGAGGCTGAGGACGTTAACTGGGACAAGAGGAGAAGGCTGGAGATGTTATTCTACCTTGTAGCAGAAGGCCTACATCTGTCCCAGACAAAGGATCCGAAGAATGGTAAGGAGGAATGGACACGCAGTCCAATGAAGGGACTGACGTGGACTAGAATCCAAAAGGTCTAAGTTAATTCTCCTTCTCAATAATTCTGAATAAAAGAGTTTATAATGAGATTAGAAAATAGTGAGGCTAGGAATATGAAGTGTTTTCATTAAAAATTGATATTCCCTACACTTTAAAATCAGAAATTTAATCTCACCTACCTTCCCGATTAACGATTGGACTGTTAGAAATAATAGCTTAAATAAAAGTTAAGGACTTAGGTTGTGATAAAATTGGAATTATGGACAATCCTAAGTAAGCGCCAGGAATTTCCCTGGGCACCAATCACAAGGGAAGAGGACTAGAGGACTAAAGACAAACCTGTCACCGTTTCCGATAGAAGATCTTTCATTTGACAGGCTGGTATTGGAAACTCAGTCATACAAAGCCTACGGGTTACTGGAGTGGACCAGAGTTTCTAGATCTTAAACGATCTGAAGGCCAAAAGAAAGACAGAAAAGAAATTGGACACTCTGTTTGCCAAGGCAACTGGAGTGGGCCAGAGTATCTAGATCACATATGATCCGGTTACGTCCTAACCACGAGCAAGAGGTTGCTCATGTGAAGCAACGCCACCTCCAAAGTAGAAGGGGTTGGAGAGGTTGTCCTCAAAAGGACTTAAGGGAATGAGATCACTCTAACAAGAGGTGATACACGTCCCAAACTTGGTTTCAGAAACGCTGCTAGTCAAGCTAGTTTGAGACCAGTCCAACAGGCCTGTGATAACTAAGAATGGCACAGTATGTCTGTAGCCAAATGAATGATATATTTATAATCCGTGCATCTATGACATCATAGATTAAGACACGTTAAATAGAAAGTCGTTCAAAAGCTAACTAAGTTGAGATTGTTACCTTCTGTCGACATAAACTCTCAAAATAAATGTGAGGTAGGCGAAGAGGCAAAATCACCTTTCCATTCCGTCGAAGCAATAGTGAAAGAAGCACCGCTCCTCTATGACTTAGTCACACTTACGTGGGTGATTTGAAGCTTGTACAAATAGAGGGGGGAGACAAGTAAGTTGTGATCTTCATTGACGATGGTACAACGTATTGCATCCTTTGTTGAAGAACAAAGATGAATCTGTTGAAGCGGATAAGCGCTACAAAGCAGAAGTTGACAATCAACTAAGCCTACGGATTGAGAAATTCGTAGTGATAGAGGGGGAGAATGCGAAGCATCGTTCATCAAACGACTGCTCCTTACCCAACTCAGTCTAACGTTGTTAGCCAAGGACAAAGCCAAACACCCAAAATATGCGGGGCAAGGCGATCCTTACCGCTAATGTGATTCTTAACAGAACTCCGCATAAAGATAAGGATAACCCTCCATGAAAATCATGGAAAGGACCCACCTACAAATGTTGTGATGTGGGGTGGCTTGGCAGAGATTAGAATACCGAAACAAATCAAGTTGGACCTAAGACTGTAGATTGCATATCTACTGGATCTGCAAATAATAGTAGTGTTTATCGCCTCTTGGTGTCAAAGAATGTTGAATTCTTTGAAGATAATTTTCCTTAAGAAGGAAAAAGTAGTAATTGCTCGAGGTTAACAAGAACCAGCGAGTGCCTGACTATCCGGAACTTAATGTTCCAGATCTACAAAACTCAGGGATTCTAGATGTTGAACCAAACCGGAGCAAAAGATGAGACAAAGACTTGGTCCAGGCCTTCTAGCTTGTATGGTTGAAAATGAACCATGGACAATTATCAAAGAATTGTCAACTCCAGAAGCACTGCTTTGGAAAGAAGCTACAGAGAGAAATAGATTCCGTCAGATAGAACTATACTTATGTAATGGTTGATCTTCCTCCGGGAAAGAACCTTTGGGTTGTAAAAGTGGATACTCAAATTAAGTAAAAAGTAGATGGATCTACTAACGAGTATAAGGAATCGGCTATTTTGACATGTGCTCCTATGTGAATAGCTTAACATCCAGGGCCACCGCAGTCTTGCGTGACATGGATGTTGAGACAGCCTTACTAACCGGAGAGTTGGTTTTGTGGACTGTTGGGCTTCTTTCTGAACTTTCATTTTGGTCTCTGAAATGTTTACATTTTGGTCTTGAAAGTTTCAGATAAAATAAAAACAAAGAATCTGACGCAGAAACATTGACTCTGAAGCTAGAAAGCCAACAGTTGGAAAACCAAAAGTTCGAAAGTGGAAGAAGAAAGTAATACGAAACTACCCGAGGGATATGTGGTTCCAGGGAAGAGAAGAAATTCTGTCGAGTTGTCAAATCTCTGTGCGGGTTAAAACAGGCCCCGAAGCAATGGTACGAAAACTTTGATACTGCTCTACTATCGAAGGGTTTCTCCATTAATGAGTGTGACAAATGTGTCTACATGAAACGTAATTTTGACTCATTCGCCATGATGTGCCTTTACGTAGATGACATGTTGATCACAGGGAGAAGTCCTAGGTTGATCCTAGAGACTAAGAGTATGTTGAAACGATGTTTCGATATGAATGATATGGGTATTACAGATGACATCTTAGGAACTGAGATTTCTAAGACATCTAACGGATTGGTCTAATCCAAACTCATTTGTGAGGTGTTTTGACAGTCTCATTGAAGTCACCAATGGATATGAATCATATAATTGATTGGAATCATGGTGCACCCGGATACTAGGAGCGATATGTGCAGGTCACATGTAGTTCAATGTATTTTACACACTACAATCGACCTGGTATCGACATACAAAGTAGATCAATTGAACTAAGGTTCTCGTGATTCTGGAAATGATCAATAGATGGTGTTAAATCAATGACGATATCTGAAATATTCGCTTATCTACGGATTATGGTATTCTAGATGTCCAGCGATTCTGGAAGAACACGGTGATGCAAACTGGATCAGACTTGAAGAACACCAAAATCCACAAGTGGATGTGTATGGTGTGTCTTTTTGAAAATCCTCTAAGCAAACTTGCATCGGCCGACTCGTAATGGAATCGGAGTTGTCGCTTTGTACAAATCCTGAAAAGAAGTTGAGTAACCTCACGACCTCTTAGAGGATGTCCCTTATTCGGAGAAACACGTGCCTACACCAGTTATACACTGTGAGGGCACGGATGACGGCATCTGGACATATGTGTCGGAGACATAAGACCGTGTGACAGTTGATTATGTCGCTTACTTGATTACTAATCAAAGGATATAATGGACCCTTTAACTAAGGGACTACCCGAAGATTAAGATTTCTGCCTGTTTAGGGGAATTGGCGTAAAACCTAAACAATAAGAACTAATATGGTGGATATCCAACCTTACTGACTGGAGATCCCAAGAATTAGGTTCAATGGGAAAACAAAGTCGTAAAGGTTCAGTTGAGCGCTTCGGTGGAAGCAAGAGCACTTCGGATGATGATTTCTGTAAAGAAACATGAATCCAAAGTCGTTCCCGTGATAGATATTAAAGTGCTACATGCATGGTGGGTAGAGGTTAAGTTTCCAAAATCTTTAATGATCCTCACCGGTTGAGGTTAGGTTTGGGGAAACTTTTAATGGTGTTTAACACTTGTGAAGTGGGGTATAACAGGATACCTTGTAGGAGACCACCTATTTAAGTGCAAGGACATGCCGCCTCAAATGAACGCACACACTTAAGAATCCAAGTGTGTCCACGGCCACAACGAATAAAACATTAAGAAGAACAGAGTAAGGAAAGTTGTTGTGTTGGTACCGTTGTCTTGGCTTACACTAAATATTGACGGTTCAAGACATCAGGTTCACCGCGCAATAAGTAAGTCTGATGGTATTCAACTATGGAAGGTTCAAAGCTAAGGCTACCGATCCAGATGCAACATCGGTTCGCCGAAAGATTGCTAGAAAGACACCTTGTGAGTGCGCCAAAATCTCTTTCAAGAGGGGATTGTTGGAAATTTACTAATGTAGAAATTAAGTTTATCCCATTATTTATGACTCGAACAATTGAAATCCCGCATGTTGGAAACGTAGTTTCCACACACGTGCATGCGTTATACCAAGGATCGTAAATTTCCTTCGTGAAAGAGATATTGGTACGTAAGTAAAATATTTGAGACATAGAATGATGGACGGTCGTTGGTTAAATGACGAGTATTCCACGTTGGTAAATGAAGGAGGAAGTGTAGGATTGAAACGGGTCAGAAAAAGGGTCGCGACGCCACAGCGGAGCCGGGGCGCCGCGGCGCCTCCGAGGCCGAGCCGCGACGCTACCCAGGCAGTGTCTGTTCGACGGAAGTCCAAAAGTTTGGCTGATTATGGGGACGTTTTGGAGCATTGAAATGTCAGTTTTTCCTCCATAACTCAGCCAATATTTGGCTACATTAGTTGGTGGATTAAGTGGCCATTACATGGGCACTTGAAGAGACCTTCTTACACTACTATAAATTGAGGCTTTGGCTCAATTGTTCATCACTTGACATACACTTACACTCAGATTTTCTTCCTCTCTAAGCACTCTTTCAAACACTTAAGGTTCTTCTTTTAGTAGACACTTGAGTTTCCTTTGCTCATTTGTTAGTTGCTATTTTATCTTGGGAGACAGTTGCCCATTTACGTAAAAGGATTTATACGGGGCAATATTGTCTTAAGGACAGAGTGAATATCACTCGACTTAGCAGCGAAGTTGTAACGCTACCAAATTTAGTGTCTCTTGATTTCAGGTTATCAAAGATCAAAGAGCGTTCGGCGATTGGCACAAAGATCCAAGACTGGTTCAAGAACGAAGATAAAGATCATAAAAATTTGTTGCCACAACTCGCGTTAGGCTTCAAGTCTGTTGTTTTGTAATTCGTTATTGTTTATCCTTTCGAAGCACTACTAATAGTTAGTTACTATTTCCGTACATCCACTGTTGTACCCATAATTCAAACTGTCAAAAAAACACGTGGTTTGAAAATCATGAATTATCTTTGTCTTCCAAACAAGCTGATGCACACATCATATAGTCAGTGACCTAGTTTAGCAGAAATGAGTCAGGGAAAAGTCATGTTTGAATTGATTATCGTTTAATCTTCTGACATTTTCGAATAACTTTTGGAAAAACTTATCTAATTAATAAGAAACAGATCACTCTGAAATTAAGACAATGTAATGACTTAATAAAATTCTAGGAGTGTTCATGTTCAACATTGATTGAAAGGTCCCTCATAGAAATTAATTGACAAAAATGAGGGTTATAGAGCAGTATATACCTTGTTCTAATTCCTTTGGTGATCTCTTCTGTTTCTCCTTTGCGAAGAGCCAAGGATGATGGTTCCAAATTTGCCTTGGCTATCTTAATTATGCTCTGGCATTGTTCTATAGATGCAAAACTGGGAAAGTATAATGCACGTGGGAACCAGCTTAAAACCTGCCCAAAGAATGTAAATATATTTACAGGGAACTCAATATAAATGAACTTAATAATAGCTAGACATAAAGAATTTCATAGAGTTGATAAGTATACAATGACTTATATAGTTACAGGACATAGATTTAAGTTATAAAGCAAGTTAACATGGTAATTTGCTAACACGGCAGAAAAATGGGAACAGTCCCCCACCCAAAAAAGGGTGTATGGAAATTTGATCTTGGGCGCGCACTCTTAATTAGTACAATTTATTATACTTCAGCTAAGATAGACAACACATCTTTGAGACAGAGGCAACTATCTCAAACCTTGTTAAGGGTGACTTATCAAACTGTATTAGATTGGACAAGGAAATGCCTAGATAAAATCTGAAGAAAAGTGGAAATCTAGGAGTATATAGATCAAAGCAAGATTGTTCTGCACGTCTGTTAAACATTTTCTAGATGCTTCAGAATTCACATTCACTAGCAAATAAGATTGTAATACATAAAGAGAAAGACATGGGTTTTCACTTGACGAGACAACCTCCGAGCTCTTGCATGGTATCTATCTCATAGCCTATCTTTACATCAGCATAAGAGTACGACTAGAGTTTTAACAAATTCTGCTCCTAATGATAGAACAAATGCAGTTTAAAACTTGACAGATACTATAATGCCAGTTTGAACATTTGTCCTCACTCTGTACACCTTACTTACTTCAAGCGTCTTTCTGTTAATTTGAGCTCAAAAGTTAGGGGACAGTATTAAAAATCCATCTTTTTAACAAAACAAAAACAGGAAACCAGGGAGACAATATAAGTTCTTCAAATAGAAAGGGATTTTAAGAATTTGGCGATCAATTGAAAACTGAATACGCAGCAGAATAACCGGACACTTGTGTTCGCCTTGCTCAGAAACGAGAACGGAAATCCAAAAAAAGATAGTTTCGCAACTGAAACAAGAGAAACACGCCTGAAAGGGGATGGAAGTGAGGGAATGCTCTCCAGTGTCACCACTTGGCAAGGGATCAAAGTCTTTCTCCAAATCAACCGATTCTAGCACCCTAGGCCTTGGCCGTACATCAGATACATCCTAGCATACCCAAAAGCTCAATCAGAACATACCGGTGCACTAAGCTTCCGCTATGCGCGGGATCCGAGGAAGAGACGGACCACAAGGGTCTATTGTAAATAGTCTATTGTAAATAGTCTTACCGTGCATTTTTTCAAGGACTATTTCCACATGACAACAACTTTACATGACAAGACACTCCTTCACATACAAAGAGAACAGATCCAGATTTAAGAAGTAGTGGAAGAAAACCACTAGCTTATTACTAGTACTACTTAGTGACAGCAGTTGCGGAGTTGGTACAAATGTACCTTCCAAAAAACAAAATTTTGTCAACTAGATATATACAGTTCAATTACACCTACAATCCAAATAAATGTATCTGTTCACTGAACCAAAATACAAATACCACGGAGGCGGAGATCGTGTACTCGCATCTGGATTCACCACATTATGTTCTTGCTGTTGAGGATTCAATACTGAAATTGATGTGTCTCAACAATCTGCACAGTGCTTATAATATCAGGACCCAACTTGAGTATGCACCTTTGTCAATTTCAATTAAGGTACTGACTTTTCTATTTAAAGGCAAAGGACATAAATTTGGCATGGAGTTTGGTGACAAACTGGAGAGGGATATTTTGGCAGCATTTTGTGGTCTTCATAGTTTTGATCAAATGCTTAATGAAAGGCAGCTAATGGCCAAAGTGTTGAAGGAGAGAAGGCTAATGCAGATAAGAAAAGAACTGAGAGGGAATTCAATGTGGGAGATTGGGTATTTTTGAAGTTGCAACTCTACAAACAAACATCTACACCTATAAAAAAGAGTCTAAAACTAGCATCAAAATTATATGGCCCCATTAGATCACTCAAAAGATTGGACCAGTGGCATATAAATTTAGCCTAACTAGTGACTGCAAAAATACATTCAGTCTTCCATATCTCTCAACTCAAGAAAAGGATTGGGGATCACATTATACTTTCTATTGATCCTCCATTTTGTTCAACAGATGGTAGAACCAGTTGCATAGTTGGATAGGAGAATGATCAAGAAAGACTACCACTCAGTTTTGGTTCAATGGGCCAACCTACTATTTCAAATAGAAAGGGATTTTAAGAATTTGGCGATCAATTGAAAACTGAATACGCAGCAGAATAACCGGACACTTGTGTTCGCCTTGCTCAGAAACGAGAACGGAAATCCAAAAAAAGATAGTTTCGCAACTGAAACAAGAGAAACACGCCTGAAAGGGGATGGAAGTGAGTGAATGCTCTCCAGTGTCACCACTTGGCAAGGGATCAAAGTCTTTCTCCAAATCAACCGATTCTAGCACCCTAGGCCTTGGCCGTACATCAGATACATCCTAGCATACCCAAAAGCTCAATCAGAACATACCGGTGCACTAAGCTTCCGCTATGCGCGGGATCCGAGGAAGAGACGGACCACAAGGGTCTATTGTAAATAGTCTATTGTAAATAGTCTTACCGTGCATTTTTTCAAGGACTATTTCCACATGACAACAACTTTACATGACAAGACACTCCTTCACATACAAAGAGAACAGATCCAGATTTAAGAAGTAGTGGAAGAAAACCACTAGCTTATTACTAGTACTACTTAGTGACAGCAGTTGCGGAGTTGGTACAAATGTACCTTCCAAAAAACAAAATTTTGTCAACTAGATATATACAGTTCAATTACACCTACAATCCAAATAAATGTATCTGTTCACTGAACCAAAATACAAATACCACGGAGGCGGAGATCGTGTACTCGCATCTGGATTCACCACATTATGTTCTTGCTGTTGAGGATTCAATACTGAAATTGATGTGTCTCAACAATCTGCACAGTGCTTATAATATCAGGACCCAACTTGAGTATGCACCTTTGTCAATTTCAATTAAGGTACTGACTTTTCTATTTAAAGGCAAAGGACATAAATTTGGCATGGAGTTTGGTGACAAACTGGAGAGGATATTTTGGCAGCATTTTGTGGTCTTCATAGTTTTGATCAAATGCTTAATGAAAGGCAGCTAATGGCCAAAGTGTTGAAGGAGAGAAGGCTAATGCAGATAAGAAAAGAACTGAGAGGGAATTCAATGTGGGAGATTGGGTATTTTTGAAGTTGCAACTCTACAAACAAACATCTACACCTATAAAAAAGAGTCTAAAACTAGCATCAAAATTATATGGCCCCATTAGATCACTCAAAAGATTGGACCAGTGGCATATAAATTTAGCCTAACTAGTGACTGCAAAAATACATTCAGTCTTCCATATCTCTCAACTCAAGAAAAGGATTGGGGATCACATTATACTTTCTATTGATCCTCCATTTTGTTCAACAGATGGTAGAACCAGTTGCATAGTTGGATAGGAGAATGATCAAGAAAGACTACCACTCAGTTTTGGTTCAATGGGCCAACCTACTATTTCAAATAGAAAGGGATTTTAAGAATTTGGCGATCAATTGAAAACTGAATACACAGCAGAATAACCGGACACTTGTGTTCGCCTTGCTCAGAAACGAGAACGGAAATCCAAAAAAAGATAGTTTCGCAACTGAAACAAGAGAAACACGCCTGAAAGGGGATGGAAGTGAGGGAATGCTCTCCAGTGTCACCACTTGGCAAGGGATCAAAGTCTTTCTCCAAATCAACCGATTCTAGCACCCTAGGCCTTGGCCGTACATCAGATACATCCTAGCATACCCAAAAGCTCAATCAGAACATACCGGTGCACTAAGCTTCCGCTATGCGCGGGATCCGAGGAAGAGACGGACCACAAGGGTCTATTGTAAATAGTCTATTGTAAATAGTCTTACCGTGCATTTTTTCAAGGACTATTTCCACATGACAACAACTTTACATGACAAGACACTCCTTCACATACAAAGAGAACAGATCCAGATTTAAGAAGTAGTGGAAGAAAACCACTAGCTTATTACTAGTACTACTTAGTGACAGCAGTTGCGGAGTTGGTACAAATGTACCTTCCAAAAAACAAAATTTTGTCAACTAGATATATACAGTTCAATTACACCTACAATCCAAATAAATGTATCTGTTCACTGAACCAAAATACAAATACCACGGAGGCGGAGATCGTGTACTCGCATCTGGATTCACCACATTATGTTCTTGCTGTTGAGGATTCAATACTGAAATTGATGTGTCTCAACAATCTGCACAGTGCTTATAATATCAGGACCCAACTTGAGTATGCACCTTTGTCAATTTCAATTAAGGTACTGACTTTTCTATTTAAAGGCAAAGGACATAAATTTGGCATGGAGTTTGGTGACAAACTGGAGAGGGATATTTTGGCAGCATTTTGTGGTCTTCATAGTTTTGATCAAATGCTTAATGAAAGGCAGCTAATGGCCAAAGTGTTGAAGGAGAGAAGGCTAATGCAGATAAGAAAAGAACTGAGAGGGAATTCAATGTGGGAGATTGGGTATTTTTGAAGTTGCAACTCTACAAACAAACATCTACACCTATAAAAAAGAGTCTAAAACTAGCATCAAAATTATATGGCCCCATTAGATCACTCAAAAGATTGGACCAGTGGCATATAAATTTAGCCTAACTAGTGACTGCAAAAATACATTCAGTCTTCCATATCTCTCAACTCAAGAAAAGGATTGGGGATCACATTATACTTTCTATTGATCCTCCATTTTGTTCAACAGATGGTAGAACCAGTTGCATAGTTGGATAGGAGAATGATCAAGAAAGACTACCACTCAGTTTTGGTTCAATGGGCCAACCTACTATTTCAAATAGAAAGGGATTTTAAGAATTTGGCGATCAATTGAAAACTGAATACGCAGCAGAATAACCGGACACTTGTGTTCGCCTTGCTCAGAAACGAGAACGGAAATCCAAAAAAAGATAGTTTCGCAACTGAAACAAGAGAAACACGCCTGAAAGGGGATGGAAGTGAGGGAATGCTCTCGGTGTCACCACTTGGCAAGGGATCAAAGTCTTTCTCCAAATCAACCGATTCTAGCACCCTAGGCCTTGGCCGTACATCAGATACATCCTAGCAAACCCAAAAGCTCAACCAGAACATACCGGTGCACTAAGCTTCCGCTATGCGCGGGATCCGAGGAAGAGACGGACCACAAGGGTCTATTGTAAATAGTCTATTGTAAATAGTCTTACCGTGCATTTTTTCAAGGACTATTTCCACATGACAACAACTTTACATGACAAGACACTCCTTCACATACAAAGAGAACAGATCCAGATTTAAGAAGTAGTGGAAGAAAACCACTAGCTTATTACTAGTACTACTTAGTGACAGCAGTTGCGGAGTTGGTACAAATGTACCTTCCAAAAAACAAAATTTTGTCAACTAGATATATACAGTTCAATTACACCTACAATCCAAATAAATGTATCTGTTCACTGAACCAAAATACAAATACCACGGAGGCGGAGATCGTGTACTCGCATCTGGATTCACCACATTATGTTTTTGCTGTTGAGGATTCAATACTGAAATTGATGTGTCTCAACAATCTGCACAGTGCTTATAATATCAGGACCCAACTTGAGTATGCACCTTTGTCAATTTCAATTAAGGTACTGACTTTTCTATTTAAAGGCAAAGGACATAAATTTGGCATGGAGTTTGGTGACAAACTGGAGAGGGATATTTTGGCAGCATTTTGTGGTCTTCATAGTTTTGATCAAATGCTTAATGAAAGGCAGCTAATGGCCAAAGTGTTGAAGGAGAGAAGGCTAATGCAGATAAGAAAAGAACTGAGAGGGAATTCAATGTGGGAGATTGGGTATTTTTGAAGTTGCAACTCTACAAACAAACATCTACACCTATAAAAAAGAGTCTAAAACTAGCATCAAAATTATATGGCCCCATTAGATCACTCAAAAGATTGGACCAGTGGCATATAAATTTAGCCTAACTAGTGACTGCAAAAATACATTCAGTCTTCCATATCTCTCAACTCAAGAAAAGGATTGGGGATCACATTATACTTTCTATTGATCCTCCATTTTGTTCAACAGATGGTAGAACCAGTTGCATAGTTGGATAGGAGAATGATCAAGAAAGACTACCTCTCAGTTTTGGTTCAATGGGCCAACCTACTATTTCAAATAGAAAGGGATTTTAAGAATTTGGCGATCAATTGAAAACTGAATACGCAGCAGAATAACCGGACACTTGTGTTCGCCTTGCTCAGAAACGAGAACGGAAATCCAAAAAAAGATAGTTTCGCAACTGAAACAAGAGAAACACGCCTGAAAGGGGATGGAAGTGAGGGAATGCTCTCCAGTGTCACCACTTGGCAAGGGATCAAAGTCTTTCTCCAAATCAACCGATTCTAGCACCCTAGGCCTTGGCCGTACATCAGATACATCCTAGCATACCCAAAAGCTCAATCAGAACATACCGGTGCACTAAGCTTCCGCTATGCGCGGGATCCGAGGAAGAGACGGACCACAAGGGTCTATTGTAAATAGTCTATTGTAAATAGTCTTACCGTGCATTTTTTCAAGGACTATTTCCACATGACAACAACTTTACATGACAAGACACTCCTTCACATACAAAGAGAACAGATCCAGATTTAAGAAGTAGTGGAAGAAAACCACTAGCTTATTACTAGTACTACTTAGTGACAAAGCTATGGAGTTGGTACAAATGTACCTTCCAAAAAACAAAATTTTGTCAACTAGATATATACAGTTCAATTACACCTACAATCCAAATAAATGTATCTGTTCACTGAACCAAAATACAAATACCACGGAGGCGGAGATCGTGTACTCGCATCTGGATTCACCACATTATGTTCTTGCTGTTGAGGATTCAATACTGAAATTGATGTGTCTCAACAATCTGCACAGTGCTTATAATATCAGGACCCAACTTGAGTATGCACCTTTGTCAATTTCAATTAAGGTACTGACTTTTCTATTTAAAGGCAAAGGACATAAATTTGGCATGGAGTTTGGTGACAAACTGGAGAGGGATATTTTGGCAGCATTTTGTGGTCTTCATAGTTTTGATCAAATGCTTAATGAAAGGCAGCTAATGGCCAAAGTGTTGAAGGAGAGAAGGCTAATGCAGATAAGAAAAGAACTGAGAGGGAATTCAATGTGGGAGATTGGGTATTTTTGAAGTTGCAACTCTACAAACAAACATCTACACCTATAAAAAAGAGTCTAAAACTAGCATCAAAATTATATGGCCCCATTAGATCACTCAAAAGATTGGACCAGTGGCATATAAATTTAGCCTAACTAGTGACTGCAAAAATACATTCAGTCTTCCATATCTCTCAACTCAAGAAAAGGATTGGGGATCACATTATACTTTCTATTGATCCTCCATTTTGTTCAACAGATGGTAGAACCAGTTGCATAGTTGGATAGGAGAATGATCAAGAAAGACTACCACTCAGTTTTGGTTCAATGGGCCAACCTACTATTTCAAATAGAAAGGGATTTTAAGAATTTGGCGATCAATTGAAAACTGAATACGCAGCAGAATAACCGGACACTTGTGTTCGCCTTGCTCAGAAACGAGAACGGAAATCCAAAAAAAGATAGTTTCGCAACTGAAACAAGAGAAACACGCCTGAAAGGGGATGGAAGTGAGGGAATGCTCTCCAGTGTCACCACTTGGCAAGGGATCAAAGTCTTTCTCCAAATCAACCGATTCTAGCACCCTAGGCCTTGGCCGTACATCAGATACATCCTAGCAAACCCAAAAGCTCAACCAGAACATACCGGTGCACTAAGCTTCCGCTATGCGCGGGATCCGAGGAAGAGACGGACCACAAGGGTCTATTGTAAATAGTCTATTGTAAATAGTCTTACCGTGCATTTTTTCAAGGACTATTTCCACATGACAACAACTTTACATGACAAGACACTCCTTCACATACAAAGAGAACAGATCCAGATTTAAGAAGTAGTGGAAGAAAACCACTAGCTTATTACTAGTACTACTTAGTGACAGCAGTTGCGGAGTTGGTACAAATGTACCTTCCAAAAAACAAAATTTTGTCAACTAGATATATACAGTTCAATTACACCTACAATCCAAATAAATGTATCTGTTCACTGAACCAAAATACAAATACCACGGAGGCGGAGATCGTGTACTCGCATCTGGATTCACCACATTATGTTTTTGCTGTTGAGGATTCAATACTGAAATTGATGTGTCTCAACAATCTGCACAGTGCTTATAATATCAGGACCCAACTTGAGTATGCACCTTTGTCAATTTCAATTAAGGTACTGACTTTTCTATTTAAAGGCAAAGGACATAAATTTGGCATGGAGTTTGGTGACAAACTGGAGAGGGATATTTTGGCAGCATTTTGTGGTCTTCATAGTTTTGATCAAATGCTTAATGAAAGGCAGCTAATGGCCAAAGTGTTGAAGGAGAGAAGGCTAATGCAGATAAGAAAAGAACTGAGAGGGAATTCAATGTGGGAGATTGGGTATTTTTGAAGTTGCAACTCTACAAACAAACATCTACACCTATAAAAAAGAGTCTAAAACTAGCATCAAAATTATATGGCCCCATTAGATCACTCAAAAGATTGGACCAGTGGCATATAAATTTAGCCTAACTAGTGACTGCAAAAATACATTCAGTCTTCCATATCTCTCAACTCAAGAAAAGGATTGGGGATCACATTATACTTTCTATTGATCCTCCATTTTGTTCAACAGATGGTAGAACCAGTTGCATAGTTGGATAGGAGAATGATCAAGAAAGACTACCTCTCAGTTTTGGTTCAATGGGCCAACCTACTATTTCAAATAGAAAGGGATTTTAAGAATTTGGCGATCAATTGAAAACTGAATACGCAGCAGAATAACCGACACTTGTGTTCGCCTTTGCCTGTAAACGAACGGAAATCCAAAAAGATAGTTTCGCAACTGAAACAAGAGAAACACGCCTGAAAGGGGATGGAAGTGAGGAATGCTCTCGTGTCACCACTTGGCAAGGGATCAAAGTCTTTCTCCAAATCAACCGATTCTAGCACCCTAGGCCTTGGCCGTACATCAGATACATCCTAGCATACCCAAAAGCTCAATCAGAACATACCGGTGCACTAAGCTTCCGCTATGCGCGGGATCCGAGGAAGAGACGGACCACAAGGGTCTATTGTAAATAGTCTATTGTAAATAGTCTTACCGTGCATTTTTTCAAGGACTATTTCCACATGACAACAACTTTACATGACAAGACACTCCTTCACATACAAAGAGAACAGATCCAGATTTAAGAAGTAGTGGAAGAAAACCACTAGCTTATTACTAGTACTACTTAGTGACAGCAGTTGCGGAGTTGGTACAAATGTACCTTCCAAAAAACAAAATTTTGTCAACTAGATATATACAGTTCAATTACACCTACAATCCAAATAAATGTATCTGTTCACTGAACCAAAATACAAATACCACGGAGGCGGAGATCGTGTACTCGCATCCGATTCACCACATTATGTTCTTGCTGTTGAGGATTCAATACTGAAATTGATGTGTCTCAACAATCTGCACAGTGCTTATAATATCAGGACCCAACTTGAGTATGCACCTTTGTCAATTTCAATTAAGGTACTGACTTTTCTATTTAAAGGCAAAGGACATAAATTTGGCATGGAGTTTGGTGACAAACTGGAGAGGGATATTTTGGCAGCATTTTGTGGTCTTCATAGTTTTGATCAAATGCTTAATGAAAGGCAGCTAATGGCCAAAGTGTTGAAGGAGAGAAGGCTAATGCAGATAAGAAAAGAACTGAGAGGGAATTCAATGTGGGAGATTGGGTATTTTTGAAGTTGCAACTCTACAAACAAACATCTACACCTATAAAAAAGAGTCTAAAACTAGCATCAAAATTATATGGCCCCATTAGATCACTCAAAAGATTGGACCAGTGGCATATAAATTTAGCCTAACTAGTGACTGCAAAAATACATTCAGTCTTCCATATCTCTCAACTCAAGAAAAGGATTGGGGATCACATTATACTTTCTATTGATCCTCCATTTTGTTCAACAGATGGTAGAACCAGTTGCATAGTTGGATAGGAGAATGATCAAGAAAGACTACCACTCAGTTTTGGTTCAATGGGCCAACCTACTATTTCAAATAGAAAGGGATTTTAAGAATTTGGCGATCAATTGAAAACTGAATACGCAGCAGAATAACCGGACACTTGTGTTCGCCTTGCTCAGAAACGAGAACGGAAATCCAAAAAAAGATAGTTTCGCAACTGAAACAAGAGAAACACGCCTGAAAGGGGATGGAAGTGAGGGAATGCTCTCCAGTGTCACCACTTGGCAAGGGATCAAAGTCTTTCTCCAAATCAACCGATTCTAGCACCCTAGGCCTTGGCCGTACATCAGATACATCCTAGCATACCCAAAAGCTCAATCAGAACATACCGGTGCACTAAGCTTCCGCTATGCGCGGGATCCGAGGAAGAGACGGACCACAAGGGTCTATTGTAAATAGTCTATTGTAAATAGTCTTACCGTGCATTTTTTCAAGGACTATTTCCACATGACAACAACTTTACATGACAAGACACTCCTTCACATACAAAGAGAACAGATCCAGATTTAAGAAGTAGTGGAAGAAAACCACTAGCTTATTACTAGTACTACTTAGTGACAGCAGTTGCGGAGTTGGTACAAATGTACCTTCCAAAAAACAAAATTTTGTCAACTAGATATATACAGTTCAATTACACCTACAATCCAAATAAATGTATCTGTTCACTGAACCAAAATACAAATACCACGGAGGCGGAGATCGTGTACTCGCATCTGGATTCACCACATTATGTTCTTGCTGTTGAGGATTCAATACTGAAATTGATGTGTCTCAACAATCTGCACAGTGCTTATAATATCAGGACCCAACTTGAGTATGCACCTTTGTCAATTTCAATTAAGGTACTGACTTTTCTATTTAAAGGCAAAGGACATAAATTTGGCATGGAGTTTGGTGACAAACTGGAGAGGGATATTTTGGCAGCATTTTGTGGTCTTCATAGTTTTGATCAAATGCTTAATGAAAGGCAGCTAATGGCCAAAGTGTTGAAGGAGAGAAGGCTAATGCAGATAAGAAAAGAACTGAGAGGGAATTCAATGTGGAAGATTGGGTATTTTTGAAGTTGCAACTCTACAAACAAACATCTACACCTATAAAAAAGAGTCTAAAACTAGCATCAAAATTATATGGCCCCATTAGATCACTCAAAAGATTGGACCAGTGGCATATAAATTTAGCCTAACTAGTGACTGCAAAAATACATTCAGTCTTCCATATCTCTCAACTCAAGAAAAGGATTGGGGATCACATTATACTTTCTATTGATCCTCCATTTTGTTCAACAGATGGTAGAACCAGTTGCATAGTTGGATAGGAGAATGATCAAGAAAGACTACCACTCAGTTTTGGTTCAATGGGCCAACCTACTATTTCAGTTCATGAAGTCACAATTTCAGACATAGCTGAGTTTTGAAGAAAAAAACTTATTCTCAAGGAGAATGGAGTGTCACCAATAGAGTAGAAGATTCAACTTATGGTGACAAAAAAGTCTACTAATTAGAAAAGGTGACAACTTTGACCAGCCAAGGTCAAAGCCCACTTAAAAATCTGATTAAGTTAATTGGGGTCCGAAATGTAATTTTTAAAAATTGTTAATCTTTTACAAAATTCCAAAACACCCACATTATACCAATATCGTTGCAAAATCACTCACATTTCAAAATCAAAAAGTCTCCAGTTCTCTTATCAAACAAAACGCTCAAACCCTCCCTCTTCTTCAAACGCTCAAACAATATCGTTTCTCTCTCTCGTCTTTTGTTGTTGCTGCTTCTCTGCCATTTAAGACAAAGTTTTCTCCTTCACTGGGTTCAAAAGTTAAGGTGTTCCACTTGTTGCAACAGTTAGGGTTTTGAAATCAAAGTTATGGTGTTCAAAAGTTAGGGTTTTGAAATAAGAGTGAAAATGATGATTTTGGTTAGAGAGATGAAGAAGAGCGTGAGATTTTCTTGAATGTTGTTTGTTTTGTTGTAGTTTCGTGTATTTGTTGCACTTGTTGGGGGTTGTGAGTTTGTAAATAGTGGTTGTGGTTGTGAAATTATGGTTTTTGGTGCTGTTTTTGTTCTTCTCCTTGTTTCGAAAAAATGCTTGCAATTTTGTTGATGTTTTCCAACAACTGAGGTTACCTGTTGCAACAAATTCAACACTTGTTTGATAGTTGCAAACATCTGCTGAGGTTGTATGATTTGGTGTATTTTGTTAAAATTGTGAGTGAGATTTGTGATGGTTGTGTGTTTGTAGTGAAATGTAGATGTTTCACTATAAATTACTAATTTGTTGTACAATATCCAACAGATGAGCAACCTGCTGCAACAAATTACCCATTTGTTGGAAATTTTCCAACAGATGAGATACCTGCTGCAACAAGTTACCCATCTGTTGGAAAATGTACAACAGATGATAAACCTGCTGCAACAAGTTGACAATCTGTTGGACGATTTCCAACAGATGATAAACCTGCTGTAACAAGTTGACAATCTGTTGGACAATTTCCAACAAGTTACCCATCTGTTACAGTAAGTTTTTACAACAAGTACAATAATTTGTTGCAATAAATTACTAATCTGTTGTACAATATCCAACAGATGAGCAACCTGATGAGATACCTGTCGCAATAAGTTACCCATCTGTTGGAAAATGTCCAACAGATGATAAAACTGCTGCAACAAGTTACCCATATGTAGGAAAATTTTCACAACAGATGATATACCTGTTGCAACAAGTTACCCATCTGTTGGAAATTTTCCAACAGATGAGATACCTGTTGCAACAAGTTACCCATATGTTGGAAAATGTTCAACAGATGATAAACCTGCTGCAACAAGTTGACAATCTGTTGGATAATTTCTAACAGATAAGATACCTGCTGAAACAAGTTACTCATCTGTTGGAAATTTCTAATGATGAGATACCTGCTGCAACAAGTTACCCAATTTTCCAACAGATGATGAACCTGCTGAAATAAGTTGACAATCTGTTGGACAATTTCCAACAGATGAGATACATGCTGCAACAAGTTACCCATCTGTTAGACAATTTCTAATAGATGAGATACCTGCTGCAACAAGTTACCCATCTGTTGGAAATTTTCCAACGATCAGATAACTGCTGCAACAAGTTACCCAATTTTCCAACAGATGATAAACCTACTGCAATAAGTTGATAATCTGTTGGACAATTTCCAACAGATGAGATACCTGCTGCAACAAGTTACCCATCTGTTAGACATTTTCCAACATATGAGATACATGCTGCAATAAGTTACTCATTTGTTGGAAATTTTCCAACAGATGAAATACCTGCTGCA
The DNA here is from genome assembly GCA_029844215.1 of Przewalskia tangutica. Lineage (NCBI taxonomy): Eukaryota > Viridiplantae > Streptophyta > Magnoliopsida > Solanales > Solanaceae > Przewalskia > Przewalskia tangutica. Next base: position 46,552,594 of record CM056727.1, on the reverse strand, counting down.
ATAAGTTACCCATTTGTTGAAAAAATTTCAACATATGAGATACATGCTGCAACAAGTTACCCATCTATTGAAAATTTACCAACAGATGAGATACCTGCTGCAACAAGTTACCAATTTTCCAACAGATGAGATACTTACTGCAACAAGTTACTCATCTGTTAAAAATTTTCCAACAGATGAGATACCTGCTACAACAAGTTACCCATCTGTTGGACATTTCCTAACAGATGTTTAACCTTTTGCAACAACCTGATAAATTATTTTAAATAGGTTTTACTTTTTATGATTTAGCACCATTATGATATATCTACTTTTTTGTTGTAGGTTGTGGACCCATGGCTTGTCCCAACAATAACAGAGTTGGAGATGTCATGTCTTGTGTCACGTATGCCCAGTTGATTGATCACGGGTTCAAAGGGAATTGGCTGGAGCGATCATCACTGTAGTTGATGATGCCAGAATGCGCGATGGTCATGTTGCTATTGGTGCTGATTGTGATGTTGTTGTTAATGATGGTGGTGTTGATGATGTTGGTGGTATTGTTCAGCATGCTGATGTTGTTGTTGGTGGTGGTGTTGGTGATGATGTCCCATCAAGTATTGTTGGGGAATAATTAAGAGATGATTATGCGAATATTGGTGGATTTACTCTAGTTCCTGGATTGGGTGATTTTTTCGGGTTTGGTGGTAATTTTAGTGGTGGTGGATTGAGTGGTAGAAGATCTGTTGATGTCAGCGCCGCAGATTTCTGGGCGTGCCTCACGTTTCTTGTGAGTGCACCACTTGCAAGGACAAAATAGATAATTTGATTAGAAAGGTGGAGGAATTGGCGCAGGCCCAAGAAGCCACAAACACTTATATACAGAGGTTGATATCCAAGAAATGTATCAAACCATCAAAGACTCTTTTCTCACCTTATACTCATGTTCATGCTCGGAAAAGGGGCAAAGCAATTGCCAAGGCACTTGCATCAGTTAGATCAAGAAGATCTGTTGCTACTCCCAGTAAGTCAATTGAGACTCCTCTTCTTGATGTTGGGCCAAAAGTGCTAAAGAAGGTGGATATTTTCAAGTCTGTACATGCCCAAAGAAAGAAAAAGGTTGAGACTGCAATCAACTCCAAAAAGAGTGGGAGAAACTTGTACTCAATGCATGAATTTGAAGCAGCAGACTTCAAGGCTCTGACAAACATGAAAGTTTGGTGGGAGGATTGGGTAAGTTTCAACACTTGTATATATCTATCTAATTCAGTATGTTGTTGCAACAAGTAGATAATCTTTTGCAACAAGTTAATTAGCTGTTGCAATAAGTAGATAATCTGTTGTATCTGTTGCACCAAGTTTCTAACTGTTTTACTACTTTTACTGTAGTATGTAGATGAAGTCTTGCTTCTAATGCGTATGAGGCAATTCAATTTCCCTGAGTACTATGATTCCACTGACATAATCGTGGACCTCAACTTTTACAACAACATATCCAAGAGGTACGCATCATTGACAAAAGAGAGTACAGTTCCAAATGTCGTGCCTCTGATGGTTAGACTTGTTGAATTCAAATGGGATGATGATATGCTCGATTATTGTAGGGGTGTCAGACCCTACCCGGGAGGCTGCTCGTGGGCTGGTGCAAAGAGGGTTTTAACAGTGATGAATATTAATGTCACACATTTTGTCACTCTCGAGTTCATGATTGAAGAGGGAGTGGTAAATGTGTATGACTGCAACACTCCTGTCTACGAAGAATGTGATTTCTTTTGTTTCATGGAGCCGGTAATGGAATTGTGGCCCAAGTTATTGCAACAGAGTGGAATGTTCGCACACTTGCCTGCAAAGTTACTGAATGAATCGTGGGGATTCAATAGGCTACAGAATCTCCCCCGTAATGTCACTGGTAGTGCATGTGGTTCGTGGTCAATTGCTTTTATGGAGGCTTTGCTTACCGGCACAACTGTGACAAAACTCGAAAGTCTAATCAGTGATAACTCTGTAGGGAGGATGCAATGGAGATGGGCATTAAGTGCCATTGAAAAGGTGTTGGAGCCCTAAGATGGGTTGATAAACAATTTATTAATTTTGCATTTTTTGGTCTGTTGAACAATTTAAATATATATTAGGAGTTTTTTATGACATTATGTAATTTAAGTATATATTAGGTGTTCAGTTATTACAACAAGATGTAAATTTGTTGCAAATGTATGGTTCGATTATCGCAATATATGGGTTAGTTGTTGCGATAAATCTAACAGCTGTTGAAGATGTTGCAACAACTGAACCATCTTTTGCAACAGATCACAAACTTGTTGCAACAACTAACTCATCTGTTGCAACAGATTCCAACTGCCAAACACACCCTGAGTGTCATCTAAATCAAGAAATTAAATACTGCTATATGACTAATAATTAGCTTTATGTATGGAGTGTCTCACATCAATCACTATATGTCACTATATAGTTTTTTCTGTATGAACTATATATGAAGTGTTTCAGAACAATCACATCTTATACTATTTGACTATTCTAATAATTAATTAGATTTAATAGATAGAAATAACATAATCTGTTGCAACAAATTTGTGATCTGTTGCAACAAATGAGTCAGTTATTGCAACAAATCTTTCAATTGTTGAAGAAATTGGAACAATTTACCCATCTGTTGCAACAGATGGGTTAGTTGTTGCAACAAGTTAATAATATGTTGTAACAACTGCATTATCTGTTGTAACGGATAAGTAATCTGTTTAATAGCTTCACATTTAGTAAACAATAAGTATCATTGGTTTCGTTGTTTACACCTAAATAAGGGTGAATCAAGTAGTTCTCATCAAATTACACCAACGATCGCTCGATTTGGGAAGTATATGCTTAGTTGATCATTTGTATTGACTCAGAATACCATCAAATTGGTTAGGAACATTTAGTAAACAATAAATATCATTGGTTTTCGTTGTTTACACCTAAATATGGGTGAATCAAGTAGTTCTCATCAAATTACACCAACGATCGCTCGATTAGGGAAGTATACACTTAGTTGATCATATGTCCTGACTCATAATACCATCAAATTGGTTAGGAACATTTAGTAAACAATAAGTATCATTGGTTTTCGTTGTTTACACCTAAATATGGGTGAATCAAGTAGTTCTCATCAAATTACACCAACGATCGCTCGATTTGGAAAGTATACGCTTAGTTGATCATTTGTCTTGACTCAGAATATCATCAAATTGGTTAGGAATATTTAGTAAACAATAAGTAGCATTGGTTTTCGTTGTTTACACCTAAATATGGGTGAATCAAGTAGTTCTCATCAAATTACACCAACGATCGCTCGATTTGGGAAGTATACGCTTAGTTGATCATTTGTCTTGACTCAGAATACCATCAAATTGGTTAGGAATATTTAGTAAACAATAAGTATCATTGGTTTTCATTGTTTACACCTAATTATGAGTGAATCAAGTAGTTCTCATCAAATTACACCAACGATCACTCGATTTGGGAAGTATACGCGTAATTGATCATCTGTTGGATATTGTACAACAGATTAGTAATTTATAGTGAAACATCTATATTTCACTACAAACACGCAACCATCACAAATCTCACTCACAAATTAAATAAAATACACCAAACCATACAACCTCAGCAGATGTTTGCAACTGTCCAACAGATGATAAACATGTTGTAACAAATTGATAATCTGTTGGATAATTTCTAACAGATGAGATACCTGCTGCAACAAGTTACCCATTTTCCAACAGATGAGATACCTGCTGCAACAAGTTACCCATCTGTTGGAAAATGTCCAACAGATGATAAACTTGCTGTAACAAGTTGACAATCTGTTGGACAATTTCCAACAAGTACCACACCTGCTGCAACAAGTTACCTATCTGTTGGAAAATGTCCAACAGATGATAAACCTGCTGCAACAAGTTGACAATCTGTTGGACAATTTCCAACAGATGAGATACCTGCAACAAGTTACCCATCTGTTGGAAATTTTCCAACAGATGAGATACCTACTGCAACAAGTTACCCATCTGTTGGAAAATGTCCAACAGATGATAAACCTGATGTAACAAGTTGACAATCTGTTGGACAATTTCCAACAAGTACCACACCTGCTGCAACAAATTACCCATCTGTTTGAAATTTTCCAACAGATGAGATACCTGCTGCAACAAGTTACCCATCTGTTGAAAATTTTCCAACGATCGGATAACTGTTGCAACAAGTTACCCATCTGTTGGAAATTTTCCAACAGATGAGATACCTGCTGCAACAAGTTATCCATATGTTGCAATAACTGAACCATCTGTTGCAACAAATTTACATCTTGTTGTAACAACTGACTCATCTGTTGGAAAACCAAGTTAAGTTAGTTGCTGCAACAAGTTCGATTAATGATTGGCAAAATCTCAACAAGTTACACAACTATTGCAACAGAATTTTTACTTGGTGAAAACTGTTCAGAAATTGCAAAACCACAGAACATACATTGGTGATTTGAGCAAGATCAACATATCATTTAAACCAATTTTACTAACAATTTCATAAAATGTCACAAACACAAACAATAGTAATTATTATTACAAGACATTACAAATTTAACAACTAGGGAATAATTTGATTTGGGCATGTAGTTTTTTTATGGCCACCTGTTTTGCATATGGAGCATTTGTTTTTCCTCGTTGCAAGTGATTCCATGATTCCACGTCTCCTCTTTATCCGTCTTCTTCCCGGTTTGCTCGGATCAACATGTGGAGGAGGTATTTCTCTCTCTAAAATCTCCATAGAAACTTCTCAAGATTCTTCATAAGGCACGAGATTCATTTCCTCACAGTATGCAATTATGTAATTCTCGACCCTGTAATATGGAGATGAGTAGTCATAAATCCGCCTTTCAAAGTCTTCACCATATTGGACTCGAAGCTCTGCCATAAAGACGCGGCAAGGTATTTTGTCCAGGTCAAAAACTCTACAAGTACAAGATCTTCTTTGCAGATCGACTGTTGCAACTGAACCGTGGCCGATGACGCTGAACTTGTAGTTGGCAATTTGATGGGCCAATAACTTATTACCCAAGTTGACAAATTTTGATATTTTTTTCCATTAAGGGAACAAAGATGGTTGGTGAGTCGATGAACTCCATACGTCTCTCATGAAATTTCTCAGTAAACCTCCTATTTACGGAATCAATTAGAGTAGTAATGGGAAATTCTCTTTCAACATTGAACATTGAGTTCACCGACTCAACAACGTTTGTCGTCATAAAATCATACCTGACAAAACAAACATATTAGTGTTGGAATATGTGGCTGAGGCTCAGCTGTGTCAAAAATCACAACAAATACAATATCTGTCGCAACAAGTTACCTATTTGTTGCAGCAGATACACTACTTGTTGGAAACAGAAATGTGAAAATACCTATTTCCGGGGCAGAATACCCTTCTCCATCTGTGGAATCCAGTATGTTCAAGATGTTCGACGGCCCCAGGAACCAAATCTCTGATTTGATTGAAATGGTCATTGAAGACATCAATATTGTACGCTTTTGTTGCTTTATAAAATTGAGATACGATCGCCCCATTGTGAAAGGTGGTTCTCAGATTTTCCCCTAGGGGCCTCATGCAAAAACCATAATGACATGTAGGGAAGACAATTGAAACCGCCTTTTTGATACTTGGATGTCTATCAGAAATTATGCACAACTCGGGGGTATCCTTTATATAGCTTCTCATTTATTCAAAAAAATATTTGTACGAAGCATCACACTCTTTGTCCACTACACAAAATGCCACTGGAAAAATATGATTCTCCGCATTCGCAGAATCACGACAACAACAATCCTTCGTACTTGCTCCTCAAGAATGTCCCATCGACAGCTATGACTTTTTTCATTTGCGCAAAACCAAGCATCCAAGCCTTATAGGCTAGAAAAAAGTACTTGAACTTCTCATTTTCATCAACCTTCAATGTCGTCTTACTTCCTGGATTTGCAGAACGAAGCATATAACAGTACGCATCAAGCACCACATACCCGTGCTCATGTGTCCCCCTTGTCAAAGTCATTGCAATCTCCATGCCCTTCCAGACCTTCCAATAACTTACCTTACAACCCAAATCTGTACGGATTGATTGACTCATATCTTTTGTAGATGGGCTTTTACCATAAGGAAACTTATCTTTGAAGTATTCACCAATGACTTTCGCAGTAGCGTGTGGATTATGGCTCGCAATGTGCTCAGAACCACATGTGTGATGCTTTATGTAGGTTATAATACAAAATATGTCAGAACTTAAAAGCTTCACAGCCCTCAGCCACCACTTGTACTCCAGATGTACACATCTAAAGCAATACACAGTACGCGAATTAATCACCTTCTTGATTCTAAAATCTTTATTCAAGCAAGCAAGTTTCAACCAAGTAGCTAGTTCTTCTTTGTTCTTGAATGACATTCCTTTATAAAAACCTATTTCATCATCTTGAACATGGCTAGACTGTATTGATTGTGTAGTGCCCAATGTATTACTCGCTACTTCGGGTATAGGAATCGGGTCAGCCCCACTTCCATTATCTGGGATATCCACATCCACCCCATCTAATTCATCATGTAACACATCTTATCGGGTCTCAATAAATCGTGGTTCTCACCAAGCTTCCAACAACGATACCCTTAAATGGGCCTAGCTACATCATTCAAATAAGCACGCAAACGAACCTGATCAGTTATCTTAAATGGCAAGACCCTCTGATTTTCAAAAACAACTGTGTATGTAAGTGATGGAAAGATCTTTTGGTTCACAAGTTAATTCGCAATAGGTGATGATTAGGTTCATAAAATCATCGAACATAACATCTCTTTGGACAGTCATCGCTATCGTCTCTAACGTGTCACTACACTTCCATCGCTAAATATATCGATTGTTTTTCTCGATCCATTCACCATGGCAATCAACCTCAATTGTTATTGAGTCCCTCATTAGTGGTGTTCGAGGTACCTGAAGATATTTTGTTTAACAAAAATTGTCGCAGAGTACATACCAATCTATAACAAGTGGACTACTTATTGCAACAGGTAATAAAATTGTTGCAACAAGTCACTAACTGTTGAGTCGATTCGCTTTTTGGGGTAATATTTCGATCACAAGATGTCCAACAGATAAACCTGCTGCAACAAGTTACCCATCTGTTGGAAATTTTCCAACAGATGAGATACCTGCTGCAACAAGTTACCCATTTGTTGGAAAATATCCAACAGATGATAAATCTGCTGCAACAAGTTGACAATATGTTGGATATTTTTCAACAGATGAGTAACTTGTTGCAGTAGGTTTATCATCTGTTGGACATTTTCCAACAGATGGGTAACTTATTGCAACAAGTTACCCATCTGTTGGAAATTTTCCAACAGATGAGATACCTGCTGCAATAAGTTACCCATCTGTTGAAAAATGTCCAACAGATGATAAACCTACTGCAACAAGTTACTCATCTGTTGAAAAATGTCCAACAGAAGAGATACCTGCTGCAACAAGTTACCCATCTGTTGGAAAATGTTCAACATATGATAAACCCGCAGTAATAAGTCGACAACTGTTGCTGCTGAAGAAGTCGCAATAATCGAATTATCTCGCAACAGATCACAAACTTATCGCAACAATCGACTCATCCGCTGCAGCATAATCAAATCGACTCAACAGATCGCCGAGTTGTCAGAACAGTGCAACACCGGGTAAATTTATACCTGTGTGAAAAATTGAAATAAAACAAAGATTGCAGATTTACCAAATGAGCGGAAAATACTTATAAAGTAATTGTCAGTGCTACACCAACAAAATCCAGTCAAAAAATTACAAAATCGGATGGTCACATTTTTTTCTTCTTGAACAACAATGACGGACGAAGAAGAAGAAGAAAGAAGAACAATGAAAAGAGTTATGAAGTAATTCTCAGTGCTACACGAATGAAATCCAGTCAAAAAGTTGCAAAATCAGGTGGTCTTGTTTTTTTCTTTCTTGAGCAAAATGCAGTCAAGAAGAAGAAGAAGAAATGAAAAAGAACATGCTACAAGCAAGCGAAGAAGCAAGAAACGAAGCAAAAAAGAAGAGCAAAAAATGATGGAAAACGCAGGCAAACTGAAAATTTGGCGTGTTTTTTGGCTATCTAGAGTTTATATGGGTTGAGTCAAAATGTTAAAAATAAAACTTGGGACAAAGTGTAAAAAATAAAGTTTGGGGTCAAAGTGTTAAAAATATAACTTTGGGGTGAGTCAAAACTCTCTAATCACTAATCCAAAGTTTATCACCCCTGCTCAATTAAAAAAATTAGAGTTACCCCAACTCAATTTTAAAACTTATTTGTCACCTATAATTAAAAGCTCCGATAGAGTATTGTGACATAGTTTTATGTAATTCAGTTTAGTCTCCAAAGTATTTAAGTGATCATTTTTAGTATGTTTATTTGCATATTAGTCCCTATGATTATTAGAAAGTGGGATCAGGTCTATTGTCTGTAAGGCTATACATAGCCGATTAGTACTGTTCGTGCTTATTAGAAAAATATAACCAGAAATTTCCTTGCTTCTTTATTTTCCTGCAAATTTTACCACTGTAACAACAGTAATTTTCAATCATTTCTCTTCTTTTATCCATCTAAAAAATATCCACTAATACAAAAACTTTCTTTCTCTACCCATTTTTCATTGATACAAAGAGTAAGAAAAACATTATGTGATACCAATTAATGGATTCAATCTTTCGAATTTTTGGTAATTAGAGATGGGTTTTTATTGATTTATAGTGGGTTCTTTTCCTTCTTGTGTTGTGGATCTTTAGAGTTTTGAATTTTTGATAATCTCAAAAAAATTATTTTCAGATTCGTTTCTACTTGCTGGAGAAAATGGAGATTCGCCGGAAATGTTTTAAGACCCAAATCTGAAATCCTTGTTCTTGATGGCTAACTCAGATTTGAAAAGAAATGAAATTGTAATGGAGATGAAGGAGGCGAAGCGGTTGGAGAAAAAGAGGAAGAGAAAGGTGGATAACGGCAACGACGGGGTTGGTGGTGGATGGTGGCAAAGAGAGATGAAGTGCCCGTTTGGTTGTGCTTTTGGATTTGCCAAAAGTGTTTTTGTTAAAACAATTGGAGTGTTTGGTTCAAAATCGAAAAAGTGTTTTTGGCTTTCAAAAATAATTCTGGTCTCTATTTTCAAAAGTTCAAATTTTGGACTTTTGAAAATATAGGTGGCTTTTGTCTATTTTTAAGTCAAAATCGTTTTTTTATTGACAACCAAACACCTAACAACTTTTTGATAAAAAACTCTACTTCTAAAAGCTCTTTTTAATAAGTTGTACCAAACGGTCCCGAAGAAGAATGAGACAATTTTTTTGTTGACGGGTCTAAGTGAAATTTGTGGACAAGCCTGACTTGAGCCTTAAAAAATTGTAGGAACACATAGGCTTATATCAAGATGGGTGTTGAGTATTACTTACGTGTGTGTGTGCAGAAATCGGTTTAATCGAAAAATCAAATTAATCAAAAATGATATTAGTTTATCGGTATCGAATTACTGAGTTAACATTTTATAAATGATTTTGTAATTTTTTTTATTGAGTTATCGGTTCGATTTTCGAGTTTAAGCATTTAGTAAATGGTTAAACCGATAACTCAATAAGCTTATATTAAAATTATTTATTTATCCCTAATTATATAATAGTGGCTTTAAATTTTAATCTTTAAATACAAATTCTATTTCTAAATTCTTAGTGCACGCACACTTATTCTCTCAATTCTCAATTTGCTTATCATTTGTACTTTGACTATTTAGAATGCATTAAACAATTTGAAAGTTCATTATCATTTGAAGATTTATTGTTTGATTGCTAAATGCATTTTATAGTTTTGTCTTGTAATTTGTGTAGACTCTTACGCATGAAGGTAATGTATATATGAACAAATGAAAACAAGAGAACAAAAATTAGACACGCCTCGACATATATAAGTCTTTCTTCACCTCCCTATACTGCTCCACCAACCTCCTAATAAGATGAATGACTTATGTAGTCGAACGCCCCGACATGAATCCAAACTAGTTCTCAGAGATAGACACGTCTCTTCTCATCTTTATCTCCACGACTCTTTCCCAAACTTTCATAGTGTGGCTTAGCAGTTTGATACCCATATAGTTGTTGCAACTCTGGATATCACATTTTCTCTTATACAAAGGAATTATTTTACTCCACCTCCAATCTTTGGGCATTCTCACTGTCTTTAAAATGACGTTAAACAACTCTTTCAGCCACTCCAAACCGGCCCTACCTGCGCTCTTTCAAAATTCACCTGAGATCTCGTCAGACCCCGTCGCTCTTCCCCTACGCATCTTGTGAATAGCACCCTGAACAACACCCTAAAAACACTCCATGATGTTTTCAGGCAAAAGGAGACAGGTTCAGAGCTGTGTAGAGTACCAATCAGTCAAGCCAGATCCATATGCATGCGGAGCAACATAGAAATCTTTCTTGCGAAGCAAGTCGAGACAAGGTTCCACGAGAGTCGAGCTCTCTCGACAGGAGTTAGAAGCCACTCCAATGTCATGCTCAACCACACACTTACTTTTATTTTTTAGAGAAGTTCCCGCACAAGGGATAACCTCTTCTTTCGCTGCTATATCCTTATCCTAAGGCACAAAGAGGGGTTGCTCTAGAATCCCCCCGAAAAAGAAACAGGGTACCAAATCATGAGTGGGCAAGAATCCAACTACTTTTGTTCCTCGGGCTTCTTCTTCAAGGCCTTTCCCCTACTTCATGGGCGTTGGGGAAGGGGAGGAATGGTACAATACTTTTGATTTTTCAGAGAGGTACATCCACGAGCGTGTTGTTAATCCGACTCCATTGAGGTGAAATTTCAGGGATATCATCGCCATGGGTTGGAGATCAGTATTTGACAAGCTGGGGCCTGTGAACATTGATATGATCTTAGAGTTGCATGCCAACTTTCAGTTGGCACGTTCTGACGATGACTAGCCGACAGTCAACATACGTGGCGAGTACATCCCTTTGCAACCATTCATTCTGTGTGTCGTAATTGGTGTACCAGATCATTATATTAAGCCCTTGAAAAAACTTATTCGGAGTCCCGACGAGCCTGACTCTAAGGCCAAATGGGCTCGTTATGATGGGAAGTACTGAATGCACAAGAGTATGCAGATGAGAAACTTTTCAGAGAGGCACGAGTTTGGTTGAGATTCATGAACTACCGGATTATGCCACTCAACCACTATACGAATGTACAGAAGGAGAGGATATGCATTTTGTACTTCCTCATGAAGGGGCTGCCCATTAACATTGGGTATTGGATGATTCAAGAGATAATGAGAGTAAGGCAGGGAAAGTCCCGAAGGTTGAGCTTTGGAAACATACTCACCACATACTTGATGACAGTGAACAGTGACTTGGCTCACCCTCTTGATAGGGTGCTTGAGTTGCTTGACAACATGATTTATATTTCTAAAGTAAAGGCATTGGAGCAGTCTGCCAAGCATAACAGTTGGCACAATCAACTTTGCTTACCCAACTCCATAAGATGGCGGTGATTCAGGCCGAGAACTTCAAGTTAGACCTCTCATTAAGTTTTGCAGAAGATCCACATATTGTGTACTCCAAACACTTCTTGGTGATGAGTCTCGATTGTCTGAGAATGAGGATGTCAACTCGGCAGATCTTATGGAAGACAATGGAGTAGAGGATGATGAAGCAGAGTCGCAAGCACAGGGCGACCCGGAGGATGAGCAAAATGGGTCTGAGCCAAATGACGGCTAGGACGGATATAATGAGGACTAGACCCTAGTGGGCCTCAGTGAGTATTTCTTACTTTACTTCATTTTATTTTCAATGTAGAAACATTGAGGGCATTGCATGATTTAAGTGTGGATCGGGAAATACGTCTTTTTGTATTGTAAAAATTTGAGGTTATGGGTGATGAAAAATAGGTCGTATGATTATTATTTTTTAGTAGTTTTGAGACTTAGAAAAAAAATCAGAAAAATGAAAAAAAAATGAAAAAGATTTTTGTTTCCTTTGTAATACCTTATTTTAACCGAAGTCGAAAATGGTGTATTACGTATGGTTGATTCCTAAATTTGTATTTAAGGAGTCGCCACCTAATTATTTTAAATATGAATTAGGACATCTATATTAGCAAAATGTGGTAAAAATAACTCCAATTAATGGTCTGCAAAACTTAATGAGATTCTAGGTAAGGGTTCTTTATTATCCTAAAGGGAAGGGGTTAGACATCCTCTAAGATCCGCTAACTTGCGGTTGTCCGGTCAAACTTAGGTTGGTATTATTGTGCTAACATGTATTCTACAATTATAAAATTATTAAACTAACCAAAAAGTATTTAAACTAGGCATGCAGATATTTAAATAAGATATGCATTTAACAAGATTGTAATGAAAGCAAGTCATATAAAGATGGAATGAAGAGAACTTAGCAGTATTTCACTTTTATTTTCCTTTTTCTGTGAATGCTTCAACTTCGGGATGCGCCTCCGGATACCTGCAAAAAAAACTTAGTAAAAGAGTTAGTAAATAAATAAATGCGAGTAAAACCTTCGGATCCGTAACAAAACAATATGAGTTTTAATTACGGAAGGCTCAGATCTATATTTTGTAAAGGGACATCTCAAACTAGTCATGGGTGTGTCCTAGTGACTTCTCAGTCAATCTAGTCACCCCAAGCATGTTGGTATACGGTATATATGTGAAAGATCCATAAGTGTCATCATCGCCCTTTTTCCGAAGGAAAGCAAACCGAGGGACAACCTTTCCGGGAGGGTCATGTAATATCATGTTCAAATCAGTACTGTACCGAAATCGAAGGGACACGGTCTCAATTTCAATTTCATTGGCCTAAGTGTAGTATCTTGTTCAAATCAAGAAATAACCAAAACCGAAGGGACGCGGCCTCAATTCCAATTTCATTGGCCTAAGTGTAGTAATTTGTTCCTTTTAAAGAAGGGTGATCGATGTATTTTATATACACATTTTGAGTCATTCTTAGTTAGTCTTTTACCCATTTTTTATATAAATATGTGTCGTATTATGATAGATTTTCTTTCTTTTGAGTCACAGTGGTTTAAAGTGGCACATTGGTGAAAAGGAGCGAAAAGAGGGCAGAAACAGAGGTTCCAGAGCTCAAAAAGCTGAAAAGTTGGCAACCCGGGCGAGAAACAGGGCGGCACCGTGGCGCCAACCCATCAGCAGCAGCGGGGCCACGCCGCCCAGGAAGCATATTCGGCCGCAGAAGTTTCGGCACCACGGCGTCGGTTGCAGGGCCGTGGCGCCGACGCGGGAAATCTGTCAGATCCGAATAGGAATGGGCCAAGGCCAAGAAGAAAAAGGTTTGGGACGTTTTTGGTGATATAAAAAGGACCTTTAGGTCAGATTTTGAGGGTTCCCACCTCTCCATACCTCATTAGACCACCATTCTACATCATTGTAAATATCCCACAACACCATTGAAGGAGACAAGACTTTGGAGGCTTTTCAAGTATTTTCTTTTCTTTCTTTTGTTTTGTTTATTTCAGTTCATGTTTGAAGATTGTATTAGTTCTTAGCGTGACTATAGCTATGAGCTAAGTAATTTATTAGGGATTTTCTTGTGATTCTCTTGAAACTCTTATTCATGAATTAATACATTAGTTAGTTTCTTCTTCACTTGTTTAAGATTTATTCAATAATTGCTTTGAAAGCTTGATAGTTAATTAGCTACTAATTATCATCACTTATATGAGTTCTAATCGAAATCCGAAAGGGGAGATTGTGAATATGCTATAATTGAATAAACATAGGTTTAAATCGTGGACGAAAGTACCCCGATACTTGTGTAGCTTAATATGTTATTGCTCTTAATCCTCCTTTGTAGTCAATCTTGTCATCGAAAGATAGAAGGGTTCTCCATTGGGGTTGAGTGTTTATATTACCTTAACAGGAGTATAAAACGGTCTAGTTAACCTGATATCTTAACGTAGAAGAAGAAGTCAGTCTAATTGTATTAAGGATTGAATAAAGTGGATAGTTGATGATTTTGGAAGCCCTAATTCTCCGTCATAACTGATTTAAATCAAAGTATTTTCATAATTAGTTTATTTCCTGCATTATTAGTCTAGAATTCCAAACCAATTAACGTTAACCAAATAGAAACTAAAGCATAGATAATCGGTACTTGAAAACCAGTCTCTGAGGACGATATTCGGTCTTACCCAGACTATATTACTTGTACGATACGTGCACTTGCGTTAAGCGTGTGGATAAATCGCTATCAAAGGGCAGTGGCTCCTCAAGAATATAACACCATATTGTTTTCTTTCAAGTCTGGCTCATATACACTTCTTAAAGAACAAAGAAGAAGCCTCGTCAAACATATATCAGTAGCGGCAAGTGAGACAATGGTTTTTCCCCAGAACATAACTGTTGGAACTAGGTAACTTGCTCCAAAATTATCTCACGTATGCGACCCATTTCAGCCTCAGAATACAGCACCATCTTAGCCCATAATGCAACAATCGGTGACACTAAATTGTCGTATTGGGACAACAAATATAGCATCTGTCTGCCTTTAGAAAATACAGCAGCATATCAAGTGTAGACATTTTTTATCAAACATATATAGTAGTAGCTCATGTTATAGCAGAAACAAGTAGCCCACCAAAACAGTAGCCATGTGCACTGAAATAAAGCAGCCGACAGATTTGAAGAGCATATGTGGAAATAATCTTGATGAATTATCACCAAAGGCAGCAACTAATTAGAAACAACAGCAGATTTGAAGAGCATACGTGGAAGAAATCTTAATGAATTATCGCCAAAGGCAGCAACTAATTCGTAGCAGCAGCAGCTGTCCAAACAGCTTCAAAGTAACAGGTTTTTAGCTAAGAAGCCACCAGCGGTTAGGCTCAAAATACAGCAGCGATGGATATCAGATATGCTCAAAAGTGTAGCAGTAAAATGCTCCCAACAGAAGTGTAAATGGCCAAAACCGCAGCAGCTTGCTCATTATAGAGTAAGATTTATGACATCAAAGTGTTAATAATCTTGGTGCTATGCTCCCATTGTGCTCGGACCATGCCAAAAAAAGAGAAGGAAAATAATGAGTATCCAACAACTAAAGTTTGTCAAAAGCAATGATAAATCGCATATGGGGCATTTCAAGAGACGACATTCTAGATACACATGATTATCTAAACTGTATTAAGTAGTTCACCGTAATTCAGTAAAATGAATATGCTACAATAGGACTCAAGGGAGACCTTGCATGCGACACAGGGCAGTTTATATCTAGGCATGTGACGGAAGATTTATGGTAAATTCAACAAATATGGAAGACAAGTAGAGTGAACATATGACCATCTTAAGGACATGATTCTAAGTATTCAGAGCTAGTGATGCCAGATTTAGACATGCTCAGGTCATATTAGACATATTGGTATTTTAAGATCAGACATGACACGGTTTACATGGTTGCTAAACAAGTTTTGAGTCAATAAATTACCAAAGCCTCAATCAAGATATATTTAAGACCTAGTAGGGACATACTAAACATATTAGGATCGAAATGCAAGCAACCTGTGTTAAATATATCAAACATGACTTCTAAAATAAACCAGAACATTATGTTAACCCTTCAAGCTTCAATCACATCACATAGAATCAATGTTGGACCATGTCATCACATTTGATCTAAACTAAGCAAACCAAACAAGTCAGACATTCTATAGTGTATCACTAAAACATATTATAATCCTCTTAAGAATATAGTATACCTAAACTGAGGCTAGACAAGTTTAAATCAGATATTGCTACACTCATATGCACATTTTAAGAAATTTAAGCGAAAATTATATCTCATGCTCAGATACAGTACTAGACCAACACATATTAACTAATCACTTGGACGTAAACATCTAACATACTATATCAGTATGTATGATCTGATAATATGTTCAAATTAAGTCATGAGATGTCCATTACCGTCTACACTTGAACCATACAATGTTATACACATCAAACCAAAAACGTAGTATCACTGATATAAACTACATAAGCTAGGCAGAGGTACCACACTTTAAATTAACAGTAGCGAATTGACAGTACCACACAACACATAAACAATGCAGAAAATAAAATGCGAGAGGAATTTTGGGTTTGCTGACCTTCTCCGGGCAGCGAACCGAGGCGTCGTCTTGATAGATATCATATTTCCTCAACACAACTGCTTCCGGGGATTGTCGGTGTTATACCCCGTAGTTCTGACCCTACGTATGGAAACGTACGAAAGTATGTAAGACTTAAAATTTCCGAAGGACGACGTTGTGACGTCGTTCGGACGGTTTTAGTCAACTTTGAGGCGGGTTATGACCGGTACATTGAGAGTTCCTAAGTGTTTTAAAGGCCTAGGGCGTAGTTCGTTGAGTCTGGATTCCAACGCAACCAACCGCTAAATCGATAGGACATCGAGTAGAAAGTTATGAGAGTTACAAGTTCGGTCGCAATCGGACAGAAATGCGTTTGGACTAAAGCGGCGAACGCGGCGCGGATGCAGGTCGCGGCGCCTAAATCGAGGGGTCGCTGAAGTTGCAGCGCCGCGGCTCGGGACAGCATGGCCGAAAGTTCGAAGAGGTCGGAGGTTTTTGCCACGGCCGTGAACGCGTGGCAGCAAGCGGCGAAATTTGGGCGGAAAAACTTAGAAAATCTGATTTTTGTTTTAAAAGAGACCATGGGTTGGTGACAAGTGTCCCCCCCCATCTGATTTTCTGTTGCATGCAATATATTGACCAAGACTTGGACATTTTCTATCTTTCATCTTCTCTCTCTCTCTCTCAAATTGCTCCCCCTTCTCTCTAAAAACCCTTAGAAAAATCTGAAAGTTAAGAACAAGAAAAGGAAGCTTGTAGCTAGCTTGTTGGCATTGTTGTGGTAGTGTTCTTGGCAAGGAAGCTAGCAATATTTGGAATAAGTTTTGGCTAAAACTTTAAGGTAACATTTCTTCCTTTAAACTTAGTTCTAGTGTTGCATGCTTAGAAAGCAAGATCTTGTGGTAGTAAAATAATGCACTTAGAGTCATTGCATGCAAGTAAATGTGGTTTGGATATGAAGAATGGGTTAAGAAGAAATTATGAGCATGTTGTAGCCTAAAAACCACCTTAGAATTGTTAAGTGAATTGTTGTAAACCTATGGGGCGAGAATTTTGGGTGTGAAATCCCTTTGAATTGTTGGATTGAGTGAGCCTTAAAGGTGGTGTTTTTGATGATAAATTCGGCCTTGAGAAAGGTGGCAAAGTGAGTAGAAACAAAGGAAATGCCCAATTTTCCTTAGAATTTAGTGACTTTGAACTTGGATTGTTCTACATTAAGATTAGAGGTTAATAAACGTATCATGACTATTATAGGTTGAAATATTACTTGCGGTAGTTTGGACTTGGCAAGTGGATTGACCAAAGAGGTATGTGAAGTTTTTCTATCTCTTGAGCATGAATAGATAAAACTATGTAGTACGGTAGACGTCGTGATTTAGTATTCTTACTTGTTTTGAGTATAAAATGACTTGTTTCGTTTTAAGAATGTATAAGTCCCTTGGTTAAGGGAAAAGTATGATTTTACTAAAGTATAGAGTTAATATAACAACTTTATGGGAAGTTGGTTTATTAGCTTCATAAAAGGTTAATGAGAAGGGATTTACTCTAAGTAAGATAATTACATGAAGAGACAATTTGATTTAAAGTCATCAATTGCCCAAAGGCTTTTTTGTATAAAGAAGAGTCACTTTTGAAAGAGATGAGGTATGTAGTACTTGGGTTAAATTCCCGGTTTTCTTTTATTTAAAGATATGATGAAGTGCCTTAAATAAACTAAAATGAGAGAGTATATGAACAAGACTAAAAGAAGTTATAAGTTTGCTTAACTTATTTATGATATGATGTGATTTGAGATAGGGTAAGAGTATATGCGGGCAAGCCCAGATCGCCATACCTCCTTCATGTAAGAGTATATCGAGGCGGATCCAAGATCGTTATACCATCTGCACCAAGATAAGAGTATATCGCGGGCAAGCCCCAAGATCGTTATACCATCTGCTCGGTGTAAGAGTATATCGAGTCTGACCCAGATCGTTATACCATCTGCTTGAGTAAGAGTATATCCGAGGAAAGTCCCCAAGATCGTTATACCACCTGTTAGTGGATTTGCTACCCATGACGCGAGGAATACCTCATGCGAGTCCTTATGGGCTTATGCGGGTGAAATAGTCCCGTGCCGCCAGTACGGTAGATCACGGAGTACCTACGCGGGTCCACGGGACCCGTGCGGGTGAAATAGTCGAGGAGTAGGATGGTTTCTTTTTGATACTACGGGCGAGTACCTGTTTTGATCATGAGCCTCCTATTTTATGCAAGATTATATATGTATATATCTTGTCACTCTCATTGTTAGTAAGGCACATAAAAGGTATTTTATTGTCTTCCATGACTCAAACTGCTTTTAGACTTATGATATCATATTACGATATTTTCCCGACTTTACATACTTGGTACATATTGTGTCGACCCCCTTCCCGAAGTGCGTTAAATCTGCATGGTAAGTAGCGCATTGAGGATCCTCGTTCTTAGGATCACTATTCCTGTCGAAGCTCATTCCTCGGAAGCTTATTTATTGGTATGGATATTTCACGATGCTATAGGTACTTTGTATATTCGGGGTATGGCGGGGCCTTGTCACGCTGATTGTTATCTTTAAGTGCATGGCCTTTATGTGTTTTGGGCTATAAGAACCGGTTGTACTATTATACTTTTGTTAAGTATGTTTTATGGAAGCGACCTCACGTGGCGGTGATGTTACTTTTACGCGTATGTGTTGTGTATGTTCATTTGCTATTCTCGACATATACGGCAGGTACCGGTAAGTACGATCAGCGGCCGAGGTTGGGTCGTGACAGTCGGTGTTGTTGTTTATGCAATTAAGAGATGAATATTTTTATGGCTATGTTCGCTGGAACTCCTCCTCATGTAGAATAGATGGGGTTTTTATAGGTGGAAAACATGAGTTTAAATTCGAAAAATAACTGTTGGAGGTCTGATTTTTTGAACGATTTGTTGGTTCAAAAACGCTGGATTTAAGGGAATGCAGGGTATGGGCGTGTGTCGGGTGATAGAAAGGATTTGGTTGGGACAGAGGTATGGGTATAACAGCGGATTTGGGGGTGATGAGAGCTGGTGGATTTTCTGATTTGGAACGTTGGAAGGGGTGAACGATTTGGGGGGTGTTCTGGTTAAAAGGGAAAGAGGGGAAAATGGGTTGGGTCGGTTAGTGGCTAAGGAGATAAGAAATGGGGATATGGCCGATGGAATGGAGAATGGTTTGGGCTTTGGGAATTAAAAGGTTGTGGTGGGAGTTTGGTTATTTAATTAGGTTGAAGATTTAATTAACTAAAATATGCTTCTTTGTCATGATTAATTTTCAATAAGTGCACACACACATAAATTATGGTGTAAATGATTTAATATATATATTTAATTTAAGTAAAAATATAATATTCATATGAAAATGATTAATTTGATAATTGGTGAAAGTATTAAGAGAAAATCAATCACCAATGCCGATACTGAAATATTAAAATTATTTTGCTTATATTTTAATTATAAAATGTAATACCCGATATTTTAAAATTATGCGGTAATTAGTGGAAAATATTAAAACTTAGCACTTTTTGAGAATTTTCAAGACTGAGAAGCATAGTGAAATTAATTGAAGATAAAAGGACTATCTGAATGAAATGTTCAGTAAAGAGGGGACAAAATTGGGTGTTAACAGATTGCCCCTCTTTGGCTGAAGACGATGGAAGAGTTTTCGGACAAAGACGTTGACTTGTAGTCAATTTTGTCTTAATCGTCAGAATTAAAACAAAGATCAGGGAATGCATGGGCAAATGGAATTTTTACGAAGAGGTAGGGATTTAAATACAAAGCTGATGCAGATTCAAAATTGTCTCAGTGTCGAATTATTGTGACACTGGGTTATTGTGACGTTTGGAAAATTAAAGACAAAGCTAACGCGAATTCAAATTGTCCCAGTGTCAAATTATGATGACACTGACTGCTGGAATGCTAGAAAAATTAAGGGCGATGCGGATGCAGATTTAAAACTTGTCCCAGTGTCGAATTATGATGACATTGGCTTGTAGCGGGTTTTTTTGGAAAATTAAAGACAAAGCTAACGCGAATTTAAATTTTTCCCAGTGTCGAATTATGATAACACTGGGTTGTTGTGATACCAACAATAAAGACGGGCTGATGCTGAATTTAAAAATATTGTCCCAGTGTCGAATTATTATGACACTGGGGCCTTTGGTGTTGCGGGATGCTGGAGGAGAGCGGATCGACGTTCGAGACCACCTTTGCCTCGGTTCGCTATAAGAGATAGTTCCATGTTGTGCTCCCGCTTTTGTGGATTATGGCTCCTGCAGGCTAAAGCTTAAGAAACATTAATGCATAACTGTTAAGACAATAAATGATAAAGCATGAATATATGACAAATGCTGAGTAGGAATGTAAATCGCGTGTAGGCCGATGTCTTTGGATGTGTTGTAGTTGCGGATCGTAATCGAGGATCTTTGATGCGTCATTGTGTTGACGTGATCTTGATGGCGTCATTGTGTTGACGTAACTCCTGCTCTTGTGAATTAAGAATCCTGAAGGCTAAAGCTTAAGAAATATTAGTGCATAACTATTAATTGAAATATATATATGAGAAATGATCTCGTGAATTGGAATGACAAACACAATGTGATAAAATAATATCGTTATTGCGTAGACGAAATATAATGATGTCATTTTCGGATGAAATGCAGATAACGTCGTTTTCGAACGTAATTCAAATGACGTAGTTTTCAGCAGATGTTCGTCATTTCTGGATGAAAATGACATCGTTTCCGGACGGAAGGCAGATGTTCGTCGCTTCCGGACGAAAATGGCGTCGTTTTCGGACGTAATGTAGATGTCATCATTTTCGAACGAAGATGGCATTATTTCCGGATGCAATGCAGATGTTCGTCATTTTCGAACGAATATGACGTCATTTTCGGATGCAATATAGATGTTCGTCATTTCCGGATGAAGATGGCGTCGTTTCCGGACGCAATGCAGATGTTCGTCGTTTCCGGATGAAGATAGCGTCGTTTTCGGATGCAATGCAGATTTTCATCGTTTCCAGACGAAGATGGCATCGTTTCCGGATGCAATGCATATGTTCGTCATTTCTGGACGTAATGCAGATGTTCGTCGTTTCCGGACGCAATGCAGAAGTTCGTCGTTTCCGGATGAAGATGGTGTTGTTTCCGGACGCAATGCAGATGTTCATTTTTCTGGACGAAGATGGCATCGTTTCTGGACGCGATGCAGATGTTCGTCTTTCTGGACGAAGATGGCGTCATTTCCGGACGCAATGCAGATGTCCGTCTTTCTGGACAAAGATGGTGTTGTTTCTGGATGCGATGCAGATGTTCGTCGTTTCTGGACGAAGATGGCGTCGTTTATAAATGCAATGCAAATGTCATCGTTTCCGGACGAATATGGCATCGTTTCTGGACGCGATGCAGATGTCGTCGTTTCCAATTGAAGATGGCGTTATTTCTGGACGTAATGCAAATATCATCGTTATCGGACGAAGATAGCGTCGTTTTTGGTTGAAATGCAAATGTCGTCATTTCCGGACGAAGATGATGTCATTTTCGAATGCAATGCAGATGTCGTTATGCAGACATAATAAGATGAAAGTCATTGAATATACATGATAGGACGTCGTTGAATAGACGTAATAAGATGAACGTCATTGTATGAACGCAATAAAGGAACGTCGTTGTGCGGACGTAATAAGATGAATGTCGTTGAATAGACAAGATAGGACGTCGTTGAATAGACGTATTAAGATAAACGTCGTTGTATGGACGCAATAAATGAACGTCGTTGTGCGGACGTAATAAGATGAATGTCATTGAATAGACATGATAGGACATCGTTGAATAGACGTAATAAGATGAACGTCGTTGTATGGACGCAATAAGATGAGCGTCGTTGTTAGACACAATAAAAGAACGTCGTTGTGCGGACGTAATAAGATGAATGTCGTTGAATAGACATGATAGGACGTCGTTGAATAGACGTAATAAGATGAACATCGTTGTATGAACGCAATAAAATGAACGTCATTGTATGGACGCAATAAAGGAACGTCGTTGTGCGGACGTAATAAGATGAATGTCGTTGAATAGACATGATAGGACGTCATTGAATATACGTAATAAGATGAACGTCGTTGTATCGACGCAATAAGATGAACGTCGTACTAAGATGATTTTGACCTGTGGGGCAGGCTACTATGATGAAATTACCTGCAGAATATAAACCAAATAAAATAGTTAGAGTCGTAAAGTGATTAAGAAATGAGGATGAGAGTGTGGCCCTGTGAGCCAAATGACGCCTTGATAGACGTGTGTTATTGTGGCCTTGCGGGCTGAGCTGCTATGTGAAACTTTCTACAAAACCAAAGATAGATGAAATAGTTAGTGCAGGGATATATAGATATGTGAACTGAATGAATGAGGATAAGAATGTGGCCCTGTGAGCCGAACTGCTATGCGAAAATCCCTTTCAACGTTGCCAACTTTCCAGCCCCTGTTATCTGCACTAAAAAAAATTGTGAGATTTGAAATGGCGGCTGATTTGTGCTGACTTTGCAGTTTTAACTCTGACCACTCGCATGTCCGATCTGTTTGGACTTGTAACCATTGCCTGGTTTCCTGCGGACCAAATTATTATTATTTGTTGAAAATAAAGTGCTTATGAAAAAGTTTTTGTCGGATTTCTAAGATCAACGTTTCTGTGTTTATTGGCGTCTTTTTGGGGGGAAACCTAAAAATATTATCCCAGTTTAAAATATGTGAGGGTGCTTGGCCAAAATCGAGTCTTGTGGAGAATTTTTTTAATGGTGTGACCGAAGCCGATATAGGCTGCCTACGTATCCCGCCGAGGGAATCAGGTCATAACGTAGTTCGTTCTGAAAAGAAGGGAGAATGAGATTTTCAAAAGGTGGGGCCGAGGCCGATATGACCGCTTACGTATCCCGCCGAGAGAATCAGGTCACACGTAGTTCCGATTTGTGACGAAATTTTGAGAAAATTGATGTTTGGGATATGGGCATTCTGCGTATCGTGCCGATAACGCAAGGAATAACGCAGCCCCAGAAAACTAAGCTAGTATAGCTCGTAATTAATGCTAAGCGAATGCACAAAGTTGAAGTAGCGGAATACTGTACTAAAGTGCACATAGCTGAAAGCAACAAACATTACAATAGCAAGCAGACTATATAGATATCAAATGTGTGTCCTAGCATGTTTGGGACCTCTTTTACGCCAGAAGTGGGCCTAAACGCCAAATATGCGAGATTATGATAAATAGGTCCAAGCTGTTAACTGTAATGTTCTGTTGGAAATGGCGACCAAATGACGGTGCACTTTTTCCAATTTCGGCATGTCATGTTTAGGCTTGGATTTGTCTATCATTGTCACGCTACACATAGTATGCTGGTTTGTCGTTGGGTTGTGAAACCCGTCGACAAGTTTTAGTGTTTTTCTAATTGTGGCGTTGATACCAGGGATCAACCCACCTAAGGTGTATGCATGTATGACTTAATATAAAGGGTGGTATAACTCTATCTTAAGTTTCTAAGATTTGGCTTACTAGACGCAAGGTTTTCGAACGGACTGCTCGAGTGAGAAGGCCACGCGCCCGCCCAGACGAACCGGGCAACTCCGCGACTTTGCCAACTCTCCTAAAAATTTGGATTTTGTGAAAGAAAATTTGCGGGTGCGTACAACACACCTCGCATGCAGTGTGTGATAGTGTGAATTTTCCGTAAGGGAGGAAATATGAGCGGAATGTCAATTTAAGGAAAACATTAACAAATAGCAGCATGCAAATATTCATATGTAAAGAAGAACAGTTTAGGCAAAGGTAAAAAATAAGATCAAATAAATGTAAAACACAAAAGAAGCAATTAAGCAAATAAAGAAAATAAAGCACAATTTTTAACCTAAGTTTGTTGTGGTTAAGAACCTAAAATACCCAGTGGAGTCGCCATGCTGTAATACCCTATTTTAACCGGAGTCGAAAATGGTGTACTACATATGGTTGATTCCTAAATTTGTATTTAAGGAGTCGCCACCTAATTATTTTAAAGATGAATTAGGACATCTATTTTAGCAAAATGTGGTAAAAAATAACTCCAATTAATGGTCTGCAAAACTTAATGAGATTTTAGGTAAGAGTTCTTTATTATCCTAAAGGGAAGAGGTTAGACATCCTCTAAGATCCGCTAACTTGCGGTTGTCCGGTCAAACTTAGGTTGGTATTATTGTGCTAACATGTATTCTACAATTATAAAATTATTAAACTAACCAAAAAGTATTTAAACTAGGCATGCAGATATTTAAATAAGATATGCATTTAACAAGATTGTAATGAAAGCAAGTCATATAAAGATGGAATGAAGAAAACTTAGCAGTATTTTACTTTTATTTTCCCTTTTCTGTGAATGCTTGACTTGGGACGCGCTTATAAATTTTGCAAAAACACTTAGTAAAAAAGTTAGTAAATAAATAAATGCGAGTAAAACCTTCGGATCCGTAACAAAACAATAGGAGTTTTAATTACGGAAGGCTCAGATCTATATTTTGTAAAGGGACATCTCAAACAAGTCATGGGTGTGTCCTAGTGACTTTCAGTCAATCTAGTCGCCCCCAAGCATGTTGGTATACGGTATATATGTGAAAGATCCATAAGTGTCATCATCGCCCTTTTCCGAAGGAAAGCAAACCGAGGGACAACCTTTCCGGGAGGGTCATGTAGTATCATGTTCAAATCAGTATTGTACCGAAATTGAAGGGACGCGACCTCAATTTCAATTTCATTGGCCTAAGTGTAGTATCTTGTTAAAATCAAGAAATAACCAAAACCGAAGGGACACGGCCTCAATTTCAATTTCATTGGCCTAAGTGTAGTAATTTGTTCCTTTTAAAGAAGGGCAGTGGCTCCTCAAGAATATAACAACATATTATTTTCATTCAAGTCTGGATCATATCCACTTCTTAAAGAACAAAGAAGCAGCCTCGTCAAACATATATCAGTAGCAGCAAGTGAGACAATAGTTTATCCCCAGAACATAACTGTTGGAACTAGGTAACTTGCTCCAAAATTGTCTCAAGTATGCGACCCATTTCAGCCTCAGAATACTGCAACATCTTAGCCCAGAATGCAACAATTGGAGACATTAAATTATCGTATTGGGACAACAAATATAACATCTGTCTGCCTTTAGAAAATACAACAACATATCAAGTGTAGACCCTTTTTATCAAACCTATATAGTAGTAGCTCATGTTATAGCAGCAACAAGTAGTCCACCAAAACAGTAGTCATGGGCACTGAAATAAAGCAGCCGACAGATTTGAAGAGCATATGTGGAAGTAATCTTGATGAATTATCACCAAAGGCAGCAACTAATTAGAAACAACAGCAGATTTGAAGAGCATATGTGGAAGAAATCTTAATGAATTATCGCCAAATGCAGCAACTAATTCGTAGCAGCAAGCGTCCCAAACAACTTCAAATGCGGGTTTTTAGCCAAGAAGCCACCAGCGGTTAGGCTCAAAATACAGCAGCGATGGATATCAGATATGCTCAAAAGTGTAGCAGTAAAATGTTCCCAACAGAAGTGTAAATGGCCAAAACTGCAACAGCTTGCTCATTATAGAGTAAGATTTATGACATCAAAGTGTTAATGATCTTGGTGCTTTGCTCCCATTGTGCTCGGACCATGCCAAAAAGGAGATGGAAAAGAATGAGTATCCAACAACCAAAGTTTGTCAAAAGCAATGATAAATCACATATGGGGGCATTTCAAGAGACGACATTCTAGATACACATGATTATCTAAACTGTATTAAGCAGTTCACCGTAATTCAGTAAAATGAATATGCTACACTAGGACTCAAGGGTGACCTTGCATGCTGACCTGGGACAATTTTATATCTAGGCATGTGACGAAAGATTTATGGTAAATTCAACAAATATGGAAGACAAGTAGAGTGAACATATGACCATCTTAAGGACATGATTCTAAGTATTCAGAGCTAGTGATGCCAGATTTAGACATGCTTAGGTCATATTAGACATATTGGTATTTTAAGATCAGAGATGACACAGTTTACATGGTTGCTAAACAAGTTTTAAGTCAACAAATTACCAAAGCCTCAATCAAGATACATTTAAGACCTAGTAGGAACATACTAGACATATTAGGATCGAAATGCAAGCAACCTGTGTTAAATATATCAAACATGACTTCTAAAATAAACCAGAACATCATGTTAACCCTTCAAGCTTCAATCACATCACATAGAATCAACGTTGGACCATGTCATCACATTTGATCTAAACTAAGCAAACCAAACAAGTCAGACATTCTATAGTGTATCACTAAAACACATTATAATCCTCTTAAGAATAGAGTATACCTAAACCTAGGCTAGATAAGTTTAAATCAGATATTGCTACACTCATATGCACATTATAAGAAATTTAAGCGAAGATTATATCTCATGCTCAGATACAGTACTAGACCAACACATATTAACTAATCACTTGGACATAAACATCTAACATACTATATCAGTATGTATGATCTGATAATATGTTCAAATTAAGTCATGAGATGTCCATTACCGTCTACACTTGAACCATACAATGTTATACATATCAAACCAAAAACGTAGTATCACTGATATAAACTACATAAGCTAGGCAGAGGTACCACACTCTAAATTAACAGTAGCGAATTGACAGTACCACACATCACATAAACAATGCAGAAAATAAAATGCGAGAGGAATTTTGGATTTGCTGACCTTTTTCGGGAAGCGAACCGAGGCGTCATCTCAACTCGTCGACTCTGCTCGGAGAGTGTTGTTGTTTATGCAATTAAGAGATGATTTTTTTATGGCTATGTTCGCTGGAACTCCTCTTCATGTAGAATAGATGTGGTTTTTATAGGTGGAAAACAAGAGTTTGAATTCAAGAAATAGCTGTTGGAGGTCTGATTTTTTGAATGATTTGTTGGTTTAAAAATGCTGGATTTAAGGGAATGCAGGGTATGGGCGTGTGTCCCGTGAAAGAGAGGAATTGGTTGGGACATAGGTATGGGTATGGCAGCGGATTTGGGGGTGTGATGGGAGCTGGTGGATTTTCTGATTTGGATCGTTGGAAGGGGTGAACGAGGGGGTTGTTCTGGTTAAAAGGGAAAGAGGGGAAAATGGGCTGGATCGGTTAAGGGCTAAGGAGATAAGAAATGGGGATATGGTCGATGGAATGGAGAATGGTTTGGGCTTTGGGAATTAAAAGATTGTGGTGGGAGTTTGGTTATTTAATTAGGTTGAGGATTTAATTAACTAAAATATGCTTCTTTGTCATGATTAATTTTCAAAAAGTGCACACACACATAAATTATGGTGTAAATGATTTAATATATATATTTAATTAAAGATAAAATGACGATCTGAATGAAATGTTCAGTAAAGTGGGACAAAATTGGGTGTCAACATCCTTTATTTTTCTTTCATAGCTTCTTAAGTCCCTCATTAGTGACATACATCATCCGCACTCTTGAATTGTTTTACGACCTCAGTTCTTTCCCGAGGGGGAACTTTTGAACTGAGTAGTACTTTTTCTTTTTAGGAAAACCGTAGAACCAAAATCCCAAAGCCATTGAATGTTAGGTGAAATATGAAAATGAGCAACTCTCGATGTTTAAAATGAAAAACATGCTTAACAAAAAGAAAGAAAATAGTCTCTCTTGAGACACTTAAGGTCATCTTCGTGACTCATAGAAGTCTCATAGTGGCTTAATTTGAATTATGACATTGTTGCTTGATGTAAGGGTTGATATGGATCCATCTTGAATTGATTAAGGTTGATTTTGTGTACTTCGTGTTTTATATTGATGTCTAGAACTTGCCTGGTGAGTTCCCGAAACAAAATGAGGTTGTTGACTCTAGGAGGTGATAGAGACTTTCCTTGTCAGCCGGATTTTAGCCTTAGTTTACCTACATGTACATGATGTCATAGTCATCCCCGTTGAGCTTTTAGCATTTTTCTTTGGTAGCCATTGATGAGCCTATTTCCTTTTATTCTAATTGACCTTAATTTAATCCTTCTTACTCCTTGAGCACTTTAAAAAGTTATTTGATGTAAATGGAGTTAGAAAAGTGAAGAAAAAATGGGATGATTTATTATTTGACACCTGAAAATAGTCTATATGTGCACCTAGATGATAGAGAAAATGCTTGGTAGTTGAGAATACTATTGAAAAAAAAGTTCTTTGAAAGTGGAAAGATTTACCTTCTATCGTGTATAATCAAAATAAAGGGTGCTTAAACATAAGAAAAAGGGGTATGATTGGGATGGATGTGTGTTGGTTGATTGAGTTGTGTTTGGTTAGCAAAGGTATGTGCAAAATGATTGAGTTGTATTTGAGATATGGACAACTCTCTTTTGGTGAGGGCACATAGTTAACGTAAGATATGTGAAATGTTGATTTCTATTTTGGGTAACATGATGGTTCTACTTGAAGTGGTATCGTTGAGTCGGTTTTTGAGGTTGAGTCATTTTGAGAACGTTGTTTGTGAACTTTGTGTGTTATAAATATATTAGCATGAATAGAGTGAGAATTGATGCAATTTGTAAAATGATTTTGAAAGAATTGTATTAGCCAAAGTCCGAGTAGACCTGTTTGGATTTGTGTGTTGTTGTAACTAGTGTCAGGGTAGTGGTTTTCTCAAGGGAGGTAAAGTCTAAGTGTGGGATGGTGATATTTGACACAAATATTTATATTTAGTGTCACTTTACCTCTAATTGTTAGTACTTTAATCACATTATTTATAATGATATCGTTATATTCGAGCTTATGTTTGTGTGTTTAGGTACAACGAGGACAAATGAGTAAAATCGAGCAATTTTGATTGATTATGCAGGCATTTAAACGTGAACAAGATGACGGGAGGATCGCACAACACTTAGAGCAAAAATTGGTCACTAAAGGACCACTTGCGTTGGACTCGTGTCACGCAAGAAGCGCGAGAAAAAGGGCTTTCTGTTGTATGTTTCTGGGAAATAACTTGGTCTCATGGTCTGCCAAGCGTCAGTCAACGTTATCACATTCTAGTGCAGAGGCCGAGTATCGAGGGGTAACCAATGTGGTCTCTAAGTCATGTTGGTTACGTAATCTTCTTTTAAAGCTTCATTGTCCTATTCAGAAAGCTACTTTGGGTATTGTGATAATGTTAGTGTCATCTACCTTTCTGGTAATCCTGTTCAGCACCAACGCACTAAACATATAGAGATGGTCATTCATTTTGTTAGAGGAAAGATAGCTCGAGGACAAGTACGCGTCTGTCATGTCCCTTTCAGGTATCAAATTGCAGACATCTTTACAAAAGGTCTTCCCTCAGTCCTTTTTGAAGATTTTAGGGACAATCTCAGCGTTCGAAGACCGCCCGCTATGACTGTGGGTGTGTGTTAAATATACATACAATATACATAATATATTGTATGTATACTGATCTCTCGGATAGAGCCCAACCCAGTGGCTCTCGGAAATATTGGGCCAAGCCATCGTGCCCGTGACTGCCACAGTTGTATATGGAATGTATATTGTAGTATAACTAGTATTGTACTCTTACCATAATTGTATAGTTAGTCTCCAAATAGAATAGGGTTTTAGAGTAGAATATAAAATGGATTTTTCTATTATGAAAATATGTAAAGTGTATATATACACATTTCATTAATGAAAATAATCAAGGAATTATTTTTTTGAAAAAGATTTCTTGGTCAATATCTCTTAAAGCAACATGACTTCAGCAAAATCAGGAACATTGAAACTTGTATATCTTTAATAGGATCTTTAATAGGAGTTACAAGTTTCTGCAAATTTTGGAGATATCAATATGAAAATATTACAAGTATGGAGGGAGCAACCTTGCATGATGGAGTTCAAACTTCCATTGAATCCTAATTGCTCCTGAAATTATGTTGGGGGTGTTTTTGACACCTTTCATTTATCTATGACAGTGATTGTTCATTTCAATTGTTAACTGTAACTCCAGAATACTACAAAATTCAGGGTGTGTAACTATTTTAGAAAAATATTTAATTTATTAAGGGAGCACGATATGTGTGTGGTAATATATGTATTATGTGAATTTAGTGTTACTAAGAATAGTATCAATATGACTTAAAAGTGGATATCTTAAAAATAACACTGAAAGTGATAAAGATGATGTCAAAAAGAAAAGTAATTAGTTCAACAACTTTCAAAAAGCAAGGCACTATTAAAAAGTAACAATAAATGCAACTAATTAGAGGTGTACAGTCACCTTATAAGGTTCTATGAGTTAGAGTTGTAGATTTTTTCTTCTTTTTTAATCATAGTATAGGATTAGCATTAGTCATTAGATATGCATGTAAATTAATTTTAATGCATGATTATTTTTTCTTCATATTTTGATTTAATTATACTTGATTACTTATAATTAAAATAAATAATAATTTATAATTTTATCGGGGTGCGTGATAATCTCATAATAGATTACATAATATGAACACATTAATGACAGATGACAATACGCGTGAAAAACAATGTCGTGCACCAAATTCCTCAACATTACACAAACTTATTCACCCAAAACATTTGCTAAATTGCTTTTTTTAAGTTTGTTTTTTTGCAATCGCAATGAAGGCGAGTAGGGGTAAGTAAAAGATTGAAATGAAATTGGTTGAATCTAAAGCAGCACGCTATGTTTCCTTTTCAAAAAGGAAACTAAGCTTGTTCAAAAAAGTTGATGAGCTTTCAACATTGACGGGAGCAAATGTTGGTGTTCTTCTCTTTTCACCTAGTGGAAAGCCATATTTTCATGGCTCAACTAGTATTGAAAAATTAACTGATACTTTCCTTGAATGGAAATTAAATAATCCCCAAGATCAAGCTGATGTAGGAAAATTACATGTCTTTCAGGTATTTGATGATCTATGTAAAGAATCTAAAATAGCGGACGGGGAGGAAGTGAAAGTATATGTATGTCCTAGAGACAATCTGTATTAGGACACAATGTATTTTATACATATTCGTATTTATATTAATGATGATTAATATTATGACATTTTGCATTTATTGAATTATTAATTGATTGTTTATAATATTCTATAAATGCATCCCTAGAGGTTACGTGTTTATTAATGATATGAGAATTAATATTATAACGTAACTCTTAAATTACCTCGACTAAAGATCATCGAAATTGGGATATCGATGATATGTGATACGTCGACATGTGGTCTGCATCATATCCTTAGGGGATGTAGTATGTCTCACTTGCTACGAGTTATGGCAACTCGTGATAGATACTTGTTGAAATATTGGTATGCCCTGCTGATGTACTATTTTGTTATATGTCTATAATGTCATCGGCGTGTAGAGATAAAAATCCTTAGACTTGAGGTCAATATCACCTTGTTTACGGAGTAATGTACTTTGATCCTGTCCTAAGCTCAAATACCTTATAGGTTGAGACGCGACTTATTTTGGGTGCATTACGAAGTAGATTAAAGGTGGTATGTGAGCCAAGAAAGGATTCATTCCTTTAATTTATATTCGAGTGAACACTCAGGTACTCATATGGTATTAGGTTGACTAAGTCATTGGCCAATGCAATGGACATGTCTGTGATATGGTCCTGTTGTCAACTAATATAGATGAGTTATAATAATCAAGCCATTTGGATAGACACTTGACAGATCCTAAGCTTGATTGAGTGTGTCATGAATGAAAGGGTTTTATCTTCCCACATAGAGGTTCAGTTCACATATTTTGTGTAGCTAAACTTTACATATTGGGTTCGTCTTTCGGCGCAGTCTAGGAGTTCCGTGAGGATCCTAAAGTAATTAGTGACGATATGTAAAAGGTCTGAAGGGTAACACTAAGTCAAATGTTCCGTCGATTGAAGGATGTAATTATAAGGAGATACATATATGTTCGATTGATGACTGAAACATTAAAATGGGAAAATGGACAGAAAATAGGACGGGACCGCGGTGCCTAGATTCAGGACTGCGGTGCCAGGAACACGTGCCAGCACCGCGGTGCCTCTTGCTGAGGACCGCATTGCCATGACGTGGCTGGCGATCCAGTGCCCAGTTCGTTTCTGCTGGGCCTGACCCTACTGAAACCCTTGAGCTCTTATTTTATCCTATAAATATGAGGCTCCTCTTCTCATTTTAATACACCAAAACCTAAAAGAGGTCAATCTCTTCTAAAGCTCTGTCAGAATCCCTAGCATTCATGACTTAGCAAATTACATCATAGTTTCCAGAACTTACAAATCGAGGGACGTTTGCGTGTGCACCCTTGGACTACACAGAACACAAAGATTCAACTGCTTGGCTGATATGAAAATGATATTCCTGAAAGCTCTAATGTTGGTGGATCGACCAGCGCACAAGAACCTACTCACGGTAACATACCAGAATCGAATCTGAGACAATCAACTCCGTAGGTCTATTAGATCTCATCGTCCTCCGGAAAGACTAAATCTGTTTGTGGAAACACAAAATGAGCTAGATATTCCAGATGATGACGAGCCTAGAACCTACAGCGAAGCAATGCTAGACATTGATTCGAAGAGATGACAAGAAGCCATGAAATCTGAAATGAAATCTATGTATATCAATCAAGTGTGGAACTTGGTTGATTTGCCGAATGAGGTTAAACCCATAGGATGCAAATGGGTCTTCAAGAAGATTGATGATCCGCAAGGTTCAGACTTATAAAGCTAGACTAGTGGCTAAAGGTTTTACACAGCGTCCTGGTGTGGATTATGATGAAACTTTTTCACCGGTGGCTAAGATAAAGTCTATTCAGAAAGAAAGTTTTCTAAAAGTTGATTTTAGGTTCTGAAAATTGAAAACAGGTCCCAAAAGTTTGAAAATATTTTCTGAAGTTTAGAATTGCATTTTTATGAATTTATAAGGATTCAGAATTGAATTTTAAATTTTTAAGGGACTAAAGTGTAAATTCTGAAAATTTACAGAATTCCCGAAAATCAGAATTTTAAAATCAGAAAATGTTTAGGGATTGTTTGGCATTTACATAGATTATAGAGTTTAGACAAATAGACTCATAGTTATCATAAATAGTATATTATTGAATAATATACAAATGTGCTAAATGTTAAATGTGATGCATTTAAATTATTAGCATAGCGTCCGCAATTATTATGCAGGTAGGCGCTCGATTGTTTAATTTCAAATGACGCTATAAGCTATGCGGGTAGACGGCGCTCAGTATGTGATTAAAATCATCTTTTATCATGCCTATTGGGTTTGATGGTTTCCCATCTAATTGTGTTTAGATATTGCATGATAGGATGTCATATGATGTATGACTTGATTGTTGATCTTGAATGAATCCCCGAAAACTGAAAATGTTTCCCAAATATTAAATACAAGTCTAATTATAACGCGTCGTCCATTATAATTGTTAGGGTGCTAAGTCCTTTTCGGCGATAAATGTATTTATGCCAAAGCATTTGCTCTAAGTCTAAGAGGACCAAGACCCTTTCATAGATGTGTTAAAATGAAAGTGGATAAAAAAAATTTGAAGGTATTTACACCAAAGTGTTTGCTTGAAAAGACTAAATTTACTTGGGCATTTAAAAGCAGTCGTGTAATGGGGTTGACTTGTTTAGATGAATCTTGACGCCAAAGTGTCGGACTAGTCTAAAGACGTAAGATTAAAATGAAAGATATTTAATGAAACCAAGAGTTGTAGAGCTGTTTTATAATTGGTTGAGGACCTACCAAAGTGTGCTATTGAAGTTATCAGCCAAAGCAAATGCGGATATAGCATATGTTTGGATCTTGGCCCATTATGACCTTTATATTAATTTAGGTCTGTATTCTACCTTCGGGTCGTAGAAGTATGCAAAATAGTGGGAACTAATTTAAAACAAAAGGCCATGTTAAAATTAACAAATTATGAATGTGTATAAATTATTGGAAAAAAGAATTATTGATTACATTTTTCCTATTCTGTCTATTATCTTCAGATATTCAGAAATGTCAAACTTTTCGTTGAAAATGCTCATGGAGTCAAACAGACTCACCTGTAACGACCCGTTCCGGGGCCCGTTACTGGTGCCTTACCCTGGGCACCCTAGTGATACATACATCAGAGAAAATCAGCGGAACATAAAACAAGAGTCATTTAACAAGAGATATAATAAATAAACAGGCCAACCAAAACAGTTGCCTTCAGTATATACATAAAACCTGAACAGTTTAATCCTTTTACAACCACCCACAACAGATTACTACGCACTTAAGATATACATGACTATGACGGACAGGGCCCCGCCATACCACGAATGTACAAGAACCTACAACTCGAGAACACCTGCAAAAGATAAGCCTCGGAGAAACGGAGCTTCAATCTGTTGGCTGTGATCCTAAGAGCGAGGAACCACGACCGATGTACCTCTGCGGCATGGCGTTAACGGCCCCGAGGTCGATGCAACAGTACCAAGTATGTGAAGCATGCAATCACGAAAATGAAATCATACTAGTCTATATAAAGCGGGAGACATGTATGATAACCAAACTACGATTCACAACATAAAGCGATCATCACTCCGATATAACTATGGGTCTCACGCCACAACATCAATCGAGTTCGCATTATGGCGCGTGCCGGAATCTTGCATCGGTGTAGACATGTCCATGATGCAACAATAATACCAATGTCCCGGCCACATGCCCCGGAATTGCGCCGGTGTAGACATGTCCATGTGACCTCAACAACAAGACAAAGAATCCAAATGGAAGCATACGTGCGCTACGCGTCGTGTCGGTATGTCCAAAGGGAAACAATAAGACAACATTCCAAATGGACGCATACGTGCGCTACGCGTCGTGTCGGTATGTCCAAAAGAAATCACTGGCGTTAATCAAAATGGAAACATACGATGCGCTACGCGTCGTGTCGATATATCCAAAGCGATTAACCACAAGACCTTAACAAAATGGAGGCATACCCGCGCTACGCGTCGTGTCGATATGTCCAAAGTGATTAACAACAATAATACTATCAGCGAGGCGTGCGTGGAATTTCTCCGTCGCTGCACATCCAAGTAAGTTCTCAACGATCAACCCACCTCTATCGAGAGACGCGGTAACACGAAACACAACGCTTGCAATAAAGGCTATCATCACAAGCATAGGCAAGTTTCACACAACTCAAAGTACTTTCATTTTATGCCAAGTTAGGGTTTTAACCCCAAAGTACTACATACGTTAAGTTCTTTTAAAGAGATCCATTACTTTTATAAAAGTCACCCGATACGTAGTATTAGAATGACCAACCCACCTTCCTTTTCAAAATCAAGTAACAACATTCTTTTCCTAAGTTCCGGTTTGCCTAGTTTGATTACTCAACTTCTCATTTTCAAAAGGTTTCATAGTTCCCAAACTTAATCACTTGATTCCTTTTTTGAACAATTGAGTAACATATGTCATATATGTGAGTAGTTTATTCTTGTTTATAACGATCTTATTACATCATCCATTATCTAGAAAATGTAATATCATTTTGTCTCATCTTAGCTTCTATGCGGATGGAGGTTTCTACTGGTTTTAATACAACACATCATTATTCAATACATTTTCCTTTATTAACGCTGCAATAGTGCTGTCGATACATTACGATTCGAAATCGGTAAAACATTATCCCTTTAAAACCAAGTACTCATTACTCACGAATGAGGTTTCACACAACATCCACATTAAAACAAATAAGTTAAGTCTCTTATCTTATAAGATCAAGTCTCTTAACTTCTAACATCAAGAAACCATTTTCACTACATAAGGTCGTTATAACTAACTTCCCATAAAGCTATTATAACACCCTATGTTTTAAACCAACCAAATCACTTAGCACGTATGCGTCTACCGCACTACATAGTTCACAACAATCATGCTAGAAAAGATAGGAAGAGGTTCACATACCTCGCGACGATTTATCGACAATAAGCAAAATGCTCCAAGTACTACAACGCACTAGCCCTTTCCACTCGAGTAGAATACGCTACTTTTAGTACTTTCACCTATAAAGGTCACAAACGCCTATTAACCCCAAAACACAAGTTTTCTATCTTTCTATAGAAAATTCTAAAGACCTCCCCACATGACAGCGTAAATCTCTCTCTATCGAGGCTACCAAGCCAACCAGTGGGGTTTACACGCCTAACCTGACGTGTACAATTCTACACAAGTCTACTGTCTGATCGATGTAAATCTGATTGATTCGATTCTTTATTCTTGAGCTTAAGTCAAAAGACATTGCCGAATACTAAGTATAGTTCCATATATAGTATACTTCAACTATATACTCTAACAAACATGTAATTTCCAATTACAATAGAGGGACAAGATAATTACCTCGATAAGCCCAAAATTATCCGAGTTTAATGTCGCTCCTGAGCAAGGTTTAGCTCGCTCAGTGCGCTCAAACCACTCCAACAACCCTTAGAAGTTCTAACCAACTTCTACTCAAATACTCCAACCAACTATGAAGATTCCCTTAGGGTTTCGGTTTGAGACTAAAAGGACAAAAGGTAGTATTTCCGGACTCTACGTAAAGAGGTATCTTTGGAATACTACAAGGTACAAGGCTAAGGTATTTTGGGCATAATAACAATACTAGGGGAGTATTTCTATACCACAACAAGGGGTTTTATACGAAAACAACTAGGCTAGGGGTACCCCAGCTAGCACCATGAGGGAGAACCTTCTCGCCAAAGGCCACAGGAGGAGGGAGGAGAGGCTTAGGACGAGAGCTACTAGAGGAGGAGGGATTTCAAGACTTAGACAAAGTGAGGAGTGAATGAATAAGTCTTCAGGAGAGGGTATTTATAGCAAACCAGGCCAACCAATGGCGAGATCTAGCCAAGTGCAAGGCAAGTGTAAGGCGAGATCAAGCCAAGTGCACCCTAGACCCTACTCCTTAAAACCCTCACAAATATCTACACAAATATCAAGCCCAACTTGCCCTTAATTCGGCCAAGTCTTGCCCACTTGTCTCCATTGTGAGGTGACACACGCCACCCTCCGTTGGTCGAATGTTTCGTCTCTCGGAAAAATCCGCAAAATACAAAACGACATAGCCGAATTTTCCGCGCAAGTTACTGAAAACGTTTCGTCGAAAACGACTCTAACCGGGTGTTGTGCCCAAATGTAAAATCGGCCAAGGGTGCCACATGGGGGTGACACGTGTCGCCCCCCGATTCGCCCAGAATATTTCGTCTTCCGAAAATATCCAATTTACCGGAAATCTCAAAAACACAGCGGGCCCAAAATCAGTAAATTTCTCCGTGGGCCCACGTGACCATTTCAGAAAATAAAATCTCAAAATTCTAATATAATCTATGAAGTCCAAATACCAAATCAGAATCCAATTCCCATTAACGAACCTTTTTCTTCACAAATAACGGAAACTTTTCCGTCGAAAACTCACATCTTTCTTTCTTTTCAAAATTTTTACGTCAGACTCTCAAATGCGTCGTCCTCACATACATACCCTGCAACTACGGGGTATAACATCACCGAACCCAACTTCGTTGACTGGCTTAGACATGTTAGAATTGTTCTAAGACAGAAAGAGATTGAGTATACTTTGGACACAGTATTCCCCACTGCTCCGGCGGAGGACTCTGAAGAGTATGTGATCGGTGTATTTTATATACACCTTTTGAGTCAGTCTAGTTAGTCTTTTGTCCCGTTTTGTACATACAAAGTGTCGTATTAGGATAGATTTTCTTTCTTTTGAGTCAAAGTGGCTAAAGTGGCCAAATGGCGGAAAAGGAGCGAAAAGAGGGAAAAAGAGTGCTAGAGCGGAGAAAGTGGCAAGCAGGTGAAATCGGACTGCGCGCCTCCTGCATCGAAGCGGCGCGGCGCTATTATTCGAAGAAGCTGCGAAGATCCTGGCCTTGCTACTCGAAGACTGGAAAGCAGCGCGGCGCGCTAAACATCAGAAGCCACGGGAGTTGCAGGCCGCGCGCTCGAACATCGATATCGGGCGGCGCCAAAACACCCGTATTGCAGAACTTTGGCGCCGCTTCATCTGCAGGCGCGTACGCCGGAAAAATTAGGTCTTTGTGGATTTTGGGCCAACGGAAGGAAAAGAGGAGACGTTTTAAACCTATAAAAGGAGAACCACTGGCGGTTTTCAAGGGTTCCCTTTCTTGCCAAACACAAGGTTTTCTTGCCTAGGAGATTGGAGACCTAAACATTAGTAATTTCTTTTCTTTTCTCTTCTTTAATTCGGTTTTGCATGATGAACTTTGAATTAGTTCTTGTCATATTCATGGCTAGGAACTAATTCTCTTATAGGCTTTCTATGTTGAATTCTTGAACCTTATGTTATAAAGTAATGCATGCTTATGGTTATTATTCTTATTGAGAGATCTATCCAATAATTGAGTTGAATTCTTGGTAGCTAATTGACAACTAGTTATCACTATATGATTTCTAATCAGTTACGAAAAGGAGGATTGTGAATATCTTTGTAAGTTGGGTAGACGGTCTTGAATTGGGGATGAAAATACCTCAATTAGATTTGTAGCGTTGATGAGAGGCTTAACAACCCTAATTTTGCGCATTGTGCGTGACGGTCAACTAGGTTTTGTGCTTAATCCTCCTATGAGTTACCCTTATCGTGAAAGTTAGGTAAGGAACAATCTGGGGTTGAGTGTTTATATAACCTTAACGGGAGTATAAAGCGATTTCGTAAACTGCTTTCTCCAAAGAAGAACACCATAAGTAATGCATTAGTAAGTAGCATGCGGATAGTAAGGATACATGAAGCCCTATTCTCATCACATCTGAATTAAATCTTTATAATTCATTAGCTTTTATAATTCTTAGTCATAAACAACCAATCACTCATTAATTCACCAAATAGATACTAGAAAATAGACAATTGGTACTTGAACCCTAATCCCAGAGGACGATATTCGGTCTTATCTAAGACTATACTACTTGATACGATAACGTGCACTTGCGTTTAAAGTGTGTGCATATTACGCCCATCAAGTTTTTGGCGCCGTTGCCGGGGATTAGGCAATAGTTCAATATCAAATTATCTATTTTTAATTTCTAATTTGGATTTAATTTTTCACTTTTTTATTTATTTATTTTTAGTTTTTACGAAAATTCGAGGTGCCGTGATTTCTTTGTTGGTTTTGATTCGTTCAGGAACACTTTAGATATGGATTTTTACTGTCCATATGATAGAGAGCCAACCATAGAGGAACAGAGAGAGGAATTACGAGAAACCCTACTTAGTCTCACGAGGCGCCAAGCTCAGTTCATGGACGAAATGAGGTCGGGCATAAAGAGGTTGGAAACAGAAATAGCAGAACTCGCGGTCATATTCAACAGCGAACCGCAAGAAGAGCAATCTGCATCTGAGCTAAGCAATGAGGACACACAATGTCAGACAATTGACCTGAAGGAGGCCGAATCAGGAGAAAGAGAAAGTTCACAGGCAGCAGCGCGGCGCCTCGATCGTGGCGGCGTCGAGGATTGAGCGGTCACGAGGAGATAGTACAGCAAGTTCGGTCTCCAAACAAGCAGAGAAAGTGGCCGCGCCTAAGATCGAGCCGCGGCGCCCGTATCGAACATTGAGAAAATAGCACGGCGATGTAATCGCACCCAGTGATGATACCATATCCCGAAGTTAAAAATGCACTCTTGACAAGCAATTCTCCGATTCGTAGAGGTTCTCAAACAATTGCAACTCAATATCCGTTTGCGGAAGCACTAGAACAAATGCCGAGCTACGTCAAGTTCATGAAGGATGTGCTTAGCAAAAGAGAAGATAGAGGATTACGAAATGGTGATGCTAATCAAGAATGCAGTGCCATCCTACGAGACAACTACCTCGTAAGTTACAAGACCGGGAGTTTTACCATCCCATGCACTATTGGAAAGTTTGAATGTCAAAAGGCACTATGCGACTTGGGAGCAGCATAAATCGATGCCTATCTAGTTTTCTGCAAACTAGAAATGGGAGAAATCAAACCTCTGAACATCACCTCGCGGCTAGTGACCGCTCAATTGTTCATCAGGAGAGTCATCGAGGATATACTAGTAAAAGTGGACAAGTTCATCCTCCCGCCGATTTCATTATCTTAGATATACAAGATAACGATGGAATACCTATCATCTTTGGCGCACCTTCTTAGCCACGGGGCGTGCTCTCATTGATGTTCAAAAGGGAATTGAAGCTGAGTAGATGAAGAAGAGGTAACTTTTGCGTTCAAACAAGCGACAAGTTTTCCAGAGGCCAAAGATAATCGCCGACCATTGATCTTATCGAAGAGACAATGTCAAACAAAGAGTTCGAATATGAGGATACGAAGAAATCACGACCACGTGGGATGATGATAGAAAAAGCGATCCGGTCGATGGAGTATGCAAATTGGATGAATGCTTATGAAAAATGGGATACAAGGACAAAGAAATATGAGGAGTGGGACGTATGCGTAAAGATCATTACCATCCACGAGAAGGCCCGAGTTAGAGTTAAAAATCTTACCTAATCATCTACAATACCAATACCTAGGTGAAGAAAACCACGCGATGATCATTTCATGCCACCGCCCAGAAGAAATTGATAAAGCGCTAAGAGTACTAAAGAATCATGGCGGGCTATTGGATGGACATTAGCGTACATAAAGAATAAGTCCATCAACAATGTCGCATAAGATCCGCCTAGATGAGAGAAGCGGACCGTCCATCAAGCCCGAGGCGGCGAACCCAAATATGAAAGAGGTAGTAAGGAAAGAAATCCTAAAATGGCTCGATCACGGGAGTGATTTACCCATATCCGATAGCGTGGGTAAGTCGGTACAAGTGGTGCGAAAAAGGTGGAATAACAGTGGTGGCTAACGAAAGAAGCGAACTCATTCCTCGAGAACGATCGCGGTTGGAGAATATGATTGATTATCGCAAGTTGAATAAAGCAACGAAAAGATCACTTCCGCTGCCATTCCTAGATCAAATGGATGTAATCGCAGGCACAACTACTATTGCTTTTTGGATGGATACTCGGTATCACGATTGCAATAGCCCGTAAGATCGTGAAAGACGACATTTACTTGCCGCGCAGCACATTTGCATTTAGAAGAATGCCATTTGGACTCTGAATGCACCGCTACTTTTCAAAGATGTATGATGGCAATTTTCTCGGATATGGTAGAGAACTATAGATCTTTATGGATGACTTTTCGGTCTTTGGAGCATCATTTGATGAATGTTTAAGGCATCTAGAAGCGATGTTGAGCGGTCGAAGAATCTAACCTTGTGCTAAATTGGGAGAAGTGTCACTCACGGTAATGAAGGAATCGTCTTGGGGCATAAAATATCAAACCAATGTATTGAGGTAGACAAAGCAAAGATTTCGATGTCGAAAATCTACCACCTCCGTATCAACAAAAGGAGTCGAAGTTTCCTTGGGCATGCAGCTTCATAGAAGATTCATCAAGGACTTTTCAAAGGTCTCAAAGCCCTCTCCACATTGTTAATGACGGGGTAGCCTTCGACTTCAATAAAGAATGCTTATCCGCATTTCAAACGCTCGGAGAAGCTTACCTCAAGACCTATAGTCATCTGCACCAAATTGGGAGCTCCATTTGAACTCGTATGCGATCTGGCGACTATGCGATTGGAGCAAGATGGACAGAGAATCGACAAGGTATTTAGATCCATTTACTATGCTAGTAAAACTCTAAATGACGACAATTAAATTATGCAACCACGGAAAAGAACTACTAGCTATAGTATATGCGTTTGAGAAATTCGAGCCATACTTGATTGGAAATAAAGTGATAGTATACAGACCACTCGGCTATAAAGTACTTAATGACAAAGAAGGATGCAAAGCCTCGCCTCATTCGATGGGTCCTACTTCTACAAGAATTTGACGTAGAGATTCGTGATAAGAAAGGAACAGAGAATTCAGTTGCAGACCACTTGTCCAGTTGGAGAACACGAAAGCGTAATACCGAGGATGTGCAAATAAATGATCACTTTCCGCATTTAACAACTGCTTGAGTAAGTATGAATTCTAATTTACCTTGTACGCTGATTTTGTTAACTTTCTTGCAGCTAAAGTTCTACCCCCAGGCTTGTCAAGACAGCAAATGAAGAGGTTTTATTCTGAGGTAAAACATTACTATTGGGAAGAACCAATGCTATACAAACACCTTTGCGACTCAAGTCATGAGCGATGTGTACGGAGGAAGAGATGCACTGTGTTCTCACCCACCGCCACACCTTAGCATGTGGTGGACACTTTGGGGCATCAAGAACAGCGGCAAAGGTATTGCAATGCGGATTCTATCGGACTCTCTTCAAGGACGCCACACCTTGTGCGCAGATGTGATAATTGTCAAGAAACAGGAACATCTCAAGACGAAACGAGATGCCTTCGCGCGGGATATTGGAAGTAGAACTATTCGATGTGTGGGAGTTGATTTCATGGGACCATTCCGCCATCTTTTGGATATCAATATATCCTTACGGCGAAGAACTACGTGTCCAAATGGGTAAGCGATGGCCGTGAGAAAACGACAAGAAAGCGTGCAAAAATTTCTCCAGAAGAATATTTTCACAAGGTTCGGCACACCAAGAGCTCTTATCAGTGATGAAGGGAGCCATTTCTGCAATAGGCAGCTGAAGTCATTGCTTTCCCGATATGGAGTTTACCATCGCACTACTACTGACTCATCCTCAAGCTAATGGGCAAGCGGAAGTGTCAAATAGAAGTGAAAAGCATATTGGAAAAGATCGTGAACGGCTCGAGGAAAGACGGTCGATCAAATTAGATGACGCATTATGGGCATACCGGACAGCATTCAAAACACCAATTGGTATGTCACCTTATAAATTAGTTTTTGGTAAAGCTTGTCATCTGCCAGTAGAGTTGGAACACAGAGCATATTGGGCAATGAAGAAGTTGAACATGGATACCACGGCAGCGGGACAAAGGAGGCTACTACGGTGGCGGGTGGATGAATTCCGACACAATGCCATGAGAATGCAAAGATCTACAAAGAACGAACGAAAGCATGCACGATAAGAATTTGATACCAAAAGATTTTCAAGAAGGACAACAAGTGTTGCTATTCAACTCAAGGTTGAGATTGTTTCGTGCAAATTAAAATCGCGTTGGACAGACCATACGATGGTAAGAGTATTCCCATACGAGCAATCAAATAAAAGGGAGAGAGGAGCGCGCCAAAGTAAACGGACAGAGGTTAAAACCCTACCTAATCGATGAAATGGAATACATGAACTTGGTAACTTCTCAATCCCTGAAAGAATAAGGAACGTGCGTCCGGCTAAAAGACGGTAAAGACAGCGCTCGTTGGGAGGCAACCCAACGTTTTCAATTATGTTATTTTAATTTCTGTCTTTAAGTTTATTTTATTTTTGTCTCAGAACAGTCTCACGGTCTTGGAGTCTTGTGTTTTGTGATGGGATTGACAGTCTGAAATGGCAAGAAAAGCGAGGATTTCGTAGCGGTAAGCGGGTGGCGCGCCAGGAAGCAGGCATGCGCGAAATATCAAGAAGTGCGGAAGTTTAAGCGCGCGGTGTCCATTCTGAGAATTCGAAAATACTTTGATCCAAAAGCCCTACCGCCAAATCAAACACCAAGGGCTCTCCTCCCCTCACGAAATTAGAAGCATTATCCACCGCCACCACCACCATTTTAGCCAAAGTTTGTAAGTGTCGTTTTCTTTTACTGTCTTTGAGTCTACACACATTGGGGGCAATGTGTGATTTAAGTTTGGGGGTGTGTTTTTGTGTTTTAGTTTTATTTGTGTGTCATGTGATGTTTTATTTAAGTCCTTTTATTTGTTTCATGTTTATTTTGAGTCACAAAAAAAAAAAAAAAAAAATTTCTTTCTTTTTTGAGTCATAATTGCCTGTCAAAGATCATGTATGCTGTAGTTGCTAGAAACACCTAGTGAAGTAAGGTGGAATAATGTAAAGGAATGAAAGCAGCTATCTAAACACTTAGGTTAGAGATGCCAAAAACTCACAGAATCTGTCTATTTGGAGTCTCTTGCTTGAGTTATGTATGCTAAATGATAAATGTTTGTGTGTTATGACTGCTTGCTATTTGAGGCGAAATAGTTAAGATATGCATGTTAGGGAGATGACTCAGGCATTTCTTTGATAGCCAATTCTTACCATTCTTTTCTATCCCGTACTTTAAAAATATCCCTAGTCAGCCCCATTGAGCCTAAATTTGAAACTTCTTCTTTGACACCCCATATTCCCACAAAATTGTGCCATAAGTGAAAATATGAAATAGTGGAGTACATTGTGTTAAAAAGAAGAAACAAAAAGAGTGAACAAGTTTGATGCACCCTAATGGAAAAGTAATAAATAAGAGGCAAAAGCCTAAGTTTGGGGGTGCCTATTTGTATAATACACTTCACTCTCCCAAAACAAAAGAGGGGAAAGATAGAATTGAAGTGAAGGAAAGAATCAAAAGGAAAAGGGAAAAATTGAAAAGCCAAAGAGCTTCTGGTACAGAAAAATGAGCCTAAATGCCTATCTTTACCAACCCCTACCTAAGCCTACAT
Organism: Przewalskia tangutica; assembly: GCA_029844215.1. Taxonomy (NCBI): domain Eukaryota; kingdom Viridiplantae; phylum Streptophyta; class Magnoliopsida; order Solanales; family Solanaceae; genus Przewalskia; species Przewalskia tangutica. Next base: position 46,507,722 of record CM056727.1, on the reverse strand, counting down.
TACAACCCCAAAGTCCCTCAAGATCTCTTCTATGTATATCGAATTAGTGGAGAATAGCAAGTAAGCATGCCATAGGAATTTTTGAATTTATATGCATACTTGAGTACACTGACTTCCATTTAAGCATGATAAGTATGAGTTTGCGAAATATCTAGCTCAATGTGTTGAAATTCCATGCTATATGTTCTCGTATTATTATTCGCTAACCTTCATGTTTTCTAGTTAACATTCATGCAGAAAAGTGATCAATGGCGGAGTCTGTTTATTTTCTTTGTTGATTTTCTTATTTATTGAGTCTGTCATTTTATTGTATTTCTTTCTATCTTTGCTCGAGGGCGAGCACAGGTTAAGTTTGGGGGTATTTGATCGGTGTATTTTATATACACCTTTTGAGTCAGTCTAGTTAGTCTTTTGTCCCGTTTTGTACATACAAAGTGTCGTATTAGGATAGATTTTCTTTCTTTTGAGTCAAAGTGGCTAAAGTGGCCAAATGGCGGAACAGGAGCGAAAAGAGGAAAAAGAGGAGAGTCGAAAACGGAGAAAGTGGCAAACGAGTGAAATCAGACTGCGCGGGCCTCCTGCAATCGAAGCGAGGTCGCGGCGCGCTATTATTCGTAGAAGTCTGCAGAAGATCCGCGTGCGCGCCTCGAAGACGAAAGCGAGCGGCGCGCTAAACATCCGAGAAGCCACAGAGTTGCAGCGCGCGCCTCGAACAGCGAATATCGGGCGCGGCGCCAAAACACCCGAAGTATTGCAGAACTTTAGGCGCCGCGGCGCCCATCTGCAGGGCCGCGGCGCCGACGCGGAAAAATTAGGTCTTTTGACGGATTTTTGGGCCAGGCCTGGAAGGAAAAGAGGGGAGACGTTTTAAACCTATAAAAGGAGAACCCTAGGCAGTTTTCAAGGGTTCCCTTTCTTGCCAAACACAAGGTTTTCTTGCCTAGGAGATTGGAGACCTAAACATTAGTAATTTCTTTTCTTTTTCTCTTCTTTAATTCAGTTTTTGCATGATGAACTTTGAATTAGTTCTTGTCATATTCATGGCTAGGAACTAATTCTCTTATAGGGCTTTCTATGTTGAATTCTTGAACCTTATGTTATAAATTAATGAATGCTTTTGTTTTTTATTCTTATTGAGAGATCTATCCAATAATTGAGTTGAATTCTTGGTAGCTAATTGACAACTTGTTATCACTATATGATTTCTAATCGATTCAAAAGGAGGATTGTGAATATCTTTGTAAGTTGGGTAGAAGGTCTTGAATTGGGGATGAAAATACCTCAATTAGATTTGTAAGCGTTGATGAGAGGCTTAACAACCCTAATTTTGCGCATTGTGCGTGACGGCCAACTAGGTTTTGTGCTTAATCCTCCTATGTAGTTACCCTTATCGTGAAAGTTAGGTAAGGAACAATCTGGGGTTGAGTGTTTATATAACCCTAACGGAGTATAAAACGATTTCAGAAACTGCTTTCTCCAAAAGAAGAACACCATAAGTAATGCATTAGTAAGTAGCATAAGCGGATAGTAAGGATACATAGAAGCCCTATTCTCATCACATCTGAATTAAATCTTTATAATTCATTAGCTTTTATAATTCTTAGTCATAAACAACCAATCACTCATTAATTCACCAAATAGATACTAGAAAATAGACAATTGGTACTTGAACCCTAATCCCAGAGGACGATATTCGGTCTTATCTAAGACTATACTACTTGATACGATAACGTGCACTTGCGTTTAAAGTGTGTGCATATTACGCCCATCAGTATGCAACTTTTGACCAGGTTGCTTATAAGAAACAATATAAGGATGCCACCTCTGCTCAATGCCCGATGTTGTCTTCTATGTCTCCTCCACTGCAAAGACAACATGAAATTATGGGGCCCAACGAAATGTTAGCCCATTTGAGGAGTCTTTATGAAACGCAGTCTCAGACAATGAAGTATGACCTGCTAATAGAACTCTTCAAGTGTAGGCTAAATGAAGGGGGCCAAGTTTCACCTCATGTGTTGAGGATGATTGAGTTGATTGAGAGGTTGGCCGCCATTGACATAAGGTTTCATGACAGAGTCTCCACCACCCTCATCCTGCACTCACTTCCGAGATCGTTTGAGAGTTTTATTGTAAATTATAATATGAATGAGACTAAAGCGACACTGTCAGAGTTACATAATATGTTGAATTGTTTTGAATCTTTGACCTCTAAGACCAAGCCTATTCTGATGGTTGGCTCCTCTAGTCGCCCCAAACCGAAAGGTAAGGGACAACAGAAGGGGAAGGGCAAAACTGTTGCTCCGGCAGCAGCAATGAAGCCCAAGGGAGGGGCGAAGAAGAAGAAGAAACTGCCGGCATCGGATGTTTGCATGAATTGCAACAGGAAGGGGCATTGGAGAAAATATTGCACTGCTCCAGGCGGAGGAATGGCACCAGGTGCTAATGTGCAAGGTGTATTTGTAATTGAAATTAATCTATCTATAAATGATTCTCATTCCTGGGTACTTGATACCGCTTGTGGCTCACACATTTGTACAAATTGTGCAGGGGCTACTAGATCTCATCGTCCTCCGGAAAGACTAAATCTTCTTGTGGAAACACAAAATGTTCTAGATATTCCAGATGATGACGAGCCTAGAACCTACAGCGAAGCAATGCTAGACATTGATTCGAAGAGATGGCAAGAAGCCATGAAATTCGAAATGGAATCTATGTATATCAATCAAGTGTGGAACTTGGTTGATTTTCCAAATGGGGTTAAACCCATAGGATGCAAATGGGTCTTCCAGAAGAAGATTGATACATCTGACAAGGTTCAGACTTATAAAGCTAGACTAGTGGCTAAAGGTTTTACACAGCGTCCTGGTGTGGATTATGATGAAACCTTTTCACCGGTGGCTAAGATAAGTCTATTCGGATTTTGCTTGTGATAGCTGCACATTATGATTATGACATTTGGCAGATGGACGTCAAAACTGCATTCCTCAATGCTAATCTAATTGAGGAAGTGTATATGAAACAACCCGAGGGTTTTTCATGTGAGTACAGACCAAATGTTGTGTGCAGGCTATAGAAGTCCATTTATGGACTTAAGCAAGCCTCTAGAAGTTGGAACATTTGTTTTGACAATGTTATCAAATCTTTTGATTTTGTCAGAAGCAAAGAGGATCCTTGTGTTTATTTCAAGCACAAGGATGAGGGTATTGTCTTCATTATTATATATGTTGATGACATATTGATAATGGGAGATAATAAGACCCTCATGCAGTCAGTTAAGGATTGGTTGTCCAAGACCTTCATGATGAAAGATTTAGGTGAAGCCTGCTACATTTTGGGAATTAGGATCTATAGAGATAAACCTAATAGATTGTTGAGGCTGTCACAGTCAGTCTGCATAGACAAAGTGCTTAAGCGCTTTTCAATGGAGAATTCCAAGAAAGGCGGTCTTCCGATGGGTCAAGCCATCAAATTATCAAAGAAGGCCTGCCCTTCTAATGCTATTGAACTTGAGCGCATGAAGAGGATCCCATATGCTTCGGCTATAGGATTAATCATGTATGTCATGACCTGTACTAGGCCAGATATGGCCTTTGCACTTAGTATGACCTGCAAGTTCCAGCAGAATCCTGGCGAGGAACACTGGAAAGCAATCAAGAGTATTCTCAAGTACCTTAGGCTTACTAAAGATTACTTCTTAGTCTATGATGGAGTTGATGAGCTGGTTGCCACTGGGTATACCGATGCTAGTTTCCAGACATATGTTGATGATTTCAAATCTCAGTCTGGTTACACGTTCATTTTCAACGAAGGAGCAGTAAGCTGGAAGAGTTCCAAACAGGCTACTACTGCAGACGCGACTACTGAAGCGGAGTACATTGCTGGATCGGAAGTTGCTAAGGAAATTGTCGCGATTTCTGAGTTCCTGAAGGAACTAGGGGTTGTTCCGAGTGCTAGTTTTCCAATAACCATTTATTGTGACAACACTGGTGTCATTGCACAGGCAAATGAACCAAGATCAACAAACAGAAACAAACATGTACCAAGGAAGTACCACATCCTGAGAGAGATGGTGGAAGCTGAAGATATCAAGATAGATTATATTCCCACAGACAATAATCTAGCAGACTCATTTACTAAACCATTAAGCTTGGTGAAGCATAATGGTCATTTTGAGAATATGGGTATTAGATATGTTGGTGATTGGCTCTAGGACAAGTGGGAGATTGAAAGTATATGTATGTCCTAGAGACAATCTGTATTTGGACACAATGTACTTTATACACATTCGTATTTATATTAATGATGATTAATATTATGGCATTTTGCATTTGTTGAATTATTAATTGATTGTTTATAATATTCTATAAATGCATCCCTAGAGGTTATGTGTTTATTAATGATGTGAGAATTAATATTATAATGTACCTCTTAAATTACCTCGACTAAAGATCATCAAAATTGGGATATCGATGATATGCGATATGTTGACATGTGGTCTGCATCATATCTTTAGGGGATGTAGTATGTCTCACTTGCTACGAGTTATGACAACTCGTGATGGACGCATGGATACTTGTTGAAGTATTGGTATGCCCTGCTGATGTACTATTTTGTTATATGTCGTCATCGGCGTGTGGGAGATAAAAGTCCTTAGACTTGAGGTCAATATCACCTTATTTACGGGGTAATGTACTTTGATCCTGTCCTAAGCTCAAATGCCTTATAGGTTGAGACGCGACTTGTTTTGGGTGCATTACGAAGTAGATTAAAGGTGGTATGTGAGCCAAAAAAGGATTCATTCCTTGAATTTATATTCGAGTGAACACTCAGGTACTCATATGGTATTAGGTTGACTAAGTCATTGGCGATGATGGAACGTATACGTGATATGGTCTGTTGTCAACTAATATAGATGAGTTATAATAATCAAGCCATTTGGATGAGACAGCGGATCCTAAACTTGATTGAGTGTGTCATGAATGAAAGGATTTTATCTTCCCACATAGAGGTTCAGTTCACATATTTTGTGTAGCTAAACTTTACATATTGGGTTCATCTTCCGACGCAGTCTAGGAGTTCCGTGAGGATCCTAATGTAATTAGTGACGCTATGTAAAGGCCTGAAGGGTAACACTAAGTCAAATGTTCCGTCGATTGAAGGATGTAATTTGAAGGAGATACCTATATGTTCGGTTGATGACCGAGACATTAAAATGGGAAAATGGGCAGAAAATAGGACGGGACGCGGTGCGAGAACGCGTGTCGACCGCGCGATGCCTGCTTCTTGAGGACGCGGTGCCATGGCGTGGCACGGCGATCCGCGATTCGTTTCTGCTGGGCACAGCCTCTTGAAACCCTTAAGCTCTTATTTTATCCTATAAATAGGAGGCTCCTCTTCTCATTTTAATACACCAAAACCTAAGAGAGGTCAATCTCTTCTAAAGCTCTGTCAGAATCCCTAGCATTCCTGACTTAGAAAATTACATCATAGTTTCCAGAACTTACAAATCGAGGGACGTTTGCGTGTGCATCCTCAGACTACACAGAACACAAAGATTCAACTGCTTGGCGAATTGCTACAACAATGTAAGTCTTCGATCGAAGTTTTACATATTACTTTGTGTTTGTATTTTTCATTGCATATCATACTGCAGTTCGACCGTCGTCGGGTTTGAAACATAAATTTTCAAATTCTTCTGCGTGTACGAACCCGACGTAAACACCTACAGGAAGAACATCGAAAAAAAAGGTACAGGATCTTGTACCCTGATTCAGAAATACCGCCTAACAAACACAGGTTGAAACAGTTGGTAGCACTCAAGTTGCGATTGGACGAAATCAGAAAGGAAGTAAAAAGTAATATTCTCACTGAGCTATTCAAATTTGATTTGAATGTTATTCCTAAGCTAGATGATAATTGGAGTTCTTGAATTTAGAACTAGTGTTTGGAGGAGAATTTACAAGTACAACTATTGAGTCTTTTAATTTAGTCAATTATGTGATTGTCTTTTTTGTTTAGTTAGTTGTCCATAAGCCTTCAGAAAAAAGGATTTATGGAGTTATTGTGTTTTTTTTTGGTCCTTCATGCAAATCTAATAAAATAAACTCTTTCGTGATAACAAAATATCATAGGATTTAATTCTTTAATCCTCAATGATGCTTTGTGTTGTTCTCTATTGGTAGAACTGTTGAAACATTTTGAATGAACAATGTGACCTGATGAAGGAAAAAAAATAATTTTCACCGATTTTAGGAATGAATTTTTTAAATAGTACTTCCTCTATTTCGATTTGTTTGCCTTGATTCGGAGTACAAGGGTCAAACTAACTAATGTTTGGTGTGAATTCAGACATAAAATTTACATATTTAGAAACTATATAAAAAGTAATATAAATCACAAATAGTTATCAATTCAAAATATTTAGACATCATTTGAAAACATTATGGTAAAAAAAGAAATACTTTGACTGTTCACTTTGAACTGGTTGATCCACTATACTGTGTCGATTTATCTGGTGACTTTGGTGCATTACTTGAATCTTTTTTTAAAAAATGGAATTGATTTTAGCAAACCAACACTATACATAGTACACTTCCAATTTGATTGCATTTGTGGGACTCATAATTTACACATCGTTGGAAGTTGGAACTAGTCATCAATTAAATTGTTAGAATGGAGACATTACTAGTTACACTTATTTTTCATACAGGAAAACCTGTAGAAGATTTCATCCAGAACAGTTCAGCAATCAAAGAAAATTCAATGGTCTTCACTTCAAATAACAAGCAAGAGTGTAACTTTAAGTGTAGAATACAAAAATTGAAATTAGATACACACTTACATATTATGAAATTGTATCGTTCATGGTGCAATTGCATAAAAGAGTAGTCTGATCTGGCGCCAGCCGATGCAGTATTGTAATGGGAGGCCTACTTAAATAAATTGACAAGAAACCACGGTAAAAAGTCTCCAACTGCTTACAAGAGTAGTGTATTTGAATTCAAATATACTAACCACCAACAGTTTTGTTTTTCATAGAGAATTATTTGATGCTCTGTATACCAGAGAAACTGTATGGCAAGAACAAACGTACAAGAATCATAATAAGTAAATTAGTTACAGAAAGTGCACATCAATCATCTCACCGAAAGCCTACCTTCAATGCAAGCCATCACCCGATAACTGCAATAACTACCATCTGCGTTAACACCGTGATTCTCCCCGAAATCTCAATGCTTCACTCCCTCAGTCCCTTGGCTTGAGGCGTTACTCGGTTACATAAGTAATCAACTCCCTTTTCAGGGCCATAATGTATGATCCAAATATTTCTTTCATGATATAAGGATCAGTATTGTTTAGCATTATGTAGTGTGACCGAAGACCATGCCAAAGACAGTAAACATGCAATTATTTATATCAACACAGTATCATTCTTGTTGGTGCTTCAGCAATTCAATCTACTCCATCCAGTAACCAAACTAGATTGTAGTGGAACACTGAGGTCCAATTCCTTAGTGAGCTGACTGGAGTCGCCTTACATACTATCACATTAGGTCGTGTACCAAAAATGAGAGACCAAGAAATGCAGCAGCACAGCAATCTTATTAGGGTTGAAAGATCACCTTTAAGCTGCTTCACAGAGATTGGTGAATTCAATGGTGGCAGCACATAAGAAAACTCTGTTGTGGCCAAGGCTCATGGTGTTAACTCATCAATCTGCGAGCCATCCAAATCAACGACCTAGCTTATATGAGGATTCTTTAGAATTGTGAATCATCTGTTTCATCAGATCTTTTTGAGAATTGTAAATGTGGCTTTTAGGTCTGCCTTTGTGCTAATGGGATATAAGTTTATTACCTTTCAAAAATAAAACAGCCTAATAAATTATGGGGCTGAGCAAGGATATGATCATAAAGCTGAATGTCACTATGATTCAGCGTACTAGTCTCTTGCACCAGCTGAGAACTCTAGATATGTTTGACTCCATAAGATCCTTCATTCTCTGTTTATTTCTCCTTGAATGTTCAATATCTAGAGTCCTGTAGGCAAGAGCAAGCAAGTACATTGCCGGATGTAGTCTCCTGCACATTGAAGAATATATCTGCACATCAAACCCACGTTACTGTTTTCAAGGCTATAAGATAATCCTACAACATTTCATATGGAAATTCATTGATGCAACATCAAGAGAAGGGGATTCGATTATACATGGTTATTACAGTTGGAGATATTTTTTTGATATTCATGGGACATAATGAGAACAATAACCATTTCTAGCCTAGTGGATTCGGCAAGGTCATTAGAAGTACAAAAAGATCTTCACAATGATCTTTTCAAGCAGGGCGCAAACTTATCCTGCATTGTAAAGTTATCTCAATTTATCAAGATGCAAGATATCAAATCATAGCTATCACAATTCATAAGATACCTAAATTTGTTTCTGCCAGAGTGCCACAATGCATAGGTGTATCATTAAATGGGTGCAGAATTTCAATTTCATATGTTTGAGGCTTCTACACCAGATACTTACTTCTCAAAGTGATCATTTGCCTCCAAGTCATCCCAATACCTCTGAGATGGCACATTTCGGCCTTTCTTATTTCTGCCAAATGTCTCCACATACCAACCTCCAATGTCATGCATGCCACATCGAGGTTCAAATAGCCAAAATCTGTAGAAGAGAAAAATCATTACAAATAACATCAATAAACAAAAACCGAAGAGACAATGAGAGATTTATATCTTGTTTTACTAACAAGAAAAATGGTGTTTTACTAGAAAGCATTCTGATATGAATATCTTAACCCTAATGCTATATGGATCTCCTGCTTTTAAGTTATAAATGAAACAGAAAATTCACAATCCAATGGCATGGTCTTCTGCTCAGCTTTATACTTAGCCCCTGGTGTCTCTAAGAGCCGGCTCTATTCCCGACTCGAAATCCATAAAGGACTTGTTGGGAGATAAAATAGGGGGCCCTATACCATACATCCTGCTGCCTTGGGACGACTGCACGTTACATCATAGCAGCACGACCAAATGGAGGTGGAAATCCCTTGTATAGGTTGGGCGGAAATTTGTTAAACTACTAACGAATCCAATCTAACTAACAAATTGATCCACTAACTATATGGATACTGGAGTCGAAAGTTCCTGTCCTTCCAACATACAAGCACCAAATCTACCAACATAGGAAGATCAGAGCCTTGCGATATGAAATGGAAAGAAGACCAACTATGACATTGAGAGATACAAGAGACCAATCTTAACACAAGAATAACCATAAGTTCTCTAACCTTTTGTCGTTTAATAGTTAACCATAAGCTTTCATAGTTACACCTTCTGAGAAAAAGAGAGGGAGAATGAGAGAAAAGGAAAGACTACAGTGATAGAAGTAGAAAGAGAAGACATTGATCAGGACCCACAATTTTTCAAGCTCAAAGTTAAATGTGGATGACTAGACATCAATAAATTTGTAAGCAATAACTTCTGTTAACCATATCATTTCTTTTCCATCCAACAAAAATCAGATAGACTAAATCCAGCTCAATAATCTGATTCTCTCTTAGCCCAACTCTTCACCTTACATTGTATTAGAGAATAGGCAAAAACGTCACGATAGTTTAACAAAAATCTAGGAAGAGAATAGCTAGCACTCTTGATGACTATTGACACAAAAGGAAGTTATGAACTTTACTTGCTCGGAGGTAGCTTAGCTCTGCTGCATCTGCACTCACAGGTTGATACTGCATCTCCTAATTGATACCAGTGCATGTGTCTTACCTGAAAAAAATTCTCATGCAAATTAAAGTGAAAGAATTCTTTAAGCCAAGAGACAGACAGCCATTTCAAGAAAAAACTTCCATAGTTGCAAGTCAAGTATACTGCAACACCAACCAACAAAAATGAAGTCCAAAACACCAAAAATCATAGTGAAAGAAATCCCAGAACTGCTTATCAAAAAGCAAACAAACAACAACTATTATGCCTCAGTCCCAAACAAGTTGGAGACAACTATTTGAATCCTCACTAACCACGTTCTCCATTTAAATTCATCTCAAGTCAACATTATACAGAATAACAATAAAAACTGAAAGGTACTAGTCTATATTTCCTACTGGCAAAAGAATCTGTAATACGGCTAAAAGACTCTTAGAAAAGAGTAGGACCTAAAGTAAACATATTAACATGACTAAGATATATTCAATACCATAAGAATTTCTAGGCTTGCTTATCAAAATGAAAACCCAGATTTTTATTTTAATTGCATTCAGACAGGTGACCTTAGAACCACACTTGCAACCTTATGCAATAACTACAGCAATCTACAGATACTTATCATAAGCACCTGGCATATAGGGAAAGAACAGGTTTTGCTCTCTGCAACAACTATCCCTGCCGCCCCCTTCTTTTTCTAAGGATATTTGATCGGATAAAAGATAAAGAGTACAGTAGATGGTATTACACTCACCAGCAATGTCCGATGCTTCATAATCACATGAGTATTTACACCATTGTTGTCGTAAACATCGCAAGAACCTTCATCAGGACTGGTCCCCAACCCTGTTATCGTTCCCAGTGGAACGGCAGACTTCAATCCAAAGTCCATTAAGTTATTTTTGGGAAATCTTTGGACTTCATGTGAGTTGAGGTAAACATGAATGCAGTCATCAAAACCCTCATTCTGTATACCATTAGATCTACTCCTAGGTGGAACTCTTGTTGCCACAGCAACAAGCCTCCCTCCAACATGCAATTCTAAGTCTCTGTATGCGTCTGATGTATGGTAATTGGAACTTCTCAATTGCTTTTGATCAGAACCAGTAGCAGCTGTCTCCGAATGCATTCCCATGGAGATATTGTCAAGCGAGTGACACAAGTCCGATGCTAAGGATGTCAGTCTCTCCTTAGAAGTATGTGACAGTTCAGGGACATTTTTGGCTAAACAGACCATCCCAAAAAGATCTCGCCCGAAAACCAGATGCAGAACCTCAGATGTTTCATATACTGATCTCTCCTCAGCTTCAAAAAACTCAGGAAGGAGATCTGACTCAATCTCAGGGCCGTAGAATGCTAAATGTAATGCTGAGTAGAAATCTCTTTCCAGTTCATCAAAATAGCCTGATCCAGATACTACCCTTTTTTCAGCTAATATATCGTTTACTGTTTGTCTATACCACTTTAACCATTCAACAACCTCCATCTCCTTGATCGACGTGCTATATGATTCATACATGCACATTTTAGAACCTTGTCTAGAATGCATATCAACAAGTGCTTTTCGAAATGAGAGATACTGGTCATAATGCACTCTCTTCTCAGAATCGGATAGAATCTGCATTCCATTGGTTATCCAAGTAAATGCCTGTACATCTCTAGTACATAAAGATATTACTCTTCACCATGTTATATGTGTGACATATCATTTTTGTAATAATTCAGAAATTCTAGAGGACTTCTAGGATATTAATTTATTGAACTAAGACATTAACTAAGAATGAAAAGCTTCTATCTGTCATAGTAAGTGTCCATGTCCATAAAGTAACATGATTTCACCTCATTTCATTCTCCCCGAGAAAAAGGCAGGCTTGCCTTATATCATGGCCCTTTTTCTTTCACAATTCTGGAGTACCTTTACTTGTGTTAAAATGGGTATTCCAATACCATGACAAATGTGGAAGATACCAAAAACAAATTGTAATAGCCAAAGAAACAGTTCATACATCTTTGAATTGATATCATAATCATATTCTAGCTTAGTTCATGTGGTCCTAACTGTCTCAAAGCCTATGCTCATGTTTCTCTTATGTTCAATTGAACTGTCAATCAACATGAAAATTGAGGCTCTTAAACATCCCAATTATACTCCTAAATCCTAAACTTAGTTTGTGTCAGTTATATGACTCGTCTGCATCCACTCCGCTCTGTTCATGAATTTAATGTTCAGATGATTCCTCATAATTAGACTAATTTTTACTCAACCCCTCACGAAGCTCCTCCTCTGTCCAGACTTGGAACCACCTATACTTTGCAAAGATAGGCGGAGTTAAACATCCCAATTTTTTACTAGACAACAAATTTTAAGAGTTAATGGTAAAAAATACACCTGAACTATCACTTTTTCGTGAGTTACAAACCCCAACTATAAGTTGTTCTTTTTTTCTACCTGAACTATCACCATCTATGTATTAAAACACACCTCAAAGCTCAAAGCTGATTAGGCCAACTATCTTCCTTTTTCCTACCTGATCTATAACCTAGGTGTATTTTAATACATAGATGGTAATAGTTCAGGTCGGAAAAGGGAACTGTTGATAGTTTGGGTGGAAAACTAGCGAAAAAGTGATAGTGATAGTTCAACCATTATCTCATTTTTAAATCCTTACTTTGTGATAATAAGAACAATTCGGGAGTATAGTGCACCGGGCTGCCTTTTTACTTTGTGATAATAAGAAATATTCCACATTGATGAATTGAACCAAGAACAATTCAACCACTATATTTATCCTGATAACAAAGTAAATTAAGACAGAAAACATTACTCCCTCTGTCCTATTTTATATGACACTCTTTCTTTTTTTAGATAGTTCCAAAAAGAATGACACATTTCTTTCTATCAAAAAAACAATTTAACAAAAATATCTATGATAGGATACTAATCCTTTAGATGTTAAAAACCTAAATTGATCTTTTGAATTGGAGATCAAACCACCAAAGTTGATCTTTTGAATTGGAGATCAAACCACCTAATTTGATATTATTCATCCAAAGTTCACAAATCCTTACAACCAATCTCCTTATATAGAAAATAAAAGACTTCCTATTCTATTAGGATACCTATTCCTAATCCAATCATAACTATAAATCAAACAATTACTAAATATAAATACTTCTAATAATAGAACTGCGAATAGAGTTGGAGTCGTAACATCCAACCCCCCTTGAAACTCGGATTGTCCTCAAGCCGAAAATTCTGGAAACCGAGCAACAATCAGCATAGTCTTCCCAAGTTGCCTCATCTGGTGAACGACCTTTCCATTGAATGAGCCACCGAGTGACAGCACGGTTATCCTTCTTAAACATTCCCCGGTCTAAAATTTTTTAAGGTACCCAGCTAGCGGTGTCTTCAAGAGATGGAAGATTAGGAGTCGGAGTGACACCAACACCTAACTTGATTTTCAAAGCCGAGACGTGGAAAACTGGATGTATACGACAACCAGAAGGAAGTTCCAATATGTAGGCAATAGGTCCAACACGTTCTAAGATACGAAATGGATCATAATACTTTGGAGAAAGTTTTGAAAAACTTTGAGAAGCCGCTGTCACTTGACGATAAGGTTGAAGTCGTAAGAAAATCAAGTCACCTACTTCAAAAGAACGTTCAGTGCAATGAGAATCAGCATAAACCTTCATTCGACATTGAGCATCTTGTAAATGATCCTTGAGAATCTTCAAAGTACGATCCCGATCCCGAAGAGCAACATCGACAGCATGAACAACAGTAGAGTTTGGAAGATAGGCTGAAATGGTGGGAGGAGGGCGACTATAAACAGCTTCGAACGGGTCATCTTAATTGATGAATGATACGATGTATTATACAAACATTCAGCCCATGGCAACCACTTTGTCCAACCATGAGGTTGTTGGCCAGCAAAACAATGAAGATAACACTCAAGAGTACGATTAGTGACTTCAGTTTGTCCATCAGATTGGGGATTATAAGCAGAACTTCGACATAATTCAGTACCATGCGCTTTAAAGAAAGTTTTCCAAAAATTGCTGACAAAAATAGGATCCCGATCACTAACTAGACTGCGAGGCAGACCATGCAATTTAGCTATATCACGCACATAGACATCAACTATTGTAGCAGCAGTATAAGGATGAGAAAGAGCAGCAAAATGAGCATATTTCGACAACCGATCAACCACAACCAGAATAGAAGTTTTGTTTTGAGATTTAGGCAGACCGTCTATAAAATCCATTGACAAATCAAGCCACACATCTTCAATAATAGGCAACGGTTGAAGAAGACAAGGAAGTGCAATAGCTTCTGCCTTATTGCGTTGACACACATCACAATTAACAATATAACTTTTATCAGCAGTTTTCATTCCTGGCCAATAAAAATTATGTTGAAGGCGCTTATAAGTACGCAAGAACCCAAAATGTCCCCCAATAGAAGTAGCATGAAACTCATGTAACAGTTTAGAACACCACTCAGAAGAAGGGACCACCACAATGCGGCCTTTGTATCGAAGCACACAATCGGTATAAGAATAAAACTTATCTGGACAGGAAGAGTGTTGAAGACGGTCAATTATAGCACGAAAATACGTATTATCATGACATTCACGGACAATAACATCAATACCTGAAAATATAAGGGATGAAATGGCAGCAAGACTAACATGCTCATGTAAACGAGAAAGAGCATCTGCAACTTTATTGTCGGGACCTCGACGGTAAATAATCTCATAATCATAACCTAAGAGTTTTGATAGCCATTTCTGTTGCTCCATGGAAGAAATCCGCTGGTCCGAAAAGTATTTCAAACTTTCATGATCGGTATAAATTTTAAAGTGCCGACCCCATAAGTAAGGACGCCATTTATAGACCGCAGAAACAATAGCGAGCATTTCCTTGTCGTAAGTTGAGAGATAGACCGCAGAAACAATAGCGAGCATTTCCTTGTCGTAAGTTGAGAGATTCAGGTTTTTACCAGAAAGAGCCTTGCTAAAATAAGCGAGCAGACGACCGTCTTGCATTAATACAGCTCCTAAACCACCTCCATAGGCATCACATTCAATGGAAAATTGATGTGAAAAATTGGGTAATGCGAGAACTGGGGTAGAAGTCAAAGCTGTTTTTAACAAGGAAAAAGCTTCTGTAGCATCCTTTGTCCAAACAAAAGAATCTTTTTTTAACAATTGGGTCAAGGGCCTGCTAAGTTTACCATAATCCCGTATCAAACTTCCGATAGTAATCGCTTAGGCCGAGAAACCCTCGAAGTCCTTTAAGAGAATGAGGAACTGGTCAATCCAAAATAGTACGAATTTTATCATCATCAACAGCAACACCCGAACCAGATATAATATGACCGAGATAACCAACTGATGATTGCCCAAAGGAACACTTCGACTCCTTAACAAAGAGACGGTGTTGTCTTAAAATATCAAGAACAATAGTGAGAATTCAGGGCCGTCTTGGGACCCGTGCGAGGTGTGCTACCGCACAGGGCCCCCGAAAAATGAAAAATTTTAGGGCCCCTTTTTTATTTTTTATTAAGTAATATTAACCAGAATTTACTGTAAAGACCCATAACTCACAGGTTTTAGCCCAATTAAGGCCCCACTTTTACGAATTAGAACAGAGTCCCCCAAAATGTTTGAGACGGCCCTGAGATGACGAACATGATCAGCAATGGAGCCACTATAGATCAATATGTCGTCAAAGAAAACCAATACAAACTTTCGAAGATAAGAACGAAAGATATCATTCATAAGACATTGAAAAGTGGATGGAGCATTGGATAGACCGAACGACATTACTAAGAATTCATAATGCCCATCATGAGTCCGAAAGGCAGTTTTGGGAAAATCAGACTCACGTACTCTAATTTGATGGTATCCCGAGCGCAAATCCAACTTTGAAAAAATCGTTGCACCATGTAGTTCATCAAGTAGTTCATCTACAATAGGAATTGGAAAATGATCTTTTACTGTGATCTTATTTAAAGCCCGGTTGTTACACCTCGTAAGTTAAGACACGGATTAAGAACGTTATTAAGGTTAATGTTTGGATAATGAATATAAGATATGATTATACAAGCTACGGGCACGTCGATGAGAGTTTAAAATAATGAGTATATATATTTTGTTTAAGGATTATTGCATAATATAAGAATTTCGACATGAAGAAGATGAGACTTTATGGAGTCCCGAGAATTAAAGAAAACGGGAGTTAAGAGTTAAAGGAAGTGGAATTTAAGCTTTACTTACTACTTGGGAAATTAAATGAGTGAAGTAGACACTTAAAGGGGTCAAAGTGTAATTGTAAGAGGGACCAAAGTGCATTTATTAAAATCTGAAAAATGTTTAATTGCCCTACACATTTCTCATTCTTTCACTAACACAAAATTCCAAATTCCCTTCTCCTCTTTCTCCCTTGCCCTTGGTCGATTTTCTCTCCATTTTCTAACAAGAAAAATTAAGCTTTTGCTCCATCTTATTAGGATAGTTACCCTACACATTTAAGCCAAGAAATTAGGGCAATCTTTAATCACCCAAAGCAGTGGCAAAACTGCCCACTGCTGCCCAGAAATTCAAGGTTTTTGGATGAAGTTTTGGCAAGGAAAATGTGCATAGATGGGGGGTTATCATAGTAGGACACTTGCATGTTGATTTAGAGTTAAAGAAGTGTGAAATTGGAGGCAAAATTGGCCCAAAAACAGTGACTGGAATCGGGACTGCTGGGCAGAATGTTGTTCAACTTTGGAGGGGTATATCTCCTCGTATATTAGGGGTTTTTGGGTGTTTCAAAAGCCTAAAATGAAGTTCGTCGAGTATAGTTTCCAAAGCAGCAAACCACTCGTCGATAGGACACCGGAGTAGAGAGTTATGGACGTTACAAGTTCAGCTGACGAAGCAGTGATTAAAAACCGGGACTGTTTTGGGAATTTAATTAAGGTATGAAAATTCTTCAATCTATGCTATAATTGAAGTTGCATATTGTTGTAGTTGAAGTAATGGACTTGTGTTAGGAAGAAATCTTGAATTTAGACATTGCATGTGAATAATTTGAATGTTGTAGCCGATATTAGGACTAATGTTACTAATCTTGGAATTGTCGTATTCAATTATTGTGTTGTGAAATTCGTCGCTACTTGGCATGTTGATATTGGAAGAGAATCTTGACATATAAGTTATAATTGTTCATAAAGAATTATTGGAACAAGATTGGACTCTAAGGAATTAAGAAAATGATTGGTTTTGTAAATATTGGTCAAAGACTTGCTTGGAATTTTTGGATATTATCGCGTCAAGTTAGGGGCTGATTTTGTGAAGTTTAAATGTTGGGAATTTGACTATGAACATGTATATAAGTTATGGTAATTACTAATACATGTCTTAAAGGAAGTAAAGTGTAAAAAGGGTGTTATGTTACAAATTATAGAACTTGGTTATTGTTGTGGTCATTAGAGTTGATGGATTATTTTAAGATTGTTCTAATATGGACTAAGGACTGAATTAACCTGAGAAATAGGTGTAGTAATCACCTGGTTTGTTGTAGTTGTGATATCGCTTATAAATAAAAGAGAAGGAATACGTTATGATGACATAAATGGAATATCTGAGATTTTTGTGGTTATATATTTGAGTCATGACTTGCTATTGGTATTGCTGGCTTGGTTTGAAATTTGTGGATGTACATATAAACAGGGGAAGTGCTACCCAAATTTCTGTAAGAATAGGAAGTCGGCATTCAATTTAACTTACGTTAGGAATCATAGAGTTGACAGGCCTAATGTTATTATTATAGGTTGGAGTATTAGACGAGGCATATTCTAATAGTGAGTTGGTTAGCTCAACTATGAGGTATGTGATCCTATCTTCCTTTCTTTTGACATGATTTTGTGACTTATTGATTTTTTCATTTGGCATGAATATTATACAAGGGAATGTACGGCGGACGTACATGATTTTCTCACAGTCTTGTTCTTAGTAATCTGAGTTATGAAAAGTACATGTGATTTCTAGTAAGAAGTTTACTTAATGATTTTAATGAGAGTCAAAGAAATGATTTAAATTGCATACAATTGCTCATGATATCTACTCGTGCTAAGAGTCATTTCTCTACTTCACCGCGTCCCGGTTCGGGCAGATTCGTGCACAGATTTCAGGATGATTCACCGCGTCCCTCCTTAGAGAGCCGGACAGTTTATGTATACTTATATGATGATTCCACGGACAGGCATCCGTGATGCGGGTACAAATACCCAAGACAGTATATTTCACCGCGTCCCTCATCAAAGGGCCGGGCAGTTTATTCACTTACTTATATCTGATGATTTTATGACTAAGCATGCATAAGTACTGGTATGACTCTCATTCTTTTATGACACAGTTGACTCTTTACTTTACAGGACACAATTATGATCTTATTTACAGTATTTCATGCTGACATACTCAGTACATTATTTCGTACTGACCCCCCTTTCCTCGGGGGGCTGCGTTCATGCCCGCAGTACGAGAGATCGATTAGGTGACCTTCGCTTAGGGCGTCATTGCTAAGAGCTCCCTTGTTCCGGAGCCAGTTATTTTGGTACAGATCTTTACATTCTAGACTTATGTACATTTTGGGCACGACGGGGTCCTGTCCCGTCATATATCAGTATTGTACTCTTAGAGGTCTGTAGACAGTTGTGGATGATAGATGTGTTTTGGACTTGTGTAGAACGTTTATGCGGTTGAGCTAGCTGTATTGTTGCACTTGTTTTGGGATGTTCCCGTATATAGTGGCAGCCTTGCCTATTGTGATTACTCATTTGCTTATGTGATGCTATTTGGTGGCAGCCTAGTCGGCTAGCCTGTTGTGATGGTTGGATAGTTGTGTAAGGCAGCCTTGTCGGCTCGCCTATTTTGGGTATATGTTATAGATGCAGCGTTGTGCTGCCGAATTTCTATTACCCTTAAGGGTCAGTTGATTACGTGATAGGTTAGTGTAATGACGTCTAATTAGGGCGTCGGGTCGGGTCGTGACACCGGTAATCCACACACATACGCCATGAACCATCATTTTTCTGAACCAATAACACAGGTGAAGAATATGGACTCATACTAGAGCGAATCAAGCCAGCCTCTTTCAACTCTTGAACTGCCTTTTCAATTTCTGTTTTTTGACAATGTGGATAACGGTATGGTCTGACATTAACTGGTGAAGAATTGGACACCAATGGAATTTGATGATCGTGAGAGCGAAACAGAGGCAAGGCAGTAGGCAAGTTAAATACATTAAAAAATTCAGAGATGACGGCTTTAATAGGCGAAGGAATAGAGGAAACCGAAACTGGTGCATTGGAGGCCGATAATTGTAGGAAAATGTCTTGGCGCTCTTGTAACAACAAGCGGTTCATAGGAGCACCATCCAAAAGATGCACAGATTGAGGAGTATCACCACGCAAGGTAATCTCATTTCCGTCGATGGTGAACTTCATAATTAGTTTAGAAAAATCCCAAGTGATTACACCCAAAAAACTTAGCCATGAAGCACCCAAAACCACATCACAACCACCCACCGCCAAAAGATAAAAATCCGCAGTGAAAAGATAATGACCTTGTAAATTCATCGAAACATCTCCACATGTCCCTGAGCTAGTTAAATAACCACCATCACCAATCATAACACGTGAACGATGTTGTCGATTAGGGAATAACCCACACTACTTTGCAAGAGAAGGGTGAAGGAAATTATGAGTTGCACCAGAATCAATGAGAACCGTAATGGAACGATTTTTTAACAAACCAGTGACACGCATAGTATGATGATGACTTTTCCCAGTGAGAGTATGCAAAAAAATTACAGGTTCAGTGGTAGTAACAGGTTGGGAATAATCGACAACAGCATAGTCAGCAATATTACCGTCATCAAATGTAGTGTCCTCGGTATCAAGAATTAAAAGTTGGGTGTGTTTGCAAAGATGATCAGGTTTGTAAAGTTCATCACAATTAAAGCACAACCCTTTAGTACGTCGTTCTTGTTGTTCTGCAAAAGAAAGACGTCGAAAACCCGAAGCAGGTGGAGTTGGCTTAGAAACAGTAGTGACAGGCTTAGAGAATGGAAGACGTGTAGAAGAACGACGAGTATAGTACTCATGAAGTGCAGTAAACTCTTCCTCTTTTGCAAGTGTCATCTCAAAAGCTTCGCTTAACATGTAGGATGAAGAGTACGCAAGCTAGCCTTAATATCATCACGTAAACCAGAAACAAAGGTGCTAATAAGATGAGATTCAGGCACACCAGTAACCAGATTTGCCAAACGTTCAAATTCTCGCTGGAATTCCCGGACAAAACCCTTTTGTTTGAGTTTAGATAAAGACCCTCATGGATCAAGGTGTTGTCGAGACCCAAATCGAATGCAAAGAGCACGCGTAAAATTTGTCCAAAACATGGGACCAAGAGAGCGACACAACCATCGATACCAAGCTACAACATCACCAACTAAGTGAAGAGAAGCAATTGAAACTAATTGATCGCCAGTAATGCCATGAAGAGCTTGATATTGTTCAGCTTTAAAAATCCAATCTTCTGGATTGGTGCCATCAAATTGGGGAAAATCAATTCTTAAGGTTCGACCTTGAAATTGAACAGGATTACCAATGTTCGGGGCTGGCCGTGGTTGTTGAATCGGAGCGTGTTCACGAATAGGGGCAACGCACTCAGGAATATTAATGGTGTTGGCAGGAATAACACCATCTTGATTGCGACCAGATGTGATAAGAGCCTTTAATTCAGTTATACCATCGTCAAATTTAGCATCAAATTGAGCAATCTTTTCAGTATTTTCGGTGAGTGCTAAACGAGTTTGTTGCAAAAGCTCGTCAAGTGCATCAACACGATCACTTACTTCTTTGACGGTAACCATGATTGACAGAGAAAGAGAAAAAAAATTGACGAGAATCCGAGGATCGAATGCTTTGAAACCAAATGATAGGATACTAATCCTTTAGATGTTAAAAACCTAAATTGATCTTTTGAATTGGAGATCAAACCACCAAAGTTGATTTTTTGAATTGTAGATCAAACCACCTAATTTGATATTATTCATCCAAAGTTCACAAATCCTTACGACCAATCTCCTTATATAGAAAATAAAAGACTTCCTATTCTATTAGGATACCTATTCCTAATCCAATCATAACTATAAATCAAATAATTACTAAATATAAATACTTCTAATAATAGAACTGCGAATAGAGTTGGAGTCGTATCAATCTAAGACTTGTTTTGGACTACAAACTTTAAAAGTCTTATTAGTCAAACAACTTCATATAAAATGGGACGGAGGGAGTAATTTTTTAAATGAAAATTGTAGAGTGAAAATGCATAACCTCATAAGCAGCAAGTATTTCAAGGAATTGTTTGGAAGTAGATGAAGAATGAGCAAGGTCAGGGTGAGTTTCCTTAGCCAATTTACGAAATGAGTTTTTAATTTCAGCAAAGGAGCTTGTTTCTGATACACCTAGGACCTCGTAAGCGTTTGGTCCGGCGAACTCGGTCCCTGTACTGAGCCACCGCTTTGTAATAAATCCGGGATAATATTTGTTTAGCAGAGAGATAGTCATGTAATTCGATAGATGTGAAATTGGAAATTGATGAGGATGATTTTGACGGTAGAGAGAGTGAACAGTACGGGTTTTTCCGATGAACAACTTCATTTCTAAGATTACGAGTTAAAAAAGGGCAGGCTGTGCACTAACCTACAGCCATGCGCGATCCGAATAAGAACCCGATAACAATATCTATCGTACCGCCTTACCCCCACCAACGAATTAATGAAGTTTTTTTTTTACTAGTGGTCGGTTTCCCAGCAGTTATTTCCCCACCAGATTTTAGTTTTCCTTTTTAGGACCAAAAAAGAAGATTTCCCCTTTTAATCCCCCCTTTTAAAAAGATTGTATTAAAGAAGATTTTTAAATTTTATGATTTTAAATTAAAAATATGTTAAATGTATAAAAATAATATTTAAGTTTGTGGTCTTAAACATGTCATGTGAAAAATTGAAAGGAAGGAATTATCAAAAAATAAAAGAGACATTCTTTTTTAAACGAACTAAAAAAATAAGACAAATATTTCAAAAAAGAGTAACATTTTTCTTCTCGGACTCTTTTACATATCTTTTAGCTAGTCTATTTGGTCATTCGTTTTAAAATTAACTTATTTTAAATATTATTTTTATTTAAAAATATTTTTGGTGATAAATAATTTATGTTTGGCTAATCAATTTAAATATATATTTAATCAATAATTAATGTTTGATCAAACTTTTAATAATTACTTATATTCTAAAAAATGCTTTAATTTTTTAAAATTTGAGAAAGATTAGTTGTGAGTTTCGACAACGGTAAAATCGATCGGAATGATAATTAATTCTATTGGAAGAAAGGGGTCAAATAATTATTTGCTCGACCGTCTAAACTGTAATTAAGTGAAATAAGATGAGAGAGATTTTCGTTTGATACTCCATCAGTCCATTTTTAATTGTTATGTTTAGAGTTAAATTATATGGACTTTGACAAATAATTTAAGATGTATTTTTTATCATATTAATATGAGAAAAATTGCAATTGATAAAATTTGTATATAATTTTTAAATATTTAAATACTAAATTTAATATATAATATTAATATAATTCATTTTAATTTTTAAAAATTAATTAAATTAACTTTCGAAAAGTAATGAGTGACAAGTAAAATGAACCGAGGGAGAATAAATAAATTCAAAGTCTAACTGTTAAAGATCTATTTTCTTTTCAACAGTGATATTTTGTGTAACATAGAACGAAAGAAACAAGACTGGCATGTTCTTTACTTTCCTTGGGGTTTGCATGTGATCTTAATATTTATCTTGAAAAGAAATTGCTCCTATTTTTTGAAGTTGAATTCAATTGAAGGGCTTATGTTTCATTCACGGAAAAATACAATAACAAGATATCAAGTGTGATCTCACAAAGTGAAATTTGAAGAGGATATGATGTAATCTTACCTCTACCATCGTGGAACCTCCCAAAGGTTCTACCTTTTCTTATGCGTTCGGAAATAAATAGATAGGCTATTTCTGATAGACTTTCGGCTCAAAAAACATAAACACAGAAAAATACAATGGCCAGCAAAATTGTGTAAAACGGTGAGGTCTGAATGGCCAGAGAAACAAATCAGTCCTCATCGTAACTTTCATAGAATTACAATTTCTCTTCTTAACAGAAGTATATAAAACTAAGATGATGTTTCTCCCCCAAAAAAAAATTCTCTTTCAGCTGAGATGCTTTGGCACTAAGTATTTGCTGATCAACAAGACTTCTATTGCTCCAGGTGATGAAATGCAAATCCAAATTATACCGCCATATGCAACATTCAGGAGCTACTCAATTCCAAATAGAAAAGCTTCAGAGATAGAAAAGGTCACAACTTGTGCCAATTTTGGTGTGGTTGCTTTCCCAGCTGCTTCAACATATACATGCATCCAGCAGGGGCGGACGGATGCTTCCTCAAGTGGGTGCACGTGACCCCACTTTTTTTTTTTTATCTTGTAAAACGATGTCCGTTTTATAAGGTGATCCACCTATCATTTTTAACGTGACTCACCTATAGTAGTTGGATTGACAGAAATGCAAAGCAAAAATAGTGTTACGAGAAATACCTCTTTTATTTTCACCCTTAAAATTTAAATCCCACTTTTCATCCATTTCCCCCAAAAAACCAAACTCTAAACTTAATTCTACCCCTATAAATAAAAACTATTCTCAACCAATAAATACACTTCATAAAGATTAGTGTCTCCTCTCCCTTAGTCCACTAGGTCAGGCCACATCTTTTCCTCTCTCCTTTTATTTATTGACACACCCACGGCCCACCATTGCTTTCTCATCTCATCTTCTTTCTTGATTTCTCTCTTCTCCATACATCCTTCGTTCCTTTGTTAAAGAGGTGATTTTTGGGGGTCTCATTATAAATCATTATTGAACTTGGTTGTTTTGTTTTCTTCTGTTATTGAAGTTCTTGAAATTGTTTTGTGTGATGCTACAGATTCATCGAAAAAAACTCAAGAAATTGATTTATTGAGATATTTGCAATCATTTGATTTTGTCTTTAATTTGCAGTTGTTGCTGACTGTACTTTCGTTCACAAATGAGTTGTCATTAGCGTTGCAAAGGAAAGATACAAATATTTTGAATGCTATGACACTTGTTAAAGTAACTAGGCAGAAATTGCAAGCGACAAGAAATGATGGATGAGAATCTCTTCTAGGTAAGATTACTGATTTTTGCAATGAGAACACGATTGATTGTGTAGATATGAATGCTGAATATGTTAATTGTCACCGTCCTTAACGTAAGACAAACATTACTACGATTTTTATTATTGTGTGGAATGTTTTAATGCCATTATTGATCAACAAATTTTAGAGATTAATGATCGGTTCAATGAGGTCAATTCTGAGTTGCTTCTTTGTGTTGCTTGTTTGAATCCAAATAATAATTTTATTGATTTCAATATAACAAAATTGGTAAGAATGGTTGAAAATTCTCTGAGTCCGCCACTGGCATCCAGCAGCAGTAAATAGACCAAGTGCAGCTGTTGCTATAATGGTTGAATTTTCAATATTCCGGTAACAACCCCTCTACAAAATATTCAAAATTATTAGTAAAAGTATCAAATATTCACCAAATCACCAAGAACAATGCAACTGATCTTCTCTTTTACCTTCTTCCCCCCTCTTTTTCCTTTTCCCTTTCCACTGAAGTAAACAATCAAGATGTATGCTAGAGCATGAAGAATATGCATGAGTAGTTTTTTCTCAACCTCATTTATCTTTTTGTGCTCACAGTTGTGTACTCGAATCATCAACAACACCTTCTGTTTTCTACATTCAAAACAATATTGGTGCATGAACCCATTCTAAAAGAAAGACTGAAAAGTTCGTACTCCATATAATATGATATATGTACATAAGTCGACATGTTTTCCACGAAGACAGGAATAAGGTGCAATTGTGCATATAGACTAGGAACCGCCAAATAGCGGAAGAAAATCTTTCACTGGGTTGAACTCATGCATTTGGTTTTATTGACTATATATGCTGAACGCCAAACATTATCATGAGACTTATACTTTATGTTTCCGGGCTGGGGAGGATGTTGATAAGTCATGAGACCCCTAAATTTCTAAGCAACCTGCATTTAGGCGTTCACATCCAAATCCTACATTCTTTAACGGGTTTTAGAGGGCACAAGATGCCACTATAAAATGTGGATATGGTTTCTTTTAATATGATAAAAGATTAAATGGTGTCTTTAGTACAGACCTGCACTAGAAAGAATAAAAGAAGAGTATTTGAAGGAGCGAGAGATAAACTCATCATTCCACCGCGAAGTTCGTTAGCCACGTACCTGCATATGGTAGGAAGAAAAGAAACACTCTACCCATATAAATGAGAAATAGTATGATTCCCCACATATTGACAACTAAGATAGCATGATTTTTATTTCAATAAATTGTAGGTGTTTACGTCGGGTTCGTATACGCAGCGGAATTTGAAAATTTATGTTTCAAACCCGACGACGATCGAACTGCAGTATGATATGTAATGAAAAAAATACAAACACAAAGTATAATGTAAAACTTCGATGGAAGACTTACATTCTCGAAGCAATCAGCCAAGCAGTTGAATCTTCTGGATCTTTATGTAGTCCGAGAGTGTACACGCAAAGGTCCCTCGATTTGTAAGTTCTGAAACTATGATGTAATTTGTTAAGTCAGGAATGCTGGGTATTCTGACAGAGTTTTAGAAGAGATACACCTCTTTTGGGTTTGGTGTAGTTAGAATGGGAGGTAAGCTCTCTATTTATAATTGCAAACAGAGACTTTAGGGTTTACGTGGGCGGACCAAAGAAAACCACAGATGACTAAAATTCGGACCGCCCGAAATCGGCTAGGCACCGCGGCCCAAAGTAAGTGGCACCGCGGTGCCTGTGCGTGTTTTCAGAACCCCGGTCCTAAATCAAAGGCACCGCGGTCCTGTCCCTATTTTCAGCCTTTTCCCATTTCTAATGTTCCGGTTCTTCAATCGAGTATATAGGTATAATCTCCTTCTAATTAAATCCTTCAATCGACGGAAAATTTGACTTAGTGTTACCCTTCAGGCCTTTACATATCATCACTAATTACATTAGAATTTTCACGGAATTCCTAGACTGCGTCGGAAGACGAACCCAATATGTAAAGTTTAGCTACACAAAATATGTGAACTGAACCTATATGTGAGAAGATAAAATCCTTTCATTCATGACACACTCAATCAAGCTTAGGATCTATCAAGTGTCTATCCAAATGGCTTAATTATTATAACCCATCTATATTAGTTGACAACAGGACCATGTCATAGACATGTCCATTGCATTGACCAATGACTTAGTCAACCTAATACCATATGAGTATCTGAGTGTTCACTCGAATATGTATTCAAGGAATGAATCCTAATCTTGGCTCACATACCACCTTTAATCTACTTCGTAATGCACCCAAAATAAGCCGCGTCTCAACCTATAAGGCATTTGAGCTTAGGACATGATCAAAGTACATTACTCCGTAAACAAGATGATATTGACCTCAAGTCTAAGGACTTTTATCTCCCATACGCCGATGACATTATAGACATATAACAAAACAGTACATCAGTAGGGCATACCAATAATTCAACAAGTATCCATGTGTCCATCACGAGTTGTTAACTTGCTTACGTTATGATAAGCCGGTAGCGCTTATGTTATGTATGATAGCAGGTTGTACTGATTTATGTATTATTATTATTATTACTATTTATGCCATGGATTTGCTACCCATGATGCGAGTGCGGCGCTTGTACTCATGCGGGCCCACCGGGTCCATGCGGGTGAAATAGTCTCATGCGAGGCGGATGACCTCATGCGGGTGAAATAGTCCTATGCGGGTGAAATAGTCCCATGCGAGGTGATGACCTTATGCGGGTCCACAGGACCTATGCGGGTGAAATAGTCCCAGGAGTAGGATTGCTTAAATCTTACTGGCGGGAGACCCTGTTTTGATCATGAGCCTCCTATTTTATGCAGTAGAGTTTATACTTGTTACTCTCATTGTTAGTAAGGCACAGTGTACTGTATTTTGACTTTCTTCCATGACTCCAGTTTATTTTACACTTATGATATTATTACAGTATTTTCCAGTTTTACATACTTAGTACATATCATGTGTCGACCCCTTCTCGGGGCTGCGTTCATCTGCAGTAAGGGTAGCGGTGGTAGATCCTCATTTTTAGGATCTTGCTCAAGTGTCAGAAGCTTCATTTCTCCGGAGGCTCGACTTTTGGTACGGTTCTCCCTGGTGTTGTGGATATTTGTACATTCAGGGGTATGACGGGGCCCTGTCCCGTCATAGTGTTTACACATTCTTAGAGGTCTGTAGTCCTGTTATAACTTGGGTGGTTAAGGATGTAACTGTTCAGCTTTGTTTTATTTAGAGGTAGCCATTTTGGGTTAGCCCGTTTATATTCTATATGGGTTCTTGTTGTGAGTTTATTTTCCGCTGGTTTTCTCTGATGTTGTATCACAAGGGTGCCCGGGGTAAGGCACCAGTCACGGGTCCGGGGTCGGGTCGTGACATACACAGAGAGGATTTCTTTCCCGCAAAGATTGCAAAGGAAAGTAGTTGATAAGCAATTCTCCAAGTTTTTGGAGACATTCAGAAAGTTACACATCAACATACCCTTCATCGAGGCATTGGAGCAAATGCCTACTTACTTTAAATTTATGAAGGAAATTTTGGGAAAGAAGAAGAAGTTAGCGGAATATGAGATGGTGGCACTGACAGAGGAATGCAGTGCCATCTTGCAGAAGAAATTGTCCCCTAAACTCAAGGACCCAGGGAGCTTTACTTTGCGCACACGGTTGGCGGGTAACGTGTAATAGGGCCCTTTGTGACTTGGGGGCTAGTATAAATTTGATGTCGCATGCGTTTTTAAACGGTTGGAGTTAGGTGAAGCAAAACCAACCACTGTGAGCTTGCAACTAGCAGATAAAACGGTGGTGCATCCCAGGGGGAATATTGAGGATGTCCTCGTTAAGGTGGGAAAATTCTTCTTCCCCGCGGATTTCCTCATCCTTGATATGGAGGAAGATGAGGAAATTCTCATCATATTGGGAAGACCGTTCTTGGCAACAGGGAGAGCCCTGATTGACGTAGAGAAGGAGGCGACGAGAGTAGAAAGTGAAGAGATGGTGTTCAAAGTGTTCAAACACGTTATTGAACCCCGATCATGGCGAGTGCTTTGCAATTAGCTTGTCGAACCGTGTGAGCGATTGCAAGCCACAACAAGGAGATAAGCGCCAAAGCGGTAAGTGATCTTGAACCTCCTCTTGAAAATAATTATAAGAAGAAAAAGCGAAGGAGAAAGAGGAAAATGTTGAAAAAGTGGATTGGTTGTGGGGTTAATTTACACCTCTTGATTTAAAGAACTGCGTCCGGCTAAAAGCGTTAAAACAAAGGCTACTTGGGAGGCAACCAAGGTATTTGAAATTATTTACTTTAATACTGATTAGTTTTTACTTAGAAACGATCTCGCAGGTATTGTTTATGTGTTGTGATGACAGGTGCAGGGGCCAAGGATTGGAGGGCGAAAACTAAAGATAAGCCAAAAGAAAAAAAAAGGGATTTCCAGAAAATCGGCAGAGCGCCGCGACACCCATTTGCAGGGCCGCTGCGCCACAAGATCAGAAAGGCGCAGGAGATTCAGCGCCGCGGCACCAAAAGTCCAGAAATATTTTGAAGTCTGGGCGCCGCCATTCCATTTCTGGCGCTGCGCGCGAAGTTCGTAAGCGCGATTATTGAAGTATTGCATTGGCTGATTCATTGCGATGGAAATCCAGAAGTTAAAATAGCCCAAAAATCCGATTTTTCCCCATTCCAAATCAAAACCTAAACCTTTCCTCTCCACAAAACCCACGAAAATCCACCTTTTACCTAAAAATCTTTCATAAACTAAACCCAATCACAACCAAAGTTCTTAAATTACTTAAACCCTTAACCATCTTAAACAACAACCCTCATCCCATTGCCTCAAATCATCATTAGGAGCAAGAAAATCTTGAAGAACACCGTCAAAGGTAACCTTTATCTTTTCTTGAAAGCTTCACTATATTTAGAAGAGGTAGTAGGTTTGAGGAGGTGTTGTATCTGTGAAGGTGTGTGGGGGTGTTGAAGTTGGGTGTGAGATTTCGAGGAAGAGTATACGAGGTGAGTGTGAGGTGTTGTGCAGGAGCTTCTTGAGTGAAGTTTGGGGGTGATAAGTGTTGTAGCTGCTGATTGTTGAGTAATAGTGTTGGGTAATATTGTTGATACAAAGGAAACGCTGCCCAAGTTGTCTAAAAATGTCTGCCAGAAAGAAAAGAGCTTCCACATCCACTTCCGCCCCTCAATATGATAATACTAGGTTTGTCAGCCAAACAGCGGAGGGTAGATATCAAAAACTTAGTACTAGGCCCTTAATTCCTGAAACAGGAATGGATTACCAAAGGGAACCATTTGAGGAGGGAGATGTCTATGAGCCTATTCGGGCGATGATTGAGATGATGGGGTGGAAGAGGTTTGTTAACCCGGAAAGGATAGCACCGATGAACACAGTGATGGTGAGAGAATTTTATGTTAACTTTCCGGAGAGGGTGGACGATAGATGTTTTGTGAGGGGACGGGAAGTGCCTGTGACGGCAGAAGTGGTGAATTTGCTATTGAAAACAGCGGATGTTGAAGAAAGAGGTGATGACCGGAGCTATTTCAGAACATGGTCTAGAGGCACCAACATCAATCGGGGCGTCGTCGCAACGATAAGCTACAGAGTGTGTATGATATTGCCGAAATGGGGCGAGAGGGTGAGTAGGTGTCGGTTGACAAAAGCGACCAAGGGTTGGTTGTATTTCGTCAGTGCCCGCTTGATTCCATCAATGCACTTCACCAGAGTGCCAGAAGACAGAATAAAATTGATATATGGAATCATGTCAGGAAAGACGATTGACGTTGGAAAGGAAATAGTGCAAAACATTAAAGAAAACAGCAGGTTGGTAACGACAGGTGGGTTGAGACATGGCTCACTTATTAGCTGCTTATGCTCCATACATGGGGTCCCAACCCTACCCACTGATACATATGAGAAAAACCAACTTCCTGTGTCATACGGGATAGTGCATTCCTTCCCAAACCCAATCCCTCCAGCAGCAGCACGAAGAAGACCAACACCAGCAGCACCACCAGCAGCAGCAGCAGAGGCTGCCATGGATGAAGATGAGCCTGAGACAGAGGCTCAGTATGAAGCGAAGCGGCGGCCACCCCGAAATCGAACCTCCAATGCCTATGATGGAGCGATTGCTCTGAACGAAGAAGGATGATCACGAGTACGACACGATGATACAAGGACAACAAGAATTAAGGTAGGGGCAACAACAGTTGCACCAGAGAATTGACGAGATGAGTTCCTTGTTCAACCAGTGGTCAATGCATTATCCACCGCCACCGCCACCACTTTAAACCAAGTCTGTAAGTTGTCCTGTTTCTTTTATTTTCTTTGAGTCTTGCACACATTGGAGACAATGTGTGATTTAAGTTTGGGGGGAGGTGTTTATTTGTGTCTTATTGTTTTAGTATGTTTGAGTCTTTTTAATTTGTTTTGTGTATTTTTGAGTCATAATTTTCTGTCAAAGATCATGCATGCTGTAGTTACTAGAAACACCTAGTGAAGTAAGGTTGAATAATGTAATGGAATTAGAAGTAACTATCTAAACACTTAGGTTAGTTATGACAAAAACTCATGAAATCTGTCTATTTGGGGTTTCTGCTTGAATTGTGCATTGTTAAATGATTAAAACCTATGTGTATGATTGCTTGCTATTTGAGGCGAAATAGTTAGGATATGCATGTTAGGGGAGATGACTCAGGCATTTCTTTGTTAGCCAATTCTTACCACTTTTTCCTATCACTGACATTAAAAATATCCCTAGTCAGCCCCTTTGAGCCTAAACAATAAACTTTTTCTTTGACACCCCATAATTCCACACTTGTGCCATAAGTGAAAATATGAAATGATTGGAATAGAAAGTGTTAAAAAAGAGACAAAAAGAGTGAACAAGTCTGATGCACCCCAATAAAAAAAGTAATAAGAAATAGGCAAAAGCCTAAGTTTG
This sequence comes from Przewalskia tangutica, assembly GCA_029844215.1. Taxonomy (NCBI): domain Eukaryota; kingdom Viridiplantae; phylum Streptophyta; class Magnoliopsida; order Solanales; family Solanaceae; genus Przewalskia; species Przewalskia tangutica. The sequence continues at coordinate 46,476,740 of CM056727.1, read as the reverse complement.
GGGGTGCCTGTGATTCATAATACACTTCACTCTCTCAAAATAAAAGAGGGGAAAGATAGATATGAAGTGAAGAAAGGAAATCAAAAGAAAATGGAAGTAAACATTTAGGCTCATTTTATGGTACATAAAATGAGCCTAAATGCCTATTTTTACCTACCCATACCTAAGCCTACATTACAACCCTGAAAAGTCCTGAAGATCTCTTACATGCATACCCATGATTAGTGGAGAATAGCAAGTAAACATGTCATAGGATTTTTGAAATTGACATGCATAATTCAGTATTCGTACTTCCATTAAACATGATTAAAGTGAGTTTGCGAAATATCTAGCTTAATGTGTTTAGAATGCTAAAAATTCATGCTATATGTTCATGCATATTATTCTGCTAACCTTCATGTTTTTATAAGTAACACCAATGCAGCAAAATGATCAATGTCGTTGAGTCTTTATTTCTTTCTTTTGATCTTTGCTCGAGGGCGAGCAAAGGTTAAGTTTGGGGGTATTTGATCGGTGTATTTTATATACACCTTTTGAGTCATTTTTAGTGAGTCTTTGGTCCATTTTTGTACAAATACTTGTCATCTTAGTATAAATTTTCTTTCTTTTGAGTCATATTGGTTTAAAGTGGCACATTGGCGAAAAAGGAGCAAAAAGAGGGCAGAAACGGAGGTTCCAGAGCTCGAAAAACGAGAAAATGGCGAACCAGCCTGCAGGCAGCGCCTCCGGCCAGCGAGGCGAGGCCGCGGCGCCTAATCTTCAGAGAGTTGCGAGATTCGCGCGGTGCGATTCTGGCAGCGCCGAGGCGGGAAAAATCAGAATTTCGAATGGACAATGGGCCAGGCCTGAAGGAAAACATGCATCACATTTTGGAGACTATAAAAAGAGAACCCTAGGTCAGATTTAAGGGTTCATCTTCTTGCCAAATCACAACACTTTGGAGATCAAGATTAGAGACATTTTCTTAGTAATTTTTTGTTCTTGTTTTACTTTCTTTACAGTTTATGTTGGATATTGATTTAGTTCTTGTCATGTCTATGACTAGGAACTAAATCTACTTAGGGCTTTCCATGTCAATTCACTTGAACCTTATCTTTATGAATTAATGCATGTTTTTTGTTGTTCTTCTTGATTGTTGAAATTTATTCAATATTTGTTTTGATTGCTTGGTAATTACTTGATCACTAATTATCATAATTCTTATGATTTCTAACCGAAATCCGAAAGGGAAGGTTGTGAATATGCTGTGGTTGGATAAACATAGGTTAAATCGGGACGAAAGTACCCCGATACTTGTGTAGTATTAATAAGGTTTTTTGTCTTAATCCTCCTCTATAGTCAATCTTATCACCGAAAGGTAGAAAGGTGCTATACTGGGGTTGAGTGTTTATATAACCTTAACAGGAGTATAAAACGATTTAGTTAACCTGCTATCTCAAAATAGAAGAAGAACCATTATTAATTGTATTAATAAGTAAGTTAAGCGGATAGTTGAGGAGATTTGGAAGCCATATTTCCACATTACTGAAGTAAAACAACATAGTTTAATTAGTTTTTCATCATTCTAGTCATAAATATCATATCAAGTATCGGTCACCAAATAGATAACATAGAATAGAATTTGGTACTTGAACACTAATCCCTGAGGACGATAACTCGGTCTTCTAAGACTATATTACTTGACTCGACACGTGCACTTGCGTAAGTGTGTGCATAAATCGCGCATCAACTGTTAATATGACAAAGCATGAATATATGAGAAATATGATCATGTGAGTTGAAATGTCGTCTTTGCGCAGATGTAATATGTTGATGACGTAGTTTTTTTTGGTCGTGGCATCGTTTTCGGACGACTGTTGATGACGTCATTTACGGACGTGGCGTCATTCGGACATACTATTGATGGCGTCGTTTCGGACGTACCGTTGATGGCGTCATTTTCGGACATACTGTTGATAGCGTCATTTTCGGATCGGGCGTCATTTTCAGACGTACTGTTGATGGCGTCGTTTTCGGACATGACGTCATTTTTTAACATGGCGTCATTTTCGGACGTGGCGTTGTTTTTGGACATGACGTCGTTTTTGGAGCAAAATTTTGGAAATGATTCCTTTATTTTTGTGTCTTCCAGCTACTATATCGCCTACTTTGATTTCACTTAGGTTATGAAATCGCTTAGCCGTGAATTAATTTCCAAATGAAAGCAAAATGAAAGTAGTAGTGAGGCGTCGGTACGGAGTTGCGTCAGCTGTGGATATAGACTAGGCTAAGGGACGGACTTCGACATGGCATCATTTTTGGATGTGACATCGTTTTCAGACATGACGTCGTTTTCAGACATGGCGTCATTTTCGAACGTGGAATCTTTTTCGGACGTGGCATCGTTTTTGGACATGGCGTCATTTTCGGACGTGGCGTCGTTTTCGGACATGATGTCGTTTTCGGACGTGGCGTCGTTTTCGGACATGATGTCGTTTTCGGACGTGGCGTCATTTTCGGACGTGTCGTCATTTTCGGACATGGCTTCGTTTTCGAACATGGCGTCATTTTCGGACGTGGCGTCGTTTTCGAATGTGGCGTCGTTTCAGACGTACTGTTGATGATGTCGTTTTCGGATGTGATGTTGATGAAGATGTCATTGTGTTGACAGGGACTGCTACCAATTAGGCTAGAAAGAAGATAGTAAGAGCCGACCTCGTCCTCTCTGTCGCGCCCTTTTTCGACCGCGACCTTTTCCTAAAAAAAAACGAACCCTGCTTCTCAAATAGAAATGTTAGAAAATAAATAATAAAATGCTAAAAGAAAGTTAAAGAAGTGTTTAAGGTATTAAAAATGCTAAAGGGTTCGCGGAGTCGCCACCTAATTATTTTGGGTGAATTAGGACACCTAAATGTTAACTGGTTTAAAGTAAACATTAACTCCATTTAATGGTCTGCTAAACTTAATGAGATTCTGGGTAAGGGTTCTTTATTATCCTAAAGGGAAGGGGTTAGGCACCCTAAAGGACCCGCTAACTTGCGGTTGTCCGTTCAAACCTAGGTTAATTATTGTATTAGAAAAAATGCATGTTTAGAGATATTTAAGTCAAAAGATATTGCAAGTATATAAAAAAATGTATTTTTGACAAACATAAGGGAGTTGTAAGATTTGTTTATGTAAAGTTTAAAAAATACACATCGTATAGCAATAGTGTGAAATATAACTCAAAAGTCGGATTTGGACAAAATAAACATAAAGTAGACATGGTTTATAAAAGTATAAGATTGGTTTATTGAAAACAGTACTTATATTTGCCAAATTGATTTTTAACTAATATATATATATGTCCTGATATCTAAAGTGCTTATTGATAATAGGAAAATGATAAATTATATAATGTTAATACTTAGTATGAGGAAAAATTATTTCTTTTGTTATGGGTTTAGTAAAAATAGTCTTAATCACATGATATGAAATATAAATAAAGAGTGGTTAAATTGTTTTTTTTAATCTAGACCTATGTGTTGAACCTAAGACAAATAATAAAATGGATTTATATTTTTAAATTACCCTCCCAATCTATTCGACGACTAATAGAGTCATGTATCAGATTAATTACAATATTAAGATAATAAAATTGCAATAACAAATAAAGACATAAAATGAGGCAACGAGATTTAACGAGTAGGAGGAGTTGAGATGGATGACGACGTCATCTTGTACTATTTTGTTTAGGGAATTTCTGAAGCGAGAATGCGGATGAATGTACATAGACGCGGGTTGCCATTTGAAGTAGCTCGTGATGAGTCTCGCCGTGAGACTCTTCATTTTGCTCCGGTGCATTTCATGTAAAAAAAAAGATGATAAGGATTAGTACATATCCACAATTTTACCAAACATAATAAATAGACATTGGCCCAAAAATTGACACATATGGGTTACATTTCACCATGTATGCATTTAATATCCCTGAAACTAGGCAAATATATCGTGTGCGTTGAGAACCCAAATAAATACTATAAACTCAAAACACGCCACAACAAACAGTACACCAACTTCAAATCCCTTATATCCTAGACCCGTTTGTTTATAAAATTTGTATTTATTAAAAAAAACAGTTTTGTCAAAATAATTCCCCTTTGATGACAATACATTTAGATGCCTTACTAGGGTTCGAACTAGACATACCACACCAGTGCCGGCATAATAAACAGATTTTCTTTATGTTATGAACACCATAAAATATGAGGGATTCTCACTATCCAGACTTAGCAAATGCCACAAACATGCTCACATATAATATTTTTAACTAGGAAATGATCATGCTCTTCTATTGATGTACAATTATTAACCACAACAATCCAAAATGCATGATTGTAGAGGCCAGAATCAACAACCACGATGAAACAATGGACACGGCTTGTCATGGAATGGACATCTCGAGTTCGTGCCCCTTCCAGGTCCCTCTGTTTGCTAAAACAATTCCCACATCAACTACAGCCTATATATATCTCACTACATGATCCTACATGTGTTTTGACAAATGCAGCTATAATTTTAACAAGGAAACTTAAATCACAAACAAAACCACAGACAATATGGACACACAAATAGATGCAAGCAATTTTCCTGCCATTCTTGACACCCACGAGAACAAATTTTCCTCAATTTTCATTACAATAAGCCTAATCGCACATGATAATTGAGATCCAATCGGTATGGTCTTAACCAACACGAAGATAAAAGCGATATTAATTAATCGCACATTAACCATCATAGACATTCAATAGGAGCGATTTCCATATTTTACGAGCCTAACCAAAATGAGACACATACATAGAAATTAACACCTAAACACACGAAACCTCCTATCGTGTTTTCTTTCTTACTACTCACGAATTCACAAGCAATGAGTGCCGCCAACACGCTAGCGGGGACGTAAGAATACATGACTTATTGAAACATGGAAGACATGCTACAACCGATATGAAGGGACGAAATCGTAAACCAAACTAAATGTAACCACACCACGTTATTCATTTGGCATAGCGATTATGCAGGCCACTACAGACACGGTGAGGACATGGCGTTACGGAATATATGGCAAGTCAACTAGTTTGACATAGAACACAACAAATGCCTAAAGGGCATAGAGTATACGACCCAGCATGTTTGGGCCTCAATAAACAGATCAACATATAACTTTAACGATGGCCAGCGTCATCTTCATGCCTCACAAATATGAATGAATAAATACACGTGTAATCACAAACAAACAGACAGTACTACGAAACGAACTGAGAGTAATTTGAGTTTACCTTCTCCGGACAGCGAACCGAGGCAGCGTATCAAGTCGCCGATCCACTCGGGGTTGCGATGCGATTTGAGGAACTGATGTTTGTCATTTTTTGCTCCTAATCCGAATTTCCTTTTAGATCCTGGAGATCGAGAGTCTTACAAAAGAAAGGGTTTGGGGTTTTCTATTCTTTGCTGATTTTTGCATGCCTGAACTGATGCCCAGATTTCGGGTTTCCTTTCCATAACCCCCCCCTCAATGTTCTGCCCCGACCCCCTCCTTTGAATGGTGAAAAGGCTCATTTTATAGTCTCAATCTCTTGTTCTAAACTTGGTAAACCTTCGATGGTAATTTTGAGCTGATTTGAAGGAGATTTGGACTGATTTTAGGGTGATTTACTGCCTGATTTGGAGAGATTACTGCCAGATTGGTATTAATGTCTTATATGATTTGTTAAGGTAATGGAAAAGGAGTGGGAGAAGGTAAGGGAGCCGGATTTTCAGCCGAAAATCCGGCGAGAATAACGGGTGATGGACGAAGGCGGCGATTGCAGAGTGAGATTTAGGTTTTTCTTTTGTTTCTCTCGGTTTTGTCGACAGGGACGGGGGTTAAAGGGCTGAGGGGGCTTTGGGCTCGCGGGTGTTGGGCTTTCGGGGTTGGGTATTAGTTTTTAGGTTAGTTTTTAATTAGGGAAGTGGGCTGCGTTTTGGATGGGCTGGGCGAATTAAAGGCTGGGTAGTTAGTATTTAATTAGGTATTGGGTATTAATTCTAGGTATTAGTTAGGTGGTTTTAATTTATTAGTTCTAGGCTTTTAATTAGTGATAAATTAATTAATTAATTGTGCTTAAATTATTTTAGGTGCTTTATTAGTCTAAATAATAAGTGCGGGTGTGTTATTTAATTAGTGTTTAATGTTTATAAAGTGAGGTCATTATTAAGACTCATTAAATAAAAATTAGAACTGCTTAATTCTGCTATTAATAAAACGCGTGTGCTATATTATTATTTTATGTATTTATTATTTATTATTAAATTGTTTATCTATGCATGTATTAATATTTTATTGCTGCATTTTATTATTTTAAAATTATTAAAAATTAGTGTAATTTTATAGTTAATGACTGGACGGGAGGGTCAAAATTGGGTGTCAACACTCTCAGAAGAACACAACCTTGGCCAGCCAATGCTGATGAAGGCGTCATTGTGTTGATGCTCCTGCTCTTGTGAATTAATGCTCTTGTAACCTAAGCTTAAGAAATAATTAGTGCATAACTGTTAAAAAAAATGATGAATATATGAAAAATATAATTATGCGAGTAGAGATGTCGTCTCTGTATGATGTATAGGCGCCCTTGCATAGAGGTGTCGTAATTGTGATGCTGAAATGACGCCCTTGCGTAGACGTGTCAAGACTGCGGATGCTGAAATATGGCCTTTTCCCGGACATGATGAATGCTGCGACTGTTGAGATGTCGTCATTGCATGGACTTGCTGAATGCTGCAACTACTGAGATGTCGTCATTGCCCGGAATTCTGCAACTGCTGAGATGTCGTTGCTTATGCGTTTTTGAACCGCATGGGTTGGAATGATGTCTTTGATTTGGATGTGATGCGTTTGTGAGCCGCAAGAGTTGCAATTATGTTGTTGCATAGACGATGTGAGTTTGTGGTCTGTATAGCCCAAGTGTGACTCTGTGACCGAGATGATGTGCTAGACCTCATTGTGGAATTTGAACTTTGATTGTTGTTGTATTTTCTGCTTCAGCTAATATGAGGAACTTGCGCTAAAAGAAAACTTGTGAGTTTGGGGGCGATTGATTCACGTTGACTTAGTAGCCCCGAATCTTGACGCTTGTATGTTCAGACCAATTAGGACATGTGACCCCTGCCTGGTTTCCTGCCTTGGCTAGCTGTTAATGAAAATATTTATCGTTTGTGACAAAGTGTGTATTTTATAAAAGTTTTTGTCGGATTGACTAAATGAACATCTTATCCAAAATTGTCCCAGTTTTAAACATACAAGGGTGCTTGGTCTAAAACGAGTCTTGTAGGGAATTGTTTATCTATCCTTCCAAAAGTGTGTATTTTGTTATTGCAAAACAAGTGGAGAAAATTTCTAATGGTGTGACCGAAGCCGATTTAGGCCGCCTACGTATCCCAACGAGGGAATCAGGTCATGACGTAGTTCATTACAAGTGAAGGGAGTTGTAATATTTTCTCATATGGGACCGAAGCCGAAGTGGCCGCCTACGTATCCCACCAAGGGAATCAGGTCATAACGTAGATCTAATTACAAAAGGACACAAAAATATATTAAACTAACTACATATTTTTTAGATTCTCGGAGGACCAAGATGGGGGTACAATTATATTCGTTCAAAATGTCTCCTTGTTCTGCGTCTCCGATGGCTGGGTCTTCAACGGGATCACCTCTATGCAGCGCATGTTTAGGCAAATGACTGATTCAGGGGTCGAACAATCTTCGGCAAGGGGTATTCCTTTTCCTTTGGCAATTGGTCGATGATTTAACCTTCTTCCCTTTTCAGGATGGCGTAATGGTCTCTTTCAGACTGCTCTCTTCATCTTCATTAATCATTTTCACATAGGCGTTTTCATGATCGAGAAAACGATTATTGTTTACATCTGAAGAAGCTTCTTTTAGTTGTATGACTCTTTCTTTGATTAGCTTCTCGATTTTGTCCTTGAGTGTATAACAATTTCCAGTTTCGTGTCTGATGGCTCCGGAGTGATATGCACCACGTTTAGTTTCATCATACCCTCTAGAATTTTGATTGGGGGTATTTCTATGAATTGGTCTCCGGAGTGATATGCACCACGTTTAGTTTCATCATACCCTCTGGAATTTTGATTGGGGGTATTTCTAGGAATTGGTTGGAATATTCTTGCGGTCTTCAACCACTCATATACCTGGGCTAGAGGTTCAACCAAAGGTGTATAGATTTTGGTTGGCCTTCTTTCGGCATTTTATGCGGGGTTTGGGTGTGTTTGGTGTACGGGTTCGTGACTGCGGTGAGTATGAGGGATTTGGATATTTAGTTGGGTATGGTAAACAGGGTATGGGGTAGTGCAGTGCTGATAATACGATTGTGGGTTTTGGGTGTCTTGGTTATAGTAAGAAGGTGGTGGACTTTGATGCACCGGGAACTGGTATGGCTTATGCTCCTGAATGACTATGACATGGGATGCTACTTCTCTCTTTCTTTGGGAGGTACCTCCGATTGAATCTGACTGCATTGCTCTGTTAGTTGTTTGTAGGGCTGTCAGGTTTGTAATCCTGCCTGTTTTGATGCCCTCTTCCATAAAGTCGCTCATTCTTACGACTTCTGCAAAACTTCGCCCGAACATTGATCATTCTCTTATAATATGTCACGTCTTTTAAGGACTGAACGAATAAGGTGGTCATTTCGATCTATGCCATTTGAGGTTGGACCTTTGTTGCTTCTGACCGCCACCTCATAGCATATTCTCTGAAAGTTTCTGTGGATTTCTTCTCCAACTTCATCAGATAAAATATATCTGGGACAGTGTCAGTGTTGAATTTGAACATGTCTACGAAATTCTGCGCCATTGCGCTCCAACTATACCTTCTTACTATAACCAAGACACCCAAAACCCACAACCGTATTATCAGCACTGCACTACCCCATACCTTGGTATGGCTTATGCTCCTGAATGACCATGACATGGGATGCTACTTCTCTCTTTCTTTGGGAGGTACCTCCGATTGAATCTGACTGCATTGCTCTGTTAGTTGCTTGTAGGGCTGTCAGGTTTGTAATCCTGCCTGTTTTGATGCCCTCTTCCATAAAGTCGCCCATTCTTATGACTTCTGCAAAACTTCGCCCGAATATTGATCATCCTCTCATAATATGTCGCGTCTTTTAAGGACTGAACGAACAAGGTGGTCATTTAGATCTATGCCATTGGAGGTTGGACCTTTGCTGCTTCTGACCGCCACCTCATAGCGTATTCCCTGAAAGTTTCTGTGGATTTCTTCTCCAACTTCATTAGATAAAATATATCTGGGACAGTGTCAGTGTTGAATTTGAACATGTCTACGAAATTCTGCGCCATTGCGCTCCAACTATACCATTTTCGTGGGTCTTGGCTTGTATACCAATCCAACGCTTCATCGGTTAGACTCCTGATGAATAATTTCATGATGATCGCTAGGTCTTTTCCAACTTCAACCAGTTTGTCACAGTATGACCTTAGATGGGCGCGGGGATTTCCTGTTCCATCGAACATGTCAAATTTTGGCACCTTGTACCCCATAGGCAATTCAACGTCGGGGTGCATGCACAAATCTTCATATTCTAACCCTTCATGCCCCTTATTTATCTGAATGCTTTTGAATGCCTCTTTCAGGCTACAGATTTCTTTTGCCACATTTTCATCAGCTCTAGATCGGGTTTGCCTCTCTATTTCCTCGTATTGGTCTGTCTCTTGGGGAAACACGGGCATAATAAGTGGCTGGGTTCGGCCGTATGTGCGAATGGCATATACTTCTTGTTAGGGTTGGCGATGTGTACCGGCTGCTTGTGTTGGGTGGTTTGGCGATTTGTACTGAGCGGGGTGATATAAGTAGGTGGAGGTTGGGACATGTATGTAGTGAATGGACCATTTTGGAGGTTGGCTTGCAGATTGATTGGGCGAGGGTTGATCTGGTGTGATCTAGTTTATTGCGGCCTTTGTGGAGAGTTTTGGGGAAGTGGAGGTTCAGGAGGTTTAAAGGCCTGTGGTACGGTTGCATCTGTCTTTTGTTCTGGGAGTGGCACGTTTAGGCTAATGGACATGTTTGTAAGATTTCGGAGCCTCTCCATTTCGGCCTGCATGGTTTCCATTTGCTGCAATATTTGGGCGAGGTATTGGTCTTGATCAGTAGTGTTTCTCCTATCCGAGACCTCTACTTCGCCTATACGAACAGAGATGAGTCCCAAGCCGGTTTATTCTGATGCCCCTGAATTAGTCATTTTATTGGATGATTGTGCTTTTGCTTTTGTGGAGATGTTTTGGCCAGTCAACGCGAATCAACCTTTTTGAGAATAAGCTAGGCAAAAATAATCTTTCTAAAAATGAAGCAAGCCAAGTTAGTATAACATGGATAAAAATTGCTTTAGATAGAGTTGCAAGAAAAACAATAGTAAGCAAATTGCATACAAATCAAATGTGCGCCCTAACATGCATGAGACCTCTCTTATGCCAGAGGTGGGCCTAAAAGCCAAATATGCAAAATTATGATAAACAAGTCCAAGCCATTGGAATGAGATGCTTCGGTTGGAAATAAAGCTAAAGTTTATTGAAATAATAACAACAATACGCCTAAGACTAAATTGTGTTTATAGTCATGTTACAGGAGTCATGATACAAATGCGAAAAAATGAATTTACGTTTTCCAACTTTGGCATATCACTTTTGGCTTGGATCCATTTATCATGATCATGCAACACATAATATGTTGATTTAGTCGTTGGGTTGTGAAACCCGTTGACCGGTTTGGTATTTTCTTAGTTGTGGAGACGATACCAAGGATCGACCCACCTAAGGTAGATGCATGCATGCCTTAAAAATGGTGGTATAGCTCTATCATAAGTTTCTAAGATTTGGCTTACTAGACGCAAGGTTCCCGAGCGGACAACTCGAGTGAGAAGGCTACGCGGCCACCGGATGGTCCGGACATTCCACGTATATGCCAACTCTCCTAAATTTGGGTTTTATGAAAGAAATTTGCTAATGCGCAAAGCGTACCTCGCGCGTGTGTGTGTGATAATGTGAAGGGAAGAAATATGAGCGGAATGTCAGTTTAAGGAAAGCAGTAAAAGAATATAACAATTAAAGCAATTACAAATAAGAAATAATTTAAAGCGCAAAATTAAATGCAAGCAAATAAAGCTAAATAATAAACACAGGTTTGCTATGGTTAAGAACCTGATTATCTCAGCAGATTCGTCATGCTGTCACGCCTTTTTTTTACCGCGACATTATTCAGCGAATCCTGCCTGTTTTAAAAAAATAAAAGTAACAGTGCTAAAAAAGTGTTAAAAGGGTTCGCGGAGTCGCCACCTAATTATTTGGGTAAATTAGGAAACCTAAATGTCAACTACGTAAAGTCAACACTAACTCCATTTAATGGTATGCTAAACTATGTGAGATTTTGGGCAATGATTCTTTATTAATCTAGAGAGAAGGGGTTAGGCACCCTCTCAGATCCACTAACTTGCGGTTGTCCATTCAAACCTAGGTCAATTATTTATGTTAGAGAAATGCATGTTTTGAAAACATAAAAGATGTTGCAAGTGTTTTATAAAAGGATGTATTTTGATAAAAGATTTATAAGACTAGTGCTATAAAAATACATGTAAAGTTTTAAAGTATGTATTTATATTATTTATAAAAAATGAATGATGCAAAGTTGATTGACTAAATGTATGTATTTACTTGCTAAATTGATTTTTTTTATTAAGATAAGTATGACATGATATACAAAATGCTCAATTTTGCAATTGATAATAAGGAGATGAGTTTTATTATGAAAATAAATTATCTATATAATATCAATAAAAGTTTATGAAAAAATTAATTTCTTTTGTTATGCATTAATTTCATGATTAGATATGCAAATTAAATTGTGTGGCAAAAATTTAGACATGCATGACAAGCCTAAACTAAATAAGCTAGGGAAAAACTTCTAATGTCAAACTACCTCCTAATTTATCAACTCAAAGTTTAATTATTCTTAATGCTCTACTGGTTAGTGTAGCGTTAGACAATTAATTTACAACAAATGAATGGGGGCGGGGTAGGATATCAATAAAGATGACTCGAAGGATGACGATGTCATTCCTCCTGTAGTTTTGGGATTTCCGATGCGGATGTGGCGATAAGCATGGACATGTATCTTCATTTGATGAGAGTCATGATGAGACTCGTAGAGAGACTCTTCATTTGCTTCGATGCATTTCATGTAAAATATAAAAAAAAAGAATTAGTATCTGTCCAAATTTATCAAAAGGGAAAAGGGTCATATATACCCTAAAACTTTGGTAAAAGAATCATATATACCCTTTTTCAAAGTATGGGATCATATATACCCTAAAATTTGGTAAAAGATCATATATACCCTTTTTAACGGATTGGACACGTGGCTGCCATGTGGCTGCCACGTCACTGGCGACCAGACAGCTTCGCTGCTACAGTAACGCCGCCACGCTTCCAAGCCTTTTCCGGCCACCACATAGCTCCATTAGATACGAGACTTACACCATTAGACTCGTCTCATCAAGCCCGTCATTTTCATACTAACCACTCCCGTCAATTTCAACGTTTTCACTGTCAATTTCGCGATCGAATGGACGGCTGAAGCTTCAAGCAGCTCCAATGGTGAAATTCGAATTAAGATGAATTGAGACATGGGGTTGGTTGTAAAATGTAGCCAAGACCAAGGCAAACACAGTGACATCACCCACAGGCATCGAGGTTACCTGAGCTGGCCGGAATTTTCCAAAATACAGCCAAAATTTTGAATTAGTCGACCTGAAGTTTGGGAACAAATTGAAGCACGGGGTTTAGTGATTATTGTAGCACTGATGACGACGAGTTTAATGGTGTAAGCCTCGACAGTCGACTGAACCCCAGTTGGCCGAAAAAATGATCGGCGTCGGTAGGGTTCGCCGAAGTTCGATTTGGGCTAAGTTGCTGAAGAGGACGAATCGATCTATGGAGTTGGTATGAAAATGACGGGAAGATGATGGTGGTCACAACGGTGTAACCCAATCTCGTCGATTCTATCGGAGTACGCCGTAAATTGAGAAAAACCGACAGGGGTATTTCCATCCATAACTTCGATAGCGAAATTGACAGTGAAAATGTTGAAATTGACGGGAGTGGTTAGTATGGAAATGACGGGCTTGATAAGACGAGTCTAATGGTGTAAGTCTCGTATCCAATTGAGCTCTGTGGTGGCCGGAAAAGGCTTGGAACCGCGGCGGCGCTGTCTGGTCGTCGGTGACGTGGCAGCCACGTGGAAGCCACATGTCCAATCCGTTAAAAAAGATATATATAATCCTTTTACCAAAGTTTTAGGGTATATATGACCCTATACTTTGACAAGGGATATATATGATTCTTTTACAAAAGTTTTAGGGTATATACGACCATTTTCCCTTATCAAAATAACATTAGACAAAATACTCCTATAAAGTTGAACATATACAAAAACATACCAACATCACACTTTATCAAATAACAAATTGACATCAAGTTTAAAGATGTGTAATTACTGCATTTCGGCAATTCAAAGAGCAAACAGTCCCAATATTGGTATAAACCCATACATTCAAATTATTATTAGACAAGCATACGAACCCATACTGGGTATACCCTAGGATGACTGATATACACAGTGTTTATATGTTATACCTAAGTGTTATATCTACGCATACAACTCTTGCAGCCACTGGATACACACATAATTGAGATAGTTGCATTAGATCTAGTAGGAATGCTTACTCTATTTTTTTTATAAACACAGATTCTTAGGCCTAGTCTTCAAGTTCAACACACAGCACCATGTTTCATATCCCGTTTTTGGTTCTTATATAGTCATTAGAGGGATTAATTTAGTTTTTAACTTCAAGAATTAACTCATATCTAACTGCTTTACATGATGAACAATTTAATATACATGAAACGATTACTATAACACTTACAATGATCATGAACGTACGTAACAAAACTCAGTCGATCCCATAAACTCAAACAAGAACTACTCTATTCAGTCACACAACAAATGCTTAGCAAAACACATTAACAATCACAGTCGCGACTATTAATAGCAATTAGTATTAACTAAGCATGTTCAACAATTAATTTAATAAGCATAAGCAGCTATTAATATTGACTTAATACATGTTTAACCAGTCGTACAGAGAGACACATTGCACACACTGATATCAAACGAATTTAAGACTGAAAGGTAATGATTTTACCTTCCCCGGACAGCGAACCGAGGCAGCGTATCAAGTCGTCGATCCACTCGGAATTTTGTTGATATGCGATTTGAAAGGGAATGAAGTTTTGATTTGATCTTGCTTTTAACCAAATTCAGTTTTAGACTATGGAGACCGAGAATATGCAAAAGAAAGGGTTTCGGGTTCTTTTTCTGTTCTTTGCTTTTCTAACTGGTGGATGAAGCGTAAGGGTTTAAGATATTTCTTTCTGTTCTTTCTCTTTTTCCTTGGGTCTTTTTACTAATTTTTTGACTTGTTCCCTTGACCGATTGATCGCTCGATTGACTGATATTCGATGGGATGATTGATGTTCGAAGGGTTCACTGCTGTTTTTCTGGATCCCCTTTGCATGTGTAAAAAATCGGTATTTATAGCTCGATTTCAGTAGGGTTTTTTTGGTAAGTTTTTGGTATGATTTTGAACTGTTTTTCTTGTGTTTTGGTGCTGATTTGAGCGTATTGTTGGAATGATTTGGGTAAGATTTTTTATGGTAAGATTCGGTTATGGCAACCCCCGATTTGGGATTGATTCGAAGGATTTTACACGGTTTTGGAGCAAGATTTTGGGTGTTTATTTTAGTAGATGTTGGGATGATTGTGTAAGGTAAGTTTATGGGGTGGTATGGGTTGGCGATTTGGGAGGAGAGTGCGGTGGTTTAGGGAATGGAGTATTAGGGATTTTTGTTTCCTTTTTAGGCTTAGCGTTTTAGGCTTTTGTGAAGAGGATGTTTGGATGAGATGAATGCATTTGGGCTTAGGGGGTATTGGGCTTGCAATTTCAGATTTTTATTTTTGGCTAGGGGTCACTTTATTTTACTGAAAAGGAGACAAATGATTGAGCTTGGGTTTAGAATTAAGTATGGGTAGATATTAAGGGGTTTAGTTGTTTTAGTTGGAAATTAAAAATGGGGTTTAAATTATAAATAATATTTATACAATTATTTTGAGTATTATTAAAAATTTGGGAGAGGGACAAAATTGGGTGTCAACAACATTTAAGGCCTTTTCGTTGAAGCTTTCATTGTTGGTTTCTTCCACAGTCAATTCGGATTCAGGTTTAACAAGTATATTACCTTCCTCATCCGGTGGTAGTATTGGAACAACATAACCATTGGTGATAGGTCTCCATGCCCTAACATCAATCGATTTGATATTAGAGTGTAGGTGAATCTTCCAATAGACATAGTTTGAACCATCTAAAATAGGAAGTCTACCAATTGTTCGATTAGCCGGATCCATAGTTGTAAAAAACATGACCAAACACTTATTGTGTTAAGTGTTGGCTCTGATACCACTTGTTGGGTCCCAGGGGTATACTATGCAACAATAAAAAATAATCTGCAAGTAAAATAAATTGAATGCTAATACAATTTGCGAATGTCCGCGATAATGCCGTCTGTCACAAGTGACAACACTTCGATAAAACAGAAAAATCTTTAAGAATAAATGTAGCGGAAAAATAAAGAACACAAAGGTTTAATATTTACATAAATATAACCTATGACGGCCAGTGACCGATAATATTGTATATATTTATATACAATTGAATAAATTCTTTCTTTTACAATATTACAAAATAATACAAAAAATAATTAAAAGTAGAAGTTGCAGATGACTTCTGTCTGAAAAATCTACCTAAATAGACATAAACAACATCTCATTACAATTGCTTCAATAAAGAACAAATCTAGAATCTGGGCATCAATTATAATGTTGGACAGAATGTTGTCGACACGCTCATGCAACACTTGTGATCCAGTTTTCTGACGAATATATCGGAGAGCTCTCTTGATATTTTTTCTAACTTTTCTGGATATCGATTCACTGAAGGAGCCTCTCTATTTATAGTATAAGGTCTTCCTTGAAATGTTCATTGAATCGTTGTAGAGGTTGAGAGAAAGATGGACATCCAATAGGGTTTGTTAGAGAAGATTATGGATCAGCAAGATCCTCTAACTTCTTGGACTTGTTCTCCAATCTTAACAACAACTTTGACTTGTTCTTCCCACGTTTTTCATCAGCTCCAAATCACCTTGCCAAGTCACTTTACCACGAGGTAAAATTCCACGGAAATTGCTTCAGTCGTGAAGTAAGGCAAAACTGTTTTACAGAATGTTGGTTCGAATGTCGTGACATTTGTTCTAACATTTCTGAATTTTAACTTAATAACGATATGTTAGGGCAAAATGTCACAACACCAAACCCAACATTAACAAAAATTAATTAATAAACTCTAGGGCCATCGAAAAATTCATTTATTTTGGATAAATAATGCAGGTGTCAACTTTCTAATAGAAAAATCTTTAAAATGAAGCAGTTCACAGAGTTAAATATCAGAAAACATGTTCAGGTCTAGAAATAACGAATCTCTCAGTATTGTCACATTTGACAAAAAATAGTGTCATGTTCTTTGCACAATAAGAGAACCATTTGTACTGCATGAGAGAAGACGTGTTTAATTTGTAGACCTAGCTAAAACAATTTTTTTTTTAAAAACATATCATTTTTTATAATCTAAATTTTTGCATAAGACAGTTCAGTGAGAGTTAGGGGATCATTCCCACGGTTTCGGATATACTAGTTTTATTGTTGAAATATCTTTAGATTATAGAAATGCTGGGTTCAACATGATTGAAAGGCACTTACGAGGCTATTTTCGTAAATTCACTTAAAATGGAGTAACGTGATTGGGTTAAAGAAAATCGTACCGTAACTATTTTCATGCCTTTGACCAAATTACCATTTTGCGAGGAGGAGGAGGCACGGTCTAACGTGAAAGTTAAACTTCTTTTATCTCCTTTTGAATACATGACATTAATATCCGAAAATCATTCTTCAATTAAAGTCAATTAAATGACAATAATGGTTTCTTAATGAGCCATATTCGAAATGGGTTCGCACTGGGCTCCTTCGGTTTTTCACCCAGTGTCACCTAATTCAGTCATTATCTGGTCTTATTTGGACATCCGGACTTGTCTTGGTGCAACTCTTATCTATGCGAATTTATGTCGCCTCCCTCAAACTCCATATATACCTAAATCTAGCCACGTATCGTGACGGTTTTCACCGTATACGGTTACATTTCACAAATTTCTCTACTAAATGATTTTTTCAAAAGTCGGCAGGAAGAGGCAACTTTTATTCTACACTGAATAAAAGAGGAACTCAAGCTTCGACACACCTTCACATAGTTCCTGTGTTGAGAGTGAACCCGTGGTAATCCCAACATGTAAGACAATAAGATAATCAGCCTGATTGAGACACGAATCCAACAATCTTCCTTGTTTCTTACATCAACATATCCACTCTTATTATCTGCATGTATGTGCTCAATGCACAAATTTTTCAACTTCTACTCATAGTTCTCCGCCTTCTCAGGGCGCAAATTCAGTGAATAATTCAGAGCAAAACCTCATATAAATCGCAGGTAAAGGAACATAGTTTAAAATGCAAAGAAATATTACAATACTCTCGGAACGTAATAACCATAGGATATAATCACATAGATCATGTGCGTTCTATTGGAAAATATTACAATACTCACTGAACGTAAGGATATTATCACACAGATCATGTGCGTTCTATTGGGAGCTATGTAAAGCTACTTTTAAAGTTGACAGACTTGCAGTTGATGTTTTTGTGGCAAGGAGTTATTCTGAGATTCTACCACAATAAATGACTACTATTTCTGAACCTTGACACTTCTAAGAGCAGATGTATAAAGCACACATCTTTAACATGCTATAATAGTGGCAATTTTATATTCGCCATCAGTAACCTTCCTTTTGGATATATGACTGCATTTGAGAAGATATTTTACTTGAAAACCACATACTGTTAGAATATTCAGTAATTAATACTCATTAATAGAGTAATATTGTATATTGATGTAGTATCTCATTCTATATGATAGGTAGTTTAATATAGGAATATTCTTAGGATTTGAATAGGTAAGAATTACTCTTTCTATTCAATGTAAATGATGTATATATTCTTACCTTATGCAACAAAGTCATTTGAGGAAAATATTTAAAAAGTCTTACATGATATCAAGAGTTAAAGGAAAAAGATCCAAAAATATTTTCTCTTTTGTTTCAAATTCGGTCCCCTTTCTCCTCCAACATTGTTGTGACCGATTTTTTTTGTTATTTTTTCACCATTGTTGATTATACTCCATCAACACCAACCATGCCTGAATCCAAATCTTCTTTTCACCCGACCCTTGTTGTTTCCAATATCAAAACACATGTTTCCGTCAAACTAGAAATGAAAATCGTTCATTATGCAATATGGGCGAAATTATTCAAGATATGTTGTAGGGCTCACAAAGTTCTTCATCATATAATTCCTCCAAAAGATAACAAGGGGAAAGAACCACCATCGGATGCAGAGAAAGAATTGTGGGATACCCTTGATGCCACAATTCTTGGTTGGATTTATGCAACAATCTCCACTGACTTGTTGCATACAATAATGGAGACAGATTCAACAACCATGGCGGCCTGGGAACGCTTGAGGTATATCTTTCAAGATAACCAAAACTCTCGCGATGTTACTTTGGAGCAGGAATTCTCTACAATCGACATGGCGGATTTCCCGAATGTTTTGGCATACTGTCAACGCCTCAAAGTGTTAGCGGATCAACTACGAAACGTTGGTTCACCAGTTACTAATAACTGGTTGGTTCTGCAATTGATCGTGGGTCTCACCGCTGCATATAGTGGTGTGGGAACCCTCATCCGTCAAATTAACCCACTACCAAAATTATATCAAGCAAGATCCATGCTTGTGCTTGAAGAGTCGGGCTTGGTGAAAAAGGCGTCAACCACTTCCAATTCCGCTATGATTGCCACTTCTTCTAATGAGGGTACTTTTTATGACCCTTCTCAACAAAATAAGGGACAAAAATGACGGAATAATAATAAAAATAAGGACGGAAATCGCGAAAATAATAAAAATGGAGGTCACCGGAATTCAGGTGGCGGAGGAAATGACGGCACCACCAACAACGGGCGACGATGGCGGCGAGAATGGTGGACAATGGCGGAAGGTGGGGCAGAGGCGGGCACAGAAATAGCCTTGGCTGCGCGGCGGCCACATCCCAGCGGTAGCGGCAAGACCACCACAGAGGCCCACTGGCCAGGCCCAAACTTACCCATCTTGCGGCGGATTTCTAGACCGTTTGACGAGCCCGGCAGCCCATTTCGTTGGAGTGCATCTCGCCGAGTAATAACATTAGGCCCATGCCGACCCAGTGGCATGAGGCTCATTCGACGGTAACCAAGCCCACGGATATTGAGTCCTCTATGCACACTCTTGGACTCAATCCACCGGATTCAAATTGGTATATGGACTCCGGCGCGGCGTCTCATATGACGTCAAACCAAGGTATTCTCTCACCCTATTTTAATTCGAGCAATGATAATGGTATAATTATCGGAAATGGTCATTCTATTTCAATGAAAGTGTACTGTTCTAGCAAATAGTTGCCACCACACCCACTACTACTTTTAAAAAATGTTCTCCATGCTCTCAAACTAATCAAAAACTTGGTATCCGTGAGAAAGTTTACAACTGATAATTGGGAATCTGTTCGTTTTGACCCGTTTGGTTTTTTCGTGCATGATTTTTAGACGGGGAAGCTCCTCATGAGATGTGATAGCAAAGGGGAACTCTATCCATACGTTTACCAAATCACCAGTCTAAGCATCCATCCACTTTTGCAGCCTTGGCACCATCCTTATGGCATGAACGGTTGGAACACCCGGGAGAGTCTGTTTTGACCTCTCTTAAACATAATAACTTTATTTCTTGTACCCAAACATGAACTTTAAATAAGTGTCATGCTTGTGCACTTGGGAAACATATTAAACAGCCATTTTTGTCTTCTACTTCGTGCACTTTTATGTCATTTGACATCTTACATTGTGATATTTGATAGGTATTATTTGCTTATCCTTGATGATTATTCTAATTATTTGTGGACATTTCCTTTATCAAAGAAATCATAAGTGTTTTTCACATTTCTCACCTTTAGAGCATTCATCAAAACTCAATTTGAACGGGAGATTAAAACTATACAATGTGACAATGGGAGAGAATTTGACAATAACCAATTTTAAAATTTTTCAAAACAAATGGTTTAAATTTTTGTTTATCCTGTCCTCACACTTCATCACAAAATGGGAAGACGGAACGCAAAATTAGAACCACAAACAACATTGTTCGGACATCTCTTGATCATGCATCCCTACCTCCCATATTTTGGCATCATGCACTCCAAATGACCACATACTTGTTGAACATTCTTCCTCATAAAAACATGACCTACCAAGCTCCACTAAAAATATTTTATTTGCGTGAGTCATCATATCTTCATCTAAGGGTGTTTGGTTGTCTTTGCTATCCTTTCTTCTCGTCCATACACAATCACCAAACTCCAACCCCGGTCCACTCCTTGTGTCTTCTTGGGATATCCTACCAATCAACGTGGTTACAAATGCTATGATATTTCTTCAAATAGAATAATTGTCAGTCGTCACATAATTTTTAATGAAGCGGTTTTTCCCTTTGCTAAGATCCATGAAACCGGAACTACTACTTATGATTTTTTAGATGATGATAAGCTCTCGTATTTAACACATTTTCTCCACAGATCGGTCCCCACAAGTAATACCTCAACTATTGGGCCCACTCACCCATCCCCAACCTCGGGCAGTTTCTCAGATGGACCCACTCAACAGCCTCAAATCGTCCAACACGGCTGAACCGCCCAGGCGATCGGCTGCTCGCGGCGATTTCGTCGGTGGTCCCATCCAGTGGACAATTAGGCCAGTCCACTGTTCACAGCCCAGTCCCCATTCCAGTTTACCCATCCAGTGGCGTCCAGCCCGCTGGATTGGCCCAAAGCTCCCAAATTCCGCACTTGACCAGTGGCGTCCAGTCTACTGGCCCATCAACCCATCCGGTCACCCGTAGTCAACATGGTATTGTTAAACACAATACCAAATACAGCCTTCACACTCAGGTCTTCAAATCACCTTTGCCTTATAACCCAGTGTCTGCTCTAAAAAATCCGAATTGGAAAATGGCCATGGATGATGAATATCATGCTCTAATTAAAAATAAGACATGGGATTTAGTACATCGTCCATCTAACGCTAATATTATTCGGTCTATGTGGATTTTTAGCCATAAAGAAAAATCTGATGGATCTTTGAGCGGCATAAGGTCGTCTTGTAGATGATGGGAAGACCCAGCAGGTTGGAATCGATTGTGGGGAGACGTTCAGTCCAGTGGTCAAACCAGCTACCATCAGAACAGTTCTAAGTCTGTCACTCTCAAAATGATGGACACTTCATCAACTTGATGTCAAAAATGTCTTTCTTCATGGTAACCTGAATGAGAAAGTTTACATGCACCAACCTTTGGGATACATAGATCCTACATATCCCAATCATATGTGTTTGCTAAACAAATCATTCTATGGTCTCAAACAGGCTCCCAGGGCTTGGTATAAGCGGTTTGCAGATTTTGTGTCATAAATGGATTTTACTCACAGCCGTTCCAACAATTCTCTATTTATTTATCGTCAGGGTAATAATACTGCTTATCTGATATCATTCTTACAACATCTTCAGACTCTCTCCGCAAGAGTATCATGTCTCAACTTGATTCAGAATTTGTTATGAAAGATCTTGATCTACTACACTACTTTCTAGGAATTGTTGTGACACGACATGCAGGTGTGTTATTTCTCTCCCAAAAGAAGTATGCATCTGAAATTGTGGAATTGGCTGGTATGTCCTCATGCAAACCTTCGGCAACTATGGTGGACACAAAGTCAAAGTTGAGTGCTATCTCTAGCAAACTCTTTGCTGATCCTACATTATACCGCAGCCTAGCTGGAGCTTTGTAGTATCTCACATTCACCAAGCCGGATATTACCTACGCAGTGCAACAAGTGTGCCTATTCATGCATAATTCGATGGAAGAACATATGCATTCCCTCAAACGCATTGTGCGGTATATTCAGGGCACGCTGGAGTATGAATTACATCTTTAGCCATCTTCCATCTCCAAACTTGTTACTTACACAGATGCAGACTGGGCAGGCTTTCCGGACACCAGACGTTCCACCTCCGATTATTGCGTCTTCCTCGGTGATAATTTGATCTCATGGTCTTCTAAAAGGCAAGCACAGTACCACGCTCAAGTGCTGAAGCTGAATACCGTGCGGTTGCCAATGTTGTATCTGACTCATGCTCGATTCAGAATCTTTTACTTGAGCTTCATTGCCCCATTCCGACGGCTACTATGGTATACTGTGATAACATTAGTGCAATCTATCTCTCAGGAAATACAATCCATCATCAACGCACTAAACATATTGAGTTAGATATCTATTTTGTCCGTAAAAAAGTGACTCGCGGACAAGTGTGAGTGTTACATGTTCCGACGCGACATCAGATTGTCGATATCTTCACAAAAGGACTTCTGTTAATACTATTTGAAGAATTTCGGAATAGTCTCAGCATACGCTACCCTCCAGCTTCGACTGCGGGGGAGTGTTAGAATATTCTGTAATTAATACCCATTAATAGAGTAATATTGTGTATTGATGTAGTATCTCATTCTATATGGTAGGTAGTTTAATGTAGGAATATTCTTAGGATTTGAATAGGCAAGAATTACTCTTCCTATTCAATGTAAATGATGTATTTATTTTTACCTTAGACAACAAAGTCATTTAAGGAAAATATTTCAAAAGTCTTGAGCATAGTACAAAAAGAATGGAGTAACAATTCAAAAGATCGAAAAATAGCACATAAATTGCATACCCCTCGCTGCTTGTTATCTCTCTGGACCCATATTATTGGCACAAGGACATTTACATCACACTGCAAAAAAATGAAGAATCGGTAATAGATAACTTCAACCAAAAAGATGCAGAAATATGAAAAATGCACCAATTTAAAGTGCTAGTGGCAATCATACATGTGAAGAAATTGAAAACAAAAATGTAATTTACTCTGTAGTTTATGATCTTAGGGAGTTTCCTGAACAAACCTCCAAGCTTGGACATGTAATCTTCCCGTTCTTTTCCTTAACTTGACAGATTCATTCAATTGAACCCATATTCAAAAGAAAACTCAAATTAAACTCCACAACCAACTAAGTAATTTAATGATAACTATGCAACAAATAAACAGATTGTTCAACTTATTTTTGATTGGTACATCTTGGTCAACATTTACATGGATTCTAAAACTCATCGAGAGTTGGACTTAATATGTGGATTCTTCATAACAGTGGAGAAAATGCGAGACTGCATATTCTTTTATTACAGTACATATTCTTTTATTACCGTGCATATATTCAACAGAAAAGGTTCAAATATGTCATCGAACTATCGAAAATGACTCATTTATGTCATGTGTCAATAGTTTGGCTCATTTATGTCATAACCGTTATAACAATGGATCATTCATGCCATTTTTCATTAACACTGATTTTACAATACCAAATATACACGTGACATGTTGTATTGTCTCGAACCGAAGCAGATATGGGCTCTTTATGACGAGGAAGATGGTATGCCTCGCTTGTATTGTCTGATCCAAGAAGTCATCTTTGTGAATCTATTCAAGATTCACATGAGCTACTTAAATTTGAAATCAGACAATGAATTTGGACTATTAATTTGGGTGGATCAGGAGCGGACCCACGTCAATTAGAGGTCTACGTTGTTTAACTAAATTGTGAGTTGCGATGGTGGTTACAAGGAAATGGGAAGAAAGTATCAACAATAAGAATTACAATCTGAAAATAAGAACAAGAGAGAACTACTACAAAGATTTGTTGAGTCGGGTGTTAGCACCCCGTCCTTAAGACAATATTGCTCCGTATAAATCCTTTAACGGTGTTTGACAACTTGTCTCCCAAGATAAGACATCAACAAACAATTGAGCAAAGGAAACTCAAATGTCTACTAAAAAGAAGAACATTTTGAGTGTGTAGAAGAAAGCTAGAGAGGAAGAGATATTCAGAAAAGTCAGATTTCAAGTGTGTTCTTCAAATGAGTCAAAAGCCTCAATTTATAGTGTGATGGAGATGAATTTCCATCTAGCCAAGTAATGACCTTCAATGGCCATGTAATGACACTTATTGTGGGGTTATAATTCAGCCAAATAATGACTGAATTCATGTGCCAAGTAATTGAGTGTTAAAGTATATTGGGCCATTCGGTAGTGCAGCCCAGACGTGGGACCTTTTTTCCTTTCCTTTTCGTTTGTATATTTGTAAATATTAGACTTAGGTTTGTACCTTAATTAGTAGTGTAATATTACCATAATTGTAAAGTTAGTATTCTTATAAAATAGGAATTCCTAGGTAGAATAGGAAGGTGATCTTCCTTGTAACTTGTATATATATGTCTTTCATTATTAAGAATAATCAAGGGATTATTTCTTTCAAGCTATCAAGAGTCTAGGTTCTCTTTACCTTGATTCCGCTCTACAAAATTTCCTCTCTATTCTATTCGAAATTTTGCCCTAAATTCTCGATTTTTTTGTGTTCTTCCTCTTTCACAAAAACCGAGTATCTTCTCTTCCTTTTCCTTTCTCACAAATTTCCTTCTCTGAATCTTATTGTTCTATTCTCTATGACTGATAAGAACACTTTTCACCCTGCCCTCACAGTTTCTAATATCAAGAGTGTTCTTCCTATCGTTCTTGACCTAGAAAACGTTCAATATGGAACGTGGGCGGAATTATTTAAGATTCATGTTTTGGCACATAAAGTCCTCCACCACATCATTCCTCCAACTCCTCCAAAGGGGGGGTGATGCGACGTCTACTTCTACGACGGTTGTGCCCACTAAAGAAACAAATACACAATTATGGGTCATGCTTGATGCTAAGGTTCTTCAGTGGATTTATGCCACTATCTCCTTGGATATTTTACAGACGATTATGGAACCCAACTCCACAGCTATGGAAGTGTGGGATCGATTGCGAGACATATTCCAAGATAACAGTCATTCTCGAATTGTTATCATTGAGCAGGATTTTCTCAGGTTTCTATGGCGAATTTTTCAAACGTTTCTTCGTATTGCAAACACCTCAAGAACTTGGCAGACCAACTCAGCAACGTGGGTTCTTCTGTTTCTAATAGTCGTCTAGTTCTTGGATAGGTTGCGGGGCTCGAGGCCTATCTGGTGTTGCTTCAGTTATTCGACAGAGTAACCCCTTGCCAGGATTTTATCAAATCCGTTCTAT
This sequence comes from Przewalskia tangutica, assembly GCA_029844215.1. NCBI lineage: Eukaryota > Viridiplantae > Streptophyta > Magnoliopsida > Solanales > Solanaceae > Przewalskia > Przewalskia tangutica. The sequence continues at coordinate 46,451,156 of CM056727.1, read as the reverse complement.
GCTTACTTTGGAAGAAATCGGATTGGCTAAGAAAGTGGCTATTGGGGCCAACTATATCGTCATAATGACAGCTTCCAATTTTACTCCTTCAAATCCAACCAACGTGCCCAAAATCACAATAACGGGGTTGGTAAGAAGGGCCAAAATCGAAAAAATAATGGCAAAAATCGTGGCGGTAACAATGGGGGCAACCGTCAGCAGCAGCAGCAGTCCTGGAGCCCACAGGGGCAACATGGTAGTGGGTCCAGGCACCTTACAGCGCTGCGGCGCAGTTTTACAGCACCGCGATGTCTCAGTATCAGCCGGTGCAAGCACCGATCAGCGTCTTTCGGTCGAATCGAGTTTGAGACGGCGTATGGCGACCCGGTTGTCGGTATACTTGGGCCTCGCCCCCATCAGGCCCAACACATAGTGGGGCCCACCCAGACTGACATTGAAGCAGTGATGCATACGCTTGGCTTGGCTCAACCGGACCCTAATTGGTATATGGACATTGGCGCCACTACCCACATGACATCCGATCAAGGTACTCTCTCGTCTTATTCCAATTTGAGCACTAATCGTGGTATAACTGTTGATAATGGAAATTCTATTCCAATTAAGGGTTATGGTCATAAAACTTTGTCCCCTCCTCATCCACCACTTGTCCTGAAACATACCCTTCATGCCCCAAAATTGATTAAAATTTGGTGTATGTCCGTAAATTCACCACAGATAATTGAGTTTCTATTAATTTTGATCCATTTGGGTTTTCTGTGAAGGATTTCAAAATGGGGAGTCATCTCATGAGATGTGACAGTAGGGGGATCTTTATCCAATCACACCGAGTCTCAGCATCTCGCGTCAAGCTATGTCATCCATTTTTGCAGCTCTTGCTCCTTCCTTGTGGCATGCTCGTCTAGGTCATCCGGAGTCGTCTATTTTATCTTCTTTAGATAGACATAAGTTTATTTCTTGTAAGAGTACACGTAGTACTCCACTTTGTCAATCATGTGCTTTGGGAAAAATTATTAAATTACCATTTGTAGCTTCGAATTCTAATACTTCAATGCCATTTGAAATTATTCAGAGTGATTTATGGACATCTCCGGTTCTCAGTTCTATGGGTCATCGTTATTATGTTTTATTCTTAGATGACTATTCTAAATATTTATGGACGTTTTCAATTACGAAAAAATCTCAAGTTTTTTCCATTTTCATAAAATTTAGAGCTTTCATAAGAACACAATTCGAACGGGAAATCAAAAGCATCCAATGTGATAATGACAAAGAGTATGACAATGGGGAATTTAGGGAGTTTTGTTCTCAAAATTGGATAAATTTCATTTTTCTTGTCCTCATACGTCTTCACAAAATGGGAAAGCTGAGCGAAAAATTCGTACTATTAATAATATTGTTCGTACTTTATTGGTTTATTCTTCCGTTCATCCATTATTTTGGCATCATGCACTACAAATGGCTACCGATCTCCTAAATATTCTTCCCTCTAAAGGTTTGACATATTCATTCCCTCTCAAAGTGTTATACAATAAGACTCCGTCATATTTTCATCTTAGAGTTTTCGTATGCTTATGGTATCCACTGTTTCCATCCACTATGATCAATAAACTTCAGACACGTTCTACTCCTTGTGTGTTTTGGGTTTTCCGTCAAATCACCGTGGTTATAAATGCTTTGATTTGTCCTTTAAATGAATCATCATTAGTCGTCATGTTCTCTTTGATGAATCTTAATTTTCCTTTTCTAAAGTAGAAACACCCGGGCCTAGTACTTATGATTTTTTGGATGAGGATGTCTCCCCCTATGTTCCCCATCATTTTTACGATTTGTCCGAAAAAACGCCGTCAGCGCCGCGACCCTGCACAGATAGCATCGCTGCGCCTCCGACGATACTTCCAGAAATTCCCAAAAATTCCCAAAATTCACCCAATCCAGCCCAGAGTCATGGTCTAGTCACTCGCAATCAACGGTGTATTTTAAACCAAAGAGACATTTTAATTTAAATTCTAATGTTCTTATCTCTCTTACCCTGTAATCATGTTTCTGCCTTAAATGACCCTAATTGGAAAATTATCATGACCGAGGAATATAATGATCTTATTGATAATAAGATGTGGGAGTTGGTACCCCGTCCTTCTGGTGTTAATATTATTCGGTCTATGTGGATTTTTATTCATAAGGAAAATTTTGATGGTTCATTTGCAAGGCATAAGGCTAGACTTGTAGGTGATGGTAAGACTCAGCAGGTTGGTTTGGATTGTGGTGAGACATTTAGCCCAGTGGTCAAGACGGCTACCATTCACACAATGCTCAGCTTGGATTTTTCAAAATCATGACCCATTCATCAGCTAGATATGAATAATGATTTCCTACATGGTGATCATCAGGAGACAATGTATATGCATCAACCTTTGGGGTTTAGGGATAATAGATATCCTAATCATGTCTGTCTATTGAAGAAGCCCTTATATGGACTTAAGCAGTCTCCACGGTTTGGTATAAGAGGTTTGCTGATTTTGTTTTGACTATGGGTTTTGCTCATAGCAGGTCTGATAATTTATTGTTCATATATCGTCGGGGTTCTTCCATGACTTATATATTGTTATATGTGGATGATATTATCTTGATTGCCTCTTCTGATGCTTTGAGAAAGTCTATTATGACAATGCTCAGTTCTGAGTTTGCCATGAAAGACTTGGGCCCCTTGAGCTATTTTTTGGGAATTGCAGTCACTCGTCATGCGGGTGGATTATTCTTAACACAGAGAAAGTATGCAGCAGAGATAATTGAGAGGGCTGGGATGTCATCTTGTAAGTCCACTTCTACTCCAGTTGATACTAAACACAAGTTGGGTGCTGCAGCTGGCTCTCTGTAAGATCTGACCCGCTATCGTAGTCTTGCAGGCGCCCTTCAGTATCTTACGTTCACGCGACCAGACATTACATATGCAGTCTAGCAGGTGTGTTTATTTATGCATTATCCCAGAGTTGAACATATGAATGCGCTCAAACGCATTCTTAGGTACATTCAGGGAATACTTGATTATGGTTTGCATTTGTACCATTCATCGACGTCTACACTTTTCTCATATACAGATGCTGATTGGGGTGGTTGTCCTGACACCAGATGGTCTACGTCTGGCTATTGTATGTTTTTGGGTAATAACTTAGTCTCATGGTCTGCCAAGCGTCAATTTACGCTTTCACGTTCAAGTGCAGAGGCCGAGTATCGAGGGGTAGACAATGTGATTTCCGAGTCATGTTGGTTACGAAATCTACTTTTAGAGTTTCATTGTCCTATTGAAAAGGCTACATTGGTATATTGTGATAATATAAGTGTCATCTACCTTTCTGGTAATCCAGTTCAGCACCAGCGTACTAAACACATAGAGATGGATATTCACTTTGTTCGAGAGAAGGTAGCCAAAAGACAACTACGCGTCTGTCATGTTCCTTCAAGATATCAGATTGCAGACATCTTTACAAAGGGTCTTCCTGATCGTGATTTATCGACACGCTTAACGCAAGTGCACGTATCGTACAAGTAATATAGTCTGGGTAAGACCGAATATCGTCCTCAGGGATTAGTGTTCAATTACCAAACATCTATCTATGGTATCTATTTGGTTATCGATATTGTTGTTGTGGTTTTTATCTAAGAACTACTAAATAATTGTAAAAACTAACTAGATTACTTTACTTAAATCAGATATGGTGGAAATAGGGTTTCCAATCTCCTCAACTATCCGCTCGCTTTATTCATTAATGCAACAATCAAGGTTCTTCTTCTATGTTGAGATAGCAGGTTAACTAGATTGTTTTATATTCTGGTTAGGATATATAACACTCAACCCCGATGCAGAACCCTTCTATGTTTCGATGACAGGATTTACCACAAAAGAGGATTAAGAACAATAACATATTAAACTACACAAGTATCGGGGTACTTTCGTCCACGATTTTAACCTATATTTATTCAACTAATTACCAAGCAATCAAAGCAACTATTGAATAAATCTCAACTATATAAAGAAGAAACTAAAAACATGCATTAAATCATAAAACGAGGTTCAAGTAATTCGAATGAAAAGCCCTAAATAAAGTTTAGCTCCTAGCCATAGACATGCCAAGAACTAAAAGATTATCCAACATAAACTGAAAATAAATAAAGTAAATAAAAAGAATTACTCAATAACAAGCCTCTAATCTTGAAGCCTCCAAGACTCTAAGTGTTGTGATGAGTTAGGGATTGTGGAACCCTTCAAAAATCTGCCCTAAGTCCCTTTTATATCCTCCAAAAACGTTTTCAACTTTTCCCTCTTGCCCTTGGCTCTTTCCTTCTCAGATTTGACATAAAACCCGCGTCGGCGCCACGACCCTGCAGTCTGGCGCCGTGGCGCTTAAACTCCTACAGCTGCTGATCGTCCTGGGCGTCGTGGCCCTGCTATTCCTGATAGAGTGGCGCCACGGCGCCGCCCTGTACTTCGGTCGGGGTGTCAACTTTTCGTCTCTTTTGGCTCTGGAACCTCTGTTTCTGCCCTCTTTTTGCTTCTTTTCGCCAATGTGCCATTTTAAATCGCTGTGACTCAAAAGAAAGAAAAACTATCCTAACACGACACATATTTGTACAAAAATGGGCAAAAGACTAACTAAAAATGACTCAAAAAGGTGTATATAAAATACACCAATCAAACACCCCCAAACTTAACCTTTGTTCGCCCTCGAGTAAAGATAAAAATAATTTGAAATAAAGACACGAAAGAAAGGAAATTAAAGGACTCAAAGACACTGATCAATATGTTGCATAATTGTCACTAGAAAAGCATGAAGGTTAGTAGGATAATATGCAAGAACATGTATAGCATGAATTTTTAGCATTCTAAACTCTCAAGTCAGATATTTTGCAAATTCAATTCAATCATGCTCAATGGAAGTAAGAATACTTAACTATGCATGTCAATTTCAAAATTCTATGACATGTTCACTTACTATTTTCCACTAATCATAGACACACAATATAGAGATCTTCAGGACTTTTCAGGGTTGTAATGTAGGCTTAGGCAGAGGTAGGTAAAAATAGGCATTTAGGCTCAATTTACGTACCATAAGCTCTTTTGCTTTCAACTCTTTTCCTTCCTTTTGATTTTCTTTTTAACCTCATACCTATCTTTCCCCTCTTTTGTTTTGAGAGAATGAGGGGCATTGTGAATAACAGGCACCCCCAAACTTAGGCTTTTGCCTATTTCGCATTGGGGTGCATAAATTTGTTCACTCTCTTTTTGTCTCCTTTTTTTTTCAACACTTTTCATTCCAAACAACTTCAAATTTCACTTATGGCACAAACATGGAATTATAGGGTGTCAAAGAAAGATCTTATTTTAGGCTCAAATGGGCTGTCTAGGGATACAATTTATTGTCAGGAATAGACAATGAATGGTAAGAAAGGGCTAACAAAGAAATGTCTGAGTTATCTCCCTAACATGTATATCCTAACTATTTCGCCTCAAATAACAAGCAAGCAGACACATATACTTTATTATTAACAATGCATAAATCAAGCAAGATACCCCAAATAATTTAATTTCATGAATTCTTGACATATCTAACATAAGTATTCAGATTGTTTGCTTCTCATTCCATTACATTATCCCGCTTCACTTCATTAGGCGTTTCAAGTACTACAGCATGCATGATCATATAAAAAAAAATTAGACTCATATAAAACATACAACTAAACAACAAAAAGACTCAAAAACACACAAAAATAAAATAAACTAAGAACCCCCCAAACTTAAATCGCACATTGTCCCTAATGTGTGCAAGACTAAAAAAAAAAAGACCGGACAACTTACAGACTTGTGGTTTAAAATGGTGGCAGTGGCGGCGGATAATGCATGGGCCAAAAATCTTCGATCGACGTCATGGCCGTGCAGAACGGCGCCACGGTGCTAAAACTACTGCAAACTCTCTGATCTTTGGGCGCCACGGCCCTGCATCTGGGCGCCGTGGCGCCATGTTTCCTGTGGCTCCCTCTCTACTTTTAGTCCATGATTTTTGCCTGAAATTTCACGATTTTGAGTCTGTTCATGAGAAAAACTAGCAAACTTTCTAAAGTGTTGGGTTGCCTTCCAACAAGCGTTGTCTTTAACGTCTTATAGCCGGACACCGGTTCCTCTTCATATTGGCTTGAGATAGGTCACGGAGCTCACATATTCCATGTCATTGATCAAGTAGGGTTTTAACCTCTGTCCATTTACCTTGAATGAGGCTCCCTCTCTTCCTCTAACTTCAACTGCACCATAGGGGAATACTCTTTCAACAGTGTACGACCCTGACCAACGAGATTTGAGCTTGCCTGGGAAAAGCCTCAACCTTGAGTTGAATAAGAGCACTTGTTGTCCTGATTGGAAATCTTTAGGGATCAAGCTCTTATCGTGTCATGCCTTGGTTCTTTCCTTGTAGATCTTTGCATTCTCATAGGCATTGTGTCTGAATTCATCCAACTCACTCAACTGTAACAACCTCTTCTGCCCTGCTGCCTTGGCATCCATGTTCAGCTTCCTCATTGCCCAATAAGCCCTGTGTTCTAACTCTACTGGCAGATGACATGTTTTCCAAAAAACTAACCGATATGGTGACATTCCAATGGGTGTCTTGAACGCTATTCTATACGCCCATAGTGCGTCATCCAACTTGATAGACCAATTCTTCCTTGAGCCATCCACTGTCTTTTCCAATATGCTTTTCACTTCCTTATTTGAAACTTCTGCCTGCCCATTCTCCTGAGGATGATAGGGCAATGTGGTGCGGTGGTAGACTCCATAGCGGGAAAGTAGTGTATCAAGCTGCTTGTTGCAAAAGTGGTTTCCTTCATCACTGATGATGGCTCTGGGAGTACCAAACCTTGTGAATATGTTCTTTTGGAGGAACTTTTGGACAGTCTTACTGTCATTCTCTTTAGTGGCTACTGCTTCTACCCATTTGGACACATAATCCACTACAAGAAGAATGTACTGATTCCCAAAGGACGAAGGGAATGGTCCCATAAAGACAATCCCCCACACATCAAATAGTTCCACCTCCAAGATCACATTACAAGGCATTTCATTTCGCCTTGATATGTTCCCCGTTCGTTGACAACAATCACAGCCCTTCACAAAGGTGTGGGCATCCTTGAATAGGGATGGCCAATAGAACCCATTTTGCAGTACTTTGGCAACTGTTCTTGATGCCCCAAAATGCCCACCACATTGTAAGGTGTAACAATGGGTTAGAATCTGGTGCATCTCATAATCTGATATACATCGTCTGATGACTTGGTCGGCGCAGTGCTTGTATAGCATTGGCTCCTCATAATAGTAATGTTTTACCTCTGAATAGAACCTCTTCACCTGATGTCTTGTCAATCCTGGGGGTACTACCTTAGCTGCAAGAAAATTAACAAAATCAGCGTACCAAGGCAAATTAGAGACAGCGCTTACCTGAAACAATTGCTCATCTGGGAAGTGATCATTTATCTGCACATCCTTGGTGTTCTGGATCTCTTTGTTTTCAAGCCTTGACAGGTGGTCAGCAACCGAGTTCTCTGTCCCCTTCTTATTACGGATTTCCATGTCAAATTCTTGTAATAGCAGCACCCATCGAATAAGACGGGGTTTTGCATCCTTCTTTGTCATCAAGTATTTTATGGCAGAGTGGTAAGTGTATACTATCACCTTATTCCCAATTAAGTATGACCTGAATTTCTCAAATGCATATACTATTGCTAACAATTTTTTTTCTGTAGTGGCATAATTCAATTGTGCATCATTAAGAGTTTTGCTAGCATAGTAAATGGATCTGAATACCTGAAATCGAACCATCTTTTCTCTACAATCGACGTTAGCATAACAAGAAGTCAACCAATCCATACCCACAATAACATCAAATTCAGTCATGTCTAACTCTATCAAATCTACTATGGTACGACGACTATATACAACCATCGAACAATTTCTATATACTCGCTTAGCTATGACAGAATCTCCTACCGGTGTAGCTACCTCAAATGGTTCTATCGACTCAGATTCTATTCCGATTCTACTAGCAACAAAGGGAGATATATATGATAAGGTGGAACCTGAATCTATCAATGCATATACGTCTCGGAAAAAGATCGATAATATACCTGTAACCATATTTGGTGATACCTCCTGATCCTGCCTACTATCCAAAGCATATATGCGGTTCGAGGGACCGTTAGAATTGAAAACTCCGCCACGACCTCTACCACGACTTGATGGCATATGAACATATTGCCCTGTGGGGCGCATAACTATAGAAGAATATGAACCAACAACCGATCCAGTAGGATGAGCCATACCACCTGTACCACTTCTATAAGGACATTCTCTCATCATATGGCCTTGGCGGCCGCAAGAAAAGCAAGAACCTGTAGTAAAGCAGCATTCCCCAAAATGGGACCTACCACACCCAGAACACCGAGGCAAAGGTGGCCTCGACTGACTAGAACCCCGATTTATCTGTGAACCTGAATCCCTGGAGCTCTGCCCAACTCCTGAATACCCTGTGCAGTCAAATCTCCTACTTGTGGACTGTGGGGGTGCACTCTGTGCTGGCTGGGAAGAATATCTAACATGTTGCTGAGGCTGCCCGCCTCGAAACTCACCAGTATGTCCAGCCGACCTAGCCCTTTTATGCTGGCCTCTGTCGTGATCCCTATCAGGCCGACGTCCTCTGTGTCGGTCCTCTACCCCTTGTGCATATGCCTGTATCCAAGCAATATCCATACCTGGCTGAAGAGCCACTGCCATACAACCATCAGTCAAATAGCGATCTAGTCCCATCACATAATGGTGTACTCTATCTGCCATCTCAGCTACAATCCTAGGCGCGTATCTAGCCAATGAATCAAACTCAAGACTATACTCTCGAATGCTCCTGCCATTCTACCTCAAATGTAAGAATCTATTAATTCTAGCTCTCCTCATCTCTGGAGGCAAGAAGTGGCCAAGGAAGGCCTCTGTAAACTCATCCCATACTGCTGGAGGAGCACCCTCGCCCCTAGATAACTCCCAAGACTCATACCAATTAGTAGTTATATCCCGCAATCGATATGAAGCCAACTCAACAGACTCCGTCTCAGAATCCTTGATGATCCTCAATGTACGCTGCATCTGTCGAATAAACTCCTGCGGATCATCCTCGGGCTTTGACCCAAAAAACTCTGGAGGATTACAACTTAGGAAGTCACAAATCCTCAAACTATCAGCTCTATGGTCAACTCCTAGTCCCTGTCTGCGGGTCTTCCCTGCCACTAATCTGGTCAACAGCTGAACTACATCTCTCATGGCCCTATCCTCCGCCCCTGGCTGAGGAGCTAGAGGCTCAGGTTCTGGGGCCTCGGGAGCTGGAGGTGATGCCGCCCTCTGAACAGAGTCGCTGCTGCTCTAAGCTCCTCTGGAAGTGATGGTATAGCAGAGCTCGCCGACTGTAGTACAATCTCTGGCATAGACTGGGCATGAGCCCTTGTAACTCTCCGGGTCTGACTAGTAGCTCCTGCTACTAATTTTTCCTTCTAGGAAGCTGTCGCTTTCTTTGGAGGCATCGCTAAAAACATAATAATTCGTCAGAGAGGGATTATCCTAATAACATAGCTCTATCGCATGATCTTAGATTAAGAAGAAAAGATGACATCCTAAATATCCGGCAGCCTCCTGCGTATAAGTATGGTGCACAACATACCCTTACGCAAGACTCTACTAGACACGGTCTGTAGACATTCCGAGGATGAACTGCTCTGATACAACTTTTTGTCACGACCCGACGGGCCGCGACCCGGTGCCTTAATTGGACACCCTTATACTGACCTGCCACATATAATTGCAGACTAATACCAAGGACAATGTAAAAATCTTATAAAAGTAAGTTGCTGACTCATAACGCTTATATATATATATATATCAAAATGAACTTGTCTCCTGAGGAGTCATAGCTAGTTAATCATAACAAAATAGGCGAGCCGACAAGGCTGCCACTATACATGGAAATATCCAAAACGAACCACAACCCACACGTGTCTACCGCACATGTCTACAGACCTCTAAGAGTATGATAATGAAATATGATGGGACATGGCTCCGTCGTACCCCTGAATATGCATGAGGCTATATCAAAATGATATGTACCAAAATAACTAAGCTCCGGAACAATGGAACTCTTCCAAATAGCTGAGCGAAAATCCTAAGTTGGAGGATCACCAAATTGAGTACCTGTACCTGCGGGCATGAAACACAGTCTCCCCGGGAAAAGGGGGTCAGTACGAAATAATGTACTGAGTATATAAAACATGAAGTACTGTAAATGAGATCATACTGGCCAAAAGATAACATGAGACAAGTATAATAATCAAGGATACCAATGCAACTGTGCCTTATGAAATAAGAGTCATGTATGTCCATATAATATACCATATCTGTGGATACTTGTCCATATATACTGTACCCGGCCCATTCTGGGACTCGGTGAATGAAGTCATATCCGTGGATGCCTGTCCACATATATATCCATGGATACCTGTCCACTGCGCACATACCTGTACCCTGCCCATTGTGAGACTCGGTGAAATAATCATATCCGTGGATGTCTGTCCACATATGTCGTACCCGGTCCATTCTGGGACTCGATAAGATCATCATATATATACATACCGTACCCGGCCCAATGTGGGACTCGATGAAATAATATAATCACATCAAGCACGAATAGAATATCATGAGTAACCTTATACAATTTAAATCATCATTTGACTCTCAATGGAATAAATAGAATGAACTATCACTTGTAAAATCAAGGCAACTATCATATCAAATATCACTAGGAATTAGGATTCAATGGAATCATGTACGTCCGTTGTACACTCATTTTATTTAAATCATGCCAAAGAAGAAATGATAGTTTCACATACCTTATAGTCGAACTAACCAACTCAATGTTTAGAATACGTCTCAATTAGCACTTCAACCTATAATGATGATAATATGTCCGTCAACTCTATGATTACTAGTATACTTTATATGTATCGAATGATGACTCTCTTATTATATAAAATTGGGCAGCACTTCCCCTATTTATATATACATTCACAACTCACAAACAAGGTCAACAACATTAATAATAAGACACGTCTCAAGGTCATAACCAAATCAGCCCCATACTTCTATATACGTCATTGTTATACGTTATTTCGTTTTACTATTGTTAGCGATTTTGCGACTGCTCACGCAAGCGTACACATCGTTCACAAGTAATATAGTCTGTAAGACCGAATATCGTCCACAGAGACTGGTTTCTAAGTACCGTTCATCTATTTTATGTTATCTATTTGGAAATCGATATTTGATTGAGGTATTTATTTAACTACTAGAATAATTGCAAGATTTAAACCAATAAAGTTGTAATAAGTTATGAATGAATTAGGGCTTCCAAAATCCTCGACTATCCACTTTTTTCAATCCTTAATGCAACTAAAATGATTCTTCTTCTTCTTCGTTAAGATAGCGGTTAACTAGACTGTCTTATATTCCGGTTAGGACATATAATCACTCAACTCCAGTGCAGAACCGTTCTATATTTCTATGATAGAATTTACTACATAGGAGGATTAAGAACAGTAACCTATAATGCTACACAAGTATCAGAGTACTTTCATCCGCGATTTTAACATATGTCTAGTCAATTACAGCATATCGAAATCTCTCCTTTCGGTTTTTGATTCGAAATCATATAGGTTATGATAACTAGTGATCAATTAATTATCAAACATTCATACCAAATATTGACTAAATCTTAATCAAGCGAAGAAGAAGTCAACCTACTGCATTAATTCATGAATAACAGTTTCAAGCGATTCATAAGGAAAGCCCTAATAGAGTGTTTATCTCCTAGCCATAGTCACGCTAAGAGCCAACACAATATCCATACATAAATTGAATTAAAAACAAAAGAAAGAAAATTACGTAGAACAAAGTCTCCAATTGTAGCTCCAAATCCGCCTGTGTTGTGTTGTCTGGTAGAACGACCAACCGTTTTCAAAGCATTAATCCTTAGGGCTTAAATATCCTCTAATTTTCGTTCCCTATGGACCAATCCTCCCTTAGCCAATTTGCCTTGAATCGAAATTTCCGCGTCGGCAGCGCGATTACGCATCTGGCGCGTGCGAAACTCCTGCAGCTTCTCAACACAAATGGCACCGCGGTGCTTAAAGTCCTGTAGCTCCTCAGTAAATATGGCACCGCGGTTCTGCATAGTGGCACCGCGGTGCTGCATTCTTTCGCTCTGAGTTGCCAACTTTCGTTCTTTTCGCCTCGTGAGCACCTTTTCTGCCCATTTCTCGTTCTTTTTTTCCATTTTGCCTTTTTGCACCGCTGTGACTCAAAAGAAAGAAAAACAAACCTACTACTATACTAAACACAACAAAAACGAGTAAAATACCAACTAAAAATGACTCAAAAGACGTATACAAAACACGCCTAACAAACACCCCCAAACTTAACATTTGCTCGCCCTCGAGCAAAGATCAAAATAAAAACAAAGACACAAAAATAAAAGACTCAAAGACTCAAATCAAGCAGCTGCACAAAGACTTAGAAACACATGAACGTCAGTTGGGATAATATGCAGGAACAGATATAGCATGAACTCAGCGATCTAGAATTTCAAGTCAGATATTTCGCAAATTCATTTCAATCACAAGTAATAGAAGCATGAATACCTAACCTATGCATGTCGATTTCATTTAGTTCTACGGGCCTGTGTACTTGCTATTCTCCACTAATCATAGACATACATACTAGAGATCCTCAGGACTTTTCAGGGTTGTAATATAGGCTTAGGCAGAGGTAGGCAAAAGTAGGCATTTAGGCTCAATTTACGTACCATAAGCATTTTTCTCATTCAACCGTTTTGTCCTTATTTTTGGTATTCTTTTCAGTTCATACCTATCATTCCCCATTTTTCTTTTGGAGAGCATGAATCAATTCATATAGGCACCCCCAAACTTAAGCTTTTACGTTCTTTTTCATTGGGGTGCGTCAATTTTTTCACTCTCTTTTTGTATTCCTTTTTCACTCTTTTTTATCCCAATTTTTCAATTACTGCTTATGGAACGTGAGAGAATCATGGGGTGTCAAAGAAAACAACTTATTTTAGGCTCAACTAGGATGACTAGAGATACAATTTATTGTCAGGATAGGTAATGAAGGGCTATCAAATAAATGCCTGAATCATCTCCCTAACATGTACATCTTAACTATTTCGCCTCAAATAACAAGCAAGCAGACTTCATAGACATTTTTCACTTGACAACACATAGGCTAAGCAACAAATATTCCAGATAATCAAATTTTCATGAATTTTTGAATCTAACTTAAGCACACAAATTTTAGCTTATCATTCCACTACATTATCCCACTTAGTTCACTAGGCGTTCCAAATAAGCACAACATGCATCATAATTTTTTTTGACTCACATAAAACACAAAACAACAAAAGACTCACAAAAAAATATAAAATGAAAACTCCCCCCAAACTTAAACTACACATTGTCCCAAATGTGTAAAAGACTCAAAACTTCAAATGGGACGACTTACAGACATACAGTGGCCCAAAATGATGGTGGTGACGGCGGATACTACATTGTCCATTTTAGTGCTTTTTATTTTCTGGAAACGTGTTAAAACACCGCGGTTCTGCAGACAGGCACCGCGGTGCCTAAACTACTGTGGTCGCTCTGATATTTCGGCACCGCGGTATTTCATGATGACACCGCGATGCTGAAACTCTTGATTCAGTGTTTTCCAGCGTTGTTTTCCTGCTTCATGTCCCATTCCTTCACCTCCATCACCACACAACAAAATACCAAAAGTGAGACTGTTCTAATTGAACTCAATTGCGTAATTTAAACATTGGGTTGCCTCCCAAATAGCGCTGTCTTTAACGTTTTTTAGCCAGACGCAGGTTACTCATTAAATCATTGGGGTATTTTAACCCCACTACCTATCCATTTCAAGATCATCTTCCTCTTTCTCACTCTGTTTTTCTTTTTCACAATAGGGGGTTCAGTAAGACTTACCTGTTCAACGGCTTCCATGACATTCATTTTTGTTTCAGCATTCTTGCTGACCTGTGGGTTCACCGTTGTATGAATGATTCTCCTAGCTTTGGCCTGTACTGGCTGAACTGTTGTGAGAGTTATGCTGACTGCGAAACACTTGTTGATGGCTTGGGATTCAATGGTGGAATTGAACACTTTGAACACTATCTCTTCCTCCTGAACCCTTAGTCTTAGTTCTCCCTTTTCTACATCAATCAGGGCTCTCCTAGTTGCAAGGAATGGTCTCCCCAAAATGATGGATATTTCATCATCTTCATCCATATTAAGAATGAGGAAGTCTGCTGGGAAGAAGAACTTTCCCACCTTGACCAGCACATCTTCTAGTATGCCTCTGGGGTGCACTACAGTTCGGTCGGCCAACTGCAAATTCACTGTGGTTGGTTTGGCTTCACTCAAACTCAATCTCTTGAAGACAGACAGAGACATGAGATTGATACTGACCCCTAGATCACATAGCGCCTTATTGCATGTCACCTTACCAATAGTGCAGGACAAAGTGAAGCTCCCTGGATCCTTCAGCTTAAGAGGCAATTTCTTTTGCAGGATGTCACTACACTTCTCTGTCAAAGATATTGTCTCATAATCCGCTAGCCTTCTCTTTTTTCCAAGTATCTCCTTCATAAATTTAAAGTATGCTGGCATCTGTTCTAGTGCTTCAATGAAGGGGATATTTGTGTTAATTTTCTTAAACACCTCAAAAAACTTGGAGAACTGCTTGTCAATTGCCTTCTTTTGTAACCTCTGAGGGTAAGGGATTCTATCAACGTACTCCCTTAAAGGTGTTCGTGGAGCTGTCTCAACTGTAGGGCGGTCCTCAGTGACCCCTCATTCTCTACTTCAACTGCTTTCTCACACTTCTTCTCACTTACCACTGCGGGCTGGGGAGCAACCTGCTCCAACTGCTTTCTACTCCTCAACAACACTGGTTGACACTGCTATCTAGGATTTACCTATGTATTACTTGGGAGAGTTCCCTACGGCCTGTTGATTACCATCTTTGCAAGTTGCCCAACCTGTTTTTCCAAGCTCCTGAGAGAGGACCTTATTTTAGACATGAACTGATTCTGCGAATTGGTGAGTGTAAGCAATGCAGCTCTCAGTTCATCAGGCTTCTCCTGTTATATAGGTGGTCTAAACTGCTGGGATGAAGTGGCTTGATTTTGCACAGGCTGGTTCTGGTAACCATCTTGATATGGTTGCTGCTGAGGCTGATCGTTCCTCCACTAAAAGTTAGGGTGATTTCTCCACCCTGGGTTATATGTGTTGGAATTATAAGGCCTCTGAAAGTTCCCAACCGCCTGTACCTTCTCCATTGACACATTATTAGGGTCCACCGCTGTGCATCTGTCAAAGAAATGCGGTCCACCACAAATCTCGCAATTCACAGGTATCTGGACTGCATTCACGGACATGGTGTTCTACTGCAGTTGCTTCGTCAAAAGGGCCACATGTGAGTTCAGAGCAGTGATGGAATCTAGTTCATGTATGCCCATAGCCTTCCTGCTGGTCACTGACCTGTCATCTGCCCATTGATGATTATTGGCAGTCATATCTTCCAGTAACTCATGTGCCTCAATAACACTATTTATCATGAAAGCACCCCCTGCTGCAGCATCAATGATGGTACGAGTAGTACCACTCAGCCCATTATAAAAAATGTGGACTAACATCCACTCTGAATGCCATGATGTGGGCATTTCCTTTGCAGATCCTTGAATCGCTCCCATGAATCGTAGAGTGATTCACCATCCACCTGATAAAAGTTGTTCAGCTCTCCCCTTAACTTTGCTGCTTTGGAATGAGGGAAGAACTTTGATAGAAACTTTTGGGCCAGGTCCTTCCAGGTAGTGACGGAGTTGGCAGGCAGTGAGTTCAGTCATCTTTTGTCTCTATCCCTCAGTGAGAACGGAAAGAGCCTCAGTCTAATGACATCGTCAGTAACATCATTGTATTTGAAAGTGGCACACAGCTCCAGAAAGTTTGTAATGTGCATGTGGGGATCTTCAGATGACAGTCCCCCAAATTGTACTGTGTTCTGGACCATGCTCAGGATGGCTGGCTTGATCTCAAAGTTGTTGGCCCCTATTCTTTGGAGCACGATGCATGTCATGCACCAAGAATCGTGCGTAACATAATCTCCCAAGCTTATTTACGTGGTGGGACTTGTCCCATGGCGCAATACCTCATTATTCAACACCTCGTCGTACCGTTGTTGTTATTCTGCTGATTTTCCATGGCTAGTAAATCGCAATTCTTTTCTCACGCTTTGTTTTGCTTACGCTTTTTCGATTTCAGGGTTGAAGGGAACAAGTGTATCAGCTCCTCTCCTTCTTCTCATACACTAGATTCCTGAAACAGATCAAAATCAACAAACAAATCAAGGCACACGGTTCTAACAGTAAAAATTAAAATAAAAATAAAGCCAAAGTAGAAGTAAAAACAGATGATTCGATATTAGATGTACGCCAGTCCCCGACAACGGCGCCAAAAACTTGTTAGCGATTTTTCGACTGCTCACGCAAGCGTACACATCGTTCACAAGTAATATATTCTGTTAGACCGAATATCGTCCACAGAGACTGGTTTCTAAGTACCGTTCATCTATTTTATGTTATCTATTTAGCAATCGATATTTGATTGGGGTATTTATTTAACTACTAGAATAATTGCAAGATTTAAATCAATAAAGTTGTAATCAGTTATGAATGAATTTGGGCTTCCAAAATCCTCGACTATCTACTTTCTTCAATCCTTAATGCAACTAAAATGATTCTTCTTCTTCGTTAAGATATCGGTTAACTAGACTGTCTTATATTCTAGTTAGGACATATAATCACTCAACCCCAGTGCAGAACTCTTCTATATTTCTATCATAGGATTTACCACATAGGAGGATTAAGAACAGTAACCTATAATGCTACACAAGTATCGGAGTACTTTCGTCCGTGATTTTAACCTATGTCTAGTCAATTACAGCATATCCAAATCTCTCCTTTCGGTTTTTGATTCGAAATCATATAGGTTATGATAACTAGTGATCAATTAATTATCAAACATTCATACCAAATATTGACTAAATCTTAATCAAGTGAAGAAGAAATCAAACTATTGCATTAATTAATGAATAACTGTTTCAAGCGATTCATAAGGAAAGCCCTAATAGAGTGTTTAGCTCCTAGCCATAGTCACGCTAAGAACTAACACAATATCCATACATAAACTGAATTAAAAACAAAAGAAAGAAAATTACGTAGAACAAAGTTTCCAATTGTAGCTCCAAATCCATCTGTGTTGTGTTGTCTTGTAGAATGACCAACCTTTTTCATAGCATTAATCCCTAGGGCTTAAATATCCTCTAATTTTCGTGCCCTATGGACCAATTTGCCTTTAGCCAATTTGCCTTCGGAACTGAAATTTTCCGCGTCCGCTGCCAGATACTGCACCACGCGCCGAAACTCCTGCAGCTTCTCAGCACAAATGGCAACACGGTACTGCCTGATGGCATCCTGGTGCTGAAAGTCATGTGGCTCCTCGGTAAATATGGCACCGCGATTCTGCATAGTGGCACCGCGGTGCTGCCTTCTTTCGCTCTGAATTGCCAACTTTCGTCCTTTTCGCCTCAGGAGCACCTTTTTTGCCCATTTCTCATTCTTTTTTGTCATTTTGCCTTTTTGCACCGCTGTGACTCAAAAGAAAGAAAAACAAACATACTACTATACTAAACACAACAAAAACGAGTAAAAATACCAACTAAAAATGACTCAAAAGACGTATACAAAATACGCCTAACAACGTTCATGGAAGACAATAACCACAAAACCCAAGGTGATTAACACACCTATTTCTCATGTTAATCCATTCCCTTAATTCATATCAAAACAACCCCTAAAATAGTCCATATACCAACAACAACGAGAATACAAAGTAACACCTTTTTACATCTTTATTCTTTAGGACATACGTTAGCAATTACCACAAGGTACATGCATATTCATAACTAAATTTACAGCATTCTAACTCCCTAAAACAGCTCCTAAATTCGATACAACAATGTCCAACAATTTCATGAAGGTTTCGGCCAACAACCATAATACCATAACTCTTTTCATAATTCCTTAAAATCCAATTCACCTTTCAATACTTTCATATAAACCATTTCAACTTTAAATATCAAGATTTCCTTCAATCTTTAGCATGCAATTAGTGACGATAATAACAACAACAACAATTGAATCCAATGTAATAAAAATAGTCCCAAAATCGGCAACAACAACATCAACAACAACCACATGCATTTTCTTACTTCCAATTCCTCTTGACATGAGTTCATTCCTTAACTACAACATTATTTAAACTCCATTTACTCTATAAAAGAAGAAGAAATCTTACCTTAGTTTAGCCAAAGCAGTCCCCACTAGTCTCGGCACCCCTGCTCCTATTTTCACCTTTTCTTCAAGTTTTAATTACATGCATGCATCCTTTACAAGTTTGAGACCATCTTACTTGCATGTTTTTCTTCCAAAATCGTTCATCTCCAAAACTAACAATTTCTGGAGCAACTCTCGGCCAGCATTGCCGATTTCACCACAGTTTTGGGGAGTTTACTATGGCTTGAAACTTAGTATAACTTAATCTAGGAATGGGAGTTGGTTTAATCTTCTCTTGGCTATGGTATTGTCTAAAATTCTATGGGAGAAGAGGGAGAGAAGGGAGGTTGAAGGAGAACTTTGGATTAAAAGTAAAGAAGTTAGAGAGGCCTATGTATAAGTGAGCATGTGGGCATATTTTTATGTGGGGCTGCCCATTGGTTCGACGAGAGAGGGGGGGGGGGGGGGGGGGCACAAGTTTCCACTTATTATCATCTCCACTAAAATTAAACCCACAATTAAATAATCAATCTCCCATACTTAGTTTAAATCCTGAAATTTCGAAATGGCCTCATAACTCAATGTAAAGAATTTTATTTTACACGACATAGTCCTTAACCCCATTGGAAAAATTCAACCACTAGTATTAATTCTCATCGCCACATATGTTATATCCAAAATTATTCCGTATTAGCGTACGTAAATATACTTTATTTCCAATACCCGAATCTTATTCCCTTAATTACGTTCTAAAATTCATGCCTTAAATTTACCAGGTGTAACAAAATCGATTTTTGGGTACTGTTTTATGATTGTCGGAGTTCGGTACCAGCGAAGTGTTTTTCGATGATTTTCGTTGATACTTCTAACAGAGGTAATTTTCTTATCGTCTAAGTTTACACGAATTATAGAACATGATTCTTACTAAGTTCAAAAAAGAATTATCAAAAATGTTGGGTTGTTGGGTATCGTTGGGACTATTGATATGAAATTGGGAATTGCATGTGTAATTGCTGGACTATTTTAAGTATTGTAGCAGTAAGGTGAAAGATTACTAGGGCTGGGTGTTTCGCTACATGCATAAGATTTCGATATAGAAAAAATATAGATTTTACGCGTATAAGATGTTCGATGGAATGTCTTAATGAAATCTGTTATTTAGTATATTGATTTGTGGGTGATTTAAATTATTCATAGGGTGTGGATAATCATTCATAGAGCTTACAAGGATCTGTAGAACTTAGATTAATTCGACAACAAGGTATGCAAGACTCCTTCTTTCTTGTGGCATAATTCTGTGTACAAAACGTAATCGTCATGTTACTCCATAATTTACGCTACTCTTAGTAGTTAAGGAAATTCATATTATTGGATTCTATGTTAAAAGTCTAAGTATGATTCTAGTTCTTACTAAGGCAATACGGGAAAAGACGTTGATGTTCCCAATGTTAACCAGAGGTATAAAGGGTGTTGTGTCATTCCGGGTATTTTATTGTTATTCATGCATTTTCATTTGCATTGCATTCATTTATTATCCTGGACCACTGGTGCCATGCACACTATTATATATTATATCTATGTATGGGAAATGAGAAAAGGGGAAAGACATTATATACTCACACCACCTGCAGCTGGTACAGACTTATCACAGAAGAGCCCTAAAATGCCAAAATGATGTGATGTGATGCATGTGCGGCTTATCGGGACGGGTTGCACGATTCGTAACACTAACATATATTGGGAAGGGTTGCACGATCCGCAACGCTAACATATATATATATATATATATATATATATATATATATATATATGTACCGTATTTGCATCATGCATACATTCATTAACCATCATATGGTGTGATGCCCCTAGAGGTTGTTATGGTAATAAAGATTGCCCGATGAGGCCGAGGTATGTGTATACTACACTGTGCATAACATTTAGGCATACCTATTAGGTCCCTCAGAGGCAATTATTGTTGGTTAGCTGTTTCTGTTTCAGATTGTGATATATCTCTGCTATGGTATTCGTTATGCCTAACATATTCAGTACATCAGTCATACTGACGTCCCTTTTGCTGGGAGACGCTGCGTTTTATCCCGCAGGTTCATACTAAGAGGGTGACAGATCGTACTAGGAGATTGCTGGTTCAGCTGTGTGGGATCACTCTACTTATTTCAGTGTTACAGTCTAATTGTGGTACGTTATACTCTTAGAAACTTGTAGATAAGTGTTATGTGGTGAGTTGTCATACATGACCTTGTCAGCAGTGGCGGAGCCAACAAACAAATTCTAGTGGTGCAGAGAAAAAAAATTGATCGAAGAAAATTAAAACGCACCGTTTCATCCAAAACGACGTCGTTTTGATAGAGAATTTCCAAAAAACTCGTGGTGCAGTTGCACCACCTTGCTTCACGTGGCTCTGCCACTGCTTGTCAGCCTTGGTGTTAAAGTTGGAATTTCAGGGTGAGACGTTACCTAATCCTTCTCGGCTTACTCCGTGGATAATATGATTAAGTATGAAATGTATGGTTAGTGGTGCCCGGTGGGTGGGATCCGGGTGCCCGTCGTGGCCCTCCGGTTTGGGTCATGACAAATTCTCACCCTACAAGTAAGCTTTTAGGGTTGAGTTAGGTCCAAGATCCATTCTTTACCTGGTATCATAGTCAGATTCATTCAAATTCTTTGTTCACCGATGTTGGGCCTCCAAATTATATTATCAACACTCCAGTTAATGAGGTCTGGACGTGCGGAGAGTGTTAAGAGTCTCACATAAAAAGTGGGATGGGAACATGGACTCACTATATGAATTTGGACAACCCTCACCATACACACTAATTTTTGAGGTTGAGTCAGACTCAAGATTCATTCTTTACAATTTGTAATGCAATGAATTTTAATGCATGCATAAGTATGGTTAAAGACATAATTTTCCATGAAAAATATTTATGGAGGATATTTTTTAAAATAAAATAAAACCAAATCATCAAATTATATTGTTACATGGGAGCGGATTTGCTCCGGTTAATAATGCTCCCGTAAATCTCAATAGGGTATTGGATTGAAGCCACTTGGTTGCTTGATCGCCTGTGTTCTTTTCACTAATAAGCAGGAAATATGAATTACCATATTTGACTTTTTTTTAATCTATCATTAGTAAAATATCAATAGAACAACTAAAGAATTAACACTAAATATTGGTTTTTTAGTTTTTCAAAAAATACTGGATGTTCAAAAGGAACTCTGATATTCTACATTTTAAAAAGAGTTAAAAATTCAACAACGTAAATATTAAGGAAATTAAATATATACTTTCTTTTGCTTTTTTCTTTGGTTTTTGATTAAATAGCTGCAAACATATGACATTTGTTATTTGATTATTTACTAGTTATATGAAGGATGTGGAGCTTATTTTGTAAACAAATATTTTTTTAAAAAATTATACAATGTTTTAATACACCAAATCAAACAATGAATAAGAGAAAATTTCATCATAACTAATGTCAATATTAATAATACCAACATTACTAATACACTCTATTCAACACTATTCTTATGCACCCTACCAAACGACCCCACATCTCTTAGAATTATAACACGAGCTGCGAGTACAAAACTACTCCAATATTCTATACAAAAGTAGATATAAAAGAGTGAAAATTGAGATTTGGACTTAACTTCATGTTCTAATCACTAATGACCTCGACCATGACGGCTAGGACCAGAATATGCTTCATTTGCAAAATTTGGAACATGATCTGATTTAAAGTACCGTGTCGATAGTGGTCTTGTAGCCTCCACCGCTATGCTCGAAAAAATGAGGATAACGGCGATGTTGAATATAAAGATGGAGATACTGTTGAACCAGCTCCTTGCAGATAGTTTTACTAATGGTTCTAACATTTGAGAAATATCATAAAGAAAAGTACTCAACTTAAGAAATACTAACTCCAACGGTAAACGAAGTCCAAACTGAATCCAAATCGTTGTTTTAATAAGTTTATGTATTGGTGTCCTGTGTTCAAAATAATGCATGAGGCACTTTGAAAAATTGTAAGTAGTGTCAGCGTAAAAGCGGCAATAGGGTGTTTGAAAAGTGGAAACTTGTTCCTTCCGTTAAGACAAAGAAGCGGCAGGGCAGGGGACAAACTTAACCAGTTTTAGGGAATTCTTTGTCGTTCACTTTGAATTTCGTTTCAATGGGCATCACACACTACGGGTCAAAATCTCTCGCCCACAAGGCCCCCATTCCCCGGCCTGACAGATATTGATGGAGAAGGTAAATTATGGTGACTCAGCGGTCCATTAGGTGGGAGGCACATTGCCTGACGCCCATAAGGAGCCATCACCCACAAAGGAGGAATGAAACTCTCACACAACGGCTGTCAGAGCCCGAACCTGCCTATTTGGGGGCAATCTACCTGAAACCAATGAGCTACGTTCATCCGGGCACTACTAAGTTATACTATGCATTTTTTTTTTGTCAGCTTAATTCCCCAAATTTCAGCATTTTTATTACCGTTATTTGATTACTTTCATCTATGCAGCTCCTGATATTGTTTGTCATTGTTACATGTATGTCTTA
Organism: Przewalskia tangutica; assembly: GCA_029844215.1. Lineage (NCBI taxonomy): Eukaryota > Viridiplantae > Streptophyta > Magnoliopsida > Solanales > Solanaceae > Przewalskia > Przewalskia tangutica. The sequence continues at coordinate 46,428,035 of CM056727.1, read as the reverse complement.
TCACTAGCTAATACAACATTTCCATTGCATCTTTTAAGGAGTAGTGAGTTACGTTTGCGTGTCCAACATAACTGCATTGGGCGTATAAGCCAGCATATTAGTGGCATGGACATAATTTTCACAAATGAGAGTTCAAATTTTTAAATACTGATAGTGTAATTTGTAAATTAATTTTCAATTAATATTGGATCATTCAAAAAATAATTTGTAAAAAATAGATATTGAAAATTAAAATAAGTAAAAGTATGACAATGTAAAATGTTCTTTACATACGTTGAATCCCACTTATAGGGACACCCAATAATCCAGAAACGATAAATTGGTCTTGGACTGATGAAATCAATCCCATAGGAGTGTTGGAATTTATATTTAGAAGTAGGATAGGGCGGACCCTTGGAATAACTGGTAAAATTGATGCAATGTGCCCAGGAGGTCATGTGGTCAAGCCATGGAAACAACCTGTTGCAGAAATGTGAGGTAAGACTGCGTACAATAAACCCTTGTGATCCGGCCCTTTTCCGGACCCCGCGCATAGCGGGAGTGAAAGAAATAATCTTCTTGATTATTCTCATCAATGAAGAGGTGTTTATATACAATATACAATCCCTAATTATGAAAAATTCTATTCTTACTATAACAATAAATGAAAAGTCATATTTCTATTATAACAACAAATCATAATTACACTTGTACAAGAATTCTTCAACTATTGTAAGTTTACACTAAAACTTGAACTCGAATACACATGTATATTGTTGGAAGTTTACTAATTGTGGAATTAAGTTTAACCCATTATTTATGACTCAAACAATTGGGATCCCGCACGTCGGAAACATCGTTTCCACACACGTGTACACGTAGTGCCATTTATCGTAAATTTCATTAGTGAAAGAGATATTGGTACGTAAGTGAAAGGTTTGAGACATAGAATGATGAATGATTATTGGCCAAATGACACGTATTCCATGTTAGTAAATGAAGGAAGAAGTGTACGTTGTGTAAGATCGAACCGGGTCGAAAAGCGCGCTACTTCACCGATCGAGCCACGACGCTAATTCATCAAGCTCTTTGGAGCGCGCCGCGACGCACCGAGGCGATGTCCGGCGTTGGATTCCCAAAAAAAATATGGTTGTTGAGGGGGTTTTGATGGCATTAAATCCACCCAATAATGGCCATTACTTGGACCATTATTTGTTGAATTAACTTGTGGATTAAAGTCATCCATTACATGACAATTGAATGTCATTATGGGGCAATTGAAAGGTCTTCTTACACACCTATATATTGAGGCATTTGGCTCAATACATTGGACAGAGAGATACACTCTACACTTGATAATTTTAGATTCTCTGAAATATTTTCCTCTCTTGCAGTCTTCCACTCAAAGATCCTTCTTTCCTAAGAGAACACTTGAGTTTCATTTGCTCACTTGTTTGTTTGATGTTTTATTTTGGGATATAAGTTGCCAACACACCGTTAAAGGATTATACGGGGCAATATTATCTTAAAGATAGATTAAAAAACCAATCGACTCAGCAAGCCATTTTCCTTGTTCTATTTCCAGATTTTTAAACATATTGTTGTTGTTGTTCTCAAGGGGCTTGCTGTTGTTCCAACGAAGATCTCAAGACTCCAAGGAGGATCAAAGACAGAAGACCAAAATCATCAACACTTATTGTCGTTGTAACAACTGATGTTAGGCTTCAAGCCTATTGTATTGGAATTGTAATTGTTTATCCTTTCTAAGCGCTAGTGATAGTTGTCACGACCCGTTCCGGGGCCCGTGACTGGCGCCTTACCCGGACACCCAAGTAGTCATACATCAGAGAAATCAGCGGAATATAAAACAATACAAGAAACAATATGCAATGAGAAACAGTTATCTGAGAAAAATTTGCCCTTCGGCATATATATATAACAATTTTTGAACGATACATCCTTTACAAACCCCGCCACAACAAAGATTTCATGCACTTCAAGAATGTAACAACACCTATGACGACAGGCTCGCCATACCCCCGAATGTACGTAACCTACAACTCGTGGAAACATACCAAAATATAAGCCTCCGAGAAACGGAGCTTCCTAATACGCAATCGTGATCCTATGAGCGAGGATCAACAACCGGTGTACCTCTACCTGCGGCATGAACGCAACCCCCCGAAGGAGGTCAGTACAACAGGTACCAAGTATGTGAAACCGAAAAATACTGAAAATGAAATCATAATAGTCTATATAAAACAGAAGACATATATGATAACAAAACTACAGTTCATAAAAGCAGTCATGTCAAGTCAGGGACTCACGCCCTCAAAGTCATCCTCACGCCGTGGAACTCCTTCCTCACTGCCGGCAGTCTAGGTATAAGTCATGTGATACGTGTAACATGTCTCGGCCCATCTCATGGACTCGAGGTGAAATCGTATGGAATACATTCCCGGTCCATCTCATGGACTCGGTATCAAAGCAGGTGAAATACATTCCCGATTCATCTCATGAACGCGGTAGTCGAGTGAAATACATTCCCGGTTCATCTCATGAACGTGGTAGTCGAGTGGAATACATTCCCGGTTCATCTCATGAACGCGGTAGTCGAGTGAAATACATTCCCGGTTCATCCCATGAACGCCAGAATGAGTGAAATACATTCCCGCTCATCTCATGAACGCCAGAATGAGTGAAATACATTCCCGGTTCATCCCATGAACGCGGTAGTCGAGTGGAATACATTTAAACGCTCTTTTAAGACAGATTAAGATAATACCATATTTTCCCTTTAAAACAACTAAGGTAATATTATGCTCTTCTTGTTAAACCAAAACACTTTCCTTCTTAAAGTCAAGTAACAACATTCTTTTTTAAAAGTTCAAGTTTGCCTAATTTCAATTATTCACGTCTTTTATTCGAAAGATTTCATAGTTCATAATCTTAATCATTTTAATAACATTATTCTCTTTTAAAACAACTGAGTAATATATGCCTTATGTGTGAGTAGATTATTCTTGTTCATAACAATCTTATTAAAGCAGCCATGATCTAGGAAATGTAATATCATTTTGTCTCATCTTAGCTTCTATGCAGATGGAGGTTTCTACTGGTTTTAGTAATACTTTATTAGTCAATACATTTCCCTTTATTAACGCTGATGTGGTTTGTTCGATACTTATTCTCATTTCCGAAATCAGTAAAACATTATTCCTTTTTAAAAACCAAGTACTCATTACTCACGAATGAGGTTTCACACTTTAACAGACTTTAAAATCAATTTAATTAAGTCAACCGTTCCTTTTATCTCCCTTAAGTCGTTATACCTAACTTCCCATAAAGCTAGTATAACTTAAGCTTTCAAAACCAAGTATTACTCTTCTTTCAAAAACGGTTCTTAATTCTTTTGAAATACTTCAAGATTCTTATTATTCAGGCTTAAGTCAAAAGACATTGCCGTAAAACTACGTTCAGTTAACACACGTACGTCTACCGTACTATATATATATATATATATACTTTTAAAATATCATGCTCAAGAGTATAGGAAGAATCACATACCTCGCGACGATTATCGACTATAAGCAAATAGCTCCAAAGCATCAGAATCCGCTAGCCCTTTCCACCCTTCGAGTAATACGCTACTCAAGTACTTCAACCTATAACGGCCATACAAGTCTATCAACGCCTAGACTACTCAGTAGAATAATTCTAGATACAGATTCCTTATTCTACGGAAAATTTGGGCAGCACTTCCCTACCCGTCAAATTATACAAGTCTCATCAGAAATACAAATTCTAAGTAAGTACATTCACTTTATTCTTTAATATTCTTCGATGCGATTTCATTCAATTCTCTTCAGAATATCCTTGTACTACAGTTCAATTCTCTTCTGAAATATCCTTCTATGCATCTTATATTTATTTTCTTATACCACTACAATATGTAATCTCCAATTACACTAGAAGGATAGGATTATTTACCTCGATAAGCCCAAAATTATCCAAGTTAAATGTCGATCCTGAGCAACGTTTAGCTCCTACTCCGTGCGCTCCAACCCGCTCCAAAAAAACCCTTAGAAGTTCTATGCAACTTCTTCTTAATACTTCAACCGGCTATGAAGATTTTCCTTAGGGTTTCATTAGTGGCTAAAGGAAGTATAATAGTATTTCGGGCTTTTAGTATAGGTGTAACCTTGGAATACTACAAGGTATTTGGGCCAAGGTATTTTGGAATAGTAACAATACTTTGGAGAGTATTTTCTACCAAAAGGGGGGGGGGGGGGGGGTATTTACTAAAACCACTTTAGGAAGGGGTTTCACGAGGGCCTCTGGGGGAGGGGAGGCTTTGGACGAAAACTACACAAAGGGGAAGGAGTATTTTCCTTGGAATTTCACAAGTGAGGATGAAGAAATGGTCTTGCATTAGAGGGGTATTTATAGGTCATTCAATGGCCAAGATTGAGCCAAGTGGTGGGCAAGTGTAGGGTCAAGATTTGGACAAGTGTTTGTGGGTCCCACTTGCTCATCAACTACACAAAATATCTACAAAATATCCTACCTACTCCAAGGCAACTAAAACGTGCCAAGAATGGCCCTTTTGCCGTCCACTTTGAGGGTGACACATGTCACCCTCCCGTTGGTCCAAAATATTTCGTCTCTCGGAAAAATCCGCAAAAATAATAAATGACATAGCCGTATTTTTCCCTTCGCAAAGTCCGAAAACGTTTCGTCGAAAACGACTCTTTCGCTAGTTGGCATAAAATTTCGTCCCTTAGTCTACTTTAAGGCTTAAACTTTTAGACGCACGCCTCACGCATATACTGGAAATACGGGGTATAACATTCTCCCCTCCTTAGAAACATTCGTCCCGAATGTTCCTTCTCAAGACGGATAACGATAAAGTTCCTCATAACAAGTTGCCAATGCCACACCTGACCACAAAATAACACACGCGCAAATACTTAACCCAAGTCAACGAGGAATCATTCCTACATCACAAAAGCTTCCACCCTTGGTCTAAAAGATATCCTCTTCGCACCTTTTCTTCACAACAAAATGATTATTTCTATTCTGCTAACACACGTCATCTTCTTTCCTCACTCGTCGTACTCTTCTCGAACACTTGAACTCTTTCTAGTATATGTACCATACTTCAGTCATTGCTTCAGTTTCCACAATCTCTGGAGTCACTACCTCCAAACTTCGTCATCTTACTAGCCTCAATCTCCTTTAAGGCCATTCCCGGCCTTCACGATCCGATTCTGGTCGAACATATCCACGAACTCATACGATGGTCATCTAAACTTGGGTCTGGCGCCCTCGTGACCCTACCACCCGGCGGGACCACCGAATCGACCCCACCTCATTTCAGTCGCGGTTGACCCGCGATTTGTCCTCAACCCGACCCGCTATTGCGCTAAACATTTGTTTCCCCCGATCCGGAACAATCTCACAAATCAAGTCACGAAAACCTAGTGGTCTTCTTAGATCAACTACCCTCTTTCATTTCATACCACTCAGAGACTTATCACACAACTATATCCCACGTATACTATGCACTCTGATAAAGGTCAACACAAACATAATTCTTTTACTCAAGATGGCCTCGCATCTAAGGTTTCTACGCATAAAACTCTAAGGCTCACACTTTCCCTGTCCCCAAACTTACCCTTAAACATGTTTTCTAACACAATTTTAACATAATGCTATCTGAACACAATACTTAGCACTTCATCATATTATCAACGCATACTAGTCTCTAGAGGGGTAAGAATGTACTGCACTATCCGCCCACTCTAATCATAGGCTCACTGCAGTATGATACCGTAGAAGACGATCTCGCCATCGACCCTAGTCGTGTCATTCTCGCTTGTACCCTATAAGCACGCTTCGTCATACGGCTCGACGGCCGCAGTGAAACAAGCACCGCAGATGAAGACGACATTCCCGATGGCGCCACATCGCACACCGGCGGGACATGAATCTGCGGCTAGAACCCGTATATATCTCAGAACCGGAAGCCCGAGCTCGACCAGCCTCGAATACCCCGAACGCCCCAAGATCGCGAGGACTACTCAGATCTTGGCGAGGTACATAACTAGCTTTCTGCCGAGGCGGTCCGCCTCGAAAGTTACCAAAGGACCTGTTGTCCCGCCTCTTCTCGCGATCTCGGCCATTCCGCCGACCTCTCCGCTCCTCAAGTCCCAGCAGATAAGCTGCGTGCGGCAATGTCCATGCCCGGTGAAGAGCTACACCAACAAGCCTCGCTGGTAGTCATCGAGCCCGGTGGCGTGGCGTGCATCGTCCTCCATGTCGGCTACCAATGCGGGACGCATCGAGCTAATGAGTCAAACTCACATTGTACTCCCAATCAGCACGGCCTCGCCTCAACGCTAAAAATCTTACCGAGCCCTTCTCATCCGCGAGGCAAGAAATATGCAGAAATGCCCTCGAGAACTCGCTCCATACTACTGGAAGTGCATACTCTCCCGACAGCCCGACGAATCAAACACGATCATTGCAGATCACGCAACGATGCGAACCTAAGACCACCGACTCGGTCTCGAAGCCTTGATCACTCATGATCCGTCAGAATCGCCGAATGAACTCCTGCGGATCATCCTCGTGCCTCGACGTAGAACTCAAGCGCTACAACTCGTAAAGTCCCGTAGCCTCAAACTATCCGATCTTGGGTGAACCACGTACCATCGAATCGAACTGCCGATCCCTATCCTCATGTCTTGCCACTATCCCGCCAATAATCGGGCCATCTCTTTGTACTTAACTCTCCGCTCCAGCCGCGGATCGAGGCTCGTGTATCATGGTCTCAGCAGCCCACCGCCGCGCTCTAAATCTCTGGGCCGGGCGGCGTCGCAAAACTCGCCGTCAAGCACTACTCGTAAAGACGGGCTGCGCCGCATTCTCTCAGATCTCATTAGCGGCTCCTACGCTTTGCCCATCTGGGCCCGGTTGCACTTGCGGAGACATAATCGTAAAACGAAATACGCCGGAGGGTCCAACTTATAACAAAACTCTAAGGCACGATCTCGAGTGAGAAGAATGGAAACCAATCCTAAATGTCTCGCACTTATTGATTATAGATGTGGTGCACAACACACCGATAATCAAGACTCTACTAGACATACGGCTCAGACACTTTCCGAGGATTAATCGCTCGATACCACTTTTGTCACGACTGCCTCGGCCCGTGGATCGCGCCTACCCGCACCCAAGTAGTCATACATCGAGAAATCAAGAATATAAAACAATACAAGAAACAATATGCAATGAGAAACAGCTTATCTCGAGAAAATTTGCCGCTTCTGCATATATATATAACAATTTTTGAACGATACATCCCTTTTACAAACCCCGCCCACAACAAGATTTCATGCACTCTAAGAATGTAATAACACTATGACGACAGGCCCCGCCATACCCTCGAATGTACAGAACCTACAACTCGTGGAAACATACTAAAAGATAAGCCTCCGAGAAACGGAGCTTCCCAATCTGAATCGTGATCCATGGCGAGGATCAACAACCGGCCAGACTTACTGCGCCGTGAACGCAGCCTCGAAGGAGATCGATAACAGTACCAGTATGTGAAACCGAAAATACGAAAATGAAATCATAATAGTCTATATAAAATGTAAGACATATATGATAACAAAACTACAGCTCATAAAAGCGATATGTCAAGTCGTGACTCACGCCCTCAAAGTCATCCTCACGTGGAACTCCTTCCTCACTGCCGGCAGTCTAGGTATAAGTCATGTGATACGTGTAACATGTCTCGGCTCATCTCATGGACTCGAGGTGAAATCGTATGGAATACATTCCCGGTCCATCTCATGGACTCGGTATCAAAGCAGGTGAAATACATTCCCGGTTTATCTCATGAACGCGGTAGTCGAGTGAAATACATTCCCGGTTCATCTCATGAACGCGGTAGTCGAGTGGAATACATTCCCGGTTCATCTCATGAACGCGGTAGTCGAGTGAAATACATTCCCGGTTCATCCCATGAACGCGGTAGTCGAGTGAAATACATTCCCGGTTCATCTCATGAACGCGGTAGTCGAGTGAAATACATTCCCGGTTCATCCCATGAACGCGGTAGTCGAGTGGAATACATTTAAACGCTCTTTTAAGACAGATTAAGATAATACCATATTTTCCCTTTAAAACAACTAAGGTAATATTATGCCCTTCTTGTTAAACCAAAACACTTTCCTTCTTAAAGTCAAGTAACAACATTCTTTTTCAAAAGTTCAAGTTTGCCTAATTTCAATTATTCACGTCTTTTATTCGAAAGATTTCATAGTTCATAATCTTAATCATTTTAATAACATGATTCTCTTTTAAAACAACTGAGTAATATATGTCTTATGTGTGAGTAGGTTATTCTTGTTCATAACAATCTTATTAAAGCAGTCATGATCTAGGAAATGTAATATCATTTTGTCTCATCTTAGCTTCTATGCAGATGGAGGTTTCTACTGGTTTTAGTAATACTTTATTAGTCAATACATTTCCCTTTATTAACGCTGCTGTGGTTTGTTCGATACTTATTCTCATTTCCGAAATCAGTAAAACATTATTCCTTTTTAAAAACCAAGTACTCATTACTCACGAATGAGGTTTCACACTTTAACAGACTTTAAAATCAATTTAATTAAGTCAACCGTTCCTTTTATCTCCCTTAAGTCGTTAACCTAACTTCCCATAAAGCTAGTATAACTTAAGCTTTCAAAACCAAGTATTACTCTTCTTTCAAAAACGGTTCTTAATTCTTTTGAAATACTTCAAGATTCTTATTATTCAGGCTTAAGTCAAAAGACATTGCCGTAAAACTACGTTCAGTTAACACACGTACGTCTACCGTACTATATATATATATATATATACTTTTAAAATATCATGCTCAAGAGTATAGGAAGAATCACATACCTCGCGACGATTATCGACTATAAGCAAATAGCTCCAAAGTACTGTAATCCGGCTAGCCCTTTCCACCCTTCGAGTAGAATACGCTACTTGCAGTACTTCAACCTATAACGGTCATACAAGTCTATCAACGTCTAGACTACTCTATAGAATAATTCTAGATACAGATTCCTTATTCTACGGAAAATTTGGGCAGCACTTCCCTACCCGTCAAATTATACAAGTCTACTGTAAATACAGTCCTAAGTAAGTACAGTTCAGTCTTATTCTTTAATATTCTTCTGATGCGATTTCAGTTCAATTCTCTTCTGTAATATCCTTGTACTACAGTTCAATTCTCTTCTGAAATATCCTTCTATGCATCTTATATTTATTTTCTTATACCACTACAGTATGTAATCTCCAATTACACTTGAAGGATATGATTATTTACCTCGATAAGCCCAAAATTATCCAAGTTAAATGTCGATCCTGAGCAACGTTTAGCTCCTACTCCGTGCGCTCCAACCCGCTCCAAAAAAACCCTTAGAAGTTCTACGCAACTTCTTCTTAATACTTCAACCGGCTATGAAGATTTTCCTTAGGGTTTCGTTTAGTGGCTAAAGGAAGTATAATAGTATTTCTAGGCTTTTAGTATAGGTGTAACCTTGGAATACTACAAGGTATTTGGGCCAAGGTATTTTGGAATAGTAACAATACTTTGGAGAGTATTTTCTACCAAAGGGGGTATTTACGAAACCACTTTAGGAAGGGGTTTCGTGAGGGCCTCTCGAGGGGAGGGGAGGCTTTGGACGAAAACTACACAAAGGGGAGGGAGTATTTTCCTTGGAATTTCACAAGTGAGGATGAAGAAATGGTCTTGCATTAGAGGGGTATTTATAGGTCATTCAATGGCCAAGATTGAGCCAAGTGGTGGGCAAGTGTAGGGTCAAGATTTGGACAAGTGTTTGTGGGTCCCACTTGCTCATCAACTACACAAAATATCTACAAAATATCCTACCTACTCCAAGGCAACTAAAACGTTCCAAGAATGGCCCTTTTGCCGTCCACTTTGAGGGTGACACATGTCACCCTCCCGTTGGTCCAAAATATTTCGTCTCTCGGAAAAATCCGCAAAAATAATAAATGACATAGCCGTATTTTTCCCTTCGCAAAGTCCGGAAAACGTTTCGTCGGAAAACGACTCTTTTCGCTAGTTGTGCACAAAATTTCATCCCTTAGTCTACTTTAAGGCTTAAACTTTTGTACGTACGCCCTCACGTACATACTCTGGAAATACGGGGTATAACAATAGTTATATACTATTCCCGTACATCCATTATGTAACTCACAATCTTAAGATAATATTGGTACTAGTGCTAGGAAGATGTATGTCAACAAATCTGATCCTAGTTTTTGGGTCTATCTTTGACGATAGTTACAAATCTGTTTTCGTCAAAAGTGAGATCTATGTTGGATGATTCTGAACCTGAAGATATTGGTGATAGTCATGTTTGTAAGGATCAAAGAAGAGTTGTTGTCACTGCTCCCGAGAGTGGTGTAAACAAATGTCCACAAGAGGTTGAAGATATCAACTGGGACATGAGGAGAAGGCTAAAAGTGATGTTCCATCTTCCAAGAAGAAGCCTCCATCTTATGGTAAGGAGGATTTGGCCACGTGACTAACGTGTGCCAAATTCCAAAAGCATGCGTTTATTATTGTTCCTTGTCAATAATGAGATTAAAAGACAATTTTTGAATAAAACAAGGCTAGGAATATGAAGTATTTTTCATTAAAACATATATTCCCTACACTTTAAAATCAGAAGTTTAATCTCACTTACCTTCTCATTTATAATTGGACTATTATAAACAACGGCCTAAAAGATGTGGACTTAGATTGTAATAAACTGAATTTATGGACAATCGTAAGCAAGAGAAGAAGACTAGAGGACTGAAGACAAGGACTAGAGACAAATCTGTCACCGTTTCCGACAGAAGATCTGTCTTTTGACAGGATAGTATTGGACACTCAGTCATACAAAACATACGGGTGACTGGAGTGGGTCAAGAGTTTCCAAATCTTGAAGGATCTGAAAGGCCAAAAGAAAGGCAGAAAAGAAAGTGGACACTCAGTGGGATAAGGCAACTGGAGTAGGCTAGAGTATTTAGAACCTAACCACGGGCAAGAGGTTGTTCATTTAAAGAAACGCTACCTTCAAAGTAGAAGAAGTTGTCCTCAAAAGGACTTAAGGGAATGAGATCACTCTTAAAAGAGGTGATACATATCCTAAACTTGGTTTCAAGGACGCTGTTGGGCAATATGGCTTGAGTTTTTCGCCTCATGTCCCGTAGGTCGATAATAACCAAGTGGTACAATAAAACTATAGCCAAGTGGATGATATATTTGTAATCTGTGCATCTATGTCATCATAGATTAAGACATGTTAAATAGAAAATCATTCAAAAGCCAACAAAGTTGAAATTATTGTCGTCTGTCGACTTAAACCCTCAAATGAGTGAAGTAGGCGAAGAGGCAAAATCACATTTCCATTCCGTCAAAACGAATAGCGAAAGAAGTATCGCTCCTCTATAACATAGTCACGCCTACGTAAGTTATTTGATGCTTGTACAAATAGAGGGGAAAGACAAGAACGTTGTGATCTTTATCAACGATGGTATAACGTATTGCATCATTTATTGGAAAACAAATATGAAACCCCGTCGGAGCGCCGGAGAGCCGCGGTGCTAATCACGGGTTTTGGTTACTGGAATCAAGGCGCCGCGGCGCCGATGATGGTACTGAGCAGCTCCGCAGCATCTCCCAGGCAGGGCCGCGACGCTTCGGAATTAGAAGCTGGAAAACCTGCAGCTTGAGGAATTCGTAGGGATAGAGGGGGAGAATGTGAAACATCGTTTATCAAACGACTACTCCTTACTCACCTCAGTATAACAGAATTAACCAAGCGCAGATCTGTACGCCCAAGACATTTGGGGCAAGGTGATCCTTACCGCTAATGCGATTCTCACCAGAATTTCGCATAAGGATAAGGATAACTCTCCATGTGAAACATGGAAATAATCTCATATACAAATGTTGTGATATGAGATAGTGTGGCAAGTGTTGAGACACTAAAGCCAAAATAGGTCAAGTCGGACCTAAGACTATAGATTGCATATCTACTAGATCTGCAAATAACAGTAGTGCTTATTGCATCCTAGTGCCAAAGAATGCTGAATTCTTTGAAGATAACTTTCTGTGAGAAGGAAAAAATAGCGGTTGCTCAAGGTTAATAGAAACCGCGAGTGCCTGACTATCTGGAACTAGACGTTCCAGGTCTATAGGACTCGAAAGTTGCTGACTATCCGGAGCCCAGTGCTCCAGATCTACAGAACTCAGAGATTCTAGATGTTGAACCGAAACCGAGCAAAAAGAGGGGACAAATACTTGTTCCAGGCCTTCTAGCTTATATGATTGAGAATGAACCATGGACAAATTGAAAATTGTCATCTCCAGAAACGCTGCTTTGGAAATACTAAAATAGAATAATAGACTCTATCAGATATTACCAAACTTGTGTGATGGTTGATCTTCCTCCGGAAAAAGAACCTCTTGGTTGTAAAAGTGGATACTCAAATTAAGTATCTGGTAGATGAATCTATTGACGAGTATAAAGGCCTCGTCTATCAGGACATGTGTTCCTATGTGAATATCTTAACATACAGGGCCACCGTAGTCATGCGTGACATGTATGTTAAGACAACCTTCCTAATCAGAGAGTTGGTTTGATGAACAGTTGGACTTCTTCCTAAACTTCCATTATGGTCCCTGAAATGTTTACATTTTGATCCTAGAAGTTTTAGATAAAACAGAAACAATGAATCTGACTACAGAGACATTGATTCTAAAGCTAGAAAGCCAACAGTTGAAAAACCAAAGTTCTGAAAGTGGAAGAAGAAAGTATTACGGAACAACCCGATAGGTATGTGGTTCCAGGAAAGAGAAGAAAGTCTGTTGACTTGTCAAATTTCTATGCGGGCTAAAACAGGCCCAGAAACATTAGAACGAAATATTTGATAGTACTCTACTATTGAAGGGTTTCTCCACAAAAAATATGTCAAATGTGTCTACATGAAAGACAGTTCTGATCCGTCCATGACAGGCCTTTACGTAGATGACATATTAATTGTTGACACCCAATTTTGTCCTTCTCTTCCTATTATTCGTTCAAAATTAAACCTTTTTTTTCAACACCGCAAAAACAACTTTAATTTTTAATAAATGCATACATAAATAAAGAATTTAATATTCTCAAAATAATTACTATTTGTTATTACTATCTTTATTCACATTTTTTACTAACCATAATTTTCATCCTAATATTCCATGTCATTCATAAAACGACATCGCATTTTATATTAAGCACTAAAACATTTTCCAAAATATTATTGCATTATTTTATTAGTATTTTTATCCTTATAATTTATATTTTTATAAATCATTTCTTTAATTATACCACAAACCTTTATAAAATATAATACCTAACCATCTACCCACACCAAAATAAATTTCCAGCCCAATACCCTCAAAATCGTCCAGCCCAATCCATTTTCCCCTAAAATCTAAGGCCCAACCCCTTATCTACCTAAACCCATTTTGTTTACCCCTAAACCTAAACCCCCGAATAAAAAAAGAAGACAAAAACGAAAAGAAAATGAAAGCAGCAGCCAGGGAGATCCGCTGCATCTCTCTTTTCTCCCTCTTCCATTTTTAGCTAAAGTTTCAAACACCACCAATCCTTGACAAGCGATGTCCGCCCCTGTTCATGCAAGTTATTTGCCTTCTCATATGATGGAATATTGATCTTTTCAGAGAGATTCTGACCGGACCACGTGAAGGACGAGTCAGCCCTCTAACGTCTCAATTCAAACGGGTCTTTGACCCCCTCATCGAAACTCCATGTACAAATTTCCGCCCAAATATTTGCGACCTAAAAACCCCAAGTTCTTCCTATATAAACTAGCATTTGGGAGTTCATAAAAGAGGACCTTCTGGCAGCCGCCGCTATTTTCCCTTGTTCAAACTCTCGAATTAATCTCTTATTGAATATTCATAAATCTAAGTCTAAAGATTTTTTTGGTTCGGGAGTTTCTGCCAGCCGCCGCTTCATCCTTGTCAAATTCTAAAATATCTTCTCGCTTTTACTCATTGCCTTCTCGAAAATGAGTTTAAAACTTCTCTTTTGGCTCGGCAAACTGATATTCAATTCAAAGAATACAAATTTTAAGAACAAGTTCTTTCCCTTCGGTAAGTCGATTTGAACTCGAAGGACCCCTGCCTCATCAGTTCGTTGCACCACAAAAAGGTAATAACCAATCTTCATTTCTGCTATTGTATGGATCCGTCCCCTGTCGGTTTATTTTCCTTTTGATTTGCTGTGTATATGACTTGATATACTTCAAATATACAAGGCATAATTCTAAGTGTACACCTGTATAAAAGGGTTGTATATTTTTATATCCTATTTATGTGTATTAAATACCTATAATCAATCGTTCGGTAGATCATTGTGTTTGAAAATATATGCATGATACAGTTTGGTGTGTGGAAAATATATATGTAGTATGACTGTTCATTAACTACTATCGGGACAGTGTGCGGAACGCATATACATAATATATCAATCTCACATTCTAGACAGTGTGTGTATAACATATATTAATCTCTTATTTGACATGCTTGTTAACCACTGTCGGGACTGTTATATATGCACAATAAAGAATACCGAAATTAGGAGAAGGGATACTACTTAATAGTTGCTTGTATTATTTGGACATCTATTTTGATAGTGAAAACTAAAGAATATTGTACAACAAAGCAAGGTTTGAAAATTATAAACCATTGGGCTTTATTACATTATGATAACTTCGATACGGGCAGTCTTTATTTGTTAGTTGTCTCGAGTTTTGCTTGTTGCCGAGACAAAGCGACTTTATGTGTTTAAATGCTTATACTAATGTTTATTTATTACTTTAGTAAGGATATAGTGTGTACTAATCCTTTTCTTTTCTTTGTTTTTTACATGAAATACATTGAGAGTTTGTGAAGAGTCTCGACATGAGACTCAACACGAATCGACGAAAATAAAGATCCGCATCCATGTCCTTTGCATTCCTCGGCTTCAGAACTCCTAAATCAAAATGGGCCGGACACAACATCATCCGCTCCATTCGCTCTTTTATCATTATTCTTTAATTCCACCGTTTATTTTATTTTCTTGTTATAATACGTAATTTTGCATAAATATTGAAATGTGTAGAATATGTAGACTTAAGACCAATAGATTAAAGGGGAGGGTAGCTTAACAAACTATTTCCCATACATTTTAGAGTAAACCTTGTGCAAATTCATCAAAACATATGCACCTTTCAAATAAATATTTGCAACACTTTTCTTAACTTTATGCTTTCCAAAACATGCATATTTAAATAAATAACCTAGGTTTGAACGGATAACCGCGAGTTAGCGGATCTTAAAGGATGCCTAACCTCTTTCCTTTAGGATAATAAAGAATCCTTACCATAGAATTTCATTAAGTTTTGTAGACATTTTAAATGGAGTTATTTTTAAGCAGATTTTGCTAAAATAGATGTCCTAATTCATCTTTAAAATAATTAGGTGGCGACTCCTTAAATACAATATAGGAATCAACCATATGTTGTACACCATTCTGACTCCGGTTAAAATGGGGTATTACATTATTCACTAAAGAGTAAACCTAGGTTGATCCTACAAGTATGTTGACATAATGTTTCTGACATAAAGTAATATGGGTATTAAGGATGACATCTTTGGAAATCGTGAATTCTAAGACATTTAACGGATTAGTCTTATTCCAAACTCATCTGTGATATGTTTTGACAGTCTCGTTGAAGTCACCAATGGATATGAATCATAGGATGTGATTATAATCATGGTGCACCCATTTACCAGGAGCGATATGCGAAGGTCACATGGAGTTCAATGTATTTTACACACCACAAATGACCTGACATCGGCTCACAAAGTAGATCAGTTGAACTAAGGTTAACTGGAGATAATAAATAGAAGACGTTAAATCGGATGTGACAACATCTGAGATTCGCTTATTGATGCGCGATTTATGCACACACTAAACGCAAGTGCACGTATCGTGACAAGTAATATAGTCTAGGTAAGACCGAATATCGTCCACAGGGACTGATTTTCAAGTACCGATTATCTATGCTTTAGTTTCTATTTGGTTAACGTTAATTGAGTTGGAATTCTAACTAATAATGCATGAAATAAACTAATTATGAAAATACTTTGATTTAAATTAGTTATGATGGCGAATTAGGGCTTCCAAGATCATCAACTATCCACTTTATTCAATCTTTAATACAATTAGACTGACTTCTTCTCTACGTTAAGATAATAGGTTAACTAGACCGTTTTATACTCCTGTTAAGGTAATATAAACACTCAACCCCAATGGTTCTCCCTTCTACCTTTCGGCGACAAGATTGACTACAAAGGAGGATTAAGAGCAATAACCTATTAAACTACACAAGTATCGGGGTACTTTCGTCCACGATTTAAACCTTTTTTTATTCAACTATAGCATATTCACAATCTCCCCTTTCGAATTTCGATTAGAACTCATATAAGTGATGATAACTAGTGATTAATTAATTATCAAGCAATCAAAGCAACTATTGAATAAATCTTAAACAAGTGAAGAAGAAATCAACTAATGTATTACTTTATGAATAAGAGTTTCAAGAGAATCACAAGGAACTCCCTAACAAAGTAATTAGCTCCTAGCCATAGTCACGCTAAGAACTAATATAATCTACATACATGAACTGAAATAAACAAAGCAAAAGAAAGAAAAGAAAAATATTCAAGAACAAGTCTCCAAGCCTTCTAGCATCTAAGGATTGTGTTGTGGAATATTTACAAGATAGATTGTGGTAGAATGATGGATGGAGAATTGAATTGTCAAGTGTGGGATGAAATGTAGGATGGAGAATGGGATGGGTGATGGATGGAATTTTTCTAATGATGTAGAGACTATTTATAGCCCAAGAATTCTTTAGGTAAAGGGTTAGGGATTATGTAGGTAGGAAAAGTTATAGAATCCTTTAGGTAAATGGTTAAGGATTATGTAGGTAGAAAAAGTTATAGAATCCTTTAGGTAAAGGGTTAAGGATTATGTAGGTAGGAAAAATTATCCCTTTTGGATCCTGAAAATGTGTCAAATTCGGCCCAAAACTCAGAAATCCCGCGTCGGCCGTTCGCAGAATCAGCCACAAATACCAAAATCGTAGAGCTTGACGACTTCTGGTCAGCTGCAACTGCCTTTCCACAAGGCCGGTGGACGATTCTTCCGAATTTTTCGCTTCTTCGCCCTTTGTTCGTCCTGGCCTTCGATTTCTTCTATATTTTCCTAACTTAGGCTTCATTTCTTGGCCCTTTTAGTGTGCAATTCCATCTCATTTATGCTCATTTCATCTCATTTTCGCCATTTCTCTATTTCTGACCGCTGTGACACAAAAGAAAGGAAAACGACCCCAATACTATACTAAACATAAATGAAATGAGTAAAATACTAACTAAAAATGACTCAAAAGGTGTATATAAAATACACCGATCAAACACCCCCAAACTTAACCTTTGCTCGCCCTCGAACAAAGATAAAAAAATATAAACAAAGACACTAAAGAAAATAAAATGACTCAAAAACACTGATCATTTTGCTGCACAATTGTCACTTAGAAAAACATGAAGGTTAGTACGATAATATGTAGGAACATATAGCATGAATTTTTAGCATTCTAAACACTCAAGTCAGATATTTCGCAAATTCAATTTAATCATGCTCAATGGAAGTAAGAATACCTAACTATGCATGTTAATTTCAAAATCATATGACATGTTTACTTGTTATTCTCCACTAATCATGGATACACATATTAGAGATCTTCAGGGCTTTTCAGGGTTGTAATGTAGGCTTAGGTAGGGGTAGGTAAAAATAGACATTTGGACTCAATTTACGTATCATAAGCTCTTTTGCTTTAAATTCTTCCCTTTTCTTTTGATTCTCTTTTTAACCTCATACCTATATTTCCCCTCTTTTGTTTTGAGAGAATGAGGTGTATGATGAATAGCAGACACCCCCAAACTTAGGCTTTTGTCTATTTATTATTACTTTTTCATTGGGGTGTATCAAAATTGTTCACTCTCTTTTATCTCTTTTTCAACACTTTATATTCCAAACATTTCAATTTTTCACTTATGGCACAAGTATGAAATTATAGGGTGTCAAAGAAAGGTCTTATTTTTAGGCTCAAATGGGCTGACTAGGGATATAATTTGAATGTCAGGGATAGGCAAAGAATGGTAAGAAAGGGCTAACAAAGAAATGCCTGAATTATCTCTCTAACATGCATATCCTAACTATTTCGCCTCAAATAGTAAGCAAGCAGACACATAGATTTAATCATTAACAATGCATAAATCAAGCAAGATACCCCAAATAGTTCGATTTCATGAATTTTTGGCATATCTATCCTAAGTGTTCAGATGATTGCTTCTAATTCCATTACATTATTCCACTTTACTTCACTAGGCGTTTCAAGTAACTACAGCATGCTTGATCAAAAAAAAATTATGACAAAAAAAAAAAATACTCAAAAATACCTAAACAAATCAAAAAGACTCAAAAATAATAAAACATCCCCCCAAACTTAAATCACACATTGGGGAAGACTAAAAAAAAAATAGGGACAACTTACTGACACAACACAGCGGTCATAACGGAGGTCTGGGAGGAAATTTTTTGGAATTTGCACGGAATATGACTCTCTGAAGTTCACAACATTGATTCTGATGCCACACGACGATTTACGCTTTTCCTTTTTCTTTTTTTCCAAATGCTTTTTCTCCTTTTTGTTCTGGTCCGCTTCCTAGTCCACCTGTCATCGAACAACACAAAACAAGAACCCAAGACCGTGAGACTGTTCAAGATAAAATAAAATAAACTAAAAATAGAAATTAAAATAACATAATTAAAAACATTGGGTTGCCTCCCAACAAGCGCTGTCTTTAACGTCTTTTAGCCGGACGCAGTTAACCTTTACGAGTGCCCATTGAATCCTTCTGCGAATCGCCATAATCCGCAAAGTTATTGTTGCAGGTCTCACTTTTCCTACAACAATCTTTTCAACTAAGGGCTTCAGATATAAGATTATCCCCCAAGTACACAAGACATGCTTGTCTTTTAGGCTCTTTCTAATGTAGGGATCAGTGAGATTCCCAACACATCTCAACTCTAGGGGGTGCCCTTGATGGTATGGACTTCCTATTTGTGGATCAACAGTGACAGATGGTGGTGTTTCTTCTGCAATAGGTACAGTAAAAAGAATTTCTACAGAATCCAAAAAGGTGAATAATTGGATCTCAGTAATCTTTTCCTTCTCTACACCAACTATCTCGCCAGATTCCTCAACAGCTGGGTGTGGTTCAGGCTCTTCAATTTGCTTATCACTTCCCTTCAATGGTATCGCTAGGCAAATTTTTTAATTTTAGTAGTAGTCCATGTGTCCTGAATTTTAATTTTTTAAATTTTTTTTCGAATTTTTTTTTTTGATTTTTTTTTTTACTTGTTTTTTCGAATTTAACCTGCAAAATAAGAAAACAACAAAAGGTGATAAAAAGATGCTCGCATAACAAGTTAGTTCTTGGAGAAACCAAATTAGAAATAAGAATAGATAAATCGATATTGAAAGTACGCCAATCCCCGGCAATGACGCCAAAAACTTGATGTGCGATTTATGCACACACTAAACGCAAGTGCACGTATCGTGACAAGTAATATATTCTAGGTAAGACCGAATAATGCAGGAAATAAACTAATTATGAAAATACTTTGATTTAAATCAGTTATGATGGCGAATTAGGGCTTCCAAAATCATCAACTATCCACTTTATTCAATCTTTAATACAATTAGACTGACTTCTTCTTCTACGTTAAGATAACAGGTTAACTAGACCGTTTTATACTCCTGTTAAGGTAATATAAACACTCAACCCCAATAGAGAACCTTTCTACCTTTCGGTGACAAGATTGACTACAAAGGAGGATTAAGAGCAATAACCTATTAAACTACACAAGTATCGGGGTACTTTCGTTCACGATTTAAACCTATGTTTATTCAACTATAACATATTCACAATCTCCCCTTTCGGATTTCGATTAGAACTCATATAAGTGATGATAACTAGTGATCAATTAATTATCAAGCAATCAAAGTAACTATTGAATAAATCTTAAACAAGTGAAGAAGAAATCAACTAATGTATTACTTCATGAATAAGAGTTTCAAGAGAATCACAAGGAACTCCCTAACAAAGTAATTAGCTCCTAGCCATAGTCACACTAAGAACTAATATAATCTCCATACATGAACTGAAATAAACAAAGCAAAAGAAAGAAAAGAAAAATATTCAAGAACAAGTCTCCAAGCCTTCTAGCATCTAAGGATTGTGTTGTGGAATATTTACAAGATGGATTGTGGTAGAATGATGGATGGAGAATGGAATTGTCAAGTGTGGGATGGAATGTAGGATGGAGAATGGGATGGGTGATGGATGAAATTTTTCAAATGATGTAGAGACTATTTATAGCCCAAGAATCCTTTAGGTAAAGGGTTAGGGATTATGTAGGTAGGAAAAATTATAGAATCCTTTAGGTAAAGGGTTAAGGATTATGTTATACCCATTAATCGGCCGATCCCGGACGCAGAGCCTTTAATGGTTTAACGATTCCCGACGTTATCGGTCCGTTCACCGGACTATCGCCAACTGGCCCCGGTTCGTTATCGGATTCTGTGTTGGCCGCGGCTCGGTCGAATCGGTCCAACGGCCCGATTTTTTTTTTAATGTCTAGTATTTATTTTCTATAATATAAACTAAATTCAATTTAAATATGTAATATAATAATATAATATATAATTTAGTTGTATATATTAAAATTGAAACTTTAAAGTTAACTTTTTATTTTATAGTTTATAACTTTATACTTTATAACTTTATACTTTATAGTTTATAACTTTATATTGTAAATTTGTAATTATACTTTTATTAATTTATTAGATTAGTAGATATAAGTCATATAACTTATAAGTAATAACAGATTAACAACTAAATAGATAGTAAAATTAAAATTAACGATAAGATGTAAACTTTTGAACTTTCATAACGTTAATAAGAGTACATAATGAAGTAATAATAATTTTATTTACATATTATGCATCCTTTTTGCAAGTTCTTCGTAATCTATAGGTTGATTGAATTGGTTATGCTCCATAGCCTCTAAATCTGGAGTATTAATTCCAGTCTCGCATTCGCTCCCGTCTTCCAAAATATTGCCTATTTCTTCATCTTCTGGAGAATTAACGTCTCCACATCCTTGATTTCTTCTCTCTGATCTGATCCAATCCCTTAAGCAGACTAACACTTCTAATGTGCTTTCACCCAATGAGTGACGTGTCTCCTATTTGATCTCGTGCTTGGCTAAATGCACTTTCGTAAGCCACCGTTGAGATCGACACATTAAGAACATCCCGCCATCGCAAGTACCGGAATTGCCTTTGTTATCCCGCCACCATTGTAAAGGGTCAAAATTTTTCTTCTACTCACGACTTTTGCAAATAAAATTGCATCTCATCGCAAGATCGGCCAGTGGTTGGTTGTGTTGTAAAAGTGCTCCATATGTCTAAAGATTCTTCTTCATCGCCATCATCATCATTGAATCCTGCAGTGTAGACACGCAGAACCGAACTAGAAGGAATATTAGTAGCAGAGTTGGTGTTATCATGTAATGTAGCATAATATTCATATAATGTAGTTAAGTTAGTATCAAGTTTATTTATGCAATCAAATGAAGATGGAGTTTGCTCCACCTATTTCCATATAAGTATATAAACTAAATATTAGATTATGACAATCTACTTTTTAATAGAAGGATTTAAGATCGCACTAATACAATAAACATCGTGAATAGGAAAAAATATTTTTAAACTTTTCAAACATAATCAGAATCGCATCTTTATATTTCACATTTGATTTTAAACCATAAAGTAAATATGAAATTTCAGCTATATGAGCTAAAGCATTACAAACTGTTGGGTAATAAGATCCTGAAAATTCAACAGTAGCAGTGTAAAATTTACGTAAAAAATTTAAAAGTTCACCAATTGATTTCCAATGTTCGTCGGTTAACATATACATCACGTTCTTACAATGCGCATTTGCAACATGTGTTATGGGGTCTTTATACTTATAACATTCTTTTAAAAATAAATAAGTATAATTCCACCGTAATAATCTCTTCCGGCATGAATTTAGGTCTCAAATTAAATTGTTTACATTTTTCTTTAAATTCTATAATTCTATTTTTCCTATTATTACCTGAATAACTCCAATGACTCTTTTGACAAGTTTTATTTCAGTGAAAATAAATCAAGACCACTTTTAACAATTAAATTATAAATATGACAAGCACAACGAACATGAAATATATCGAAGTGGTGGTTGTACTCCATCCTTTAAAAGATCTACAAAGCATATTATTAGATGCATTATCAAATGATACTCAAAGTATTTTATTATAAAGATTATATTTTTGGGCATAAAAATAAATAGTTTCGCTTATATATTTTCCAGTATGACTTTGATCCTCATCATACGCAAAAGCAATAATACGTTTTTCCATTTTAAAATTTTCATCAATCCAATGACAAGTAATTGTTAAATAATCATAACTGCTCAATGCGTGTCCAATGTCCAAGTAAAACTAACATGGCATGGAAGGTTAGCAAACAAATATTGCAAGAAAATAACATAATCATTATGAAGTCTAAAAATATCGGCTCTAGTAGTACTACGAGGAACACCTTTAAAAAAGGATTATATACTCTTTGAATATATGTAATTAAATATGAAGAAGAAGCAAAAGAAAAAGGCAAACAACCTCCGACAATCATTTTTGCTAATTCAATGCGATCTTTTTTTGGATCGTACTTAGCCCACCCCAGCTTAATGGATTAAGTTGTTGTTGGGGGTTCTAAATTAGGAATGAGATTCCATCGTGCCGTATGATCGAATTTTATATGTCTAGCTATAGTGCGTCCCCGTCCCCCCCTGTCTTATGTTTATAAGTTCTCCCACAAATATTACATTTAACTCTATCAGTACCCACAACTTTATCATAAAAGAGCCACACTTTACTCCTTTTTCTTCTTGCTACTGGTTCTGGTAAAGGAGGTCTACGACCTTGACTACCACTAGCGCACCAACATCGATGTAAGGAACACTAGTAGGTGTAGGAGGTTCTTGTTCTTCAAGTTCAACAATATTATCTAATTGAACGTTATCACATTCATTATCTTCTATTCCAAAATCTTCTTGCATTTGATCATAATCTATATTTTGATTAGATGATGAAGAACTCTGATTTTTACCCTTGAACTAGATTTACTACAGCGATCCGCAATTCCATAAGTAAAGACATTATAAAATATTTAAATAATCAACAAATAAATATGACAATTTAATAAAATAATTAGAGAATGAAACGAGTGTACCAAACTTGATTCGAATTCAATAGAAACTCAAGCTCAAGTCTTGCGTCTTGCTACTTTGAATTTGAAAACTAATAATAATAATAACTTGAAAATTGATAATAAAGATGATTAAGAGTATGAGAATAAGAGAATTGAGAGAAATGTTGTGTGATAATAATGAAGAAAATGTAGAGAATTTATAGATTTTTAAAAGGGTAAAAATGGAATTAAAATAATTAAATAAACAAAAAAAAAAAAAAAAAAAGGGCTAATTGAAATGACCGTTGGCATCTCCCTGCCCCACATCCCCTCCAAGCCCAATGTCGAAATGACCAGTTGGGCAATTTTTTTATTTTGTTTTATTCTGGAGCAGTCGGTCAGGTAACCGTGAATGGAACCGGTTTTCCAATACTAACCTAACTGCCGGTCAGACGGGTTTTGAAATGAACCGTGCGGGTTGAGGTTGGGGGACAATCCGACCCCAACGGTATGTCGTCTGGTCGGCCGGTCGGTTAAACCACCGGTCAACCGGTCGGTTAAGTCAACCTGCAGGTTGACGGTGTATAGATTATGTAGGTAGGAAAAGTTATAGAATCCTTTAGGTAAAGGGTTAAAGATTATGTAGGTAGGAAAAATTATCCCTTTTGGACCCTGAAAATGTGTCAAATTCGCCTGGCTTCGTAAATTCAGCGTCGTGTAGCTCGCAATGGCGCCACGTCGCCTTAAAATCAGAGAGATTTCAGACGACTTCAGTGGTCGGCGCCGCGGCGCTGCTTCCAGGCATCGCGGCGCCGGTGACGGCATTCTTCCGAATTTTTCGTTTCTTCGTCCTTTGTTCGTCCGGTCTCCGTCTGATTTCTTCTATATTTCCCGGAACTTCTTAGGCTTCATTTCTTGGCCCTTTTAGTGTGCAATTCCATCTCATTTATGTTCATTTCATCTCATTTTCGCCATTTCTCCATTTCTGACCGCTGTGACACAAAAGAAAGGAAAACGACCCCAATACTATACTAAAAATAAATGAAATGAGTAAAATACTAACTAAAAATGACTCAAAAGGTGTATATAAAATACACCGATCAAACACCCCAAAACTTAACCTTTGTTCGCCCTCGAACAAAGATAAAAAAATATAAACAAAAACACGAAAGAAAATAAAATGACTCAAAGACACTGATCATTTTGCTGCACCATTGTCACTTAGAAAAGCATGAAGGTTAGTACGATAATATGTAGGAACATATAGCATGAATTTTTAGCATTCTAAACACTCAAGTCAGATATTTCGGAAATTCAATTTAATCATGCTCAATGGAAGTAAGAATATCTAACTATGCATGTTAATTTCAAAATCATATGGCAAGTTTACTTGCTATTCTCCACTAATCATGGATACACATATTATAGATCTTCAGGGTTTTTCAGGGTTGTAATGTAGACTTAGGTAGAGGTAGGTAAAAATAGACATTTAGGCTCAATTTACGTATCATAAGCTCTTTTGCTTTAAATTATTCCCTTTTCTTTTGATTTTCTTTTTAACCTCATACCTATATTTCCCCTCTTTTGTTTTGAGAGAATGAGGTGTATGATGAATAGCAGGCACCCCCAAACTTAGGTTTTTGCCTATTTATTATTACTTTTTCATTGGGGTGTATCAAAATTGTTCAGTCTCTTTTATCTCTTTTTCAACACTTTATATTTCAAACATCTCAATTTTTCACTTATGGCACAAGTATGGAATTATAGGGTGTCAAAGAAAGGTCTTATTTTTAGGCTCAAATGGGCTGACTAGGGATATAATTTGAATGTCAGGGATAGACAAAGAATGGTAAGAAATGGCTAACAAAGAAATGCCTGAATCATCTCCCTAACATGCATATCCTAACTATTTCGCCTCAAATAGTAAGCAAGCAGACACATAGATTTAATCATTAACAATGCATAAATCAAGCAAGATACCCCAAATAGTTCGATTTCATGAATTTTTGGCATATCTATCCTAAGTGTTCAGATGGTTGCTTCTAATTCCATTACATTATTCCACTTTACTTCACTAGGCGTTTCAAGTAACTACAACATGCTTGATCAAAAAAAAAATTATGACTAAAAAAAAAATACTCAAAAATACCAAAACAAATCAAAAAGACTCAAAAACAATAAAACATCCCCCCAAAATTAAATCACACATTGTCCACAATGTGTGCAAGACTAAAAAAAAATAGGGACAACTTACTGACACAACACAACGGTCATAACGGAGGTCTGGGAGGAAAAATTCTGGAATTTGCACGGAATATGACTCTCTGAAGTTCCGGCGCCATAACGCTGATTCTGGGCGCCGCGGCGCTGACGACGGTTTTCCCTTTTTTTTTCCCAGCGTTTTTGCTCCTTTTTCTGTTCGAGGTCTGCTCCTAGTCCACCTGTCATCCAACAACACAAAACAAGAACCCAAGACCGTGAGACTGTTCAAGATAAAATAAAATAAACTAAAAATAGAAATTAAAATAACATAATTAAAAACATTGGGTTGCCTCCCAACAAGCGCTGTCTTTAACGTCTTTTAGCCGGACGCAGTTAACCTTTACGAGTGCCCATTGAATCCTTCTGCGAATTGCTTGCAATCCGCAAAGTTATTGTTGCAGGTCTCACTTTTCCTACAACAATCTTTTCAACTAAGGGCTTCAGATATAAGATTATTCCCCAAGTACACAAGACATGCTTATCTTTTAGGCTCTTTCTAATGTAGAGATCAGTGAGATTCCCAATACATCTCAACTCTAGGGGGTGCCCTTGATGGTATGGACTTCCTATTTGGGGATCAACAGTGACAGATGGTGGTGTTTCTTACGCAGAGTGCAGGAAAGCAATTTCTCTGAGAATCCAAAAAGGTGAATAATTGGATCTCAGTAATCTTTTCCTTCTCTACACCAACTATCTCGCCAGATTCCTCAACAGCTGGGTGTGGTTCAGTCTCTTCAATTTGCTTATCACTTCCCTTCAATGGTATCGCTAGGCAAATTTGCTTGAGGTGTATTGCTCATCCTTTCCATCAGTTGCCCTATGTGGGTCTCCAAATTTTTGAGGGACTCCTTTGTCTCAGCCATAAACTGAGTCTGGCACTTGGTGAGCCTGAGTATGCCTGCCTGCAACTCATCTAGATCTTCGTCTAGAACTTGTGGGTTAAGCTGCTGTTGATGACTCCACTGTCTCTGATAGTAGTAGTCCATGTGTCCTGAATTTTAATTTTTTAAATTTTTTTTTTTCGAATTTTTTTTTTCGATTTTTTTTAATTGTTTTTTCGAATTTAACCTGCAAAATAAGAAAACAACAAAAGGTGATAAAAAGATGCTCGCAGAACAAGTTAGTTCTTGGAGAAACCAAATTAAAAATAAGAATAGATAAATCGATATTGAAAGTACGCCAATCCCCGGCAATGGCGCCAAAAACTTGATGTGTGATTTATGCACACACTAAACGCAAGTGCACGTATCGTGACAAGTAATATATTCTAGGTAAGACCGAATATGTCCTCAGGGACTGGTTTTCAAGTACCGATTATCTATGCTTTAGTTTCTATTTGGTAACGTTAATTGAGTTGGAATTCTAACTAATAATGTAGGAAATAAACTAATTATGAAAATACTTTGATTTAAATCAGTTATGATGACGAATTAGGGCTTCCAAAATCATCAACTATCCACTTTATTCAATCTTTAATACAATTAGACTTACTTCTTCTTCTACGTTAAGATAACAGGTTAACTAGACCGTTTTATACTCCTGTTAAGGTAATATAAACACTCAACCCCAATGGAGAACCCTTCTACCTTTCGGTGACAAGATTGACTACAAAGGAGGATTAAGAGCAATAACCTATTAAACTACACAAGTATCGGGGTACTTTCGTCCACGATTTAAACCTATGTTTATTCAACTATAGCATATTCACAATCTCCCCTTTCGGATTTCGATTAGAACTCATATAAGTGATGATAATTAGTGATCAATTAATTATCAAGCAATCAAAGTAACTATTGAATAAATCTTAAACAAGTGAAGAAGAACTCAACTAATGTATTACTTCATGAATAAGAGTTTCAATAGAATCACAAGGAACTCCCTAACAAAGTAATTAGCTCCTAGTCATAGTCACGCTAAGAACTAATATAATCTCCATACATGAACTGAAATAAACAAAGCAAAAGAAAGAAAAGAAAAATATTCAAGAACAAGTCTCCAAGCCTTCTAGCATCTAAGGATTGTGTTGTGGAATATTTACAAGATGGATTGTGGTAGAATGATGGATGGAGAATGGAATTGTCAAATGTGGCATGGAATGTAGGATGGAGAATGGGATGGGTGATGGATGAAATTTTTCTAATGATGTAGAGACTATTTATAGCCCAAGAATCCTTTAGGTAAAGGGTTAGGGATTATGTAGGCAGGAAAAGTTATAGAATCTTTTAGGTAAAGGGTTAAGGATTATGTAGGTAGGAAAAGTTATAGAATCCTTTAGGTAAAGGGTTAAGGATTATGTAGGTAGGAAAAGTTATCCCTTTTGGACCCTGAAAATGTATCAAATTCGGCCCAAAACTCAGAAATCCCGCGTCGGCGCCGTGTAATCCAGCGCCACGGCGCTGAAAATCGAGAGCTTCGGAAGACTTGGTGGTCGGCGCCCGGCCTGACGTGATTTTTCCGAATTTTTCATTTCTTCGTCCTTTGTTCGTCCGGTCTTCGTCTGATTTCTTCTATATTTCCCGGAACTTCTTAGGCTTCATTTCTTGGCCCTTTTAGTGTGCAATTCCATCTCATTTATGCTCATTTCATCTTCTTTTCGTCATTTCTCCATTTCTGACCGTTGTGACACAAAAGAAAGGAAAACGACCTCAATACTATACTAAACATAAATGAAATGAGTAAAATACTAACTAAAAATGACTCAAAAGGTGTATATAAAATACACCGATCACTTATCTATGGAATATGATATGCTGGATGTCCAGTAGTTCTAGGAGAACATAATGATGCAAATTAGACATCAGAACTGAAGAACACCAAAGCCACAAGTGGATGTGCATGGTGAGTCTTAAGGAAATACTCTAAGCTTGCATCGACCGATTCGTGATGGAATACGAGTTTATCGCTTTGTACAAAGCATGATGAGAAGTTGAATAACTTCATGACCTTTTAGAGGATGCCCCTTATTGAGAATAACCCGTGCCTGTATCACTGGTATACTGTTAAGGCACGAATAACGGCGTCTAGACATATCTGTCGCAGACATAAGACCGAATGACAGTTGATCGGGTGACACATCCTTGATTACTGAATCAAAGGATATAACAGACCATTTAACCAAAAAGGGCTACCTAAAGATCATATGTTCTGCCTATCTAGGGGAATGAGCTTAAAACCCAATCAATAAGAACCGATATAGTGGACACCCAACCTTACAGACTGGATATCCCATGAATAAGGTTCAATTGGAAAACTAAATTGTAAAGGTTCAGTTAAACACTTCGGTGGAATCAAGATCCCTTAGGATTATGAGTTCTTCTTAGAAAACATGAATCCAAGACCGTTCCTGTGATAGACATTAAGTGTCACCTACAAAGGAGGTAGAGGTTAAGTTTTCAAAACTTTCAAATAATCCTCAACAATTGAGGTAAGGTTTGGGGGAACTTTTAATGGTGCCTAACACTTGTATAGTGGGGTATTGCAGGATACCTTGTAGGAGACCACCTATTTAAGTGCGAGGACAGGCTGCCTCAAATAAACGCACTTAAGAATCTATGTATTTCCACGGCCCACGACGGATAAAAACATAAAGAATGATAGAGTAAGAAAATGTGTTGTGTTGGTACCATTGTCTTGGCATATACTAAACACTGACGGTTTAAGACATCACATTCACCGCGCAGTAAATATGTCCGATGGTATTCTACTATGGAAGGTTCAAAGTTACGGCTACCTCTCCAGATGCAATATTGATCCGCCAAAAGATTGCTAGAAAGACACCTTGTGGGTGCGCCAAAATCTCTTTCAAAAGGCGATTTTTGAAAATTTACTAATTGTGGAATTAAGTTTAACACATTATTTATGACTCAAACAATTGGGATCCCTCACGTCGCAAATATCGTTTCCACACACGTGTACACGTAGTGCCAAATATCGTAAATTTCATCAGTGAAAGAGATATTGGTACGTAAGTGAAACGTTTGAGACATAGAATGATGAATGGTTATTGGACAAATGACACGTGTTCCACGTTGGTAAATGAAGGAACAAGTTTACGATGTGTATCGAACCGGGTCGGAAAAGGGTCACGACGTCACGGCGAATGCGACACCACGCGGTAGCGGCGCCACCGACCGAGCCGCGTGGCGCTAATTCCCTGTTTGGCTACTAGAGCCGAGGCAGCGGCGAGGCGATTAATGCGGCGTTGGATTCCCAAAAAATATGATTGTTGAGGGGGTTTCAATGACATTAAATTCACCCAATAATGGTCATTACTTGGACCATTATTTGCTGATTTAACTTGGGGATTAGAGCCATCCATTACATGACAATTGAATGTTATTATGGGGCAATTGAAAGGCCTTCTTACACACCTATATATTGAGGCCTTTGGCTCAATACATTGGACAGAGAGATACAAACTCTACACTTGTATGATTTCAGATTTTCTGAAATTGTTTCCTCTCTTGCAATCTTCCACTCAAAGATCATTCTTTCCTAAGCGAACACTTGAGTCTCCTTTGCTCACTTGTTTGATTTCTGTTTTATCTTGGGAGATAAGTTTCTAACACACCGTTAAAGGATTATACGGGGCAATATTATCTTAAGGATAAATTGAAAAATTAATGGACTCAACAAGCCATTTTCCTTGTTCTATTTCCAGATTTCTAAACATATTGTTGTTGTTGTTTTCAAGGGGCTTGCTGTTGTTTCAACGAAGATCTCAAGACTCCAAGGAGGATCAAAGACAGAAGACCAAGATCATCAACACTTATTATTGTTGTAACAACTGATGTTAGACTTCAAGCCTATTGTATTAGAATTGTAATTGTTTATCTTTTCTAAGCACTAATGATAGTTATATACTATTCTCGTATATTCATTGTGTAACTCACATATATCATGTGTATACTTCTTCTGTCAGTGAGGTTAGTACACCGGGCTACCTTTTAATTAGGATACGGCTCACGAGCAGTCATGGAAAATCAGAATCATATGTGGATTTAATTTAGACTGGTTTAGAGTTCACGTGACTCACTTGTAACAAGAGACACAAAAATCAAGCCCATGGCAATACCCTCTTTTAGTGGCTACCTTTTAATAATTTTAATTAATGGATGCCTTGACATATCTTTGCATTGACTTCAAATTTTTGTCTGTTGTATGTTCCTTCATCCGTGATTCCCTTTTTTTCTTATTCCTTTTTCCATTTTTTGCTTCTAATTTTTAATTCTAGAGAAAGGAAATGGGATTCGACTTCAAACTTAATACTAGTTCCCCCGTTCATAATAAGTGTTCTTTTGGTCTTTCACACACCTTTTAGATATATTTTTTATGTTTGGCCAAGTTACCCTTCCTAGAAATTTGATATAATTTAAAAGACTTCTTAGGAACATGTAAGTCAAATTTTGAAAAGATAAGGTAAATAATAGATTATGGACCTAATTTAACCCTAAAAATTAATTTGTAATGTTTTCATTTCATATTCGATACGAGACTCTTAACACTCTCCCGCACGTCCAGACGTTGTTAACTGGAGCGTGGTATAATTGGGGGCCCAACATCGGTGAACAAAAATTGGAATGAGTCTGACTCTGATACCATGTAAAGAATTGATCGTGGACCTAACTCAACTCCAAAAGCTAGCTTATAGGGTGAGAATTGTCCAAGTCCATATAAGGAGTCCATATTCTCATTTCATATCCGATGTGGGACTCTTAACAAATAAAATTAATTATTTTTTAATTATGTAAAAGAATTTTTATTTTGAATCAAAATAAAAAGGCCAAAAGAACACTTACACAGCCGGCTAGATAGCATTTTGAAATTGAAACGTGTAGTCGACCTTTAATATCACTTGAAGAATTAAGGTGCAAGTTGTTGAAAATTTACTAAACGTGAAATAAAGTTTATCCTATTAATTATGACTCAAATAATTGGGGCCCCGCACGTCGGAAATATGGTTTCCACACACGTGCACATAAAGTGCCAATGATTGTAATTTCCTTAGTGGAAGAGATATTGGTACATATACGAGTTGTTTGAGACGTAAAATAATAGACGGTTATTGGCCAAATAACAACGGTTTCACGTTGGTAAATGAAGGGAAGACGTGTAAAATGTGTAAAAGATGAAACAAGTCTGAAAATGTCGCGGCGCCAGAGCGCCACGACGCCGACGACACCCGAAACTCTCTGAAGTTTCGGCGCCGCGGCGCCAGCCTGCAGGGCCACAGCGCCGGCGACACCCGAAACTCTATGAAGTTTCGGTGCCGTGGCGCCACCCTGCAGAGCCGCGGCGCTGCGGACGTTTCAGACCTTTGGAATATGAACGAAAACTGATTTTTGGGCTGACTTTGGAGCATTAATTCTCCATTATTTATCTCATGAATTCAACCATTATTTGGCTAAATTATTACTCCATATTCAAGGTCATTATATGGTCTTTATTGTTCATTACTTGGCTATGTGGAAAATCATCTTCTCTACACTATAAAATGGAGCCTTGGGCTCATTTGGAAAAGACACTACACTTAAAATAATTCTCTGAAATTGTCTTCCTGTCTTGCAATCACAAAACACTCTAAGATCTTTCTTCCTAAAACGAACACTAGAGTTTCCTTTGCTCTTTTGTTTGATTGTTGTTTATCTTGGGAGATAAGTTGTCATTACTCTGTTTAAAGGAATATACGGGGCAATATTATCTTAAGGATAGATTGTTCATCTAATCGACTCATCAAGCCAATTTACTTTGTTCATTTTCAGATTCTAACATATTGTTGGTGTTGATACATTTCTCGTTTCCTTGTTATTACACTTTTGTGTTCACAAGCTTAAGATAATATCCGCTGCTTTCAATAACAACATGTCTGCTGAATAACAATTCAACGTTATGAACAACGTCACTGCTCAAGGCAATACTAATGTCTTCACTTCCGCCACTCAAGGTGATGACGTTGCCTACACCCCAACTAATCCAGGCATACCCAATGCTTTCCAAACTGATGGCTTTGGCACAACTAGTATCAACACTGATTTTGGCACAACCAATGCCTACTGCTTCGAGTAGTTATAGTGCCCATGCTACTGCCCAAGGTATCCAAAACGTCTATGCTCTTGTTAGAGGCGTTCCCAATGCATTTGCAACTGCTCAAGGGGGTGTCACTGCCCCTACGCCCGCTGGTTTTCACCATGAGCGTCCTGAAAAGTTCATGGTGCTCACTTTAAGTGATGGCAGCAAAAGATGCTATTTTTCTGACGGTTATGAGAATGTCACGTTTCCTAACCGAAGACCCTCTACTAGTTGGGGAAGACATGGACCCTCAGCCAAATAATTTGGCGGGAAGGGGCCAAGGTAACCATGTCGCTGACGACATGATGATGGTTCGCGAAGCATAGAAACATAGTGATTTCATGTGTAGGAACTATATTCTAAACAGTTTGTACGATCCTCTCTACACGGTATATTGCACCGTTGAAACTGCCAAGCAGTTATGGGACAAACTTCAGAAGAAATAAAACACTCAAGATGTGGGTAGTAAGAAGTTCATCATTGGGAAATTCCTGAAATTTCAAATGGTGGACAACAAAAAGTGTGTCATCCCAAGTCCAGGAATTTCAAATGATTCTACATCACCTTGATTTGGAAGGATTGAAGCCCAACGAGCATTTCTTGGTTGGGCCATTGATCGAGAAGATGCCTCCTTCATGGACTGAGTTTATGAACTATTTGAAACTCAAAACGAAGGAGATGACCTTAGACGAAATTATTGTCAAACTCCAGATTCATGAGGACAATAAGAAAGTCATTCCAAAAGGGAAACAACCCACTGAGGCTAAGGCGAACCTGACGGAAGTCAAAGGGAACTCAAGCAAAAAGAGGAAGTTCCAGAAGGTAGGCAAGACCCAAACAACTGAAAATTTCAAGGAAAATTATAACCACTGTGGTATAGTTGGTCACATAGACAAAGACTGTCGCAAGCTCAAACGAGAGAATAAAGAGAAGGCCAAAGGCAAGGCCAAAGCTAACATCGTCGAAGATACACTCGTAGACGATATGATCGAGGAGTTCTCAGCAGTGGTTCTTGAAGCAAACCTCGTTGAGAATCTGGTGCAGTGGTGGTTGGACACAGGTGCCACCCGTCACATATGTTCCAATAAAGAAGTCTTCTCCACTTATACACCAGTCACATACAAGAAGTTGTTCATGGAAAACAATTATTCTTCAGAGGTGCTGAGGGTAGGAAATGTGATCCTAAAGATGACGTCCGGGAAGGAGCTGACTCTGAAGGAAGTGATGCATGTCCCAGAAATTTAAAGAAATTTAATTTCTGGACCTGTGTTAGTAAATGCTGGTTTTAGGCGAGTGTTAGAAGCTAAAAAATTTGTAATCACTAAAAACAGAACATTTGTAGGAAGGGGCTTCGTCTGTGAAGGCCTCTTTAAAGTTAATGCTGCACCTGTAATGCCTTTTGTTTCAACTATCAATAAAATTGAGTCTTCTACTTACTTGATTGAATCATCTAATTTATGGAATCATAGATTAGGACATGTTAACTATCAATCTATCCAAAGATTGGTAAAGTTGGAATTATTGTTGTCTATCGACATAAACCCTCAACGTAAGTGTGAGGTGAGCGTAGATGCAAAACTTTCCAAGAATCTCTTTAGATCCGTCGAAAGGGAAACCGCTCCTCTAGAACTTATACACACTGATATATGTGATTTGAAGTTCGCTCAAACTAGAGGGGGGAACAAGTACTTTATGACTTTCATAGATGATGGCACAAGGTTTTGTTACCTTTACTTACTAAAAAGTAAAGATGAAGCATTCAAACGCTACAAAGCAGAAGTTGAGAACCAACTAAGCGGACGGATTAAAACAATTCGTAGCGATAGAGGGGGAGAATATGTAGTGTCTTTTGAAGAATTTTGTACCCAATCGGATATAGTTCATCAAACGGCGGCTCCTTACTCACCTCAATTAAATGGTGTGGCTGAATGCAAGAACCGAACACTGAAGGAAATGATGAATGCTTTACTCATCAATTCAGGTTTTTCCCAACACATGTGGGGAAAAGTTGTCTTTACCGCAAATAAAATTCTTAATAGAGTCCCACACAAAGGTAAGGACAAGACTCCATACGAGTTATGGAAAGGAAAAAAACCTACCTATAAATATTTGAAGGTATGTGGTTGTCTGGCCAAGGTAAAAGTACTTATGCCAAAGCAGGTCAAGATTGTACCTAAGACTGTGGATTGCATATTCATCGGATATGCCAATAACAGTAGTGATTATCGCTTCATAGTGCATAAATCGGATGTACCGGACATTTATGAAGGTACGATCATGGAATCAATGAACGCGTGGTTCTTTGAAGACACGCTCCCATATAAGGAAAACAACATAACCTCTCACAAATGAAGTTATGAGCAAACCTCTGAGGATCTAGGAGTCGCTGACTACCTAAATCCAAACAGTTCAGATCTAGTGAATTCTGAAGTGGTTGATTATCCGGAATCCAGTATTCCAGATTCTTAGGACTTGGAAGATTCAGAGATGGAACCAAGGCGAAGCAAAAGGGCCCGGAAGGACAAGTCCTTCAGTCCAGACTTTGAAGCTTATTTGGTTCAAGACGAACTATGGACAATCGCCAAAGCATTGTCAACTCCAGAAACACCGCTCTGGAAGGAAATTTTAAAAAGTGAGATTGAATCCATCCTGCATAACCACACCTGGGAGTTGCCTGAACTTCCTTCGGGACACAAACCTCTGGGTTGTAAGTGGATCCTTAAACGGAAGTTAAAGGCAGATGGATTTATTGACAAGTACAAGGCTAGGTTAGTAGTCAAGGGCTATCGCCAAAAAGAGGGCCTTGATTACTTCGACACCTACGCTCCGGTTTCCATAATGACATCCATATGTATGTTCATAGCTATCGCCGCCTTGCGGGATCTTGAAATACATCAAATGGATGTCAAGACTACGTTCCTAAATGGTGATTTGGAAGAAGAAATATATATGGACCAACCCGAGGGGTATGTGGTT
This sequence comes from Przewalskia tangutica, assembly GCA_029844215.1. Classification (NCBI taxonomy): domain Eukaryota; kingdom Viridiplantae; phylum Streptophyta; class Magnoliopsida; order Solanales; family Solanaceae; genus Przewalskia; species Przewalskia tangutica. Next base: position 46,392,185 of record CM056727.1, on the reverse strand, counting down.
CCAGGACAAGAGACAAAATGTGTCGGCTTGTCAAATCGTTGTATGGGCTGAAATAGGCCCCTAAACAATGACACGAGAAATTTAATAGTACCTTATTATCAAAAGGGTTCGCCATTAATAAATGTGACAAATGTGTTTACATGAAATGAAATGCCGATTCATTCGTCATGATATGTCGTTATGTAGATGACTTGTTAATCACTGGTAGCAGTCCTAGGATAATCCTAAAGACTAAGAACATGTTAAAACAATGTTTCGCCATGAAAGATATATTTTTCGCAGATGTCATCTTAGGGATAAAGATCTCTAAGACATCTAATGGACTGATCTTGTCTCGATCTCACTACATCGAAGATGTGCTAAAGAAATTTGAGATGTTCGACAGTTCACCAGTAACGACACCATTGGATAGAAGCTAAAATATTGACAAGCATCTTGGTGTACACATACGCCAGGAATGATACGCAAAGGTGATTGGGAGTTTGATGTATGTCACAAACTACACTCGATCAGATATCGCTTATGCAGTCAATAAATTCGCTAGGTTTACCCGAAATCCAAGTGAGGATCACTGAAAAGCGTTGAATATGATACTACGGTTCTTGAAGTTCACAATAAAATTCGGGTTACACTATTCGAGATATCCAACTGTACTAGAGAGGTAAATTGATGCAAATTGGATTTCTGATAGCGAAGACATCAAGTTCACCAGTGGATACATTTTTACAATCGGTGGTGGAGCTGTGTCTTGGAAATCTTCTCGACAAACACTTATTTCCCGATCCACGATGGAGTCGGAATTTATCGCTTTAGAAAAAGTGGGAGAAGAAGCTGAGTGGTTTCATGGTTTTCTAGAGGATGTCCCATGCTGGGATAAACCTGTGTCTTCTGTAATGATCCACTGTGATAGTCAGTCGGCTCTAGAAAGGGCACGATGTTCTATGTACAACGGCAAGTCTCATCATATTCGACGGAGACATGAGTCCATTAGGCAGCTGATCACCTCGGGTGTTATTTCCATTGATTACGTAAAATCAAAGGAAAATATCGCAGTTCTTACAGACTGGAGATCCCAAGTGTTACATCCCGTAATTCCAGGACATGAATAAGAGAATAGACGCGAGAACATAAGACTTGAAAATTGGTACGAAAGAAAGAATTGTTTTTCCGAAGGAAAATCTTCCGAACGTCGGAAAGGAAAAATGTTCGTTGATCAGAATTAGATTCTCAAAACGCATTATTTGAGGAGTATAGAATTTATTATCATTGTGGAAATGTATTTTACGGATTTGGTCACGTAGGGCCCGCCCGAGAAATTTTACGTTTTGTGGGGCCCACGAGGGTTACGAAATTTTATGGACGAATGGGAGGGCGACATGTGTCACCCCCACATGGGCTTGTTCGAAGTGGACCAAGGGCAAGGAGGTCATTTGACCAAGAGTTGGATGAACAAGTCTTGCAAGCTCAAGCTTGAGATTGTTGACTAAGTCAAGAGCCCACTTGGCTTGATATTTAAATCCATTCATCTAAGACCACACAAGTGTTATAATCTTGAACTTCCATTGTTTTATATATACTACACTAGTGCAAGACAAGTCTTCACACTTAGAAAAAAATTAGAGAACTTAAGCAAGGCATTGAGGTGCTCTCGGCTTTGTGCCCATTCCCACACAAAAAAATTTAGTTTGTGGTTCATTATTCACAAGACTTTAACCCAAGGTCCCTAGGGGTATTGTAAGGATATCTCAATAGAAAGATCCCGGAAAAACGACGTTTCCACGTTAGTCGCAAGGCAAAAACCTAAGGTGTTCTTCAACTTTGAAGTTGGAACTTGAAGAAGAGTTCTTCATGAGCTTTCAAGGAGTGCTTGGAGCGGATTGAGACATAAGAAGAGGAGCTAAAAGTTGCTAGGATCGACTTTGACGCTTGGATATTATTAGGGCTTATTGAGGTAACATCTTCATCTTCTTAATGTGATTGAAAATTACATGTTATAGTAGTTAAGAAATGAGCATGTGGTATATATAAGGAAGTTTGAAAAGATTTGGATCATGTCGACATGTTAAAAACCAAAAATGGACAAGTTAGCCATTAATGTTGTAGTCAATTTGGTCGATAGTTACAATCGTCGCATGTTAAGGAAGAAAGGAATTATAGTTGTTGTGATTGTTATTATGTATATAACATGTTGGAATAACAACTTGGATTGAAAAAGGAATTGAAAGAGAATTGATATTGTTATGGATAGTGTTATTGCCGAGAATGTGCCTTAAGGAATAAACAGTTTTATATTGATTGTGGGGCAGAATTTTACACGTCCTATTAGGCGTGTAATCCCCTTTGTATTTTCTGAATTGTTGGTCCTTAAATGTGGCATTTGGTTATTGATTTTCGGGCCTTGAAAAAGGTGGAAAAGTACGTAGAAACAAAGGAAGTGCTGCCCGATTTTCCGTAGAATAAGAGACCTTACACTTAGTATGATTCTACGTTAAAAAGTGAGGAGTTAATAGACATGTTATGATTAATATAGGCTGAGGTAATACGAGTAGCGTATTCTACTTAAATGATGGAATAGCTAGCAAGGTTGAAGTACTTTGGAGCATTTTGCTACTTGTCGATAATCCTTGCGAGGTATGTGAACCTCTTCCTTCTTTTGGGCATGATTCTATGTATGGAATATACATGTGGTGTTATTTCATGATTCCTTCTACTCTTAGAAGTTAAGAGGTATGTATGTTGATTTACTCTATGTAAAAGTTATGTCTAAGTTATCCTAAGTTCTTACCAAGTCTTATGGGGGATGTTGGTAAGAGTCGTTAGGAAATATTTGGAGTCGAGTTGACTTTGCTAATTTACTGCACGAATGAGAATAAGTATCGAACAAGCCATTGCAACGTTAATAAAAGAAAATGTATCGACAATCAATTAAATTAAAATGAGTAGAATTCTCCATCTGCATAGAAACTAAGATAAGACAAAATTGTATTACATTTTCTAGATCATGGCTGCTTTAATAAGATCGTTATAAACAAGTATAACATATTCACAACGCATAAAAGTATATGTTACTTAATTTAAAGAGTTTACGTTATGAAGTTTTAAGATTTTGAACCTTGAATCCTTAAAAGGTTAAGAGATTTTATTTTTCAAGTTATGGGACTTGATTCTTAAATGAAGGAATGACTTGATTTAAAAGTATAGAATACTTGATTTGGAAAGTATTGATTTCTTGATATTCTAAGTTAAAGAGACTTGATATTCTAAGTTAAGAAACTTGATTTCTTAAAGTTAAGACACTTGAAGTATTTTGAAAGCTATGTAACTTGATTTGAAAGTATAAGTCTCTTGGTTATAAAAAAAATGAATTTGTCTAAAGCATAAAGTTAGTATAACGGCTTTATGGGAAGTTGGTTATAACAACTTTATGGAAGGTTAAAAGAATGGTTTTCTCTAGTGATGTAAACAAAGATATGACTTGAAATAAAGAATGGCAATTTGATTTAAAGGTATCAATTGCTTAAAGTTTTAAAGTAAGGGTCACTTGATTTAGAAGCCTAGAAATGTATTTCTAAAAATGTAGTGACTTGTTTGAAATGTAGACATGCATTGATACTACGGGTGTTAGTATCTTGGGGTTTTATATGAAAATGAGTCTTTTGAAAAGAATGGAAATACGTAGTACTTTGGGTTAAACTCCCGGATTTTTATGTGAAACGAAAAGTGCCTTGAGTTTATAAAATGAAATTCATTTTTGTAAGATAATGAAAGTCTAAAGATTTTATGAACTTGCCTATGCTTGCTTGTGATAGCCTTGAGTGCAAGTATTATATGTTTACGCTGCCGTAATTCTCAGTTGGAGGGCCGGCTGTCTTGTTGTGAATCTACTTGGGCGTCTGAAAGCGGTGGACGGAGGCTTCCACGGGTATGCTTCCATTGTGATTGATCCTTGGACATGCTTATACGATGTGGGATTTTGGGGCATGCGAGCAGGATGCGGGTTAGATTCCCGGATTATTTTTATTACTCCTTGGACATGCTTATACGATGTGGGATTCCGGGGCATGTGACCAGGAGGCGGGTTAGATTCCCGGATTTGTTTTATTACCCCATGACCATGCTTATACGATGAGGGATTCTGGGGCATGCGACCATGTTATATACGATTATTACTCCATGGACTAGCTCCCCATGAAGACATGTACCCGGGATGAGGGATTCCACGGGCATGTTATAAACGATTATTACTCCATAGACTAGCTCCCCATGAAGACATGTACCCGAGATGAGAGATTCCACGGGCATGTTATATACGATTATTACCCCATGGATTAGCTCTCCATGAAGTCATGTATCCGAGATGAGGGATTCCACGAGCATGAGATATATATATATATATATATATATATATATATATATATATATATATTGCATATGTGTACGCCGACAGTGAGGTAGGATGCCACGGGCGCGTCACATGGTTATATTTTACACTTACAACTGTCGGTAGTGATGGGGAATTCCACGGACAGGAGATATATATATATATATGTATTGTATGTGTGTACGCCGACAGTGAGGTAGGATGCCACGGGCGCGTCACATGGTTATATTTTACACTTACAGCTGTCGGCAGTGATGGGGGATTCCACGGGCACGATTTGATATTTGTGGGTTTGAGACTCTTACTGGACTGTGTGACTATTGTTCATGTGTTGAAATAGTCTTTAAAAGGTAAAAACCTGACTTTCATGACTTTCACTTCGGCAAGGCACAATGTACTGTTATTTTGGTTATCATACATGTCTCCAATTTTATTTTAGACTATTATGATTTCATTCTGATGCTGATTTTACATACTTGGTACATATTTTGTACTGACCTCCTTCGGGGGGCTGCGTTCATGCCGCAGGTTGAGGTACATAGCTTGCTGATCCGCACTCTTAGGATCACTGTTCAGTTCTGGGAAAGCTCCATTTCTCCGGAGGCTTTGTATTTTGGTACAGTTCCCTGAGGTTGTAGATTTATGTACATTCAGGGGTATGGCGGGGCCCTGTCCCGTCACAGTTGTTATGTCAAAAATTCTTAGAGGTCTGTAGTCATATCTTGTGGATTGAGTTGTGTAAAAAAAAAAAAAATAGGTAACTGCTTTTTGGGTTACGTGTATATTTTTGGAAGGTGGCCTTATCGGCTAGCCTGTTATTTATTTCCTGTTAAGTTTATGTATGTTCGTGATTATCTCGATGTATACGTAAGGGTGCCTGTGTAGGGCACGATCGCGAGCTTGAGGTCGAGTCGTGACACCAAGAATAAAGTTCAATGGAATAACTAAACTGTAAAGGTTTAGTTGAGCGCTTCGGTGGAAGCAAGAGCACTTCGGATAATGATTTCATCTTAAGAAACATAATCCAAGGCCGTTCCCGTTATAGACATAAAGTGCTACCTGTAAGAGGGGTAAAGGATAAGTTTCCAAACCTTTAATGATCCTCAATACTTGAGGTTAGGTTGGAGAAATTTTTAATAGTTCCTAACGCTTGTGTAGCGCGGTATTGCAGGATACCTTGTAGGAGATCACCTATTTAAGTGCGAGGATAGGCCTGCCTCAAATGAACGCACTTAAGAATCCAAATGTGTCCACGGCCCACGATGGACAAAAACATAAAGAAAGATTGAGTAGGAAAGGTGTTGTGTTGGTACTATTGTCTTGGCATATACTAAACACTGACGGTTCAAGATATCACGTTCACCGCGCAGTAAATATGTCTGATGGTATACTACTATGGAAGGTTCAATGCTCTGGCTACCTCTCCAGATGCAGCATCGATCTGCCGTATGATTGCTAGAAAGGCACCATGTGCGTGCACCAAAATCTTTTCCAAGAGGGGATTGTTGAAAATTTACTAAACGTGAAATAAAGTTTATCCTATTAATTATGACTCGAACAATTGGGGCCCCGCACGTCGGAAATATGGTTTCCACACACGTGCACATAAAGTGCCAAAGATCGTAATTTTCTTAGTGGAAGAGATATTGGTACATATACGATTTGTTTGAGACGTAAAATAATAGATGGTTATTGGCCAAATAACAATGGTTTCACGTTGGTAAATGAAGGAATGACGTGTAAAATGTGTAAAAGCTAAAACGAGTCTGAAAATGCGGCGGCGCCGGCGACGCCCGAAACTCTCTGAAGTTTCGGCACTGTGGCGCCACCCTGCAGGGTCGCGGAGCTACGGACATTTCAGACAGATGAATGAAAACTGATTTTTGGGCTGACTTTGGAGCATTAATTCTCCATTATTTGGCTCATGAATTCAGTCATTATTTGGCTAAATTATTACTCCACATTCAAGGCCATTATATGGTCTTTATTGGCCATTACTTGGCTATGTGGAAGATCATCTTCTCTACACTATAAAATGGAGCCTTGAGCTCATTTGGAAAAGACACTACACTTAAAATAATTCTCTGAAATTGTCTTCCTGTCTTGCAATCACAAAACACTCTAAGATCTTTCTTTCTAAAGCGAACACTAGAGTTTCCTTTGCTATTTTGTTTGATTGTTGTTTTATCTTGGGAGATAAGTTGTCATTACTCCGTTTAAAGAAATATACGGGGCAATATTATCTTAAAATAGATTGTTCATCCAATCGACTCAGCAAGTCAATTTACTTTGTTCATTTTCAGATTTTAATATATTGTTATTGTTGATACATTTTCGTTTTCATGTTATTACACTTTTGTGCTCACACAAGTGTGAAACTAGTCCAGCTACTATATTACAAAATCATTTTCAATCTCATCACCAACCAAAAATTCCGAGTCAAATGGAATCACTAAATTCAGCCTTATATAAACTTAATTCTATTTAGCTTGTTTTTTGCCACAAGGATACCATTCCAAGTACACTCTATTTTTCAATTCATAATATCTTGCAGTAGTTCTACAAAATTAAAGTTGCTACTAGCTTACCAAACATACCATGAGGGGTGCAATTTTCTTGGTGATTTTTCTGATGATGATGCTGGCTTGCACCCATCGAAGTCTAGTTGATTGCAGACTTCTTCTTGCTGCTCCTTATAAGAAGGAAATCGACAACCAAAAAGACTATCATGATTCCAAAACTGCGAATCGCAGTGTCACGTCCAGATCATCAAACAGTTCAAGAACGAGAAAGAGAAGTCATAGTAAGCTGAGGAATCAAAGAATGCATACGTTGGCTTCTGGACCCAATGGAAAGGGCATCGGCCATTAGCTAATTATGCAATTGCTAATTCATGCTAATCTGTTGCTAAATAAGACTAGTAACGGTTTATGCTGTTTAGTGACAGAATTAATCAGTCGTAAATTTCTATTTTTTTTATTTATAATAACTCCGACATCTGTTGGCTAGGATATATAATTTACAGGCCACAATATATTTTTTTTTTTGAATTTATCTCCAATCTATATATGCCGTGTTGGCATGCTAAGGATGCATAATGATGGAACCGCATTCATAATGATGGAACCGCATTCATATAGTATCACAGATTTTCATATCAATTCCCCGTTGTTACTTACTACTACTATACTTATATTTTAATCCTAAAATATCAATACTAAGATATACATATAATTTAATACAAAGGGACTAAAGAGTTCATAGGCTTTTGGTAGTTTTTCGCTTATTTAAAAAATAAGATTTTAAATTTAGACTTAAATATATAGTTGGGTAATTAGTGATAGTGATGAAAAATATCTTCAATAGCTACTGTCGGTATTACACATGATTTTTTTTTTTTTTTTAGGTAAATACAAATATTATTACTAATAACGAAAAGAAAAGTGGCTACAATCAGTCGTTGAGGTATCTCAAGCCTCAACGTAAAGTAAACAAGAAGTGAGGGAGGGGAGGGGTGGTCACTCAAATGGTGTCATTACAAGAGGGGATAAAATCATAGATAATTCTATAAGATGTTGTTTTGATTCTTGCAATGACCTCATCTGTCGGAAAGCTTGTGCCTTCAAAGAGCAATGTGTTTCTTGCCCTCCAAATCTCAAAGACCACTATGCAAAAAGTAAGCAAAATAGCTTTGGCTCGAATGCTTGTCCCGCGGTGATCTTTCTTAATCCACTTAAGGGAGCTTTCAACAGTTGTCATCGCTCTTCTAATGCCCAACCAATCTTTTATGTGCTTCCAAATCATGTGTGTGTAGGGGCAAGTAAAGAAGAGGTGTTCCCTTGTTTCATTAGCTTGCTTGCAGAACCCGCAAGACTTATCCTCCAAGTTGAGATATGAAAGAGTATCCTTTGTAGCTAGCCGCTTCGCAATTTAGCCACACAAAGGAAAGAGAATTTGGGAGGAATGAAGCCTTTCCAAATTTGTGACATCCAAGGCTTTTAACTCATGAGTGCGCAAGATATCATACACTAGGCTTGAATCAAATTTACTGTTGGTACAACACTTTGTAAAGCCCTCAATAGCATTACCATGGCTACCAAAGATAGAAACAAATTTGTCGCAAATTCCACAAATCTTTTTGAGTAAGGGAGTCCTAGGCGCACCTCATAGTCCCAAATTGTATTACCTCTCAAATAGTGGCTATTGATCCATCGACCCATGAGAATCAACATCCATGTGAGTTTGCCAAATAGTCTGGATAGCAAGGCATGATTCCATTCCTCGATGTTCATTAGACCCAAGCCACCTTTGAGGCAAGCAAATGATATCCTGGCGACTCTTGGTGGTTTCCTCCCATAAGAACCGAATACAAGCAGATCGTACTTGTTGATAATAGTGGCCGGATAGGAAGTGCCGGAACCAAAAGCTCTCAACCCTCGACAACCGACTTGATAAGTTCCACTTGCCCGCGTAAGAAAGAGTGTGATGTCCCCATTTCTGAATGTAATTCAAAATTGCACTAGTGAATGGAGCAAATTGGTCCACCGAGACTGAAATTGGGGACAAAGGGATCCCCAAGTATCGTACCGGAAAGCTACAAATGGCGAATCCCACTCTGGACAATATCAATTCACGAACAGTAATATGCATTCCCGCTAAGTAGACAGAGGATTTGGACGGGTTAAGAGTTAGCCCAGAGGCAACCTCCAACTCTTCCAGACAATTCATAAGAATCCCAACTGAAGATATATCTCCTTTGGCAAAGAGCATGAGGTCATCCGCAAAAGCAAGATGAGTAATGCCCAAATTCTTGCACTTTGGAAAATATGAGAAAGCTCTTGCCTCAACCTTCATTTTAAGTAGCCTTGAGAGGTATTCCATGCATAAGATAAAGAGAGTAGGGGACATAGGATCACCTTGTCTAAGGCCGCGCTTACCTTTGAAGTATCCATGTAGCTCACCGTTGATAGAGAGGGAGAAGGAGGTTGAGCTAACACATTCCATGATCCAACTTATAAATCTGTCTGGAAATTTTAGACTTCTTAGTACCAATTCGAGGAAACTCCAAGAGATCAGACAAATGCTTTCCGGTCCACCATAAGCATACATCTTGGTGAGACTCGCTCGATTAAATCCTCTCACAAGCTCTTGTGCCACATATACGTTGTCCATCATGTTTCTTCCTTTCACAAAAGCCCCTTGGGATTTGTCAATGAGAGAAGGAAGGATCAATGCCATTCTGTTAGCTAGAATCTTTGTGATGATCTTATAGACCACATTAGTCAATCCGATGGGCCTGAAATAATTTACCTTAGGATCATGATCAGTCTTTGGTAGTAGGGTAATGATGGTATGATTCACCTGCTTCAAAAGAACTCCAGTAGAGAAGAACTCTTGGACACTTCTTACAACATCATGGCCCACATCTCTCCATCTATTCTTGAAGAAGGCAGCCGAATAACCATCCGGTCCAGGTGCCTTGTCATTGCCTATATCAGAAAGAGCTTCCCAAATCTCCTTTGGGGTGATGAAATGCAAAAGCTGTAATCTCTCCTCTTCACTTAGCTTCCGGCCATAGTTGAACACTTCAGGATCAAAGTTGGTAGTGGATCTGGAAGTACCTAATAGATCTTTGTAAAATTCAACAAGCAACTTCCTAACATGATTATTGTTAAATATATTAGATATTCCGTGATATACACATACTGTATATCACGGGTTTTTGTGTATATTTCCAGTCCTTGTTGTGTACATAATTCAGCCGTGTATTACCTTAATTAGGAGTCCAAAAATTAGCATTGTAATTACATTAATGAATCTTGTACACTTATCATAATTATAGAAGTCTTGTACTACTAGAATAGGGGTTTTATTAGAATAGGAATAAGATTTTTCCTATTATGAAAATCTGTAAATTGTATATATTGTCTTTCAATTAATGAAAAAATTTCATGGTATAAAAAATCTAGGTTATTTCTTGCTTCCGCCTACTCTCTCTCTGAGAATCCCTACCCCCCCCTCTCGGCTTCCCTCAAAACTGAGACCCCTCACCCAAATTTTTCTTCTCTAAATTTTCTTGTTCGATTCACTATGACTGATAAGAACACGTTTCATCCGGCCCTAACAGTTTCTAACATAAAAAACGTTCTTTCTATTGTTCTTGACTTAGAAAACGTTCAATACGGGACGTGGGCAAAATTGTTCAAGATTCATGCACTGACACATCAAGTCCTCCACAAAATAATTCCTCCGACTCCTGATACGGAGGGTGTTCCCACCAAGGAGGAAGATCCTAAATTATGAATTACTCTTGATGCAAAGGTTCTCCAGTGGATTTATCTCACTATCTTCCTCGACCTCTTACAGACGATAATGGAACCTAACTCTACAACTATGGCTGCTTGGAATAGATTGTGTGATATATTCTAGGATAACAGTCATTTCCGTATTGTCACCCTTGAACAAGAATTTTCTCAAGTCGCTATGGAGAATTTTCCGAATGTTTCATCTTATTGCAAACGACTCAAGGAATTGACAGATCAACTTCACAACGTGGGTGCTCCTGTTAGCAAGAGTCGTCTCGTTCTACAGATGGTTGCAGGCATGTTCTGAGGCCTATAACGACTTTGTTTTAATCCTTCATCAAAGTAACCCTCTACCGCAATTTTATCAAGCCCGCTCCATGTTTACGTTGGAAGAACTCGGTTTGGCTAAGAAGGCGGCTACCGTTACTAGCCCCATAGTTGATGCGCGTTAAGATGCACACACTTTAACGCAAGTGCACGTTATCGTGACAAGTAATATAGTCCTGGTAAGACTGAATATCGTCCACAAGGATTAGAGTTCAAGTACCAACTATCTATCTTTTGGTATCTATTTGGTGAATTTATGATTGATTGGTTGTTTATAACTACGAATTATAAAAGCTATTTAACTATAAAGGTTTACTTCAGTTGTGATGAGAATATGGCTTCCACGTATCCTTACTATCCGCTTATGCTACTTACTAATGCATTAACTCATGGTATTCTTCTTTAGGAGAAAGCAGGTTTACGAAATCGTTTTATACTCCCGTTAGGGTTATATAAACACTCAACCCCAGTATCGCACCTTACCTAACTTTGGGTGATAAGGATAACTTTATAGGAGGATTAAGAACAAAACCTAGTTGGCCACACGCACAATGCGCAAAATTAGGGTTGTTAAGCCTCTCATCAACGCTACATAAATAATTGAGGTATTTTCATCCCCAATCCAAGAATGTCTACCCAACTTACAAAGATATTCACAATCCCCTTTTGAATCTGATTAGAAATCATATAGTGATAATTAGTTGTCAATTAATTACCAAGAATTCAACTCAATTATTAGATAGATCTCTCAATAAGAAAAATAACCATAAGCATGCATTAATTTATAACATAAGTTTCTAGTAATTCAACATGGAAAGCCCTATAAGAGAATTAGTTCCTAGCCATAAAGATAACAAGAACTAATTCAAAGTTCATCATGCAAAACCGAAATAAAGTAAAGAAAAGGAAAAGAAAGTACTAAATTAATGGTATCCAATCTCAAGCCAAAAGTCTTGTGTTGTGCAGAAGGGAACCTCAAAACCGCCTAGGGTTCTCCTTTTATAGCCGAAAACCGCCTCAACTTTTCCTGCAGCTGGCCCAAAATCCGTCAAACCCTATTTTTTTCGCGTCGGCGCTGCCTGCGAGCGCGCCGAAGTTCTGCAATCCGTCAGTTGTTTGGCGCGCCCGGCTCGATATTCTTTGCTCGGCGCCATGCGCTGCATCTCCCGTGGCTTCCGGATGTGGCGTCGCGGCCTGCTTTGGTATCTGAGGCGCGCGCTATATCATCTGCACCTTCTCTGAATGATGGGCACCGCGGCCGCTTTTCGCTGCGAGGAGCGCGGCCTCTTGATTTTTACTGCCGTTCGCCACTTTCTGTTTCCCGGCTCGACGTCTCTTTTGCCCTCTTTTTGCTCTTTTTCCGCCATTTGGCCATTTTAACCACTTTGACTCAAAAGAAAGAAAAACTATCCTAATACTACACTTATATGTGCAAAATGGGACAAAAGACTAACTAAAACTGACTCAAAAGGTGTATATAAAATACACCGATCAAATACCCCCAAACTTAATCTTTGCTCGCCCTCGAGCAAAGATTGAAAGAAATAAAATAAAAGACTCAAAGAACAAAAATTAAAAAGACTCACTGCCATTGATCACTTTTGCTGCATGAGTGTTAACTAGAAAAACATGAAGGTTAGCGAAATAATATGCAGGAACATATAGCATGAAAGTTCAGCACACTAAGCACATGAAGCCAGATATTTCGCAAACTCATATTATCATGCTTAATGGACGTCAATATACTAAATCATGCATGTAAATTCAAGAATTCCTATGGCATGCTTACTTGCTATTCTCCACTAATTCTGGATATGCATAAAAGAGATCTTCAGGACTTTAAGGGTTGTAATGTAGGCTTAGGTATAGGTAGGTAAAAATAGGCAATTTAGGCTCATTTCGTGTACCATAAGCTCTTTAGCTTTTCAATATTTCCCTTTTTCTTTTTGTTCTTTCCTTCACTTCGATTCTATCTTTTCCCTCTTTTGTTTTGGGAGAGTGAAGTATATAATAATGACAAGCACCCCCAAACTTAGGCTTTTGCCTATTTCTTATTACTTTTGTATTGGGGTGCACAGACTTATTCACTCTTTTTGTCTCCTTTTTAACACAGTGTATTCCACTATTTCATATTTTCACTTATGGTACAATTTGTGGGAATATAGGGTGTCAAAGAAGAAGTTTCAAATTTAGGCTAAGTGGGGCTGAGTAGGGATATTTTTTAAAGTACAGGATAGAAAAGAATGATAAGAATTGGCTATCAAAGAAATGCCTGAGTCATCTCCCTAACATGCATATCCTAACTATTTCGCCTCAAATAGCAAGCAATCATAACACATAAGTATTTATCATTTAACATGCATAACTCAAGCAAGAAACTCCAACTAGACAGATTCTGTGAGTTTTTGGCATATCTAACTTAGGTGTTTAGATAGTTGCTTCAATTCCGTTACATTATTTCACCTTACTTCACTAGGTGTTTCTAGCAACTACATCAATTATGATCTTTGACAGACAATTATGACTCAAAAAGAAAAAAAATTTGATGACTCAAAATAGACATAAAAACAATAAAAAAGACTTAAGTAAAACATAACATGACACATAAAGAAACAAAACACAAATAAACACCCCCAAACTTAAAACACACATTGTCCCCAATGTGTGTAGACTCAAAGACAGTAAAAAAAATAAGATACTTACAAACTTTGGCTAAAATGGTGGTGGTGGCGGTGGATAATGCATCGACCACTGGTTGAACAAGGAACTCAGCTCGTTGATTTGTTGCCTTGTTTCTTGTCACTTGTACTCAGTGTCCAAGGTCTGCATCATCCTCATCTGATTCTGATACAGTTGCTCCATTGTGGGCATTGGAGGTTCTGCTCCTGTGGTTGGCCTGTGGCTAGGTCCTGCCTCATATTGAGCCCCTATTTCAGGCTCATCTTCGTCCATGGCGGCCTCTGCTGCTGCTGCTGCTGCTGCTGGGGGTACTCTCCGTCTGGCTGCTGGGGGGCTTGGGTCTGGGAAAGAGTGCACTATCCCGTAGGACACGGGCAGTTGGTTTCTCTCATGAGTGTCAGTGGGTAGTTGTGGGACCGCTCATGTGACATAGCAGTGATAACTGAGCCATGTCCCAATCCGCCTGTCGTTACCAACCTGCTGATTTCCTCAATGCTCTGCACTATTTCTTTCCCCACATCAATCGTCAACCCCCTCATAATTCCATATACCATTTTAATCCTATCCTCTGGCACTCTGGTGAAGTGCGTGGATGGAATCATGCGGGCGCTGACGAAGTATAGCCAACCTTTGGCTACTTTGTTGAATTGGCACCTGTTCAGTGCTCTTGACCCATTCCTTCCAATATCAAAAACAGCTCCCTGGTAGCTCACGGTGTTTGCGACGATATCCCAGTTTATGTTGTCGGTGCTCCTAGACCATGTTCTAAAATGGCTCCGATCACCAATTCCTCCTTCAACATCAATCGCTTTCAATTGTATATTGATATTTTCTGGCATCAGGCACATAGCTTCCCCTTACAAAGCATCCCCTTTCCACCTTCTCCGGAAAGTTGGCATAAAATTCACGCACCATTGTTGTGTTTGCTGGTGCTATCTTCTCCGGGTTCACAAATTTTCCCCACTCCCTTAGCTCAATCATCGCCCGAATGGGCTCATAAACATCTCCTTCTCCAAATGACGCCCTCTGGTAGTCCATTCCCTTCGGTATTAAAGTGCAGTATCAAGCTTTTTGTTTCTTTGAAAGGCTTCGTAGCTTACAAACCTACTTTCGTCATATTGTGGGGTTGGGGTGGATGTGGATCCTCTTCTTTTCCAGGTGGCCATTTTAAAACAAAAATCTGCAGCTTCTAATTTAGTGGCACCACTGTCTCCTACACACTCAACAATTAGCAGCGAACACAACACCCAAACTTCAACTTTTCTACTCAGTACCCACAAGGCCATAACCTCCTTTTCTACTATTTTCTCCAAACTTCACAATCACTTTTCAACACCCAAACTACTCCAACTACAATACTCCTCCAAACTACTACTTCCTATGACTTCAATAAAAAGATTCAAGAACAGAAAATGATTACCTTTTTAGGAGAAGATTCGAGATTGTCCTTGTTTCAATTGGTGGTTTTGAGGCTATGGAATGGAGCTTTGTTGGTTGAGATGGCTAAGGGTTTTTGGGAATTTAAGAGTTTAGGTTGTGGTTGGGTTGGATTTGTGGAGGATTTGTGGGCAAATTTCTAGAATTTCGTGGGTTTTTGGAGAGGGAAGGTTAGATTTTTGAATTTGAAATTGGGGAAAATCTGATTTTTGGGCGTTTTTAAGTTCTGGATTCCCGCCGCGCCACGGCCTGCTTTTTAGCCTGGCTAAACTGCGCCCGCCGGGATTTTTCGCGGCCCTGTTCTGGCGCCGCGACGCCTAAACTTGGCAAATTTTACGCTCTTTTTGCGCGGCCTGCTCTGGCATGCGGCGCCTAAATTTCTGCGCCTGTTCAGCTCTTTTAGCCTTGCCTGCAGCGCATGGCCTACCGTTTCGAAATCGGCTTTTCTTGATTTTCGCCCTTGATTTATTTCCTGTACCTATCACTCACAGCACAAACACAAGAACCCAAGACCGTGAGATTGTTCTAGACAAAATAAACTAAAGACAGAAATTAAAATAATATAATTGAAAACGTTGGGTTGCCTCCCAAGTAGCGCTGTCTTTAACGTCTTTTAGCCGGACGCAAGTTCCTTACCCTTAATAACCCTGGGGTGGATTAAGCCCCCAACCTATCCATTTCCTCCACATTTGGCGTTTTCTTTTTCTTCTTTTCTTCTTAGCATTATCGTAGCGGGAGTTCAGAATACTTACCTCCTTTAGTGGCCTTTCAAAGAAATCATGCTCGCTTGGGCTCATCGCTCTTTGGTTGACTTGTGTTGGCTCGCATGGGGGTTTGATGGTGCTGATTGCAAAGCACCCACTCACTGTTGGTTGCTCAATGACGTGTTTAAAAACATTGAACACCATTTCTTCAGACTCCACCCTTAGTATTAATTCTCCTCTTTCAACATCAATCAAAGCTCTCCCCGTTGCTAAGAATGGCCTCCCCAATATGATAGAGATTTCGCCTTTCTTCCATATCAAGAATGAGGAAGTCTGCAGGAAAGAAGAATTTTCCTACTTTCACAATCACGTCCTCGATCTTGCCTCTTGGGTGAACCACTGTCCTGTCGGCTAGTTGCAGGCTTACTGTGGTTGGTTTGGCTTCACCCAACTCCAATCTTTTAAATCGATAGGGCATTAGATTTATACTTGCCCTAAATCACATAGAGCTTTGTTGCAAGTTACCCCGCCCATCGGTGCAGTAGTGTAAAGCTCCTCGGATCTTTTAGCTTTGGTGGCAACTTTTTCTCGCAAGATAGCACTACACTCTTCTTCTCACTGCTACTATTTCAGATTCTCGCCAGCCTTCTTTTTTCCCCAAAATCTCCTTCATAAACTTGAAATAGGGGCATTTGCTCTAATGCTTCTATGAAAGGTATGTTGATATGTAGCTTCAGATGTCTCCAAAAATTTGGAGAATTGTTTATCAACCGCCTTTGTAGTCTCTGGGGAAAGGGATCTTCTGTATACTCCTTCTCCAGAGTTTTCTCTCTGTTGGGCCTGGCTCAATCACCTTCTCTTTTCTAACTCGCTTCATTCTCAACCATCTGGCCGAGGTGATCGCCGCTCCAATCGTCTTCCACTTCTCAACCGCATTGCTCGACATCGCTTCCTCGATTTACTCTGTATTGCTTGGCAATGTTCCTCGTGGCTCTTTGTTTGCCTATTTTGCTACCGACCCACTGTGGTTCCAAGTTTCGAGCGAGGATCTAGCTTCATGAATCGCGTGCAGGCATTGGCAGTGCCGTCACACCGCCAGTTCATCTGGTTTTCTTCACAACCGGCGTCAATCGCTGAGGCTGTGGGGCTTGAATGAAGGGTTGCTGATTCTCGCTCACGATTCTGCATCGCCCCTATACCGATCTGTTGCCGACATCGGTTCTCACGCCATGGTAATCGATTCTTGCCACAGGTATTGGTTCTGCACTGGTGCTGATTCTGCTGCCCCTGGTCTCCTCTCCATGAGAAATTTGGGTGGTTCCTCCACCCTGGGTTATAAGTGTTGGAGTAGGGGTTGTTCTGTTGCCTCTGATAATTACCGATGGCCTGACACTCTGCCTGTTCCATGGGTATATTGTTGGGATCCGCTGAAGGACACCTATCAAATGTATGTGGCCCACCACATATCTCACAGCTTTTGGGCATCTGTACCGCATTGACTGACACTGTATGTTGCTGCAATCGCTTTCGCTAGGCGGCCACTTGGGCATTCAAGGCAGCAATAACATCTATTTCATGGACTCCCACTGTTCTTCTCCCATTTGTCGACCTCTCTTCCGTGACATGGTTGTTAGTGGCCATGTCTTCTAATAACTCATGAGCGTCGTGGGTTGTTTTCCTCATGAATGCTCCACCCGCTGCTGCATCTATGATAGTTCTGGTTGTACTGCTCACGGCCAGAAGATGTGGACCAAGTTCCACAACTCAATGCAATGGTGTGGGCACTTTCTCTGTAGATCTTTGAACCTTTCCCAAGCTTCATATAAGGACTCTTCATCTGCTTGGTAGAAGTTGTTCAACTCCCCTCTTAGTTTTGCTGCTTTACACGGAGGAAAGAACTTGGCTAAGAATTTCGTGCCACCGTGCCATGTGAAAATCGAATCGTACAGGAATTCAATCATACTTTTGCTCTATCCCTGAGTGAGAAGGGAAAGAGCCTCAATCTGACGGCATCATCAGTAACGCCGTTATATCTAAAAGTTGCACATAGCTCCAAGAAATTAGCTATGTGCATACGTGATCCTCCATGGCATCCGAATTGCACCGCAGGCCGTACCATGATCGAATCGCCGGTTTTATCTCAAGTTGTTGGCTCTGTGCAGGAGCCTAATGCATGTCTGTGCTCCATTCACTCTTGATAGCACATAGTCTCCTAAACTCCTTTCTGGCTGGATTTGGACTCTTTCCTCCACATCTATTGGCATTTGCCGAGGCATTCCTGGATGGGGTTGATTCTCTCCTAACCCTTCTCCCATCCCGTTGTTGTTCTGAACGCCGTTCATCTCTAACAAGGTTGCAATCCGCTGATTCTTTCTGTTCTGTTTGCAGATTTTCTCAATTTCTGGATTGAAGGGAACAAGAGTGTCTGCTCCTCTTCTCCTTCGCATAAACTGACTTCCTGAAATAGATCAAAATGCATAACAAATCACGCACTCGAATTTTCAAAAGAAAAACGTAAAAATTTAAAAATTAAAATAAAACCCAAATTAGAAATTAAAAATAGACAAATTTGATATTGAACTAATGCCTAATCCCCGGCAACGGCGCCAAAAACTTGATGTGCGTTAAGATGCACACACTTTAACGCAAGTGCACGTTATCGTGACAAGTAATATAGTCCTGGTAAGACCGAATATCGTCCACAAGGATTAGGGTTCAAGTACCAACTATCTATCTTTTGGTATCTATTTGGTGAATTTATGATTGATTGGTTGTTTATAACTACGAATTATAAAAGCTATTTAACTATAAAGGTTTACTTCAGTTGTGATGAGAATAGGGCTTCCACGTATCCTTACTATCCGCTTATGCTACTTACTAATGCATTAACTCATGGTATTCTTCTTTAGGAGAAAGCAGGTTTACGAAATCGTTTTATACTCCCGTTAGGGTTATATAAACACTCAACCTCAAAGATCGCACCTTACCTAACGTTCGTGATAAGGATAACTTTATAGGAGGATTAAGAACAAAACCTAGTTGGCCACGCACAATGCGCAAAATTAGGGTTGTTAAGCCTCTCATCAACGCTACATAAATAATTGAGGTATTTTCATCCCCAATCCAAGAATGTCTACCCAACTTACAGCATATTCACAATCCCCCCTTTTCAGAATCTGATTAGAAATCATATAGTGATAATTAGTTGTCAATTAATTACCAAGAATTCAACTCAATTATTGGATAGATCTCTCAATAAGAAAAATAACCATAAGCATGCATTAATTTATAACATAAGTTTCTAGTAATTCAACATGGAAAACCCTATAAGAGAATTAGTTCCTAGCCATAAAGATGACAAGAACTAATTCAAAGTTCATCATGCAAAAACTGAAATAAAGTAAAGAAAAGGAAAAGAAAGTACTAAATTAATGGTATCCAATCTCCAAGCCAAAAGTCTTGTGTTGTGCAAGAAGGGGAACCCTCAAAAACTGCCTAGGGTTCTCCTTTTATAGGTTGAAAACCACCTCAACTTTTTCCCCGCAGTCCGCCCAAAATCCGTCAAAACCTATTTTTTTGCGTCGGCCGCGTTCGCAGCCATGCGCCGGAAGTTCGCAATCCGTGGGCTTGTTTCTGCGCCGCGCTCGATATTTGCGATCGAGAGCCGCGCGCCGCATCTCCCGTGGCTTCTGACGTAGGCGTCGCGCCCCGCTTGGTCGTTCGAGAGCGCGCTATATCATCTGCACCTTCTCGAATGATGCGGCGCCGCTCGCTGATCGGAGGCCGCGGGCCACGGTCTTGATTTTTCCTTCGTTCGCCACTTTCTCTGCTTTCCACCGCGTCTCTCTTTGCCCTCTTTTTGCTCTTTTTCCGCCATTTGGCCATTTTAACCACTTTGACTCAAAAGAAAGAAAAACTATCCTAATACGACACTTATATGTGCAAAATGGGACAAAAGACTAACTAAAACTGACTCAAAAGGTGTATATAAAATACACCGATCAGTAGTCATGATGACGTCCTCCATAAATTCTCCAGGTTTTATTGATAATTCGGGCCAAAATCGTGCTCACAGTGACGACAAAAATAATCGTAAAAACAACGGGAAAATTGTGGCGGCAAATGTGGTGGTTCCGATGGTAATAGCAGCGGTAGTGGGTCCCGCTCCAACAACACTGGGCCACCACCCAAATGGTCTCAGCCTTACTGACCGTGGGCCTGGACTAGTGAGTTACGGGACATGAAGCGCCGCGGTGCCCTCCCGAAGGGCCGCGACGCTTTGACTATTTTCTTGACCGTTGGAGACGAAATGAAACTGATTCAGTTACCAAATAATGGGGTTAAGTGTTGAATATATAGGGGAGGTTAAGATACAAATCAGATTAGGCTTAAAACCTGACCCAAATTCCGAGATGCACGATGGGCGATCGGTTGGGCCCATCAGACAAAGGCCGCGACTCACTGTTCGCTGCTCCATGATGCCCTATTATAATATTTCAGCACGTTTTGATTTAATTAAATCTAAAATCCAATTTGACTTAATTAAACAATATCCGTCGAATAGAAATTTCCCATAATTATCATTGGTTTCAATATCTTGATTCTAAATCAAATGTTTTGCATTCTCTCAATATACCCTTAGACGGAAAAGACAATCGACTTAGTGTGACCCTTAGACCATCACACATCGACAGTAATCAAATTAAGATTCAAACAGAACTCCTAGACTGCGACATATGACGAACTCAATATGTGAAGTACGTTTACATGACTCCTGTAAACACAACCTTAATGTGAGATAATAAATTTCATTCATTCGCGACACACTCAGTGTTATCTCTCGAATATCCAATCGAGGAATGAATTCTATTCTTGGCTCAACTACCACATTTGTTTACATCGCAATGTACCAAACTCAAGCCATGTCTTATTCTATAAGGAATTTAAGCTTAGGACAGAGTCAAAGTACATTACTCTATAAATTAGGTGTGTATTGACCTCAAGTCAAAATACTTCTATAACCCACAAGCTGATAATACTCTAGACATTTATAACAAATAGTTTATCAGCAGGAGATATCAATACCCTCTAAGTGTAACTATATGTCCATCACTAGTAATAATACTAGTAGTAAGTGAGACATACTACATTCTCTAAGAATGTGATGCAGATCACATATTGACTTATAATATATCATTGATATCTCATTCTCAATGATCATCAGTCAAGACTATTTTGAGAGTTACGTTCTATTATTAATATCTCACTTTATAAATGACAACGTAAACTCAAGGAATGCACATTAATGAATAGCAACCAAAATCATAATTCAATAATTGCAAATGTCAAATTATATTAATCTTATTAACAATATAAATGTGTTCAAGTACATTTGTCCATAAAATGATTATTTCTAGGACATACATACTTTCACGTCTAACGATTGATACTCTAAAAGCTGCACCATAAAATGAGAAATCAAAAGTTTAGTCATTATGAGGAAGAAAAAAAAAAGGAAGCTCAATAGCCATTGATAGATCACAACTCCATATAAAAAATATATTCTTTTGAAGCAGAAAATCAAAGAGAAGTACAAAAATTTCATGTTCCTCTCTGTGTTTCAGAATGAGCAAACGGAATGAAATGTTATGTAATCCCTGCTATATTCACTCTGCAAAAAAATTGCTTGCTCTCACAATTGACTCTTCACTATCCTCATTTACAACGATTATTTATTATCATCATATGCTTGCTCTCACAATTGACTCTTCACTATCCTTATTTACAACAATTCTTTATTATCATCACATGCTTGCTCTCACAATTGACTTTTCACTATCCTTAATTACAACAATTCTTTATTATCAATCATAATTCTGCAGTCTTTATTTATTAGCCACACTTATTTTGTAATATTTAGGGTACATAATTATCATATTTTATATTATGTAATTATGATAGGATTAGGGATTCTTGTCCTAAAATGATTTAATATTGTATACTTATAAATATTTGTATTAATGAGAAAGACTTATCATGAAAGATTAATACAATCTTATTCTTACGTGGTATCGAAGCTTAAAATTTAAACCCTAAAATTCTTTGTTCCAATCTCACGGACAGAGACATAATTTTGTGTGTCTTCTTTCCCCTTCACATAATTTTGTCCTCTTTGTTCACCTTCACATGGATACAGGTGCAACGTCTCATCTCACCAACAATTCAGGTAACTTTTCTCAACTGCGACTGTTACCAACTACACAATCTATTATGATCGGTAGTAGTCATCACATCTCAATTTAAGAATTTCGCCACAACCTTACCCCACCACCGCATCCATACTTCTCTCTTAAAAACATCTTCAATGCCCCACAAATCATCAAAATCTAATTTCTGTCAGAAAATTTGCAACCGATAATTCAGTCTCAATTAATTTTGACCCGTTTGGATTTTCTGTGATGGACCTAGAAATAATAATTTAATTCATTATCCTAGTTGAAAAATTGCCCAACAATGTCTTTCTTGTCCCTTAGGAAAACATATTCGTCTTCCGTTTCAGTCTTCTTCAAGTGTTACGTATTCTCCCTTTGATATTGTTCATGCAGATTTATCGATATCTCCCATTACTAGCTCACTGGGTCATAAATTTTATCTCGTCTTATTAGATGACTTTTCTCACTTTGTCTAGGTCTATCCACTTAAATACAAGTGTGAAGTGTCTGCCAAATTTCTTGCATTATGTGCCTATGTCAAAACACAATTTGAAAAAGATATAAAATCGCTTCAATGTGATAACGGTCGTGAGTTAAATAATTATGCGTTTCATAATTTTTGCTCTACCAATGACATGGTTTTCCGACTCTCGTGTCCCCACACCTCCTACCAAAATGACAAGACCGAATGAATCATTCGCACTATCAATAACATGATTCATACGATCCTATTTCATATCTCCCTCCCCCCTTCCTTTTGGGTCTATGCTGCGAAAATGGCTGAATATATTCTAAATATTTTGCCCACTCAGAATATCCAAAATAGAACACCCACTGAAATTCTATTTCATAGGATCCCAACTAATAAGCACTTACAAATTTTCGACTGTCTGTGCTATCCAAATCTTTCCTCCACAGCCCCACATAAACTTGCACCACGCACCACTCCATGTGTTTTCGTAAGTTTCCCGCCTAACCATAGGGGTTATTTATGGTATGACTTGTCCACTCGTAAGATTCATGTCTCTCATCACATCATGTTTGATGAGACGATTTTTCCGTTTGCAAATATGCAAAAGTTCCGCAACACAAACTACACCTTTCTTGACGAGTCTGACACATCTCTCGTTATTCTTCATGAACTCCATCGTACCACTGCCACAGTCCCACCATCATCGCCACTGCCACCAGTCACGATTCCAACTGTCAGCCAGTCATCCAGTTCACCCTCACTGCCGATAGCCCTATCATCGCCGACAGTCAGTCGGTCGCCTCTCAGTCACAGACCACCGCAACTCCCTCATCTGCTCCGACGCCACCTCCGACCACATGTTCTACACAACCAAATTCGTCTTTCAGAATGACACCATTGTCACCTCTAAAAACTCAACATCTGCTCTCACCCTCCGGTTCAGCAACATCGTCACCTCCAATAACACACCAAATATCCTCACCCTCCAGATCGGCACCTCTGACATCTCTGACGACCCAACAAATCACCATTGATACCCACTCACTACCAGACCTCACCACTGACAACCAACAATCAACAGACCCACATCCACACCCTAACATCCACACCCTGGCCATTCGCAACCCATGAAAATTCGTATCCAACACGAAATTTGCAAACTCAAAGTCCACTTTAACCTTTCCAGCCAGACAATATCCTCAATTCCCAAAAACCCAAAATTGGTCAAACTAGACCCGAATTGGAATGCAGCCATGTGTGAGAAATTTCATGCTTTAATGAAATAACACACTTGGGATTTGGTACCTAGACCGGAGAGGGTGAATGTGATCCGATCCATGTGGCTCTTTCGTCACAAATTCTGAGATAGTGGTGATCTTGAAAGATATAAGGAGAGACTTGTGACTAATGACACAAATCAGTACGAGGACATTGATTGTGGTGAAACTTTTAGTCCGGTTATTAAACCGGACACGATTCGCACGGTTCTAAGTATAGCCATGGATAAGCACTGACTGATTCATCAGCTTGATGTAAATAATATTTTTCTACATGGGGATCTCAAAGAGACTGTTTACATACACCAGTCGCCTAGGTTTGTTCATCCTGCAGCACCTCAGTATGTATGTCGTCTCCGTAAGTCACTTTATGGCTTGAAATAGGCCTCTCGGGCATGGTATGATCGATTTGCCCAGTATATTTTGTAGATTGGGTTTGTGTGTAGCAAGTGTGATAATTCTCTTTTCATTTTTCACCGAGGTAGTAACATTGCTTATTTACTGTTATATGTGGATGATATCGTGCTTACTGCCTCATCTGAGTTGTTTAAAAATGAGATTATTGCACGGCTAAAATCAGAATTTGCTATGACGAACTTGGGGAAGTTGAGCTATTTTTTGGGTATTTCAATGACTAAATCTGCAGATAATATGTTTCTTTGTCAGCGTAAGTATGCAGAGGAGATCGTGTACAGGACTAAAATGGCTTATTGCAAGATCATGACTACTCTAGTTGATTCTAAATCCAAGCTTAGTGCTTTGTATGGTGATCCGGTGTCAGATCCCACTCTCTACAAATGTCTAGCAGGTGCACTATAGTACCTCACTTTCACCAAGCCAGAGCTTGTTTATGCATTCCCCCAGGGAGCCTCACTTTACTGCCCTCAAACGTATCATTAGATATGTCAAGGGCACACTTGACTATGGTTTGCATCTATACCCATCATCCCCGACCCGGATGTTAGATATACAGATGATGATTGGGCAGGTTGTCCGGACACACGTCGTTCTACATCAGGCTACTGTGTATTCTTAGGGATAATCTTATTTCGTGGTCTGCCAAGAGGCAACCTACACTTCTCGGTCTAGTGCAGAAGTAGAATACAGAGGTGTTGCTAATGTTGTTGCTGAAATCTGTTGGCTTAGAAACCTACTGTTAGAGCTACAATTTCCATTATGTAAGACTTCTTTAGTTTATTGTGACAATATATCCGCTTTATACCTGTCTCATAATCCGGTTCAGCATTAGCGAACCAAACATATTGAGATGGATATCCACTTTGTTTGTGAGAATGTTGCTCTTGGTCATATCAAGGTATTGCATGTGTCTTCTTCTTATCAGTATGCAGACATATTCACAAAGGACCTTTCTAGACAACTATTTATTGACTTTAGATCCAGTTTTAGCGTCTGGCCTCCTCCCACTCCGACTGAGGAGGTGTATTAGCCACACTATCTTGTAATATTTAGGGTACATAATTACCATATTTTGTATTATGTAATTATGGTAGAATTAGGGATCCTTGTCCTACAAGGATTCAATATTGGACACCTATAAATATTTATATTTATATTAATGAGAAAGACACCACAAGGAAGATTAATACAATCATACATTATTGATATCAATTTTACCATTATTGGGAAACATTAAATTCTATGTTTACCATATATATATATATATATATATATATATATATATAATTTTTATCCAAAAAATAGGTAAAAAGGCGCGTGAGAAAAAAATAAATAGGAATAATGATCATGTCACATCATTATGTCTATGTCAAGCTTTATATTATATAATATAGATATATATGGATTCGTGGATGAGTAACTTTTTCCCACACCACCAATAAAGCTACAAATTTTCAATTGGCCATGACCAGATTCTATTTTGCTCCTTTAAGCAAAATATCTTCAGAAGACTTTCCTAAAAATAAAATGTATTTTTTCAATAAACGAGAAAATGAAATATCTGCTTTGCACGAGCTAAAAACAAAGCTGGAAAGATTTGGTTAACACAGAACTTGAATATTAAATAGGAAATAGGGTCAAATATACCCTAAAACTTTAGTAAAAAGATCATATATATCATTTGTTAAAGTATGAAGTCATATATATCCTTCGTTAGCCAAAACTTATCAAATTTACCATTTTTAACGGATTGGATACGTGGCAGCCACGTCATCCACTGGAACAGAAAACCCAGCCACCACTACAGAAAACTACAGTAACGCCACCGCCGCTACAGTGATTCCGGCCACCACAACAAGCCAACGCCGACGAGTCTTATACCAAAAGACTCGTCACGTCACCCTCCACACGTCTATACTACCCAACACATTCGATATCATCATTTTCAGTCTCGATTTGATGTTCGAAGTTTTTGGACGGAATTGATCCTGACGGAGATTTGCAAATTCCGGCGACCTGAGTGAGAATCGAAGGCAGTGCTTATACCACTGTGACCGCCCTCTCATACCCTCCATTTCTATACCCACCCCGTAGTTCAATTCGACCCAAATTGAAACAACCACCAAGTCGCAACTCTACAAACCCTAGCCGCCGCCGATTGATTTCCGACCACCTGAGCTTCAGTCGACGATCGAGGCTATTACCAGTAGATTCACCGTCGTCTTGCCGACATTCTACACCAACTCATCACCCTCAATTATTCACCAAACGTCTTGTCGACCAACTCAGTTTTTTCGATCTGTGTTTGCATTTTTCGGTCATCTCCGGCATTGACAGCGGCGGTGGGTGGTACTATTGTGTTTGTTTCTTCATCCTCTTCATCATACACCCACTCCCGAAGGTCGATTTCAACTTGGCAGTGAAACGCTATTTTTTCGTCCAGCAGCTGGCGGGAATGACTGTGGTAGTGACTGAGTTCTCTGTTCCAGTGGATGTGGCAGCCACATGGCTGTGTCTAATCCGTTAAAAAAGAGTAAATTTGATAAGTTTTGGCTAACGGAGGGTATATATGACTCCATACTTTGACAAATGGTATATATATGATCCTTTTACCAAAATTTTAGGATATATTTGACCCTTTTCCCTATTAAATATATACGAATCTCTAAGACTATATTATTTCTACTGTCAATTTTCGGACAAGATATTCGGCTGGTTTTTCGATAGGGAAAGAGACAGGGGATGTGGAAATGGCGGTTGTCCGCGCACTTTCCGGAAATGACGGAAATATAGTCCAGTATTGCGTAGGCGATAATGTCTTACGATCTAGATATCTCCGCGGAGACGGATACGAGAACCCTTTATAAATGGGTGGAGAATATAAGGGGGACCTTTATCTTCTAAAGCTACTCATTAGGGAATACCTCTGCCAAATTAGTCCATCTGCCGCTTAGGATATTTATGTAAAAATCTATTAGAAGATGAAAATGAAACTTCCTCATTGTGCAAGACATACAGAGTTTAGATAAAACAGTTCCACGGCTCCATGTAAAATATGTGCGAGTCAACTCCTCACGGGTTTGAGCCACAGAAGAAAATATCATTTGTAATTCGAAGAAATTTTTATTTTAGGTTGACGTAAAAAAGAAGGCTTCTTTGAGGTATGGAACTAGCACTTCTTGATCGGATAAAATGTTTTTGTTTCCATTTTCATTTTTGGGGAATTTACACATTTGACTGCTAAGCTAAAAATTATTTACAGCCGCTAGCCAATATATATATTATACATCTGTTTTTTTTTTTTGGGTGGGCGGTTAGTTAAGTTAATTTTCCTTCGTTTTCTTTATCTATTATGTGGAACCCATCAAAGGAATAATCTCTTGATTCTTTTCATTATACTACTACATTTTTGGCCTAATGCGACGCCTTAAAATCATCGCAATAGGGCTCTTGGCCGTCGCATTAGGTCTAATGCAACGACAAGGAGTCATTGCATCTGATGGCGTTGCATTAGGTCTAATGCAACGGCAAAAGGGACCTATTGCGACGGCTAGCACAGTCGTCGCATTAGATATGCACCTAATGCAACGGCTCATACACCTAATGTGACAGCCTGGTACAGTCGTCACATTAGATATGCGACTGTTGAGATGACTATTTTGACACCTAATGCAACGACAAAAGAGCTAATGTGACCGCCAGGTATAGCCGTCGCATTAGATATGCACCTGTTTTTTTAATTAACTAATTTTTAGAAAAAATAATAACAAAATAAATATAAAAAGAGACAAATAATAATTAAAAAAAGATTGTATTACTAATTGTTCACAAATGTACAATATTACAATATTAGACCCCATAGGACATATTACAAAATAATTGTTCACAAAAGTATCTACATAAGCCTCCACTCA
The DNA here is from genome assembly GCA_029844215.1 of Przewalskia tangutica. Classification (NCBI taxonomy): domain Eukaryota; kingdom Viridiplantae; phylum Streptophyta; class Magnoliopsida; order Solanales; family Solanaceae; genus Przewalskia; species Przewalskia tangutica. The sequence goes on along the minus strand of CM056727.1, from coordinate 46,364,060 downwards.
CGTCCATTTGTTAGATTGCTAGATTTCTTCTCCATTTAGCTCACCACACACCTACAAGTTAACATAATGAATAGTCATAAGTAAAACAATGGTAGACTAGTCAAAACATCATAAATAATAACTTCAATGTAGTTTAGTCATATAAAAACATATAATTTCACAGTATAATAATATATAAAATTTTAAGCTCCAGAATATTACTATGTGTTGGAAAGAAGGGAAACACAAAAATTACCTGATTAACTATCCTAGCAGACTGCCCATTTGGTTCACTGACATGCGGTGCACTAGACGAATCATTTGGAATTTATGGACTCACAAAAGAAGGAATGACAAGATTTATTTCAGGATTAGCTTCTTGAAGTTGTGATATAATCATTGATGCAACGGTCGGTGCAAACGGTTGCACTAACTCAGCTTTCGTAAGCGATCTTTACTTGTGGGATCTTGAAGCACTTCAAAGTAAAGAACTAGATCTTTAGAGTTGCTACCTTCTCCGTGTTGGTGGACTGCATAACATCGATCTTTGCCTATTTATAGAATGTTAAGTCATTGTCTTACTATATTATCAAAAGTACGCAAATATATGATAATACAATTTGTTAACTCACAATATTTGTTCAGTTTTCTCATTAAGGGTATGGTATGTTCTCCTGGAACTCTTTTCCTTAATTCTTTGTAGACCTTTGCTTGAGAAGGTTCTTCCTTATTTAGATCCTTTTGTTGTTGTAAAAAACAAAATGAAATTTAACACACAAATCACACAAATACCTAAGCCTTAAATTTTTACAATTTAAAAGTAGTGAGAATTAATGGAAGAAAAGAGATAATTCAATTATTGAAAAAGAAAAGTATATACCAATTCATGACGTAACATTGCAAACGACTTACGACCCATCATGTGCATATCATCTAACAATAGACGATTGTCTCTATTTGTCTTACATTCTGCCTGTGAGATAAAAATAATAAGTTAGAATAATATTACCTCATTATTACACGAAAACATAAGCAAATTTAATTTAATACCTTAATCTGTTCACAATTTCAATAATTTAAGAGGTCCTGAAACTGAGGTACTGAAATAGTGTCAGGTTTGTGAAACCATCTTAACTCATAACTATCATATTTATAGAAGTAATTCTTCTTAAATCTGCATTTATAACTACGACAACTTGCATTAACTGCCTCCATTACATATATCCTACCATCTTCAACAAGCATATATGTTTTCTATAGCAATCATTAAAGCGATATCACGAGCATCATTCAACAACTCTGCTATGTCATCATTGCAATCATCCTTATTTGATTGTTCATCATGATCCGTATTAGTTCTTTGTCTTTCAATTTCGATCCCTAATTCAGATAACTTATCTATTCTTGGCAAAAAATCATTACATATTAGGTGATCTCTCACAATATTCTCATGCTGCCAATAACGATAGTGACAACTATCACATGGACAACAAATTTGGTTTTCTTGAGACTTTGTAGCAAAAGCCTTTTTAATATACTCGTCTACTCCTCGTTCATATTCATCACTCCATTTGACAGCCATTCATCACTCCTTAGTTCCACAATCCATTTCCTCAATGTAATATTTAAGAGACTAATAAACAAAATCTGGAAATATATAAAATAAACAAATTAAATTACATTCTCTGTAATTTAATCTGAAAATATAATTTATAAATAAATAAAAAGTGGGAAGAACAATGAATAAAATCTGAGCAGTTCGATGAAGCAACGACGGTAAAATCTGAGCAAATCTATACACATACAGTAATCTAACCTTGAATTAACAACGGTAAAACATGAAATAGGAAGGTAAAACGACGGTAAAACATAATATAACCTTGGAGAAGAGGGAAGAGCAGTTCGACGAGCAGTAGAAGTTGCGATAACGCGACTGCGAGCAGTGGAAGGGTAAGGCGACGACGAGGTATGGTAGATGTGACGACGAGCTAGGGGAAGGGGATGCGACAACTAGGGATTAGTAAGGAGCGAAATGCGACGGTCGGGTATCGATCAGAAATGAAATGAGACCCGTCGAATTTGGGAATATTAAAAGATATGAACGTTGCATTAGCCTTGGACAACCGTTGCATTAGATAGGCTAATGCGACGGTCGTGTTTGGGCGTTCCATTAGACGATATAAGTCGTTGCATTATCCTATCTAATGCAACGACCACAAAAGACCGTTGTATTAGCATATTTTCTGATTTGTTATAACTCTAACCCGTCGCATTAGCCACATCTAATGCAACAGTACTATATATTTTGTTGCATTAGACCTATATGAGCCGTCGCATTAGCCTAGAAATGTAGTAGTCTTAATTGAATACCAATATATATACTTTACATATCTCCATAATATGAGAATCCTATTCCTATTCTACTCCTAAAACCCTATTATATTTGGAGACTAACTATACAATTAGGGTAAAGTATACAAGACTAATTAAGGTACAATACTAATATACAATATTTACCAAATATGCCCAATACTTCTACTTTAGCCGAGATGGGCTGCTTCTTCTCGGGCTTTGACTAATATATCCAATATACATGTATATCATATGTATATTGTATGTATATCTAACATACCACCGCAATCATAGCGGGTGTTTTTCGAACGCTGAGATTGTCCCTAAAATCTTCAAAAAGGACCGAGGGAAGATCTTTTGTAAAGATGTCTGCAATTTGATATCTGGAAGAGACGTGACAGATGCGTACTTGTCCTTGAGCTACCTTTTCTCGAACAAAGTGAATCTCCATCTCTATATGTTTAGTGTGTTGGTGCTGAACTGGATTACCAGAAAGGTAGATGGCACTATCATTATTACAATATCCCAATGTAGCTTTCTGAATAGGACAATGGAGCTATAATAGAAGATTACGTAACTAACATGAAGACCACATCAGCTACCCTTGATACCCGGCCTCTGCACTAGAACATGATAACGTTGACAGACGCTTGGATGACCATGAGACCAAGTCATGACCAAAAAACATACAATAGCCAGACATAAACCGTCTGATATTCGTACAACCACCCCAATCAATATCTGTATATGAGACAAGTGTAGACGTCGACGAAGGATATAAATGCAAGTCATAATCAAGTGTCCCCTGGATGTACATGAGAATGTGTTTTAGCGCATTCATGTGCTAAATCCTGGGATCATGCATAAACAAACACACATTATGTACGACATATGTAATTTGGTCGCGTGAATGTAAGATATTGAAGGACCACAGTCAGACTGTGATAGCATGTCGGATCATCGTAAAGTGAGCCAGCTGCAGCCCCTGGCTTGAGTTTAGTATCAACCGGAGTGAAAGTGGACTTAAAGGATGACATCTCAGCCCTCTCAATGATCTCAGCTACATACTTTCGCTGGGATAAGAATAACCTATCTGCATGACGAGTGACAGCAATCCCCAAAAAATAACTCATATGCCCCAAGTCTTTCATAGCAAACTCAGAACTGAGCATTGTCATGATAGACTTGCGTAATACATCAGAATAGGCAGTCACAAAACACACCCAATAAAAACAATACACCACTCCCTACCCACCATATGGAGGGACCGAGTGGTAAGGCCATGATCCGCAGGGGAACAAATTTTCATGGAGATTTGAAATAAGCTATGTATATGCATCATCCACCTAGTTTTGTTCATCCTATAGTCCCTCACTACGTATATCGTCTTTGGAAGTCACTTTATGGCTTGAAACAAGAATCTCGAGCTTGGTATGACCGCTTTGCCAGGTATATTTTACAGATTGAGTTTATATGTAGAAGGTGTGATAACTCTCTTTTCATATTTCATCACGGTAGCAGCACTGCTTACTTACTATTATATGTGGATGACATTATTCTCATCGCCTCATCTAACATATTGAAAAATGAAATCATTGCTCTACTCAAAACTGAATTTGCTATGACTGATTTGGTCAAGCTGAGTTATTTCTTGGGTATATCAGTGACTAGATCTGCAGATAATATGTTCCCGAGTCAGCGTAAGTATGCTGAATAAATAGTATGCCCACTCCAGTCGATTTGAAATCCAAGCTCAATGTTGCTGATGATGCTCCAGTGTCTGATCCTACTCTATATCGGAGTCTTGCAGGTGTCCTTCAGTATCTCACATTTACGAGGCCCGACATTGCATATGTCGTTCAACAGGTGTTTTTTTATGCATACTCCGAGGGATCCCCCACTTTGTTGCCCTTAAGCGTATTATCAAATACATTAAGGGCACACTTGACTATGGGTTGCATCTTTACCCCTCTACTCTGACCAGGTTGCTCTCCTACACGGATGTTGATTGGGCAGGATGCCCAGACACGACGCTCTACTTCAGGCTATTGTGTATTTCTATGGGATAATCTTATTTCATGGTCTTCCAAGCGGCAAGCCACTCTATCTCGTTTGAGTGCTGAAGCAGAGTATCGATGAGTTGCTAATGTAGTTGCTGAGATCTGTTGGCTCCGAAATCTTCTTTTGGAGTTCCAGTGTCCACTGCATAAGGCATCTTAGTCTACTGTGATAACATATCTACCATATATCTATCTCACAATCCGGTCCAACATCAGCGGACCAAACATATTAAGATGGATATTCACTTTATACGAGATAATGTAACTCTTGGTCAGGTCAAAGTATTGCATGTGCCTTCCTCCTATCAGTATGCAGATATCTTCACAAAGGGGCTACCCATACAATTATTTATAGACTTCATATCCAGTCTTAGCGTTCGGCCTCCTCCCGCTCAGACCGAGGGGGAGTATTAGCGAACCACAATATATTTTGTAATTATTAGTGTTCTATATTTAAGGTAGCTTATGATTCTTACTGTATTAGGAATCACCTTTGTACAACTATATATATTGTGAATTAATGAAAGAAATCCCCAAGGGAGATTATTCCAAACTTACGGTAGGCAAATATGGTTATGGTGGAAATGTATTTGTTGCAGGCAATAAGTTGGGCAACTGTGGAATTGTTGGCAAGTTGGGAAGTTGCAACAGGCTTCGAGCAGCATGGCTTGTCGTGATGCTTTATAAGGACAATGCTATGACAAAGAAGAGAATTGAGAAATTGTTGGAAGCAGCCATTGCTAATTTTTTAGATTGCTTTGTTTTTACAAGGAAAGTTGTGTTTTTGTTTGAGCTGAGTTTGATCTTTACTAAAAGTTATTAGTTATATATAGGGGGAAAACTTGGAGGACTGTGATGCGGGTAGGGATGAAGGCTCAAGCTCCATTAGTGTTAACCTTCATGAATGTTGGTTTGAGGAACATGGACAAATAATTAAGTCAGGTTTTCTGAGAATAGTATGTGTAGGTGAAGTTTGGACCAACCATATTTGTGGAAAATTGATACAAATCGTTGAAATCATTTTCTTAAACCCAATAATACTATATATACTCTATTGGTTGGGAGTAGGGCTGGCCAGTGGGTCGGGCCGGGCGATGGGCGGGGTTGGGACGGAGAGGAGGGGCGGGCTGGGTCGGGGCAGCTGCGAGACCGGTGACGAAGGACGATATCGTGTCCGCACCTGCAGATGCCGATCGCGATGGAGTCGGCGCGGGTCAAGGCGGGACATGTTTTTTTTAAATTTTTTTTCACTAAATTAAAATACTAACATATAGTCATATATATTTATAAACTAAATAATTGAACAAAGACAAGAAGAGTGTAAAAAAACATCCCAAGGCTGTTTTTGTACATTATATATTATTAATTATTTCATTGAAATATACAAGATTCAGAATTACAACATTGTAGTGTACTGTTGTTGAAAATAATTGCAAAAGACATAGAAAAAAAATACTAAAATTTCAATGAAATAAATTACCAATTTAAAAATACTTTTTCTAGTTTCTTTATAATTTCGTGTGGTTCTTCGGTTGAAATTGGTATTTATTGGTCAAATTATTCCATGTCGCTACTCATGCCTTCAGATAAGATGTTGTTGTAGTTTTCGTCTTCTTCTTCGTTAATCTCTGGTTGACCGCACCTGAGTCGCTCCGCTCGTTGATGCGCGGTAAGATGCACACACTTTAAACGCAAGTGCACGTTATCGTGACAAGTAGTATAGTCTTGATAAGACCGAATATCGTCCTCAAGGATTAGGGTTCAAGTACCAACTATATATTTTTTTGTATCTATTTGGTAAATTGATATTTTGATTTGTTGTTTATAACTAAGAATTATAAAAGCTATTTAACTATAAGGGTTTACTTCAGTTGTGATGAGAATAGGGCTTCCACGTCTCCTCACTATCCGCTTATGTTACTTATTAATGCAATAACTTATGGTCTTTTTTCTTTTGGAGAAAGCAGGTTCGCTAAATCGTTTTATACTCCCGTTAGGGTTATATAAACACTCAACCCCAGTATTGCACCTTACCTACCTTTCGGTGATAAGGATAACTCTATAGGAGGATTAAGAACAAAAACCTAGTTAACCGTCACGCACAATGCGCAAAATTAGGGTTGTTAAGCCTCTCATTAACGCTACATAAATAATTGATGTATTTTCATCCCCAATCCTAGAATGTCTATCCAACTTACAACATATTCACAATCCCCCCCCCCTTTCGAAATCTGATTAGAAATCATATAGTGATAATTAGTTGTCAATTAATTACCAAGAATTCAACTCAAATATTGGATAGATCTCACAATAAGAAAAATAACCATAAGCATGCATTAACTCATAACAAAAGTTTCTAGAGATTTAACATGGAAAGCCCTATAGAGGAATTAGTTCCTAGTCATTGACATGACAAGAACTAATCTCATGTTCATCATACAAAAACTGAAATAAAGTAAAGAAAAGGAAAAGAAATTACTAGACTATGGTCTCCAATCTCTAAGCAAGAAGCCTTGTGTTGTGCAAGAAAGGGAACCCTTAAAAACTGCCTAGGGTTCTCCTTTTATAGGCTGAAAACCGCCTCCCTCTTTTCCTTCAGGCCTGGCCCAGAATTTCGTCCAAAAACCTAATTTTTCCGCGTCGGGTGTTTTGGCGCCGCGGCCCTGATATCTGCTGTCTGAGGGCGCCGCGGCGCTGCAACTCCTGTAGCTTCTCGGATGTTTAGGCGCCGCGGCCCTGCTTTTGGCGCCGCGGCGCTGGGTCTTCTGCAGCCTCTCTGAATAGTGGGCGCCGCGGCCCTGCTTTTGACTGCAGGAGGCGCCGCGGCGCTGGTCTGGATTTCACCCTCGTTCGCCACTTTCTCTGTTTTCAGCTCTGACATCTCCTCTTTTGCCCTCTTTTAGCTCCTTTTCCGCCATTTGGCCATTTTAACCACTTTGACTCAATAGAAAGGAAAACTATCCTAATACAACACTTATATGTGCAAAACGGGACAAAAGACTAACTAAAACTGACTCAAAAGGTGTATATAAAATACACCGATCAAATACCCCCAAACTTAACCTTTGCTCGCCCTCGAGCAAAGATAGAAAGAAATAAAATAAAAGACTCAAAGAAACGAAAATAAAAGACTCACTGCCATTGATTACTTTTGCTGCATTAGTGTTAACTAGAAAAACATGAAGGTTAGCAAAATAATATGCAGGAACATATAGCATGACATTTCAGCACATTAAGCTAGATATTTCGCAAACTCATATTCATCATGCTTTAATGGAAGTCAATATACTAAATCATGCATATAAATTCAAGAATTCCTATGGCATGCTTACTTGCTATTCTCCACTAATTCTGGATATGCATAAAAGAGATCTTCAGGACTTTTAAGGGTTGTAATGTAGGCTTAGGTATAGGTAGGTAAAAATAGGCAATTTAGGCTCATTTAGGTGTACCATAAGCTCTTGATTTTTCAAGATTTCCCTTTTCTTTTGTTCTTTTCTTCATTTCGATTCTATCTTTCCCCTCTTTTGTTTTGGGAGAGTGAAGTATATAATAATGACAAGCACCCCCAAACTTAGGCTTTTGCCTATTTCTTATTACTTTTGTATTGGGGTGCAACAGACTTATTCACTCTTTTTGTCTCTTTTTTAACACAATGTATTCCACTATTTCATATTTTCACTTATGGTACAATTTGTGGGAATATAGGGTGTCAAAGAAGAAGTTTCAAATTTAGGCTCAATGAATGACTAGGGATATTTTTAAAGTACGGGATAGAAAAGAATGGTAAGAATTGACTATCAAAGAAATGCCTGAGTCATCTCCCTAACATTCATATCCTAACTATTTCGCCTCAAATAGCAAGCAATCATAACACATAAGTATTTATCATTTAACATGCATAACTCAAGCAAGAAACTCCACATAGACAGATTCTGTGAGTTTTTGGCATATCTAACTTAGGTGTTTAGATAGTTGCTTTAATTCCGTTACATTATTCCACCTTACTTCACTAGGTGTTTCTAGCAACTACAGCAATTATGATCTTTGACAGGCAATTATGACTCAAAAAGGAATAAATAAAAAAAAATTGGTGACTCAAAATAAACAAAAAAAAAAGACTTAAATAACACCTAACATGACACAAAGAAAATAAACACAACTAAAACACCCCCAAACTTAAATCACACATTGTCCCCAATGTGTGTATACTCAAAGACACTAAAAGAATTAAGACACTTACAGACTTTGGCTAAAATGGTAGTGGTGGCGGTGGATAATGCATCGACCATTGGTTGAACAAGGAACTCAACTCGTTGATTTGTTGCCTTGTTTCTTGTTGTCCTTGTATTCTCGTGTCAGTCTGCATCATCCTCATCTGATTTTGAAACAATTGCTCCATCGTGGGCGTTGAAGGTTCTGCTTCTGTGGTTGGCCGGTGGCTAGGTCCTGCCTCATATTGAGCCCCTATTTCAGGCTCATCTTCATCCATGGCGGCCTCTACTGCTGCTGCTGCTGCTGCTGGTTGTACTCTTCATCTGGCTGCTGGGGGGCTTGGGTCTGGGAAAGAGTGCACTATCCCACAGGACACCGGCAGTTGGTTTCTCTCATGAGTGTCAGTGGGTAGTTGTGGGACCGCACTCATGTGGAAAAGACTGGTAATGAGTGAACCGTGTCCCAATCCACCCGTTGTCACCAACCTGCTGATTTCTTCAACGCTCTGCAATATTTCTTTCCCCACATCAATCGTCATTCCCCTCATAATTCCATATACCAGTTTAATCCTATCCTCTGGCACTCTGGTGAAGTGCGTGGATGGAATCATGCGGGCGCTGACGAAATATAGCCAACCTTTGGCCACTTTGTTGAATTGGCACCTGTTCAGTGCTCTTGATCCATTTCTCCCAATATCAAAAACAGCCCCATGGTAGCTCACGATGTCTGGCGACATTCCAATCGATGTGGTCGGTCTTCTGAACCGTGTTCTAAAGTGATTCCAATCACTTCTTTCTTCAACATCAACCGTCTTCAATTGTGCATTTACATTCTCTGCTGTCACAGGCACATAAGCTCCCATAACAAAGCATCCCCTTTCCACCTTCTCCGGAAAGTTGGCATAAAATTCACGCACCATTGTTGCGTTCACTGGTGCTATCTTCTTCGGATTTACGAATCTCCTCCACCCCCATAACTCAATCATAGCCCGGATGGGCTCATAAACATCTTCCTCCCCATATGACTCCTCCGTAGTCCATTCCCTTCTCGGTATTATGGGTGCAGCGTGAGCTTTTGTATCTTTGGAAGACTTCGTAGCTCACAAACCTAGTATTATTGTAATGTGGGGTTGGGGTGGATGTGGAGCCTCTTCTCTTCCTGGTGGCCATGGTTTAAAATAGTTTCTGGAGCTTTCAATTTAGTGGCACAATGTTTCTTACACAATCAACAACTAGCAGCGAACACAACACCCCCAAACTTCAACTTTTCTACCCAATACCCACACTCCTTTTCTACTCTCTTCTCCAAACTTCACAATCAACTTTTCAGTACCCAATTACTTCAACTACAATACTCCTTCAAACTACTACTTCCTGTGACTTCAGTAAAGGACTCAAGAACAGAAAAAGATTACCTTTTTATGAGAGGATTCAAGCTGTTCTTGTTTCAATTGGTGGTTTGAGGCTATGGAATGGAGCTTTGTTGGTTGAGATGGCTAAGGGTTTTTAGGAATTTAAGAGTTTTGATTGTGGTTGGGTTGGATTTATGGAGGATTTGTGGGCAAATTTTCGGATTTTCGTGGGTTTTGGAAAGGAAGGGTTAGGTTTTTGAAATTGGATTTGGGGAAAATCTGATTTCTGGGCGTTTTAAGTTCTGGATTCCCGCTTAGGCGCCGCGTTCTTTTAGCCGCGGCTGATCTTGCGCTCGCCCGGGACTTTCTGCGCATGCCATTCTGGTAGCGGCCTAAATTTGGCAAAATTTCTGGAATTTTGGCCAGCCTGCTCTTGGCGCCATGGCCTGAACTTCCTTAGGTTCGATTCTTTTGGCTCGCCACCTGCTCTGAGCGCCATGGCCTGCCCGCTTTACGAAATTCTGGCTTTTCTTCAGTTTTTCGCCTTCAGTTTATTTCCCTGTACCTATCAATCACAACACAAATACAAGAACCCAAGACCGTGAGACCGTTCTAAAAAAAATAAAAAAAATAAAATAAAAAAAAGACAGAAATTAAATTAACATAATTGAAAACGTTGGGTTGCCTCCCAACAAGCGCTGTCTTTAACGTCTTTTAGCCGGACGCAATTAACCGGTACGAGTGCTCATTGGACCCTTCTGCGAACGGCTTGAAATTCGTAGATTTATTGCTATAGGTCTCAATTTCCCTATAACTATTTGTTCAAACAAGAGCCTTAAACATATAAGTATCCCCCAAGTACACAAGATAGATTTGTCTTTTAGGCTTTTTATAGTGTAGGAATCCGTGAAATTCTCTACATCTCTTAACTCTGGGGGTTGCCCTTGATGATATGTAATTCCTATTTGGGAGCCATTAGTGATAGCTAGTGGTGTTTCTTCTGTGATAGGTGCAGGAAAAAGAATTTCCACGTAATCCGAAGGCGATAATTGGATCCCTGAAATCTTTTCCTTCTCTATACTAACTACCTTGCCAGATTCCTCAATAGTTGGGTGTGGTTCAGGCCCTTCAAGTTGCTCGCCACCCCCCATAGGTGCTGATTGATTTTCTTGCATTTCGCTGCCAAATATGATCGCGAGTTCTCCTATTTGTGTTTCCAACTTCTTTATGGCCAACCTCGTTTCGTCCGTAACCGAGCTTGAGATTTAGTGAAATTTGAGTATGGCTTCTCGCAATTCCTCCATCTCTTCCTCTATGGTTGGAGCTCGATCATATTGACAGTAGTAATCCATATCTTCAGGATCCCTGAGATGCATCAAAACCAACAAAGGATCACGGCACCCTTGTTTTCACACAATAAATACGTAAAACAAAAAAGATTAGAAAAACTATACATAAAACCCAAATTAGAAATTAAAAATAGATAAATTTGATATTGAACTATGCCTAATCCCCGGCAACGGCGCCAAAAACTTGATGCGCGGTAAGATGCACACACTTTAAACGCAAGTGCATGTTATCGTGACAAGTAGTATAGTCTTGATAAGACCGAATATCGTCCTCAAGGATTAGGGTTCAAGTACCAACTATCTATTTTTTTGTATCTATTTGGTAAATTGATATTTTGATTTGTTGTTTATAGATTATAAAAGCTATTTAACTATAAGGGTTTACTTCAGTTGTGATGAGAATAGGGCTTCCACGTCTCCTCACTATCCGCTTATGTTACTTATTAATGCAATAACTTATGGTCTTTTTCTTTTGGAGAAAGCAGGTTCGCTAAATCGTTTTATACTCCCGTTAGGGTTATATAAACACTCAACCCCAGTATTGCACCTTACCTACCTTTCGATGATAAGGATAACTCTATAGGAGGATTAAGAACAAGAACCTAGTTAACCGTCACGCACAATGCGCAAAATTAGGGTTGTTAAGCCTCTCATTAACGCTACATAAATAATTGAGGTATTTTCATCCCCAATCCAAGAATGTATATCCAACTTACAAAGATATTCGCAATCCCCCTTCGTAATCGATTAGAAATCATATAGTGATAATTAGTTGTCAATTAATTACCAAGAATTCAACTCAAATATTGGATAGATCTCACAATAAGAAAAATAACCATAAGCATGCATTAACTCATAACAAAAGTTTCTAGAGATTTAACATGGAAAGCCCTATAGAGGAATTAGTTCCTAGTCATTGACATGACAAGAACTAATCTCATGTTCATCATACAAAAACTGAAATAAAGTAAAGAAAAGGAAAAGAAATTACTAGACTATGGTCTCCAATATCTAAACAAGAAGCCTTGCGTTGTGCAAGAAAGGGAACCCTTTAAAACTGCCTAGGGTTCTCCTTTTATAGGGTGAAAACCGCCTCCCTCTTTTCCTTCAGGCCTGGCCCAGAATTTCGTCCAAAAACCTAATTTTTCCGCGTCGGCGCCGCGGCCCTGCATGACGCGCGGCCGGAAGTTATGCAATCCGTCTGGTGTTTTGGCGCGCGGCCGATATCTCTGGCATGCGAGGCGCGGCGCTGCAACTCCTGTAGCTTCTCGGATGTTTAGGCGCCGCGACCCTGCTTTTGGCGTCGCGGCTCTGGGTCTTCTGCAGCCTCTCTTAATAGTGGCGCGCGACCACGATTTTGGCAGCGAGGCGCGCTGGCTGGTGCAGATTTCACCCTCGTTCGCCACTTTCTCTGTTTTCAGCTCTGGAATCTTCTCTTTTGCCCTCTTTTAGCTCCTTTTCCACCATTTGGCCATTTTAACCACTTTGACTCAATAGAAAGGAAAATTATCCTAATACAACACTTATATGTGCAAAACAGGACAAAAGACTAACTAAAACTGACTCAAAATGTGTATATAAAATACACCGATCACTCGTATCCAATCTCTGAATAGTACCGCCATCTCCAAGCTGTCTCCGTCTAATGAGTGTCTGTGCTCTCCTATTTGAAATCTATCGGCAGAAAAAGCTATTGATGACGCTTGAATGTTCAAAACATCTCGGGCCATCATTGAAAGTGTCGAAAATGTTTTCTCATTCTGCATCCAATATTTCAGCAAGTCTTCCTTTCCGTCTTGATTGACAACTGCTTGGTAAGGTAAAGTACCCTGCAAAACAAAAACATCTAACTCGCTAATTTGGTTAGCAGTGCTACCACCGCACATTCTATTTCTGAGACTTTCAATACTAGCCGCAGAAATAACATGTTTTTTAGAGGTTGTGTTGAAGTTGAAGAAGAAGGTACGAAAGTCGGTTGGTTGCTAGCACTTTCTTGCTGGTAATGCCGATATACTTTTTTGCATTCATCTTCTACGCTAGCCAACACTTCTTCTAGCGTTTGTTCAATAGGTGGTGGGACATTTAAATTTTGGGAGTTGGAGGTGGTAGTACGTCCATACAATTATAAATATTTTCAATAAGACTTTTACAACCGTCTACTTTAATAGTCGGGTTTAATACAACACCAATAATATAAATAGGGGGAATAGGAATAAAATATTTCTTTATTTTCATAAACATTTTTTTAATAGCTGACTTATAAGCAGGTTTTTCCATATATTCTTTAAGCAGTACAAATATTATAGCTATATAAAACAACATAGTTGAAATAGTAGGATAATATATAGTATAAAATTCTTTTGTTGCTCGATGATAATTCTCTAGAAATACAATAAGTTCTTTGATTTTGTTCAAATCGTTATCCACAACCATATCAGTTGGATTTTGATTATGAGCGTTAAAAAATAAAGTGATAGGTTTTATATAATCATAAGCAACAAGTAGTTGGTCATATAAAGAATTCCACCTAGTGGGTACTTCTTCGAAAAATTTTCTATAAGATAGTCCACAATCGTGACAAGTTTTTTTATAATCTTTTCTCCGTTGGATTCTATTATTTTTAAAAATAAAGTTTATAGCAAATTATATTTTTTCAAGAATATCTTGAAAAAGTGAAAGACCATCCTTTACAACTAAGTTATAAATATGACACACACATTTGATATGATTTTTTTTGGAAAAGACGAAGTTAAAACTTCTTTTAAAACATAAATAGCAGCATTGTTAGAAGATGCATTATCTAATGTAATACTCATAACTTTATCAGTTATTTCGTAATAATCGCAGACTAAATAAATATTTTCTGAAATAAACTCACTAGTGTGCCTACTATCTATATATCTATATGCTAAAATACGTTTTTGCATAGAACATTTATAATCTATCCAATGACATGTTACCGTTAAATAATCATGGTCGTTAGTACTACGACCTATATCAGAAGTTAGAGCGACTTTGCCATTAAAATGATATAATGCATAACGTAAATACTGTTGATATTCATGTGCAAATTTAAATACATCTCTCTTAACAGTTGATCTAGGAAAACCTTTATAAGCAGGATTATACATATCTCTAATATAATGAATAAAACCAGGAGATTCAGGAAATGAAAAAGGCAAACCCTCCATAACAACTAATTTTACTAGTGCTTTCCTATCTTTATGTTTATCGTATTTAGGGCCTACAACTTCCCCCGTCATAGGGTTAATTTGATCATGTACTTTGTCCGGGAAAGTATGTGAACCTTGTCCCGATTGAGAGGGCGCTTGCTCACTATCTTTTTCAATAATGTATTGGGCATGCAAGACTTTGTGTTTTTGCAATAGGTGTCTTGCTAAACCCTCTGTCCCACCATGACCTTGTCCAGTTTTAAAAGTATAAACAGCTTTACAAGTTTTACATATAGCACTTGATTCGGTACGTCCCTGTGAAAATATTTCCATATAGTTGATTTTAATGGTCGTTTTGCCGGACCTCGTCTCATACTAGGGGAAATAGGAGGCATTTCACTAGTGGGTGTATCATCATCTACATTAGTGGGTGTATCATCATCTACATTAGTGGGTGTATCATCATCTACATTAGTCGGTGTATCATCATCTAGAGTGACATCTAAATCAAAGTCTTCTTCATTTTGAGAAAATACATGGTCGTCAAGATCATATGGTATTTCAGCAAATTGTTCAAAATCAATAAAATCATCTTGTCTAGGAGTAGGACTAGGAATACTATTAGAAGTACCATTGCCCTTGTTACCCGCCCTACTAGAAGAAGTACCATTGCCCTTGTTACCCGCCCTACTAGAAAAAGTCTGAGTCTTACCCTTACCTATGCCCAAAACATTTTTTGCTCTTTTCATTTTAATTATGGTAATAAATAGTTAAAGACTTAAAGATAATAAAATTAAATGTGCTAAATTAAATAAAGACAAAATAATAATTTAATGAGAGAACGAATGTACCAAACACCGACGTAGAGTCAACGTGTAATCGAGAGGTTGAAAATTGAAAGTTTACTCGATAGATAATCCTCAAGCTAGTTGCCAACTTCATTCCCAATTCCCAAATTAATAAATAGGTTGAATATGTAGTAGACAATGTTGTATAGAGATTGATTGATTGAGAGATTAGAGAGATAAGAGACTGTAGGAAGATTTGTGAGAAATAAGAAGAGAAAATGAGGTATTTATAGTTGGGAAATTGGGTTAAAGTGTAAATATAATAACTTAGGAGTTAAAAATAAATATAAAGGGAGTTGGGGGAGTGGGGGAGGCAAAAAATGACCGTTGCAAAATGGCCAAAATGTAAAATGGTCGTTATTGCAACGACTATTTTTGCAATTGGCTGGGTTTCGGGAGGGACTAGGCCGGGACAAAGACGGGACGCGGGACGGGTCGGGTGATCGCGGGACCGGGTCGGGTGATCGTGTACCATGTCGTCCGGTTAGTCCGTTCTGCAGTTAAATTTTTTTAATTATTCGGGGCCAGTCGAACGGGGCGGGCCAAGACGGCTCCACCCAACGGGTGTTGACACCCAATTTTGTCCCTCCATTTCGATTAATAATCAATAAATTAAACTAATTTTTTAACACCGTAAAATAATTTTAATAATAACAATACACGCAAATATAAACATGTGCACACATAAATAAATAATTTAATAATGACGTCACATTAAGCATTCCTTAAATATCATATATGCATTTATTAATACTCAAAACAATTTCATAAATATTATTTATCATATTATAATTTAAACCCCACTTCCATTTTTACTAAACTAAAATCTAACACCTAGAACTAGATCCCTTAAACTCTACCCAACAAAATAAAATGCCCTAACCCAAAATAAAATTTGAAATTGCAAAGCCCATATTTCCCAAAATCCACAACCCAATATCCAACTAGCCCAACTCCTTAGCTTCCTCACATTCTCCATACAAAACAAAAGTTAACCTAGACAACCTAAAGAATAAAATCCACCGCACCTAACAAACTTACCAAAACAAAATCAGTGAAAATCATCCAAAAGTCGGTATCAAATCGCACTAAATTCCATGCTAAAATCGTATCCAAAATCGACACCAAGAACTTACCATAAAGTCTATCTCCCATCTTAGTAAGAATCGTCCTAAAATCAATCACAAATCATATGGAAATTGCAACAATCAGATCCTTAATCTGTCCATAATAATAATTTACCATAACCGAAATTATCACAAAAAAATCTTTACCATAATCGCCCACAAAATCACACCAAAGCTGTAACCAAATCCTCCCAAAATTAACACTAATAAATCGCACCAAATCAGTCCAAAATGGTCTCAATATTACCAAGTTCAAAAGCCGAATTGAGGCTATATAAATAGATGGAAAACCAGACATCTTTTTTCATCGGGAGAGAGAGGAGTGACGAGGGAAAAACGAAAAGGAACCCCAAATTTACTCTCTGGCAAATCAAATTTTAGAACACAAAGCTTGAGTTTTATTTTTAGAAAATCACCCAAACAGTTCATCCCTTTCAAATCGCATAAAGCACAAATTCTTCGAGTGTCATCGACATTCGAAATACCGCATCAGTTCGCTACCCACAAAAGGTAAACTCAACCCCCTCGATCTTGATTTGTTTCATGTTTTTTGTGTGCTCTCTGTGTGTTCAATCAATTACGTGTTAGTTTAAATATCGAATTCAGATATCCTGGTATGAGTAGTCTGTATTATTTAGTCTAGATTTATATGATTAGTTTGATTAGATTAAGATGACGTGAAATGACTTAGTTTACCAGTAAAACCAAAAGAACTGTTAATAGGTCATGTATATCTTTGCGAAGGTGTTTAGATGTGGATTTATCATTTTGAAAGCTTATCGAAACCATTTGTAGGCTAAACTTCTATATGCTGTTAATAATCGCTTAAGAAATATTCAAGACAGATTTAATGGTTTCAGGGAGATTTCATTGCTGTTGGTGTTCGGGTTTGGCCAAAATTGCGACAGTAAAATGGCTCTCCCCTATCACTAAAGATGGAACAAACAGTAAACAAGGGCATAATAGTCCACCTGAAAGTTCCAGTGGCATTTAGAGATATTAGATCCTAAATCCAAAGTAGTAGGCCAAAATTCAAAGCAATCATACTAGGACCGTCCCAAAAGTAAATTTACATAGCCAGCAGAGAGCAAACCTGCCTAAAAGGAATTCTGGATCACTATTGTATCAAGTAGAATAGGGAAATCCATATATTTTTATGGAACAACATTGCCTTTCAAATATATGCTTAATTGAAAATCATATGTGTTAAAGTTGTCGCCAAATGCTTATTTGTTATTTTTACTGATTTTGGAACATATATAGTTCCTTATCTTTTCTTTTTACATGAAATGCACCGGAGCCGAATGAAGAGTTTCATTGCGAGACTCATCGCGCCTTTCATCAACTGAAGATCTGCATCCATATTCACCCGCATTTGTGTGCATCTTGCTATCCGCATCAGAAATTCCAAAAACCACAGGCGAAATTCACCGTCATTCCTTCTAGTCATTATTATTGATCCCCATTTCCCATTCATTTGTTGTAAATTATTTGCCTAACATTACATTAGTAGGGCCCCCTTAAGCTTTAAGTCACTATTAGAAAGTAATTTGATACTAGAAATTTGCTTCTCATTAAGTTAATTATCCTAGGCTTATCATGCATATCTAAACTTCTGCCTAACAATTTAATTTGCATATCTAATCATGAAATCTAGGTATAAATTTTTCTCAATTGCAAAATTAAGTATTTTTATGCGTCATGTCATACTTGTGTTAATCAAGATTAAGTTAGCAAGTAAATACATGCATTTAGTCAATAAATCAACTTTGCATCATTTTCTCATAAATAATACAAAGCATACATTTAAAATTTATATGCATTGGTCTTATAAATCCTTTATCAAAATGCATCTTTTTATAAAATACTTGTAACATCTTTTAAACATGCATTACACTCTTAGCATAATAATAACATAGGTTTGAACGGACAACCACAAGTTAGCGGATCTTAGAGGAGGATGTCTAACCCCTTCCCTCTAGATTAATAAAGAACTATTGCCCAGAATCTCACATAGTTTAGCAGACCATTAAATAGAGTTAGTGTTGACTTTACTTAGTTAACATTTAGGTGTCATAATTCACCCAACTAATTAGGTGGCGACTCCTCAAACCCTTTTAACATTATTTTTATTTTATTTCTAACATTAAGCAGGATTCGTCAGAAAAAATGTCGCGGTCGAAAAAGGGCGTGACACTGACCAAGCCTAGTTGGGAGTAATGGGATTAGGATGGTACACATGTACGGGTCTTCATGCACATATTAAACAATATGGTAAATACTTACCTACATTAGGTGTTTATATCAAACCAATTAATGCAAGATATTTGGTTGGTAAATACTAAATACTTACTCGCACGGTATTCACATCAAATCAATTCAAGTTACCATGGTTAAGTGAATTAATAAAGTGTAATATACATTAATCAATCATAGTTAAGTGATAGTGACATATATTCAAATACATATATACATGCATTGATATAGCGTTAACATCCGGTGCAACGATGCGGGTAAGTTTTTACCCTTTTTGAACTCACACCTATTCTTTCCAACTCCTACCGGAAAAAGGAACAATTTCCTCAAACATCCGTCCCATCTTTCAATATTCTCAACCAACATCAAGAATTATTAGTCCTACTATTATACAAATAAAATTATCAGGACCATTTTCCCAAATTAATTTAACAAGTACATTTAATTGGTTTATCATCAAATTATCACATGAGTCAACACAGCTCAATTTACACCTTTTTACAATAACTTAACGTTTATTTCGTGTGTATACGTTACTGGTCCAATAAATTTGAAACAGAAACATTGGCAGTATAGCTCTATAAACTTCAAGGGAAAAAAGATATACTACAAAATTCTTCATTAGTGCACTAAGGAAGAAAGAAATTTATCGAACTAACATTTTTTGTTTTCATATGTTGGATATTGTTGTCAAAAGTAATTTTCACAACAACAAAAGTTGTTGCAGTTGCAATAACCCCGATGCGAAAATGTTTCGCAACAACAAGTTATTTTTTTGTTGCTATTTACGTTTTTACATATTAATTTTTTGTTGTCATTTACGTTTTTAGCAATAATATATTTATTGTTGCTAAAGTTTTGTTGTCAATTTTATATTTTCTTGTAGTGGTGGTTTTGTTCTCCTTTAAATGTAAACCAATATAGAATATTTTGTTTAAAAAGATTAGTAAAAACTGGTTTCATACTTTCATTGATTGCTATAATAATTAACGGTTCATAAAGTATGGTTGATCCAAACCTCATCTATATATAACTGCTCCCAGAAATTTTATATTCTTAAAAGGTTTGTGCATCATAAACATGTAGGAAGGTGAACTAACAATAGAGTTCTCATGCTTCCACACCAAACATCTCATACACTATTTTTCAAAACCATTCCCTATATATACCCTTTACTAAATGATCAAATTCACTCGAACAACACTTCCAACTTCCATTATTAACTTCAGTTCCCTGAAGCAAACCAATATATATCAAGTTAACAATGGCTGCTTCCAGACTCTACTTAATCCTTTTCTTGATCATAGCATTGTCCTTATCAAGCCTATCCACAAGCCGTGCTGCTCGTAGCTTACTACAACTTCCCAACTTGCCAACAATCCCATCATTTCCACAACCAACAGTTCCACAGTTGCCAAATATTCCCAAGTCCAACTTTCCAGCAGCAGCCACATTGCCACCATTGCCAAGTGCTGCATCTTTGCCTACATTTCCTTCTGTTCCGAAGATGACTCTGCCTCCATTGCCTGACAATATTCTCCTTAACATGCCATCACTTCCAAACATTCCCACAATTCCAAGCATTCCTACACTTCCATCTCCTCCATCCAACTGATCTTGCGGCTTCTAATATTTTAATATCTTACCCAATGGTCTCTACCGTTCGATGTTTTTTTTTAGTTCCTTCTTCTTTTGTTGTTTTAATCTTTTGAGTGATTCTTAACGATGTATTGTATCATTTATACTCTACAAGTCCTATGCAGTGATTTTCCTTTGTGTTAATGTGATGTTGTGTTTACTATTGATTTATATGTATTTGTCCAGTACATTTTACTCACAAGAAATGATCAACCATGTATACATGGAGTTCATGGCTTAAATGGTCACTGAATTATTGGAAACTAGGCAAAGAAGGAGAAACCTAAGCCTACCCATAGGAAATATGAATTTTGCTCCAATTGTGCACGCCTTTAGTCCTATTATTAATACAGAGGACGACAAACTTGAGAGGATCTTTTCGTGTTAATATTATAGAAAGGGTAGGTACACTTTCTGAAAGTATATGTATGTCTAGAGATAATTGTATTGGATAAAATGTACTTTATACACATTCATATTTATATATTAACAATGATTAATATTATATCATTTGCACTTGTTGAATTATTAGTTGATTGTTTATAATATTCTATAAATGCATCTCTAGAGTTTACGTGTTTATTAATGATGTGAGAATTAATATTATAAGTAACTCTTAAATCGTCTCGACTAATGATCATCGAGATTGAGATATTGATGATATGCGATACGTCGACATGTGGTCTGCATCATATTCTTTGGGGATGTAGTATGTCTCACTTGCTATGAGTTATGACAACTCGTGATGGACGCATGGATACTTGTTGAAGTATTGGTACACCATATTGATGCACTGTTTGTTATATGTCTAAAATATCATCGGTGTGTGAGAGATAGAAGTCCTTAGACTTGAGGTTGATATGCACCTTATTCACAGAGTAATGCACTTTGATCCTGTTTTAAGCTCAAATGCCTTATAGGTTGAGACGAGACTTGTTTTGGGTACGTTACGAAGTAGATTAAAGGCGGTAGTCGAACCAAGATTGAGATTCATTCCTTGAATGTATATTCGAGAGAAAACTCAGATACTTATAAGAAATTAGGTTGACTAAGTCGTTGGCCAACACAATTAACATGTCTTTGATATGGTCTTGTTGTCAACTAATATAGATGAGATATAATGATCAAACTATTTGGATAGACACTTGACAAATCCTAAGCTTGATTGTGTGTGTCGTGAATGAATTTTTTTTATATTCCCACATATAGGTTCAATTCACATGTTTCGTGTAGCTAAACTTTACATATTGAGTTCGTCTTTCGGCGCAGTCTAGGAGTTTCGTGAAGACCCTAATGTTATTAGTGTCGATATGTAAAGTCCTGAAGGATAACACTAAGTCAAATATTTCGTCGATTGAAGGATGTAATTAGAAGAAGATTATATATAAGTTCATTGATAACCGGGACATTAGAAATGGGAAAAGGCAGAAAATGGGACAGGGCCGCGGTGCCTTGATTTAAGGTCGTGGTGCCAAAAGTCGTGCCAGCTCCGCGGTGCCGAGGCGCGTTCTGATAGTCCGAATTTGACCCAGTCCGTTTTCTGCTGGGCCTGGCCCATGAGAACCCTAAAACTTCTATTCTCAACTATAAATAGAGGGCTTCCACCTCCCATTTCAATACACCAAAAACAAGAGAGTATTCTCTTCTAAAGCTCTGCTGGAATTCCTAGCATTCTAGACTTAGCAATTACATCAAAGTTTTCCAGAAACTTACAAATCGAGGGACGTTTGTGTTTGCACCCTCGGACTACACAAAGCTTCAAGATTTGAAGATTGCTATCTACCAAATGTAAGTCTTCGTTCGAAGTATTACATTATTACTTTGTGTTTATTTACTTCATATATTCATACTACAGTTTGACCGCCAATGTCGGATTTGAAATATAAATTTTCAAATTCCGCTGTGTGTACGAACTCGACAAAACGTCTTCCAGTGGTATTAGAGTCTGGGCTATTTTATGTGTTTATATGATGAATATTAATGATAATATGAGTTATGATTTTTTTAGATCTATATTTTATGTTGATTAAAAGCTTTAAAATCCTAAATATTTAGAACACATGGTCCTTGTGCCTAGATCTGTTAAAAAAACAATTATGTATTTGAGGAAGTCATTCCAATAAATAACTCTTCTAAGTTGATATGCGTTATCCGGCTCGATTTAGAGCATAGTGCATTGAAACGAAAAACGAGAATTTTTTTGGATTTGATGGTTGATGAACATATTATTTTAATGGTGATGGAGATACAAGTGATACATCTGAAGATCTGATCCTAAATCAGTTTTAGGGGTTCGAATTTTCAAATCTTGTGTTTCTGGAGGTAAGGCACTGCGGCTCCACGATGGAGCGTCGCGGTGCTATTAGGGTTTTTGTACGATGGAGCACCGCGGTGCTACCCAGATGACGCCAGAGGCGTCGTGGCTCTGTTCAAGAGCACCGCGACGTTGTTCATCCAGAAAACTTAAAATTACTTTTCGGACTTACTGCCTCTGAGGCACCGCGGCGCCGACGGCGGTAATTTACGGGATCTGCTCTCTGCCTCTGAGGCACTACGGTGCCACCTGTTAGGGTCGCGACGCTAATTAGCATTTTGGTCGATTCAGTCATTGCCTCACGAAGACCGTTGCATGGCGATAATAATAATAATAAAAAATCAAATCGAAAGAAGTTTAAAAGTTTGATTAAGTGCGAAGTTCTAAAAGTTTTAGTTTCTGAAAATAAGTTTTAAATTGAACAGATTTGGTCCATTTCGGGAAAATATGTAATTAAAGAAAGCTTCTAAAATTGATTTTAAGTTCTGAAAATTGCAGACAGGTCCAAGAAGTTTGAAAATATTTTCTGAGAATTAAAATTGTATTTTCTGAATTTATAGGGGTTCAGAATTGAACTTTTAATTCTTAAAGGACTAAACTGTAAATTTTAAAAGTTTACAGAATTTCGAAAAATCAGAATTTTGAAATCAGAAAATGTTTAGGGACTGTTTGGCTTAGACATAGATTATAGAGTTTAGACAAATAGACTCATAATTATCATTAATGGTATATTATTGTATAATATACAAATGTGCTAAGTGTTTTAAATGTGATGCATTTAAATTAGTAGCATAGCGTCCACAATTATTGTCTGGGTAGGCTGCGCCCAGTAATTGTTTAAATTCAATGACTGCTATAACGACGGCACCCAAGATGTGATTAAAACAATCTTATATCATGCTTATTGGGATTAATGTGTTTAGAAATTACATGATAGGATGTAATATGATGTATAGCGTGATTGTTTATCTTGAATGAAATCCCTGAAAACTGAAAACTGAAAATGTTCCCCAAACATTAAATAAAAGTCTAAATTAAAACGCGTCGTCCATTATAATTGTTAGGGTGCAAAGTCCTTTTCGTCGATATGAGTATTTATGTCAAAGCATTTGCTCTAAGTCTACGGGGACTCAAGCCCTTTCATAGATGTGTTAAAGTGAAAGTAGATGATAAACTTTTATGGGTATTTACACCAAAGTGTTTGCTCGCACAGGCTAAATTTACTTAGGCACTTAAACGCAGTCGCGTAATGGGGTTGGCTTGTTTAGATAAATCTTGGCGCCAAAGTGTCGGACTAATCTAAAGACGCGAGATTAAAATGAAAGATATTTAATCAAACCAAGAGTTGTAGAGATGCTTTACAATTGGTTGATGACCTACCAAAGTGTGCTATTGAAGTTATCAGCCAAAGTAAACGCGGATATAGCATGTGTTTGGATCTTGGTCCATTATGACCTTAAAATGTTTTAGGTCCGTATTCTACCTTGCGGTCGTAGAAGTATGAAAAATAGTTGGAGCTAATTAAACAAAATGCCATGTTAAATTAGCATATAATGAATGTGTATAAATTAGGAGAATGAATGTTGATGGAATTTTCCTGTTCTATCTATATCTTCAGATCTTCAAAATGTTGAGTTTTCGTTGAAAATGCTTATGGAGTCCAACAGATTAATTGGACCCAATTTCATAGACCGGCTCGGGAATGTAAGAATTATCCTGAGACAAGAAAATATTGAATATACATTGGACCAGGTATTCCCTACATCTCCTGTGGAGGACTCTGCTGAGTATTCCACCTTCGATAAGGTTGCCTACGAGAAACATTATCAGGATGCCACTTCAGCTCAATGTCTAATGTTGTCTTCTATGTCTCCACCATTGCAAAGACAACATGAGCACATGGGGCCCAGCGAAATGTTAGTACATTTGAAGAGTCTCTATGACTCGCAGTCTCAGACAATGGAGTATGACCTGCTCATAGAACTTTTCAAATGTAAGCTAAATGAAGGGGGCCAGGTGTCTCCACATGTGTAAAAGATGATTAAGTTGATAGAGAGGTTGGCCTTCATCGACATAAAGTTTCATGACAGAGTCTCCACCACCCTCATCATGCATTCACTTCTAAGGTCATTTGAGAGTTTCATTGTTAATTATAATATGAATGGAACTAAAGCGACATTGACGGAGTTGCATAATATGCTGAAAACCTTCGAATCTTCGACCTCCCGGAGCTAATCGGTACTTTTGGTTGGCTCTTCTACTCATCCCAAACCGAAAGGTAAGGGACCACAACAAAAGAAGAAGGGCAAAGTTGTGGCTACCGCCCCAGCAATGAAGCCCAAGGGAGGGGCGAAGAAGAAGAAGAATAAGAAACTGTCGGCATTGGAAGTGTGCATGAACTGCAACATGAAGGGGCACTGGAGAAAGGATTGTACTGCTCCAGGCGGAGGAATGGCACCAGGTGCCTCAGCCTCTACTGGACAAGGTATGTTTGTAATTAAAATTAATTTGTCTATAAATGATTTTCATTCTTGGGTACTGGATACTGCTTGTGGCTCACACATTTGTACAAATGTACAGGAGCTAACTGATAGCAGGAAGGTCGGTCCTCGAGAGGTGGACCTGCGCGTCGGAAACGGAGCACGAGTTGGTGTTGAGCGCGTGGGAACTTATAGACTATTTACCTTCCGGCAAAATTTTAATGTTAAACAATTGTTATTATGTTCCTTCTTTGACAAGAAATATTATTTCCATTCCTGTACTTGACACTGAGGGCTTTTTCTCAATCATTAATAATGGCAATATGGTTTTGGCTTTTGATAATGTTGTGTATGGAATTGCGCCTTTTGTGAATGGTTGTCGCGCCCTTTTTCGACCGCGACATTTATTTTCTAAACTCCTGCTCAAATAAAAGGTTAGAACATAAAATAGAAGCTAAAATGTTTTTAAAAGAATGCTAAATGTGCAAAATAGTGCTAAAATGTTAAAGGGTTGCTAGAATGCTAAGGGTTCGCGGAGTCGCCACCTAATTAATTTGGGTGAATTAGGACACCTAAATGTTTAACTAGTTTAAAGTAAAACATTAACTCCATTTTAATGGTCTGCTAAACTTAATGAGATTCTGAGTGAGGGTTCTTTATTAATCTAGAGGGAAGGGGTTAGGCACCCTCTAAGATCCGCTAACTTGCGGTTGTCCTGCCAAACCTAGGGTAATTATTATATTTTAAAAAATGCAAAGTAAAAGATCTTCCCGCTTAGTAAAATGCTAAAAAAAATGTTTAAAAAGTTTAAAGGTGCTTAAGTCTAAAAAGGGCAAAAGGTGTTATAAATAAATAAAAGAGCCAAATGCTAAGTGTTTGAAAAGTGCTTAAAATACTAAAGGTTGCTAAAAGGTTTTAAATGATAGAAGGGTGCTAAAGGTGCTAAGAGGTGCTTAAAAGTGCTAAATGCTAAAGCGCCGAATAATTAATAAAATGTTAGGAAATAAATGCTAGCATGTTAAAATGTTTAAAAGGTGCTTAAAGTATCAAAAGGGGCTAAAGGGTGCTAAGGAATGCAAAATGTTAAGATGCTATTTTGAGAGTTTAAGAAAAAATCTGTTTATGGATTTTAACAAATTGTTGGTTTTATGATGCAAATTAGATTATTATTTTTTGCCGATTTTAAACATGCCTAATAGCCCCAAAAGACAAATAAAGTAGAAGCGTATTCCTAAAATGTAATTACTTCCCGTCTCATATATTTAAAGACCTAATTGCTAGAAGTTCTCCTATTAATTACAAGATTAAGTAATAAATTTCAACAAACAAATAAGGGCATAAATGAGATAAGAGAGAGCAAAGAGATTGAAGCGGATGACCCCGTCCTATTTGTTTTCTAGGAATTGCCGAAGAGGGACTCGATGGATGTATATGCATGCCTTTACGTTTTCCACGACGAGTCTCGTTATGAGACTCTTTGTTGCTCCGGTGCGTGCCATGTAAAAAAAAGAAAATAAGATTAGTATATATCTTAATTATTTGAATCATAAAAATCTACGCACACATGATCCATGCTTATACGCAACCAGTACACAAAGGTATAAATACGGTTATTCAAGAGAGTTTGTAAAACACGTGAGACTACGCCATTATCGACAATTTCTAATGCAAATGTCACACAATATTCAGTACCATCAGCAAACAACTCTAAGCCACATCAATTATGAGAAACTAGAATAAACAAACTTACCCAGAAAAAAAATAAGTGGAATTTACAAATAACTGTGCGTGAAGGTTTCCAGTATGCATGTTTTATTTACATCTTCGGTAACACTTGGGTTTCTTCTAAATACATTGTGTTTCCTTTTAAATAATGTCTCACATAGACTATTAACCCAGAACAGGTTAGGCATCTAACAAGTATATCAGAACATTGCATAGAATTTTCAAGTTCTTTAGCAAGCAGATCTTTAATGAAAGAGCACCACACCGCGATTCCTAATACAAGCTAAGGAATCGACATACACTTTGTGAATTAATAGGTCAGATTTTCCATTTCACAGTGAAGGCCTTTCATTAATTATTATGAACTCCTATGTATTAGGAAAGACAACTCAAATAGGCGATTCTACTGCAGCAGGTAAACCAGCAGTGAGGCATGTACTATGTTTCATATAGTAGGTTGCAGTCGTAGCCTAAGTCTAATCATATTGACAAAATAAGTTCATACAAGTCAATTACTGAATAAAACTCAAATTAAAGCCTAATCTCAAGCCATTTTACAAACATACTAACACTCAAGATATCATGCCGTTAAAAATGGATGTAGAATCTAAGGGATATGGCTGGGATCCATCATAGCATGGATGACATAATTTCAAACTTAGGCTAAAGACTGAATGATCATTTTTTAGTTAGAGATGCAAACAAGCAAATTAACCCCTTAGGTCAACAAACATGATTCAACTTAATTACCATCCATTTCAGATATTCATCGAAGCACTTTCAACACTGATTTCAGCAAATAAACAATGTCAATTTGAACCATCAACAGGTCAACTTAGAACATGTATTGACCCAAACTGGAGAACTAGTGTCCTATGACATGTGGCTTTTAGAACTACACTTGCTAATCAATATTTCAATTACTTCACGAAATACTCCTCCATCTTTCCTAAACAGAATAAAACATACTCAAAACGTGATAGCAGGCTATAATCAAACATATAAACACATAAACACGCCCAGAGACACAAAAGAGCTGAGAAGAGTTTTGGTTTTACCTTCTCCGGACAGCGACCCGAGGCAGCGTATCAAGTCGTCGGTTCACTCGACGGGTTTTAGGTTTGCGATGCGAATGAAAAGGTAAAGCTGTCTGCGGATTTTTTTTGGCTAAGATTGAGAGAGGGATTCAGATTACCTATTTTTGAGATCTTGATGCCTGGAGTCTCGAAGTTACGTTTCTAATGTGCTCTTCATACATTCTTTGTTGGACTCCTCTGAGCCTTCTCGTATGTGCTCTGTGTTCGACCCGTCTCTGCTCTGTGTTCTTGCTGTCCGTCCCTTTGCATGCCTAATCTTTCTTGATTTTATAGCTAATCGTGCAGGTCTAAGTTCGGTAAGTAATAAAGGCTAATTTGTCTTTGAGATTTCGTGCTTAATTCGTGTGATTTCTTGGAGATTTCGGTACTATGTTATTATGGTAAGAAATCGTTGGAAGAGGGTGCATGGGTAAGGAAAGGCTGGTCGAGTGCGTGTGTGAAGAAAGCCGGATTCTCGTGAAATCCGGCGACGAAAGTAGAAGGTTTTAGGGTTGCTGGTTTCTAGGGCTTCATCTAGGTTTGTTTTGAGGATGATGGCAACGAAGTGAAGGCTGGTTGCGGGCTGCTGATAAGGGGAAAAGGGGTTGGGCATGGTATTGAACTGCGAACGGCAGGTGTGAGTTAGAAATAATGGTGGGTAGGTTAAGTTAGGTTGGTTTTAATTAGGTAATTAATCTTAGGAGTTAATTTTAGGTATTTAATTAGTGTTAAATTAATAACATAAATTGCTTATATTATTTAGGTGCTTTATTAAAATTATTACAAGAATAAAATGGCGTGCTATTTAATTAATGCTTAATATTTTAGAATGCGGCGCTATCAAAATCTTATTATTGCATTATTGCGAAGTTAAATTAAAATTGAATAGAGTTTAGATTAAATTATTTAAATGCTAGATGCAAGTATGATATTTAAGAATTGTTTAAAGCTTTTATAAATGCGACGTTATTAAATGCATGTATTTAGATTAAAAAATTGACTTTAAATTACAAATGATTACTAATAAATGCGGCTATGCTACCTGACACGACGTTATCGCTAAATTATTTATTTTATGCATTTATTAATTATTTAAGAATTACGACAAAGCTTAAAGTTAGTTAATGCGGGCGCGGGACTCTAAGTGTTTAAAACTCCACGTAAGACGCGATGCCATTATTAAATTAATTTTTTATGCCTGTATTTAATGTTTTATTGTTGTATTTTATTATAAAAATCCTAAAAATTATTTTACAAAATTAGTGTAATTTTATGGTTAATGGCTGGACGGGAGGGTCAAAATTGGGTGTCAGCGGATGTCCTCTTTGTATGGAGATGATGGAAGAATCTTGGACAAAGCGTTGACTCATGCCAATTTTGTCTCGATCTTCGAATTGCAAAATGTTGGCGGTAGACAAGGTGACCTGAAAAATCAAAATCATCGATGTCGAGTTATGGCGACCTTTGGGTTACCATGGTCGAAACACCAGGGCGGGCTAATGCGGACTCAAAGCTGTCCCAGTGTCGAGTTATGACGACACTGGGTTACCATGGTCGAAACACCAGGGCGGGCTAATGCGGACTCAAAGCTGTCCCAGTGTCGAGTTATGACGACACTGGGTTACCATGGTCAAAACACCAAGGCGGGCTAACGCGGACTTAAAAAATCCCGATGTCGAGTTATGGCGACAACGGGTTATGGTGCAAAAAGTAAAGAAAATAAGCGGCTTGAACACAGGGTGTCTGTATGGCTTATGGTCTTTGGGTTACATGGTGGTGTGGAAGCGAGTGGGCCAGGCGGCAGCGCTACGCGATCGTTGGGAAGGTTGGCCCGACAGATTGCCGGTTATTTGTAAGAAAATCCACGTTGTGCTCCTGCTCCTGCATGCTAAGACTTAAACAAACGGTTAGTGCATAACTGTTAAGGCAAAGAATGATGATGTATAATTTTAAAAGTAATGCAACCGTGAGTAGAAAAGGTTATCCTGCAAAATGTGATGTCTGCTGTGTTGATGCGATGTTGCAAATGCTGTGATTTCGCCCTTGCACGGACGTGTTGCGATCGTGAATGCGGATACGTTGTCCTTGCTGCAATTGCCCCCTGTAGACTAAAGCTCAAGAAAGAGTTAGTGCATAACTGCTAAGACAGAATAATAAAGCATGTGTAAGAAAAATGCAATTTTGAGAATATAGAAATCGTTCCTGCGTGATATGCTGATGATGGCGTCGTTTTCGGACTTGTTGTGCTGATAGCGTCGCTGCTTGGACGTGTTGCTGCTGGCGTCGTTGCATGGACTTGCTGATTACGTCGTTATGCGGGCGATGTTCTTCTTTGGCGTCGTTGCGTGGACTTCTTGATTACGTCGTTATGCGGGCGTGTTCTTCTTTGGCGTCGTTGCGTAGACTTCTTTGTCTTGATGCGTCATTGCACGGGCGTATTCTTTGATGGCGTCGTTGCGTGGACTTGCGATTACGTCGTTATGCGGGCGTGTTCTTTGCGGCATCGTTGCATGGACTTCTTGATTACGTCGTTATGCGGGCGTGTTCTTCTTTGGCGTCGTTGCGTGGACTTGCGATTACGTCGTTATGCGGGCGTGTTCTTCTTGGCGTCGTTGCGTGGACTTCTTGATTACGTCGTTATGCGGGCGTGTTCTTTGGCGTCGTTGCATGGACTTCGATTACGTCGTTATGCGGGCGTGTTCTTCTTGGCGTCGTTGCGTGGACTTCTTGATTACGTCGTTATGCGGGCGTGTTCTTTCTTGGCGTCGTTGCGTAGACTTCTTTGTCTTGATAACGTCATTGCACGGGCGTATTCTTCTGGCGTCGTTGCGTGGACTTGCGATTACGTCGTTATGCGGGCGTGTTCTTCTTGGCGTCGTTGCATGGACTTCTTGATTACGTCGTTATGCGGGCGTGTTCTTCTTGGCGTCGTTGCATGGACTTCTTGATTACGTCGTTATGCGGGCGTGTTCTTCTTTGGCGTCGTTGCATGGACTTCGATTACGTCGTTATGCGGGCGATGTTCTTCTTGGCGTCGTTGCGTGGACTTCTTGATTACGTCGTTATGCGGGCGATGTTCTTTCTTTGGCGTCGTTGCATGGACTTGTTGATTACGTCGTTATGCGGGCGTGTTGTTCTTTGGCGTCGTTGCGTAGACTTTCTTTGTCTTGATAACGTCGTTGCACGGGCGTATTCTTTGCTGCTCGCAGTAGAATAAATGCTCATGCAAGCTAAGCAGAAAAGCGTTAGTGTATACTGTTTAAATGAAATGATAAATACATATGAGAAGTGCAATTTTGTGGGTAGAGATGTCGTCCACGAGATGTTGTCTTTGCGGACATCTTTGAGCGTTGCGGTGACCAAGTGCCATGATGCCTTTCTTTGTGTGCGATCGTGGGTTGCCAATTTGACTTTATGCTCGAGTTGATCGCTAGGTTTTGTTGCGGAACTCGAACTTTATGGCTAGCGATTGTTGATGCCCGCTTCTGCTGCTTCTTGCTCTTGCTGCGGACTTTGGATTGTTGTCGTCCTCTGCTTTTCTTATACATGAAGAGACTTTTAAATCGTATTTTACGCTCATTTGTTGCACTTTACCTTACATTAATATTAAAAGACTGCGCTCAAAGAAAAATTTGTGAGTTTTGGGGCTCGATTCATATTTGACTTCGCTGCCTTGTTCCTTGATATCTGCGTGCCTGGCTTGTTTGGACTTGCAACCCCTGTCTGGTTTTCTACACTGTCCCAGTTTTGAAAAGGGTGTCTGGCCTAAAATGGGTCTCAATGTAGTTGCTTGTAGGCTATGTGTATTCTTGTCGTTTTCAAAACGGGGGGGGGCAAAGTTTTCCTAATGGTGTGACCGAAGCCGATTTAGGCGCCTCGTATCCCGTGAGGAATCGGTCGAGCGTAGTTCATTCTGGCGAATATTGGGAAAATTAAAATTTCTAGATGTGGGGCCGGCAGAGCGACGCTACGTATCCATTAAGGGAATCGAGTCAAGCGTAGTTCATTATAAGCAAAAGCGAAAGAAAACATTATTAAAGCTTAAATATGAGTTTATAAATTATTACGCTAAAATAAATCGCTTTTCTATCCGGGCTCTGGCGGACGAGCAGGGTGCAAATCAATCAATACGCCGTACTCTGCCTCGTGGATGGTAGGTCTTCACGCTCGCTATCTCCTCTTACGGCCTCTGCGTGGTGCGTGCTCGGATAAATGGCGATTCGAGGCGGAATGGGCATAAGCGAGTGTATTCCTCATCTAAGGTTATCGGTGCACATTGGCGTGGTCGTGGTTTGGCAAGGGGTTATCATGCACATTTGGGGCGGGATCCTTTAGATACCGCCTACGATCGGTGCCTCGATTACGTCACGAGGAGTGGCAACCTTGATGTCATGTCTGGGCTATTGGAATGATCTGGCGCGCTTGTTCTCATCATACCGTCTTGGGATAGGTCGGGGATCCTTCCAGAATCGGTTGGATTAGGCTGCGATTCATGACCTTTCATATATTTGAGGTATGGGTTGGTAGTGGGGTGCGAACTTTGGGTGGTTTTCCTTGAGAATTCTTATTTGCTCAGGTGCGTTGGGTGCTCTGATACGTTGGCGGGCTTGATGGGTGGATCTATGCGGGCGGGATAAGCGGGTGCTTGTGAAGTGTTATATATAAATTTGTGTGTGGTAGTTGTGGTAGTATGATGGGTTTTGGTATGTTATGAATGCTTGGGTTTGCGTTCTTGTACAAACATGGAAGAAGCGTCTCTTTCTTCCTCTGTGAAGTACTCCAAGTGTCACCGTGAATCGCCTTATTAGTTACTGTAATCTTTGCGGTTGTAATCCTACCGGTTTAATACCTTAACCTACGAAGTCGCCCATTCTAATAACTTCCATGAAATTCCGCCCGATGGCGCTTATCATCCGCTCATAGTAGGTTGCATCCTTCAAAGATTGTCACGAATAATGTGGTCATCTCACTCTCCGCGTGGGTGGTTGCACTTTCGCGCCTCTGAACGCCTCGTGGCGTATTCTCTGAATGTTTACGTAGTCTTCTTCTCCGACTTCATTAAGTAGAACACATCGCAGCGGTTTACGTGTTGAACTGAACCGCTCACAAAATCTTGGGCCAATGCATTCCGGTATGCCGTTTCGCGGATCTTGGTTGGTATACAATCTAGTGCCTCGCCGGTCGAGCTCGAATGAACAAACTTCATAATGACTGGGTTCTTCCCTACCCGATTAGCTTGTCGCGATATGACCTCAGTGTGCGCGGGGTTCCTTTCCCGTCAAATAGTTCAAACTTGGCACCTTGTACCCATGGCGGTTCCGTGCGGATGCGTGCAAAGATCCTCGTAGTCTAGTCGCCCGTGACCTTTGTCCGTCGCGTACCCGAACCGCTTCTTTGGACTATGAATTTCTTTGGCCACGTCCTCGTCCATTTTGGCTCGGACTTCCTCTCCGTTTCTTCGTAATGATCCCTTCTTGGTGAAGCAGGGGGCGGTAAAAGGCGGGCTTACATTGCGTAAGTTAGCTATGCAGGTTGTT
Source organism: Przewalskia tangutica (assembly GCA_029844215.1). Classification (NCBI taxonomy): domain Eukaryota; kingdom Viridiplantae; phylum Streptophyta; class Magnoliopsida; order Solanales; family Solanaceae; genus Przewalskia; species Przewalskia tangutica. Next base: position 46,330,580 of record CM056727.1, on the reverse strand, counting down.
TCTTTGGGTGGTAATGGGTGTGGTGCGTGGGTATTGGTTGGCTGGCGATTAGGGCTGATTATGGTGAAGTAGCGGGTGAGGTATATGGGTAGTAGGAGGGTCGTTTGAAGGTGGGGTTGAGGTTGGGTAGGCGAGGCGGTTTGTTCGGTGTTGGTGGCCTTTGTGGAGTTACGGGAGATATGTAGTGGTGGAGGTCGATCTGGGATGGTTTGTGAAGTAGTGGCCCTTTGATCTGGCATAGGGGTATTCAAGCTAATGGATAGGTTGGTCAGATTCCGTAGCCTCTCCATCTCAACTGCATATCGACAATTTGTTGCGGCGGTGTGCAATACATTCTTCTGATGGTGATATTCCTCCGCCAAGGTTACATTTATTTGTGAGAATAATTCCCAAACCATTTGGCTCGGGCGCCCCAGCCGATCATATCATCATTTCTTGCCTTGGACACGGTGAAGTGTGGATGCTCAGACATTGTTGAGTCAAATACGAACCGACCGCTTTGGGGAGGATGATAAATTTTCTAAAAATGCAACAAGCGATGTTAGCATAAAGCACATAATTTGCGGTATGTAGCGGATATATCGCACATAGCACATTCAAACGTTCCTAACGTGCGGGGACCTCTTTATGCGGTAAGCCTAAGCGTCACTTATGCGAGATTATGGCGGATTTGTCCAAGTCGTCCAACTATAATGCCTTTGTTGGAAATGGCGACCAAATGGCGGTGCACTTTTCCCAATTTGAGCATGTCATGATTGGGTTTGGATTTGTCTGTCATTGCCACGCTACACATAATATCTTTGGTTGGTCGTTGGGTTGAGAAACCCGTCGACAAGTTTAGTGTCTTCTTAATTGTGGTGTCGATGCGAGGACCAACCACCTAAGGTAAATGCATGCATGCCCTAAAATAAAGGGTGGTATAGCTCTATCTTAAGTTTCTAAGATTTGGCTTTTAGGCCTTGAGTTCCCGAGCGGACAACTCGAGTGAGAAGGCTACGCGACCAGGTTGGGCCCGGATTCTCGCGCAAAATACCAACTCTTAAATGTGGGTGTTTGAAAGAAATTTGCAGTCTTGAAGCACACCCGCGTGTTGTGTGTGATAGTGTGAATTTTCCAGAGTGGAAGAAATATGAGCGGAATGCCAGTTTAAGGAAAGCAGTAAAAACAAATAGCAATTAAACAGTTAAACATACAAAATTAAGCGAGCAATTTTAAGGCATTTAAAACAAACAAATAAAGCTAAGCAATAATAAACCTAGGTTTGTTATGGTCAAGAACCTAAAATCCCCAGCGGAGTCGCCATTTCTGTCGCGCCCTTTTTCGGCCGCGGCATTTTTTTATAGCGAACCCTGCTCAAAATGCAAATGTTAGAAAAATAAAATAAAATGCTAAAAGGTTTTAAAAATGCTAAAAGGATGCTAAAATTGCCAAAGATGCTAAAGTTTAAAAAGGATGCAAAGTTTATACTCTGCTGGAACGTACTTGTTGCGCATTAACTTGGGTCGCCCAGAAGTTCAGGCATTATCTGTCAGCATACACTACTTATCTTATTTCGAGGATGGATCGCAAGTATATCCTTGAAGCCCATGCCCACGGAAAACTAGCGAAATGGCAAATTATGTTGGCGAGTTTGACATCGTCTAAATCATGGCGTGAGTAAAAGGGCGGACACTAGTGATCATCTTGCGAGAACCCGATCGATGAGTCACGAGCCGCCGAACCTATTTTCCGATGAAGAGGTATTGTTTGTCGGAGAAGATATCTCGAGAGGATTACGGGTTGGAGGATGTTTTTGATGGGCGGCAAATTTCAAAAGTCGGCATTGGAGCGATTTTGGTTTTGAAGCAGTCGGCGTTATCCGATTTCCATGGCTTCGATTTCCATGCACCAACAATATGGCGGAATATGAAGCTTGCATATTGGGGCTCGGAATGGCGTAGATATGGACATACAAGAGTTCTTTGGTCATAAGGCGATTCAGACTTACTAATCCATCAGTGCAGGTGAATGGGCAACCAAGAATATGAAGATACTTCCTACCTATTTTGCGTGAAGGAATTACGAAGAGGTTCACCACATAGAATTTAGGCATGTTCCGAGGATCGAGCGAATTCGATGCATTGGCAACCTTATCCTCCATGATTCAAGATCGGACAAGAATTACATCGATCAATCACGGTGAGTGTCTTTGGAGCGGCCAGGCTTATTGCTCCCATATAGGTGAAGAAAGCAGACGGCAATCCATGGTACCATGACATCAAAAGGTACCTCGAGCGGGAGAATATCCGAAGGCATAACCAACGCGAGAAGACAACTTCAAGACTAGCAAATCATTTCTTTTGAATGGGAAATTGTGTGCGAAGGACTCGGATCTGGGCCCTCGAGATGTGTCGATGCTCAAGAGGCAAGCAAACTAGTAGAAGAGATACGGAGGACATGTGGACCTCGTATGAACGGCTTCACTTTGGCGAAAAGATTCTCGCGGCGAGTTATTTTTGGATGACGATGGAAGCAGATTGTATCCGCTTTGTGCGAAATGTCGACAATGCGGTTCATGGAGATTTGATTCAGTACCTCCAAATGAACTTAATGTAACGAGTTCTCCTGGCCATTCGCGACTTGGGGCATGGATGTCATCGCCCTATCGAACCCGCGCTTCAAATGGGCGCATTCATCCTCGTAGCGATCGACTATTTCACTAAATGGGTAGAAGCATCATCACACGCGGTCGATGGCGAAAAGGTGGTGGTCGACTGTTCGCAACAACATTATTTGCCGATTTGGGGTTCCCGAATCAATTGTGACCGATAACGGAACCAATCTCAGCGATAATTTGATCGTGAGATATGTGGAAATTTCAAGATCACTCACCGTAATTCCACTCCGTCGACCTCGGATGAATGGAGCGATGAAGCGACCAATAAGAACATCAAGAGGATATTGCGCAAGATGATCAGCAACTACAAACATTGGCACGAGAATTTACCTTTTGCGCTTTTGGGTTATCGCACCACAATCCGGACTTCTACCGGAGCAACGCCGTATCTTTTGGTGTATGGAACAGAAGCTGTGCTACCAGCAGAAGTGGAAATACCATCGTTGAGAATCATCCAAGAAGCCGAGTTGAGCGAAGCCGAGTGGATACAAGATCGTTATGAGCAGTTGATGTTGATTGACGAAAAAAGGTTGAATGCAATCTGTCATGGGCAGCTATATCAAAGCAGAATGGCTAGAGCTTTTAACAAGAGAGTAAGGCCAAGGTTATTCAAACCGGGACAATTGGTTTTGAAACGCATATTTCCGAATCAAAGTGAAGCTAAAGGAAAGTTCGCCCCTAATTGGCGGGCCTACATGGTTCATCGAGTTTTAAATGGAGGGCTCTAATCTTAGCCGAGATGGATGGCGAAGTATGGCCCAGGCTATCAACGCAGATCGATGAAGAGATATTACGTCTAGGAGTATTTGTTTTCCATGTAATCCCCTTTACATTGTAAAAAGCTGCGTTCCTCGGTGGGACGTGCGTAGAGCCCATATAGGGTCTCGCCACGCAAATTAGAAAGCCCTTTACTTATGTCGAACTACGTTATGACCTGATTCCCTTGGCGGATACGTAGGCGGCCATATCGGCTTCGGTCCCACTTTTAAAATCCTACCCAATTCCGCTTGTAATGAACTACGTCATGACCTGATTCCCTCATGGGGATACGTAGGCGGCCTAAATCGGCTTCGGTCACACCGTTAAGAGTCTTCCCATTTGCCCGCATGCAACAAAAGGTGTTTGGTTATTCCAAAAGCGATATGAGCAATTCCCGCCGAAGTTAAGTTACGCCACGCACCGTATATGGCCGAGACAATTTTGCGCACCATGAAGAGGGCAATAACAAGGACTCCAAAGGATGTTCGTTTGGTCAAAATACGTGTCATATTCGGCAAATTCGACGAGGCTTTTACATTTTTAACACATATCATATAAATGTTTATTTCTAAAAGATGTTTTGTGCATACTTCATGAAAACATTTCGTTTTGGAAAATGCTTTTGGAACACCATTAAACATCTCAAAGAGGTCAGACAGGGGTTGCAAATCCAAACAGGACAGGCAGGCGGACATCAAGGGACAAGGCGGCAAAGTCAGATACGAATCGACCCCCCCCAAAACTCACAAAATTTCTTTGAGCGCAGGTCTTTTCATATTAACAGAAGCAGAAAGTGCAATAGCAGAGACAGAAAATACGGCAAAGGTTTCTTCATATTAGCAGAAGCAGCAAAAAGCAGCAGCAGCGGAAAAGGGGCATCAATAATCAGCTGTCAAAAGTTCAGAGGCCCGCAACAGAAAACTAGCGCATCAACTCGGGCATAAAGTCAAATTGGCAACCCGCGCATCACGCCCAACAAAGGCATCAGGACAATTCGTCAGTTGCGGCATTTAGCATGTCCGTGCAAGGACAACATCTCAGTATTCATCTGGCGCATCAGGGACGACATCTCGACCCATAAAATTGCACTTCTTATATACATTTATCATTTCGTTTAAACAGGTATACACTAAAGTTTTTCTCAAGCTTAGCTCGCAGGAGCATTTATTCTACGAGAGCGGCGGCAATACGTCGAACAGCGGCGTTATGAGCATTGTGTCGACAGCGACACCATCGGCGTGCGTCTGCCAGCGACGCCCAGCGGAACACGTCCGAACAACGGCGTTATCGGCGTGTGTCAGCAACGACACCGTCGCGTGCGCTGCGCGACGCCCGGCGGAATACGTCCAGGCAACGACGTTATCAGCATTGTGTCCAGGCAACGACACCATCAGCATTGCGTCTACGCAACGACGCCAGCAGCAACACGTCCAGGCAACGACGTTATCAGCACAGCAAGTCTACGCAACGACGCCAGCAGCAACACGTCCAGGCAACGACGTTATCAGCATTGTGTCCAGGCAACGACATCGCCGGCGTGCGTCTGCAACGACGCCCGGCGGCAACACGTCGTAACGACGGCGTCATCGGCCGCTGCGTCTACGCAACGGCGCCAGCAGCAATACGCCCAGGCAACGACGTTATCAGCATTATGTCAAGGCAACGACATCATCAGCATTGCGTCTACGCAACGACGCCAGCAGCAACACGTCTACGCAAGGACGATTTCTATACTCTCGAAATTGCATTTCTTACTCATGCTTTATTATTCTGTCTTAGCAGTTATGCACTAATTCTTTCTCGAGCTTTAGTCTACCGGGACAATTGCAGCAAGGACAACGTATCCTCATTCACAATCGCAACACGTCCGTGCAAGGACGAAAGCCACAACATTTGCAGCATCGCATCAACACAACAGGCATCGCATTTTGGCAGGATAACATTTTCTAATCACAGCCACATTACTTTCAAATTATGCATCATCATTTTGCCTTAACAGTTATGCACTAACCGTTTGTTTAAGTCTTAGCATGCAGGAGCAGGAGCACAACGTGGATTTTCTCTTCTGACGGGGCAATTTGTTGGGGGGCCAACCTTCCCAACGAATGGCAGAAGCGGCCTCAAGCGTCGGTCCACTCGCTCCACATCACCATAGAACCCAGCACCATAAGCCATAGCGGTACACCCCAGGTTCAAGCCGGTTATTTTTATTCTTTACTTTTTGCACCTTAACCCAGTGTCGTCATAACTCGACACTGGGACAAATTTTGAGTCTGCGTTAGCCCGCCCTGTTGTTTCGACCATGGTAACCCAGTGTCGTCATAACTCGACACTGGGACAAATTTTGAGTCCGCGTTAGCCCGTCGTGACATTTGACCCTGGCAGCCCAATGTCGTCATAAATCGACACTGGGACGGATTTTGATTTGTCGTCAGCCTGTCTATCTGCCCAACTTTTTGCAATCCTGAGGATCGAGACAAAATTGGCTACGAGTCAACGTCTTTGTCCGAAGATTCTTCCATCATCTCCATACAAAGAGGGACAAGTTGTTGACACCCAATTTTGACCCTCCCGTCCAGTCATTAACTATAAAATTAGATTAATTTTGTAAAAATAATTTTTATGATTTTTATAATAAAATGCAACAATAAAACATTAATACATGCATAAATAAACAATTTAATAATAAATAATAAATACATAAAATAATAATCTAACACACGCGTTTTAATAATAGCATTCACAAAAGAATTAAGAAGTCCTAATTTTTATTTAATGAGTCTTAATAATGACATCACTTTATAAACATTAAACACTAATTAAATAACACGCCCGCGTTTATTATAATAAAGCGCCTAAATAATTTAATCACATTTGTTAATTAATTAATAATACACTTACCTAGAATTAACTAGCTAATTAATTAACTAGCCTAAAACTAACACTAATATTAACTAACCCAGCCCACTCCCTATTTAACTCCCCCTAATTAAATAACTACCCAGCCCAATCTCTTTTACCCGTCACCCGGGCCCAGCACCTGCAGCCCATAGAAAACCTTCCCTCCTCCCCATCGTTCTTCAGAAAACCTAAAAGACAAAGAAAAAAAAAAAAAATGAGAAAGAACCCTAAGCTTTTTCATTCGCCGCCTCCCTTACCCATACGCCCTAAATCCCGCCAGATCACAACCAAATCCCACGTTTCCTTTTCTAGAAGCTGCCATAGCGAGAACCAGCACCAAAACCGAATCTTCTCCTAGAATATTAATTTACCATAACAAGAACGATACCAAAATCAGCCCCAAATCAAAGCTACCCTTCTTAAGAAACCGAATAATCCTCGAATCAGTACGAAATCATAACCAAATCGCGATAAAATCATGATACTATTACCAAAATCAGAACCCACAAAAGAACTATATATACGGGTGTTCATTAACTTCAGAGGCATCGATCTTGGAGGGCAAAAACCAGTGCATGCATCCAGACAGAGATCGATTTTCAGAGAACAAACTTCCATACATCTTTACTCTTTTCCGTTTTTAAGAGTCAAACTCAGTCGATTCTACGAGGGAGGCTGTTAGAAAATCCTTAATTCAGGCTTTCATCCTAACCAACCGCATAGCAAACCATCCGAGCGAAGCGACGACTTGATACGCTGTCTCGGTTCGCTACTCGGAGAAGGTAATTTATCACCCTTTTCGTCTTAGACTTCGTTTGATATTAATATATGCAATATGAGTTGTGTATGACTGCCTAAACGCATGTCAGAGTTGGTATGAAGGATTGGTTATGTTGTTTTCGTGACTGTAGCGGTCAATTTGTTTTACTAGCGTTTGTCGTGTGGCTGAATGATGTAGCTATTGCTTGAATTTATGGGACCAACTGAGTTATGTTGTTTAGGTTCATTACAAGTATTACAACAATCGTTTGTATAAGTTAAATGGTCGTCATGTAAAACAGTCATATAAGAATGAGTATCTATGAGATATATGCTAAACTAGCAGTCATGTGCCACTTCTGTGATATCTGGTCGTCCAGATTAGTCTGCATATTAGAAGCATATGTTTATTATGTGCTTATAGTTTGGAACTGTCAAGGGTCCAGATTGCTTACGTTCGTTTGATCTATAAATCAGTCTAAAGGAACCTGTTTGGATAGTATCTGTTTGGATTAATGTCAAATAATTAGTCCTGGCCTCACTACACTGTCATCTCTATGTTTTCTTCCTAATGTCCTATTTTCTTTTGTTAAATTATGTAACCATATACAAACCTGTTAAAATGATTCTTGTTACTGAAAACTTGATGTTGGCATGTTATTCTTTGCTAACCCTTTTGGCTCGATCAGATGCACATATGTCTAAATACTATCTCTGTGGGGTCATTTGCGTATCAGCTGGCCCTCTTAATTGTTAGAGTAATTAAATATTTGTTTCTGTGTGATAAATGGTAAAACAGGTACATGACAGTATATAATGTCTTTTAAGTCATCTTGTTTGGTTTCTCATCTCTGTCGGATCAACTACATTAATTACTTAAATTATTGAGTCTCATCACATGGTATGGCCAAAATTTGCATACTTAGCCTTGTATGAATATTTCTGCATCTTTCGAATGTTGTTCGCATGAGGTCATTTACTCGCATCCATGCTTTAAAGGTTATTCAAATTCTTAATCTTCTTATCTGTCTTCTCTGCGTTACATTTGCCTAATGTCCTCTCTGTATTCTGCCTACCCCCATCTATTAATCCTCTGTTTGCTTGTGACTGGTAGATTTTCTGTGCTCACAAGTCACAACTACATTCTGTTTTGTTTAGACTAGTCTAAGATTGGTATACTCCTGTGTTGCCAATCTCCAATGTTGGGCCATATCATGGAGTCCTGCTAACTGGTTTTGTCCTTCCTACATATTACATGGCATAGGGTGCTCATGTGTTGGTTTACTAAGCGTAAAGATAACAAGATGGGTTGCCTGAATCTCCTACTAAGTTGTACTATGAGGCATTATGTCAATCTTTAGGAAACTTATTTAATCTGATCTGTTAGAGGGCAGGTCTGTTTGGCATAAACTGGCCAACTTAAGTCACTTAGGTATCATGCTAGGCCTATTATAAGAAATCAGTCTTTAGATAGTTTGAACCAGGAATTGGCTTGTCTTATTAAAGTCATGACTTAGAGTTCTGGAAAGGACAAACTCTAAACAGTTGTTCTTAGTGTACTGTCCTGATTTGTGCATCTGCTTGCCTGTACTCCCATTTGTCGTGTTAAAGTGTATGACTATATGGGAAATGAAATGTCTAGCATGTTTAGGCTAGTTTGTTAGGGAATCAGTCATGATAATGTGGTTAAAATTTCTTGTGTATTGTTCCGGTAAATCAGATCATAAAGCTTTGTTGTATGTGCACTAGTTCATCCATGAAATAGCATTTTGTGTCCTTGCTAGCATACACCCAGATATAATAAGTTTGATTTTCATATATGTTCAGTATATCTTCATAACATGACATGAATCTGGAAATTTGACATTTTGATTGATAACCTCAGATGGACTAGATTTTGCCTATATGTCTTCTTATTACTCTTGACTTATATGAAACCGATTGGGTTAGAAATATACCTGTTACATGTCATTCTTCCCTCCTTGTATAGATTTGGTAGTCTATCTAGGATTAAATGACCTTCTATTCTATATAGAGTATGTCCATGTCGATAGTAAGTTTAAATGTGTTATTCTTTCTTGTGAGGACTGCCTGTTGCTGTTTCCGCATGCTTTTTCATTCAGTGTATGGACTGATCTGTTTTTCTCTAAATCTCGGTAACTGCCAGTTGGGCCTGCCCCTCATGTTTTCTCTACTCTGTATACATTTTGAGGACTGGTTTGGGCCTAATACGGTTATTAAGGCCAAATCTGGATTATCCTTCAAAGTATTAGTATAATTAATGTGGCCCAAATATGATTGTGTATGTTGGCCTTAAAATCTGAAACTCAACATGCTGCTGATGTTGGTTGCTGCCAGTTACCAAGGCCCAGTTTGGGCTGAATAACGTTGGGCCCTTAGTCAACTTCTATTATTTTTAGAGGGTAACTTAATTAAATGTTAGCTAGAATATGTACATGTCCATTTATATGGTTAGATTATATACTAATCCTTATCTTTCTTTTCTTACATGGAATGCACCGGAGCAACAAAGAGTCTCATAGCGGGACTCATCATGGCAAACGCGAAGACCCACATCTACATGCATTCATCTCCGCCCTGAAAATCCCAAATCGCCGGCGAAAAGACATCGCCATTCTTCGAGTCATCCTTATTTAATTCATATCCTTTCCTCATTCATTTGTTGTAATTATTTGTCTAACATTTACTCTAACATTAATATATTTAGAATAGTTCGAGCTTGGGTCGTCCTTAGTAGGGAGTTTAACATTAGAAATTTACGTGCCTCTCTAGGTAAATCATTTTAACTTAAGTTATAATTAAACCATTTAGTCGCATAATTATTCATGTAGTCTAGATATTATTTTGTCATTTAATCTTAACTTGCATAATTAATCATATAGCTACGACATTATTCTTAACCCATTTGCTACAAAATCTATATAGAAATCTTATTACACTAAGAAACCCCCTTAAGCATGTGGTATACTAATCAAGGCGATGAATGTATACATTTAGTCAATTAATCTATTTTGCATTTTTATAAGGCATGCTTTAAACTTTACATGTATTTTTATAACACTAATCTTATTAAATCCTTGAATGAAAATACCTCTTATTAAACATCTTTCAAACATGCATTTTTCACAGCATAAATAATTACCCTAGGTTTGGCAGGACAACCGCAAGTTAGCGGATCTTAGAGGGTGCCTAACCCCTTCCCTCTAGATTAATAAAGAACCCTTACCCAGAATCTCATTAAGTTTAGCAGACCATTAAAATGGAGTTAATGTTTTACTTCAAACTAGTTAAACATTTAGGTGTCCTAATTCACCCAATTAATTAGGTGGCGACTCCGCGAACCCTTAGCATTCTAGCAAACCTTTAGCATTTTAGCATCCTTTTTAAACTTTAGCATCTTTGGCAATTTTAGCATCCTTTTAGCATTTTTAAAACCTTTAAGCCTCTTAAACCTTTTAGCATTTTATTTTATTTTTCTAACATTTGCATTTTGAGCAGGGTTCGCTATAAAAAAATGCCGCGGCCGAAAAAGGGTTGCTAAAAGGTTTTTAAAAGAATGCTAAATGTGCAAAATAGTGCTAAAATGTTAAAGGGTTGCTAGAATGCTAAGGGTTCGCGGAGTCGCCACCTAATTAATTTGGGTGAATTAGGACACCTAAATGTTTAACTAGTTTAAAGTAAAACATTAACTCCATTTTAATGGTCTGCTAAACTTAATGAGATTCTGAGTGAGGGTTTTTTATTAATCTAGAGGGAAGGGGTTAGGCACCCTCTAAGATCCGCTAACTTGCGGTTGTCCTGCCAAACCTAGGGTAATTATTATATTTTAAAAAATGCAAAGTAAAAGATCTCCCCGCTTAGTAAAATGCTAAAAAAAATGTTTAAAAAGTTTAAAGGTGCTTAAGTCTAAAAAGGGCAAAAGGTGTTATAAATAAATAAAAGAGCCAAATGCTAAGTGTTTGAAAAGTGCTTAAAATACTAAAGGTTGCTAAAAGGTTTTAAATGATAGAAGGGTGCTAAAGGTGCTAAGAGGTGCTTAAAAGTGCTAAATGCTAAAGCGCCGAATAATTAATAAAATGTTAGGAAATAAATGCTAGCATGTTAAAATGTTTAAAAGGTGCTTAAAGTATCAAAAGGCTAAAGGGTGCTAAGGAATGCAAAATGTTAAGATGCTATTTTGAGAGTTTAAGAAAAAAAATCTGTTTATGGATTTTAACAAATTGTTGGTTTTATGATGCAAATTAGATTATTATTTTTGCCGATTTTAAACATGCCTAATAGCCCCAAAAGACAAATAAAGTAGAAGCGTATTCCTAAAATGTAATTACTTCCCGTCTCATATATTTAAAGACCTAATTGCTAGAAGTTCTCCTATTAATTACAAGATTAAGTAATAAATTACAACAAACAAATAAGGGCATAAATGAGATAAGAGAGAGAGCAAAGAGATTGAAGCGGATGACCCCGTCCTATTTGTTTTCTAGGAATTGCCGAAGAGGGACTCGATGGATGTATATGCATGCCTTTACGTTTGCCACGACGAGTCTCGTTATGAGACTCTTTGTTACTCCGGTGCGTGCCATGTAAAAAAAAGAAAATAAGATTAGTATATATCTTAATTATTTGAATCATAAAAATCTACGCACACATGATCCATGCTTATACGCAACCAGTACACAAAGGTATAAATACGGTTATTCAAGAGAGTTTGTAAAACACATGAGAGACTACTGCCATTGTCAACAATTTCTAATGCAAATGTCACACAATATTCAGTACCATCAGCAAACAACTCTAAGCCACATCAATTATGAGAAACTAGAATAAACAAACTTACCCAGAAAAAAAATAAGTGGAATTTACAAATAACTGTGCGTGAAGGTTTCCAGTATGCATGTTTTATTTACATCTTCGGTAACACTTGGGTTTCTTCTAAATACATTGTGTTTCCTTCTAAATAATGTCTCACATAGACTATTAACCCAGAACAGGTTAGGCATCTAACAAGTATATCAGAACATTGCATAGAATTTTCAAGTTCTTTAGCAAGCAGATCTTTAATGAAAGAGCACGCTGATTCATGCCTAATACAAGCTAAGGAATCTGACATACCACCTGTGAATTAATAGGTCAGATTTTCCATTTCACAGTGAAGGCCTTTCATTAATTATTATGAACTCCTATGTATTAGGAAAGACAACTCAAATAGGCGATTCTACTGCAGCAGGTAAACCAGCAGTGAGGCATGTACTATGTTTCATATAGTAGGTTGCAGTCGTAGCCTAAGTCTAATCATATTGACAAAATAAGTTCATACAAGTCAATTACTGAATAAAACTCAAATTAAAGCCTAATCTCAAGCCATTTTACAAACATACTAACACTTAAGATATCATGCCGTTAAAAATGGATGTAGAATCTAAGGGATATGGCTGGGATCCATCATAGCATGGATGACATAATTTCAAACTTAGGCTAAAGACTGAATGATCATTTTTTAGTTAGAGATGCAAACAAGCAAATTAACCCCTTAGGTCAACAAGCATGATTCAACTTAATTCCCATCCATTTCAGATATTCATCGAAGCACTTTCAACACTGATTTCAGCAAATAAACAATGTCAATTTGAACCATCAACAGGTCAACTTAGAACATGTATTGACCCAAACTGGAGAACTAGTGTCCTATGACATGTGGCTTTTAGAACTACACTTGCTAATCAATATTTCAATTACTTCACGAAATACTCCTCCATCTTTCCTAAACAGAATAGAACATACTCAAAACGTGATAGCAGGCTATAATCAAACATATAAACACATAAACACGCCCAGAGACACAAAAGAGCTGAGAAGAGTTTTGGTTTTACCTTCTCCGGACAGCGACCCGAGGCAGCGTATCAAGTCGTCGGTTCACTCGACGGGTTTTAGGTTTGCGATGCGAATGAAAAGGTAAAGGTCATGGATTTTTTGGCTAAGATTGAGAGAGGATTCGGATTACCTATTTTGAGATCTTGATGGCCTGTGCGAAGTTACGTTCTAATGTGCTCTTAAATCATTCTTTGTTGGACTCCTCTGAGCCTTCTCGTATGTGCTCTGTGTTCGACCCGTCTCTGCTCTGTGTTCTTGCTGTCCGTCCCTTTGCATGCCTAATCGTTCTTGATTTTATAGCTAATCGTCTGGGTCTAAGTTCGGTAAGTAATAAAGGCTAATTTGTGCTGAGATTTCGTGCTTAATTCGTGTGATTTCTTGACGAGATTTCGGTACTATGTTATTATGGTAAGAAATCGTTGGAAGAGGGTGCATGGGTGAGGAAAGCTGGTCAGAGTGCGTGTGTGAAGGAAAGCCCGGATTCTCCGGCGAGAAATCCGGGCGGCGACGAAAGTAGAAGGTTTTAGGGTTGCTGGTTTCTAGGGCTTCATCTAGGTTTGTTTTGAGGATGATGGCACCGACGTGAAGGCTGGTTCATGGCTGATAAGGAAAAGGGGTTGGGCAGCGGTATTGAACTGCGAACGCGTCGCGGGTTAGGGAAATAATGGGCTGGGTAGGTTAAGTTAGGTTGGTTTTAATTAGGTAATTAATCTTAGGAGTTAATTTTAGGTATTTAATTAGTGTTAAATTAATAACATAAATTGCTTATATTATTTAGGTGCTTTATTAAAATTATTACAAGAATAAAATGGGCGTGCTATTTAATTAATGCTTAATATTTTAGAATGCGGCGCTATCAAAATCTTATTATTGCATTATTGCGAAGTTAAATTAAAATTGAATAGAGTTTAGATTAAATTATTTAAATGCTAGATGCAAGTATGATATTTAAGAATTGTTTAAAGCTTTTATAAATGCGACGCTATTAAATGCATGTATTTAGAATAAAAAATTGACTTTAAATTACAAATGATTACTAATAAATGCGGCTATGCTACCTGACACGACGTTATCGCTAAATTATTTATTTTATGCATTTATTAATTATTTAAGAATTACGACAAAGCTTAAAGTTAGTTAATGCGGGCGCGGGACTCTAAGTGTTTAAAACTCCACGTAAGACGCGATGCCATTATTAAATTAATTATTTATGCCTGTATTTAATGTTTTATTCGCTGCATTTTATTATAAAAAATCCTAAAAATTATTTTACAAAATTAGTGTAATTTTATAGTTAATGGCTGGACGGGAGGGTCAAAATTGGGTGTCAACAATGGTTTGTATACATTAAACTGCCGCAGGGAAATTTTCAATGTACAAAATAAAAGAGCTAAGTTAAATGAAAGAAATTCTACCTACTTGTGGCATTGCAGACTTGGTCATATCAATCAAACGAGGATTGAACGGTTGAGGAAATTAAATTACCTCGAACCATTTGACTTACAATCTTATGGTAACTGTGAATCCTGTTTGAAAGGTAAGATGACCATTAAACTACTTTCTGGAAAGGGGATCCGTACCAAGAAGGTGTTTGAGTTGGTGCATACTGTCGTATGCGGACCATTTTCGACTCAAGCTAGAGGAGTTTTTTCATACTTCATAACTTTTACAGATGACTTGACGAGGTATGTATATGTGTATCTTATGATACACAAATCCGAGCCTTTGAAAAGTTTAAGGAGTTTAAGTGTGAAGTGGAGAAACAACTCTCAAAGAGTATCAAGACTTTCCGATCTGATCGAGGGGGTGAATACTTGAGTAAAACTTTTCTTGACTACTTAAAGCTTCATGGAGTCCATTCCGAATGGACACCTCCTGGAACACCACAGATTAATGGTGTTGCCGAGAGGAGAAACCGAACCTTGCTTGACATGGTTCGATCCATGATGAGCTTTTTAGCTCTTCCAACATACATTTGGGGATACATTATTTTAACCTCGATATATGTTCTGAATAGAGTTCCTTCTAAATCAGTTGAAAAGACGCCATATGAGGTATGGTGTGGCAAGAAGCCACCACTTAGACACATGAGGCCCTGGGGGTGTCCTGCATATGTCAAGAAGTTGATCACTGATAAGTTGGAATCTAAAAGTGAAAAATATTACTTTGTTGGGTATCCAAAGGAAACTAAGTGATACTATTTCTATCTTCCTGGAGAACATAAGATTTTTGTTTCTAGGAACACAAATTTTCTTGAAGATGAATATGTCTACAAGGAAGAGAGTTACACAGAGATAGAACTTGAAGAAATTCAAGAACAAAGTAACATAGAGGTTGAATCCTTGCCCGATGATGAAGGCAAGAATTCAGTGGGAGATTTTGGCGAATATTGGGTACTCAGGGTATGCCCTTCGACCAGTGGGAGTGCTACGAGGAGTAATGCAGAAATGCAAGATCCTCCAGCACAGACCTCGGGAGCAAGTGCACCAGTTGTACCTCCTCCCATTCAGAAAGGACAAGAAAATGGTATTCTTGAAAGCTTTAATGTTGGTGGATCAACCAACGCACAACAACCTTCTCACAATCATAACATAGATGTAACTAAACTGCAAGACACTCAACTCCGTAGGTCTACTAGAACTCTGCGTCCTCCGAAAAGACGAAATCTGGTTGTGGAAACACAAAATGAGATAGATATTCCTGATGATGACGAGCCTAGAACCTATAATGAAGCAATGCTAAACATTGATTCGAAGAGATGACAAGAAGCCATGAAATCCGAAAGGAAATCTATGTATATCAATCAAGTGTGGAACTTGACTGATTTTAAAATGGGGTTAAACACATAGGATGAAAATGGATCTTCAAGAAGAAGATTAATGCATCTGGCAAGATTCAAACTTATAAAGCTAGATGATGCGCCGTAAGATGCACACACTTTAAACGCAAGTGCACATTATCGTGACAAGTAGTATAGTCTTGATAAGACCGAATATCGTTCACAAGGATTAGGGTTCAATTACCAACTATCTACTTTCTAGTATCTATTTGGTGAATTGATAATTGATTTGTTGTTTATAACTAAGAATTATGCAAGCTATTTAAATATAAAGATTTATTTCAGTGGTGATGAGAATAGGGCTTCCATGTATCCTTACTATCCGCTTATGCTACTTACTAATGCATTAACTTATGGCATTCTTCTTTTGGAGAAAGCAGGTTTACAAAATCGTTTTATACTCCCGTTAGGGTTATATAAACACTCAACCTGATGTCGCACCTTACCTTTCGGTGATAAGGATAACTCTATAGGAGGATTAAGAACAAAAACCTAGTTGACCGTCACGCACAATGCGCAAAATTAGGGTTGTTAAGCCTCTCATCAACGCTACATAAATAATTGAGGTATTTTCATCCCCAATCCAAGAATGTCTACCCAACTTACAGCATATTCACAATCCCCCCTTTCGGAATCTGATTAGAAATCATATAGTGATAATTAGTTGTCAATTAATTACCAAGAATTTAACTCAATTATTGGATAGATCTCACAATAAGAAAAATAACCATAAGCATGCATTAATTTATAACATAAGTCTCTAGCAATTCAACATGGAAAGCCCTATAAGAGAATTAGTTCCTAGCCATTGACATGACAAGAACTAATTCAAAGTTCATCATAAAAAAACTGAAATAAAGTAAAGAAAAGGAAAAGAAATTACTAGACTATGGTCTCCAATCTCTAAGCAAGAAGCCTTGTGTTGTGCAAGAAAGGGAACCCTCAAAAACTGCCTAGGGTTCTCCTTTTATAGGTTGAAAACCTCCTCTTTTCCTTCGGGCTGGCCCAATTTCGTCAAAGACCTAATTTTCAGCGTCGGCGCCAGCGCCTGCTGGCGCGCGTGTGGAAGTTCGAATCCGGGTGTTTTGGCGCGCGACCTGCGTCTGCATGTCGAGGCGCCATGCGCAGGTCTTCTGACCTCTCGAATAGTGGCGCCGCACTTTTGCTGCGAGGCCCGCGTGCTGTGCAGATTTCACCCTCGTTCGCCACTTTCTCTGCTTTCACTCGCATCTCTCTTTGCCCTCTTTTAGCTCCTTTTCCGCCATTTGACCATTTTAACCACTTTGACTCAATAGAAAGGAAAACTATCCTAATACAACACTTATATGTACAAAACGGGATAAAAGACTAACTAAAACTGACTCAAAAGGTGTATATAAAATACACCGATCAAATACCCCCAAACTTAATCTTTGCTCGCCCTCGAGCAAAGATAGAAATAAATAAAATAAAATAAAAAAATAAAAGACTCAAAGAACGAAAATAAAAGACTCACTGCCATTGATTACTTTTGCTGCATTAGTGTTAACTAGAAAAACATGAAGGTTATCAAAATAATATGCAGGAACATATAGCATGACATTTCAGCACATTAAGCTAGATATTTCGCAAACTCCTATTCATCATGCTTTAATGGAAGTCAATATACTAAATCATGCATATAAATTCAAGAATTCCTATGGCATGCTTACTTGCTATTCTCCACTAATTCTGGATATGCATAAAAGAGATCTTCAGGACTTTTAAGGGTTGTAATGTAGGCTTAGGTATAGGTAGGTAAAAATAGGCAATTTAGGCTCATTTCGTGTACCATAAGCTCTTCAGTTTTTCAGTATTTTCCCTTTTTCTTTTTGTTCTTTTCTTCATTTCGATTCTATCTTTCCCCTCTTTTGTTTTGGGAGAGTGAAGTATATAATGATGACAAGCACCCCCAAACTTAGGCTTTTGCCTATTTCTTATTACTTTTGTATTGGGGTGCTGTGACTTATTCACTCTTTTTGTCTCTTTTTTAACACAATGTATTCCACTATTTCATATTTTCACTTATGGTACAATTTGTGGGAATATAGGGTGTCAAAGAAGAAGTTTCAAATTTAGGCTCAATGGGGCTGACTAGGGATATTTTTAAAGTACGGGATAGAAAAAATGGTAAAAATTGGCTATCAAAGAAATGCCTGAGTCATCTCCCTAACATGCATATCCTAACTATTTCGCCTCAAATAGCAAGCAATCATAACACATAAGTATTTATCATTTAGCATGCATAACTCAAGCAAGAAACTCCAAATAGACACATTCTGTGAGTTTTTGGCATATCTAACTTAGGTGTTTAGATAGTTGCTTCAATTCCGTTACATTATTCCACCTTACTTCACTAGGTGTTTCTAGCAACTACAGCATACATGATCTTTGACAGGCAATTATGACTCAAAAAGAAGAAAAAAATTGGTGACTCAAAAATAAACATAAAAACAATAAAAAAGACTAAAACAAAACATAACATGACACAAATAAAACACCCTCAAACTTAAATCACACATTGTCCCCAATGTGTGTAGACTCAAAGACAGTAAAAGAAATAAGACACTTACAAACTTTGGCTAAAATGGTGGTGGTGGCGGTGGATAATGCATCGACCATTGGTTGAACAAGGAACTCAACTCGTTGATTTGTTGCCTTGTTTCTTGCTGTCCTTGTACTACTGTGTCCAAGGTCTGCATCATCCTCATCTGATTTTGAAACAATTGCTCCATCGTGGGCGTTGGAGGTTCTGCTCCTGTGGTTGGCCGGTGGCTAGGTCCTACCTCATATTGGGCCCCTATTTCAGGCTCATCTTCGTCCATGGCGGCCTCTGCTGCTGCTGCTGGTTGTACTCTTCGTTTGGCTGCTGGGGGGCTTGGGTCTGGGAAAGAGTGCACTATCCCACAGGACACGGGCAGTTGGTTTCTCTCATGAGTGTCAGTGGGTAGTCTTGGGACCGCACTCATGTGGCAGAGACTGGTAATAAGTGAACCGTGTCCCAATCCACCTGTTGTCACCAACCTGCTGATTTCTTCAATGCTCTGCACTATTTCTCTCCCCACATCAATCGTCATTCCCCTCATAATTCCATAAACCAGTTTAATCCTATCCTCTGGCACTCTTGTGAAGTGCGTGGATGGAATCATGCGGGCGCTGACGAAATATAGCCAACCTTTGGCCACTTTGTTGAATTGGCACCTGTTCAGTGCTCTTGATCCATTTCTTCCAATGTCAAAAACAGCCCCATGGTAGCTCACGGTGTCTGCAACGGCATTCCAGTCGATGTGGTCAGTGCTTCTAGACCATGTTCTAAAGTGATTCCAATCACTTGTTTCTTCAACATCAAACGTCTTCAATTGTGAATTTACATTCTCTGCTGTCACAGCTACATAAGCTCCCCTAACAAAGCATCCCCTTTCCACCTTCTCCGGAAGGTTGGCATAAAATCCACGCACCATTGTTGTGTTCACTGGTGCTATCTTCTCCGGATTTACGAATCTCCTCCACCCCCTTAACTCAATCATAGCCCGGATGGGCTCATAAACATCTTCCTCCCCATATGACTCCCTCTGGTAGTCCATTCCCCTTTCTGGTATTATGGGTCTGGTATCAAGCTTTTTGTATCTTTGAAAGGCTTCGTAGCTCACAAACCTAGTATTATCGTAATGTGGGGTTGGGGTGGATGTGGAGCCTCTTCTCTTCCTGGTGGCCATGGTTTAAAATAGTTTATGGAGCTTTTCAATTTAGTGGCACAAATGTTTCCTACACAATCTACAACTAGCGTGACACAACACCCCCAAACTTGACTTTTTACCCAATACCCACACTCCTTTTCTACTCTTTTCTCCAAACTTCACAATCAACTTTTCAGTACCCAATTACTTCAACTACAATACTCCTTCAAACTACTACCTCCTGTGACTTCAGTAAAGGATTCAAGAACAGAAAAAGATTACATTTTTATGAGAAGCTTCAAGCTGTTCTTGTTTCTAATGGTGGTTTGAGGCTATGGAATGGAGCTTTGTTGGTTGAGATGGCTAAGGATTTTTAGGAATTTAAGAGTTTTGGTTGTGGTTGGGTTTAATTTGTGGAGGATTTGTGGGCAAATTTTTGGAATTTCGTGGGTTTTTGGAGAGGAAGGGTTAGGTTTTTGAAATTGGATTTGGGAAAATCGATTAGGCGTTTTAAGTTCGATTTCAGCGTGTGCGGCTGAAACTCTGCGCTCGCCCGGGATTTTACTGCGACCACCTGCGATTGCGGCTAAATTTGGCAAATTTTCTGGAATGTTTGGCCGCATGGCTCAACTCTGCGCTGTTGATTCTTTTGGCGTATGCGCCACGCTGGCGTCGGCGCTTACCCGCTTTTCTGGAAATCCTGGCTTTCGTTCAGCTTTTCGTCCTTCAGTTTATTTGCCTATACCTGTCAATCACAACAAAGATACAAGAATCCAAGACCGTGAGACCGTTCTAAAAATAAAATAAAATAAAATAAAATAAAGACAGAAATTAAATTAACATAATTGAAAACGTTGGGTTGCCTCCCAACAAGCGCTGTCTTTAACGTCTTTTAGCCGGACGCAATTAACCGGTACGAGTGCTCATTGGACCCTTCTGCGAACTGCTTGCAATTCGCGGATTTATTGCTATAGGTCTCAATTTTCCTATAACTATTTGTTCAAACAAGAGCCTTAAACATATAAGTATCCCCCAAGTACACAAGATAGGTTTGTCTTTTAGGCTTTTTATAGTGTAGGAATTCGTGAAATTCTCTACATCTCTTAACTCTGGGGGTTGCCCTTGATGATATGTAATTCTTATTTGGGAGCCATTAGTGATAGCTAGTGGTGTTTCTTCTGTGATAGGTGCAGGAAAAAGAATTTCCACAGAATCCAAGAAGGCCAATAATTGGATCCCTGAAATCTTTTCCTTCTCTACACTAACTACCTTGCCAGATTCCTCAATAGTTGGGTTTGGTTCAGGCTCCTCAAATTGATGTTCGCTGTTAAAAATGACTGCGAGTTCTCCTATTTGCAGTTCCAGCTTCTTTATGGCCAATCTCATTTCGTCCATGAACTGCTCTTGAGATTTAGTGAGGCTGAGTATGGCTTCTCGCAATTCCTCCCTCTCTTCCTCTACGGTTGGAGCTCGATCATATTGACAGTAGTACTCCATATCTTCAGGATCCCTGAGATACATCAAAACCAACAAAGGATCACGGCACCCTTGTTTTCACACAATAAATACATAAAACAAAAAAGATAAGAAAAACTATACATAAAACCCAAATTAGAAATTAAAAATAGATAAATTTGATATTGAACTATGCCTAATCCCCGGCAACGGCGCCAAAAACTTGATGCGTGGTAAGATGCACACACTTTAAACGCAAGTGCACGTTATCGTGACAAGTAGTATAGTCTTGATAAGACCGAATATCGTCCACAAGGATTAGGGTTCAATTACCAACTATCTACTTTCTAGTATCTATTTGGTGAATTGATAATTGATTTGTTGTTTATAACTAAGAATTATGCAAGCTATTTAAATATAAAGATTTATTTCAGTGGTGATGAGAATAGGGCTTCCATGTATCCTTACTATCCGCTTATGCTACTTACTAATGCATTAACTTATGGCATTCTTCTTTTGGAGAAAGCAGGTTTCTTAAATCGCTTTATACTCCGTTAGGGTTATATAAACACTCAACGATGTCGCACCTTACCTACCTTTCGTGATAAGGATAACTCTATAGGAGGATTAAGAACAAAATCTAGTTGACCGTCATGCACAATGCGCAAAATTAGGGTTGTTAAGCCTCTCATCAACGCTACATAAATAATTGAGGTATTTTCATCCCCAATCCAAGAATGTCTACCCAACTTACAGTATATTCACAATCCCCCCCCTTTCGGAATCTGATTAGAAATCATATAGTGATAATTAGTTGTCAATTAATTACCAAGAATTCAACTCAATTATTGGATAGATCTCACAATAAGAAAAATAACCATAAGCATGCATTAATTTATAACATAAGTCTCTAGCAATTCAACATGGAAAGCCCTATAAGAGAATTAGTTCCTAGCCATTGACATGACAAGAATTAATTCAAAGTTCATCATACAAAAACTCAAATAAAGTAAAGAAAAGGAAAAGAAATTACTAGACTATGGTCTCCAATCTCTAAGCAAGAAGTCTTGTGTTGTACAAGAAAGGGAACCCTCAAAAACTGCCTAGGGTTCTCCTTTTATAGGTTGAAAACCGCCTCCCTCTTTTCCTTCAAAGCCTGCACTCAAAAGACCTAATTTTTCAGCGTGGCGCTGCGCCTCGCAGACAAGCCATACGGAAGTTCTGCAACTGTCGGTGTTTTGGCGCGCGCCCAGACCGCTGCTCGCGCCATGGGCGCTGCGAGTCTTCGCAGCCTCTCTCGAATAGTGGCGCCCTCGCTGATCGGCAGGAGCCGCGTGCTGGTCTGGATTTCACCCTCGTTCGCCACTTTCTCTGTTTTCAGCTTTGGCATCTCCTCTTTTGCCCTCTTTTAGATCCTTTTCCGCCATTTGGCCATTTTAACCACTTTGACTCAATAGAAAGGAAAACTATCATAATACAACACTTATATGTACAAAACGGGACAAAAGACTAACTAAAACTGACTCAAAAGTTGTATATAAAATACACTGATCACTAGACTAGTGACTAAAGGTTTTACTCAGCGTCCTGGTGTGGATTATGATGAAACCTTTTCACCAGTGGCTAAGATAAAGTCTATTCAATTTTTTCTTGCGATTGCAGCACATTATGATTATGACATTTGGCAGATGGACGTCAAAACAACATTCCTCAATGATAATCTAATTGAGGAAGTGTATATGAAACAACCTGAGGGTTTTTCATATGAATCCAGACCAAATGCTGTGTGCAGGCTACAGAAGTCTATTTATGGACTTAAGCAAGCCTCTAGGAGTTGGAACATTTGCTTTAAAAAAGCTATCAAATCTTTTGATTTCCTCAGAAGCAAATAGGATCCTTGTGTTTATATCAAACGCAAGTGTCACGACCCGAACCCCGGGCCCGCGACTGGTGCCCTACCTGGACACTCTTCTACCCATACAACACAAGTAACCCGCGGAAGCTAAATAACACTTTTTTTTCTTTCAAACAAAGGCCAAGACGACAAGGCTGTCATAATATATAATACCCGAATGGGACTACAACTGTACAACAATATAAATACAACTCACGCAAGTCCAGCCCACATATGAATACAGACCTCTAAGAGTTTGGACAAATACTATGGCGGGACAAGACACCGCCGTACCCATAAATGTACAAGACTCTAATACAAACTTCGTACCAACATGACAAGACTCCGGCATAGTGGAGTTGTCTCAATAGAAGCTGACTGGAGATCCTAAGCTCGCGGATCACTCAACTGAGTACCTAATACCTGCGGGCATGAACGCAGCCCCCCGAAAGGGGTCAGTACAACAAGTACTAAGTATGGAACGGGAATAAAGTACAGTATTAAAATCATGGCTGGCCAAAAAATGACAGGGACTAGTAAAATAATCAAATACCAGATCCAACCGTGTCATATAAAATAAGAGCCAACTGTACCTTGTATCATTGTACCACTGTACTACTGTACTCGCCTCATGGATTCCTACTCATAGAATCATCATGTTCAAACACGTATAGATAACGTATCATACTCCGTACCTATAACCTGTCTCGGCTCATATTGGGACTCGGTCCTCATACTCTGTATCTAACATGTCCCAGCCCATATTGGGGACTCGGTGTAGGGTCGTATAAGGTATAACATGTCCCGGCCCATTCTGGGACTCGGTTTGAAGTCATATAAGGTATAACATGTCCCGGCCCTTTCTGGGTCTCGGTGTAAAGTCATATAAGGTATAACATGTCCCGGCCCTTTCTGGGTCTCGGTGTAAAGTCATATAAGGTATAACATGTCCGGGCCCATTATGGGACTCGGTGTGGTCATCCTCCTCATATATGCACCTATAACGTGTCCCGGCCAATTAGGGGACTCGGTGTAATCATAACTATCCATATTATCCTCATGTGTGAACATGCAACGTGTTCCGGCCCACCATGAGACTCGGTGTATCAATGCAACCATATGACATCTTAAACCATCTCTTGACTTTCCATAAAACCGTTATAACAAACTTTTCATAAAGCCATTATAACCAACTTTCATTTTTGAAACTAAAGCACTACCACATCTTTCTTTTTAAACAAACCAAGGCACTATCACCTCTTTCCTTTTAATAAAATCAAGGCATTATCATGTGATGTAATATTAGGGAAATGAACCCAAAGTACTATGTACATCTAATCTTATAAAAATAATCATATCATGCCATATAAGGGAGTTGAACCCAAAAGTACTATGTACATCTATTCTTTCCTTTATAAAACCCCAAGATACTAGCACTTGTAGCATCAAGGCACTTTCACTATTAAAAACAAGTTACTTACACTTTTAAACTCAAGTAACTTATTCTTTTCAAATCAAGTAACATATACCTTTAAATCAAGTTACTTCTTCTTCCCAAAATCAAGTCATTTATATTTCATATAAATCAAGTCTCTTATACTTCATCTAATCAAATCTCATATACTTTCAAGTAAGGTCTCATATACCTTCATGTAAAGTCTCATATACTTTTAACTAAGTCTCATAACTTTCAAATAAATCTAGTCGCATGACTTTCAAATAAATCAAGTCTCATAACTTTCAAATAAATCTAGTTTCATGAATTTCAAATAAATCAAGTCTCATTAGTGTTGTAACTTAGCAAGATCAACTCGACTCCAATGCTTACTAAACACTCTTACCAACATCTCCCATAAGACTTGGTAAGGACTTGGAATAATTTAGACATGCCTTTAGCATAGAATCAATAACATGAATACCCTAATAACGAGGCAAGTATACTTCAAGAAACAAGTCATCTATACTCCAATAATCAATCATGCCGACAGAAGGAAGAAGTTCATATACCTCATTGACGACTAACCAACACGACAAGTAGAATACGCCCCGAATAGGTACTTCAACCTTATCGGCTATTCGACACGCCAAGTAGAATATGTCACACGTAGTACTTCAACCTAAAATGACAATAGCACTTCTATCAACTTCAAGCTTTCAAGTGTAAGACTTATACCAAGTAATGGTCCTCGTATTCTACGGAAATTTGGGCAGCACTTCCTTTGTTTCTACGTACTTTTCCACTTTTTTCAAGACCCAAATTCAATAACCAACAAGCCCCGACTAAGGGCACAATCAATACAACAACCAAAGGGGATTACACGCCTACTAGACGTGTAGATTCTGCCCCACAATTGTCGCCCACAATGGCCTAGTCTCGGCCAACACCCAAAAATGGGACATGCACTACTTATTTTTCATATCTTCCTTAATACAAGTTCATCTAATAGTCATAACAATAAGTAATATCCAATTACTTCAAGAGGAAGAAGAATTCTTACCCAAAAGTGTCCAAAAAGTAGAGAGCAAGGTCACAAGGGTTTTGGCCCGCAATTTTCGTTTCGCTCCACTTATTCAAGTTCCAATCACATACAAGCATCCACCACAAGCTTATAATCAACTTCACTTCACGTTTCGCTTCCAAAAAGTCGACGAACAAGCCTAGGATTTCACCCTCATTTTCGACCAAAGGAGATTATTGGTGTGTTATCTTGGCTTAACACTTGGATAGGAACCTTAACCTTGTATTAGTAAACTAACTTGAAAGGTTTAAGAATTTTTGGTCTTCAAAATGCCCCTTGGCCGAGAGCACAAGAGAGGAGAGGGGTATATTTTCATGAAATAATTCTAAGTGTTCAACAAGTCTTGCACCCTCTATGTATATATAATATATTGTCACGACCCAACCCGGTACCTGCACAGGGTACCTGTCAGTATATGTCGAGAATAGCGTGAACATACATAACACATAACTTATAAAAGGGTAACCGTCATTTGGTCGTAGATAAAGGCCTTCCATAAAACATACATAAACAAGGTATAGTAGTACAACTGGTTCTAATAGCCCAAAACATATATGTGACCACAGACCTCTAAAGATAACAACTGTGGCGGGACAGGGCCCCGCCATACCCCTGAATGTACAAAATACCTATAGCATCAGGGAATGTCCGTACCGATAAACAAGCTTCCCGAGAATGAAGCTTCGACACCGAATAGTGATCCTAAGAACGAGGATCCACAATCGCTTACCACCTGCGGCGTGAGCAACCCCAGGAAGGGGGTCGGTCAACGTACCAAGTATGTAAAGCGGAAAATATCAGAGTAATATCATAAGTCAAAATAATTTGAGTCATAGATA
Organism: Przewalskia tangutica; assembly: GCA_029844215.1. Lineage (NCBI taxonomy): Eukaryota > Viridiplantae > Streptophyta > Magnoliopsida > Solanales > Solanaceae > Przewalskia > Przewalskia tangutica. Next base: position 46,304,372 of record CM056727.1, on the reverse strand, counting down.
AAATCAATTTCTTTGCATTGTGCCTTACTAACAATGAGAGTAACAAGTGTAAATCTTATAGCATAAAAATAGGAGGCTCGCGATCAAAAGCAGGTACCTCGCCGTAGTATCATTAAGCAATCCTACTCACGGGACTATTTCACCCGCATGGGTCTGTGGACCGCGTGAGGTCATCCGCCTCGTGGGACTATTTCACCCGCGTGAGACTATTTCACCCGCGTGGATCTTGTGGACCGCATGAGTACCATCGCCGTACTCGCGTGGGACTATTTCACCCGCGTAGATCCCGTGGTCCGATCCGCGTGAGTCTGCGCGCTCGCGTCATGGGTAGCAAATCCATGGCATAGATAATAACCTGGTTTACCGTAATAATACAAATATATAACATAGTTCATCAGGCTATCATACATAACATAAGCACTACCGACTATCATATCATACATAAGCACTCTGCCTATCATATCACAACATAAGCACTACTACTATCATATCATACATAAGCACTACCGAACATCGTAACATAAGCAAGTTAAGAAATCCCCTAACTTCTTATTAACATTATTAATATATCCTCTCATTTTAGTATCCTAAGGCACTAACATGTCTTTTAATAGAAAATCCGGGAATTCAACCCAAGTACCATGTACTTCTAACTTTTTAAGAAAAAACTCTTTTTATACAAAGATTCCAAGATACTAATCACCATAGTATCAAGTTACAAGTTCTTTTCAAAACAAGTCACATTTCCTTTTAGAAATATAATAGGCTTCTAAATCAAGTGACTTCATTTCCTTTAAAACCTTAGGCAACCAATGCCTAAAAAATTAATCCACCTTACATAGTTTCAAATCCTTTACCCGTACTTGTTTTAATTAGAGTAAACCATTCTTTGTGAACCTTTCAAAACTAATATAACCAACTTCCCATAAAGTCATTATATTAGCGTTATTCCTTTGTCAAATACATTTTCCCTAAATCCAAGGGACTTATACTTTTAAAATGAAACAAGTATCATATACTTTAAAACAAGTGAAAGATGTCAAATCTTGTGCATTATACCGTACTACATAGGTACAACTACTCATGCTCAAGATATAGGAAAGCTCTACATACCTCTTTGGTCAATCCACTTGCTAAGTCCAACTACCGCAAGTAATATGTCAACCTATAATAACCATAGTGCGTTGATTAACCTCTAATTTCAATGTAGAAATTCCAAATTCAAGTTACCAATTCCTAAGGAAAATTGGGCAGCATTTCCTTTGTTTCTACTCACTTTGCCACCTTTTTCAAAGGCCGATTTTTAACACTCAAACGCCTCATTAAGGCCCAACATCCAAACCAACACAAAGGGGTTTACATACCTAATCTTGGGTGTGTAAAATTCTGCCCCATAAGTTATAATAATACACTTAACAATTCTAAAGTAGTTTGTAGGCTACAACATGCTCATAATATCTCTTTAGCCAAAACCTTCATACCCAACCCACATTTCTTGCATGCAATGACTCTAATAGCATTATTCACTACCACAAGTACTTTCTTCTTAATATGAAACACTAAAAACTAATAATAGAGGAAGAATCATTACCTTAGAGCTTTAGCCAAATTTATCCAACAATTTGCTAGCTTCTATTCCAAGAACACCACCACAACAACCTTCACAGCTAGCCACAAGCTTCCTTCTCGCCTTTTACTTTTTCAGATTTTTCCTAAGGCTAGAATACCTCTTGGAGTTTTAGAGAGAAGGAGGAGCTTGAAATAATTTAAGAGAAGGAGGAGCTTTTCTAAGAGAGATGAAAGATGACCAAGTCTTTAAGACTTGGTCAATATAATGCAGAACTGATGGGGAGTGGGACACTTGTCACCCTCCCAAGGTCTTTTAAAATAAAAATCTGGCTTTTCCTAAGTTTTTCCGCCTGCTCCCGCCAGCGCTGGCTGCGGCCGCGGCGCTCGGATCTCCGCAGCCGGCCGCTGAAACATCGGCGACCCTCGATTTCACGCTCGATTCCGGCCAGCCACATAATCACCCGCTGGCGCCATGCCTCAGATCCGCGCGCTGAGACCGACCGAGGTCCTACCGAACCACTGGTATAACATTCTCCCTTAGAAACATTCGTCCCGAATGTTCCTTCTAACTTACTCAAATCACAATATCGGCATAGACTCAAATAAAGACGCTCACACGGCCACAACAAAACTCAAGAATAAATACTAAATTTAAAGACCAACAATTTAACGTGGGTTACCTGGAGGTATAGGGAATAAGTGAGGATACTTCTTCATCATGTCATCCTCTCGCTTCCCACGCCATTTCCTCCTCGTTCTCGCTCCGCCATAAGACTCGACGGCCACGCCCTTCGTCCGTCGCTTAACTCGTCGATCGAGTATCGCTATGGGACTCTCTCATACGATAACTCCTCTGCACTGAACCTCGCGAACCGTGCACTCTAGATGGATCTCCAATACATTTCCGCAACATGGACACATGGAAGATCGGATGTACCGCCCAAATCGGACGGCAGATCTAACTCATAGCAACCCCGCCTACCCTACGGACATCCGTCACGCCCAATGTACTTGGGCTAAGCTTCCCTTCTTTCCAATCTCATCACGCCTTCACGGGCGATACCTTTAGAAAAACCCAATCATCTATCTCAAATTCCAAGTGTCGACGCCGATGATCGTGATACGACTTCGCCGCCTGAGCCGCTAACAACCGCTTCCTGGATAAGCTTCACCTTATCCATCGTGCTGAACTAAGTCCGCCCGACTAATCGAACTTCTCCCACTCGAACCAAATTATCGTGACTGCACTTTCTCCCGTATAAGGCCTCAAGGCGCGCCATCCGAATACCGGAATGGTAGCCGCTGTTGTAAGCAAACTCCAAGAGGCGGATGATCCTCCCACTACCACAAATCAATAACACAAGCCCGCAGATATCCTCGTTGTCCGGATAGTGCGCTCGACTGTCCGCTGGCCCGAGGGTGAAATGCGATCTTGAGACTCACCTGTGTCCCTAATCCCTTTTGAAAAGACCTCCAGAAGTTAGCCGAGAACTGGGCTCCTCTATCTGATATAATCGACACTGGGACTCCGTGCAGTCTCACAATCTCTCTAATATATAATCTGGCATAGTCCTCAGCCGAGAACTGTTGACACCCAATTTTGACCCTCCCGTCCAGCCATTAACTATAAAATTACACTAATTTTGTAAAAATAATTTTTTAGGATTTCTATAATAAAATACAACAATAAAACATTAAATACAGGCATAAATAATTAATTTAATAATGGCATCGCGTCTTACGTAAAGTCTTAAGCATTTAGAGTTCCGCACCCGCATTAATTAACTTTAAGCTTTGTCGTAATTCTTAAATAATTAATAAATGCATAAAATAAATAATTTAGCATAGCCGCATTAATTAGTAATCATTTGTAATTTAAAATCAATTTTAATCTAATACATGCATTTAATAGCGTCGCGTTTATAAAAGCTTTAAAACAATTCTTAAAAATCATATTTGCATTAGCATTTAGATAATTCAATCTAAGCTCATTTTAATTTAACTCCGCAATAATGCATAACAATAAGATTTTAAATAATAGCGTCGCATTCTAAAGCATTAAGCATTAATTAAACAACACGCCCGCATTTATTATCGTAATAGTTTTATAACTCGAAATTAGACTAATTTAGCACCTAAATAATTAGACTAATTTAGCACCTAAATAATTAGACTAATTTAGCACCTAGATAATTTTAAAGCACCTAAATATTTTAATCACAATTAATTAATTACTTTGTCACTAATTAAAAGCCTAAAACTATTAATTAAATACTAATTAATAACTAACTAACCTAACATTAAAACCACACTTTAAAATCGCCCAGCCCACACCTTAATTCCCTAAACCTGCACAGCCCACTTTGCCCAGCCCAAATCCCTAACCCGCGTGGCCCAAACCCGCGACCCGCGACCCGCTACCCGCCCATCTGCCCTTTATTTTCACCATGTTCCTCACTTCAAAACAAAAATGTAACAAAGCCTCGCTTCGAAGAACCCTAGAAATTTCAAACCGCCGCCAGCACCTCGCCCATCACCCAGCCGAGATTCTCGCCTGAGAATCCGGCGTAATCAAGCTTCCCTTTACCCACACGCACCCCAGCCAGTTTCCTTACCATATTCATCACCCAAATCCCTAAAATCGCACCAAAATCTTTTCGGAACTGAACCAAATCGCATACCAATCAAGCACAAGTATCAGCCTTATTTATTTACCTAATTTGGAACCCAAATGGGGGCTATATAAGAACATGCAAAGGCAATCGAAAGGGGGACACCGATAGCATCGAAACAGAGAATCGACAGAGTATCGAGAGGGGGGTTGAGTAGCAAGAATCGACAGAGTATCGAGGGTTAGGGTCCAGCACTTAGACCATTAGCACCAATAGAAAGTTCAGACCCCTTCTTTCAATTCCAACAAACAAACCAGTCGACCACATTCGTCGCAAAGCCCAAAACCCGTCGATTGGACCGACACTTGATACGCTGCCTCGGTTCGCTGTCCGGAGAAGGTAAACTCGTCGCCTTCCCAACTTTCTGATTAATTTGCATTTTTATGGTTTGTATGATGTTTGCCACTTATGTCGGTATAAAATATGTGTGTTAAACTAATATGAAACATGTTTGGGGGATTCATGAATGATGTGATGTTCTTTAAATTATATTTGCCAATGTTATAATGTTAATCCCCCGACATTTTATTATACACTAGCAAATAGATTCAGTCTCTACGCTGTTTTAAGAAATGTACATGTTACTCTGCACTAAGCCTAATATGAAGTTGTACTACTCTTTTACAGCTTGTGTTAATGTTTTTTGGGCTATGTTGAAATTGCGGTGTCCTAAACATGACAAGTTTGAGCTATTATTGGTATATGCATTAAGTCAATTATGTGAACATGGAATCGCCATGAAGATCAGATGCGCCAAAGAATAATTCTACCATAGTAGTCCGCGACTTGTTTTACTTAATACATGCTGCATAGCCACTGGTTTGACCTACCGGACTCTGTCCGATCGCCTAAACTGTCCAAGAACAGGCACATGTCTCTGTTCTGGTCCTAAAATGCTTGTCTATGAATTTCATGTTAATTAGAAGTCTTGATAGCTGTGACTACTTGTTTAATTCATCTCATTTGTTCACATGTTTGTTTTAAAAGAATCAATGCAGCTTTGAATAAATGAGTCCTATAGAGATAGTTCTTTGAAGATTTGTGTGGTATACATGGGTCAGATTGCATCGCCATCAAAAATTCCCTTGTCTCGCCAAGTCATAGATAAATGGATTGTGTATCAAGTACACATACTCCATATATCGAGTGAATACCCTATTTGAATATTTAGTATGTCACCCAATATGCTTAAAAGGGATATGAAGTATGTGTTTGTTTTGAATATCATGCGTTTGTTTTGTGCTTTGGTTTTAAAATTGAATATGTTAGTGCATACTTAGCCTGTTTGCTTTAATTCGCTAAATCTGGGAGGATACATCTCCTGGATGTACAAGAACACAAGCATAAGTATATGTATTCATTGCATGTTCAAGTCTCATGTTTGAAGTATCCTATGTATACCCGTGGTATGTGAATCAAGGCTTATACATATGGGAACAAAATATCTCATGGGTTGGGCTTATTCCTTTTCTCTATTTAAAATCTGAAATACCCACGCTTGGGGCCTATTTGTTGCCTCTAGACTTTTCCTTCCATGGCCCAAAGTATGAGTTGGTTTGCTTTTTCATATTTTATCATGTTGTGGCCTTGCTAAATCGGGTGAACAGTAAAAACAAACTAAAACATAAGTGTTATAAATTTGCCCCAATACTTGTCCATTATTTGAGAAGTATTTTTTTTAGAGCATATACTAATCCTTATCTTCTTTTATTTTTACATGGCACGACCGAGCAAAATAAAGAGTTTCACTGAAACTCATCTTGAGCTACTTCAAAAGAAGGCCCACATTTATGTGCACTCATCTAGCATAGGAATTTCAAACCGCGGCGAAAGGATATCGCCATTCTTCGAGTTACCATTGATAATTCATATCCTTCCCTATTCATTTGTTGTAATTAATTGTCTAACGCTACATTAATTATTAGAACACTTAGAATAATTGAATCTTGAATCAATAAATTAGCGAGTAGTTGGATACTAGAAATTTGCTTCCCTTTAAGTTGATTATTTTAGGATTGCCACGCATGACTAAACTTGTCAAATGATCACCGCTTTTGCACTAGGCCACATAAATCAAATTTTCAAGTAAGTGCATACCTTTAGCTTATAAATTAGTTTCAAGGCCACTTATTTATAAACAAAAGTAAATGAACACTTTTAAACTCATCATGTAGCACAAGTCCTTTAAATCCTTTATAAAATGCATGCATCTATGATAAATCAATTTTATGCCATCTTTATAAATAATATAAATACCTTTAGCACCTTAGCATCTTTAGCATTTTAAACACTCCTTTAACCTTCTTTTAACATTTTAGCAATTCTTTTAAAAACATCTTAGCTTTTTATTATTTTCTAACCCTTTTTATTAAGCAGCAGGAGTTAAGAAAAGAAACGTCGCGGCCGAAATAGGGCGAAATAGCATCTTGCACCTTTAGCACCTTTTAAGCTTTCAAGCATTTTTAACACTTTTAGCATCTTCCTTAAAACTTAGCATTCCTGTTAGTATTTTAGCATTTTAATATTCTAGCACTTTTGCACTTTTAGCCTTTTTAACCTTTTAAACATTTTAACATTTTTGCATTTTGTTAAGCAGGAAGAGCTTTTACTTTGCATTGTTTAAAACATAATAATTACCCTAGGTTTGGCAGGACAACCGCAAGTTAGCGGATCTTAGAGGGTGCCTAACCCCTTCCCTCTAGATTAATAAAGAACTCTTACCCAGAATCTCTTTAAGTTTAGCAGACCCTTAAAATGGAGTTAATGTTTTACTTTAAACTAGTTAAACATTTAGGTGTCCTAATTCACCCAATTAATTAGGTGGCGACTCCGCGAACCCTTAGCATTCTAGCAACCCTTAGCACTTTAACCTCTTTCGCACTTTTATCCCCTTTTTACAATTTTAGCATTCTTTTAAATATTTTAGCACTTTTATTTCTAACACCTTTCATTTAGCAGGATTCGTTAGAAAATGCCGCGGCCGAAAAAGGGCGCGACAGAAATGGCGACTCCGCTGGGGAGGATGATAAATTTTCTAAAAAAATGCAACAAACGATGTTAGCATAAAACACATAATTTGCAGGTATGTAGCAGACACATAGCACATTCAAACGTTTCCTAACATGCAGGGGGACCTCTTTATGCCAGAGGTAAGCCTAAACGTCACTTATGCGAGATTATGACGGATTTGTCCAAGTCGTCCAACTATAATGCCTTTGTTGGAAATGGCGACCAAATGACGGTGCACTTTTCCCAATTTCAGCATGTCATGATTGGGTTTGGATTTGTCTGTCAATGTCACGCTACACATAATATGCTGGTTGGTCGTTGGGTTGAGAAACCCGTCGACAAGTTTGGTGTCTTCCTAATTGTGGTGTCGATGCCAAGGACCGACCCACCTAAGGTAAATGCATGCATGCCCTAAAATAAGGGTGGTATAGCTCTATCTTAAGTTTGCTAAGATTTGGCTTTCCTAGACGCAAGGTTCCCGAGCGGACAACTCGAGTGAGAAGGCTACGCGGCCACCGGTTAGACCGGGCACTCCACGTATATTACCGACTCTCCTAAATTTGGATTTTGAAGAAAGAATTTTGCTGATGCACCCAGCGCACCTCGCATGTAGTGTGTGATTGTGTGAATTTTCCAGAGTGGAAGAAATATGAGCGGAATGCCAGTTTAAGGAAAGCAGTAAAGCAGGTAGCAATTTAAAATAAACCAAACAAAATACAGCACACAAAAATTAAATGCAAAAGTAATTGCCAAATAATTATCCTAGGTTTGTTGTGGTTAAGAACCTAAAATCCCCAGTGAAGTCGCCAATTCTAAATAATTGTTAGGGCTATTTCCCGCCCCATCTTCCAGCATCAATGTGTATTTGAGCATGTCGGTACCATCTCTTTAGCTTCACTGTGCTACAACATTACTGCCATTATGAAGCATTTCCACTAAACATCAGGAATACGAATCTATACTTATCTTGGCCAAATAGTTAGGCATGTCAAAATAGCCTTCCTAGTAGTGGTTCATCACTCTTATTAGTTCAACAAAGCTGACTCAGAATTTACTCTCTGTTTAAAGAAATTGATCATGTTAATATGCTTTCAAGCTACATTGTATGCCATGTCAATCTATTGTGCAGCCTAAATGACGTTTGTATCAAATGCCCTGCATTAATTTAAATCCCCCTTCTGTTGCATGCCGTCTCGATTTATAGTCATATAATATGGTAAGTGAAAGGCATGGCGTATGACTTGAACACAGATCTTTGCTTAACAAATTATGGCCCTATCTAGATTGCCTGTTAGGAATGTATATGTTTGTCTCACTTGGATTTCTAAACTAGTACATCAAGAAAATCTCTTAGGCCATAGGAATAGCCGTCGCTACTGGTTCTGTTAGCACAGTCCCGGTGGTGCTTGTGGTTGCTGCCTACTGTTTGTTTGGACAAACGCATGATATTCAAAACAAACACATACTTCATATCCCTTTTAAGCATATTGGGTGACATACTAAATATTCAAATAGGGTATTCACTCGATATATGGAGTATGTGTACTTGATACACAATCCATTTATCTATGACTTCAGAAACTGAGACAAGGGAATTTTTCAGTAAACTGATGCAATACAGCCCATGTATACCACACAAATCTTCAAAGAACTATCTCTATAGGACTCATTTATTCAAACTGCATTGATTCTTTTAAAACAAACATGTGAACAAATGAGATGAATTAGAGCAAGTAGTCAAAGGCTATCAGCACTTCTAATTAACATGAAATTCATAGACAAGCATTTTAGGACCGTAAGCAGACACGTGCTGCTTCGACGGTTAAGCGATCGGACAGAGTCCCAGGTCAAACCAGTGGCTATGCAAAGATGTATTAAGTAAAACAAGTCATGACTACTATGGTAGAATTATTCTTTAGCATATACGCCTTCATGGCGATTCCATGTTCACATAATCGACTTAATGCATATACCAATAATAGCTCAAACTTGTCATGTTTAGACACCGCAATTTCAACATAGCCCAAAAACATTAACACAAGTCAGAAAAGAGTAGTACAACTTCATATTAGGCTTAGTGCAGTAACATGTACATTTCTTAAAACAAATAGAGATCGAATCTATTTGCTAGTGTATAATAAAATGTCGACATCGGGACGCTTTGATTTTTCGGCCACTTTATCTACCGCCCAAGATTTTCGCACTCAAGATCGAGACAAAATTGGCTATGAGTCAACGTCTTTGTCCGAAGATTCTTCCATCATCTCCATACAAAGAGGGACATCTGTTGACACCCAATTTTGACCCTCCCGTCCAGCCATTAACTATAAAATTACACTAATTTTGTAAAATAATTTTTTAGGATTTTTTTTAATAAAATACAACAATAAAACATAAATACAGGCATTAAGAATTAATTTAATAATGACATCCCGTCTTACGTAGAGTTTTAAGCACTTAGAGTCTCGCGCCCGCATTAATTAACTTTAAGCTTTGTCGTAATTCTTAAATAATTAATAAATGCATAAAATAAATAATTTAGCGATAACGTCATGTCAGGTAGCATAGCCGCATTTATTGGTAATCATTTGTAACTTTAAAATCAATTTTAATCTAATACATGCATTTAATAGCACCGCATTTGTAAAAAGCTTTAAACAATTCTTAAATATCATACTTGCATATTAGCATTTAAATAATTTAATCTAAACTCAATTCAATTTTAATTTAACTTCGCAATAATGCATAATAATAAGTTTTTTTAATAGCGCCGCATTTTTAAAATATTAAGCACTAATTAAATAGCACGCCCACATTTATTTTAGATAATTTAATCACAATTAATTAATTAATTTACCACTAATTAAAAGCCTAAAACTAATAATATTAACTCCTAAACTAATAACACTAATAACCCACCTAATAACTACCCTAGGTTTGGCAGGACAACCGCAAGTTAGCGGATCTTAGAGGGTGCCTAACCCCTTCCCTCTAGATTAATAAAGAACCCTTACCCAGAATCTCATTAAGTTTAGCAGACCATTAAAATGGAGTTAATGTTTTTCTTTAAACTAGTTAAACATTTAGGTGTCCTAATTCACCCCAATTAATTAGGTGGCGACTCCGCGAACCCTTTAGCATTCTTCTTTTCTTTTAGCACCCTTTTAACTTTAGCCCTTTTTGCACCTTTACCCCTTTTAGCGCTCTTTTGCACTTTTATCCTCTTTTGCAACTTTAGCACCTTTTGCAATTTTAGCATCCTTTTAAACATTTTTCTAACCTTCTTAATAGCGTTTTATTATTTATTTTTTAACAACATTTGCAGTTTTTAGCAGGGCTCGCTATTTTATTTTAGAATGCCGCGGTCGAAAAAGGGCGCGACAGAAATGGCGACTCTGCTGGGGAGTTTTGTTCTTAACCACAACAGACCTAGGGTTATTATTTGGCATTACTTTTGCATTTAATTCTGTGTGCTGTATTTTGTTTTGTTTATTTTAATTGCTACATGCTTTACTGCTTTCCTTAAACTGGCATTCCGCTCATATTTCTTCCATTCTGGAAAAATCACACTATCACTCACTCACGCGCTGGTGTGCTTCGCGCACCCGCAAATTTCTTCAAATACCCAAATTTTAAGAGAGTTGGCGCCTGCGCGGAGTTAGATCGGTTCGTCTGATCAGCCGCGTAGCCTTCTCACTCGAGTTGTCCGCTCGGGAACCTTGCGTCTAGAAAAGCCAAATCTTAGAAACTTAAGATAGAGCTATACCACCCTTATTTTAGGGCATGCATGCATTTACCTTAGGTGGGTCGGTCCTTGGCATCGACACCACAATTAAGAAGACACCAAATTGGCCGACGGGTTATTATAACCCCACGCCCAAAAGCATATTATGTGTTGCATAGTCATGATAAACAAAACCAAGCCCGAAGTTGAAATGCCTAAGTTGGAAAATGTATACTCATCTTTATTTGTTTTTTAGATGGAACCTATCCCTCAGATCAGAATGATGAATGGGGTTCCGAGCAAATTGAGGACATGGTGGTCAAAATTCGACTTGGGTAGTCAAATGGCAATCAGAAGAAGGTTGGGATGCCTTACCTCGTTAATCGACATCTCCCCCGATCAGCATTTGGTCAGAGCATTGATACAATTTTGGGATCCAGATCGAGTCACCTTCAAATTCAGGGATTTCGAAATAACCCCCACCTTGGAAGAAGTCAGCTATTTTACCGCTTTAGCATATCACGACAGGAAACCAGTTATTCCACATGGCCAGTCAGGGAAAAAGCTCCTCCGGTATCTGGGCTTGAAGAATACCAGAGAATTGCGTTGCTTTGAAAATAATTGGGTTTCTCTAGACTACTTGTACGAGAGATATGGTTGCCGAGACGGATATAAATTGTTTAAGAATGAGTTTTGCTGCACTGCAGACCATTGGAGAGTTAGACGTCCTATTGCATTTGCTATGGCTTTCCTAGGGGTTCTTTTATTTCCGCTCGAGCACGGAAGGATCAGCACATGCATATGTTCGGTGGTTAGAGCAGTGTTTGATGACGTTGGTGGCAAACAACTCACTCTGACGCCCATGATCTCGCGTAACTATTTAGAGCGTTGAACAGTGCGCAAGGGTGAATCGAGCTTCTTTGAGCGCAGAATCTCATTTTGCGATGTGGGCAATAGAACATTTTTATCGCTCAAACATGACCGATGTATGCCACAACATGGACAACAAGATCTCCACTTTTATGAAAGAACGGCGTTATGTGTCACCACGGCATGCAGGATCGGGTACAAGTACTTAGCATCCCGCAAAGAGCCAAGTTCAGCTGAAGTATCCATTGCTTCACATGGTCAAAAGCGGCCTACTGAGACCTGGGGATTGTATTATATCGACTTATAGGTCTAAAGGGACTACAACCATATGCTCCACTACGCTGCATCTCAGCTTTGGCCATACACAAGTAATCCCTCTCGTAGGCGATACGCAGAGCCTCCGAAATTCAGTTCGACCAGAATTCATCGCTCGGCCAAGCGCATCCTTTATGAATGGCATCATATTGACCAAATGGAAATCGGGAAGGACCAGGCAGGGGTCTCCCCAGAGTATCAAGCATGGTTTCTAGATCGCATGGAATATAGTCCAGAAGGGGAGCAAGGCGTTGAAGACATTGCTGCAAGGGACAGAATGAAAGACAATCGACTCGCGAGAGGTCATCACCCCGCATACGTGGACCCTAATGCACGATGCAGTACAATACTTGGAACAGGCGGGAGCTATACCAAAGAAAACCTAAGCTTCACCATCACATCGACGACATAGTTATTTAGTTTGAGATTTTTATTGTTTTTATTATAAAGTGTCATTTCAATTAAACTTTATTTCCAATAAAGGCATTTCGATACAATGGCTTGGGTACATCTAACATGACTTTGCATGTATGACGCTTAGGCCTACCGCATAATAGAGGTCCCCCTTGCATATTAGGAAACGTATGGATGTGTTGTGTGCAATATATCTGCTACATAATTGCAAATTATGTTCTTATGCTAACGCTGTTTGTTGCATTTTTAGAAAGATTTATCATCTTCCCCAAAGGTCGGTTCGGATTTGACTCAACAATGCCTGAGCATCCACACTTCACCGCATCCAAGGCAAGAAATGACGATATGATCGCCTGGGCGCCCGAGCCGAATGGTTTGGGAATTGTTCTCACAAATAAACGAAACCTCGGAGGGAGGAATATCACCAGTCAGGAAGAATGTATTGCTCAGCTGCTGCAACAGATTGCTGATATGCAGGTTGAGATGGAGAGGCTACGGAATCTGACCAACCTATCCATCAGTTTGAATACCCCTATGCCAGAGCAAAGGGCCACTATCTCGCAGACCACCCTGCATCGACTTCCACCACCACGCCCCCAAAACTCCCACAAAGGCCGCCGCCATCGACCCAATCGCCCGCCTGGCCAATCATCAACCTCACCTTCAAATGATCCTCATCGCCCACGTACTCCGCCTCCGCCTACTCACTTCACCATAATCAGCCCTAATCGCCAAGCCAACCAATGCCCACGCATCATACCCACTACTAGCCCCAGCAAACCATCCAGACAGCTAACTTACACAACAGAAACCCAACCTTTTACCGTCCCCGCGCTTCACCAAGAAGTGGATCATTACGAAGAAATGGAAAGGGAAGTCCGAGCCAAATGGACGATGACGTGGCAGAGATCCACACTGAAGAAGTAGCCGTGGTACGCGATCGGATAAAGGTCACGGCGACTAGATTATGAAGATCTTTGCACGCATCCGGATGTGGAACCGCCAGGGATATAAGGTGCCAAGTTCGATTTATTTGATGGGAAGGAAATCTCGCGCACACTTGAGATCATATCACAAGTTAATCGGTAGGGAAGAACCCAGCGGTCATCATGAAGTTGTTCATTCGGAGCTTAACCGGCGAGGCAATAGATTGGTACACTAGCCAGGATCCGCGTAAATGGCATAGTTGGAATGCATCGCCCAAGACTTTGTGGAGCGGTTCGATTCAACACGTAAACCGCGATGTGTTCTATCTAATGAAGTTGGAAAAGAAATCTACGAGACTTTCGCGAGTACGCCATGAGTGGCGTTCAGAGGCAAAGAAGGTACAACCACCCATGGTGAGAGTGAGATGACCACATTATTTGTACAATCTTTGAAGGATGCAACCTACTATGAGCGGATGATAAGCGCCATCGGGCGGAATTTCGGAAGTTATTAGAATGGGCGACTTCAGGTTAAGGTATTAAAACCGGTAGGATTACAACCGGGCAGCATTACAGGCAACTAATAAGGCGATTCAGTCAGGGACACTCGGGAGTACTTCACAGAGGAAGAAAGAGACAGTTTCCCCTTCCATGTTTGTACACGAACGCAAACCCGAAGCATTCATAACATACCAAAACCCATCATACTACCACAACTACCACACACAGCCTATATACAACACTTCACAAGCACCCGTTTATCCTGCCCCGCATAGATCCACCCATCAAGCCCGCCAACAGAATAGAGCACCCAATGCACCCAGAGCAAATAAGAATTCTGAAGGAAAACCACCCAAAGTTCGTGACTCCACTCACCGAACCCATACCTCAAATATATGAAAGGTCATGAGCCGCAGCCTAATCCAACCGATTCCTGAAGGATCCCGACCCTATCCCAAGATGGTATGATGAGAACAAGCGTTGCGCAGATCACCCAATAGCCCGTGACATGACACCGGCGTTGCCACTCCTCAGTGACGTAATCGAGGCACCGATCGCAGGCGGGTAATTCAACAAAGGATCCCGCCCCAAATGTGCATGATAACCCCTTGCCAAACCACGCCACGCCAATGTGCACCGATAACCTTAGATGAGGAATACACTCGCTTATGCCCATTCCGCCTCGAATCGCTATCTATCCGAGCACGCACCACGCAGAGGCCGTAAGAGGAGATAGCAGAGTAAGACCGACTCACCATCCACGAAGCAGAGCATGAAGGCATATTGATTGGATTTGCAACCCTGTCTTGGTCCGCCTAGAGCCTGGATAGGAAAAACAATTTATTTTAGCAGAATAATTTATAAACTCATTTTTAAGCTTTAATAATGTTTTCTTTCGCTTTGCTTGTAATGAACTACGTTTGACCTGATTCCTTAAAGGATACGTAGCGCCGCCTCGCCGGTCCCACATCTAGAATTTTTAATTTCACCCAATATTCGCTTGTAATGAACTACGTTCGACCGATTCCCTCGTAGGGATACGAGCGCCTAAATCGCTTCCACACCATTAGGAAACTTTCCCTTTGCTTGGAAAACGACAAGAATACACATAGCCTATAAGCAACTACATTGAGACCCATTTTAGGCCAAACCCCCTTTTCAAAACTGGGACAGACAGGGGTTGCAAGTCCAAACAAGCCAGGCACGCAGATATCAAGGAACAAGGCAGCAAAGTCAAATATGAATCGACCCCCCCCAAAACTCACAAATTTTTCTTTGAGCGCAGGTCTTTTCATACTAACAAAAGCAGAAAGTGCAATAGCCGAAATGGAAAATACGGCGAAAGGTTTCTTCAGATAGCGTATAAAGAAAAGCAACAAAGGCAGAGGATGACAACAATCCAAAGTCCGTGATCGTAAGCGAAGCAGCAGAAGGGCATCAACAATCAAGAATCAAAGTTCGTAGTTCCGCAACAAAACCTAGCGCATCAACTAGGCACAAAGTCAAATTGGCAACCAATGCATCACACCCAACAGAGGCATCATGGCAATTCGCCGCAAAGATTTAGCATGTCCACGCAAGGACGACATCTCGATTCATCCGCGAGCAGGACAACATCTCTACCCATAAAAATTGCACTTCTCAGATGTTTACCATTTCATTTAAACAGTATACACTAATGTTTTCTCAAGCTTGCAGAGCACCTATCCTACAGAGCAAAGAAGAACACGCCCGCATAACGACGTAATCGCAAGTCCATGCAACGACGCCAAAGAAGAACACGCCCGCATAACGACATAATCGAAGTCCATGCAACGACGCCAAGAAGAACACGCCCGCATAACGACGTAATCGCAAGTCCACGCAACGACGCCAAAGAACAACACGCCCGCATAACGACGTAATCAAGAAGTCCATGCAACGACGCCAGCAAGAACACGCCCGCATAACGACGAATCAAGAAGTCCATGCAACGACACCAGCAGAAGAACACGCCCGCATAACGACGTAATCGCAAGTCCATGCAACGACGCCAAGAAGAACACGCCCGCATAACGACGAATCAAGAAGTCCATGCAACGACGCCAAAGAAGAATACGCCCGTGCAACGACGTAATCAAGAAGTCCATGCAACGACGCCAAGAAGAACACGCCCAAACAACGACGTAATCAAGAAGTCCATGCAACGACGCCAAGAAGAATACGCCCGCATAACGACGTTATCAAGACAAAGAAGTCTACGCAACGACGCCAAAGAAGAACATCGCCTAAGCCGACGCTTATCAAGACAACAAGTCCGGAACGACGCCATCATCAAGATATCACGCAGGACGATTTCTATACTCCCAAATTACATTTCTACGCATGCTTTATTATTCGTCTTAGCGCATGCACTAACTCTTTCGAGCTTTAGTCTACAGGACAATTGCGGAATGACAACGATCCGCATTCACAATCGCAACACGCCCTGCGTAAGGACGAAAATCACAAAGATTCGCAAGAATCGCATCAACACAACAGCATCGCTTTACAGATAATCTCTTCTATTCACGCTACATTGTTTTTAAAATTATTTTGCCTTAGCGCTTATGCACTAACCGCTTGTTCAAGTCTTAGCATGCAGCAGCAGGAGCACAACGTGGATTTTCTTACAATAACCGGCAATTCGCCGGGCCAACCTTCCCAACGATCGCGTATGCGACCTGCCGCTTGGCCCACTCGCCCACATCACCATAGAACCCAGACCACAAGCCATAGCAAGACACCCTGTGTTCAAGCCGCTTATTTTCTTTTACTTTTTAGACCATAACCCAAAGGTCATCATAACTCGACATCGACATTTTTAAGCCCGCATTAGCCCGCTCGTGTTTTGACCATGGTAGCCCAAAGGTCGCCATAACTCGACATCGACATTTTTAAGCCCGCATTAGCTCGCTTGGTGTTTCGATTGACCATGGTAGCCCAAAGGTCGCCATAACTCTAAGATCGACGCTTTTTGTTTTCGCCACTTTATCTACCGCCTAACATTTCGCACTGAAGATCGAGACAAAATTGGCTATGAGTCAACGTCTTTGTCCGAAGATTCTTCCATCATCTCCATACAAAGAGGGACATCTGTTGACACCCAATTTTGACCCTCCCGTCCAGCCATTAACTATAAAATTACACTAATTTTGTAAAAATAATTTTTTAGGATTTCTATAATAAAATACAACAATAAAACATTAAATACAGGCATAAATAATTAATTTAATAATGGCATCGCGTCTTACGTAAAGTCTTAAGCATTTAGAGTTCCGCACCCGCATTAATTAACTTTAAGCTTTGTCGTAATTCTTAAATAATTAATAAATGCATAAAATAAATAATTTAGCATAGCCGCATTAATTAGTAATCATTTGTAATTTAAAATCAATTTTAATCTAATACATGCATTTAATAGCGTCGCATTTATAAAAAAGCTTTAAACAATTCGTAAAAATCATATTTGCATTAGCATTTAGATAATTCAATCTAAGCTCATTTTAATTTAACTCCGCAATAATGCATAACAATAAGATTTTAAATAATAGCGTCGCATTCTAAAGCATTAAGCATTAATTAAACAACACGCCCGCATTTATTATCGTAATAGTTTTATAACTCGAAATTAGACTAATTTAGCACCTAAATAATTAGACTAATTTAGCACCTAAATAATTAGACTAATTTAGCACCTAGATAATTTTAAAGCACCTAAATATTTTAATCACAATTAATTAATTACTTTGTCACTAATTAAAAGCCTAAAACTATTAATTAAATACTAATTAATAACTAACTAACCTAACATTAAAACCACACTTTAAAATCGCCCAGCCCACACCTTAATTCCCTAAACCTGCACAAATTTCACTTTGCCCAAATTTCAAATCCCTAACCCGCGTGGCCCAAACCCGCGACCCGCGACCCGCTACCCGCCCATCTGCCCTTTATTTTCACCATGTTCCTCAGCCCCTAAAACAAAACAGAACAAAGCCTCGCTTCGAAGAACCCTAGAAATTTCAAACCGCCGCCAGCACCTCGCCCATCACCCAGCCGAGATTCTCGCCTGAGAATCCGGCGTAATCAAGCTTCCCTTTACCCACACGCACCCCAGCCAGTTTCCTTACCATATTCATCACCCAAATCCCTAAAATCGCACCAAAATCTTTTCGGAACTGAACCAAATCGCATACCAATCAAGCACAAGTATCAGCCTTATTTATTTACCTAATTTGGAACCCAAATGGGGGCTATATAAGAACATGCAAAGGCAATCGAAAGGGGGACACCGATAGCATCGAAACAGAGAATCGACAGAGTATCGAGAGGGGGGGTTGAGTAGCAAGAATCGACAGAGTATCGAGAGTTAGGGTCCAGCACTTAGACCATTAGCACCAATAGAAAGTTCAGACCCCTTCTTTCAATTCCAACAAACAAACCAGTCGACCTGTCATTCGCGTCGCAAAGCCCAAAACCCGTCGATTGGACCGACACTTGATACGCTGCCTCGGTTCGCTGTCCGGAGAAGGTAAACTCGTCGCCTTCCCAACTTTCTGATTAATTTGCATTTTTATGGTTTGTATGATGTTTGCCACTTATGTCGGTATAAAATATGTGTGTTAAACTAATATGAAACATGTTTGGGGGATTCATGAATGATGTGATGTTCTTTAAATTATATTTGCCAATGTTATAATGTTAATCCCCCGACATTTTATTATACACTAGCAAATAGATTCAGTCTCTACGCTGTTTTAAGAAATGTACATGTTACTCTGCACTAAGCCTAATATGAAGTTGTACTACTCTTTTACAGCTTGTGTTAATGTTTTTTGGGCTATGTTGAAATCATGTGTCCTAAACATGACAAGTTTGAGCTATTATTGGTATATGCATTAAGTCAATTATGTGAACATGGAATCGCCATGAAGACTGTATGCGCCAAAGAATAATTCTACCATAGTAGTCCGCGACTTGTTTTACTTAATACATGCTGCATAGCCACTGGTTTGACTTCCACGACTGTCCGATCGCTTAACCGCCCAAGAACAGCACATGTCTCTGCTTCCGGTCCTAAAATGCTTGTCTATGAATTTCATGTTAATTAGAAGTCGATAGCTCGTGACTACTTGTTTCTAATTCATCTCATTTGTTCACATGTTTGTTTTAAAAGAATCAATGCGCTTTGAATAAATGAGTCCTATAGAGATAGTTCTTTGAAGATTTGTGTGGTATACATGGGTCAGATTGCATCGCCATCAAAATTCCTTGTCTCGCTTCAAGTCATAGATAAATGGATTGTGTATCAAGTACACATACCCATATATCGAGTGAATACCCTATTTGAATATTTAGTATGTCACCCAATATGCTTAAAAGGGATATGAAGTATGTGTTTGTTTTGAATATCATGCGTTTGTTTTGTGCTTTGGTTTTAAAATTGAATATGTTAGTGCATACTTAGCCTGCTTGCTTTAATTCGCTAAACTGAGGATACATCTCCGATGTACAAGAACACAAGCATAAGTATATGTATTCATCGCATGTTCAAGTCTCATGTTTGAAGTATCCTATGATACCCGTGGTATGTGAATCAAGGCTTATACATACGGGAACAAAATATCTCATGGGTTGGGCTTATTCCTTTCTCTATTTAAAATCAAATACCCACGCTTTGGGGCCTATTTGTTGTTGCCTTCTAGACTTTTCCTTCCATGGCCCAAAGTATGAGTTGGTTTGCTTTTTCATATTTTATCATGTCAGGCCTTGCTAAATCGGGTGAACAGTAAAAACAAACTAAAACATAAGTGTTATAAATTTGCCCCAATACTTGTCCATTATTTGAGAAGTATTTTTTTTAGAGCATATACTAATCCTTATCTTCTTTTATTTTTACATGGCACGCACCGGAGCAAAATAAAGAGTTTCACGGCGAAACTCATCTTGAGCTACTTCAAAAGAAGGCCCACATTTATGTGCACTCATCTAGCATAGGAATTTCCAAACCGCGGCGAAAGGATATCGCCATTCTTCGAGTTACCATTGATAATTCATATCCTTCCCTATTCATTTGTTGTAATTAATTGTCTAACGCTACATTAATTATTAGAACACTTAGAATAATTGAATCTTGAATCAATAAATTAGCGAGTAGTTGGATACTAGAAATTTGCTTCCCTTTAAGTTGATTATTTTAGGATTGCCACGCATGACTAAACTTGTCAAATGATCACCGTCTTTTGCACTAGGCCACATAAATCAAATTTTCAAGTAAGTGCATACCTTTAGCTTATAAATTAGTTTCGCGTCACTTATTTATAAACAAAAGTAAATGAACACTTTTAAACTCATCATGTAGCACAAGTCCTTTAAATCCTTTATAAAATGCATGCATCTATGATAAATCAATTTTATGCCATCTTTATAAATAATATAAATACCTTTAGCACCTTAGCATCTTTAGCATTTTAAACACTCCTTTAACCTTCTTTTAACATTTTAGCAATTCTTTTAAAAACATCTTAGCTTTTTATTATTTTCTAACCCTTTATTAAGCAGCAGGAGTTAAGAAAAGAAACGTCGCGGCCGAAATAGGGCGAAATAGCATCTTGCACCTTTAGCACCTTTTAAGCTTTCAAGCATTTTTAACACTTTTAGCATCTTCCTTAAAACTTAGCATTCCTGTTAGTATTTTAGCATTTTAATATTCTAGCACTTTTGCACTTTTAGCCTTTTTAACCTTTTAAACATTTTAACATTTTTGCATTTTGTTAAGCAGGAAGAGCTTTTACTTTGCATTGTTTAAAACATAATAATTACCCTAGGTTTGGCAGGACAACCGCAAGTTAGCGGATCTTAGAGGGTGCCTAACCCCTTCCCTCTAGATTAATAAAGAACTCTTACCCAGAATCTCTTTAAGTTTAGCAGACCCTTAAAATGGAGTTAATGTTTTACTTTAAACTAGTTAAACATTTAGGTGTCCTAATTCACCCAATTAATTAGGTGGCGACTCCGCGAACCCTTAGCATTCTAGCAACCCTTAGCACTTTAACCTCTTTCGCACTTTTATCCCCTTTTTACAATTTTAGCATTCTTTTAAATATTTTAGCACTTTTATTTCTAACACCTTTCATTTAGCAGGATTCGTTAGAAAATGCCGCGGCCGAAAAAGGGCGCGACAAGAACGTCGTTCTGACCGGAAGAAAATGGGCTGATTTCGTCAGCCTGTCGACAATCACCCAAATGGAATCATGCTTCCTCTGAGTGGTAGGTAGTCCTATAATAAAATCCATATTTATCACCTCCCACTTCCAAGTTGGAATATCAATAGCCTGCAACAGCCCACCGGGCTTCTGGTGCTTAATCTTAACCTGCTGACAATTCGGGCACTGTGCCACGAACTCCGCAACGTCCCTCTTTAGGCCATCCCACCAATACACGAATCTGAGGTCATGATACATCTTAGTCGACCCCGGATGAATAGAATAACGAGCACTGTGTGCCTCCCTGCACTGGCCGACGGTCCTCGCTACATCGAACACACAACCGCCTCGAATCTTAGCACCCATCGCGCTACTCAAATAGACTCTTCTCCTTCGGAGAGCCGCATCTCTGCACCTTACCAAAATCGGATCCTCATATTGTCGCTTCACCTCCTCGACGATGGAAGACTTGATAACCTCTCGAACCCGAATTCGTCACTAATGTAATCAACCAAACGAACCCCAAGGCTCGCTAATGATGTATCTCTGACCATATCCTCTTTTTCTGGTCAACATCGCATGCACTACCCATCGACCGCGACTGGCGGCATCCGCAACTACATCGCCTTCCGCGGTGGTGCGAATATCAACATCGTAATCCTTAAGTAGCTCCAACCACCGCCTCGCCGCAAGTTCAGCCTCCTCCGTCAAGATGTACCGAGACTTCGTGGTCTGTGTAAATGTCCACATGTACACCATATAAATAATTTCTCCAGATCTTCAAGGCATGAATCACTGCTGCCAACTCCAAGTCATGTGTGGGATAGTTCTTCTCATGCTTTCTAAGCTGTCGAGATACATAAGCTATAACCTTGCCGTGTCGCATCAAAGACGCACTCAAGCCCGGCACACACGCGCCACAATAAAACCACATATCCATCTAAGCCCTCCGAAGAGTAAGAATCGCTGCCAACTTCTCCTTTAGCAACTGGAAATTTTCCTCACAAGTATCCGTCCACCGGAACATAGCTGCCTTCTGAGTCAGCTTAGTCAAAGGTGCTGAAATAGAAGCAAACTTTTCTACAAACCTCCGATAATAGCCTGCAAGGCCCAAAATCGCGCACTCCGCTGGTAGCTGGTCCGCCAAGTCTTCGATCGCGATCTTCGCCAGATCAACCCGAATACCATCGACCCCGATAACATGTCCTAAGAAAGCCACTGACGCCAACCAGAACTCGCACTTCGAGAACTTGGCATACAACTGCCGGTCTTGGAGGACTCCCAAAACCGTCCTCAAATGATTTGTATGCTCCTGCTCTGTGCGCGAATGCACCAAGATATCATCAATAAACACTATAACGAACATATCCAAGAATGGCCTGAACACCCTATTCATCAAATCCATGAATACTGCTGGGGCGTTGGTCAGCCCGAAAGACATCACCCTGAACTCATAGTGCCCATACCGGTCCCGAATGCCGCTTGGGATATCTATCTCTCTAACTCGCACTGATGATAACTGCATCGCAGTCTATCTTGGAAAAACACTTTGCACCCTGCAACTGGTCAAACAAATCGTCAATCATGGGGAGGGGATACCTGTTCTTGATAGTTACCTTGTTCAGCTGCCTGCAATCAATACACATACGCAACGTCCCATCCTTCTTCTTTACAAATAACACTGGCGCCCCCCAAGGAGAAATACTTGGCCTAATAAAGCCTTTCTCCAAAGAAATCTTTCACCGGTCCTTCAATTCCTCAACTCGGCAAAGTGCCATCCTGTATGGGAATAGATATCGGCCGAGTATCCGCGCCAAATCGATGCAAAACTCAATCTCCTCTCGGGAGGATACCCAAGCTCGTCTGGGAATACGCCTGAAACTCTCTAACAACCGAATCGATCAAGGTCCGGATCTCACCTCGTGATCGAATACCCGAACAAAATGGTAAATATACCCCTTCCATACCATCTTTCTAGCCTTGAGGTAAGAAATAAACCTACCTGCCGATGCAAGATTCCTTCCACTCGATAACCGGCCACCAGAAACCGAACCGAACTAACCTCTCTCGCACCCACGTTGGCATAGCAAGACGCTAGTCAATCCATACCCATAATCACATCGGTCTCATATCCAACTCTATCAAGTCACCAGAGTCCGACGACCATCTATAGTCACCGGGCAAGCCTTATATACCCGCCGCCTACCATCAAGCACTCACGCGTAGCCACCTCAAAAGATTCTATGGACTCTGCTCTATCCTATTCTACCAAAGAATATGAGGAGATATATAGGACAAGGTAGAACTCGATCTATCAAAGCATATACATCACAAAGAAGAAACCAATAATGTACCGTGACGACATCGGTGACGCCTCCGGTCCCGACGATCGACATAGCATAGATGCGTTCGAGGATCGGCCGAACTAGAACCCCGCCACGACTCGCCGCGCTCGGCCCGTGAACACCTCGCCCGGCGCATAACAATCAAGATGAAGACCCAAAGAATCGAATCGGCCGAGCCATAGCATTTCCGCCGCCTGGTCGGACAATCTCTTCAAATGGCTCGCCGCCACAAGAGTAATAAGCTCTCGGAGGAACATGACACCCCATAATGGCAATCACCACATCGACCACACCGAGGCATAGGTGGCCTCATCTCGACCGAACTCGTCCTTCCGAAACCCAAGCCTCGAACCCCGCCCCGCCTCAATACTCAGACGCCCCAAGATGGTGGAGGAGCGCCTGACCGGCCGCAGTAAATATGGTTCGCCGGGTTGTCTACCCTAAAACTACCAGAGGACCGCTGTCCCGCCTCTTCTCGCGATACATGTCGATCCGCTGCCCTCGCTCTCATACCAGTGCATATGCTCGCATGCGGCAATGTCCATGCTCGGCCAAGAGCTACTCCTGCAACTCTCGCCAAGTGATCATCGAGTCTCGTGACATACCGGTGCACTCGCCCTCCATTTATGCTACCAAAGCGGCACATACCGAGC
Source organism: Przewalskia tangutica (assembly GCA_029844215.1). NCBI lineage: Eukaryota > Viridiplantae > Streptophyta > Magnoliopsida > Solanales > Solanaceae > Przewalskia > Przewalskia tangutica. The sequence goes on along the minus strand of CM056727.1, from coordinate 46,280,148 downwards.
CAATGAGTCAAACTCACATTGTACTCCCGAACCGCCCACCCACTTCGCCTCGGTGTCAAAAATCTATCGCCCGAGCCCTCTCATCTCGCGAGGCAAGAAATGGCCAAGTAACGCCTCGAGAACTCGTCCCAAATACCGGAAGCGCATGCTCCCCGGGACGCTTCCATGAATCATACTGGCCAATCGCAGTGTCCCGCAGCCGATGCGAACCTAGTACCACCGACTCGGTCTCCGAAGCCCCGATCACCTTCATGATCCGTCAGAATCGCTTGATAAACTCCCGAGATCATCCTCGTGCCTCGACCCATAAAACTCCGGTGGCCGCAACTCAAAAGTCCTTCGCCTCGTTAGCAAGCGGTTGAACTACGGGTACACCGAATCGCCGTTTCACTTATCTCATGTTCGCCACGATCTCGCTAGTAATCGCCATCTCCTTGTAGCCCATATCCTTCGCTCGCCGCTGGATCGAGGCTCGTGTACCGCGGTCTCGTGAGCGCCGCCGCATCATTGGGGTTGGAGACGTTGTAGAACTCGCCGTCCGAAACACCTCATCTGGTAAGTGACTGGGCTCAGGCTCGTAACCCTTGCCCTACTAGTAGTTCTCATCGCTTTGCCCTTCGGGCCGCGGTTGCCTTGCGTGAGGCATAATCGATACATAAAGGAAAACATCGAGGAGGTTCAACCTATAACTCACTTTCTATTGCACGATCTAGAGTGAAAGAATGGAAACCAATCCTAAATATCTCGCAGCCTCTTGATTATAGATGTGCACGCATACACCGATAATCAAGACTTACTAGACACGGCTCATGGACACTTCCCGATGACTAATCGCTCGATACCACTTTTGTCACGACTCAACCTCGGCCGCGATCGTACTTACCGGGTACCGCCGTATATGTCGAGAATAGTAATGAACATATATAACACATAACTTATAAAAAGTGGTAACCATCATCGCCACCGATAAGGTCGCTTCCATAAAACATACATAAACAAGGTATAGTAGTACAACCGGTTCTTATAGCCCAAAACATATATGTGACCACGCACTTAAAGATAATCAACCGTGGACAGGGCCCCGCCATACCCCTGAATGTACAAAATACCTATAGCATCAGGGAATGTCCATACCAATAAACAAGCTTCCGGAGGAATGGAGCTTCTGACACCGGAATATTGATCCTAAGAACGAGGATCCACAATCTGCTTACCCTTACCGCAGATTTAACGCAGCCCCGGAAGTGGGGTCGACACAACGTACCAAGTATGTAAAACTGAAAAATACTGTAGTAATATCATAAGTCAAAATAAGTTGGAGTCATAGATAAAATCAATTTCTTTGCATTGTGCCTTACTAACAATGAGAGTAACAAGTGTAAATCTTATAGCATAAAAATAGGAGGCTCACGATCAAAACAGGGTACCTTGCCCGTAGTATCATTAAGCAATCCTACTCTTGGGACTATTTCACCCGCATGGGTCCTGTGGACCCGCATGAGGTCATCCGCCTCGTCATGGGACTATTTCACCCGCATGTGACTATTTCACCCGCATGGATCCTGTGGACCCGCATGAGTACCATCGCCGCACGCATGAGACTATTTCACCCGCACGGATCCCGTGTCCGATCCGCATGAGTGCAAGCGCCGCACTCGCATCATGGGTAGCAAATCCATGGCATAGATAATAACCCGGGGTTTACCCCGTAATAATACAAATATATAACATAGCTCATCCGGCTATCATACATAACATAAGCACTACCAGCCTATCATATCATACATAAGCACTACCGGCCTATCATATCACAACATAAGCACTACCGGCCTATCATATCATACATAAGCACTACCGGCTTATCGTAACATAAGCAAGTTAAGAAATCCCCTAACTTCTTATTAACATTATTAATATATCCTCTCATTTTAGTATCCTAAGGCACTAACATGTCTTTTAATAGAAAATCCGGGAATTCAACCCAAGTACCATGTACTTCTAACTTTTTAAGAAAAAACTCTTTTTATACAAAGATTCCAAGATACTAATCACCATAGTATCAAGTTACAAGTTCTTTTCAAAACAAGTCACATTTCCTTTTAGAAATATAATAGGCTTCTAAATCAAGTGACTTCATTTCCTTTAAAACCTTAGGCAACCAATGCCTAAAAAATTAATCCACCTTCCATAGTTTCAAATCCTTTACCCGTACTTGTTTTAATTAGAGTAAACCATTCTTTGTGAACCTTTCAAAACTAATATAACCAACTTCCCATAAAGTCATTATATTAGCGTTATTCCTTTGTCAAATACATTTTCCCTAAATCCAAGGGACTTATACTTTTAAAATGAAACAAGTATCATATACTTTAAAACAAGTGAAAGATGTCAAATCTTGTACGTATACCGTACTACATAGGTACAACTACTCATGCTCAAGAGATAGGAAAGCTCTACATACCTCTTTGGTCAATCCACTTGCTAAGTCCAACTACCGCAAGTAATATGTCAACCTATAATAACCATAGTGCGTTGATTAACCTCTAATTTCAATGTAGAAATTCCAAATTCAAGTTACCAATTCCTAAGGAAAATTGGGCAGCATTTCCTTTGTTTCTACTCACTTTGCCACCTTTTTCAAAGGCCGATTTTTAACACTCAAACGCCTCATTAAGGCCCAACATCCAAACCAACACAAAGGGGTTTACATACCTAATCTTGGGTGTGTAAAATTCTGCCCCATAAGTTATAATAATACACTTAACAATTCTAAAGTAGTTTGTAGGCTACAACATGCTCATAATATCTCTTTAGCCAAAACCTTCATACCCAACCCACATTTCTTGCATGCAATGACTCTAATAGCATTATTCACTACCACAAGTACTTTCTTCTTAATATGCAACACTAAAAACTAATAATAGAGGAAGAATCATTACCTTAGAGCTTTAGCCAAATTTATCCAACAATTTGCTAGCTTCTATTCCAAGAACACCACCACAACAACCTTCACAAGCTAGCCACAAGCTTCCTTCTTGCCTTTTACTTTTTCAGATTTTTCCTAAGGCTAGAATACCTCTTGGAGTTTTAGAGAGAAGGAGGAGCTTGAAATAATTTAAGAGAGAAAGAGGAGCTTTTCTAAGAGAGAGATGAAAGATGACCAAGTCTTTAAGACTTGGTCAATTGATGCGCGTAATATGCACACACTTTTAAACGCAAGTGCACGTTATCGTATCAAGTAGTATAGTCTTAGATAAGACCGAATATCGCCCTCAGATTAGGTTCAAGTACCAACTATCTATTTTCTAGTATCTATTTGGTGAATTAATGATTGATTGTTTTGTTTATAACTAAGAATTATTAAAGACAAGTAAATATAAAGAATTACTTCAGATGTGATGAGAATAGGGCTTCTATGTATCCTTACTATCCGCTTATGCTACTTACTAATGCATTACTTATGGTGTTCTTCTTTGGAGAAAGCAGTTTACGAAATCGCTTTATACTCCCGTTAGGTTATATAAACACTCAACCCCAAGATTGTTCCTTACCTAACTTTCACGATAAGTGGTAACTCTATAGGAGGATTAAGAACAAAACCTAGTTGACCGTCACGCACAATGCGCAAAATTAGGTTGTTAAGCCTCTCATCAACGCTTACAAAACTAATTGAGGTATTTTCATCCCCAATTCAAGCTCTGCCTACCCAACTTACAAAGATATTCACAATCCCCTTCTCGTAACTGATTAGAAATCATATAGTGATAACTAGTTGTCAATTAGCTACCAAGAATTCAACTCAATTATTGGATAGATCTCTCAATAAGAAAAATAACCATAAGCATGCATTAATTTATAACATAAGTTTCAAGAAGTTCAACATAGAAAGTCTTATAGGAGAATTAGTTCCTAGCCATAAAGATGACAAGAACTAATTCCAAGTTCATCATGCAAAACTGAATTAAAGAAAAGAAAAAGGAAAGAAATTACTAAGTTTAGGTCTCCAATCTCCTAGCAAGAAAATCTTGTGTTGTCAAGAAAGGGCCCTCAAAACCGCCTAGGTTCTCCTTATATAGGTTTAAAACGCCTCCTTCTTTTCCTCGCAGTTCGCCCAAAATCCGCCAAAAGACCTAATTTTTCCGACCGCGCCATGCCTCGCAGCTTAGCCGCGGCCAAGTTCTGCGATCCGTCAGTGTTTTGCGCCGCGCTCGATATTCGCTGCTCGGTGCGCCGCGCTGAATCTTCGTAGCTCTCGGATGTTTAGCGCCGCGCCTCGCTTCGTCTTCGAGGCGCGCGACGCTGAAGCTTCTCTCGATAGCTGGCGCCGCGTTTTTAGCCGCGCGCTGGATCTTCGCGCTTTCTCGAATGATGGCGCCACGGCCGCTTCGATCGCAGGTGCGCGCTGGTCCGATTACCTTGTTCGCCACTTTCTCTGTTTTCATCTCTGGCATCTCCTCTTTTGCCCTCTTTTTGCTCATTTTCCGCTATTTGGCCATTTTAACCACTTTGACTCAAAAGAAAGAAAAACTATCCTAATACGACACTTGTATATGCAAAATGGGACAAAAGACTAACTAAAACTGACTCAAAAGGTGTATATAAAATACATCAATCAAATACCCCCAAACTTAACCTTTGCTCGCCCTCGAGCAAAGATTGAAAGAAATAAAATAAAAGACTCAAAGAATGAAAAATAAAAGACTTCACATTAATCACTTTTGTCGCATAAATGTTAACTAGAAAACATGAAGGTTAGCGTAATAATACGCAGAACATATAACATGAAATTTTCAAAGACACTAAACACACGGCTAAATATTTCGCAAACTCATATTCATCATGCTTAATGGAAGTCAATATACTAAATCATGCATATAAATTCAAGAATTCCTATGGCATGCTTACTTGCTATTCTCCACTAATTCGATATGCATAAAAGAGATCTTCAGACTTTGAGGGTTGTAATGTAGGCTTAGGTAGTGGTTGGTAAAGATAGGCATTTAGGCTCATTTTTCTGCACATAAGCTCTTTGGCTTTTCAATTTTTCCCTTTTTCTTTTGATTCTTTCCTTCACTTCAATTCTATCCTTCCCCTCTTTTGTTTTGGGAGAGTGAAGTGTATTATACAAATAGACACCCCCAAACTTAGGCTTTTGCCTCTTTCTTATTACTTTTCCATTAGGGTGCATCAAACTTGTTCACTCTTTTTGTTTCTTCTTTTTAACACAATGTACTCCACTATTTCATATTTTCACTTATGGCACAATTTTGTGGGAATATGGGGTGTCAAAGAAGAAATTTCAAATTTAGGCTCAATGGGGCTGACTAGGGATATTTTTAAAGTACGGGATAGAAAAGAATGGTAAGAATTGGCTATCAAAGAAATGCCTGAGTCATCTCCCTAACATGCATATCCTAACTATTTCGCCTCAAATAGCAAGCACTCATAACACATAAACATTTATCATTTAGCATGCATAACTCAAGCAAGAAACTCCAAATAGACAGATTCTGTGAGCTTTTGGCATATCTAACCTAAGTGTTTAGATAGTTGCTTCAATTCCTTTACATTATTCCACCTTACTTCACTAGGTGTTTCTAGCAACTACAGCATACATGATCTTTGACAGGCAATTATGACTCAAGAAAGAAAAAATTTTGGTGACTCAAAATAAACATAAAACAAATAGAAAAATTTAAATAAAACATAACATGATACACAAATAAAAACTAAAACACAAAAACACACCTCCAAAATTAAATCACACATTGTCCCCAATGTGTGTAGACTCAAAGACAGTAAAGAAGATAAGACACTTACAAACTTTGGTTAAAATGGTGGTGGTGGCGGTGGATAATGCATCGACCATTGGTTGAACAAGGCACTCAGCTCGTCGATTTGTTGCCTTGTTTCTTGTTGTCCTTGTACTATCGCTTGCAAGCGTCCGCATCATCTCCTTCTCGTGTTGGTACAATTGCCCCATCAGGCTCAAGGTTCTCGCTTGTGGTTGGCCGTGGCCGGGTCTCGCCTCATATTGAGCCCCTATTTCGTGCTCATCTTCATCCATGGCGGCCTTCGCTGCCGCCGTGGTGCTCTCCGCCGCTGGGCCGGGTCTGGGAAAGAGTGCACTATCCCATAGACACCGGGCGCTGGTTTCTTTCATGAGTATCCGCGTAGTTGTGGGACCGCACTACGTGGCATAGATCGTAATAAGCGAGCCGTGTCCCAATCCACCGTTGTCACCAACTCGCTGATTTCTTCTATGCTCGCACTATCTCTTTCCCACATCAATTGTCACTCATAATTCCATAAATCAACTTAATCTCGCCTTTCCGCACTCGTGAAGTGCGTAGATGGAATCACGCGGCATCGATTTAAATACAGCCAAGCCTTGGCCGCCTTGTTGAATTGGCACCTACTCAGTGCTCTAGATCCATTTCTTCCAATCTCAAAAGCAGCTCCAGGGTAGCTGACGGTGTTTGCAACGGTATCCCAGTTGATGTTGTCGGTGCTCCTAGACCATGTTCTAAAATGGCTCCAATCACCAATTCCTCCTTCAACATCCACTGTTTTTAGAGTCGCGTTTATTGCTTCCGCCGTCACAGGCATATAATTTCCCCTTACAAATCACCCTTCTTCTCGCCCTCTCCGAAAGTTTGCATAAAATTCCCGCACCATTGTTGTATTCACTGGTTTTATCTTCTCCGGATTGACAAATCTCTTCCACCCCCTTAGCTCTATCATAGCCCGGATGGGCTCATAAATGTCTTCCTCCCCATATGATCCCCTTTGGTAATCCATTCCCCTTTCTGGAATTACGGGCCTGGTATCAATCCTTTGTATCTTTGGAAGGCCTGGTAACTCACAAATCTATTTTCATCAGATTGTGGGGTCAGTGGATGTGGATCCTCTTCTTTCTCGTGGCCATTTTTAAACAAAATCTGCAGCCTTCTAATTTTGTGGCACAATGTCTCCTACACACTCAACAACTAGCAATGACAACACCCCAAACTTCAACAATGCCCACAACCTCTTTTTCTACTCTTTTCTCCAACTTCACAACCAACTTTTCAAGACTAAACTACTACAACTACAATACTCTTCCCAACTCCTACCTCCTATGACTTCAAAGTGAAAGGATTCAAGAACAAATATAGGGATTACCTTTTGATGAGAAGATTCAAGCTTGTTCTTGTTTCAATTGGTGGTTGAGGCTATGGAATTGAGCTTTGTTGTTTGAGATAGTTGGGGGTTTTGGGAATTTAAGAGTTTAGGTTGTGGTCAGTTGGATTTGTGGAGGATTTGTGGGAGAATTTCCAAAATTCGTGGGTTTTGGAGAGGGCGTTAGGTTTTGAAGTTGGAATTGGGAAAATCTGATTTTTGCGTTAAATTTCTCGATTCCCGCCGCGGCTGCGCTGGCTACCAAACATCCGCCGGCCTTCGACTTTCGCGCCACGCCTGCTTTCCCAGCGCGGCCTAAATTTCGCAAACTTTCGAATTCTACCGCGCCTCGCTCCCGGATGCCAAGCGCTTAAACTTCAGCACCTCTTCAGATATTTTGGCGCCGCGGCCCTGCTCCTGGGTGCCGCGGCGCTTACCCGCTTTTCCGCTTACCCGCTTTTCTGGAAATCCCGCTGCTCACCTTCGCCCTCCGTTTATTTGCCTGCACTGCCGATCACACAACTACAAGACCCCAAGACCGTGAGATCGTTTCTTAGGCAAAATAAAATAAACTAATGACGTAAATTAAAATAACATAATTGAAAACGCTGGGTTGCTTCCCAAGTAGCTGTCTTTAACGCCTTTTAGCCGGACGCAAGTTCCTTAGTCTTAATAACCTCGGGTGGATTAAGCCCCAACCTATCCACTTCCTCCACATTTGGCGCTTCCTTTTCTCCTTTTCTTTTAGCATTATCGGTAATAGGAGTTCAGAACACTTACCTCATTTAGTGGCATTTCGCAAACCATGTCCGCTTCGCTCATCACTCTTTGTTGACTTGTAATGGCTCGCATGGCTGATGGTGCCGATTGCAAAACACCTATTCATTGGTGGTGGTTCGATGACATGTTTAAACACTTTAAACACCATTTCTTCACTCTCCACCCTTAATGTCAACTCCCTTTTCAACATCAATCAAAGCTCTTCCCGCTTTCTAGAACGGCCTCCTAATATGATAGGGATTTCGCATCTTCTTCCATATCAAGAATGAGGAAATCTGCAGAAAGAAAAAATTTCCTACCTTCACAATCACGCCCTCAATCTTGCCTCGTGGATGAATCCATCACCCCGCTTGGCTAGTTGCACTCACGATGGTTGGTTTAGCCTCTCCCAACTCCAATCTTTTGAAAACCGATAAGTGGCATCGATTTATACTTGCCCCTAAATCGCATAGAGCTCATTGCACGCCACCCCGCCCATCGTATGGTAGTGTAAAGCTTCCAGGTCCTTTAGCTTTGGTGGCAATTTCTTTTGTAAGATAGCACTACACTCTTCATAGTGCTACTATCTCATATTCGGCTAGTTTCTTTTTCCCAAGATTTCTTTCATGAACTTGAAATAAGACAAAGATTCGCCTCCAAAGCCTCTATAAACGGTATGTTGATGTGCAACTTCCTGAATACCTCCAAGAATTTGGAAAATTGTTTATCGACCGCCTTCCTTTGTAATCTCTGGGAAAGGAATCTTTCTCAGATACTCCTTCTCCGAGTTTTCTATCACCTGGCTAGGTTCACCACCTTCTCTTTTCTAACTCGCTCCTTCTCAACTATTGGGCCGAGGTGGTCGTTGCTCCAATTGTCTTCCACTTCTCAACCGCATCGCTACATTGCTCCCCTGATTTACTCGCATTGCTTGGCAATGTCCCACGTGGCTCGATGTTTGCTCGCTGCTAGCCGCCCTACATGTGTTTCAAGTTTCAACGACGATCTAGCTTCGCTATAAATCGCGTCGGGCGTTGGCAAGTGCCATAGCCGCTAAGCTCATCTGGTTTTTCTTGACGACCGTGCATTGAATCGCTGAGGCCGCGGGCTTGAATAAAAGGTCACGATTCGTTCTGCTGGTTCGCATCGACCGTATTGGTTCTGCGTTCTTGATACCGATTCTCACGCCTCGACATCGTTCCGCTGCCCCGATATTGATTCTCGCCGCCCCGATCTCCTTTCCATGAGAAATTTGGGTGATTCCTCCACCCCGGATTATAAGTGTTTGAGTAGGGTTGTTCTGCTGCTCCGTAATTGCCTACCGCTGACACTCGCCTGCTCCATTGGTATATTGTTGGGATCCGCCGGCGGCATCTATCAAATTTATGTGGGCCACCACATATCTCACGCCTTTAGGCATCTGTACTGCTCACCGACATCGTATGTTGTCGCAATCGCTTTCGCTAGGCGGCCACTGGGCATTCAAGGCGCAATAGCATCTATCTCGTGGACTCTACGCTTCTTCTCCCACTTGTCGCCTCTCTTGATCGACATGGTTGTTAGTGGCCATATCTTCTAATAACTCATGAGCATCGCGGGCTGTTTTCCTCATGAATGCTCCTCGCCACAGATCTATGATGGTCCTGGTTGTACTGCTCAGCCCGTTGTAGAAGATGTGGACCAAGTTCCACAACTCAATGCAATGGTGTGGGCACTTTCTTTGTAGATCCTTGAACCTTTCCCACGCTTCATATAAAGACTCTCCATCAGCTTGGTAGAAGTTGTTCAACTACACTCGCTTTCCGCTTACGGTGAAAGAACTTGACTAGGAATTGCTGTGCCAGCTCGTGCCATGTGAATATCGAATCGGCTGGCAGGGAATTCAACCATACTTTTGCTCTATCCCTGAGTGAGAAGGGAAAGAGCCTCAACCTGACGGCATCATCAGTAACGCCGTTATATCTGAAAGTGGCACATAGCTCCAAGAAATTAGCTATGTGCATGTGGATCCTCCGATGGCAGTCCTCCGAATTGCACAGTGTGCTGTACCATGCTCAAAATTGCTGGTTTTATCTCGAAGTTGTTGGCTCCTATTGCAGGGAGCCTAATGCATGTCTGTGCTCCATTCACTCTTGGCAGCACATAATCTCCCAAACTTCTTTCTGGCTGGATTCGGACTCTATCCTCCACATCTACTGGCACTTGATGAGGATCTTCCGGTTAGGTTGATTTTCACCTAACCCTTCTCTCATCCCGTTATTGTTTAGATTACCGCCCATCTCTATCAAAGTTGCAACCCGTTGATTCTTTCGCTCGCTTGTGCGGTTTTCGATCTCTGGATTGAAGGGAACAAGAGTGTATGCTCCTCTTCTCCTTCGCATAAATTGATTGCCTGAAATAGATCAAAAACAGAAAACAAATCACGGCAACCTGATTTTCCGAAAAATAGCGAAAAACTAAAAAAAATTTAAAATAAAAATTAAAGACCAAATTAGAAATTAAAAATAGACAATTTTGATATTGAACTATGCCTAATCCCCGACAACGGCGCCAAAAACTTGATGCGCGTAATATACACACACTTTTAAACGCAAGTGCACGTTATCGTATCAAGTAGTATAGTCTTAGATAAGACCGAATATCGCCCTTCAGATTAGGTTTCAAGTACCAACTATCTATTTTCTAGTATCTATTTGGTGAATTAATGATTGATTGTTTTGTTTATAACTAAGAATTATTAAAGACAAGTAAATATAAAGAATTACTTCAGATGTGATGAGAATAGGGCTTCTATGTATCCTTACTATCCGTTTATGCTACTTACTAATGCATTACTTATGGTGTTCTTCTTTTGGAGAAAGCAGGTTTACGAAATCATTTTATACTCCCGTTAGGGTTATATAAACACTCAACCCCAGTATTGTTCCTTACCTAACTTTCACGATAAGTGGTAACTCTATAGGAGGATTAAGAACAAAACCTAGTTGATCGTCACGCACAATGCGCAAAATTAGGGTTGTTAAGCCTCTCATCAACGCTTACAAAACTAATTGAGGTATTTTCATCCCCAATTCAAGCCTGTCTACCCAACTTACAAAGATATTCACAATCCCCTTTTCGTAACTGATTAGAAATCATATAGTGATAACTAGTTGTCAATTAGCTACCAAGAATTCAACTCAATTATTGGATAGATCTCTCAATAAGAAAAATAACCATAAGCATGCATTAATTTATAACATAAGTTTCAAGAAGTTCAACATAGAAAGCCCTATAGGAGAATTAGTTCCTAGCCATAAAGATGACAAGAACTAATTCCAAGTTCATCATGCAAAAACTTAATTAAAGAAAAGAAAAAAGGAAAGAAATTACTAAGTTTAGGTCTTCAATCTCCTAGCAAGAAAATCTTGTGTTGTCAAGAAAGGGGCCCCTCAAAAACTGCCTAGGGTTCTCCTTATATAGGTTTAAAAACGCCTCCTTCTTTTCCCTGCAGGCCTGGCCCAAAAATCCGTCAAAAGACCTAATTTTTCGCGGCGCTGCCTGCGCAGATAGCCATGCGCGCCAAGTTCTGCGATCCGTCGGTGTTTTGGCGCGCGCTCCGATATCTGCTGCTCGGTAGCCGCGGCGCTGAATCTTCGTAGCTCTCGGATGTTTAGCGCCGCGCGCCTCGCTTCGTCTTCGAGCGCGCCGAAGCTTTCGCCCTTCGATAGTGGCGCCGCGTTTTTAGCGCGCGCTGGATCTTCGCGCTTTCTTCGAATGATGGCGCCGCGCGCTTCGATCGCAGGCGCGGCGCTGGTCCGGATTGTTTCGCCACTTTCTGCTTTCATCTCGCATCTCTCTTTTGCCTCTTTTTGCTCATTTTCCGCCATTTGGCCATTTTAACCACTTTGACTCAAAAGAAAGAAAAACTATCCTAATACGACACTTATATGTGCAAAATGGGACAAAAGACTAACTAAAACTGACTCAAAAGGTGTATATAAAATACACCGATCATCAATATAATGCATGCAGAAATCAGATGGGGGGGGGGGACACTTGTCACCCTCCCAAGGTCTTTTAAAAGAAAAATCTGGCTTTTCCTAAGTTTTTCCGCCAGATCCGCCTGGCGCGTTTCCTGGCGGCACGGCGCTGAACTTCACGACCTCGCATTTCGGCCGCGGCCGACTTCCGCCGCGGCCTACAATCACCGCGCCGCGCCATGCTTCTCCCGGCCACGCTGAGACTTCGACCGAGATCCCGGCCCGAACCACGGGGTATAACATATATCCCAATGGATGAATTCATGACCAGTGTATGGACAAGTGGAGTGAGTCCCACATGCCCACTTGTCCTCAAAATATCTATAAAGTTGTCATTTTGTCAAGACAAGTGGGGGTGACACGTGTCACCCTCCTATTGGCCCAAAATTATTTCTTCACAAAAACATTCTATACTTGGCCAAAATATCTCAAAATCTCGTGGGCCCCACAAAATCGTAAAATTTCCTGTGGGCCCCACATGACCAAATCCGAGACTTAAAATCCAAAACTTCAATATACTATAATAATTCCATATACAAAATTTGAGAATCAAATTCCAAGTCGTTAACTTTTTCCTTCACAAAATTCAAATTTTAAATCCTTAATCACGTTATCAATTAGTAGCCATGGTATTACGGGGTGTAACATCCTTCCTCCCTTAGAAACATCCATCCCGAATGTTCATAGTGGGTCTCAAACTATACAGATTCCGGCATAGTCTCCTTACTATACCTATCAACTAATACTCCACAAAACCAACGATGCCACACACGACCACAATATATCACATATTCTCATTCTACTTCGGATAGTCCTTAGCACATTGTACTTCATTTGAAATCAAAGTCACATTCCTAAGGTCCTATTACAATTCCTTAAAATTGATAGTACAATTTCTAATCGGCTCAACGATCATCAACCTCAATCACAAGTGGTTTATACTTAAACCAAGGAATCATCACCTCTAATATACTTCACATATACCATGTACTTTAACCACAATCACACATAAATTACTTCACTCATGAAGGCCTTGTCTATCTAAGGTCTCAACGATTATCCAATACTCTAAGATCCTCAAATATTTCATGTCCCGAGCTTACATTATTTATCCCCGTATACGGGCAAGATAGCTTCTCAATATCTCAAAATCCTGTTGTCTTAATCACAACAACTTTATTTACTCCATACCAATATTATTCGTGCATCTCACTTAAGCATACAACGCAGCTTAATATAATCACATGGTATGTCATTAAGTCAATTAAACATGATCTCCTAAGGGTTCATCACCCTTTCCGACAGCTCATCACCTCCTAATTATTTCAAATTAGCACATATATAACCATGATGTGGATTCATTAAACTATTTCATATCTTCTAAGCCATTATCAAAGCTTAACCAACTCAACATAACCCATAACCATTCTAGGCAATACACTTGACCCTAATAATATATCCGTATAGATGTACATCATCATACCAACTATACAACAATTTTTACCAACCTGGATACAAAGTCTATATACTCCCCTTCTGAGCCGCTGTCGCTTTCTCATAGCTGCAATCACAATAATACGTTAGGGAGGGACTACCCTAACAACACAACTCTATCGCACGATCTTGGAGTAAGAAGAATAGAAACCAATCCTAAATGTACTATAGCCTCCTGTTTATGGATGTGATGCACAATACGCCGATAAACAAGACTCTACTATACACGGTCTGTAGACATTCCGAGGACTAACTGCTCTGATACCACTCTGTCACGACCCGAACCCCGGGCCCGCGACTGGTGCCCTACCTGGGCACCCTTCTACCCATACAACACAAGTAACCCGCGGAAGCTAAATAACACTTTTTTTTCAAATAAAGGCCAAGCCGGCAAGGCTGTCATAATATAAAATACCCGAATGGGACTACAACTGTACAACAATATAAATATAACTCACGCAAGTCCAGCCCATATATGAATACATATCACTAAGAGTTTGGACAAATACTATGACGGGACAAGACCCCGCCGTACCCGTATATGTACAAGACTCTAATACAAACTTCGTACCAACATGACAAGACTCCGGAATAGTGGAGTTGTCTCAATAGAAGCTGACTGGATATCCTAACTCGCGGATAACCCAACTGAGTACCTAATACCTGCGGGCATGAACGCAGCCCCCCGAAGGGGGTCAGTACAACAAGTACTAAGTATGGAACGGAATTAAGTACAATATTAAAATCATGGTTAGCCAAGAAATGACAGGGAAAAGAAAAATAATCAAATATCAGATCCAACAGTGTCATATAAAATAAGAGCAAATCAGACCTTGTATCATCAGTACTCTGTACTCATCAGACATCAGATTTCGCCTCATGGATGCCTACTAATAGAATCATCATGTTCATACACGTATAGATAACGTATCATACTCCGTACCTATAACCTGTCCCGACCCATATTGGGACTCGATCCTCATACTCTGTATCTAACATGTCCCGGCCTATATTGGGACTCAGTGTAGGGTTGCTATAAGGTATAACATGTCTCGGCCCATTCTGGGACTCGGTGTGAAGTCATATAAGGTATAACATGTACCGACCCTTTTTGGGTCTCGGTGTAAAGTCATATAAGGTATAAGATGTCTCGACCCATTATGGAACTCGGTGTGGTCATCCTCCTCACATATGCACCTATAACGTATCCCGGCCCATTAGGGGACTCAATGTAATCATAACTATCCATATAATCCTCATGTGTGTACATGAAACGTGTCCCGACCCACCATGGAACTCGTTGTATCAATGAAACCATATGACATTTTAAACCATCTCTTGACTTTCCATAAAACCGTTATAACAAACTTCTCATAAAGCCATTATAACCAACTTTCATTTTTAAAACTAAAGCACTACCACATCTTTCTTTTTAAACAAAACAAGGCACTATCACCTCTTTCCTTTTAATAAAACCAATGCATTATCATGTGATGTAACATTAGGAAAATGAATCCAAAGTACTATGTACATCTAATCTTATAAAATGAATCATGTCATGCCATATAAGGGAGTTGAACCCAAAAGTACTATGTACATCTATTCTTTCCTTTATAAAACCCCAAGATACTAGCACTTGTAGCATCAAGGCACTTTCACTATTAAAAACAAGTTACTTACACTTTTAAACTCAAGTAACTTATTCTTTTCAAATCAAGTAACATATACCTTTAAATCAAGTTACTTCTTCTTCCCAAAATCAAGTCATTTATACTTCATATAAATCAAGTTTCTTATACTTCATCTAATCAAATCTCATATACTTTCAAGTAAGGTCTCATATACCTTCATGTAAAGTCTCATATACTTTCAACTAAGTCTCATAACTTTCAAATAAATCTAGTCGCATGACTTTCAAATAAATCAAGTCTCATAACTTTCAAATAAATCTAGTTTCATGACTTTCAAATACATCAAGTCTAATTAGTGTTGTAAATTAGCAAGATCAACTCGACTCCAATGCTTACTAAACACTCTTACCAACATTGTCACGAGGCACGACCATGGAAGTAATGAAAAAGAAAAAGTTATGTAGTTGGACAAATCTTATTTCCCTTTTCTTCTCTCTCCTTTCCCTCATCTCCCGATAAGACTTGGTAAGGACTTAGGAATAATTTAGACATGTCTTTAACATAGAATTAATAACATGAATACTCTAATAACGAGGCAAGTATACTTCAAGAAACAAGTCATCTATACTCCAATAATCAATCATGCCGATAGAAGGAAGAAGTTCACATACCTCATTGACGACTAACCAATACGACAAGTAGAAAACGCCCTGAATAGGTACTTCAACCTTATCGGCTATTCCACACGCCAAGTAGAATATGCCACACATAGTACTTCAACCTAAAATGACAATAGCACTTCTATCAACTTCAAGCTTTCAAGTGTAAGACTTATATCAAGTAATGGTCCTCTTATTCTACGGAAATTTGGGCATCACTTTCTTTGTTTCTACGTACTTTTCCACCTTTTCCAATGCCCAAATTCAACAACCAACAAGCCCCGACTAAGGGCACAATCAATACAACAACCAAAGGGGATTACACGCCTACTAGACGTGTAAATTTTGTCCCACAATCATATCAAAACAGTCCCTAAAAACAGTCCACAATTAATCAATATTAAGGGTACAATGTGAAGCCTTTAACACCCTTATCCCTTAGGACTTTCATTAGTCATTTACTACATTAAACATACAAGTTGGTGGCTGATTTTCCAACATATATACATTGCTGGATCGGAAGCTGCTAAGGAAGTACATTGCTGGATCGGAAGCTGCTAAGGAAGTTCATTGCTAGATCGAAAGCTGCTAAGGAAGTTGTCACGATTTCTGAGTTCCTGAAGGAACTAGGGGTTTTCCGAGTGCTAGTTGTCCAATAACTATTTATTGTGACAACACTGGTGCGATTGCATAAGCAAAGGAACCAAGATCAACACACAGAAACAAGCATGTACCGAGGAAGTATCACATTCTCCGAGAGATGGTGGAAAATGAAGATATTAAGATAGATTAGGTTCCCACAGATAATAATCTAGCAGACCCGTTTACTTAACCATTAAGCTTGGTAAAGCATAATGGTCATTTTGAGAACATGAGTATAAGATATGTTGGTAATTGACTCTAGGCCAAGTGGGAGATTGAAAGTATATGTATGTCCTAGAGACAATCTGTATTAGGAGAAAATGTACTTTATACACATTCAAATACCAGATCCAACCGTGTCATATAAAATAAGAGCAAAATGTACCTTGTATCACTGCACTTCGCATCATCAGATCACCAGACCATCAGACTCGCCTCATGGATGCCTACTCATAGAATCCTCATGTTCATACACGTATAGATAATGTATCATACTCCGTACCTATAACCTGTCCCGGCCCATATTGTGACTCGGTCCTCATACTCTGTATCTAACATGTCCCGACCCATATTGGGACTCGGTGTAGGGTCGTATAAGGTATAACATGTCCCGGACCATTTTGGGACTCGGTGTGAAGTCATATAAGGTATAACATGTCCCGGTCCAACTTCACTTCACGTTTCGCTTCCAAAAAGTCGACGAACAAGCCTAGGGTTTCACCCTCATTTTTAGCCAAATGAGATTATTGGTGTGTTATCATGGCTTAACACTTGGTTAGGAACCTTAACCTTGTATTAGTAAACTAACTTGGAAGGTTTAAGAATTTTTGGTCTTCAAAATGCCCCTTGGCCGAGAGCACAAGAGAGGAGAGGGGTATATTTTCATGAAATAATTCTAAGTGTTCAACAAGTCTTGCACCCTCTATGTATATATAATATATCCCAATGGATGAATTCATGACCAGTGTATGGACAAGTGGAGTCCCACATGCCCACTTGTCCTCAAAATATCTATAAAGTTGTCATCTTGTCAAGACAAGTGGGGGTGACACGTGTCACCCTCCTATTGGTCCAAAATTATTTCTTTACAAAAACATTATATACTTGGCCAAAATATCTCAAAATCCCGTGGGCCCCACAAAATCGTAAAATTTCTGTGGGCCCAACATGACCAAATTTGAGACTTAAAAATCCAAAACTTCAATATACTATAATAATTCCATATACAAAATTTGAGAATCAAATTCCAAGTCGTTAACTTTTTACTTCACAAAATTCAAATCTTAAATCCTTAATCACGTTCTCAATTAGTAGTCCTGGTATTACGGGGTGTAACAACAAGGATGAGGGCATTATCTTCATTATTATATATGTTGATGACATATTGATAATGTGAGACAATAAGGCTCTTATGCAGTCAGTTAAGGATTGATTGTCCAAGACCTTCATGACGAAGGATTTAGGTGAAGACTGTTACATTCTGGGAATTAGGATCTATAGAGATAGACCTAATATATTGTTGGGGTTGTCACAGTCAATCTACATAGACAAAGTGCTTAGACATGTTTCAATGGAGAATTCCAAGAAAGGCAGTCTTCCAATGGGTCAAGGCATCAAGTTATCTAAGAAGGGTTGCCCTTCTAGTACTGTAGAACTTGAGCTCATGAAGAGGATCCCATATGCTTCGGCTATAGGATCAATCATGTATGTCATGACCTGTACTAGGCCAGATGTGGCATTTGCACTTAGTATGACTTGCAAGTTCCAGCAGAATCCTGGTGAGGAACACTGAAAAACAGTCAAGAGTATTCTTAAGTACCTCAGACGTACTAAAGATTACTTCTTAGTCTTTGGTGGAAATAATGAGTTGGTTGTCACTGGGTATACCGATGCTAGTTTCCAGACATATGTTGATGATTTCAAATCTCAGTCTAGTTACACGTTCATTTTCAACGAAGGAGCAGTGAGCTGGAAGAGTTCCAAACAAGCAACGACTGCTGACTCGACTACTGAAGCGGAGTACATTGCTGGATCGGAAGCTGCTAAGAAAGTTGTCGCGATTTCTAATCCATTTGATGTCTTGTCCTCCTCCTACCTCTGTTTGTTTACTACTACGGCTACAGACCTAAACTACAAGCTACACGCCTTCAACTTCCTATTACACAACGAACTCTACCTCGAGGGTGGATGTAAGGAAGCTCGACCGGGTGAATGTAATGAAACTCGAATGAAGTGATGAGTTCCTGAAGGAACTAGGGGTTTTTCCGAGTGCTAGTTGTCCAATAACTATTTATTGTGACAACACTGGTGCGATTGCACAAGCAAAGAAACCAAGATCAACACACAGAAACAAGCATGTACCGAGAAAGTATCACATTCTCCGAGAGATGGTGGAAGATGAAGATATTAAGATAGATTAGGTTCCCACACACAATAATCTAGCAGACCCGTTTACTTAACCATTAAGCTTGGTAAAGCATAATGGTCATTTTGAGAACATGAGTATAAGATATGTTGGTGATTGGCTCTAGGCCAAGTGGGAGATTGAAAGTATATGTATGTCCTAGAGACAATCTGTATTAGGACAAAATGTACTTTATACACATTCATATTTATATATTAATAATGATTAATATTATGGCATTTGCATTTGTTGAATTATTAGTTGATTGTTTATAATATTCTATAAATACATCCCTAGAATTTACGTGTTTATTAATGATGTGAGAATTAATATTATAACGTAACTCTTAAATCGCCTCGACTAATGATCATCGAGAATGGGATATTTATGATATGTGATACGTCGACATGTGGTCTGCATCATATCCTTTGGGGATGTAGTATGTCTCACTTGCTATGAGTTATGCCAACTCGTGATGGACGCATGAATACTTGTTTTAAGTATTGGTACACCCTACTGATGCACTGTTTGTTATATGTCTAAAGTGTCATCGGTGTGTGGGAGATAGAAGTCCTTAGACTTGAGGTTGATACGCACCTTATTCACGTAGTAATGTACTTTGATCATGTTCTAAGCTCAAATACCTTATAGGTTGAGACGCAGCTTGTTTTGGGTACATTACGAAGTGGATTAAAGGCGGTAGTCGAACCAAGATTGGGATTCATTTCTTGAATGTATATTCGAGAGAACACTCAGATACTTATAAGATATTAGGTTGACTAAGTCGTTGGCCAACGCAATGGACATGTCTTTGATATGGTCTTGTTGTCAACTAATATAGATGAGATATAATGATCAAACCATTTGGATAGAAACTTGACAAATCCTAAGCTTGATTGAGTGTGTCGTGAATGAAAGGATTTATCTTCCCACATATAGATTCAATTCACATGTTTCATGTAGCTAAACTTTACATATTGAGTTTGTCTTCCGGCGCAGTCTAGGAGTTCCGTGAAGACCCTAATGTTATTAGTGTCAATATGTAAAGGCCTGAAGGGTAACACTAAACAAATATTTCGTCGATTGAAGGATGTAATTAGAAGGAGATTATATATATGTTCGGTTGATAACCGGGACATTAGAAATGGGAAAAGGCAGAAAATGGGACCGGGCTGTGGTGCCTTAATTTAGGGTCGCGGTGCCAAAAGATGTGCCAGTGCCGCGGTACTGAGGCACGTTCTGGCACTCCGAATTTGACCCTTTTTCTGCTGGGCCTGGCCCATGGGAACGCTAAAACTTCTATTCTCAACTATAAATAGAGGGCTTCTACCTCTTATTTCAATACACCAAAACCAAGTGAGTATTCTCTTCTAAAGATCTGCTGGAATCCCTAGCATTCTAGACTTAGCAATTACATCAATGTTTTCCAGAAACTTATAAATCGAGGGACGTTTGCGTGTGCACCCTCGGACTACACAAAGCTTCCAGATTTGAAGATTGTTATCTAAAAAATGTAAGTCTTCATTCGAAATATTACATTATTGATTGTGTTTATTTACTTCATATATTAATACTACAATTTGACCGTCAATGTAGGGTTTGAAACATAAATTTTCAAATTCTGCTGCGTGTACGAACCCGACAAAATGCCTTTCACTTTCCATGGTCTTAAATTTTGAAAATTTGATGTCTAATTCAGTTTCCAAGTAACCTTTTTTTGGATTGTTAAACCTGTGAGAGTTTTAACTAGGCCGCCCAACGGTAGGGTGGGCGGGTGGTCAGCTATCTGAGTCGGGTCCGTGGCTGGATTGGCGGACGGGCCATGGCGCGTGCCACGCCTGCCCCGATCCATAGGGGGTCGGGGTTGGGGTGGGGTCATTTTTTTATTTGCCTTTAAATTAAATAAATAAATAACACACATACACAACAAGATAGTTTAATAAAAATATCCCAAGACTGTTTTTGTGCATCTTATATTATTCGACTAGAATATGATTTATTTTTGGTAATACAATTTTAAAATTGCAACTTCATGATATTGAAAGTTGCAAATAAATAACATAGTAAAATTACAATTAAAAGAATTACATTTTACGAAACACATATTCTAGTTTCTTTATAATGTCTTGTGGTTCTTCGGTTAGAATTGGTATATCTTGGTCAAATTGGACGACGTCGCTTGCACATCCGTTGGATAAGATTTCGTTGTAGTTGTAGTCTTCTTCTTCGTCGATCTCCGGTTGGTCGCACCTCCTACGCTCCGCACGAATCCAGCTTCTACGAATAATCGCAATCTTAATGAGTTTCGCCAATGAACGTCTGCAGGTTCTCTATTTGAAATCTTCCCGCAGAAAATGCGCTTTCAGACGCTGTTGATGACACTTGAATGTTCAACACATCTCGGGCCATCTTTGCTAGTGTTGGAAAATTCTTCTCATTCTCCCTCCATTATTTTTGCAAGTCTTCACGTCCCTCTTCATTTTCAATTGCTTCGTACGGTACAACACCCTGCAAAATAAAAACATCAAACTCGCTAATTTGGTTAGAAACGGTACCACTAAACATTCTCTGTCCGAGGCTTTGAATACTAGCCGCAGAAACAACATGTCATTTTTGAGGCTGTGTTGAAGAAGAAGATGATGACATGGAAGTCAGTTGGTTGCTAGCACTTTCTTGTTGATAATGCATATATATTTTTTTACATTCATCTTGAATGCTAGACAACACTTCTTCTCTACTTATTTCAACAGGTGGTGGGTCATTTAGATTTTTAAGGGTTGGAGGTGGAAGTGTATCTATGCAATCGTAAATAGTTTCAACAAGATTTTTACAACCGTCTATTTTAATAGACGGATTTAATACAACACTAATAAAAAATATTGGGGGAAAGGAATAAAAATTTTCTTTCATTTTTTAAAACATTTTTTTAATAGATTCCTTATAAGTTGGTTTTGTCATATATTCACTAAGTAATATAAATATTAGAGCTATAAAATAACATTGATGAAATAGTAGGATAATAAATCCCAGAAATTTTTTTAGTAGCTAGATAAAATTTCTCTAAAAATATATTAAGTTCTAAAATTGTATCTCAATTGGAATCTATAAGCATATCATTAGGATTTAATTACGAGCGTTAAAAAATTGAGTTATAGGTTGTCTATACTCATAAGCAACACGTGGTTGGTTGTATAAAAAATTCCATCTAGTACATACTTCTTCGGGAACTTTTATGTAAGCTAGACCACAATCATGACAAGTTTTTTTATATTCTTTTAGTCGTTGTATTCTATTATTTTTAAAAATATAGTTTGTAGCAAATTGAATTTTTGCAAGAATGTCTTCAAAATGTTTTATACCAGTTTTATATCATCCTTTACAACTAAGTTTTAAATATGACATGCACATTTTATATGAAAATGATTTGGAAAAGATGAGTTAAAGTGTAAATATAATAACTTAAGAGTTAAAAATAAATATTAGGGGGTAAGGAGTTGGGGGAGGGGGGAGGGGTATTTGCCGAATATTGGACAGTCTTTCCAAACTGGTACTATTACCGGTTCATATTATCTGAATTTTAAAGTCTCTATAAACCCTTTAAGATAGGTATTTAGTAGTTTTCATCATAATAGTATTCGTCGAAATTATCAATTTATCTCTCATTCAAATGTCTCAATTAATTATAGAGTGAATTTGAAAGAAGAACAAAAGTAATAGACACCAGCTTCTTTTTCCAAGATGTTCAATATTTTAAAACAAAGTTAATTTGTCAAATTAATGGACTAATATTTGACCAGATCAGGGAGTAATCTTGTCAACTAACCTTTGGTGTATAAAATACAAGGTAAGTATTTACAATTAGTTGGCTCAAATGGAATCACTAGGCAGTTAATTCGTCTCCTTTAAAGGTGAATGTTAAGAGTCACATATCGGATATGAAAAGAGAATAGAGACTTTTTATATGGATTTGGACAATATTCACTCTACAAGCTAGCTTTTGGGTTTAGTTAGGTCAAGATTCATTCTTGACATGGTAAGTCAGACTCATTCCAATTCTCTGTTCACTGATGTTGGACCCCCAAATTATATTATTCACACTCCAGTTAACAAGATCTGGACGTGCGGGGACGGTTAAGAGTCTCACATCGAATAAGGAATGAGAACATGAACTCCTTATATGAACTTGAACAATTCTTATCCTACAAACTTGTTTTTTGAGTTGAGTTAGACCCAAGATACATTCTTGACAGTGAAAGTTTATTTATTTTTAGTGGAGGTAACGTGAGAAGTAAAGATGGAATGTACAAGCCAAAGCGACTTCCTGCTTGTAAATTAGTTACCAAATACCTTTCTCCTTCTGTCCTCACCACTGTCTCTATCTTCCGACTACTCTTTTTTATCCAATATGATACTTTTTTAATTTTTTCTTTCTATTTTAGTAGGGAAAATAAGAAAACAAAGGTGGTTGAAGAAGGAAACTTTAGCCGAAAATCATATACCAACAAGAATGGTTGTGGGATGGATAGGGTTTCTTCGCCCTTAATCAGAGATTTCAGATTTAAATGGAAATTTTTTTGTTAGGCAGTGCTTCCCTGGGTCCTTATGCGGCATATCGAACACCTGATGAAAACCGATTTTTGTTAATAATATAGCGTTTATGGTCAAATAGGAAACTAAAACAAGTCAAATTCTATCTGCCAATAAGACCTTGCTTTACGTGTATTATCCAATATTGGCGGCGAGTCTAATTTCTTCCTCCCATTATAAGCATAGCTTGCAGTTTGCTTTAGTTGCAATCCACATACGAATTTAGTATTTTATGTTACTAGATCTCAAATATTATTGTTTCATTTAAAATTTTAATTTCATGTATGATTACTGAACGCTGTACGCTATAAAAATAAAATAAAGAAATTATTTTTTTGTCACATGAAGGTAACTTAACTTTACCAACTATATTAAAAAGTCGTGAAATTTTTATTGTCATATTAAAGTAACTAAATTATGTAGAGAGGTAGATTCAGAATTTGAATTTTATGAGTTCGAGTTTAGAATTCTATCACACAACTCATTATTAAATTTATTGAATTCTAAATCAATTATGTGCACTTCTTTAGTGAAAATTTTGAATAGATACTATACAGGATCTGGTCAAAGCTAATGGGTCTGGATGAATCATAAGTAGCACTCTACATCCACCCCATATTATGTGAGAATTGCTCATAAAAATGATCAAAAGGTTAAATTTCCTGTTAGAAAATACAAACAGAAAATAAAAATATTAACCTTTTGTGAAGATCTCAACTATCCATATACAATAAAGGACAATTTAATTAAATAAAAAAATCTTTTTTAAATTTCTATAATTATAATGATACAGTTCAATGACTATACATGAAATTAAACATTTCAATGTATAACTGGTGCTCAAATATTTTTGATCATATACTATACTACCTATTAGGTGTCAACCTGAAGACTCACCTATACTAATACTACTATATGTGCTCTGCATTTGCCAATTCCATTTTTCTTTAAAGCTAGTCCCTTTCCCCTTACAAGCCCATTCTATTTTCCAGGAATTCCTGAATCAATCTTTTCCATCATCCTAGGACACAAAGATGAAGAACAACATTGGCAGTACTACAAAACTCATACTCCTACATCCTTATATCCAGAAACAAGGCACCTCCAATCGTTTATGGGTTCTTGCTTTCATTTCATTCCTCACACTTGCATTCCTTCTTACTCTTATTTACACACGAGAATCCCTATCCCTTACCTCTACCTCTGTACCAGCAATCACTGCCATAACAGGCTCAGCAAATCCTCCCTTATCAAAAGCAGTTATAAGAGCCCTTACACATTACGCTTCAAATTCCAACAACACCGAACGCATGTCGTATACAGATATCAAACAAATTGCTGATGTTCTACGACAATGTCAACAACCTTGTAATCTCCTCATTTTCGGTCTTACACACGAGACCCTTCTTTGGAAAGCCTTAAATCATAATGGCAGAACAGTTTTCATCGACGAAAATAGATATTACGCTGCGTATATTGAGGAAAAATACCCAGAAATTGAAGCTTACGACGTGCAGTATACAACCAAGTTGAGCGAAATGAAGGACTTGATTGCAGCGGTTAAGGAACAAGTAAAGAATGAGTGTAGGCCAGTGCAGAATTTGTTGTTTTCGGAGTGTAAACTCGGGGTTAATGACCTACCTAATCAGTTTTATGAAGTGAATTGGGATGTTATTTTAGTCGATGGACCGAGAGGGTACTGGCCCGAGGCACCTGGACGAATGTCTGCTATATTCACTGCTGGCGTACTAGCACGGAGTAAAAAGAGTGGCAATCCGAAAACGCATGTTTTCGTGCATGATTATAATAAAAAAGTGGACAGAATTACGAGTGATGAGTTCTTATGTAAAGAGAATTTGGTGAAGTCGAAGGACATGTTGGGACATTTTATTATAGGAAGAATGAATCCCAACTGCTACAAGTTCTGTCACAACCAAGTATAAAGTGTAACGGGATGCCAGCAACTTCTTTTTAATGGATCAATGTATTGTATCATAAGGTGAATTTGGTAATTTAAAGATGTGTGAAATTTTTGATTTATTATGCTATAGGGGAAGGAGGGTACAGGGGACAGGTGCAAATATTAAATACTCTATCTTATGATGTTGCTTAATGAATTCTTCCTTAAATGAAAACGCAACTAGTTCTGTCAAAGTCTATGTACGTTCCCTGGGGAAAATTGTATACAGTACTACTTTTAACATGGAATTTATGAAATGTTACATCGTGTTAAATTCTGTGCTTAGTATTAATGATAATTTACTACTCCTGGTTACAAAGTCACCTCTCATTTCCTCATTTGGTACACATATCAGCGAGCTTTGAAAATTAATACACAGAGTAGGTAGAAATTGAAGACAACAGTATGGCTGATAAATTGAAGCATTAAATTTTTCAATGTATTAACTTTATTGCCTTCAAATTATGAGAACATGTCTAGATGGGATGGGTATTGCATACTCTTGAGCGCTCTCTTTTGTCATTTACGGTTATGATGCCACTCTATCAAAGTAGAACAAGTATAATGCTCGGATCTGACTTTTGAGAATTCTATTTTGATCTAAATTTAAGAATTCATATCTTTATGTACAATATTGCTTGCAGTTCCTTTTTTTCTATCGTTATATTTATTCCCCGTAGAAAAAGAAACTTAGGATAAAGAGCATATGGTTCTAAAGATCTTGTAAAAAATACCCAACTTTGCCATTTTTACAAGGAAATAGTGTTGGAAATTTACTAATGTGGAATTAAGTTTATCCCGTTATTTATGACTCGGATAATAGGGGCACGTCGAAAACGTTATTTCCACACACGTGCATTCGTAATGCCAAGTATCGTAAATTTCATTAGTGAAAGAGATATTGACGCATAATTAGAATGTTTGAGACATAAAATGATGGATGGTTATTGGTCAAATGACAAAGATTCCACGTTGTAAATGAAGTAAGAAGTGTGCGACGTGTAAGATGAAACGAGTTGGAAAGTGTCGCGGAGCCGCAGCACCAACCTGTCAGAGTCGCTGCACTAATTCGTCTATTGGTTACTGGATCTGCAGCGCTAGTTCAACTGAGCCGCGGCGCTTCGGAGGCAAAAAGGTCGACGAAAAGCTGAAAATTTCTGACTGTTGGGCTGGTTTTGGAGCATTGAATCTCTATTACTTGTCACATGAATTCAGCCATTATTTGGCTGATTGTAACCTCTCAATAAGTTTCATTACATGGCTATTGAAGGTCATTACTTGACTAGTTGAGAAGTCATCTTCCTAGCACTATAAATTGAGGACTTGATTCAATTGGAAGACAACACTCCGATTTTATAGAATTCTTCTTCTCTGAGCATTCTTTCAAACACTCAAGGTTCTTCTTCTAGTAAACACTTGAGTTTCATTTGCTCATTTGTTAGTTGTTGTTTTATCTTGGGAGTCAGTTGCCCATTAACGTAAAAGGATATATACGGGGAAATATTGTCTTAAGGATAGACTCAGCAAATTTTCTATAGTAGTTTACATTTGTTCTTGTTTCCAGTTTGCAATTCTTTGTAATAGTTACTTACTTCCCGTTCCTAACAATTGTTGTACTCACAAATAATACTCTTATGTAAAACAGCTTTTCAAATGTACTCCATCCTATACAATTAATTTTGAAACACTAGTGAATTAGGAGTATCATGGCTATTCAGGAAAGTTATCTGAAAAATACTCATAATATTTGTTACTTAATAGCATCTTCTTTTCTCAATGTGGGATTAAATTACTCCAGAACAAGAATAGGAGAAGCCAAACCGTATCCAAAAGACAAAAGCATAACTCAGTACTTACAGATTCAATACATAAAACAAGTAAATATGAGTCAACAGTGTTGTAAATTGGGCAACTTGCTTTCCCAAGCTACATACATTGCTATTACAAGTCTAAAAATTACACTACAGAATTACTCCACAATGGTAGATAAATCAGAGGTGAGGTTTATTAATGGCAGTATAAGTAGTTGAACGAGCCCTTGCGCCAGCGCATTGAGCTCGACATACAGAATTTTGTCTAGAAGGCAACTTATGAATATCACAAGGTACATGATGGATTAATGTTTTCTGAAAGTATATTTATGTCTTATTAGGATAAATGTACTTTATACATATTTATATTTATATTAATGGAGATTAATATTATGGCATTTGCAGTTATTGAATTATTCGTTGATTGTCTATAATATTCTATAAATGCATCCCTAAAGGTTACATGATTATTAATAATGTGAGAGATTAATATTATAACGTAACTCTTAAACTGCCTCGACTAATGATCATCGAGAATGAGATACCGATGATATGTGATACATTGACATGTGGTTTGCATCATATCCTTTGGGGATGTAGTATGTCTCACCTGCTACGAGTTATGGTGACTCGTGATGGACACATGAATACTTTTGGAAGTATTGGTATACCCTGCTAATGTACTGTTTGTTATAGATGTCTAAAATATCATCAACGTGTGGGAGATAGAAGTCCTTAGACTTGAGGTCGATACGCGCCTTGTTTACATAGTAACGTACTTTGATCCTGTCCATAGCTCAAATGCCTTATAGAGTTGAGATGCGACTTGTATTGGGTATATTGCGACGTAGATTAAAGGTGGTAGTTGAGCCAAGATTAGAGGCCCGTTTGGTACAACTTACTAAAAAGAGCTTATAGGAGTAGAGCTTTTAGGAGTAGAGCTTTTTCAAGTAGAGCAGTTATGAAAAATTGTTAGGTGTTTGATTGCCAATAAAAAAAAAGTTCTTTTGTATAAAAAATAAAAAAGTAGAAAGCCAAAATAAGCTCTACTCAAGAAGCCCAAATTTTGAGCTTATTCCAAAAGTGATTTTGGAACCCAAAAGCACTTATCCATTTGTCAACCAAACATTCCATTTAAAGGCCAAAAGTGTTTTTGGCTTTCCAAAAGCACTTTTGGCCTTTGGAAAAGCCCAACCAAACGGGCACTAGGATTCATTCCTCGAATGTATCTTCGAGAGAACACTCAGATTCTCATATGGTATTAGGTTGACTAAGTCGTTGGCCAACGCAGTAGACATATCTATGATATGGTCTTGTTGTCAGCTAATATAGATGAGATATAATGATCAAGCCAATTGGATAGACACTTGGCAGATCCTAAGCTTGATCAAGTGTGTCGTGAATGAAAGGATTTTATCTTCCCACATAGAGGTTCAATTCACAGGTTTCGTGTAACTATACTTCACATATTGAGTTCGTCTTCTGGCGTCGTCTAGGAATTCCGTGTAGACTCTAATGTTATTAGTGTCGATATGTGAAGGCATGTAGGGTAACAATAAGTCAATTGTTCCGTCGATTCAAGGATGTAATCAGAGAGAATATAATTGTTAAGTTTATAATCGAGACATTAGAATAAATAATTATTATTTAATTAAATCGAGATGATATTTCAGATTTTATTAAAATAGAAACGAGGCAAAATTGGACTAGGGCCGGGGCACCTCAGCGCCGCAGCGCCACCCATTAAGCGTCGCGGTGCCACGTGTACAATGGGTCTGAGTGACCCACTCTGCCTCGATTTCTGGGCCTGGCCCACTTGGGAACCTTAACTGGTTTGTGCAACTATAAATAGAGGGTTCAATCATTATTTTAATACACCTAATTCACTTGAATTATTCCTCTGCTGAAACTCTGTCGGATTTCCTAGTTTTCCGAAAGAGTAATTAATTGGAGTCTTGACTTTCAAATCGAGGAACGGTTGCGTGCTCACCCTCAGTATACACTTGAAGAAGAAGATTTCCTAGATTTGCAAACAGTAAGTGTTCGATCGACGCATTATAGTTTCTATGTATTCTCATTATATAATCATCCATCAGTTTGACCGTCTATCGGGTTTGAAACATAAATTTTTAAATTCAGCTGCGTATACGAACACGATAAAATCCTACAGTGGTATCAGAGTCAGGTTGGTTTGTGTGATTATATAATGTTTATTAATGATAATATGAGTTAGAATTTGTTTAAATCTATTTGTTGTCGTTTAGAAGCTTAAAAACCTTAAACCTCAAGAACGCATAATCATTGTCTCTTAAACTATTGAACAATGATGTAATCAAGGAATTCATTCCGATCTAACTCTTCCATGTTGATGTGCGTTACCGGTTCGTTTCGAACATGGTGCACTGAGAAGAATAACGTGAAGGGATTGGATGATGGTCGATGAACGTGTTGTTTAATGGTGAAGGGGTACGAGGTTGAATCTGCAAATCGACTCAACCGCTTTAGGATTTCGCATTGCGTAATTTTACGCTTCGCAAAGGGTCGCGCTCCACGTGGAGCGTCAGCATTGCTCATCCCAAAGCTTGAAATCAATTTTTTTTGACTTTCTGCCACTGAGGCGCCGACGGTAATTTTTTCAAAATTTTGGCTACTGCCGGTAAGACGTCGCGGCGCCGACGGTGATTTTAAAAAAAATAAATCGGGAATCAGAAACTGATGTTTTCAATATTTCAGATTCTGATTCTGAAGTTTAAAAGGTTTCAGAATATGAAAATTAAAACTTTTAATTAGACAGATTTGGTCCTTTGAAAATCAGATTCCTCCCAATCGAAGGTTTTTCCTGGAAGTTTTAAACTCTGGAAATTGTAGACAGGTCCGTGAAACCTGAAAATATTTTCTGAAGGTTAAAACTGCAGTTTGTCTTACGACGCCGTCTAGGAGTTTCATGTAGACTCTAATGTTATTAGTGTCGATATGTGAAGGCCTGTAGGTAACACTAAGTCAATTGTTTCATCGATTCAAGGATGTACAGAGAGAATATAAATGTTCGGTTTATAATCGAGACATTAGAATAAATAATGATTATTTAATTAAATCGAGATAGTATTTCGGATTTAATTAAATCGAGATAGTATTTCGGATTTAATTAAAATAGAAACGAGGCAAAATTGGACTAGGGACGCGGCTCAAAGGACCAAGGTCCGCAGCGCCTCAGTGCCGCAGCGCCACCCATTGAGCGTCGTGGCGCCACGTGTCCAGTGGGTCTGAGTGACTCACTCTGCCTCGGTTTCTGGGCCTGGCCCACTTGGGAACCCTAGTTGGTTTCTGCAGCTATAAATAGAGGGTTCAATCATTATTTTAATACATCTAATGCACTTGAATTATTCTCTACTGAAACTCTGTCGGATTTCCTAGTTTTCCGAAAGAGTAATTACATTGGAGTCTTGACTTGCAAATCTAGGAACGGTTGCGTGTTCACCCTCGGTATATACTTGAAGAAGAAGATTCCAGATTTGCAAAATGTAAGTGTTCTATCGACGCATTACAGTTTCTATGTGTTCTCATTATATAATCATCCATCAGTTTGACCGCCTATCGGATTTGAAACATGAATTTTTAAATTCCGTTGCGTGTACGAACCCGAGCAAACCCTACATTTTCATATTTGGGCATTTCCACCTCTTCAAGAAAAGGATAGAGATCCTCTGTAGTGCACTTTACGTAAAGTGTACATTGATCTTATTTTTTCAAATGATCTAATGGTTTCTAACAACGCCAACACATTAAAATTCTGCACTTTACGTAAAGTGCACTACAGAGGAGCCGGATCCTCAAGAAAAATGCTTCACAATCATCAGGATATCTCTGGTTCTCAAGATCAATAATGCAATTCATGCTAACATCAAGAACATTCTCCGCTATCAACTTCCTACATTCCGGTCCAGCCTGCGTAAATAATTGTACTTCAACATAAGTTTCTCCAAGTTGTTGAGCTTGCACAATGTTTCCGGCACTTCACCATACAACAGATTTTCCGACAGATTTAGCAGTTCCATATTCTTTAAACACCCGAAAGATTGCAGTATTGGACCGGTTAATTTATTCTTACTAGCATCAAACACAGTTGCTAGTTTCAACAACCCTATCTCATAAGGAAAGCAACCAGAAAGTTGGTTATTCAAGAACAGAACTTCAAGAAGTGTTTCACGGGCATTGCCAATGCTTTTAGGGATACCACCAGTGAATTTGTTGTTGGCTAATGTGAGAAATAGTGCAGCATTACGGCCTAGACTTTCCGGGATTGTCCCGGACAATCCATTGTTGTTGAGAAAAAGAACATCGAGGTCCAGTATGAATACTTGAGGGTCAACTCACAACTGGACCTGTTAGTTGGTTGAACCTAAGATCCAAATAAGTTAAATTGGTTGCACCAAGAACAGATTTTGGAAAAGGACCCTTAAACTTGTTGTTGCTTAAATCGAGTTCTAAAAGTTTAGGGAGCTTATCGGATGATATTTCAGTGGGTATATCACCAGTAAAGTTGTTGGAGTTGAAATGGATGATGACTAAAGTCTTGGTTTTTTCGATGAAATTCTTCAATGATAGATTCTTGCCACCGAAGTTGAAACCATTGAAATTGATACCAACAATTCGGTTTTTGTCACAAATGAAACCTTCATAATCTTTGCAAATGTCTTTGCCTACCCATGTTTTTGTTTTGCCAAAGGGGTCACTATTTATTGTCTTCTTGAATCTTTGAATGACACTTAGTTCTGATGCTAGTAGATAATAAGGGATGGGTGAGTGTGGGGGTGAGGATGGTTTCGGTTTGGGAGGAGAATGAACCTTTGGTGGTGGTGGGGGGGGTGGGTTTTGTTTGGGAGGAGAATGAACTATTGGAGGTGGGGCCGGGCAGGTGAAGGGGTGGGGTGGGGTGTGTGGGCATAGTGGCTCTGGAGGGGTGGGAAGGAGGGGGACATAGTGGATCATCTCCATTAGAAGGTGGATAAGCAGGAGCAATGGGAGGGAAACCTTCTATTATGATTTCTAATGCTTCTCTGCCATAGTGGATCATCTCCATTAGAAGGTGGATAAGCAGGAGCGATGGGAGGGAAACCTTCTATTATGATTTCTAATGCTTCTCTGCCATTTTTGCTAGCTGAAGTTAAGGTAGTTGCATGGCACAATGGGGAGTTTGGGACAAAGAAGATGAGTAATAATTGAGCTGCTAATAATGCAGTAGAAATATTGTGGGTGGCAAATAAGTTTCTTGCCCTCATCTCTTCCTACTCTTCTCTAGGACAGAGAAGATGTTAGGTTATATAGCCATAAAATGGCTCGGGTATTCACTATTCACCAACATTCGAAACATGTGCTTTTTAACCATTTGAAACATATCACTTTTATGTTGTACGCATCCGGATATCTTAATTTAAATTTAAAACTATACTAAAGACATTGTATAGAACTTCCTCAATGTAATTTTACATATTGTATTTGGTTGTTGCTCTATTTTCTATATTATAAATTGTTAGAGTAATTATGGGACAATCCATAATTACCTCCAATTTATTATTCATAATTGATATTGTAATAGCTCATTATATTAATTAGGATGATTATAATTAGCATCTTATATTTTTGATAAAAGATAGATTAGTCTTTCATAAGACAATCATATTATAATTGTATATATATTGTACTATTGAAATGAAATTAATCAAGGAATCAATTTTCTACATGATATCAAGAGTCAAAGATCATTTGCCCTAATTCCTACCTCCTCCTACCCGAATTCTCCCTTCACTTTCTCCTCACTTTTTCGGCCAACTCTCACAAAAACCCTAAACCACTCCTTAAAAAACCCTAGCCGATATCTACCCCCACCCTCGACTTACCCTTTCCGAAACCCTAAGGGGTCTCCACATCCAAAACATCAAACACTACTTCTTTTCTTTTCTAGTTTTGATTTCTTATCGAACATATGGCCGAAAAACAAACTTTTCATCCTGCTCTTGCCGTCAATAATGTCAAGAACTTTATCTCCATAACCCTTGAAATGGAGAAAGGGCAATATACCTCTTAGGCGGAATTGTTCAAAATTCATTGTCGCGCCTATGAGATGATCGACCATATCATATCTTCCGAGTCGTCATCGGACGCCATTTTGGTGGACAAAATCTATGTTTTCGTTTGCTATTGTCCTTCAATGGATATATGGCACTATATCCAACGATTTTTTACATACCATATTGGAGTCAAATTCTACGGCTCAACAGGCATGGAAACGTTTACAAAATATATTCCAGGATAACAAACTTTCTCGCAAATCAAATGTTGGTCCTTCAGTTGATTGCAGGGTTGAATGAACAGTATAATGGAGTGACTACGTTCATTCAGCAAAGTAATCTATTGCCTCATTTCTATGAGGCCCGTTCGAGGTTGATTCCCGAGGAAACGTGAAAAGTAAAATAGACATCTTCTGGAGCAGCCACCGTCGGAACTGCTCTCGTCTCCACCAACTCATTTCCACTGATTTGAAGCCCTAAAATTCTGGTTTGGGGGGCTCCAAATCATTATTACTTAGCGATTTCATTAATTTTTTTGTTGAATATTTTAGTACAATCTCATCACTTATCTCACATTTTGTGTTATTTTCGTAGGACACACATTAATTAGATAATTGTATCTTACTAGGACAAAAGAAATATTTGAAGCACTTTTGTATGAAGACTTTACCAGAAAAAACCCGAACAATCCGAGAAAACTGCAAAAACCAAGAAAATCCGAAGTTGGTCCCCGACTTTTATTGGTTTGGTTTGATTTATAAATTTAAAAATCCGACATAATTAATTTGATTTGGTATTTGAGAAATCCAAACCAACTCGATTCATGTACCCTAATTCCGAGTATGTAGAAGTTTAGTCAAATTTATACTTGCTATAAAATAAAGGAATTTACAATATTTCACTAGCTCCTTTCACTCAGTATTTCACACAAAGATTGCCAACACCTGCATGCAATGCCATTAGAAGTTAATTAAGAACTTGCAAACAACAGATAATTAACATAAACAGTACTCTCTCCGTTTCAATTTACATGTCTTACTTTTTTTAAGGTCCGTCTCAAAAAGAGTATTTCTTTTTATATTTACTAAGTTTTTCAATTTCAAAACAAATTTAATACTACAAAATTTCATATATATTTAATTTAAATTACAAGATTCAAAAATATTTTTTTATTTCTTAAATTTATTTTCAAGTTAAAATAAAACACTTAAATTAAGACGAATAAGAAATATAAAAGCACCAATAAGGTAGTACGCCGCTCTTGGCTCTGACCAGCTTGTGGTATTCAAAATGAGAGCCGCAATTAATGTGATGTGTGAGAGTCAAGGTCACTCCCCCCTATTTGTAAGTCAAAATAGCACAAAAATCTCCTAATTATGATTTTTTCCGCTCTTTCCTAAAATTTCAACATACAATAAAATGAAAAGAACTTGGCAATTATAGCAAACAAGCTAAAATTGAGCTAGTATTATAGATTTTGAGATATATATTTGCAGAAAGAAAAAAATAAAGAGTAAAGAAAACAAGCGCAAGATCGTAGACATCAATTTGAACATAGTAAATTGTCAGAATAATACCCTCTACAAAAAGTGGATATTAAGTAGTATTTAATCAATATTTCACGTGTCATAATTGTAGGAATGTAAATTTATAAATTTTATACATTTATTCTATTAGAAAAATTAAAATATACATTTTTTCATTGATCATATTCTTCTTATGCAAGTCAATTAAACTTGTTCAAAGTTCTATATAATCGAACTATATATTCACTGTCAATTCAAAAATAAATTTAACGTCATTCTTAAATTATACATAATCTCACCGTGACAGTCTCGTGCGATACTCAATATTTTAACGTACAGTCAATAAATAAAATAACAATACAAAGAATCATCACTATAAAAAGTGGAAACATTCTCACAACATATATTATGGGTACATCTCATATATGCAATCATATGCCCCTTAATCAATAGAATGAGACAATATCAAAAGAATAGAACAAATTAATTGAAATGATCAAATTAATATAGTTTCATTATGAAAAATCTCAACAAAGATAATGTGATTTCAACAAAAGATATTATGACTCAAACTTGAATAAACAGTGCATTCATTCCTCCAGTATCTAAAAACACCACAAAAAGAATCACTTTCTCACTTCTCTGTTCTCCTTCTTGGTATATGACATCTGGGTCCTAAATTTGGAGATGTATAAAGTAATCAACATCAAAAAAGTAAGATTTAATGAAAAGAAAAAAAAATGAAATAAAGCATGTTACATGTGAAGCTCCCTTGTTGGGACATGTTTTTTGTTGTGACCTTCGTTCTTGCAAATATTGCACTGTACCGTTGTTCGGCCTTCTCTAACATCCATCTCATTATGCAAACGCGTGAATTTGGGACGACCTTCAGTAGTGGTTCTCATGGAATCAGGTGGTAAAAGTATCATGCCTCTCACGGGAGGCCAATATGCTTGGTCAGGAATAGGATGCAGCCTCATACTCGAGGAATCCGATACTCAGTTTCTTGGGTTAGTACCCTAGTAAAGGGGCCACTGGTTATCACGTTTGACGCTTCTATTTGTTCATCAATTACTCGAGGAATCTCTTCCACATATAACTCTAGGCAGTTAATTCCAGGTCGTTTTGTTACATCAAGAACAACACACTGTCATTATCTTCAACTAGTAGAGCTACATATTCTTGTATATTATTTGGATACCTGCAAGTAATCTTAATGCAAGATTGTAGTCGCTTGAACCCCGTAATATTGTATATCTTTGATGCGCGATTTATGCACACACTAAATGCAAGTGCACGTGTCGTGACAAGTAATATAGTCTAGAAGACCGAGTTATCGTCCTCAGGGATTAGTGTCCAATTATCAACATTTATTCTATGATATCTATTTGGTAACCGATAATTTGATGAATTGTTTATAATTATGATTATAGATGCTAACTAAATTACTTTATTTTACTTCAGATATGGTGAAAATAGGGCTTCCAAATCTCTTCAACTATCCGCTCGTCTTACTTGTTAATGCAAATAATTATGGTTCTTCTTCTATTTTGAGATAGCAGGTTAACTAAGCCGTTTTATACTCCTGTTAAGGTAATATAAACACTCAACCCCAATATAGAACCCTTATATCTTTCGATGACAAGATTGACTATAAAGGAGGATTAAGAGCAATAACCTATTAAGCTACACAAGTATCGGGGTACTTTCGTCCACGATTTAACCTATGCTTATTCAACTATAGCATATTCACAATCTCCCATTTCGGATTTCGATTAGAAATCATATAAATTATGATAATTAGTGATCAATTAATTATCAAGCAATCAAAACAAATATTGAATAAATCTCAACAATAATAAGAAGAAACCAAAACACGACATTCGTAAGAACGAGTTTCAAGCGATTCGACATGGAAACCCCTAAATTAAGTTAGTTCCTAGTCATAGACATGCCAAGAACTAAACTAATATCCAACATAAACTAAAAAGAAATAAAATAAAGAACAAGAAATTACTTAAAAGAAAGTCTCTAATCTTGATCTCCAAGTTGTGATGAATTCTCCAAAGTGGGATCTCTAAATCTGACCTAAAAAGGTTTTTTATTATAGCTTCAAAAACGTCCAACAACTTTTCCTTCTTGGCCTTGGCCCATTCTCATTCGGATTTGGCTGATTTCCGCCTGCGCCGCGCAGAACCGAGCCAAGCGCGTAAACTTTGCGCTTCTATGTTCTTTGGGCGTCGTGGCGCTCTAATGCCGCTGCTGGTGGCGCCACTGCTTTCGCCGGTTGCCAATTTTTTAGCTTTTTGAGCTCTGGAACCTCTGTTTCTGCCCTCTTTTCGCTCCTTTTCGCCAATGTGCCACTTTAAACCATTATGACTCAAAAGAAAGAAAATCTATACTAAGACGACACATATTTGTACAAAAATGGGCAAAAGACTAACTAAAAATGACTCAAAAGGTGTATATAAAATACACCGATCAATCTTATTCATCAAATCATCATAACTAATTCGGTTGTTAGTTCTGATCGGTTTTGGTGAAGCACCTTCATAAGCTAGTCCATGAGAGCCCGATACAATCTTGTTCCTAATGATGGATTGAGGCAATGGAATGAGGGTTGTTGTTTGAGATGGCTAAGGTGCAAGGAATTTAAGTACTTTGGTTGTGAATGAGTTTAGTTTGTGGAAGATTTTGAGTAAGGGAGGTTGATTTCGTGGCTTTTGGAGAAAGGAAAGGTTTGGGTTTTTGATTTGGAATAGGAAATCGGATTAGGGCACCTTTAAATTTCAGTTTTTCCGTCGCGGCGCCCAAACTTCTGCGACCCTCTGAACTTCCGCCGTCGTGGCGCTCTGATTTAGCCGCGGCCAAACTTCGCTGCACTTTCGGACTTTCGCGCGCTGCCTCAGAATCGCGCCGTGGCACCCAACTTCCTCGCGCCTTCGCATTCTCGCGCCACGTTCTTTGGGCGCCGTGGCGCCGAGCCGATTTTTTTTCTCTTCACGTTTTCGTCCTCCAATTTTTGGCCCTGTACCTGTCATCACAACATGCAAACAATACCTCCTGTGAGACTGTTCTAACTAAAACTAAATTGCATAAAATAAAATAACCTTGGGTTGCCTCCCAAGTAGTGATGTCTTTAACGTCTTTTAGCCGGACGCAAGTTCCTTATCAAGAGGTATGGGGTAAATTAACCCCACAGCCTATCCATTTCATAATCATTTTTCGCTTCCGCCTTCTGTTTTTCTTTTTCTCCTTTTTCTCAAGAGAAGGTTTAGCGTTGCTCAGCTGCATCGCGACTGATTTCTTGCTTTGGCCTCAGGCCGCTCAACCGATGTGCTCACTGCGTCGATCGCAAAACACTTGCTTATGACTGGGGGTTCAACGACGTGTCTAAACACCTTGAACACCATCTCTTCATTCTCAACTATGAGTGTCAGCTCGCCCTTCTCCATATCAATCAGGGCTCTCCCAGTTGCCAAGAATGGTATTCCCAATATGATAGGGATCTCATCATCTTCCTCCATATCAAGGGTGAGGAAGTCTGCAGGAAAGAAAAAAATTCCCACCTTAACCAATACATCTTCAATTACTCCCCTGGGATGTACCACTGTCCTATCCGCCAACTGCAAGCTCACAGTGGTTGGTTTGGCTTCACCCAAACCCAACCTCTTGAAAACGGACAAGGGCATGAGATTTATGCTGGCCCCCAAATCACAAAGGGCTCTGTTATATGTCACCCTGCCAATTATGCAAGGCAATGTGAAGCTCCCTGGATCCTTAAGCTTGGGCGGTTCTTCGCAATATGGCAATCGCATTCCTCCTCACAATGCCATCGCCTCATACTCAGCTAGCTTCTTCTTTTTCCCAAGAATTTCCTTCATGAATTTGAAATAAGTAGGCATTTGCTCCAACGCCTAAATGAATGGAATGTTAATGTGCAGCTTTCTGAATACCTCCAAGAACTTGGAGAATTGCTTATCAACTGCTTTCCTTTGCAACCTCTGAGGGTAAGGAATCTTCTCTATGTATTCCATCACTGGGACTGTTGGAACCTTCTCTAACATAGGCGCCTTGAGAACCCTCCTTCTCTCGCATCTACTCGCTCAACTCTGCTCTACCACAGTCGGGTTGTAGTCGTTTCTAGCTTTCCACTCTCACCGCACCTCCTGACATTGTTCTCTGGGGTTCATGTTACACCCCGGAATTCCAGGATATATTTATAAGAACGTACGTAAGAACTCAAAAATGTTAAGGTTGGAGACGAGTAAAAATTTATCGGAATTATGGAATTGTCGGAAAACGAAATATTGCGACGAACGGGAGGGCGACACGTGTCACCCCCCTTATGTTGTCTTGGACGAAATAATCATGGACAAAAAGGGTCATTTGACCATTGTTAGGAAGACAAGTCTTGCAAGTTGAAGAGCTTGACATGTTTGACTTAGTCAATGGGACCACAAGTCTTGATATTTAAATGAAACTCATCCAAACCTCACAAGTGTTCTAATCTTAACCC
This sequence comes from Przewalskia tangutica, assembly GCA_029844215.1. Classification (NCBI taxonomy): domain Eukaryota; kingdom Viridiplantae; phylum Streptophyta; class Magnoliopsida; order Solanales; family Solanaceae; genus Przewalskia; species Przewalskia tangutica. The sequence goes on along the minus strand of CM056727.1, from coordinate 46,240,905 downwards.
TCCATTTGGTTATATAGTCATCCCTTGTGCAAGACAAGTCTTGAACACTTAGAGAAAAATTAGAAATTGAAGAACTTGAGAGGTGAGCTCTCGGCTTTGTGAGGCTTTGAACAAGAAAATTTTTCGTTTGTGATTCAATAAACTCCATACTTTAAACCAAGGTACCTAAGGGTATTGTAAGTGTATCTCAATAGAAAGATCCCGGAAAAATGGTGTTTTCGTATTAGTCGCAAGGAGAAAACCTAAGGAGTTATTCAACTTTGAAGTTGGAACTTGAAGAGGAGTTCTTCATAGGCTTCTAAGGGTTGCTTGGAGTGGATTGGAACGTCGAAAGGAGGAGCTAAAGTTGTTAAGGATCGACTTGTAATCTTGGATCATATTTGGGCTAAAAGAGGTATAATCTTCGTCTTACTTTTGTAATTGAAGATACCATGTTATTATAAGTTAGAAATGGTCATGTGATATGTGTTATGAAGATTGATAAGTGTTATGGAAATTTGGAAGCTCAAATCCGAAAATGACATGTTAAGCCATTTGAAATTGAAATACAATTTGGTCGATATTAGAATCGTCGCATGTTTACCTACTTGAGGATTGTAGTAGTTATAATCAATTGTGGCTAGATAACATGTTATATTAAACCACTTGGATTGAAAAGGGATTGGAAACGAATTTGTATTGTTGTCCCTATTTTTGCCGAATGGACATTATATGTTGGACTAGTTTGATATTTAGTGTGGGGCGGAATTTTACATGTCTTGATTAAGAGTGTAATCCCCTATTGTTAACTACTTTGTTGAGCCTTAAATGTGGTGTGTTTGGTTATTGAATTCGGCCTTGAAAAAGGTGGCAAAGTATGTAGAAACAAAGGAAGTGATGTCCGATTTTCCGTAGAATTTAGTGACTTTGCACTTGGAATATTCTACGTTTGAAGTAAGAAGTTAATAGACGTATTATGGTCATTATAGGTTGACATACTACGTACGGCGAATTGGACTTAACAAGTGGATTAAACCGAAGAGGTATGTGGAACTTTCTTATCTCTTGAGCATGAATAAGTTGTAAATGTATAGTACGGTAGACATACAAGATTTTGACAATCTAGGTCCATTTGATATCCTTGGCTTATTTTAAGAATGTCCACGTTGTTTGAGTTAGGGAATTAACTCACTTGTTTAAATATTAAGGATATCTTGGTTTTCAAAAGTTAAGAGACTTTAAGTATGTTGAAAATATTGTTGATACTTGTTTTGTTGGAAAGTTTAAGTCTCTTGGTTATAAAGAAGTATGTAAGTTTCTAAAGTATAAAGCTAGTATAACGGCTTTATGGGAAGTTGGTTATAATAGTTTTATGGAAAGTTAAAAAGAGTGGTTTACTCTAAGTAATTTAAGTATGTTAAATGACTTGAAATAACGAAAGGCAAATTGATTTAAAGACATCAATTGCTTAAGGTTTTAAAAGAAAGAAGTCACTTGATTTAGAAGCCTGAAAATGTATTTTCTAAAAAGGTATTGTGACATTGCTTAAAATGTAGTTATGACTTGATACTACGGTTATTAGTATCTTGGAAGTTTTATATGAAAAGGAGTCATTTTAAAAGAATAGAAGTACGTAGTACTTTGGGTTAAATTCCCGGATTTATAATGACATGCTAGTGCCTTAAGTAAACAAAAATGAGAGTGTATATGAATAAGACTAATAAGAAGTTAGGGGGATTTCTTAACTTGCTTATTTATTGTATGATAAGTCGGTAGTGCTTATGTTATGTATGATAAGCCGGTAGGGCTTATGTTATGTATGATTGCCGGTTGATTTAGGGTAAGAGTATAAATGAGGGGTAAACCCCCAAGACGTTATACCACCTTCTCCAGGGTAAGAGTATAAATGAGGGGTAAACCCCCAAGACGTTATACCACCTGCTTCAGGGTAAGAGTATAAATGAGGGGTAAACCCCCAAGACGTTATACCACCTGCTTCAGGGTAAGAGTATAAATGAGGGGTAAACCCCCAAGACGTTATACCACTTGTTTCGTGGATTTGCTACCCATGATGCGAGGAATACCTCATGCAAGTCCTTGTGGGCTTATGCGGGTGAAATAGTCTCATGCGGGCGGGTACAACCTATGCGAGGAATACCTCATGCGGGTCCACACGACTCACGCGGTGAAATAGTCCCGCGAGTAGGATTGCTTAATGATATCTGCGCGGTGGTCCCGCTTAATCGTGAGCTTCCTATTTTTATGTTGTAAGTATACTCTTGATTACTCTCATTGTTAGTAAGGCACGATTATCGTTAATTGAGTTATCATACCGCTCAGTTTTATTATAGACTTATGATTTCATTACTGATTTCTGGCCACATATTTGGTACATGTCAGACCGACTCCTTCGGGTCATACGCCGCAGTAGAGTATACGGGTAGCTGATCCTCACTTTTAGGATCACTGATTCAGCTGTTGAGAAGCTCCATTACTCCGGAGGTTTATCCTCAGTATGGTCGGTTGTTGTACATTCGTGGTATGGCGGGCCCCGTCGTCCACGATTGTTATTCTTGTAAGTCTGTAGTCATATTTGTGGATTGGGTTGTAAAAAAAATGTATTGTTTTATTATGTATAGTTTACGGAAGGTGGCCTTATCGGCTAGCCTATTGTTATTTTATGTTTAAGCATTTTATAAGTTGTGTATGTTCCGCTGCTATTCTTTGATGTATCTGGCAGGGTGCCCAGTAGGGCACCGCCGCGGCCTGGGTCAGTCGTGAGCCATCTCTCAGACATTAGGAAGAGTGCCTTGTGGCCTGTTATTCGTCATCTTTGCTAGCTGTGCCACATGCGTCTCCAAATTCCTGATAGAGGATCTTGTCTCCGCCCATGAACTGGGTCTGTGAGTCGGTGAGTGTCAACAGGGCTGCTCTCAACTCATCTGGTTTTTCTTGTTGAGCAGGTGCACTGAATTGTTGTGAAGATGAGGCCTGAGTGAATGGTTGCTGATTTTGGTATTGGCCTCGAAACTGGTTCTCACGCCTCGATCACCCTCCATGAAAAGTTAGGGTGATTTCTCCACCCTGGATTGTAGGTATTTGAATAGGGGTTGTTCTGGGGCCTTTGGTAATTCCCCACTGCCTGACATTTGGCTTGCTCAATAGAGATGTTGTTGGGGTCTGCTGATGGGCACCTATCAAAAGTATGAGGACCCCCACACATCTCACAACTCAATGGCATCTGAACTGCATTCACTGACAATGTGTGCTGCTGCAGTTGCTTGGTCAAGAGAGCAACCTGTGCATTTAACGCGGTGATGACATCAATCTCATGAACTCCTATTGCTATCCTTCCACTTACCCCTCTGTTATCTGTCACATGGTTATTGGTGGTCATGTCTTCTAGCAAATCATGGGCCTCGTGTGTTGTCTTCCTCATGAAGGTTCCACCTGCAGTTGCGTCAATGATGGTTCTTGTGGTCCTGCTTAGCCCTTTATAGAAAATATGGACCAAATTCTACAGCTCAATGCTATGATATGGACACTTTCTCTGCAAATCTTTAAATCTCTCCCAAGCCTCATAGAGTGACTCTCCATCAGCCTGGTAAAAATTGTTCAACTCTCCTCTCAGCTTAGCTGATTTTGACGGTGGAAAGAACTTTGCTAAGAACTTCTGTGCCAACTCCTGCCATGTGAATATAGAATCTGTAGGCAGGGAATTCAACCAAACTTTTGTTCTACTCAAAGATCCTCAATTGGATGACGGCGTCATTAACGCCATTATACTTGAAAGTTGCACACAACTCCAAGAAATTCGTTATGTGCATATGAGGATCTTCAGATGGCAACCCTCCGAATTGAACTGTATTCTGCACCATACTCAGGATCGCAGGCTTGATTTCGAAATTATTTTCTCCTATTGCTGGGAGCCTGATGAAAGTTTGTGCTCCGTTCACCCTTGGCAACACATAATCTCCCAAGCTTCTCTCAGCTTGGACCTGGACCCTTTCTTCCACATCCATTGGTAACCTCCGGGACATTCTTTGGTTAGGTTGATGATCACCTAACCCTTCGTTCATCTCATTGTTATTCTGCAAGCCTCTCATTGCTATTAAGGTCAAGATTCGTTTGTTTCTCCGGTTCTGCTTGCAAGTCTTTTCAATCTCCGGGTTGAAGGGAACAAGTGTGTCTGCTCCTCTTCTCCTTCGCATAAACTAGATGCCTGCAAGAGATCAAAATCAACAAACGGATCACGGCGCACGGTTTCACCAAATAAAAACTTAATAAAAAGAAAAAGAAAATAAAAACCAAATTAGAAATTAAGAATAGATAGAATGATATTGAACTACGCCAATCCCCGGCAACGGCGCCAAAAACTTGATGCGCGATTTATGCACACACTAAACGCAAGTGCACATTTCGTGACAAGTAATATAGTCTAGAAGACCGAGTTATCGTCCTCAGGGATTAATGTCCAATTATTAACCTTTATTCTATGGTATCTATTTGGTAACCGATAATTTGATGAATTGTTTATAACTATGATTATAGATGCTAACTAAATTACTTTATTTTACTTCAGATATGGTGGAAATAAGGCTTCCAAATCTCCTCAACTATTTGCTCGTCTTACTTGTTAATGCAAATAATTATGGTTCTTCTTCTATTTTGAGATAGCAGGTTAACTAAGCCGTTTTATACTCCTGTTAAGGTAATATAAACACTCAACCCCAATATAGAACCCTTCTATCTTTTGATGACAAGATTGACTATAAAGGAGGATTAAGAGCAATAACCTACTAAGCTACACAAGTATCGGGGTACTTTCGTCCACGATTTAACATATGTTTATTCAACTATAGCATATTCACAATCTCCCATTTCGAATTTCGATTAGAAATCATATAAATTATGATAATTAGTGATCAATTAATTACCAAGCAATTAAAACAAATATTGAATAAATCTCAACAATAATAAGAAGAAAACAAAACATGCATTAATTCGTAAGAACGAGTTTCAAGCGATTCGACATGGAAAGCCCTAAATTAAGTTAGTTCCTAGCCATAGACATGCCAAGAACTAAACTAATATCCAACATAAACTAAAAAGAAATAAAATAAAGAACAAGAAATTACTTAAAAGAAAGTCTCTAATCTTGATCTCCAAGTTGTGACGAATTCTCCAAAGTGGGATCTCTAAATCTGACCTAAAAATGTCCTTTTTATAGCTTCAAAAACGTCCAACAACTTTTTCTTCTTGGCCTTGGCCCATTCCCATTCGGATTTGGCCGATTTCCCGCCGCGGCCCTGCAACTGGCGCCGCGGCGCCGAAATTTCTGCGGCTCTCTTTTCTTTGGGCGCCGTGGCGCTCTGATGCTGCTGGTTGGTGGCGCCGTGGCGCTCTGATGCTACTGGTTGGTGGTGCCGCCCTGTTTCTCGCCCGGGTTGCCAACTTTTTAGCTTTTTGAGCTCTGAAACCTCTGTTTCTGCCCTCTTTTCGCCAATGTGCCACTTTAAACCATTATGACTCAAAAGAAAGAAAATTTATACTAAGACGACACATATTTGTACAAAAATGGGCAAAAGACTAACTAAAAATTACTCAAAAGGTGTATATAAAATACACCGATCAATCTTATTCATCAAATCATCATAACTAATTCGGTTGTTAGTTCTGATCGGTTTTGGTGAAGCACCTTCATAAGCTAGTCCATGAGAGCCTGATACAATCTTTCCATTCCAATAACGCAATATCGTTATGTTGTCTTTAACAATCCTAATCAAAGTATAAAAGATATTGAAAGTTAATAATCTATTTCAATAAAACAGATATGAGAATTCACCTCATAAACCACAACATCTTTATGAAAATAAAAGTATACACCAGTTAAACTAAAAATTTATAAATTGAGAATTCAAAAGAATTTTCACTAGTTTGAAGATGATTGATATGTAGTGATGAGTTTGATGCATTACTGATGATCAAAATTGCAATAAAAATTTTCTTCTTCACAACTAAAAACTATAAACATGGTAAAATGAAACATATATAAAAATCTAAAAATCACATTACCCTTAATTAATTTGGTTTCACCCATAAAAATAAAAGTTCAATGATATTCATGAAACCAATAAGACGAATTTAGTTGGAAATCAATTCAATCTAAGACATCAAATTAGTGTGTTTGTGTGTGCATTTGGATTACAGTAATGTTTAATTGAAAGAATTAACTCATGTTAAAACAAAATAAGAAAAGTTAGTTGATGCTCCGTAAAGTAGTTATGCCGTCATTCGAGGACTTGCATTGGTGATATGAATAGGGTTGAGAAGGTAGAAGGGTTTATTTAGTTGTTAGTGTTTATGACTTAAAAAATAAAAGAAAGACAAATAAGATTGCATATGTGGCATGTCAATCGACTTGGCAATTCATGTGGCGAAATTAGTAAAATGAAAATTAATTTTTAAAGAATAGTATTCTGAGAATAATTTTTTCAGAGAGTACTATTTTGACAATTTACTCGTTTGCAACACAAGCCAAAAAAAGTACTAGTATCATTTTGAGATGTAGTTTGCAAAAATCAAATAAACCTTGTCAGAAGAAATAAAGGTTATGTAATTACTGCATTCTTCTTAAGCCGAAAATTGCCAAATTCAAAATTATATTTCATCCTACACTAAATTGTTAAATGAAGCCCAGCGCTGCGGCCTTTGTCCGTGTACAGTGATTGATTTTCTGTATATTTGGTACTTAGACTTGTACCATAATTAAAATTGTAATATTACCATAAGTGTATAATTATTCTTCATATAGAATAGGATTTTATATGTAAAGTAGGAATAGGATGCTCCTATTGTAACTTGTATATATATATATATATATATATATATATATATATATATATATATATATATATATATATATATGTCTTTCATCAATAATAATAATCAAGGGATTAATTCTTTCATGGTATCAAGAGTCTATGTTCTCTTTACCTTGCTTCCGCTCCTCAAAACTCTCTCCCTCCCTCTCGAATATTTTACTCACAGTGGTTGCCCTCCCTGTCGGATTTTTGCCCGAAATCGCGGCCCTTCTCTTCCAAAAATCCTCTCTCACAAATTCCCTTCTCCGAATATTCATATTTTATTCACTATGACTGATAAAAACAGTTTCATCCTGCCATCACAGTTTCCAACATCAAGAGCGTTATTCCTATTGTTCTTGATCTATAAAATATTCAATATGGGACATGGTTAGAATTGTTTAAGATACATGTCATAGCACATAAAATTCTTCACCACATCATCCCTCCAACTCCTCCAACGGGGGTGATACGGCGGCATCTACGTCTACAACGGTTGTGCCCACCAAAGCAGCAGATCCTAACTTATGGGTCATGCTTGATGCAAAGGTTCTCTAGTGAATTTATTTCACTATATTCTTGGACCTTTTACAGACTATTATGGAATCCAACTCCACAGCTATGGCGGCGTGGAATCGATTGCGTGATATCTTTCAAGATAACAATCATTCTCGAATTTTTATCTTTGAGCAAAAATTTTCCCAAGTCGTTATAGCGAATTTCATAATGTTTCTTCTTATTGTAAACGCCTCAAAGACTTGGCAGATCAGCTTCTCAACGTGGGTTCTCCTGTTACTAATAGTCGTCTCGTCCTCAGATGGTTGCCGGTCTGTCCGAAGCCTCTACCGGAGTTGCTTCGGTTATTCGTCAAAGTAACCCACTTTCGGAGTTCTTTCAGGCCCGCTTCAAGCTAACTTTGGAGGAAGCAGATTTGGCTAAAAAGGCATCTATCGTGGCTAGCCCCATCGTTATGATGACTGCTTCAAATTTGCCCCCTTCCAATCCAGCCAACCTGACCCAAAATCACAATAAAAGTGGTGGTAAGAAGGGCCAAAATAGGAAATAATGACAAGAATCGCGGCGGGAACAACGGAGGTAACCGTAATCGTGGCGGTGGCGGGTCAGCCACCGTGGGCAGTCAGCAGAAGCAGCAGGTTTGGGGCTCACAGCGGGCCCCTGGACAATGGCAGTGGGTCCCAGCACAGTACAGCGTTGCGGCGTCGCCGCCTCTGCCCAGGCCAGCGCCGTGGCCCCACTTCTTCTCGGGGCAGTTTTTGGATCAGACTCCGGGTTTCAGACCAGCTTATGGGCTAGAGAAGCAGTCCATATTACTCGCGCCTTACCCACCTCAGTCTCATCACGCAATAGGACCCACACATATCGATAATGAAGTCGCGATGCATGACTCAATCGGGCCCTAATTGGTACATTGACACATGCACCAATACCCACATGACATCCGACCAAGGTAATCTCTCATCTTATTCCAATTTAAGCGATAATCATTGTATAATTGTTGATAATGACAATTCTATTCTAATTAAGAGTTATGGTAATAAAACTTTGTCCCCTCCTCATCCACCACTTGTCTTGAAAAATACCCTTCATGCCCCAAAACTAATTAAAAATTTGGTGTTTGTCCGTAAATTCACCACTAATAATTGGGTTCTATTGATTTTGATCCGTTTGCTTTTTCTGTGAAGGATTTCAAGACGGGGATTCCTCTCATGAGGTGTGACAGTAGGGGTTATCCGATCACACCAAGCCTCAGAATTTCGTGCCAAACCATGTCATCCACTTTTGCAGCTCTTACTCCTTCTTTGTGGCATGCTCGTCTAGGTCATCCGGGGTCGTCTATTTTGTCTGTTTTAAATAAAAATAAGTCTATTTCCTGTAAGGGTACGCATAGTACTCCAAATTGTCAATCATGTTCTTTAGAAAAAATTATTAAGTTGTCGTTTGTAGCTTCGAATTCTCATACTTCAATGTCATTTGATATTATTCATGGCGATTTATGGACATCTCCCGTTCTTAGTTCTATGAGTCATCGATATTATGTTTTATTCTTGGATGATTATTCTAATTTTTTATGGACATTTTCAATTGCGAAAAAATCTCAAGTTTTTTTCCATCTTCGTAAAATTTAGAGCTTTCATAAGAACTCAATTCGAACGGGAAATAAAGAACATTCAATGTGATAATGGTAAAGAGTATGACAATGAGGAGTTTAGGGACTTTTGTGCTCAATATGTGATAAATTTTCATTTTTCTTGTTGTTAGGACCGTGTCCAATTGCTCACGCAAGTGTACGTATCGTTCACAAGTAATTTAATCTGTAAGACCGAGTTTATCGTCCACAGAGACTGGTTTCTAATTACCGAACATCTATTCTAGATTATCTATTTGGCAAACGATATTTGATTTGAGTTTTTATCTAACTACTAGAATAATTGCGAGAAGTAATCTAAATTATTGGGGTTTAATCAGTTGTGAAGGAATTAGGGCTTCCAAAATTCTCGATTATCCACTCTATTCAATCCTTAATGCAACTAGAATGACTTCTTCTTCTACGTTGAGATAGCGATTAACTAGTCTGTCTTATATTCCGGTTAGGATATATAATCGCTCAACCCCAGTGCAGAACCCTTTTATATTTCTATGATAGGATTTACCACGTAGGAGGATTAAGAACATTAACCTATAATGCTACATAAGTATCGGGGTACTTTCGTCCGCGATTTTAACATATGTCTATTCAATTACAGCATATCCAAATCTCTCCTATCGGTTCTTGATTTGAAATCATATAGGTTATGATAATTAGTGATCAATTAACTATCATACATTCATACCATTTATTGAATAAATCTAATCAAGTGAAGAAGAAATCAAACTAATGCATTAAGTCATGAGATAGAGTTTCAAGTGATTCAAAAGGAAAGCCCTAATAAAGTCTTTGGCTCCTAGCCATAGTCACGCTAAGAACTAATACAATTTCAAATATAAACTGAATTAAAAATAAAGAAAGAAAAGTATTGTGAACTAAAGTCTCCAATTGTAGCTTCCAATCCTTGTCATGTGATGTGTTGTGTGTTAGAATGACCCACTCCCCACAATAGAATAATCCCTAATGTTGCAAATTTCGTGTCCTATGGACTCTTCTGCCCTTGGCCAAATTTACTTCGGATATGAAATTCCCCGCATTGGCACCGCGGTCTTGCAGAATAGCACCGCGGTGCCAAAAGTCCTGCGAGTTCTCTGATCTTCTGGCACCGCGGTCCTGCTACTGGACACCGCGGTGCTGCTTTGCCTTCGTCCGAATCTCCAATTTTTCAACCTTTTTCTGCCTCAGGACCCTCCTTTTATGCCCAATTTTCGCTCTTTTTCGTCATTTTGCCTTTTTGAACCGTTGTGACTCAAAAGAAAGGAAAACGACCCTAACACTACACTTATTTAAACGAAAATAGGAAAAATACTAACTAAAAATGACTCAAAAAACGTATACAAAATACGCCTAACACTTGTGCTCATACGCCTTCATAAAATGGGAAAGCTGAACGAAAAATTTGTATCATTAACAACATTATCCGCACCTTATTGGTTCATTCTTCCGTCCCTCCATTGTTTTGACATCATTCGCTACAAATGGCTACAGATCTACTTAATATTCTTCCCTCTAAAGGTTTGACATATTTCTCCCCTCTTCAAGTATTATACAATAAGACTCATTCGTATTGTCATCTTAGGGTCTTCGGATGCTTATGTTATCCACTATTTCCATCCACCACAATCAACAAACTTCAGGTACGTTCTACTCCTTGTGTGTTTTTGGGTTATCCGTCAAATCACCGTGGTTATAAATGCTTTAATTTATCTTCTAAATGAATCATCATTAGTCGTCATTATCTCTTTGATGAATCCCAATTCCTTTTCTCTAAAGTAGAAAAACTCATGCCTAGTTCGTATGATTTTTTGGATGATGATATCTCCCCCTATATTCTCTGTCATTTTTCAGATCTGTCACAGAGTTCGTCTCCAGCGTCGTGGCCCTTAGGGGAGGCACCGCGACGCCTATCAGGCAGTAACCAAGTTTCATAACCACCGTCGTCAGTGTCGCGGCTCCAATCTTTCAGTAACCAAAATAATTTTTTATCATCGGCAGCGCCGCGGCTCCAATCTTCCAGTAACCAAAATAATTTTTTATTATCGGCAGCGCCGCGGCCCTTTGAGGATGCACCGCAGTGCCAAAATTCTAGAGAGCATTGTTCATCAGGCGCCGCGGCCCTAGACCTCAGCACCGCGACGCCTTCGAGGACAATTTTCGAAAATTCTCAAAAATCCCAAAATTCACCCAATCCAGCCCAGGGTAATGGTCCAGTCACTCGCAGTTAACGGGGTATTTTTAAATTAAAAAGACATTTTAATTTTAATTTTAATGTTCTTAAATCACTCTTATCCCGTAATAATGTGTCTGCCTTAAATGACCCTAATTGGAAAATTGTCATGATCGATGAATATAATGCTCTTATTGATAATAAGATGTGGGACTTGGTACCCTGTCCATCTGATGTTAATATTATTCGGTCTATGTGGATTTTTGCTCGTAAGGAAAATTCTGATGGTTCATTTGCAAGGCATAAGGCTCGTCTTGTAGGTGATGGTAAGAATGAACAGGTTGGTGTGGATTGTGGTGAAACATTTAGCGCAGTGGTTAAGTCGGCTACCATTCACAATGTGATCAGCTTGACTCTTTTAAAATCATGGCTCATTCATCAGCTAGATGTGAAGAATGTGTTCCTACATGGTGATCTCAATGAGACAGTGTATATGCATCAGCCCTTGGGTTTTAGGGATACTAGATATCCTAATTATGTTTGTTTGTTGAAGAAGTCTTTGTATGAGCTTAAGAAGTCTCCATGAGCTTGGTATAAGAGGTTTGCTGATTATGTTTCGACTATGGATTTTTCTCACAGCACGTGTGATAATTCATTATTAATATATCATCGCGGTTCTTCGATGGCTTATATTCTATTATATGTGGATGATATTATCTTGACTGCCTCTTCCGATGCTTTGCAAAAGTTTATCATGACAATGCTCAGTTCTGAGTTTTCCATGAAGGACTTGGGTCCATTGAGTTGTTTCTTGGGGATTGTTGTTACTCGTCATGCAGGTGGATTATTCTTATCACAGATGAAGTATGCTACAGAAATCATTGAGAGGGTTGGGATGTCATCCCGTAAGTCCACTTCAACTCCACTTGATACTAAACCCAAGTTGGGTGCTGCAGATGGTTCTTCCTATGAAGATCCGAACTGCTATCGTAGTCTTGCAGGCGTCCTTCAGTAACATACGTTCACGCGACCTGATATTACAAATGTCGTACAACAGGTATATTTGTTTATGCATGATCCCAGAGTTGAACATATGAATGCGCTCAAACGCATTCTTAGGTACATTCAAGGAACACTTAATTATGGCTTGCATTTGTATCCTTCGTCGACGTCTACACTTGTCTCATATACAGATGCTGATTGGGGTGGTTGTCCTGACACCAGACGGTCTACGTCTGGTTATTGCATGTTCTCATGTAATAACTTGGTCTCATGGTCTGCCAAACGTCAATCCACGCTTTCACGTTCAAGTGTAGAGGTCGAGTATCGAGGGGTAGCCAATATGGTTTCTGAGTCATGTTGGTAACGAAATCTACTTTTAGAGCTTCATATTGAGAAAGCTACCTTAGTATATTGTGACAATATAAGTGTCATCTACCTTTCTGATAATCCAGTTCAGCACCAGCGTACTAAACACATAGAGATGGATATTCACTTTGTTCGAGAGAATGTAGCTAAAAGGGGTGTGTTAAAGGAAGCCCAGCATTGCAGCCCTTGTCATCCAGCGTCGCGGCCCTTGTCCGTGTACAGTGATTGATTTTCTGTATATTTGGTATTAGACTTGTACCATAACTAGAATTGTAATATTATCATAAGTGTATAATTATTCTTCATGCATAATAGGGTTTTAGATGTAAAGTAAGAATAAGATACTCCTATTGTTACTTGTATATATATGTTTTTCATCAATCAGAATAATCAAGAGATTAATTCTTTCATAAATAAAGGCCAGAGCATTTTGAAAAAAAAAATAGATGATTCATATATACTACCACGGTGGCACCGTGTCCTTACCACCAAGTATATATTGCTGGTAGACATTTTAATCTATAGTAAATATCTCACTAAACTAACATAAAGAACTTTGAATATTGATAATAGAAAGTTGACAATTACCACTCTTTTGTCCTGACTTTTTCATGGAGTAGCCTAAAGAATCTCCTTTCGCTTATCTCAACCTCAACATCTATAAAAATAGTCTTTTCTCCTTTTCTAAATAAAGTATGCTTTGAAGCAGGGTCGTTTTTGAATCCGTGCGAGATGTGCTATCGCACAGGGGCCCCAAAATAAAAATAAAATTAGGAGCTCTTTTTTCATTTTTTATTAAGTAGTATTAACCATAATTTAATGTAAAAACTCATAATTCGCATGTCTTAGCCCAATTAAGGGTTCACTTTTACGAATTAGAACAGGGCCCCCAAAATGTTTGAGACGACCCTGCTTTGAAGTTGTAGATTGTTGGTTTTCCATCATCCAATCCACAACAAATCAAATGAAACCTGGCGGAAAAAAAAAGTGAACACGGAGCTGAAGAACGAAGTAGCTCACCTAAAAGGAGAGGAATGAAGTTTCGTCATTGCTTTTCTTTAAACCCTCAATCCGCTCTTCATCACCACCTTGGTTGATTTCCCTTCCTTTAGCTATTAAGATGTTTCAGTTCGCTAAGTTTGAGAAGTCCAAAGAGCGCAAACTAACCATGGACCTTGGATACGGTTTCCCGATCATAGATTCATGGATCACAGACGGTATCTTCCCGTAACCCTTTGCCTATGAAAGCGTCCTTCCTTTTCAATATCCAGGCATCCATCCAATGCATTCTTTTCTATCTTGTACCCTATGTAGGCTTGCAAAGCACATGCTAGACAAGCGGTACACTGAACATCAACTCAATCTTAACGAAAAACGAGGAAAAGCAAGTATATCCTTAATCGCCTCTATTCCAGACATGAATGATTACTTTCTTGGAACTAATTCATAGGCATTTTCCATTAGTTAGACTTTACACCCTAAGAACAGACATTAACAATTTACAATTAAGAGCTTGAGTTCATTATATGCTTTATAGATATATCTAGCTTCAAACGTTTAAACCTTGTGAATGATCTCTTCTGTTTTGATGAATAAACCAAACAAGCTGTAATTGGAGTTAATCCGTAAATGATCGACATAAACAGAAAATGTTTAATGGAAGCAATGCTTTTAATAAAATTCGCAACTACAATTTAAAATGTGTATTATTGAGAAAGCTCTTCAACAAACACTACCAAAAAAATTAAATATGAATTTTGTTGCTAATCTATACCTCGTAGCTACATATTCTTTTAATAATCGGTCGCTAAATAAAATTAGCAAAAATTTTATTGGTTAACTACATAACCAGCCTGTGGCTAATTCATGTTTCTTCCGTAGCGGAAACAATATCTAAAATTAAGATTTCACATACCTGTCAAATTAAAACAATATGTATTCATACGTTACATAGGGGGGGTGGGGGGTGTACATTTCACATTAAAACACTATTTGGATGCAATCACGGCCGGCCTCAGGGGTAGGCGATATAGGCGGTCGCCTAGGGCAACACATTGCAGGGGGCAACAAAACACAACGAGATACTGTATATATAGTATATATTTTATTTTACAAACTATATTACAAATGAGTCAGTAGCTCAGTTGGTAATAAATATGTTCTTATTAAGGTGTAGTTTGTAGGTTTAAAACCTACTTGAGACAATTTACTAAAATAATTTTTATTCTTTTTTTAATAAGACAAAACCTTTTTTTTTTCTAACAAAACAGAAAGTGCGCAGCTGCCAATTTCTTCTTCTCTAAATTCAACACTTCTCCAAAGTCTAAAACTTTTCATAAACTCTTTTCTAATTCTCTAACAAAGACTATTCTCCAATAAATTTCTTCTCCTCTAAATTCAACAAACCCAAATCTCTTCTCAATCTCCTTATTCTAATTGGCTATTCCAAAAAACGCATAGCAAGATCTCTTCAACGACCTTTCTACTTTCTAGGGTTTATATTTATATTGGGTATGTTTCTTTTATCTCTATAATTGCCAATTTTCTTTGCTATTGCATTATACCTTGAAAGTAAATGTTGTTATCCGAATCTATAATTTGAATTAGTTGCTCTGTTTCAAAATGTAGTTTGAGTAATTGTGTTTTAATCGATAATTTAAAATGCATATTGTTGAGTCGTTTTTATACGAGGAGAATTCTTCCAATCATTTTATCAATTAGGGGCTGATATTAAGCAATTGATTGTCTTTTAGATAGAAATTTTACTTGTGTTAGCAACAAGTCTATATGCATTGGAAAATTCTTGAAAACAGTCATAAATCACTTTGAAAGAAGCTATCTCTCCTAGATTCATGTGTAAGAGACTATTTGTTCATTACTTTTGGTTAACATAATTTTTTGATTTTATGCCTATTAGTGTAACACTTTGGTAAACGTAAGTGTTGTAATTATTAGTTAATTTTTTTAAGCCTTTTATATATTAGTTTTATTGTTTTTTTTTTGCGAGGAAGCAAATTTTTTTAAAACGCCTAGGGCATCATTTTTTTCTGGGGACGGCCCTGGATGCAATAAGTGAGAAAGCGAAAAATAAAATATGATTTCTATTTCATACGGTAGCTTAGTGTATCGGACTCTCTTAAATAAAATTTGTTTATTTTTTATTTAATAGTGATAGGCCATTGTATTAAAGTACAAGAAAAAACTCAAATAAATAAGAAATTAGATAATGCCTTTCTAGTGTTAAGAAGTGTCACATCACTCTTTTCTATATATATATATATATATATATATATATATATATATATATATATATATATATATATATATATTTGTTTCCTAAAAGTAATTTTCAAACATTTTCAACAACCAAATAAGACATTTTTCAAACCCATATTGTGTAGAAGAAATGAAGAATACACCGCAGGTGACCGGTATATATATAGGTTTGAAAAATGTCTTATTTGGTTGGTAAAAATGTTTGAAGAATACTTTTTTTAGGAAATAAAATTGATTAAAAATGAGTAAAAATAATTTTTTCTTATACAAATAGGAAAAATAAATTTCATAAATAGCATTCTACTCCTACCCATCCTCCAACATATAACATCTCACCCCACCCCCCATAGCTCGCACCTCCACCACCCCTATGCCCCCACCCTTACCCCAAACCCCACATATTATATATAAATATTGTGGGATTATACTAGGTATGTTGTTGTATTACATATAAATATTTTTATGATAATATTTTCTACTTACTTACAAAACACTAAAAAATAAGTATGAACTCATTTATTTTTGTTAAAAAAATATTTTCCATCGTACCAAACACACCCTTATTGTCTTTCTTCTACTTTCTAGTCTCTCTAATTTTCAAATATATAATAGAAGTTTTTTGGAATGTTTACTTAGGCGGAGTAAAAGAAAAATTATCTGAAAGAATTAATCTCTTCATTATTTTTATTGATGAAAGATATATATATATATATAAGTTATATAGGAATTTTTTTTTTCTATTTTACCTCTAAATCCCTATTCTATTTAGAGACTAACTTTACAATTATGGTAATATTACACTATTAATTAAGGTACAAGACTAAGTCTCATATATACCAAATATACAAGGGAAATATACCAATCACGGACATCGCTGGCCGAGCCCTTCTGGCCATCGGGCCGCCTTTATGGATTTGCTTATGTGAATATATTCAATATACACTCTATATACATGTATATCATGTGTATATAGAGTGTATATTTAACACACACCGCAAATATACAAGCGATTTTCAGACGAGATCGTCTCAAAATCTTCAAAAAGGACCGAGGGAAGACCCTTTGTAAAGATTCTGCAATTTGATATCTGGAAGGGACATGTCAGACGCATACTTGTCCTCCAACTACATTTTCTCGAACAAAGTAAATATCCATCTTTATATTTTTAGTGCGCTGATGTAGAACTAGATTACCAGAAAGGTAGATGACACTTATATTATCACAATACACCAAGGTAGTTTTCTGAATAGGACAATGAAGCTCTAACAGAAGATTACGTAATCAACATGACTCAAAAATCACATTGTCTACCCCTCGATACTCGGTCTCTACACTTGAACGTGAAAGCGTGGATTGACGCTTGGCAGACCATGAGACTAAGTTATTACCTAAAACATACAATAGCCAGACGTAGACCGTCTAGTATCTGGACAACCACCCCAATCAGCATCTGTATAGGAGACAAGTGTAGACGTCGACGAAGGATACAAATGTAAGTCATAATCAAGTGTTCCATGAATGTACATAATAATTCGTTTGAGCGCATTCATATGTTCAATCATGGGATCATGCATAAACAAACACACCTGATGTACGACATACGTAATATCAGGTCGCGTGAACAAGGGCCCCTGCAAGACTACGATAGCGGGTGGGATCCTCATAGGGGGAGCTAGTTGCAGCACCTAGTTTGGGTTTAGTATCAACTCGAGTAGAAGTGGACTTACAGGATGACATCCCAACCCTCTCAATGATCTCAGTTGCATACTTCCTCTGTGATAAAAATAGTCCTCCTTCATGACGAGTGACAACAATCCCCAAAAAATAATTCAATGGCCCTAAGTCTTTCATGGCAAACTCAGAACTGAGCATTGTCATGATGGATTTTCGTAAAGCATCAGAAGAGGCAGTCAAGATAATATCATCCACATATCTTAGTATATAAGCCATGGAAGACCCCCGATGATATATGAATAATGAATTATCAGACCTGCTGTGAGAGAACACCAATAGTCGAAACATAATCAGCAAACCTCTTATACCAAGCTCGTGGAGACTACTTAAGCCCATACAAGGACTTTTTTAACAAACAGACATGATGAGAATATCTAGTATCTCTAAACCCCAATGACTGATGCATATAAACTGTCTCCTTGAGATCACCAGGTAGGAATGCATTCTTCACGTCTAACTGATGAATGGGTCATGATTTCGACAGAGCCAACCTGAGAACAGTGCGAATGGTAGTCGGCTTGACCACCGGGCTAAATGTCTCACCACAATATACACCAACCTGCTGAGTCTTATCATCACTTACAAGTCGAGCCTTATGTCTTGCAAACGAACCATCAAAATTATTCTTATGAGAAAAAATCCACATAGACCAAATAATATTAACAATAGATGGACGGGTACCAACTCCCACATCTTATTATCAATAAGAGCATTATATTCATCAGTCATGACAATCTTTCAATTTGGGTCATTGAAGGCAGACTTAGGATTACGGGGTAAGGGTGATTTAAGAACAATATAATTTAAATTAAAAAATCTTTTTGGTTTAAAAATACCTTGTTGAGCTTGGGTGACTGAACCATGACTCGGGGCTAGATTGGGTGAATTTTGAGAATTTTTGAGAGATGAGACCGATCAAAGCAGCGGGCACGCCGCCTAACACTGATCCGATAGTAAGCATCGACCGGGCCTCAGATCGGTCGGGCAACCGCCCAGTTGCCGAGATTGGCCCAACATTGTTTCTAGGAGCATGCAACGTCGGGATGGAGGCAGTGGAACCACCGGACAGTAGGCCCGCTGATGGAGACGGGTTGCGGGACATATCCGAAAAATGATGAATAATATAAGGTGAGACATTATCATCCAAAAAATCATACTAACTAGGCACGGGATTATCTACTTTAGAAAATGGAAATTGAAACTTATCAAAAATAACATGACGACTAATAATGATTCATTTAGTTGATAAATTAAAGCATTTATAACCACAGTGATTTGACGGATAATCCAAAAACACACAAGGGGTAGAACGAGTCTGAAGTTTGTTAATTGTGGTGGATGAAAAAAGTGGATAACATAAGCATCCAAAGACCCTAAGATGTGAATATGACGGAGTCTTATTATATAAAATTTGAAGGGGGGACGAATATGCCAAAGCTTTAGAAAGAAGAATATTAAGCAGTATGTAGTCATTTGTAGAGCATGATGCCAAAACAACGGAGAGACGGAGGAATGAACCAATAAGATGTGGATACTGTTATTAATGGTACGAATTTTACGTTCAGCTTTCCCATTTTGTGACGACATATGATGACAAGAAAAATGAAAATTTATCTCATTGTTAGCACAAAACACCCGAAACTCCTCATTGTGATATTCTTTGCCATTATCACATTGAATATTTTTTATTTTCCGTTCGAATTGAGTTATAATGAAAGCTCTAAATTTTATGAAGATGGAAAAAACTTGAGATTTTTTTGCTATTGGAAACGTCCATAAAAATTTAGAATAATCATCCAAGAATAAAACATAATAACGATGACCCATAGAACTGAGAACAGGAGATGTCCATAAATCACTATGAATAATATCAAATGACATTGAAGTATGAGAATTCGAATCTACTAATGGAAACTTAATATTTTTTCCTAGAGAACAAGATTGACAATTTGGAGTACTACGCGTACCCTTACAGGAAATAAACTTATTTCTATCTAAAGTAGATAAAATAGATGACCCCGGATGACCTAGATGAGCATGCCACAAGGAAGGAGCAAGAGCTGCAAAAGTGAATGGCATGGCTTGACGCGAGACACTGAGACTTGGCGTGATTAGATAGATCTCCCCTACTGTCACACCTCATGAGAGGACTTCCCGTCTTGAAATCCTTCACAGAAAAATGTGTGCATTGCGGCTTCAATGTTGGTTTGTGTGAGTCTCGCTGCGTGATGGGCCTGAGGGAGTCAAGGCCCAAGAATTCATGACTACTTCCCCGGCCCACCTGCATAATGAGAGTACTGGGCCTGACCCGAGAGAGGACCCGAGAAATTGGGCCTGGGCTGAAATTGGAGCCCCGTTTCCCAGGTAGTATGCGGTATTATTTGCTGGACGATAGCTGGGGCCCACTACCATCAGACAGGGCCACCGCGCCCCGTGATCGCTGCCATCGCTGACCCGCCACCGCCACTATTCCGGTTGCCACCGGTGTTGCCTCCACGATTCTTGCCATTATTTTTTCCGATTATGACCCTTTTTACCACTGTCGTTGTTGTGATTTTGGCTTGAGTTGGTGGAGCCGGAAGGAGGAAATTTGGACTCAGTCATCATGACAACGGGACTAGCCCCTATAGCCATCTTTTTAGCCAAACTCGCTTCTTCCAATGTGAGCTTGGAGCGGGTTTGATAGAATTCCAGAAGGTTACTTTGACGAAGGATCGAAGCAACACCGTTATAGGTTTCAGATAAGTTTGCAACCATCTGTAGAACGATACGCCTATTAGTAACCGGAGCACCCACGTTGCGAAGTTGATCTGCCAAGTCCTTGAGTCGTTTACAATAAGATGAAACGTTAGGAAAATTCGTCATAACAACTTGAAAAAATTCATATTCAAGGGTAACAATGCGAGAATGATTGTTATCTTGAAAGATATCACGCAATCGAATCCAAGTCTCCATAGCTGTGGAGTTGGGTTCCATAATCGTCTGTAAAATGTCCATGGATATTGTGGCATAAATTCATTGAAGAACCTTTGCATCAAGCGTGACCCATAATTTTGGATTTGGTGGGCACACCCTCTGTAGTCTTTGTATCACCCTCCTTAGGAGTAGGTGGAGGGATGATGTGGTGAAGAACTTGATGTGCCATAGCATGAATCTTGAATAATTTCGCTCACGTCCCATATTGAACGTTTTCTAGGTCAAGAACAATAGGAAGAACACTCTTGTTATTAGAAACTGTGAGGGCGGGATGAAAGTGTCTTATCAGTCATGGTGAATAGAACGAACTTTGGACAAGACTATATTTTAGGGAGAGGGGCTCGGGTTTTGCAGAAACCGAGGAAGGGGGGATTTTTCATCACGGTTTTCAAGAAAAAATTGAGAAGGAAGTGAGAAGCAGAAGCAAGGAAAATAACCTAGACTCTTGATACCATGAAAGAAATAATCTCTTGATTATTCTTATTGATGAAAGACATATATATACAAATTACATAGGAAAATCCTTTTCTTATTTTACCTCTAAATCCCTATTCTATTTGGAGACTAACTTTATAATTATGGTAATATTACACTACTAATTAAGGTACAAGACTAAGTCTCATATATACCAAATATACAAGGGAAATATACCAAATACCGGACACTGCTGGGCCGAGCCCTTCGGCTACTGCTGGGCCGATTCCTTTATGGATTTGGTGATGTAAATATATTTAATATACACTATATACATGTATATCATGTGTATACATAGTGTATATTTAACATTATCCACTTGTACCCATTGATAAACTTCGCCCCTTAAAAATTATACGACACAATTTATTATATTAAATAGATACAATAGTAAGAATATTTGAATCAAATTATTATATAAGATTATTAAGGTACAGTACAACATGAGAAATGATAAGTCAAAGATATACAACGTTCAGGGGCTGAGTTTTACAAATGTCTTTTTCTAAATAAGTATGGAGCATAATATTTAAAACTGGATATTTTAGGGTAAACTAATTTCCCATAGAAGACTTTCAAGACAAAAAGCCCTGGGTCATTTGCGGGTATAAGTTCTATTTACCTCAGGCCTGGGTGCAATGTTGGGGCCCCAATTATCTGAACTGTCAAGTTATCCAATTGGCTAATGGGCTTTGTTCATACAGAATTTGCCTATTTGATGAAACGTGTAGATTACTTTTCAAGAAATTTATTTTTCGAGTCCATTAATTAATTAGGCATAGCAGAAACCACATAATAAATAACTAGGCTTCCAATTGCAACATTAATTGGAAATATGAATGAATAAATTCTACTAAAATAAATTACATGTTATTCCACTAAAAATCTGTAATTGCACTCCTCTGTTTAATTTCAAAATCTTTCATTAAATTTTATTTAACTCCTCATGTTAAGATTACAGATATCAATCAATTAAATTAAATTACTGATAATTTAATTTATTGACTAATTAAATCATTTATACTTTTGCTTAACTTATTTCATGTGACGGATACAAAATTCACCTGCAGGATTTTCACATAAAAACTTATAAGCATTTATAAAGGGGTATCATTAATCTCAAAGTTGAGACATGAATTCTATCAACTAATTATTATTTCTCAAATGTTATTTGTTACTATCCAACCTATCAGATTCATTGACTATAATAGAGTCGTACCTTTTGATAAATCAAAATAATAAACATAGCACATTGATCATAATAATCATATCAAGATTAAGTGTCACGACCCGAATCGACGGGCCGCGACTGGTGTCCTACCTGGCACCCTTCTACTCACACATCACATACAACCAGCGAATGCTTAAGAAAACTCATAATCTCATAAAATAAAAACAGGCAAGTCGACAAGGCTGCCACTACATACACAAATTCGAAATGAACTACAATTGTACATGTCCAACCCACACATGACTACAGACCTCTAAGAGTATACAGTAACTATGATGGGACAGGGCTCCGTCGTACCCCTGAATATACATAAGTCATAATGGAAGACATGTAGCAAAATGACTAGGCTCCGAAATAATGGATCTATCCCAAAAGCTAAGCAAGGATCCTAAGCTCGAGGATCACCAAACTGTGTACCTATACCTGCGGGCATGAACGCAGCCTCCCGAAGAGGGTCAGTACAACAAGGTACCAAGTATGACAACATAAAGTACAGTAAATAAGATCATGAATGACCAAAAGATGACAGGGACAAGTATGAAAATCAAATATCAGATCTAACCGTGCCATATAAAATAAAAGCCAATTGTACCTTGTATCACTGTACCACTGTACTATTGTACCACTATATCATCGCATTCATTGTACCATCGTACTATCATCACCGCATTTTTATAAAAATGAGAGTTCATCAGGCCTTTTAAAATGTAAAATCAACTGTATCTTTTCAAAATATGAAAGTCATGTCAAAATCGCGACACTCCATGTAATCATTATGCATATCCTATTCATGGGAATCGAACCCGCATGGGTCTTTATACCCGCATGAGTATCTATACTCGCATCACAGATGTAAGTCCATGGACTCATAATACATATATATACTAGTCTGTGTATCTATACCCGCATCATGGATGCATGTCCATGGAATCATATACCTAGCCTGAGTATCTCGTACTCGCATCACGGAGGTCGGTCCATGAAATCATATACCTAGCCTGATTATTTCATACTCGCATCACGGAGGTCGTTCTATGGAATCATATACCTAGCCTGAGTATCTCGTACTCGCATCACGGAGGTCGGTCTATGGAATCATATACCTAGCCTGAGTATCACGTACTCGCATCACGAATCTTGTCCGTGGAGTCATATACATATACTATTCGGGGAAATCGAACCCGCATGGGTCTTTATACCCGCATATCTATACTCGCATCACGGATAGCAAGTCCATGGAATAAAACCAATGTACCAACATATCATGTACCAATCATATAT
Source organism: Przewalskia tangutica (assembly GCA_029844215.1). Classification (NCBI taxonomy): domain Eukaryota; kingdom Viridiplantae; phylum Streptophyta; class Magnoliopsida; order Solanales; family Solanaceae; genus Przewalskia; species Przewalskia tangutica. Next base: position 46,217,389 of record CM056727.1, on the reverse strand, counting down.
AATGAAATCTCATTTTAGAAAAAACAAGGTACCAACATATCATGTACCAATCATATATAAGGAACTTCCAATTTAGAAAAACCAAAGTACTATCATATCATACATCACTTTGAAATCATATTTTGAAAACTCAAAGGCACTATCATATCATGTATAATTAGGAACTTGAACCCAAAAGTACTATGTACGTTCACCATACCTTCATTTTATAAAAAGAATCATGCTAGAAGAAGAAATGATAGTTTCACATACCTCGAATATTTCCAATAATCATGTATTTGATTGGTGTAACAGATCTGAATTTACCTAATTAATACTTATATGGGTCGTGAGTAATTATATGATGAAACCTTATCTAATCAGCTGTGAACTAGAAAATGTAAAACAAATTGGTTATATCTTAGTTTCTATGCAGATGGTGTGCTAATCATTTTGATATAATCGTTTGTCGATACCTTTTTCATTTAACGCTGCAATGACTTATTTCAACACGTCTATTAGAACATACCCAATTATTATTAAAACAGTCTCAGCTCTTGATACTTATCAGTTACTTTAAATTAGCAAGGTCGAACCGACTCTGGCGCTTACTAAGAACTCTTATGAATATTGACATCTCTCCTTATATGCCTTAATAAGGACTTAGGAACAACTTAGACATGTTTTTAGCATAGAATCAATAACATGAATACCCCTTAACTTTTAAGAGTAGAATGAATTATGAAACAATACCACAGGTATATGTCGTACGTAGAACATGCCAAAAGAAGGATGGATAGTTCGCATACCTTATCGGCTATACCAACATGATAGTATAATACATCTCAAATAGGTACTTCAACCTATAACAACAATAACACTTCTATCAACTTCATGAATACTAGTTTAAGTCATATACCACATAATTGGCTTCTTTTCATATAAAAATTCGGGCAGCACTTCCCCTATATATACTCTCATCCACAACTTCCAAACGGGGCCAATAACATCAATAACCAAACACCAATTAAGGGCACAACCAAAGCAGCAACCAAGGTGATTCACACACCTATTTCTCACGTAAAACAACCCCTTAATCCTTACTAAAACAGTCCACGAAAATAGTCCATATTCCAACAATAATGAGGGTAAGATATGAAGCCTTTCTACGCCTTCGTTCCTTTAGGATATACGTTAGCAATTATCACATCTAAACAAGCATAAACAGTGACTAAATTTCCAGCATATATACGCATACAACATCTCCTAAAACAGCATGACAATATCCAACAGTTTTAAGATAGTTTCGGCCAACAACAACAATCCAAAGCCCTTTTTCATAATGCCTTATAATCCAATTCAAGTTTCAATACTTTAATATAAACCATTTCAACTTTCAATAACAATATTTTCATCAATCTAACATGCACTTAGTGACGATAATAACAACAATAACCAACGAATACATAATAACAAAACAGTCCACAATTCGGCTAACATGCCAAAACTGTGACATGCACTTCTTATCCTCCATTTTACTTAACACAAGTTCATCTCTTAATTATAACATCATGTAACCTCCAACTACTTCAAGAGGAAGAAGAAATCTTACCTTAATCTTAGCCAAAACAGTCCCAAGTTCTCGGCCACCACCACTTCCTTTTGCACCACCTCTTCACGTTACAACAACACACATGTATCCTCTACAAGCTTGAAATCATCTTACTTTCTTGTTTTTCTTCCAAAAAGTTCATTTCCAAGCCTATGGTTTTCAGATACTTTTTGGCCAAATCGTGGTTTAAAGTTCTTGGAGAGTTAACTTGGCTTAAAACTTAGGTAGATGGCTTAATCTTGGAAAATAAGTTGTCTTTGATCTTCACTTGACCAAGGATTTTTGAAAACTAGAGGGAGAAGGAAGAGATAAGAGAGGTTTGGATGAAGAAGATATTATGAGCCTAAGTTTTGCAAGACTTGAATATATCAAGTGTATGTAGCACAAGTGGATGGGGACCCATGTGGACCACTTGTCCACTTGTCTTCACTTCACAAAAAAATATCTCCACACTTAGCCAATTCTTGATATTTTTCGATGGACCTCCCCCAAAATTGTGAAATTTTCGATGGGCCCCATATTATCAATGCCAAGACTTAAAAATACAATACTAAGTCCATAACTTCATTTGGAGTCGTCACATTTGTTGTATCTAGAATTATTTCATATAGAAAAATGTAAATATACTTTCCTTCCAACATTCAAATCTTATTTCCTTACTTACGTTCTCAATCTATTGCCCTGAAATTACGGGGTGTAACATTCTTCCCCCCTTAGAAACATTCATCCCCGAATGTTCATAATAGGTCTCAAGCTATACAAACTTCGGCATAGTCTCCTTTAACCAAACCTATCAACCTATACTTGTTAGTGCCAAGACTCGGCCTCGACGCTAAGATCGCTGCTAGAATTCCTACGCTCTCAAGTTTCAAGATCGCGTCCTCGTTTTGGCATCGCGGTGTTGAGCCTGAAATTCACAGCACACATTTATCACTTATTCTCTTCTTTTTCTACAAGTTCCAACAATACTCAGCAAACCCAAAGATGCCTCACATGGCCACCATATAACACATACATTATTCACCTTTATCGTTCTTGTCGTAATCCTTCATTCTACTCACATTAAGCACACATAAAATCCTTCAAAGATCTTATTTCCAGTTTCAACATTATCTCCAACTTTAACAACACAAGTGGCTTATACTCAACCCAAGGAATCATCACAACTAATATACTTCACGTATACAATGTATCTTAACTAAGATCACATATAAAATATTTTACCCACGAAGGCCTTGTATTTCTAAGGTCTCAACGATCATCCAATATTCTAAGATCCTCAAATATTCCCTGTTCCAAACTTACATTATCACTTTCCGTATGCGGGTAAGCTAGCTTCTCATAATCTCAAAATCATGTTGTCTTAACCATAACAACCCTATTTACTCCATACAAATATTATTCGCGCGTATCACTTAAGCATACAACATAGCTTAATCAAACAACATGGTATGCCATTAAGTCAATTTAACATTATCTTTTAAGAGTTCATCCCAGTCTCAGACAGTTCATCACCTCATAAATATTCCAAATTAGCACACATATAAAGCCTTGATGTGGATTCATTACACGATTTCATACCTTCCAAGCCATTTTCAAAGCTTAACCAACTCATGATAACCCATAATCATTACAGGCAACACCCATATGGCCCTAATAAATATGTCTGTATAGATGTACATCATTACCACACTAACTATACAACAATTTTACCAACCTGTTGTTGACACCCAATTTTGTCCATCCCCTTCAATCAATAACCAATAAATTAAACAATTTTCTTTTTTTAAACTGCAATTTTTACATCGCAAAAATAATCTCTACACCAATAATATATGTATAATAAACATATACATGCGTAAATAAGGAGTTTGATAATGGCACCGCACCTTATGTAGAATATTAAGCACTTTGGGTCTCGCACTCGCATTTATCAATTCTAAGCCCTATTCTATTTCCATTAATTCTTAATAATTTTAATAATAATAAATACGTAAATAAATAAATAATTTAGCAATAACGTCGTGTCAAAGAGCATAGTCGCATTTATTAATACGCAAAGCAATTTCGTAATTATTGTAATAATTTAAACCCAGACTAAAATTAATAAAGCACCTAAAGTCATATCACGATAATTTAATTTCAACTTAAATAATGATAAATAATGCACAATAAATAAGATTTTAATAACGACATCGCATTATAAAATATTAAGCACTAATTATATAACATGTCGGCATTTATATTAATAATATTTAAAATAGTTTATAATTTTAAAACCCATTAAAACTCTAACACTTAAAAAACTCTACCCAAATAAACCATCCAAACCCTAAACACCTTAACACTACCCAAAAATCGGCCCAATCCCATACCCAACCTTTATTACCCAGAAGCCCAAAACAGCAGCCCATTAATATTTCGTCCACCCCCTTTTAAAGCCCAGAAATCCTTTAACCAAAGCAAAGCTCACAAGAAACCTAGCCAACATTTCCGCACCTCCATCATCATCGACACCCAAGATTTTCGCCTGAAAATCTGGGTACAAATCGTCTTCCCACTCCTAAAAACTTCCATAAATGAAACCTTACGTTTGTTTTGGTAAGGCGATGTACACAATACTGAGAATCAGACGAATGACTGGCCAAATCGTCCCCTCAAATCAAGTCCAAGACTACCATATTGGGAATCAAATCACAACGAATCAACTTCAAAATCGCACCAAGATTAGTCCCTAAAAGCTGTCCTAAACTTACCATAAATCGAAGCCCAACTAGGAACTATAAATACCAACGTTTGGACATGCAATAGAGGGCAGCAATCGTCGAGAAAACACACAGAGTAGCTCTAAAGACACTTTCTTGTCGGTATAGTTTTACTTCATTCTCATCCCCGCAAACAAGTTACTGGAAATTCTTCTTTAACGATTCGAAGGTACGCTCGTCGTCGCCTCAGATTCTCCATACACAAAGGGTAAAACTTCCTTCCATTCTTCAATTTTGTTCGATTTTACATTATATGGTACGCTTTCGTTGAATGAGCTTGGTACGAGAGGGTTCGCTACTGAATTAATTAAAAAAAAACGTTTGACGAGCACTTTCTGGTTGAACCTGTTAGTATACGACCGGATATTTAGTTGGGATATACTGCTATGCAGTGATTAATTTCGGGGGCACTGATTAGCAAATGTTAATCTAAGATTCGGTCCATTAATCGCATATGTTACAATTTTTTTTTGTCTTTGTGTAAGTCTAAAACCTGTTACAGATCCTGTTTTGGACTATCGAATAACCTCCATGGTCTTTGTTTATTTAAAATTTCATTGCCTCTTATGATTAGTCAAATAAAAGTGTTTGATATGTTAATTCAAGATCAGTATTGACCAGGTACGAACTGTTAGAGCCAAGACTCATCACATAACTCTCTCTATAAATGAATATTTCTCCTAACAAATAGTTAGTGGGAAGTAAAAGGGATTACGAGGTCTAATCCCAAAGTATTTAAGCCGACGCGTTCCCGGAAATAACAATAACCAAAATTCAAAGGGATTAGGTGTGTTTATATGTATATATATTTATGTGCCTATATTCAAAGATTCGAACCTCTTACTTATTTCCGAAATATCGTAAGAGAGATTATGTGTTTGTATGCATGTAATACCAATACCAATTGTTTTTAAAAAAGGGTGATTATGTGTTTGTATATGTATATATATATATATATTTGCTTGGCTACGTCCAAAAGATTCAAACCTTTACTTACTGTCTAAAAAAGATTGCTATCGTACTTTAATAACTTAAGATCGGCCTCCAATAAAAAATGTTACTAAGATCAGGATACATGATTTATAGTGTCGTGTTATCATCCCAATAAAGTCACAAACATTTTAATTTTAGAAATAAAATCTTCACGTTCTCATCTCTCAAGATGATTAATTTATTTAACTCCTAAGCTAACTATACGAGTTTGATCTCTACCATAAGATATGTTGTACTCTATTTCATTATTTGGGTTAGTTAACGTTTGCATTGTGTAGGAGTTGTAAAAGAATCACTGTAAAGTGGAATTGTGCTTAACGATGAATAAAAATGTCTTACGCCTATACTCTTGATTAACTACATATTAAAATAGTCTCCCCGACTGGTTGTTCATCATCTTTATTTGTCTAATACCTCATTGAATCGGCTTTACACCGACCCTACCTGCTCAGTTGATGAAAGTCCCCATAATTAACTTATAAATACTTTTGAGTCATGACCTGTGTCGCTGTTTAAACTTGCAGAAACTGATAGCCATTCAGTAAACAACATGTCTGGGGTTAAAATCTGAATAACGCTTTGGGATTCAATGTCGTTATCTATCATTAGTTTCTATATTTTTGTTCCAAATTCATTGGCCCTGCTGCATCACCATTCCTACCCCCTTTCAGACACCCTCCCTGTTTTAATTTGTTAGCTTACTCTCTTGTTCAAATCTGCTCATAATCTGAGATGAAATACATGCATATCCCCAGTTGGTTACTACATGTATGATTCATATTATGAGTTCGTAGTCCCTCTTCCGTGTCTAAATCTGCTTGTTGTGCTTATTCTATTTACTCTGTTTGGTGTTATTTATTCGAGTCATTTGCGTAAATATGTAGTCTGTCCAGAAATACCTTATTTAGTCGAGTGTCGCTTGTTTGATTAACAAAGAACATACGAGTGTTCCTTCCTTTAATTGTGTTCCAGATCAGCTTATACCCAGTCTTGCTTTCACCTTCCATTTGGTCTGCCGAGTTTGTGATAACATAATAGAAGTATATAGGGTATATGGACTCCAGTATACATTGGATGTATATCAAAATTATGTATCTTCGTATATTTTCAAATATGCTCATGTATACTCTGAATATTGTATGTATATCAGCCCTCATATTTATCCAAGTGTATACCTGTACTCTGTATTAAATTGGGTGCATTCGTGCATCTGGAATGATCCATTTTTTTCTTTCTTTCGATATTATCATAGGCCATCTCTTTCTGATTGGTTTCTTGGTTTGTTGTATGCGTGGTGCTTGCTTCATGTAATAGACATTTCTGATCTGTTTTCTCGGTTTTGTTATGTGTTTGGGCCTGATAAAGCAATAAGACGTCTGGGGACTGTTTCATAGTGAACTGTTTTTTTGTTTTTTTACACATAAATACGAAGATTGGTTTTCTTATATAAAACGTGCATCTTTTATTAAGTTGATTCCAGACTGTATGATAAAAAGGAACTGAATAATAATTAGATTTTGCATATGTGTTAGTTACTTGCCTTATCGATGAACTTGGAATACTTATTACTCCTTTTTTTTCTTTTCTTATTTTACATGACATGCATCGAGAGCTAAATCAAGATTCTCGGTATGAGACTCATTATGATTCCACGTCGCCGTCCGCATCCTTGCCTCAGAACTTTCAAACAACAATAGGATGGAATGACGTCGTCATCCGTCCCAAACACTACGTCAACTCTCTAATTTCATCCTTCATTTATTTGTTTATTTACTTATTCGGTGATGTAACTTTATTCGCTCATTTAGTAATTAATAGGATACTAACTCTATTAGCCTTTGAATAGATTGGGAGGGTAGTTTCAAAATATGAACTCATCCTCACTTACTTATTTTAGGTTTGTCACATAGGGCTAAATTAAGAGATAACTTAACTATTCTTTACCTATACTATGTAACTAAGACATCATCTTTCATAACAAAAGAGACACATATTCTAACGGGCACGTTATTAACATCATATAATAAACACTTCATATATCATCAGATTTTTGTGATTACGTGCGTATTTTAATTAACCTCGCTCTTTTTACAAACCACGCTAGGTCACTTTATGTTGTTAAGTGCATCCTCTCATGGAAATCAATTTTCGCATTACTCTTTCCTTTCATACTATGCTAATAATACATATATTTTTACAACGATTTCTCCAAATAATGTTACTTCCATTTTATATATATTCTTGTGAAATAAATATCATAAATCCTTACATTGTTAAATATACATATATTTTATATACTTGTAAATATCTTTACTTAAAATATTTTCAAAACATGCATTCATTTAACATAATAATTAACCTATGTTTGAACGGACAACCGTAAGTTAGCGGATTCTAAAGGATGCCTAAACTCTTCCCTTTAGAATAATAAAGAACTCTTACCCAAAATCTTATTAAGTTTCACAGATCATTAAATGGAGTTAATGTTGATTTTAATCGATTGGCGTTTAGGTGTCCTAATTCACCCAATTAATTAGGTGGATACTCCCTTAACATTTTACATTTTATTTTGTTATTTTTGAGGGATAACCATTCTGTCGCACATTCAAGCCTGAGAGTTCAAAATCGGGTGCGACAGCATGGCCACTCCACTGGGGAAGGTATCCTAGGTTCTTAACCATAACAAACTTAGGTTAATTTTCGTGCTTTATTTTTCTTTATTTGCTTAGTTGCTATTTTTGTGTTTTTACATTTATTTGCTCTTATCTATCCTTTGCCTAAACTGTTATTCTTTACATGAATATTTGCATTCTGCTATTTGTTACCGCTTTCCTTAAACTGACAGTTCGCTCATATTTCCTCCCTTATGGAAAATTCACACTATCACACACAACACGCGGGTGTACTTTGCGCACCTGCAAATTTCTTTCAAACACCCAAATTTAAGAGAGTTGGCATTTTGCGCGGAGAATCCGGTCCAACCGGTGGTCGCGTAGCTTTCTCACTCGAGTAGTCCGCTCGAGAACTTCGCGTCCAGTAAGCCAAATCTTAGCAAACTTAAGATAGAGCTATACCACCCTTTATACTAAGTCATGCATGCATACACTTTAGGTGGGTCGATCCTTGGAATCGTATCCACGACTAGGAACCTTCCAAATCGTCAATAGGATCTCATGACCCAATTGACCAAATCAACATATTATGTGTTGCATAATCATGATTGATTTATCCAAGCCAAAAGACATGCCAAAGTTGGAAGTGTAAGTCTATTATTTCTTTTTTTTTCCAGCATTTGTATCATAACATGGATCGTCTAAGAATGGTAAGCGGAGTTCCTAATAAGCTAAGAGTATGGTGGGAGGATTTTGACATCAGCAGTCAGACGATGATTAGGAAGAAATTGGGGTGTCTCATCTCACTATTTGGTATTTCGCCAGATCCGCATTTGATTCGAGCTTTAATCCAGTTTTGGGATCCAGACCGAGTCGTTTTCAGATTCAAGGATTTCGAAATAACTCCTACATTGGAAGAAGTGCATTATTTCACCAGTCTAGTTTACCAAGGTAGAAGACAAATTATTCCCAACAGCCAATCAGGGAAGAAATTTCTCCGCTACATGGGTCTAAAGAATACTAAGGAATTGCGTTGCTTCGAGAACAACTGGGTGTCTATTGACTATCTTTACGAGAGGTATGGGCATAATAACGCTTACAAGATATGCAAAACAGAATTCTCATGTACTCTACGCCATTGGCAAAATAGGCGTCCTATTGCATTCACTGTCGCTTTACTTGACACCTTGATTTTCCCACTTTAGTATGGCAAAATAAGTACGTGCATATGTTCCGTGGACAGATCACTTTTCGAGGGAATTGACGATGTGCAACCCACTTTGGTTCCTATGATCTTGGCAGAGATATTCCGATCTCTTGGGAAATGCAAAAGAGGCCAGACAAACTTCTTTGAAGGTTGCAATCTTATCTTACAAATGTGGGCCATGAAGCATTTTTATCAACGGTCAAATATGACAGATGTTTGTTTCAGCGCATCTTATAAGATCGACAACTTCTATGATAGGACGAAGCGGTGCATGTCACGGCCGGCACCAAAGATTGGTGCAAGTTTTTGACATCCCGCACCGAGATCGGATCCGGTGGAAATATTCCTTACTCATCACAAGGAGCCTTTATCTGTGAAAGAATTATACTATATTGAGCTTATTGGTCTAAAGGGTCTCTGACCAAATGCGCTCCCTACGCATTACTCCGACAATTCGGCCAAGAACAGATAATCCCACTCCGGTCAGACATGGGAGTTTCAGAAGTCACATTTGGACCAAACTTTATCGTGCCCCGAACTGGTCAAATTTTGAGAGAATGGGACGACACTAACAAGGTAGACATCGGAGATGAACAAGCAGGGCGCACGCCCGAATATCAGACATGGTTGCAAGAGGATCACATCAACACAACCTACAACCTAAAAGGAGAGCAAGGTTTCGAGGACGTGGGCACAAGGAATAGGATAAAGGATCGTCTACTCAAAGATAAAGTCATCACTCCAGACATGTGGGTTCTGATGCAGGATGCAGTGCAGTACTTGGAACAGGCAGGGGCCATACCTAGAAAGATCTAAGCTTCACCATCACATCGGCAACATAGTTATAGGCATTTTTATTGTTTTTCTTATAAGTGTTATTTCAATTAAGTTTTATTTCCAATAAAAGCATTTCAATACAATGGCTTGGGTACATCTAACATGACTTTGCATATATGACGCTTAGGCCTACCTCTGGCATAATTGAGGCCCCTTGCATATTAGGACGCACTTTAATCTACTCTATTTTTGAAGCTTCATTGTATGCCCCATATGTTCTTCTATTTATGTTGATGCTAACACATGTTTCGGATAAAAGGGATTTTGCTATACTACTCCCCTCCTCGGCTGGTTTGTGTTGGCAAAAACTGGCTGAACACCCATATTTCACAAGATCCAAAGCACGAGCAACAAAAATGAATGATTCAGAGGTAAACGAACAAGATGGTTTGGGATTCATTACCATTCAACAAGAGGAACCAGAAGCATCAGAAAGGGGGGAATACCACATCTTCCGACGAATACCTCACTCAAGTACTGCAACAAATGGCGGTCATGCAAGAGGAAATGGATCGACTCCGAGACATCACTAAGATATCCATAAGCCTCAATGCACAGCTACCCACACTTCCAAATTCACCGTCTTTTCGACGCCCTCCCCAACACCCAACAAATAACCCACAGCCCCTCAATCCACAACACAACAACACACCTCCTCCTAACCCACAAACCACAAATGACCCTAACCCGTACATGCCTCAACCCCAGATTATACAAACCGCCCTGCCCACCCAAGACAACCAACCTGCCCAACCCGCACCAATGACATACCACAACAAATAATACGAACCACTCATATATGTGACCCAGGCCCCACATCTCAACACACCCATACCAATACCTTCCCCGGAGTTTGTTCAGTATGAAGAGATGGAGAAAAAGACAAGAACTGGGACAAATGAAAACATGGCTAGAGAAATCCATGATTTGAAGGAAGCCTTTAAGAGCCTTCAGGAGAACAAGGGCCATGAAGGATTAGAGTACGAGGACTTGTGCATGCATCCCGACGTCGAGCTGCCCGACGGATATAAAGTACCAAAGTTTGACATGTTTGATGGCAAAGGTAATCCTCGTGCACATTTGAGGTCCTACTACGACAAGTTAGTGGGTGTGGGAAGGGATCAGTCGATCATCATGAAGTTGTTTATTAGGATCTTGACTGGAGAAGCCTTGGACTGGTACACTAGCCAGGATCTAAGAAAATGGCGTAGTTGGGGGGCGATGGCACAGGACTTTGTGGACAGATTCAGATTTAATACTGACAACGTCCTGGATAGATTCTACCTCATGAAATTGGAGAAAAAGTCGACAGAGACTTTTAGGGAATATGCGATGAGGTGGAGGTCTGAAGCAGCGAAGGTCTAGCCGCCCATGGCAGAAAATGAAATGACAACACTATTTGTACAATCCTTAAAGGACCCCACGTACTATGAGAGGTTGATCAGCGTCATTGGGCGTAATTTTTCTGAAGTAGTAAAGATGAGAGATTTTGTGGAAGAGGGAATTAAAACAGGTAGGATCACGAATTTGGCTGCTTTGCAAGCAACAAGCAAAGCAATACAATCAGAATCAATTGGAGGAATGAATAAGAAGAAAAAGGATGGAGCAGCCCCTATCATGACGGTACAACAACACAAACCAAATCAAACCCCGACATACCAACCCCAAACATACCAACCCCAAACATACCAAATCCCCACATAACAAAGTCCGACATTCTAAAACCCTCACTATGATCACTTTAGCCAAAATACTCCCCCGTACTATCAACCTTCACCCGTCCCATACCCTGTCTACACCACACAACCAATATACAATCCGCCACGGACGTTCGCCCACACAAATCCCTCACAATACCGACCAGCATACCCACCCCCACAACAATACCACGCACAAAACACACCCAGACCCCGAACCAACACCGAGAAGAAGCCCACAAAACCATACACCCCGTTGGCTGAACCATATTCCCAACTATATGAAAGACTGAGAGCCGTTGGTTTTATACAGCCGATCCCAGGGCGAACTCCCAATCCACTCCCACCATGGAATGATGAGAATAAGCATTGTGCATACCATTCTGGAGCATCCGGAAACGATACAGATAGTTGTTATACTTTGAAAAACATAATTGAGGAGCTAATCAAAGAAGGAGCTATTCAGTTGAAAGAGCCCTCCCCTAACGTCAACAACAATCCCTTGCCAAATCACGACAATGCTGGCGTGCACATGATCACCCATGATGATGGGTACGATCTGGAAGGGACCATCGTGTCAATCAAAGAGAAAGAGACATGGAGATCTTCAGCCCACATTGCTCATGTGATTACCACCAAGGTTAGGGCGCCGTTGGAAGTAGAGTTGAGTCGTCATAAGCCTCTAATGCCAGCCTTAGTGCCAGTTCGGAGCCACTCGATCAAACAACAGAATGAGGGTAGCGAAGCGGTGGTAGAAGTTCTTTGCGGCGGGGTGGCGATGTCGGACAACGTTACGCATCGTAGAAGTATCGCGAAAGATGCTCGAGAAAAAGCGTGACCGAACGTAAGTAGAGGAATTTTGGAGAAGAATGCCTACAAGAGACTATTCCATTGTAGAACAGTTGAGTAAAACACCAGCACAAATTTCTCTATTATCACTGTTGATGAATTCCGTGAACCACCGGATCTCTTTGATAGAGATTTTGAAAGAGGCTCATGTGCCAGCCGAGACTGCTGATGAAAACTTCTCAGCATTGATCGGGCAAATTAAAGAGGTGCAAAAGATAATCTTCCATGAGAGTGAGTTACCTCCGGAGGGTCGAGGACATAATAAGGCGTTAAAAATAACAGTCAGGTGTGCTAATAAGTTTATCTCTCGCGTTTTGATCGATAGAGGGTCATCTGTTAATGCATGCCCTTTGGATACTCTTCGAACTTTAGGAGTCGACATTGGGGAACTTCGTGAGAGCTACATGAGGGTAAAAGGTTTCGATGGGACCCTGAGGAGCGTCGCAGGCGAGATTGACTTGACACTGCAGATTGGGCCCGCAGAGTTCGTGATAGAATTCCAGGTATTGGACATATCCACATGCTATAATTTATTACTTGGGAGGCCTTGGATCCACGTGGTCAGAGCCATCCCTTCCATTTTGCATCAAGTCTTGAAATTCATCTGGAATCATCATGAAGTTGTGGTTGAGGGCGACAAGGACAACACTGCCAACGCCAAAGGGGCAATTCCAGTCATCGAGAGTATGGAAAGGCTAGATGGGTCTGTTTACCATATGAACAATATCGTAGACATTAGCAAGGCTAAACGAATGCAATTACCCCGCACTCCCAAAATGGTGGCCCGAGAGATGCTAAGAAATGGTTTCGAACCAGGTCGAGGACTTGGACCAAAATTAGGAGGGATCACAGAGTCGATTCACCTGCCGGAGAAGAAGGACACTTTTGGCCTCGGATATCAGCCAACTACTGAGGAGATGTTGTTATTTGATCACAGAAGGAAGGATGAGTCTCATCTACCAAGACCTGTTCCGAGAATCATTCATTTGTCAAAGCATACACTGCTCAGCTACCAGAAGATGAGGATGCAGACAATCTCGCGGAGGGACTTCATGGCCTTTTCATTTCTGAGGAAGAAGCAGAGTGTCATGCGATTTTGGAAGACTACGCAGATGACCATACCATTTGGAGTGCAGAGCCAGGAGATGTCTTGAGCAACTGGACCTGTACCCCAACGCTGTTTTTTCATGAGTCTGGGTAGAATTAATAATTAGTCGCTCTCAAACAATTCAATTCGTATTTTTAATCTGAATTGTGGGAACACATTTTTTATGAGTTTATTTCCCTTTTGAAGTTTTAATAACAAGTTATGCTTTAATCAACGTTCTTTATTCCCTTTCTTTCAGGATACAAAATAATATACTTGTCGATAATGAAAATGTGACATGTCATGAAACAAGCGAACAAAGTCAGAACCGCGAAAATAATCCAACAGAACCCGAAGGAAGTTTTCCAATAGAGGAATTAACTGAAGAGTTAGGAAAGTTCGAGGATAAGCCGAAATCAAATCTAGATGAAACAAAAACAGTGAACCTAGGAGATGATAAAGTCGTCAAGGAGACGAGGATCATCGTTCACTTGAATGCCGTACAGAAAGAAGATTTGGTGGCCTATTGAAGCAGTATGTTGACATATTCGCTTGGTCTTATGATGATATGACAGGTCTAAGCACGGACGTCGTTTCTCATAAGTTGCCCATTGAGCCATCCTGTCGTCCAGTGAAGCAAAAACCGAGGAAAATCAAGCCGGATCAGAGTTTGAAAGTCAAGGAGGAGATCTCCAAACAATTGGACGCAAAGGTCATTCGGGTAGCAAGGTACCCTACTTGGTTAGCCAATATTGTACCAGTAACAAAGAAGGATGGTAAGATACGAGTTTGTGTCGATTACAGGGATCTCAACAAGGCAAGCCCTAAAGATGATTTTCCCCTTCCGAACATTCATATACTCATTGACAATTGTGCGAAGCATGAGTTGCAGTCATTTGTCGATTGTTTCGCTAGGTACCATCAGATCTTAATGATCGAAGAAGATGCAGAGAAGACCGCGTTCACCACTCCGTGGGGGGTATATTATTATCGAGTCATGTCGTTTGGACTTAAAAACGCAGGTGCCACTTACATGAGAGTCATGACTACCATTTTTCATGATATGATCCATAAGGAAATTGAAGTCTACGTGGATGATGTCATCATCAAGTCACAGAGGGCTATGGGCCATTTGGTCCATTTGAAGAAGTTTTTTTAGCGATTGTGTCACGACCCGACCCCGGGCCCGCGACTGGTGCCCTACCTGGGCACCCTTACAGGTATACATCAGAGATAATCAGCGGAACATACATAAACTTAACAATAAAAAAATAATAGGTTAGCCGATATGGCTACCTCCCTGGATGTAAACAAATCCAAAAGTAGTTACCTCAAAAAAAAAATTATAAAGCGACCCACAAGACATGACTACAGACCTCTAAGAGTTTACATAACAACTGTGACGGGACAGGGCCCCGTCATACCCCTGAATTTACAAAAGTCTACAACTTCAGGGAACCGTACCAAAAGACAAAGCCTCCAGAGAAATGGAGCTTTCCGAGAACTGAAAAGTGATCCTAAGAGTGCGGATCAACAAGCTATGTACCTCAACATGCGGCATAAACGCAACCCCCGAGGAAGGGGGTCAGTACACAATATGTATCAAGTATGTAAAACTGGAAAATACTGTAATAATATCATAAGTCTAAATAAAGCTGGAGTCATGGATGATAATCAAATTACAGTACACTGTGCCTTACTAACAATGAGAGTAACAAGTATAGACTTTACTGCATAAAATAGGAGGCTCATAATCAAAACAGGGTCACCCGCCCGTAGTATCATTAAGCAATCCTACTCCTGGGACTATTTCGCCCGCATAGGTCCTGTGGACCCGCATGAGGTCATCCGCCTCGCATGAGACTATTTCACCCGCATGGGCGGTGGGCATGATGAGTACAAACGCTCGCGTCATGGGTAGCAAATCCATGGAATAAGTAGTAACGGGAATTTAACCCGTGATGGCGCGTGCCGGCGTCTTACCTCGGTATAAGCGTAGCCGTGGAACCATCCTAATGGACGCATGCAGTGGACCATCCATCGTGCGGTATGTCCAAGTGAAATAACAAGGTAGCACTCATGGTAGGCATGCGTACGTGGGCCCCAATGTCGGTATGTCCAAACGAAATAACAAGATAACACTCCTAGTGGAAGCATACCCGTGGGCCCCCCAGCGTGTCAGTATGTCCAAAGGAAATAACAAGATAACACTCATAATGGAAGCATACCCGTGGTATCAAAATAGAGTAACCATTATTTTAAGTAAACCAAAAACAATTTCCATACTTCCTTTTCAAATAAACCAAGACAATACCATGTCTTCCTTTTCAAATAAACCAAGACAATACCATGTCTTCCTTTTAAACCAAATCCCATAACGGGGGATGTCAAGTCGCATATCTCTTTTTAAAACCAATGTCAAGTTACCACTTTAAAGCCAATAATAAAACCATTCTTTCGTTTTCATAAAGTCGTTATAACTAACTTCCCATAAAGCTATTATAACACTTTATGTTTAAAACCAACCAAATACAACTATAAGCATTTATGAGACCAAGAGGGCTTATTCTTTAACAACCAAGTACCCATTACTAGCGAATAAGGTTTTACCACTTTTCAATCACAATCAAGTCCTTTATACTTCATATCAAGTCAAGGCACAAAAAGAAAATCAAACTCCTTTAACACACGTGCGTCTACCGCACTATATATTTCACAAATAATCATGCTCAAGAGAATAGGAAGAATCACATACCTCCTCGGCTAAATCCACTTGCCAAGTCCAATATACCGCATGTAGTATGTTTAACCTATAATGACCATAATACGTTCATTAGCTTCTAGCTTCAACGTAGAACATTCTAATTGAAAAGCCCCTTATTCTACGGAAAATTGGACAACACTTCCTTTGTTTCTACATACTTTTCCACCTTTTCAAGGCTCGAATTCACTATCAAAACGCCACTTTTAAGGCTCAACAATCCAACAATACAAAGGGGATTACACGCCCAACTTGGGCATGTAATATTCTGCCCCACAATACATATTAACTAATTCAATAAGTTTAAGGTAGTATCTTGGCTATAACATGTTCACATCTCATCTTTACCCAATCCTTTCAAATCCAAATCATATTTCCTACATGCAATATATCTAAGAGCAATATTGACAACTACAAGTCCTTTCTTCCACACATGCAACACAATTTTCTAGCAAAAAGAGAAAGGATTGTTACCTTAGAGTTTACCCAAAATTAGTCCAACAATTTCACTTGTCTTCTTTCCACAATCACCACCACAACCTCCTACAAGTTTGTTAACATGTTTCCCTCTTGTTACTTTTCTGAAATTTTTCTAGGCCTTGGGTTTCCCTTGAAATTTCTAGAGAGAAGGGAGAGGAAAATGTTTTAGAGAGAAGGGAGAGCTTTCAAGAATGACCAAGTCTTCAAGACTTGGTCAATAAATAGGACATGCACAAAATCAGATGGGAGACACTGTCACCCTCCCATGGCCTTGTTTTAAAAAAGCGATTGATTTTCCCAGTTCGCGAAACCGCCTCGCGCCAGCGGCCGGCCCGCGGCCACTGAAACCTCTGCAAACTTCCACTTCGGCGCGCGGCCCTGCGTCGGCGCGTACTGCTTCAGCGATTTTGGACTATCCGGTGCAGCGCGCTGCCCCGACCGAAAATGTTTTTACGCTTTCATTGCGCCGAACTTGTAACTTCCATAATTTTCTACTCCGATGTCCTATCGACGAACGGTTGGTTGAGTTGGGAACTAGACTCAACGAACTACGTACTAGGCCTTTGAAACACCTAGGAACTCTTAATGCAACTGGACATAAACCGCCTCAAAGTTGACTAAACCCCGTCCGAAACATTCCGTCAACCTATCTTTCTAAATTTTTGATCTTAATTCCTTTCGTACGGTCCCATAAGCTTGACCTGAATTACGGGGTGTAACAGATTGAGGCAATATAACCTAAAGTTGAATCCGGCAAAATGTGCCTTCGGCGTTCCAGCGGGAAAATTATTGGGTTTCATCGTGAGCAGAAGGGGAATAGAGTTGGATCCTTCGAAGATAAAGGTCATTCAGGGACTACCTCATCCGAAAAGTCGCAAAGAGGTGATGAGTTTTCTCGGTCGCTTGAATTATATCAGCAGATTTATAGCACAATCAACAGTGATATGCGAACCAATATTCAAGTTACTAAAGAAGGACGCTGCCACTAAGTGGACATTGGAGTGCCAACAAGCCCTTGATAAAATCAAAGAGTATCTGTCAAATCCGCCGGTCTTGGTACCTCCAGAACCCGGTAGGCCCTTGCTGTTATACTTATCCGTATTGGAAGATGTGTTCGGATGTGTGTTGGGGCAACATGATGAGACGGGAAGGAAGGAACAAGCAATATACTACTTGAGTAAAAAGTTCACGCCTTATGAAGCTCGTTACATAATGCTAGAACGCACATGCTGCGCTTTGACTTGGGTCGCACAAAAATTCAGACATTATTTATCCGCATACACCACCTACCTCATTTCGAGGATGGACCCGCTCAAGTATATCTTTCAGAAGCATATGTCTACTGGAAAACTTGCAAAATGGAAGATCCTTTTAAGTGAATTCGACATCGTATATGTCACCCAAAAGGCAGTCAAGGGGCAAGCGTTAGCAGATCATCTCGCGGAGAATCCATTGAGCGAGAATATATTCCTTGCGGACTACTTTCCGGATGAAGAAGTGATGTTTGTAGGAGAAGACATCTTACAAGAGTACCGGGTTGGAGAATGTTCTTCATGGCGCCAATTTCAAAGGAGTAGGTATCGGGCGCTTTTGGTATCGAAGCAGACAACACTACCCAATATCAGCAAAGCTCAGATTCCCGTGCACCAATAATATGTCAGAATATGAGGCTTGCATACTGGGACTCCGAATGGCTATCGACATGAACATACAAGAGTTGCTGGTCATAGGGGATTCGGACCTGTTGATTCACCAAGTGCAAGGCGAATGGGCCACCAAGAATATGAAGATACTTCCTTACCTACACTGCGTGAAAGAATTGCGCAAAAGGTTCGTTAAGATAGAGTTCATGCATACTCCGAGGGCTCAAAATGAGTTTGCAGACGCTTTAGCAACTTTATCCTCCATGATTCAACATCCAGACAAGAACTATATTGACCCAATCAAAGTAGATGTGCTAGAGCAGCTAGCCTATTGTTCTCAGATAGATGAAGAATCAGAGGGCAAACCTTGGTATGACGAAATCAAGAGGTATCTCAAGGCAGGTGAGTACCCGAAAGGCATGACCAACATACAGAAGAAGACTCTTCGGAGGTTAGCAAACCATTTCTTCCTGAGCGGCGAGGTCCTTTATCGGAGAACTCCGAATTTGGGTTTGTTAAGATGTGTTGACACCCAAGAAGCAAACAAATTATTAGAAGAGATACACGGAGGTTTGTGCGGACCCCATATGAACGGTTTCACGCTAGCGAAAAAGATACTACGAGGAGGCTACTTCTGGATGACAATGGAAACAAATTGCATCCGTTTCGTGCGGAAGTGTCATCAATGCCAGATCCATGGTGATTTGATTCACGTGCCGCCAAATGAGCTCAATGTCACGAGTTCTCCATGGCCATTCGCAGCTTGGGGCATGGAAGTCATCGGTCCCATTGAGCCGGCAGCGTCAAATGGACACAGGTTTATCCTAGTGGCGATCGATTACTTTACAAAATGGGTAGAAGCATCATCGTACAAGTCTGTGACCAAGAAAGTAGTAGTGGATTTTGTTCACCACAACATCATCTGCCGGTTTGGAATTCCAGAGTCAATCATAACCGATAACGGATCCAATCTCAATAGTGGTCTGATGAGGGAAATGTGTGAGAAGTTCAGGATCACTCATCGCAACTCTACTCCATATCGACCACAAATGAATGGAGCAGTCGAAGCGGCCAATAAGAACATCAAGAGGATACTGAAGAAAATGATAGATAACTACAAACATTGACATGAAAATTTGCCTTTCGCCCTCTTAGGTTACCGTACTACAATCCGGACCTCCAAGGGAGCAACTCCGTATCTCTTGGTTTATGGAGCAGTGTCTTTGCCGTGAGGTAGAAATACCATCCTTAAGAATCATCCAGGAAGCTGAACTAAACGAAGCCAAATGGATACATAGTAGGTACGAACAATTGATGCTTATTGATGAGAAACGAATCCAGTCTGTCACGGACAACTTTACCAGAACAGGATGGTCAGGGCTTTTAATAAAAAGGTACGACCAAGAAACTTTCAACCAGGACAGCTGGTGCTGAAACGTATATTCCCAAATCAAAGTGAGGCGAAAGGGAAATTCGCGCCCAATTGGCAAAGGCCTTACATGGTTCACCGAGTGCTTACAGGAGGGCCCCTCATCTTAGCTGAAATGGACGGCGAAGTGTGGCCGAGAGCCATCAACGCAGATGCAGTGAAGAGATACTACATTTAGAGTGCTTTATTTTCCATGTAATTACTTCATTTGTAAGCTGAACTACGTTTGACCTGATTTCATTGGCGGGATACGTAGGCGGCCATATCGGCTTCGGTCCCATTTCTAGAAAAGCCCAATTAATTTGCTTGTAATCGGAACTACGTGTGACCTGATTCCCTTGGCGGATACGTAGGCGGCCACATCGGCCTCGGTCCCGTCTTTAATTTTTTTAAATCTTATCTGTAACGAACTACGTTCGACCTGATTCCCTTAGCGGATATGTAGGCGGCCTACATCGGCCTTGATCACACCATTAGGAAATCTTTGTTTTGTCATTTTGCATTTTATTGAGTTGTACAGACAAGACAAATGAACGACATATATCCGACTCAGTTTCGTCAGCCAAAAATCGGGACAATTTTAGAGGCTTCGCCACAGAAAGACACCGACAAATATGATTCCATATGCTTGAAAGATCGACATAAAGTGGGACAAATTTTAAGGAACTTCACCGCAAATTTATTATACCGTGGTTCGGGCTGGACCGCGTCGGGTCTCAGCGCGTAGCGGGCGAACGCGCGCCGCGGGCGATTGTAGGGCGGCGCGGAAAGTCGGGCCGCGGCTCGAAATCTTGGTCGCTGAAGTTTCAGCCGCGGCTCAGGAAGCGGGCGCGGCGGCATCCGGTCGCGGGAGTTGCGGCCATGTGCCGGGAATCGAAGCAGCGCGCCAGGCGAGAAATGGGCGGAAAAACTTAGAAAAGCTGAGTTGGGTTTTAAAAGAGGCCATGGGAGGGTGACAAGTGTCCCCATCGATTTTCAGAATGCATGCAATATAATTGACCAAGGCTTGGTCACTTTTCCATCTTTCATCTTTACTCTCTCTCTCTCTCTCTCTCTCTCTCTCTCTCTCCAAGGCTTGAGCTCCCCCTTCTCTCTAAAACCTCAAGAGGTGTTCTAGCCTAAGAAAATCTGAAAAGTTAAAGGCAAGAAGGAAGGTTGTGACTAGCTTAGAAGTGCTATTGTGGTGGTGTTCTTGGAGAAAAAGGCTAGCAAGGTGTTGGAATAAGTTTGGCTAAAACTTAAGGTAACATTTCTTCTCTTGTAGTTGGTATTGGGTGTTGCATGTTTAATAGGAAGAACTTGTAGTTGGAAGAAAATGCACTTAGAGTAGTTGCATGTAAGAAATGGGGTTTGGTTATGAAAGAATTGGTTAGGGGGATTTTATGAGCATGTTGTTGCCTAAATACTACATTAGACTTGTTGGGTTAGTTGTTGTAACTTGTGGGGCTGAATTTTACACACCAAAATTTAGGTGTGTAATCCCCTTGGTGTTGGTTGGTTGTTGAGCCTTAAACATGGCATTTGAGCGTTAAAAATCGACCTTGGAAAGGGTGGCAAAGTATGTAGAAACAAAGGAAACGCTGCCCAATTTTCCGTAGGAAATTGGTGACTTTAACTTGGGAAAATTCTGCATTATAATTAGAGCTTGATAAACGTATTGTGGTCATTTTAGGTTGACATACTACGTGCGGTAAATTGGACTTAGCTTGTGGATTGACCGAAGAGGTATGTGGAGCTTTCCTATCTCTTGAGCATGATTAGTTGTACCTATGTTGTACGGTAGACGTACAAGATTTGGAAATCTTCGTTTGATATAAGTATTTGATACTTGCTTCGTTAAAAGAAAAATAGAAAAATCCCTTGGACTTAAGGGAATGTGTTTTACTATTGTTTAACTCTAGTATAACGGCTTTATGGGGAGTTGGTTATATTAGTTTGTGAAAGTTTAATGGAGAAAGGTTTTGATGATTTGAACTTGTGAAAGGAAAATGGTTTTAAGGCATGAAGTGCCTAAGGTTTTACAAGAAATGAAGTCACTTAATTTAGAAGCTTGAGATAGTTTTAAAAGGAAATGTGACTTGTTTTGAAAAGAAATCGTAACTTGATACTATGGTGATTAGTATCTTGGATTTTTTGTATAAAAGAGTTATTTCTTAAAAGGTTAAGTACATGATACTTGGGTTAAATCCTGAATTTTTATTAAAAGACATGATCGTGCCTTAGGTATACTAAAATGAGAGGATGTATTAATACTATTAATAAGAAGTTAGGTGATTCTTAACTTGCTTAAGTTATGATAGGCGGTAGTGCTTATGTTGTGATGTGATAGGCGTTAGTGCTTATGTTATGTTTAATAGCGGATGAGCTATGTTATATATATTTATATTATTCTGGGTAAACCCGGGTTATTATTTATGCCATGGATTTGCTACCCGTGATGCGAGTGCGGTGACTTGTACTCATGCGGATCGGACCATAGGATCCGTGCGGGTGAAATAGTCCCGTGCGAGTGCGCGATGGTACTCATGCGGATCCACGGGATCCATGCGGGTGAAATAGTCTCATGCGGGTGAAATAGTCCTATGGCGAGGCGGATGACCTCATGCGGGTCCACGGGACCTATGCGGGTGAAATAGTCCCGGGAGTAGGATTGCTTAATGATACTACGGCGAGGTACCTGTTTTGATCATGAGCCTCTATTTTTATGCTATAAAATGTATACTTGTTACTCTCATTATTAGTAAGGCCTGGTCTGACATAATTTGGTTTTATCTATAACTTTAATGTATTTTGGACTTATGATATTACTACGATATTTTCGATTTACATACTTGGTACGTTGTGTCTGACCCGCCGCCGAAGTGCGTTCATCTGCGAGTAAGGAAGCGGTGGTAGATCCTCGTTCCTAGGATCTTGTACTCAGTGTCGGGAGCTCCATTTCTTGGAGGCTCGACTTTTGGTATGGTTCTCCGAGTCGTTGTTATTTTGTACATTCGGGGCATGGCGGGGCCTGTCCGTCATAGTGTTATTCATTCTTAGAGGCACATGTAGTCTTGTCGAACTTGGTTAGTTAAGGATGTAGCTGCTCGGTTTATGTACTTTTAGGTTGCTTGATTTGGGCTAGACTATTCTATATCTTAATGGTTGCTTATCTTGAGTTTACATTCCATTGGTTTTCTCGATGTTGGGTCACTAGGGTGCGGGTTAAAAGGCAAGTCACGAGTCCGGTTGGTCGTGACAAAAGTGGTATCGAGCGATTAATCCTCGGAAAGAGTCTCTGAGCCGTATCTAGTAGAGTCTTGATTATCGATGTGTTGTGCACCACATCTATAATCGAGGCTGCGAGATATTTAGGATTAGTTCCCGTTCTTTCACTCTAAGATCGTGCAATAAGCGTGCTATAGGTTGAATTTCCTCGGCGTATTTTTCTGTATCGATTATGTCTCATGCGCAACGCAGCCCGAGAAGGCAAAGCGATGAGAACTACGGTAGGGCAGAAGTCACGAGCACGAGCGGTCACTTGCAGAGCGAGGTGTTTGGACGGCGAGTTCTGACGTCGCCAACCCCAAAGTCGGAGGCGGCGGCGGCTGGCGGCCGAGACTGAGCCTCGATCCAGCGGCGAGCGAGAGGATATGGGCTACAGAGATAGCCCGATTCTGGCGAGATCGTGGCGAAGCAGGAGGATAGTGGAAACAGCGATTCATTGCGCACGTAGTTCGACCCAGCTGCTAGCGAGGCGAAGACTTTTGAGTTGCAGCCCACGAGTTTTATGGGTGAGGCACGAGGATGATCCGCGAGTTTATCAAGCGATTGCGAGAGGATCGTAAATTGATCGGGGCTTGGAGACCGAGTCGGTGGTATTAGGTTCGCATCGGCTGCGGGACAGCTGCGATTGGTAGTATGATTCGTGGGAAGCGTCGGGAGCATGCGCGTCGGCTGTTTGGGGCGAGTTCTCGGGCGTTACTTGGCCATTTCTTGCCACCGCGGATGAGGAGGGCTCGGGCGATAGATTTTGTGGCCCGAGACAGAATGGGCGGGCGGTCGGGAATACAATGTGGAGTTTGATTCATTGGCTAGGTATGTGCCGCATTGGTAGCGAACATGGAGGGCGAGTGCACCGCTATGTCACGAGACTCGATGATCACTTGGCGAGAGTTGCTCGGGGTGGCTCTCGGTAGGGCATGGACATTGCCGCGTGCGAGCACGTGCTCGGGTGTGAGACGCGGTAAGCGGATCGGCAGTATCGCCGAAGAGGGCGAGGCGGCGAGGTCCTCTGGTAGTTTTAAGGGTAAGCAACCCAGGCAAACCATATTTGCACCACGGCCGGTCGAGCGCTCACCATCTTGCCGGGGCGGACGAGTATTGAGGCGGGGCGGGGTTCGAGCCGGGTTTCGGAGGACGAGTTCGGTCGAGATGAGGCCACCTATGCCTCGGTGTGGTCGATGTGGTGATTGCCATTATAGAAGTGTCGTGTTCCTCCGGGAGCTTATTATTCTTGCGGCGGCGAGGCCCATTTGAGAGAAGATTGTCGATCCAGTGGCGGGAATATGATGGCTCGGTAAGCGGTCGATGGTGAGTGCCGTCGTCGATGGCGATGCGCCGGAGGCGAGTGTTCGCGGACGAGCGAGCGCGGCGAGTCGTGGTAGAGTTCGATTCGGCGGTCCTCGAGAACGCATTTATGCTATGTCCGGCCGCCGGGACGGGAGGCGTCACCGATGTCGTCGCGGTACATTGTTGGTTTCTTCTTTGTGATGTATATGCTTTGATAGATCGAGTTCTACCTTGTCCTACATATCTCCTCATATTCTTTGGTAGAATAGGGATAGAGCAGAGTCCATAGAATCTTTTGAGGTGGCTACTGGCGTAGGTGCTTGGTGTTAGGCGGGTATATAAGGCTTGCCCGGTGACTTTAGATGGTCGTCGGACTCTGGCGACTTGATAGAGTTGGACATGTGGACTTCGATGTGATTATGGGTATGGATTGGCTGGCGTCTTGCTATGCCAATGTGGGCTGCAGAGAGGTTAGTTCGGTTCGGTTTCTGGTGAGCGGTTATCAGTGGAAGGGAATCTTTGCATCGGCAGGGTAGGTTTATTTCTTACCTCAAGGCTAGGAAGATGGTGCGGAAGGGTATATTTACCATTTGGTTGGGTATTAAATCACGAGGTGAGATCTAGGACCTTGATCGATTCCGGTGGTTAGAGAGTTTCCAGACGTTTTCCCAGACGAGCTTCTGGGTATCCCTCATGAGAGGGAGATTGAGTTTTGCATCGATTTGGCACGGACACTCGGCCGATATCTATCGCCATCTGAATGGCACTGCCGAGTTGAAGGAATTGAAGGACCGGTGAAAGATTTCTTTGGAGAAAGGCTTTATCGGGCCAAGTGTTTCTCCACAGGAAGCAGGTGTTATTTGTAAGGAAGAAAGATGGGACGCTGCGTATGTGTATTGATTACAGACAGCTGAACAAGGTAACTATCAAGAATAGATATCCCCTCCCCAGGATTGATGATTTGTTTGACCAGTTGCAGGGTGCGAGATGTTTTTCCAAGATAGACCTGCGTTCTGGTTATCATCAGGTGCGAGTTAGAAGCGGATGTCGAAAGCGCATTCGGGACCGGTATGGGCACTATGAGTTCGAGGTGATGTCTTTCGGGTTGACAGCGCTCGTGGTATTCATGGATTTGATGAATAGGGTGTTGAGCCATTCTTGGATATGTTCGTTATAGTTTTCATCGATGATATCTTGGTGTATTCGCGCCGCGAGCGAGAGCACAGGTCATTTGAGGCGGTGTTAGGAATCCTCGAGGGCCGGCGGTTGTATGCAAGTTCTCGAAATGCGAGTTTTGGTGGCTTGATGGCTTTCTTAGGACATGTTATCGGGCCGATGGTATTCGGGTTGTCTGACAAAGGTGAAGCGATCGGACTTGGCCTAGACCAGCTGCAAGCAGTGCGCGGCTTTGGGCACTTGCGAGTTATTATCGGAGGTTTGTGGAGAAGTTTGCTTCTATTTGGCACGCTTTGACTAAGTGACTCGAGAAAGCGGCTATGTTCGATGGGCGGATACTTGTGAGAAAGCTTCCGGTTGTTAAAGGAGAAGTTGGCAGCGCCCGATTCTTACTCTTCCGGAGGGCTTAGATGGTTATGTGGTTTTTGTGGCGCGTCGGTGTCGGGCTTGAGTGCGTCTTGATGCGGCCGCGGCAAGGTTATAGCTTATGCATCTCGGCTTAGGAAGCATGAGAAGAACTATCCACGCGTGACTTGGAGTTAGCGGCGATGATTCGTACCTTAAAGATCTGAGGCATTATTTATATGGAGTTCGTGTGGACATTTACGGACCACGAAGTCTCGATACATCTTCGGCCAGAGGAGTGAACTTGCGGCGAGGCGGTGGTTGGAGCTACTTAAGGATTATGGCGTTGATATTCAGTACCACCGGGGAAGGCGATGTAGTGGCGGATGCCGCCAGTCGCGGTCGATGGGTAGTGCATGCGATGTTGACCAGAGAAGAGGATATGGTCAGAGTTACATCGACTAGCAAGCCTTGGGGTTCGTTTGGTTGATTAGTTAATGCGATTCGGGTTCGAAGGTCGTCGAGTCTTCCATCGTCGAGGAGGTGAAGAAGCGGCGATGTGAGATCCGATTTTGATGCAATCGAGATCGACTCTCCGGGAAGAGAAGAGTCTATTTGAGGTAGCCGGATGGGGTGCTAAGATTCGGGCGGTTGTGTGTTCCGATGTAGCGAGGACTTCGTCGGTGCAGGAGGCGCGATGCTCGTTATTCGATTCATCCGGTCGACTAAGATGTACCACGACCTCGGTGCGTATATTGGTGGGATGGTTTGAAGAGGGCGTGGCGGTTTGTTGCCATGTCTAATTGTCGTGAGTTAAGGTTGAGCACGAAGCCGGTGGGCTATTACGGTATTGATATTCCGATGTGGAAGTGGGAGGTGGTCAACATGGACTTTATTACGGGGTTACCTCGCGCGGAGGAGGCATGATTCCATTTGGGTTATTGTTGTGGTGTGAAATCGGCCCACTTTCTTCGATCGGGATAGCGTTTTACCGAGACTATGCGATTATATATTAGAGATTGTGAGATTGCGAGTCGGTGTCGATTATATCGAGATAGAGCCCGGTTCACGGCTAACTTCGGAGGTCTTTCGAAGGGATTAGGGACAGTGAGTCTCGTGCGGCGTTCATCCTCGAGCGGACGGACGGGCGGCGCACTATCGAACACGAGGATATCTGCGGGCTTGTGTTATTGATTTCGAGGGTAGTGGGAGGATCATTTACCTCTTGTGGAATTTGCTTATAACAGCGGCTACCATTCTAGTGTTCGGATGGCGCCATGAGGCCTTATACGGGAGGAAGTGCGGTCGCGATAGGTTGGTTTGAAGTGGGAGAAGTGCGATTAATCGGGCGGTTGGTTCGTGACGATGGATAAGGTGAAGCTTATCCGGGAAGCGGTTATTAGCGGCCAGTCGGCGAAATCATATGCGGATCATCGGCGTCGACACTTAGAGTTTGAGTTAATGATTGGGTCTTTACGAAAGTGTCACCCATAAAGGGTGTGATGAGATTTGGGAGGAAGGAAACTTTGCCCAAGGTACATTGGCGTGTCAGTTGTCAGAAGAGTGGGCAAGGTTGCACATGAGTTGAATCTGCCGTCCGATCTTGGCGATACATCCGATTTTCACGTGTCTATGTTACGGAAATCGTTGGAGATCCGTCTAGAGTGCACCGATTCGGGATATCCGGTGTGAGAGGAGTTGTCGTATGAGGAGAGTCCTTAGCGATACTCGATCGTCAAGTTAGGCGACTCGGACGAAGGAGGTGGCTTAGTCGAGTTTTATGGCGGAGCGAGCAGAGGAGATGGCGTGGGAAGCGGAGGATGATATGATGAAGAAATACCCACACTTATTCCCTATACCTCGGGTAACCCCTCTTGATTGGTGTTAATTTAGTTGATTATGCTTGAGTAATGTTGTGGCTCGGGAGCATTCTTATTCTGAAGGAATAGTTAAGAAGATATGTTTATATTGTGTTTTGTGTGAGGCTAGAAGGAACATTCGGGACGAATGTTTCTAGAGGAAGAATGTTATACCAGTGGTTCGAACTGGACCCGATCGAGTCTCAGCGCCGTGCATGGCCCGGAGAAGCGGCGCTTAGCGAGTGATTAGTAGGCCGCGGCGCGGAAGTCGGCCGCGGCTCTGAAAATCGAGGTCGAGTGAAGTTTCAAGCCTTGGCGGTCAGGAAGCGCTGCACGAAGATCCGGTCCTTGAGTTGCAGCGCCCGCAGCCTTGGAATCGAGAGTGGCGCGCGAGAAATTGGGCGGAAAAACTTAGAAAATCTGATTTGTGTTTTAAAGAGGCCATGGGAGGGTGACAAGTGTCCCACGTCGATTTCAGAATGCAATATAATTGACGAAGGCTTGGTCACTTTTCCATCTTTCATCTTTACTCTCTCTCTCTCTCTCTCTCTCTCTCTCTCTCTCTCTCCAAGCCTAGAGATCACCCATCTCTCTAAAACCTCAAGAGGTGTTATATCCAAAGAAAAACTGAAAAGTTAAAGGCAAGAAGGAAGGTTGTGACTAGCTTAGAAGTGCTATTGTGGTGGTGTTCTTGGAGAAAAAGGCTAGCAAGGTGTTGGAATAAGTTTGACTAAAACTTAAGGTAACATTTCTTCTCTTGTAGTTGGTATTGGGTGTTGCATGTTTAATAGGAAGAACTTGTAGTTGGAAGAAAATGCACTTAGAGTAGTTGCATGTAAGAAATGGGGTTTGATTATGAAAGAATTGGTTAGGGGATTTTATGAGCATGTTGTTGCCTAAATACTACATTAGACTTGTTGGGTTAGTTGTTGTAACTTGTGGGGCTGAATTTTACACACCTAAATTTTGGTGTGTAATCCCTTAGTGTTGGTTGGTTGTTGAGCCTTAAACATGGCATTTGAGCGTTAAAAATCGACCTTGGAAAGGGTGGCAAAGTATGTAGAAACAAAGGAAAGCTGCCCGATTTTAGTAGGAAATTGGTGACTTTAACTTGGGAAAATTCTGCATTATAATTAGAGCTTGATAAGCGTATTGTGGTCATTTTAGGTTGACATACTACGTGCGGTAAATTGGACTTAGCTTGTGGATTGGCCAGAAGAGGTATGTGGAGCTTTCTATCTCTTGAGCATGATTAGTTGTACACATGTAGTACGGTGAGCGTCAAGATTTGGAAATCTTCGTTTGATATAAGTATTTGATACTTGCCGTTAAAGAAAAGTAGAAAAATCCCTTGGACTTAAGGGAATGTGTTTTACTATTGTTTAACTCTAGTATAACGGCTTTATGGGAGTTGGTTATATTAGTTTGTGAAAGTTTAATGGAGAAAGGTTTTGATGATTTGAACTTGTGAAAGGAAAATGGTTTTAAGGCATGAAGTGCCTAAGGTTTTCTGAAATGAAGTCACTTAATTTAGAAGCTTGAGATAGTTTTAAAAGGAAATGTGACTTGTTTTGAAAAGAAATCGTAACTTGATACTATGGTGATTAGTATCTTGGAATTTTTGTATAAAAGAGTTATTTCTTAAAAGGTTAAGTACATGATACTTGGGTTAAATCCCCGAATTTTTATTAAAAGACATGATCGTGCCTTAGGTATACTAAAATGAGAGGATGTATTAATACTTTTAATAAGAATTTAGGTTATTCTTAACTTGCTTTAGTTATGTTAGGGCTGTAGTGCTTATGTTGTGATTTTATAGGACGGTATTGCTTATGTTATGTTTAATATCCGGATGTGCTATGTTATATATATTTATTTATATTATTGGGTAAACCGGGTTATTATTTATGTCATGGATTTGCTACCCGTGATGCGAGTCGCGGCGCTTGTACTCATGCGGATCTGGACCATAGGATCCGTGCGGGTGAAATAGTCCCGTGCGAGTGCAGCGATGGTACTCATGCGGATCCACGGGATCCGTGCGGGTGAAATAGTCTCGCGGGTGAAATAGTCTATGGAGGCGGATGACCTCATGCGGGTCCACAGGACCTATGCGGGTGAAATAGTCCCGAGTAGGATTGCTTAATGATCTGCAGGCGAGGTACCTGTTTTGATCATGAGCCTCCTATTTTTATGCTATAAAATGTATACTTGTTACTCTCATTATTAGTAAGGCACGGTCTGACATAATTTGGTTTTATCTATAACTTTAATGTATTTTGGACTTATGATATTACTACGGTATTTTCGATTTACATACTTGATACGTTGTGTCTTGACCCCGCCCATAGAACTGCGTTAAATCTGCGAGTAAGGGAAGCGGTGGTAGATCCTCGTTCTAGGATCTTGTACTCAGTGTCAGGAGCTCCATTTCTTCGGAGGCTCGACTTTTGGTATGGTTCTCCTGAGTCGTTGTTATTTTGTACATTCGGGGCATGGCGGGGCCTGTCCGTCATAGTGTTATTCATTCTTAGAGGCACGTAGTCTTGTCGAACTTGGTTAGTTAAGGATGTAGCTTCGGTTTATGTACTTTTAGGTTGCTTGATTTGGGCTAGACTATTCTATATCTTAATGGTTGTTTATCTTGAGTTTACATTCCGCTGGTTTTCTCTGATGTTGGGTCACTAGGGTGCCCGGGTTAAGGCACCGGTCACGGGTCCGGGTTCGGGTCGTGACAGAAGCACCGAGAATATAGGAGAGTATACCGCCAATTTCGGATAAGGATGTTCGCATTGTTTCACAACATGTCATTATTCAAAGATCGACATAATTTCCTACTAGTATATATGAGTATATTTCTCAAGATAGAATATTTTCAACGAATGTTTTTGACCGAGACTCGAAATCAGACCGGGGTTACATGTCCAGACAAGACAACACATGCACGTATCAAGAGCCAACACAAATCGGCCGACCCCTCCCCGAACTCACCATTTTTCTTTGAGTGAATTTGGCAGGACAACAGGAACAAAGATAACAACAACATTCCAATACAGCAGATTCGCTCACAAAGTCAATCTGCAACAAGTCTAGTAAAGGATATCAAGGTGTTGTACGTCTACCGTACTACATACGTGCAACTAGTCATGCTTAAAGATAGGAAAAGTTCTACATAGAGTAGATCACACAACTACCTCTTAACTTCTAAGAGTAACAGGAAACATGAAATGATACCACAGGTATATTCCATACATAGAATCATGCCAAAGGAAGGAAGAGGTTCACATACCTCGCGACGATTGTCGACAAGTAGCAAAATGCCCCAAAGTACTCCAACCTTGATAGCTATTCCACTCTCCAAGTAGGATACGATATACTTAGTACTTCAACCTATAATGGTCACAATATGTCCATTAACCTTTCACTTCTAACGTAGAATATTTTAGGTGCTAAGTCGCTAAATTCTACGGAAAATCGGACAACACCTCCTTTGTTTCTACTCACTTTGCCACCTTTTCAAGGCCGAATACAATAACCAAACAGCCTCAATTGGCTCACAACAATATAGAAGGTATTCGATACAATGAATAACTAAAGCCCCAATTGGCTCACGATTTAGAAAGTAGTCAATCTGAATGAATAATGAACTAAAAGTCCAAATTCGCCTTGAGTTCAACCATACCAATTCTTATCAAATTTCCATTTCAATCCAAATTGGTAGCATAACATGATATCAAGTCGCGTTTGATTATAACAATCCATAATCTCTAAGTAGGTAACATGGCGATTTCTAATAAGCGACGATTAGTAATCCGATTTTCAAGTGGCTTATATAACATTTGAATTTAGCTACAAACTCCATAATACTTATAAACTTCTACATACCAACTTCATGTTGTCAGCGTGTAAAACTAACAACAACAAAAATATATAATCTTGTAACATCTTAAGGACAAGATTATACCTTAACGATTCTCAATCGATCTTGAATCCGAAATCGTTCCTTAGCAACTTAGAGACTCTCCAAGATACTTCAATCCGCTACTTGAGACCCATAGAACCATACCAACAATTTTCCTTCAAACTTCCAAAAACCTAGAAAAGCCATTAGGTTTTCACCTTGCGACTAATCTGAAAACTCTCTTTTTAAGGATTTTCTATTGAGATATACTTACATAACACTCATGAACCTTGGTTTAAAGTGTGGAGCTTAAGAAACAACAACGAAATTTTTTCTTCTCAAGTGCCATGAACCCGAGAGCAAGCTAGAGCTCTCTTCAAATTTTGTGAAAATTTCTAAGTGTTTGGACAAAGTCTTGCTACTACTAGTATTATAAAGGGACATGGAGGGTCAAGATGCAAACAATTGGGTGGTTTGGATGAGTTCTTAGTAAATATCAAGACTAGGTGGGTCCTTGACCAAGTCAACATTCTCAAGCTCATTAATTGGAAGACTTAGTCATCCTAAGGCTATGGTCAATGACCATTGTGGCCATGCCTAATTTCGTCGAGGCATTCTAAGGGGTGACACGTGTGCCTCCCATTAAATCCTGACAAAACGTTTTCCGACAATTTCATAATTCCGATAAATTTTACAAGTCTCAAATCTTAACACTTGTGAGTTCTTACGTACGTTCTTACACCATGTCCTGTAAATACGGGGTGTAACAATCAGATTTTTGGGATTACATGCGTATTTTAATTAACCTCGCTCTTTTTACAAACCATGCTAGGTCACTTTATGTTGTTAAGTGCATCCTCTCATGAAAATCAATCTTCGCATTACTCTTTCCTTTCATACTATGCTAATAATACATATATTTTTACAACGATTTCTCCAAATAATGTTACTTCCATCTTATATATATTCTTGTGAAATAAATATCATAAATCCTTACATTGTTAAATATACATATATTTTATATACTTGTAAATATCTTTACTTAAAATATTTTCAAAACATGCATTCATTTAACATAATAATTAACTTAGGTTTGAACGGACAACCGTAAGTTAGCGAATTCTAAAGGATGCCTAAACCCTTCCCTTTAAAATAATAAAGAACCCTTACCCAAAATCTTATTAAGTTTCACAGATCATTAAATGGAGTTAATATTGACTTTAATCGGTTGGCGTTTAGGTGTCCTAATTCACCCAATTAATTAGGTGGCGACTCCCTTAACATTTTACATTTTATTTTGTTATTTTTGAGGGATAACCATTCCGTCGCGCATTCAAGCCTGAGAGTTCAAAATCGGGTGCGACACCTGTACACAAAGTCCATATTTTCCCCTTCTTGGTTGTTGTCGTTTTCTTTGGAGGCATAGCTGCAACCACAATAATACGTTAGGAAGGGACTACCCTAACGACATAGCTCTATCGCACGATCTTAGATTAAGGAAAATAGGAATCAATCCTAAATGTATTGTAGCCTCATGTTTATGGGTGTGGTGCACAACACGCGATAACGAACTATCTTTGCTGCGCGATGCGTAGATATTCGAGGACTAAGCGCTCGATACCACCTTTGTCACTGACCGAGCAAGCGGACGGCGGTGCCCTACAGTCACCCTTACCCGCATAACATATAACCAGTGAAGCTTAAGAAAACTCATAATCTCATAAAATAAGCGAGCAAGTAAGCAAAGCTGCCACTATATACAAAAATCGAAATGAACTACAGTACATATCCAGCCAGCATGACTACAAACCTCTAAGAGTATACAGTAACTATGACGGGACAAGGCCCCGCCGTACCCCTGAATATACATAAATCATAATGGAAGACCTGTACCAAAATGACTAGGCTCCGGAACAATAGAACTATCCCAAAACGCTGAGCAAGGATCCTAAGCTCGAGGCTCACCAAACTGTGTACCTATACCTGCGGGCATGAGCGGCCGACGGGTCGATCTGACAAAGGTACCAAGTATGAAAACATAAAGTACAGTAAATAAGATCATGACTGGCCAAAAGATGACAAGGACAAGTATGAAAATAAAATATCAGATCCAACCGTGCCATATAAAATAAGAGTCAATTGTACCTTGTATCACCGTATCACTATACCACTGTACCACTGTATCACTGTACTTTATAAAAATGAGAGTCAACTGTGTCTTTTAAAAATGTAAAATCAACAGTATCTTTTCAAAATATGAAAGTCATGTCAAAATCAGGGACACCTGCCCATAGAATCATTATGCATATCCTTTTTCATGAGAATCGAACCCGCATGTATCTTTATACCTAAATGAGTATCATACTAGCATCACTGATGTATGTCTATGGAATCATAATACATATATATACTAGCTTGGGTATCTATACCCGCATCATGGATGCATGTCTATGAAATCATATACCTAGCCTGAGTATCTTATACTCGCATAACGGAGATCGATCCATGGAATCATATACCTAGCCTGAGTATCTCGTACTCGCATTACGGAGGTCGGTCCATGGAATCATATACCTAGCTTGAGTATCTCGTACTCGCATCACAGATCATGTCCGTGGAGTCATATACATATATTATTCATGGGAATCGAACCCGCATGGGTCTTTATACCCGCATGAGTATCTATACTCGCATCACGGATAGCAAGTCCATGGAATAAAACCAAGGTACCAACATATCATGTACCAATCATATATAATGAACTCTCATTTTAGAAAAAACAAGGTACCAACATATCATGTACCAATCATATATAATGAACTTCCATTTTAGAAAAACCAAAGTAGTATCATATCATATATCACTTTGAAATCATCTTTTGAAAACTAAAAGGCACTATCATATCATGTATCATTAGGGACTTGAACCCAAAAGTACTATGTACGTTCACCGTACCTTCATTTTATAAAAAGAATCATGCTAGAAGAAGAAAGGATAGTTTCACATACCTCGAATATTTCCAATAATCCTGTATTTGATTGGTGATAACAGATCCAAATTTGCCTAATTAATACTTATATGGGTCGTGAGTAATTATATGATAAAACCTTATCTAATCAGATGTGAACTAGAAAATGTAAAACAAATTGGTTATATTTTAGTTTCTATGCAGATGGCGTGCTAATCATTTTGATATAATCGTTTGTCGATACCTTTTTCATTTAACGTTGCAATGGATTATTTCAACACGTCTATTAGAACATACCCAATTATTATTAAAACAGTCTCAGCGCTTGATACTTATCAGTTATTTTAAATTAGCAAGTCGAGCGACTCGTGACACTAAGAACTCTTATGAATATTAACATCTCTCCTCATATGCCTTAATAAGGACTTAGAAACAACTTATACATGCTTTTAGCATAGAATCAATAACATGAATACCCCTTAACTTCTAAGAGTAGAATGAATTATGAAACAATACCACAAGTATATGTCGTACGTAGAACATGCCAAAAGAAGAAGGGATAGTTCACATACCTTATCGGTTATACCAACACGATAGTAGAATACATCTCATATAGGTAATTCAACCTATAACAACAATAACACTTATATCAACTTCATGAATACTAGTTTAAGTCATATACCACAAAATGGTCTTCTTTTCATATAAAAATTCGGGCAGCACTTCCCCTATATATACTCTCATCCACAACTTCCAAACGGGACAATAACATCAATAACCAAGCACCAATTAAGGGCACAACCAAAACAACAACCAAGGTGATTCACACACCTATTTCTCACGTAAAATAGCCTCTTAATCCTTACTAAAATAGTCCACGAAAATAGTCCATATTCCAACAACAATGAGGGTAAGATATGAAGCCTTTCTACACTTTTATACGCCCTCGTTCCTTTAGGATATACGTTAGCAATTACCACATCTAAACATGCATAAACATTGACTAAATTTCCAGCATATATACGCATAAAACAGCTCCTAAAATAGCACGACAATATCCAACAGTTTTAAGATAGTTTCGGCCAACAACAACAATCCAAAGCCCTTTTCATAATGCCTTATAATCCAATTCAAGTTTCAACACTTTAATATAAATCATTTCAACTTTCAATAAAAAGATTTTCTTCAATTTAACATGCACTTAGTGACGATAATAACAACAATAACCAACGAATCCATAATAACAAAAGCGATCCATGATTAGGCTAACGTGCCAAAGCGTGACATGCGACTTATCCTCCATTTTACTTAACACAAGTTCATCTCTTAATTATAACATCATGTAACCTCCAACTACTTCAAGAGGAAGAAGAAATTTTACCTTAATCTTAGCCAAAATAGTCCCAAGTTCTCGGCCACCACCACTTCCTTTTGCACCACTTCTTCACGTTACAACAACACACATGTATCCTCTACAAGCTTGTAATCATCTTACTTTTTTGTTTTTCTTCCAAAAAGTTCATTTCCAAGCCAAGGGTTTCAAGACACTTTTCGGCCAAATCGTAGTTTAAAGTTCTTGGAGAGTTAACTTGGCTTAGAACTTAGGTAGAGGGCTTAATCTTGGAAAATAAGTTGTCTTTGATCTTCACTTGGCCAAGGATTTTCGAGAACTAGAGGGAGCAGGAAGAGATAAAAGAGGTTTGGATGAAGAAGATATTATGGGTCTAAGTCTTGCAAGACTTGAATATATAAAGTGTATGTAGCACAAGTGGATGGGGACCCATGTGGACCACTTGTCCACTTGTCTTCACTTCACAAAAAAATATCTCTACACTTAGCCAATTCTTGATATTTTTCGATGGACCTCCCCCAAAATTATGAAATTTTCAATGGGCCCCATATTATAAATGCCAAGACTTAATAATACAATCCTAAGTCCATAACTCCATTTGGAAAGAATTCAACCACTAATATTAATTCTCGTCGTCACATTTGTTGTATCCAAAATTATTCCATATAGAAAAATGTAAATATATTTTCCTTCCAACATTCAAATCTTATTTCCTTACTTACGTTCTCAATCTATTGCCCTGGAATTACGGGGTGTAACATTAAGAGTATAAGTACATTTAATGAGCTAGATAGGTTTTTAACATATTCAGTACAAAAATACTTATTTCTACTTGGTACGTTCAATACATACAAAATGTACTAGTACAAGAAGTAGGAACTATACCATTTCAATAATGAAGATACATGTATTTAATCTTGTGCTACAATCATACCGATAGCTTTATCCGATTTCCATCTTAGATTGTAAACATGAACTCTATACTTGTAAGAACTGACGATTTAATCTTCTGTGTATAAGCTAAACATACACTAAATCATCTACTATATAAGTAAAAGACAAACATACTAATACATGATTTATTTAATTCTTAATTAAAAATTAAATAAACAATTATTCTATAATAAATACAATATCCAAACACATGATTAATAGTATATATTCCAACAATCTCCTACTTAGACTTTTAACCATGACTATTATTAGAACATATCATATGTAAACGCATGGTTAATGGTATATACCCCAACACTAAGTGGTCTTAAAATTTTAACCTTCTTGTCCTATGAATAAAATTTAAATTTAATCATTCATTTTCAAAATCATTTGATGTAATTTTCTTCAATGACATAAAAGAGCCCATCTTTGGCATATGACATCATGTAATCCAAATTCAATTTATATCTAAAAGAAGTGGCACCCAATGACCAAAGTCATTTTCCTTAAAAGTAGCACAATATATTGAGTACTCCTCTATCTCTTCTCAAAATCTTTCAATATTTTCTATCTAGTCTCTTGCTTCTTTATTCGGCTAAGTAATCTTCATTGATTCTTTGTCGATTTTGTGTTGCATTGTCATTTGTTTCTTCAGTTTTTGGATTTTCATCCATTTTGTTGTTAGGTTGGAATATTAATTCACTTTCGGGTTTTCTATCGATATGTTAAAAGCTTGGTTCAAATTCTTTTATCTGAGTTTATAAGTTTTTTCTCAATTGGGAGATATTGAATTTTGTTGGAAACATCTTAGGGAGCGTGAATATCAACTCTCATATTTCTATACATTGATGATAATGTGTTAGATTATTATAAAAAAAAAAAACAGAATAAGGAAGTGGATAGAATATTGCAAACCACAACGAAGATTAGTGTTATAAAGTGAAACGTTAAAGGAGGTTTTTGAATTTATCTTGAATGTAATTAACTTATTTTGGAGTGTCATTTCATATTTCCGATACAATGTAAAAGTTAAGGTGAAATCTACCTTTTAGTTAACTTGATCAAAGTTGGATGACTTTTATATAAGAAAATAAATAGATAAGTGATTTTGTGTAATGAACTTTAAGTAGGTGTCTTACATTTCCGAGTGATTTTGTGTAAGATTTTAACATAAAGTTTATACCAATATTAATTAATATTATTATCAAACACTTGATAAATGTAATCTTAACTTTATATGTAGATTAAAATCCTAATTCGGACAAACAAACGACTCCCAATAATTTGTCATTTTGTGAAAAATCATTGATTTGAGGTTTTTTTGGGACTCAAGTAATACGAAATGTAAATTGGTTCTTGAATTTGTTTTTATGCGGACGGAGCGGTGCGGGTTGAAATCCTTCGGGATTAGCGCAATTGCATGGCTCCATCTGCCTGCCGTCTCTATCCATAATCTATAATTATATGCATGCTTATCAGTATGAGTAGGTTTGACGTTAATCAGAGAAAAAAAAGAGGCAGCAGACAAACAAAAGGTTGGTGTTGGTCCCCATCCTTTGAAAAAATGAACCTTTTAATAACTCCATTTAATAGACTAATTTTCACTTGTGCACCAAAATATCAATTCTCCCTCTACGTATTCTTCTCTAGGTTCAAGCCAACAATTTCCGTCTATTAGTCTTCCTCTCTTCTCGACCACTATCTAACACACATGACACAACCAAATGTTTTTGCAATAAATTCCATATCAAAATACGCACACACACTGAGATTGCATTTCTACTTCTGTAATTCCTTACAATTAGCCAACTGCCAATTTTCACTCTTTCTCTCCAGCCTCCTACTTTCTTTTCTGCCACTTTATATTAGTGAATATTATAATATATTCATTATATATTTTGTAATTAACATTAATGTATAATTATAGTAAAATTAGGATTCAATATTGTACACACTATATTTATATATTTGTATTAATGAGAAAGACTCCCCAAGAGAGATTTATATAATCTTACATGGTATCAAAAGCCAAAAATCTCTCCCTACCCTAAACCCTACTTTGGTCACCGTACCCCTCCCCTCCGCCTCCCTCTTTCGGTGGATAAACAACAGTATACCGACCTGTATACCACTGTTCCTTCATGATATACAGTCTGTATACCCTGCTCCTCAGTGATATACTCCATTTCCTCTACCTACAAATATATATACGCCAGATATACCAATCCATATATCGTTGATATACATCGATATACTCAGTACCTAGCCCCATATTCCCTGTTTTATAGCATGTATACATCAAGTATACATGTAGTATACACCGCCCAATACACTTATCACATAAGTAGTCCGGTATACCGCTGCTATACAACTGATATACGGCAGCTTCTCAACCGATATTCTTCCATAAATTTTCGGTAACCCTCATGGATTCCCCCGCTTCCGCTTTCTCAACTCCCGACGTCACAAATCCTTCTCGTGAAAATTGGGCAAGCGGTATATACGATTCGCAGCGGGCCCAATGACAGCAGCGTTCCAACATTAGTGGGTCGATTGACTGATGCGCCGCTTCCGGCCAACTCCAGTGGCCCAACAACATAGCCCGGTGTGTTAAGCGACGTTCTAACAACGGTGGACCAATTGGCGGTCGGCGCTTCCATCAACACTCAAGTGGCCCCAGCGGCTTCCGGTGGGCTGGCGAGTGCGATATCATAACGACCCGTCAAGCGGCTCGTCAGGCGAGCTAAGCCATCGGGCCATTCTGCCCGGCCTCAATCAAAGCGGTTGTGCCTTACTTTCGGTTCTTTAAA
This sequence comes from Przewalskia tangutica, assembly GCA_029844215.1. Lineage (NCBI taxonomy): Eukaryota > Viridiplantae > Streptophyta > Magnoliopsida > Solanales > Solanaceae > Przewalskia > Przewalskia tangutica. The sequence goes on along the minus strand of CM056727.1, from coordinate 46,177,541 downwards.
ATTGCAACGGCCTGCTGATGTGTGGTATATGGATACGGGTGCCACGTTTCACCTCATCAACAATTCTAGTAATCTTCTTCAATTGCACAATTTAAATACTTCCCAATTTATTATGGTCGGAAATGGTCATCGCATTTCAATACAAGGGTTTGGCCACACACTAACCCCACCACCACATCCCCAATTCTCCATTAAAAATGTCCTATATGCCCCTAATATTATCAAGAACCTAATCTATGTTAGAAAATTTGTCACCGATAATTATGTATCCATCAATTTCGACCCATTTGGTTTTTCTATAACGGACCTACGTACGGGGATACTTCTTGCAAGATGCAATAGTGAGGGAGACCTCTATCCTTTCCTATCCACGCCCACTGCCCATGTCACTCCTCCCATCGCTTTAGCTGTAATATCTCCATCAACGTGACATAGTAGACTTGGTCATCCGGGAGCTCATGTTTTTTATTTCCTTATAAACCAAAATTTAATCTAATATAATAAAGGGAAACTTTCTCATAGTCGTTCCTCTTGTTATCTAGGGAAACATGTTAGACTTCCATTTACGTCTTCTCTAAGTATTACTTTTTCTCCCTTTGATATTATTCATGCAGATTTATGGACATCCCTTATAACTAGAAACCTAGGCCATAAATATTATTTGGTATTTTTGGATGACTTCTCTCACTTCTTTTGGGTCTATCCTCTTAAACTCAAGTCTCAAGTGTTCTCCAAATTCTTTGAATTTCGTACATTGGTTAAAATGCATTTTGAAAAAGACATCAAAACGTTTCAATGTGATAATGGTCATGAGTTCAATAATTCTCTTTTTCATTTTGAAAAAGACATCAAAACGTTTCAATGTGATAATGGTCATGAGTTCAATAACTCATTTTTTTCATAATTTTTGTGCGGCTAATGGCATGATCTTTCGTTTCTCCTGCCCCCATACCTCCCCTCGAAATGGTAAAGCCGAAAGAATTCTCTGCGTCATTAATAATATGATTTGTACCCTTCTTTTCATGAGTCTTGTTGACACCCAATTTTGACCCTCCCGTCCAGTCATTTAACTATAAAATTAGACTAATTTTGTAAAATAATTTTTTAGGATTTTTATAATAAAATGCAGCGATAAAACATAAATACATGCATAAATAAATAATTTAATAATGGCGTCGCGTCTTACTTAGAGTATTAAGCACTTAGAGTCCCGCACCCGCATTAATTAATTTAGCAGTGACGTCGCGTCAAGTAGCATAGCCGCATTTATTAATACGCAAGAGATTTTCATAATCATTTGTAATTTAAAATCAATTTGTAATCTAAATACATGCATTTAATAGCGTCGCATTTATAAAAGCTTTAAACAATTCTTAAATATCATACTTGCATTTAACATTTAAATAATTTAATCTAAACTCAATTCATTTTTAATTTAACTCCGCGATAATGCACAATAATAAGTTTTTAAATAATAGCGTCGCATTTATAAAAAGCATTAAGCAGTCCTTAAACAATTTAATGATAATCTAAACCCCATTCAATTTTTAAGTTAACATAATGAATCAATTTTAATAACGGCATCGCATATAAATATTGAGCACTAATTAAACAACACGCCCGCATTTATTATCGTAATAGTTTTATAACTCGAAATTAGACTAATTTAGCACCTAAATAATTAGACTAATTTAGCACCTAAATAATTAGACTAATTTAGCACCTAAATAATTAGACTAATGTAGCACCTAGATAATTATAATAAAGCACCTAATTAATTTAATCACATTCGTTAATTAATTAATAATACACTTACCTAGAATTAACTAGCTAATTAATTAACTAAGCCTAAAACTAATTAATCTATCACTAATTTAATACTAATAACTCACTAATTAAAAGCCTAATTAAACTAACTAATTTAATACTAACCTATTCTACCCGATTTCTGCTTTGTGATAAATGCAACATGACCACACGCTTATTTCACCCATGAGCCCAAACGAAGCCCACGCTTTTAATCCGCCAGCGCTTTACTTCATCTTCTTAGAAAAGCATAAACCACTACTTCAAAAACCTAAAATCGCCGCAAGTCTCGCCGGATTTTCAGGGTGGAAAATCCGGCGACCTTCCTTTCCCTTTACCCACGCACCCAGCCAACGTATACTTACCATAACCCAAACCAGATCTTCCGAAAAATCGCAACTTACCATAATCCATTCAAATCACACCTAGAATCAGTACGAAATCTCGTCGAATCGGCGCGATATTAGCCCGTTCTCGGCCTTTGTTGCCACCAATTTTAGAACCTAGAGTTAGGCTATATAAGCGACATGCGATAGGCATCGAGGCGAGTTCGGTGAGAGAAGATCCGGGGACCGATAGCACGGTAGAGTTCATTTCGAGGATCGGCGGGACATGGAGCGGCGATTAAACACGAGCGAGCGGCAGAGTCGAGCATGGGTCGAGCACGGACACTGCGAGCGAGGCAAGAGCGGAGAAACCAGAGCGAGGTTGAGAGGAACCCACAGCGTCGATCGACATCCCCTTTAGCGGCGATCAACCTTCGAGCATAGCGAGAACGCCGGGAGAATCGATAGGCATCGGGAATTAGGGGCTCAACACCTAGACCACTAGCATCGCAATAATAGGTAGTTCGAACCCCCCTTAGTTTAGTTCCAGTCAAAAACCAGCAAACAAAACCTCAATCTCGTATTTGATGGTCGGCGTGGCGAGCTCGCCCTTTCATTCGCATTGCAAATCCCAAAGCGAAACGTCAGTGGGCCGAAGCGACTTGATCTGTGCCGGGTCGCCGAGGAGAAGGTAAATTCGTCCCCTCTCAGTCCTACTCTGTATTTTCTGTTGTGATTGTCTTGCGGATTAATTATGTGTTAAAGCTTTGATTCGAGTTTGATTTCAATTTTAGATCAGTTAGTTTCGCATTTAAGCATGTTTGATATATTGAAGATCGATTGATCCCCTGTCTGTTAGTTATATCTCGTCTACTTTGTAACTGCCCCGTTGGTCACTGTGAAGGTTCAAGTAAAATTCAGAGGTTGTTTGCGACGGTCGAATTGATATTGTATAGGTTTAGCTAATTTACATGTAGCTAATGCTTGAAGTTGTATTTCTTTGTATTCACTAAATGGACACTCAGCAGATCAATGTCGATCAGATGGTTATCTGATTGGTAAATGCTTGACGTTACTGGTTTAATAGTTATAGATCCTTTGGTAAATGCATTGAGAATAGTTTGGGGTAACTTTGTTGTTGTACGTGTTTGTTTCTACTCTGATTAAAAGCGAATCAAGTCATGCGTGTCCGTATTTACGATTTTGGTTGTGTGGTTGAATTAGGCAATATTGTATCTTCCATCTTGCAATAGATAATTTGTGCATATATCGTCTACCCGCATGTGGTGATAAAATGGCTCTTACTTGATCGGTTGTTTCTAGCGAATGCTACCTTTAAGTGTTTGTCTCTTCATTTCATCTTATTTACCTCTTTGAGCGATTATCGCATCTTTGGGTATGTAATGATTAAATAACATTTGGGTCAAGTATACGGATATGCTGTCTAGCCCCCGAAATTCCCCTTTAGTTACATAAGTATCTAAATATGCACATCCCAGCTCTTGTCTATTCAATATTAGTCCGACCCTTATGATTTTTGTCACTGGTGCATTTTCTTGTTGGTTGTCTCTAAATAAAGCGTTGGTGTGCTCTGTCTGCATTGTTGCCTTGAGTTGTCAATGGATCATTCCAGCGTATAAGATTGCTCTTCGTGTACGATTTGAGTTAGAATTGCGGTACCACTTTCTCATGTTGTACTCCTGTTTGCATTCGATGACTATGCATACGAGAATGCGATCTTGTCTTAAAGCATTAAGCAAGTAAATTAGCCTCGTAAATGATCGGAAAATATTTCATTTGAACTAAAAATGTCTTGGTATTTGGTTAAGTCATATATTCTCTCCAAACTTAATATTCTTATCAAGAATTGGTGGTTCGAGCAAGGCATACCATTTGTTCTGCGAGCGATCTATTCCTCTGCGCCGATATTAATGGTTCTTGTTAGTGTAATTCTGCCTCGCCTATATCGTATGCCATATTTCTTGGCTAATTAGGATTATCTTGCATCCCCAAAATCCATGCTTGATATGAAGATGTATAGGCCAATTGGGATAAAACATACTCGCATACAAAAATGATTGCTAGAATAAATGTCACATGTAAATAGATTCTTATTTATTCCTATCTACTTAAGTGTCGAAAGCTATGCTGGTTCAGAGTTCATCCGCTTTACAATTGTATTGTTACTGCTTCCGAGGGCATATTGTTGTGTCTTAGGGTATTGATGCATTGTTTGGATATTATGCCCGTCCACTTATCATTTGCATAATGTGTAGTCTAAGCCAGATCCTTTAATTAAAATGTTTAGGTGTTATGGGCAATTCTATTATTTTATTTTTGGTGTTATAAACTTTTCCACTGTATGTTGGGTCTCTTTGTTCGTTTTAGGCTTTCATAGTTAAGTGGCAATTAAGTCACGTGTGCACATTAAATTTACACGGCATTTTTATCTCGTGCCTTTGATTAGTCCTTGGCGTGTTCAATCCTTCCATAAATGCATGAATGTTTTAGTTGCTTGCATTATTAATATGATTGGAACCTATGCTAATCCTTATCTCTTTTTTTTTTTTTGCATGAAGCGCATCGACAACAAAGAGTCTCGTGGCGAGACCGTAGCAAGCGTGAAAATCCACATCTATGTGCATATATGTTTGTGCGAACTTCAAACCGCGCGAAGGGATATCGCCATTCTTGAGTCACCATTATTAATTCATATCCTCTCACTATTCAACTTGTTGTAATTATTTGTCTAACATTCTCTCTAACATTAATATATTTAGAATAGTTTGAGCTCGGGTTGTCCTTAGTAAGAGTCTAAAATCGAAACTTACTTGCCCTTTAGGTAAATCATCTTAACTGAAGTTATAATTAAACCACTTAGTCACATAATTACTCATGTAGTCTAGACATATTTTTGTCATTAAATCTTAACTTGCATAATTAATCATATGTAGCTATGATATTATTTTCAAGATTTCTAACCCATTTGCTATAGCACCCATATAGAAATCTTATTTTTATATATTAAGAAAACCCCCTTAAGCATGTGGTATACTAATCAAGCGAGCAAATGTGTACATTTAGTCAATTAATCTATTTTGCATTATATATTATTTAAGGCATGCTTTAAACTTTACACGCATTTTATAGCACTAATCTTATTAATCTTTTGCCAAAAAATACTTTCTATTAAAATATCTTTCAAACATGCATTTTCAATAGCATAATAATTACCCTAGGTTTGGCAGGACAAATGAGTTAGCGGATCTTAGAGGGTGCCTAACCCCTTCCCTCTAGATTAATAAAGAACCTTTACCCGGAATCTCATTAAGTTTAACAGACCATTAAAATGGAGTTAATGTTTTACTTTAAACTAGTTAAACATTTAGGTGTCCTAATTCACCCAAACTAATTAGGTGGCGACTCCCGCGAACCCTTTAGCATTTTGCACCTTTAGCATCCTTTTTAACTTTTAGCATTTAACACCTTTTTAAAACTTTAAACATCTTTACTTTAAAATTAATATTAGCACCCTTAGCATTTTTTAAACTTTAGCACTTCTTAGCATTTTTAACCTCTTTTAAGCACCACTTTAATATTTAGCACTTTTCCTTTTAAACTTTAGCATCCTTTTTAATTACTTTAATACTTTTTAAGCTTTTAAGCATTTTTGAACATTATTAGCATTTTATTTTATTTTTCTAACATTGCATTTTGAGCAGGGTTCGCTATTTAGAAAATGTCGCGGCCGAAAATGGGCGCGACAGAAATGGCGACTCTGCTGGGGAACATAGGTTCTTAACCACAACAGACCTAGGGTTATTATTTGGCATTATTTTTCGCATTTAATTTTATGTACTTTATTTTTGTTTGCTTTAATTGCTATGTGTTTTACTGCTTTCCTTAAACTGACATTCCGCTCATATTTCTTCCGCTCTGGAAAATTCACACAATCACACTCACGCGCGGTGTGCCAGCGCACTGCAAATTTCTTTCAAACACCCACCTTTAAGAGAGTTGGTATTCTGCGCGGAGAATCCGGTCCAACCGGTGGTCGCGTAGCCTTCTCACTCGAGTTGTCCGCTCGGGAACCTTGCGTCTAGAAAAGCCAAATCTTAGAAACTTAAGATAGAGCTATACCACCCTTTATTTTAGGGCATGCATGCATTTACCTTAGGTGGGTCGGTCGCGCATCGACGCGATTAGGAAGACACGAACTTGTCGACGGGTTTCTCAACCCAACGGCCAACCAACGTATTATGTGTGGCGTGGCAATGACAAACAAATCCAAGCCCGATCATGACATGCTAAAATTGGGAAAAGTGCCGTCGTTTGGTCGCCATTTCCAACAAAGGCATTATAGTTGGGCGACTTGGACAAATCCGTCATAATCTCGCATAAGTGGCGTTTAGGCTTACCTCACGGCATGAAGAGGTCCCCGCGCATGTTAGGAAACATTTGAATGTGCTATGTGCAATATATACGCTACATACACGCAAATTATGTGCTTTATGCTAACACCGTTTGTTGCATTTTTAGAAAGATTTATCATCCTCCCGAAAGTCGATTTGTATTTGACTAAGCAATGGCGAGCATCAATACTTCACAAAACCAAAGGCACGGTCGGTGACATGACCGATTCAAGGGCATCTGGCGGAGCAGTCGGAACTTGTCTTAGTTCCTATAGGCAAGCGAGGTCTCGAGAAAAGAAAGCGGCGTAGATCCGTCGAGCACCTCGCCCGATTACGCGACAAATGGCAACCATACAGGCTGAAATCAGAAGGCCCAGAAACATTACTAAATACAAGCAACTTTATTGAGACCAGCTTTAGGTCAACGCCGCTTGCATATTCAAAGCGGGACAAGGTAGGAAGCGGACAAGGGTTGCAAGCCCAAGCAGGACCGAACGCGGATATCGAGGATAAGGCGGCGAAGTAAGATCGAATCGACCCACAAAACTCACAAATTTTCTTTGGCGCGAGTTCTTCGTAATGAGCGAGAAAGTGCAATGGCGAAGCAAATACGGCGAAAGGTTTCTTCGTATTGGCGAAGCGACAAAAGCGGCAAAGCGGAGGATGACAACAATCAAAGTCCGCGGCAAAGCGGCCAGCGAAAGGGCATCAGCAATCGGCGATCAAAGTTGAGTTCGCGACAAAACCTGGTGCATCGACTCGGGCATCAAGTCAAATTGGCAACCACGCGTCGCGCCACGAAGGCATCATGGCAATTCGTCGGTGCGCCTTAGCGTGTCCGTGTTAGACAACATCTCGATGTTAAATCGGCGTATCGGGGGCGACATCTCGACCCGTAAAATTGCGCTTCTCGTATACATTTATCATTTCGTTTAAGCGGTATACACTAACGTTTTCTCAAGCTTAGCTTGCGGGAGCATTACTCTACGGGAAGCGGCAATCGTCCGAACGGCGGCGTTATCGGCGTGTGTCGAGCGGCGACACCATCGGCGTGCGTCTGCGCGGCGGCGTTATCGGCGTGTGTCGACGGACACCGTCGGCGTGCGTCTGCAGCGGCGCCCGGCGTCGTCGAACGCGGCGTTATCGGCGTGTGTCGGCGGCGACACCGTCGGCGTGCGTCTGCAGCGGCGTCGGCGGCGGCCGATCGTCGAGCGGCGGCGTTATCGGCGTGTGTCGGCGGCGACACGTCGGCGTGCGTCTGCGCAGCGGCGCCCGGCGGCAATCGTCCGAGCGGCGGCGTTATCGGCGTGTGTCGAGCGGCGACATCATCGGCGTGCGTCTGCGCAGCGGCGCCCGGCGGCGGCACGTCGGCAGCGGCGTCGTCGGCGTGCATCTGCAGCGGCGCCCGGCAACCGTCCGAACAGCGGCGTTATCGGCGTTATGTCAAGCGGCGACATCGCCGGCGTGCGTCTGCCAGCGGCGCCCGGCGGCAACACGTCGAACGGCGGCGTTATCGGTATTATGTCAAGCGGCGACGCCGGCGTGCGTCTGCAGCGGCGCCCGGCGGCAACCGTCCGAACAGCGGCGTCGCCGGCGTGCGTCTAGCAGCGGCGGCCCGGCAATCGTCCGAGCGGCGGCGTTATCGGCATTATGTCGGCGGCGACATCGCCGATGTGTGTCGAACGGCGACACCGTCGGCGTGCGTCTACGCAGCGCCCGGCGGCAACACGTCCGAACGGCGGCGTTATCGGCGTGTGTCGAGCGGCGACACCATGGCGTGCGTCTGCAGCGGCGCCCGGCGGCGCGTCGAACGCGGCGTTATCGGCCATTAAGTCAAAGCAGCGCCATCGTCGGCGTATCACATCTGCGAGGGCGATTGCTCTGTTCTCAAATTGCATTTTTCTCATTCATGCTTTATTATTACGTCTTAGCGATTTATGCACTAACTCTTTCTTGAGCTTTAGTATCTGAGGGCGATTGCGGCAAAGACAACATATCGCGTTCACAATCGCGGCACGTGCGTGCGAGGCGAAAATCACGGCATTCACAACATCGTCAACACGGCGGGCATCACGTTTTGCGGGATCACGATTACATTGTTTTAAAATTATGCATCATCATTTTGCCTTATGATTATGCACTAACCGTTTGTTCAAGTCTTAGCGTGCGAGGCGAGAGCCTGGCGTGGATTTTCTCTTCTGACAGGGCAATTTGTTGGGGGCGACCTTGACAAATGGCGGCGACCTCAGCGTCGGTCCGCTCGCTCCGCGTCACCGTAGAACCCGGCGCATAAACCATAGCGTGCATCCGAGTTCAAGCGGTTATTTTTCTTTTACTTTTTGCACCATAGCCCGATGTCATCATAACTCGACCTTTGGGGCGGCTAAGTCGCGTTAGCGCGCGGTGTTTTGACCATGGTAGTCGATGTCGTCGTAACTTCGACAATTGGGCGGCTCAGTCGCGTTAGCGCCGCAGTGTTTCGACCATGGTAGCCCGGTGTCGTCGTAACTTCGACACGGGGCCGATTTTGATTTTGCGTCGGCGCTTGTCTACTGCCCGGCATTTTTGCAATTGCGAAGATCGAGACAAAATTGGCTGTGAGTCAGCGTCTTTGTCAGAAGATTCTTCCATCATCTCATACAAAGAGGGCGGTGTTGACATCGATTTTGACCCTCGTCGGTCATTTAACTATAAAATTAGACTAATTTTGTAAAATAATTTTTTAGGATTTTTATAATAAAATGCAGCGATAAAACATAAATACATGCATAAATAAATAATTTAATAATGGCGTCGCGTCTTACTTAGAGTATTAAGCACTTAGAGTCCCGCACCCGCGTTAATTAATTTAGCAGTGACGTCGCGTCAAGTAGCATAGCCGCATTTATTAATACGCAAGAGATTTTCATAATCATTTGTAATTTAAAATCAATTTGTAATCTAAATACATGCATTTAATAGCGTCGCATTTATAAAAGCTTTAAACAATTCTTAAATATCATACTTGCATTTAACATTTAAATAATTTAATCTAAACTCAATTCATTTTTAATTTAACTCATGATAATGCACAATAATAAGTTTTTAAATAATAGCGTCGCATTTATAAAAAGCATTAAGCAGTCCTTAAACAATTTAATGATAATCTAAACCCCATTCAATTTTTAAGTTAACATAATGAATCAATTTTAATAACGGCATCGCATATAAATATTGAGCACTAATTAAACAACACGCCCGCATTTATTATCGTAATAGTTTTATAACTCGAAATTAGACTAATTTAGCACCTAAATAATTAGACTAATTTAGCACCTAAATAATTAGACTAATTTAGCACCTAAATAATTAGACTAATTTAGCACCTAAATAATTAGACTAATGTAGCACCTAGATAATTATAATAAAGCACCTAATTAATTTAATCACATTCGTTAATTAATTAATAATACACTTACCTAGAATTAACTAGCTAATTAATTAACTAAGCCTAAAACTAATTAATCTATCACTAATTTAATACTAATAACTCACTAATTAAAAGCCTAATTAAACTAACTAATTTAATACTAACCTATTCTACCGACCAGCTCTGCTTTGCAATCGTCATGACATGACCGACCATGCCTTATTTCACATGACCCAAACATGAAGCCGCACCTTTTAATCCGCCAATGACCTTTTTGCCGTCTTCTTAAAGAAAGCGCAAACCACTACTTCACAAACCTAAAATCGCATGAGTCTCGCGGATTTTGAGGTGGAAAATCGGCGACGCCGCCACTTTACCCACGCACCCGGCCAGCGTATACTTACCATAACCCCAGGCGGATCTTAGAAAAATCGCTTACCATAATCCATTCAAATCACACTAGAATCGATGCGAAATCTCGTCGAATCGGCGCGATATTAGCCCGTTCTCGGCCTTTGTTACTTACCAATTTTAGAACCTAGAGTTAGGCTATATAAGCGACATGCGATAGGCGTCGAGCGAGTTCGATGAGAGAAGATCCGGGGCCGATAGCAAGAGAGTTCATTTCGGGGATCGGCGGGACTTGGGCGGCGATTAAGAAACACGAAGCGAGCGGCAGAGTCGAGCATGGGTCGAGCAGACTGTGGCGAGCAAGGGCATAGCGAGGAGAAACGCGATGCGGGGTTCGGAGGAACCCACATCGATCGACATCCCGCTGCGGCGATCAACAACTCGAGCATAGCGAACATCGGGGAGAATCGATGGCGTCGGGAATTAGGGCTCAACACCTGAACCACTTGCATCGCAATAATAGGTAGTTCGAACCCCTTAGTTTAGTTCGATCAAAAACCGACAAACAAAACCTCGCCACTTTCATTCGCATTGCAAATCCCAAAACGAAACGTCAGTGGGCCGAGCGACTTGATCTGTTGCCGGGTCGGCCGGAGAAAGGTAAATTCGTCCTCTCGGTCTACTCTGTATTTTTACGTTGTGATTGTCTTGCGGATTAATTATGTGTTAAAAGCTTTGATTCAGTTTGATTTCAATTTTAGATCAGTTAGTTTCGCATTTAAGCATGTTTGATATATTGAAGATCGATTGATCCCCTGTCTGTTAGTTATATCTCGTCTACTTTGTAACTGCCCCGTTGGTCACTGTGAAGGTTCAAGTAAAATTCAGAGGTTGTTTGCGACGGTCGAATTGATATTGTATAGGTTTAGCTAATTTACATGTAGCTAATGCTTGAAGTTGTATTTCTTTGTATTCACTAAATGGACACTCAGCGGTCGATTGTCGATCGGATGGTTATCGATTGGTAAATGTAGCGTTCTTGGTTTAATAGCTATAGATCACTGGTAAATGCATTCAGAATAGTTTGGGGTAACCTGCTGTTGGCACATGTTTGTTTCCTACTCTGATTAAAACTGAATCAAGTCATGCGTGTCCATATTTCTGATTTTGGTTGTGTGGTTGAATTAGGCAATATTGTATCTTCCACTGCTGCAATAGATAATTTGTGCATATATACGTCTACCCCCTTGTCGTGGTGATAAAATGGCTCTTACTTGATCAGTTGTTTCTAGCAGAATGCTACCTTTAAGTGTTTGTCTCTTCATTTCATCTTATTTACCTACTGAGCGATTATGCGTCTTTGGGTATGTAATGATTAAATAACATTTGGGTCAAGTATACGGATATGCTGTCTAGCCCCCGAAATTCCCCTTTAGTTACCTAAGTATCTAAATATGCACATCCCAGCTCTTGTCTATTCAATATTAGTCCGACCCTTATGATTTTTGTCCCTGGTGCATTTTCTTGTTGGTTGTCTCCTAAATAATACTGTTGGTGTGCTCTGTCCTGCATTGTTGCCTTCAAGTTGTCAATGGATCATTCCAAGTATAAGATTGCTCTTCGTGTACGATTTGAGTTAAGTGCGGTACCACTTTCTCATGTTGTACTCCCTGTTTGCATTCAGTGACTATGCATACCAAGAATGCAGTCTTGTCTTAGAAAGCATTAAGCAAGTAGAATTAGCCTCATAAATGATCGGAAAATATTTCATTTGAACTAAAAAATGTCTTGGTATTTGGTTAAGTCATATATTCTCTCCAAACTTAATATTCTTATCAAGAATTGGTGGTTCCAGAACCGGGCATACCACTGTTTCTGCAGACGCCTTGATCTATTCCTCTGCGCCTTGATATTAATGCGGTTCTTGTTAGTGTAATTACACTTTCGCCTATATCGTATGCCATATTTCTTGGCTAATTAGGATTATCTTGCATCCCCAAAATCCATGCTTGATATGAAGATGTATAGGCGATTGGGATAAAACATACTCGCGTACAAAAATGATTGCTAGAATAAATGTCACATGTAAATCGATTCTTATTTATTCCTATCTACTTAAGTGTCGAAAGCTATCTTTGGTTGAGTTCATCCCTTTACAATTGTATTATTCTGCTTGAGGCATATTGTTGTGTCTTAGGGTATTGATGCATTGTTTGGATATTATGCCCGTCCTTATACATTTGCATAATGTGTAGTCTGCAAGCCAGTCCTTTAATTAAAATGTTTAGGTGTTATGGGCAATTCTATTATTTTATTTTTGAGTGTTATAAACTTTTCCTGTATGTTGGGTCTCTTTGTTCGTTTTAGGCTTTCATAGTTAAGTGGCAATTAAGTCACATGTGCATTAAATTTACACGGCATTTTTATCTCGTGCCTTCTTGATTAGTCCTTGGCGTATGTTCGATCCTTCTATAAATGCTGCATGAATGTTTTAGTTGCTTGCATTATTAATATGATTGGAACCTATGCTAATCCTTATCTCTTTTTTTTTTTTTGCATGAAGCATCGGAGCAACAAAGAGTCTCATGGCGACCGTAGCAAGCGTGAAAATCCACGTCTATGTGCATATATGTTTGTGCGAACTTCAAACGCGGCGAAGGGATATCGCCATTCTTGAGTCACCATTATTAATTCATATCCTCTCCCTATTCACTTGTTGTAATTATTTGTCTAACATTCTCTCTAACATTAATATATTTAGAATAGTTTGAGCTCGGGTTGTCCTTAGTAAGGAGTCTAAAATCAGAAACTTACTTGCCCCCTTTAGGTAAATCATCTTAACTGAAGTTATAATTAAACCACTTAGTCACATAATTACTCATGTAGTCTAGACATATTTTTGTCATTAAATCTTAACTTGCATAATTAATCATATGTAGCTATGATATTATTTTCAAGATTTCTAACCCATTTGCTATAGCACCCATATAGAAATCCTATTTTTATATATTAAGAAAACCCCCTTAAGCATGTGTTATACTAATCAAGGCAGGCAAATGTGTACATTTAGTCAATTAATCTATTTTGCATTATATATTATTTAAGGCATGCTTTAAACTTTACACGCATTTTATAGCACTAATCTTATTAATCTTTTGCCAAAAAATACTTTCTATTAAAATATCTTTCAAACATGCATTTTCAATAGCATAATAATTACCCTAGGTTTGGCAGGACAACCGCAAGTTAGCGGATCTTAGAGGGTGCCTAACCCCTTCCCTCTAGATTAATAAAGAACCCTTACCCAGAATCTCACTAAGTTTAGCAGACCATAAAATGGAGTTAATGTTTTACTTTAAACTAGTTAAACATTTAGGTGTCCTAATTCACCCAAACTAATTAGGTGGCGACTCCCGCGAACCCTTTAGCATTTTGCACCTTTAGCATCCTTTTTAACTTTTAGCATTTAACACCTTTTTAAAACTTTAAACATCTTTACTTTAAAATTAATATTAGCACCCTTAGCATTTTTTAAACTTTAGCACTTCTTAGCATTTTTAACCTCTTTTAAGCACCACTTTAATATTTAGCACTTTTCCTTTTAAACTTTAGCATCCTTTTTAATTACTTTAATACTTTTTAAGCATTTAAGCATTTTTGAATATTATTAGCATTTTATTTTATTTTTCTAACATTGCATTTTGAGCAGGGTTCGCTATTTAGAAAATGTCGCGGCCGAAAATGGGCGCGACAAGTCTCTCCCTCTACCTTTTGGGTATATGCATTAAAAATGGTATAACACATTCTTAACATTTTACCTACCCGTGCGATTTAAAATAGGACACCCACCGAAATTCTCTACCGTCGGATCTCTATCTATAAATCTGACATCCACGGTCCCTCATAAATTAGCACCTCGCTCCACTCTGTGCGCCTTCTTAGGTTTCCAGTCGAACCATAGGGTCTACTTGTGCTATGAGTTATCCATATACAAAATCATAGTCTCACGCCACGTCACGTTTGTTTGTTGATTACGTTTTCCCGTTTAACAACATCCAAAAAATTTGAGTCACTAATTACAGATTCCTTGATGATTCGGAAACCTCAACTATAGTCCAAAATGCACTACAAAACACATTTGCCCCGCCGGCGCTTTCGCCCGTCCTGCAAACTACCGTTTCCCGCTCCGATCCATGATATCTGAAACAAGCGGCCCGCCGGTGTCAACACCGCGCACTAGACAACCCGCCACCGTTTGTCTCCCCCCACCTATATCTACCTCCCTCCCGCCATTATCTGTCTACCTCCCCCCAAGTACACCCAACTACCCCGCTATATACCTTCGCGCGCCGCGATCCACATTCCACAAACATCTTGCCACCGCTGCCGACCCGCGCATCTTGCCGAATCCGAACCGCCCCCTTTACTACGGCGCCCAGCGACCCAAGACCAGCTGCCGCGCCGTACCCACGCACGAATGGACAACATACTAAAAACGGAATTTTCAAACCCAAAGTCCATTTTAACCTATCCATATCACCAATACCTAAAAACTCAAAACTAGCCAAATTTGACCCGAATTGGAATGCGGTCATGCGTCAAGAGTTTGATGCACTTACCACTCAGTGCACGTGAGATCTTGTTACGAGGCTAGAGGGAGTGAATGTGATTCATTGCATGTGGCTCTTTCATCATAAGTTCAAAGATAGTGGTGATCTTGAATGCCATAATGCCAAACTTGTGGCAAATGGAACAGGGCAGCATAAGGGTATTGATTGTGGTAAGAATTTCAGTCTGGTGGTCAAACTGGATACTATTCACACCGTTCTGAGTATAGCTATCGGTAAGAACTGATCGATTCATCAGCTTGATGTGAAAAAGGTGTTCTTACATGGGGATTTGAAAGAAACAATTTACATGCACCAACCACCAGGCTTTGTACATCCATAGGCTCTTTATCATGTCTGTCGTCTATGTAAGTCTCTTTATGGTTTGAAACAGGCCCTCCGGGCTTGGTATGAGTGTTTTGCTACTTACATTATGCAGATGGAGTTCATATGCAGCAAATGTGACCATTCATTATTCATTATTCATTTTTTATCGAGGCAATGACATTTCATACTTGTTATTATATGTGGATGATACTGTTCTGACTGCCTCTTCTGATGTGTTAAAAAATGAGATCATTCGGCTGCTTAAATCCGAATTCGCTATGACTAACTTAGGGAAGCTGAGTTACTTCTTGGAGAGTTCTTTGACTAGATCTGCAGGTAACATGTTCATATGTCAGCATAAGTATGCAGAATAAATTGTGTACAAGACTAAAATGACAAATTGCAAAATCATGCCTACTCTGGTCGACTCGAAGTCGAAACTCAGTGTTGTTGACGGTGATCTGGTGTCCGATCCCACTCTCTATAGGAGTTTTGCAAGTGCACTTCAGTATCTTACATTCACCAGGCCTGGCATTGCATATGATGTTCAACAGGTTTGTTTATTCATGCATGCCCACAGGGAGCCTTACTTTACAACTTTTAAACGTATTATTCGATACGTTAAGGGCACTCTTGATTATGGATTACATCTCTACCGCTATGCACCGACCAGACTGATATCATACACAGATATCGGTTGGACAGGCTGTCCAGACACACGTTGTTCCACATCCGGCTACTGTGTGTTCTTAGGTGACAATCTTATCTCATGGTCTTCCAAGAGGCAAGCCACAATCTCCCTATCAAGTGCAGAAGAAGAGTATAGAGGCGTTGCAACCGTTGTAGATGAGATCTACTAGCTCTGAAACCTCCTCTTAAAGCTTCAGTGTCCCTTACGTAAGGCTTTTATGGTTTACTGTGATAACATATCTGTGTGTATACTTATCTCATAACTCGGTTCATCATCAGAGAACCAACACATTGATATGGATATACATTTTGTTCGTGAGAAGGTTGCTATAGGTCATGTTAAGGTGTTGTGTGTGCCTTCTTCGTATCAATATGCAAATATTTTCACAAAAGGGATTCCTCAGCAGCTGTTCATCGACTTCAGATTCAGTATCAGCGTCTGACCTCCACCCGTTCCGACTGAGGGGGTGTATTAGTGAATATTACAATATATTCATCATATATTTTGTAACTAATAGTAGTGTATAATTATGGTAAAATAGGATCCTTATTCAATTAGGATTCAACATTGTACACACTATATATATTTGTATTAATGAGAAAGACTTCTCAAGGAAGATTAATACAATCTTACACTTTAAATTAGGAATTATGAAATTAATTGTTAATACTAAGAAAAAGTAAAAGTTATGAAGGTGAAGGGATGTGTATGGGGATGGATTTTTAAATTAAATTAAATTAGTAATATAAAAAGCCCAAAAAAGAGAAAAATGATAAATAGAATCCTTGGTCATTGGCCATAGAGAGGTGCCACATAGAATTGTCTATTTCTAGATTTATATTATATATTGGAATTGATTAGTAAAAAGGAAAAGTAACTTGGGCGTCCCACTAGCCAATTGCCAACTTAGGAAAAAGTGCGTAGCAGCAAGGATGGTGCATCACTTATTTATCGTTCTCACTCGGGAACCAAAAGTCGAGCTACAAGAAAAAATTTCGTCGCTATCATAGTAGCAGCATGTATAAGAGCCGAAATAGGAGTAGGCCCCATGACATCATGTAACCATACATGAAGGGGAAATTGGATGGATTTAAGTGATAAATGATTCTATCAACGGCATATATCTTGAATTCTTATATTTATTTATTTGGTATAAATATCCGAAGAGAGTAATTTGTTACATTTTCTCTTGGAGTAATTGTTTTACCAAGTCGTTTTGTGGATTATACATATTCATTAACCATTTGGAACATCCAAAGAAAAGAAGGAAAATAAAAGCAAAAAAGTTAGACCAACCCCATGAATGTTGTTCCTCCATTTTGAAAACATAAAAAGATAGATGGGAAGTTAGGCATCCAAAGACAAAAGCTAAGCAGGTAACTAGACAAGCAAAAATAAAGAAACAGATTACATTTTACCCGTTACCTTTCCTTTTACTTCGTCCTTTCAATTTTATTTATCCACTTTTAACTTTACGCATCCCTTATAAATTAATCAATAACGTATATTTTACCATAATATTCATATTAACAGGTGTATAGTCTCAATTAACTTGAGAAATAATTTAAAAATGAGTTAATATGTTAAAGATAAAATAAGGAAAGAAAGTTTGTCTTTCTCTTAACATGCTAAAGTGAACAAGTACAAGTAAAAAATTATTTTTAATATAGTAGACAAATAAAAGTAAACGGAGAGAATATCTTTTTTCATTCACAATGTCCACCGGAGTCTTAGTTATTCTTTTTCTTTTTGGAAAAAGAAAGTAGATGTCCCCTCCAAGAAAAATAATTAGCTATCCATATCCCATTGTAAACTAATTACCCGCCTATATCTCCAAAATCATAATACCAATATGGTATTCCCCCTCTCTTATATATCATGATGGTATCACATATGACTTATTTTATTTCTTAAAAAACACTCATTAACCCTCTATGTAGCCCATACGGTATATATAATATGTTGGCAGGGTATCATAGAGGATCATATTCACTTATTCAACAAAAAAAAAATATAAAAAAAATTCTATGATATCATCATCTTATATACATATACTGAGATGGTATCATAGAGTACTGCTTCAATCATCTAACGAGACACTCTTCAGTCTTTCATGATACCATCATAATATATACCATATACTGAGATGATATCATGGAGAATTGCTTAAGTCCTTCAATGAGACACTCTCTTAGTCCTCCATAATACAATCATGATATATAAATATATTGCGATGATATTATGGAGAAAAAGTTTTGGGGCAAGAAAATATTCGGATAAATATTTTTGATGACTGAGTAAAAGCTAGATTAGCTTAGGAGAGGGCATGCGCCGGTAAGTATTTTACATTTTAATGGTATTTTGTATTGTTTTTTCCTTTTCTTTTTACTAATAGTTAATTGGGCCCATTATTAGTATATGACTGACTAAGAGAGACCTAAAGCAGAAATTTAGTATAATCAGACCTCTCTATAATATCATCGTTGAGTTCGAAATTTTATAAATCTATAACAATATTGACATTTTAATAATATTTCAATGTTATAGCAAAAAGAATTGCATAAAATTTGTTTTTTTATTTTTAATTGTTAAATTTTTAGCTTAATCATATTTTGTATAACTGGGAGAAATCTCTTAATTATGAAAATATATATTTCTATAGTAATATTCTTTGTCATAAATATTATATTAAAATATTAAAATATTGATTAAAATCTCTAGATCTATTATTGATAATCTTAGAGATTTTATTTCTATAAAAAATAATTAATTATTATATTACCAGGAAAAAGAAGATAGTTGTTATATAGGGGTAATTTTACAAAGAGTGTACTTCTTTAAAACAGGTTGTTGGTGTTATAGGTAAAAAATTGTTATCGAGAGGTAAAATATAACGTAAAAATCGATTTTGAGAAAACATGTCTGAAATTTTTGTAGTCTGTCCTTTTTTCGGACCCCGCACATAGCGAGAGCTTAGTGTATCAGATGCTGACACTCAATTTTGACCCATCTTTTAGTCATTTCTTGCAATTTTAAGCATTTTAGGACACAACATTTTAATCACCATTTTTGGCATTTTTGTATATTTTTTACCTAACATTCTATGTTGTTTTATTTTGTAAATTGGCATCATGTTTTTACTTTAATTAAGTATTAAACATTTTCAAATATTATGTTATTATTGTTGCGCGATCATTTTATTTTACTAATTTTGCATCTCTTTAAATAATTAACTGACATCCCGTTTTTACTTTTAATCAGGCATTAAATATTTGCTAAATATTGTATTTTATTATTATTGCATCGGCATTTGCATTTTAATAATTTTGCATCTTTTTAAATAATTTTTCTTTTTAATAATTAATCTGTTTTGCATTTTGTCAAACCAGTCCAATCCGCCAAAAACCGAAGTCCAAACTGAGGCCCAATACACCTTTCATCTTTTTTCTCCAATACCCAATACCCAATACCCAAAACCAATACTCAAAACCCTAAAATCTAAATACCCCTATAAATAAAAACCTTACCCCACATTTAAAAAACCTGAGGCGACTACCATTCTTTTACCCTCACGCGTATGACACCACAAAAATCAGACCCCTCCCTTTCTCCTTACCCTCAGCCACACATTTAATCTACCCTACCCCCTTTCTCCATTTCACTCGTCTTCTCACATCATTGCGCTGACCTCAACCAGCGGCTCGTCAGACTCGTACACGCGCGCTGGCGATCTCTTCTCCCGTAATCTTCTGCGACCACCACCACGCCATTTCCGTCGCCAACAACCCTCTGTCCCCCTTTTCACCATCCGCCATAACTTCGGCGAAGTCACGCCGCCGGAGTTCGAACCAGTGCACCACCATCACTATCCCGTCTCTCACGAACCATTGTATCCCATCGACTACTACTGTTCCACCACCTCACTGCTCACTGTAGAACCTCACCACTGCGGTGGCGTTGCTCCGGCGATCTCGTCGTGGAAGTGACGCCGCTGCTCGCTGCCCGCTGTTTGTTTCTATTTTCGTTATTATTATATAACTCGTCGGAGTGTTGAAAACTTCGGCGACTGCGGTTGGTTTCTTATTGAGAGTTTTGTTGGCTGTAGCTGGTGGATGGTTTGATTTTTCTGATTTCTTGGTCTGTTGTTGGTGTTGGTTGGACTGATTTTGCATTTTGTATATCACCGGAGTTCTAAAAAACTCCGGCGATCTGTGTTGGTCTTATTTTTGTGGTTATCTGAAGTCGTGATCTTTGGTGGACTGATTTCGCTGATTTTACATTCGCCCGGAGTTCTTGAAAGACTCCGACGACGTTTGGAAGTTTCCGGCGAACTGTCTTGCCATGTTTCTACTATTTTCGGCGAACTTGTCGTTGTTTTCGCTGGTTTCTGGACAATCTTTTATTGAATTATCACGCTGCTGCTATTTGTTGCGTTGCGACTGTTTTGTTGTTCCATATTGATTTTGGACGATTTTGTCCCTTTTTGTTATTTTATTAAACTGATTTTTGAACATGATACTACATTTGGTATTTTACTGATTTTTGAACATGATACTACACTTTGGCCGATGAAGGAATCTCCGTCTGATTTCCAAGGCCTCCCCTGTGCAAAAGACAGATTTATTTTTGGCTTTATTAATTATTGTTATTACTTTTAAATTATTTATTTTATTACTAACACTTTTACTAAGTGTTTATGCAGGTATCCGGAAATGCATTTCAAAAAGAATGTCCCGGAGTTTATTTCATGCCGCATTTAATTTTAGTTTTATTATTTTGCATTGCATTTTATTTAATTGTAAATTATGTAAAAATGCTTAGAATAGGTAGAATAGAAAGACAATAAATAATTAACCTAGGTTTGAACGGATAACCGCAAGTTAGCGGATCTTAAATGATGTCTAACCCCTTCCCTTTAGGATAATAAAGAACCCTTATCCGGAATCTCATTAATTTTGCAGACCATTAAATGGAGATTAATTGCAGTATTTTTATTGCAATAAATCAAGTGTCCTAATTCACTTAAATAATTAGGTGACGACTCCTTAAAATCAGCATTATTGCTCCATCCAGGGAACCGCACCAAAAGAGCAATATTTTGTAGCTGGAGTTATGTTGACGGAAAGAAGTCAGCTTATCATGCATTTTACAACATAATAATTCAATATTTTGTATCTTTATACATATTTGCAAATTCAATTGATATGTCTAGTATTGGTTACATAATTCTTTATCATGCATTTTACAACATAATCATTCCGAACTACGCGTGTCTGATTCTCACCATACGGTGTGATACGTAGGCAACCCATCTAGGGTTCGACACCACCGCTATATAAAAAAAAGGGACATATTTGGTTCACCCATTCATTGCATTCATCCAATCACGGACATTCATTATTACATTCATTCATTTTTTCATTACATTCTTTTTACTTTGCATTAGTCTTATATTGAACAATCATTTGTTTTGCACATCTTTTACTTTTGCATTTCTTTCATGAATGAATTCTTTTTAAATCATACGTTTTATAACATATTTGAACGAACTACGCACACCTGATTCTCGTCAAAGATGAGATATGTAGGCAGCCCTACTCAGGTTCGGTACCATTTATTCAAAATACAAAAAAAATGTGTTATTCAAAAATACAAAAATATTTTTTAAGCATCATTGTTTGACCCGGTTGATACCAACACAGTTAGGAGTGTGCATAGGAAAAGATAAAAACGTAATAATCAATATGAGTTGACTTCGTGGTAAACCATATATTCTTTTGGTACATCTTATTCACCCGTAAATGACATTATCTTACATGTTTCCAAGATAAGAATGAAACTAACCTCATCGTTTCATATGCATTGTGTGGTGAGTTTTAGAATAAGTTCAATTGCATTGCATTGTGATCTAGAACTTGGCTTGAATGTTTCTTGAAGCGAAATCCTAGGTAACGCTCGGTGTAGGAAATGATCGTAGGTTTTCTTTGACCCATTTGAGCCTTTTCAGCCTACCAAATAACATTATCTGTAGTACACCCCTTTTGAACCTAAAGCCTATTCTTTTGACAACCGCATATTACACCTATACCCTTTCTGAGTGCGTACGCACTATCTCTCTCTTGGTCCGACCTCCTTGAGCGCTTTAGGAAATGTGCAGGTGGCTGACAAATTCTGCGTCGAAGTTTGCAAAGACAAAATTGTCAAAGTCCCAAAAGGGAAAAGAAAACACAGAGGACGACTTCACAAAAAGAAAAAAATCAAAAGCCCCGACAAAAAAAGAGAATGCGAGAATAACTTTGGAAAAAGCGGGCTCCAAACGAAAGATTAAAAAGAAGTCAGTACAGAAAAACTGAAGAGAAAAAAAAAGAAAAAAAAAGGGAAAAGAAAGCAGATCAGCATTAAAGCACACAAATATCAAGCACAGACGTAGTCCAACGCTCGAGGAAGGATTAGTCACTTTTACCCAAATGATATCCATCCCTTTCCCCAAACCTACATTACAAGCCTGTGACAAGCCCTACATGATCTTATACTGAGGGTTCTCACATTAGTGGATACTTACATGACGGCCAAGCCTATAGTATCACAATTGCATGCATTGAATATCCTTTTGAGTGTGAGCGTACTTCTCTAAACGTCCCAAAATTCAAAATACTAGAATATATGTGAGAAATGGGACTTTCTTTCAGTAAGGGCATTTGAAACGTGAGATTACGTGTAGTTGAAACCTTGGGCATAGCAAGTGTGTCGTTACTTAGGTGTCGAGTACTACTTGAAACTATAGAAATTACCGGAAGTCGGTCATGGTTAGCGGAAGTGAATAGCGGAATTCCTAAGCCTGATACCAATTGTTGCTATCAATCAAGTCGAGCGTGATGCGATCTTTCCACTTTTCAAAAAAACATATATTCTTATTTTTGCATCACGAACTACGTCTTGACACGATTCCCTCGGCGGGATCGTGGCGCCACATTGGCCGGTCGCGTTGTTTGAAAACCCATAAAAATCCTTATTCTTTGCATCACGAACTACGTCTTGACTGATTCCCTCGGCGGGATCGTGGCGGCCACGTTAACCGGTCCACGTTGTTTGAAAACCCATAAAATCCTTATTTTTGCATCACGAACTACGTCTTGACTGATTCCCTCGGCGGGATCGTGGCGGCCACGTTAACCGGTCTTATTTTTTGAAAATTGTACAATCACTTTTTGCATCACGAACTACGTCTGGATCTGATTTCCTCAGCGGGATACGTAGGCGGCCTAAATCGGCTTCGGTCACACCATTAGAAATCTTTCCATTGGCTCGTGTGCGACGGAATGCGTTTGATTATTCTGAAAAGAGATATGAGCAATTTCCGCCAGAGTTAAGTTTTGCCCATGCGCCCCGCATAACGAACACTGGGACAATTTTGGAAAATGCACCATGAAGAGATCATAATAAGGATTTCAAAATCAATCAGCAATCGCAGCGTTCAATGATCGTTCGCGGCGTTCGACAAGTCCGCGAGATGCGTCGGACTCGCGGCGTTCAAAGACACCTGACATTCAACACGTCGTACGAGGGCGAAATCTCGGCATTTGCGGCATCACGTCAATCTGACCTCCATCACGTTTCAGGATCTTCATATCGGCAAAGGCGGGAGCACAACAAAGCCCGTGCGGTTACAAGCGCACAACGTATATGCAATGGCGTTATCTCAACCGAGCAAGTCCACAAGCGGTGCGTCCGTAAAATGACATCATTTCATTGTAAGCCTATGCAGCGGCATCTATGTTCCGTCTGTCGCGGCGAGCATCTGCGTCACGTCATGCAACGGCGAACATCTATGTTTCGTCCATCTGAGGCACAGCGTCCATCTGGCGTCGTTGCATTTCGTCCATACAAGGCGATAACGCTCAAACAAGGTGTCATTTGCGTTTCGTCAATACAAGGCGACAACGCCGCGAAGACAACATTTGCATTTCATCCATACAAGCGATAACGCTCATACAAGGCGTCATTTGCATTTCGTCCATACAAGAGCGATAACGCCGCGCAAGGCAACATTTGCATTTCGTCCGCACAAGCGACAACGCCTGCAAGCAACATTTGCATTTCGTCCATACAAGATGACAACGCCCCATCTGGCGTCATTTGCATTCGTCAATACAAGGCAAACGCCCACAAGGCAACATTTGTATTTCGTCCATCTGAGGCGATAACGCCAGCAAGGCAACATTTGCATTTCGTCCACGAGCGATAACGCCCGCGCAAGGCAACATTTGCATTTCGTCCACACAAGCGACAACGCTCATCTGAGCGACATTTGCATTTCGTCCATCTGAGCGACAACGCCCATCTGGCAACATTTGCATTTCGTCCATCTGAGCGACAACGCCCATCTGGCGTCATTTGCATTTCGTCCATCTGAGCGATAACGCCCATCTGGCGTCATTTGCATTTCGTCCATCTGAGCGATAACGCGCACAAGGCAACATTTGCATTTCGTCCATCTGAGCGATAACGCCACACAAGGCGTCGTTGCATTCGTCCATCTGAGGCGACAACGCCCATCTGGCGTCATTTGCATTCGTCCATCTGAGCGAAAAAGCCCATACTGGCGTCATTTTCATTTCGTCCATACAAGGCGATAACGCCACGCATGGCGTCATTTGCATTTCGTCCATACAAGGCGACAACGCCAGCGCGAGTGTCATCTGCGTCCACTTTATCTGAGCGGCGTATCATCACATCACATCATAAATACGAATAAGCTATTTCCAGATTATAACATTTGCAAATATAGCCAAGGAACACTACAGTACTAAAAAAACACACCAAAACATGTTTCATATAGATTTAGCGCACATAAATAACAAGACCCATATACTCACATATCGTAAAGTATACGAAGTTATACAGCTGCGATATACATCCAGTGTATACGAAAGGCAGTATACCCTGTATACTTCTACTAGATTATCACAGTTGACCCGAATAGAATGGCACAAAAGAATACAAGATAATTCAAACACCGTAAGAGGGCAGAGAACACTTGCAGGTCTTTTATAAGCGAGTCAAATGACATTCGATGAGGCATGATAGACAATACAAATTTCCATGAGAAGGATATCATGACTAATCACGAATAGGTAACGTCAAGCCGGGTACAAAAGAAACCTATTTAGGCATACAAAAACAGGCTACATATTCAAACATAGTGATGACTCGATAATCGACATACGTTTAATTGGGCTGAAACGCGTTAAACATTATACAACGATGTTTAACAGTAATATAACATAGAACACACACAAAATTGCATACATAATTGAAATTCAAAAAGAGGAATGAATTTACCTTCTCCGGGTAGCGAACCGAGGCAGCGTATCAAGTCGTCGATCCACTCGGAGGTTTTATGTTATGCGATAAAGAAGGGTGAGGCTTCGGCTTTGCGAACAAAACTTGCGCTAAAATGACTTCTCTGTTTCTTCGATGCTTATTGCCCTCTTGACTGCTAATTTTCTGATTTTAAGGGGGGATTCCTCGGGGTAGAACTCTTATTGTCCCTCGACTGCTTCCTCCCCTCCCCTATGTGTATATCGATCGGTTTTTGGATGAAGAAGGGTGCGGATTCTTGTCTCCCGCTGCATGTAAGGATTGCTTCGTTTATATAGTCTAACATTAGGTTCTGAGTTTGGTAATGTTATGAAAGCGATTTGGCTGACTTTGACAGACGATTTTGGTGTAATTCTGGAGTGATTTTTGTGGATGATAATTTGGGGTTCATTTTAGTACTGCTCTCGTCCATTAACTTGGAAGATTTGGTACTACTTTAAGGCGATTTACTGTTGTTAGTTTGGGAGGATTTTGTGTGATTCTGAGAAGATTCGGGGTGCATTTTTGTAGGTAGGATTGATTACGTCGGATTCTCCGGCGAAAATCTCGGCTGGGGTCTTGGCGGCAATGGGGTGCGAGGGTAAGAGAGGTGTGGCGTCTTCGCTTTTTAGGTTTAGGTTTTGTTGCGTTTTTTTAGGGTTGCTGGTATCTAAAGGAAGGGGGGAGGGCTGATATAGGATAGAGGGCTGAAGGGGAGTTGGGCCGCGGGTGTGGGCTTCGGTTGAAATTTGGCGGCGTGAATTGTTGAAATTTGGGCGACATGGGTTGGGTAGATTTTATTTAATTAGGTATTAGTTTTTTAGGTGTTTTAATTTTAGGTGTATTATTTAATTAGTGGTGAATTAAATTATTTAAATTGTGATTAAATTATTTAGGCGCTTTATTAGTCTAAGTTTGAGTTTAAATTATTATAAAAATAAAGACGGGCGTGC
Source organism: Przewalskia tangutica (assembly GCA_029844215.1). Taxonomy (NCBI): domain Eukaryota; kingdom Viridiplantae; phylum Streptophyta; class Magnoliopsida; order Solanales; family Solanaceae; genus Przewalskia; species Przewalskia tangutica. The sequence continues at coordinate 46,151,299 of CM056727.1, read as the reverse complement.
TATTTAATTAGTGCTTAATACTTTATAATGCGAGACCATTATTAAAATCTTATTTATTATGCATGCTTTGCGATGTTAAATTAAAATTGAATGGGGTTTAGATTTTTTTTTGAATTATTTAGACGCTAAATGCAGATATGATATTTAAGGATTGCTTAATGCCTTTTATAAATGCGACGCTATTATTTAAAAATCTTGTTTATTGTGCATTATTTATCATTATCTAAGCTAAAAAAAATGACTTTAGGTGCTACAATAATTATGAAATTGCTTTGCGTATTAATAAAATGCGAATATGCTATTTAATACGACGTCATTGTTAAGTTATTTATTTTATATATTTATTTATTTAGTTATCATTTAGAATTGTTTGAGTTTTAAATTAATGGAAATAGGGCTTATGAATAATATTCATGAATTTGTTGTTATTAAAAATGACGAATGCGGACGTGACACTCAAGGCGTGCTTAATACTCTACGTAAAATGCAGTGTTGTTATTAAATCACTTATTTATGCATGTATTAATATTTTATTGCTGTATTTTATTATTATAAAATTGCTGATATATTTTTTTTAAAATTAGTGTAATTTTATAGTTAAAGACTGGACGAGGGGATCAAAATTGGGTGTCAACAATGATTAATTATTATATTACCAGAAAAAAGAAGATAGTTGTTATATAGGGGTAATTTTACAAAAAGTGTACTTTAAAACAGGTTGTTGGTGTTATAGGTAAAAAATTGTTATAGAGAGATAAAATATAACGTAAACATCAATTTTGAGAAAACATGTCTGAAATCTTTGTAGTCAGCCTTTTTGGACTGCATAGCATGAGAGCAGTGTATCGGTATCTTTTTTTCTTATATAAAGATGTTGTTATAGCGATGTCTGAATGTACTACATTTCATCTCAATTTATGTGACATTCTTATTTTTAACCAATTTTAAAAATATAATATCTTTTTATATTCAGTAGTAATAATTTAATTTTAAAATGTCTAGTTTATTCTTAATGGAAAGATTAATAGCCCTGTAAAATATCTATGATTTATTTAGATTACAAGTTTCAAAAATCATTCTTTTTTGCTTCAGCTCTAGCTTTGTACCCGGTCAAACATCATCACATAAATTGAAGCGAAAAAATACCTAGTGCTAGTATATACTACCCCACCGTTTTGCAAGATATGAATGAACATATGATTCTTACGCATAGACAGAGAGACAGGACGAGGTGTGATTTAATTCAACTGAATGCATTACTATCACCCTAAATTATATATGCAAAACAAAAATAGTTAAAATACTTATTCTAAACCTATATATTCTTAAGATGAATATCCTTTGAGATAAAGCTGATGACTCAACAACACTCAACTAGTCCTACACAGTACTCCACTAGTTTACATTTGTCGCCCTTTTTCCTTTTGCCCTGCTATGCCTTTTTGACTGACCATGATATTGCCACTATATGATGTATTAGGAAGACTCTAAAATGAGACTGCTTGTTTCTGCAACAGAGAGGGAATGGTTATGCTCGGCTTCGTACGTAACAATCAGCATCGTTGGTTCATCCAGAGCTCTCTCTACATGTTTCCGTACTGGACAGCCTCTCACACTACTACATTTGTAGTATGCCCTGCCATAATTTAGCAACAAAAATCATGTTTAGTTTTAAAAATTGGACAAACATTTATTGGAAAGTCCAAAGCAAAAAACATGACAACAAATACACTATAAATAGTTTGTACTATCAAGTCACTTAAATTGTACTTACATATAATTACTCATAATAAGTGAAATTCTAACTTAGAAACGAGGATAGTAGCCATTACACTGATTTCGCTTTCCGAGAGTTAATTTGATAAATTTTTAAAGTTAAATTGGATTAAATTATTTTAATACTTTAAAATTAAAATTTAGATATTAAAAAACTATACAAAATTACCATAGAACGGAGGAGGTACAATACGTTTACAGGTGTAAAAATTCCTTTCTGTATAAGTTGAATCCTTAAAAAAATTCATGGATTTGGTCAAGTACCTTGGATGTGGAGATCCTTTAATTGGCTTTTGCCCATATTTCCTCCATGAATAATCATCAGGTGGTATATCTGACAGCTTCATGCTTATTGCTGGAACTCTAACTACCCTTTTAAGTCTTAATTTCCTGTTTGGATACATCATCAAAATAATTACTCTCATCATAAAAACACAATTATATCCTACTGAAATAATTTAGAAAGGATGAATTTTATACCTTCTCTTAGAGCAATGACATCGACCGGATGAACCACTACACTTACCAGAGAGACCATTATCGGACGAAGTGCACTTTGTAATTTTAAATGAAGAAGATGAAGACAATGGAGGCTTTACAGATGAAGAGACCTGAGAAATATTTGAAATCTGCAAGGCTTTACTCTCTGTTTCCCTTGTTAACGTTGATATATTGAACGAATTTGAGCGACAAATTTCCGAAAAATTAATAGTCTTTGTGACCAATTCCTGTTTTGCAACAACCCCATCTTTTGGATTATATGTAACAGGAGGGAGTTGTTGAATTGGTGTAGGACAATAAACTTTAGTGTCACCATAATAATCTGGATGAGGAGGAGAAGCAGCTCTTCTGAATCGAGCATGACCAGTTCTAGTTCGACCAAGAAGAGAAATTACTTTCTTGAACTTTGTAACAGCTGCATCAGCCTCAATCTCAATTGATTTTTCTTGCTTTAGGAAACAAGGTAAATTCCCTTGTTTTTTACTTTGTGACAACAATTTCATGAATTTCTCAACACTCTCAAGCCCAGAGGCAGCTTCTTGAACCACTGGATTTACTTCCAAATTGGTCACCAAGTTATTGCTAGTTGTCTTTATGTAATTCATCATGAGCTCTACAGCCATGATAGTTTTACAGAAATTTTGGCCTAAAGAAACATCAATAAGATGATAGAGAATATTATGTGATAGAAGAGGAGAGTGTGTTAATAAAGGGTCAAAGAGATGCCATTGGGGAGGTTATTAAAAGGAAAAAGAGTCACCTTGGCCAGCTCAGTTTGTTTCAACGCAATATTTAGAGCAATGATAAAAAATTGATTCCGTTATCGTCAGTGTTGAAATAAAGGGGTACTTGTGCGCAGTGTAGTACTGATCTATCCCTTAAAACGTCATATATAAAATAACGTCATATATAAAATAATAAAATAAAAGTATTTCTTGCCTTTTGCGTGGTTATCATTATCATTTTCAGTATAATTAGTACATTAACATAACGTACCTCAATTTAACTATTATTATATTATCTCCGTCTCAATAAGTGTTTTATTCTCCTTTTTGGTATGTCTAAAAAAAGAATGTTTTTTTTTTATATTTAGTAAGTTTTTTAATTCCAATTCAAGTTTAAGATCACAAAATTTAAAAGACATTATACATATTTAATTTAAGATTATATATTTAAAAGTCTTTCTTTATTTTTTGAATTTCATATCAAATTAAATTAACACACTTAAATTGAGACAGAGGAAGTAATAAAATTGTGTCGGGGACGTAGATGATTATGTTTAAAGCAGTACACACAGATCCAATCACGAGTTTGCAAACTAGACAGAATTCAGTATTCTGATGCCAAACATTATACATAAAGAATAATTATAAATAAACGTAATTAAATACAAATTTCAGAACATTTAAATTCTAAATAGGTCAAGCAAGTGTCCAAACTCCATGATTCACGAGAGAGGCGTATGGTTTGGAAGATTAAGTGTCGGTTACTATTTTGTAGTACTGCTCCTTAAGTTGACTTCCTGAGTCTCTTTTGAGTCAGCTGTCCTCACCTACATGATGCATTGTCCCAATATTATCCATGTCAATCACTAATTAGTGATTAGCGAATGTTCTTTAAATATTTATAGTATGTAATGTATTTATTATTGATATATATTTAAGGTAGTTTATATAATTGTACAAAGGTAATTCCTAATACAATAAGAATTCTAAATTATCTTAAATACGTATCAATAATAAATACATTATAATTATATACTGTGAATATTTAAAAAATATTCGCTAATATAATTGGCTATGCTTCCGGCCTCTTTTTCTTTGTATTTTCTCTTTTAGCAGTAGTGTTCAATTTCAATTTGTCTTGGTCCATAATTACATTATTCATTTGTCAAAATGCCTTTATCTGCTAGAATGTTTTCAATTTGTCTTAGTTAATTAGTAACATTGAATTGATTTTCATCTCAGTAAGCAAGCGAGACTTTTCTTCTTGTCGCCATTTCTAGGTAGAACCAACGATTTTTTCCATTGACTGATCATCTCAGTAATCAAGTGAGACTTTTCTTCTTAGACGCCATTACTAAAAATAGAGATTTTTCTTGCCGACAATTAGTACAAAATATGATTTTTTCATTTTATTTTCATCCACCAGCTCACTGAAAAACGCATTATAGAAAATAGTTTTTCATTGAGATGCCGGGAGATTTCCTAATTTTTCGATGTGAAAACATTATTATTTAGATTTTACTCACCAACATTTAGGGAGAACATGTTATTTTTAGTAATGCGCACAGCTGTGTGACTCACGCTGTCACAGGCCTATACACATTTTCAGAATTTTAGATCAATAATACTAAGCATTACTGCACCCAAAGGACTCAGCTTACAAGTCAATAAACTAACATTTTATTAAAAATATTAGGTGAATCTTTTCATTTGTTCAAATTTTAATCAATAAAGTTATTTAATACTTGTGTTGGTGGAAGATAAATGTATTATGTAGAATGAATTAGATTTGCAACAATATATTGTTTATATCTATCCAACCATCTATATTTATATTAAAAGTAGGAGGTCCCAACAAATAAAACTGAAAGACCAGAATATCCATAAAAATGTATGATGATTTTGCCCTTCGCCAAAAAAAAAAAAAAAACCGGCCATTTCAGTTACATATTTTAGATATTTCCTTCTCAATTTACTACATCTTCCATCCGTTACTATCTCTTTTAAAAACAATAAAATGGCCTATTAGTATCTGAGTTCATAAACAAAATATCAGGAAAGCAGAAACGTTAGTTCAATAAGAATATAAACAAAAAAAAATATTTCGAGCCCACAAATTTCGTATGTGTCCTTAAGAAATCTAATCCCTCACTATTTTCTAAGATTACAGATTAATTCCTTCTAGGATAGAACGAAATACTATTCTGTAATAGCGGCACTTCAAATTACAAAACATCGACAAACTCAAATGAATGGAGCAAATCACATGATTCTATGAAATATTTTTGTTTTGAAAATAAATGCTGAGAACAATTTAGAAGGGAGAAATTTCAGATTTCGGTGTATAAAATATGAGACAAGACCTCTGAATTTAGGTCCCGGAGTATGTTATGGAAATAAATAATAAGCTGAAAATAAAAATAAATCGAATGCCAATACAGTTTGCAAATGTCAGCGATAATGTCGTCCGTCACAACTGAAAACACTTCGATAAAATAGAAAAACCTTTGAAGAGTAAAATACAGCGGAAATAATAAAGAACACAAAAGTTTAATATTTACATAGGTTATATTGAATATATAACCTATGACGGTCAGTGACCGAAAGTATTGTATATATTTATATACAATTGAATAAATTCCTTCTTGTGCAATTTTACAAAATAAAACAAAATAAATTAAAAAGTTGAAGTCGCAGATGACTTCTGCCTGAAAAATCTATCTAAATAGACATAGACAACATCTCATTACATTTGTTTCAATGAAGAACAAATCTAGAATCTAAACAATAATTATAATGTTGGACAGAATATTGTCGACACGCTCAGACAACACTTGTGATCCATGAGATGAATTCTCGAGAGCTCTCTTGATATTTTTGCAATCTGATTCTGGATATCGATTCACTCTTCGTCCCTATCTATTTATAGTAGAGAGTCTTCCTTGAAAAACTCATCGATTTGTCGTAGAGGTTGAGGGAAATGTGGGCAACCAATAAGGTTTGTTGGAGAAGATCATGGAGCAAAATCCTCCAACTTCATCAGACTGACACTACGGACACTATGAAATTCGGCAGCATAACACCGCAATAATAACACATGTCAGAATAGGCAAGCTGACAAGGCTGCCTCTACACACGAATAATCCTGTCTCCTGGGGAGTCACAACTAGTCAATATATCAAATAGGCGAGCCGACAAGGTTGCCACTATAAACGGGAACATCCGAAAACGAAATACAATAGTACAACTAGATAAAACATATCTACAATCCTCATATAACTAACCCACACACATACAACCCAAAACTGTCTACAGACCTCTATGAGAAGGATAACGAAATATGACGGGAATGGCCTCGTCGTGCCCCTAAAGATACATAAGTCTAAAATGAGGTTCTGTACCAAAATGACTAGCTCCGAGTCAATGGAGCTCTCCCAACAACTGAATAGGAATTCTAGCCCATATGATCACCAAGCTGAGCACCTGTACCTGCGGGTATGAATGCAGCCCCCCGAGGAAAGGGGGTCAGTACGAAATAATGTACTGAGTATGTAAAACATGTAATACTGTAAGTGAGATCATAAGTGGCCAATAGATAACATGAGACAAGTATAATAATCAAATTATCATTTCAACTGTGTCAGATACAAATGAGAGTCAACTGTGCCTTATAATCAAATGAGAGTCATATTAAAATCATGGATATTTGTTCTGTCCATAGAATCAACATATCTATATACATTGTCGGCCCTTTAGTGAGGGACTCGGTGGAATCATCATATCTATATACATTGTCGGCTGTCGCGCCCGTTTATGACCTCGGGGGTCTGAACGATATCTGCAACGTTGCTCTTTGGCGCGGTTCCCTGGATGGAGCAATAATGCTGATTTTGAGGAGTCGCCACCTAATTATTTGAGTGAATTAGGACACTTGATTTATTGCAATAAAAATACTGCAATTAATCTCCATTTAATGGTCTGCGAAATTAATGAGATTCTGGATCAGGGTTCTTTATTATCCTAAAGGGAAGAAGTTAGACATCCTTTAAGATCCGCTAACTTGCGGTTATCCGTTCAAACCTAGGTTAATTATATATTGGCTTTTATTCTACCTATTCTAAGCATTTTTACATAATTTACAATTAAAATAAAATGCAATACAGAATAATAAAACTAAAATTAAACGCGACGTAAGATAAAACTCCAAGACATCTTTTAGCCCCTTTTTAGGCCTTCTGCACAAGATGATCTCCGGGTACCTGCATAAACACTTAGTAAAAGTGTTAGTAATAGAATAAATAATTTTAAAACAATGATAAGAATTAATAAGTAAAGCCAAAAATAAATCCGTCTTTTGCACAGGGGAGGCCTTGGAAATCAGACGGAGATTCCTTCATCGGCCAATATTGCTAGAAACAATAAAATAGATAAAACCTTCGGATCCGCGCCAAAACAGTAATAGTTTTAGACACGGAGGGCTCAGATATATAAAAATAAAGTGGGGCAGCCTAAACAAGTGCGTCTGCGAAAATTCGCCCTGCCAACGCATGTTGGTTATCCGGTGTAAATGGTAGAAATCATCATTGCCCTGAAAGCTTCATTTATTTTATTTTCCGTCTTTGCAACTGTGGAGGCCTCAAAAATCGACGGATAACTTTTTCATTGGTCAATCAAAGTGCGGTATCATGTTCAAACCAGTAAAATAACAACAGTGCAGTTCTGTTCTTTTGGAAATAAGAAGCTGTTCCAATCAGTCTAAAATAAAGGGGCAAGATTGTCAAACTCAGTCCAGCGACAGTAAAACAGCGAAAACCAGTCTAGAAATAGCCGAAAAACAACGAAGCAGTAGCCAACAAAATTTCCAAAAAAGCAGTCCAAAAAGGCCAAAAATCAGTCCAGCAACAATGACCAAATCAGTCCAAAAGGTCAACAATCAGTCCACAAAACATAGCGAAAATCAATCCACAAAAACATAGCGAAAATCAGTCCAGAACATGCCTAAAATCGGCCCAACAAATAACCGAAAATCAGATGTAACAATGACCAAAATCAATCCATTAAAATAACTAAGAATTAGTAGCAACAACGACTGAAAATCAGTCCATCAAACATGGCGAAAATCAGTAGCGAAAAATGGCTGAAAATCAATCCAGCAAATAATCGAAAATCAGTCCAACAACAATGACCGAATCAGTCCAGCAACATGGTTAAAATCAGTAGTCAAATAGCAAAGCATAAGTAGTAAAATGGCCAACAAACATGGCGAAAATCAACCAATAAACATAGAGAAAATCAGTGGTGGTAGCTCATTGTGGTGGTGGTCGACGGCGTGTGGCGGCGAAGCGAGGTGTGGGTCGGCGGGTCGGTGGGGTTTAACGGTGACGGGACAGTGGGGTATCGACGTAAGGTTCGACGGGAGTGTTGGTTGTGGGTGTATATGGAGATGGAGGGGATAATGTCGATGAGTAATGGCCGACGGAGATGTAGTCGACGGGAATGGCAGCGGGGAAGGGGGTTGTGTGTCGATGCTGGGCAGAGGTGGTGATGGTTCGTCGGAGCTATGAGCTCCGGCGATGGCAGCGGACAGAGGGTTGAGGGTCTTCGACGGGAGCAGTGAGTGATGGTGAGGTGTTGGTTCGACGAGGGGAGGCAGGGAGAGGGCGACGGGATTGACAGGGGCTGTGATGGTGTTGTGCGGCTGGGGGAGGGGGGGTAGTAGGTTGCTGCTTAGGTTTAAAGAGAGAGGGGTAGACGGATGGGGTGAGAGGGTGAGGGAGAGAGGGTGAGGGAGAGGGAAAGGGGAGTGGGCTGCTGCTGAGTGTTGTTGTTGGCTGCCCCCTCTTTTTAATAAATGAGGGGTAATGTTTATTATATAGGGGTAGGATTAGGTTTAGGGTTTGGGTTTGATTTTGGGGGGAAAATGAAAAGTGGGTTTTGATTTTAGGGGGAAAAATAAAATAGTGTTTGGATGAAATTAAAAATGGTGTTGGATTGGACTGATTCAAATTGTATCTTGGACTGGACTGGTTTGACAAAAATGCAAAATGGATTAATTGTTTAAAAGAAAAATTATTTAAAGGTACAAAATTATCAAAACTAAAAATGCCGATGCAATAATGATAAAATACAATATTTAAAAAATGTTTAATGTCTAATTAAAAGTAAAAATGCGGTGCCAATTAATTATTTAAAGAGATGCAAACATTATTAAAATAAACGACGGTGTAATAATAATAGAAACATAATATTAACAAAGACATAATGCTTAATTTAAAATAAAAAGATGCAATGCCATTTTGCGAAGAAATAAACATAGAATATTATGAAAAAAATGCAAAAAATATTGATTAAAATGCGGTGTCCTAAAATGCTTCAAAATTGCAAGAAATGACTAAAAGATGGGTCAAAATTGAGTGTCAACAGCTTGTCCCTCTTTTACCGAAGACGATGAAAGAGTTTTCGGACAAAGACGTTGACTTGTAGCCAATTTTTTCTCCATCGTCAGAATTAAAACAAAGATCAAGAAAATGAATTGGCAAAAGCTGATGCAGATTCAAAATTTTGTCCTAGTGTCGAATTATGATGACACTGGGTTGCTGCGATGCTAGAAAATTAAAGAGGCAGACGCCGATTCAAAATTTTCCCAGTGTCAAATCATGATGACACTGGGCTGCTATGATGCTGCAGAATTAAAGACAATGCCGACGCAAATTCAAAATTTGTCCCAGTGTCGAAGTATGATTGTCACTGGGTTGCAGGTGATGTGGTGCTGAAAAAGACATGGTGTTTGTAGATGTTGATGGCGTCATTGCATGGACGCGATGCAGATGATTGTCATTGCATAGACGAAACATAGATGAAGCCGTTGCACGGGCTTACATGAAATGGCGTCGTTGCATAAACGTGATGCAGATGCTCATCGTTGCATAGACGAAACACAGATGAAGTCGTTGCATGGGCTTACATGAAATGATGTCGTTGCATAGATGCGATGCAGATGTTCGTCGTTGCATAGACGAGACATAGATGAAGTCGTTGCATAGGCTCACATGAAATGACGTCGTTGCATAGACGCGATGCAGATGTTCGTCGTTGCATAGACGAAACATAGATGAAGTCGTTGCATAGGCTCACATGAAATGACGTCGTTGCATAGACGCGATGCAGATGCTCGTCGTTGCATAGACGAAACATAGATGAAGCCGTTGCATAGACTCACATGAAATGGCGTCGTTGCATAGACGCGATGCAGATGTTCGTCGTTGCATAGACGAAACATAGATGAAGCTGTTGCATAGGCTCACATGAAATGACGTCGTTGCATAGACGTGATACAGATGCTCGTCGTTGCATAGACGGAACATAAATGAAGTCGTTGCATAGGCTTTTATGAAATGACGTCGTTGCATAGACGCGATGCAGATGCTCGTCGTTGCATAGACGAAACATAAATGAAGCCGTTGCATAGGCTTTTATGAAATGACGTCGTTGCATAGACGCGATGCAGATGCTCGTCATTGCATAGACGAAACATAAATGAAGCTGTTGCATAGGCTTTTATGAAATGCGTTGTTTTATGGATGTACCTGCTTTGTGACTCGCCTGAGTTGAGATAACGTCATTGCATAGACGTTGTGCGTTTGTAACCCGCATGGGCTTATTGTTGTGCTCATGCCTTTGCTGATATGAAGATCCTGCACTCAAAGAAAACTTGTGAGTTTTAGGAAAGGAGTGGTTGATTCGCGTCGACTTTGTAGCTTTGGCTCTTGACGCTTGCATGCTCAGACTCAAGCAAAATGTTAGTGCATAACTGTTAAGGCAAAAATGATAACGTATGAATTTATAAGCAATGTAATTGTATGAGTAGAAACGTTATCCTGTAAAAACGTGATGTCGGTTGTATTGATGTGATGCTGCAAATGCTGAGATTTCGTCCTTGCACGGACGTGTTGAATGTTGTGTGCTTGCTGAATGCTGCGAGTGCTGATGCATCCTCTGTGCGGACTTGCTGGATGCTGCGAATGCTTGCTGAATGTTGTTGATGCTGATGTAGTATCTACACGGACTTAACCCTGGCGGAAATTGTTCATATCTCTTTTCAGAAAAATAAAACGCATTCCGTCGCACACGAGCCAATGAGAAGATTTCTAATGGTGTGACCGAAGCCGATTTAGGCCGCCTACGTATCCCGCTGAGGGAATCAGGTCCAGACGTAGTTCGTGATGCAAAAAATGATTGTACAATTTTCAAAAAATGAGACCGAAGCCAATGTGGCCGCCTACGTATCCCGCTGAGGGAATAAGGTCAAGACGTAGTTCGTGATGCAAAAAATGAGAATTTTTATATATGTATTTTTTGTTTTTTTTTTGTTTTTTTAAAAAAGTGTTAAGACAGCATCACGTTCTGACTTCAGTTGATACCAACAATTAGTATTGTGCTTAGGAATTCCGTTATTTACTTTCAGTCTAACCGAGACTGACTTCTGGATAATTCCTATAGTTTCAAATGGTACCTCAGACACCTAAGTATCGACACACTTGCTTGCAGCCAAGGTTTCGAACTACACGTAATCTCACGTTTCAAATGCCCTCACTGAAAGAAAGTCTCATTTCTCACATATATTCCAGTATTTTGAATTTTGGGACGTTTAGAGAAGTACACTCACACTCAAAAGGATGTTCAATGCATGCAATTGTGATACCATAGGCTTGGCCGTCATGTAAGTATCCACTAATGTGAGAACCATCAGTATAAGATCGTGTAGGGCTTGTTACGGGCTTGTAATGTTGGTTTGGGAGAAGGAATGAATATCATTTGGGTAAAAAGTGACTAATCCTTCCTCGAGCGTTGGACTACGTCCGTGCTTGATATTTGTATGCTTTAATGCTGACCTGCTTTTTTTGTCCCAGTTTTTCTGTACTGACTTCTTTTTGAATCTTTCGTTTGGAGCCCACTCTTTCCAAAGTTATTCTCTCATTTTTATTCTTTTTTTTAATGTCGGGGCTTTTGATTTCTTCTTTTTGTGAAGTCGTCATTTGTGTTTTTCTTTTCCCTTTTGGGACTTTGATAATTTTATCTTTGCAAACTTCGACGCAGAATTTTGTCAGCCACTTGCACATTTCTAAAGCGCTCAAGGAGGTCAGGCCAAGAGAGGGATAGTGCGTACGCACTCAGAAAGGGTATAGATGTAATATGCGGTTGTCGAAAGAATAAGTTTTAGGCTCAAAAGGGGTGTACTACGGATAATGTTATTTGGTAGGCTGAAAAAGGCTCAAACGGGTCAAAGAAAATCTACGATCATTTCCCACACTAAGTGTTACTCAGGATTTCGCCTCAACAAACACTCGGGGCAAATTCTAGATCACAATGCAATGCAATTGAACTTATTCTAAAAACTCACCACACAATGCACATAAAACGATGAGGTTGGTTTCGTTCTTATCTTGAAAGCATGTAAGGCAATGTCATTTACGGGTGAATAAGAGGTACCAAAAGAATCTATGGTTTACCACGAAGTTAACCCATATTGATTATTACTCGTTTTTTCCTATGCACACTCCCAACTGTGTTGGTATCAACCAAATCAAACAATGATATTTAAAAAAGTTTTTTTTTTTTGAATTTAAATAAAATATTTTTGTGTTTTTTGAATAAATGGTACCGAACCCGAGTGGGGCTGCCTACGTATCTCATCTTTGACGAGAATCAGGTGTGCGTAGTTTGTTCAAATATGTTATAAAATGTATGCTTGAAAAAGAATTCAATCATGAAAGAAATGCAAAAGTAAAAGTTGTGCATAACAAATGATTGTTCAATATAAGACTAATGCAAATTAAAAGGAATGTAATAAAAAAAATGAATGACTGTGATAGAATGAATGAAATGCATGAATGAATGTATGTGATAGAATGATTGAAATGCAATAATGAATGTCCGTGATTGGATAAATGCAATGAATGAGTGAACCAAATATGTTCTTTTTTTTATGTGGTGTCGAACCCTAGATGAGTTGCCTACGTATCACACCGTATAGTGAGAATCAGACACGCGTAGTTCGGGATGATTATGTTGTGAAATGCGTGATAAAGAATTACGTAATCGACACTAGCCATATCAATTGAATTTGCAAAAAAAAGATACAAAATATAGGACCCAGAGTGATGCTTCGTTGAATCTGGTATAAACTGACTTCTTTCCGTCAACATAACTTCAGCTCATTCTTGTGATGATTTTTTTTTCTTTTCTTTTTCTTCCTTTTTTTTTTATTTTCTTCCGGCCGCCCTCGACTATTTGCGAGGACGGTTTTCCTGCAAAAGATATGACAAATGGGTGAGAGTAGGCAAGCCACAAAAATAGTAAAATGTAAGGACGTGGCAATATAGTCAAAGACTCCCCTGCTTGGTTCGACCGGACTGGTGGTTGATGCTTCACAAAGTCCAAATTGCGTTGTTCGAGAGCGATTTACGCAGTAGAAGTCCTGATTGCAATGTGACAACAAAAAGTGCAAAAATGCAAATGCTCGTGGCCGGAATTATAAGCATGATATGTACAGGGGTTAAAAGGGTAATTATTGCATTAAATAATATGTACAAAATTACTAGCGACAACAATAGTAAACAAAAGTATGCAAATCAAGCGCGCGCCTAATATGCATGAGACCTCTCTTATGCCAGAGGTCGGCCTAAATGCCAAATATGCGAGATTATGATAAATAGCTCCAAGCCGTTAAACTGCAGTGTTTTGTTGGAAATGACGACCAAATGACGGTGCACTTTATCCAATTTCGGTGTGTCACGACCAGGCTTGGATCCGTCTATCATCATCACGCTACACATAGTATGCTAATAGGTCGTTGGGTTGTGAAACCCGTCGACGAGTTTGGTGGATTTCTAATTGTGGCGTTAATACCAAGGATTAACCCACCTAAGATTTATGCATGCATGACTTAATAAGAAAAAGGTGGTATAGCTCTATCTTAAGCTTTCTAAGATTTGGCTTACTAGACGCAAGGTTCCCGAGCGGACAACTCGAGTGAGAAGGCTACGCGACCGGTTAGGCCAGGACACTCGTATATTACCAACTCTCCTAAATTTGGGTTTTGAAGAAAGAATTTTCGATGCACCAGCACCTCGCATGTAGTGTGTGATAGTGTGGATTTTCCAGAGTGGAAGAAATATGAGCGGAATGCAAGTTTAAGGAAAGCAGTAAAAGCAAATAGCAATTAAAACAGCTAAGCATACAAGATTAAAGCAAGCAATTTTAAGGCATTTAAAACAAATAAAAGCAAATAAAGCCAAGCAATAATAAACCTAGGTTTGCTATGGTCAAGAACCTGATTATCCCGGTAGTCGCCCGTCTTTGTCGCGCGCTTTTGACCTCGAGTGCGAGCGGTATCCGCAACGTTGCTCTTTGGCGCGGTTCCCTGGATGGAGCAATAATGTTAATTTTGAGGAGTCGCCACCTAATTATTTGAGTGAATTAGGACACTTAATTTATTGCAATAAAAATACTGCAATTAATCTCCATTTAATGGTCTGCGAAATTAATGAGATTCTGGATCAGGGTTCTTTATTATCCTAAAGGGAAGGGGTTAGGCATCCTTTAAGATCCGCTAACTTGCGATTATCCGTTCAAACCTAGGTTAATTATATATTGGCTTTTATTCTACTTATTCTAAACATTTTTACATAATTTACAATTAAAATAAAATGCAATACAGAATAATAAAACTAAAATTAAATGTGACGTAAGATAAAACTCCAGGACATCTTATAGCCATTTTTTAGGCCTTCTGCACAAGATGATCTCCGGGTACCTGCATAAACACTTAGTAAAAGTGTTAGTAATAGAATAAATAATTTTAAAACAATGATAAAAATTAATAAGTAAAGCCAAAAATAAATCCGTCTTTTGCACAAGGGAGGCCTTGAAAATCAGACGGAGATTCCTTCATCGGCCAATATTGCTAGAAACAATAAAATAGATAGAACCTTCGGATCCGCGCCAAAACAGTAATAGTTTTAGACACGGAGGGCTCAGATATATAAAAATAAAGTGGGGCAGCCTAAACAAGTGCGGCTGCGAAAATTCGCCCTGCCAACACATGTTGGTTATCCGGTGTAAATGGAAGAAACCATCATTTCCCTGAAAGCTTCATTTATTTTATTTTCCGTCTTTGCAACTGTGGAGGCCTCAAAAATCGACGGATAACTTTTTCATTGGCCAATCAAAGTGCAGTATCATGTTCAAACCAGTAAAATAACAACATTGCAGTATCTGTTCTTTTGGAAATAAGAAACTGTTTCAATCAGTCTAAAATAAAGGGGCAAGATTGTCAAACTCAGTCCAGTGACAGTAAAATAGCGGAAACCAGTCTAGAAATAGCCGAAAACAACGAAGCAGTAGCCAACAAAATTGCCGAAAAATCAGTCCTAAAAGGCCAAAAATCAGTCCAGCAACAATGACCAAAATCAGTCCAAAAGGTCAACAATCAGTCCACAAAACATAGCGAAAATCAATCCACAAAAACATAGCGAAAATCAGTCCAGAACATGCCTAAAATCGGCCCAACAAATAACCAAAAATCAGTAGTAACAATGACCAAAATCAATCCATTAAAATAACTAAGAATTAGTAGCAACAACGACTGAAAATCAGTCCATCAAACATGGCGAAAATCAGTAGCGAAAAATGGCTGAAAATCAATCCAGCAAATAATCGAAAATCAGCCCAGCAACAATGACCGAATCAGTCCAGCAACATGGTTAAAATCAGTAGTCAAATAGCAAAGCATAAGAAGTAAAATGGCCAACAAACATGGCGAAAATCAACCAATAAACATGGAGAAAATCAGTGGTGGTAGCTCATTGTGGTGTTGGTCGACGGGCTGTGGGCGACGGGAAACGAGGGTGTGGGGTCGACGGGTCAGTGGGGGTTTAAAAGTGACGGGACAGTGGGGTATCGACGTGAGGTTCTACGGGAGTGTTGGTTGTGGGTGTATATGGAGATGGAGGGGATAAGGTCGACGAGTAGTGGTCGACGGAGATGTAGTCGACGGGAATGGCAGCGGGGAAGGGGGTTGCGTGTCGATGCTGGGCAGAGGTGGTGATGGTTCGCCGGACAGAGGGTTGACGGTCTTCGATGGGAGCAGTGAGTGATGGTGAGGTGTTGGTTCGACGAGGGGAGGCAGGGAGAGGGCGACGGGATTTACAGAGGTTGTGATGTTGTTGTGCGGCTGGGGGGGTAGTAGGTTGCTGCTTAGGTTTAAAAAGAGAGGGGTAGACGGATGGGGTGAGAGGGTGAGGGAGAGAGGGTGAGGGAAAGGGGAGTGGGCTGCTGCTGAGTGTTGTTGTTGGCTGCCCCCCTCTTTTTAATAAAGGAGGGGTAATGTTTATTATATAGGGGTAGAATTAGGTTTAGGGTTTGATTTTGGGGGGGGGGGGGGGGAATTAAAAGTGATTTTTTATTTTAGGGGGGAAAATAAAAGAGTGTTTGGATGAAATTAAAAATGGTGTTGGATTGGACTGATTCAAATTGTGTCTTGGACTGGACTGGTTTGACAAAAATGCAAAATTGATTAATTGTTTAAAAGAAAAATTCTTTAAAGGTACAAAATTATCAAAACTAAAAATGCCGATGCAATAATGATAAAATACAATATTTAAGAAATGTTTAATGTCTAATTAAAAGTAAAAATGCGGTGCCAATTAATTATTTAAAGAGATGCAAACATTATTAAAATAAACGACGGTGTAATAATAATAGAAACATAATATTAACAAAGACATAATGCTTAATTTAAAATAAAAAGATGCAATGCCATTTTGCGAAGAAATAAACATAGAATATTATGTAAAAAATGCAAAAAATGTTGATTAAAATGCGGTGTCCTAAAATGCATAAAATTGCAAGAAATGACTAAAAGATGAGTCAAAATTGGGTGTCAACACCGGCCCTTTAGTGAGAGACTCGGTGGAATCATCATATCTATATACATTGTCGGCCCTTTAGTGAGTGACTCGGTGGAATCATCATATCTATATACATTGTCAGCCAATTCTAGGACTCAGTGAGCTCATCATCATCATATATGTGCATATAATGTATCCCGGCCCAACATGGGACTCGGTAACATAATCATATCATATTAAGCACGAATAGAATATCATCTGACTCTCAATGGAATAAATAGAATATCTATCACTTAAAAAGCAAGACACTATCATATCATGTATCATAAAGAAATAGGACTTAATGGAATTATGTACGTCCTCCGTACTTCCATCTTATATAAAAATCATGCCAAAAGAAGAAAGGATAGTTTCACATATATTTTAGTCGAACTAACCAACTCAATATTAGAATACGTCTCGTCTAGTACTTCAACCTATAATAATGGTAATACGTCCGTCAATTCTATGATTGCTATACTTTATATCGAATAAATACTCTATTTTCTATTTTAAAAAAATCGAGCAGTACTTCCCCTATTTATGTGCACATCCCCAATTCATAACAATTGCCAACAATACCAAGATATTACAAAATCAGTCAATATACTCTACTTACACCATAGTTATGCATTCTTTCTTCTTACATTTATGTAATACAACAACTACAACAACCAAGGTGATTACTACACCCATTTTTCATGTTAATCCAGGCCTTAATCCATATTAGAACAACTTTGAAAAACAGTCTATCAACTCTAGCGACAACAACAAGAGTTCGAGTCCTATAATTTGCAACATAATACCCTTTTTACACTTTAATTCTTTTTGGGACATACGTTAGCAATTACCACATCGTGTATATATGTTCATAACGTATATTTTAAGCATTAAAACGCCACAAAACAGCCCCTAACTCGACACGACAATATCCAACAATTTCAAGCAAGTTTTCGGCCAACATCAACATTATCCAAGCTCTTTCCTTAATTCGTTAACATCCAATTCATGTTCCAATAATTCCTTATGAACAACTAGAACTTAAATATCACGATTTCCTCCATTTTTAACATGCAATTAGTGCCAAAAAGATATCAACAACAACGAATCCATTGTATACAAAATCAGCACCCAAAATCGATAATAACAACATCACATGCAATCTCATTTCCATTTTCTCTTTATCAAGAGTTTATTCCTCAATCACAACATCAATTAATCTTCCAAATATTCTATAAAATGAAGAGTTTTTACCTTAAATCTGAGCCAAAATAGTCCATGAAAATCGGCACTGTTCCATTGATTTTTTTGCTCCAATTTTATCACTTCTTCTATTCCAAATTGACATGCATACATTCTACAATGTTAATCCATAATTCTTGTATGTTTTTCTCCCCAAAAACTCATCCAAAAACCGAAGTTTCTTGTTCTTGATTTCGGTCCAGTGAGGGCCGAAATTACCCACTGTTTTGTGCAATCTTTTGGCTTCTAATTTAGATGAGAATTTTAGTCTAGGAGGAGAAATAAAAGCTTAATCTTGTGGCTATGGGGGAAGGTGGTCTCAGCTGCAATGAGGGGAGGGAGAAGAGAGGGTAGAGGTTTTCTTTTTTTGAATTAGAAAGTGAGGAAGAAGAATGTTATTAGGTTTAATAAGGTTTTAGCTTAAAATCTGAAAATTGCGTATTACACTTTGGTCCCTAATTGAATAATTAAATTAATCCCTCAAGTAATAATTAAATCTTAAATTCCGCTTCCTTTAATTTCCGAAAGTTTCATAAAACATTGTATGCTCATTGTCGTAACTTATATAATACGTTACTAATCCATAACGGGAATATACAACTATCATTATAAGTTCCCAATGTCACACTCGTAGTAACCAAAAAAAATTCGGGCTCACATCCTTTTGTATACTAATTTCCGTATTAACATATGTAAACATACTTTACAACCCATATTCGAATCTTACTTTCTTAATGACGTTCTTAATTATCACCTTAATCTTACGAGGTGTAACATCCTTCCTTCCTTAGAAACATTCGTCCTCGAATGTTCATAATAAGTCTTATGCTAGAAATGTTTTGGCAGAGTCTCCTTTATAACTATGCATATCCACCTATATTTAGAAAACCAACAGATGTCTCACACGGCCACAATATATCTCGGCTAAGCTTCCATTTCTTACCAAACCTCATCACACCCTTCATGGGTGATACCTTCAAGAATACACAATCACCAACCTGGAACTCTAAGTGTCGACGTCGATTATCAGCATATGACTTCTGTCGACTCTGGGCTACTAATAATCTCTCCTGAATAAGCTTCACCTTATCAACAGTTTGCTGAATCAGGTCTGGGCCGATCAACTTAGTCTCACCTACATCAAACCAACCAATAGGCGACCTACACTTCCTCTCATATAAAGCCTCATACGAGGCCATCTGGATGCTAGAATGGTAGATGTTGTTATAAGAAAGCTCAAGGAGTGGTAAATGATCATCCCAGCTACCTCTGAAGTCAATAATGCAGGCCCTCAACATATCCTCTAGTGTATGAATAGTACGCTCCGCCTGCCCATCAGTCTGAGGATGAAATGTTGTGCTAAGACTCACATGCGTCCCCAATCCCTTCTGGAACGATCTCCAAAAGTTTCCTTACTCTATAATGATTTGACAGTCTTGACATTCTTCAGTTTCAGTTTAAAAGAAACGAAATCATCTAAATCAAAATCAGTATGCCAGTTTTGATTTACCACCTATAAGAATGCTTCATATTCTGTCCAAAACTTGAGGGGTCTAAATGGTTTCTCCCATGCATAGATTGATCACCACAAGTTAACAACTAAGGGGCATGGTCTAAACTTGTTCTTATTAAATATTCCACCTCCATTTGTCCAAACCAATAAATAAAAAAAAGAAAGCTTGCTAACATTCTATCGAGCCTTTTACAAATGCATTCATTATCAGCTCTTTCATTCCACCACGTAAAAGGACTCCCTTTAAATCCAATTTTCAAACAATTCACATGAGTTAGTACAAAATGCAAAATCCTCATATTCAGCAGGATATATAGGAAGATCGCCTATTGTCTCATTTTCATTTATAATAACATTGAAATCCCCACCAACAAGCCAAAGATCTCTCATATCGTCACAATACAATATAAACTATCCCAGAGAACAATCCTCTCCAATGCATCACTCTTTGCATATACCATAGTTGTCACCAGATATCTACCTAAATCATGTAAAAAAAACATTTTAATAGTGATTTGTTGCTCATTATCCTGCATCACCTCTACATCTACATTGTCTTCCACATAAAAACAGATTTTTACCATTATATTTGTAGTGAGCATATTTCATACACCGTCTTCTTCTGAATCTCTGAATATGTCTAAAATGTCGAAAGGTTCCATCAATGCAATGGAAAATGTAAGATGTATGTGCACCATTTGAATCATGTGAAAGGCATACTGTGTGTTCACAGATCTTATGTTCCAAAATAGTATCTTGATCATCATTATATTTGCTTATTAGATCCTCTTTTTGGAAATAGTCTTGTTGGCTGAGCATCACATACATTTTGTTACCTTCCTGCGTGGATTTGGAGAGATACCAACCTCCCTTGCCACCTTGTGAAATACATGCTCCAAATTCCTCTCATCTGTAGTATCTTTGATCTTACTATTGCAAGCATCGTCTTTAGTGTTTGTATTAACATTAGCAACAAAAATCAATATTATGAGAAACTACATCATGCAACTCTTTCACCATTGAGTCCTTAAGTTTGTCATGTTGATCACCCCTTATATTATCTCTGATTAAGTTTCTCTGCTGATCAATATTTAGAATAGACATATCCACTTCTACTGCAATATTCAGCTCCACATTGGACATCATTATCCCATCTTCCTTTAATATTACTGTGTTACTATTATTAGTGTTGTTACCATTGGTACACATCTCCTGACTCTTGTCAACATGTCGCTCCTTATTAACTTCTGTTGATACAAAAGCTCTTTCAACCTATTCTTTAGTAGTAAGAGTCGCTTCTGATTCTTTCATCAATTGTGGGTCCTCGATGAATTGTTCTACTTCTACCACATTACCATTGTTATCCTCCTTATTCTATTTATTACCATATTCTTCCCCAGTATCTCTTTGTTCCTCCTTATTCTCATTATTACCATTAGTTTTTTTTTTTGCATCACTTCACTATTTTCTACTTCTAAATCATTATTCAACACATCAAATTGATTCTAAGTATTTATTCATTTGTCAGAGATCCTAATCCCTTTATCCTTGTTTGCCCCATTATCTATCTTCTTGTCTTTATCATTATTATTTTCAGGATATGTAACCACCTCAAATGGATCTATTCCGATTCTACTAGCAACAAGCGGAGATATGTATGACAAGGTGGAACCTGGATCTATCAATGCATATACGTCACAGAAAAAGACCGATAATATACCTGTAACAATATCTGGTGACGCCTCCTGGTCACGTCTACTGGCCAAAGCATATATGCGGTTCGAAGGACCGCCAGAACTAGAACCTCCGCCACGACCCCTACCACGACTTGTTGGCGTCTGAATAGCCTGCCCAGTGGGGTGCATAGCTATGGATGATGATGAACCAGCAACCGGCCCAGTAGGCTGAGCCATACCACCTGTACTGCTTCTATAAGGACAATATCTCCTCATATGTCTTGACGGCTGCAGACAAAACAAGCACATGTAGTAAGACGACATTCCTCAGGATGGGACCTACCACACTGAGAACACCGAGGAAAAAGTGACCTCGACTGACCCCTCTTCATCTGTGAACCTAAAGCCCTGGAGCTCTGAATAGCCCCTGCATACCCCGTGCAGTCAAATCTCCTACCCGTGAACTGTTTGGGTGCACTCTGTGCTGGCTGGGAAGAATATCTAACCTGCTGCTGAGGTTTCCCGCCTCGCGACTCACCCGAATATCCAGCCGACCTGACCCTCTTATGCTGGCCTCTATCGTGATCATTGTCCGGTTGACATCCTCGTATGCATCTTTTCATCGCGACCCGACCGGGGCCGCGGCGGTGCCACTACAGGCACCCTTACAGGTATACATCAGAGAAAATCAGCGGAACATACATGAAACTTATAAAATAGAACAACAGAAGTAAAACAACAGGTTAGCCGATAGGGCTACCTTCCTGGACATACATATATACAACCGAAGCAGTTGCCTCCTTTTCTTTACAAACTGACCCACAATATGTGACTACAGACCTCTAAGAGTTCTAACATAACATCTGTGGCGGGACAGGGCCCCGCCATACCCCTGAATATACATGAATCTACTACTTCAGGGAAAACCGTACCAAGAGATAAAGCCTCCGGAACAAATGGAGCTTTTTCCCCAAAAACTGAACCGAGATCCTGAGCGAGGATCACCAACCAGGTACCTAAAACTGCGGCATGAACGCGGCCCGAAGGTCGATCTAACAGTCGTATATGGAATGTAAATAACGTCTGATAATGTGATCATAACTGCATAAAAGAATGACAAGGACAAGTATAAAACAATACCTACCGGATCTGTAGTGTCATTACCACTTATGAACTTAATCGCACCTTATTATCTTTTCCATTCTTAAAAAAGTTATAGCCACTTTCTTACGTCATTATTAGAAAAGAATCATTAAGTTCATTACTATATAACTTACTTATCTTTCATAAGTATAATCCGGCCCTGTAAGGAGGGGCACCTATACTATCCGGCCCAATCTAGGACGCGATCAAGGTCACATAGTCCGTAGGTATCTTGCCGCCCGATCCTCGGTCGATAACGTCATCTAGTGCGCGTAAATGTATCTTTGCGGCCCGTTCCTGGTCGATAATGTCATATAGTCTGCCCATAAAGGTATCTTGCCGGCCCATTCTGGTCGATAATGTCATATAGTCGCCCATAAAGGTATCTTGCCGGCCCATTCTCGGTCGATAATGTCATATAGTGCGCCGTAAAGGTATACTTGCCGCCCATTTCTAGGTCGATAATGTCATATAGTTCGCCCGTAAAGGTATACTTCCGGCCCGTTCTGGTCGATAATGTCATATAGTCGCCCATAAAGGTATCTTGCCTGCCCGTTTCGGGTCGATAATGTCATATAGTGCGCCCATAAGGTATCTTTGCCGACCCATTTCTGGTCGATAATGTCATATAGTGCGCCATAAAGGTATCTTTGCCGGATACTAACGACTATAGTATCAAGTCCTATCCACCCTTTCAAGACAAGTCACAATACCTTTTTAGAAACAAAATTACCGGCTTCTAAAACAAGTGACTTCTTTCTTAAAAAAAAAAACCCTAAGCAACTTGTACCTTAAAAACAGTTTGCCCTTCTTTATTTCAAATCATTTCTCTACTTACATTACTGAAGAAAAGCATTCTTTTGTCCTTCCATAAAGCCGTTATAACCAACTTCCCATAAAGCCGTTATAATCACTTTATGCCTTAGTCAAAAACAATTTTCTATCCAAGGGACTTATATGTTTAAAACGGAACAAGTATCACACAACTACCTCTTAACTTCTAAGAGTAGCGAAACATGAAATGATACCACGGTATATTCCATACATAGAATCATGCCAAAGGAAGGAAGAGGTTCACATACCTCGCGGCAGTATCGACAATAAGCAAAATGCTCCAAGTACTACAACCTTGCTAGCCCTTTCCACTCGCAAGTAGAATACGCTACTCTTAGTACTTTCACCTAAAAGGTCACAAACGCGTCTATTAACTTCAAAACACAAGGTTCCATTTCTCTACGAAAATTCGAAGACCTCCCCATGACAGCGTAAATCTCTCTCTATCGAGGCCACCAAGCCAACCGGGGGTTTACACGCCTAACCGGACGTGTACAATCCTACTCGATACTACACAAGTCTACCGCAATGATCCCTATGTAAATACTGATTCGATTCTTTTCTTAATTCTTCAGCTTAAGTCAAAAGACATTGCCACGATCTTAAGCTTAGTTCTATATATAGTATACTTCAACTATATATTCTAACAACATGTAATTTCCAATTACAAATAGAGGACAAGATAATTACCTCGATAAGCCCATAATTATCCAAGTTAAATGTCGATCCTTAGCAACGTTTAGCTCAACTCGGTGCTCCATCCGCTCCAACAACCCTGAAGTTCTAACCAACTTCTACTTAAATACTTCAATCCATCAACGAAGATTTCCTTAGGGTTTCGTTTTGAGACTAAAGGGACAAAGGTAGTATTTCTGGCTCTACGTATAGAGGTATCTTTGGGATATTACAAGTGAGGCTAAGGTATTTTGGGCATTATAACAATACTTGGAAGACAACTTTCTACCAGGGGGTAGGCTCGGCTAGCACAACTAGGCTAAGGGGAGGTGTTCTCGGCCAAGGGCCTTTCTCTGGGGAGAGGGGAGTTGGACGAGCAACAACAAGTGGAGAGGAGGGATTTCAAGACTTAGACAAAGTGAGGAGTGAATGAATAAGTCTTCACAAGGGAGGGGTATTTATAGGAAACCAATGGCCTTGATCAAGCCAAGTGCAAGGCAAGTGTAAGGCCTTGATCGAGCCAAGTGCACCCTAACCCCTACACCACAAAACAAGGCAAAACATGGCACCAAACAAGCCACAAACAAGGCCAAAACAAGGAGCCAATTGGCCTTGAAAACGTGACCAATTCGTCGAGGTTGCGCCTAGCTTCGATGTGAGGTGACACATGTCACCCTCCGTTGGTCCAAAATGTTTCGCCTCTCGGAAAAATCCGCAAAAATAACAAAAGACATAGCCGAATTCTCCTACGTAAGTGTGGAAACGTTTCGTGAAAATGACTCTATTCGACACTTGTGCCCAAATTTCGAACCAAAGCCTAACTTTAAGGCTCAAATTCTCTACGTACGTCCTTACGTACATACTCTGGAAATACGGGGTGTAACATTCTTCCCCCCTTAGAAACATTCGTCCTCGAATGTTCTTTCGGAGTCAAACTTAAAATTAACAACATAGTTTCCTTTCACCACCCCCGACATACCAACAATGCCACACATGGCCTTAATACCTCGCACACATATCCGCTCATCATAAGCCCAAACAGGGATTATCTTTTCGTACTTCCAACTCCTTCTAACATATACATAGTCTCAAATATAATCTGTTAAAAAAACTTAAACATACCACAACTTATCATGTAAACAAGTTTCTAAAGGCCAAAGACATACCTGAAATCATATAGGCGGTTCAAGGACCGCTAAAGCGGGACTCCACCGACCTCTGCCGCGGCACAGCCGGTGCGCACATCCTGCCTAGCTATTGAAGGCGAAGAACCCGCAACTGATCCAGTAGGCTGTGTTGTCCCACCAGGACCCCCTTTAAAAGGACACTCTCTTAACATATGGCCTAGACGACCACAAGAAAAACAAGCACCCGTACCGGCGCGACATACCCCAGAATGTAACCTACCACACTGGGCACATTGAGGAAAAGGTGGCCTCGACTGACTGGAACCCCCATCTCCCTGAGACCCTGAAGCTCTAGAGACTGGCCAAGCCCTGCATTCCGGGGTTGTGAAAACCCCATTGGAAAAGCGTGGAGAGGAGCACTCGGTCTTTGCAATGTAGACCTAGTTCGCTGCTGCCGTCCGCCTCAGCGCCCTGAGACCCTGTTGTCTTGGCCCTCTTGGGCTGGCCTGAGTCAATCTGATCCTCCCTCTCTCTATCCTCTATCCCCTGCGCATAGGCCTGCATCCTAGCAATGTCCATACCGGGCTGAAGAGCCACCCATCACGATAATCATATGGCCAGTCTAGCCCATCACATAACGATGAACTCTATCCGCCATATTAGCCACTATGGTGTGCGCGTGCGCCAGAGTCAAACTCGTGCTATACTCCCTAACAGTCCTCCCGTTCGACCTCAAGGTCACGAATCTGTCTGCGGGCTCTCCTCATCTCGGGAGGCAAAAAGTGATCCATGAAAGCCTCAGAACTCCTCCCAAACAGTGGAAGAGCAGCGTCACCTCTCGAAAGCAACCATGCCTCAAACGGTTCAACGCAATATCGCGTAACGGTAAGAGGCTAGTATAATGAACTCTGTCTTGAAGCCTTAAGAACTGCATAGTCCGTGTGCTGTCGAACGAACTCCTGCGGATCCTCGCCGGACCTCGAACCATAAAACTGGGCGGATGACAACCCAGAAAATCCGGATCCGCAAATCGGCTCACAGGGTTAGTGCACTCTTCGTCGCGCCGCCTACCACTATGTCGATCAATAGTCGACCATTCTCCATAATCTCGTACTGCCGCCGGCCGCGGGCTGAGGCTCGTGCCGGAACCTCGAGCTACCGCCGCTCTCGGCTCATCTTCTGGGCGTGGTGAACTCGCCAACCGCTTACTACCTCGTGCATAGTCCGTGCTCGAGTCCGAGTAACCCTGCAGTGCTCTGCCAGCCTCTCGCTTTGCTCTGGGCTCGCCGCTTCAGGAGGCATAAGCTTTCATAAGAATAGGTCGGAGAGGATTCAACCTAATAAGACATTTCATCTGCGCGATTTGAGAGAGAAGAATGGAAACCAATCCTAAATGTCCTGCGACCTCACGATTATAGATGTGGTGCACAACACCGATAATCAAGACTCTACTAGACACGATGCAGACACTTTCCGAGGACTAATCGCTCGATACCACTTTTGTCACGACCGACCGGATCGCGGCCGTGCCCTACACAGGCACCCTTACGGTATACATCGGAGAAAATCAGCGAACATACATGAAACTTATAAAATAGAACAACAGTAAAGCAACAAAGTTAGCCGATGTGGCTACCTTCCGACATACATATATACAAAGCGATTGCCTCCTTTTCTTTACAAATCGACCTGATATGTGACTCTGCACCTCTAAGAGTTCTAACATAACATCTGCGGCGGGGCCCCGCCATACCCCTGAATATACATGAATCTACTACTTCAGGGAAAACCGTACCAAGAGATAAAGCCTCCGGAACAAATGGAGCTTTTTCCCCAAAAACTGAACCGAGATCCTAAGAGCAAGGATCACCAACCTGGGTACCTAAAACCTGCGGCATGAACGCAGCCCAGAAAGTCGATTACAACAGTGCAGTATATGGAGCGAAATAACGTCGATGAAAGCGGATCATAATCATACAAAAGAATGACAAGGACAAGTATAAAACAATACCTACGGATCTGCGTGTCATTACCACTTATGAACTTAATCGCACCTTATTATCTTTTCCATTCTTAAAAAAAAAGTTATAGCCACTTTCTTACGTACATTATTAGAAAAAGAATCATTAAGTTCATTACTATATAACTTACTTATCTTTCATAAGTATAATCCGGCCCTGTAAGGAGGGGCACCTATACTATCCGACCCAATCTAGGACGCGATCAAGGTCACATAGTCTGCCCGTAAAGGTATACTGGCCGGCCCAATCCTGGGTCGATAACGTCATCTAGTCTGCCCGTAAAGGTATACTGCCGGCCCGTTCTCGGTCGATAATGTCATATAGTCGCCCGTAAGGTATCTTGCGGCCCATTCTCGGTCGATAATGTCATATAGTGCGCCCATAAAGGTATCTTTGCGGCCCATTCCTGGTCGATAATGTCATATAGTGCGCCCATAAAGGTATCTTGCCGGCCCATTTCTCGGGTCGATAATGTCATATAGTTCGCCCGTAAGGTATCTTGCCGGACCATTTCGGGTCGATAATGTCATATAGTGCGCCCATAAAGGTATCTTGCCTGCCCATTTTGGTCGATAATGTCATATAGTCGCCCATAAAGGTATCGCCGGATACTAACGACTATAGTATCAAGTCCTATCCACCCTTTCAAGACAAGTCACAATACCTTTTAGAAATAAAATTACCAACTTTCAAAACAAGTGACTTCTTTCTTAAAAAAAACCCTAAGCAATCGGTACCTTAAAAAGCAGTTTGCCCTTCTTTATTTCAAATCATTTCTCTACTTACATTACTGAAGAAAAGCATTCTTTTGTCCTTTCATAAAGCCGTTATAACCAACTTCCCATAAAGCCGTTATAATCACTTTATGCCTCAGTCAAAAACAATTTTCTATCCAAGGGACTTATATGTTTAAAGCGGAACAAGTATCACACAACTACCTCTTAACTTCTAAGAGTAACAGAAACATGAAATGATACCACGGTATATTCCATACATAGAATCATGCCAAAGGAAGGAAGAGGTTCACATACCGCGACGAGTATCGACATAAGCAAAATGCTCCAAGTACTACAACCTTGCTAGCCCTTTCCACTCGCCAAGTAGAATCGCTACTCTTAGTACTTTCACCTAAAAAGGTCACAAACGCGTCATTAACTTCAAAACACAAGGTTCCATTTCTCTACGTAAAATTCAAAGACCTCCCCCAACAGCGTAAATCTCTCCTCTATCGAGGCGGCCACCAAGCCAACCAGGGGGTTTACACGTCTAACCTGGCGTGTACAATCCTACTCGATGTACTACACAAGTCTCCGCAATACGATCTATGTAAATACTGATTCGATTCTTTTCTTAATTCTTCAGCTTAAGTCAAAAGACATTGCCAGATCTTAAGCTTAGTTCTATATATAGTATACTTCAACTATATATTCTAACAACATGTAATTTCCAATTACAAATAGAGGACAAGATAATTACCTCGATAAGCCCATAATTATCCAAGTTAAATGTCGATCCTTAGCAACGCGTTTAGCTCCAACTCGGTGCTCCATCCCGCTCCAAACAACCCTTAGAAGTTCTAACGACTTCTACTTAAATACTTCAATCCATCAACGAAGATTTCCTTAGGGTTTCGTTTTGAGACTAAAGGGACAAAAGGTAGTATTTCTGGCTCTACGTATAGAGGTATCTTTGGGATATTACAAGGTACAAGGCTAAGGTATTTTGGGCATTATAACAATACTTGGAAGACAACTTTCTACCAAGGGGTAGGCTCGGCTAGCCAACTAGGCTAAGGGAGGGTGTTCTCGGCCAGGGCCTTTCTCTGGGAGAGGGAGTTGGACGAGAGCAACAACAAGGAGAGGAGGATTTCAAGACTTAGACAAAGTGAGGAGTGAATGAATAAGTCTTCACAAGGAGAGGGTATTTATAGGAAACCAACGGCCTTGATCAAGCCAAGTGCAAGGCAAGTGTAAGGCCTTGATCAAGCCAAGTGCACCCTAACCCTACACCACACAAAACAAGGCACAAAACATGGCACCAAACAAGCCACAAACAAGGCCAAAACAAGGAGCCAATTGGCCTTGAAAGCGTGACCAATTCGTCGAGGGTTGCCGCCTAGTTTCGATGTGAGGAGACACATGTCACCCTCCCGTTGGTCCAAAATGTTTCGTCTCTCGGAAAAATCCGCAAAAATAACAAAAGACATAGCCGGAATTCTCCCTACGTAAGCTGTGGAAACGTTTCGTCGGAAAATGACTCTATTCGGCACTTGTGCCCAAATTTCGAACCAAAGCCTAACTTTAAGGCTCAAATTCTCTACGTACGTCCTTACGTACATACTCTGGAAATACGGGGTGTAACATCTACCCTCTGTGCATATGCCTGTATCCGGGTAATATCCATACCTGACTGAAGAGCCACTGCCATACAGCCATCGATCAAATAGTAGCCCAGCCCCATCACATAGCGATGCACCCTGTCTGTCATATCTGCTACAATAGTGGGTGCATATATGACCAATGAATCAAACTCAAGGATGTACTCTTTAATGCTCCTACCGCTCTGCCTCAAGTTTAAGAACCTATCAACTCTGGCTATCCTCGGCTCTGGGGGTAGGAAGTGGTCAAGGAAGGCCTCCGCAAACTCATCCCACATGGATGGAGGAGCACCCTCGCCCCTAGATAGTTCCCATGACTCATACCAGTTAAGAGCTACATCACGCAACCAATATGATGCCAACACGACAGACTCAGTCTCTGAAGACTTTATCACCCTCAACGTATGCTGTATCTGTTGGATGAACTCCTGTGGATCATCCTCGGGCCTTGACCCGAAAAACTCTGGAGGGCTACAACTCAAGAAATCATGAACCCTCAAACTATCTGATCTGGGGTCAACTCCTGGTCCCTGTCTATGGGTCTGTCCTGCCACCAATCTAGTCATCAGCTGAACCGCATCTCTCATGGCTCTGTCCTCTGCCCTTGGTTGAGGAGCTGGAGGCTCAGGTGTTGGGGTCTCGAATCCGTGATGCTTCCCCTGAATCGAGCCTCTCGTGGCGACGTGCGAGCTTCGTCGACTAGTGCGATCTCGCATAGGCCCGAGCACGGGACCTGGTAACTCTCTGAATCCGGCTAGTATCCCCCGCTGTAAATTTTCCCTTCCAGACCGATGTCGCCTTCTTCGGAGGCATAGCTGTAAATATATTAAGTCGTCAGAGAGGGATTATCCTATTTACATAGCTCTATTGCACGATCTAAGAGATGAAAGAATAGAAACCAATTCTAAATATCCGGCAGCCTCCTTCATATAAGTATGATGCACAACATGCCCATACACAAGACTCTACTAGACACGGTCTATAGACATTCTGAGGACTAACTGCTCTGATACCACTTTTGTCACGACCCGACCCAACGGGCCGCGACTAAGCACCCTAATTAGACGTCATTATACTAACTTGTCACGAAATCAGACTGACACTAAGGGCCATATGAAATTTGGTAGCATAACGCCGCAATAATAACACATGTCAGAATAGGCAAGCCGACAAGGCTGCCTCTACACACAAATAATCCTATCTCCTGTGGAGTCACTACTAGTCAATATATCAAATAGGCGAGCCAACAAGGCTACCACACATTTACGAGAACATCCGAAAATGAAATACAATAATACAGCTGGACAAAACATATCTACAATCCTCATATAACTAACCCACACACATATATCCCACAATTGTCTACAGACCTCTATGAGAAGGATAACGAAATATGAAGGGACAGGGCCCCGTCGTGCCCCTAAATATACATAAGTCTAAAACAAAATGACTAGCTCCGAGTCAATGGAGCTCATCCAACAGCTGAATAGGAATTCTAGACCGGAGGATCACCAAACTGAACACTTGTACCTGTGGGCATGAACGCAGCCCCCCGAGGAAAGGAGGTCAGTACAAAATAATATACTGAGTATGTAAAACATGTAATACTGTAAGAGAGATCATAAGTGGCCAATAGATAACATGAGACAAGTATAATAATCAAATTACCATTTCAACTGTGTCTGATACAAATGAGAGTCAACTGTGCCTTATAATCAAATGATAGTCATACTAAAATCATAGATGCTTGTTCTGTCCATAGAATCAACATATCTATATACATTTTTGGCCCTTTAGTGAGGGACTCGGTGGAATCATCATATCTATATACATTGTCGGCCCTTTAGTGAGAGACTCGGTAGAATCATCATATCTATATACATTGTCGGCCCTTTAGTGAGGGACTCTGTGAAATCATCATATCTATATACATTGCCGGCCCATTTTGGGACTCGGTGAGCTCATCATCATCATATATGTGCATATAACGTATCCCGGCCCATCATGAGACTCGGTAACATAATCATATCATATTAAGCACGAATAGAATATCATCTGACTCTCAGTGGAATAAATAGAATATCTATCACTTAAAAATCAAGGCACTATCTTATCATGTATCATAAAGAATTAGGACTTAATGAAATTATGTATGTCCACCGTACTTCCATCTTATATAAAAATCATGCCAAAAGAAGAAAAGATAGTTTCACATACCTTTTAGTCGAACTAACCAACTCAATATTAGAATACGTTTCGTCTAGTACTTCAACCTATAATAATGGTAATACGTCCGTCAATTCTATGATTACTATACTTTATATCGAATAACGACTCTATTTTCTTTAAAAAAATCGGGCAGCACTTCCCCTATTTATGTGCACATCCTCAATTCACAACAATACCAAGATATTACAAAATCAGTCCATATACTCTACTTACACCATAGTTATGCATTCTTTACATTTATGTAATACAACAACCAAGGTGATTACTACACCCATTTTTCATGTTAATCCAGCCCTTAATCCATATTAGAACAACCTTGAAAAACAGTCTATCAACTCTAGCGACAACAACAAGAGTTCGAGTCCTATAATTTGCAACATAATACCCTTTTTATACTTTAATTCTTTTTGGGACATACATAAGCAATTACCACATCGTGTATATATGTTCATAACGTATATTTTAAGCATTAAAACGCCACAAAACAGCCCCTAACTCGACACGGCAATATCCAACAATTTCAAGCAAATTTTCGGCCAACATCCACATTATCTAAGCTATTTCCTTAATTCCTTAACATCCAATTCATGTTCCATTAATTCATTATGAACAACTACAACTTAATATCACGATTTCCTCCATTTTTAACATGAAATTAGTGCCAAAAAGATATCAACAACAACAAATCCATTGTATACAAAATCAACACCCAAAATCGATAATAACAACATCACAACAATCACATGCAATCTCATTTCCATTTTCTCTTTATCAAGAGTTTATTCCTCAATCACAACATCAATTAATCTTCCAAATATTCTATAAAATGAAGAGTTTTTACTTTAAATCCAAGTCAAAACAGTCCATGAAAATCGACATTGTTCCATTGATTTTTTGCTCTAATTTTATCACTTCTTCAATTCCAAATTGACATGCATACATTCTACAATGTTAATCCATAATTCTTGTATGTTTTTCTCCCCAAAAACTCATCCAAAAACCGAAGTTTCTTGTTCTTGATTTCGGTCCAGTGAGGGCCGAAATTACCCACTGTTTTGTGCAATCTTTTGGCTTCTAATTTAGATGAGAATTTTAGTCTAGGAGGAGAAATAAAAGCTTAATCTTGTGGCTATGGGGGAGCGTGGTCTCGGCTGCAATGAGGGGATGGAGAAGAGAGGTTTTCTTTTTTTTGAATTAGAAAGTGAGGAAGAAGAAGATTATTAGGTTTAATAAGGTTTTAACTTAAAATCTGAAAATTATTTATCACACTTTGGTCCCTAATTGAATAATTAAATTAATCCCTCAAGTAATAATTAAATCTTAAATCCCGCTTCCTTTAATTCCCGAAGTTTCATAAAGCCTCGTATCCTCGTTGTCATAACTTATATAATACGTTACTAATCCATAACGGGAATATACAACTATCATTATAAGTTCCCAACGTCACACTCGTAGTAACCAAAAATATTCTGGACTCACATCCTTTTGTCAACTAATTTCCGTATTAACATATGTAAACTTACTTTACATCACATATTAGAATCTTACTTTTTTAATGACGTTCTTAATTATCGCTTTAATCTTACGAGGTGTAACAAACTTGTTCCCCAAGCTTAGCAACAACTTTGACTTGTTCGTCCCACATTTTCATCAGCTCCTAATCACCTTGCCATCACTTTTCCGTCGTGGTAAAAATTTCACGAGATTTGCTTCCGTTCTGTAAAGTAAGGCAAAACTGTTTTATAGAATATTGGTCTGAATGTCGTGACATTTGTTCCAACATTTCTGAATTTTAACTTAGTACTAAAAATGATATGTTGGGCAAAATGTCACAACACCAAACCCAACATTAACATTCTCCCCCTTTTTGTCATTCTTCACAAAATCTATTATAATCTGTGTAAGTGACTTACGACAATTCCCAACATCTATTATTACAATAATGCCCCCTTAACCTGTGATGACATACAAACAAACATATGTACACTAGTGTATACTACTGTCCCAACATCTATGATTATAATAATGCCCCATTAACCTGTGATGACATACAAACAAACATATGTACACTAGTGTATACTACTATATAGGATTACACACAATGTTAGCACAACATAGATATACACATCATAAAGGATTAGAAGAAATAAGAAGGTTAAGCATTCACAAATCATCATCCAAGAAAAAACAAATTCACAGAACATTGTCAATTACATCACGACATATCTAAAGTTCTAAACCAAAACACAACCAAACACAAAAAAAATTATCAACAGAAGCAGATCCTTCTTTTCTCATTATGCAATAGCAGCTTCCATCAACTTTTTACTTCTGCATAATATCTTTTCTGCACAGAACAACAGTCAGTCTCTAGCCAGAACAACAGTCTTTAGCCTTCTTCTTCTGCTTCCAATGTATCAACACTTCCTCTTGCTTCATCATTTTCTCCCCCCTTTTTGTAAAGAAAACAGTAACATGAAGTGGTCTCTGGCTTGAATCAGAGCAATCCTCACATCATCAACCTCATAGATTTATTGGTTGATATTTGCAATTTGATTAACAAGTCATTCAGTAGATAGTAGAGACTATTTGGGACCAGTGTTGCCAAGAATATTGGTGACATTCCTATCAACATCTGTACTATTTCCTTCTTTCTTCCAAGGCAGATCAATGACTCTATCACTGCTCTTCAAAACTGCTTTGTTTACTGTATAAAGTTCAGGATTCTTCCTTAATGTGTCCGCTCTCTTAAGCTTAAGACCTTGAGTAGTTAACACTTTGAATATCATAGAGGAATAAAGGAGGATTGAGGTTGATTCTTTCTGTGCCAAATTGACAACTTGATGGAAAATTATTATGCCAAGATCAACTCTCAGCCCTTTCCCTATTCTATACAGTAGAGTGTCTTGTTCTGTAGCCACAATTGACTCATTCATCGAAGGAATCCAATTGTGTATAGCAATTTTGTAAAGGGTAGCAAACAAGGTTGTTAATTTAGAGGCATGACACCTAGAGATCCATTTATGCATTATTCCTCTTGTGAGGTACTCAATCACTTCATCTCTATTTTCCACTACAGCGTCTACTTTTCTAACATCCTCTTCAACATTTACTCCCATACATTGGTTTATAATAGCATGTGAATAGGAATATACTATGTTATAGATATATACCTTCCTAAACTTCTTTGAGGAGATATTCTCTATAACAGTACTCAAATTCACATAAAATAACCTAACTATTTTATCAACATATGGTCCATTTTCAGTAACAGATCCTAGAAGTCGTCTTTCTTTTAAGAACGCTATCAAACCATATTAAGAGCATGAGGCAATGTTTAACACTTTTTCAGACCTAATAATTCTACTTTTGTAACAGTCCCAATTATCAGAGTTAGTTTTTGAATAGAATTGATCTGAGTATGTTGATACCTCAAGATCCGAATCAGATATGTCTGAACTACTGGGGAGGATGGGGTGTGTTCCTCTTCAGGTGTTGACTGGAATATTGCCTGAGATGTTGTGGCAACATTTTGAGCAACATTTAGCCTTGTAGTCCTGGGAACTTCATGTGGATAGAATTGCTTCAAGGGAGTTTCATTTGGGATTTCCTTTTCCAGAGGCACATTTTGTGATGCAGAAATAGTCTGTTCTTCTCTAATTTCTTCAGTCGAGGCTTCAAAGGTCATTTCCTCATTGTCACTACTTAAACAAGCAGGTGTGGGTACTTCAAATCTGGACCTTTTATTTCTTGGTTCTGTTCGGACTGATTTTTCAAATACTCTACTCGATCGATGAGTATGGAATGTAGAGGAGCTTGGTCGTTTGCCTAGGATTGAAATATCATATATTTCATCTACATCTATTGAGTTGTTGTCATCGCCTGAGTAGCTTATATCTAAAGGTTACTCTAAACCTTTAAATATTATGGCATTCGATAAGTCCTTTGTGGACCGTGAAGAAGATGACTGACACTGTTGCTGCGATTTATTTGGCTTGACTGATTCATTGTTTAAAAGAGGGCTAGTACTCATGAGAGTATTGGTCGGTGTGTTGGCTGATATTGATGTTGACATAAGGGGTGTTTGTATTGGTGAGTTTGGAGGAGAGGGTTGAGGTTTTTTTAGGTTTAAGAGTAAAGTGAGGGTTCCATCGGTTTTGGTAGGATTTTTACCGAGACCGATGTAATCTTTTCCTTTTTTAATTTTTTTTTACTTTTTCGGAAAAGACAAAGATGATAAAAAGAAGAACAAATGGGGTAGATGTTTATACTCTTGGGAATTTGTAGAATTACTTGTTTTTAGGTGTTTGATTTTTCTTCAAAAACTTGCACCTAAAATCTTGGGATAAAAAGATAGAAATCATATTTGGAATTTAATCTAATCCGTTTAACTCTTGAATTCCAATTAAAACATGGAATAAAATAGGGAAGAAAAATTGATTTTTCGAAAGTCAGTTACGAACAACATCCCAACAAATATCATTATCTGAAAATGTCAACAACAATGTTAGCAACATTTTGAACAACACAAATATTATAAGCCCGCAAGAACTTTTCGTTTTGGCAACAAATCAAGAAACATTTTATATGTGTTTTTATGAGTTTAACCACTGGACCAAGTAACATTTTCTCATCGTATTCTTGATCTAATCATAAAACACATATAACATTATTTTTCGTCTAAAAAATAAGAATACTTATTTTTCGTGTAAAATACACATACAAATTTTTCTCATAATTTCTTTTTAAGCATTTGATACTCCTATAAAATAGGAACAATATCATTTTAAGGGCTTTGCCCATTTTGCACAGTTGCCAAAAATTTGTAAAGGCTTTGCCTTATTTTGATACTCATTTTTATGATATTCAATATCATCGCAGAGAACGGTATCACTTTGAAATCATGTTCTTATTGAAGGATCATGCTTGTGTGACCAAAGGCAATTCACTATACAACAACAATAATCAGATTATGATATTGCATAGGTAAATGTCACCCGAAATGTTAGAGACATTCCAACCGACATTCACCAAAAATGCATTTTTAGAGATTACAAAGATCAAGAGATTTTTTCAAAACTAAAAAATCTCTCATGGTCCAAAGCTTTTGTAAAAATATCAGCTAATTGATGAAGGGTATCAACATGTTCAATTTGAACTAGCTATTTTTCAACTAAATCTCTTAAAAATGATGTGTAATATCAATATGTTTTGTACGTGAGTGCTGAACTGAATTTTTGGAAATATTTATAGCACTCAGGTTATCACAGTACAAAACTAAGATATTACTAGAAAAATTATAGTCGTCCAACATGTGTCTTAGCCATATTAATTTAGAGCAACAACTTCCACCTGCTACATATTCTGATCCAGCAGTTGAAAGTTAGACACAATTTTGTTTACGACTAAACCAAGAAATAAGATTATTGTCAAAATAAAAACATCCTCCACTAGTACTCTTTCTATCATCCACATCACCAACCCAATTCGAGTCATTATACCCTATTAAATTAGGATTAGTGTATTTGGAATACCAAATTATCAACTCACATGTGCCGGCAATATATTTAATGATACATTTTACGGTATTTAAGTGGGAGATTTTGGGACAGACTTGGAATCGAGCACATACACAAACACTAAACATTATATCAGAACGACTAGCAGTGAGATATAAAAGACTACCTATCATAGATCGATACAATATTGGGTCAACATTTTCACCAACATTATCCTTACATATCATCTGCGACGATCCCATTGGAGTTTTCATCTGCTTAGCATTTTCCAATCCAAACCTATTAACTAGATTTTTGGTATATTTGCTCTGGGAGATGAAGATTCCATCTTCACTTTGCTTAATCTGCAAGCCTAAAAAAAAAGTTAGTTCCCCTATCATGCTCATCTCAAATGTTGATGACATTGTTTCAACAAATGTTTTTAGGTAAGACTGTGAAGTCGAACCAAAAACTATGTCATCTACATAGATTTGAGCAATAATAATATCTACACCGTGATGTTTAATGAATAAAGTAAGATCAACTTCACCACGTTTAAAACTAAATTCAAGAAGAAAGTTAGTTAAACATCCATACCATGCATGAGGAGCTTGTTTCAATCCATACAAAACCTTTTTGAGCTTGTATACATAGTATGGATGGTAAGGATCTTCAAATCCTTTTGGTTGTTCAACATAGACTTTCTTATCTTTAAAACCATTTAAGAATGCACCTTTTACATTCATTTGGTGTAAAGTAATTTTTAGAAAGCAGGCAATGGCAAGAAGCAGTCTACTTTCAATTCTAACCACATGTGCGAAGGTTTCGTCATAATCGATTCCTTCAACCTGGGTATAGCCTTATGCAACTAGACGAGCTTTGTTTCTAACAACTATTACTTATTCATCTGATTTATTTTTACAAATTCACTTAGTTCCAATTACATTTGTATTATTTGGAAGTGGAACTAAGTCCCAGACTTTATTTTGAGAAAATTGTTCAAGATCTTCTTGCATTGCTTGAATCCAAAAATCATCTTTAATTGCTTCTAAAGTAGATATAAAACAAGAAAGACTAACTTTTTGATATATGGTAGACATACACACATACCTTATCATAACTCTGTAATTGATTGGTTCTTTCCATCTTGTTCTAATTCCCTCAAAAACTCCCCTATCACCTAACAAGTTGGATTATTCTTTCTAATCCTTGATGAGGGGTCCCTTCGAAATTGATCTGGCTATTCAACATTTGACTCCTCATCTGCATCTTTTATGATCTCTGGTTCAGGTTCAGGTTCAGATGTTGCTTCGAATGTGGTAACATTTGAGGCAACATCTGATTCTTCAGCAGTCTGCACATTTTCCACTGAAACTATAGTGTTATTTTTAGTTGCTTTCCTTGTAAAATCTGAAAAATCATCGAAAATAACATTTACAAACTCTTGTATAATTTTTGTCCTTAAATTGTACACTCGGTAAGCATGACTATTTTGAAAATAGCCAACAAAAATTCATTTATCACTTTTAGAGTCAAATTTTGTCAAATGATCTCTATCATTTAAAATTTAATAAATACACCAAAAAACATGAAAGTAACGCAAGTTAGGTTTCTTTCCATTTATAATCTCATAGGGTGTCATTTTTGTTTCAAGCCTTAGATAGACTCTATTAGTGATGTGACATGCAGTATTTAAGGCTTCAGCCCAAAAACATTTTGATAATTTTTTTAGAACTAAGCATAACTCTAGCCATTTCTTGCAATGTTCTATTCTTCCTTTCTGCTACGCCATTCCGTTGAGGAGTTTTGGGAGCAGAAAACTCATGAAAAATTCCTTTTTTTCGCACAAAACTTTGTGAATGAGCTATTTTCAAATTCTTTTCCATGGTCGGATCTAATCTAAAAAATAGGAGAATAGAACAAATTCTTAATTCTAGGGTGCAAAATTTTAAACATGTCAAAAGTTTGTAATTTTTCTTTCAGAAAATATATCCATGAATATCTAGAAAAATCATCTACTATCACATAAAAATACCTCATGCCTCCTAAACTGTCTACCTCAATTGGACCCATAAGATCCATGTGCAATAATTGAAAATAGTGAGACGTACCTGAATGTTGTCAGTTATTCTGAACAATATTATGGGAAACACGGGTTTTCTTACCTTGCAGACAATCTGCACAGACTGTTTTATCTTGATGACTAAGGTTGGGTAAGTCTCTAACCGCTTCATATGAGACCAATTTTTCCAGATTACGGAAGTTGGCGCCCCAGTTTTTATGTCATAGTGTTGTGTCGTCTATATTGACATTATTGCATGTTTCTTGTATTGCAATAAGATAGCAATTATCACTTGTTCTAGTACCTGACATGACACATTCATTAGCTTCATTCATAACTTAACATGCATTCTTATTAAATTTTACCTCAAGATTGTCATCACACAATTGACTAATACTAATCAAATTAGTCATTAAACCTTCAACATGTAAGACGTTTCTTAAATCTAAAAATCCACGAACATCCAAGATCCATTTTCTAATTATTTTACTTTTACTGCCACCTTCGTAAGTTACGTTACCTCCATTGAATGACTCATAGTTCTTTAGAAACTCATTTGTACCTGTCATGTGGTGAGAACATCCACCATCAAAGTACCAAGAACCTTTTGCAATGTTAGTTCTTAAAGCAGTTATCACAATATTACAAGTTATTCCATTTTGGGAACCCAACTCTTTTAAAATATTTTTTACCTTTCGGCTCAGAAATGTTGCTTGAATGTTGTCTGAGATGTTGGACAACCTTTTAGGCAACAATTTGCTCACAAAATCTTGAAGTTTGAAACAGTATGGTTTTAAGTGTTCAGGGGAGTTAGAGTGATGACACACAAACTTCATATTCTTTAACATATATGAGAACCTATTATTTATTCATCTTTCTTTTATAAAGCATATTTTTTCATTTTTGTCAAACAAACTAGAGCATATAGTTTTAAGAGAGTTTTCGTACCCAATACCTTCATGTGAAGGTTTATTAAAGCTGAGTATTTTATTCAATTTAGAAGTCCTTGAGTTGAGCTTACGAAAGGTTGCTTCGGCTAAATCCAATTTTGCATGAATCTTACCAAATTCAGTATCATTTTTATAAGTACAACCTCTAGTCGGGTTATTTTGCCTTTTAGATATATATTCTCACGAGTTAAAAATTTTACATTTGTGTCAAGTTGCTTGGATTCTATGATTAAGGCTTTACAAATGCTTTATAATTCATTAATTATGTCATCTTTGCTTTCAACTTGATCTATACACTCAGACTCATCACTAGAAATTAAACCACTAAAGCAATTTACATCAGAATAGTTAAAGAATATGTACCTTTCAGATGTTGCTGGAGATGCAAATGTTGTTGCAGATGTTGCCTGAAATATTGTGACATCTGAGGCAACATTACATACGACATTTTCATTATCAGACAGAGACTGTTCGTAAACAGTGGCCAACATTGCTTGTGATTCGACTTCTTGATCTCCTTCCTCTTCTCTTTCATCGTTACTAAGCGAGATCCACATATTATTACCAAAATTCCTAAGAGTGTTTGCACATTCATTAGCATAATGACCCCAACTTGAGCATGCATGACACTGCACAGACTCTAGTTGTTTGAGATCAAATTTGGTACGATCTGAATTGGTTCTTCTTGGTGGGATTTTGATATTGTTTGGATTTAGATTAATTTCTCTCATTGTTGAACTTCCTCACCATCAAATTGTATTTTCGAGTGAGTAAGGCAACATTAACACTTTCACCAAGTT
Organism: Przewalskia tangutica; assembly: GCA_029844215.1. NCBI lineage: Eukaryota > Viridiplantae > Streptophyta > Magnoliopsida > Solanales > Solanaceae > Przewalskia > Przewalskia tangutica. The sequence goes on along the minus strand of CM056727.1, from coordinate 46,110,201 downwards.
CTTCAAGATTCTCATCTTCTTCATTGATTTGATTCTCCGAGGATTGAACTTGAAGTGTCATATTCTTGCTCTTATATAGTTCCATTTGATTCTCAATGTTCATCTCATATGTTTTGAGAATGCTCATCAAGGTATGAATGTCCATAATATCAAGATTGTGAGCTTCTTCAATGGAACAAATCTTTAAATTAAACTTTTCAGGAAGAGAACGGAGAGCCTTTTCAACAAGTTGAGTGTTGGTTAATGGTTCACCAAGAACTTGACATTCATTAGAGACGTCAATTAACTTTTCAAAATAAGATTTAATATAATCTGCTTCTTCCATCATTAAATGTTCATATTTGCTCATGAGCATGCGTAGCTTAGTTCGACGATCACTTGAGCTACCTTCATAATGAATTTGTAAAGTATCCTTAGTCGTTGGACAGTTTTGAATGAGTTTGAAAATGGAAAGATCAACCCATTCAAAAATTGCATTGAATGCCTCTTCGTTAAAGTTAGCATTATTGGTTTCTTCTGCCGTCCATTCGGATTCATGTTTAACAAGAATGTCACCTTTCTCATCCGACGGCAACATTGGAACAACATACCTATTAGTTATAGATCTCCATGTCCTAGCATCAATTGATTTGATGTGAAAACGTAGGTGAATCTTCCAATAAGCATAGTTTATACCATCTAAAATGGGAAGTCTACCAATATTTGGATTAGCCGGATCCATTGCGTTGAATAACAGGACCAAACACTTATTGTGTTAAGTATTGACTCTGATACCACTTGTTGGGTCCCGGGGTATGCTATGGAAATAAAAACAAACTGAAAATAAAAATAAATCGAATGTCAATACAGTTTGCAAATGTCAGCGATAATGTCACCCGTCACAACTGACAACACTTCGATAAAACAGAAAAACATTTGAAGAGTAAAATACAACGAAAATAATAAAGAACACAAATGTTTAATATTTACATAAGTTATATTGAATATATAACCTATGACGGTCAGTGACCGAAAGTATTGTATATATTTATGTATAATTGAATACATTTCTTCTTGTACAATTTTATAAAATAAAACAAAAGGAATTAAAAAGTTCAAATTGCAGATGACTTCTGCCTGAATAATAAATAGACATAGACAACATCTCATTATAATTTCTTCAATGAAGAACTTTGTAAAGCTAATGAATGAACTGTAAAAATTAGTTGCCTTTGCAAAATGGCTAGGTTGGTTCCTGAGTGTCACATTTATTCTGAACATGTATTAAATGATACAGTACATTAGTTAACTTTTATGTAAGACTAAAAGTGATTAAAAGTATTTGATATTGGTTCAGTAGGCCTATTCGATTTAACATAACTGAGACTATTACAGTTATGTTAGACTACCTAATGACTTTGGAATGGATAAGTATATTCATTAAGCTAGCACCACATTTAAAATGACGGCTTAGGAGCTTATCAGGGGGTTACATGATCTATTCTAGCTAACTTGTGTGTCACTTGTACCACTTTGAGTTCTGTTTAAGTTAAAAGAAACTGCTAAGGATTAGTATATGCTTGATGTATCTATTCGTGTCTCTACTCCCGTCGGGGATTCGGGGATAGTAGGTCGAGTCTATAGGTCTTGTGTGGTCACGTTATGGGGTATGATACTTGGGAGACCGAGGCAGATATGTGGAGTAGATATCCTCAGTTCGACAGTTCAGGTACCTCTTTCCTCCACCCATACCTTGTCGCTCGAGGACGAACGATTATTTGATTGATATCTAATGTAACGACCCGTTGGTCGTTTAACACTTTAAAACTATGAAAAGGGCATGAGACTATAGGATATTTAGTGTATGTTCTTAATAGACGGTATGGTGTAGAATTTTAATTAAATAAGTGAGTGGGCCAAGCCCACTACCCCTTTTTTGGTAGGGCAGCAGAAAAAGAAAAGAAAAAGGAAAGGGAAAAATGCGGGTGAACAGTAAATTCGTCGTGAACAGTGATTCTGACGGAAAAACATTATTTCTGGCCGACTACGGTAACCTTCGGAGGCGTTCCATATACCAAAAGAACTGTCTCCTCGAGCCCGTCATTTTCATACCAACCACGTCTCTCGATTCAACCAATTAAGCTTTAATTTTCAGATCGAAAAATAGAACCACTGCTGCTCGGTTATTTGCATTTTTCGGCGAACTGAGTGATAGTCGACGGTAGTGGGGCACACCATTGTTACCACCGTCTCAAGGCGGTCATTTCCATACCAACGCCACCGGTCATCTCTTCCGAAATCGCAGATCGATGGTTATAAACCCTAGGCGCCGCGATCGAATTTCGGCCAACTGAGGAACATTCGACGAACGGGGGGTACTATTAGCATCAGCGTCCTCAGGCCGATCTATTGCACCAACCCAACACCTTCAATTCTTCACCAATCGACGGGACGACCAGTTCATAATTTTTGGTCGATTTATTGAATTTTCCGATCAGATACGACGTTGACGAAGGCTGGGAGTGGTACCGTTGAGTTCGTCTTGCTCTTAGCTTTAATTTGACACCAATCCCATGCCTCAATTCTTCCTATATTGAATTTCACCATTGTTGCTCCAAGAAGCTTCACTGTTGACACCGTCCATGGCTGCTGCTGCGACTGGACAGCCTCCTTGATTGATTGTTCGTGGCACCCGCTCGGCATTGAGGTAGGTTATGGTTTACTTTAGTTAGACTCTGATTAGAGAATCGTATGTAGTTGTAGGAAGTGACAGGGATAGCATGATAGGACTTCGGGCATGAAGTGGAGATAAGTTACAATTTCATTGTTTTCGTCAGCTGTTATGTGGGCTTGTCGCCATATGTGTTATTTTCTGTGATTATCACATGATTTTATCTCCGTTGCTTAATGGCTCACTTGTCTTTTGTGAAATAAAAGAATTGTGATGTTGATAATTGAACATATGACATTGATATGACTTGTACTTGTCAATTATATATTTGTGATATGTGTTGAGACTGATATCAGGCATGTCATACTTTGTATATTATTGTTGTGATGATATTGATAAACTCCGAGGTTTCTGTCGGAGATTGAGAGTGTTGATAGTCGCCGAGGACTTTGCCGGGACTTGAGAGTGTTGATAGTCGCCGAGGTCTTTGCCGGGGCTTGAGAGTGTTGATAGTCGTCGAGGTCTTTGTCGGGACTTGAAAGTGATTGATGACTCCGAGGTTCTGCTGGAGATTGAGAGTGATTTAGTGACTCCGAGGCTTCTGTCGGAGGGCACGAGTGACTCCGAGGTTTCTGCCGGAGATTGATGAGTGATTGATAGCCTCCGAGGTTTATGCCGGAGAGCACGGGTGACTCTGAGGTTTATGCCGGAGGGCACGATTGGTACATGGACTTCGCGGGTCCCCCATAGGTCATGGCTTTGAGGCATATCCCTTAGCATGTGTGTACAGTAATGGAGTAAGAGAGGGGACTATTGCATTGCATTGCATTCATCCACTCTTATATTTGACTGATATCATGCATGTCATACTTTTTGTTATATTATTATCTTGATAATATTGGTGACTCTAAGGTTTCTGCCGGAGAGCACGAGCGATTGATAGCCTCCGAGGTTTCTGCCGGAGAGCACGAGGGATTGATAGCCTCCGAGGTTTCTTCCGGAGAGCATGAGTGATTGATAGCCTCCGAGGTTTCTGCCGGAGAGCACGAGTGATTGATAGCCTCCGAGGTTCTAGCCGGAGAGCACGATTGGTACATGGACTTCGCGGGTCCCCCATGGGTCATGGCTTTGAGGCATAGCCCTTAGCATGTGTGTACAGGAGTGGAGTGAAAGAGGTGACTATTGCATTGCATTGCATTCATCCACTCTTATATTTGACTGATCATTGGTGAACTATATCTGTCTTGATAGATTCTTGACTTATTTGCACTTTACCTGTATATGAGATGTGACTGTGTCTGTGTGCTCTATGTGTTACTTGTTGGTTTTAACTTCTTCATGCGTTATCTAATCATTGTTGGCCTATAATGCTTACCGGTACTAGTGTTGTACTGATACTATTTTTGTTGCACTTTTGTTGAGTGCAAAGTACGATCCAGGTTCCAGCTCTACGCCCCATGGCTGATTCGCGAGGGTGATATCTTTTAGTCATTCAGGGTGAGCTACTTGATCATCCGTGGACCCTGAATAGCTTCCTAGTTAATTACATTTACTCTTGTTAGTTGACAGACAATATGTAGCCTTTGGGCCTTTTCAGACTGTTATCCAGACTATGTTTAGTGCTCTTGTACCCGTTTGACAAGATTTTGGGGAATTTCGTATTTAAGACTTATTAATTTCTTTTCGTTATTTTATTTTCTGCTGATTAACTTGTTATTGAGAATGTGGTTCTCCTACTCGTGGAAATAGGGTAGGTGTCATCATGACTCGTGAGTTGGGTCGTGACAGCAGGTTCTCCATATTAACAGATGCAGAAAATACAACCACAATCAAAGTTCAAATTCCACAATAAGATCCAGCACATCAGCTCGATCACAGAGTCACGCTTCGGCTATGCGGATCATAAAAGCACAGCGTCTATGCAACGACATAATTTCAACCCAGGTACTTCAGGTTAACAAAGGAAGGAGGACGACAACACTTAATATTGAACTTCGCGGAGAACTTTCGCATCACAGTTCAGTCCATAAAGAAAACATTCCTGTTTGGGATATTTGTGCAAAAGGCGCCATTCTAGCCTTCAAGGTCCCCTGACAACTTTGGGTTTGTATCGAGACGGTATTTTGACTCACAAGGTCACATTCTTACCCCCATCTATTTATTTTCTATCACTGATTTCCTTGCATTAATTCTTTGTTCATATTTAATTTACAAGATCTTCAACACATCATTTCAGCCTCAGGGTCATCTTCGTTCATAAATGACAAACATCTGCATTACGTCCAAAAACGACGTAATATTCGTCCAAAAATGATGAACATCTGCATTATGTCCAAAAACGACGTCATCTTCGTCCAAAAACGACGAACATCTGCATTACGTCCAAAAACGACGTCATCTTCGTCCAAAAATGACGAACATCTGCATGACGTCCAAAAATGACGTCATCTTCGTCCAAAAACGACGAACATCTACATTACATCCAAAAACGACGTCATCTTCGTCCAAAAACGACGAACATCTGCATTACATCCAAAAACGACGTCATCTTCGTCCAAAAATGACGAACATCTGCATTACGTCCAAAAAAGATGAACATCTGCATTACGTCCAAAAATAATGTCATCTTCATCAAAAAATGATGAACATCTGCATTACGTCCAAAAACGACGTCATCTTCGTCCAAAAACGACGAACATCTGCATTACGTCAAAAAACGATGTCATATTCGTCCAAAAACGAAGAACATCTGCATTACGTCAAAAAACGACGTCATCTTCGTCCAAAAATGACGTCATCTTCGTCCAAAAATGATGTCATCTTCGTCTAAAAACGATGAACATCTGCATTACGTCCGAAAACGATGAATATTTGCATTACGTCCGAAAATGACGAGTATTTGCACTACTTTCGGAAACGATGAATATTTGCATTACGTCCAGAAACGACAAATATTTGCACTTCGTCCGGAAACGATGAATGTTTGCACTACGTCCGGAGGCGATGGATATTTGCACTACGTCCGGAAATGATGAATATCAGCTCTACGTCCGAAAACGATGAATATTTGCAATACGTCTGAAAACGACGAATATCTGCATTACGTCCAAAAACGTCGAATATCTGCATTACGTCCGAAAACGACGAATATTTGCATTATGTCCGAAAACGGCGAATATTTGCACTATGTCTGAAAACGACGAATATTTGCCCTACGTCCGGAAATGACAATATCTGCGATACGTCCAAAAACGACGCCATTTGCACCACGTCTGAAAACGATGTTATTTGAATTATGTCCGAAAACGACGTCATTACAATATGTCTGAAAATGACATCATTGCATCCTCGTCTATGCAACAAAGATATTTTTTATCACGTCGTGTTTGTCATTTTAATTCACATGATTGTATTCTCATATTCATGTTTTACCATTTTTATCGTCTTAACAATTATGCATAACTTTTCTTAAGTTTTAGCCTATAGGATCCCCAATTTACAGAAGCAGTTGCAGCACGTTCGTGTAACAGCGATATCACAGCATTTAGCAAGTCTGTGCAAGGACGACATCTCAACATTTGCAGCATCACGTCAACATCGTCATCACATTACACAGGATGACATTCCTATTCGCAGAATCACATTTCTTACATATACATGCTCTATCATTTTTGTCTCAACAGTTATGCACTAATTTTTCTTAAGCATTAGCCTGCAGGAACCCTAATTTACAGGAGCAGGAGCACAACGTGGAACTATCTCTTATGGCGAACCGAGACAATTTGTATCTCGAACGTCGATCTGCTCTCCTCCAGCATCCCGCATCATCAATGGCCCAGTGTCATCATAATTCGACACTGGGACAAAATTTTGAATTTACATCCGCATTGTCTTTAATTTTCCAAATATCGCAACAACCCAATGTCATCATAATTCGACACTGAGACAAAATTTTGAATCTGTGTCCGCCCGCCTTATTTTTCTAGCATTACAGCAACCAGTGTCACCATAATTCGACACTGAGATAAAATTTTTGAATCTGCATTGTCCCTAATTTTTCTAAAGTCGCAATAACCTAGTGTCATAATAATTCGACACTGGGATAAAATTTTGAATTTGCATCCGCATTGTCTTTAATTTTCTAATCACAACAATCCAGTGCCATCATAATTCGACATTGGGACAAATTATGAATCCGCATCAGTTTTGCGTTTAAGTTTCTAGCCTCAGAAACCTTCTTTTACCCATGCATTTCCTAATCTTTGGCAATCAGGACAAAATTGGCTACAAGTCAACGTCTTTGTCCGAAAACTCTTTCATCATCTTCAGTCAAAGAGGGACAAGCTGTTGACACCAAATTTTGTCCCCTCTTTACCAATTATTTTTTCGGGTCATCCTTTTATCTTTAATTAATTTCACTATGCTTCTTAGTCTTGAAAATTTCCAAAAAAATAAGTAATTTTAATATTTCTTACTAATTACCGCATAATCTTAAAATATCGAGTATTATATAATTAAAATATAGGCAAAATAAATTTAATAATTCGACATCGACATTGGTGATTGATTTTCTCTTAATATTTTCACCAATTACTAAATTAATAATTTTTTGAGTATTATATTTTACTCAAATTTAATACATATATTAAATCTTTTGTACCATATTTTACGCGTGAGCATTTTTTAAATTAATTAGGATTAAGGAAGCATATTTTAATTAATTGAGAGAATTAGATTAGTTACCCATTAATTCTATAATTGGGCTTATTAAACTCTCAATATTTAGACCTCTATTTTCAGCCACCCATTCTATCCACCCAGCCCAAACATTTCCCAAACACCTCAGCCCAATTCTCTTAACCTGAGCCCAACCCACTTCTTCAACAAATCCCTAAACAAAAAAACAATAACAACGATCTCCTCTAAAACCAACAGTCCTAAAAAACCGTCGACCACCTCTCTTTAACCCCCGGATAAACGCCATCGCTACCACCTACTACCTGACACCACCCATACCTAGGAGCCCATCACTTCGTCTGCAGCACCTCGAAAACTCTTGAATCGCATAAGCCCTTTACATCTCCCATCACCTTTAATTCGAAATCCAGCTGTTGGAGAGAGGAGAGGGGTTTCCAAATGTAGTATAAATGCAACCCATTTGGGTTGTGGAAAAGGGAGATCAGTTCTAAAAGCCGAGAATCAAAAGAGGGAGATCTGGGTTTTAAAAAAAAGTGAAGAATAAAACTCACGTTTCTCACTTTGGATCAATTTTTGGACTCTCTTTTCCTTAGAGAAAATTCGGGGATTGGAGAAGTATTTTGTGCTAAAAGATCTTCCATTTTTATTCTTCACCAAAAGAGGTCCCAGTGAAAGCATCGAAATTCTGGGGTTTAGGTTGAAGATTATTAACAGACCCATATTCTTAGAGTTTAAACTCAGAAAACACACACTCTCCTTGTTATAAAAATCTCAAAAACTCCTGATTTTCGACTACTGGTTCTGCAAGAATCCAAAAAAAAACACTAAGTCTTGTTTCGGTTCAGTCGCGCACACACACACAACGTCTCCGAGCGGATTCACGAGTCGAGACCCGCCTCGGCTCGCTTCCCGGAGAAGGTAACCTACTTTCTCTTTTGAATTTCGACTTTGACAAATTTGTGTGTTTTTCTGCTATATATTTCTCGATGATACCTGTTAGCGCTGTTACATAAATGTTTAATATGATTTAGTTTACCCAAAAAGATTCTGTGTATTCAAGTTATCGATTAATTTTATATTTAACATAACAAGATAAGCATGATGTTTTAATTCCTACTGAGAAGGATTGGGATATTGGTTAATTGAATACCTTATGATGTTTGTTATTTCTATGTCCAGCATGACTGCTAAAATGAGTTGTGCTCTAGGGGTGCACAAAGGGTTAAAACCGGACCGGACCGAGGACCAAACAGTAGGATTGTCCGGACCGAAGACCGGACCGAACTTCTCGGTCCGGTCCAGGTTCGGTCCGGTCCGGTTTTTCGGACCGAATGGACCGAATTTGCCCCCCAGTCCCCCCAGCCCCCCCCCAGCCAGCCCCCCGCCAGCCCGGACGTATTGACATATCAAATATAGGTTGTAAATTGATCAAACTTTATACGGTCATAACTTTGCGCTCGGACGTCCGTTTTACCTAATTTATTTTTTGATTTCGCGTATTTTTTCGATACGGGGGCGGCCAAACTGCTATATTCCGCCGATTTCTCCAAAAACGTCCATCTTGCCCCTCAATTTCTCTTTCCCCCCAAATCGTTACGTTTTTCCCATTTTCAAATCTAAATATCTCGCGATGTACAATAGATTTCAACGTAATAATTTCGTGGTACCGCGTCCGAGAATGTCAATTTCAGTATTGGAAATTCAATTTAAAAAAAAAAATCGGCCCCGGAACCCGACCCGGAATTATATAATATTATATATTAGAAATTTAGAAAATTAGGAATTATATATATTAGGAATTTAGAAAATTATAAATTATATATATTATATATATTAGAAATTATATATATTATAAAAAAATATATATATTTTCGGTCCGGACCGGACCGAACCTGGACCGGACCGGACCGGACCGAAAACCGAATTCTCAAATCACAGGGACCGAAGACCGGACCGAATTTCTCGGTCCGGTTCGGTCCGGTCCGAACAGGTTCAGTCCGGTCCGATTTTTCGGTCCGGACCGACTTTTGTGCAGCCCTATTGTGCTCTTACCTGGTCTGCTCATATAGATATGTGTTCATACCAGACTATGGCATTTCCTAAGTCCCTGTGTGTCGTAATCTGTCTGCTGGATTATTTAGATAGCTTTTGTACCATTTTGTACATATTTGAATCAGTTTGTGATGTATTGAGCTACTGCTTGTTTGCATCCCATGTTTAACTGACAATCATGATCATATAGCAATCACACATAGGGTAAAGTTTGGTATTGGAAATAGTTTCAAATCAGTAGTTAATCTGGCATATCAGTTAGCTCTGTGTAATTTAAGGCATCCCATTTAGCCTATTAAATCAACTATGGTCATTGTAACTTATTATCTGTGTGCTTGATAATGTTGATAGTATTTGAACATGGTATGTCATTATGAGCGTGTCCATATACACTTAGAAGCATGTTCGGTAACTTGAAGAGGGAACAACCACTTGACAATAGATAGCATTATGATATCTATATTAAGTTTAAATGACTCATCCAGTATTTTGTTTAACTGTTTGAACCCACGACTGTTCCTCTAAGGTTTATTTAGACGAGTATAGATTGGGGTTTGTTAAGATGCTAAAACTTAATATGATTTTTAGATGATAAAGTAGTTGAATTTGTGAGTCATATTTACTTGGTATCTGTCTAACTTGACACTTGTTAGATTAGTCTCGTGCTAGTCCCATGTCAAGACCTTTATTTTTCTAAGGTCAGTACTTAATACTGGTATGTATGTTTGATGAACCCGTAATATTCAGAACGTGTCTTGTCAAGGATAATCTATAAATAAACATGTTTGTTGCCTTCCTCTTCCAAAAACCAAGAACTAGTAAGTTGCTAAACTGCTGTGTTTCAGCCAATAATTTATCTCAATAGATATTGGATATGGATTCATATATATACGCATGTGAGTATGCATTTTTACTGGGCTCATGATATATATTGGGTTGAGTTTGTTTTTATAGTCTTATTCTTAAAAAGTTTAAGCTTTGTTCTGCATTTTTGAACACTGTTTGCCATACATTCTGCCCGACCCGTCATTAATATTAATATGCTTGGATCAATATTGATTTGGATCTGCTGCACATACGGGACTGATTGTCCCTTTATCTAAAAATATCCAAAAATCTATTTTTTTGACCTATTTGACATTAATGCCGGATTGCCTATACCCACGGCCCAGTGCCTGGGTTGAATGGCATTTATTTTTGTTACCTGGATCTGTTGTTCATTTTTTTTACTAATGTAATCAAATAACAATTGAATCATACATGTATTTTTAGCTTACGTGATTAGTTATTTAGCATTTGATAAGTTTTAGAATATTTTCCTAATCCTTTTCTTTTCTTTTATTTTACATGAAAATGCATTGGAGAGCGACAAAGAGTCTCGCTACGAGACTCATCATGATATCCATACCTGCGTCACACATTCATTGCATATTCGGCCTCGGGACTTCTAAACAAATGGGGGATGACATCGTCACCCGTCCTAGTCGATCTTTTTTTATATTCTTTAATTCTGCTATTTTATTTCTGTTATTTAATTACGTAACCTTATACAATTATTGAAATGTTTAGAATAGGTCGACTTAAGATTAATAAATTAGAAAGGGTTAAAATAGGAAAATCCCCACTAGTCTAATTTAGGCTCGTCACATATATTTTTGCCACATAAATGCATATCTTTATCAAAAATCAATTTTACATACAAAATATACTTTCTAAATAAAATCATTTTTATGCACTTTTAAACAAAACCTCATTTTATGGAGAATATATACTTCAAGCAATTATTTACAAACATCTTTTATTAACCTCATGCTTTTCAAAACATGCATTTTAACCTAAGTTTGACTGGATAACCGCGAGTTAGCGGATTTTAAATGATGTCTAATTCCTTGATTTCCTTCCCTTTAGGATAATAAATGACTCTTACTTAGAATCTTATTAAGTTTTACAGACTTTTAATTGGAGTTATTTTTAGCAGATTTTTGCTAAGTAGATGTCCTAATTCACCTTTAAAATAATTAGGTGGCGACTCCTTAAATAAAATTTAAGAATCAATCATACGTAGTACACCGATTTCAACTCCGGTTATAATGGGGTATTACAATAGTCATATGACGTGAGAAGAAAAAATGTAAGCCAACATGTAAGTTAAGTTAGTGGAAGAATATATTCTCCACTCCTCTTCAAAAAAAAAAGATTGATTATGTAAGTCAAGTGAGTGGAACAAAGAAGATTCGTTGCTTCACTTGTCTACAAGAGAGAATTTAAGTGATTGAGAGTGCTTCTCCTGATTTTTTAACATTTGGTATCAGAGCCACTTGTCTTGAGTAACCTGTGGCGAACTCGAATTTCTGAAAGATCTAAAAGAACGAATTTTCATATTGAGATGAATATGAATGAGATTAGCTACGATAGTTATGAGAATGATGTGTTAGAGAAGCATCATCTTGAAGTAATTATTTTGGTAGGTGGAACTATCAAGATTTCAAAAGTTGAACAACTTTTGAAGGATGTTTTTTAGGGCAAGAAGCCCAACAAAGGTGTCAACCTTGATGAAGCAGTTGCGTATGATGTAGCTGCACGACGAGCAATCTCGAGTAGATAGATAGCGGATGATATCGCTACCATGAGAAAGATGAACAAAAGATTCACACTCTCATCTATCAATGAAATTGATGAAGGGATTTCTAAGAAGGTGATTATGACTGTCATCCTGGAAAGCATGTTGTCGAATCTAATAACACTAGCTTTGATGAAGTTTAATGAAGTGATTCATGAAGAAGTTGACACTTCTAAATATTATCTATTGTTGTAGAATCTAAAGAGATTTTTATAATAAATATGATAATTGAGAAAATGATGAGGAAAGTTTTGATGAAATTGATGATGTGTCTTTTAAACCACAATTGTAAAAATGACAACCTCAATCTCAATAAGGCCGACTCAAGGGGCAAGCAAGTGAAGAGGTCCCCAAACCTTGAGCCCCCAAACCTTGAGCCCCCAAAAATTGTTAATTAATTTTATGACTTAATTGTTTTTTGTTTAAAAATATTGAATCTTATAAAAAATACAGTACAAATGTTTGTAAAAAGAAAGAAGTGGTTATGGAAAAGGACAACTTAAAGGAGGAGGCATTGGCATAATTATCCTTTAAGGGTAAGAAAATATATAATTTATTGACAAATTACATTTTTATTTTTAGTTCATGTCTTTCAAATATGTATGCTTATGCTATGTTTTCCCTTCTTATGCATCTATATATTCTTTCAAACAATATATATATATATATATATATATATATATATATATATATATATATATATATATATATATATATATATATATGCCACTCAATGAAGTTTGGGTTTAGGCCACAAATATCATTAAGTCGCCCTTGAATCTCAAGAAGGAAACATCTTCTCAGAAGATGAGAATCTTTTGAAGAATGATGAGATCTCCATATGAATATGGTCTTGAGCTAGCTTTAAAGTCAAGACTGTGACAGACTCAAATTCCATGAAGAAGAAGATCAGACAACTTTGCTACTGACGCTTTAGGAGGAAGAAGATGTTGAAATCAAGATTTGAGAAGTTGAAGAACATTTTGTGAATTTTGACCGCAAGGTTCAAGAGGAAGTGTTGAAATGTGAACCTTGCCTTGGAGAAGAAAAACACTTTTAGTGTGATACATGAATTTAGTTAGTTCATGTATTTATGATATTAATATAAGATACATGTATGGCTGAATACATGTATTTGAGAAAAAAAAAATTAATAGAATTACATGATAATACATGTAAGAAACTAGATACATATTATGATAGTCAATCGTTGTCTCACTTGTCTACAAGAGAGAATTTAAGTGATTGAGAGTGCTTCTCCTCTCTCGATTTTCCAACCGCTCATGACTTGTGACGCCAATCTTGATTTGGGGTTGTTAGACCTTCCGCCACGTTCTTGACATTTTCATTTATGTTATGGTGTATGTTAGACTTTTATAACTCATCTTGAATTGTTATTTTGTTCGCATGATAGTTCGCTCTTCACAAGTAAACAGTTAACTGTAATCAAGAGTTAAGAAAATTAAATCGTGACAATAATGGTTACAAAATTCCGTATTTTGTCATTGATGATCAAGATCCGCAAAAGGTATAATATTCAACCTTGTCGGAGGTGGCTGGGTGGGTCTTCCATGTTGTCCTATTTTACTTTTCCACAATAGCAAAATCTGTCGACAACTCATTCGAATTGGTTGTTAGGTACTCTGTAGGGTCAAGGAACGTACCCTCACTCTTGAGGTAGATAAGGTAAGTAGAGAACAGGATAAACCTGGTGTAATGACTCGAAAAGTCATTTTATTTGTTTTGCCTAAAAATTCTCAAATTATCCTTCTCGAATATTTATTTGCTTATTTGTGGCTTGCGGGGATGGATGGTATAGTTCTCGAGGTGATCGGGTAGGTTTCAAATTCCTTTTATTAAGATTGAGAAATCCTGAGTTAAGAGAATAGATGAGTTTGACCCATAGTTGACTTTTGGATAAATATGCTCCGTTCGTAGTTTCGTCGGTTCCATTAGCTCTGAAATGACATTTATGACTTAGTCGAACCTTTGGTTTGATTACTGAGGCAGTATGATGTGTTTTGGGCATTTGGTTGTGAAATTGTAAAATTAGAACTTAAGAGTTGACTTTAGTCAAACCCGAGCATTAGAGACCTTTTTTGAGAATTCTGCGTGCACGAGTAGGTCTGAAATTTGTTTTCTGATAGGTATACAGGTTTGATTTGTATCCGGGAGGTCAGAGAGTATTTGAGATGTTTGACGGGGAGTTGGATGGTTTTTGGGCTACTGCTGGTGTCTGATGTTTGCACTAGCAAGTTCAAGTTGGTGTCTACTTCTGCGTGCCCGCCTCTGCGGAGGTTTGGCTTGCAAATGCAAGACTTCCCCTCTAGCCGAGTCTCAGCGTCTGTGGATAATTTACTTACAGAGGCGAGTTTGCCCTTGCAGAATTCTCATTTCCCCAGTATAAGTTAAGCAGAGTAAGTGACCTCGCCTCAATGGCTACCCTTTTCGTCGAAACGCATGCGCACTCACAGAGTCGATTCCGCTGGAGCGGAATCACTATTCAGGTATAAATGTTTAATGACCTAGACTTTATTCTCATTCCCCAAATATTCTCCTTGGGATTGGAGCTCGAGCGGTAGGGTCTTTCTTGAGATTTTGAAGAGAGTTCATCATTAGAGGTATAATCTCACCCCTTTAATTATTGTGTATTAGTTAAGTTTCTATCGTAAGTATGATTTTTAATTGAGGGAGTGAAAGCTTAGCTTTTGTTGAGAATAAGAGAGTAAGACATGGAATTTGAGGATTGATTAATGAATTATTGTTGTTGCGTTGTAAACTAGTGTTGTATTATGCTAGTGGGTGATGTTTAATTGATCATGTTATACCCCGTAGTTCTGGCCACGCGTATGAGAGCGTACGAAAGGAGTAAGACTTAAAATTTTCGAAAGATAAGTTGACGGATTGTTTCGGACGGGTTTTAGTCAACTTTGAGGCGGGTTATGACCCGCATATCGAGAGTTCCTAAGTGTTTCAAAGGCCTAGGGCGTAGTTCGTTGAGTCTAGATTCCAACGCAACCAACCGCTCGCCGATAGGACATCGGAGTAGAAAGTTATGGGAGTTACAAGTTCAGTGCGCAGACGGACAAAAATGTATTTCGGACAGAAGCGACAGGGCCGCGCCGCCAGATGTTCTGAGGGGTTGCTGAAATTGCAGCACCGCGGGAAGCAGGCGCGCCACGAAAGTATCGAGAGGCGCAGGTTTCAGTCTTGCGCCGAGGCGGGTTTTGCGAAGCTGAGTGGAAAATTCTGCACTGTTTTGTTTTAAAAGAGGTCATGGGTGGGTGACAAGTGTCCCCCCATCTGATTTTGCATGTCTCTTATATTGACCAAGTCTTGAAGACTTGGTCATCTTTCAAATCTCTCTCTCTCTCTAAGCCAAAGCTCTCACTTCTCTCTAAAATTCCAAGAGGAATTCAAAGCCTAAGAGAAATCTGAAAAGTTAAGGACAAGAAGGAAGCTTGTGGCTAGCTTGTAGGAGTTGTTGTGGTGGTGTTCTTGAAAAGGAGGCTAGCAAAATTGTTGGAATAATTTTGGCTAAGGCTCTAAAGGTAACAATTCTCTCTTGTAGCTAGTTATTGATGTTGCATGTGAAAGAGAAGGAACTTGTTATAGTAAATAATGCTCTTAGATTCATTGCATGTAAGAAAAATGGTTTGGATGTGAAAGAATTGGTTAAGAAGATTATGTGAGCATGTTGTAGCCTAAAAACTACCTTAGACTTGTTAAGTTAGTTGTTTTACCTTGTGGGGCAGAATTTTACACATCTAAGATTAGGTGTGTAATCCCCTTTGAAATGTTGGATTGTTGGGCCTTAAATGTGGCGTTTGGATATTGAATTCGGCCTTGAAAAAGGTGGCAAAGTATGTAGAAACAAAGGAAATGCTGCCCAAATTTCCTTAGGAATTAGTAACTTGAACTTGGAATATTTTACATTGAAATTAGAGGTTAATAAACGTATTATGGTCATTATAGGTTGACATATTACGTGCGGTATTTTGGACTTAGCAAGTGGATTGACCGAAGAGGTATGTGGAGCTTTCTTATCTCTTGAGCATGAGTAGTTGTAACTATGTAGTACGGAAGACGTACAAGATTTGACATTTTAACTTGTTTTAAGTATATGATACTTGTTTCGTTTTAAAGTATAAGTCTCTTGGATATAGGGAGATGTGTTTGACTAGTGTATAATGGTTATATAACAACTTTATGGGAAGTTGGTTGTATAGCCTTTATGAAAGGTTAATAAGAAAGGTTTACTCTAAGTAAAACAAGTACGGGTAAATGATTTGAAACTGTGAAAGGTGAATTGATTTTTAGGTATTGATTGCCTAAGGTTTTAAAGGAAATGAAGTCACTTGATTTAGAAGTCTATTATATTTCTAAAAGGAAATGTGACTTGTCTTGAAAAGAAATCGTAACTTGATACTATGGTGAT
Organism: Przewalskia tangutica; assembly: GCA_029844215.1. Classification (NCBI taxonomy): domain Eukaryota; kingdom Viridiplantae; phylum Streptophyta; class Magnoliopsida; order Solanales; family Solanaceae; genus Przewalskia; species Przewalskia tangutica. The sequence goes on along the minus strand of CM056727.1, from coordinate 46,093,743 downwards.
TAGTATCTTGGAATTTTTTTTATATAAAAAGAGTTATTTCTTAAAAGGTTAGAAGTACGTGGTACTTGGGTTGAATTCCCGGATTTTCTCTTAAAAGACATGTTAGTGCCTTAGGTATACTAAAATGAGAGGATATATTAATAATGTTAATAAGAAGTTAGGGGATTTCTTAACTTGATTATGTTATGATAAGCCGGTAGCGCTTATGTTATGTTATGTTATGATAAGCCGGTAGCGCTTATGTTATACATGATAGCCGGTTGTGCTAGGTGGTATGTTCTTTCGGGGTAGACCCCGGGTTATTCTTGTTAATTCCTGTTGGCATACTGACACGATGGATGGTCCACGGATATGCGTATTCTTGTTATTTTCTTTGGACATACTGACACGATGGATGGTCCACGGGTATGCGTCCATTAGGATGGTTTACTACTTATTTCATGGATTTGCTACCCATGATGCGAGTGCGGCGATTGTACTCATGCGGGTCCACAGGATCCATGCGGGTGAAATAGTCCCATGCGGGTGAAATAGTCCCATGCGAGACGGATGACCTTATGCGGGTCCACAGGACCCATGCGGGTGAAATAGTCCAGGAGTAGGATTGCTTAATGATACTACGGGCGAGAGACCCTGTTTTGATCATGAGCCTCCTATTTTTATGCAGTAAAGTTTATACGTGTTACTCTCATTGTTAGTAAGACACAGTGCAATGTAAATTGATTTTTGTATATGACTCCAGCTTGTTTTAGACTTATGATATTATTACAGTATTTTTCAGTTTCACATACTTGGTACCTGTTGTACTGACCTCCTTCGGGGGGCTGCGTTCATGCCGCAGGTTGAGGTACATAACTTGCTGATCCGCGCTCTTAGGATCACTGTTCAGTTCTGGGAAAGCTCCATTTCTCCGGAGGCTTTGTATTTTGGTATGGTTCTCCCCGGTGTTGTAGATATTTGTACATTCAGGGGCATGACGGGGCCCCCCGTCATAGTGTTTACTCATTTCTTAGAGGTCTGTAGTCCTGTTATAGTTTGGGTTGTTAAGGATGTAACTGTTCAGCTTGTTATATTAGAGGTAGCCATTTTGGGTTAGCCTGTTTGTTTTTCATATGGGTTCTTGTTGTGAGTTTATTTCCGATGGTTTTCTCTCATGTTGTATCACAAGGGTGCCCGGGGTTAGGCACCGATCACGGATCCGAGGTCGGGTCGTGACAGATCAATTGCATGTTAGAAACCCTTTTGGAAATTGAGCGAAATTCTAGGGTTAGAATTGGGGCTTTTTGCTAATTCTTGAAATTGAGGATCCAATCGGGCTTAGTTATTAAATTAACTTGAGACTATGATTAGTTAGCATGTTATTGGGCTAATTGGATAATAAAGTTCATATTTTATTATTCTGGGCCCGGGGTTCTTTTATAGTTCGAATTGGGAATTCTAGTCTTGTTTATCAATATGGTATCGTTAGACCTATAATCTCCTATAATTAGTATAATTCATTAGAGTAGGCTCGTGAGGTGATGCGTGATTCTTCGACTTCGAATCAAGCAAGTTGAGACTCTAGATTCTAGTATAGCGTTATGTGTTGGTATACTGTTAATGAATTAATAAAATTAATGGGATATTGGGAGTCTCGTACAAGTGAGGTGACGAGCAAAAGTACGAACACCGGTGAACGTAATTGAGTAATTAATGGGCTAGTATGATATAATTGAAGGAGATATGCATTTAGCCTTCAGGTCGTGAGCGCGGTGCATAAATTCGCTTAGGTTTGGTATGAATGCTGATTACTTGGGCTCGTAGCCATGTTTGATATTTCTATCCTTTATTTAACTTGTCATGCATTCATCACTCTACATCTCGTCTAAATACTTGAAAAAGAACTGATAATAATGATTGTATTGATTATATTGTTGCATAGTGTACTCATATACATATCATTCATACATATTATATTAGCATTTGAATTATTGAGATACTGTGAAAGGGGCTTGAAAAGTCGGTTATTGGATATGGTACATGATACGAGAGTGATGACTAATGATGACACTTCAGCCACAGAGCTGCTATCCGATGGGATCGAATTGGTAAATGGACCTCATGAGTCCTTTATGAGTCACGTGACAGCTACTGCAGCAACATATGTATACAGGTACATATGGCCATTGCATACATACATATCATCCGCATTACATTCATTCATATATTTAATATGTATCTGATGTTGTGTGTACCCGGGTTGATTTCTGGTAGACTATATGATCTTATGACTTGATAAAGAAAATATTGATATTAGAGACTTATAACTGTTGTGAGGTCGAGTTCTGAGACTTGATGGGACTAGACGCGCTGAATGAGGTTTAGGCTGATTTAGTAACACTGTTGGAACCGTGGTAAGACTTGTGAACTTGGTTGACACTTAAACTTGTTGAACTATAGAAACTATTGATAGGTTCGGTTAACTGAACTCTTTTATACTTGACTGACTAATTAGTAGAGAGGTATCGGAAAGTACCAGCCCTCGCCACCGCTATAGCTAGGGTCGGTCGACGATGCTGTTGAGTATATGTATTTCCCGTACTCACTCTACACTTGTTGCACTCTATGTGCAGGTATTGAGCCGGACGATTGAGGCGCAGCTTGAGCATATCATATTTGGAGACTGTTCGTGGATTCCAGGGTGAGTCGTCGCTGATGCATTCCCGACACTGAAACTCCTTATCTTTATCATTTTGTCATTGTTACTTTCAGACATCATTATGTATTTTATTATTCAGACCTCTACTCCATTCTGTACTTGTGACTATCAAATTTTGGGATATTTCTTTCAAGCTATGTATTAAGTTTCTAAGATTTGTTAATACTTATGTTATTCCTTTATTTTCCGAATTTACTTATATTTTATCTTGTTGAATGATTTGGGGTTCATCTACTGATTAAGTTAAGTGCCCTCACAGCACAATGAGATTTTGGTGTCGTGACACCTGCATACTTTTCTATGTCATCCCCATACAAAACAACTACCTGTTCTTCCAGTATTTCATAGCATGATTAGTTATTAACAATCTCTGTAAAACAAATGAGTATAACATGATGAAACAGAGTCAAAACATTCATACTATTTCAGATGGATCTTGAAGAGACAAAATGAGATCACATTCCCAAGTCCATAAGCAAGCAGATGAAACATGAGGTAAAACAAGATTGTTCTTTCCATTAATTAAACTGATTAAATTTTTTTAATGTCAAATGGTAGAAATAAAAATTCTACCTAGTATTCGCATAGGATCCTCTTCTTCAATTTTACTTCTACCTGTAAGTTGTATTTTCGTTTGCTTTATTATCTTGATATTCTGTTATCGTTCTTTTTCTATTTCTATCATGCTTTGATTACTCTTCTTTTGAGCCGATGATCTATCCTAAACAACCCCCTACCCTATAAAAGTAGAGATAAGATTTGTGTATATCATAATTCCTACCCTCCCCGACCCTTACTGTACTTGTGGGATCACAAGTATGATGTTGGTATAAGTTGATATTCAATCTAACAAATTCCTTTACTAATGTATTTATAATGGACAAAGTTATTTAATTGCTAATAATATTAAGTTCAATATCACAATTGATCACGTCTACTATCAAAGGATGTGGTGCATCAGATGAGGTTGTTCTTCACTTAACCAGAGGTCTCGAGTTCGAGCTCTGTGTATAATTTTTTTTTGGTAGGGAGTGCTTTCCCTTAAATGAGGCCCTACACGGCGCGAATCCGAATATAATCGGGCTTCAATATGATTACCAAATACCGGGTGAGAAATCAAAAAAGAATTTGATCACGTCTAACTAGACCAACTAAGCCTAATTGTCATTTGCCAATAGACGTAGTTGCTAGATAGCACATTCTTTACCAAGCAAAATGCATCTTTTTATGGGTGTCAGTGCTTCATTTTCCTCTTTAGATTAATCTATTATCTGCGTTGATGCTCAAACTCGTACCTAAAACATATCCAATTGCTTTTAATTATTACCTACAAAACCACTTCAACTGTAATATTGCAAACAACATATTAGTCCCACCGTTATAAGGACTCCTTAGCCGCCCTAAGATCTTCCAAATATAAGCACACGATTTTCCTTAATTGAATCCGATTTCAATTCTACTTCATTATTTAACAAGATGACCCTCTGGGCCCTGTTGTATTCTGACATTTGCGAACAAAAATATAATACATCGTTTGGTGGCGTTTTAATGGATCAATCAGACTATTTCTAAAAATAGTACACTCCAACTGTCATTTTTGAGACCCATCTAGTAGACGGGTCTCCCATGGGCAGTACTAAAAATAAAAAAAAATAAAAAATACAGTATATTATATATTATACTCTAATACCGTCTATTATATATTAATACAGTCCAGTCCATTATAATACAATACAGTACATGCAAAATTATACAGTTCAGTGCGACGTACCAAACGTGGCCTCTGTGTGATTACCAATTATATATTATGCCTTATTTATGCACATTTGTTTTTTTTTTTCAATTTACATTGCTCATGTGTCCATCCATATCACATGTACCCAGAGTCGACCCTTTTTTTACTGGGAGGACACTTCTTTAAGCACTTGATTATTGCCACAATCAGCCCACTTACCATACAAGCCCAATTAGATTTAAGAACGAATCACATTTGGACCAGCACATAAGCAGTTACAATACAAGCCCACATTTTATTTGTTGATCATCAAAACACTTCTAGTTTTAACATGAATAATTAACTAAATTAGCAGACCATAATTATGCAATTAATAAAATTTGCTGGTTGATGTTAACTTAAGAAGCTGGAATAATGGATGTTTCCTTGTCACATATCATAATTTAGCTGGCAAATTAGGTCCTAAAGGTGCCAATTGAAGGAGTTAGTAAATGATTGAGAAGTATTCTTAGAGTTGCTGTTTGCATGTCATTTTACCATTTATTAGAGAGAATCTGCTATCCAAAAATAAATTGTAGCATTTTTGTATTGGGAAGTGTCTTTTTTCCAAAAGGTGGATCTCCCACCCCAGGAGCCCCCACATCCCGGTCCGACAGGATTGTGAAAGAGTTAATCATGATAATTCAACTGATTTCAAAGGTTAGACCACTACCACGCTGCGTACAAGGGCCCTCCTTTATTTCAAGAAGTAACCCCCACTCTGCCGTTGACGGGATTCGATCTTGGCCATTTTTCCAATTATCCCCCTTGAGAACCAGTTGAGCTGCCCATGCAGACTATTGGGAAGTGTCTTCAGTTACGTCATCATCTTAAAAGAGAAAAAGAGCTTTAAGAGTGGGATGACCAGTTTTTGAGCCGATATTAAAAGTTTAGCTGCCATTTAAAATATAATTGGATAATAATTATTTTTAATGCGGAAATAAATAGAGAAAAATATCCCTAATTAAACATTTACAAGTGAAACTTCATCCCACTATGTTGGAGTATGTTGAGTTCTAAAAGTCTCTTTATGTAAAACTCCAAACACATAGTAATGGAATTTCAAACTTTTTTATGTTGGAGTTTCAAACATTTTTATGTTGGAGTTTCAAACATTTTTATGTGAAAATCCAACACACTGATGAACATTTTGTTAGTGTCAATCTAGTATCATCAATGAATAAGCACAATAACATAATAACAATTCAATATAACTTGAAATCAACAACAATGAATTCAGCAACTTGAAAACACATATTAACATGATGTCGATAGAGGTCTGCAATGCAGTGTCTAAGACAAAAATTCGTACCCACTTGTGTTGTAGTTCTTCAGACGTTTTTCTAGAGGATACACCTATCTAAGTGAGAGTTCTAGCACAAGAATTTCACCTCTGACGAATTTACTATATGTGTTCTTCAGAAATTTGTTTTCAGGAGGAAGAACAAGAAGATGACCAACAATCTTAAATCATTAATTGTGTTTAATGATTGGTTGTTTGTGTTGTATTGTATCTTCTCTCAAGTGATCAACATGCTTTATATAACATTAATTTCGACCATATGCAGCTCTTCACCCAAAGGTTGTGACTTTATGTGAATAGACACAACTTTTGAAATTTTCCAGATTTTACCGTTGGATTAGCGCCGCGGCTCGTTCCCCCGGCGCCGCAGCTCTAATTCATTCTGCCAATTCCAGAGAGCTACTGTAAAACCTGCGCCGCGGCCCTTCCACCAGGCCCTGCGGCGCTCATCACGGTAATTTCCTTTGGTTACTGGACGAGAGACGCCGCAACCCTAGTCCCTGGCGCCGTGATGCTTCGACAAAATTTTCGAGGCCTTATTTGATCACTTATTTCTTCTTAATCCATACAAGTTCCAACAATACCTCATATTGTCTATTCAAACATCAACAATGCCCCACATTTGGATAGAAAATAAGGAACTTTTCTTCATTTCTGAACAACGCGATATGACATGCATCAGAAAAGGTGTCTTTTGGACTTGAACCGTTCGTAGTGAATACTTATCGGATCTACTTTGTGAAATAGTGGACGCATTCCTTGAATTATTTACGTTTTGTAGTAAACCAAGACAACAAGTATCACACATATCATATCAACATATTTCAATTCTTACGGTTGTGTTCATTTCAGTCGTGAACAACTCTTTCTTTGTGAGATTTTCTAGAGAATGTAGCCATATCGGTTCTCCCAGATGCGACCCCACATTAATCTCATATATGTAATACCAAACAAAAATAGTCTGTACTATGCCACCATAAAGGCTTTTGAGTATTATTAAGAATAATATCCATCTCTTAATCATCAACGAATTAACACTTAGTACACCATAAGAATGAGCATATGTGTGTTTTATGCTCCTTGAGTCTTCCCCAACTATTTTTCCTATTGAACCTAAACCATGAGATATCCAATTATGATAGGTTAGGTTTCCGCCACTTAACGACTCATTGTATTGGCTTTAAGCACATTCTCTCGATGTAAATACAACTTGCTCTCTGTTAAAGCCTTTTGTCAAAGGATCCGCTATATTGTCCTTTGATTTTACATAATCAATGAATATAATTCCATTCTTCAGCAAGCTTCGTATTGTATTATGACATCGCCTTATATGTCTTGACTTGTCATTGTATATTTGATTATTTGTGTTATACCCCGTAGTTCTGGCCATACGTGTGAGAGCGTACGAAAGGGATTAAGACTTAAATTTTAGAAGGATAGGTTGGCGGATTGTTTCGGACGGGTTTTTGGTCAACTTTGAGGCGGGTTATGACCCGTTACATTGAGAGTTCCTAGGTGTTTCAAAGGCCTAGTGCGTAGTTCGTTGAGTCTAGTTTCCAACGCAACCAACCGTTCGACGATAGGACATCGGAGTAGAAAGTTATGGGAGTTACAAGTTCAGTGCGCAGTCGGACAGAAAAGTGTTTTGGTCAGGAGCCACAGGACCGCGGCGCCGGATGCAGGGCCGCGGCGCCAGATGATCTGAGTGGTTGCTGAAGTTGCATCGCCGCCGAAGCGTGGCGCGGCGAAGTTCGATAGTGGGCGAGGTTTCATTGTCGCGCGCCGTGCGCAGGCGCGGCAGGCGGTTCTGCGAAGTTAGTGGAAAAATCTGAACTGCTTTGTTTTAAAAAGGCCATGGGAGGGTGACAAGTGCCCCACATCTGATTTTTGCATGCACTATTTATTGACCAAGTCTTGAAGACTTGGTCATTCTTCAAACTCTTCTCTCTCTCTAAATTAGAAGCTCTTCCTTCTCTCTAGGAATTCAAGAGGAAATCAAGGATTGAGAAAAATCTGAAAAGTGTGGCAAGAAGGAAACTTATGTGCAAGCTTGTGGGAGTTATTATGGTGGTGTTTGTGGAAAGGAGGCTAGCAAATTTGTTGGATTAATTTGGCTAAAGCTCTAAGGTAACAATTCTTCTCTTGTAGCTAGTTTTTGGTGTTGCATGTGAAGAAGAAAGAACTTGTAGTTGAAAATATTGCTCTTAGATAAATTGCATGTAAGAAATATGGTTTGGATATGAAAGAATTGGATAAGAAGGTTATGTAAGTATGTTGTAGCCAAAATACTACCTTAAACTTGTTAAGTTAGTTGTTGTACATTGTGGGGCAGAATTTTACACATCCAAGTTTAGGTGTGTAATCCCCTTTGAAATGTTTGGATTGTTGGGCCTTAAAAGTGGCGTTTGGATGTTAAATTCGGCCTTGAAAGAGGTGGCAAAGTATGTAGAAACAAAGGAAATGCTGCCCGATTTTCCATAGAATTTAGTGACTTTGCACTTGGAATATTCTACGTTGAAACTAGAGGTTAATAAACGTATTATGGTCATTATAGGTTGACGTATTACGTGCGGTATTTTGGACTTAGCAAGTGGATTGACCGAAGAGGTATGTGGAACTTTCCTATCTCTTGAGCATGAATTGTTTTACCTATGTAGTACGATAGACGTACAAGGTTTTGATATCCCTTACTTGTTTTAAGGATGGCCAAGTTTTGTGAGTAAGGGGGGATTAACTCATTTCTTTAAAAAGTATTAAGGATGTCTTGAGTTTTCAAAGTTAAGGGACTTGATGTGTTCAAGTATATGATTCTTGTTTCTTTTTAAACGCGTAAGTGCCTTGGGTTTAGGAAAATGTATTTGACTAAGGTATAACGTTAATATAATGACTTTATGGGAAGTTGATTATATTAGCTTTATGGAAAGTTAATAAAGGAAGATTTACTCTAAGTAAAATGAGTACGGATAAATGATTTGAAGTTGTGAAATGCAAATTGATTTTTAAGGCATTAATTGCCTAAGGTTTTAAAAGAGTAGAAGTACATAGTATAGTACTTTGGGTTAAATTTCCGGATTTCATAAAGACATGTTAGTGCCTAAGTAAACTAAAATGAGAATGTGTGTGAACAAGATTAATAAGAAGTTAAGGGGTTTCTTAACTTGCTTGTATTATGTATGATAGCCGGTTTGTGCTAATGATATATTATTATTTATTACGGGGTCATTCCCCGGGTTGTGGCATTTGCATATTCCGTGGATTTGCTACCCACGATGCGAGGAATACCTCATGCGAGTCCGTAGGGCTCATGCGGGTGAAATAGTCCCATGCGGGGGAGTACAACCTATGCGAGGAATGCCTCATGCGGGTCCACATGACCCATGCGGGTGAAATAGTCCCAGGAGTAGGAGTGCTTAATGATACTGCGGGGCGGATGACCTTGCTTTGATCATGAGCTTCCTATTTTCATGCAGTATATTATATGTTTGATGTTCTCATTGTTAGTAAGACACAGTGTTATGTAAACTGACTTTCATACATGTCTCCAGATATTTTAGACTTATGAGGTAATTTCAGTATTTTCCAGTTTCGCATACTTAGTACATATTGTATCGACCCTTCCTCGGCCGCGTTCATCTGCAGTAGGGTAAGCAGGTGGTGGATCCTCATTCTTAGGATCACTGTTCTGGTGTCAGAAGCTCCATTCCTCTCCGGAGGCTTGTTTTGTTGGTACGGCTTTTCTCTGATGCTGTAGGTATTTTGTACATTCAGGGGTATGGCGGGGCCCTGTCCCGCCACAATTGTTATTCTTAGAGGTCTGTAGTCACATTTGTGGTTTGGGCTGTAAAAACAAGTTGTACTTTTGATTAAGTATATTTGTATGGAAGGCAGCCTTATCGACTGACCAGTGATGTTTACTTTATACAGGTTATGTGTTATGTATGTTCCGCTGCTATTCTCTGTTGTATACCTGACGGGGTGCCCCGGTAGGGCACCAGTCGCGGCCCCGGGGTCGGGTCGTGAAAAAAGTGGTATCAGAGCAGTTAGTCCTCGGAAAGTGTCTACAGACCGTGTCTAGTAGAGTCTTGATTATCGGTGTGTTGTGCACCACATCTATAATCAGGAGGCTGCAGGATATTTAGGATTGGTTTCCATTCTTTCACTCTAAGATCGTGCAATAGAGCTGTGTTATAGGAGGTTGAAATCCCTCTGATGTTTTCCTTTATGTATCAGTTATGCCTCCACGCAAGGCAACCGCGGCCCAGAAGGGCAAGGCAACTGAGGGAGCTTCTAGTAGGACGCGGAGGTCACGAGCCTGCACCAGTCCTTACGAAGATGATGTTTGGCGGCGAGTTCCACGACGTCGCCCGGCCTCAGCGAGTTGAAGGCGGCAACGGCATCGAGACGCGGTGCACGAACCTCGATCCCACAACCGTGGCTGAATATAGAGCTTACGGGGAGCAGATCCGGTTATTGACCAGCATAGTGGCGGCGTGGCGAGCGAAGCGGCGGCCAACCAGAGCCGGCGATTTACGGATTCGGGATTTCCTGGGTTGTCATCCACCCGAGTTCTATGGATCGAGATCCGAGGAGGATCCTCAGGAGTTTGTTCGGCGATTCTGATGGACTATCACGATTGCTTAGGGCCTCGGAGGCTGAGTCCGTCATGCTAGCCTCTTACCGGTTACGCGACATTGCGTTGAACTGGTTTGAGTCATGGGAGTTGTCGAGAGGTGAGGATGCTCTTCCAGCTGTTTGGGAGAAGTTCACAGAGGCTTTCCTGGATCACTTCTTGCCTCCTGAGATGAGGAGAGCCCGCGTTGATAGATTCTTGACCTTGAGGCGAGCAGGAGGACTATCGAGAGTCTGACACAGGTTTGACTCCTTAGCCGTGCTTTGCGCACACCATTGTAGGCGACATGGCGAGCGGGGTTCATAGATATGTGATGAGGCTAGGCGTCACATGATTCTGCTCAGGGTGGCTCTTCACCCGAGGATGGATATTGCCGAGATGCAGCGTATGCGCGAGGATAGAGGGCGAGAGAGGAGGATCAACTAGACTTAGGCCGGCCAAGAGGCGGGGCAGCGGTCTTAGGCGGTTTTAGGCGGAGAGCCTCGCAGCGAACTAGGTCTACTTTTCGGCCAAACGCAGTGCTCCTTCTCGATTTTTGGCGGGAGGTCCGATCGGTCGGTCACTCGTGAAGCGGTCGTGCTCCAGACTTGAGGTTTCAGGAAGCGAGGCCGCTAATCGAGACCACCCCCATCTCGGTGTGCTCGATGCGGTAGGTCTCACCCAGGCGAGTGTCGTGTTCCTTCAGGAGTTTGTTACTCTTGCGGCCAGCAGGGCCATTTGAAGAGAGATTGTCCGATCAGAGGTGGCGGGAGTGTGATGGTTCAGCCGACAGAGTCAGTTGCTGGATCTTCATCTTCGACGGTTTTGCGCCCTGGAGAGCAGGGTGTTCACGGGCTAGCAGGCCGCAGCAGAGGTCGTGGTGGGGGTCCCAGTTCCAGCGGTCCTCAGAACCGCATCTATGCTATGTCGGTGTCGAGACCGAGGCGTCGCGGATGTCGTCACAGGTACATTATTAGTTTCATGCTGTGATGTATATGCTTTGATAGATCCAGGTTCTACCTTGTCCTATATATCTCCTCATATTGCTGGTAGAATAGGGATAGAGACCGAGTCCATTAAACCTTTTGAGGTGGCTACGCCAGTAGGTAATTCGGTGGTAGCCGAGCGGGTATATAAGGCTTGTCGATGACTATTACGGTCGTCGGACTCTGCCGACTTGATAGAGTTGGATATGACGGACTTTGATGTGATTATGGGTATGGATTGACTAGCGTTTTGCTATGCCAATGTGGTATGAGAGAGATTGATGCGGTTCGGTTTCTGGTGAGCCGGTTATCGAGTGGAAGGAATCTTTGCGTCGTAGGGTAGGTTTATTTCTTACCTCAGGCTAGGAAGATGGTGCGGAAGGGTATATCTACCATATGGTTCGGGTATTCGAGCATCGAGGTGAGATACCGACCTTGATCGATTCGGCCGTTAGAGAGTTTCCAGACGTATTCCCAGACGAGCTTCCGGGTATCCCTCCTGAGAGGGAGATTGAGTTTTGCATTGATATGTCGCCAGACACTCGACCGATATCTATTCCGCCATACAGGATGGCACCTGCTGAGTTGAGGGAATTGAAAGACCAACTGAAAGATTTCTTTGGAAAAGGCTTTATCGTGCCAAGTGTTTCTCCTGAGCGCCAGTGTTATTTGTAAAGAAGAAGGATGGGACGCTGCGTATGTGTATTGATTACAGGCAGCTGAACAAGGTAACTATCAAGAACAGATATCCCCTCCCCAGGATTGATGATTTGTTTGACCAGTTGCAGGGTGCAAGGTGTTTCTCCAAGATAGACCTGCGGTCTGGTTATCATCAGGTGCGAGTTAGAGAGGCAGATATCCCAAAGACGGCATTCAGGACCCGGTATGGGCACTATGAGTTCAGGGTGATGTCTTTCGGGTTGACCAACGCCCCATCAGTATTCATGGATTTAATGAACCGGGTGTTCAAGCCATTTTTGGATATGTTCGTTATAGTATTCATTGATGATATCCTGGTTTATTCGTGCACAAAGCAGGAACATGCGGATCACTTGAGGACGGTATTGGGAGTCCTCCGGGACCGGCAGTTGTATGCCAAGTTCTCGAAATGCGAGTTTTGGTTGGCTTCAGTGGCTTTCTTAGGGCATGTTATCGGGGCCGATGGTATTCGGGTAGATACAACAAAGATTGAGGCAGTCAAGACTTGGCCTAGACCCACTACACCGACGGAGGTGCGCAGCTTTTTGGGCCTTGCAGGTTATTATCGGAGATTTGTGGAGAAGTTTGCTTCCATCTCAGCACCTTTGACTAGGCTGACTCAGAAAGAAGCTATGTTCCGGTGGACGGATGCTTGTGAGGAGAGTTTCCAGTTACTGAAGGAGAAATTGACGACCGCCCCAGTCCTTACTCTTCCAGAGGGTTTAGACGGATATGTGGTTTATTGTGATGCATCGGGTGTCGGGCTTGGGTGCGTGCTGATGCAGCACGACAAAGTTATAGCTTACGCATCTCGACAGCTCAGGAAGCATGAGAAGAACTATCCCACACATGACTTGGAGTTGGCAGCAGTGATTCATGCCTTGAAGATCTGGAGACATTATTTGTATGGAGTTCATGTGGATATTTACACAGACCACAAGAGCCTCCAGTATATCTTCAGCCAGAGGGAGCTGAACTTACGGCAGAGACGGTGGTTGGAGCTACTTAAGGATTACGATGTCGATATTCTACACCACCCAGGAAAGGCCAATGTAGTTGCAGATGCCCCAGTCGCGGTCGATGGGTAGTGCATGCGATGTCTGACGAGAGAAGGGATATGGTCCGAGAGTTACATCAGCTAGCGAGCCTTGGGGTTCGTGTGTTAGATTCTGATAGTAATGGAGTTCGGGTTCGAGAGGTTGCCGAGTCTTCCATCGTCGAGGATGTGAAGAGGCGACAGTATGAGGATCCGATTATGGTACGGTATCGCGATGCAGCTCTTCAGAAGGAGAAGAGTCTATTTGAGGTAGCGCCTGATGGAGTGCTAAGATTTGAGGGCCGGTTGTGTGTTCCCGATGTAGCAGACTTCGTCGGCCAGATTTCGGGAGGCACACAGTGCTCGTTATTCTATTCATCCGGGGTCGACTAAAATGTACCATGACCTCAGATGTGTGTATTGGTGGGATGGCCTGAAGAGGGACGTGGCAGGTTTTGTTGCCGATGCGAATTGTCGGCCGAGTCAGGTTGAGCACGTAAGCACGGTGGTCATTGCAGGCTATTGATATTCCGACTTGGAAGTGGGAGGTGGTAAATATGGATTTTACTACAGGGTTACCTCACACTCAGAGGAAGCATGATTCCATTTGGGTTATTGTCGACAGGCTGACAAAATCAGCCCATTTTCTTCCAGTCAGGACGACTTTTTCTAGAGGATTATGCTAGATCAGATATCGGAGAGATTGTGAGGCGCGCGGAGTTCCTATATCAATTATTTCGCATGAGGAGCCCAGTTCACGGCTAGCTTTGGAGGTCTTTCGGAAGGGATTAGGGGCGGTGAGTCTCAGATCGCGTTTCATCCTCGGGCCAGCCGACGGGCGAGCGCACTATCCGCACAACGAGGATATGATGCGGGCTTGTGTTATTGATTTCAGGGGTAGCTGGGAGGATCATTTACCTCTTGTGGAGTTTGCTTATAACAATAGCTACCATTCTAGTATTCAGATGACGCCTTATGAGGCCTTATACGGGAGGAAGTGCAGGTCACCGATAGGTTGGTTTGAGTTGGGAGAAGTTCAGTTAGTCGGGACAGACTTGATTCAGCAGGCAGTGGATAAGGTGAAGCTTATCCAGGAGCGATTATTGTCAGCTCAGAGTCGACAGAAGTCGTATGCGGATCATCGGCGTCGACACTTAGAGTTTGAGGTAGATGATTGGGTCTTCCTGAAGGTATCACCCATTAAGGGCGTGATGAGATTTGGAAAGAAAGGGAAACTTAGCCCAATGTACATTGGGCCTTATCAGATTATCCGTAGGGTAGGCAAGGTTGCCTATGAGTTGGATCTGCCGTCCGATCTGGAGGCAGTACATCCAGTTTTTCACGTATCTATGTTGCAGAAATGTATTGGAGATCCATCTAGAGTGCACCCGATTTGTGATGTCCAGGTGACAGAGGAGTTATCGTATTAGGAGAGTCCCATAGCGATACTCGATCGTTAGGTTAGGCGACTTCGGACAAAGGATGTGGCTTCCGTCATGGTCTTATGGCGAAACGAGAACAGGGAAGAAATGACGTGGGAAGCAGAGGAGGACATGATGAAGAAGTATCCTCACTTGTTCCCTACACCTCCAGGTAACCCACTTTCCTGCTTATTAGTTTAATTTGGCAATTATGCTTAAGTATGTTGTGGCATGTGGAGCGTCTTTAATTGCAAAAAGAATAATTAAGGGGGGGCCTATGTCGATATCGTGATTTGAGTAAGCCTAGAAGGAACATTCGGGACGAATGTTTCTAAGGGGGGGAGAATGTTATACCCCGTAGTTCTGGCCATACATGTGAGAGCGTACGAAAGGGATTAAGACTTAAATTTTAGAAGGATAGGTTGACGGATTGTTTCGGACGGGTTTTTGGTCAACTTTGAGGCGGGTTATGACCCGTTACATTGAGAGTTCCTAGGTGTTTCAAAGGCCTAGTGCGTAGTTCGTTGAGTCTAGTTTCCAACGCAACCAACCGTTCGACGATAGAATATCGGAGTAGAAAGTTATGGGAGTTACAAGTTCAGTGCGCAGTCGGACAGAAAAGTGTTTTGGTCAGGAGCCACAGGGCCGCGGCGCCGGATGCAGGGCCGCGGCGCCAGATGATCTGAGTGGTTGCTGAAGTTGCAGCGCCGCGGCGCCGGAAAGCAGGGCCGCGGCGCCAAAAGTTCTGATAGTGGGCAGAGGTTTGTGCCGCGGCCGGTGCAGGTCGCGCGGCCGGCGGGTTCTGCGAAGTTGAGTGGAAAAATCTGAACTGTTTTGTTTTAAAAAAGGCCATGGGAGGGTGACAAGTGTCCCCCCCCCCCCATCTGATTTTTGCATGCACTATTTATTGACCAAGTCTTGAAGGATATTTTGTTCACAATATCCTTCTAACACATGAGGATATCCTTCTAACACATGAGGATATTTTGTATAATGCAATTCTTAGTTCATTGTATGCTTTAGATATTGAAGTGCTCTTATTAGTGCAAACCAATAATCCTTTTCTGGATTGTGTGAGTATCGACTTAGTCGACTCACTGTATATGCTTAGTCCGGTCTTGTACAATTCATTATGTACATCAAGCTTCCAAGAACTTGTGTATACTCCAATTGAGACACACTTTCACCTTCATTCTTCTTAAAGTGACAAGACGGGTCAAATGGTGTAACAACCGGTCGATCATCATAGTGTCCAAACTTTCTAAGGACTTTTTCAACATAATGGGATTGTGTTAAGATGTAACCATCAGAATTCTTTTGAATTCTAATACCAATAATGACATCCGCTATTCTCATATCTATCATATCGAAAGCGATATGCAACATCTTCTTAGTTTGGGTAATTACATCTTTATCCGTTCCCATAATTAGCATATCATCAACATATAAGCATATAATGACACATGCATTCTTACATTTTTTGATGTAGACACATTTATCACATTCATTTGTTTGAAAACCATTTGATAATAATGTATTATCAAACTTTTCATGTCATTGCTTTGGATCTTGTTTAAGTCCGTATAAAGACTTAATCAATTTACAAACCTTCTTTTCCTGACCTTTCATAACAAACCCTTTGAGTTGTTCCATCTAAATTTCTTCATCTAATTCACCATTCAAGAATGCGGTTTTCACATCCATTTGGTGTATTTCCAAATTGTGAATCGCCGCTATAGCAATTAGCATCCTTATAGACGTAATTCTAGTTACTGGTGAGTAGGTATCAAAGAAAATCTACACTTTCTTTTTGTTGAAACCCTTTGACTACTATACGAGCTTTGTATTTTTCTATAGTACCATCAGACCTTAGTTTCCGTTTGAAAATCTATTTATGGTATATTGATTTTTTGTCCCGGAGGGAGATCAACCAATATCCATGTATTATTTTGCACAATGAATTCTACCTCACTTTGGATAGCCTCCTTCCAATAAGGTGATTCGAATGATTCCATAACAACCTTATATGTTTGAGGTTCTCCTTCAACGGAAAAGGTCATGAAATCTGGTCCATAATCTTTGGTAGTTTTCACACATTTACTTCTCCTTGGTTCAGATTTTTCTTCTTGAACAGATGAAGTAAGATTATCATCACTTTGTGTGTTTTGGTTTGACTCATCTTGAGGCAATGTCCTCTTATTATGATTAAGACCACTCTTATCCTTATCTTTGTAAGGAAAACTATCCTCAAAAAATTTTGCTTCAGCAGATTCCATTAGTGTGTTCTTTTGAATACCTTCAACATCGGAATGATACACCAAAAACTTATATGCTACACTATTGTTGACATGACCAATATATATGCAATCCACCATTTTGGTCCAAGTTTAGTTCTCTTTGACAAGGAAACTTGAACTTTCGCTAGGCAACCCCACACTTTCATCCTTTTGAAAGTAGGCAATCTTCCTTTCCATAACTCATATGGAAATTGATCATTTTTCTTTTGAGGAATTTTGTTGAATATCATATTTGCAGTAATTAACGCATCATCCCATAGACTAAGGGGTGCCCCCGAACTAATCAACATTAAATTTATCATATTCTTCCATGTTCTATTCTTACGTTCGGCAACTCCATTTTGTTTTGGAGTATATGGTGCAGTGATTTGATGAACTATACCATGAGTAGAACAAAATTCTTTGAACTCATACGATTTATATTCACCACATCTGTCTGACCTTAGATTTTTGATTCGTTTGTCAAGTTAGTTTTCCACTTCTGCTTTGTATGTTTTAAACATGTTTAAAGCCTCATCTTTGGTATGTATTAAGTATACATAACAAAATTTACTGCAATCATCTATGAATGATATATAATAATTATTTCCTCCACGAGATGGGATTGCTTGGTAATCACACAAATCACTATGAATTAAACCAAGCACTTCATTTGATTTCACAATATATTTATGAGGATGACTTGCATATTTTGATTCTATGCAAATTCCACACTTAGTCATTTTGTTCATTGAGTATTTTGGCAACATGCCTAACTTTACCATTCTTTGTAAAGAGCGACAATTAGCATGTCCTAATCTTGAATGCCATAAAGAAGGGTAATCAACCATATACATATAAGCAGTGCTAGTGCCTGCATTTTCATTAATAACGACAATTGCCTGAGTAAGTACAATAAATAGTTTGAAGAGTCTCTCACTGAGGTAACCCTTCCCTACATATACCCCACATTTGGTGAGTACAAATTTGTCAAATTCAAATACAATTTTGAAGCCTTTGTTACTTAGAACATGCCCAGAAATTAAATTCTTACAAATTTCAGGCACGTGCAACACATTAGTGATCACAAGATCATTGCCGAAAGTGAGTTTCAAAGTCACTTTCTCTTTCCCTTCCACCTTTACAGAAGCAGCATTCCCTACGCACAATTGTTCTCCATCCTTGATGGCCTGGTAGGATGAAAATATGTCTTTTTCAGAATATACATGCATTGTAGCACCAGTATCCATCCACCAATCGGTTGAATTTGTAACCAGATTTGCTTGAGCAGCCAAAACCCCAATGAATTAGTTTTTAGTTTCAGCCTGGTTGGATTGGTTGACATTACTCGAACCTCCAACACCACCACCTTGACTCTTGTGAAAACGACAATTTTTTGCTTTGTGCCCAGGTTTGCCACATACCCAACAGAGTCCTAGTTGTGGTTTCTTGAATGCATTGATCCTTTGTGGGGTGAGTGTATTCCTCCCGGTTGAAAAAGATGGCTTGACACCAACAAATTTGCCCTTGCCTTTCTGAAACTTGGCCGTAGTAGCATTGCCTTCAACCATGTTGGCATTAGGCTCCAATGAAACATCATCAGCCCTTTTATTCTTCCGGTTGTCCTCTTCAACACGAATTCAGTTGCTCAAAATTCATTTCCTCGGTTAGATGCTTCAGATAAACTTTAAAATTCTTCCAAGAAGAATGTAATTTCTCAATAATAGCACCAACAAGAAATTTGGGTTAAGGCTCATACTGTCAATCTTAGTTCATGAACAATGACTAGGAGTTCCTCCACTTGCTTGACAACCGCCTTGGCATCACTTTTCTTAAAGTTCATAAACTTTCCGATGATGAACTTCTTGGAACAAACAACTTCAGTTTTGTACTTGTTCTCCAATGATTGCACAACTCCCGTGTTGTTCTGAACGTGGAGTAGATGTCTTAGAGAGAATCATCCAATGCATTGAGAATATAGTTTCTGCAAAGAAACTCCTGACTTTCCTAAGTTTGAATGTCTTTCAGCCTTCTTCGCATCAGTCAGAGCATTATCCCCTTCTCCTTCTGACAAAGCCATAGGATCCTCAACAATCAATATGTTTGTCACGTGAAGAGTTATCTAGTAGAATAACATCTTCTGTTGCCAGCATTTGAAATCAGAGCCCTTTAATTTCTCAGGCTACTCAACATGGTTTTTCACCATTGACGATCCAGATTGATCCATCTTTGCAAATCAGGAAAATAAATCTCTGAATTTTTTTTTGCAAACAATCAGAAAATTGAGTTTTTCTTGAATTTGTTATCTTAGATTGTTAGTATAAATCTAGTATCATCAATGAATAAGCAAAATAACATAATAACAATTCAATATAACTTGAAATCAACAACAATGAATTCAACAAATTGAAAACACATACTAACTTGATGTCGATAAAGGCCTGCAATGCAGTGTCCTAAGACAAAAATTCATCCCCACTTGCGTTGTAGTTCTTCAGACGTCTGTCTAGAGGATACAACTATCTAAGTGAGAGTTCTAGCACAAGAACTTCATCTCTGATGAATTTACTAAATGTGTTCTTCAGAAATTTATTTTCAGGAGGAAGAAGAAGAAGAAGATGACCAACAATCTTAAATCATTAATTGTGTTTAATGATTGATTGTTTGTGTTGTATTATATCTTGTGTCTTCTCTCAAGTGATCAACATGCTTTATATATCATTGATTTTGACCATATGCAGCTCTTCACTCAAATGTTGTGACTTTATGTAAATAGACACAACTTTTGGAATTTTCTAGATTTTACCGTTGGATTACCGCCGCAACTCGTGCCTCCGGCGCCCCGACCCTAATTCATTCTGCCAATTCCAGAGAGCTACTGGAAATCCTGCGTCGGGGCCCTTCCACCAGGCTTCGCAGCGCTCGTCACAGTAATTTCCCTTTTGTTACTGGACGAGAGGCGTCGCGACCCTAGTAGTCCCTGGCGCCGTGACGCTTCGACAAAATTTACGAGGCCTTATTTTGATCACTTCTTTCTTCTTAATCCATACAAGTTCCAACACATTCAAACTCAAAGACAATTTTTTGAGTTCTCTGGTGTGAAACCACGAACTTCATGGTTCTATCCATAAGTTTTAGTTGTAGAACCACGAATTCAAGGATTCTTTCCTTGAGTCCTCGTGGTAAATCACGAACTATATGACTCTTTCCTTGAGTTCTTAGTGGAAGAACCATAGATTTCTTGACTTTATCCTTGAGCTCTCAGTTATAGATCCACGAACTGAAGGACAAAATCCTTTAGTTCTCAGTTGTAGAATCACCAACTTCATGATTATGTCTTGAGTTATCAGTTGTAGTCTTGTAGAAGCACCAACTCCATCATAGAATCTTTAAATTCTTTTTTTTTTGATGAAAAGGTAAATGTGTATTGAAATCATCAAAATGTACAAGTACGATGGGCATACCCACAGACTCAGTGAGGATATAAATCTAGCGCGTCCCTGCTAGGCAGATCAACACCATATTTAATCACGTCAATAACAAAACTCTAACTAGAACCAAAGGGAGAAACTCACGATCAAGGGAAGAGTACCTATTCGGACATGGGCTGAGCCCACCCTCGTCATGTTATGCTGCTAAAAGATAATCGTCATAGAACCTAAGACCTATAAGACTTAAGTTCTCGCGCTTACCCACAATCCGAGAAGTCACACTTTACAACAAAATAAGAAGAACCCCCGTCAATCCAACACGCCGGGTGGTCAGGAGACTCCAGCTGATTCCACATGTTGGGTATTCTGGAGATTTACACATGACTAACCAACACATACATATCATCCCGTATCCTAGCCCGCGGCCAAAGTAACGAAATTGTCTTGGAATAGGGATACAATGCAAACAAGATTTTGTAGATGCTGGTCTTGATCCTAAATATAGTAGCCTCTCTATCTAGTCTCGACCCGTCAAAAATAATCTTTTTCCTCTCTGCCCAAATGTGGTAGACGGTGGTGGCCAGCTCAACCCGCTTTGATTTAGCTTTCCAACCCGTACCATGCCCCTCTTTCTTAATATATTTCAAAGCGCTATCGATGGTAGTCATAGCCCTCCGGATGCCAAGTCATGTCTTGACCCTGGACCAAAGGTAACTACTGACCGTGCAACTGAAGAATATGTGCGCTATTGACTCATCAGAATGGCCTCAAAGGGAGAACTTTGTATCAATGTCCATATAAGTGACTATATCCTTCGTTCGTAATCTCTTCCTCGCACAAAGCCACAGAATGAAAGACTGTTTTGGAGTGATACAGGAACTCCAAACATCCTTCGCCCAAATCACCGGCTACCCATGTGTCCTAATGTAATCATAGGCATTGTTATTGCTACTATACCATGCCTCCATGGTAGTAGCCGCCCGGTCATGGGACCTTTCACGATCAAGAATGATGTCACGAATAATGAGAAGCCGCTTGATCAAAGTTGAGTTATCCTTATTTGCAACCCACGTTCAAATGTTGTTGTTGTTACTAAGATACTTGTGATTGATCTATTTAATCCAGAGCGTGTCCTTCTTTTGATGGATATTCCAAAGGCATTTAGCAAGCAAAGCAAGGTTCCATGCCTTGAGATCCCTGATTCCGAGGCCACCCTCTGATTTTGGCCTGGTACACTCCTTCCAGGCTACAAGTGGGTGGTTAGAGCGCCATAAGAAGGTCCTACAAAGCTCGTAAACTTTCTTACAAGCCGCAACAGGCACTGGCAGCATAGATAACCAGAAGCATTCCACACCTTGGAGGACAGACTTGATGAGCTCAAGCCTGCCGACATAAGATAAATTAGCGCTCATCCACGAGTCAGTGTACCCGACAATTTTGTTCACAAAAGGGTCATAATGTACCAGTCTCATCCTCTTTGCGGCTAGGGGAATGCCGAGATAGCGGAAAGGCATAGCGCCGGTGTCGAAGCTAGTAATCTGCTTAATATCATCAAGGTCATTTTCCGTAATACCAGTCGTGTACAAGCTGGACTTAAGGGCATTGGAACTGAGACCCGAGCATTTATGAAAATCTCGAAGGCATTCCATGAGGATCTAGACGGAAGTAGTGTCCTCTCTCAACATAAGAAGCAAATCATCGGCGAATGCAAGATGGGTGATCCTTAAACTTTTGCACTTGGGGTGGTAGTGGAAAATCGGTGTCCGAGTGTTCTTGTTGATCATCCTCGAGAGATATTCCAGACAAATGACAAACAAAGTGGGGGAGAGGGGGTCTCCCTGCCTGAGACCTTTTTGACCTTTAAAGTGGCCATGCAGACTCCCATTAATAGAGATGGAGTATGAAGTTGTAGAGACGCACTCCATAATCCAAGCCACCAGTCTTTCCGGGAAATTCAAACCAATCAAAATAGCAGTGAGGAATTCCTAATTCATCGAGTCGAATGCCTTTCGGAGATCAACTTTGAGCATGCATCTACTTGAGACCGTTAAAAGCTCTTGAGCTAGGTGTGTGGTCAGACATACTTCTGCCCTGGACAAAAGTTGCATGTGATAGATCAATGAGAAAGTCCAAAACCGGCACCAACCGTGAGACAATAATCTTGGTGATGCCCTTGTACAAGATGTTGCAACACGAAATAGGTCTGTAGTCGCCCACCATTGAGCAATGGGTAGATTTAGGAATAAGGGTGATGGTAGTGTGATTGATTTGTTTGAGAAGCTTTCCCGAACTGAAGAACTCTTTAACCGCAACATAGAACTCTATGCTGATAATATTCCAAGCTTTCTTGAAGAAACCCGAAGAGTAGCCATTCAGACCAGGAGCTTTGTCTTCCCCGATACTGAATAATGCCTCTTTAATCTCAGCGTCCGTGACATTTCTAATGAGATCATCCCCTTGTTCCGTAGAAAGACAATTTCCCTAGGAAATGACACCAATATCAATAGGTTCACAAGCGTCCCTAGTTCCAAGCAACCCTTTTATAGTAATTGATGAATTCTGTCGCAACTTGGTCCCCGGAGTTCGTAAGAGAACCATCACTCTTGGTAGTGGCCACAATGAAATTCCTTTTGAAGTTGAGCTTGACCATACCATGAAAGAACTTAGTGCACCTATCACTGTGCTTGAGATGCTCGCATTTGGCAAGCTGTTTAAGGAAACTCATTTCTGCGTCAATAAGAACCATGGACTTGTGCCTGAGCTCGATAACCCGTGTGTGTAAGTGGTCAAGGTGCGGGTTGCTCAAAGCCTCTTATTGAGCAATATCAAGATCCTCCTTTGCCCTTTTGACCCGAGAAGAGATATGAGAGAAGTTTTTCTCATTGAGATGCTTTAAGGGTCCTTTAAGGCTAAGTAACTTCCGGCATAACCCGAATTGGGCATTGCTATCAATATTCTTCTCCCAAGCATCCATCACAATCCTTCTAAATTTCTCGTGAGTAGCCCACATGTTGAAGAACTTAAAGGGTCTATTATGCATTCTCGGATAATCCAAAATAGTGATAATGCACGGCGTATGGTCCGAGAAGGGCCCGGACCGACGAAAATGTGAATTGCCATACCAACCAGCTTGTAACCAATGAGCGTTAATGAGGGCCCTGTCGAGCTTGCTCAATACATTGCTACGACTGAACGTGAACTCGCATCCCATCGATGTCAAATCCGTGAGGCTCAAATTCTGGCAACAATCAACAATATCCTTCGTGTCATAGCTGGAGATGGGTGCCATGTTGAAACGCTCATTCTCCTTCATAAACGTGTTGAAATCACCAAGTTCTAGCCACGGCTCAGTCATGGGGGTCCCGTACTCCCTCAACTTCTCCTATAAGCCTCATCTATCAACGGTCGTGTGGAGCCCGTACACGAAGGTGACATGAAGCCTCTTGGAGGAGATAGCACAAGTGACACCACAATGAATGGCTTACGGGTTGATGTCAAGCACTTGTAATAAGACTTTGGCCGGGTTGAATAAAATAAATATCCTCCCCGCCGGATGACGGTCAAAGTTATCCAACACCTCCCAGTTGCGAAATTTTGAAGACCAGAAATGATCAAGCGTCGTGTTGTTGAGCTTTGATTCCAGGATACCAAAAATGTCAATGTTGTTCTCATGCACCACGGAGCAAATCTCCTTTTGCTTGGAGGAGCGGTGCAAGCCCCTTATATTCTAAGAAGCAATGATCGTTTCAATAACGGAGGGGGAATAGTCCCCTTCGTGCTATCTTCATTAGTGTTAATAGAGCTGGTGATACCATAAGGTCCCTTCTTTTTAGTGGGAAGGGTCGTCATTCTGCTCAAGGGTATGGGTAAGCTTTTCCCGCCATTGTTAGCCTTAGTTTTCGCCCTCGTCCTCACGCCCACGTGCCCCTCCTCCTTTTTGGTACCTTCAGAGTTCCCACCTTTCCCAACCTTATTCGATAGGCCGAAAGGTTGAGCTTCCATATCTGTCCGACCTATGCCAACTTCGGTCTGTGTTCCCGCATGCTGGCCACCAATATTCGCAACCATTGTACTACCCGCTCTGTTCGCGGGTTGTCCTACACATTCAGTATCAATAGGCAGACCTGTTCCAGCCACGGTTTGTATCCCCTCTGGCTGGCCCCCTTCTCTGATCGAAAACCCTCCGGCATTCCCCCCTTCTACCCTAGGCTTAGTCCAACATTTGCCAGCCTCGGTTTGGGGCCCCGAAGACTGGTCACCATGAGTCTAAGGATCAAGAGTCTGATCATGCACGGGCTGATCATCACAGATGCAACTCCCAACTGTACCCGCGTCCTTCACAGGGGAGTTCAAATAAGTGTGCACCTCTTGACCTTCTCTATACCGGTACTGGGCTCTCATTTGCGGACCTGTACTAGGCTCAGTTTGTGACCCCGTGCTAGTATTCACCTTCCCTCTCTTCTTTACTTCTGTGAACTCATCATTCGTCATAGCATCCTTGCCTTTGCCCGCCCCTGTTTGTGTCCCCAAAGGCTGGCCTCCCTTTTGCTCATCCAAAATAGTAGACAGAGCATAACCTTGCGCAAGGACTGCCTCAATGGCTGATTTAGCTTTGTCATTGACTGCATTTTGCACCAAGATATTACCGTGCATGTCCACAAGCTTCCGAAAGATCGCGGATTGTTTAATGACCGGGCTCATGGTGCCCGGGTCATTAACATTGGTGAATTGTGCCTTCACGCCCTTCACGCTTACCAGCCTCGGTTAGAGGTTCCGAAGGTTGGTCACCCGCATCATTTGGACTCCCCAAAGTAACCGCATGTTTCCCTCTACTATCAGTGTCCCTATGCATTCCTGGTGCTGAGTTCCGACCTTTGTCAACCCCGGTTTGTGTCCCCGAAGGCTGACCACCCGTAAAGTCGTCACCCGAGCTCTCCTTAGCGCCAGTCGCAGTATGAGCATCCACGGGTCGGCCTGAAGGCTGCCGGGTCTCGTCCTTGCTTCCCTTTGATTCCGGGGGACCCCTATGGTCTCCCGGTGCTGATTTCCAACCTTTTGTCAACCCCGGATTGTGTCCCAGAAGGCTGACCACCCGAATTCGCTATCGCTCCTAAACTCCTACCCAAGCCAACATCGCTTTGAATAACGGGTTGGATCTTCATTTTGCGTGTCTCGCCAACACTCCCCTTAGTACCCACGGGGCCCTAAAGTCTCCCTCAATAAAGTTCCGACCTTTGCCAGCCTTGGTTTGTTCCCCAGGAGGCTGGCCACCCGCAACATCCAAATTCTGACCTGCATCAACCACGGTTTGTGGCCCCGATGGTTGACCTCCTCCTTCCGCATCCTCCAAAATCCGACCTGTACCAACCCCGGTCTGTGCACCCAAAGGCTGGCCACCACATTTAGCATGACTACTATTCCCGTTAGTATCCGTAGTCTCCCTGGGGGCATCCTCCACCTCGGGTGAGTCCAAATAGGTATGTAACCCCTTTTCCTTGGCATTGAGGGTTTGTGTCATGCCCTTCCCTTGTACCCGCCTATTTATGTCGGCGTAATACTTCTCACAACCCGTAGTGGAGTGCCCAATCCTATGGCATTTCTCATAGTAGTCCGGAAGCTTTTCATAAACAAGCTTTTGGCCAATGATGGTGTCGTCCCAAAGTTTGAGTTCAATAGCATCAAGTGTACCTTTGGAGAGGTCTATCTCAACTAGAGCCCGTGCATAAGAGAGAAGCTCTTTTTCACTAGTGAGCTTATCGGTCCCAATAGGTTTGCCAATACGAGACAAGATATGACTTAAAGCGTTTACGTTCCAAAGCTCTAATGGGAGGGCGGGAGCTGTACCCATATTGGAATGGTACATATCTCATGCTTGTCAAAGGTGAAGCATTGAGGCATGTCTTTCAGCAGAAGTGGAGTGCTATATACAAAGTGTGGCCCATTGGCCATGACCTTCTCTTTGTCGACTTCAGTGTTAAACTTGAAGACGATCCAACCCGATGTGTGGACATTAAATATGTATGCAACTCCCCATGAGCGACATAACTTCCTTAATGCCAATCTCCCCGGGTAAGACCCCGAGAAGTAACCAACCAAAAGATGCCCCACAATTTCCGTAAGATCATCCAAATCACCCCTAGGTAAGTCTAGAGGGCCCACATTACGGCAATCAGCGACAAAATGTAAACGTTATCCATTCGAAACATCACGGTTTCCTTTGACTATGGACGCATAAGCCTTCTTGTTGTTCTAGCTCACGTGGTCTGTAGTCTTGTTCTTTCCATCCGCGACATTCCCTACGACGGTTTCACAATTGTTGCCACTCAAAGTCGATGCAGTGTCTTGAGAACCAAGGGTGCAAGAGGAGGGAATGAAGTCCGAAGTTCCCTCATTGGTAGATAACTCATCATTTCCCGCATGAGCGTCCCCCACTTGAAGACCATTGATCACAAGCCCGGATGTGGTGGGTTCGTGAGCAATCGGGGGGAACACGACGGTGTTGGTGATTTCAATAGAAGCTTGCCCCATCCGGATGGGCAGTGGCGTGAAGTTCTCATGAGTCCGCTTCTTTTTCTTTTTCGCCATCCTCAAAGTTACCAAATACGATTACAAGCAAGAGATGAATACAATTGAGAAATGCGTTAATTTAAATCCGGACAGGCCCGGTTTATGAATTACAACACTTTTACTAATTATACAAACACTTGCCTATTTCAATATATAAACTAGAAAAGACTGTAAATGAATGTAGTCCGGACAAGCCCAGAGTTTAAATTACAAGGCTTTCTAATTTATACAAGGTTTATCTAATGCGGTAGTAAACATTCATTCATACAATATGTCGTAATACTAATATTTGCCTATCGATACTCTTAGGTTTGCCTAGTGAATATAAATAGTAAAATACTAAATTAAGGAATGAAATGTAATCAAGCAAGGATTTAGGAATACCTCGTTGTAACGTGCCTCGTTGGTTCGAACGATTTTATCCGTGAACAGATAAGGACGGTGTGCTACTGCGTGCGTGTAGCAATTCTTTTTCCAATAACTAATAATATGAGAATAACCCTCGAATAAGTCAAACACAACCCGTCTTACTTCTTTTATAACCGGCTCGCAAAATCTGCAAAGACAAAGCCCAGCCAAGCCAGGCCGTATCACGGGAAAAAATAAAGAGTATATACGTGTATATATCTATAAATAACGTTTATTATATATGATATATATGAGCACGTGAGTACAAATATATAAAATATAGTATATATTAAATATAAAATATATATAGTATAACTAAGAGTACAAGAAATCAACAAAGAGCAAGTCAACAAGAGCCTAGGGTGTCTCGGGCGCGGGACTTGCACCAAAATGGAAACAAGGACTGCGCGGTAGTTTAGGGGCAGTGCGCATGCCCAGAAATGGCAAAGCTCGGCAAGTCAGTGTTCAGCGCAGGCTATGGCTTGCACAAAAGAGGAAATGTGTCACTATCAAGCCTTAATGGCTCCGAAAAATTCAAATTGAGCTTAGGAAAACAACAAGGAGAATGTTTCCTAAGGATCAAATCAACCAATCTATCAAGAACACAATAACAATGTGGAACAATCTTGCTAAGAACATGAAGAACAAGCAAGACAAAAATCGTTAAACTTCAAAGACGCTAATCAACAAGACGAGATAGGATTATGAGAAAACGTTAAGAAATAATCAAATAACCCTCAAGTAGCAAGTTAAAAAGGTCATAATGCACAAAATTAGCACTAATAGAGGCGCATCCCACCCAGCAAACCACCCGTAACACAAGAATCATATGAGCAAACAAGCCCAAGATACACGAAGAAACGGGATATTACGGGGGAATCAAAGATGTGACAAAAACAACACTAATGCTAAAACAATCCAGTAAAAACAACCAAAAACACCTCAGGAGCTAAAACCACCTCACATCACCCGTATGAACTCCAAGAACGTAAATCGCAAGTAGGAAAACAAAGCGTGAACTAGCAAGAGATACGTCTATCCGGTGAACACAAGACACCTAAATCACAATATTAATAAAAACAGAGGATTTAAGGGAGAGATACACCTGATTGAGTGAGGTATTTCCTCTATTTTGGCCCGTCTTTTGCAAAGTCCTCTTGGATAGAGCTTGCGCCGAGGAGTTCGAAGCGTGGAAAGGTGATTCTTGTGCTACTTGTTGAGATATGTTTCTTGAGCTTTCTCAACCCCCGAAGGGGGTAAGAGAGATATGAATCTTTTATCAAGGCCCAAGATATATAAATATATATATATATATATATATATATTGAAATAAAGTGTGGGAGAAGGAGTAGGAGCTCTTCTCGTCGGTAGTTGAACTTCAATAAATGGTAAATCCAAGAACCTTAAATGCTCTTCATATATGGAAGTGAGGACATTAACTTCTCTTCATAAATGCACACGATGAAGTAAATGAGAGATGGAACAAGTCTAAAAAACGTCGTATATAACCAAAAGAAGAGAAGAAGAGCACGTGAACGTCCAATACTTCAACTCATCCGATATTTATAGATAAAACTCACACGAACAAGAAGAAATTTCAGTGATATCCAAAGTGAAATGTATTCCCCTCCTTAGATATAAGAACATAAACAAAGCACTTGGATGAATCCAAGCCAAGAGATTCACTCTTGTGACTTCGTTAAGCCTTGGAAGATTTTAGGAGAGAGAACAGAGAAAACGTTTACCTCAACCTTAACCTTGGCACAACTAGGCCTTGTTTTTTCATTCTTCTTTAAATTCTTAGTTGTAGACCACACAATTCATGGTAGAATACTTGAGTTTTCAGTAAAAGAACCACGACCTCCATATATGTAAGATCCATCCGGTCATTTTTAGCTAAAGATTTTTACTTTACTATTTTATTCTTCCCGTAGACTCTATGTGTGATTTGTGATACACAGGGATGGATAGCACGGAGCCCGAGGTTTATTTATGTGATTTTCGGATGAAAAACCCAAAATAGGAATCTAAGAGTTGTTTAGTTTGACTCAAAGTTGACTTTCAAGTATATGAGTTTGTTTTCGGGTTTCATCGCTTCCGGTAGTTCCAAAGTCTCATTTATGACTTATCCAAGTCATTGATTTGCTTCCCGAGACAATCGGATGTACCTTGTGGCCTTATTTCTGAAATTGTAATATTTGGTTATTTTAGACGATTCTTTAGGAAATTATGTCTTAACTCAGTTAAATTAGAAATCTGAGGGCACAAACGAGTTCATAGCGCTATTTACCTTGGGAGAGCATGTCTGGTTTATGTCCGGGGGATCTCGGGAGTGTTTCGGATGTTTGGTGGAAGTTTGAATAACATTCCATATTGTTGGTGTCACGACCCATTCCGGGGCCCGTAACTGGTGCCTTACCGGGGCACCCAAGTAGTCATACATCAGAGTAATCAGCGGAAATATAAAACAAGACATGAAACAGTTTATAAAATAAGACACAGTTTATGTGAACAAACGTCGCCTTTCGGCATATATATATAAACAAGGTTTAGCAGTTACATCCGACACTGTACAACATGACTACAGACCTCTAAGGAAAAATACAACTATGGCGGGACAGGGCCGCCATACCTGGATCAGACAAAACTATCTACAACAGGAGATCATACCCAAAAGTAGAGCCTCCGAGAAGATGGAGCTCCACACCAACGTGAGATCCTAAGAATGTGGATCTAGCACTGCTTGCCCTACTGCGGCATGAACGCAGCCCCGGGGAGGTCGATCTAACAGTACTAAGTATGTGAAATCGTAAAGTACTTAAATGAAATCATAACACTTTTTAAAACCGGTTTACAAATATGTATGAAGCAATCAAGGAACCGCATAGTGCCACATCACAAACAAGAGCAACAATAGGTAAATCGTAATAGGTCATTTCTAGGCTGCGAATGATTCAAGCAGGCCACTCGCCGTATTATCACTCTGCAAGCCTAATCTCGACTCCGAGTCCGCATAGGCCACTCACGGGCCCGCATGAGGTATAACCGCATCGGGGTAGCTACTCCTCGGCGTCGCCCCGACTCGTTGTCGCATGGGCCACATGTACCGCATGAGGCATAACCCGCATACTAACTCGAACTCTCGTAGTTCCGCATAGGCCCCCTGGACCGCGTGAGGTATTCTCGAATCACGGTCCTGCATCACCGAGTCTACCCCGCGTCGGAGGCGACTTAACCCGGATCATCTCAAGAGGTGAGTGATGGTACACTAACATAACAACTTATCTTTAAACAACATAAGCACAACAAGGATACTCTCTTATACAAACGTTACAAGATACTAACACACATAGCATCATATCATGTCTACTTATCAAACCATCTTATTATTCTTTTCACAATTCAACATAAGTCCGTTATAAACACATGTGCAAACTTGTTTCTTTTATCAATCTTAAGTGGTTATACTTAACTTCCCATAAAGCTAGTATAACTCTTAAGCTTCGCTTTAAAAACCAGTTAGTTCTCTTCATTAAAAATGATTCAAAGATTCTTATGAAATGTTTTGATTTTTATTATTCAGCTTAAGCCGTGAGGCATTGCCGTAAGTGTTATTCGTGCTTAAGCGTGAGGCATTCTGTAAGTATTATTCAGCTTAAGTCAAAGACATTGCCGTAGTTATATTTTAGTTAACACGTATGCGTCTACCGTACTATATATATTGTAAAATATCATGCTTTAGGAAGAATCACATACCTTCTCAAATAAAACCACCGCCAAGTTCAATATGTCGCGCAGAGTCACCATAATAGTCACGCATCTATCAAAGACTACTCGAGGTCATTCTAAACAGAGGGTTCACAATTCTATGGAAAGTTGGGCGACTTCCTACCCTGAGCTATATAAGTTCATCGTGAAAGCGATTCTATGTAAATGATTTGATTATTCTTCTTTAAACCCTTCTACGTGGTAACAGTTCAATTCTATTCTGTGATATTCTTCTAAGTATTTAATACTTATTCTAATACTACAACGAAGTATTCTCTAATTCAAAAGAGGTTAGGATTAGTTACCTCGGTAAGCCCAATAATATCCTAGATAAAGTCGCTGAGCAAGGTTTAGCTCCTAAGTTATGCGCCCAGAGCTCAGAAACCTTAGAAGTTCTTCACAACTTCTACAAAGGACTAAGGGATTTGGGCTAGGGTATTTTGGGCATTATAACAATACAAGAAGGCAACTTTTTCTACCAAGGGAGGGGGGGTAGGTTTTGACTAGGCTAGGGGGGAGGACGCCTCGGCCAACTATTCAAAGGGGAAGGTGTTTGGACGAAATGGCTCGAGGAGAGGAGAGGATTTTTAGACTTGGAGAACTTTGTGGATGAAGAATTCTTCATCTAAAGGGGTATTTATAGCTCAAGCCTTGGCCAACCAATGGCAAGATGAAGACAAGTGCAAGGCAAGTGTAGGGTGAGGATTAACTAAACACAAATATCCTACCAACTCCTTGACTTTGTGCAAGGCACAAAAAACGTGCCCAACCTCTCCATTTTCGTCCAATGGACGATTCAAGTCCATCAATGGGAGGGTGCCAAGTGTCGCCCTCCCGTTGGTCCAAAATGTTTCGTCTCTCGGAAAAATCCGCAAAAATTAGTAATGGCATAGCCGGAATTTTCCTACGAAGTCGTGGAAACGTTTCTCGGAAAAGCGATTCTTTAAGCGAGTTGTGCACAATTTCGAACTTGGCCTAATCTTTAAGGCTAAACTTTTGTACGTATTCCCTTACGTACATACTCTGGAAATACGGGGTATAACATTCTCCCCCACTTAGAAACATTCTTCCCGAATGTTCCTTCCCAAGACAGTTAACGATAAGATTCTTCAACATAAACAGTTGCAAAAGCCACACACGTCCACAAAACAACACTTAGGCATAAATGATAATGAAAATTTTACAAGTAGGAAAGTGAATTACCTGGAGGTGTGGGAAATAGGTGAGGATACTTCTGCCTCATGTCCTCCTCGGCTTCCCACGTCATCTCTCCTCGAGCTCGTTCGCCACAAGACTTTGTGGAAGCCACGCCCTTCGTCCGCAGACGCCTAACGGACGATCGACTATCGCTATGGGAATCTCCTCACGATAACCCCTGGTCACTGGACATCGTCAATCGGGTGTACCCTAGATGGATCCCCGATACATCTCCTCAGCATAGAAACATGAAACACCGGATGCACTGCCTCCAGATCGGACGGCAGATCCAACTCGTAGGCAAACTTGCCTACCCTGCGGACAATCTGAAACGACCCAATGTACCTAGGGCTGAGTTTCCCCTTCTTCCCGAATCTCATCACACCCTTCATGGGTGACACCTTTAGGAAAACCCAATCATGAACCTCGAACTCAAGATGCCGACGACGATGATCTGCATATGACCACATCGACTCACGGTATCGATAATAGCGCTCTCGGATAAGCTTCACCTTATCCATCTGCTGTACCAAATCTGGTCCCACTAGCCGCACTCGCCCACATCGAACCAACCTATAGGCGATCGCACTTCCTCCCATACAAGGCCTCATAGGCGCCATCCGAATCGGGTGGTAGCTATTATTATACGCGAACTCAACTAGAGGCAAATGATCCTCCCAACTACCACTGAGTTAATAACACGGGCTCGCAGATATCCTCGAGAGTCGGATAGTGCGCTCGCTGCTGTCGCATGCGTGGATGAAATGCGTGCTCGTGCTCACTGCGTCCCTAAACCCCTGCGGAAGGACCTCCGGAAGTTAGCGTGGCTGGGCTCCATGCGATATGATCGAAGTAGGGACTCCATGCAGTCTGACGATCTCTCGGAGGTAAAGTCTGGCATAATCCTCAGCCGAAAAAGTCGTCCTGACGGGAAGAAAGTGGGCTGATTTCGTCAGCCTGTCGACGATAACCCATATAGAATCATGTCTCCTCTGAGTGCGAGGTAATCCTGTGATGAAGTCCATGTTGATTACCTCCTACTTCCAGGTCGGGATCTCAATCGTCAGAACAAACCACCGGGCCTCGGTGCTCTACCTTCACTGCGACAACACGGGCCGAGCTACGAACTCGCAACGTCTCTTCAAGCCATCCCACCAATACAGATCTAAGGTTGTGGTACATCTTGGTCGACCGGATGGATAGAGTAACGCTACCGTGTGCTTCCCCAAGAACCTGCTGCCGAAGTCCTGAAACATCTGGAACACACAGTATGCCCTCAAACCTTAGCACCCCATCAGGTGCTACCTCAAAAGGACCCTTGCCCTCACGAAGAGCTGTATCACGATATCGAATCAAAGCTGGATCCTCGAACTGTTGCCTCTTCACCTCCTCGACGATGGAAGACTCGGCAACCTCACGAACTCTAACCCCATTGCTATCAGAATCAATCAAACGGACACCAAGGCTCGATAACTGATGCAAATCACGAACCATGTCCCTCCTCTCTACTGCGCATCGATAGGCTCCCATCGACCTACGACTAAGAGCATACGCCACAACATTGGCCTTCCCGGGTGGTACAGCATATCAACCCCGTAATCCTTAAGCAACTCTAACCGCGTCTCGCCGTAAGTTCAGCTCTCTGGTGAAGATATACTTGGAGGCTCTTGTGGTGCGTATAAATATCCACGTGAACCCCATACAAATAGTGCCTCAGATCTTCAAAGCGTGAATCACGGTGCGACTCCAAATCATGGGTTGGGTAGTTCCTCTAGTTTTTCTTCAACCGGGATGCATATGCTATAACCTGCCATCTTTGCATCAACACATCCCAACCCGATGCCCGCGTCACAATACACGACATAACCATCCGGACCTGCGGAAGAGTAAGAACGGGGCGGTCGTCGGTCTCTCTTTCAAGAATCGAAACCACGCTCAAGCATCACCATCGAACTTGGCCGCTCGAGTCGGCCTAGTCAATGGTGCGAGATAGAAGTAAACTTCTCTGAACCGCCGATAATATCTGCAAGGCCCGTAAAATCGCGAACCTCTGCCGGAGTAGTAGGTCTAGGCCAAGTCTGTTGCTCGATCTTGGCGTATCAACTCGAATGCCATCGGCCCGACAATATGCCCAAGAAACGCCATCAAGTCAACCAAAACTCACATTTGGAAAACTTGGCGCATAAGCTGCTGGTCTGGAGAATCACAAGATCGCCAAATGCTCCGCATGCTCGCTCTGGCGAGAATAAACCAAGATATCATCAATGAACACTATCACAAACG
The DNA here is from genome assembly GCA_029844215.1 of Przewalskia tangutica. Classification (NCBI taxonomy): domain Eukaryota; kingdom Viridiplantae; phylum Streptophyta; class Magnoliopsida; order Solanales; family Solanaceae; genus Przewalskia; species Przewalskia tangutica. Next base: position 46,059,287 of record CM056727.1, on the reverse strand, counting down.
TGTCCAAAATGGTTTGAACACTCGGTTCATCAAATCCATGAATACCACGAGCATTGGTCAACCAAAGACATGACCACGAACTCATAATGCGTCACGTCCGAATGCGATCCTAGGGACATCCACTCTCGACACGAACTCGATGATAGCGACGCAGATCAATCTTGGAGAAACATCTCGCGCCGCAATCGTCGAACAAATCATCAATCACAGGAAGGGGTATCGTTCTTAATGGTCACCTTGTTCACCTGTCAATCAACACATGCGCGGCGTCGCCCTTCTTCTTCACGAACAATACCGCGCTCCCGGGGAGAAACACTAGGCACGATGAAGCCGCTTCTCCGGAAATCCCTAAGCCGATCCTTGACTCTCTCAACTCGGCGGTGCCATTACGTATGGCGGAATGGAAATAGCCGAGTATCCGCAACACATCTATACAAAACTCGATCTCCTCTCGTGAGGGACACGGGAGGTCATCCGAAACACGTCCCGGGAACTCACGACTCTGGAATCGATCGAAAATCTGGTACCGCGCCTTCGTTATCAAACACGACGAGATGGTAGATATACCCTTCGCACCATCTTCCTAGCCTTGAGGTAGGAAATAAACCTACCGCCGGCGATACCGTGCTCCTCCCACTCAACAACCGGCTCCTGCAGGCTGGAACCGTACTACTCTCTGCGGTCTACATTGGCGTAGCAGAAGCTAGCCAATCCATCCCCATAATCACGCGTCGAAGTCAATCATCTCCAACTCTATCAAGTCGGCTGAGGTCCGACGATCGTAAATGGTCACAGACAAGCTCTATATACCGCCGAGCTACCACCGAATCACCATCTGGCGTAGCTACCTCGAAAGGGTCTATGGATTCGTGCTCATCCTATCCTACTAGCAACAAGGGAGATATATAGGGGCAGTATAACCCGGATCTATCAAAGCATACACATCAAACCCAGAAACTGATAAGGTACCTGTGACGACATCAGGTGAGGCCTCATGATCCTGTCGGCTGGACAAAGCATAAATGCGGTTCTGAGGACCGCTAGAACTGGGACCCGCGCCACGACCTCTGCCGCGATCTGCCGGTCCATGAGTACCTTGCCTCGGGCGAGTAATCGTAGGAGATGATGAGCGGCAACATAACTCGAAGGTGAGCCCTACCAGTGGCCCCGGTCGGACGATCCTCGCAAAGTGACCTGCGGCCACAATCGTAATAAGCTCCAAAAGTAGTACCGCACTTCCGTAATGGGATCTACCGCATCGGCCACACCGGGTGGTCCCGTCGGCGATACCTCTGCTACTCGGGCGTCCCGAAGCCACAGGGCCTCAGTGCGCCTCGAAAACTCTGGGTCTTGAGGGCGGTGCGAGAGTGCTCGAGCCGCGGTGCGAATCTAGGCTGCTGCGAGGCCGCCCACCACGATAACCACCGGAAGACCCTCCGTCACGGCGCCCCTGCTTCTTTGTCGTCACTCGTCGACCTCTGCGCTCGCCGCATCCGCGGCGTGAGCTGCGTGCGGGTAATGTCCATACCGGTGGAGAAACACCGCACATGACTCGGCCATATAGTCGTCTAGCCGGTGACATAGCGGTGCACCCTATCCTCTATCTGCTGCAATCTTTGGGACATATCGAGCCAATGAATCAAACTCGACATTGTACTCCACGGCGGTCGTCCTCTGCCTCGATGGTAAAATCTATCGGCCGCGCCTCTCGCCATCTGTGGAGGCAAGAAGTGAGTGAGGAAAGCCTCGAGAACTCATCCCAGTAGGCGGGACGCGTGCTCTCCCGGATAACTCCCGTGAATCAAACCAATCGATCGCGGTATCACGCGGCCGATGCGAACAAGGTCACAGACTCTGTCTCCGAGGCCTTGAGCACCCTCATGTTTCTCTGTAGCTGACGGAGGAACTCCTGCGGATCATCCTCCGGCCTCGACAGTAAAACTCGGCGGGCTCTGACTAAGGAAATCCCGTAGTCTCAAACTATCGCCTCGGGTGCACTACGGTGCGACCGGGCTGGAGGCTGGGAATCTGCCGCGTCCAATCCTCGTATCGGGCCACAACTTTAGCCAAAAGCTGGGCCATCTCCTTGTACCCTAACTCCTCCGCCCCAGGCTGTGGGACAGGAGGTGTGGGTACTGTGGTCTCTGCTGGGGCCGGCGGCGTCATAGAACTCGCCGTCTCTGGTATAGACTGGGCCTGAGCCCTCGTGACTCTGGGTGTCCTGCTAGCAGCTCCCTCGGCTGCCTTGCCGCCACGGGCGGGTTGCCTTACGTGGAGGCATAATCATACAGGAAAGGAATACGTTAGAGGGGTCCAACCTATAACACAGCTCTAAAGCACGATCTCAGAATGAGAAGAATGGAAACCAATCCTAAATATCCTATAGCCTCCTGATTATTGGTGTGGTGCACAACACACCGATAATCAAGACTCTACTAGATACGGTCTGTAGACACTTTCCGAGGATTAACTGCTCTGATACCACTTTTGTCACGACCCATTCCGGGGCCCGTGACTGGTGCCTTACCGGGGCACCCAAGTAGTCATACATCAGAGTAATCAGCGGAAATATAAAACAAGACATGAAACAGTTTATAAAATAAGACACAGTTTATGTGAACAAACGTCGCCTTTCGGCATATATATATAAACAAGGTTTAGCAGTTACATCCGACACTGTACAACATGACTACAGACCTCTAAGGAAAAATACAACTATGGCGGGACAGGGCCCCGCCATACCCTGACTGTACAAAACTATCTACAACAGGGAGATCATACCCAAAAGTAGAGCCTCCGGAGAAGATGGAGCTCCCGACACCAACGTAGAGATCCTAAGAATGTGGATCTAGCACCTGCTTGCCCTTACCTGCGGCATGAACGCAGCCCCCCGAAGGAGGTCAGTACAACAGGTACTAAGTATGTGAAACTGTAAAGTACTTAAATGAAATCATAACACTTTTTAAAACCAGTTTACAAATATGTATGAAGCAATCAAGGGAACCGCACATAGTGCCACATCACAAACAAGAGCAACAATAGGTAAACTGTAATAGGTCATTTCTAGGCTGCGAATGATTCGAAGCAGGGCCACTCGCCCGTATTATCACTCTGCAAGCCTAATCACGACTCCGAGTCGCATAGGCCACTCACGTGGGCCCGCATGAGGTATAACCCGCGTCGGTAGCTACTCCTCGGCATCGCCCCGACTCGTTGTCGCATGGCCACATAGACCGCGTGAGGCATAACCCGCATACTAACTCGGAACTCGTAGTTCGCGCCGACCCCTGGACCGCGTAGGTATTCTCGAATCATGGTCCTGCATCACTGAGTCTACCCGCGTCGGAGGCGGCTTAACCCCGGTATCGTCTCAAGGTGAGTGATGGTACACTAACATAACAACTTATCTTTAAACAACATAAGCACAACAAGGATACTCTCTTATACAAACGTTACAAGATACTAACACACATAGCATCATATCATGTCTACTTATCAAACCATCTTATTATTCTTTTCACAATTCAACATAAGTCTGTTATAAACACATAGGCAAACTTGTTTCTTTTATCAATCTTAAGTGGTTATACTTAACTTCCCATAAAGCTAGTATAACTCTTAAGCTTCTGTTTTAAAAACCAGTTAGTTCTCTTCTGTTAAAAATGATTCAGTATTCTTATGAAATGTTTTCAGATTTTTATTATTCAGGCTTAAGCTAGTGAGGCATTTGCGTAAGTGTTATTCGTGCTTAAGCCGTGAGGCATTCTGTAAGTATTATTCAGCTTAAGTCAAAGACATTGCCGTAGTTATATTTTAGTTAACACATGTACGTCTACCGTACTATATATATTGTAAAATATCATGCTTTAGGAAGAATCACATACCTTCTCAGCGAAAACCACCTGCCAAGTTGAATATGTCGCGCGCATAGAGTCAGCCTATAATAGTCACAGACATCTATCAAAGACTACTCGAGGTCATTCTAACAGAGGGTTCACAATTCTATGGAAAGTTGGGCGACTTCCCTGCGGTGAGCTATATAAGTTCTTGTGAAAGCGATCTATGTAAGTACAGTTTGATTATTCTTCTTTTAAACCCTTCTACTGTGGTAACAGTTCAATTCTATTCTGTGATATTCTTCTAAGTATTTAATACTTATTCTAATACTACAACAGTAAGTATTCTCTAATTCAAAAGAGGGTTAGGATTAGTTACCTCGGTAAGCCCAATAATATCCTAGATAAAGTCGCGCCTGAGCAAGGTTTAGCTCCTAAGTTGTACGCCCCGGTAGCTCCAAGAAACCTTAGAAGTTCTTCACAACTTCTACAAAGGACTAAGGGATTTGGGCTAGGGTATTTTGGGCATTATAACAATACAAGAAGGCAACTTTTTCTACCAAGGGAGGGGGGGTAGGTTTTGACTAGGCTAGGGGTGGAGGAAGCCTCGGCTATTCAAAGGGGAAAGGTGTTTGGACGAAATGGCTCAAGGGAGAGGAGAGGATTTTTAGACTTGGAAGAGAACTTTGTGGATGAAGAATTCTTCATCTAAAGGGGGGTATTTATAGCTCAAGCCTTGGCCAACAAATGGCCAAGATGAAGACAAGTGCAAGGCAAGTGTAGGGTGAGGATTAACTAAACACAAATATCCTACCAACTCCTTGACTTTGTGCAAGGCACAAAAAACGTGCCCAACCTCTCCATTTTCGTCCAATGGACGATTCAAGTCCATCAATGGGAGGGTGCCAAGTGTCGCCCTTCCGTTGGTCCAAAATGTTTCGTCTCTCGGAAAAATCCGCAAAAATTAGTAATGGCATAGCCGGAATTTTCCCTACGAAAGCTGTGGAAACGTTTCGTCGGAAAACGATTCTTTAAGCGAGTTGTGCACAATTTCGAACTTGGCCTAATCTTTAAGGCTAAACTTTTGTACGTATTCCCTTACGTACATACTCTGGAAATACGGGGTATAACAGTTGGTGTCTGGTGTCCGCCCCTGTGTGTCCGCCTCTACAGAGGTTGGCTTGTAAAAGTAGGTCTTGAGATTATATTGAGGTCCGCCCCTATGGAGGTTTTCAGGTAGATGTGAACACACCTCTGTGGGATTTGTTTTTCTTCTGCGTTGAGGTGAGGTGTCAAGTGATTGCGCCTCAGTGATGCTTTTCCGCCTAAGTGATACCGCGCATGTAGAGTCGATTCCGCAGGAGCAGAAACCCTATTTTAGGAAATCGATTAAACGTTCTTGCTCGAAATCACTTTCCCAAAACATCTTATCTTGGTATTTGAGCTTGCTAAAGGGAAAATTCTGAAGTTGTTCTTAAGTTCTTCTTCGGAGGTAATTCTTCACTCTTGTAGATTTCGTTCCATGTTTTTAATATTTCTAATCCTATTTTAATCCTTATTTGGGTAGCATGGGTTCTTAAGCTTCCATGGTAAAATAAGAGGCTTGAAACTTTAATTTAAGTGTGTAATATGAGTTTGTTTGCCTTAATATTGTGAATAAGTATTGATTTATGATATATGATCATGTCATAGTTTTTAATTTGAATATGAAAATCCTTTTCAATTTGGAGGAAATTCTAGGGTTTGTAAAATTAGGGTTTTTCTTAAATTATGCAATTGAGAGTTCAATTTAGGTTAGATTTCAAACTAACTTAAGGATCTAACTAGTTAGAATGTTTTAATGTTTTTTGAGTGATAAAATTTAGATTTTGATACCGTGGATCCGGGTTGATTCTGGGTGTCTTTGGTATGTTTGAAAGACTAAGTCATTGTGTTGTATTTTAGCTTAATATTGACGTATAATCTATGTGTGTTAGAATATGATTACTACGAGGCGTTCTGAAAGGCCAAGGCCAGCTCAGAGAGTTGATTGCACGTGACACCTACTCAACTATGAGGTAGTCTATGGTTTATTCTTATTAGACCCCGATAGAAGTACATAATTAGTTATAAATATTGAGGGATATTAGGCGTGTTTGGGGGTCTCATCCAAATGGTTGTTATGAACATCTGGGTGGGTAGTGGTGTTGAACTGTGATGATGGGTGATTTGGGAAACAGTCTTATGCTGATACCGACTTTTGTTGATTGGCCTTTTTCGCCATTATGTGGGTTGGTCGCCATATTTGTTATTATTGTATTTATTCATCACACATGCTTTCGATATGATATCCTAATTTTACTTGTATTACATGTTACTAAATTCTGAAGGCATATGATATTCATCTCTTATACTTGGTTGCATCTCATACAATCTTAATTTCTTGCCTTGTATTATCATTTGCATTCATACACTCATGGTTCTGATGATATTGATATAATAGTGATATGGTAATAATATGGGTCCAAAAGATCGGAAAAATAAGAATACTTATGAGATTATTGGTAATATTGAGATGATAATGATACGTTGGGGTACGAGTTGCACGTCTATAACAGTTATTACAACGAAGAGCTTGGCTCCTTTGAGAAATTCTGGAGGAGTATATGTACTTTGTGGGTCCCTATGGGTATGCAGTTCATAGAATTTGAATGCTTGTATACTGGAGATGAAAGGTACCTGACATATGCATTGCATTCATATCATACATACATCATTTCATTAATTATATGTTGATGGATTACGTGTTAGACTATTATTGATGACTTGGTTGAATTTTTGGATAAATAATGAATGTTAATTGATCATTGCAATGCTTGAGATATTGTCATTGAACTCTTATAAAGTGGGGTAACTTATATGATTATGGAGTCTTGTATGAACATGTGACTTGTTGATTCAATGAAATATTATGTGGACAATGTGACTTATTTGGGTTATTGAACTGTTCAGTATAAGATTATTTTGTGTCAATTTGATATTTGTCTCTTTTTGCGTATCTTCTGTCGTTGTCGGCCTATCATACTACACTTGTTGCATTCTTTAAGATGCAACTATAGATCTTTCTATCAGTTTGAGACCTCGAATTTGAGTCCGAGCCAGTTGATTATCAGTATTCAGGGTGAGGATGCTACCTTCCGGCATGCCTTGGATGCTCCTATCTCTTCTTTATCTTTTATTTATTCGAGAGACATATTCAAACACTTAGACTATGATGTTTAGTTATTTGGCTTATATTGTCTTTTATTCAGACTTGTATTCGGTTTAGCGCTCTTATATTACTGACCAGATCTATTGGTGTTGTATTGTGATCATCAGATTTATCTTTCCGCTGTTATATTATGATTGACAAAGTTATTAAGTATTTTGTTAATTCTGCATTCTTATTTATATTCGTATTTGTTTAAATGGGGAGTGGTTCGCCTACCGGTGAGAAAAGTGTAGGTGCCACCATAATTTCTTAAAAGGGGTATTGACAAATTTGATATCAGAGTTTTAGGTTAAACGATATTAAATACAAGAACAATATCTAGTAGAGTCTTGTAGATCGATGCAGAGAAGTCCGTACTTATCTTCGAGAGGCTCTGAGACATTTAGAAAAATTCACTTTCTTCATTCTTTTCGTGCTAAGTTGAGTCAAATTGGTACTTGGTGTTTGTTTCCTATTCTCTCATAGATGTGGAGGAGTCATGCCCATGTAGTGAGAGAGGAGGCACCGACACCTACACTTGCAGTACGCGGTAGAGGTAGAGGATGTATTCGCGGTAGAGGTAGAGTCTGAGAGGTTGCACCAGCTCGTGATGGAGAACATAGATGCTGACCATGGTTGTTCTAGATCAATTTCCCCTGAGCTATATATTGAACCTCATTATGAGTAGTTAGATAAGGAGATGGAGCCAGCCCAAGATCGGTTTGGATTTATAGCTACTCCGGTTCTATAGGATACCTTAGTCATGTTGTGATTGTTCTTGATGGTTTTTCCTAGGAGAGTGTGTATCTGACTACTTCGGGTAGGTAACATACTCAAATGAGAGATGGACAGACTCCTGAGTTTTATATTCTCGGGGTTCAGCCAGCTGCCATGTCAGCACCCCGTATTAATGAGGTTACGACTCTAAAGTTTGGTCCCCAGCCGATTGTAGGAACAACTATAATCCGCGATGAGCGGAGGATCTGGGAGAACTTTTCGAACATGAAGCCTCCTGTATTCTATGGTCATCCCGATGAGGATGTATATCAGTTTATTGTGAGCAGCCATGAGAGGCTACATACCTTGGGTATCGTGGAGTTTCACGGAGTCTATTTTGTGATCCTTCAACTATGGGAGATGCAAAATAATGGTGGAGAGCTTATGTTGATTGTCGACTAGCGGGGTCGCCTTCACTGTCTTGGGTAAGATTCTATTAGGTTTTTATAGAGAAGTATGTGCCTCTTAGATTGCGTTTGGACAAGCATGATGAGTCTCAGAGGTTGGAGCAGCGGGGTTTGACAGTTATAGATTATGAGACTCACTTCCACGTCTTATCATGCTATGCAATGTTGTTGCTACCTACAGAGGCCGAGTGAGTTAGATATTTTGTGAGGGGTTTGAGTATTCCTCTTCAGTTGGCCACATTGTATTTAGTGGACTTTAGGCTTCTTTTGAGGTAGTAGCAAAGCATACAAGGATGGTTGAGTCTGTAAGGGGCAAGCTGTCCATACATGAGCCCGATAAGAGGGTGATGCGATATGGATAATTCAGTGGGTCTAGTTCTTATGGGTATAGACAGTAGGGTAGATTTCAGTAGTCGAGATAACCATTTCAGGCAGCCCTTCAAATTACAAATGTTATCTCTGCGGGCCAGAGAGATTATAGTGAGGGACAATCTTTAAAGGGTTCTCAGTCTTGGTATTTTTATCGTAAGGGTCAGTTAGGTTCTTATATCTCTATTCATCAGCCCTCAACAACCATGACTTGTTACAATTGTGGTGAGATTAGGCATTTCAAGAGAGATTGCCCTCTATTTGTATCAAGTATATCCCGTACACCTAGGACCCCAGCACAATTATCCAGGGATGGTGGTCAGGGCGGCAGAGGAGGTTCTCAGTTAGGTTTTGGTGACCATCAAACCAGGGGTGGTGGATCTCAGGCAAGTAGAGATGTGACCCACTTAAGCTGAGGCGGCTAGTAGGGTACTTAGTATGATAGAGGACACACTCATTGCTATGCTTTCCCTGATAGGACAGAGGCTGAGACATCAGATGCAGTTATCACAAGTATCATCTCAGTCTGTCATCAGACTACTTCAGTGCTATTTGATCCGAGTCTACGTTTTCATATGTGTCCGCCTACTTTTCTGCTGATTTGGATATATGGTGTGATATGCTAGAGGTCCCTATTCATGTGTCTTTACCAGTTGGTGATTCTGTTATTGTAGATAGAGTTTATCAACTTTATGTATTTACTTTTATGGGTTACGAAACCTTAGTAAACTTGGTCATTTTATACATGGTTGACTTTGATATTATTCTAGGAATGGATTGGCTATCAACGTACCACACGATTCTGGACTTTCATTTGTTAGGTGTATTTTGTATACGCTTTTTGAGTCATTTTTAGTTAGTATTTTACTTGTTGTTGTTGTGATTAGTATAGTATTAGGTTCGTTTTCTTTCTTTTGAGTCACAGCGGTTCAAAAAGGTGAAAAGGCGAAAAATGGGCAGAAAATGAGGGTCCCGAGGCAAAAAAAAGTTGAAAACTGGAAATTCGGACGAAGGCAAAGCAGCACGGCGGTGCCAGTCAGACAGGACCGTGGTGCCATATTTACTGAGAGGCTGCAGGACTTTCGGCACCGCGGTGCCATTTTGCAGAACCGCGGTGCCGACGCGGAATTTTCCAAATCCGAAGTAGAATTGGCCAAGGGCACGAAATTTGCAACATACTTAAGCCCTAGAGATTAGTCTAGTTGAGGGAGTTGGACATTCCGTCACACAACACAACTCAGGGCAGATTTGAGGCTACAATTGGAGACTTAGTTCTACATAATTTTTCTTTCTTTTCATTGCAATTCAGTTTATGTTGGTATTTGTATTAGTTCTTAGCATGTCTATGGCGAGGAGCTAAACACTTTATTAGGACTTTCCTTATGAATCGCTTGAAACTCTTATTCATGAATTGATGCAGTAGTTTGATTTCTTCTTCACTAGATTAAGATTTATTCAATAATTGGTATGAATGTTTGATAATTAATTGATCATTAATTATCATAATCAATATGATTTCTAATCAAGAACCGAGAGGAGAGATTTGGATATGCTGTAATTGAATAGACATAGGTTAAAATCGCGGACGAACGTACCCCAATACTTGTGTAGCATTATAGGTTACTGTTCTTAATTCTCCTGTCACGACCCGACCGGGACGCGGCCCAGTGCCTACAGGTACCACTACAGTAAACATCGAGAAAATCAGCGGAACATACATGAAACTTATAATTAAAACATCGAATGTCTGACGAGTTAGCGATAGGGCTACCTTCCGATGCATATATAAAAACAACCGAAGCGGTTGCCTCGCTCTTTACAAAGCGACCCACAATATGTGACCACGGACCTCTAAGAGTGTTAACATAACCATGGCGGGACAAGGCCCGCCGTACCCACGAATATACATAGCCATGACAACTCCGGAACATTGGAGCCATCTCAAAATGTGAACCGAGGATCCTAAGCTCGCGGATCCATAGCGTAATACCTAAACTGCGGACATGAACGCACCCGCCGGAGAATTCGATAACAGTGCGAATATGGAGCGAAATAACGTCTGATGCAGATCATAAGCGTACAAAAGAATGACAAGGACAAGTATAAAAATACATACGGATCTGCAGTGTCATTACCACTTATGAACTTAATTTCACATCAATTTCTTTTTCCATTCCATTAAGAGTTATAGCCATATCTTACGTACTTACTTAGGAGAAGTCATTAAGTTCATTTCTATCTAACTTACTTATCTTTCATAACATAGTCCGGCCCACTACGGAGGGACATATACTACCCTACCAATCGGCGCGATCGATCACGCAATATCAAAGCATGCGTGGAATCCCCATCACCGCCGACTAAAAGTGTAAAACATAACCATGGGTCTCACGCCCATAAAATCAATCAAAACAGGTGGTATAACGTCTGGGGGCTTGCCCCTCATTTATACTCTTACCCTGGAGAAGGTGGTAAAGCAGGGGGTATAACGTCTTGGGGCTTGCCCCTCATTTATACTCTTACCCTGGAGAAGGTGGTATAACGTCTTGGGGCTTGCCCCTCATTTATACTCTTACCCTATCTCGACCGGTCGTCAAATAACACATAAAGCAGGTGGTACAACGTCTTGGGGATTTACCCCTCACTTATACTCTTACCCTGGAGAAGGTGGTACAACGTCTTGGGGGTTTACCCCTCATTTATACTCTTACCCTAACTCAACCGGCCATCATACATAACATAAGCCCTACCAAACATCATACATAACATAAGCACCAGCTTATCATACATAACATAAGCACCAGAACACCATACATAACATAAGCAAGTTAAGAAATCCCTAACTTATTAGCTTGTTCATATACACTCTCATTTTTGTTTACTTAAGGAACTAATCATGTCATTATAAAATCCGGGAATTTAACCCAACGTACTACGTGCCTCTAGTCCTTTAAAATGATTCTCTTTTAAATAAAACTTCCAAGATACTAATAACCGTAGTATCAAGTCATATCTACTTTTCACGAACAGACACAAAACTTTGTAGAAATACAATTAGAACTTCTAAATCACGTGACTTCTTTATAAAAAAACCTTAATCAATTGGTACCTTTAAAACATTTTGCCGTTCCTTAATAGTAGTTATTCCTTTGATTACGTTATTAGAAAACCATTCTCTTATCCTTCCATAAAGCCGTTATAACCATCTTCCCATAAAGCCGTTATAACCCTTTTAGTTTAGACAAACTCATTCCTTTTATAACTAAGAGATTTATACTTTCAAATCAAATCTCTTAACTTTCAAAATACATTAAGTCTCTTAACTTTTTAGAAAACAAGTTTCAAAGTCTTAAAAGCTTCATACGTAAACTCTTTTAAAATTTGTAACAAATCTTTGGTGCGTCGTGAATAAGTTATACTTATTTATAACGATCTTATTCAAGTAGCCATGATCTAGAAAATGTAATACAATTTTGTCTTATCTTAGCTTCTATGCAGATGGAGGATTTCTACTTGTTTTAACATAATGGATTGTCATTACATTTTCCTTTATTAACGCTGCAGTGGCTTGTTCGATACTTATTCTCATTTGTGCCGTAAATTAGCCAAATCAACTCGACTCCTTTTTATATAAAACCTTAGGCAATTGATGCGTAAAATCAAGTTGCCTTTTACATAGTCAAGTCATTTATCTTTCCATAAGGCAAATATAACTAACTTCCCATAAAGCCGTTATATTCACTTTATACCTTAGCCATAAACAATTTTCTATCCAAGGGACTTATACGTTTAAAACGGGACAAGTATCACATACTTTAAAACTCTTCAAGTCCCTTAACTTTAAAATCAACTTAAGACATCCTTACTATTTTCAAAGAAGTGAGTTAATCTCTAACCCACCCGACTTGGCATCACATAAAACAAGTAAAGAATGTCATAGTCTTGTCGTCACCGTACTACATACGTGCAACTAGTCATGCTCAAAAGATAGGAAAAGTTCTACATAGGGTAAATCACATAACTACCTCTTAACTTCTAAGAGTAGAAGGAAACATGAAAGGATACCACAAGTATATTCCATACATAGAATCATGCCAAAGGAAGGAAGAGGTTCACATACCTCGCGACGATTATCGACAAGTAGCAAAAAGCTCCAAAGTACTTCCACCTTGAGCTATTCCATTCTTCAAGTAGGATACGCTATACTTAGTACATCAACCTATAATGGTCACCATACGCCCATTAACCTCTTACTTCATACGTAGAATATTCTAGGTGCTAAGTCGCTAAATTCTACGGAAAATCGGACGACCTCCTTTGTTTTTACTAACTTTGCCACCTTTTTCAAGGCGAATACAATAACCAAACAACCTCAATTGGCTCACAACAATATAGAAGGTATTCCAATGCAAATGAATAACTAAACAGCCCCAATTGGCTCACAATTTAGAAAGTAGTTCAATACAAATGAATAACAAACTAAAAGTCCAAATTCGGCCACCTTACTTTCAACAATACTAATTCTTATCAAATTTCCATTTCAATCCAAGTTGTTAGCAATACATGATATCAAGTCGCAATCGACTATAACTACTATAATCTTCAAGTCAACACCATGACGATTCTAATAAGCGACCAAAATTGCAATCCAACTTAACATGGCTTACATTACATTTGATTTCCAAGGCTACAATCAATCCATACTCTTATAAACTTAAACACATATACTTTATGCTAGCAACATGTAAAGATAACAACAATTTAACTAATCTTGTAACACGCTAAAGGGACAAGATTATACCTTAACGAAGCTTAATCCAATCTCCATATCCGAAGTCGCTCCTAGCAACATAGAGACTCTCCAAGACACTTCAATCCGCTACTTGAGACCCTTAGAACCATACCAACAACTTTCCTTCAACATCCAATCCAAAACCTAGAAAAGCAACTAGGTTTTCGCTTTGCGACAAACCCGAAAACTATCTTTTTCCGAGATTTTTCTATTGAGATATGCTTACTATACCCTCATGAACCTTGGTTTAAAGTGTGGAGCTTATTGGACAAGAAACACAAATTTTTCTCCTTCTTGGATGTTGAACCCGAGAGCACCATTGCTCTTCCTTCAAGTTTTGTGAAAATTCTCTAAGTGTTAGGACAAGGTCTTGTTACTACTAGTATTATAAAGGGACATGGAGGGTTAAGATGCAAACAATTGGGTGGTTTGGATGAGTTCTTAGTAAATATCAAGACTAATTGACTCCTTTGACTTGGTCAATAATCTCAAGCTCATTAATTGGAAGACTTAGTCATCCTAAGGCTATGGTCAATGACCATTATGGCCATGCCTAATTTCGACCAAGGCATTACTAAGGGGGGGTGACACATGTCGCCCTCCCATTCAATCCTGATAAAACGTTTTCCGACAATTTCATAATTCCGATACATTCTTACAAGTCTCAAATCTTAACACTTGTGAGTTCTTAAAACATGTCCTGTAATTACGGGGTGTAACATCTCCTATGTGGTAAATCCTATCATAGAAATATAGAAAGGTTCTGCACTGGGGTTGAGTGATTATATATCCTAACCGGAATATAAGACGGTCTAGTTAACCGCTATCTTAACGTAAAAGAAGAAGTCACTCTAGTCGCATTAAGGATTGAACAGAGTGGATAGTCGGAGATTTTTGAAGCCCTAATTCCTTCATAACTGATTACAACTTAAATAGTTTAGTTAATTCTTGTAATTATTCTAGTAGTTAAACAAAAACTCAACTCAATTATCGATTGCCAAATAGATAATATAAATAGATGAACGGTACTTAGAAACCAGTCTCTGTGAACGATAAACTCGGTCTTACATAATATATTACTTGTGAACGATATGTACACTTGCGTGAGCAATGTGGAAATCGCCCAATAAGTTTTTGGCGCCGTAGTCGGGGACTGGCGTACTCCTAATATTGAACCATCTATTTTTAATTCTACTCTGGCTTTATTTTTATTTTTATTTTTATTTTTATTTTTATTTTTATTGTTAGAACCCTGTTGTCTTGATTTGTTTATTGATTTCGGTCTATTTCAGGGATTTAGTGCATGCAAAGAAGGAGAGGAGCAGATACATTTGTTCCCTTCAACCCTGAAATTGAGAAAACGTGCAAGTAAAACAGGCGAAATAAAAGGATAGCGGATTCAGTGACCATGGAAAACCAACCACCGAATCAGAATTGGGCAAATAACAAGGTCCCTGAACATGTAAATGAGCCAATATTGGTCCCAACAGAAAGAAGCTTGGGAGATTATGTTCTGCACATGGTTACTGGTGCACAGACATGCATCAGGCTCCCAGCAATAGGGGCAAACAACTTTGAGATCAAGCCAACCATCCTGAGCATGGTCCAGAACACAGTACAGTTTAGGGGATTGCCATCTGAAGACCCCCACATGCACATTGCCAACTTTCTGGAGCTGTGTGCCACTTTCAAGTACAATGGCGTTACTGACGATGCCATTAGACTGAGGCTCTTCCCGTTCTCACTTAGGGATAGAGCCAAGAGTTGGTTGAACTCACTGCCTGCCAACTCCGTCACCACCTGACAGGACCTAGCCCAAAAGTTTCTAGCAAAGTTCTTCCCTCTTTCAAAAGCGGCAAAATTAAGGGAAGAGTTGAACAATTATTACTAGGTGGATGGTGAGTCACTCTATGATGCGTGAGAGCGGTTTAAGGATCTGCAAAGGAAATGCCCACATTACGGCATAGAGAAGTGGATGTTGGTCCACATTTTTTATAATGGGTTGTATTGTACTACTCGTACCATCATTGATGCTGCAGCAGGGGGAGAGTTCATGAGAAAGAGTTCCAATGAGGCACATGAGCTACTGGAAGACATGGATGCCAACAATCATCAAGGGGCAGATGTCAGGTCATTGAATAGCAGGAAGACTATGGGCATACATGAATTAGATGTCATCAATGCCTTGAATGCCCAGGTGTCCCTTCTGATGAAGTAACTGCAACAGAACACTATGTCTGTGAATGCAGTCCAGATGTCAGTAAATTGTGAGATTTATGGTGGACCGCATTCCTTTGACAGATGCACAGCGGTGGACCCCAATAATGTGCCAATAGAGCAGGTTCAGGTAGTTGGGAACTTTCAGCGGCCTTATATTTCCAACACATACAATCCAGGGTGGATGAATCACCCTAACTTTTCATGGAGGAGCGACCAGGACCAACAATAACCATATCAGGGTAATTACCAGAACCATCAAGCACAATATCAAGCTACCTTATCCCAGCAGTTTAGACCACCTACACAACAAGAGAAGCCTGATGAGCTGAGGGTTGCATTGATTTCACTCACAAATTCACATAATCAGTTCATGTCTGAAACCAGGTCATATCTCAGGAACCTATAAATGCAGGTTGGGCAACTGGCGAAGATGGTAACCAACAGGCCGCAGGGTACTCTCCCAAGCAATACATATGTCAATCCAAGATAGCAGTGTCAGGCAGTATTGTTAAGGAGTGGAAAGCAGTTGGAGCAGGTTTCTCCCCAACCTGCAATGGTTCATGAGAATGAAGGTGAGAAAGCAGTTGATGAAGGAAAAGAGGGGGTCACTGAGGACCACCCTATAGTTGAGAAAGCTCCACCGGCATCTTTGAGGGAATATACTGATAGAATCCCTTACCCTCAGAGACTCCAAAAGAAGGCCATAAACAAGCAGTTCTCCAAGTTCTTGGAGGTATTTAAGAAGTTTCACATCAACATCCCCTTCATTGAGGCGTTAGAACAGATGCCCGCTTACTTCAAATTCATGAAGGAGATACTTGGAAAGAAAAGAAAATTGGTGGATTATAAGACAGTAGCATTGACAGAAGACTTGGTTGGATGCGGGATCTACTCCACGAGAGGAGTGCAGTGCCATCCTACAAAAGAAACTGCCTCCTAAGTTGAAAGATCCAGGAAGTTTCACCCTGCCCTACACTATTGGCAAAGTAATATGCAACAGGGCAATTTGTGACTTAGGGGCCAGTATCAATATCATGTCTCTGTCTGTGTTCAAGATGTTGGGTTTGGGGGAAGCCAAACCAACCACAGTTAATCTGCAGCTGGCTGACCGAACAATGGTGCACCCTAGAGGCATAGTGGAAGATGTGCTTGTCAAGGTGGAAAGTTCTTCTTCCCAGCAGACTTCCTCATTCTTGACATGGAGGAAGATGATGAAATATCCATCATTTTGGGGAGACCATTCCTTGAAACGGGCAGAGTTCTAATTGATGTGGAGTAGGGAGCGTTGAGACTCAGGGTTCAGGAAGAAGAGATGATATTCAAGGTGTTCAAACCCACCATTGAGTCCACGGCGAACAAGTGCTTCACAAGATAACCTGACCCAAATAGTTCAACAAGCACATAACAAAAATAGTGTTACACCCGTAAGTCGGGACATGTAAAGAGAGATATGCGAAGGAAACAAGACTTGGAAATTGATACGAAAGGAAGAATGGTTTTTCCGACGGAAAATGTTCCGAACGTCGGAAAGGAAAAATGTTCGTTGTTGAGAATTGGATTCTCAAAATGCATTATTTGAAGAGTATGGAACTTATTAATATTATGGAAATTTATTTTTACGGATTTGGTCATGTGGGGCCCACCCGAGGAATTTTACGTTTTGTGGGGCCCACGAGGGTTACAGAATTTTATGGACGAATGAGAGGGCGACACGTGGCACCCCCCCACTTAAGGTCTTGGTCGAATTAGAGGAGGGGTATTATGGTCATTGACCATCTTGGAAGATAAGTCTTCAAGCTTGATATTGTTGACAAGTCAACTTGTCCACCTAGGCTTGATCCAAGTGAAACTTATCCTAACCTCACATTTGTGGATATCTAAACCCTCCAATGTGTTTTAAATACATACTAGTAGCAAGACAAGGTCTTGAAGACTTAGAAAAATTACACAACATTTTCTTGTGCTATAGTTGCTCTCGGGTTTGCCCTAAGTCCCACACAAAAATTTTATAGTTTTGATCCATTAGCCACAATACTTTAACCCAATGTCCCTTAGGGTATTGTAAGGATATCTCAATAGAAAGATTTCGGAAAAAACGGAGTTTTCACGTTAGTCGCAAGGCGGAAACTAAGGGAGTTCTTCAACTTTGAAGTTGGAACTTGAAGAAGGGTTCTTCATAGGCTTCTAAGGAGTGCTTGGAGCGGATTGGAACCTAAGGAAATGAGCTAAGAATTGCTAAGGCGCGACTTTGAATCTTGGAAATTTTAAGGGCTTGGAAAGGTATAAATTTTGTCGTTTTAGCAATTAAGTTTACTTATTGTTGTAGCTATGGTTATTAGCAAGTATGAGATGTATATTATATAGTTGGATTAGTGTATTGGCTATTGGAACCTTAAATCTGAAAACTAGCATGTTAGCCTTAAGACTACAATTCAAGTTGATTATTCGTTTAAGTCGTCGCATGTTGTATAAAGAAGGAAATTGTAGTTGTTGAAGTGGTTTAGACTATCTAACATGTTAGACCTTAGAACTTGGAATTGTAAAAAAAGAATTGGAAAGGACTTGTGTTGAGTCATTGTTGGCCGAGAATGACTAGTAAGTATTGAACTACTTCGTATGAATTGTGGGGCGGAATTTTACACGTATGGTAAGGAGTGTAATCCCCTTTTGTTTGGTTGTTGTTTGGAGCCTTAAATGTGGCTTGTTGGTTATTGTATTCGGCCTTGAAAAAGGTGGCAAAGTGAGTAGAAACAAAGGAAGTGCTGCCCGAGTTTCCGTAGAATTAGAGACTAAATACTTAGTATTATTCTACATAGAGACTAGAATTTGATAGCCTTGTTGTGACCTTTATAGGTTGACACTTCTACGTACGGCGTATTCGGCTTAGCTTGTGGATTTAGCCGAAAAGGTATGTGAACTATCTCCTCTTCTAGCATGATTCCTTAGAATAAAGAAAGTAAGTTTTACTCCTTAAATGATCCATCCCTTGGTTGTACTTTGATTGCCTAGAATAGAATATGTTCTATGTACTTCCTTGATTGTACTTTGATGTTTAGATTGTAAGTTGTATAATCCATTTTCTCGATGAAGTTTGGATTCTTAAAAGTGAAGGTATTTTACTTAAAGTACATGGAGTCCTAAAAAGGAAGTGGTTTCCAAATCTTTTGGCTAGTGCCTTAATTCTAAAACCTAAAGGTCATTATAATGACTTTAGGAGAGTCAAAGGAGTGATTTACTTATTTGATTTAAAAGATGAGAAATGACATGTTTTAAGAGAAGTAACTTGTGTTAAGGGTGAAGTTACTTGAGGTTTAAAAGGTAGAAGAAAACTTGTTTTCTAACTATTAAGAGACTTGGAGTATTTTGAAAGTTAAGAACTTGATTTGTAAGTATGTGATACTTGGTTTTAATAGTATAAGTCTCTTGGTTATTGAAGGAATGGATATGTCTAAAACCATAAAGGGTTATAACGGCTTTATGGGAAGTTGGTTATAACGGCTTTATGGAAGATTTAGAAAGTTGTCTATTTTGATAAAAGGGCATAAGTTGCCAAGATTGTGAAAATTTGAAGTTACTTGATTTCAAGCCTTGAAATGAGTTTTCTAAACGTGTAGTAACTTACTTTGAAAAATAGACACGCCTTGATACTACGGGTGTTAGTATCTTGGGGCTTTACATAGAAAGGAGTCTTTTATAAAAGAATGTCGTCGTAGTACTTTGACTTGTTAAAGAGAATTATTCTATGTATGCCTTGATAAGTACTTTGACTTGTTAAAAGAGAATTATTCTATGTATGCCTTGATTAGTACTTTGGCTTGATAAATTGAGAATTTGTCTAAGTGTGCCTTGATAAGTACTTTGACTTGTTAAAGAGAATTATTCTATGTATGCCTTGATTAGTACTTTGGCTTGATAAATTGAGAATTTGTCTAAGTGTGCCTTGATAAGTACTTTGACTTGTTAAAGAGAATTATTCTATGTATGCCTTGATTAGTACTTTGGCTTGATAAATTGAGAATTTATCTAAGTGTGCCTTGATAAGTACTTTGACTTGTTAAAGAGAATTATTCTATGTATGCCTTGATAAGTACTTTGACTTGTTAAAGAGAATTATTCTATGTATGCCTTGATTAGTACTTTGGCTTGATAAATTGAGAATTTGTCTAAGTGTGCCTTGATAAGTACTTTGACTTGTTAAAGAGAATTATTCTATGTATGCCTTGATTAGTACTTTGGCTTGATAAATTGAGAATTTGTCTAAGTGTGCCTTGATAAGTACTTTGACTTGTTAAAAGAGAGTTATTCTATGTATGCCTTGATAAGTACTTTGACTTGTTAAAGAGAATTATTCTATGTATGCCTTGATTAGTACTTTGGCTTGATAAATTGAGAATTTGTCTAAGTGTGCCTTGATAAGTACTTTGACTTGTTAAAGAGAATTATTCTATGTATGCCTTGATTAGTACTTTGGCTTGATAAATTGAGAATTTGTCTAAGTGTGCCTTGATAAGTACTTTGACTTGTTAAAGAGAATTATTCTATGTATGCCTTGATTAGTACTTTGGCTTGATAAATTGAGAATTTGTCTAAGTGTGCCTTGATAAGTACTTTGACTTGTTAAAGAGAATTATTCTATGTATGCCTTGATTAGTACTTTGGCTTGATAAATTGAGAATTTGTCTAAATGATACTTGATAAGTACTTTGTCTAGTTAAAAGAGAATTATTCTATGTATGCCTTGATAAGTACTTTGGCTTGATTAATTGAGAATTTGTCTAAGTGTGCCTGGATAAGTACTTTGGCTTGATTGATTGTGAATCATTCTAAGTGTGCCTTGGTAAGGACTTTGGCTTGTTAATTGAGGATTTGCCTATGTGTGCTGGAAATAGCCGGTTGTGTGCTATTGGTATATCAGTCGTTTCGGGGTCATTCCCCGGGTTTGTGGCATTTGCATAATTCCGTGGATTTGCTATCCACGATCACGAGAATACCTCATGCGAGTCCGTAGGGCTTATGCGGGTGAAATAGTCCCGTGCGGGCGAGTCCGACCTATCACGAGGAATACCTCATGCGAGTCGTAAGGGCTTATGCGGGTGAAATAGTCCTATCGAGGAATACCTCATGCGGATCGAAAGGGCTTATGCGGGTGAAATAGTCCCGTGCGGGCGGGTCCGACCTATCACGAGGAATACCTCGCGCGGGTCACGCGACCTATCGCGGGTGAAATAGTCCCGTGAATAGGATTCTTTGAATAATCTGCGGGCGGATGGTCTGCTTTGATCATGAACTTCCTATTTTATATTGTAAGGATACTCTTTACTCTCATTGTAGTAAGGCACAAGGTGTTGTATTTTGAGTATCATATATGTCCCCGGATTTGTTTGTGTTACCCTATGGTCATGCTTTTACGAGGTAGGATTCCGGGGCATGAGACCACGAGGTATTTAGGACACAGGTGGGACTTGGTGTTAATATATCATGGACTGCCGGCAGTGAGGAAGGATTCCACGGGCATGATTGATATTATGGGCGTGAGACCCATAGTTATATGTGAGTAGTGACTTTGAAGTGCGTCACGACTTGATATGATTGCTTATGTGTTATGTCGTAGGTTGGCTATCATACATGTCTCTGTTTTGTTTAGATCTTATGATTTTATTACGATACTACTGTTCACATACTTGGTACATTCTTCATCTTGACCTCGCCCGAAGTGCGTTTCATGCCAGTGTAGGTACGTTGTTTGGTGATCGGCAGGTGTAGGATCCTGCTCAGGGTTTTTGGATAGCTCCATTTGTTCAGGAGTTTATCATTTTGGTATAGTTCCTTCAGTACAGGCTTTTGTACATTTATGGGTACGGCGGGGCCTTGTCCCGTCATAGTTGATTTAACTCCTAAGTGCAGTATTCATATGTAGGATTGGACTGTATGCGATGTGGTGTCTTTGGTCTATGTATATTATATGGCAGCCTTGTCGGCTTTGCCTTGCACGTACGTTGGTTAAAAAAAATGAGGTGTTATTAAATTTCCGCAGTTTACTTGTGTTGTTAAGGTAGCAGGGTGCCCAGGTAGGGCACCAGTCACGGGCCCGGGGTTCGGGGTGTGACAAATAGGGAGATCATTCCTACAGCTGTGAACCCACAGGCTAGTTTGGAAGCTGCAATAAAAGTTCATGACATGAAAGCTGACAAACATGTAATTCCTACTGAACCCAATGAAAATAAAAAGAAAAATAGAGTGCGGAAGAGGAAAATGATTTTGAAGTGGATAGGTTGTGGTTTTAATTTACCCCAATGATTTGATAAGGAACCTGCGTCCGGCTAAAAGACGTTAAAGACATCGCTACTTGGGAGGCAACCCAATATTTAAATTATGCAATTTAGTTTAAATAGAACGGTCTCACTTTTGGTATTGTTGTTGTGTTGTGATGCCAGGCGCAGGAATCGGAGAATGAGCAGGAAGAAAAGGGTGGAAAATACGGAATCGGATCAGCACTGCGGAGCCACTCTACAGGACCGCGGTGCCGAATGTTCAGAGAGGCCACAGTACTTTAGGCACCGCGGTGCCATAATGCAGGACCGCGGTGCCGGGAAGGGATTTCAGAATTAAAAAAACCTAAACCCCCAAATCCTTTCCCACACGAACATAAACCCTTCCTATCTCTAAAAATTCCGAAAATCCTCTACCTCACACACAAAAATACCCACAAACTTCCCCAAATTCTTCCAACAATCCCTACACACCACCCCATTAAAAACCCCTGACCTTACACCATCATCACTCCTTCCGTTTGGGTCAAGAAATTGGTGAGGAACAACTCTTCAAAAAGGTAATCTTCTTCATTGTTCTTGCAATTTCAAGGCTAGTAGGGAGAGTAACTTGCAAGTTTAGGGGTTGTACGGACTGTGTTGGTAGGGTGTTGTGTAGTTGTGGGTGTGCGGTGCGTGGTTGTTGTTGTGTTGTTGGGTTGCTGTGTAGAGTTGATTCGTGTTGAATTGTTGTTGTGGTCTGATTGTGCTTGGTTAATTATTGTTGTGTGGAGTGAGAGTTGTTGGGAAACCTCAAAGAAATGAAAGAAACGTTGCCCTCACAATGACCTCTAGAAAATGAACCGCTAGAGCTTCCCCATCTTCATCAGCTCCAGAATATGATGTTACTCGATTTGCCAACAAACAGGTGGAAGATCGATATAACAAAATAAGCACTAGAGCATTGATACCAGAGAGGGTCATGGACTACCAGACCATGCCATTTGATGATGATGATGACTACGAACCCATTAGGGTCATGATCGAGGTGAATGATTGGAGAAGGTTCACCAATCCAGAAAGGATTACACTTCAGAACACTAGCCTTGTGAGGGAATTCTATGCTAATTATCCCGAGCAAGAGGATGGGTGATGATTTGTTAGAGGGCGATATGTGCCCGTAAGTTCTGAAGTAGTGAATGCGATACTGAGGACCTATGATGTTGAAGACCAATGTCATAACCCGCAACATTTCAGAAGTTGGTCGAGAGATGTCAACCACATCATGTGGGACACAGTTGCAGCGGTTTTGTGCTACCTAGGCGCCGAATTCAACATTTCTGCATGCGGGTCGGAGACTTGCGATGCTAATTTAATGAAACGATCGAGAGGATGGCGTATTTCGTAAGTGCTCGCTTGACTCCTTCAACTTATTTTACCAATATTCCTACAGACAGAATCAAGCTCATTTATGACATCATGTCGGATAAGACAATTGATGTGGGGAGAGAAATAGTGCAGAGCATAGAGAGATTAGCAGGCTGGTTACTACTGGCGGACTGGGACATGGGTCACTCATTTCGGCCTTATGTGATAGGCATGGAGTCCCAAAATTCGCCACAGATATTCTTGAGAAAAGCCAACTTCCTGTGACTTACAGTTTAGTGCACTCTTTCCTTGACCCCACTCCGAGACCAGAAGCAAGAAGAGAGGGCCCAGGAGCAGCAGACGCAGCAGCCATAGGTGAGGAAGAGCACGGCAGACCACGGCATGAAGCGAAGCGACCACGGCCTCACGTCCTTGGAGCCTCCAATGCCAATGATGGAGCAGTTGCTCCTAAATCAACAAAGGATGCTGCAAAACCAAGAGAACATGATGCAAAATCAGTAGCAAATGATGCAAAGCCATCAACACCTGACTCAGCGTGTTGATGTTTAAGTTCCATGTTCACCTAATGGTCAATGCAGTATCCGCCCCCACCACCTCCATTTTGAACCGATATTGTCTGTAAGTCGTCCCTTTATTATTTTTGAGTCGTTACACATTTGAGACAATGTGTCGTTTAAGTTTGGGGGGTACTTATTTTATTTTTGTACTTATGTTTTTGAGTCTTTGTGATTGAGTTTTTGTGTCTTTTATTGTGTCTATATGAGTCAATTTTTTATGATCATGTATGATGTAGTTGCTGGAAACGCCTAGTGAATTAAGTGAGATACTTTTAATGGAATTAGAAGATAAAATATGTGTGCTCAAGTTAGATATGCCAAAAATTCATGAAAATCTAATTATTTGGGATATTTGTGCTTAGCTTATGAGTTGTCAATTGAAAAATGTCTATGAAGTCTGCTTGCTTGTTATTTGAGGCGAAATAGTTAAGATGTACATGTTTAGGGAGATGACTCAGACATTTCTTTGTTAGCCCTTCTTACCTTTCATTACCCACCATGCAATAAATTGTATCCCTAGTCAGCCCCTTTGAGTTTAAAATGTGTTATTTCTTTGACACCTTGTGATTCCCTTATGTGCCATAAGCAGTAATTGAAAAATTGGGATGAAGAAGTGTGAAAAAGAAATACCAAAAGAGCGTAAAAAATTAATGCACCCCAATGAAAACTATAAAAGCTTAAGTTTGGAGGTGTCTGTGTGGATGTGTTTCATGCTCTCAAAAAGAGAAGAAGGGAACGATAGGTATGAACTGAAAAAGAATACCAAAAAAAGGACAAAATGATTGAATGAGAAAAACGATTATGGTACGTAATTTGAGCCTAAATGTATACTCTTACCTACCCCTGCCTAAGCCTACATTACAACTCTGAAAGTCCTGAAGCTCTCTAGAATGTATGTCTATGATTAGTGGAGAATAACAAGTAAACAGACCCATAGAACTAAATGGAATTGATATGCATGAGTTAGTGTTCATATTTCCATTGAGTGTGATTGAAATGAATTTGCGAAATATCTGGCTTGAAATTCTAGATTGTTATATATTCATACTACATATGTTCCAACATATTATCCCACTGACGTTCATGCTTTTCTAAGTAACCTTGTGTACATTCTTGATTTGAGTCTTTGAGTCTTTTTTATTTTGTTTCTCTGTTTTTGTTTTCTGCTTTACTCGAGGGCAAACAAAGTTTAAGTTTGGGGGTTTGTTAGGCGTATTTTATATACGCTTTTTTAGTCATTTTTAGTTAGTATTTTACTTGTTGTTGTTGTGATTAGTATGGAATTATGTTCATTTTTCTTTCTTTTGAGTCACAGCGGTTCAAAAAGGCAAAATGGCGAAAAAAGAGCGACAAATGGGCAGAAAATGAGTGTCCCGAGGCAAAAAAAGGTTGAAAATTGGAAATTCGGACGAAGGCAAAGCAGCACCGCAGTGCCATTCAGACAGGACCGCGGTGCCATTCTGCAGAACCGCGGTGCCGACGCGGAATTTTCCAAATCCGAAGTAGAATTGGCCAAGGGCAGAAGGGTCCATAGGGCACGAAATTTGCAACATACTTAAGCCCTAGGGATTTGTCTAGTTGAGGGAGTTGGACATTCCATCATACAACACAACTCAGGACAGATTTGAGGCTACAATTGGAGACTTAGTTCTACGTAATTTTTCTTTCTTTTCTTTGCAATTCAGTTTATGTTGGTATTTGTATTAGTTCTTAGCATGTCTATGGCTAGGAGCTAAATAATTTATTAGGGATTTCCTTATGAATCGCTTGAAACTCTTATTCATGAATTGATGCAGTAGTTTGATTTATTCTTCACTAGATTAAGATTTATTCAATAATTGGTATGAATGTTTGTTAATTAATTGATCATTAATTATCATAATCTATATGATTTCGAATCAAGAACCGAGAGGAGATATTTGGATATGTTGTAATTGAATAGATATAGGTTAAAATCGCGGACGAACGTACCCCGATACTTGTGTAGCATTATAGGTTACTGTTCTTAATCCTCCTATGTGGTAAATTCTATCATAGAAATACCGAAGGGTTCTGCACTGGGGTTGAGTGATTATATATCCTAACCGGAATATAAGACAGTCTAGTTAACCGCTATCTTAACGTAGAAGAAGAAGTCACTCTAGTCGCATTAAAGAATTGAACAAAGTGGATAGTCGGGGATTTTAGAAGCCCTAATTCCTTCATAACTGATTACAACTTAAATAGTTTAGTTAATTCTTGCAATTATTCTAGTAGTTAAACAAAAACTCAACTCAATTATCGATTGTCAAATAGATAACATAAAATAGCTGAACAGTACTTAGAAACCAGTCTCTGTGGACGATAAACTCGGTCTTACAGACTATATTATTTGTGAACGATACGTACACTTGCCTGAGCAACGTGAAAATTGCCCAACAATGCTAAAATAGTCACTTTAGCTATACATGGTTTTTCAAAGTTAGAGTGAAGGGGCACTCCCAGTCCTGCTTCTAAGAAGATCATTTCTTTCATCCAGGCTAGGAAGTTTGTGGAGAAGGGTTGTCTGGTGTATCTTTCTCATAATACGAGTGTGGAGATTCTTTCCCTTGGGTCAGTTTCGGTAGCTAGTAAGTTTGTTGAGGTTTTTCTGTTGTATTTGTCAGGTATGACGCCATATAAGGATATTAATTTATGTATCGATCTAGAGTTGGGTATTCGATCTATTTCTATTCCTTCATATTGTATGGTTCTGGTAGAGCTGAGAGAGTTGAAGGAGCAGTTTAGGACCTGTTGAGTAAGGGTTTCATCTGACCGGGTGTATCTCAATGAGGTGTTCCTATTTTGTTCATGAAGAAGAAAGATGGCACCATGCGTATGTGCATTAGTTATAGGCAATTGAACAAGGTCACCATTAGAAACAAGTATCTGATTCCCTATATTGATGATTTGTTCGATCAGCTCAGGGTGCTTCGATGTTTTCGAAGATTGTCTTGACGTTCGGGTATCACCAGTTGAATATTTGGGATGAGGATGTTCCCAAGATGGCTTTCTATACTCGTTATGGTCATTCTGAGTCCCTAGTTATGTTTTTTGGGCTTACTAATGCCCTTGCATCATTCATGGACTTGATGAATGGGATATCCAAGCCATATTTAGATTCTTTTGTGATAGTGTTGATTGATGACATCTTGATCCATTCAAATAGTCGGAAGGACTATGAGCAGTATCTAAGAGTGATTATGGGATATTGAAAGAGAATAAGTTGTATGCTAAGTTCTCGAAGTATGAGTTTTGGTTGAGTTCAATGGCATTTTTGGGACACCTGGTGCCCAAGGATGAGATTATGGTTGATCCGAAGAAGATAGAAGTAGTCAAGGACTAGCCTAGATCAACTTCAGTAACAGAGATTTAGAGCTTTATGGGTCTTGCTAGCTACTATCACCGGCTCGTCATGAGATTCTCTTCTATTGCTTATCATCTGATGTGTTTGACTCTTAAGAAGGTACATTTTTAGTAGCCAATCGAGTGTGAGGAGAGATTTAAAAAGCGTAAGTCTCTTTTGACCACAACCGCGTTTTTTTCCCTTCCAGTAGAGGGGAAGGACTTTACCGTATATTGTGATGCTTTGAGGATTGGGTTGGGTTGTGTGTTAATGCAAGAGGGTATGGTCATAGCTTATGCATTGAGACAGTTTAAGGTGCACGAGAAGAATTATCCATTCATGACTTAAGTTGGCTGCTATTGTATTAGGTACGATATTTGGTATGCATTTTAAATTTTTTGATATTAGGTTTGATATTCGGTATTTATAAAGAGTACACAAATACTAAATATCGTACCGAGATATATATACATATGCAATTCATATTATTATTATAATGACCCTATTATAATACTAACAAATATATAAACTAGTGTTAGTACAAAACTAATTGTTCATACGTTGAAATTTTGACTACTCTATCTTGATTGAAATGCCCTTTTATGAAATTAATTAACATAATTGCTTGTATTTTCTTTTAAAGATTTTTACATGTGTAAAATATTAGTATGATATTGAAAGAAATAATCTCTTGATTATTCTTATTGATGAAAGACATATATATACAAGTTACAATAGGAAATCATTTTCCTATTCTACTTCTAAATCCCTATTCTATAAGGAGACTAACTATACAATTATGATAATGTTACACTCCTAATTATGGTATAAGACTAATTACAAATATACAAAGGGAATGGGTACACGGACAGTGGGTACACGGATGGGTTGAATCTCATGGTTACTTTAACAGATATAACTCAGACGTTTCTTGGATAGCCGAAGTCACAATTCTCTATTATATCTAAGTCGAAATCGAACAAACATGGTTACTGATTTACCGTACCACAAATATCAAAATTGAACTTAAAAATACCGAATTAATTTGGTATGATAATGGTAAAATATTTTCAAAAACTTAAAACCGAAATTACCGAACCGAAGTTTCTAATAGGGGTGACAATGGTTTTTCAAAAACCAATTGAACCGAACCAAATTTTAGATAATAAAACTATAATTTTTAATATAAATCTATAATCGTACCGAATAATTAGGGTGGTTTTTATTTCTAGAAAAAAATTTAAAAAATATCAAACCTATATATATATATATATATATATATATATATATATATTACCTATTAATTTTATTAGATATTACATTAAATTTGTTGACCTTGGGCCTTGTCTTGGGATTAATTTAGATGGAGAGGACTACAATTACAAACTAAACTTATTCTACCTTATTAAACAAAGTAAATAAAGTCAAATATTACTACACTTAACACGACAAGCTGACAATATCAACTGGACGCATAAGAAGAAGAAGAAGAAGAAGAAGAAGACTAAAAAAATATGGTTGTTACACATTGTTTCATAATGTATCGTGTTGTATTAGATCGTATTGTATTGTTTTGATTGATACAATGTTTGGATAGATTGTATCGTCTCGTCGTCACATAATCTCATAAATCAATAATTTGAAGAATAAATCTACAAGAAAAGTAGGGTAGGGGTAGAGCTACCATAAAAAGGTAGGTAAATGATAAAATAGAATTAGTAGATAATAAAAATGACATAAAAAGATAAGTAACGACGCGATAACACCAAATCAGCCATTACATAAAATGAAACTTTTCGTCGTTACGTAATGATGAATTTAATGATACGATACAATAAAATTAAACTAACAATTAAAACAAATATTGTATTTAAACTAACAACATAACACAATACAATCTGTGACAACCATCCAAACAAACCGTAAAAGGTTTGTTTTTTCTCCTTCTTCCTCTACTTCATTAGCATATTGAGAAAATTGCATCAAGTGTAACATAATTTGATGCACATTACTTCTCTTAAAATCGATAAACTATGAGTCTTGGGGCTTAAGAAAACTCGAAATTGTCCAAACTTTGTTGAGAATTCTCTCTTGCCCTTCAATCAATTACGTCCCAAAATTCATATATGACAATGAGTTACCTTCTTTTATTTTTACAATTATTTTATGAAGTTTTTTTCATTGTAATTTTAAGGAGCTTTCATGAAAATTACTTTGTTAATAGAGTCCAAAACCACTTTGAAAAGTATGAACTAGTGATAAAAAAAAATGTTCAACTGAACATATAATAAGAGATTAGCTCAATATAATAAGATTGACAAACTAAAATAATCTATGGTGTACAAAATCTACAAAAATAAAAAACTACGATTGAATATTGTTTTTTCTTTCTCCCCCTCCCCTCTCTTAAATAGACATGTTCATATATAAATACTAATCTCGTTCAGTACAAGTTAAACTGGGATTCTTTTTGTGGAGATAAGTCTTAAAGAGTCGAAATCAAAGCGAATTATTTTAAAAGATAGTGAGATATTAGAACAAATGGAGATCTTTTCAATAATTTAAAAAGAAAAAACAACTAGCAAAGTGTGATTGTAACAAAAGATCAGTAAACCTTCATTCAATTTTGGTAATGAAGAACAACCCTCACGTGTACTAGATATAAGTATTTCTTTCAAAATGTAGTGTGCTCCTTATAAGTTATTGTTGGAACTTGTATGAGATTAAGAAGAAATAAGTGATCAAAATTGACTTCGGAAATTTCAGCCGAAGCGCCGCGACGCCAGGGACTAGGGTCGCGACGCCTCACGTCCAATAGCCAAGGGAAAACTCCCGAGATTTACCGTCGAAAGGGCTGCGGCGCCTGATTGGCAGTGAACTATTGGAATCCGAACATGAATTAGTGTTGCGGCGCCTTGGGGCAAGAGCCGCGACGCTTGGGCAACGGTAAAATTTCCAGAATGTCCAAAAGTTGTGTCTCTTTCCTAAAGTCACAACCTTTGATGTGAAAGGTTGCAATGGTCGAAAATATCTCTTTATAAAAATAATGATCACTTGTTTGAAGCACACAATACACAACAACTAATCTTATGATTTGAGAATCAAAATCATTCTAATATTGTTACTTGCTTCTTCTTCTTCTTCTTCTTCCAAAACCACATTTCTGAAGAACACATATAGTAAGTTTGCCAGAGGGGAAGTTCTTGTGCTAGAACTCTCACATAGATAGTTGTATCCTCTAGACAGACGTCCGTAAAACTACAACACAAGTGGGGGAGATTTTTTTTCTTAGGACACTGCATTGCAGGCCTCTATCGACATCAAGTTAGTATGTGTTTTCAATTTGCTGAATTCATTGTTGTTGATTTCAAGTTATATTGAATTATTATTATATTATTGAGCTCATTCATTGATGATACTAGATTGATATTAATAATCTAAGACAAAAAATCGCAGATTTTTTTTCCTGATTTGCTGAGTTTACAAAAATTCAGAGAATTCAATTTCCTGATTTGCAAAGATGGATCAATCTAGATCGTCAATGGTGAAAAATCATGTTGAGAAACCTGAGAAATTCAAAGGTTCTGATTTCAAATGCTGGCAACATAAGATGTTGTTCTACTTGACAGCTCTTCATGTGGAAAACTTATTGATTGTTGAGGCTCCTATGGCTTTGCCGGAAGGAGAAGGGAAGAATGCTCCGACTGATGCGGAGAAGGCTGAAAGGCTGAAAGACATTCAAACTTGGGAAAGTCAGGAGTTTCTTTGCAGAAACTATATTCTCAATGCATTGGATGATTCTCTCTACAACATCTACTCCACGTTCAGAACAACACGGGAGTTGTGGCAATCATTAAAGAACTAGTACAAAACTGAGGTTGCTTGTTCCAAGAAGTTCATCATCGGAAAATTTCTGAATTTTAAGATGAGTGATGCCAAAGCGGTTGTCAAGCAAGTGGAGGAACTCCAAGTCATTGTTCATGAACTAGAGGTTGAAGGTATGGGCATTAACCCAAATTTCCTTGTTGGTGTTATTATTGAGAAATTATCTTCTTCTTGGAAGGATTTTAAGGTTTATCTGAAGCATCTAACCGAGGAAATGAATTTTGAGCAACTGATTCTGAAAATTCATGTTGAAGAGGACAACCGGAAGAATGAAAGGGCTGATGTTGTTTCATTGGAGCCTAAAGCTAACATGATTGAAGACAATGCTTCTAAGGCCAAGTTTCAGAAAGGCAAGGGCAAATTTATTGGTGCTAAGCCATCTTTTGCAATTGGGAGGGATGCACTCGCCACACAAAGGACCAATGCATTCAAGAAACCACAACCAGGACTCTGTTGGGTATGTGGCAAACCTGGGCACAAAGTAAAAGATTGTCGCCTTCACAAGAATCAAGATGATGGTGTTGGAGGTTCGAGTAATTTCAACCAATCCAACCGGGCTAAAACCAAAACCAATTCATTGGGTTGTGGCTGCTCAAGTAAATCTGATTACAAATTCAATCGATTGGTGGATGGATACGGGTGTTACAATGCATGTATGTTCTGAAAATGATATATTTTCATCCTACCAGGCCATCAAGGATGGAGAAGCATTGTTCGTAGGGAATACTACTTTTGTGAAGGTGGAAGGGAAAGGGAAAGTGACTTTGAAACTCACTTTCGGTAATGATCTTGTGCTCACTAATGTGTTGCACGTGCCTGAAATTTGTAAGAATTTGATTTCTGGGCCTGTTCTTAGTAACAAGGTCTTCAAAATTGTATTTGAATCTGACAAATTTGTACTCACCAAGGGTGAGATGTATGTAGGAAAGGGTTACCTCAGTGAGGGACTCTTCAAACTATCTATTGTACCTACTCAGGTAATTGTCATTATTAATAAAAATGCAGGCGCTATCACTGTTTCTATGTATATGGTTGATTCCCCTTTTTTATGGCATTCAAGATTATGTCATGTTAATTATCGCTCTTTACAAAGAATGGTAAAGTTAGGCATGTTACCAAAATGTTCAATGAACAAAATGACTAAGTGTGGAGTTTGCATAGAATCAAAATATGCAAGTCGTCCTTATAAATCTGTTATGAAATCAAATGAAATGCTTGGTTTAATTCATAGTGATTTGTGTGATTACCAAGCAACCTCATCTCGTGGAGGAAAGAATTATTATATATCATTCATAGATGATTGCAGTAAATTTTGTTATGTATACTTAATACATACCAAAGATGAGACTTTGAACATGTTTAAAACATACAAAGCAGAAGTGAAAAACCAACTTGACAAAAGAATCAAAATTCTAAGGTCAGACAGAGGTGGTGAATATCAATCGAATGAGTTCAAAGAATTTTGCTCTACTCATGATATAGTTCATCAAACCACTGCGTGAGACCTTAGTCGGGATGCATAGGTGAGTCAACCTACGAGCACGGAAGAGTGTGGTACCGCTACCCCTCTCTAAGTAAAGGTAAGATTCTTAGCCCTGTAGATGACTCCATCTAAAATACAATAGGGACAGCCGTTTTCGGCTGCTCGTTTCGTATCTTGAAGAAATAGTAGGCTTAAGTAATGTAATAGGGGTCATGTCAATAATAGCTATGTTATTGCCCTACTGATTGTTGGCCTCCGCCCGATCCCGAATGCACATTTTTTTGGGTTCATCTTCAATTGATGTTTTCTTAAACTCCAAAACAAAATGGAGTTGCCGAACATAAGAATAAAACATTGAAGAATATGATAAATTCAATATTGATTAGTTCAGTGACACCTCTTAGTCTATGGGGTGAGGCGTTAATTACTGCAAATATGATATTCAATAAAATTCCTCAAAAGAAAAATGAACAATCTCCCTATGAGTTATGGAAATGAAGATTGCCTACTTTCAAAAGGATGAAAGTATGAGGTTGCCTAGCGAAAGTTCAAGTTCTTTGCCAAAGAGAACTAAACTTGGACAAAAAATGGTAGATTGCATATATATTGGCCCTGCCAATAATAGTGCAGCATATAAGTTTTTGGTGTGTCATTTCGATGTTGAAGATATTCACAAAAACACACTTATGAAATCTGCGGAAGCAAAAAAATTTGAGGATATTTTTCCTTACAAAGACAAAGATAAGAGTGTTCTTAATCATAAGAAGAGGACACTTCCTCAAGATGAGTCAAACCAAAACACACAAAGTGATGATAATCTTACTTCATCTGTTCAAGAAGAAAATTTTGAACCAAGGAGAAGTAAACGTGTGAAAACTGCCAATGATTTTGGACCAGATTTCATGACCTTTTCCGTTGAAGGATAACCTCAAACATATAGGGCTGCTATGGAATCATCTGAATCACCTTATTGGAAGGAGGCTACCCAAAGTGAGGTAGAATCCATTGTGCAAAATAATACAGGGATATTGGTTGATCTTCCTTCGGGACAAAAACCAATAGGCCATAAATGAATTTTCAAACGGAAATTAAGGCTTGATGGTACTATAGAAAAATACAAAGCTCGTATAGTAGCCAAAGGGTTTCGTAAAAATGAAGGTGTTGATTTCTTCGATACTTACTCACCAGTAACGAGAATTACGTCTATAAGGACACTAATTGTTATAGCAGCGATTCACAATTTGGAAATACACTAAATGGATGTGAAAACCGCATTTTTGAATGGTGAATTAGATGAAGAAATTTACATGGAACAACCCGAAGAGTTTGTTATGAAAGGTCAAGAAAAAAAAATTGCAAATTGATTAAGTCTTTATACGGACTTAAACAACTCCAAAACAATGACATGAAAAGTTTGATAATACATTATTATCAAATGATTTCAAATAAATGAATATGACAAATGTGTCTATGCAACAACTCCATCTATGTTTCGTCTATGCAACAACGAGCATCTGCATCGTGTCTATGCAATGACGTCATTTTATTTAAGCATATGCAACGGCTTCATCTATATTTCGTCTATGCAACGACGAACATCTGTATCACGTCTATGCAACGACGTTATTTCATTTAAGCATATGCAACGACTTCATCTATATTTCATCTATGCAACGACGTCATTTCATTTAAGTCTATGCAACAGCTTCATCTATGTTTCATTTATGCAACGACGAACATATGCATCACGTTTATGCAATGACGTCATTTCATTTAATTCTATGCAACAGCTTCATCTATGTTTCGTCTATGCAACGACGAACATCTGCATCGCGTCTATGCAACGACATCATTTTATTTAAGCCTATGCAACGTCTTCATCTATGTTTCGTCTATGCAACGACAAATATATGTATCGCGTCTATGCAACGACGTCATTTCATTTAAGCCTATGCAACGACTTCATCTATATTTTTTCTATGCAACGATGTCATTTTATTTAAGCCTATGCAACGACTTCATCCATATTTTGTCTATGCAACGATGAACATCTGCATCGCGTCTATGCAACGACGTCATTTCATTTAAGCCTATGCAACAACTTCATCTATGTTTCGTCTATGCAACGACGAATATCTGCATCGCGTCTATGCAACAACGTCATTTTATTTAATCCTATGCAACAACTTCATCTATGTTTCGTCTATGCAACGACGAACATCTGCATCACGTCTATGAAACACGTCATTTCATTTAAGTCTATGCAACGACGAACATCTGTATCGCGTCTATATAACGACTTCATCTATATTTCGTCTATGCAACGACAAACATCTGCATCACGTCTATGCAATGACGCCATTTCATTTAAGCCTATGCAATGGCTTCATCTATGTTTCGTCTATGCAACGACGAACATCTGCATCGCGTCTATGCTACGACGTCATTTTTTTTAAGCCTATGCAATGACTTTATCTATGTTTCTTCTATGCAATGACGAACATCTGCATCGCGTCTATGCAACGACGTCATTTCATTTAAGCCTATACAACGACTGCATCTATGTTTCGTCTATGCAACGATGTCATTTTATTTAAGCCTATGCAACGGCTTCATCTATGTTTCGTCTATGCAACGACGAACATCTGCATCGCATCTATGCAACGACACAATTTCATTTAAGCCTATGCAACGGCTTCATCTATGTTTCGTCTATACAACGACGAGCATCTACATCACATCTATGCAACGACGCCATTTCATTAAGCCTGTGCAACGACTTCATCTATGTTTCATCTATGCAACGACGAACATCTGCATCACGTCTATGCAACGATGAACATCTGCATCATGTCTATTCAACGACGCCATTTCATTTAAGCCTATGCAACGACTTCATCTATATTTCATTTATGCAACAACGTCCTCTTCATCCAGAAACGACGAAGATCTGCATTGCGTCCAGAAACGACGTCACCTTCATCCAAAAACGACGAACATCTACACCTTCGTCCAGAAACAACGCCACATTCGTCCAGAAATGACGAACATCTGCATTGCATCCAGAAACGACGGCATCTTCGTCCATAAACGACAAACATTTGCATTACGTTCAGAAAGGACGAACATTTGCATTGCGTCTAGAAACGACGTCGTCTTCGTTCAGAAACGACAAACATCTGCATTGCATTTAGAAACGACGCCATCTTCGTCCAGAAACGACGAACATTTGCATTGCGTTCAGAAACGACGTTATCTTCGTTCAGAAACGACGAACATCCGCATTGCATCCAGAAAATGACGTCATCAGCATTTCATTTTGCATTTTGACCTCGGGAACAAACATTCTAGAGGCATTTCAGGAAACGAACACCATGTATCTTTCAACATCCCGCAGCACTAATAACCCAGTGTCATCATAATTCGACACTGAGACAAAATTTTGAATCGGCGTCCGCCCGTCTTTAATTTTCTAGCATTGCAGCAATCCAGTGTCATCATAATTCGACACTTGAACAAAAATTTAAATCCGCTTCAGTGTTGTCTTTAATTTTCTAGCATTACATCAACCCAATGTCCTCATAATTCGACTCTAGGATAAATTTTAAATCTGCATCAGCTTTGCTTTTAATTCTGGCGTCACAACGACCAGTGTCATCATAATTCGACAATGAGACAAATTTTGTATTTGCATCAGTTTTGCTTCCAATTCTTCTTAAAATTCCATTTTGCCTATTTATTTCTTGATCTTTGTTCTGATTCTGACGATTGAGACAAAATTGTTTACAAGTCAACGTCTTTGTCCGAAAATTCTTTCATCGTCTTCAGCCAAAGAGGGACAAGATGTTGACACCCAATTTTGACAAATCTTTTGATTATTTATTGCAATTTTAGGTATTTTTGACATCACATTTTTTATCATCATTTTTTGCATTTTTTCTTAGAATAATCATATTTTTCATAATATTTATGTTGTTTTATTTTCGCAAAATAACATCACATTTTTATTTTGAAGTATGCATTAAACATTTTTAAATATTATGTTATTATTATTACACCGTCATTTTATTTTAATTATTTTGTATCTTTTTAAATAAATTTCCTTTTAAATAATATTTTTTTGCATTTTAACATGAGCCAAAATCAGTGTAATTAAACACTCTTTTTATTTCTCCAAAACCAAACACCACCAACTCCACCCACAAGAAACCAAACTACCACCACATACTACTTTCCCTCTCCCTCTTATCTTTTCAGCAGCCGCACCTCACCTTTCCCTGCCAACCTTTGCTTTCTGTTTATTCGAAAGGGGGGTAGGGATGAAGCCTCAGTCACTGCTCTCGTGGAATGTAGTATCCTCTTTCTTTCCTTTTATTTTCCTTCCATTTTGTTAAAAGCTATCAAATGAACATGCTCTAGAATATTTTATTTAGATCATACGAGATTTGGTTTGTTAAAAAATGCTCACTGATTTCGTTTGGTATTTTCATGAATGGTGTAATAGGATTGGTTTAAAATCTATACTTAAGGTACAAATATTATAGGATTTAAATGTATTTTTTTTTTAAGGCAGAGTTTTTCTTTTTCTTTTTACGTATTAGTCATGAAGCAATAATATATACTTATATGATCATATCTAGAGATCTTGTGGAATAAGTATTATCATCTTTTATTAGGTCAGAAAAAAAATCAACTATGTAAAGTGTTTATTATATTATCTATTAAAGTACACAAGATTTTGAAAGAATGTTGTTAAAATCTTATATGTTAAAAGTGGAAATATCCTGTAACTTAGTCAAAATATAAGTTCAGTTTGTTGGTTTCATACATTGAGTTAAATGTTTCATTTTGTTTAGTTTCTTGTTTTACGAGCTTATACCTATATATGGTTCTCTACTCTTTATTTTCCTTACCTTTCTTTTACCTACTGGTCCACTCGTTCCATGGACGTGTTTGACTGATGATTGCATTTTTCGGACAGTTTTGACCATTTTGGCCCTCTACTCTATTGTTGAAATGATATTGAACAAATACTGCATTTGATCGGCCGATGAAGAAATTTTCGTCTGATTTCCAAGGCATATCCTTCTTGTCACTGTTTGACAATTATTTATTCTCTTACTAACACTTTTACTAAGTGTTTATACAGGTACCCGTAGATACATTTTGTGCAGAATTCCCTAGAAATTGGTTAAAGAAGACAAGAAGATGCTCTTGGAATTTTTATTTTTTATTGTATTTAATTTTAGTTTTATTTTCATTTTGTATTGTATTTTATTATAATTGTATAAATATTGAAATGTCTAGAATAGGTAGACTTAGAATTAGTAATTAAAAAATGATAGATTAAAAACGGAAACTAGTTTATTTATTTTTTGGTCTGTCTCAATATTTTCAAGCATTCTTTTTTCCTTAAACTATACATTTTTCAAATATATATATTTCTAAAGCGTGATAGATAATTAACCTACGTTTGATTGGATAATCGCAAGTTATTGGATCTTAAATGATGTCTAACCTCTTCCTTTTAGGATAATAAATAATTTTGATCCAGAATCTCATAATTCGCAGATCATTAAATGGAGATCACTTGCGATATTTTTATTGTAATAGTTCAAGTGTCTTAATTCACTTCATAATTAGGTGGTGACTCCTCGAATACAAGCCTTTTTGCTCCATCCAGGGAACCGCGCAAAAGAGCAACGTTGCATCACCGTTCCGACCCCGAGGTCAAAAATAGGTGTGACAAATACTATTCTTAATAATACTCAAAAGTCTTTATGGTGGGATAGTACGGAATATTCTTATTTGGTATTATCTATATGAGATTAATGTGGGGTCGCATTTGGAAGAACCGATATGGCTACGTTCTCTAGAAAGTCTCACGAAGAAGGAGTTGTTCACGATCGAAATGAACACAACCGTAAGAATTGAAATATGTTAATATGATGTTTGTGATACTTGTTGTCTTGATTTACTACAAAATGTGAATAGTTCAAAACATACATTCAATATTTCACAAAGTAGATCCGATAAGTATTCACTACGAATGATTCAGTACAAAAGACACATTTTTCGATGCTTATCATGTCGCGTTTTATAGAAATAACGATAAGTTTCTCTTTATCTTATTTTCTATCCACACGTGGGATATTGTTAAATGTGTGAATAGAAAATGTGGGGTATTGTTGGAAATTGTATGAGATTAAGAAGAAATAAGTGATCAAAATTGACTTCGGAAATTTCAGCCGAAGCATCGCGGCGCCTGGGACTAGGGCCGCGGCGCTTGATTGGCTGTGAGCTACCGGAATTCGAACATGAATTAGGGCCGCGATGCCTTGGGAAAAGAGTCGTGGCGCCGGGGGCTAGCGCCGCGGTTCTTGGGCAACGGTAAAATTTTCAGAATGTCCAAAAGTTGTGTCTCTTCCCTAAAGTCACAACCTTTGATGTGAATTACTGCAATGGTCGAAAATATCTCTTTATAAATATGATGATCACTTGTTTGAAGCACACAATACAAAATAACTAATCTTATTATTTGAGAATCAAAATCATTATAAGATTGTTACTTGCTTCTTTTTCTTCCAAAACCACATTTCTGAAATATAGTAAATTCGCCAGAGGTGAAGTTCTTGTGCTAGAACTCATACCTAGATAGTTGTATCCTCTAGACAGACGTCCGTAAAACTACATCATAAGTGGGGGCGAATTGTTTTCTTAGGACACTGCATTGCAGGCCTCTATCGACATTAAGTTAGTATGTGTTTTCAATTTGCTGAATTCATTGTTGTTGATTTCAAGTTATAATGAATTATTATTATGTTATTGTGCTTATTCATTGATCATACTAGATTGATATTAACAATCTAAGACAAAAAATCTAAGATTTTTTTTTTCTGATTTGCTGAATTTGCAAACAAATTCAGAGAATTCAATTTCTTGATTTGCAAAGATGGATCAATTTGGATCGTCAATGGTGAAAAATCATGTTGAGAAACCTGAGAAATTCAAAGGTTCTGATTTCAAACGCTGGCAACAGAAGATGTGACAAACATATTGATTGCTGAGGCTTGTTGACAGTCAATTTTGACCCATTTTTCGTATATTTACTGCAATTTTATGTGTTTTAGGACACCGCATTTTAATCAGCATTTTTTATCTTTTTATTTTAAATTAAGTATTATGTCTCTGTTAATATTATGTTTTTATTATTATTACACCGTTATTTTATTTTATTAATGTTTGCATCACTTTAAATAATTAATTGACACCGCATTTTTACTTTTAATTAAGCATTAAACATTTCTTAAATATTGCATTTTATCATTATTGCATCGGCATTTTTAGTTTTGATAATTTTGTACCATTAAATAATTTTTCTTTTAAACAATTAATTCATTTTGCATTTTTTGTCAAACCAGTCCAGTCCAAGTCACAATTTGAATCAGTCCAATCCAACACCATTTTTTAATTTCATCAAAACACCCTCTTTTATTTTCCCCCCTAAAATCAAATACCACTTTTTATTTCCCCCCCCCCCCCCCAAATACCAAACCCTAAAAACCTACCCTATATAATAAACATTACCCCCCCTTTTATTAAAAGGAGGGGGGCAGCCCTACTTCATCAGCCCAGCCGCAACATTAAAGGGGGGGGGGGCACCAGCCCTTTTCCATTTTTCTTTTAGGGGCCCTCCCCTCTCTCACCTTCCCGTCGCCGCCGCCCCTTTCTCCGGAGCTCCAAGCTCCGGCGAACACCCTCTCCCTCACCCACTCTCCCTGCCTTTCCCGTCGCCACTGTCCGCCATCATCGTTGGAGTTCAGAGCTCCGGCGAACCTCACCGCTGTTCCCATCGAACCCACTGTCACCACCACACCACAACCCCACCTTGTTGCGGCAAAGACCGTCTCGACTTCGACGACCACCGGCGACTGGCAGAGGCGTTGTTTGGTTCTTCTTTTTGTTTCTATTATACATATTGTAGTTTGGTTGGACTGATTTGGAAATTTTGTATCTCGCCGGAGTTTTAAACTCCGGCGACCCCTGTTGGTTTAATTTTTGGTTTCTGTTGTTGGTTGTCGGACTGATTTCTGGAGTTTTGGTATTTGGCCGGAGTTTGCAAAACTCCGGCGATGTTCGTCGGTTTGCTTCTGTTTTGTTGGGCTGATTTTGCACCATTTTAGTATTTTGGCCGGAGTTTTAGACTCCGGCGGATTTCTGGTTTATCGGTGATATTTTGCTACTGTTTACTGTTTTCGGACATATTTTTTCTGGTTTTTGGCTACCTGTCGGAGTTTGAAAGCATATGTTTCGTCTATGCAACGACGAACATCTGCATCACGTCTATGCAACGACGTCATCTCATATAAGCCTATGCAACGGCTTCATCTATATTTCGTCTATGCAACGACGAGCATCTGCATCGCGTCTATGCAACGACCTTGCTACCTACAGGAAAAAAGCAGGCAACTAGGTCTTCAGTCCAAATCTGAGAATGCAAGCGTCAAGAGCCAAAGTTACAAGGTCGACGCTAATCAACCACTCCTTTCCTGAAACTCACTAAGTTTTCTTTGAGTGCAGGATCTTCATATCAGCAAAGACAGGAGCACAACAATAAACTCATGCGGGTCACAAATACACAACGTCTATGCAATGACGCTATCTCAACCCAGACGGGTCACAAAGCAGGTACGCTCATAAATCAACGCATTTCATAAAAGCCTATGCAACGACTTCATCCATGTTTCATCTATGCAATGACGAACATCTGCATCGCGTCTATGCAATGACGTCATTTCATCTAAGCCTATGCAACGGCTTCATCTATGTTTCGTCTATGCAACGACGAGCATCTGCATCGCGTCTATGCAACGCCGCAATTTCATATAAGCATATGCAATGACTTCATCCATGTTTCGTCTATGCAACGACGAACATCTGCATCACGTCTATGCAACGACGTCATCTTATACAAGCCTATGCAACGACTTCATCAATATTTCATTTATGCAACGACGAACATCTGCATCGCGTCTATGCAACAACTCATTTCATAAAAGCCTATGCAACGACTTCATCTATGTTTCTTCTATGCAACGACGAACATCTGCATCACTGTTACACCCCGTAAGTCCAAGACATGTATAAGAGA
This sequence comes from Przewalskia tangutica, assembly GCA_029844215.1. NCBI lineage: Eukaryota > Viridiplantae > Streptophyta > Magnoliopsida > Solanales > Solanaceae > Przewalskia > Przewalskia tangutica. The sequence goes on along the minus strand of CM056727.1, from coordinate 46,017,580 downwards.
ATGTACGAAAGGAAACAAGACTTGGAAAAGGATACGAAAGGAAGAATTGTTTTTACGACGGAAAATGTTCCGAACGTCGAAAAGGAAAAATGTTTGTTGTTGGGAATTGGATTCTCAAAATGTATTATTTGAAGAATATGGAACTTATTAAATTATGGAAATTTATTTTTACGGATTTGGTCACGTGGGGCCCACCCGAAGAATTTTTACATTTTTGTGGGGCCCACGAGGGTTACGGAATTTTATGGACGAATGAGAGGGCGACACGTGGCACCCCCTCCATAATGTTGGACGAAATATTGCAAGGGTGTTATGGTCATTTGACCTATGTAGATGATAAGTCTTTTAAGCTTGATTTTGTTGACTAGTCAACTTGCCACTTAGGCTTAATCCATGTGATCTTCATCTAAGCCACACAATTGTTATAATCTTGGCCCTCCAATGTGTTATAAGTATACTAGTAGTGCAAGACTTGAGCATTCTATACTTAGTAAAAAAAAATTCAAGAACTAGTCTTGTTCAAGAAAGGTGCTCTCGGCCAAAGGAGCTTTCAAAGACAAAAATTTTGTAGTTTTGATCCATTAGCCACAAGACTTTAACCCAATGTTCCTAAGGGTGTTTCAAGGTTATCTCAATAGAAAGATTTCGGAAAAACGGAGTTTTCACGTTAGTCGCAAGGCGGAAACTATTGGAGTTCTTCAACTTTGAAGTTGGAACTTGAAGATGGGTTCTTCATAGGCCTCCAAGGAGTGCTTGGAGCGGTTTGGAACCTAAGGAAAGGAGCTAAGAATTGCTAAGGCGCGACTTTGGAATCTTGGAAATTTTAAGGGCTTTGAAAGGTATAAATTTTGTCGTTTTAGTAGTTAAGACTTACTACTTGTTGTAGCTATGGATTTTAGCAAGCATGTGTTATATAGTATGAAGTTTGATATGTTTATTGGCTATTGGAACCCTAATCCGAAATCTAGCATGTTTAACTTTAAGATTTCAATTCTAGTCGATTATTAGTTTAAGCGTCGCATGTTGTATAAAGAAGGAAAGTGTAGTTGTTGAAGTTGTTTAGACTATATAACATGTTGACCTAAGAACTTGAAATTGGAAAAGGGTTGGAAAAGACTTAGTGTTGCTATGTAAGTTGGCCGAGAATTGGCTAGTGTGCATTAGACTACTTCGTATGAATTGTGGGGCGGAAATTTTACACGTATTGTAAGGCGTGTAATCCCCTTTGTTTGGTTGTTGTTTGGAGCCTTAAATGTGGCTTGTTGGTTATTGTATTCGGCCTTGAAAAAGGTGGCAAAGTGAGTAGAAACAAAGGAAGTGCTGCCCGATTTTCCGTAGAATTAGAGACCAAATACTTAGTATTATTCTACGTTAGAGACTAGAAGATTGATAGTATTGTTGTGACCATTATAGGTTGACACTTCTACGTACGGCGTATTCGGCTTAGCTTGTGGATATTAGCCGAAAAGGTATGTGAACTATCTCCTCTTCTAGCATGATTCCTTAGAATAAAGAAAGTAAGTTCTACTCCTTGAATGGTCCATTCCTTGCTTGTATTTGGATTGTCTAAAATAGAATTTGTTCTATGTACTTCCTTGAGTGTACTTTGATGTTTAAATTGTAAGTAGTATAATCCATTTCCTTAGGGAAGTTTGGATTCTTAAAAGTGAAGGTATTTTTCTTAAAGTACATAGAGACTTGAAAAAGGAAGTGGTTTCCAAATCTTTTGGCTAGTGCCTTAGTTTTAAAACCTAAAGGTCATTATAATGACTTTAGGGGAGTCAAAGGAGTGATTTACTTATTTGATTTAAAAGAGGAGAAATGACATGATTTAAGAGAAGTAACTTGTGTTAAGGGTGAAGTTACTTGAGGTTTAAAAAGTAGAAGAAAACTTGTTTTCTAACTATTAAGAGACTTGAAGTATTTTGAAAGTTAAGAACTTGATTTAATAAGTATGTGATACTTAGCTTTTAAGCATAAGTCTCTTGGTTATAAAAGGAATGGATATGTCTAAAACCATAAAGGGTTATAACGGCTTTATGGGAAGTTGGTTATAACGGCTTTATGGAAGATTTAGAAAGTTGTCTATTTTGATAAAAAGGGCATAAGTTGCCAAGATTGTGAAAATTTAAAGTTACTTGATTTCAAGCCTTGAAATGAGTTTTCTAAACGTGTAGTAACTTACTTTGAAAAATAGACACGCCTTGATACTACGGGTGTTAGTATCTTGGGGCTTTACATAGAAAGGAGTCTTTTATAAAAGAATGCGTGCGTAGTACTTTGGCTTGATAAATTGAGGATTTGTCTAAGTGTGCCATGATAAGTACTTTGACTTGTTAAAAGAGAATTATTCTATGTATGCCTTGATTAGTACTTTGGCTTGATAAATTGAGGATTTATCTCAGTGTGCCATGATAAGTACTGTGACTTGTTAAATGAGACTTAGTCTATGTATGCCTTGATTAGTACTTTGGCTTGATAAATTGAGGATTTATCTAAGTGTGCCATGATAAGTACTTTGACTTGTTAAAAGAGAATTATTCTATGTATGCCTTGATTAGTACTTTGGCTTGATAAATTGAGAATTTGTCTAAGTGTGCCTGGATAAGTACTTTGACTTGTTAAAAGAGAATTATTCTATGTATGCCTTGATTAGTACTTTGGCTTGATAAATTGAGGATTTGTCTAAGTGTGCCATGATAAGTACTTTGACTTGTTAAAAGAGAATTATTCTATGTATGCCTTGATTAGTACTTTGGCTTGATAAATTGAGGATTTATCTAAGTGTGCCATGATAAGTACTTTGACTTGTTAAAAGGGAATTATTCTATGTATGCCTTGATTAGTACTTTGGCTTGATAAATTGAGAATTTGTCTAAGTGTGCCTGGATAAGTACTTTGACTTGTTAAAAGAGAATTATTCTATGTATGCCTTGATTAGTACTTTGGCTTGATAAAATGAGAATTATCCTATGTGTGCCTTGATAAGTACTTTGGCTTGGTTAATTGAGAACTTGCCTATATGTGCTGGTAATAGCCTTTGAGTGCAAGTATTATGTTTTATTAAGTTGTCGCGACTCTCGGTTGAAGGGTCGGTTGTCTTGTTATAAGTTCTTGGGGACGTCAAGCGGTGATGTGGGATTCCACGGGTATGCTTAGTTACTTGTAGTACTTGGGTTAAATTCGGATTTTTATAGAAGACATGGTAGTGCTTATGTCTTGTTTGAGGTCGGTCGAGATAGGGTAAGAGTATAAATGAGGCAAGCCCAAGACGTTATACCACCTCCTCGGGTAAGAGTATTAGTGAGGGTAAACCCCAAGGCACTGTACCACACTTTATGTGTTGTTTGTGGCCGGTTGAGATAGGGTAAGAGTATAAATGAGGGCAAGCCCCAGACGTTATACCACCTCCTCCAGGTAAGAGTATAAGTGAGGGTAAACCCCAAGATGCTATACCACCGCTTTACCACCTTCTCCGGGAGTAAGAGTATAAGTGAGGGTAAACCCCAGATGCTATACCAGGTGGGACTTGATGTTATGTTATATCATGGATCAGGCGGTGAGGAAGGATTCCACGGGCATGATTGATATTATGGGCGTGAGACCCATAGTTATATCGAGTAGTGACCTTGAGGGCTTGCGTCCACGACTTGATATGGCGCTTATGTGTTATGTCTTGTAGGTTGGCTATCGAGACATGTCTCTGTTTGTTTAGATTGTTATGATTTTATTACGATGCTACTGTTCCACATACTTGGTACATTCTTAATCTTGACCTCCTTGAAAGTGCGTTCATGCCGCGAGTTTAGGTACTTGATTCGGTGATCGGCAGTGTAGGATCTGCTCGGGGTTTTGGATAAGCTCCTTATTCGGAGTTTATCTTTGGCATATGTCGCCGATGCAGACTTTGTATAGTTTTGGGTGCGGCGGGGCCTTGTCCGTCATAGTTCGATTTAACTCTGAAGTGCGTATTCATATGTGGGATTGGACTCGTATGCGGTGTAGTGTCTTTTGTTTATGTATGTATGGCGGCACTTGTCGGCTTTGCCGCACGCGTCGTTTGTTTTAAAAAAAAAAAAAAAAATGGGGTGTTATTTGATTCATGACTTACTTGTATTGTTAAGGTAGAAGGGTGCAGGTAGGGCACGATCCACGAGCTTGGGGTTGGTGTGACAGTGGTATCAAAGCGATCGATCCTCGGAATGTCTGAGACCGTGTCTAGTAAGTCTTGATTATCGGTGTGTTGCGCGCCACACCCATGCGAGGCTACGGGACATTTAGGAGTTGGTTTCTATTCTTCTCACTCTAAGATCGTGCCATAGAGTGTGTTAGTAAGAAAATTCCTCTCGACGTATTGTTGTGTTCTGATTATGCCTCGAGGAGGCAACGGCCCGAGAAGGGCAAAGGAGTAGCGAGAGCTACTAGTCGGACTCGAGAGAGTTGATAGGGCTTATGCCCGAGTTATACGGATGTTGTTCCGCGATCGAGTTTTTCTGCGCGAGTTTTGAGAACCTGACACGAGCCCCAGTTTCTCGATTAGGCGGACTTTAGGAGTCATGAGGGAAGCAGTTATGTTATTGACCAAGATAGCGGTGCTAGCAGTTGTAAGTGATAGTACCCCAGAGGTAGGGATACTTTGATTAGTAAAGTGAGAAGTTAAGAATGTTGACAAGAATGATAAGTGAACTGAGACTATAGTTGTGTAGAGTTCACAGGTTGTAGTTACCCCATAATAAGTGTAAGACCGATAGGGAAGATTGTGCAGTAGAAATACTTTGGCTTATGAAACGAACCTCCAGTGAGTGGGAGGATACGGTAAGAAGTACCTTGAGATAAGAGAGAAATTTATTTCAAACTAAGAATGAGAAGTTAAGTGTGACGATGAGTCGGGTTATGGACTCATTTCGGGTCAGCCGATAGTTTGGAATGGGGTGATGTCAGTTAGAAATGGTCCCGTTATGTGATAGGGTCACGAGGATGCCAGGCCCAAGTTTAGTTAATCGTTGTACGAGTTTGTGGACGCGCTCAACCGGAACTAGGTCGTAAGGACCGAGAAAAGCCTTATCGGGAATGTAAGTAACAATATGGCCAAATTGGTTAGTAACTCCAAGGATTGGGGAACAGAAACAAAATTTGAGATTTTATGCGTGTCTTGGATGAGTTTGAAAATACGAGAAAGTATGACAAGTAAGGAAAGAAAGGAACCTCTAAGGATCCGTGTTTGGGAAATCAGTAACCTTTGAGTTTTGTGAGAAGGGACCACGGACGGAAGGTCCATTATTATGTTTACGTATGTTATGTGGTGATGCGTGTGGCATCGTTGGTCTTGTGCGATTTTGATTGATAGGCATAGTATAGAGTTTATCTTGGAGTTTGTATAGCTTGATAACCGACTAAGAACATTCGGGGACGAATGTTTCTAAGGGGGGAAGAATGTTACACCCCATAAGTCCAAGACATGTATAAGAGAATGTACGAAAGGAAACAAGACTTGGAAAAGGATACGAAAGGAAGAATTGTTTTTACGACGGAAAATGTTAGAGCGTCGGAAAGGAAAAATGTTTGTTGTTGGGAATTGGATTCTCAAAATGTATTATTTGAAGAATATGGAACTTATTAAATTATGGAAATTTATTTTTACGGATTTGGTCACGTGGGGCCCACCCGAAGAATTTTTACATTTTTGTGGGGCCATGAGGTTCTGAATTTTATGGACGAATGAGAGGGCGACACGTGGCACCCCCTCCATGATGTTGGACGAAATATTGCAAGGGTGTTATGGTCATTTGACCTATGTAGATGATAAGTCTTTTAAGCTTGATTTTGTTGACTAGTCAACTTGCCACTTAGGCTTAATCCATGTGATCTTCATCTAAGCCACACAATTGTTATAATCTTGGCCTCCAATGTGTTATAAGTATACTAGTAGTGCAAGACTTGAGCATTCTATACTTAGTAAAAAAATTTCAAGAACTAGTCTTGTTCGAAAGGTGCTCTCGGCCAAAGGAGCTTTCAAAGACAAAAATTTTGTAGTTTTGATCCATTAGCCACAAGACTTTAACCCAATGTTCCTAAGGGTGTTTCAAGGTTATCTCAATAGAAAGATTTGGAAAAAGCGGAGTTTTCACGTTAGTCATGGCGGAAACTATTGGAGTTCTTGACTTTGAAGTTGGAACTTGAAGATGGGTTCTTCATAGGCCTCTAGGAGTGCTTGGAGCGGTTTGGAACCTAAGGAAAGGAGCTAAGAATTGCTAAGCGCGACTTTGGAATCTTGGAAATTTTAAGGGCTTTGAAAGGTATAAATTTTGTCGTTTTAGTAGTTAAGACTTACTACTTGTTGTAGCTATGGATTTTAGCAAGCATGTGTTATATAGTATGAAGTTTGATATGTTTATTGGCTATTGGAACCCTAATCCGAAATCTAGCATGTTTAACTTTAAGATTTCAATTCTAGTCGATTATTAGTTTAAGCGTCGCATGTTGTATAAAGAAGGAAAGTGTAGTTGTTGAAGTTGTTTAGACTATATAACATGTTGACCTAAGAACTTGAAATTGGAAAAGGGTTGGAAAAGACTTAGTGTTGCTATGTAAGTTGGCCGAGAATTGGCTAGTGTGCATTAGACTACTTCGTATGAATTGTGGGGCGGAAATTTTACACGTGTTGTAAGGCGTGTAATCCCCTTTGTTTGGTTGTTGTTTGGAGCCTTAAATGTGGCTTGTTGGTTATTGTATTCGGCCTTGAAAAAGGTGGCAAAGTGAGTAGAAACAAAGGAAGTGCTGTCCAATTTTCCGTAGAATTAGAGACCAAATACTTAGTATTATTCTACGTTAGAGACTAGAAGATTGATAGTATTGTTGTGACCATTATAGGTTGACACTTCTACGTACGGCGTATTCGGCTTAGCTTGTGGATATTAGCCGAAAAGGTATGTGAACTATCTCCTCTTCTAGCATGATTCCTTAGAATAAAGAAAGTAAGTTCTACTCCTTGAATGATCCATTCCTTGCTTGTATTTGGATTGCCTAAAATAGAATTTGTTCTATGTACTTCCTTGAGTGTACTTTGATGTTTAAATTGTAAGTAGTATAATCCATTTCCTTAGGGAAGTTTGGATTCTTAAAAGTGAAGGTATTTTTCTTAAAGTACATAGAGACTTGAAAAGGAAGTGGTTTCCAAATCTTTTGGCTAGTGCCTTAGTTCTAAAACCTAAAGGTCATTATAATGACTTTAGAAGTCAAAGAGTGATTTACTTATTTGATTTAAAAGGAGAAATGACATGATTTAAGAGAAGTAACTTGTGTTAAGGGTGAAGTTACTTGAGGTTTAAAAAGTAGAAGAAAACTTGTTTTCTAACTATTAAGAGACTTGAAGTATTTTGAAAGTTAAGAACTTGATTTAATAAGTATGTGATACTTAGCTTTTAAGCATAAGTCTCTTGGTTATAAAAGGAATGGATATGTCTAAAACCATAAAGGGTTATAACGGCTTTATGGGAAGTTGGTTATAACGGCTTTATGGAAGATTTAGAAAGTTGTCTATTTTGATAAAAGGGCATAAGTTGCCAAGATTGTGAAAATTTGAAGTTACTTGATTTCAAGCCTTGAAATGAGTTTTCTAAACGTGTAGTAACTTACTTTGAAAAATAGACACGCCTTGATACTACGGGTGTTAGTATCTTGGGGCTTTACATAGAAAGGAGTCTTTTATAAAAGATTGTACGTTCTTAGTACTTTGGCTTGATAAATTGAGGATTTGTCTAAGTGTGCCATGATAAGTACTTTGACTTGTTAAAAGAGAATTATTCTATGTATGCCTTGATTAGTACTTTGGCTTGATAAATTGAGGATTTATCTAAGTGTGCCATGATAAGTACTTTGACTTGTTAAAAGAGAATTATTCTATGTATGCCTTGATTAGTACTTTGGCTTGATAAATTGAGGATTTATCTAAGTGTGCCATGATAAGTACTTTGACTTGTTAAAAGAGAATTATTCTATGTATGCCTTGATTAGTACTTTGGCTTGATAAATTGAGAATTTGTCTAAGTGTGCCTGGATAAGTACTTTGACTTGTTAAAAGAGAATTATTCTATGTATGCCTTGATTAGTACTTTGGCTTGATAAATTGAGGATTTGTCTAAGTGTGCCATGATAAGTACTTTGACTTGTTAAAAGAGAATTATTCTATGTATGCCTTGATTAGTACTTTGGCTTGATAAATTGAGGATTTATCTAAGTGTGCCATGATAAGTACTTTGACTTGTTAAAAGGGAATTATTCTATGTATGCCTTGATTAGTACTTTGGCTTGATAAATTGAGAATTTGTCTAAGTGTGCCTGGATAAGTACTTTGACTTGTTAAAGAGAATTATTATATGTATTTCTTGATTAGTTATTTGGATTGTTTAAATGAGAATTATCCTATGTGTGCCTTGATAAGTACTTTGGCTTGGTTAATTGAGAACTTGCCTATATGTCTTTGGTAATAGCCTTTGAGTGCAAGTATTATGTTTTATTAAGTTGTCGCGACTCTCGGTTGAAGTCGGTTGTCTTGTTATAAGTTCTTGGGACGTCTGAAGCGGTGATGTGGGATTCCACGGGTATGCTTCCGTTACTTGTAGTACTTGGGTTAAATTCCCGGATTTTTATAGAAGACATGGTAGTGCTTATGTCTTGTTTGAGGGTCGGTCGAGATAGGGTAAGAGTATAAATGAGGGCAAGCCCAGACGTTATACCACCTCCGAGTAAGAGTATTAGTGAGGGTAAACCCCGAGGCTGTACCACCACGCTTTATGTGTTGTTTGTGCCGGTTGAGATAGGGTAAGAGTATAAATGAGGCAAGCCCAGGCGTTATACCACCTCCTCGGGGTAGAGTATAAGTGAGGGTAAACCCCGAGATGCTATACCTGCTTTACCACTACTCCCGGGGTAAGAGTATAAGTGAGGGTAAACCCCAGATGCTATACCAGGTGGGACTTGATGTTATGTTATATCATGGATCGCCGCGGTGAGGAAGGATTCCACGGGCATGATTGATATTATGGGCGTGAGACCCATAGTTATATCTGAGTAGTGACCTTGAGGGCTTGCGTCCCTGACTTGATATGACTGCTTATGTGTTATGTACTGTAGGTTGGCTATCAGACATGTCTCCTGTTTTGTTTAGACTGTTATGATTTTATTACAGTACTTACTGTTCACATACTTGGTACATTCTTCGTACTGACCTCGCCCGAGGCTGCGTTAATCATGCGCAGTTTAGATGCTGATTCGGTGATCGGCAGGTGTAGGATCCTGCTCAGGGTTTTGGATAAGCTCCTTCTATTCCGGAGTTTATCTTTGGTATATGTCCTTCAGTACAGACTTTGTATAGTTTTGGGTACGGCGGGGCCTTGTCCCGTCATAGTTCAGTTTAACTCGCAAGTGCGTATTCATATGTGGGATTAGACTCGTATGCGGTGTAGTGTCTTTTGTTTATGTATGTATGGCGCGCATCGGCTTTGCCGCCTTACGCGTCGTTTGTTTAAAAAAAAAAAAAAATGGGGTGTTATTTCAGTTCCGCAGCTTACTTGTATTGTTAAGGTAGAAGGGTGCCCAGGTAGGGCACCAGTCACGGGCCCGGGGTTCGGGCTGTGACAATCACGTCTATGCAACGACGTCATTTCATCTAAGCCTATGCAACGGCTTCATCTATGTTTCGTCTATGCAATGACGAATATCTGCATCACGTCTATGCAACGACGTCATTTCATCTAAGCATATGCAACGGCTTCATCTATGTTTCTTCTATGCAACGACGAACATCTGCATCACGTCTATGCAACGACGTCATCTCATATAAGCCTATGCAACGGCTTCATCCATATTTCGTCTATGCAACGACGAGCATCTGCATCGCGTCTATGCAACGACACCATCTCATTTAAGCCTATGCAACGACTTCATCTATGTTTCGTCTATGCAACGACGAACATCTGCATCGCGTCTATGCAACGACGTCATCTCATTTAAGCCTATGCAACGACTTCATATATGTTTCGTCTATGCAACGACGAACATCTGCATCGCGTCTATGCAACGACGTCATTTCTTATAAGTATATGCAACAGCTTCATCTATGTTTCGTTTATGCAACGATGAGCATCTGCGCAGCGTCTATCTGCGACGTCATTTCATATAAGCCTATCAACGGTTTCATCTATGTTTCGTCTATGCAACGAGCATCTGCATCCGCGTCTATCGCAACGCGCCATTTCATAAAAGCCCGTATAGCGGCCGTCCATGTTTCATCTATGCAACGACGAGCATCTGCATCGCGTCTATGCAACGACGCCATTTCATATAAGTCTATGCAACAGCTTCATCCATGTTTCGTCTATGCAACGACGAGCATCTGCATCGCGTCTATGCAACGACGCCATTTCATATAAGCCTATCTGCGGCCGTTTATGTTTCGTCTATGCAACGACGAGCATCTGCATCGCGTCTATGCAACGACGTCATTTCATAAAAGCCTATGCAACGACTTCATGTATGTTGCGTCTATGCAACGACGAGCATCTGTATCGCGTCTATGCAACGACGTCATTTCAGGGGAGCCTATCAGCGGCCATCTATGTTTCGTCTATCTGACGGCGAACATCTGCATCGCGTCTATGCAACGACGCCATTTCATGTGAGTCTATGCAACGGCTTCATCTATGTTTCGTCTATGCAACGACGAGCATCTGCATCGCGTCTATGCAACGACGACATTTCTTATAAGTATATGCAACAGCTTCATCTATGTTTCGTTTATGCAACGATGAGCATCTGCATCGCGTCTATGCAACGACGTCATTTCATATAAGCCTATGCAACGGTTTCATCTATGTTTCGTCTATGCAACGACGAGCATCTGCATCACGTCTATGCAACGACGCCATTTCATAAAAGCCCATGTAACGGCTTCATCCATGTTTCATCTATGCAACGACGAGCATCTGCATCGCGTCTATGCAACGACGTCATTTCATATAAGTCTATGCAACAGCTTCATCCATGTTTCGTCTATGCAACGACGAGCATCTGCATCGCGTCTATGCAACGACGCCATTTCATAAAAGCCTATGCAACGGCTTCATCCATGTTTCGTCTATGCAACGACGAACATCTGCATCACGTCTATGCAATGACGTCATTTCTTATAAGCCTATGCAACATCTTCATCAATGTTTCGTCTATGCAACGACGAGCATCTGCATCACGTCTATGCAACGACGCCATCTCATTTAAGCTTATGCAACGACTTCATCCATATTTCGTCTATGCAACGACGAGCATCTGCATCGCGTCTATGCAACGATGTCATTTCAGTAAAGCCTATGCAACAACTTCATTTATGTTTCGTCTATGCAACGACGAGCATCTGCATCGCATCTATGCAACGACGCTATTTCATGTAAACCTATGCAATGACTTCATCTATGTTTCGTCTATGCAACGACAAACATCTGCATCGCGTCCATGCAACGACGCCATCTTCATTTCCTTTGCATTTTAACACCGGGAGCAAACACCCTAGAAGCATTTCAGAGAACAAACACCCTGTCTTTTCCAGCTTACCATCGCAATTGTAACCCAGTGTCATCAAGATTCGACACTAGGACATATTTTTGAATCGGTATTCGTCTGTTCATAATTTTAGCATCGCAGCAACCCAGTGTCCTCATAATTCGACACTGAGACATTTTTTTAAATCTGCGTCAGCTTTGTTTTTATTTTCGCAGCACAACGACTCAGCGTCATCATAATTTGACACTGGGACAATTTTAAATCTGCGTCAGCTTTGTTTTTATTTTCGCATCACAACGATCCAGTGTCATCATGATTTGACACTGGGATAATTTTGGGTCTGCATTTGAGTTTTTGTTTATAAAATAGGACAAAATTGGCTACAAGTCAACATCTTTGTCCGAAGACTCTTCCATCATCTCCGTACAAAGAGGACGTCTTGTTGTGATCAATTTTGACCCGTTTTTCGTATATTTACTGCAATTTTATGTGTTTTAGGACACCGCATTTTAATCAGTATTTTTTGCATTTTTTATCTTTTTATTTTAAATTAAGCATTATATCTTTGTTAATATTATATTTTTATTATTATTACACCGTCGTTTTATTTTATTAATGGTTGCATCTCTTTAAATAATTAATTGGCACCGCATTTTTACTTTTAATTAGGCATTAAATATTTCTTAAATATTGCATTTTATCATTATTGCATCGGCATTTTTAGTTTTGATAATTTTATACCTTTAAATAATTTTTCTTTTAAACAATTAATTCATTTTGCATTTTTTGTCAAATCAGTCCAGTCCAAGACACAATTTGAATCAGTCCAATCCAACACCATTTTTTAATTTCATCCAAACACACTCATTTATTCCCCCCCCTAAAATCAAATACCACTTTTTATTTTCCCCCCCAAATACCAAACCCTAAAAACCTACCCTATATAATAAACATTACCCCCTTTTATTAAAAGGAGAGCGTACTTCATCACCAGTATGACATTAAAGGGGGCACCAGCCCTTTTCCATTTTTCTTTTAGGGGCCCTCCCCTCTCTCACCTTCCCGTCGCCGAGGCCCCTTTCGCCGGAGCTCCAAGCTCTGGCGAACACCTTCTCCCTCACCCACTCTCCCTGCCTTTCCCGTCGCCACTGTCTGCCATCATCGCCGGAGTTCAGAGCTCCGATGAACCTCACCGCTGTTCCCATCGAACCCACTGTCACCACCACACCACAACCCCCCATAACCCCTTTGTTATGCAGCACCGTCTCTGTCTCGACGGAGCTGACCACCGGCGACTGGCGGAGGCGTTGTTTGGTTCTTCTTTTTGTTTCTATTATACATATTGTGGTTTGGTTGGACTGATTTGGAAATTTTGTATCTCATCGGAGTTTTAAACTCCGGCGACCCTGTTAGTTTAATTTTTGGTTTTACATTGTTGGTTGTCGGATGATTTACGGAGTTTTGGTATTTGGCCGGAGTTTGCAAAACTCCGGCGATGTTCGTCGGTTTGCTTCTGTTTTGTTGGGCTGATTTTGCACCATTTTAGTATTTTGGCCGGAGTTTTAGACTCCGGCGGATTTCTGGTATATCGGTGATATTTTGCTACTGTTTATTGTTTTCGGACATATTTTTTCTGGTTTTTGGCTACCTGCCGGAGTTTGAAAGAAAACTCCGGCGATGTTCTGAACTTTCCGGCGAATTTATGCGCTCAAATGACTTTCTTTGCTTCTTCTTGCTTCATTTATATCTTCTTGAACTATTTCTTTGCTATCTTTCTTTTATTAAATCGATTTTGAACAAATTGCTACATTTGAATATTGGGTATTTTGCTGATTTTGAACAAGATACTACATTTGGCCAATGAAAAAGTTATCCGTCGATTTTTGAGGCCTCCACAGTTGCAAAGACGGAAAATAAAATAAATGAAGCTTTCAGGGCGTTGATGATTTCTTCTACTTACACAGGATAACCAACATGCGCTGGCAGGGCGAATTCTCGCAGCCGCACTTGTTTAGGATGTCCCACTATATTTTTATACATATCTGAGCCCTCCGTGTTTAAAACTATTACTGTTTTGGCGCGGATCTGAATGTTTTATTTATTTTATTGTTTTTAACAATATTGGCCGATGAAGGAATCTCCGTTTGATTTCCAAGGTCTCCTCTGTGCAAAAGACGGATTTATTTATTTTTTTGCTTTACTTATTAATTTTTGTCATTGCTTTAAAATTATTTATTCTACTACTAACACTTTTACTAAGTGTTTATGCAGGTACCCGGAGATCATCTTGTGCAGAAGGCCTAAAAAGGGCTAAAAGATGTCCCGGAGTTTTATTTTATGTCGCATTTAATTTTAGTTTTTATTATTTTGTATTGCATTTTATATTAATTATAAATTATGAAAAATGCTTAGAATACGTAGAATAAAAAAGGCAATAAATAATTAACCTAGGTTTGAACGAATAATCGCAAGTTAGCGGATCTTAAATGATGCCTAACTCCTTCCCTTTAGGATAATAAAGAACCTTGATTCAGAATCTCACTAATTTCGCAGACCATTAAATGAAGATTAATTGCAGTATTTTATTGCAATAAATCAAGTGTCTTAATTCACTTAAATAATTAGGTGACGACTCCTCAAATTCAGCATTATAGGGAACCGCGCCAAATAGCGATGTTGCGGATACCGTTCAGACCCCGAGGTCAAAAACGGGCGCGACAAGGCTCCTATGGCTTTGCCAGAATGAGAAGGGGAGAATGCTCCAACTGATGCGGAGAAGACTGAAAGACATTCAAACTTAGGAAAGTCAGGAGTTTCTTTGCAGAAACTATATTCTCAATGCATTGGATGATTCTCTCTATGACATCTACTCCACGTTCAGAACAACACGGGAGTTGTGGCAATCATTGAAGAACAAGTACAAAACTGAAGTTGTTTGTTTCAAGAAGTTCGTCATCGAAAAGTTTCTGAACTTTAAGAGGAGAGATGCCAAGGCGGTTGTCAAGCAAGTGGAGGAACTCCTAGTCACTATTCATGAACTAAGGTTGAAGGTATGAGCCTTAACCCAAGTTTCCTTGTTTGTGCTATTATTGAGAAATTACCTCCTTCTTGGAAGGATTTTAAAGTTTATGTAAAACATCTAACAGAGGAAATAAAGTTTGAGCAACTGAATTCGTGTTGAAGAGGACAACCGGAAGAATGGCAGGCCTGATGTTGTTTCATTGGAGCCTAATGCCAACATGGTTGAAGACAATGCTTCTAAGGCCAAGTTTCAGAAAGGCAAGGGCAAATTTATTGGTGCCAAACCATTTTTTTCAACCGGGAGGAATGCACTCGCCCCACAAAGGACCAATTCATTCAAGAAACCACAACCAGGACTCTGTTGGGTATGTGGCAAACCTGGGCACAGAGCAAAAGATTGTCGCTTTCACAAGAGTCAAGGTGGTGGTGTTGGAGGTTCGAGTAATGTCAACCAATCCGATCGGGCTGAAACTAAAAACCAATTCATTGGGGTTGTGGCTGCTCAAACAAATCTGGTTACAAATTCAACCGATTGGTGCATGGATACGGGTGCTACAATGCACGTATATTCTGAAAAAGACATATTTTCATCCTACCAGGCCATCAAGGATGAAGAATCATTATTCGTAGGGAATGCTGCTTCTGTGAAGGTGGAAGGGAAAGAGAAAGTGACTTTGAAACTCACTTTCGGCAATGATCTTGTGCTCACTAATGTGTTGCATGTGCCTGGAATTTGTAAGTATTTTATTTCCGAGCATGTTCTAAGTAACAAAGGCTTCAAAATTGTATTTGAATCTGATAAATTTGTACTCACCAAAGGTGGGGTATATGTAGGGAAGGGTTACCTCAGTGAGGGACTCTTCAAACTATCTATTGTACTTACTCAGGCAATTGCCGTTATTAATGAAAATGCAGGCATTAGCACTGCTTCTATGTATATGTTAATTCCCCTTCTTTATGACATTCAAGATTAGGCCATGCTAATTATCGCTCTTTACAAAGAATGGTAAAGTAAGACATGTTGTCAAAATGCTCAATGAACAAAATGACTAAGTGTGGAGTTTGCATAGAATCAAAATATGCAAGTCATCCTCATAAATCTGTTGTGAAATCAAATGAAGTGCTTGGTTTAATTCATAGTGATTTGTGTGATTACCAAGAAACCCCATCTCGTGGAGGAAAGATTATTATATATCATTCATAGATGATTGCATTAAATTTTGTTATGTATACTTAATACATACCAAAGATGAGACTTTGAACATGTTTAAAACATACATATCAGAAGTAGAAAACTAACTTGACAAACGAATCAAAATTCTAAGGTCAGACAGAGGTGGTGAATATCAATCGAATGAGTTCAAAGAATTTTGTTCTATTCATGGTATATTTCATCAAACCATTGCACCATATACTCCAAAACAAAATGGAGTTGCCGAACGTAAGAATAGAACATTGAAGAATATGATAAATTCAATGTTGATTAGTTCGGGGGCACCCTTTAGTCTATGGGGTGAGACGTTAATTACTGCAAATATGATATTCAACAAAATTCTCAAAATAAAAATGATCAATCTCCCTATGAGTTATGGAAATGAAGATTGCCTACTTTCAAAAGGATGAAAGTGTGGGGTTGCCTAGCGAAAGTTCATGTTCTTGCCAAAGAGAACTAAACTTGGACCAAAATGGTGGATTGCATATATATTGGTCATGCCAATAATAGTGCAGCATATAAGTTTTTGGTGTATCGTTCCGATTTTGAAGGTATTCAAAAGAACACACTAATGGAATCTGCTGAAGTAGAATTTTTTTAGGATAGTTTTCCTTACAAAGATAAGGATAAGAGTGTTCTTAATCATAAGAAGAGGACACTGCCTCAAGATAAGTCAAACCAAAACACACAAAGTGATGATAATCTTACTTCATCTGTTCAAGAAGAAAAATCTGAACCAAGGAGAAGTAAATGTGTGAAAACTGCCAAAGATTATGGACCAGATTTCCTGACCTTTTCCGTTAAAGGAGAACCTCAAACATATAGGGCTGCTATGGAATCATTCGAATCACCTTATTGGAAGAAGGCTATCCAAAGTGAGGTAGAATCCATTGTGCAAAATAATACATGGATATTGGTTGATCTCCCTTGTTAGACATATTTTGTATACACTTTTTGAGTCATTTTTAGTTAGTATTTTACTCATTTCGTTTGTGTTTAGTATAAAGTTAGGGTTGTTTTTCTTTCTTTTGAGTCGCAGCTGTTCTAAATGGCAAAAAGAAGCTAAAAGTGGGCAGAAATGACAGGAAAGGAGATCCCGAAGCAAAAATGACAAAAGTTGGCAGATCAGGATGAAAGACCGCAGGACCGCGGCGCCAGACTACAGGACCGCGGTGCCACAATTACTGAAAAGCCGCAGTACTTTCGGCATCACGGTGCCATTCTGTAGGACCGCGGTGCCGATGCGGAAATTTCCAATCCAAAATAGAATTGGCAAGGGGCAAAAGGGTCCAAGGTACTCATTTTTTACATCATATATAAATTCTTGGGACAGATTTTGAGGGGGGATCTATCACATATCATCTCTCAGAACGCAACACAACGCTTGACGACTACAATTGGAGACATTAGTTCTAAGTACTTTTCGTTCCTTTATTTTCATTCAGTTCATGTTTGGATTTGTATTAGTTCTTAGCAGGTCTATGGCTAGGAGCTAAATATTTTATTAGGTTTTCCTATTGAATCGCTTGAAACTCTCTTTCATGAATTAATGCATTAGTTTGATTTCTTCTTCACTTGATTAAGATTTATTCAATATTGGTATGAATATTTGATAGTTATATAATCACTAATTATCATAATCTATATGATTTCAAATCAAGAACCGAGATGAGATATTTGGATATGCTGTTATTGAATAGACATAGGTTAAAATCGCGAACGAAAGTACCATGATACTTGTGTAGCATTATAGGTTATTGTTTTTAATCCTCCTATGTGGTAAAACCTATCATAGAAATATAGAAGGTTTCTGCACTGAGGTTGAGCGATCATATATCCTAACCGGAATATAAGACAGTCTAGTTAACCGCTATCTTAACGTATAATAAGAAGTCATTCTAGTTGCATTAAGGATTGAAAAGAGTGGATAGTTGAGGATATTGGAAGCCCTAATTCCTTCATAACTGATTAAACCTCAATAATTTAGTTCAATTATTGCAATTACTCTACTAGTGTTAGATAACAATCAAATCAACTTATCGTTTGCAAAATAGATAACCTAGAAATAGATGTTCGGTAATTAGAAACCAGTCTCTGAGGGCGATATTCGATCTTACAAGACTATATTACTTGTGACGATACGTACACTTGCGTGAGCACGTGCAAATCGGCTTGACAAGTTTTTTTTTGCGCCGTTGCCTGGGACTGGCGTACTTCTAATATCGAACCATTTATTCTTAATTCTACTTTGGTTTTTATTTTTATTTGTTTTTATTTTTATTTTATTTTTATAACCTTGTTTCCTTGATTTGTTTGTTGATTTTGATCGATTTCAGAACGTAGTTTATGCGAAGAAGAAAATGAGCAGATACACTTGTTCCTTTTAATCCTGAAATTGAGAAAACTTGCAAGCGAGCAGTGAAACAAGAAGATATCGATTCGGTGACCATGAAAAACCAACCGAATCGAATGGGCGTCTGATGAGGTTCGAGAATGTAAGGAGTCAATACAGTCCCAAGAGAGAGAAGTTTGGGGACTATGCTCGCCACGATTCTGAGTGCACATACATGCATCAGGCTCCCAACAATAGGGGCAAACAACTTTGAGATCAAGCCAGCCATCATGAGCATGGTCCAGAACACAGTACAATTTTGGGGATTGTCGTCTGAAGACCCCCACATGCACATTGCCAATTTTCTGGAGCTGTGTGCCCCTTCAAGTACAATGGAGTTACTGACGAAGCCATTAGATTGAGGCTCTTCCCGTTCTCACTTAGGGACAGAGCCAAGAGCTGGTTGAACTCATTGCCTGCCAACTTCGTCACCACCTGACATGATTTAACCTAAACGTTTCTTGCAAAGTTATTCCCTCCTTCAAAGGCAGCAAAGTTAAGGAGAGAGTTGAACAATTACTATCAGGTAGATGGAGAGTCACTGTATGATGCATGGGAGCGATTCAAGGATTTGCAAAGAAAATGCCCACATCATGGCATAGAGAAGTGGATGTTGGTCCACATTTTTTATAATGGGTTGAGTTGTATTACTCGTACCATCATTGATGCTGCAGCAGGGGGAGCGTTCATGAAGAAGAGTGTCAATGAGGCACATGAGTTGCTAGAAGACATGGCTGCGAATAATCACCAAGGGGCAGATGACAGATCAGTGAGTAGCAGAAAGACTATGGGCATACATGAGATAGATGTTATCACTGCATTGAATGCGCAGATGACCCTTTTGACAAAGCCGTTGCAGCAGAAAACTATGTCTGTAAATGCATTCCATATGCCGTTGAATTATGAGATTTGCGGGGGCCCACACTCTTTTGACAGATGCACATCGGTGGATCCTAATAATGTACCCATGGAGCAGGTTCAAGCAGTGGGTAATTTTCAGCGCCCTTATAACTCCAACACATACAATCCGAGGTGGAGAAATCACCCCAACTTTTCGTGAAGGAATGACCAAGCCCAGCAGTCACCATATCAAGGTAATTATAAGAACCATCAGACACATGTCGAGCTACATCTTCCCGATTTAGACCACCTACCAGCAGGCTTTGATGAGCCCGAGAAAGCAGCATTGCTTACACTCACCAATTCGCAGAATCAGTTCATGTCTGAAACAAAGGTCCTCTCTCAGGAACTTGGAAACGCAGGTGGGGCAACTGGCGAAGATGGTAAATAACAGACCGCAGGGTACTCTCCCAAGCAACACAGAGGTTAATCTGAGAGAGTAGTGACAGGCAATTTTGTTGAGAAGTGAAAAGCAGTTGGAGTAGGTTGCTCCCCAACCAGCAGTGGTGAATGAGAAAGAGTGTGAGAAGACAGTTGATGTAGGAAAGTAGGGGGTCACTGAGGACCGCACTACAGTAGATAAATCTCCACCAGCAACTTTGAGGGAATACACTGACAAAATCTCTTACCCTCAAAGACTCCAAAAGAAGTCCCTATACAAACAATTCTCCAAGTTCTTGGAGGTATTTAAGAAGATCCACATCAATATCCCCTTCATTGAGGCATTAGAACAAATGCCCACATATTTTAAATTCATGAAGGAGATATTTGAGAAGAAGAGAAGATTGGCGGATTATGAGACAGTAGTGTTGACAGAGGAGTGCAACGCCATTTTATAAAAGAAACTGTCTCCTAAATTGAAAGATCCAGGAAGTTTCACCCTGTCCTGCACTATTGGAAAGGTAACCTGCAACAGGGCACTTTAAGACTTAGGGGCTAGCATAAATCTTATGTCTCTATCAGTATTCAAGAGATTGGGTTTGTGGGAAGCCAAACCAACCACGGTTAATCTGCAGCTTGTTGACCGATCCGTGGTACACCCCCGAGGTATAGTGGAAGATGTGCTAGTCAAGGTGGACAAGTTCTTCTTCCCAACGGACTTCCTCATTCTTGACATGGAGGAAGATGAAGACATGCCCATAATTTTGGGGAGACCATTCCTTACAACGGGTAGAGCCCTAATTGATGTGGATAAGGGAGATTTGAGACTCAGGGTTCAAGAAGAAGAGATGGTATTCAAAGTTTTCAAATCTACCATTGAATCCCAGGCCAGCAACAAATGTTTTGCGATGGAAACGGTGACAGAACTCATCAAGCACAAACCAAAGGTAGGGGAATCATTGCGACAACAGTGAACCCACAGGTTAGGTGGATTGATGATACAAAAGTGGATGAGATGAAAGTTGACAAAAAGGTAAACCTTACTGAACCCAATCCTGCGAAAATGAAAAATAGAGTGAGGAAAAGGAAAATGATCTTTAAATGGATAGGTTGTGAGGTTAATTTACCCTAGTGATTGAATAAATGAGATGCGTCCGGCTAAAAAACGTTAAAGACAGCGCTGCTTTGGAGGCAACCCAAGGTTTAATGTCACGACCCGACCCCGGGCCCGCGACTGGTGCCCTACCTGGGCACCCTTACAGGTACACATCAGAGAAAATCAGCGGAACATACATAAACTTGATATGAAATAAATAACAGACTAGCCGATAAGGCTACCTCCCTGGATATATATGTAAAGTCAAAACAGTTACCTCTTTTTTTTTTTTTTTACAAACCGACCCACAAGATATGACTACAGACCTCTAAGAATTTTGACATAACAACTGTGACGGGACAGGGCCCCGCCATACCCCTGAATGTACAACAACCGACAATACCAGGGATCTGAACCAAAGATAAGCCTCCGGAGTAATGGAGCTTCTCAGCAGTGAGCAGTGATCCTAAGAGTGAGGATCGAACTGTATAATTCTACTGCGGCGTGACACCCCAGAAGGAGGTCGATGCAACAAGTACCAAGTATGTGGCCGAAATCAGTAATGAAATCATATAGTCTAAAATAAAGCTGGAGACATGTATGATGACCAAAATAACAGTACACTGTACCATACTAATAATGAGAGTAAACAAGAGTATACTTTACTGCATAAAAATAGGAGGCTCATGATCAAATTAGGGCCACCCGCCCGTAGTATCATTAAGCAACCCTACTCCTGGGACTATTTTATCTGCATAGGTCCTGTGGACTCGCAATGAGGTCATCCGCCTCGCATGAGACTATTTCACCCGCACAGGACTATTTCACCCGCTTAGGCCCGGTGGGCCCATGATGAAGTACAAGCGCACTCGCATCATGGGTAGCAAATTCATGGAATAAGTAGTAACCCGGGGGTTTACCCCACAAGAATAACATAACACTAGCACAACCAGCTATCATACATAACATAAGCACCACCGGCTTATCATACATAACATAAGCACCACCGGCTTATCATAATTATCATAAGCAAGTTAAGAAATCCCCTAACTTTTTATTAGCCTTAATTATCATGCACTCTCATTTTATTTAACTTAAGGCACTAACATGTCATTAAAAATCCGGGAATTTAACCCAAAGTACTACGTACTTCCGTTCCTTTAAAAAGAACCATTTTTATATAAAAACTCCAAGATACTAACACCCATAGTATCAAGGCATGTCTATTTTTCAAATCAAGTTACTACACCTTTAGAAATTCATTTCAAGGCTTTAAAACCAAGTAACTTCTACTTTCGCAACCTAGGCAACTCATGCCTATAAATCAAATAGACCACTCTCTTAACCTTCCATAAAGTCGTTATAACTAACTTCCCATAAAGTCGTTATAACTCTTTATGTTTTAGACAAATTCCTTCTTTTTATAACCAAGAGACTTATACTTTCAAAATCAAGTATCATATACTTTCAAAATACTTCAAGTCTCTTAACTTTAGAAAACAAGTTTCTTAACTTAGAATATCAAGTCTCTTATCTTTAGAATATCGAGTATTCGATACATTTTCAAGTCAAGAAATCCTTGTTACCTTATTAGAATAAACCATTCTTTTAACTTCCCATAAAGTTATTATAACAAATTTCTCATAAAGCCGTTATACTAACTTTATTCTTCTGAAACTAAGGTATTTTTATTCTTTAAAAACAAGTGAGTTGATTCTCTAACTCAACCAACTTGGACATTCTTAAGCAAGTCAAGGATACCAAATGAAATTAAATTCATTTAAATCTCGTACGTCTACCGTACAATACATTTATAGCTACTCATGCTCAAGAGATCAGAAAAGTTCCACATACCTCTCCGGCTTAATCCACTTGCTAACTTGAATATGCCGCACGTAGAATGTCAACCTATAATAACCATAACACGATTATTAACCTCTACCTTCAAACGTAGAATGTTCTAAGTGTAAAGTCACTTATTCTACGGAAAATTGGACAGCACTTCCTTCGTTTCTACATACTTTTCCACCTTTTTCAATGCCCGAAATCAATAACCAACATGCCACATTAAGGCTCAACAATTCAGCTAACCAAAGGGGATTACACGCCTTAACAGGACGTGTAAAATTCTGCCCCACAATTAATACCAAGTAGTTCAATAGCCAATACCATTCTCGGCTAACAAGCAACAGCAATATAAAGTCTTTTCCAATTCTTATAACCCAAGTCGTTATTCCATAGTTAATACATAATCCACATTATCAATTTTAACGACTAAAATCACTTCAATAAACCCCACATAAAAAGTGAAGACGACGACCATAAATATCCAACGAACTAGAGGCTCGAAAACTGTCATTTTATACTTTTATTTATGACACGACAACATTCAATTCTTAAATCCATTTTCCCTATCACAATACCCTTCTCCAACTTCTACAACACGTGACATAATTTACTTCAAGAAGGAGAATGAATTTACCTTGGAATTTAGCCCAAAACAGCCCAACAATCTCGCTCTCTTTAGCCCTCTTTCCGCAATTCTTCTTCACGTTAAAATCACCCACACGAACCCTCTACAAGCTTGCCAACATATTGCCTTCTTGTCGCCTTTCCAACAATTTCATCTAGGCTTTGGGTTTTATCAATTTGAGAGAGAAGAGAAGAACAATTTTTAGGATGAAATCTTGCAAATGGTTAAGTCTTGCAAGACTTGGTCATAATATAGCCTCATTCTTGTTCTACAAGTTGGGAGGGACACTTGTCGCCCTCCCATAGGTCCTTTACACAAATATCTTCTGAATTTTACCCTTTTTCCGCAAAAATCCCGCCTCGGCCCTGCAGCCGGCGCCGTGGCGCTGCAACTTCAGAAAGTTTCAGGGCTTACGGAGCCACGGCCCTGCAGCCGGCGCCGTGACACCTGACTGAAACATTTTCCTCCTCTTCCGTCAGCTGAACTTCTAACGTCCATAACCTTTTACTACGATGTCCTATCGATGAGCGGTTTGTTGCGTTGAAAACTAGACTCAACGAACTTCATTTTAGGCTTTTGAAACCCCTAAAAACTCCTAATATACCTGGATATATACCGATCCAAAGTTGACAAAAAACTGTCCGAAACACTCTGCCAACTTATCTTTCCAATTTCAAATCTTATTTCCTTTCGTATGTTCTCAAATACATGTCCTGTAATTACGGGGTGTAACATTTAAATTATGCAATTAGTTTAACTTCAACTACTGAGAAGCCGCAGTATTTTCGGAACCATGGTGCCATTCTGCAGGATCGCGGTGCCGATGCGAGAATTTCTAATCCTAAATAGAATTTGCAAGGGGCAAAAGGGTCCAAGGCACACATTTTTGACAACATATATAAACTTTTGGGACAGATTTTGAGGGAGGATCTATCACATATCATCTCTCAGAACGCAACACAACACTTGACGACTACAATTGGAGACAGTAGTTCTAAGTACTTTTCGTTCCTTTATTTTCATTCAGTTCATGTTTGGATTTGTATTAGTTCTTAGCAGGTCTATGGCTAGGAGCTAGACACTTTATTAGGGATTTCCTATTGAATCACTTGAAAGTCTCTTTCATGAATTAATCCATTAGTTTGATTTCTTCTTCACTTGATTAAGATTTATTCAATATTGGTATGAATGTTTGATAGTTAATTGATAACTAATTATCATAATCTATATGATTTCGAATCAAGAACCGAGGGGAGAGATTTGGATATAGTTGTAATTGAATAGACATAGGTTAAAATCGCGGACGAAAGTACCCCGGTACTTGTGTAGCATTATAGGTTATTATTCTTAATCCTCCTATGTGGTAAAACCTATCATAGAAATATAGAAGGTTTCTGCACTGTGGTTGAGCGATTATATATCCTAACCGGAATATAAGACAGTCTAGTTAACCGCTATCTTAACGTAGAATAAAAAGTCATTCTAGTTGCATTAAGGATTGAAAAGAGTCGATAGTTGAGGATATTGGAAGCGCTAATTCCTTCATAACTGATTAAACCTCAATAATTTAGTTCAATTCTTGCAATTACTCTACTAGTATTAGATAACAACCAAATCAACTTATCGTTTGCCAAATAGATAACCTAGAATAGATGTTCGGTAATTAGAAACCAGTCTCTGAGGACGATATTCGATCTTACAAGACTATATTACTTGTGACGTTACGTACACTTGCGTGAGCACGTGGAAATCGGCCTGACATCCCTCCGGGACAAAAACCAATAGGCCTTAAATGGATTTTCAAACGAAAACTAAGGCCTGATGGTACTATAGAAAAATACAAAGCTCGTATAGTAGCCAAAGGGTTTCGACAAAAAGAAAGTGTAGATTTTCTTTGATACCTACTCACCAGTAACTAGAATTACGTCTATAAGGATGCTAATTGCTATAACGACGATTCACAATTTGTAAATACACCAAATGGATGTGAAAACCGCATTCTTGAATGGTGAATTAGATGAAAAAATTTATATGGAACAACCCGAAGGGTTTGTTATGAAAGGTCAGGAAAAGAAGGTTTGTAAATTGATTAAGTCTTTATACGGACTTAAACAAGGTCCAAAGCAATGACATGAAAAGTTTGATAATACATTATTATCAAATGGTTTTCAAACAAATGAATGTGATAAATATGTCTACATCAAAGATTATAAGAATGCATGTCATTAGATGCTTATATGTTGATGATATACTAATTATGGAAACGGATAAAGATGTAATTACCCAAACTAAGAAGATGTTGCATGCCGCTTTCGATATGAAAGATATGGAAATAGCGGATGTCATTCTTGGTATTAGAATTCAAAAGAATTCTGATGGTTACATATTAACACAATCCCATTATGTTGAAAAAGTCCTTAGAAAGTTTGGACACTATGATGATCGACCGATTGTTACACCATTTGACCCGTCTTGTCACCTTAAGAAGAATGAAGGTGAAAGTGTGTCTCAATTGGAGTATACACAAGTTCTTGGAAGCTTGATGTACATAATGAATTGTATAAGATCGGACTAAGCATATACAATGAGTCAACTAAGTCGATACTCACACAATCCTGAAAAGGATCATTGGTTTGCACTAATAAGAGCACTTCAATATCTAAAGCATACAATGAACTATGAATTGCATTATACAAAATATCCTCTTGTGTTAGAAGGATATTGTGATGCTAATTGGATTTTCAACCAGTCGGAAAGTAAGTCTACAAGTGGTTATGTATTTACACTTGGTGGAGTGTCGGTATCTTGGAAATCATCAAAGCAAACGGTGAATACACGCTCAACTATGAAAGCAGAGTTAGTAGCCTTGGACAAAGCTGCCGAAGAGGCAGAATGGCTCAGAAATTTCCTAGAAGGTATTCCGTTGTGGACAAAGCATGTGATAGCCATTTGCATACATTGTGATAGTATGGCTGCTCTGACGAGTGCAAAGAATCAAATATACAATGGCAAGTCAAGACATATAAGGCGACATCATAATACAATACGAAGCTTGCTGAATAATGGAATTATATCCATTGATTATGTAAAATCAAAGGACAATATAGCAGATCCTTTGACAAAAGGCCTTAACAGAGAGCAAGTCGTATTTAAATCGAGGGGAATGGGCTTAAAGCCAATACAATGAGTCGTTAAGTGGTGGAAACCTAACCTATCATAATTGGAGATCCCATGGTTTAGGTTCAATAGAAAAACTAGTTAGGGAAGACTCAAGGAGCATAAAACACACATATGTTCATTCCTAGGGTGTACTAAGCGTTAATTTGTTGATGATTAAGGGATGAATATTATTCTTAATAATACTCAAAAGTCTTTATGGTGGGATAGTACAAACTATTTTTGTTTGATATTACCTATATGAGATTGATGTGGGGTCGCATCTGGGAGAACCGATATGGCTACGTTCTCTAAAAAATCTCACGAAGAAGGAGTTGTTCACGACCGAAATGAACACAACCGTAAGAATTGAAATATGTTGATATGATATGTGTGATACTTGTTGTCTTGGTTTACTACAAAACGTGATTAGTTCAAGCCATACCTCCACTATTTCACAAAGTAGATCCGATAAGTATTCACTACTAACGGTTCAAGTCCAAAAGACACATTTTCCGATGCATGTCATATCGCGTTGTTCAGAAATGAAGAAAAGTTCCTTATTTTCTATCCAAATGTGGGATATTGTTGATGTTTGAATAGAAAATGTGGGGTATTATTGGAACTTGTATGGATTAAGAAAAATAAGTGATCAAAATAAGGCCTCGAAAATTTTACCGAAGCGTCGCGGCGCCAGGGACTAGGGCCACGACACTTCTCGTCAAGTAACCAAAGGAAAATTACCGTGACGAGTGCCGCGGCGCAGGATTTCCAGTAGCTCTCTGGAATTGGAGGAATGAATTAGGGTTGCGGCGCCGGGGGCACGAGATGCGGCGTCGGGGGCACGAGCCGCAGCGCTAAGGGCCAAGAGCCGCGGTGCTAATCCAACGGTAAAATCTGGAAAATTCCAAAAGTTGTATCTATTCACATAAAGTCACAACCTTTGGGTGAAGAACTACATATGGTCGAAATTAATGTTATATAAAGCATGTTGATCACTTGAGAGAAGACACGAGATACAATACAACACAAACAATCAATCATTAAACACAATTAATGATTTAAGATTGTTGGTCATCTTCTTCTTCTTCCTCCTGAAAGCAAATTTATGAAGAACACGTATAGTAAATTCATCAGAGGTGAGTTCTTGTGCTAAAACTCTAATTTAGATAGTTGTATCCTCTAAACAGACGTCCGAAGAACTACAACACAAGTGGGGACGAATTTTTGTCTTAGGACACTGCATTGCAGGCCTCTATCGACATCAAGTTAGTATGTGTTTTCAATTTGCTGAATTCATTGTTGTTGATTTCAAGTTATATTGAATTATTATATTATTGTGTTCATTCATTGATGATACTAGATTGACATTAACAGTTATAAGTAGATGTTGTTTCATTTGTGAAGGTCATCAATAATGTTACATTTTTTTTATCTATTTCTTCCAACACTTTTTAATTCTTAACTTTTACTATTATTATTTTGTATTGAATTAGGCGACCTTTTAAAAAAAACCAAAACTAATCAACCCGAATCAAAATCGAAGAAAAACCGTGATTGAGACGGTTTCAAAAAGTTTAAATTTGGTTAGATATAGTAGATTAACCGAAAAAATAGTATAGTATAAATTTTTCTAATTAAATAACTGGTCGAACCAAACCATTGACATCCCTAATTTCTAATACCGTACTATGCCCAATCCTATATAGGTTGAAGAAATTCATGATTCCCTGCATAAACCTTCTTGGTTGAGTCTGTCACACATGGCTTGTCAAGTGTGGTTAATCGGCTGACGTGGTTTGCAGGCTATTGCGTCAGCCCGGGATTTACCTTGTGCGCACTCGAAAGAGTAGCGGCTGCGGGTTCCTTCGTCAACAAAAGAAATTCATGATCCCCATCGACTAATATTCCAACTTAGCACTTTCCTTAACTTTACCCGTAAATCTGGGATTCAATTTCCAATCATTTATATAAAAGAGGAGATCAGCTAATATAATTGCAACGAATTTCTCTCATTCATCTATAACTCTGCTAATAAACTCCTTCACAACACTTGAAGTGTTCGTACAGTCAGATTCCATATTCTTTCTGCAATCAAATATTAAAACTTCATTATTGCAGAGCTAAGCTAGTTCAACACTCTAAGTATCTTTGTATTCGAAAAACAAATAAACTTTCACATAATCTAGCACGTACCATTTAGTGCTCCAAAATGATCTGCCTCTTTTAATACACTACTATATGTCGATAATTATGTTTAAAATAATTTCTGAGCATCATAATTGACTGTTCACATTAGTTGCTCATATCTCTTTCTCAGATAATGGTATATACATATGATTTCTTCCACATTCAGTGATGGGACAGTTTTGTTCTCAAGATTTATTTAAGAAAAGCAATGTGAACGTGATGAAAAATGGAGGCTAAAGGAAGAATAAAGTTATAAAGCTGATTGAGACTCCATTAACATGACCCTATATATGCAAAATGTCCATTAATCAAAAGTGAAGTTGGAATTCATAGCAGTTGGCTCCTACGTACTCTCCACTAATCCTGCATAGTCTAAAAATGAAACCACTAAATAAAATGAAATTAGATGCGAAGTTTGTCGCTAATTCGTCGCAAATTGCCCGTAACTAACATATTTTTTTGATAATTTATTGCTTATCCGTTGCTATTTTTTTTTAGTACTTTCTGTTTCAATTTATGTGAACCAATTAATATTTGGGGAGTCTACGAGGTGGTACTTTGACCATGTTTTCCTTACATTTTTTCTAAATTTGTTGAATTATAAATTATAATGACTTATAGTACTTTTTATATAGTTTCTAAATATATAAATTTACTTTTACAAACTTGATAAATTAATGTCAAAATTTATGATCAAAATTATAAAATTTTACTTTTATACTCCGAAAAAATTCACATAAATTGAAACGGAGAAAATAGTATTTTATTGTCCCACACGCTTACCTCCGCTGAAGGAAAGCAATGGGGAGGCCCTCAAATCAATGAAATTAACTAATGGGAATGCCAAGGATATAAATACCACTCTAGACTTGAAAATTATGCATGCTCTCCTATAATTAATAAGATAGTGAGCCATAAACTTTGTAAGTAGGGGACTTTGTAAAATGGGAAATTTGTATTTGTTTTTTCTTTTGATATCCATGGTTTTCCATGTGCTTGGACAGAGAGGACCAAAACCAGGGTTTTATTCATCTTCATGCCCAAATGCAGAGTCCATAGTAAAGTCAACCGTTCAAGCAGAGTTCAATAAAGACCCTACAATTGCTGCTGGTTTACTTAGGCTTCATTTCCATGATTGCTTTGTTCAGGTAACTCTGCTTAATTTCCACTCTATTTAGAAGCAGATTAAGATATTGAGTTTATGAGTTCTGGATTTTAGAAAATATAATTTACTAGATTCGTAATAAATTATTTATATATATTAAGTGAATTTTTAAACATAAATATATGATTTTTAGCCAAACATACTAGGTTTTGCAGAACCTATAGGAAAAATTCTAATTATGTCCCTGCCAGAGCGGACATCAAACCAGAATTCTCAACACAAATACTCAATTACTCCTAATTATATAATCACTAGACGGGTCGGGAGAGTCCCGACCCGAAAAAATCAGGGCTAGGGTCAGCAAAGCTGACCCGTGAGCCACTTGACCCTAAAAGGCGGGGACCAGAGCATACGTAGGGTCGGGTCAGGGTCAGAATTTTTTACCCACTAGACCCGACCCTGCCCGAACTCTGACCCGACCTCGACCCGTCACTAAATCTTTTTAATATAATTTATATTATTTTGCCTTTATTAATATTTACATGTTTTAAGAATATATGTGATGTAGGTTTTATGTTTTAATGTGAAGCTTTGACATAAAATATATGTATTGTAAATTGATGCAACTTGAAATAGTCAACACTCTACGCTCGGACGTTCATTTTCAAAACCGATTTCGAGACGGAGTCGTCAAGGCGGTTTGGCAACGCCAATTTGTGGAAAAACGTTTGTCTTCCCAATCGATTTGACGTTTCCCCCAAATCTGTTTATAATTTTACCTTTTCTTCACTATAGATCTCACGATATACAATAAATTTTAACGTAAGAATTTTCTGGTAATGTAGGTGTGAAATAACAAAATAAATAGTCGGGTCCCGCGACCCGACCCGGCCAAATTATCCCGTTTTTTTATTTGTAGAGCGGGTCAGGGCCGACCCGTGACCTGTAGGGTCTCCGAAGGGTCAGGGCCACGGTCGGAATTTATTTTAAAAATAGGGTCAGGATCAGGCTAAGATCGGACAAATAGAAAAAAAAAAGTCACCTGACCCGGCCCGAGCTTTGAACAGGTCTAATAATCACTAATATCCAAATTACAACTGCAAGTGCAACACTTAAGCTATTGAATTAGAAATAACGAGTAATTAAGGATTGAGATAAAAATGGAGATGAAAAGTTACTCTAAGAAAGGGGATGAGAGAATACATATATTTCATAACAATTCGCATAACCTCTTCTCTCTGACCCCGTGTCCTTTTTAACCAATTGTTAATTGAGTTTGGATCCCATATAAAACTCTCTAATATTTTAGCGTGCCCAATAATCTCAACTGGACCGGTCTCATTCACCACTTCTAGCCCATAGACCTTCACAGAATCATCTAGGTTCACAACATAGCATGTCAATTACGAGTTCGGCAGAATCCATCGTGAAGAATTCAATGAGCGTCTTGAAACAACGTAAGACAAGACAATTCACTGAATGGTTGTTGGCTCTATCGGAGGAGTCTGAAATCAACAACGTGTAACTGTTTGGGCTCAAGCAGTATGTGAGAGGATCGATGTTGAGTTCCTAATGGAATAGGAAACAAAGTCATCTTGCCACCCAGCTCACCACTTCTCGAGGCCAAGGACGGGGTCGAACCGTCATTCCAGGATTTGCAGTCCGATTCCAGTAACTTTTAGTGCAGATTCTATATTTGTGTTACTCCCTCCGTTCCAAAAATATTGCCCTACTTTCTTTATTAATTTGTCCAAAAAAAATTACTCCTTTTTATATTTAGAAACAATTTAACTTTATGAGATCATATACAACCACACAAATATTTAAGATTTATTTTGGACCACACATTTCAAAAGTGTTCCTTTATTTTCTTAAACTTTGTATCAAGTCAGACTAGGTCAATCTTTTGGGACGGAAGAGTAAAAGTTTCATATAATATATATAAATAATTTATCAAGAACCCAATAGCTTTCTGATTTTAAAATTTAAAATCTATAAATTCAAAATTCTAACTCCGCCTCTGACCCTGCCTATATATAACACTACTTACTTTCCTTTTTCTAGTTTAATTTGCTTTGATGACAACAATTTGTTTTACAGGGTTGTGATGGTTCTGTTTTGATCTCTGGAACTTCGGCGGAGAGAAATGCAGTGACTAATACGGGACTGAGAGGATTTGAGGTGATTGATAATGCAAAAACACAACTTGAAGCTTCATGCCCTGGTGTTTCTGTGCTGACATCCTAGCGTTAGCAGCTCGTGACGCAGTAGACTTGGTAACTACTTCAACTTTGCTTTCACAAATTATAACCCAACATACTACTATAACTATAGATTAATTACAACTACTCTCAGCTGTTACTTCTTATATACAATATATTCTTAGTTTCATTTTATGTGTCTTAGTTTGATTTGATCGAATACAAAATTTAAGAACGTAAGAAATATTTTTAAATCTTGTAGTCTTAAACTAAAAATGTGTATAATATACCAAAATGACAATGTCATTTGAATTTAGTGATCTTAAATATGTCACATGATATTGGTTTTAAAGAATTAAAAGTGACATTCTTTTTTAAACAACTAAAAAGAAAAGTAAGACATATAAATTGAAATTGAGGGAGTAACATATTTTCATTTTTATTCTGTTCTAAAAGCAATTTGGTACACCCTTCTTTAATTGAAAACTTTTAATATTTAAACTTCCAATTTTAAGTCATTAATGACAAGCTAAGGGTATTTTTTGTATGTACAGAAGTCTTTATTTTTAATTTTTTTTTGTATCTAGTCAAACGTTGCTACTTTCTGTGTTCTGAATTATGTGATATAGTTTGACTCGACACGGAGTTTAAGAAATAAATGAAGACTTTTGAATCTTATAGTCTAAAATAAGTCAAAGATATTTGTGTTGCGTAAAAATAAAGGGTAAAATTAAATTGTTGCAAAATATGAAAATGTATCATTTTTTTTGACGGACTAAAAAGAAAAGTGTATCACATAAATTCGGACATATGGAGTATATAAAATGAAGTAGATGAACAAAGTATGTTTAATCAATAGTTGCGAAACTAAATTGGCAGTTGAGATAATCATAATATGTAAGTACTCTTAGGGATCATTAATTTGGTTGTTGGTTATGAAGGGAGATATTCATATATTAAATATAGCAATTGTGACAATTATATGTTTGGTAAAATAAGGAGCATATAAATTTTTGATGTTGTTGGATGATAGAGTGGAGGTCCAAGCTGGGGAGTACCTACTGGAAGAAGAGATGGTAGGAACTCTTCATCGTCCAAAGCCTTGAACTTGCCTTCACCATTTGATACAATTGAGGTCCAGAGGAGCAAGTTTGCAGCTAAAGGCCTAGATGATCATGATCTTGTCACCCTTGTTGGTAAATTCTTGAACTATATATATGTATATTGATTACCTTTCAAGTGATGGAATAATGCAAAAGAATTTACAGAATCATAATATAAAAGTTTCTTGAAATGTATGTAGACAGTGGCAAAGTCAGAAATTTCGCTAAGGGTGTTCAATGTTTAATATATATGTATAAAAGAGTAATTTTAAACCTATATACATAGTATGATTTTCAATAAACTCAATTACTACATAATTTTCGTTGAAGGATGTCTAACTGACCACCGTTCACTCTATGTGGCTATGCTCAGGGGCACATACAATTGGGCAGACAGATTGCAGATTCTTTAGTTATAGACTATACAACTTCACAAGAACAGGAAATGCAGATCCAAGCATAGACCAACAATTCTTGGCAGAACTACAGACTACATACCCCAAAAATGGTGATGGATTGAAGAAGGTAGCTTTAGACAAAGACAGCCAGATGAAGTTTGTGTTGGGTTTTGATATTGGTGAATGAGAAATGATGGGATAAAAATTAAATGGAGTAAAAAGCTCTTTTGTCCCACATCGAAAAAAGAGAAGGAAAGAGAGGTGTATATATTACATTACACCTTCTCTAGTTGCTAAAAGGGTTGAGAGGGCAAAGACCCCTCGCGCCGTCGTCGTCGGCTTTGGATTTGAATAAAGATTGATTGATAATCTTTTTGGACAAACGTTTCTTTAATTAATTAATTAATTAATTATTTAATTAAAAATAAATCCAAACGGCGGATCAACCCAAGACTCGCGACCGACCCGTCCGGTTTAAACAGATTGTGTTGAAACATTATTTTGGCCATATACAGATTATTATATCAACAATCTTAAGGAAATTATGTTTATTTTATTTTAATCTGTATCCTGGTTTGGAGATTAAAACCTGTGTGATTTTCTACTCCGTATGAAATTTCATATTCTAACTTGAAGATAAAAAAACTTCGTTGGAATATTAAAGTCCAGGAAAAAGAGTTTTCCAAAAGGAAAAAAAAAGTGTTCTTTTGTATGTTGTTTGGAGACTAAAATCTTCGGATTTTCTACTCCGGTTGAGATTAAAGTTTTCATAACTTTCTACTCATTTGGGTACTTGATTTGAAGATATAAAAACTTCATCAAGTATACAACATACAATCTACTGCACTTCGTTTCAAGCAATTTTGATTCGGTTTGAAGAAATAAAATCTTCACCGTTGTGTATGATATTTGTTGCATGAAATACGTGAAGATTATTTTCAAGGTAGTAAGAATGAATTTGACTTACTCATGTGATACTTGTACAACGATTTGAAGAACATAAAATCTTCGTCGTTCTGTTTAAGGAGATTAAAACTTGTGTAGTTTTCTACTCCATATGAATATTAGTATTCTGACTCGAAGATATAAAAACTTCGTTGGAATACTAAAGTTTCATAATTATACTACGATTTGAAGAAATAAAATCTTCATCGTTTAAGTTTATAATTCGACTGCGATTTGAAGAAATAAAATCTTCATCTTTGAAGTCTGTGAATTAAGTGCTATTTTGGTTTTATTAACTAAAACAGTTTGTCGATTTGACTGTGACAAACAATAGCAATTGAAACTGGAACTACCTCTGCAAATACTGCACCAGCGGTTACTACTACAACTCGTACGCGATCACCGGTGAGAAACTGCGAAGTTCACCGGTGCGACTTTAAAGGATGGCGACAAAGAATGTTCTTTTGCTTACCACCCTTGGTTTGCAAAAGTTCACGGTGAGGACCTCGTATCTGCGCCGACATGCCCGACAACCAGTTCATAGTTCCGAGGCTTGAAAACAGGATGATTTTTTGTGCAAAGGCTACATTTTAAGTGCCTTAGAAGATGACTTGTACAATGTCTACAGTGCAATAGAAACTTCCAAAGAACTATGGAATGCACTTGAAAAAATACAAGACAGAAGATGTTTGATTGAAGAAGTTTGTGGTTGCCAAATTCCTAGACTATAAAATGGTTGATGGGAAAATCGTTGGAACCCAAGTTCAAGAGCTTCAACTTATCTTCCATGACCTTATTGCTGAAGGTATGGTAGTGAATGAAGCATTCCAAGTGGCTGCAATGATTGAGAAATTACCGTCTTCGTGAAAAGATTTCAAGAATTATCTTAAGCACAAAAGAAAGGAAATGAAGTTGGAGGATCTTGTGATTCGTCTCAAGATCGAAGAAGATAACAAAACCGC
The DNA here is from genome assembly GCA_029844215.1 of Przewalskia tangutica. NCBI lineage: Eukaryota > Viridiplantae > Streptophyta > Magnoliopsida > Solanales > Solanaceae > Przewalskia > Przewalskia tangutica. Next base: position 45,982,491 of record CM056727.1, on the reverse strand, counting down.
TGAGAAGAGGTATCGTAAGAGTTCACCAATTGAAGGGGCCAACATCGTTGAAGATGTTGCTCCGAAAATGAACAAGAAAAGAAAGAGGCCTTCTGGAAAAGAGAAGGGTTCTAACAAGAAAAAGTTCAAGAAGCGGCTTTAATTGTGGGAAAGGCGGCCTGAAAGCCAGTTGTCGCGTCTCGAAAAGGACAAGGAAAAAGGACAAGCCAATATGGTGAAAATAAATGATCTGTGTGCAATGCTGTCAGAGTGCATTTTGGTTGGAAACTCAAAACAGTGGTGGCTGGATTCTGGTGCCACTCGACATGTTTGCGCTGCAAAAGAATCATTTGCAACCTATGCTCCATTGGACCAGAAGAGTGCTGTTTATGAGAAATCTTGCAGACGAGGTTGAAGGATATGGGAAGATACTTACGAAGATGACTTAGGCAAGGTCGACTCTCAACAATGTTACGCGTTCAACAATTCGGAAGAATTTAGTTTCAGTCGAACTACTCGTCAAAAACGGGTTTAAGTACGTGTTGGTTAGTGAGAAAATTGTAATAAGTAAGAATGATATGTTCATAGGAAAGGGCTACCTCATCGAGGGCCTTTTCAAACCCAATGTAATGGTTGTTGACAGTATTAATGAAAATTCAGCTTCGTCTTACTTATTGGAGTCAAATGATTTGTGGCATGTTCGTTTAGGACATGTTAATTACAAAACCTTGCGAAAATTGAGCAATTTAGAAGTATTGCCTAAATTCGAGTGTAACAAATCAAAATATGAAATTTGTGTTGAATCTAAGTTTGTTAAACATCCATATAAGTCTATTGATAGGAATTCAAATCCTTTAGACTTAATTCACACAGATATATGTGATATGAAGTCAATATCATCTTGTGGTGGGAAAAAATATTTTATAACTTTCATTGACGATTGCACTCGATACTGTTATTTGTATTTGCTTAATAGTAAGGATGAAGCAATTAATGCATTTAAGCAATACAAGAACGAAGTGGAAAATCAATTGAATAAAAAGATCAAAATGATTAGAAGTGATAGGGGTAGAGAGTACGAATCTCCTTTTGCAGAGTCATGTTTGGAATATGAAATTATTCATCAAACTACTGCCCCTTACATACCACAATCAAATGGAATTGCGGAAAGGAAAAACCGAACATTAAAAGAAATGATGAGTGTCTTACTAATTAGTTCCGATTTACCGCAGAGCTTGTGGAGAGAAGTTATCCTTACAGCTAATCGAATACTCAACAGAGTACCCCACAACAAAACACAATCTATTCCATATGATTTATGGAAAGAAAGAAAACCCAACTTGAAATATTTCAAAGTGTGGGGGTGTTTAGCGAAGGTCCAAGTTCCTTTGCCCAAAGGGTAAAAATCGAACCAAAAACTGTGGATTGTATTTTTATTGGCTATACTACAAACAACAAAGCTTGTCGATTTTTGGTTCACAAATCGGACAATCCCGAAATTCATGTTAATACGATAATTGAATCAGATAATGTTGAATTCTTTGAAAACATTTATCCGTATAAAACTGAATGTGAGTCGTCAAGTGAAAGATCTAAACGACAGCGGGAAGAACCAAAGAAAAGTATACCAAGCAAATAGGATCCAAGGCGTAGCAAACGTCAAAAGACATCTACTTCATTTGGACCAGATTTTGTAACATTTTTGCTTGAAAATGAGCCTCAAACATTTAAAGCAGCAATGTCATCTTCTGATTCAACATTTTGGAAAGAAGCATTCAATAGTGAGATTGAATCAATTTTAAATAACCATACATGGAAATTAGTTGATCTTCCTCCTGGAAATAAACCTTTAGGATCAAAATGGATTTTTAAAAGGAAAATGAAAGCTGATGACACTATTGACAAATATAAGGCAAGACTTGTGGTCAAAGGTTATAGACAAAAGGAAGACTTTGATTACTTTGACACATACTCGCCGGTAACAAGAATAACATTTATTCGGGTGTTAGTGACACTGACGGCCGTATATGGTCTTGAAATCCATCAAATGGATGTCAAGACAGCTTTCTTAAATGGAGAATTGGAGGAAGAAATTTACATGGAACAACCTGAGGGTTTTGTGGTTCCTGCTAAAGAAAGGAAAGTGTGCAGACTTGTTAAGTCACTTTATGGACTTAAACAAGCACCCAAACAATGACATGCGAAATTTGACCAAACAATGTTGGCAAATAGATTTAAGATTAATGAGTGTGACAAATGTGTTTACATTAAAAATACTCCAAATCATGAAGTCATTGTTTGTTTGTATGTTGATGATATGTTGATAATAAGTAAAGATATTGTCGATGTAAATGCTACGAAGTGTATGCTCGCTAGCAAATTTGACATGAAAGACTTAGGGGTTGCTGATTTGATCTTAGGAATTAGGATCTATAAAACTCCACAAGGTCTAGCATTATCACAGTCACATTATATTGAAAAAGTACTTGACAAGTTCAAGTATTTAAATTTCTATGTTGCAAAGACTCCAATTGATGTAAGTTTTGCACTTCAAAAGAATGAAGGTGAAAGTGACTCACAATTGGACTTTGCACGAGTTTTGGGAAGTTTGATGTATATTATGAATTGTACACGACCAGATATAGCATGTGCTATAAGCAAGCTGAGTCGATTCACGAGTAATCTCAATCAAACTCATTGGATGGTAATGAAACGAGTCTTGAGATATTTACAACACACCCAAAACTATGCTTTGCATTATAATAAATATCTCGCAGTACTTGAGGGATATAGTGATGCAAATTGGATCACCGGATCGTTTGAAGTTAAATCCACGAGTGGATATGTTTTCACCGTTGGCGGAGGAGCAGTGTCTTGGAAATCATCAAAACAGACATGCATCGCCCGCTCTACAATGGAATCAGAATTTATAGCTTTAGACAAGGCCGGTGAAGAAGCTGAACGGCTCCGGAATTTCTTAGAAGACATTCCATTATGGCCCAAACCTTTGGCTCCTATATGTATACATTGTGACAGTCAAGCAGCAATAGGTAGGGCAGGGAGCGTAATGTATAACGAAAAATCTCGTCACATACGACGGAGACACAATACCGTTAGACAACTCCTCTCTAGTGGCGTTATCACAATTGATTATGTAAAGTCAAGAGATAACGTGGCGGATCCGCTTACAAAAGGCTTATCTAGAGAGGGAGTTAGTAGATCATCAATGGGAATGGGGTTAAGGCCAAGGACAAGTCATCATGACGGTAACTCTACCTAGCAGACTGGAGATCCCAAGAGCTAGGTTCAAGGAGATCAAACAAAGTTGTGACTGACGGTTCAACATTTTCAAATAACTCAACCCATTCTCGGATGAAGACAATGTTCAGAAATAAGGATAAGACTTTATGGGTTGTTAATGAGTTAATAAAACATTAAGGTTTTTTAATGGTTATCTAAATCTGGCAATGTATGACCAGATAATGTGGCTATAGGACCACATGTTTAGAAATCACCTATGTAAGTGTTAAGTGTAAGCCGCTTTAAAGGGGAATGACAGTAAATGCCCATTCTCTATGCACTCATGAGACCAGGCGGTGTTCATGGCTGAAACGAACACAACCGTGAGAACCATAAACGGTTGAAGGTTGATTGTGTGTCTTATGTTGTCTAGGTATTGATGCGCGGTAAGATGCACACACTTTAAACGCAAGTGCACGTTATCGTGACAAGTAGTACAGTCTTGATAAGACCGAATATCGTCCTCTAGGATTAGGGTTCAAGTACCAACTATCTATTTTCTAGTATCTATTTGGCGAATTGATAAATGATTGGTTGTTTATAACTAAGAATTATGAAAGCTATTTAAATATAAAGATTTACTTCAGATGTGATGAGAATAGGGCTTCCATGTATCCTTACTATCCGCTTATGCTACGTACTAATGCATTAACTTATGGTATTCTTCTTTTGGAGAAAGCAGGTTTACGAAATCATTTTATACTCCCGTTAGGGTTATATAAACACTCAACCCCAGTATCTCACCTTACCTACCTTTCGGTGATAAGGATAACTTTATAGGAGGATTAAGAACAAAAACCTAGTTGACCATCACGCACAATGCGCAAAATTAGGGTTGTTAAGCCTCTCATCAACGCTACATAAATAATTGAGGTATTTTCATCCCCAATCCAAGAATGTCTACCCAACTTACAGCATATTCACAATCCCCCCTTTTCAGAATCTGATTAAAAATCATATAGTGATAATTAGTTGTCAATTAATTACCAAGAATTCAACTCAATTATTGGATAGATCTCACAATAAGAAAAATAACCATAAGCATGCATTAATTTATGACATAAGTTTCTAGCAATTCAACAATGGAAAGCCCTATAAGAGAATTAGTTCCTAGTCATTGACATGACAAGAACTAATTCCATGTTCATCATACAAAATAGAAATAAAGAACAAGAAAGGGAAAAGAAATTACTAAACTAATGGTATCCAATCTCCAAGCAAAAGTCTTGTGTTGTGCAAGAAGGGGAACCCTTAAAAACTGCCTAGGGTTCTCCTTTTATATAGTGAACCGCCTCCTCTTTCCTTGAGCTGGCCCGAAATTTCGTCAAAGACCTAATTTTTCCAGCGTCGGCGCGCAGCCTGCGAACAGCGCCCGCCGGAAGTTCTGCAATCCGTCGGGTGTTTTGGCGCCGCGGCCCTGATATCTGCTGTCTGAGGGCGCCGCGGCGCTGGGACTCCTGTAGCTTCTCGGATGTTTAGGCGCCGCGGCCCTGCATCTGCTGTCTGAGGGCGCCGCGGCGCTGGATCTTCTGCAGCCTCTCTGAATAGTGGGCGCCGCGCTGCATCGCAGGAGGCGCGCGCTGGTGCAGATTTTACCCTCGCCGCCACTTTCTCTGTTTCCGGCTCATCTCCTCTTTTGCCCTCTTTTTGCTCCTTTTCCGCCATTTGGCCATTTTAACCACTTTGACTCAAAAGAAAAACTATCCTAATACGACACTTATATGTGCAAAATGGGACAAAAGACTAACTAAAACTGACTCAAAAGGTGTATATAAAATACACCGATCAAATACCCCCAAACTTAACCTTTGCTCGCCCTCGAGCAAAGATAGAAAGAAATAAAATAAAAGACTCAAAGAAACGAAAATAAAAAACTCACTGCCATTGATCACTTTTGCTGCATTAGTGTTAACTAAAAAAACATGAAGGTTAGCGAAATAATATGCAGGAACATATAGCATGAAATTTCGGCACACTAAACACATGAAGCTAGATATTTCGCAAACTCATATTCATCATGCTTAATGGAAATCAATATACTAAATCATGCATATAAATTCAAGAATTCCTATGGCATGCTTACTTGCTATTCTCCACTAATTCTGGATATGCATAAAAGAGATCTTCAGGACTTTAAGAGTTGTAATGTAGGCTTAGGTAGGGGTTGGTAAAAATAGGCATTTTAGGCTCATTTCGTGTACCATAAGCTCCTTAGCATTTTCAATATTTCCCTTTTTCTTTTTGTTCTTTTCTTTATTTCGATTCTATCTTTCCCCTCTTTTGTTTTGGGAGAGTGAAGTATCTAATAATGACAAGCACCCCCAAACTTAGGCTTTTGCCTATTTCTTATTACTTTTGTATTGGGGTGCAACAGACTTAATCAGTCTTTTTGTCTCTTTTTTTTAACACAATGTATTCCACTGTTTCATATTTTCACTTATGGTACAATTTGTGGGAATATAGGGTGTCAAAGAAGAAGTTTCAAATTTAGGCTCAATGGGGCTGACTAGGGATATTTTTAAAGTACGGGATAGAAAAGAATGGTAAGAATTGGCTATCAAAGAAATGCCTGAGTCATCTCCCTAACATGCATATCCTAACTATTTCGCCTCAAATAGCAAGCAATCATAACACATAAGTATTTATCATTTAACATGCATAACTCAAGCAAAAGACTCCAAATAGACAGATTCTGTGAGTTTTTGGCATATCTAACCTAAGTATTTAGATAGTTGCTTCAATTCCGTTACATTATTCTACCTTACTTCACTAGGTGTTTCTAGCAACTACAACATACATGATCTTTGACAGGCAATTATGACTCAAAAAGAAAAAAAATTGGTGACTCAAAATAAACATAAAACAATCAAAAAGACTAAGATAAAATATAACATGACACACAAATAAAATACCCCCAAACTTAAATCACACATTGTCCCCAATGTGTGTAGACTCAAAGACAGTAAAAGAAATAAGACACTTACAAACTTTGGTTAAAATGGTGGTGGTGGCGGTGGATAATGCATCGACCATTGGTTGAACAAGGAACTCAACTCGTTGATTTGTTGCCTTGTTTCTTGCTGTCCTTGTACTACTGTGTCCAAGGTCTGCATCATCCTCATCTGATTTTGATACAATTGCTCCATTGTGGGCGTTGGAGGTTCTGCTCCTGTGGTTGGCCGGTGGCTAGGTCCTGCCTCATATTGAGCCCCTATTTGTGCTCATCTTCGTCCATGGCGGCCTGCGCTCTGCTGCTGCTGGTTGTACTCTCCGTCTGTTCTTTGGGGTGCAGGAAAGAGTGCACTATCCCATAGGACACGGGCAGTTGGTTTCTTTCATGAGTATCCGTGGGTAGGATTGGGACCGCACTCATGTGACATAGCTTTGTGATAACTGAGCCATGTCCCAATCCGCCTGTTGTTACCAATCTGCTGATTTCCTCGATGCTCTGCACTATTTCTTTCCCCACATCAATCGCCAACCCCCTCATAATTCCATATATCAGTTTAATCATATCCTCCGGCACTCTGGTGAAGTGCGTGGACGGAATCATGCGGGCGCTGACGAAATATAGCCAACCTTTGGCTACTTTGTTGAATTGGCACCTGTTCAGTGCTCTTGACCCATTTCTTCCAATATCAAAAACAGCCCCAGGGTAGCTCACTGTGTTCGCAACGGCATTCCAGTCGATGTGGTCAATGCTTCTAGACCATGTTCTAAAGTGATTCCAATCACTTCTTTCTTCAACATCAACCGTCTTCAATTGTATATTTATATCTTCTGCTGTCACAGGCACATAGTGTCCCCTTACAAAGTATCCCCTTTCCACCTTCTCTGGAAAGTTGGCATAAAATTCACGCACCATTGTTGTGTTTACTGGTGCTATCTTCTCCGGATTCACAAATTTCCTCCACTCCCTTAACTCAATCATCGCCCGAATGGGCTCATAAATATCTTCTTCCCCATATGACTCCCTCTGGTAGTCCATTCCCCTTTCTGGTATTATGGGTCTGGTATTAAGCTTTTTGTATCTTTGGTAGGCTTGGTAGCTCACAAACCTATTTTCATCATATTGTGGGGTTGGGGTGGAAGTTGAGCCTCTTCTCTTCCTGGTGGCCATGGTTAAAACAGTTTCTGGAGCTTACAATTTAGTGGCACAAATGTTTCCTACACAATTAACAACTAGCAGCGAAAACAACACCCCCAAACTTCAATTTTTCTACCCAATACCCACACTCCTTTTCTACTCTTTTCTCCAAACCTCACAATCAACTTTTCAGTACCCAACTACTTCAACTACAATGCTCCTTCAAACAACTACCTCCTGTGACTTCAGTAAAGGATTCAAGAACAGAAAAAAATTACCTTTTTATGAGAAGATTCAAGCTTGTTCTTACTTCTAATGGTGGTTTGAGGCTATGGAATGGAGCTTTGTTGGTTGAGATGGCTAAGGGTTTTTGGGAATTTAAGAGTTTTGATTGTGGTTGGGTTGGATTTATGGAGGATTTGTGGGCAAATTTTCGGAATTTCGTGGGTTTTTGGAGAGGGAAGGTTAGGTTTTTGAAATTGGAATTGGGGAAAATCTGATTTTTGGGCATTTTTAAGTTTCTGGATTCCCGCTTCGGCGCCGCGGCCCTGCTTTTGGCGCCGCGGTGCCCAATCATCTGCGCTTCTTCGGGACTTTCTGCGCCGCGGCGCCTACACTTGGCAAATTTTCTGGGATTTTGGGTAGCGCTTAAACCTGCGCTGTTCGATTCTTTTGACGCCGCCTGCTCGCTCAGCGCGCCATGGCTACCGCTTTCTGAAATTCTTGCTTTTCTTGATTTATTTCCACCTGTGCACATCAATCACAACACAAACACAAGACCCCAAGACCGTGAGACTGTTCTTAGACAAAATAAAATAAACTAAAGACAGAAATTAAAATAACATAATTGAAAACGTTGGGTTGCCTCCCAAGTAGCGATGTCTTTAACGTCTTTTAGCCGGACGCAAATTCCTTAGCCTTAATAACCCTGGGGTGGATTAAGCCCCCAACCTATCCATTTCCTCCACATTTGGCGTTTTCTTTTTCTTCTTGGCATTATCGCAGAGGGAGTTCAGGAAAACTTACCTCCTTTAATGGCATTTCAGCAAACCATGCCTGCTTTCTTGGGCTTATCGCTCTTTGATTGACTTGTATCGGCTCGCATGGGGGTTTGATGGTGCTGATTGCAAAGCACCCACTCATTGTTGGTGGCTCAATGACGTGTTTAAAAACTTTAAACACCATTTCTTCAGACTCCACCCTTAGTGTTAATTCTCCTTTTTCAACATCAATCAAAGCTCTCCCCGTTGCTAAGAATGGCCTCCCCAATATGATAGGGATTTCCGCGTCTTCTTCCATATCAAGAATGAGGAAATCTGCAGGAAAGAAGAATTTTCCTACTTTCACAATCACGTCTTCAATCTTGCCTCGTGGATGAACCACTGTCCTGTCGGCCAGCTGTAGGCTTACTGTGGTTGGTTTGGCCTCACCCAACTCTAATCTTTTAAAAACTGATAAGGGCATCAGATTTATACTTGCCCCTAAATCACACAAGGCTCTGTTGCAAGTCACCCTGCCCACTGTGCAAGGTAGTGTAAAGCTTCCAGGATCCTTTAGCTTTGGTGGCAACTTTTTCTGCAAGATAGCACTACACTCTTACATTAGTGCTACTATTTCATATTCTCGCCGACTTTTCTTCTTCCCCAAAATCTCCTTCATAAACTTGAAATAGGAGGGCATCTGCTCTAATGCTTCTATGAAAGGTATGTTGATATGCAGCTTCCTGAATGTCTCCAAAAATTTGGAGAATTGTTTATCAACCGCCTTTCTCTGTAGTCTCTGGGGAAAAGGGATATTCTATGTATACTCCTCCTGGAGTTTTCTACCTCTGGTGGGCTCAATCACCTTCTTTTTCTAACTCGCCTTCTTCTCAACTCACGCTGCGGTATCTTTGCTCATGTTTGCGACTTCTCGATTCCGCTTGCACGCTGCTCCATGGATTTACCTCGTGTTACTTCGCAATGCCCACGTGGTCGATGTTTGCTGCTTTGCTAGTGACCAGCGAGTTTCAAGTTCTGAATGAGGATCTAGCACATCATGGCCCGGAGTGCAGGCATTGGAGTCTTTGTCGCATTGCTTTCAGCTCGTCTGGCTTTTCTTTCTGAACCGGTGCATTGAACTGTTGATGCTGTGGGGCTTGAATGAAGAGGCTGATTACGGTTCTGCTGGATTACGATCGGCCCTGTATTGGTTCTGCTGCCCCTGATATTGGTTCTGTTGCCCATTATCTTGCGGTCTGCGCCGCCAATGCGATTCTGCGCCCGCAGTCTCCTTTCCATGAGAAATTTGGGTGATTCCTCCATCCTGGATTATAAGTGTTAGAGTAGGGGTTGTTCTGTTGCCTTTGATAGTTACCTATGGCCTGACACTCCGCCTGCTCCATTGGTATATTGTTGGGATCCGCTGAAGGACACCTATCAAATGTATGTGGGCCACATATCTCATGACTTTTAGGCATCTGCGCATTCACGACATCAGTATGTTCTTCAATTGTTTAGCTAGAAGGGCGGCTTGGGCATTCAAGCGTGATAACATCTATTTCGTGGACTCACCATTCTTCTCCCATTTGTCGACCTCTCTTCCGTGACATGGTTGTTAGTGGCCATATCTTCTAATAACTCATGAGCGTCGTGGGCTGTTTTCCTCATGAATGCTCCACCTGCTGCTGCATCTATGATGGTTCTGGTTGTACTGCTCAGCCCGTTGTAGAAGATGTGGACCAAGTTCCTGACTTCATGCAATGGTGTGGGCACTTTCTCTGTAGATCTTTGAACCTTTCCCAAGCTTCATATAAGGACTCTCCATCCGCTTGGTAAAGTTGTTCAACTCCTCTCAATTTCTTTGCTTTACACGGGGAAAGAACTTGGCAAGGAATTTACTGCGCTCTTGCCATGTAAAAATCGAATCGTGAGGAATTCAACCATACTTTTGCTCTATCCCTAAGTGAGAAGGAAAGAGCCTCAATCTGACGGCATCATCGATGCGCCGTTATATCGAACGTTGCACATAGCTCCAAGAAATTAGCTATGTTCATATGTGGATCCTCCGACGCGATCCTCGGCGCAGCGTGTCTTGTACCGTACTCGAATTGCGGTTTTATCTCGAGTTGTTAGCTCCCATTGCGGGGAGCCTAATGCACGTCACGTGCGCCATTTACTCTTGGCGGCACATAGTCTCCCAAACTTCGCTGGACTTGGACTCTCTCTTCCACGCCTATTGGCGCTTGCCTAGGTATTCTGGATGGGGTTGATTCTCTCCAACCCTTCTCCCATCCCGTTGTTGTTACGAGCGCTCATCTCTAACAAGGTTGCAATCCGATTCTTTCGCATTACGCTTGCGAGTTTTCTCAATTTCTGGATTGAAGGGAACAAGAGTGTCTGCTCCTCTTCTCCTTCGCATAAACTGACTTCCTGAAATAGATCAAAAACAGACAACAAATCACGGCACCTCGAATTTTCAAAAGAAAAACGTAAAAATTACAAATTAAAATAAGAACCAAATTAGAAATTAAAAATAGACAAATTTGATATTGAACTATTGCCTAATCCCCGGCAACGGCGCCAAAAACTTGATGCGCGGTAAGATGCACACACTTTAAACGCAAGTGCACGTTATCGTGACAAGTAGTACAGTCTTGATAAGACCGAATATCGTCCTCTAGGATTAGGGTTCAAGTACCAACTATCTATTTTCTAGTATCTATTTGGCGAATTGATAAATGATTGGTTGTTTATAACTAAGAATTATGAAAGCTATTTAAATATAAAGATTTACTTCAGATGTGATGAGAATAGGGCTTCCATGTATCCTTACTATCCGCTTATGCTACGTACTAATGCATTAACTTATGGTATTCTTCTTTTGGAGAAAACAGGTTTACGAAATCGTTTTATACTCCCGCTAGGGTTATATAAACACTCAACCCCAGTATCGCACCTTACCTGCCTTTCGGTGATAAGGATAACTTTATAGGAGGATTAAGAACAAAAATCTAGTTGACCGTCACGCACAATGCGCAAAATTAGGGTTGTTAAGCCTCTCATCAACGCTACATAAATAATTGAGGTATTTTCATCCCCAATCCAAGAATGTCTACCCAACTTACGGATATTCACAATCCCTCCTTTCTAATCGATTAGAAATCATATAGTGATAATTAGTTGTCAATTAATTACCAAGAATTCAACTCAATTATTGGATAGATCTCACAATAAGAAAAATAACCATAAGCATGCATTAATTTATGACATAAGTTTCTAGCAATTCAACAATGGAAAGCCCTATAAGAGAATTAGTTCCTAGCCATTGACATGACAAGAACTAATTTCATGTTCATCATACAAAATAGAAATAAAGAACAAGAAAGGGAAAAGAAATTACTAAACTAATGGTATCCAATCTCCAAGCAAAAGTCTTGTGTTGTGCAAGAAGGGGAACCCCCAAAAACTGCCTAGGGTTCTCCTTTTATAGGCTGCAAACCGCCTCCCTCTTTTCCTTCAGGCCTGACCCAGAATTTCGTCAAAAGACCTAATTTTTCCGCGTCGGCGCCCTGCGCGCAGCGCGCTAAGTTCTGCAATCCGTCGGGTGTTTTGGCGCGCGCCTCGATATCTCGCTGCGGCGCGCGCTACTGACTCTGTAGCTCGGATGTTTAGGCGCCGCGCTGCATCTGGCGCGCGCGCTGGATCTTCTGCGACCTCTCTGCGAATAGTGGCAGCGCTGCCGCCACTTTCTCGCATCTCTTTTGCCCTCTTTTTGCTCCTTTTCCGCCATTTGGCCATTTTAACCACTTTGACTCAAAAGAAAGAAAAACTATCATAATACGACACTTATATGTGCAAAATGGGACAAAAGACTAACTAAAACTGACTCAAAAGGTGTATATAAAATACACCGATCAGGTATACAACAAAGTTCGACGGTTCAAAGATATCAAATCTACCGATTGATCGAGTATATCCGATATAAGTTCACTACGGAAAGTTCAAATGGAAACCTACTTATCCAGATGCAGTTAATTCTCGCTTGTATATCACACTCGTCAAAACATTCTTTTATCTTATAGACATTCCCCATAGGGGAATACACGACGGACGGAAAGCGGGGAAACATCATTCATGTGGGGAATTGTTGGGTTTTGATATTGGTGAATGGGAAATGATGGGATGAAAATCAAAGGGAGTAAAAAGTTCTTTTGTCCCACATCGAAAAAAAGAGAAGGAAAGAGAGGTGTATATATTACATTACACCTTCTCTAGTTGCTAAAAGGGTTGAGAGGGCAAAGACCCATCGCGCCGTCGTCGTCGGCTTTGGATTTGGATTTGGATTTGTCAAAAGATTGATTGATAATCTTTTTGGACAAACGTTTCTTTAATTAATTAATTATTTAATTAATTAAAAATAAATCCAAACGGCGGATCAACCCAAGACCCGCGACCGACCCGTCCGGTTTAAGCCCCCTCTTTTCGAATTTCCCTCCAAAATTAGGTGACTATTCTGAATGGTTACAAACATTCATAATCAGTACCTCCAAACCTATAAATTCTTGATTGTTCCAAGAATTTATTAATTCAATTCAATTTTGAATTTCAGTCTTCAACTCGAAAATTTTGTCTTCATTCTGTGTGATATACTGTTGTTGAGTGGTTATTTACCTCAAATTTGGAGTACTACTATTCTGGTAAGATAATCGTTCTATCCTGGGAGGCGATATTCCATTAACCTCGAGTACTGTGAGGGGAATAATTTCCTTAAGGACACACTTTGAACTAAGTGGACTCGATTATATTCTGAATTTTTTTTTCTTATTCCAAACATATTCTGTTTATTGTACTGATTTCAATAAGTATTTTTTATATTGTGAAATCTGTTTTTTACTAAGTGTTTAAACAGATTGTGTTGAAACATTATTTTAGCCATATACAGATTATTATACCAACATTTTGATATGAGTTTCTTGAAGAATGTGAGGAATGGAAATGGGATTCTTGAGTCAGACCAGAGGCTGTTGGGTGACCCTTCCACAAAAGATATTGTGGAGAAATATGCAGGGACTTTAAGGGGATTGTTGGGATTGATATTCAATTTCAACTTTCAAAAAGCTATGATCAAAATGAGTAGCATCGAGATTAAGAGTGGCACTCAAGGAGAGATTAGAAAAGTGTGTTCCAAGTTCAATTAAGAAGCTACTATATATGCAGTCTCTACTCAAAGTATGTCCCAAGTAGCTAGATCCTAGCCTAGTTGTGTTATATATTCCAAGTAATCAATCACTATTAAATTAGACAATAATCCAACACTATACATTTTGTTGAGTGCAAATCAGTTGTCTTGATAAAAATCAGAACCTATGTGGAAACCCATGTTATGTACAATACAAATAAAAGGAATTGGACTAGCCTAAGTGCCTAATCACTAAAGACTAAAACATAAAATTAAGAACCAGACCTCTAAAAGACATCCTCAAAAATCTGGAAAATCTACTTCTAGCTCTAGCTTTTCTCTTCCACCATATTGTAATTAATTGCATTAATCACCTAACAGTGATCCAGTCATCAGCATAAGACCATTCAAATTCAGCTCTAAATTCACCCACTAGTCCCCGGAGCCTCTCCACCGGCGAATCGAACCATGACCCACTGATCAAATTCATCTTTTCTTGATTTTCCGGTGAGGGTAGAAAAGTAATTGAACATGTTACATCAGATACCCAATCTGGGAAATCAAATGGGCATCTAGGAGATATTGATGTAACTCCACTCTTATTATTTTCTTCATTGAAGGTAACAGTACTGTCATCATGATCAGCCACAAAGGGATGTTTTTAAAGCATCTCAGCCGTCCAACTCTTACTCGGATCTTTCACAAAACACTTGTCTAAAAAGTATTTTCCATGTTCAGATAATTCCTCAGGGATTTCAGGCAACTTATTTTTAACTCCAATTGCCATTAACAGTTCTGTAACATCCGAGAATTTATAGGCTGGAACTCCGGTAACCATTTCAGCTACCACACACCCAAGTGCCCATATATCCGCCGGAGTACCTTGTTCGCCACAGTGACCATCTCTGGCGACATGTACAATGGTGTACCCCTCAATTCACATCGCAAATCATCGTCTTTCTTCGTTCAGCTCTCTTTGCCAATCCAAAATACGCAATTTTCACTTTACCATCTTCGCCTAAAAGAATATTTTTAAGCTTTATATCACAATGAACATAGTAACTTTCATGAATATGTATTCTTGATTTTTTCCGCTAAGGAACCTCCAGACGCATACTCTAGCAACACATTGTACATATTTTCCGTAGGTATTAATAGAGTCAGAAAGGTTAAACAGAACAAAAACTGAGTCGAGAGGTGAAGAAAATAAATATAGAATAGACTGCTGAAGAGTAGAGGATCTGTGTTTGTGTGTGTTTCTGTATACTCTTTAAACTCGTATACAGAATAACCAGCCCGCGGCCGGAGCCGATGCAGCGCACGGGGTTAGCCCCGAACCCAAGCTCACCTAGGTCCTCCCTCTTCTTAACACATGAGTTACCCTTGGGATTCCAAACCCTTATTCAAAACTAGAGTTTATATAGTGCTCAATCCTTCCATCTTCTACCTATGTGAGAGATATGTTTATTTGGCCAAAACAATCCATCTATTTATGTGTCAAACACCTTACTTTGTGTACCAATATCTCTTTCATTTCTTAACGAAATTTGACGATACTTGGCGCTAATATCATCTACTCATTTAGTAGATTAGTCATGTGCGAAGAAACGATGTTTCCGACAAGAGGGACTCACATGTTTAAGTCACTAAAGACGGGAGAAACTCTATCTCACATAGTTAAATTTCCAACATTTTCGCTGTTTTCGAATGAATAGCAGTCACCAAAGCATTGTACAATTTCTGAACAAACATTGAGTTCCTCCAAGATTTTCTTCTCGTTGATGAGAGTAGCAGAGTGGGGAACCCCACATGATTTTACTACCATGGATGGAAGAAATTGAGTAGGACTCTGACTTCTAGGTATTGCAAGATTGACTTTACCAAAGGTTCCATGACCAACAGCTTCACCACGAACCCAATCCATGGAGAATCTTTACGAAATCTCGTAGTAATTTTTAGGGATTTTTTTTTCATAGTATGTTTTTAAGGTAAAGAGAGATAACAGTCCAGTAGGCTGCGAGTGACTAGGAACTATGTTTTACACAAGGTTTGGGATAGTTTTCCTATTTTTGTTTGGTTTTTAATTAGGCCAATTAATGTTCACGGGAGCCATCATGAATATGTGCGTGTTGAGTGTGAGAGTGGGTGTATTTTTTCAAAAAAAAACTGGATCTCCCACCCCACGAGCTTCCACACCCCGGTCCGACAGGATTGTAAAAGAGTTAATCATGGTAACTCAACTGGTTTCAAAGGTTAGACCACTACTACGTTGCGCACAAGGGGCCCTCCTTTATTTCAAGAAGTAACCCCCACTCTGCCGCTGGCGGGATTCGATCTTGGCCATTTTTCCAATTATCCCCCTAGAGAACCAGTTGAGATGTCCATGCGGACTGGGAGTGGGTGTATGTCAGTAGTAATATGGGAGAAATAAAACACTACTATTATGAATTTATGATAACAACAACACAGTCAGTGAAATCTCACACTGTGGGTCTAGGGAGGGTAGAGTATACACAAACCTTATTTCTACTTTAATAGGTAGAGCAGTTGTTTTCGGAAGACCCTCGGCTCAAGACAAAGCATAATCACAAGTAAGACAATCAAAACAAAGCACTAGTAAAATAAGAGTAAAGCAAGAGAAACGGTCAAACTCAGATAAGGAATTAAAGCAGTATAAAGTGCTTTCGAACACAAGGGAGTAGTAGCTAACACAACTAAATAAATTAACAAAATACACTAAAGAACACATATCAGCAGAAATCAAACTACAGTGGATTATAAAAAGAATAGTGTATATAAATGTGATAGACTAATCTGGTCTACAATAATAACACTACAACTATCAATTTGTAAGCATAACTAGGACTACGATCGAGTACCTACTACTTTTCTACCCTAATCAGTGTCCTCCACAACCCCCTATCTAAGATCATGTCCTCAGTAAGTTGCACTACTGTCTAATCACCTCTCTCCAATACTTCTTCGGCCTACCTCTGCCCCTTATGAACCCGTCCATAGCTAACCTCTCACACCTCCGCACTGGGGCAACTGTGTCTTTCCTCTGCACATGCCTAACTATCTCAACCTCGCTTCCCGCATCTTATCATCCACCTAGGTCACTCTCACTTTCTCCCGGATATCATCATTTCTAATCACATCTCTCCTTGTATGCCCACACATCCATCTCAGCATCCTCATCTCCGCAAATTTCATCTTTTGTATGTATGAAGTCTTGACTGGCCAACACTCTGCCCCATACAACATAGTCGGTCTAACCACCACCCTATATAATTTGCCTTTAAGTTTTGGTGGCACTTTTTTATCGCACAAGACTCTAGATGTGAGCCTCTATTTCATCAACCCTACCACAATACGATGTGTGACATCGTCATCAATCTCTCCATTCACTTGGCTAATAGACCCTAGGTACTTGAAGCTTCCTTTCTTTGAAATGACCTGAGTATCAAGCATTACCCCCACGTCTGTCTCAGGGTCTCTCCCGTTGTTGAACTTGCACTCCAAATATTCTGTCTTAATCCTACTCAACCTGAATCATTTAGACTCCAAAGTTTGTCTCCAAACCTCCAGCTTGGCGTTCACTCCACTGCGAGTCTCATCAATCAGGACTATGTCGTCTGCGAATAACATATATCATGGTACCTCCCCTTGGATTTGTCGTGTCAGACGGTCTATCACCAAGGCGAATAGGATTGGGCTAAGGGTTATTCCCTTGTGTAGCTCTATTATCACTGGGAAGTGCTCTGAGTCTCCTCCTACTGTTCGTACTCTAGTCTTGCTCCATCATACATATTTTTTGTCGCCCTAGTGTACGCCACATGTACACCTCTAACCTCCAAACATCTTCATAGAACATCCCTATGGATTTTATCGTATGTGTTGGGTCCCGGGGGTTATACTATGGAATAATAAAAAGCAAACAATAAGTAAAAATTCTTGTACGCTGAAACAGTTTGCAAATGTCGCTAACAATGCCGTCTGGCAGAAGTGCAGAACTGACGACACTTTAGATAAAAACAGAAAAACCTTTGAAGAGTTAAATTGCAATAAAGACACAAAGGTTTAATTTACATAGGTTATATATTAATATAATCTATGATGATCAATGACCAAAAGTATTGTGTGTGTATATATATATATATATATCAAGTTCATATACAATTGAATATATTCCTTCTCTTACAAAATTTACAAAATAATACAAAGGAATAAAAAGGTGAAGTCGCAGGTGACTTACATGCTTGAAAAATCTAACCAAGTAGATAAAGACAACATCTCATTATAATTGCTTCAATAAAGAACTAATCTAGAATCTAGGCAGCAACTATAATGTTGGACAGAATGTCGTCAAAACACTCAGGCAACACAGTGATCCAGTGTTAGATCGTGATCTTTTTGAGAGCTCTCTCTTGATCTTTTTCTCTTGTAATTTCTGGATATCGATTCCTTGATGTAGCCTCTCTATTTATAGTAGAACGTCTTCCTTGAAATGCTCAACGAATCATTGTGGAAGTTGAGCAAAAGGTGGGCAGCTTGACCAGATTTGTTGGAGACGAATGTGGAGCAAAATCCTCCAACTTCTTGAACGTATTCCCCAAGTTTAGCAACGCCTTTGGACTTGGTCTTCCCACGTGTATAATCATCTCAACAAGTTTCTTGTCAGGTTACTTTACCATCGTGGTAAAAATTCCACGAGATAAGTTTCAGTCCGTGAAGAAGGGCAAAACTGTTATCAGAATGTTGGTCCGAATGTCAAAGACATTTGTTCCAACATTTTGATTTTTAACTTAATACTAAAAATGTTATGTTAGGAAAAATGTCATAACATAAAACTCAATATTAACATTCTTCCCCTTTTTACCTTTCTTCACAAAACAAAACCTTTTTAGTGCGAGTGACCTATGACAATTATAAATGCTCCCCCTTAATCTGTGATAGCATACAACAAACATATACAAGGCAATATATATGCTATTCATACATAGGATTAGATGAACCCAAAACTATACAGAAATACTTTGTCCAATCATTACAACCCAAAAAATAGTCGTTAGATCATAACATCCAAATAGTAACCAATCAGTAAGCACCATTGTTTAAGTACATGCCCCAAAACAATATCAGTCAGTATCCCTTCTTTTATATCAGCATTCATATCAGCACTTCTGCCTTGCATATCATGGATCCGTAGTAGCTTCCAGCCACTTTCTACTTATCCATGATTTTTGCCTGTTCCCTCCTCCATCTGGCAGTTTCAGCTTCAGCTTCAACTCTTTGTCTTGCAGCTTCAGTTTCTGCACGAAGCCTTAGTCTTGTCAGCAAGAATTTTCTCCCAACTGCCTCTTCTCTCTGCATGACAATATTCACAGCTTCTTCTGCATTGACAGCAGCATCTCCACGACTTGTGCCTTCACCATCCATCATCTGCTCTCCCTCAGCATCAGCAGCATCTTCTCCCCCTTTTTGTGAAGAAAGCAGAAGTAGGAAATGGTCCCTTGCTTGCACTAGTGCTTCTCTGGCATTATCAAATCCAACAATTTGTAAGTTGATTTTAGAAATCTGCTCCAGTAGCCAATGAGTAGACAAAGCATATTGTCTTGGACCAGTGTTGCCCTGAATGTTAGGAACATTTCTGACAACATTTTTCCTATCTGCCTCTTTTGATCAGGGGAGGTCAATTACTCTCTCTTTGCTCTTTAGTATAGCTTTGTTCACAGTGTACAGTTCTGCTGCTTTTTCTCAAAATATCTTCCCTCAAAGGTTCTAGGCCTTGGCTAGTTAATAATTTGAAAATTAGGGAAGGAAAAGGTAGGATTAAAGTTGATTTTTTTCTGCTAAATTGGCAACCTGATAGAAGACTATCTTGCCTATATCAACTTTGAATCATTTTCCTATTTTGAAAAGCAGAGAGGCTTGTTCTCTAGTGACAATTGATTCATTTAGGGAGGGGAGCCAGTTATGAATGACTAGTTTGTGGAGTATTGAAAATAAAGCAGTGAGTCTTGACGCTGGGCATCGAGAAGTCCATTTCTTGAGAATACTTCCTATGAGATATTCTATCATTGTATCCTTATCAGCAACTCCTCTTTCTGTTGCTCTCACATGCTCTTCACTAAATCTCATGCATTCATTTATGATTGAGGGGGTGAAACAGTAAACTTTATTATAGAGATAAACCTTTCCATATTTTTTAAAGAAGGTATTCTCTATATCAGAGTCCAAATTGGCATAAAACAACCTTACAACCTCATCAACATAAGGTTCTTTGTCAGTGACAGATTCTAACAGCTGTCTGTCCTTCAGAAACTCAGCAATATCATACTCACTACAAGCATCAACATCTAATTCTCTTTCTGGCATAATTACCCTATTTCTAAAATTTCTCCAGTTATCATGCTTCTCTTTAGTATAGAATTTGTTAGAAAAAATAGTGACCTCATTATCTGACTCAGATAAGTCAGGACTCACAGAATATGGACTTTTGGGGGAAATAGGGGAACCTGCTTCTGCAGAAGTCGAATGTAATGTTGTTGGAGATGTTGTGACATCTGGAACAACATCTTCATCAGCTTGATGTCTGGTTCTTTGAGTCATTCATCTTTAAAAGAATCTTTTCAGTGGTGTATCATCAGGAATGTCTTCCTCTTCAAATGACTTATGCACAACAAAAACAGAGGGCTCAGAGTGATATGGGGAGGTTGTGGTTGGTTCAGCTTGCTTTTTAGAAGGGGTGTTCTTTTCATCATCTTCGGTTGAAAAATTGAAGTCTGAATCATCTCAGTCACTGCTAGAACACCCAGGGACTTATTCATCGGCCTTGGACTTCTTCGTTCTGGCTGGGCTTCAACATTCTTCTAAAAAACTCTTGTTGACCTCCGTGTTTGAAAATTAGAGGTGCTTTCCCTTTTGCCTAGAACAGACACATCTGGAGTTTCTTCTAGGTCTATTGGATTGTCATTGTCTCCAGGATAGCTTGTATCAAGAGGTTTTTGGAAAATGCTTAGTACAATGGCTGTGTTTTGAGGAGGGCTTGTACTCATTGGGGTTGTTTCAGAGATGTTGGACGCATTTTATAAGACATAGGGCTTCTATCCATGGGTGAGTAGTGAGGAGAAGATTCAGAGGGTTTTAGGGTTTTTGGGGTTTTGGAAGATGAATAGGTGGTGTGTTCCATCGGTGTTTGTTTGTAAAGACTGAGATGATGTGATTGTTTGCTTCTTCTTTTTTTAATTTTTTCGGAAACCGGAAACCAACAACAGAGGACACAGAAAGAAGAATTAAAGAGAAATATTTTATACTTTGGCAAACAAAATCTTGGTTGTAATCAAATACTTACACCTAAATTTATTAAAAATATAGACATCAACATTTGATTTTATCAAAAAGTAGAAAACAACGGCACACAAAAAATAAGAAAAAAAACTGAATTTCCAAAAAATCAGTTACAAACAGTATCCCAACAAATATCATTATCTGAGAATGTCAACCGTAATGTTGACAACATTTTGGATGACACATGTATTCTGATCCTACAAGAACTCTTTTATTTTTGGCAACAAATCAAGAAACATTTTATATATGATTTTATGAGTTTAATCTCCAGATCAATGTAACATTTTCCCATTGTCTTTGCTCTAATCATAAACCACATATAAAATTTAATTTTTGTGTCAAAAAATAAGAATACTTATTTAGCATCCTCATAATTCCTTGTTTAAGCACTTGATACTCCTATAGCATATGAACAATATCATTTTCAAAGAGTTTCGCTCATTTGCGCAGTTGCCAAATATTTTTAGAAAAGGCTTTGCCTTATTTCGATACTCCATTTTTATGATATCTAATATCATCGCAGATAACGGTATCGCTTTTTTAAAACAGGTTCTTATTTCAGGATCAATATGAGTGAATACAAAATTAAAGCCATCAAAACAATGAACACGATCAGATTCTGATATTACAGAGGCAAATGTCACCCAAAATATTAGAGACATTTCAGCTGACATTCACCCATCAGTGCCAATTCAGAGATTACAGAGACCAAGATAATTTTTCAAACTTGAAAATCTCTCATGATCCAAAGCTTTTGTAAAAATATCAGCTAGTTGATGAATAGTGTCAACATGTTCAATTTGAACTAGCTATTTTTCAACCAAATCTCTTAAAAAATGATGTCTAATATCTATATGTTTTGTACGAGAGTGCGGAACAGGATTTTTGGAAATATTTATTGCACTCAAGTTATCACAATACAACACTAAGATATTATTTGAAAAACCATAGTCGTCTAACACGTGTTTTAACCATATCAATTGAGAACAACAACTTTCAGCTGCTACATATTCAGATTCAGTAGTTGAAAGTGAGACACAGTTTTGTTTGCGACTATACCAAGATACTAGATTATTGCCAAGGTAAAAACACCCTCCACTCGTACTCTTTCTGTCATCCACATCACCAGCCCAATCCGAGTCACTATACCCTATTAAATTAGGATTAGTGTCTTTGAAATACCAAATTTCCAACTCACATGTGCCGGCAACATATCAGATGACACGTTTTAAGGCATTTAAGTGGGAGATTTTAGGATAGTTGGAATCGAGCACAAATACTGTTATACCCCGTAGTTCTGACCCTACGTATGAGAGCGTACGAAAGCATGTAAGACTTAAAATTTTCAAAGGATAGGTTGACGGATTATTCCGGACGGGTTTTAGTCAACTTTGAGGCGGGTTATGACCCGATACATTGAGAGTTCCTAAGTGTTTCAAAGGCTTAAGGCGTAGTTCGTTGAGTCTAGATTCCAACGCAACCAACCGTTCGTCGATAGGACGTCGGAGTATAAAGTTATGGGAGTTACAAGTTCGGTCGCAATCGGGACAATGTGTTTGGACAAAGCGGCAGCGCGCGACGCGGATGCAGGCCGCGGCTCGGAAATGCGAGTCACTGAAGTTGCAGCCAGATGAGCCAGGCGCCGAAGTTCGAAGAGGCTGCGGAGGTTTGTAGCGCCCGGCCGGAAGCGGGCGCGCCGAGGCGGGATTTTTGGGCGGAAAAACTTAGAAAAGTCTGATTTCTCTTTTAAAAAGGCCATGGGAGGGTGACAAGTGTCCCCCCCCCCCCATCTGATTTTTCTTGCATGCCTTATATTGACCAAGTCTTGAAGACTTGGTCATCTTTCAAACCTCTCCCTCTCTCTAAATTAGTTCCTCCTTCTCTACATTTCCAAAGGAAATTCAAAGCCTAAGAAAAATCTGAAAAGTTAAGAACAAGAAGGAAGTTTGTGGCTAGCTTGTTGGTGTTGTTGTGGTGGTATTCTTGGCAAGAAAGCTAGCAAAACGTTTGGAATAAGTTTGGCTAAAACTTTAAGGTAACATTTCTTCCTTTAGAATTAGTTTCTAGTGTTGCATGTTTTAGAAGAAAGAACTTGTGGTAGTAAATAATGCTCTTAGAGTCATTGCATGCAAGAAATGTGGTTTGGATATGAAAGAATTGGTTAAGAAGATATTATGAGCATGTTGTAGCCTAAAAACTACCTTAGAATTGATAAGAGAATTGTTGTACCTAATGGGGCAGAATTTTACACACCCAAGTTTGGAGGTGTAATCCCCTTTAAAATGTTGGATTGTTGAGCCTTAAATGTGGTGTTTGGATGATAAATTCGGCCTTGAGAAAGGTGGCAAAGTGAGTAGAAACAAAGGAAATGCTGCCCAATTTTCCATAGAATTTAGTGACTTTGAACTTGGATTGTTATACATTGAGATTAGAGGTTAATAAACGTATCATGATTATTATAGGTCGAAATATTACTTGCGGTAGTTGAGCTTAGCAAGTGGATTGACCAAAGAGGTATGTGAAGCTTTCCTATCTCTTGAGCATGAGTAGATGAAACTATGTAGTACGGTAGACGTACAAGATTTGGTATTCTTACTTGTTTTAAGTATATAATGACTTGTTTTGTTTTAAGAATGTATAAGTCCCTTGGTTAGGGGAAAAATATGATTTTACTAAAGTGTAGAGTTAATATAACAACTTTATGGGAAGTTGGTTTATTAGCTTCATAAAAGGTTAATGAGAAGAGATTTACTCTAAGTAAGATAAGTATATGAAGAGGCAAATTGGTTTTAAGGCATCAATTGCCCAAGAGATTTACTCTAAGTAAGATAAGTATATGAAGAGGCAAATTGGTTTTAAGGCATCTACCGCCTGGCGGGACCACCCAGAGCTGACCCCACCTCATTCCGGGCTACGGGTTGACACGCAACACGTCCTCAACCCGAGCCTCTGTCACGCCGACTCTCTCGTTTCTCGATCCGGAACAACCTTGCTAAATCACATCATGAAAGATACCACTTTCATTTACCCAACCCAGAGACTTATCACACAATATTTTCTAGGCATAAAATGCACTCTGACAAGGATCACTCGCAAAATCTTGTACTCAAGCGGCGCCTTACATCTAAGGTCTCAATCGTAATATTCTAAGGTTCATCAATTTCTCACCCCCAGGATTACCCTTTTTCCACAACCAGGGTCCTAAATCACATTTTAGCACAAAGCTATCCGAACATAACACTTAACATATTAACATAACATCAAAACATACAAGCCTCTAGATGGTTATGATATACAAGCTACCGCTCCACTCTAATCATAAGTCCGCCTGCAGTAGCATAAATAGAAAGCGATGAACCCGCGATCCGGTGAGCTGCGCCAGTGCAGTACCTCTCCTATAAGCACGCTCTCGTCACATGGCCTCGACGGCGCAGTGAAACAAGCACCGATAAAAAGCGACATTTCGGGATGATGTTTGCCACATCGTGCACCGGCGAGGGACATGAATCCTGGCGCTGCTAGCACTCACGTAAACTCGTGAACGAAGCCCGAGCTCGACCAGCTCGAATACCCGAACGACCAAGGCGCGGAGGACCACTCCGTCTTGGCGGAGTACATAACTAGGCTAGCCGAGGCGGTCCGCCTCGAAAGTTACCAAAGGACCTGCTGCTCGGCCTTCTTCTGGCGATCTCGGCCATTCCGTCGACCTCTCGTGCCTCACATCCTAGTGCATGAGCTTGCATGCGGGCAATGTCCATGCCCGGTGAAGAGCTACACCGCATAAGCCTCGCCAGTAATCGTCCAGCCCGGTGGCGTAGCGGTGTACTCGCCCTCCATATCGGCTACTCTGGCGGGAACATACCGAGCTAATGAGTCGAACTCACATTGTACTCTCTAACCGCCCGCCCCGCCTCAACGTCAAAAATCGCCGGCGAGCCTCTCATCTGTGGAGGCAAGAAATGTGCAGAAATGCCCTCGCGAACTCGTCCCAAATGCTGGAAGTGCATGCTCTTCCCGACAACTCCACGAATCAAACCGATCCAGCTGCAGTATCACGCGGTGATGCGAACCAATACCACCGACTCGCCTCGAGGCTCGATCACTCTCATGATCCATTGAGCTGTCGGATAAACTCCGAGGTCGCCTCGGCTCTCGATCCATGTAACACCGGAGGCTACAACTCGTGAAGTCCGTAGCCTCAAATGCGCTCGGGGTGAACTACGGGTCTTCTTTGCCGGAATCTGCTGCATCCGGCTATCCTCATATCTGCCACGACCTCGCCGATCGCCATCTCCTTGTACCCGTCTCATCGGCTCCAGTGTGGGATGGAGGCTCAGTATCGTAGTCTCGGCAGCCATGCCGCGGCTCTAAACTCTCTTTGGTCTTTGGCGGCGTCGCGAAACCCGCCGTCGAATCTTGTCTCAGTCTTGGCCGGACTGCGCCCTCGTACTCCTCAGATCTCACTAACTCCTCGATCGCTTTGCCCATCTGGGCACAGGTTGCCTACGCGAGGCATAACGGTAAAGGAAAGGAATACGTCGGAGGGTCCATTCATCACACGCTAAGGCACGATCTCGTAATGAGAAGAATGAAACCAATCCTAAATGTCCTGCAGCCTCCACGATTATAGATGTGGTGCACAACACACCGATAATCAAGACTCTACTAGACACGGTGCGTAGACACTTTCCGAGGACTAATCGCTCACGATACCACTTTTGTCACGACCGAACCGGGCGTGATCGTGCCTTACCCGGCACCCTAGTGATACAACATCGGAGAAAATCAGCGGAAGTAAAAACATGAACATGAATTAAGAGAAAAGATAAATAAACAAAGCAACCAAAGCGATTTGCCTTCATCACATATACATAAATACCGACGGTTATCCTTTTTACAAACCACGCCCACAACAATTACTCTGCACTTAAGATTTTACAACGGCTATGACGGGACGGGGCCCCGCCATACCACGAATGTATAAGCATCTACGCACTCGTGGTAACATACCAAAAGATAAGCCTCCAAGGAACGGAGCTTCCAATCTGAAAGGTGATCCTAAAAGCGGGTCGATACCGATGTACCTTTTACTGCGGCGTGACGCGGCCCGAAGGAGGTCGATCTGGCAGTACCAAGTATGTGAAATCGTAAAATCAGTAAATGAAATCATAATAGTCTAAATAAAGCGGGAGACATGTATGATAACCAAACTACGATTCACAACATAGAAGCGATCATGTCAAGTCGTGACTCACGCCTCAAAGTCATCCTCACGTGCGTGGAACTTCTTCCTCACCGCTGATCTAGGTACAAATCATGTGATACGTATAACAGGTCTCGGCCCATCTTATGGACCCAATATAGAAACGTGTGGAATACATTCCCGGATGAACCGGTAGTCAGTGAAATACATTCCCGGATGACCCGGTAATCAAGTGAAATACATTCCCGGATGACCCGGTAATCGAGTAGAACACATTCCCGGATGACCCGGTAATCAAGTGAGATACATTCCCGGATGACGTGTCGAGTAGAACACATTCGGATGACCGGTAATCAAGTGAGATACATTCGGATGACCCGTGTCAAGTGAGATACATTCGGATGACGTGTCAAGTGAAATACATTCGGATGACGTGTCGAGTAGAACACAGTTCTTGCACAACAAGGCTATTACACGTAACATGGTCAAGTTTCATAACAACAAGCATAAGCAAGTTACACACGACTCAAGGTACTTTCATTTTATGTCAAAGTCCGGATTTTAACCTTAAAGTACTACGTCCGTTAAATTCCTTTTAAGATCCATTTCTTTTACAAAGGTCACCCGATACCCGTAGTATAAAATTTGAGTGACTAACATTGTTAAGTAAACCAAAATGCTTTCCTTTGTAAAATCAAGTAACAACCTTATTTTCCAAACGTTCAAGTTTGCCTAATTTCGAATGCTCAAGTTTCTCATTTTAGAAAAAGGTTTCGTAGTTCATAGTTTTAGTCCTTTAAAACATAATTCTCCTTTAAACGTTTTGAGAAACATATGTCTTATATGTGAGTAGGTTATTCTTGTTTATAATCAATCTCATTAAGCAGCCATGATCTAGGAAATGTAATATCATTTTGTCTCATCTTAGCTTATGCGGATGGAGGTTTCTCTGGTTTTAATAATACTTCATTAGTCAATACATTTTCCTTTTATTAACGCCGCGTTGGTTTGTCGATACACATTCGATTTCAAATCATAAAACATTCTTAGCCGTTATACCTAACTTCCCATAAAGCTAGTATAACTCTTAAGCTTTCAAAACCCAAGTACTACTCATTCTTTCAAAATGATTCATAAATCTTTTGAAATACTTCAAGTTCTTTATTAACACATATCAAGCCAGTTATTATTCAAATCAGTTACCTTTTTGAAACCACAAAGTATTTGCTTATCCACATAAAGTCGTTATAACCACTTCCCATAAAGCCGTTATAACACTTTATGTTTTAAACCAATCAAATACATTTAGCACATGTACGCGTCTCGTACTACATAGTTCACACATATCATGCTAGAAGAGATAGGAAGAGGTTCACATACCTCGCGACGATTATCGACTAATAGCAAAACGCTCAAGTACCTCAAACTCGGCTACACTCTCGGCAAGCGGTCACTCCACACGTAGTACTACAACCTATAGAGGCCACAAAGCGCCTATTAATATCTTTAGATCCCGACGTAGAATATTCTACGTAAAATTCAAGACACCTCCCGCAACAGCGTAAATCTCTCTCTATCGAGGCTAGCTACCAAGCCAACCAGGGGTTAACACGTCTGACCGGACGTGTACAATTCTACTACACAACAATGCTACACAAGTCTACTGTAATACAGTCCTATGTAATTACAGTTCAGTTCTCTTATTTAAATTCAGGCTTAAGTCGCAAGACATTGCCGTAAGTATTATTCGAGCTTAAGTCAAAAGACATTGCCGCACAATTATAATGTTGGTTCTATATATAGTATACTTCAACTATATATTCCTACAACATGTAATTTCCAATTACAATAGAAGGTCAAGAGTGTTTACCTCGATAAGCCCAAAATTATCCGAGTTTAAATGTCGATCCTGAGCAAGGTTTAGCTCTACTCAGGCGCTCAGGCCGCTCAAACAACCCTTAGAAGTTCTAACCAACTTCTACTATAACTTCAACTACGGGTGAAGATTTACTTAGGGTTTCGTTTTAGTAGTGAGGAAAGTATAATAGTATTTTAGGGCTTTTGTAAAAGGGTACTTTGGAAAGTACTACAAGGTATTTGGCTAAAGTATTTTGGGCATTATAACAATACTAGGAGAGTATTTCTATACCACAAAAAAGGGTATTATACGAAAACCACTAGGCTAGGGGATAGACCTCTCGGCAAGGCTTCTCGAGGGTAGTGTGGCGGACGAAAGTAAGTAAGAGGAGGAGTATTTTGAGACTTAGGTAGATTGCTCAAGTTTTGGATGAAGAAAGTTCATCAACTAAGGGGTATTTATAGGTCAAGTGAAGGCCAACCAATGGCAAGATGAAGACAAGTGCATAGCAAGTGTAAGGCAAGATTAAGCCATGTGCAACCTTATCCATCTACACAAAATATCCTACCTAACCCTTGACCACAATTCAACACAAAAACGTGCCAATCCTTGCCCATTTCGTCAACCTTCACCAATTAGAGGGTGACAAGTGTCGCCTCTTGTTGGTCCAAAATGTTACGTCTCTCGGAAAAATCCATAAAAATTATAAATGACATAGCCGAAATTCCCCTACGAAAGCGTGAAAACGTTTAAAAACGACTCTAACCGGGTGTTGTGCACAAAAGAATTCGGCCAAGCCTAAAGAAGTTCGAAAATTTCTACGTACGTCCCCCACGTACATACTCTGGAAATACGGGGTATAACAGAGGCACACAGTGCTCGTTATTCTATTCATCCGGGGTCGGCTAAGATGTATCATGACCTCAGATGCGTGTATTGGTGGGATGACCTTAAGCGGGACGTTGCGGAGTTCGTGGCGCAGTGCCCGAATTGTCAGCAGGTTAAGGTTGAGCACAAGAAGCCCGGTGGGCTGTTGCAGGCTATTGATATTCCGACTTGGAAGTGGGAGGTGATAAATATGGATTTTATTACAGGGCTACCTACCACTCAGAGGAAGCATGATTCCATTTGGGTAATTATCGACAGGCTGACGAAATCAGCCCATTTTCTTCCGGTCAGAACGACGTTCTCAGCTGAGGACTATGCGGATTATATATTAGAGATTGTGAGGCGCACGAGTCGGTGTCGATTATATCGAATAGAAGAGCCCGTTCTCGGCTAACTTACGGATGTCTTTTCGAGAAGGATTAGGGACACATGTGAGTCTCGATGCGGCGTTTTATCCTCGTGACCGACGGACGTGCGGCGCACTATCCGCACAACTGAGGATATCTGCGGGCTTGTGTTATTGATTTCGTGGTAGTGGGAGGATCATTTGCCTCTTGTGGAGTTTGCTTACAACAACGGCTACCATTCCAAGATTCGGATGGCGCCTTATGAGGCCTTATACGGGAGGAAGTGCAGTCACCGATAAATTTGGTTCGAGGTGGGAGAAGTTCGATTAGTCGGGCGCACTTAGTTCAGTGACGATGGATAAGGTGAAGCTTATCCGGGAGCGGTTGTTAGCGGCTCGAGTCGGCGAAGTCGTATGCAGATCATCGGCGTCGACACTTGGAATTTGAGATAGATGATTGGGTTTTCTAAAGGTATTGCCCATGAAGGCGTGATGAGATTTGGAAAGAAGGGAAGCTTAGCCCAAGGTACATTGGCGTATCAGTTGTCCGTAGGGTGGCGGGGTTGCTATGAGTTAGATCTGTCGTCCGATTTGGGCGGTACATCCAGTTTTCCATGTGTCCATGTTGCGGAAATGTATTGGAGATCCATCTAGAGTGCACCCGGTTCATGATGTCCAAGTGACAGAGGAGTTATCGTATGAGGAGAGTCCCATAGTGATACTCGATCGTCAGGTTAGACGACTTCGGACGAAAGACGTGGCTTCCGTCAAGGTCCTATGGCGGAACGAGAACAGGGAGGAAATGACGTGGAAAGCAGAGGATGACATGATGAAGAAGTACCCTCACCTATTTCCTATACCTCCAGGTAACCCACTTTCCTGTTTGTTAGTTTTGATTTAGCATTTACGCTTCAGTATGTTGTGGCTCGTGGAGCTTCTTTATTTGCAAAAGAATAGTTAAGAGGGTCTATGTCGATGTTGTGATTTGAGTAAGCCTAGAAGGAACATTCGGGACGAATGTTTCTAAGGGGGGGAGAATGTTATACCCCGTAGTTCTGACCCTACGTATGAGCGTCTAAAGCATGTAAGACTTAAAATTTTCAAAGGATAGGTTGACGGATTATTCCGGACGGGTTTTAGTCAACTTTGAGGCGGGTTATGACCCGATAAATTGAGAGTTCCTAAGTGTTTCAAAGGCCTAAGGCGTAGTTCGTTGAGTCTAGATTCCAACGCAACCAACCGTTCGTCGATAGGACGTCGGAGTAGAAAGTTATGGGAGTTACAAGTTCAGTGCGCAGTCGGACAGAAATGTGTTTCGGACAAAGCGCGAGGCGCGGCGCGGATGCGAGGCAGGCGCGGAAATCGAGGGTCGTTGAAGTTGCAGCGCCGCGGCGCCGGAAGTTCAGAGAGGCTGCGGAGGTTTCAGCGCCGCGGCGCCTGAAGCGGGGCCGCGGCGCCGAGGCGGTATTTTTGGGCGGAAAAACTTAAGAAAGTCTGATTTCTCTTTTAAAAAGGCCATGGGAGGGTGACAAATTCCCACATCTGATTTTTCTTGCATGTCTTATATTGACCAAGTCTTGAAGACTTGGTCATCTTTCAAACCTCTCCCTCTCTCTAAATTAGCTCCTCCTTCTCTCTACATTTCCAAAGGAAATTCAAAGCCTAAGAAAAATCTGAAAAGTTAAGAACAATAAGGAAGTTTGTGGCTAGCTTGTTGGTGTTGTTGTGGTGGTATTCTTGGCAAGAAATCTAGCAAAACGTTTGGAATAAGTTTGGCTAAAACTTTAAGGTAACATTTCTTCCTTTAGAATTAGTTTCTAGTGTTGCATGTTTTAGAAGAAAGAACTTGTGGTAGTAAATAATGCTCTTAGAGTCATTGCATGAAAGAAATGTGGTTTGGATATGAAAGAATTGGTTAAGAAGATATTATGAGCATGTTGTAGCCTAAAAACTACCTTAGAATTGATAAGAGAATTGTTGTACCTAATGGGGCAGAATTTTACACACCCAAGTTTGGAGGTGTAATCCCCTTTAAAATGTTGGATTGTTGAGCCTTAAATGTGGTGTTTGGATGATAAATTCGGCCTTGAGAAAGGTGGCAAAGTGAGTAGAAACAAAGGAAATGCTGCCCAATTTTCCATAGAATTTAGTGACTTCGAACTTGGATTGTTATACATTGAGATTAGAGGTTAATAAACGTATCATGATTATTATAGGTCGAAATATTACTTGCGGTAGTTGAGCTTAGCAAGTGGATTGACCAAAGAGGTATGTGAAGCTTTCCTATCTCTTGAGCATGAGTAGATGAAACTATGTAGTACGGTAGACGTACAAGATTTGGTATTCCTACTTGTTTTAAGTATATAATGACTTGTTTCATTTTAAGAATGTATAAGTCCCTTGGTTAGGGGAAAAATATGATTTTACTAAAGTGTAGAGTTAATATAACAACTTTATGGGAAGTTGGTTTATTAGCTTCATAAAAGGTTAATGAGAAGAGATTTACTCTAAGTAAGATAAGTATATGAAGAGGCAAATTGGTTTTAAGGCATCAATTGCCCAAGAGTTTTTATATATAAAGAAGAGTCATTTTTAAAGGAGTTGAAGCATGTAGTACTTGGGTTAAATTCCCGGCGTTCTTTTATTAAAGATATGATTAAGTGTCTTAAGTAAACTAAAATGAGAGGGTATATGAACAAGACTAATAAGAAGTTATAAGTTTTCTTAACTTATTTATGATTATGATATGATGACAGTTTGAGCTAGGGTAAGAGTATATCTGAGGGGCAAGTCCCCAAGATCGTTATACCACCTTCTCCAGGGTAAGAGTATGTCTGAGGGGCAAGCCCCAAGATCGTCATATCACCTTCTTCAGTGTAAGAGTATATCTGAGGGGCAAGCCCCAAGATCGTTATACCATCCGGTGTAAGAGTATATCGAGGGTAAGTCCCCAAGATCGTTATACCATCTGGGGTAAGAGTATATCCGGAGGGTAAGTCCCCAGATCGTTATACCACCTTCGTGGATTTGCTACCCATGATGCGAGGAATACCTCATGCGAGTCCTTATGGGCTTATGCGGGTGAAATAGTCCCGTGCGGTAGTCTGACTATGCGAGAATACCTCGGGCGGGTCCACGGGACTATCACGGGTGAAATAGTCCCGAGTAGGGTGCTTATTGATACTACAGGCGAGGTACCTGTTTTGATCCTAAGGCCCTATTTTATGCGATTATATATATATACTTGTCACTCTCATTGTTAGTAAGGCACGATAAAAGGTATTTTGATTTTCTTCCATGACTCAACTTACTTTTAGACTTATGATATCATTATTACAAGAATTTCCGACTTTACATACTTGGTACATATTGTGTCGACCCCCTTCCTCGGGGCTGCGTTACATGCCGCAGTGGGGTAGCGATTGAGGATCCTCGTTCTTAGGATCACTATTCCGGTGTCATAAGCTCCATTCCTCCGGAAGCTTGTTTATTGGTACGGATATTCCCTGATGCTATAGGTATTTTGTACATTCAGGGGTATGGCGGGGCCCTGTCCCGCCACAGTTGTTATCTTTAGAGGTCTGTGGTCACATATATGTTTTGGGCTATAAGAACCAGTTGTACTACTATACTTTGTTTAAGTATGTTTTATGGAAGGCAGCTTTATCGGCTGGCCAGTGATGTTTACCTTTTTTATAAGTTATGTGTTATGTACGTTCCGCTGCTATTCTCTGACATATACCTGACAGGGTACCACGGTAGGGTACCAGTCGCGGCCCCCGGGGTCGGGTCGTGACAAATACAAACACTAAATATTAGATCAGGACGACTAGCAGTGAGATATAAGAGACTACCTATCATAGATCGATACAATGTTGGGTAGACATTTTTGCCAACATCGTCTTTGCATATCTTCTGTGTTTATCCCATTGGAGTCCTCATCTGTTTAGCATTCGCCAATCCAAAATTCTTATCCAAATTCATGGCGTACTTACTCTGGGAGATGAAGATTCCATCTTCATTTTGCTTTATCTGCAAGCCTAAGAAAAAGGTTAATTCCCCTATCATGCTCATCTCAAATGTGGAGGACATAGCTTCGACAAATGTCTCAAGGTGGGACTATGAAGTCGAACCAAAGACTATGTCATCTACATAGATTTGAGCAATGACCATATCTACTCCGTGATGTTTTATAAACAAAGTACAACCACCTTCACCACATTTAAAACCAAATTCAAGAAGAAATTGAGTTAAACGACCATACCATGTTCGAGGTGCTTGTTTCAATCCATATAAAGCCTTTTTGATATTGTATACAAACTGAGGATGGTGAGGATCTTCGAATCCATTCGGTTGTTCAACATAGACTTATTTGTCAAGGTAGCCATTCAAGAAGGCACCTTTAATATCCATCTGATAGATAGTGATCTTCAGATAGAAAGCTACAGCAAGTAACAACCTAATTGACTCAATTCTGGCAACAGGAGCAAAAGTTTCGTCGTAGTCAATTCCTTCGACATGTGTGTATCCTTGAGCCGATAGTCTTGCCTTGTTTCTTACAACAATTCCGGATTCATCTGTCTTGTTTTTAAAGATTCATTTAGTTCCAATAACATTAGTATCATTTGGAGGAGGAACTAAATCCCAGACTTTATTTCACGTGAACTGTTTCAGTTCTTCTTGCATAGCTTGTATCCAACAATTGTCCTTGAGTGCTTCTCCAACATTCTTTGGTTCTAGAGTAGATATATAACAAGAAAGACTTACCTTTTGATACATGGTAGACATACACACATATCTGACCATATCTCTGTAATTTTGAGGCTTTTTCCGTCTTGTTCTTAAACCTTCAAACACTTCTCCTATCACTTGACATGTAGGATGGTTCTTTCTAATCCTAGATGAGGGATCCCTGCGTACTGGGTCTTGTAATTCAGCATTTAATTCCTCATCTGCACCTTCTGTGTTCTCGGGTTCAGACTCAGGTGTTGCTTCAGATGTTGTGACATTTGGGGAAACATCTGAAACTTCTGCATTCTCCACTGTAATCACAATGTTATTTTCAGACATTTTTCCTGCAAGATCAGAACAATCATCGAAAACAACGTTAACAGACTATTGTACAGTTTTGGTTCTAAGATTATACAAATGGTAAACATGACTATTTTGTGAATAGCCTACAAAAACTCCTTTATCACTTTTAGAGTCAAACTTGACTAGTTGTTCTCTATCATTTAAGATATAACACACACACCCAAAAATTTGAAAGTAACGCATATTTGGTTTCTTTCCATTTAAAAGCTTGTAGGGTGTCATTTTAGTTTCAGGCCTAAGATAGACTCTATTTGTTATGTGACTTGCAGTATTCAAGGCTTCAGCCCAAAACATTTTGACAATTTCTTAGAACTCAGCATGACTTTAGTCATCTCTTGTAAAGACATATTCTTCCTTTCTGCTACACCATTCTGCTGGGGAGTTTTGGGAGCAGAAAATTCATGGAAAATACCATTTTTCTCATAAAATGTTGAGAACATATTATTCTCAAATTCTTTTTCATGATCTGGCCTAATTCGAAAAATGGAAGAATGATATAGATTCTTTATCCTAAAGTGCAACACTTTGAACATGTCAAAAGTTTGAGACTTTTCTTTCAAAAAGAATATCCATGAGTACCTTGAAAAGTCATCTACAATTACATAAGAGTACTGCATGCCTCCTAGGATGTCTATCTCGATTGGACCCATAAGATCCATGTGCAAAAGTTGAAAATAGTGAGACGTACCTGAATGTTGTCCGTCACTTTAGGCAACATTATGGGAGACACGGGTTTGCTTACATTTTAGACAATCTTCACAAATCACTGTTTTATCTTTAGGACTTAGTTTAGGGATGCCTCTTACTGCCTCATAAGAAATTAATCTTTCAAGGTTATTGTAGTTGACATGACCTAATTTTTTATACCACAAGGTAGTGTCATTTGTTCTAATATTATTGCATATCTCTTGTTCTCCAACAAGATAGCAATTGTCGCATGTCCTTGTACTTGTCATTACACATTGGTTAGCTTCATTTGTATACAAACATACTTATTAAACTTCACCTCTAGATCGTCATCACACAATTGACTTATATTGACTAGGTTAGCCATTAATCCATCAAAATGTAAGACATTTTTCAAGGCTGGAACACCAGGAACATTTAAGGTTCCTTTTTCTATGATTTTACTTTTGCTTCCACCTCCATAAGTAACATTTCCTCCACTGAGTGACTCGTCGTTCCATAGGCAGTCCTTTGTCCTTTTCATGTGACAAGAGCACCCACTATCAAAGTATCATGAACCTAAAATATTAGTCCTTAAAGCAGTTATAGCAACATTACATCTCACATTCATCTTGGGCATCCAAACTTTCTTAAAACATTTTCCCTTTCTACCATCGGAAATGTTGCTTTGAGTGTTGTCCGGAATGTTGAACAGTCGTCTCGACAACATTCTGCTCCTTGAATTCTGAAGTTTGTGACAATATGGTTTTATATGCCCAGAGAAGTTACAATAATGGCACACAAACTTCATGTCATTTGACGCGATTGAGATCTTGTCTTCAGATCATTTTTCTTTTACAAAACCTATTCTCCCTGATTTGTCAAATAAATTAGAGCATATTGCATTAATAGAGTTCTTGTACCAAATACCTGCATGTGGTGGTTGACTAACACTCAAAATCTCATCCAATTTGGAGGTACCTGTATTGAGTTTATGGAAGGTTGCTTAAGCTAAATCCAACTTTGCACTAATCTTACCAAATTCAAGATATTTTTTGGTAAGTGTAACCTCTAAGCGGGTTATTGTGTCTTTTAAACCTGCATTCTCAAGAGTTAAAGATTTTAACTTTGAGTCAAGTTGTTTCGATTCTAAGATTAAGTCTTTACAAAGGTTTTACAAATCCTTAATCATGTCATCCTTGGGATCAACTTGATCGTCAAAGCTAATCTCACTACAATAAATAGTACTAGTAAAGCAATTAACATCAGGATAATTAAAATATTCATACCTTTCGGATGTTTCTGGACCTACAGATGTCGTCGTTGATGTTGACACAAATGTGGTGACATTTGAGACAACTCTGTCGATGACATTTTCATCGTTTGAGAGTGACTGTTCGTAAACAGTGTCCAGCATTGCTTGTGACTCTATTTCTTGGTCTCCTTTCGTCGTCACTAAGAGAAACCCACAGATTCTTACCAATTTTTCTCAAGGTATTTGCACATTCATTTGCATAATGACCCCATCCTGAACATGCATGACACTGCACAGATTTGAGTTGTCTGGGATCAAATTTGGTGCGATCTGAGTTGGTTCTCCTTAGTTGATTTCCTCTTTGTACTATGGGAATAAGTTAGCGGACTTTTGATTGAAGCCTTGGTTTTGGTGCTCTTTGGATTTAAATTTATTTTATCATTGTTGATCTTCCTTACCATCGAATTGTATTTTCGAGTAAGGAGGGTAACATTTGCACCATCACCAATTTCTTCAAGATTTTCATCTTCATCATCGACGTGACTCTCTAAGAATTTTGCTTGAAATGCTATATTTTTGCTTTTATACAATGTCCTTTGATTCTCCATATTCATCTCATAAGTTTTGAGAATACTCATTAAAGTATGAAGGTCCATTGTAGCAAGATTGTGAGCTTCTTCAATCGCACATATCTTTATATTGAACTTTTCAGGAAGAGAACGAAGTACTTTTTTCACAAGTTGATTGTTGGTTAATGTTGAACCAAGAACTTGACATTCATTAGAGATGTCAATCAACTTTTCAAAATATGTTTTAATATCCTCCGTCTCTTCCATCCTTAAACGTTCATAGTTACTCATGAGCATATAAAGCTTTGTTCGAAGAACACTAGAGCTACTTTCACAATGAGTTTGCAAAGTATCCCAAGCATCCTTGTCCGTGGAGCAATTTTGTATGAGCTTGAACATGTAGAGATCAACCCATGCAAAAATAGCATTTAAGGCTTTTTCATTGAAGCTAGAATCGTTGGTTTCTTCCACACTCCATTCAGATTCAGGCTTAACAAGAATGTCGTCTTCCTCATCAGGTGGTAACATTGGAATAGTATATCCATTGGTAATAGATCTCCATGCTCTAAGATGGTATTTGATATGAGAGCGTAGACGAATTTTCCAATAGGCATACTTTGATCCATCTAAAATAGGAAGTCTATCAATTGTTGGATTAGCCGGATCCATAGTTTCTATAACATGACCAAACGCTTATTATGCCAAGTGTAGGCTTTGATACCACTTGTTGGGTCATGGGGTTATACTATGGAATAATCAAAAGCAAACAATAAGTAAAAAAATTTGTACGCTGAAACAGTTTGCAAATGTCGTTAACAATGTCGTCTGGCAGAACTGACGACACTTTAGATAAAAACAGAAAAACCTTTGAAGAGTTAAATTACAGCGGAAATAATAAAGACACAAATGTTTAATATAACATATGATGGTCAATGACCAAAAGTATTGTATATATATATATATATATATACAGTTGAATATATTCCTTCTCTTACAAGATTTACAAAACAATACAAAGGAATAAAAAGGTGAAGTCGCAGGTGACTTACATGCTTGAAAATCTAACTAAGTAGATATAGACAACATCTCATTAGAATTGCTTTAATAAAGAACTAATCTAGAATTTAGGCAGCAACTATAATGTTGGATTGAATGTCGTCGAAACACTCAGGCAACACAGTGATCCAGTGTTAGATCGTGATCTTTTTTAGAGCTCTCTCTTGATATTTTTCTCTTGTAATTTATGGATATCGATTCCTTGATGTAGCCTCTCTATTTATAGTAGAGAGTCTTCCTTGAAATGTTCAATGAATCGTTGTGGAAGTTGAGCAAAAGGTGGACAGCTTGACCAGATTTGTTGGAGAAGAATGTGGAGCAAAATCCTCCAACTTCTTGAACTTGTTCCCCAAGTTTAGCAACGCCTTTGGACTTGGTCTTCCCACGTGTATAATCAGCTCAACAAGTTTCTTGTCAGGTCATTTTATCATCATTGTAAAAATCCCACGATATAAGTTCAGTCCGTGAAAAGGGGCAAAACTGTTATCAGAATGTTGGTCCGAATGTCAAAGACATTTGTTCCAACATTTTGATTTTTAACTTAGTACTAAAAATGTTATGTTAGGAAAAATGTCATAACATAAAATCCAACATTAACAGTATGCCTTCTCAAGGTCGATGAAAATCATATGTAAGTCTTTATTCCTCTCTATACTGCTCCACCAACCTCCTAATAAGATGAATGACTTCGGTAGTCGAACTCTCCGGCATGAATCCAAACTAATTTTCGGAAATAGACATGTCTCTCCTCACCCTCGTCTCCACGACTCTTTTCCAAACTTTCATAGAGTGACTCAGTAGCTTGATACCCCTATAGTTATTGCAACTATGAATATCACCTTTATTTTTGTACAAGGAAATTTATGATACTTAAAAAAGCACGTGTTTTTGGTGAAACAGAAACAGGTACCTAAGTTTATAGAAACGTGGTTGTTAAGGTGGGAAAGCATTAAATAAGGAAAGATCTTTTACAAACTTGAAGGACCACGCGGAGAACTTCCTAAATTAATAGTTTAATACCGCTGAATTAAAATCTAAATTAAATTGTTAGATGTTTGCTATATTTTCCTTTTTACCATATTTAAGTTTTTTTTTATTTGTTCTTGAAGAAAGGGCAATGCACTTAACATAATTGATATTTTCTTTTCTTGAGAAAAAAAAAATCTAATATCTGGCTAATTTTATTCTTGGGGGAAAAAGTTTTACATTCCCATAAATTGAGGTTTGTTCCTTCTTATCTATAGTATACCTCTTTAAAGGTTAATTTTGTATGATAACTGTACTTTAAATCAGGGTCGTTCTTATATTTTTAAGGGTCCGGTGCGAGAAACAAGAAGAGACCCTTTTTTATTCACATGAAAAATTAAAATTAATTAATTAATCAATATTAAAAAATATTATTGATCAAAACATCAAATAAATGTATAGTAAACACTATATTCGATTAAATATTTTCAATTTCAGTACAATAAATTATAATGCTACGAAAGAGATACCTTTTAGGTCCTACTCTGGGTCAGTAGCTGACAAAATTTATAAGAAAAGCTATCATTACATTAGGCATAGAAAATTGATCTTCTTGCATTTTTATCTGCAAAATTATCAAACAATATTTCATAATCAAGAATGTCTAGAAATTCACTCTCAATTGAAATCAAAGATAATGCATTCAATCTTGTTTGCGTCATGGTTGATCTCAAATAAGATTTCAACAACTTCAATCTAGAAAAACTTCTCTCTGCAGATGCAACGGTCATCGAAATAGTCAAAAATATCTTATATGCAATGAATGAATTGGGAAAACATTTCATTCTTTTCAAAAAGCTCATTATTGCACTAGCTGTTTTTGCTTGTTGTGGTAGAATATGTTGCATGATCTTCAATTATTGATATAAATCATCCCCATCCAAATCTGAAATATTTGGTCTTGTGCCCTCTTTCATTTGTATTTTTTTTCAAGATTTTTGCAACGAGTCTTCAAGTCCTCATCATTCAATGAGCTCAACTTATCAGTTGTGAAAAGAAATCCAAAAAGATCTTCATATTGCTCAAACCTTTTCTTCAATGACCTAATTGTTTGATCAACTATGTATAAAAAGTAATGAATTCTAAAAGCTTCCTCCGGAGATTCTTGTTGCATTTGGGAAGACTCACAAGAGAGCTCATCAAAATGTTTCTTTCTATATATTTGTCTCTTTTTAGGAAAAATAAGATCAATCTCCATTGATGAAGCAAGTTCTTTTGCGGTATTGATTGCACCTTTTCTTCAATGACCCAATTATTTGATCAACTATGTATAAAAAGTAATGAACTTTAAAAGCTTCCTCCGGATATTCTTGTTGCATTTGGGAAGACTCACAAGAGAGCTCATCAAAATGTTTCTTTCTATATATTTGTCTCTTTTTAGGAAAAATAAGATCAATCTCCATTGATGAAGCAAGTTCTTTTGCGGTATTGATTGCTTGTTTGAATCCAATTTCTCTATACTATTCAAAAGAAGCAATTAACCCATTAACCTTGGCCATAGCAACATCAATAAACATATCCTCATACTGTAAGTCTTTGCTAACAATATTAACTTTAGACAATATGTCATACCAAATAATTATGCCTACTAAGGACTCAAAGTTTTTTAGTTCAAATGTTGCCAAAGACTTAGCTTCACTTCTTATTTTGAAGTCAATATCTCTTTCTTCGACAAGTTGAAGTAAAGCTTCTCTAATTTTTTAGGTTGAAGAACTATTGCGTTCACACTTTCAATGCGACTTTCCCATCGAGTAATTGCCAATGACTTAAGAGTTAAAAACTTAGCCATTATATTATCAATCAGAATCTTTCATCTCTTTGTAGAATGAGAAAACAATGTATATATCCTTTGGATCACTCCAAAGAAGTCTTTAGCTTTTCCACATGAATTTTTAATATCACAAAGAGTTAACTTCAAACAATGACAACCACGTGGAGTATATAATGCTCTGGGATTTATATCCAAAAGTTTCTTTTGTACGCATTGGTGTCTTCCCTTCATATTGGCTCAATTATCATATTCTTGACCTCTCACATTGTCAATATTAAAACCAAGACTATTCAACATATGTTGTAACTCTTCAAACTATCATTGTCCAGATGTATCATTAACTTTTATAAATCCAAAAAAGTATTCTTCGACTTTTATTGGAGTTACAAAAATATCAACGCATCTTATAACCAAAGACATCGAGGAATATACAAGAAAGACCTGTTCTAGATCCCCAAGTCTCCATGGTCGTTCTTCAAACCAAATATGAAGAGGAAAGTGAGATTGTTGTTCGATCTTTATCGTCAGTGCAGTCAAGTATCACATAAAATAATTTAGCTTCTTTAATTTTTTTAAGAATACAACGTTTGATTTTAGAAGCTAACAAACATATCAAATCATTTTGAATTTTAGGACTAAGATAATGATGATGTACCTTACTTTCAAGATGTTCCTCCATAATTGGATCTCATTCTACAATCATCTCAATCACAGACATAAAATTTCTATTGCTATCTTCATATAGTTTTGCATTACTACAATGACATGCCAAGGTTTGTTTAGCCAAAAATTTCACAACTGAAATTAATCGATGTAATACGAACCTCTAATGCACTTTTGCTTTCTTGATTTGATCTTGCACGACATGATCAATTGTTTTCCCCTTCTCTAATCGTATACGCAACTCAATCCAACTTGTGTAGTTTTTTACATGTTCAATACTTGTTTTATGCTCTTTAAGTCTACTACCAAGATGCCCCCAATCACAATATCCCTCATTTGCCAATTGACTTTGTTGAGGACCCTTTTTAAACAACTTGCAACAAAAATAAAATTCTTTGTCAAGTGCTTTTAAATACACCAACCAATTTCTATGGTATTTTTTGTGATTTGGTAAAATTCGGGTATAGAATTCTGAAGAGAAACATCTATTTGATACATCTTTTGGACCTTTTTCGATTAATACATCTCTTATAGGACCCTTTTCCACTAATTGATCTTTCCACTTAAGATTTAAATCATCTCAATTTCTTGGATCAAAGATGTCAAGTGAAATTGATGTATTTGGCTTTTCATTCACACCATCAGATTCAGGGTGGATAATTTCATCTCCATCACCATCATCACCGTCATGAGCTTCACCAACATTATCAATAGTTTCTATGATTAAACCATCGCCAATTTGATTGTCCTCAATTTCATTCACATGTTCATCCACATCATTTTTAAATGTCAAGCCTTCATGTAATTCACCACCATCATTTTGTTCTTCATTAGCTAAATTTTCAAGTGATGGATTTGTCGGCTTCACAACAAATCTATCTAATGCCCCTCTTTGAGACTTGATGAACTCTTCTTCGTGTCTTTTTTTTTACGTTTTTCATGTCCAGCCGGATATTTTCGGATAGGAGGCATTTGTGATTATCCTATTGAAAAAAAAAAGACAAATCAAATTTAATGTAATCATGTACAATCTAAATCTAAACATAATTAATTTAATGTAATACTAATATTGAGATTTGAGAAATTTGAAACCCTAAGCAAAATGGAAGAAACATTGATGCAAATTACAATCAATCCATGTTAATGGTGAATTATAGCAAAATAATTCTCAAAACAATAACTTACCAAAAAGATCTTTACTTAGAAGTTAAGACTTGAGTTTTCTACAATAATTAATGGAGAACTTTTTTTTTTGCATTGTATTTGTGTTGTTTTTAAAACAAAGTGAGCCTTTTTTTATTTAAAAAGTTGGGTGGCTCGGGCCTGGTTGGGGATTGGAAACTCAATTGAGGTTTTTTTTTATTCAAAGAGGGAAGGCTTGATGGTGTTTCTACAATGAATTTTTTTTTTGTTTAAATAGGGAGATGGGTCGTCGGACTGACTGGTTGAGTACTTAAAACTTGGACCCAAATTTGTTTTTTGTGTTTAAAAAAACACTTCCGTTGCTCTTTAGTTTCGAGCACGCGACCTCTCAACTATGGAATGACTTTTGAAGGGTGCCCTCAACTACTAGGCTACAAATCTCACTGATAAAATTGAAAGCATTTTTAATACATATCTTAATATTTGAAATCAATAAAAGAAAATGAAAATTCTGGAGCGGAGGCTCTGCCGGCCGGGGGGGCCTATGCGGCGCCACCGCCTTGACCGCCTCAGGGACGACCCTGCTTTAAATAGTATCCCTCTTTTTCAGTTTATGTGATACACTTTCCTTTTTAGTCCGTTCCAAAAAAAAATGATATATTTTCTTGTTTGAAAATAATTTAACTTTAAATTTTATCTTTTATGTGTGATTATTTATAACTACACATATATATTTGACTTATTTTAGACTACAAGATTCAAAAGTGTATCTTTATTTATTAAATTTCATGCCCTGTCAAACTATATCACATAAATTGAGACGTAGGGAGTACAATTTTAGCTGACACATACTGATAATATAAATTATAATTTAATATGTTATAGCTAGCAGGTTGTATGCCTTATTTTTTTGTTACACCCCGTAATTCAGGTCATGCTATGAGAACGTACGACAGGAGTTAAGATTTAAAATTTTAGAAAGATAGGTTGTCAGAATGATTCGGACAAGTTTTAGTCAACTTTGGAGCGGCATATCTCCTAGTTCATCCAGCGTTTGTAGGTGTTTCTAAGGCCTAGCATGTAGTTCGTTGAGTCTAGTTTCCAACGCAACCAACCGTTCGTCGATAGGACATCGGAGTAGAAAGTTATGGGAGTTACAAGTTCAGTGCGCAGTCGAGCAGTAAAGCAACATCGGTCAGGGGCCACAGCGCCGGATGCAGGGCCGCGGCGCCGGATAAACTGAGAAAACGCTGAAGATGCAGCGCCACGGCGGCGGACATCAGGGCCGCGGCGCCGGAAGTTCTGAAGGGTTGCAGAGGTTTCAGCGTCGCGGCGCCGGCTGCAGGGCCGCGGCGCCGAGGCGGAGTTTTTGGAGAAAAACTGAGGAAAAGGCAGATATTTTCTTTTAAAAAGGCCATGGGAGGGTGACAAGTGTCCCCCCCCCCTCCATCTGA
Source organism: Przewalskia tangutica (assembly GCA_029844215.1). NCBI lineage: Eukaryota > Viridiplantae > Streptophyta > Magnoliopsida > Solanales > Solanaceae > Przewalskia > Przewalskia tangutica. Next base: position 45,938,624 of record CM056727.1, on the reverse strand, counting down.
TTTTTGCATGTCCTATTTATTGACCAAGTCTTGAAGACTTGATCATTCTTCAAAGCTCCTCCTTCTCTCTAAAAAGCTCTTCCCTCTCTCTAAAATTCATCTCCCTTCTCTCTAGAAATTCAAGAAGAAACCTAAGCCTAGAGAAATTCTGAAAAGGTGGCAAGGAGGAAACATGTTGACAAGCTTGTAGGAGGATTGTGGGAAGAAGACAAGTGAATTTTATTGAACTAATTTGGGGTAAGCTCTAAGGTAACAATCCTTTCTCTTTTGCTAGTAAATTGGATTGCATGTGTGGAAGAAAGGACTTATAGTTGTCAATATTTCCTTTAGATGTATTGCATGTAGAATTTGGATAAGAATTTGGATTAAAAAAGAATTGGATAAGAAATTATGTTGTTATACCTTAAAATTGGACTTTGTAGTTTGTATTAGTTGTTGTATATTGTGGGGTAATTTTACGTCGAGTTAGGCGTGTAATCCCCTTTGTGTTGATTGGATTGTTGAGCCTTAAAGGTGGCGTGTTTGGTTATTGAATTCGGCCTTGAAAAGGGTGGCAAAGTATGTAGAAACAAAGGAAGTGTTGTCCAATTTTCCGTAGGAAATAAGGGACTTTACATTAGAATAGTCTACGTTGAAGCTTGGAGCTAATAGACGTATTATGGTCATTATAGGTTGACATCTACGGACGGCATATTGGACTTGGCGAGTGGGTTAACCGGAGAGGTATGTGGAAACTTTCTTATCTCTTGAGCATGAGTAGTTATAACTATATAGTACGGTAGACGTACGTGATTTAAATGAAGTTAATCCATTTGTTATACTTGACTTGTTTTAAGAAAATGTCTAAGTTGGTTGGGTTAAGGAGTTAACTCACTTGTTCTTGAGGAATGGTTTATTCTAAATAAGGTAGGCAAGAATTTCTTTACATGAAAAAGTATAGAATACTTGGTGGGGAAGTATTGAGTATTGAACTTATTCTAAAGATAAGAGACCTGATTTTTAAGTTAAGAAACTTGTTTTCTAAAGTTATGAGACGTGAAGTATTTTGAAAGTTGTGTAACTTGATTTGAAGTATAAGTCTCTGGGTCATAAAAAGAACGAAATTGTCTAAGATATAAGGAGTTATAACGGCTATATGAAAGGATAATGACGTCTTAGTTCCTAAAGCATAAAGTTAGTATAACGACTTTATGGGAAGTTGGTTATAATGATTATATGGAAGGTTAAAGGAATGGTCTTCTTGAGTAAGGTAAACAAAGATGAAAGAATCGAAATTAAGTAGGGCAATTTGATTTAAAGGCATCAATTGCTTAGAGTGTAAAATGGGGATTTTATGTGAAAAAAGAATCTTTTGAAAGAGTAGAAGTACATAGTACTTCGGGTTAAATTCTCCGGATTTAGTTAAGCAATAAGAAGGTGCCTTAAGGTCATAAAAATGAGATCCATTTTGTATAATAATGAAAGTCTAAAGAAGTTACGAAGTTTACTTGGATGTACCGACAGTGATGTGGGATTCCACGGGTATGCTTCCATTGTCTTAGTATGAGCTTACTTGGACGTACCGACAGTGAGGTGGGATTCCACGGGTATGCACCTTGGACATGCTTACGATGAGGGATTCCGAGGCATGCAGTATGAGTTTACCTGGACGTACCGACAGTGATGTGGGATTCCACGGGTATGCTTCCATTGTGGTTGATCCTTGGACATGCTTACGATGAGGGATTCCGAGACATGCACCTTGGACATGCTTACGATGAGGGATTCCGAAGCATGCGACCAGGATGCGGGTTAAATTCCCGGATACGATTATTACCCCATGGATTAGCTCCCCATGAAGTCATATACCCGAGATGAGGGATTCCACGGACATGATATATATATATATATATACATGTGTTGTATGTGTGTACGCCGACAGTGAGGTAGGATGCCACGGGCGCGTCACATGATTGTAGGTTACTCTTACAGCCGTCGGCAGAGACGGGGGATTCCACGGACAGAGGATTTATGTGTATATGTGTTGTTGTGTGTACGCCGACAGTGAGGTAGGATGCCACGGGCGCGTCACATGGTTAGCTTTTATACCTAGCGGTCGGCAGTGATGGGGGATCCACGCGCGTTCGATGTTTAAGTGGTGTTCATGGCCCGGTGTGACTATGTTCATATGTTGAAACAGTTATGCAGGTAAAGCGACTTTCATTACTTTCACTTGGTAAGGCCACGATTATCGTTAATGGGTATCATACATGTCATCAACTTTATTTTAGACTATTATGATTTATTTCTGATACTTTCGATTTTACATACTTGGTACGTATTTGTCTTGACCTCGCCGGCTGCGTTCATGCCGCAGGTCGAGGTGCATAGCTTGCTGATCCGCACTCTTAGGATCACTGTTCGGTTCTTGGAAAGCTCCATTTCTCCGGAGGCTTTGTCTTTTGGTAAGGTACCCTGAAGTTGTAGACTTTTGTACATTCAGAGGTATGGCGGGGCCCTGTCCCATCACAGTTGTTATGTAAACTCTTAGAGGTCTGTAGTCATTTGTTGTGGGTCATTGTTAAAAAAAGAAGAAGAGGGATTTGAGGTAGCCTTATCGGCTAACCTAGTATTTATTTCATTGTTAAATTTAGGTATGTTCCGCTGATTATCTCTGATGTTTACCTGTACGGGTGCCCAGGTAGGGCACGATCGTGAGCTTGATGTCAGTCGTGACAAAAGTGGTATCGAGCGATTAGTCCTCGGAAAGTGTCTGAGGCATCGTGTCTAGTAGAGTCTTGATTATCGGTGTGTTGTGCACCACATCTATAATCAGGAGGCTGCAAGATATTTAGGATTGGTTTCCATTCTTTTACTCTAAGATCGTGCAATAGAGATGTGTTATAGGTTGAACCCCCTCTGACATATTTTTATGTATCAGTTATGCCTCCACGCAACGCAACCGCGGCCCAGAAGGGCAAGGTAGCTGAGGGAGCTGCAAGTAGGACGCAGAGGGTTACGATGGCACAGGCCCAGTCTTTACCTGAGGTGATGTTTCGGACGGCGAGTTCCACGACGTCGCCAAATTTCAGCGAGTTCGGAGCGGCGGCCTTACTAAGGCGCGGTACCGAGCCTCGATTCCACGGCGAGGCATAGTATAGGATTACAGAAGCGGTCGGGTTGTTGACTAGCATTGTGGCAGGCGGCGCCAAGAGCCGTGCTAACCCTGTGAGCCGATTTAAGGATTCGGACTTTACGAGTTGTAATCCACCCGAGTTCTATGGTTCGAGTGCGAGGAGGATCTCATGAGTTCATTCGGCAGTGCGGCGGACTATGCAGTGCTTAGGGCCTCGAAACGAGTGCATTATGTTAGCTTTGCCATTCTGCGATATTGCGTTGAACCGGTTTGAGTCGTGGGTGTTGTCTAGAGGTGTGGGTGCTCCTCCGGCTATTTGGGATGAGTTCACTAAGCCTTCCTCGGTCACTTTTGCCACCGAGATGAGAGAGCCCGCTTGGATAGGTTCTGGCATTGAGACAGAATGGGAGGACCATCGTGAGTACAACCCGAGTTTGACTCATTGGCGGTATGCACCACTATTGTGGCGGACATGGCGACAGAGTTCACCGCTATGTGATGGGGCTAGACCGTTATATGGTTCTTGCGTATGCAGGAGTGGCTCTTCAGCCAGGTATGGATATTGCCAGGATGCAGGCGTATGCACAGGGGATTGAGGACAGGGAGAGTGAGGCGGCCAGTCCGGTGACCCAGATGGCGGGACGGTAGGGTTTGTGATAGCTTTAGGTGGGCGACCTCGGCCAGCGGTGGGTCTACATTTTCACCGACACAGAGTGCCCCTTCCCGGTCTTCCGGCGGGTGGTTTGACCGTCGGGGATATTCGGGAGCAGGTCAAGGCTCCAGGGCGGCAGGTTCACAGGTGTCCGAAGATAGTGGCCAGGGGAGGCCACCTTTGCCTCGGTGTGGTCACTGTGGTAGATCTCATTTTGGGGAGTGTCGGACTAGGTCGACAACTTGTTACGCTGCGCCAGCGAGGCCATTTGGCGAGACCGTCCACGAGGTGGCGGTGGGATGGCATAGTCTATTGGATCAGTTGCGGGTTCTTCACCTTCAATGGCTAGGCAGGATGTTCATGCACCGGCAGGCCGCGGCAGAGGTCGTGGTAGCAGTTCCCAGTTTTAGCGGTCCTTTGACCCGCCTATATGATGTCAGGTATATCTTTGACCCTTTAGAGATTATTAGGCATGATAGGATTGTTGTATGATTTAGTGTCATGAACGGAGGATATTGAGACTATGTACATGTGATAGAATAAGTTGGTAGATCTGAGCAGCATTACATTGGCCGTGAATGGGAGTAAGTGGTGATGGTTCACACTTTGGATTCGTTTTCCTGTTTGACTTACGATGAATGAATATGCGTGTGCGATATCTTAGGGTCACAAGTGGAATAATAAGGTCCCATTAAGCGTAAAGTACAAGGATGTACCGGGGAATATTAGATTGGCTCCAAAAGAACATTCGGGGATGAATGTTTCTAAGGGGGGGAGAATGTTACACCCCGTAATTCAGGTCATGCTATGAGAACGTACGACAGGAGTTAAGATTTAAAATTTTCGAAAGTTAGGTTGTCAAAATGATTCGGACAGGTTTTAGTCAACTTTGGAGCGGCATATCTCCTAGTTCATCCAGAGTTTGAAGGTGTTTCTAAGGCCTAACATGTAGTTCGTTGAGTCTAGTTTCCAACGCAACCAACCGTTCGTCGATAGGAAATCGGAGTAGAAAGTTATGGAAGTTACAAGTTCAGTGCGCAGTCGAGCAGTAAAGCAACATCGGTCAGGGGCCACAGCGCCGCAGCGCCGGATGCAGGGCCGCGGCGCCGGATAAACTGAGAAAACGCAGAAGATGCAGCGCCGCGCGACATCGAGGCGCGGCCGGAAGTTCGAAGGGTTGCAGAGGTTTGGCCATGTGGCCGTAGCGCGGCACCGAGGCGGAGTTTTTGGCGGAAAACTGAGGAAAAGGCAGATATTTTCTTTTTAAAAAGGCCATGGGAGGGTGACAAGTGTCCCCCCCCATCTGATTTTTGCATGTCCTATTTATTGACCAAGTCTTGAAGACTTGGTCATTCTTCAAAGCTCCTCCTTCTCTCTAAAAAGCTCTTCCCTCTCTCTAAAATTCCTCTCCCTTCTCTCTAGAAATTCAAGAAGAAACCTAAGCCTAGAGAAATTCTAAAAAGGTGGCAAGGAGGAAACATGTTGACAAGCTTGTAGGAGGATTGTGAGAAGAAGACAAGTGGATTTTGTTGGACTAATTTGGGGTAAGCTCTAAGGTAACAATCCTTTCTCTTTTGCTAGTAAATTGGATTGCATGTGTGGAAGAAAGGACTTATAGTTGTCAATATTGCCTTTAGATGTATTGCATGTAGAAATTGGATAAGAATTTGGATTAAAAAGGAATTGGATAAGAAATTATGTTGTTATACCTCAAAAATTGGACTTTGTAGTTTGTATTAGTTGTTGTATATTGTGGGGCAGAATTTTACACGTCCAAGTTAGGCGTGTAATCCCCTTTGTGTTGATTGGATTGTTGAGCCTTAAAGGTGGCGTGTTTGGTTATTAAATTCGGCCTTGAAAAGGGTGGCAAAGTATGTAAAAACAAAGGAAGTGCTGTCCAATTTTCCGTAGGAAATAAGGGACTTTACATTAGAATAGTCTACGTTGAAGCTTGGAGCTAATAGACGTATTATGGTCATTATAGATTGACATCTACGGACGGCATATTGGACTTGGCGAGTGGGTTAACCGGAGAGGTATGTGGAAACTTTCTTATCTCTTGAGCATGAGTAGTTATAACTATATAGTACGGTAGACGTACGTGATTTAAATGAAGTTAATCCATTTGTTATACTTGACTTGTTTTAAGAAAATGTCTAAGTTGGTTGGGTTAAGGAGTTAACTCACTTGTTCTTGAGGAATGGTTTATTCTAAATAAGGTAGACAAGGATTTCTTGACATGAAAAAGTATAGAATACTTGGTGGGGAAGTATTGAGTATTGAACTTATTCTAAAGATAAGAGACCTGATTTTTAAGTTAAGAAACTTGTTTTCTAAAGTTATGAGACGTGAAGTATTTTGAAAGTTGTGTAACTTGATTTGAAGTATAAGTCCCTGGGTCATAAAAAGAACGAAATTGTCTAAGATATAAGGAGTTATAACGGCTATATGAAAGAATAAGGACGTCTTAGTTCCTAAAGCATAAAGTTAGTATAACGACTTTATGGGAAGTTGGTTATAATGACTATATGGAAGGTTAAAGGAATGGTCTTCTTGAGTAAGGTAAACAAAGATGAAAGAATCGAAATTAAGTAGGGCTATTTGATTTAAAGGCATCAATTGCTTAGAGTGTAAAATGGGGATTTTATGTGAAAAAATGATCTTTTGAAAGAGTAGAAGTACATAGTACTTCGGGTTAAATTCTCCGGATTTGATTAAGCAATAAGAAGGTGCCTTAACGTCATAAAAATGAGATCCATTTTGTATATTAATGAAAGTCTAAAGAAGTTACGAAGTTTACTTGGATGTACCGACAGTGATGTGGGATTCCACGGGTATGCTTCCATTGTCTTAGTATGAGCTTACTTGGACGTACCGACAGTGAGGTGAGATTCCACGGGTATGCACCTTGGACATGCTTACGATGAGGGATTCTGAGGCATGCAGTATGAGTTTACGTGGACGTACCGACAGTGATGTGGGATTCCACGGGTATGCTTCCATTGTGCTTGATCCTTGGACATGCTTACGATGAGAGATTCTGAGGCATGCACCTTGGACATGCTTACGATGAGTAATTCTGAAGCATGCGACCAGGATGCGGGTTAAATTCCCGGATACGATTATTACCCCATGGATTAGCTCCCCATGAAGTCATGTACCCGAGATGAGGGATTCCACTTGCATGAGATATATATATATATATACATGTGTTGTATGTGTGTACGCCGACAGTGAGGTAGGATGCCACGGGCGCGTCACATGATTGTAGGTTACTCTTACGGCCGTCGGCAGTGACGGGGGATCCACGGACAGAGGATTTATGTGTATATGTGTTTTTGTGTGTACGCCGACAGTGAGGTAGGATGCCACGGGCGCGTCGCATGGTTAGCTTTTATACCTAGCGGTCGACAGTGATGGGGGATCCCACGGGCGCGTTTCGATGTTTAAGGGCTGGTGTTCATGGCCCTGGTGTGACTATGTTCATATGTTGAAACAGGTTGTACAGGGTAAACTGACTTTCATTACTTTCACTTCGGTAAGGCACAGTGTACTGTTAATTGGGTATCATACATGTCATCAACTTTATTTTAGACTATTATGATTTATTTACAGTACTTTCAGTTTTACATACTTGGTACATGTCTTGACCTCCTTGAAGTGCGTTCATCTGCGCATGTCGAGGTGCATAGCTTGCTGATCCGCACTCTTAGGATCACTGTTCGGTTCTTGGAAAGCTCTATTTCTCCGGAGGCTTTGTCTTTTGGTACGGTACCCTGAAGTTGTAGACTTTTGTACATTCAGGGGTATGGCGGGGCCCTGTCCCATCACAGTTGTTATGTAAACTCTTAGAGGTCTGTAGTCATTTGTTGTGGGTCATTGTTAAAAAAAAAAAGGATTTGAGGTAGCCTTATCGGCTAACTTAGTATTTATTTCATTGTTAAATTTAGGTATGTTCCGCTGATTATCTCTGATGTTTACCTGTACGGGTGCCCAGGTAGGGCACCAGTCGCGGGCCCGGTGTCGGGTCGTGACAAAAGTGGTATCAGAGCAGTTAGTCCTCGGAAAGTGTCTATAGACCGTATCTAGTAGAGTCTTGATTATCGGTGTGTTGTGCACCACATCTATAATCAGGAGGCTGCAAGATATTTAGGATTGGTTTCCATTCTTTTACTCTAAGATCGTTCAATAGAGATGTGTTATAGGTTGAACCCCTCCGCATATTTTTATGTATCGCTTATGCCTCACGCAAGAAACCGCGGCCCGAAGTGCAAAGCGGTGAGGAGGCTGCAAGTAGGGCCTTGAGAGGTTACGAGCACAGCCCGATCTTTACGAGGTGATGTTTGGACGGCGAAGTTCCACGACGTCGTCGGCCCAAAAGTTCGGGCGGCAGCAGCCATTAAGACCGCGGTACCGAGCCTCGGTTCCACGGCCGAGGCGAGTATAGGGATTACGGAGAGCAAATCAGGTTGTTGACTAGCATAGTGGCAGGGCAGCGCCGCCAAGAGCCGGTAGCTAACCCTAGAGCCGACAGTTTAAGGATTCGGGACTTTCTGAGTTGTAATCCACCCGAGTTTTATGGTTCGAGGTCTGAGGAGGATCCTCATGAGTTCATTTGGCAGGTGAAGCGGACTATGTAGGTGCTTAGGGCCTCGGAAACGGAGTCTGTTGTGTTAGCTTCTTGCCGGTTACGCGATATTGCGATGAACTGATTTGAGTCGTGGGTGTTGTGTAGAGGTGTGGGTGCTCCTCCAGCTATTTGGGATGAGTTCACGGAAGCCTTCCTCGGTCACTTTTTGCCTCCTGAGACGAGGAGAGCCCGCTTGGATAGGTTCTTGGCATTGAGACAGAATGGGAGGACCATCAGGGAGTACAACCTGAAGTTTGACTCATTGGTCAGGTATGCGCCCACTATTGTGGCGGACATGGCGGACAGAGTTCACCGCTATGTAATGGGGCTAGACCGTTATATGGTTACTGCATGTCTGGGAGTGGCTCTTCAGCCAGGTATGGATATTGCCAGGATGCAGGCGTATGCACAGGGGATTGAGGCGGGAGAGTGAGGCGGCCGGTCGGCCCGGCCAGAGGGCGGGGCGGCGAGGGTTTCACGATAGCTTTCAGGGTGGACAGCCTCAGCAGCAGGCTGGGTCTACATTTTCGCCGACACAGAGTGCCCCTTCCCGGTCTTCCGGCGGGTGGTTTGATCGTCGGGGATATTCGGGAGCAGGTCAAGGCTCCAGGGCGGCAGGTTCACAGATGTCCGAAGATAGTGGCCAGGGGAGGCCACCTTTGCCTCGGTGTGGTCACTGTGGTAGATCTCATTTTGGGAGTGTCGGACTAGGTCGACAGCTTGTTACGCTTGCGGCCAACAGGGCCATTTGGCGAGAGACTGTCCGACCAGGGGTGGCACTGGTGGGATGGCACAGTCTATTGGATCAGTTGCGGGTTCTTCACCTTCAATGGCTAGGCAGGATGTTCATGCACCGGCAGGCCGCGGCAGAGGTCGTGGTAGCAGTTCCCAGTTTTAGCGGTCCTTTGACCCGCCTATGTGATGTCAGGTATATCTTTGACCCTTTAGAGATTAGTATGCATGATAGGATTGTTGTATGATTTAGTGTCATGAACGGAGGATATTGAGACTATGTACATGTGATAGAATAAGTTGGTAGATACGAACAGGCAATCCTGTTAGGCCGTGAATGGGAGTAAGTGGTGATGGTTCACACTTTGGATTCATTTTCCTGTTGGACTTATGATGAATGAATATGCGTGTGCGATATCTTAGGGTCACAAGTGGAATAATAAGGTCCCATTAAGCGTAAAGTTCGAGGATGTACCGGGGAATATTAGATTGGCTCCAAAAGAACATTCGGGGACGAATGTTTATAAGGGGGGAGAATGTTGCACCCCGTAATTCAGGTCATGCTATGAGAACGTACGACAGGAGTTAAGATTTAAAATTTTAGAAATATAGGTTGTCAGAATGATTCGGACAGGTTTTAGTCAACTTTGGAGCGGCATATCTCCTAGTTCATCCAGAGTTTGTAGGTGTTTCTAAGGCCTAGCATGTAGTTCGTTGAGTCTAGTTTCCAACGCAACTAACCGTTCGTCGATAGGACATCGGAGTAGAAAGTTATGGGAGTTACAAGTTCAGTGCGCAGTCGAGCAGTAAAACAACATCGGTCATGGGCCACAGCGCCGCGGCGCCGGATGCAGGGCCGCGGCGCCGGATAAACTGAGAAAACGCTGAAGATGCAGCGCCGCGGCGGACATCGAGCGCAGCGGAAGTTGAAGGTTGCGAGGTTTCACGTTGCGGCGCCGGGTAGAGGGCGCGGCGCAGACGAGTTTTTGGCGAAAGCGAGGAAAAAGCGGATATTTTCTTTTAAAAGGTCATGGGTGGGTGACAAGTGGCCCCCCCCCCCCCCCCATCTGATTTTTGCATGTCCTATTTATTGACCAAGTCTTGAAGACTTGGTCATTCTTCAAAGCTCCTCCTTCTCTCTAAAAAGCTCTTCCCTCTCTCTAAAATTCCTCTCCCTTCTCTCTAGAAATTCAAGAAGAAACCTAAGCCTAGAGAAATTCTGAAAAGGTGGCAAGGAGGAAACATGTTGACAAGCTTGTAGGAGGATTGTGGGAAGAAGACAAGTGGATTTTGTTGGACTAATTTGGGGTAAGCTCTAAGGTAACAATCCTTCCTCTTTTGCTAGTAAATTGGATTGCATGTGTGGAAGAAAGGACTTATAGTTGTCAATATTGCCTTTAGATGTATTGCATGTAGAAATTGGATAAGAATTTGGATTAAAAAGGAAATGGATAAGAAATTATGTTGTTATACCTCAAAAATTGGACTTTGTAGTTTGTATTAGTTGTTGTATATTGTGGGGCAGAATTTTACACGTCCAAGTTAGGCGTGTAATCCCCTTTGTGTTGATTGGATTGTTGAGCCTTAAAGGTGGCGTGTTTGGTTATTGAATTCGGCCTTGAAAAGGGTGGCAAAGTATGTAGAAACAAAGGAAGTGTTGTCCAATTTTCCGTAGGAAATAAGGGACTTTACATTAGAATAGTCTACGTTGAAGCTTGGAGCTAATAGACGTATTATGGTCATTATAGATTGACATCTATGGACGACATATTGGACTTTGCGAGTGGGTTAACCGGAGAGGTAAGTGGAAACTTTCTTATCTCTTGAGCATGAGTAGTTATAACTATATAGTACGGTAGACGTACGTGATTTAAATGAAGTTAATCCATTTGTTATACTTGACTTGTTTTAAGAAAATGTCTAAGTTGGTTGGGTTAAAGAGTTAACTCACTTGTTCTTGAGGAATGGTTTATTCTAAATAAGGTAGACAAGGATTTCTTGACATGAAAAAGTATAGAATACTTGGTGGGGAAGTATTGAGTATTGAACTTATTCTAAAGATAAGAGACCTGATTTTTAAGTTAAGAAACTTGTTTTCTAAAGTTATGAGACGTGAAGTATTTTGAAAGTTGTGTAACTTGATTTGAAGTATAAGTCCCTGGGTCATAAAAAGAACGAAATTGTCTAAGATATAAGGAGTTATAACCGAAATTGTCTAAGATATAAGGAGTTATAACGGCTATATGAAAGGATAAGGACGTCTTAGTTCTTAAAGCATAAAGTTAGTATAACGACTTTATGGGAAGTTGGTTATAATGACTATATGGAAGGTTAAAGGAATGGTCTTCTTGAGTAAGGTAAACAAAGATGAAAGAATCGAAATTAAGTAGGGCAATTTGATTTAAAGGCATCAATTGCTTAGAGTGTAAAATGAGGATTTTATGTGAAAAGGGGATCTTTTGAAAGAGTAGAAGTACATAGTACTTCGGGTTAAATTCTCCGGATTTGATTAAGCAATAAGAAGGTGCCTTAAGGTCATAAAAATGAGATCCATTTTGTATATTAATGAAAGTCTAAAGAAGTTACGAAGTTTACTTGGACGTACCGACAGTGATGTGGAATTCCACGGGTATGCTTCCATTGTCTTAGTATGAGCTTACTTGGACGTACCGACAGTGAGGTGAGATTCCACGGGTATGCACCTTGGACATGCTTACGATGAGGGATTCTGAGGCATGCAGTATGAGTTTACCTGGACGTACCGACAGTGATGTGAGATTCCACGGGTATGCTTCCATTGTGGTTGATCCTTGGACATGCTTACGATGAGAGATTCCGAGGCATGCACCTTGGACATGCTTACGATGAGGGATTCCGAAGCATGCGACCAGGATGCGGGTTAAATTCCCGGATACGATTATTACCCCATGGATTAGCTCCCCATGAAGTCATGTACCCGAGATGAGGGATTCCACGGGCATGATATATATATATATACATGTGTTTTATGTGTGTACGCCGACAGTGAGGTAGGATGCCACGGGCGCGTCACATGATTGTAGGTTACTCTTACGGCCGTCGGCAGTGACGGGGGATTCCACGGACAGAGGATTTATGTGTATATGTGTTGTTGTGTGTACGCCGACAGTGAGGTAGGATTCCACGGGCGCGTCACATGGTTAGCTTTTATATCTAGCGGTCGACAGTGATGGGGTATCCCACGGGCGCGTTTCGATGTTTAAGGGCTGGTGTTCATGGCCCTGGTGTGACTATGTTCATATGTTGAAACAGGTTGTACAGGGTAAAACTGATTTTCATTACTTTCACTTCGGTAAGGCACAGTGTACTGTTAATTGGGTATCATACAGGTCATCAGCTTTATTTTAGACTATTATGATTTATTTACAGTACTTTCAGTTTTACATACTTGGTACGTTGTTATCGACCTCGCCGGTGCGTTCATCTGCAGTCTAGGTGCATAGCTTGCTGATCCGCACTCTTAGGATCACTGTTCGGTTCTTGGAAAGCTACATTTCTCCGGAGGCTTTGTCTTTTGGTACGGTACCCTGAAGTTGTAGACTTTTGTACATTCAGGGGTATGGCGGGGTCATGTCCCATCACAGTTGTTATGTAAACTCTTAGAGGTCTGTAGTCATTTGTTGTGGGTCATTGTTAAAAAAAAAGGAGAGGGATTTGAGGTAGCCTTATCGGCTAACCTAGTATTTATTTCATTGTTAAATTTACGTATGTTCATTGATTATCTCGATGTTTACATGCGGGTGCGGATAGGGCACCGATCGCGAGCTTGGTCGGGTCGTGACATTTTTAGTTAGGCAGTGACAGAAATCGTGTATAAATATCACGGACAAAACAAGTATATTTAGGTTACTTACCATATTTTGTAGAATTCTTGTACAATTGTAATTAGAATATTAATATTATACTAGAAATGTGATTTTTCATATTTAGAGATTATATATTGTATATATAAACCTCTTTATTAATGAAAAGAGTTTTATGAGGTCATGGGTTCAAGGCCTGGAAACAACCTCTTACAGAAATGTGAGGTAAGACTGTGTACAATAGACCCTTGTGGTCTGTGCCCTTTCCCGTACCCCGCGCATAACATGAACTTAGTGCACTGGGCTGCCTTTTTTTTGGAAAATTGAAGATGATGTCACACGGGTGGATGAAATGGAGGCTCATTTCCGGAGTGTTGCCATCAAAATTTAAAGGCAAGTTCTATAAAGTAGTTGTTAGACCGACTATGCTATATGGGGCTGAGTGTTGTCCAGTTAAGAACTCTCATGCTCAGAAGATGAAAGTTGCGGAAATGAGAATGGTGCACTGAATGTGTGGGCATACTAGAAGAGATAGGATTAGGAATGAAGACATTCGGGACAAGGTGGGACTTGCCTCGGTAAAGGACAAGATGCGGGAAGGGAGGCTGAGATGGTTTAGACATGTGAATATGATAGATGTGTATGTCTCAGTTCGGAGGTGTGAGAGGCAGTGTTGTAAATGGCGAGCGCCTCGTCACTTTTGGCGAGAGGCGAGGCGACAGATTATCACCATTTAGGTTTGAGGCAAGATGTTGTAAAAAAGCGAGAGGCGATAAAGGCGACGCCTTTTGTTTTTATTAATAAAAAAGGAAAATAAAAGTTAAATTTTATATCGTTGGACTTAATCTAGGGTATTTTTTGGTACACCTTCTGTTTCTCTGGTTTTTGGTACGCAACTTCACTTCTTCAGTTCTTCTATTTCCTCCTCCTTCAGTTCTTCTACTTCTTTTTTCCTCTGTTTCTTTCTCTTCTGAGTTCTGCCCAGTTTTTTCTCCTTTATTTTTGTCCTCTAATTTGTTGATAATTGATACTCCCTCTGTCCCAATTCATGTGATACACTGTCCTTTTTAGTTCGTCCTAAAAATAATTATATGCTTTCTTGTTTTGCAACAATTTAACTTTAACTTTTACATTTTACGATTAACGAGATAATTTATAACCACACAAATATCTTTGACTTATTTTAGATCACAAGATTCAAAAGTCTTCCTTTATTTTTTAAACTTTGTACCGAGTAATTGATTTTAATATTGCTTGTCTATTGAATTATTGAGTCATTCAAGTTCTAGATTTTTAGTATCTACTATCTACTTTTAATTTTTGAATTGAAATATTTGCTAATATGTTATTGCTATTGAGATTTTGATTATTACATATGCAATTAAATATTTTAATTATTTGGTATTAATTGGCGTCGCACATAAAAAAGGTGAGCGTCTCGCCTCTCGCCTATAAAAAAGGCGAGGCAGGCCCTTGTCGCCTTTTGTCGTCGCGCGCCGTCCAAAACACTGGTGAGAGGTTGGCTATGGACGGTTTCAGAAGAGGTAGAGGTAGACCAAAGAAGTATTGGGAGAGGTGATTATACGAGACATGGCGCAGTTCCAGCTTACCGAGGACATGAACTTAGATATGAGGTTATGGTAGAAGGCTGATAGGAGCCCAGCTCATCCTTTCATACTAGTAGTAGCAGTATTGCTTCATTATTCTTTCTATTTTGATTATCTTATCTCTGTACTAGCTATTGTTCCTTGTTTTCCCTGACAACTTTACATGTCTTATTCGCTTTCGTTATTTTCATTTATATATTGCTTTGAACTGCTTGCCCTTATCTGACTTTTCTTATGCTTTCTCTTGAATTGAGGGTCTTTCGGAAACAACCTCTCTACCTTTCAAGGTAGAGTTAAGGTCAGCGTAACTCTACCCTCCACAGACACCACATTATGGAATTTCACTGGGTATGTTGTTGTTGTAGTTGTTCTCAATTTGCAGATTTGATCAAGTGATACTAGTTAATGATCAGAGTAGGACTTTTACTTGATACTATTTTAGGAATTTGTTGAAGCATGTCTACTTAAAGAATAAAAAGAATGCATGTCTACTTGTTTAAAAAATTGAATGCTTATCAACCCCACACCTTCCAGGCGGCGATATGAATGAAACTCTGCATAATGGCAGGGTCTTTCTTTTCCGTGAAGTATGGGATACTTGCCCTATCCCTCTGTCTATTGAGTTTTATGGCGTCCTCGTTACTCTGCATCTTTTGACCGTGGCTTCTTATGCTTAATACACACATCATTATATTAATTTGCAATTACTCTTAACACTAATCCATCAGAGGCATGTTAAGGAAACTCTGGTGGAATTAAGCAGTAGCCTTGTAGGTGGTGAAATAGAGATTTCTTTAGGATTCTGAATATTGGTGTTGTAAAGGATAATGAATATGAAACAATATTACCTAGCAAAACAAGAAAAGAAATGATGAAACAATGAATGATGCCTGAAATCAATGAGAAATTTTGAGATCAAGATAAACCAAACGAGACTGTCAAGCTCAAAGGGGAAGATGTTTCTAACGTCGACATAAGTACATTAAAAAAAAAAAGAGGAACTGGAAGTGAGGAATGTAGGTGCATTATAATGGATAGAAGCTGGAAATTAAGAATGTCTTTCACTGATGCAATTATTTTCTCGGAAACAGCCGCTCTACCTATCAAGGTAGAGGTAAGGTCTTCGTACAATCTACCCTCCCCAAACCCCACATTGTGGGATTTCACTGAGTATGTTGTTGTTGTTGTTGTATTGCTAATTGATTCAAGGTTGTTATAAGCATAAGGGATATCTTCAACATTTTGTGGCAGTGGTTTGTTTTACCCTATTTAGGCCACGAGCCATTTGTAAAGATGTATGCTTGATTATAAAAGAAGCCCTACTATAATTTCATGACATGGTGGAATATGAATTTTGGTAAGTTGTGGCGTGGGTGTGATGCTTATGACACCGTATTTATTTGAGGTGAAAATGACACACCTCCATTATTCATTGCAGAAAATCTGGAATCCAGTCTATCTGTTCCAAGGTATTGTATTACGCAGGGGTGCTAAAGGAACTGGGATGAAATCAATATGCGACATTGTTGACATTTATGGTCACTGTTGATCCTGGTTACACAGAATGGTATGTTCTATTATGCCTCATCTTTTCCTTTGTAATTTCAGCTTTATTAGACAACAAAACGTATATTACCAAGAATAGGGCACAACCCACTCCAAGGGAGGGCATATTACCAACTCTTAGAATGCCTTGGGGTAATGGCATCTGATTACTTCAGCTAAAGATCATTTTTCATGTTCATTTGTTGTTCGATGCTCTCACTAAGAATTTATTTATATTAGGTCATACGAATCCATTCTCCTGTGCGAGTAAAGAGAAACCAAGACTGGTCGGATGTGCCTAGTAGAGAAATGATAAACAGTGTTCACAGAGCTGCATTGCGTCTGAAAAAGAAGCAAGCTGGGCAAGAGGGAGAATTGGGACAATTTGTTAACTGTAAAGTATGGGAAAAAGCAGGTCACTATGGCACTGGGCCTATATCCGGTTCCGCAGACATGACAGATACCAGGAAGAACTCAAATTACAATCGATGGGAAGCCATGCCTTTTGATAGCTTGAGGGAGGAAGCAAGGAAGCACTACACTCAGATGGAAGGAGTGTCTTTGTACAAGATGGATGGAAATAAGCTGGACGATTTAGTCTGTGTGAAATCTGTGGCATGAAACAATGGCTCAATGGGATGGATCGATTGGAGTAGAACAACCTAATTGACGTTTTTACATGCAGAAATACAAGGGAACGAAGTGATTTCTGCTCAACACCTTCAATCAGCTTCCTCTTGGAGTGTAAACTAGTGACAGCCACACAGGGAACTCAGAGTGGGTAACATGTTAACAACCATCATCCATTGGAAGTGCACTGCAAATTTGATTGAAATTTGCATATACCAAATGATCTGAAGGAATGAGGAAAGAAGGGACCATACACTGAAACTTATCTTAAATTACACATTGATTTTGCAAGTAAAGAAATTTCATGTTCCATTCTTACCTGGTTTCGGTACAGAACTTTCTTCAGTTAGATTTGTTGCCTTTAATCATTTCCCTGTGAATTGTGAAGAAACAAGTTTTCTATCATAGCATTACATTAACTGAGAATGCAACGGAAGGTCACGTTGCAAAATGAGATAATCATAATGCTGCAGCATAACTGATCAATGAAATCATGCAACTACAAAAACAAGGAAGTAAAATTTCAAAATCAACAGATGTAACTTAAAAGAGCAAAACGAAAAGTAGGAAAACTACTAGTATCTCATTGCAAAAAATATCACCAGCACTACTTGTTTCCACCGTTAAGAAGCTCGTCAGAAACCACCTTGAGTTGCTTCCTCTGCTTTGATTTAGCAATCTTTTTGAGCGTCTTTGGATTTGTAATCTTCTGAACCTTAGTACCAGACTTGAGTATGTTTTCCTGCTTCCTTTTCTCTCTTTCCTCCCTCTGCTTCCTCTTGTCCACCTTGTTCTGTCTTATCTCTTCCTTAAGCTCATTGATTCTCTCCTTGTACGCCTTCTTTATATCCTTGTCTTTAATCCTCTGCTCCAATGGCTTCCCCTTCACGCTCACCCTCACCGCCGATGATCTGTGTTTTCGAGGTTGCTTCCAGTTCCTTCCCGATATTCTCCCTGCAATCACTCCGTCGTACGTCGGCCTTCCTAGTACCGGCTTGTTTGGGTCCTCTGCAGATGGAACCGCATGTCTCTTGGAAGCAGGAGTTGGAATATCCTCTTCTACTTCCATGGCCACTTCTGTACCATTATCTGCTCTCTTTCGCTTGTAGGTTTTGCCTCCGAAACCTTCGTCCAGGCACCGAAAATCTACAGTACACGCCATTGCTCGCAAATCCTAATATATTGTTGAAAGCTAAATCAGAACATGAGAAAGATGCAAAAAAATATGAAGGAAAAATGATACCTGAAACAAAGGCAATACGGCGGCAGCAAACAAGGGTTGCAGATACTTCTTCGCTACAAAGCACAAGCACGGGGCAGGAAATTAATAATAATATTCAAATTTTATTAAGGTTAATTTAGTCAAAATACTTATTTTTACTACGAGATAATATTCTCTTAAAAAGTGTGCTAATATGCTTGATTTAGTATTAAAAATAACATAAATTTTTAATACTGAAAGTCAAATATTATATAACCAATACAGGTAAAAGTTAGACGGAGATTAATGTATTATTTTATATGAAATAGATGACGAAATAAAGTAATAGTACGTGTATTAGCAAGCACTACATGGATAGAGTATCTAAAGATGAAAATGTCCTAATTCCTATAATACAATTCTTGTATTATTCATTTTCAGCATAACTATTCCTATAATACAATCTCGTATATTCGACACATCAAACCAAATAATCCTTTGGTGTATGATAATTCCCGAATAAACAATTTAATATTATTTTTTTAAAGAATTTTTCATAAATCACTTAGAAATCATTCGATTTGAAGATAAGTTATGGATAAATTAGTAATGCATAAATTGTATATAAGAATTAACAATGCAAACATAGTTTATTGTTAGATTATTAATGTAAATTCAAGTTTCAAATGATTAGATTGTTTTGTTCATTATGTTGTTTTAAGGCATGAATTATCAATATTCGTATTTATTTCACACTTTATTTAAATAAAGCAATACATAAACTTCCTCAGTTATATGCGAATATTATATAAGGCGAAAGTAAAATAGCAGCCAACAATGTAGTATACTATATTGGATTTAGAACTGTCAATACGGGTTAGCTCAATTCATCCAGGCTAGGTGATGCGGGCTTTGAAATTTAACATGTCAGGCTGGAGTGGTCCATTTTTTTATGGGCCTAAAAATGTCAACACAATCCATCACTACGTGGAATGCAGACTTGGTCGGGCCAACACACCTTTTATTAAATAATATTTTTGATAATTCTTTTAATTCAAATTCAAATTTAAAAATGTTAATTACAAGACTATCACATGGTGTTACTAATTGCTAACCAAATATCAAACAATGTTTTCAAATGCGTTTTTCGAGTGAGTCTCGTGGTGAAGAGTACCAAAAAACGCTTCGGACGCAAATGAAATATGAAGATCCATAGGGCGCGCGCCTTAGAGTTTGAGGTGTACTGAGCGCAAAAGTGTAAGCTACGAAGTTTACGTCTAGGACGTTAAATTTAATGTTTGTTGTTTTAAAAGTATTTTGTTATAGATTATAGTTTTTATTATTGGTGTAATGATATCTATACTCAGTTTCACTCAATCTCACGGGCCGGCCCAACCCAACATCGCTCAAGCCCACAAACAAGCGAGCTTTTCCGGACCAGGCTAAAAAGCCTCGTTCTAACACGGGCTCCAAAAATCTTAGTCCAACCCTATCAAATTACGGGTTGGGCTGGACCTGTCCAACGGACCTAGCTTATATTGACGACTCTAATTAGATTTTATACCTAGATTATTTTTTTCTCACTTTTCAAATCGAACATTGTATATATAATATAATACTAATTTTACACAGAAATTAATTTTCTTAAAGCACAAACAAATCGCATTTAAAATATAAAAATATATTCGGACCTCGCCTTCCAGCTTCTTTGCAATTCATTTTCCTTCAAATATGGCGACGATGATTGGGGCACTAGCATAGCAAACAAGCCCCCCAAAAGACGATTTTAATTACCAATTAAGATAGAACAAAAAACAATACAATAATAATAAAGCACTCAATGGTATAGCGTAATTGGTAAATTGAATTGTAATACACCATAGAAAATTGGCCAAATAACTTTTTGCCGTCAATGTTTTTAGATTTGAGTTAATTGGCCAAAATTTAGGAGTATTTATAAGTATCTTTATGTTATTAGGGATCAAACTATAAATTTTTGTTTCTCCTACGAAACAAAAGCATAAATTCTTTTTGTTTTCAAATATAGTTATATTTGCCAAAAATTATATTTATCAAATTATCTCCTATTAATCTAACTCATTTATCAAAGCACCTGCTTTAAAAAGTTGTTCTCTCATAATTCACGGTGATACTCTTATGATCCGGATGTGTTTGTGAGTAGTACGGTTGATAACGATAGGTAACGACAGTTAGAAGTGAAAATGAATGGACTGGTGTCAAATGCTAATGGTTTGAAAGTAATTGAAAGTAAATAATAAATACCAAACTTCCAAACTTCGGTTCAATATTCGATAGTAGAAGGTCATTATCGGTCGATTCGGTCGAATATCGACATATCGAACTGTGGAAATAAGGTTCTGATGCGGACCGAGATCGGACTAATAAGAATTCGGTCTTGAAAAGAGATCTGGGACCGGACCGATACCTTATCGGGCGGGTACCCGGTACGATTCTGAATACTTTTTCCGGTCCGAAATATTAAAATCGTCGTTTTACTTAAAAATCTCTGCTTTACTTATATAATTTTTTATAAAAATCTTTGTTTTACTGTCTTTGCTACTTTACATAAAACATATTAACAAACTTAAAATAATATATAATAACAATATTCTAAGGACCGATAAGATAGTTACCGGGTATCGGACCGAAACTGATAACATATAAATTATCGGGTAATTAGATCGGGTTACCGGACCGGATTTTTATCGGTCCGGATCCTTATGTCTGATACTCGTATCTGGACCGTTAACTTATCGATCCGGTTCTCGGATAGTTCTCGAGTGTATCCGAACCGATAACAGCCCTATTCGGTAGTACCATATTGGAAAAAGGTGAGATTAAGAGGGAGGTTGAGGAGAGATGGAGGTTCCACCGCCATGTGAAGATGTCCAAAAACGTTTGAATGGATTGAAGTCTGAGTAGGGGTGACAATGGGGCAGGTTATGGCAGGGCAATCTTGACCTACTAAGATGTTAACCCGCTCTGCCCTATCTCATTTAGCATTTTTAAAAAAGTTTACTGCCCCGTTAAGCGCTGTCCCGCCCTCTTTATGTTATTTTTCATTCTAGGATTACTTGAGAGAAAAATAATCCTGTAAGCAGCAAAATTTATTGCTGAACTGAAATAGCTTTTCTTTTAGACACACTTCTGTACAAGCTATCATAGCACAACCACCTCTTAAAGAGTGCCGGTGCATTACATTGTTAAATATCTGTGGGGACTTCTGTTACTGATGGGATTGATCTCTGTCCTCAAGGGTTTGCTTGGAGATTCAGGTTTTGGATCCCAGGCAGTATACTCAGTTTGAGTATATCTGCTCCATTTTGGTGAACATGTTTCAATGAAGCAGCTCGTGGCAAATGCTATCACTATTTAGAATGAGAATTTTAAGCTCCCCTGCTTCAGGTCACCTCTAGATATTCAAGAAAAGCATAAATGGGGTGCTTAAAACGTAGTTTACTTACCGTTGGGAGGCGACTGCTGACATTGCTGAGTTTTGAATTAATGTCACCAAATGTTGATCTTTGAAACATAAGTGTCTTTATTGTTTGTCTGTTTTGCCCTATTTAAATTTTTTTTAAAATGTGTTTGACCTGTCATATCGCCTGTTAGTTTAAGCGTTCTCTATCCTCGTCCCGTTTAACTTTTGGCCTGTCATGCCTCTGTTGTCATGCCGCCCCATTTGCCATCTCTAAGTCCGAGTAATTTAGACTAAGACCTCTATTAAATACAAATAAATGAGGCTTAAAGTGACCTCTGGATTGTCATGATGTTTCTTCTTTCTACTAGGGCCGGCAAAGAAAAGAGAGAGATATGGCCCGGAAGGATGCGTTCTCTAGCTTGATCTATGCGTTATTAATTAAGGAAAAACCAAGCAGATGATAACTCTTAAATTTCAATCTCAATATCTACTTTTCTCATACCAAGTTGTATTGTTATCCAGGTGTATTATATTTTCAATGCACTAATTTCTTTTTTGCATAATGATTTTTAAAAAAATTGTCTTTATTATAGATAATATAAATATCTTGCATCTTTAATTCGTTATTATTCTTTTATTGTGGTGGTTATTATTTTTTGGATTATGAAAAAAAATATCTTAAGATCTATAAGTTTTAATTAAGGGAACAAAGTTTATAAAAAATACAAAACAAATCTTACAGTTATTCCTTTAAATAAATGAGTTTAAATTCATGACATTCTTTTAAGAAATGGATTTTATGTGTAATGTTCATCAACTTATCATAGAAAAATAAAATTTTGATGAAAAAACATACAAAATATTTAATTATCGAAAATAATTATTTGTATACATAAAAATTGTGTATATAATTTTCCGGTTTGGTTTGACTTTTTTATTAATTTCTTTTTAATAAATCGAACCAAATATTATAATTTTAATTTTTTTTAAGTCAATCCCAATTATATATAGTTGATAAATATCAAATTTCACAAAGAAAATAAAAGACATGATTGAGATTTGAGAAAAAGAAACAAAAAATGTAAAGTAGTGAAGGAGAATTTGGAGCTATCTGCTTGTGCCAATTTACTTTTTTTAACCTTTTATTACATAAATAATATAATAACTTGAAGAAGCACGCATTCAAGTTTTGAGATTATCTTTTATTACATATATTGACGCACGTTAATAAAAAGATGACACGCCCAGTGGGACTCGAACCCACAATCGCTTGATTAGAAGTCAAGCGCCTTATCCATTAGGCCATGGGCGCTATTGATGTTGAATGCTATATTGGTTCGTATTTTATAAACTATATCAAAATACAGCAAAAGGAACCTTGACATCTAAGATGCTTGAGAGACTATGCATTTCTTATAATATTCTGTTACGGGCTGCACAAAATTCGGTCCGGACCGAAAAAAAGGACCGGACTGATCCTGTTCAGGCCGGACCGAATCGGAGCTGTAAGTTTCGGTCCGGTCTTCGATTCTTTTAATTTATATTTTTGGATTTCGGTCTGGTGCGGTCCAGGGTTGTTCATAGGGCTGCACAAAATTAGGTCCGGACCGATCCAGTTCAGACCGGACCGAACCGGACTGCTTTGATCACCAAGAATGAAATATACTCCAGACTTTGATGAGAATCATATATTGATCAGTGCTCTATGCAATTTCAAGAAACTAGTACACCTGTTGTACCATCACCAGCACCATAATGAATGGATAATCCATCAGGCACTAGTACACCTGTTGTAAACGGTGAATTCGCTATAAATTACTTGTACATCCACCTTTTAGGACAGGGACAGAGGGTGAAAAGTTCGGTATGTAGTATGTACATAACGCCACGATTCGCGAGAGGTCCACTTTTTGACTTAGCCTGCTTCTGCGATTGCACATTTGAATTCTTGGGAGTGTACCTGATAACGGACTCGTAATCCACCTCTCCGCGTCGTCCCATTTCGAAGGCAATGCCCTTCCACTATTGAATGGCATCAATGCAGTAGCAGTAATATGCCTCCTGCTGCTGTTGGTCGGTAATGGAACTCGCTCGGAACACCAGCCTCTCTGAAATCCTTCGAAGTTGTTATCACCATATTCTGGTGTCGATGGGCTAGTATATGTACCTGAATTCCTTAATGAAGTATTGTGTTTCTTCATGATGTTTAGTTATGGCAAAGTGCAGCCAACATTAGACTGGTGTTCCTATACAGATGGATGAGATATTTCAAATATGAGACACTAAACCATTAAACATAAATTTATTTTGAAAAAGTCTTTCAACGTTATAGGGTCCAACCTGTGAAGTTCCATAAAATATTCAGATAATAAACTACTAAACCTAACTCGTTCGAAAAAACTCAAAATTCTAGTGTCCAACATTAAGGCATAATCATATAATTCATAGTTGCACCTATAAAATCAAAATTTTGAAAAATTTACCTACTATTAGACCATAGGCCTAGCCCTTTTTATTAATCTAGTAGAAAATTAAAGGAATACTTAAGGTCTACTAAGCTAAGCTCATGTAATCTTGAAGTTGTGGTCATTTTTCTGTAGTCCAGTCAGTACTCTATAAAGCAGGATCACTGAAAGGGTAGTAGAAGCCCAATTATTGCTAGTACTGTATCAAATTTATCATTACATTCACCTGAAATCCACAAAATTCAACCCCCCTTAAAGCCCTCTTACAAAAGCACAAAAGGTAAATAGATTCAGTCAGAAAGATAGATGGTTAAATTCTTATATATATACTCTCTTTGTCCCAATTTAAGTGTTTTATTTTCTTTTTTGGTCTGGTCCAAAAAGAATATCTTTTTATATTTAATAAGTTTTCTAATTCCAATCCGACCACAAAATTTAAAAATTCAAAAGTATTCATTTACTGTTGGTATAATAATCTGTATTTGGCTAAATAATGTTTCAACACAATATGTGAATCACTTAGTGAAACAGATAACACGATATAAACATTACTTAACAGTAAATTGATCATGAAACAATAAACGAAAACATAATCTGTTTTGGAAAATAATTTCAGAATGTAATCGAGTCCACTTAGTTCAAAGTGTGTCCTTAAAGAAATTATTCCCCTCACAGTACTCGAGATTAACGGAATATCGCCTCTCAGGATAGAACGATTATCTTACCAGAATAGTAGTACTCCAAATTCCGATAGCAGCGAACCACTCAACGGCAGTATATCACACAGAATGAAAACAAAATATTTTTGAGTTCAAGACTGAAATTCAGGATTAAAAAATTGATGAATAAATTCTTGGAACAATCAAGAATTTATAGGTTTGGAGGTACTGATTCTGAATGATTCTGAATGATGTTTGCAACCATTCAGAATAGTCACCTAATTTTGGAGGGAAATTCGAAAAAGAGAGGGAGAGCCGGACGGGTCGGGTCGCGGGTCGATCCGTTTGAATTTATTTTTAATTAAATAATTAAATAATTAATTAATTAATTAATTAGAGAAACGTTTGTCCAAAAAGATTATCAATCAATCGATCTTTTGACAAATCCAAATCCAAAGCCGAAGCCGAGCCGAGCGAGCGACGATGACGGCGCGAGGGTCCTTGCCCTCTCAACCCTTTTAGCAACTAGAGAAGGTGTAATGTAATATATACATCTCTCTTTCCTTCTCTTTTTTCGATGTGGGACAAAAGAGTCTTTTACTCCCTTTAATTTTCATCCCATCATTTTCCATTCACCAATATCAAAACCCAACAATCCTCCACATGAATGGGGAATGACTATAAGATAAAAGAATGTACGCACGAGTGTGATATACAAGCGAGAATTGACGGCATCTGGATAAGTAAGTTTCCCTTTGAACTTTCCGTAGTGAACTTATATCGGATATACTCGATCAATCGGTAGATTTGATATCTTTGAACCGTCGAACTTTGTTGTATACCTAGACAACATAAGACACACAATCAACCCTCAACCGTTTATGATTCTCACGGTTGTGTTCGTTTCAGCCATGAACAAATGCGGTCGTGAGTGCATGAGAATGAGCTTTTCTTGTCATTTCCCTTTAAAACGGCTTACACTTAACACTCACCTAAGTGATTTCTAAACATGTGGTCCTATAGCCACATTATCCGGTCATACATTGCGGTTAGATAACCATTAAAAACCTTAATGCTTTATTAACTCATTAACAAGCCATAAAGTCTTATCCTTATTTACGAACATTGTCTTAATCAGGAATGGGTTGAGTTATTTGACAATGTTGAACCGTCGATCCTGACTTTGTTTGATCTCCGAACCTAGCTCTTGGGATCTCGATCTGCTAGGTAGAGTTACCGCCGTGATGACTTGTCGCGCCTTAACCCCATTCCGTTGATGATCTACTAACTCCATCTCTAGATAAGCCTTTTGTAAGCGGATCCGCCACGTTATCTCTTGACTTTACATAATCAATTGTGATAACGCCACTAGAGAGGAGTTGTCTAACAGTATTGTGTCTCCGTCGTATGTGACGAGATTTTCCGTTATACATTACGCTCCCTGCCCTACCTATTGTTGCTTGACTGTCACAATGTATACATATAGGAGCCAAAGGTTTGGGCCAGAATGGAATATCTTCTAAGAAATTTCGGAGCCATTCAGCTTCTTCACCGGCCTTGTCTAAAGCTATAAATTCTGATTCCATTGTAGAGCGGGCGATGTCTGTTTTGATGATTTCAAGACATCGCTCCGCCAACTGTGAAAACATATTCACTCGTGGATTTAACTTCAAACGATCCGGTGATCCAATTTGCATCACTATATCCCTCAAGTACTGCGGGATATTTATTATAATGCAAAACATAGTTTTGGGTGTGTTGTAAATATCCCAAGACTCGTTTTATTGCCATTCAATGAGTTTGATTGGGATTACTCGTGAATCGACTCAGCTTGCTTATAGCACATGCTATATGTCACGACCCGACCCCGGGCCCGCGACTGGTGCCCTACCTGGGCACCCTGTCCAGGTATACATCAGAGAATAGCAGCGGAACATACATGAAACTTATAAAATAAAATAACGACAGATAAAACCACAGGTTAGCCGATAAGGCTACCTTCCTGGACACATATACATATACATATACATAACAACAGCAGTTACATCCCTTTCTTTTTAGCAAACCGACCCACAACATGTGACTACAGACCTCTAAGAATTACAACTGCGGCGGGACAGGGCCCCGCCATACCCCTGAATGTACTTAAGTCTACCACATCAGGGAAACCGTACCAAAAGACAAGCCTCCGGAGTGAAAGGGGCTTCTTTCCAAAAACTGAACAGAGATCCTAAGAGCAAGGATCACCAACCTGTATTACTATCACTGCGGGCATGACGCGGCCCGAAGAAGTCGATAACATGTACGAATATGGAGTAAATAAAATGCAATAACCAAATCATATCTGTATAAAAGAATGTCCTTTTAACTCCTGAAATCAATCATATAATTAACCGTTCCTTTCCTTCTTTCAACAACATTTAACAACATATTCTTACATACATACTTAAGAGTTTAATCCAGCCTTTTTCACATAACTTACATATCTTACATAACATAATCCGGCCCGCCTGTGGGGCTCGGTGTACTGTGGAATCATATAACATAATCCGGCCCGCCTGTGGGGCTCGGTGTACTGTGGAATCATATAGCATAATCCGGCCCGCTTGTGGGGCTCGGTGTACTGTGGAATCATGTAGCATAATCCGGCCCGCCTGTGGGGCTCGGTGTAAGATGACGTAACCCGGCCTATGTGAAGGCTCGGGGTAATATGGCGTAATCCGGCCTATGTGTAGGCTCGGTGTATATCATAACGTAATCCGGCCTATTTGTAGGCTCGGTGTATCTCATAACGTAATCCGGCCTACTTGTAGGCTCGGTGTGATTTTCCTTACGTAACATTTTTAAACCATCTTTTCATTTCTTCTTAAGTCGTCATAACAACTTCCCATAAAGCTATTATAAGAACCATTCATTTTAGAGAACTTAAGGCCCTTTATTCTTGCAACATTAGGGAAACTAAACCCAACAATACTACGTACATACATACTTAAAAAGAATCATAGAACTCCTTTCTTTTTAAAGCTCAAGTCACATACCCTTTTTGGAAGCCATCTTCTTAACTTTTGAAATAAATTAAGAAGCCATACTTTGTAAAATTAAGTCATTTCCACTTATAAAATCAAGGCTTATAGCCTTAACACCTCGTAGCATACACTCTTTCAAATCATGTCGCTTATACTTTAGAAATCAAGTCCCATAACTTGAAAAATAAAGTTTCATAATCCTTTAAAGAAAATCAAAGTTCATAGTCTTAAAACTTCCTAACATACATTCTTTAAAGTCCACTTACTTATACTTGTAAAATCATGTCATCTACACTTTTAAAACCAATCCCCTTTTCACATATAAATTCAAGTCATTTTCAAACATAAAAATCAACTTACATACTTACTTTAAATAAATCAAGATACATAGCCCTTAAATCAAATCTCATAATTTCCTAACCATCCTTACCAACGTCTCCCATAAGACCTAGTAAGGACTTAGGACAATTTAAACATACTCTTAACTTAGATTCAACAATGTAAATACTTCTTAACTTCTAAGAGTAGAAGAAATCTTAAAATGTTGTCACATGGATATTTCATACGTAGGATCATGCCAAAGAAAGTAGAGGTTCACATACCTCGCGACGATTGTCGACAAGTAGCAAAATGCTCCAAAGTACTTCAACCTTGAGCTATTCCATCCTTCAAGTAGGATACACTATACTTAGTACTTCAACCTATAATGGTCACCATACGTCCATTAACCTCTTATTTCAAACGTAGAATATTCTAGTGCTAAGTCACTAAATTCTACGGAAAATCGGACAACACCTCCTTTGTTTCTACTAACTTTGCCACCTTTTTCAAGGTCGAATACAATAACCAATACAGCCCCAATTGGCTCACCACAATCTATAAGGTAGTCCAATATAAATAAAAACAAACTATTACAAACTAGAAGTACAAATTCGGCCACCTTGAGTTCAACAATACTAATTCTTATCCAATTTCCATTTCAATCCAAATTGGTAGCATAACATGATATCAAGTCGCATTTGATTATAACAACCATAATCTTTAAGTAAGTAACATGCGACGATTTCTAATAAACGACCAATTAGTAATCCAACTTAACATGGCTTACATTTCATTTCGGATTTCCAAGGCTACAATCAATCCATAATCCTTATAAACTTCTACATATCAACTTCATGCTAGCAACAGGTAAAGCTAACAACACAAAATAAATATATAACATTGTAACACTTTAAAAGACAAGATTATACCTCAACGACTCTTAATCCAACTCCAATCCGAAGTCGCTCCTTAGTAGTTTAGAACCTCTCCAAGACACTTCAATCCGCTTGTTGAGACCCTTAGAACCACACCAACAACTTTTCTTCAACTTACATTCCAAAACCTAGAAAAGCCACTAGGTTTTCACTTTGCGACTAACCCGAAAACTATCTTTTTCCGAGATTTTTCTAGTGAGATATGCTTACAATATCCTCAAGAACCTTGGTTTAAAGTGTGGAGTTGAATGGACAACAAACAAATTTTTTTCTCCCTTTGCTCAACCAAACCCGAGAGCCCTCACTTGATGTTCTTCCAATTTTGTGTAATTTCTCTAAGTGTTTAAGCTTGTCTACTACAACTAGTATTATATAGGGACATGGAGGGTCAAGATTAGAACAAATGGGTGGTGTGGATGAGTTTCACATGGATCTTGCCCATGTGGCCCTTGGACTTTTAGTCAACTATGTCAAGCTAAGTCATTTGCAAGACTTGGTCATCTCACTAATGGTCAAATGACCCTTTTGGCCTTGCCTAATTCGACCAAGGCATCACTAAGGGGGGTGACACGTGTCGCCCTCCCATTCGTCACAACAAAACGTTTTCCGACAATTTCACACTTCCGACAAAATTTTACAAGTCTCAAATCTTAACACTTGTGAGTTCTTACTTATGTTCTTAAAACATGTCCTGTAAGTACGGGGTGTAACACTATATCTGGTCGTGTACAATTCATAATATACATCAAACTTCCCAAAACTCGTGCAAAGTCCAAATGTGAGTCACTTTCACCTTCATTCTTTTGAAGTGCAAAACTTACATCAATTGGAGTCTTTGCAACATTGAAATTTAAATACTTGAACTTGTCAAGTACTTTTTCAATATAATGTGACAGTGATAATGCTAGACCTTATGGAGTTTTATGGATCCTAATTCCTAAGATCAAATCATCAACCTCTAAGTCTTTCATGTCAAATTTGCTAGCGAGCATACGCTTCGTAGCATTTACATCGACAATATCTTTACTCATTATCAACATGTCATCAACATACAAACAAACAATGACTTCATGATTTGGAGTATTTTTAATGTAAACACATTTATCACACTCATTAATTTTAAATCCATTTGCCAACATGGTTTGGTCAAATTTTGCATGTCATTGTTTGGGTGCTTGTTTAAGTCCATAAAGTGACTTAACAAGTCTGCACACTTTCCTTTCTTTACCAGGAACCACAAAACCCTCAGGTTGTTCCATGTAAATTTCTTCCTCCAATTCTCCATTTAAGAAAGTTGTCTTGACATCCATTTGATGGATTTCAAGACCATATACGGCCGTCAGTGCCACTAACACCCGAATAGATGTTATTCTTATCACCGGCGAGTATGTGTCAAAGTAATCAGGACCTTCTTTTTGTCTATAACCTTTGACCACAAGTCTTGCCTTATATTTGTCAATAGTGCCATCAGCTTTCATTTTCCTTTTAAAAGTCCATTTTGATCCTAAAGGTTTATTTCCAGGAGGAAGATCAACTAATTCTCATGTATGGTTGTTTAAAATTGATTCAATCTCACTATTGACTGCTTCTTTCCAAAATGTTGAATCAGAAGATGACATTGTTGCTTTAAATGTTTGAGGCTCATTTTCAAGCAAGAATGTTACAAAATCTGGTCCAAAGGAAGTAGATGTCTTTTGACGTTTGCTACGTCTTGGATCCTCTTTTCTTGGTATACTTTCCTTTTGTTCTTCCCGCGGTCATTTAGATCTTTCACTTGACGACTCACATTCAGTTTTATACGGATAGATGTTTTCAAAGAATTCAACATTATCTGATTCAATTACCGTATTAACATGAATTTCGGTATTGTCCGATTTGTGAACCAAAAACCGACAAGCTTTGCTGTTTGTAGCATAGCCAATAAAAACACAATCCACAGTTTTTGGTCCGATTTTTACCCTTTTGGGCAAAGGAACTTGGACCTTCGCTAAACACCCCCACACTTTGAAATATTTCAAGTTGGGTTTTCTTCCTTTCCATAGATCATATGGAATAGATTGTGTTTTGCTGTGGGGTACTCTGTTGAGTATTCAATTAGCTGTAAGGATAGCTCCCCCCCACAAGCTTTGCGGTAAACCGGAACTAATTAGTAAGACATTCATCATTTCCTTTAATGTTCGGTTTTTCCTTTCCGCAATTCCATTTGATTGTGGTGTGTAAGGGGCAGTAGTTTGATGAATAATTCCATATTCCAAACATGTCTCTGCAAAAGGAGATTCGTACTCTCCACCCCTATCACTTCTAATCATTTTGATCTTTTTATTCAATTGATTTTCCACTTCGTTTTTGTATTGCTTAAATGCATTAATTGCTTCATCCTTACTATTAAGCAAATACACATAACAGTATCGAGTGCAATCGTCAATGAAAGTTATAAAATACTTTTTCCCACCACGAGATGGTATTGACTTCATATCACATATATCTGTGTGAATTAAGTCTAAAGGATTTGAATTCCTATCAATAGACTTATATGGATGTTTAACAAACTTAGATTCAACACAAATTTCACATTTTGTTACACTCGAATTTAGGCAATACTTCTAAATTGATCAATTTTCGCAAGGTTTTGTAAAATGGAGGATTGGTTTGGTAAATTTATTGGATAGAGTTCCCCCTTCCTATCACATCTCATGAGTAGCTTCCCCGTCTGAAAATCATGCACGGAAAAACCAAAAGGGTCAAAACGAATAGATACCCAATTATCAGTTGTAAACTTTCTAACATATACCAAGTTTTGATTAATTTAGGAGCATGAAGACCATTCTTTAAAACTAGTGGTAGGTGTGGTGGTACCAATTTGCTAGAACCATACCCTTTTATTGGAATTGAATAGTCATTTCCGATAATTATACCATTATCATTGCTCAAATTAAAATAGGGTGAGAGATTACCTTGGGAGGACGTCATATGAGATGTCACTCCGGACGTCATCGAATGGGCCTCTTGTCACTGGGTCGGCAGAGGCCCAATATTGCTGCCTGAAGAGACATACCTATCGAAATGGGCCTGTTGGGCCTGCCTCTGGAAATGTCTAGATTGTTCTTCTTTGCGCCAATTTGAATAAATTGGGTGCGCCGGTGGGCGCTTTGTTGCGATGCGCAATGTCCAGCGGGGTGGTGAAATCTTTGCGACCAGGACACCAGTGTTGCCGCCATTCGTCCGCCACTGCCCGCCATCGAAGTTGGTGGTGCCGTCATTTCCGTCGCCACCGGAATTCCAGTGACCTCCATTTTTATTATTGCCGCGATTTCCACCCTTATTTTTATTATTATTTCGTCTTTTTAGTCCCTTATTTTGTTGAGAAGAATCAAAATAATTACCAGCATTGGAGGTAGTGGCAATCACGGCGGAATTTGAAGTAGTTGAAGCCTTTTTCACGAAGCCCAACTCTTCAAGCACAAGCATGGACCTTGCTTGATAAAATTTTGGTAGTGGATTACTTTGACGGATTAGGGTGCCCACGCCGTTATATACATCGGTGAGACCAGCGACCAATTGTAAAACCAATCGGTTATCAGTAACCGGTGAACCAAGTTTTCTTAATTGATCTGCCAACACTTTGAGGCGTTGACAATATGCAGAAACATTAGGGAAATCCATCATGTCTATAGTTGAGAACTCATGCTCCAAAGTTACAGCACGAGAGTTTTGGTTATCTTGAAAGATATCCCTCAAGCGTTCCCAGGCCGCCATGGATGTTGAATCCGGTTCCATTATTGTATGCAACAAGTCGATGAAGATTGTTGCATTAATCCAACCAAGAACTGTGGCATCAAATGTATCCCACAATTTCTTGTCAGCATCAGTTTTTAATTCCTGGTCTTTCTCATCTTTTGGTGGAATGATATGATGAAGAACCTTGTGAGCCCGACAACATATTTTAAACAATTCCGCCCATGTTGCATAATGAACGGTTTCCATTTCAGGTTTGACAGAAACATGTGTTTTGATGTTTGAGACAGTAAGGGCGGGATGAAACTATGATTTGGACTCAGACATTGTTGGTTGAGATTAATGGTGTTCACTAATGGAGAAGTGAAAAATCAAAGAAGACAAAAATTAAAAAGAAAATGGAAGAGAATTTTCGGTCAAGTGAGGAGGAAAGGACCGAAATTTTGACCAAAAATAATTTTGAACCTTATGCTCTTGATACCATGTAATAATTTGAAAATATTTTCCTCCCTTGTATTCATCACGTAAGGGAATAATATATACACCCATATACAATAATGAAGGAAGAGTAAATCATGCCTAATATCTTCCTACCCTATCCATAATAATAATATTCATACTTTATTGTTTTACTATCTACCATATATAATATGATACTACATTAATACACATCCATAATAATCCTAACATAATATTCCTACTTTATTGTTTTACTACTTACCATATATAATATGATACTACATTAATACACAATATTATTAATATCAATTAATAATATTCTAACAATCACAACTACTCGCGGCAGATAAGAAGGATAAGTTTGGAAGTTTAGTGGATAGCGGCATCAAGGAAAAGGAGTGGTGTGAATTGTTATATTCTTGAATGTCTTTAGGTTCGTCTTAGATTTAGTAAAATTGAAGTCTGCTAGTAGTAGAATTTATGCCCAAGCTTTGTAGTAGCAAGAACATTGTACCAATACCCTTAAATCTTTATCACTTTTAGTTGTCTGGTTGTTAGTGCACTGCAAATAACTGCTTGTAATAAGGGTAAGAGTTTCAGTAATTATATATAGGTCTCATGATAAGCACGTAATCTAGTAAAAATGTTAATTGATTTGCTATTTTATATTAAAATTAAGGGATAGTGTAACTAAATCTTTACCCTGTCGGTGTATCTAACTAGTCAGAATCATAATATCACTTGTCTTTAACTTAGATATCCAGACATTGTAAGAATTTTATGCATCATTAGACTGTTTTGACATTGTTATAACATGTAACATGCTTTATTTTCTGGTGATTAATCTCACTTGGATAGCTATGGTAAGTATATAAAAGTTATACTCCCTGAAAAATAAGGCAAGCAATAAGCTACAACATGTTAAATTATGATAATACAGAAATAGTTTACACCATCATTCTATATGGAGTCCGGCTAAAATAAATAATAACAAAAGTACCTTTTGCACAGTAAATTACTGCGCAATAAGACTTAACCTTAATGGCACGGTTAAGTTTTTTTTTTTTTGGTTAACTTTTTTATTTTCCAACACTTAGTCATATTTTTTTTCATACTTTGACCAACGATTAGTCATGTGTCAAGACTCCGAAACATCAATATTTTATATAAAACCTGATATTTGTTTCTACGAACAATAATGTAGGCTCAATACATGAAGCATACCTAAGTGTTCAGATCATCGTTTTAGGGGTTGTAAAATACCCGAAGTAAGTTTTGTTTGGAAACTTGTTATCATTAGGTTTAAGTGTTTTATTTTTTTAGGTTTTGATTTAAGCGTGTTATTTTTAGTCAGCTTTATTTCGAATATGTCGAGATTTTTTTTCCTAATTAATTTAAGATGTCACACGAGTTAGTAATAAACGATAATAAACACTAGGATAACTAATCATTAAGAAATTAATACGCAAAAAAATATAATATTAAATTGTAGCTCGGACCTATGATTAGCATGTAGACTAAGTATTGATCTATGGATGTGTCTTATGTGAACGTTGATATCCATGTAGGTATTTTATATGTACAAACAATATTTAAATTATTCATTATCCTGTAATATTAATTATCTAATTCTTTATTGATAAACTGTTATGGAAGGATGGATAAGCAGGAACTGAATTCTAAGATCAAGTTGCTCTAATATCATGTGGTAAAATGGGATTCTATTCGTGAATCTTTGCGTTATTGTTCATACTTTAAAAAGTATTGTAGAAAGATTCCATTGTTAATTTACTCCCCACATTTGGAGTCGGAATAAAGTTGCTAGAATCAGCATCATTTCAAACCCACAAATGAATAAAAATATCATATTATTAGTATGCATAAATTCATTTTGCTTTGAGGATGATATGGATTGAATAAATTCATTTTGATAAAAAAAAGTCTAAAAGTTAAAGATGTCCATCAAATTTTATAGTACTATATAGATTCACTATCACTTGAAAATCTTATGCAAATTTAATAACCAATAGAGGATAGACTATCATCCCATCAAAGGAAAGAAATATACAAGAACGGGGTGCAAAATTCAGTCTCTACAAAGTTTTCTCTTTATTATAGAGCCAACTAAATAAAGGAGAATAGATGGCTATAATGAATTGTTTCGAGCTCCCAGTGCAGCAGCCCTATACGGATATGTCAGTGCAAGAATTCAAGGAGTGGATTAAGCAATTTGACACGGATCATGACAAGCGTATTAGCCGCGAAGAACTAACAGATGCACTCGAGAGTCTACACATGTGGTTCAGCTCGTGGAAGGCTCTTCGAGTCATGAAGGATGCTGATACTGATCATACAGGTTTCATTGATAACAAGAAAGAAGTAGAGAACTGGTCAAGTATGCCCAACAACGTTTGCACATGAAAATCCATCAAACATAATTACTGGTCATCTCCCTGAAGCTTTATGGCTTCTAGTTGTGATGTGTGTTGTCACGGTGTTTCTTTTCTTTAAGCATTCGGTATAGAAATCCACTTGCCAATTAATCAAAGTTCCTGCCGCGTAAACTTATTAAAGGGTAAAGTATTCTCTATCAAAGAAATCCTCCATTTTCATTTTGTACAAAAATAAGGTGTGGCAAATTTATCAATAAGGTGGCGAATTGTGCTAATTTAACTAACGATTATATATAGCCATGAACATGAGAAGTAATGGTTAAAGTTCGTCGTTTCAAATTTCTTGTTTGTTGGTTTTCTTTTATATTTGTATTTCTATCGATCCATTGAAAATATAAGTTGCATATAAAAAGTTCACATAAGTTTACAATTAGAACTCTCACATTGATATAAACAAAATTACATAAATTGAAACTAGGGAAAAGGGCTAAATTTGTCCTCCAACTATGTTTTATGCAATAACATTGCCTTTCGTCAAACTTTGAAATCAAATATACACTCACAATTTGCAAACTTGTTAAATTTTTTCTCGGATAGACGGGTATGTGAGTTGGACGCTACGTCGGATCCACATACACGTCATGTAGGCTCTCCCAATTATTTTAACCCGTAGCCGTTAGCCCACCGTATTTATTCTTTCAACCATTGTACAACCAATTCACCACCAACTCCTCCACTTCATCTCCCTCTCATCCCTCTCTGTTTTCTACCAGTTGCCGCCGTCGGATTTGACCATCGAACTGCAGGTAATGACGACCACTAACTATAATTGCTCCATCTCCACACTAACACGAAACTACCAACCAAATGCACTTCTCTCTTTCCCCATCTTTTCATCGTTGCCGGAACAAACCAACTCTACTAACAACAACCAAATAGCCCTCATCTCTTTTGTTCGCCACCGCCGTCTCCGGTGAAGTCAGTGATGAAACACAACCACCGATGATGACAAAACACAACCACCGATGATGACAAAACACAACCACCGATGAGACCCCAAATACCAAGATCCGAACACCGCTGGTGACCACACCACCAAAAACATCAACCCCTCACTACCTCACCACTAGATCTGCCGACCACCACCGCCAGAGCTCCAACTATGCTTAGAAACTTTAATCCAAAATCTTTCTGGTAGTTCATGGTTGGTGTCTTACCACCGCCACAACAACAATAACGACCCCAACCCCATTGTCTTCATCAACCACCGCGACCACCAATCCACCATCTCGTCCCACCACTGCTTCTCCATCCGCCGACGATGAAGCATCATTGCCACCACTGCTCAACGAACCAAAAGACATCATGTACAATTGTTGTTTGGATGGCTAACAGTGCCCAACCGATAAACAGAAAAAAATCACATTTATCACTTCTCAAATCAGGCAACCTCGTATTAGTCGATGCGAATCAGATCAGTGTTTGGGAATCTGAAACACAATCATCAACTTCCTCTGTTGAATTAAAGTTGCTGGATAATGGAAACATTATTCTTGTGACTCAAGGGTCATTTTACAATGATTTTGTGGTGGAGAAGGGGTCATATTCGGTGGTGGTGCCGCGAGGCAGTGGTTGTGTTGGTCTTGATTTGCCGGAGACGAGCTTCGGTAGTGGTGATGATTTTGGAAGATCTGGGGGTTGTTTGTTGGTAGCCGACGGTGATGATTTTGATGTTGTTTTGATGCTGTAGATGGCAGTGACAGTAGTTTGTGGTGGTGCTCTGCCGGTGTGGATCCGAGGTGACGTCTATGTGGATCTGAGGTGGCGTCCAACTCACATATTCGTCCATCCGAAGAAAAATTTAATAAGTTTGCAAACGGTGAATGTATGTTTGATCTAAAAGTTTGACGAGGGCATTTCATAAAGCATAGTTAAAGGGCAAATTTGATCCTTTTCCCTTTGAAACTATACCACCAAAATTGAAGAGCAGTAAAGCTTGGACTGTATATATTGTCACCGAAGCATATATTCTTTAGTAAAGAATGTCATCGTTTTAAAAAAAGAATGTAGTTATATAATAGACAACACTGGTTGAAAATAATATAAAGTATATGAATTTAACTTTTAAAATCACTATGGTACTGGTACATACCCCAACGGAAAATTGACAATACCATTCCAAGATAGAATTGACATGTTTTTAACCAAATATTTATTTAGCAAAATGAAACCTAAAAGAATTGGCATTCCATAGCCATGTGTGTATCCGGCCCGCACAAAAATAGGGAAGTGAATATACATTTTCCTAATATCACGCTATCACACCCAAAAATAGGGACGGAACATTAACTAAGATTCAATATTTACCCAAAATCATTCGAAGCAATGTTCGCAGAGAAGGGTTTCGTAGCAATGGGGAGCAAGAAGAGAAAGAGAGGAGATATACCAACTACCCACCCCCTAACAACCATAGGCGTATCTAGCATTGTAGTTAGGGTTCAATTGAATTCCAAACTTTCGACACATAAATTTACGTGTAAAAATTAATTAAAATTATAATAAGTAATAGATATGAATCTATAACTTTAAAAATATAACGAGTTCAATGCTAATAATCTTAAAATTGAACTCATAGAATTTAAATTCTGAATCCGCTAACAAGTACTTTGATAATCCACCTGATTTCTCCACATTGACCTCTAAATACTCCACCTTTGCACCATTCGTTTTCTATTCTGGTGAATTCATGCTTGGAAGTTTTAATTTCCAGAGAGCTCCAACAGCATCTATTCCACCAGCAAGGAATCGTTGTAAAATTCCAGCAAAGTGGATCGTGTTTCAATTTCTCGTTTTCATGATTTTTTCGGAAGAGAAAAATAATCCTGATTTCGGGGTTTTTTGTACTGTATATAACATGGCGTGCTCTTGATATATATGATTCCTAGAATGAATGTTGAAATTGAATATAGTTGAATCCCAATTTCTAATATTCACGATACACATAAATATTGATACAATTGCATTGATTGAATATGAGCTGTATCCCAATTTTTTATGTTCTTGGTATACGTATATATATATATATTGATACATAATGGATACCAATTTGGGCTCAACCAAATGTATACAAAATTGTTAGGTGAATAGGACCAATCTAAAATTATAGATAAACTAATGCAAACAAATGTATACCAATTTATTGGATGAATAAAGACAATGTATACCAATTTCGGCTCAAAGAATTGTATACAAATTTGTTAGATGTATACATACCAATGTAAATTTAAAAAGGATATCAATTTCATCCGAAGCCCTAGACCAGTTGGTCTTGAAGGCAGAGGGTATCCTCATTGGGTGGTGTGGGAGAGCTTGGTCACAAGTTCAAAACCCCAGGGTAACGTCTGGCCTGCCTTCGCCTCTTGGGGGGAGCCTGTCACACATGGCTTGCCAAGTGTGGTTTAACTGGCTGACGTGGTTTGCAGGCTATTGCGTCAGTCCGGGGTTTACCCTGTGCGCACTCGAAAGAGCAGCGGCTGCGGGTTCCTTCGTCAACAAAAAAAAAAAAAAAGGATATCAATTTCAAGACATGTAAACGAATTTATTAGATGAATACAAACCAATGTATACCAATGTAAAATTTTAAAAATATACTAATGCAAACAAATGTATACCAATTTATTAGATGAATACAGACTAATGTATACCAATATAGTAAATGAACCAATACAAAATGTATACAGATTTGTTAGGAGTGAATATCTTGAGCTAATTTTAAGGAGAAATTTTGGTTGAAAGTTAGAAGCGAGAGAGGATACTAAATATTTTATGATATTTTGAAGGAAAATGATTATGAGTCATGTGGTGCTATTTTTTTTGGCCGAAAATGTTTGAAATGATCATTTTATACCAACTTCTTGAAACATGTCTAATATATGTCAATTATATGTATTCCCCTGTACCAAGGCATGTACGTCCGTCCATCAATTTGAAATTCGTCAGGATTTATGGCCGAAATTCTCACGATTCGTAAGAATTTGTGTAGAAATCCTGACGATTTCTGTGACAAGGCAAGTTTTGTTGCTTTTGCACATCAATTTGTAATCCTGACGATTCTTCAAAATTTCTTTACCTAATGTTGTCCACTAATCTATTTTCGCAGACTTTTCTTAACGAGGACAAAACATAAATTGTGGTATTGAAAGTGCCTATTTGCGTAAATCTTCCAAAGTGGGACTATTAGGTTTGCACGTCTCCACTAATTGAAATGACTTCAGCTCGAGTGACTACTGGTTAAAAATAACTTTTGTCAAAATGGTGTGGCTTTGCTGTTTTTTTATCCGATTTTTATTGTTCAGGCACTACATGAAATGTTATTGAAAAATAGCTAATTGTTAGTTAGAAAGATTTTTCTGTACTTATCTTAGTGGAGGTCGAAAGTCTATTGGATATCACATCTCCACTAAATGAAATTGCCACGCCCCAAACATGGGACGGGATGTAACACAACATTCAATGTATGATTGCATGTGAGTGAGCGAACCACATGGCTAGCTGAATCAACATGAGATATGTACTGATGCGAAATATAAATTAAAACATGAATAGTTTGAAGAAAACATTTTGACATTGTAATAATACGGAAAATACTATTTTAAAACGTAAGTGCGAAAATAGTCCGAAAATATGATAGTGTAGTCCACCAGGCTGAACATAACTGAATACCCAATATGACATACTGACTAGTCGATGAAACCTCTAACGTGAGTCTGAAATACTGAACTGCTACTGGGACAAGGCCCCTAGCACACCTAACTATCTAACATAACATGACTAGTGAAAAGTAAAGACAACACCCTAAAGAAAGTGGGCTCACCAAATAGCTAATACAATGAAGTCCTAACGAGCAGATCTGTCGTCCTCTAAATCAATGACTGCATCATGAAATCCAAGCCCGTGACAAAAGGGACGTAAGTACATTTGAATTGTAATTGTATGTAAAACAAACTAAATGAAATAATAGTTGTGGGGAGCTCGGGAAAGCGCAACCAAAATCAATAAGCATTAACATACTGATAGCTGAACTGAACAAGAGAAGAATAATCATAACTACTCCCTATTTTGAATGTGAAATTACTTGCTTTAACGGAATTAATAATTTGTGACCTCATGCCCAATATAAGTGCACAAATTTGTGGCCTCAGCGAAGTAAGTCCATCAATCTACGGCCTCAGCCAAGCAAGGTCATCAATCTGTGGCCTCGACCAAGTATATGCATCAATATATTACCTTGGCCAAGTATATATATACATAAAACTATGCCCTCGGACAAAAATACAGGTGTTCAACATTCAACAATGTATATGAAGGAACTGAGAACCATATTGTAATGCGTAACACTAGAATACTGAATATTACTATGCTGATACATGTATTCATGAACTGATTATGGAGTTTAAAACATTAATTATTCATAAACATATTGAGTTTTCATGACTGAGACTCATGGGATATCAAACACGTGTCTATACTGATCACGTATTGAGGTCACAACATTCGAAATGATAATCATGAACGAATTACGAAACTATATCTTGGAGCTTTTCAGAAAACTAAGGCTTAACTATATTTCTGAGGAAATTCATAATAGTCGTAAAAGAACGTGGTGTGGGGAGAATCATTAGCATTACCACACGTAGAGACTTAGCCTTACATACTTGTAAACTCTCTAATTCAACGAAGTAATTTGCTTATCTAATGAAGAACACCAAAATCCTAGCTTTGAATCATTTAAGAATGATTACCTTAGAAATTCTTATGTTTTGGTTGAAGAATCATGTTACTAATCATGAATTAATGTTATAATTACTTAGGAATTGTTAGAGTGATTACCTTGACATTGGAGGATGATGCGAGGAGAAAAATGATTGCTTAGGGCTTTAGAACGAAGTTAGAATGTGAAAAATGACATAAAATCATCTATGAGATGCATTTATAGCCTGGGGAGAAGTACCCCTTGGCTCACTAAGAGAGATCAAAAGAGATATCACCCCACGCCGAGCGAGCTCACTCCTCTCTTTAGGCCTCGCTCAGCAACCTCCCAACTCACTTTGGGGCCTACCGAGCGTGCTTCAGTATAATGGACATAACATTGTGTACATAGATCTATTCGCCCTCCACTTTATATGAATGGAAATTTATTTTGAAGGGATACAATTTTTATGAAGGAAGTTTTCTCAAATTCCTCATACATAATTTTGAATACTTCCTTTAAGTGAGTCCAGGTGAAAACTCACTTGAAAACATGTTTTGTAGAGTCACTACCGATTTTAATTAGCCCAAATATTCTTTTTGTACTTTTTATAGGTTTTAAAACACTTTATACACTCCTCATCTTAGTTCCACTATATCCCCATCTTATGGGTCAAACATTAGTCTGAAGGTATAGAGTGTTACATTATTTCTCATTGGGATCATTCGTCATCGAATGATGGTCGTGGCTCGAAGCGGGACTAACTCTGGAATTCTACAGAACTTTCAACAAAGCTTTATTTGTAGATAGGTCTATCCCAACATTTCTCAAACACATGAGAGCTTACCAGAGCACAACACAAGCCTCACAAGGCATCATAATATGCATGACATGACATAACATGGTAACCAAAACATGGACGTGACTAACATGAATATTGAGTTGGCATGAATGCGTGAATACTATTTATCATAAATATCGGTCTGACATGAAAACATAGATTGTCACGACTCGACCCGACGGGCCGCGACCCGGTGCCCAAATTGGACACCCTTATACTGACCTGCCACATATAATCAGACTAATGCCAAGGATAATGTAAAAATCTTGTAAAAGTAAGATGCTGACTCATGACGCTTATAAATAAATATATATATATATATATATATATATATATATATATATATATATTGTCGCTACTTTTTCTACGCGACATTTTTTATAAACTTCTGCTTAAATAAAAGGTTAGAAAATAAAATACAAAATGCTAAAGTACAAAAAGGGTTTTAAAAATGCTAAAGGGTGCTAAAAATGAAAAAGTGCTAAAGGGTTCGCGGGAGTCGCCACCTAATTAGTTTGGGTGAATTAGGACACCTGAATGTTTAACTAGTTTAAAGTAAAACATTAACTCCATTTTAATGGTCTGCTAAACTTAGTGAGATTCTGGGTAAGGGTTCTTTATTAATCTAGAGGAAGGGGTTAGGCACCCTAAGATCCGCTAACTTGCGGTTGTCCTGCCAAACCTAGGGTAGTTATTATATTTTTAAAAATGCAAAGTAAAAGATCTACAAAAAAAGTGCAATGTTAGAAAATAAAATGCTGGATGTTAAAATAATGCAGAGTAGTTAAAAAGGTTTTGAAATGTTGGAAGATGTTTAAAGGTGCTAAGAGGTTAATTTTAAAGCTAACGGGTGCTAAGGTGTAAAGAGGTGCTTAAAAGTGCTAAATACTAAAGTGCTGAAGGCTAGGAGATAGATGCTAGCATGTTAAAATGTTAAAAGGTGCTTAAAGTATTGAAAGGGAAAAAGGTGCTATATGCTAAAGTAGAAAGAATGCTAGGAAGGTGCTAAAATGTTACTAAAGTTTAAAGCATGCTTTAAATAATATATATAATGCAAAAATAGACTAATTGACTAAATATACACATTTGCCTACCTTGATTAGTATAACACATGCTTAAGGGGGTTTTCTTAATATGAAAAATAAGATTTCTATATGGGTGCTATAGCAAATGAGTTAGAAATCTGGAAAATAATATCATAGCTATATGTGATTAATTATGCAAGTTAAGATTTAATGGCGGAAATAATGTCTAGGCTACCCGAGTAATTATGTGATTAAATGGTTTAATAATTTAGGCAATTAACTTAAGAGGGGGCAAACTACCTTCTAATTTATTGCGTCAATGTTTAATTACTCCAAATGTTTTACTAATAGCGTAATGTTAGACAATTATATTACAATAAATGAATGGGGCGGGGAAGCAAAAAATAAAATGACCCTAAGGAATGGTAGCGAGAGCATTTCGCTTGTGGCTTTAGGATATCAGATGTGAGATGCAACGAGGAATGTAGGCACGGATCTTCATTTGGGAAAATAGCGATGAGTCTCGTATTGAGACTCCTCCCCTTTGCTCCAAGGCATGTGTTTTATGTAAAATAAGAAAAAGATAAGGATTAGTATATGCAAAAAAAATTAAACAACCAACAAGCACTTGACACATAGTTTGTATTTGAGCAAGTATGCGCATAAAGACCAACATGTGACAATATAAGATGGAATAAGCAGCCAGCAGATAGTGAAAGAAATAGGGATGGGCAGGTACGCAGACAGTACAGACAAGCTTCTAATATCATATACAACACCCAGCAGTGAAGACAAGTAAACAGGCTTTGGTGATTCCCTATTTTTGAAGCCATCTCCTCAAGCAAACAAACAGGGCAGTACGCAGCAGCAAACAGAGGAGAGAAAAGATAATAGGCAAACAGGGTATAGGCAGTAGGCAGAGACAGTAGGCAGAGACAAGTAAACAGTAGGCAGTATGCAGCAACAAACAGAGACAAGTAAACATCGACTACTAGTACCACCAGGAAGAAAGGGAATTCAGGGACATCTTATATGATTCGAATGAAACAAGCATACTGGAGTAATCACAAATGAACAGATTCAGGTGCAATCCGGGGAAG
Source organism: Przewalskia tangutica (assembly GCA_029844215.1). NCBI lineage: Eukaryota > Viridiplantae > Streptophyta > Magnoliopsida > Solanales > Solanaceae > Przewalskia > Przewalskia tangutica. The sequence continues at coordinate 45,894,520 of CM056727.1, read as the reverse complement.
AGAAGCATACTAAGTGTATACCTAATTAGGTAATCAGATTCTGCAGGTATATCATGACAACAAGGAAAACTTTGGGAGATGCAAGCAAATTCTTTGAAGGATCTCTTACCGAATACTGGCTGCCTATAGACTAGGAGGTCACTTATATACGAGGCAATATTCGACAAGTGTGCGGACAAGCCATCCTCTTTTAAGGCAGGTATAAGAATATGATATTGTGGCCAAGTCATGTATATTAATGTGTAACAAGTATGGCATATGAGAGGGGCAGGAACAATCATAACATAAGTTATCTAGATATGGTGACACTCAGACTTATACATGATATGGCTGGTCATGCTCACTAAAATGACCCTAAATCCGTAACTCATCATTTCACAGGAACGCTAATCCAATACATATCAAATCAAGTATAAGAGACTAACACACATACGACATATGACTCAACAGAGGTATTCATAGCAGCATGGAAATTGGACTTAGTTCCTAAGTGCACCAAACAGAACAACACACACTAATGTGCATGGACTACAACATCAATCTGGATAAAACTCAGCAGACTAAGTAAATCAATTCAAACCAATATAATAAACCAAAACTTAAAGGCAAAGGGGATTGATTTTACCTTCTCCGGACAACGAACCGGGGCAGCGTATCAAGTCGTCGGTCCACTCGACGGGTTTTGGTTTTTGCGATGCGAATGGAAGGGCGAAGTTTGTTTGCTGGTTTCTTGGCTAGAGAAGAAGGGTTCTTAACTGCTGCTAAGGGGGTGTTCGACAGTGAGGAAAGTGCTACCTCACTGAGCTCTGCCGTCTTCCTCCTTGAGCTCTGTCGTCTATTGCTATTGGACTGCTTTCGTTGCTGTTTTCGAATATTGTGCTTTCCCCGTATCTGCCCTGCCTCCTCTGAGTCGATGCTATCGGTCTGCCTCTGTTGCCGCCCTCTTAAACCTTTTGCATGCGCCTTATATAGCCATATTTGGGGTTCCAAGTTAGGTAAGTAATAAAGGCTAATTCGCGCTTGAATCGACGAGATTCTGTGCTGATATTGGCTGCTTATTTTGGATTGATTTGCTATGATTTTTGCGCGATGTAACAGGTAAGGTAAGGAAATTGCTCAGGGATTTGAAGGATACTTGCTGGTTTTGAAGTGATTCGATTTGAAGGGATTTGGTTCGGTTATGGTAAGGAAATCGTTCGAGAAGGTAAGGGGAAACCGACTGGGGTGCGTGGATAAGGAAAGTAAGGGAGAGGTCGCCGGATTCTCAGGCGAGAATCACGGCGACGAAGGCGATTGGTTTTTTTTTAGGTTTTTCTTCTGTTGTCTGCTGGGACGAAGGTAAAGAAAAGAAGAGTGGGCTGGGTCGAGGATGAAGGGAAATAAAAGGGCGGATGGGCTGCGGGTGTTGTCATCGCGGTCGGGTTTTGGGCGACGTCGCGGATGTTTAAAGAAATTTGGGTAGTTAGTTTTAGGCTAGTTAGTTTAATTAGGTATTTTAATTAGGTAATGTTTAATTAATTAGTGCTAAATAAACTAATAAATTGTGATTAAATTATTTAGGCGCTTTAAAATTATTTAGGTGCTAAATTAGTCTAATTATTTAGGTGCTAAATTAGTCTAATTATTTAGGTGCTGAATTAGTCTAATTTCGAGTTATGAAACTATTACGATGATGAATGCGGGCGTGTTGTTTAATTAATGCTTAATGCTTTAGAATGCGACGCTATTTTTTAAAATTTTATTGTTATGCATTGTTGCGACGTTAAATTAAAATTGCATTGAGTTTATATTAAATTACTTAAATGTTGAATGCAAGTACGATATTTAAGAATCGTTTAAAGCTTTATAAATGCGGTGCTATTAAATGCATATATCAGATTAAAATTGATTTTAAATTACAAATGATTACTAATAAATGCGGCTATGCTACCTGACACGACGTTATCGCTAAATTATTTATTTTATGCATTTATTAATTATTTAAGAATTACGACAAAGCTTAAAGTTAATAAATGCGGGCGCGGGACTCTAAGTGCTTAAAATTCTACGTAAGACGCGATGTCGTTATTAAATTAATTATTTATGCCTGTATTTAATGTTTTTATTGTTGTATTTTATTATAGAAATCCTAAAATTATTTTTACAAAATTAGTGTAATTTTATAGTTAATGACTGGACGGGAGGGTCAAAATTGGGTGTCAACAGATGTCCCTCTTTGTATGGAGATGATGGAAGAATCTTCGGACAAAGACGTTGACTCATAGCCAATTTTGTCTCGATCTTCAGAATTGCAAAATGCTGGGCAGGTAGACAAGGCTGACGCAAAAATCGAAAACTGTCCCAGTGTCGAGTTATGACGACACTGGGATACCATGGTCAAAACACTAAGGCGGGCTAATGCGGACTCAAAGCTGTCCCAGTGTCGAGTTATGACGACACTGGGTTACCATGGTCAAAACACCAAGGCGGGCTAACGCGGACTTAAAGATGTCCCAGTGTCGAGTTATGACGACACTGGGTTATGGTGCAAAAAGTAAAAGAATATAACTGGCTTGAACAGGGTGTCGCTATGGCTTGGTCCGGGTTCTATGGTGATGTGAGCGAGTGGACTGACGCTGAGGCCGCCTCGCCAATCGTTGGGAAGGTTGGCCCCAACAGATTGCCCAGGTCAGAAGAGAAAATCCACGCCAGGCTCTCGCTGCATGCTAAGACTTGAACAAACGGTTAGTGCATAACTGCTAAGGCAAAATAATTTTAAAAACAATGTAACTGTGAATAGAAAAGATTATCCTGTAAAACGCGATGCCTGTTGTGTTGATGCGATTTTGCGAATGCTGTGATTTTCGTCCTTGCACAGACGTGTTGCGATTGTGAACGCGGGTATATTGTCCTTGCCGCAATTGTCCCTGTGTACTAAAGCTCAAGAAAGAGTTAGTGCATAACTGCTAAGACAGAATAATAAAGCATGCGTAAGAAATGCAATTTCGGGAGTATAGAAATCGTCCCTGCGTGATATGCTGATGATGGCGTCGTTTTCGGACTTGTTGTGCTGATAGCGTCCGCTGGGCGTGTTCTTGTTGGCGTCTATCGTAGACTTGCTGCGGCCGATAACGCCGTTATGCGGACGTATTGCCGGGCGCCGTTGCGTGGATTTGCCGACACGTCGTTATGCGGACGTGTTCCGCCGGGCGCCGTTGCGTGGACTTGCTGATTACGTCGTTGTCTGGACGTGTTGCTGCTGGCGTCGTTGCGTGGACTGTGCCGATAACGTCGTTGTTTGGACGTATTCTTCCGGGCGCCGTCGTTGCGTGGACTTGCCGACACGCCGTCGTTATGGATGTATTCCGTGGCGTCGTTGCATGGACTTGCTGATTACGCCGTTGTCGGGCGATTGCCGCCGGGCGTCGTTGCGTGGACTTGCTGATCACGTCGTTGCCTGGACGTATTGCTGCTGGTGTCGCCGCGTGGACTTGCTGATTACGTCGTTGTCTGGACGTGTTGCTGCTGGCGTCGTTGCATGGACTTCTTGATTACGCCGTTATGCGGGCGTGTTCTGCCGGGCGTCGTTGCATGGACTTGCCGATTACGCCGTTATGCGGGCGTGTTCGCCGGGCGTCGTTGCATGGACTTGCTGATTACGTCGTTGTCTGGACGTGTTGCTGCTCCTATAGAATAAATGCTCCTGCAAGCTAAGCTTGGGAAAACGTTAGTGTATACCTGTTTAAACAAAATGATAAATATATATGAGAAGTGCAATTTTATGGATAGAGATGTCGTCCCTGATATGCCTGACGAATACTGAGATCTTGCCCTTGCACTGCAACTGACGAATTGTTATGATGCCTTTGTTGTGTGCGATGCGCTGGTTGCCAGTTTTATGCCCGAGTTGACGCGCTAGGTTTTGTTGCGGAACTCTGAACTTTGATTGCCGATTGTTGATGCCCCTTTCTGCTGCTGCTGCTCTTGCTGCGGACTTTGGATTGTTGTCATCCTCTGCCTTTGGCTGCTTTTCCTGCTTCTGCGAAGAGACTTTCGTCGTGTTTTCTGCTTCGGCTGTTGCACTTTATGCTTCTGTTTAAAAGACCTGCGCTCAAAGAAAATTTGTGAGTTTTGGGGGGGGGTCGATTCGCATTTGACTTCGCCGCCTTGTCCCTTGATGTCTGCGTGCCTGGCTTGTTTGGACTTGCAACCCCTGTCTGGTTTCCTACACTGTCCCAGTTTTGAAAAAGGGTGTCTGGCCTAAAAATGGGTCTCAATGTAGTTGCTTGTAGGCTATGTGCATTCTTGTCATTTTCAAAGCAAAAGGAAAGTTTCCTAATGGTGTGACCGAAGCCGATTTAGGCCGCCTACGTATCCCCATGAGGGAATCAGGTCGAACGTAGTTCATTACAAGCGAATATTGGGAAAATTAAAATTTCTAGATGTGGGACCGAAGCCGAGACGGCCGCCTACGTATCCACTAAGGGAATCAGGTCAAACGTAGTTCATTACAAGCAAAACGAAAGAAAACATTATTAAAGCTTAAAAATGAGTTTATAAATTATTCTGCTAAAATAAATTGTTTTTCCTATCCAGGCTCTAGGCGGACCAAGACAGGGGTGCAAATCCAACCAATACGCCTTCTTGCTCTGCATCGCCGGCCGGGTCTTCGTGCTCTGCCAAGATCTCCTTCTTTTGGCTTCGCGTGGTGCTGCTGGATAAATAATCGATTCAAAGCGAGCGGGTTCTCGCAGAGGAACACCTCTCTTCCTTTGGGGTTCATTGTACTCATTGGGGTAAGCCTCCACCGAATGACTCTCCTCGATCGCCTCCCTTACTTTGTCTCTCGAGTGTATAACACCTTCCCACGCCGTGTCCGACGGCTCCGTAATGGTATGCACGCCTTTGTTTCCATCATGAGCTTTGGACTTGGGATTGGGCACATTCTTTGGAATTGGCTGGAGTATCCCTGCAAACCTCAACCTCTCGTACAACTGCGATAAAGGCTCGGCTAAATGGGCGTATATTTTGGCTGGCCTTTCTGTGGTATTTAGGCGGGGTGTGAAGATATTTGGTGGGCGGGCTTGTGGCGTATACACATATGGGTATCGCAAAGGGTTGCCATATGCATTGCGATAAGGGGTTTGTGGTGGCCTTTGGTTCGTGTTTAGCTGGAGTACGTTAGGCATTCGGTTTTGTGTGGGATATATGGGTGCATTGTATATTGGCTGAATGGGATATGTAGCAAGCGGGTACTGGTAATAATTTGGAGATTTTTGACTGTTTTGGTTATTTGCAGTGACGAGTGCTCTGGTGAGGTTCTTGAGCCTTTTGATTTCGGCCTGCAGGGTTGCCATTTGTTGTGGTAATTGTGCGAGTTGCTCGACTGGATCTATGCTGTCTTTCTCTCCTGAGACCTCTGCTTTGCTTATAGGAACCAAGACAGGTTCCGGCTGCTCCGCCGGATGTCCTTGAATCACCATGCGTATTGGACCGTACCTTTGATCTTGTGAAATATTGATGCTCTGCCATTGCTTAGTCAAATACGAACCGACCCTTTGGGGAGGATGATAAATTTTCTTCTAAAAAATGCAATAAACGGTGTTAGCATAAAGCACATAATTTGCAGGTATGTAGCAGATATATTGCACATAGCATATTCAAACGTTTCCTAACATGCAGGGGGACCTCTTTATGCCAGAGGTAAGCCTAAACGTCACTTATGCGAGATTATGACGGGTTTGTCCAAGTCGTCCAACTATAATGCCTTTGTTGGAAATGGCGACCAAATGACGGTGCACTTTTCCCAATTTCAGCATGTCATGATTGGGCTTGGATTTGTCTGTCATTGTCACGCTACACATAATATGCTGGTTGATCGTTGGGTTGCGAAACCCGTCGACAAGTTTGGTGTCTTCCTAATTGTGGTGTCGATGCCAAGGACCGACCCACCTAAGGTAAATGCATGCATGCCCTAAAATAAGGGTGGTATAGCTCTATCTTAAGTTTGCTAAGATTTGGCTTTCCTAGACGCAAGGTTCCCGAGCGGACAACTCGAGTGAGAAGGCTACGCGGCCACCGGTTAGACCGGGCACTCCACGTATATTACCAACTCTCCTAAATTTGGATTTTGAAGAAAGAATTTTGCTGATGCACCCAGCGCACCTCGCATGTAGTGTGTGTTTGTGTGAATTTTCCAGAATGGAAGAGATATGAGCGGAATGCCAGTTTAGGGAAAGCAGTAAAGCAAGTAGCAAAAAATAAACAAAATACAATACACAAAAATTAAATGCAAAATAATCGCCAAATAATAGCCCTAGGTCTGTTGTGGTTAAGAACCTAAAATCCCCAGCGGAGTCGCCACTTCTGTCGCGCCCTTTTTCGGCCGCGACATTTTTTATAAACTCCTGCTTAAATAAAAGGTTAGAAAATAAAATACAAAATGCTAAAGTACAAAAAGGGTTTTAAAAATGCTAAAGGGTGCTAAAAATGAAAAAGTGCTAAAGGGTTCGCGGGAGTCGCCACCTAATTAGTTTGGGTGAATTAGGACACCTGAATGTTTAACTAGTTTAAAGTAAAACATTAACTCCATTTTAATGGTCTGCTAAACTTAGTGAGATTCTGGGTAAGGGTTCTTTATTAATCTAGAGGGAAGGGGTTAGGCACCCTCTAAGATCCGCTAACTTGCGGTTGTCCTGCCAAACCTAGGGTAGTTATTATATTTTTAAAAATGCAAAGTAAAAGATCTACAAAAAAAGTGCAATGTTAGAAAATAAAATGCTGGATGTTAAAATAATGCAGAGTAGTTAAAAAGGTTTTGAAATGTTGGAAGATGTTTAAAGGTGCTAAGAGGTTAATTTTAAAGCTAACGGGTGCTAAGGTGTAAAGAGGTGCTTAAAAGTGCTAAATACTAAAGTGCTGAAGGCTAGGAGATAGATGCTAGCATGTTAAAATGTTAAAAGGTGCTTAAAGTATTGAAAGGGAAAAAGGTGCTATATGCTAAAGTAGAAAGAATGCTAGGAAGGTGCTAAAATGTTACTAAAGTTTAAAGCATGCTTTAAATAATATATATAATGCAAAAATAGACTAATTGACTAAATATACACATTTGCCTACCTTGATTAGTATAACACATGCTTAAGGGGGTTTTCTTAATATGAAAAATAAGATTTCTATATGGGTGCTATAGCAAATGAGTTAGAAATCTGGAAAATAATATCATAGCTATATGTGATTAATTATGCAAGTTAAGATTTAATGGCGGAAATAATGTCTAGGCTACCCGAGTAATTATGTGATTAAATGGTTTAATAATTTAGGCAATTAACTTAAGAGGGGGCAAACTACCTTCTAATTTATTGCGTCGATGTTTAATTACTCCAAATGTTTTACTAATAGCGTAATGTTAGACAATTATATTACAATAAATGAATGGGGCGGGGAAGCAAAAAATAAAATGACCCTAAGGAATGGTAGCGAGAGCATTTCGCTTGTGGCTTTAGGATATCAGATGTGAGATGCAACGAGGAATGTAGGCACGGATCTTCATTTGGGAAAATAGCGATGAGTCTCGTATTGAGACTCCTCCCCTTTGCTCCAAGGCATGTGTTTTATGTAAAATAAGAAAAAGATAAGGATTAGTATATGCAAAAAAAATTAAACAACCAACAAGCACTTGACACATAGTTTGTATTTGAGCAAGTATGCGCATAAAGACCAACATGTGACAATATAAGATGGAATAAGCAGCCAGCAGATAGTGAAAGAAATAGGGATGGGCAGGTACGCAGACAGTACAGACAAGCTTCTAATATCATATACAACACCCAGCAGTGAAGACAAGTAAACAGGCTTTGGTGATTCCCTATTTTTGAAGCCATCTCCTCAAGCAAACAAACAGGGCAGTACGCAGCAGCAAACAGAGGAGAGAAAAGATAATAGGCAAACAGGGTATAGGCAGTAGGCAGAGACAGTAGGCAGTAGGCAGAGACAGTAGGCAGAGAAAGTAGGCAGAGACAAGTAAACAGTAGGCAGTATGCAGCAACAAACAGAGACAAGTAAACATCGACTACTAGTACCACCAGGAAGAAAGGGAATTCAGGGACATCTTATATGATTCGAATGAAACAAGCATACTGGAGTAATCACAAATGAACAGATTCAGGTGCAATCCGGGGAAGAGAAGCATACTAAGTGTATACCTAATTAGGTAATCAGATTCTGCAGGTATATCATGACAACAAGGAAAACTTTGGGAGATGCAAGCAAATTCTTTGAAGGATCTCTTACCGAATACTGGCTGCCTATAGACTAGGAGGTCACTTATATACGAGGCAATATTCGACAAGTGTGCGGACAAGCCATCCTCTTTTAAGGCAGGTATAAGAATATGATATTGTGGCCAAGTCATGTATATTAATGTGTAACAAGTATGGCATATGAGAGGGGCAGGAACAATCATAACATAAGTTATCTAGATATGGTGACACTCAGACTTATACATGATATGGCTGGTCATGCTCACTAAAATGACCCTAAATCCGTAACTCATCATTTCACAGGAACGCTAATCCAATACATATCAAATCAAGTATAAGAGACTAACACACATGCGACATATGACTCAACAGAGGTATTCATAGCAGCATGGAAATTGGACTTAGTTCCTAAGTGCACCAAACAGAACAACACACACTAATGTGCATGGACTACAACATCAATCTGGATAAAACTCAGCAGACTAAGTAAATCAATTCAAACCAATATAATAAACCAAAACTTAAAGGCAAAGGGGATTGATTTTACCTTCTCCGGACAACGAACCGGCAACAGATCAAGTCGCTTCGGTCCACTCGACGTTTTGGTTTGCGATGCGAATGGAAGCGGCGAAGTTTGTTCTTGGTTTCTTGGCTAGAGAAGGCGGTTCTTAATCGCCGCTAAGGGGTGTTCGGCGTGAGGAAAGTGCTACCTCACCGAGCTCTGCCTTCCTCCTCGAGCTCATTGCCTATTGCTATTGGATCGCTGTTGCTGAATATTGTGCTTTCCTCAGATCCGCCTCCTCTGAGTCGATGCTATCGGTCTGCCTCTGTTGCCGCCCTCTTAAACCTTTTGCATGCGCCTTATATAGCCATATTTGGGGTTCCAAGTTAGGTAAGTAATAAAGGCTAATTCGCGCTTGAATCGACGAGATTCTCGTCGATATCACGCTTATTTTGGATTGATTTGCTATGATTTTCGCGATGATGCGTGTAAGGTAAGGAAATTGCTCAGGGATTTGAAGGATACTTGCTGGTTTTGAAGTGATTCGATTTGAAGGGATTTGGTTCGGTTATGGTAAGGAAATCGTTCGAGAAGGTAAGGGGAAACCGACTGGGGTGCGTGGATAAGGAAAGTAAGGGAGAGGTCGCCGGATTCTCAGGCGAGAATCACGGCGACGAAGGCGATTGGTTTTTTTTTTAGGTTTTTCTTCTGTTGTCTGCTGGGACGAAGGTAAAGAAAAGAAGAGTGGGCTGGGTCGAGGATGAAGGGAAATAAAAGGGCGGATGAAGTGCGGGTGTTGAAGTCATGGTCGCGGTTTTAAATTGGCGACGGGTCGCGGATGTTTAAAGGGCTGGGTAGTTAGTTTTAGGCTAGTTAGTTTAATTAGGTATTTTAATTAGGTAATGTTTAATTAATTAGTGCTAAATAAACTAATAAATTGTGATTAAATTATTTAGGCGCTTTAAAATTATTTAGGTGCTAAATTAGTCTAATTATTTAGGTGCTAAATTAGTCTAATTATTTAGGTGCTGAATTAGTCTAATTTCGAGTTATGAAACTATTACGATGATGAACGCGCGTGTTGTTTAATTAATGCTTAATGCTTTAGAATGCGACGCTATTTTTTAAAATTTTATTGTTATGCATTGTTGCGACGTTAAATTAAAATTGCATTGAGTTTATATTAAATTACTTAAATGTTGAATGCAAGTACGATATTTAAGAATCGTTTAAAGCTTTATAAATGCGGTGCTATTAAATGCATATATCAGATTAAAATTGATTTTAAATTACAAATGATTACTAATAAATGCGGCTATGCTACCTGACACGACGTTATCGCTAAATTATTTATTTTATGCATTTATTAATTATTTAAGAATTACGACAAAGCTTAAAGTTAATAAATGCGGGCGCGGGACTCTAAGTGCTTAAAATTCTACGTAAGACGCGATGTCGTTATTAAATTAATTATTTATGCCTGTATTTAATGTTTTTATTGTTGTATTTTATTATAGAAATCCTAAAATTATTTTTACAAAATTAGTGTAATTTTATAGTTAATGACTGGACGGGAGGGTCAAAATTGGGTGTCAACATATATCAAATTGAACCTGTCTCCTGAGGAGTCACAACTAGTCAATCATAACAAAATAGGCGAGCCGACAAGGTTGCCACTATGCACGGAAATGTCCAAAACGAACCACAACTGTCTACCGCACATGTCTACAGACCTCTAAGAGTATGATAATGAAATATGACGGGACAGGGCCCCGTCGTACCCCTGGATATGCATAAGGCTATATCAAAAGGATCTGTACCAAAATAACTAGACTCCGAAATAATGGAGAACGGGAATCCTAAGCTGTAGGATCACCAAACCGAATATCTGTACTTGCGGGCATGAAACGCAGCCCCCGAGGAAAGGAGGGTCAGTACAAAAAAATGTACCGAGTATGTAAAACATGAAGTACTATAAATAAGATCATAACTGGCCAAAAGATGACAAGAGACAAGTAAAATAATCAAAATACCAATGCAACTCTGCCTTATGAAATGAGAGTCATATATGTCCATATAATATACCATATCCGTGGATACATGTCCACATATACCGTACCCGACCCATTCTGTGACTCGGTGAATGAAGTCATATCCGTGGATGCCTGTCCACATATATATATATCCGTGGATATCTGTCCACTGCGCACATACCGTACCCGGCCCATCGTGGAACTCGGTGAAATAATCATATCTGTGGATGCATGTCCACATAATTATTGTACCCGACCCATTCTGGGATTCGGTAAAATCATCATATATATACATACCGTACCCGGCCCTCCAGAGAGGGACTCGGTGAAATGATATAATCTCATGAAGCACTAATATAATATCATGAGTAACCATATGCAAATTATATCATCATTTGACTCTCAATAGAATAAATAAAATGAACTATCACTGGACATTAAAGACACTATCATATCATGTATCACTAGAAATTTGAATTCAATGAAATTATGTACATCCGCCGTACACTCAATTTATATAAATCACGCCAAAAGAAGAAAGAATAGTTTCACATAGCTTATTGTCGAACTAACCAACTCAATATTTAGAATACGTCTCAATTATCACTTCAACCTATAACAATAGTAATATGTCCGTCAACTCTATGATTACTAGCATACTTTACATGTATCGAATGATGACTCTCTTGTTATATAAAATTGGGCAGCACTTCCCCTACTTATATACATATCCGCAACTCACAAACAAGGTCAACAACATCAATAAGAAGACACGTCTCAAGGTCATAACCAAATCAATCCCATATACTTCTATATACGCTATTGTTATACGTTCTTTCTTTTTATGTTCATGGAAGACAATAACCACAACAACCAAGGTCATTAACGCACTTATTTCTCATGTTAATCCATCCCCTTAATCAATATCAAAACAACCCCTAAAACAGCCCATATACCAACAACAACGAGAATACAAAGTAACACCTTTTTACATATTTATTCCTTTAGGACATACGTTAGCAATTACCACAATGTACATGCATATTCATAACTATATTTTCAGCATTATAACTCCACAAAACAGCCCCTAAATTCGACACAACAATGTCCAACAATTTCATAAAGGTCTCGGCCAACAACCATAATACCATAACTGTCTTCATAATTCCTTAAAATCCAATTCACCTTTCAATACTTTCATATAAACCATTTCAACTCTAAATATCAAGATTTCCTTCAATCTTAAACATGCAATTAGTGACGATAATAACAACAACAACAATTGAATCCAATGTAATAAAAATAGTCCCAAAATCGGTAATCACAACTCCAACCGGCTCAACAACATCAACAACAATCACATGCATTCTCTTATTTTCAATTCCTCTTTAACATGAGTTCATCTCTTAACTACAACATTATTTAACTTCCAAATACTCTATAAAAAGAAGAATTCTTACCTTAACTTAAGCCAAAACAATCCCTATAGCACTCGACACCACTGCTCCAACTTTTGCACCATTTGCTCAACTTTTAATGACATGCATGCCTCTTTTACAAGTTTAAAATCATCTTACTTACATGTCTTTCTTCCAAAAAGTTCATCTTCCAAAACTAGAGTTGTTGGGGCAGATTTCGGCCAGCATTGCCGAATGCACAGTGGGTGAGGGGTTTACCAAGGCTTAGAACTTAGAAGAAAAGCTTAGTCTTGGAAGGGGAGTCGATTTTTTGTCTTATCTTGGATATGGTGTTGGTCGAAAATATGTGATAAGGGAGGGAGAGAAGGGAGGTTGAAGGAGAACTTGAATTAAGAGTAGAGAAGTGAGAGAGACATAGGTAATAGTGAGCATGTGAGCAGCATTTTATGTGGGGCTGCCCACTGTTTCGACGAGAGGGGGGGGGGAGGGGGGAGGGGAGCACAAGTTTCCACAAAAGTCCATTAATTCCCACTTATTATCATCTCCACTAAAATTAATCCCACAATTAAATAATTAATCTCTCATCCGTAGTTTAAATCCTGAAATTTCGAAATGGCTTCATATTAGCAATGTCAAGAATTTTATTTTACACGACGTAGTCCTTAACCCCATTGGGAAAATTCAACCACTAGTATTGATTCTCATCTCCATATGTTATATCCAAAATTATTGTTACACCCCGTAGTTCCAACACAAGAATAAGAGAACGTACGTAAGACGATAAGGGTTAAATCATGAAACGATAGAAGATGCGCTTTTTCCTTAAAAAAAATATCGGAACCCGTGAAGGAAAAGTGTTTAATAAGGAGAATTGAGTTCTCAAATTTAGGATTTGGACTTTTTGGAATATAATAGAATTATGGTTTTTTTAAAATTGGTCACGTAGGGCCCATGAGAAAAATTTACGGTTTTGTGGGGCCCACAATATTTTTTGAGATTTTGGCCAATATGGATGTTTTTGGGAGATGAAAATATTTTGGACAAATAGGAGGGCGACACGTGTCACCCCCATGTGGCCCATGTTGGGTGAAAATGTGTGGGACAAGTGGCAAGCCAAGTGTCCTAAGATATTTGTTGGACAAGTGGCTTGTGGGACCCACACACACTTGTCCCCAATTTCAACCACACACTTGCTTTAATCCTAGCCCTTGGGTTGGTGTTATATATACACACTAGTAGCAAGACTTCTTCAACACTTAGAATAATTTTCAAGACAAAAAAAATACTCCCTCCCTCTTGTGAGCTCTCGGCCAAACACCCCCTTAGGCATAGAAAATGTCCAATTGTTTTTATTAATAAAACCCCATACTTTAACCAAGTGTCCCTAATAGTGTTCTAAGGATATCCCAACACAAAAATCCCGGAAATACTACGTTAATCCGTTAGTCGCAACGTGAAACCCCCAAGGTTTTGGATGAAGCTTGAAGAGAAGTTGTTTAGGAACTTCTAAGGGTTGCTTGGAGTGAATTGGAACGTAAGGATTATGAGCTAAAGTTGCTAAGGATCGACTTTTAGATCTTGGAATAATTTCGGCTTATTGAGGTAATAATCTTTGTCCTACTATGTAAATGGAGATTACATGTTATAGTAGTATATAAATGAGTATGTGATATGTGGAAGGAATATTGAAAAGATTTGGACCTTATTAAGATGTTAAAACCGAAATTGGCATGCTAGCCATTAAAGTTGTTAAAACATTACCTATTACTTGTTGACATGAAGAAATCTTATTGATAACAAGTTAATATAACTTATATAAGATTGGAATATAAGTTGGGATTATAAAGAAGTAATGAAATAATTTTGGCATGCTAGCCGAAAACTGGACATTTTTTATTGCAGTAGTTGGCCAAGAACACCAACTAAAGGACTGGACTAATGGATTGTATTAGTGGACTAATGGACTGTTTTTACATTGGACTATGGACTATTTTTATATTGGACTATGGATTGTTTTTACATTGGACTATGGACTAGTTTTAATGGACAGTTTTGGTAGATTAAGGGCTAAATTTTACACGTGCAGTTAGGCGTGTAATCCCCTTTGGTTAACTGTTGGTTGCGCCTTAAATGTGGCTTGTTGGTTGATGAATACGGACCTTGGAAAAGGTGGAAAAGTACGTAGAAACAAAGGAAGTGCTGCCCGATTTTTCGTAGAATTAGAGGGATATTAATTGGTATAAGTCTTACAATAGTAAGTAAGATTTTGATAGAAGTACTACGGCCATTTTAGGTTGAAGTACTATGTGTAGCATGGTCTACTTGGCTTAAGGAATAACCGATGAAGTTGAAGTACTTGGAGCGTTTTGCTATGTGTCGAAATGGTTAGTCATCGCGAGGTATGTGGACTTCCTCTTCTCTAAGACATGAGTATTTATTTGAGTATACTTGTCTTGTTGTTAGGAGTATACATGACTTGATGTTTGAGTATACTTGCCTTGTTGTTGGGAGTATACATGACTTGTTGTTTGAAGTACTTGCCTTGTAATTTAGGAAGTATTCATGTTATAGATTTTAGGCTAAAATCATGTCTAGAATATTCCTAAGTTCTTACCAAGTTTTATGATGGATGTTGGTAAGAGTCGTTAGGAAGTAGTGGAGTCTAGTTGACCTTGCTAAGTTACTACACTAATGAAAAAGGGACCGAACAAGCCATTGCAGCGTTAATGAAAATGTATTTGTAATCAATTATATTAAAATGAGTAGAATCTTCCATCTGCATAGAAACTAAGATAAGACAAAATTGTATTACATTTTCTAGATCATGGCTCAATGGACAAGATCGTTATAAACGTGTATAACCTATTCACGGTTCAATGAATATTTATTTTGAAAGTTATGAGATTTGATTTTCAATGTTATGAGGCTTGTTTTATTTAAATAATCATGAGACTTTATTTTCAAGTTATGGGACTTGATTTTAAAAAGGAGAAGTAACTTGATTTAAAGGAATATGTTACTTGATTTTAAAAAGGAGAAGTAACTTGATTTAAAGGCATAGGTTACTTGATTTTAAAAAGGAGAAGTAACTTGATTTAAAGGCATAGGTTACTTGATTTTAAAAAGGAGAAGTGACTTGTTTTAAAGGATTCTTTTATAAAGAATAGATGTACGTAGAACTTTTGGGTCCAACGCCCTAATATTTCATGAGACGATTCTTCTTAAAGAATAAAGGTACGTAGCTTCTTTGGATTTTAATCCTACGCGATATACGACACCTTGATTTTCTAAAAAGATGTTTTAGAAATAGTACATGATAACTAGTGCCTTGATTTTTCAAACCATGTTTTTAATAGATACTTGATATGATAAGTATCTTAATATTTCAAAGGATGGTTTCAAAATAATGCTTATAATGGATCTTAATCCTTAATGAACTATGTGATAACGCCTTAATGATGATTGAAAAGGAAAGATGTGATAGTACCTTAGTTTCGTAAGAATTTTTATAATGACTTTATGGGAAGTGGTTATAACGGTCTTTAGGAAAAGTCTAAAATGGTTGATAAAAATGAACTTGGTTTCATTGTAGTACATGAAGGAAGTGACTAGAGTACAGAGAGTGTAGGTCGCTTGAGTTGATGAATAAGTAATTTGATGTTGCAAGGCTAGTACCCTTGGGATTTTTTATAAAGGTACCGGATGTGCGGTGGACGTACGTAGTTCTTTGGCTTGTGTAAATGATAGTTATACTACTTTTGCCTTGATGGTACTTTGGCTTGTGTAAATGATAGTTATACTACTTTTGCCTTGATAGTACCTTGGTGTTATAAATGAAAGACTTGTTAGTGTCTTGTTTGTTTTAGAAAGGAAGGCATGATATTGTCTTGGTTATTTGAGAAAGGCAGACATGGTATTTTATTGTTTGTTTCAAAAAGGAGGCATGGTATTGTCTTGGTTATTTCAGAAAGGAAGGCATGATATTGTCTTGTTTGTTTTAAAAAGGAGACATGGTATTGTCTTGATTTATTTCAGAAAGGAAGGCATGGTATTGTCTTGTTTGTTTTTAAAAAAAGGCATGGTATTGCATTGGTTATTCAAAAAGATGGTGCCTTCATTTTGTCTAATAAGAGTCAAAGCTTATCTTAACTTGCCTATGTTGTTTACGATTAGCCGGTTGCACTTGTATTTTATGATTTATTGTGGGGTCAACCCCCTGGCCATGTTGCGTTGTTCATATTCCGCGGGTTTGCTCCCCCTGATGCGAGAAGTACCTCATGCGGGTCCAAGGGGCTCATGCAGGACGGGGTCCTATGCGAGGAATACCCTCATGCGAGTCCAAGGGGCTCATGCGGGACAGGGTCCTATGTATTACCGCGGGTTTGCTTCCCCCGATGCGAGGAGTACCTCATGCGGGTCCACGCGACCTATGCGGACTGGGAGTCCAGGAATAGGATTTTCACTATGATACTATGGGCGAATGGCCCTGGTTTGATCATCGGCTCCTATTTGTTTGAACCGACGAAATCGACTTTTATTGCTCTCATTGTTTGTAAAGTTTAGTGTACTGTTGATGTGGTTATCATACTTGTCTCCTGCTTTATATTTGGACTGTGTGATATTATATCCTAGAAGGGTATAGTCGACTCTTGGAGTTATTATAGTACAGTGATACGAGGTGCAGTTGTCTTTTAGGTTATATGACACGGTAGGATCTGATATTTGATTTTCATACTTGCCCCTGTAATTCTTGTACACAACCATGATTTTAATATCAGACTTTATTTCGCCCATACTTAGTACTTGTTATCGACTCCTTCGGAGGTCGCTCATGTCCGCAGGTCTAGGTACTCAGTTGTGGATCCGCGAGCTTAGGATCCTTGTTCAGCATTTTGGATAGCTCCAATGTTTCGGAGCTTATCATTATGGCTAGGTATATTCAGGGGTACGACGGGGCCTTGTCCCGTCACAGTTGTTGTCAAAATTCTTAGAGGTCTGTATTCATATGTGGGCTGGACTGGTGAGAGTTATATTTACATTGTTGTACAGTGTAGACCAGTTGGGTATGGTATAAATATACGGCAGCCTTATCGGCTTTGCCTTTACTTTAAGAAAAAAAAATGAGTGTTATTATCTTCCGCGTGTTACTCATGTTGTGTGTATAGAAGGGTGCCCAGGTAGGGTATCGCGCCCGAGTTCGGGCGTGACAGTGGTATCGTGAGCGATTAGTCATCGGAATGTCTATAGACCGTGTCTAGTAGAGTCTTGGGTATGGGTATGTGTGCACCATACTTATACACAGGAGGCTACAGGATATTTAGGATTGGTTTCTATTCTTCTTACTCTAAGGTCGTGCGATAGAGCTGTGTTGTTAGGATGGTCTTTCCCTAACAGTTATTGTGATTGCAGCTTTGAGAAAGGCAACAGTGGCCCAAAATAGATTGTATGGATTGCGTATCCAGGTTGGTAAAATTATCGTATAGTGGGTATATTAATGATGTATATCTATACAAGTGTATTTATTTGGAGCCGTATGCATGTTGCCTAGAATGATTATAGATTACCAAGAATTGGTAAAAGCCTTAATTACTTGGAAGGTGTGAAACCGTTTATTGAACACGCACCTAGGATTTATATATGTACTGA
Source organism: Przewalskia tangutica (assembly GCA_029844215.1). NCBI lineage: Eukaryota > Viridiplantae > Streptophyta > Magnoliopsida > Solanales > Solanaceae > Przewalskia > Przewalskia tangutica. The sequence continues at coordinate 45,876,684 of CM056727.1, read as the reverse complement.
TTTGGAACATCAGGAGACAATGAACTGAATAAGATGGTGATAGACTCCTGGTAGATCAGGTTCAATTGAATTAATGACATACCCGGTTGATAGGATAAGCTATGATTATAGGCTTAAGTGTCATATACGAATGATATTCGTATGGAGTTAATAGAGTTGTTATGAGTAAGACAATAAGACTTTGAGATATTAAGAAGCTACATTTCCCGTATTGTGGGGATTGATAATGTAGGCTCGGGACAAAGAAAAATTGTGAACCTTAGAATAATGATAACCGTTGAGACCTTAGATACAAGGCCGTCTTGAGTAAAAGATTTTACGGTTGATCTTGGTCGAAGTACATAGTATACGTGGAGTATATTAGTGTGATAATTTTATGGGTTGTGTGAAATGAAAATGGGTAGTTAAGCTAAGAAGACCACTAGGCTTTCATGACTTGAATAGTGAGATTTGCTCCGGACTAGGAATGGGAATTTAGTGCGATAATGGGTCGGGTTGAGGACCAATCGCGGGTCAACCTGCAACCCGGAATGGAGTGGGGTCAGTTTGAGGTGGTCCCGCTAGGTGATAGGGTCACGAGGGTGCAAGGCCCAAGTCTGGTTAATCGTTGTTCTGGTTCGTGGATGCGTTCCCACCGTAATCGCCTGAAGGCCGAGGATGGCCTTAAAGGAAATTGAAGCTAGTATAATGACCAAGTTTGAAGGTAGTAACTCCAAGGTTTTGAAAACTGAAGCGATGACTGAAATGTGGTACGTGTACTAGAAAGAGTTCGGATGTACGAGGAGAGTACGACGAGTAAGAAAAGAAACGAACATGTGTTAAAAGAATGGAAGTGATTATTTATGTGAAGTAAAGGTACGAAGAGAGTATCCTTTTTAGACCATGAGTTGGAGTTAATAAGTGATGTTATACACTTTAGATGTGATTCCTTGTTGTCTTGGATTTATGTATATGCGCGTGTGTTATATTATGGCCATATGTGGCATAATTGGTTTTGTGAGTATATTAGTGAAGACTATACCGGTGTTGGAGACTTAGAAGGAACATTCGGGACGAATGTTTCTAGGGGGGGGGGGGGGGAGAATGTTACACCCCGTAGTTCCAACACAAGAATAAGAGAACGTACGTAAGACGATAAGAGTTAAATCGTGAAACGATAGAAGATGCGCTTTTTCCTTAAAAGAAATCTCGGAACCCGTGAAGGAAAAGTGTTTAATAAGGAGAATTGAGTTCTCAAATTTAGGATTTGGACTTTTTGGAATATAATAGAATTATGGTTTTTTTTTAAATTGGTCACGTGGGGGCCACGGGAAAAATTTATGGTTTTGTGGGGCCCATAATATTTTTCGAGATTTTGGCCAATATGGATGTTTTTGGGAGATGAAAATATTTTGGACGAATAAGAGGGCGACACGTGTCACCCACATGTGGCCCATGTTGGGCGAAAATGTTTGGGACAAGTGGAAAGCCAAGTGTCCCAAGATATTTGTTGTACAAGTGGCTTGTGGGACCCACACACACTTGTCCCCAATCTTAACCACACACTTGCTTTAATCCTAGCCCTTGGTGGTGTTATATATACACACTAGTAGCAAGACTTCTTCAACACTTAGAATAATTTCCAAGACAAACAAATACTCCCTCCCTCTTGTGAACTCTCGGCCAAACACCCCCTTAGGCATAGAAAATGTGCAATTGTTATTAATAAAACTCCATACTTTAACCAAGTGTCCCTAGTAGTGTTCTAAGGATATTCCAACACAAAAATCCCGAAAATACTACGTTAATCCGTTAGTCGCGACGTGAAACCCTAAGGTGATCTTCATATTTTGGATGAAGCTTGAAGAGAAGTTGTTTAGAAACTTCTAAGGGTTGCTTGGAGTGGATTGGAATGTAAGGATTAGGAGTTAAAGTTGCTTAGGATCGACTTATAGATCTTGGAATAATTTGGGCTTATTGAGGTAATAATCTTTGTCCTACTAATGTAAATGGAGATTACATGTTATAGTAGTATATAAATGAGTATGTGATATGTAGAAGGAAAATTGAAAAGATTTGGACCTTATTAAGATGTTAAAATCGAAATTGGCATGCTAGCCATTAAAGTTGTTAAAACATTACCTATTACTTGTTGACATGAAGGAATCTTATTGATAACAAGTTAATATAACTTATATAAGATTGGAATATAAATTGGGATTATAAAGAAGTAATGAAACAATTTTGACATGCTAGCCGAAAACTGGACAGTTTTGATTGCAGTAGTTGACCAAGAACACCAACTAAAGGACTGGACTAATGGATTGTATTAGTGGACTAATGGACTGTTTTTACATTGGACTATGGACTATTTTTACATTGGACTATGGACTGTTTTTACATTGGACTATGGACTGTTTTTACATTGGACTATGTACTAGTTTTAATGGACAGTTTTGGTAGATTAAGGGCTGAATTGTTACACCCCGTATTTACAGGACATGTTTTAAGAACGTACGTAAGAACTCACATTGTTAAGATTTGAGACTTGTAAAAATTTATCGGAAATTTGAAATTTGTCGGAAAACGAATTATCATGACGAATCCGAGGCGACACGTGTCACCCCTTAATGGACATGGACGAAATTTCATGGGTGGAATGGTCATTTGACCATAATTTATGATGAAGTCTTGCAAGGCTTAGAGCTTGACAACATTGACCAAGTCAATGACCCCACTTAGCTTGATATTTAATTAAAATGCATCCAAGCCACCCATTTGTTTTAATCTTGACCCTTCCTTGTGTTATTTAAGTATACTAGTAGCAAGACTTTGTCATTCTACACTTAGAGAAAAAAAATTGAAAAAAAACTTGTTCTTGCTCTTAAGGGAGCTCACGGCTTTGAGGATTTTCAAGAAGGAAAATTGCCAATTTTTGTCCAATAAGCTCCACACTTTAAACCAAGGTTCATGAGGGTGTTGTAAGTGTATCTCAATAGAAAAATCTCGGAAAAAGATAGTTTTCGGGTTAGTCGCAAAGTGAAAACCTAGTTGCTTTCTAGGTTTTGGATTGGAAGCTTGAAGGAAATTGTTGGTGTTGTTCTAGGGGTCTCAACAAGCGGATTGAAGTGTCTTGGAGAGGTTCTAAACTACTAAGGAGCGATTTCGGATTTGGAAGTTAGATTGAGATTCGTGGAGGTATAATCTTGTTCTCTTTAAGTGTTACAAGATTATGTATTTTGTTATAGCCTTACATTTTACTAGCATGAAGTATATGTGTTGAAGTTTTATAAGTATTATGGATTGTTGTAGCCTAAAATCCGAAATGACATATAAGCCATGTTAAGTTGGATTACAATTTAATCATTGTTAGAACCGTCGCATGTCATTGACTTAAGGATTATGGTTATTATAATCAAATGCGACTTGATATCATGTTATGCTACAAATTTGGGTTGAAATATAAATTGTGAGCCAATTGGGGCTGTTTAGTTAGTCATTGTATTGGACTACCTGCTATATAAATTGTGAGCCAATTGGGGCTGTTTGGTTATTGTATTCGACCTTGAAAAAGGTGGCAAAGTAAGTAGAAACAAAGGAGGTGCTGTCCGATTCCCCGTAGGATTTAGTGACTTAGCACCTAGGATATTCTACGTTGAAGTAAGAGGTTAATGGACATATTGTGACCATTATAGGTTGAAGTACTTTGGAGCATTTTGCTACTTGTCGACAATCGTCGCGAGGTATGTGAACCTCTTCCTTCCTTTGGCATGATTCTATGTATGGAATATACTTGTGGTATCATTTCATGTTTCCTTCTACTCTTAGAAGTTAAGAGATAGTTGTGTGATCTACTCTATGTAGAACTTTTCCTATCTTTGAGCATGACTAGTTGCGCGTATGTAGTACGGTAGACGTATAACACCTTGATATCCTTTACTAATTTTATGAATAGACAAGTCGGGTGAGTTAGGAGATTAACTCACTTCTTTGAAAGAATAAAGGATGTCTTGAGTTTTTTTAAGTTAAGGGACTTGAAGAGTTTTAAAGTATGTGATACTTGTTCCGTTTTAAACGTATAAGTCCCTTGGATAGGAAATTGTTTTTGGCTAAGGTATAAAGTGAATATAACGGCTTTATGGGAAGTTAGTTATATTTGCTTTATGGAAAGATAAATGACTTGATTTTAGTGAAAAGGCAACTTGTTTTTAAGGCATTAATTGCCTAAGGTGTTATATAAAATGAGTCGCTTGTTTTCTAAAGGTTAAGAGACTAGTAGTATTTTTGAAAGGTATGAGAATTGATTTGAAAGTATTTAATACTTGGTTTCAAAAAGTAGAAGTCTCTTGGTTATAAAAGGAACGTGTTGGTCTAAACCATAAAGGGTTATAACGGCTTTATGGGAAGTTGGTTATAACGGCTTTATGGAAGGTTAAGAGAATAGTTTTCTCTAATAAAGTAATCAAAGAAATAACTTGTATTAAGGAACGGCAAATTGGTTCAAAGGTACCAATTGCTTAAGGTTTTTAATAAAAGAAGTCACTTGATTTAGAAGCCGGTATTTGTATTTCTAAAAAGGTATTGTGACTTGTCTTGAAAGGTGAATAGGACTTGATACTACGGTTGTTAGTATCTTGGGGCTTTACATAGAAAGGAGTCTTTTATAAAAGAATGTACGTACGTAGTACTTTGGCTTGTTAAATGAGAATTTATTCTATTTGTGCCCGGATAAGTACTTTGGCTTGTTAAATGAGAATTTATTCTATTAGTGTCCTGATTAGTACTTTGGCTTGATAAATTGATAATTTGTCTAAGTGTGCCTTGATAAGTACTTTGGCTTGGTTAATTGAGAACTTGCCTATATGTGCTGGTAATAGCCTTTGAGTGCAAGTATTATGTTTTATTAAGTTGTCGCGACTCTCGGTTGAAGTGGTCACCGTCTTGTGTAAGTTCTTCGACGTCTTGTGATGATGTGGGATTCCGCTGTATGCTTCCGCTATTTGGAGTACTTGGGTTAAATTCCTGATTTTTATAAAAGACATGTTAGTGCTTATGTCTTGTTTGATGGTCGATCGAAATAGGGTAAGAGTATAAATGAGGGCAAGCCCAAGACGCGTTGTACCACCTTCTCCAGGGTAAGAGTATAAGTGAGGGGTAAACCCCCAAGACGCTGTACCACCTGCTTTATGTGTTGATTGTCGGCCGGTTGAGATAGGGTAAGAGTATAAATGAGGGGCAAACCCCAAGACGTTGTACCACCTTCTCCAGGGTAAGAGTATAAATGAGGGGCAAGCCCCAAGACGTTATACCCCCGCTTACCACCTCTCCAGGGTAAGAGTATAAATGAGGGGCAAGCCCCAAGACGTTATACCCCCTGCTTTACCACCTTCTCCAGGGTAAGAGTATAAATGAGGGGCAAGCCCCAAGACGTTATACCACCTGTTTTGATTGATATTATGGGCGTGAGACCCATGGTTATGTTCTACACTTATAGCTGTCGACAGTGATGTGGGATTCCACGGGCAGGAGATATATGTAGGTATGGTGTATGTACGCCGACAGTGAGGTGGGATGCCACGCACGTCACATGGTTATGTTTACACTTTTAGTCGACGATGATGACGGGGATTCCACGCATGCTTTGATATTAGTGTGACTTGATCGCGTCCCAGATTGGGCCGGGTAGTATATGTGTCCCTCCGTAATGGGCCGGACTATGTTATGAAAGATAAGTAAGTTATATGGTAATGAACTTAATGATTCTTTTTCTAATAATGTACGTAAGAATGTGACTATAACTTTTATTGGGAATGGAAAAGATAATAAGGTACGATTAAGTTCATAAGTGATAATGACACGGCAGGATCTGGTATGTATTTTTATACTTGTCCTTGTCATTCTTTTGTACAGTTGTGACCTGCTTATCAGACGTTATTTCGCTCCATATTCGTACCTATTGTAGACCGACTTCTTCGGGCCGCGTCATGCCCGCAGGTTTAGGTACACAGTTGTGGATCCGCGAGCTTAGGATCCCGGTTCAGCAAGTTGAGATGGCTCCAGTGTTCCGGAGTTGTCACGTTTATGTTTATTCAGGGGTACGGCGGGGCCTTGTCCCGCCACAGTAGTTAGGTCAAAACTCTTAGAGGTCTGTAGTCACATATTGTGGGTCAGTTTGTAAAGGAAAGGAGGCAACTGCTTCGTTTATGTATGTACGTTCGGGAAGGTAGCCCTATCGGCTAACCTGTTGTTTTATTACTGTTGTTTTTATTTTATAAGTTTCATGTATGTTCCGCTGGTTTTTCTCTGATGTTTACCTGTAAGGGTGCCCAGGTAGGGCACCAGTCGCGGTCCCGGGGTCGGGTCGTGACATGAATTTTACACGTGCAGTTAGGCGTGTAATCCCCTTTGGTTAACTGTTGGTTGCGCCTTAAATATGGCTTGTTGGTTGATGAATACAGACCTTGGAAAAGGTGGAAAAGTACGTAGAAACAAAGGAAGTGCTGCCCGATTTTCCGTAGAATTAGAGGGCTATTAATTGGTATAAGTATTACAATAGTAAGTAAGATTTTGATAGAAGTACTATGGCCATTTTAGGTTGAAGTAATATGTGTAGCATGGTCTACTTGGCTTAAGGAATAGCCGATGAAGTTGAAGTACTTGGAGCGTTTTGCTACGTGTCGAAATGGTTAGTCGTCGCGAGGTAGGTGGACTTCCTCTTCTCTAAGACATGAGTATTTATTTGAGTATACTTGTCTTGTTGTTAGGAGTATACATGACTTGATGTTTGAGTATACTTGCCTTGTTGTTGGGAGTATACATGACTTGTTGTTTGAAGTACTTGCCTTGTAATTTAGAAAGTATTCATGTTATAGATTTTAAGCTAAAATCATGTCTAGAATATTCCTAAGTTCTTACCAAGTCTTATGAGGGATGTTGGTAAGAGTCGTTAGGAAGTAGTGTTGTCTAGTTGACCTTGCTAAGTTACTACACTAATGAAAAAGGGACCGAACAAGCCATTGCAGCGTTAATGAAAATGTATCTGTAATCAATTATATTAAAATGAGTAGAATCTTCTATCTGCATAGAAACTAAGATAAGACAAAATTGTATTACATTTTCTAGATCATGGCTCAATGGACAAGATCGTTATAAACGTGTATAACCTATTCACGGTTCAATGAATATTTATTTTGAAAGTTATGAGATTTGATTTTCAATGTTATGAGGCTTGTTTTATTTAAATAATCATGAGACTTTATTTTCAAGTTATGAGACTTGATTTTAAAAAGGAGAAGTAACTTGATTTAAAGGAATAGGTTACTTGATTTTAAAAAGGAGAAGTAACTTGATTTAAAGGCATAGGTTACTTGATTTTAAAAAGGAGAAGTGACTTGTTTTAAAGGATTCTTTTATAAAGAATAGATGTACGTAGAACTTTTGGGTCCAACGCCCTAATATTTCATGAGACGATTCTTCTTAAAGAATAAAGGTAAGTAGCTTCTTTGGATTTTAATCCTACGCGATATACGGCACCTTGATTTTCTAAAAAGATGTTTTAGAAATAGTACATGATAACTAGTGCCTTGATTTTTCAAACCATGTTTTTAATATATACTTGATATGATAAGTATCTTAATATTTCAAAGGTTGGTTTCAAAATAATGCTTATAATGGATCTTAATCCTTAATGAACTATGTGATAACGCCTTAATGATGATTGAAAAGGAAAGATGTGATAGTACCTTAGTTTCGTAAGAATTGTTATAATGACTTTATGGGAAGTGGTTATAACGGTCTTTAGGAAAAGTCTAAAATGGTTGATAAAAATGAACATGGTTTCATTGTAGTACATGAAGGAAGTGACTAGAGTACATAAAGTGTAGGTCGCTTGAGTTGATGAATAAGTAACTTGATGTTGCAAGGCTAGTACCCTTGGGATTTTTTATAAAGGTACCAGATGTGCGGTGGACGTACGTAGTTCTTTGGCTTGTGTAAATGATAGTTATACTACTTTTGCCTTGATGGTACTTTGGCTTGTGTAAATGATAGTTATACTACTTTTGCCTTGATAGTACCTTGGTGTTATAAATGAAAGACTTGTTAGTGTCTTGTTTGTTTTAGAAAGGAAGACATGGTATTGTCTTGGTTATTTTAGAAAGGCAGACATGGTATTTTCTTGTTTATTTTAAAAAGGAGGCATGATATTGTCTTGATTATTTCAGAAAGGAAGGCATGATATTGTCTTGTTTGTTTTAAAAAGGAGGCATGGTATTGTCTTGATTTATTTCAGAAAGGAAGTCATGGTATTGTCTTGTTTGTTTTAAAAAGAAGGCATGGTATTGCATTGGTTGTTCAAAAAGATGGTGCCTTCATTTTGTCTAATAAGAGTCAAAGCTTATCTTAACTTTCCTATGTTGTTTACGATTAGCCGGTTGCGCTTGTATTTTATGATTTATTGTGGGTTCAACCCCCTGGCCATGTTACGTTGTTCATATTCCACGGGTTTTCTCCCCCTGATGCGAGGAGTACCTCATGCGGGTCCAAGGGGCTCATGCGGACGGGGTCCTATGTGAGGAATACCCTCATGCGAGTCCAAGGGGCTCATGCGGGACAGGGTCCTATGTATTACCGCGGGTTTGCTTCCCCCGATGCGAGGAGTACTTCATGCGGGTCTACGCGACCTATGCGGACTGGGAGTCCAGGAATAGGATTTTCACTATGATACTATGGGCGAATGGCCCTGGTTTGATCATCGGCTCCTATTTGTTTGAAATGGCGAAATCGACTTTTATTCGTCTCATTCTTTGTAAAGTTCAGTGTACTGTTGATGTGGTTATCATACTTGTCTCCTGCTTTATATTTGTACTGTGTGATATTATATCCTTGAAGGGTATAGTCGACTCTTGGAGTTATTATAGTACAGTGATACGAGGTGCAGTTGTCTTTTAGGTTATGTGACACGGTAGGATCTGATATTTGATTTTCATACTTGCCCCTGTAATTCTTGTACACAACCATGATTTTAATACTGTACTTTATTTCAGTTCCATACTTAGTACTTGTTGTACTGACCTCCTTCGGGGGGCTGCGTTCATGTCCGCAGGTCTAGGTACTCAGTTGTGGATCCGCGAGCTTAGGATCCTTGTTCAGCATTTTGGATAGCTCCAATGTTTCGGAGCTTATCATTATGGCTAGGTATATTCAGGGGTACGACGGGGCCTTGTCCCGTCACAGTTGTTGTCAAAATTCTTAGAGGTCTGTATTCATATGTGGGCTGGACTGGTGAGAGTTATATTTACATTGTTGTACAGTGTAGACCCAGTTGGGTATGGTATAAATATACGGCAGCCTTATCGGCTTTGCCTTTGCTTTAAGAAAAAAAGAGTGTTATTATCTTCCGCGTGTTACTCATGTTGTGTGTATAGAAGGGTGCCCAGGTAGGGTACCAGTCGCGGGCCCGGGGTTTGGGGCGTGACAATTATTCCGTGTTAGCGTATGTAAATATACTTTATTTCCAACACCCGAGTCTTAATTTCTTAATCACGTTCTCAATTTATTGTCCTAAATTTACGAGGTGTAACATCCTTCCCCCCTTAGAAACATTCGTCCTCGAATGTTTATAATAGGTCTATGCTACAACAATTTCGACCAAATCTCTTCTATAACTATACTTACCAAGCTATATTCAGCAAGCTCAAAGATGTCTCACAGGGCCACAATATTTCACATATATTTTTTACCAATCAACAAAGTCAAGTAAGGAATTTCACTAACTTGAACTAATTCTAGGCAACTAATGTAACCTCATACTAACAGTACCTAAGCTTTGTAATATTGCAGTACTGGGTAGTCTTCTACAATGCTATTGTCACACTAATTCATCTGAACAGGAAATAGATTCTCATGGATTAATTCAAATTATTATCTAGAACTGAAAGTACACATCAATCTATGTTTACTTAATAGACTCAAGTTCAGGCCATTTACATGAACAATTCTACATATAAAATACACACATAGTGACACCTTTTAAATTCTAATATTCAGTAATCTTGTGTGAAGCTGTCATTATTTAGTCAACTGCTTAAACAGGAAGTTAATAGGTTAAAGAATTCTTGCCTAGGTCTGTAGTACATCTTATACATTCTTCAGTTTCAAAGAGTAGACAAAGAAAATGAAGGGTTCTGACATCTAGTTTAGAGTCATATAGGCGTTCATAGTTATTAGAGCAATAACCAAATTAGTACAACTAATCATGCTTCAACCGTTTTATTGTCTTGTGACTGGTTTAAAGTTCAAGCAAAATATTAACTTGACTACAAGCAGATATGAGAAACACAAGAACTGATTTTGGACAACTTTGAATGCTAATATGGTGTTATACCGACCCAACATACATAACTAATCCAAAAACTAGGCAAACATCATAAGACTAAGTGGTCAATGACTCAGTTATCACTAATAGGCTGAACAGACTCACGAAATCACTCATAGTAGGAACATATACATCACCATACATTTAAACTTGTCTAACTCAAACATTTTTTTTCATAGTGATCTATGCATTTAACATATCTGTATCTAATATGAAATCTCTTACTTCACTTTCTTGCAGAGGACTCCCATTTATTGTATCATCTAAGCTGGTAATAGTATTATAATCTCCTATTAGTAGTCAGGGTTATTTATCATCCTATGCATATTTTTAAGTTCTCTCCATAGTGTTTTCCTTGCTTCAATAGTGTGAGCACCATAACTAGAAGTAAACTGAAACTTAATGTTGAAATACAGAATATGCACCTTTCTATGTATGTACTGGTATTTCTCCTCAAGTTCATCATAATCAAACACCATTAGGTTCCAAGGAAACCAAATTCTACACTTGCCAATAAAATTATAATTTGCACACCAACTCCATCTTCCAACAATCTTCCGCGTTCCGGTGCTTAGTGTTTCCTTAATACTAGATAAATTTCTAGACATATGACATTCCATATTTTGAAGAGGAAAAAGAAGAATGTTGATCCTAACTGTATATGCATTTAGTCAAATTTAACAACTTGTTCCCTAACTTTTATCACATGCTGTTATATCCAACAAGAGGGCATCATAAAATATTTAGATCATTTCAAACAAGTTCATGCAATCAACAAAAACTATACTTTGATGGATTCATGGTTCAACATCATATAGCACACAACATTAAGCAATATAAACATGTCTTAATTGATTTCAAATTGCAATCTCTTATATCTGAGTGAGTCTAGTCATGTTGAGATAGAAACAAAACTTTATACAAGGCACTACACTAGTAGTAGTTTCACAAAACTAAACATAAAGACCATTTTTCAAGACACTTGTACAAATATTTAGCCTTTAGGACATCACAGGTCATCGCAGAACTGGATAGTAAAGGAAAAATCACAAGGGCATGATTCTGAACCTATCATAAAACAGTTGACATGAATCACCTAGACACAACCTAGGAGACTCTGTTTAAACGCATTCAAACATTCAAAATGACCCATACACTTATCATCAATCAGGTGGGATATGATGTTTCTAGACATGGCTATTCTCAAGCCAAACTTACTAAACTAAAACAGATTCATACAATCACCTTTGGGATAATAACACTCAAATCAAATCTTTTCATTTTACCCATCATTAAGTTACTAAACATGTGATAAGGCCTAAGAGTTTATACTAAACAGAGGTTTGATCAAGTAATTATCACAGAATTTTGCACATACATAATCAATAAACATGTCCTAGACAATCCACATACTAAATGATATCCCAATTTTATATATTAATATTTCTTGTTCTATTTAACAAGTAGGGAAGTACTTAAATGATTGTTTAACTTAAAATTAGCCAAAAGTTTATTTAAAGAAAGCTTTCTCAAGGTGCAGGGTCATGTTATCAAACAAGTGTAACAAAAAGAGGTGAAAGTCTTCTAGGTCCAAGCAGATTGTATCCTAAGGGGTTCTCGGTGAGGAACTCCTCAGACAATTAGGCATACCCGTAACTCCAACCTAGCTGGATATATTATTCCCTTGGAATAGGCATAGCAGGATTGGTATGACACTTAAATAAACTTGAACCGATCATTTTATACCAAGCAGACCTAATACCAGATAAATCAGGTACAAAATCCTGATATAGGTAGACGAATCTTATAGATTTTTTTAAAAAGAAACTTTGCAGCTTTAACAGGGGATTCATATAAAGAATCAACATTTAGCACCTATCATGACATAGTATGTTTCATAAGCAAATAGAATAATCATAGAGGATAAGTGTTAGCCCGATTTCCAATTGCTCACGCAAGTGTACGTATCGTTACAAGTAATATAGTCTAGTAAGACCGAATATCATCCTCAGAGACTGGTTTCTAATTACCGAACATCTATTATATGTTATATATTTGACAAACGATAATTGATTTGGGTTTTTATCTAACTACTAGAATAATTGCAAGAAGTAAACTAAATTGTTGAGGTTTAATCAGTTATGAAGGAATTAGGGCTTCTAATTGTTACACCCGGTAATACCAGGGCTACTAATTAAGAACGTGATTAAGGATTTAAGATTTGAATTTTGGAAGGAAAGAATTATTAAATTTTCTTAAGGAAAATTTCGGAAAAATGTGAAGACGACAATTTGTTAACTTGGAGTTCAATTCTCCTAATTGGAGGTACGAAATTAGTTTTGGGTTTTGAAGTCTCGGATTTGGTCATGTGGGGCCCACCGGAAATTTTACAATTTTGTGGGGCCCACAAGATTTTTAGATATTTTGGTCAAGTATAGAAATTATTTTGGTGAAGAATTATTTTGGACCAATAGGAGGGTGACACGTGTCACCCCTCAACTTGTCTTGCAAATATGACTACACATTAGATATTTTGAGACTAAAGGGGGGAGGGTGGGGGGACAAGTGGACTAGTGGGTCTCAGTCCACTTGGCTATACATATCCAAGTCTTGCAAGACTTGGATCACTTTACACTTAGACAAAAATGAGCTCTCATATTCTCCCTTTAGCTCATGATTTTTGAGAGCCTCCATAGCCATAAAGTGAAGATTGAGAATCACTAATACTCTTAGATTAAGCTCATAAACCAAGTGCTAAGTCAAGATTAATACTCCACCTTGAAAACTTGTCTTGGCCGAAAGTTGGTGAGAAAAACCTAGCTTGTTCGTCGACTTTTTGGAGGTAAAACGTGAAGGGAAGTTGGTTATAAGCTTGTAGAGGATACATGGAAGTGATTGGAACTTGAAGAAGTGGAGCGAAACGAAAACTGTGGACAAATAACATGTGGATTGTTTTGACGTTTTTGGGAAAGATTTGAGGTAATATTTCTTCCTCTTCTTGAATTAATTGGATATTACATATTGTTATAGTATATAGATGAACTTGTGTTAAGGAAGAAATGGAAAATAATAAGTGTATGTGATAGATGTTGGTGTTGGCCAAGAATGGACTATTTTCGGATCCTTGGATTTTCATTGGTTGTGTTGTTGTTATCTTCACCTATTGCATGTTATAATGAAGTAATATTGTTGTTAATAAGTTGATATAACTTATATAGATGTTTTGGAACTTGAATTGGAATAAAAAGGATTAAGGAAAGAGTTACCGGATTGTAGTTGTTGGCCGTGGAATCTATAAAATTGTTGGACGTTATTATGCAGTTTTTATGGGCTGTTTTGTGGTGTTAGGCTGCGGGAAAATCAGCCACCTATATGCATGATTAATGTGGTAATTGTTAATAGAAGTCCTAAGAGATTAAGGGTGTAGAAAGGTATTAAAAGGCTTCACTTTGTACCTTTTTTGTTGTTGGATATTGGACTGATTTTTATGGACTGTTTTGGTATATTAAGGGGCTGAATTTTACACGTCAAGTAGGCGTGTAATCCCCTTTGGTTAACTGTTGGTTGTGCCTTAAATGAGGCTTGATTGTTGTTGAATTTGGGCCTTGGAAAAGGTGGAAAAGTATGTATAAATGGGGGAAGTGCTGCCCAAATTTCCGTAGAATAAGAGGACCATTACTTGGTATAAGACTTATACTAGTATGTATGAAGTTGATAGAAGTATTATTGTTGTTATAGGTTGAGGTACTACTTGTGGCATTTTCTACTTGGCATATGGAATAGCCGATAAGGTTGAAGTACCTATTCGGGGCGTATTCTACTTGTCGTGTTGGTTAGTCGTCAATGAGGTATGTGAACCACTTCCTTCTCTCATTTGGCATGTTCTTTGTGTGAACCATAACTGTGGTATTGTTTCAAACGTTATTCTACTCTTAGAAGTTAAGGAGTATTCATGCTATTGATTCTATGTTAAAGGCATGTCTAAATTATTCCGAAGTCCGTACCAAGTCTTATGGGAAATGTTGGTAAGAGTTTTTAGGAAGTATGGAGTCGAATTGATCTTGCTAGTTATAACACTAATGAGAAAAGGTATTGAACAAGCCATTGCAGTGTTAAATGAAAAAGGAATCGACAATCAATTATATTGAAATGAGTAGAATGCCATCCATCTGCATAGAAGCTAAGATATAACCAGTTCGTTTTACATTTTCTAGGTTCACAGTTGATTAGATAAATTCTCATGATATATATTAATCACGACTCATAAATGGATTAATTTGCCAATTCGTATCAGTTATCACTATGCAAATGTTTCCATAATGTTAGCCAGGGGAGCGAGCTGAATCTAGATTTCATGTGGTACATGAGGTGGTAGTAACTTGATGTTAAAAGTATACTTGTCTTGATTTTAAAAGTAGAATTCACTTGGATTTAAAAGAGTAGGTGCCTTGATGCTACAAGTGTTAGTGTCTTGGGATTTTATAAAGGAAATGAGGCATGGTGAATGTACATAGTACTTTGGGTTTAATTTCCCTAATTTCACATGACATGATAATACCTTAAGTCTTCTAAAATGATAGTTCATTCATTTTATTATATGGAGAGTTAGAAGATGTTTTTAAATTTCATTTGATTGCATTGATACACCGAGTCCCACAACGGGCCGGGTTATGTTATAGATGCAATACATCGAGTCCCGCAAATGGGTCGGGTTACGTCATATAAAGAGCATTACACCGAGTCCCACAAATAGGCCGAGTTACGTTATACAAAAAATTACACCGAGCCCAACAATGGGTCGGGTTATGTCATGTAGATGCATACACCGAGTCCCATCATGAGTCGGGTTATGTTATATTGATGCATACACCGAGTCTCACAAATGGGCCAGTTACGTCACATTTTGAAGCATTACACCGAGTCCCACAAATGGGCCGGGTTACGTTACATGTTGAAGCATACACCGAGTCCCGCAAATGGGCTGGGTTTCGTCACACATATTGATAATTACATCGAACCCCAAATGGGCCGGGTTACGTCACACATATTGATAATTACATCGAGCCCCAAATGGGCCGGGTTACGTCACACATATTGATAATTACATCGAGCCCCAAATGGGCCGGGTTACGTTATATTGATGAGTCCATCGAGTCCCTCACTATAGGGCCGACAACATTGTATATATTTCATGGAGTAGCTCCCATGACGTGAGATGGTACACACTCACTTCGGGTATGAAGGACTCATGCGGGTTCAATTCCTAGGACATATTCCATGGATTAGCTCTTCGTGATGCGAGTATCATGTATAGATGATCATTGCAGGTCCACAAGACCCATGCAGGTGAAATAGTCCCATGAGTAGGATTGCATAATGATTCGGAGGGCGGATGACCCTGATTTTGATATGACTTTGATATTTTGAAATGGTATTTGGAAGTGATACAGTAGTACAGTGGTACATTGATACAGTGGTACAATGATAGAAGGTACAGTTGGCTCTTATTTTTTTTATATGGCACGGTAGGATCTGGTATTTGAGTTTTCATAATTGCCCCTGTCATTCTTTTGTACAACTATGATCTCGTTTACTGTACTTCATGTTTACATACTTGGTACCTTGTTGTACTGACCCCCTTCGGAGGGCTGCGTTCATGCTCGCAGGTATTAGGTACTCAGTTGGGTGATCCGCGAGCTTAGGATCCTTGTTCAGCGTTTTGGGATAGCTCCAATGTTCCGGAGCTTGTCATTTTGGCACAGGTCTTCCATTACAGCTAGGTATATTCTGGGGTGCGGCGGGGCATTGTCCCGTCATAGTTTACTATTTAAACTCTTAGAGGTCTGTATTCATATGTGGGTTGGACTTGCATGAGTTGTATTTATATTGTTGTACAGTTGTAGTCCCATCCGGGTGTTATAAATTATAGCAGCCTTGCCGGCTTTGCCTTTGCAAAAAAAATAATGATGAATGTTGTTTAGCTTCCGCGGGTTACTTGTGTTGTATGGGTAGAAGGGTGCCCAGATAGGGCACCAGTCGCGGGCTTGGGGTTCGGGTCGTGACACCAATATCCTCGACTATCCACTTCTTTCATTCCATAATGCAACTAGAATGACTTCTTCTTCTACGTTAAGATAGCGATTATTTCGGTTAGGATATATAATCGATCAATCCCAGTGCAGGACCCTTCTATATTTCTATGATAGGATTTACCACAGCAGAGTATTAAGAACAATAACTTATAATGCTACACAAGTATCAGGGTACTTTCGTCCACGATTTTAACCTATGTCTATTCAATTACAACATATCCAAATCTCTCATCTCGGTTCTTGATTCGAAATCATATAGATTATGATAATTAGTGATCAATTAACTATCAAACATTCATACCAATATTGAATAAATCTTAATCAAGTGAATAAGAAATCAAACTAATGCATTAATTCATGAAATGGAGTTTGGCGATTGATAGGAAAGCCCTAATAAAGTGCTTAGCTCCTAGCCATAGACATGCTAAGAACTAATACAAATCCAAACATGAACTGAATGGAAATAAAGGAAAGAAAAGTACTTAGAACTAATGTCTCCAATCTTGTAGCCTCCAAGAGTTGTGTTGTGGAATATGTACAAGGATGTCCAAGCTTCCCTTTTGGTCAGGGTTTTAGGATTGTATAGTTTAGAAAAATTGTGTTTCGGACCCTTTTGTCCTTCGCCAATTATATTTCAGACTGGAAATTCCTGCATCGGCACCGCGGTCCTGCAGAATGGCACCGCAGTGCCGAAAGTATTGCGGCTTCTCAATAATTGTGGCACCGCGGTCCTGCGGTCTTTCGTCCTGATCTGCCAACTTTCGTCCTTTTTGCTTTGGAAGCTCATTTCCTGCCTTTTTTTGTCCACTTTTAGCTTCTTTTTGTCATTTTGCCATTTAGAACTGCTACGACTAAAAAGAATGAAAAAAAAACCCTAACAAGACAATTATTTAAACGAAAATGGGAAAAATACTAACTAACAATGACCTAAAAAACGTATACAAAATACCCCCAAACTTAACCTTTGATCGCCCTCGAGCAAATATCAAAATAAAATCAAAGAAACCGAAAGAAAAATGACTCAAAAGACTCTAATCAATCAGCTGCACAATGTTACTTAGAAAAGCATGAATGTCAGTTGAGATAATATGCTGGAACATATAGCATGAATATAACAATCTAGAATTTCAAGTCAGATATTTCGCAAATTGATTTCAATCATAATTAATGAAAGTATGAACACTAACATATGCATGTCAATTTCATTTAGTTATATGAGTCTGTTTACTTGCTATTCTCCACTTATCATAGACATACATTCTAGAGATCTTCAGGACTTTTCAGGGTTGTAATGTAGGCTTAGGCAGGGGTAGATAAAAGTTGGCATTTAAGCTCAAATTACGTACCATAAACATTTTTCTCATTTACCATTTTGTCCTTCTTTTTGGTATTCTTTTCCGTTCATACCTATCATTCCCCTCTTCTCCTTTTGAGAGCAAGAAACAAATTCACATAGGCACCCTCAAACTTCAGCTTTTATATATTTTTTTTAATTGGAGTGCATCAACTTTTCACTCTCTTTTGGTATTTCTTTTTCACTTTTTTTCATCCCTGTTTTCACTTACTGCTTATGGCACACAAGAGAATCATAGAGTGTCAAAGAAACAACTTCTTTTCGGCTCAAAGGGGCTGACTAGGGATACAATTTACTGCATGGTAGGTAATGAAATGTAAGAAGGGCTAACAAAGAAATGTCTGAATCATCTCCCTAAACATGTATATCTTTAACTATTTCGCCTCAAATAACAAGCAAACAGACTCATAGATATTTTTCAATCATTTTTTCATAATTGACAACACATAGGCTAAGCACAAATATCTCAAATAATTAGATTTTCATGAATTTTTGACATATCTAACTTAAGCACACAGATTTTAGCTTCTAATTCCATTACATTATCCCACTTAATTCACTCTTCGTTTCAAGCAGCTACAACATTCATGATCATAAAATAAATTGACTCATATAAACACAATAAAAGACAGAAAAACTCAATCAAAACGACTCAAAAACAGAAACACAAAAATAAAATAAGTACCCCCCAAACTTAAACGACACATTATCTCAAATGTGTAACGACTCAAAAATTAAAAAGGGGCGACTTACAGACATCAAAACAACGGTTCAGAATGGTGGTGGCGGCGACGGATATTGCATTGAGGCGATATCTGAAGATGTCGTGTTTTATCAACGGGCTCCGCGGCGCTGTGCCAAATTTCTCCCATTTTTGCAGCATTTTTCTCAATCACTGCTTTTTTCTGTCATCCACAACACTCAACATACCAGATCGTGAGACTGTTCAATTAAAAATAAAACAAACTAAAACAAAAATTTATATAACATAATTAAAACCTTGGGTTGCCTCCCAAGTAGCGCTGTCTTTAGCGTCTTTTAGCCGGACGCAGTTAATCCTTACTAGTGCCAGTGGATCCTTCTGCGAACGTCTTACAATCCGCACAGTTATTGTTGCAGGTCTCACTTCTCCTACAACAATTCTATAGAACGCAGAAAATGGTGGTACTTTTATGCTTTCCCCCAAATCACCTAATACTTGCATTCAAAATTCCCTATAGTGCAAGGAATAATAAAGCTTCATGGATCTCTAAACTTATGGGGGTTTTCTTGAGGGTATGGACTTTCTGTTTGTGGATCAACAATGACAGCTAGTGCTGTTTCTTCTGCAATGGGTACAAGAAAAAGGAATTCCAAGGAATCCAACAAAGTGAAAAATCGGATTTTAGTAACCCCTTCTTTCTCTACACCAACTATCTCTCTCAATTTCTCATTGCTTTCAACAACTTGTTGCGGTTCAGGTTCCTCCATCTGCTTATCACTCCCCACAACTGTGTCGCTAGACAGATTTTCTTGCGGTACATTGATCACCATATCCATCAGCTGCCCTATTTGTGTCTCCAGACTTTTGAGGGACACCCTTGTCTCAGCCATAAACTGAGTCTCACACTTAGTGAGCCTGAGCATGGCTGCCTGCAACTCATTTCGATCTTCCTCTGGAACCTGTGGGTTAGGATGCTGTTGTTGATTCCACTGCACCTGATAGTAGTAGTAGTAGTCCATGTGCCTTTTTTTTTTCTTTTTTTTTCTTTTTTCTTTACACTGACTTTTCCTACAAAATAAGAAAAATAACAAAAATTGATAAAAAGATGCCCGCAGAACAAGTTAGAAACTTGTTCATGGAGCAACTAAATTAGAAATAAGAATAGATGAGTCGATATTAAAAGTACGCCAGTCCCCGGCAACGGCGCCAAAAACTTGTTAGCCCAATTTCCAATTACTCACGCAAGTGTACGTATCGTTACAAGTAATATAGTCTGGTAAGTCCGAATAACGTCCTCAGAGACTGGTTTCTAATTATCGAACATCTATTTTAGGTTATCTATTTGGCAAACGATAATTGATTTGGATTTTTATCTAACTACTAGAAAAATTGCAAGAAATAAACTAAATTGTTGAGGTTTAATCAGTTATGAAGGAATTAGGGCTTCCAATATCCTCGACTATCCACTCTTTTCAATCCTTAATGCAACTAGAATGACTTCTTCTTTTACGTTAAGATAGCGGTTAACTAGACTGTCTTATATTCCGGTTAGGATATATAATCGCTCAACCCCAGTGCAGAACTCTTCTATATTTCTATGATAGGATTTACCATAAAAGAGGATTAAGAACAATAACCTATAATGCTACACAAGTATCGGGGTACTTTCGTCCGCGATTTTAACCTATGTCTATTCAATTACAGCATATCCAAATCTCTCCTCTCGGTTCTTGATTCGAAATCATATAGATTATGATAATTAGTGATCAATTAACTATCAAACATTCATACCAATATTGAATAAATCTTAATCAAGTGAATAAGAAATCAAACTAATGCATTAATTCATGAAATGGAGTTTCAAGCGATTCAATAGGAAAGCCCTAATAAAGTGCTTAGCTCCTAGCCATAGACATGCTAAGAACTAATACAAATCCAAACATGAACTGAATGGAAATAAAGGAAAGAAAAGTACTTAGAACTAATGTCTCCAATCTTGTAGCCTCCAAGAGTTGTGTTGTGGAATATGTACAAGGATGTCCAAGCTGCCCTTTTGGTCAGGGTTTTAGGATTGTATAGTTTAGAAAAA
The DNA here is from genome assembly GCA_029844215.1 of Przewalskia tangutica. Lineage (NCBI taxonomy): Eukaryota > Viridiplantae > Streptophyta > Magnoliopsida > Solanales > Solanaceae > Przewalskia > Przewalskia tangutica. The sequence continues at coordinate 45,856,092 of CM056727.1, read as the reverse complement.
TTGTGTTTCGGACCCTTTTGTCCTTCGCCAATTATATTTCAGACTGGAAATTCCTGCATCGGCACTGCGGTCATGCAGAATGGCACCGCAGTGCCGAAAGTACTACTACTTCTCACTAATTGTGGCACCACGGTCCTGCAGTCCGGCACCACGGTCCTGCGGTCTTTCGTCCTGATCTGCCAACTTTCGTCCTTTTTGCTTCGTGAGCTCCTTTCCTGCCTTTTTTGCCCACTTTTAACTTCTTTTTGTCATTTTGCCATTTAGAACCGCTGCGACTCAAAAGTAAAGAAAAACAACCCTAACAAGATACTTATTTAAACGAAAATGGGAAAAATACTAACTAAAAATGACTCAAAAAACGTATACAAAATACGCCTAACAATACGTAGGGTGGGTAACATGACCACTAAAAGGCAAGGTTTCAAATAAATAAGGACAGTAATGCTAAAATCAACACACTATCATATTCAGGGCATACTGATAGAGATTCAAAACCAATTCAACCAATCATTTAATATCTATAACAAAGGCAAATAAGTAGAGGTAATCCACACATTTCCATATCAATCAAGAAACAGTTTCAATCCTTCACTTATTAACATAATAGTTCTTTCCCATGCATCCTAAAGGTATCATAAGTTCACATATATCCCATTCTTCACATATACCATACTAAGCATCATTTAAAACAGCATATACTTAACATAAGCAGTTGGGTACAATCCCACATGACAAAATCCACAAATTTAAAAAAATTCGTCTAATATTATATCAAGACAACATCATTCCACCCAGTTCAGATTTCAGTTTAACTTAAACGGTCCATATATGATCTTTTTAAAGCGCCATCAATTCATATTCAGGTTCCATGAATATTTAAGTATTTCACAACACATAAGTTCCTCATAACTTCATGTTAAGGCTGCTTTTATATCATATTTAGTCCTAACTCCTCCATATGCATATCACTTAACCAAATACACAACCAAACAGACTTATGAAGCCTATCTAGCAGACCTCTCAAATGAATACAGAGATCACGTGTGTCAAACTAACAAAACATGAAAGGAAAACTGCATTATATTTCTTACAGGTTCGCACAAAGAGATGTACAAAAGACTAACTCATAAAAACTTAACACCTCAACAAGATATTAAAATAGAACAGGACAGTGCAACACAACAAGGTCAGGGTAATTTCATATTTCACATGTTCACACAAAATGAATTTTATAGAAGATAACACATACATATATTTTTAAGCATCACCGTATTCTATAAACATCATATAGAATCAATTCTCAACCTTATCTATGTGCAGAGGTATAATTAAGATATTCTAACAACCTGGTAAACATTTAGAAACCAATACACTTACCACATTATACACTTAATATCAAACAAAGGTAAAATATCAAATTCATGAAGAAATAGTGATTTCTTAGATCATATACCCATATTCATTTCACATGGACATAATACACACCAAGGAATAATCACAACTATTATATTTCATACCACTTTAGATCATATAAAAATATATTCATCTCTTCATAACATTAAGTAGTACGATAATCTTATCATTCCATACACAATTCATTTATTTCTTGATTACTCTAATGTGTAATCATGTAGCAAATACCAAATTCCATGAGCTCCCAAGACACCCATAATTCAATAAACCAACTCAAAATAGTTTTAAGAAGAAGCATTTAATGTTATTCATAAGTCACAATCATCACATATACCATATATTTCAACAAGATCAAGCGTCAAATACTCTATTCAAGGCATATCTATGGTCTCAACGGTTATCTAACATTCTAAGATTCTCAGATATTTCGCGTCCCAAGCTTACATTATTTCCCCGTATACGAGTGATATAGCTTCTCATAATCTCAAAGGCATATTGCCCTTCTGGCATATCAATAGTTGGGGTATAAATCGCTCATCTATTGGCTACGAGTATCAACTGACTGAAGTCATTTTTTTGGTAACCGGGGTTATCGAAACTGTAACATACCTTTCAAACAATTACTAAAGCTTAAACAACTCATGATAACCCATAATCATTTCAGACAACACACACATGACCCTAATAAATATGTTCGTATAGATGCGCATCATCATTACACCAACTATACAACAATCTTACCAACCTATTTACAAAGTCCATATATTCCCTTCTGGGCCGCTGTCGCTTTCTTTGGAGGCATAGCTGAAAAAACACAATACTTTGTTAGTGAGGGATTATCCTAATAACATAGCTCTATCACACGATCTACGAGATGAAAGAATTGATAACATCCTAAATATCTGACAGCCTCCTGCGTATAAGTATGGTGCACAACATACTCATACACAAGACTCTACTAGACACGGTCTGTAGATATTCCAAGGACGAACTGCTCTGATACCACTTCTGTCACGACTCGACGGGCCGCGACCCGGTGCCCTAATTGGACACCCTTATACAAACCTGCCACATATAATCAGACTAATGCCAAAAATAATGTAAAAATCTTGTAAAAGTAAGCTGCTGACTCATGACGCTTATATATATATATATATATATATATATCAAATTGAACCTGTCTCCTGAGGAGTCACAGCTAGTCAATCATAACAAAATAGACGAGCCGACAAGGCTGCCACTATGCACGGAAATGTCAAAAACGAACCACAACCCACACGTGTCTACCGCACATGTCTACAGACCTCTAAGAGTATGATAATGAAATATGATGGGACAGAGCCCCGTCGTACCCCTGGATATGCATAAGACTATATCAAAAGGATCTGTACCAAAATAACTAGGCTCCGGAACAATGGAGCTCTCCAAATAGTTGAACGAGAATCCTAAGCTAGAGGATCACCAAACCGAATATTTGTACCTGCGGGCATGAAACGCAGCCCCCCGAGGAAAGGAGGATCAGTACGAAAAAATGTACCGAGTATGTAAAACATGAAGTACTATAAATAAGATCATAACTGGCCAAAAGATGACAAGAGACAAGTAAAATAATCAAAATACCAATGCAACTGTGCCTTATCAAATGAGAGTCATATATGTCCATATAATATACCATATCAGTGGACCTGTCCACATATACCGTACCCGACCCATTATGTGACTCGGTGAAGGAAGTCATATCGGTGGATGTCTGTTCACATATATATATATATATGGATCCCTGTCAACTGCGCACATACCGTACCCGACCCATCGTGGGAATCGGTGAAATAATCATATACGTGGATGCATGTCCACATAATTATCGTACCCGGCCCATTCTGGGACTCGGTAAAATCATCATATATATATATACCGTACCCGGCCCTCCAGCGAGGGACTCAGTGAAATGATATAATCTCATCAAGCACGAATAGAATATCATGAGTAACCATATGCAAATTAAATCATCATTTGACTCTCAATAGAATAAATAAAATGAGCTATCACTGGACATTAAAGGTACTATCATATCATGTATCACTAGGAATTAGGATTCAATGAAATTATGTACGTCCGTCGTACACTAATTTTATATAAATCATGCCAAAAGAAGAAATGATAGTTTCACATACCTTATTGTCGAACTAACTAACTCAATATTTAGAATATGTCTCAATTAGCACTTCAACCTATAACAATAGTAATATGTCCGCCAACTCTATGATTACTAGCATACTTTATATGTATCGAATGATGACTCTCTTGTTGTATAAAATTGGGTAGTACTTCCCCTACTTATATACATATTCGCAACTCACAAACATGGTCAACAACATCAATAAGAAGACACGTCTCAAGGTCATAACCAAATCAATCCCATATACTTCTATATACGCTATTGTTATTGTCATGACCCGATCCCGGGTCCGCGACTGGTGCCCTACCTGGGCACCCCCTCTTATACCCTCACATCCCATATAAGACATAGGCCAATAAAAATATGGAAACTGTATAAGTAGCAACAAGGCAAGCCGGTGAGGCTGCCGCTATATATACATATACGGGAACATCCCAACAATACAGTTACATAATTGACCCAAAATAAATACAACTCTCGCAAGTACAACCCACATATGAATACAGACCTCTAAGAATTTGGACACATAACTGTGATGGGATAGGGCCCCGCCATACCCCTGAATGTACATAAAATTGTAAACACCGTACCAAAGACAAGCCTCCGAAATAATGGAGCTTCCTAAAAAACTGAACAGGATCCTAAGAGCGAGGATCACCAACATGTGTATCTATATCTGCGGAATGAAACGCAGCCCCCCGAGGAAAGGGGGTCAGTACGAAAGATGTACCAACTATGTGAAACTGAAAGTACTGTAATGCAATCAGAATAGTCTAAAATAAAGCAGGAGACATGTATGATAACCCAAATAACTGTACAACTGACCCTTATCAATATGGTTCCAAGCAGTCAACTTAACAACACTTGCACACAACCATCACATGCTCACATTTTGTCCATTCTCGGCTCCCATGACCCGGTTCTGGTGGAACGCGTCCACGAATTCGTACAAAAATTAACTCGACTTGGACCTTGCATCGGCATGACTCTATCACATAGCGGGACCATCCCCAACTGACTCCACTTCATTCCATGCTTCGGGTCGACTCAGAATTAGTCCACAACCCGACCTATCGTCACACCTAACTCTCATTCTTGGTCTAAAATAAATCTCACTACTCGTACCTTTCATAATCTCAACATGTTCTAGTGTACATACGTAATCCCGGACGTTGCTCCAGAATCCAATCCTTGACGATACCATCCCTTAGGGGATAAATTGATAACTTATTCCTATATTCAATACGTATGAGACTCTGAAGAATCGCATTACATGATGTTGATCTACCATCTCCAAACCTTGGTCAATATAGTTCACCTCAAATTCTTCCACTTGTCGTATGACTAACTCTTATGTCAATCGCATTTTAGGAAAGAGAAAGAGAGAAAAAAAATTCCTTGATCACGTTAAGCTATAAACCCGTCACCTTCTACCTATCTCGTCGAACTCATCATCAGTTTAGACATAAATCTTTAATGTCTATCTTATACTTATATCATAGGCGCCATTGGTCTCTTTTCAACTGTCTAGGTGCTAACCTCAAAATTAACTTACCGTTACTTCAGTTTACACACTTTCTGAAAGGCCTGTCTACATAAATTGTGGAACAAATGTTTCATGTTCTTAAAACCAATTTACGGTGTTACCTGATTTCATAACTTGTCAAGATTTTTTATCTTATCATTACTAGGCCCCTCATTCAACCGAGTGCCCTTTCTCATCTTACCTACATTTCTATTTCAAGTTGCCATGGGGGTCTCCCATCTTAGCATTTCTCATACCATCTTCCTAAACCTCAAAGGTTCGCCACCTTTGGTCGAAGGTTTCTCACTGTCATCCTGTACCACTGGTCTTTACACTTTTCTGGGGTACTTACACCCTTGTGAAACCTATATAACCATAATGTTACTCCCTCTATCATTCTTATCATAATCTTTCCTTTTTTTTCGTCTCTGAAAGAAACTAAATCATTTCTGCCCTGATACTAGGTCATACCGTTTCATTCCTACTCATTAACCATTTTCATATTTCTTACAGCCATTCATTGACTGTTCTAGTTCTCCCCCTCAATTACCTTCAACACACTATTTTTCCAAGGTTATTGTCACGCCCTTTTCCGGCCGCGACATTTTTTAAATAAAATGGCTCCTGCTCAATAAAAAGTGTTAGACAAATAAAATGCTAAAAAATGCTTAAAATGTTAAAAAAAATGTTACAAGTTTAAAAAGGTGCTAAGGGATTAATTTTAAAAGTAAAGGGTGCTAAAAGTGCAAAATGCTAAAGGGTTCGCGGAGTCGCCACCTAATTAATTTGGGTGAATTAGGACACCTAAATGTTAACTTAGGTTAAAGTCAACACTAACTCCATTCTTTATGGTCTGCTAAACTTAGTGAGATTCTGGGTAAGGGTTCTTTATTAATCTAGAGGGAAGGGGTTAGGCACCCTCTAAGATCCGCTAACTTGCGGTTATCCTGCCAAACCTAGGTTGATTATTATGTTAGAGAAAATGCATAGTTTAGAAGATGATGCAAGTGCTTTATGAGAGAATGCATTTTGATAAAAGATTTACAAGACCGATGCTACGAAGCATACGTAAGTTTTAAAAGTATGCGTTTATAAGAAAATAATAATACAAAATTGATGTATTTACTAAAGATATGCATTTCATTTTGCAAAAAATCAGTTTTGATTAACAACATGCAAGGTATGATATCAAGATTCTATATTCTTTACAGCTTGATAATAAGAAGGTAATTTTTGTGAAATGAATTATAATGTCATTTAGTGATTTGTGAGAAAATCGATTTTGTTAGTTTCGTGATTGGGTATGCAAATAAAATTGTTTGGCGAAGTTTATGCGCTAGGTTTTGTTGCGGAACTTTGAACTTTGACTGCTGATTGTTGATGCCCCTTTCTGCTGCTGCTGCTTTTGATGCGGACTTTGAATTTTGGATTTTTGTCATATCCTCTGCCTCACGCTTCTTTCGCGAAGAAACTTCGCCGTATTTTCTCGCCTTGCTATTGCACTTTCTGCTTCTGTTAATAGGAAAAGACTTGCGCTCAAAGAAAATTTGTGAGTTTTGGGGGGGGGGGTCGATTCGTATTTGACTTCGCCACCTTGTTCCTTGATATCCGCGTTCCTGGCCTGTTTGGACTTGCAACCCCTGTCTGGTTTCCTACATTGTCCCAGTTTTGAAAAGGGTGTCTGGCCTAAAGTGGGTCTCAATGTAGTTGCTTGTATGTTATGTGTATTCTTGTTATTTTCAGAACGAAGGGAAAGTTTCCTAATGGTGTGACCGAAACCGATTTAGGCCGCCTACGTATCCCCATGAGGGAATCAGGTCATGACGTAGTTCATTACAAGCAAATTTTGGGGTGAAATTAAAATTTCTAAATGTGGGACCGAGGCCGGTGTGGCCGCCTACGTATCCGCAAGGGAATCAGGTCGAACGTAGTTCATTAGAAGCAAAACAAAAGAAAACATTATTAAAGCTTAAATATGAGTTTTAAATTATTCTGCTAAACTAAATTTCTTTTTCTTATCCGGGCTCTAGGCGGACCAAAGCAAGGGTGCAAATCCAACCAATACGCCTTCATGCTCTGCATCGTGGATGGATGGGTCTTCATGCTCTGCTATCAGTATCTCCTTCTTTTGGCTTCTGCGTGGTGCATGCTTGGATAAATGACTGATTCGAGGGCGGAATGGGCATAGGCAGGGGAGTGTATTCCTCATCTAAGGTTATCAGGTGCACATTGACGTGGCCGTGGTTTGGCAAGGGGTTATCATGCACATTTGGGGCAGGATCCTTTAGCTGAATTACCCCTTCTTGGATCAGCGCCTCGATTCTGTCCCTGAGGGAGTGGCAACCTTCAGTGTCATGTCCTGGGCTATCGGAGTGATACGCGCAACGCTTGTTCTCATCATACCATCTTGGGATAGGGTCAGGAATCCTTCCTGGAATCGGTTGGATTAGGCCTGCAGCTCGCAACCTTTCATATATTTGAGGTATGGGTTCAGCTAGTGGGGTGCGAACTTTGGGTGGTTTTCCTTCAAAATTCTTATTTGGTCTGGGTGCATTGGGTGCTCTATTTTGTTGGCGGGCTTGATGGGTGGGTCTATGCGGGGCAGGATAAGCGGGTGCTTGGGAAGCGTTATATATAGCCGTGTGGTAGTTGTGGTATGGGGTAGGTGTATAGTGAGGTGTGGAGTTCTGGTAGTATGATGGGTTTTGGTATGTTATGAATGCTTCGGGTTTGCGTTCTTGTACAAACATGGAAGGGGAAACTGTCTCTTTCTTCCTTTGTGAAGTACTCCCGAGTGTCCCCGATCGATCGCCTTATTAGTTGCTGTACGCCGCGATTTGTAATCCTACCGCTTTAATACATTCTTCTACGAAGTCGCCCATTCTAACAACTTCCGCAAAATTCCGTCCGATGACGCTTATCATTCGCTCATAGTAGGTTGCGTCCTTCAAAGATTGTACGAATAGTGTGGTCATCTCGCTTTCCACCATGGGTGGTTGTACTTTCGCTGCCTCTGAACGCCACCTCATGGCGTATTCTCTGAACGTTTCTGTAGGCTTTTTCTCCAACTTCATTAAATAGAATCTGTCCACAACGGTTTCTGTGTTGAACCTGAATCGCTCCACAAAATCTTGGGCCAATGCATTCCAGCTATGCCATTTCCGCGGATCCTGGCTGGTATACCAATCTAGTGCCTCGCCGGTCAAGCTTCGAATGAACAACTTCATAATGACTGCTGGGTTCTTCCCTACCCCGATTAGCTTGTCGCAATATGACCTCAAGTGTGCACGGGGGTTCCCCTTCCCATCGAATAGATCAAATTTCGGCACCTTGTACCCCACAGGCAGCTCCACGTCTGGATGCATGCAAAGGTCCTCGTAGTCTAGTCCTTCGTGACCTTTATCCGATCGCATGCCCCGAACTGCTTCTTTCAAACTATGAATTTCTTTGGCCACATCCTCGTCCATTTTAGCTCGGACTTTCCTCTCCATTTCTTCGTAATGATCCACTTCTTGGTGAAGCACGGGGACGGTAAAAGGTCGGGTTTCGCTGTATGTTAGCCGTCTGGTTGTTTGGGCCGTAATGGGTATGGTGCGTGGGTATTGGTTGGCTCCGCGATTAGGCTGATTGTGGTGAAGTAAGTAGGCGGGGCCGAGGTACACGGGTAGTAGGAGGATCATTTTGAAGGTGGGGTTGAGGATTGGCCGGGCGGGGCGGTTTGATCGGTGATCGTAGCCTTGTGGGGAGTTCGGGAGATATGTGCGTGGAGGTCGATCCGGATGGTTTGTGAGGTAGGCCCTTTGATCCGCATGTGGTATTCAAACTAATGGATAGGTTGGTCGATTCCGTAGCCTCTCTATCTCAACTCGCATATCGCCAATTTGTTGTAGCAACAGGCAATACATTCTTCCCGATCGTGATATTCCTCCTTCAAGGTTCTGCTACCGACAAGAATAATTCCCAAACCATTTGGCCTGACGCCTTGAGCCGTCATATCATCATTTCGTGCCTTGGACTCGTAAAGTGTGGATGCTCCGACATTGTTGAGTCAAATACGAACCGACCTTTTGGGGAAGATGATAAATCTTTCTAAAAAAAATGCAACAAACGGTGTTAGCATAAAACACATAATTTGCAGGTATGTAACAGATATATCGCACATAGCACATTCAAACGTTTCCTAACATGCAGGGGGACCTCTTTGTCACGACCCGACGATCGCGATCGTGCCCTACCAGGCACCCTTACGTAAATATCGAGATAATCACGAACATACATGAAACTTATAAATAAAACAACTAAGTAAAACAACAGTCACCGATAGGGCTACCTTCCCGACGTCATACATAAACGGCGGTTGCCTCCTTTCTTTACAAATGCACCCAAAATATGTGACTACTGCACTTAAGAATTACAATCGGCGGGACAGGCCCCGCCATACCCCGAATATACATGAATCTACTACCTCGTGGAAAACTGCACAAGAGCTAAACCTCCGAGCAAATGGAGCTTTCTCTCAAAGATCAACCAAGATCCTAAGAGCAAGGATCACCAACTGGTACCTAAAACTGCGGGCATGAACGCAAATTCGGCGGGGTCGCATAACAAATTTAGTATAGAAATGTAAATAAAATGCAATAACCAAAACATATCTGTATAAAAGAATGTCCTTTTAACTCCCGAAACCAATCATATATTAACCGCTCGGTTCCTTCTTTCGATAAGATTTAACAACCTATTCTTACATACTTACTTAAGAGTTTAATCCAAATTTTTCACATAACTTACATATCTTACATAACATAATCCGCCCATTTATGGACACGGTGTCTTGATGAATCATGTGACATAATCCCGCCCGCTGTGGGGCTCGGTGTCTTGTGGAATCATATAACATAATCCGCCCGCTGGGGCTCGGTGCATCGTGGAATCATATAACATAATCCGCCCGCTTGGGCCTCGGTGCATCGTGGAATCATATAACATAATCCGCCCTTTGTGGGCCTCGGTGCATCGTGGAATCATATAACATAATCCGCCCGCTGTGGGGCTCGTAAGATGACGTAACCCGCATGTGAAGGCTCGGGGTAATATGGCGTAATCCGCCTATGTAGGCTCGGTGTATCTCATAACGTAATCCGCCTATTTGTAGGCTCCTGTATTTCATAACGTAATCCGCCTATTTGTAGGCTCGGTGTGATTTTCCTTACATAACATTTTCAAACCATCTCTTCACTTCTTCTTAAGTCATCATAATAACTTCCCATAAAGCTATTATAACAACCTTTCACTTTAGAGAACTTAAGGCACTTTTTATTCTTACAACATTAGGAAAAACTAGATCCAAAAATACTACGTACATACAAACTTAAAAAGAATCATAGAACTCCTTTCTTTTAAAGCTCAAGTCACATACTCTTTTAAGCCATCTTCTTAACTTTTGAAATAAATTAAGCCATACTTTGTAAAATTAAGTCATTTCCACTTATAAAATCAAGGCTTATAGCCTTAACACCTCGAGCATACACTCTTTCAAATCATGTCGCTTATACTTTAGAAATCAAGTCCCATAACTTGAAAAATAAAGTTTCATAATCCTTTAAAGAAAATCAAAGTTCATAGTCTTAAAACTTCATAACATACATTCTTTAAAGTCCATTTACTTATACTTGTAAAATCATGTCATCTACACTTTTAAAACCAATCCCCTTTTTACACATAAATTCAAGTCATTTTCAAACATAAAAATCAACTTACATACTTACTTTAAACAAATCAAGACACATAGCCTTTAAATCAAATCTCATAATTTCCTAACCATTCTTACTAACGTCTCCCATAAGACCTAGTAAGGACTTAGGACAATTTAAACATACTCTTAACTTAGATTCAACAATGTAAATACTTCTTAACTTCTAAGAGTAGAAGGAATCTTGAAATACTATCACATGGATATTTCATACGTAGGATCATGCCAAAGAAAGTAGAGGTTCACATACCTCGCGACGATTGTCGACAAGTAGCAAAATGCTCCAAAGTACTTCAACCTTGAGCTATTCCATTCTTCAAGTAGGATACGCTATACTTAGTACATCAACCTATAATGGTCACCATACGTCCATTAACCTCTTACTTCATACGTAGAATATTCTAGGTGCTAAGTCGCTAAATTCTACGGAAAATCGGACAGCACCTCCTTTGTTTCTACTCATTTTGCCACCTTTTTCAAGGCCGAATACAATAGCCAAACAGCCCCAATTGGCTCACAACAATATAGAAGGCAGTCCAATACAAATAGTTAACTATACAGCCCCAATTGGCTCACCACAAAATAGAAGGTAGTTCAATACAAATAATTAACAAACTAATACAAACTACATGTCCAAATTCGGCCACCTTGAGTTCAACAATACTAATTCTTATCCAATTTCCATTTCAATCCAACTTGGTAGCATAACATGATATCTAGTCGCAACCAATTATAACTACTATAATCTTCAAGTCAATTACATGCGACGATTCTAATAACGATCAAATTGTATTCCAACTTAACATGACTTACTTTCATTTCGAACTTAAGCTACAAGTAATCCATAATACTTATAAACTTCAACTTAACAACTTCATGCTAGCAACATGTAAAGCTAACAATAACAATATAAATAATTTTGTAACACTTTCAAAGAACAAGATTATACCTCAACGAGTTGTAATCCAATCTTTCAAAACCAAGTTGCTCCTTAGCAACCTAGAGCCTCATCAAGACACATCAATCCGCTCCGAGACCCTTAGAACCACACCAACAACTTTCCTTCAAACCTCCAATCCAAAACCTAGAAAGCCACTAGGTTTTCACTTTGACTAACCCAAAACTATCTTTTCCGAGATTTTTCTATTGAGATATGCCTACAATACACATAGGGACCTTGGTTTAAAGTGGGAAGATTATTGGATAACAAACAAAAAATTTCTTGTGGAAGCTAGACTAACCCGAGAGCAACCCAAAGGATTCTTGAAATTCTTGGAAATTTTTCTAAGTGTCAAACTTGGTCTTGCTACTAGTAGTGTTAAATAGAACCTTTGAGGGTCAAGATGCAAACAATTGGGTGGTTTGGATGATCTCTAATTAAATATCAAGACTTGGGACCTTTGACTTTGGTCAATTTTGTCAAGCTAATTAATTGGAAGACTTAGTCATCCTAAGGCTATGGTCAATGACCATTTTGGCCATGACATTATCGTCCAAGGCATCAATAAGGGGGGGGGGGGGTGACAAGTGTCGCCCTCCCATTCGTCACAATATTACGTTTTCCGACAATTTCACAATTCCGATAAAATTTTACAAGTCTCAAATTTTGACACTTATGAGTTCTACGACGTTCTAAAACATGTCCCAAAATACGGTGTAACATTCTTCCCCCCTTAGAAACATTCGTCCTCGAATGTTCTTTCGGAGTCAAACTTATAATTAGCGACATAGTTTCCTTTCACCACCCCGACATACCAACAATGCCACACATGGCCCTAATACTGCACACGCATATCGCCTTCATAAGCCCAAAAGAGATTATCTTTTCGCATTTCCAACTCCTTCTAACATACATACATAACTTCCATACCGACTGCCTCAAACCTTGGAGTCACTCTATAAAACAACATAAGGCCATTTCCACTTTCATGACTGGTTCGGTGGAACGCGCCCACGAACCCAGAAACAATTAACTAAACTTGGGCCTTGCGCCGTGACCATGTCACGTGGCGGAACTACTACCAACTGATCCCACTCCATTACAGCCCCGGGAGACCCGTAACAGTCCTCAACCACTCAATGCCGCACTTAACTCTTATCCTTGGTCTGACTTAAAATCTTATTGCCAGAGAAAACCTTATATACCTAAGGTCTCGGAAAGAATCAATATTCTTAGGCTCGCAATTTCCAAGCTCCACGCCCACCTTACCACCCCAAGAATCGGTACAAAAACTTCTCATAATACCAAAACCCCGTTGTCTCGATCACAATAACCATTGCTTACTCTATCCGGACCTCATCCAGTATAATTCTCTTAAGCTTACTACACACCAATCTATTAACATGACATTCCGTTAGGTTCCTTAATATGGCTTCTGGGTTCACTACCCTATCGCATGACTCATCCTTTCCCAATTACCTCAAAATAAAACACAAAACCTTGGCGAAAATTCATTAACTATTCCATACCTTCCCTGATCTAGTTAGTCTTTACCAATTCTGGTAATCTAAAATCATTCTAGGCAACACGCGCCCGACTTCATACATAACTCCGTATAGATGTATATCACAATACCAACTATACTATAATCATTACCAACCCGATACGCAATCCACATAGTCATTCCCGAAGTCACGCTTTTCTCGTAGTGCAATCAACATAACTCGTTAGGAGAGACGACCTAACAACACACTCTATCGCACGATCTCGAGTGAGAAGAATGAAACCAATCCTAAATGTCTCGCACTCCCGATTATAGATGTGGTGCACAACACACCGATAATCAAGACTCTACTAGACACGGTCTCAGACACTTTCCGAGGACTAATCGCTCGATACCACTTTTGTCACGACCCGACCGGGATCGCGATCGTGCCCTACACAGGCACCTTACGTAAATATCGAGATAATCAGCGAACATACATGAAACTTATAAATAAAACAACGAAAGTAAAACAACAGTCACCGATAGGGCTACCTTCCCGACGTCATACATAAACGGCGCTTGCCTCCTTTCTTTACAAACACCCAAAATATGTGACTGCACTTAAGAATTACAATCGTATGGACGGGGCCCCGCCATACCCTCGAATATACATGAATCTACTACCTCGTGGAAAACTGCATCAAGAGCTAAACCTCCGAGCAAATGGAGCTTTCTCAAAGATCAACCAAGATCCTAAGAGCGAGGATCACCAACCTGGTACCTAAAACTCGCGGCATGAACGCAGCTTCGGGGTCGATAACAACAATTTGTATAGAAACGTAAATAAAATGCAATAACCAAAACATATCTCGTATAAAGAATGTCCTTTAACTCGAAACCAATCATATATTAACTGCTTCCTTCTTTCGATAAGATTTAACAACCTATTCTTACATACTTACTTAAGAGTTTAATCCAGCCTTTTCACATAACTTACATATCTTACATAACATAATCCGCCCATTTGCGGGACACGGTGTCTTGAATCATGTGACATAATCCGCCCGCCTGCATCGTGGAATCATATAACATAATCCGCCCGCCGGGGCTCGGTGCATCGTGGAATCATATAACATAATCCGCCCGCCGGGCTCGTGTATCGTGGAATCATATAACATAATCCGCCCGCTGTGGGCTCGGTGTCTTGTGGAATCATATAACATAATCCGCCCGCTGGGGCTCGGTGTAAGATGACGAACCCGCCATGTGAAGGCTCGGGTAATATGGCGTAATCCGCCTATGTGTAGGCTCGGTGTATCTCATAACGTAATCCGCCTATTTGTAGGCTCCGGTGTATTTCATAACGTAATCCGGCCTATTTGTAGGCTCGGTGTGATTTTCCTTACATAACATTTTCAAACCATCTCTTCACTTCTTCTTAAGTCATCATAATAACTTCCCATAAAGCTATTATAACAACCTTTCACTTTAGAGAACTTAAGGCACTTTTATTCTTACAACATTAGGAAAAACTAGATCCAAAAATACTACGTACATACAAACTTAAAAGAATCATAGAACTCCTTTCTTTTTAAAGCTCAAGTCACATACTCTTTTGGAAGCCATCTTCTTAACTTTTGAAATAAATTAAGAAGCCATACTTTGTAAAATTAAGTCATTTCCACTTATAAAATCAAGGCTTATAGCCTTAACACCTCGTAGCATACACTCTTTCAAATCATGTCGCTTATACTTTAGAAATCAAGTCCCATAACTTGAAAAATAAAGTTTCATAATCCTTTAAAGAAAATCAAAGTTCATAGTCTTAAAACTTCATAACATACATTCTTTAAAGTCCATTTACTTATACTTGTAAAATCATGTCATCTACACTTTTAAAACCAATCCCCTTTTTACACATAAATTCAAGTCATTTTCAAACATAAAAATCAACTTACATACTTACTTTAAACAAATCAAGACACATAGCCTTTAAATCAAATCTCATAATTTCCTAACCATTCTTACTAACGTCTCCCATAAGACCTAGTAAGGACTTAGGACAATTTAAACATACTCTTAACTTAGATTCAACAATGTAAATACTTCTTAACTTCTAAGAGTAGAAGGAATCTTGAAATACTATCACATGGATATTTCATACGTAGGATCATGCCAAAGAAAGTAGAGGTTCACATACCGCGACGATTGTCGACAAGTAGCAAAATGCTCCAAAGTACTTCAACCTTGAGCTATTCCATTCTTCAAGTAGGATACGCTATACTTAGTACATCAACCTATAATGGTCACCATACGTCCATTAACCTCTTACTTCATACGTAGAATATTCTAGGTGCTAAGTCGCTAAATTCTACGGAAAATCGGACAGCACCTCCTTTGTTTCTACTCATTTTGCCACCTTTTTCAAGGTCGAATACAATAGCCAAACAGCCCCAATTGGCTCACAACAATATAGAAGGCAGTCAATACAAATAGTTAACTATACACATTGATTGGCTCACCACAAAATAGAAGGTAGTTCAATACAAATAATTAACAAACTAATACAAACTACATGTCCAAATTCGGCCACCTTGAGTTCAACAATACTAATTCTTATCCAATTTCCATTTCAATCCAACTTGGTAGCATAACATGATATCTAGTCGCAACCAATTATAACTACTATAATCTTCAAGTCAATTACATGCGACGATTCTAATAACGATCAAATTGTATTCCAACTTAACATGACTTACTTTCATTTCGAACTTAAGCTACAAGTAATCCATAATACTTATAAACTTCAACTTAACAACTTCATGCTAGCAACATGTAAAGCTAACAATAACAATATAAATAATTTTGTAACACTTTCAAAGAACAAGATTATACCTCAACGAGTTGTAATCCAATCTTCAAAACCGAAGTTGCTCCTTAGCAACCTAGAGCCTCATCAAGACACATCAATCCGCTCCTTGAGACCCTTAGAACCACACCAACAACTTTCCTTCAAACCTCCAATCCAAAACCTAGAAAGCCACTAGGTTTTCACTTTGCGACTAACCCGAAAACTATCTTTTTCCGAGATTTTTCTATTGAGATATGCCTACAATACACATAGGGACCTTGGTTTAAAGTGGGAAGATTATTGGATAACAAACAAAAAAATTTCTTGTGGGAAGCTAGACTAACCCGAGAGCAACCCAAAGGATTCTTGAAATTCTTGGAAATTTTTCTAAGTGTCAAACTTGGTCTTGCTACTAGTAGTGTTAAATAGAACCTTTGAGGGTCAAGATGCAAACAATTGGGTGGTTTGGATGATCTCTAATTAAATATCAAGACTTGTGGGACCTTTGACTTTGGTCAATTTTGTCAAGCTAATTAATTGGAAGACTTAGTCATCCTAAGGCTATGGTCAATGACCATTTTGGCCATGACATTTTCGTCCAAGGCATCAATAAGGGGGGGGGGGGTGACAAGTGTCGCCCTCCCATTCGTCATAATATTACGTTTTCCGACAATTTCACAATTCCGATAAAATTTTACAAGTCTCAAATTTTGACACTTATGAGTTCTTACGTACGTTCTTAAAACATGTCCTGAAAATACGGGGTGTAACATTCTTCCCCCCTTAGAAACATTCGTCCTCGAATGTTCTTTCGGAGTCAAACTTATAATTAGCGACATAGTTTCCTTTCACCACCCCGACATACCAACAATGCCACACATGGCCCTAATACTCAGACACGCATATCTGCCCTTCATAAGCCCAAAAGAGATTATCTTTTCGCATTTCCAACTCCTTCTAACATACATACATAACTTCCATACCGACTCGGCCTCAAACTCGAGTCACTCTATAAAACAACATAAGGCCATTTCCATTTTCATGACTGGTTCTGGAACGCGTCCACGAACCCGTAAAACAATTAACTAAACTTGGGCCTTGCGCCCTCGTGACCATGTCACGTAGCGGAACTACTACCAACTGATCCCACTCCATTACAGGCCCTGGGGAGACCCGTAACAGGTCCTCAACCCGACTCAGCGTCGCACTTAACTCTTATCCTTGGTCTGACTTAAAATCTTATTGCCAGAGAAAACCTTATATACCTAAGGTCTCGGCAGTAATCAATATTCTTAGGCTCGCAATTTCCATGCTCCACGCCCACCTTACCACCCCCAAGAATCGGTACAAACACTTCTCCTAATACCAAAACCCTGTTGTCTCGATCACAATAACCATTGCTTACTCTATCCAGACCTCATCCGTATAATTCTCTTAAGCTTACTACACAGCTTAATCTATTAACATGACATTCCGTTAGGTTCCTTAATATGGCTTCTTAAGGGTTCACTACCCTATCAGACAGCTCATCCTTTCCCAATTACCTCAAAATAAAACACAAAACCTTGGCGAAAATTCATTAACTATTCCATACCTTCCCGGTATCTAGTTAGTCTTTACCACCTCGTAATCTAAAATCATTCTAGGCAACACGCTGCCCGACTCATACATAACTCCGTATAGATGTATATCACAATACCAACTATACTATAATCATTACCAACCCGATACGCAATCCACATAGTCATTCCCGAGTCATCACGCTTTCTCAGAACTGCAATCAACATAACTCGTTAGGAGAGACGACTAACAACACGCCTCTATCGCACGATCTCGAGTGAGAAGAATGGAAACCAATCCTAAATGTCCCGCAGCCTCCTGATTATAGATGTGGTGCACAACACACCGATAATCAAGACTCTACTAGACACGGCCTGTAGACACTTTCCGAGGACTAACTGCTCTGATACCACTTTTGTCACGACCCGACCCCGATCGCGATCGTGCCCTACCCGGGCACCTTACGAGTAAATATCGAGAGATAATCACGGAACATACATGAAACTTATAAATAAAACAACGAAGTAAAACAACAGTCACCGACAGGCTACCTTCCCGACGTCATATACATAAACGAGCTTGCCTCCTTTCTTTACAAACAGACTCCAAAATATGTGACTACGCACTTAAGAATTACAATCGTGGCGGACAGGCCCCGCCATACCTCGAATATACATGAATCTACTACCTCGTGGAAAACTGCATCAAGAGCTAAACCTCCGAGCAAATGGAGCTTTCTCAAAGATCAACCAAGATCCTAAGAGCAAGGATCACCAACCTGGGTACCTAAACTCGCGGCATTTAACGCAGCCTCGGCGGGTCGCATAACAAAAATTTGAGTATAGAATGTAAATAAAATGCAATAACCAAAACATATCTCAGATAAAAGAATGTCCTTTTAACTCTCAAACCAATCATATATTAACTGCTCGCTTCTTCTTTCGATAAGATTTAACAACCTATTCTTACATACTTACTTAAGAGTTTAATCCAAATTTTTCACATAACTTACATATCTTACATAACATAATCCGCCCATTTATGGACACGGCATCATGAATCATGTGACATAATCCGCCCGCCGGGCTTGCATCTTGTGGAATCATATAACATAATCCGCCCGCCCGCGCCTTGCATCGTGGAATCATATAACATAATCCGCCCGCCTGGCCTGCATCGTGGAATCATATAACATAATCCGCCCGCCCAGGGCTCGGTGTCTTGTGGAATCATATAACATAATCCGCCCGCCGCGGCCTCTGCATCGTGGAATCATATAACATAATTCGCCCGCCGCGGCCTTGCAGAAGATGACGTAACGGCCTACTGTGAAGGCTCGGGGTAATATGGCGTAATCCGCCTATGTGTAGGCTCTGTATCTCATAACGTAATCCGCCTATTTGTAGGCTCCTGTATTTCATAACGTAATCCGCCTATTTGTAGGCTCGGTGTGATTTTCCTTACATAACATTTTCAAACCATCTCTTCACTTCTTCTTAAGTCATAATAACTTCCCATAAAGCTATTATAACAACCTTTCACTTTAGAGAACTTAAGGCACTTTTTATTCTTACAACATTAGGAAAACTAGATCCAAAATACTACGTACATACAAACTTAAAAAGAATCATAGAACTCCTTTCTTTTTAAGCTCAAGTCACATACTCTTTTGGAAGCCATCTTCTTAACTTTTGAAATAAATTAAGAAGCCATACTTTGTAAAATTAAGTCATTTCCACTTATAAAATCAAGGCTTATAGCCTTAACACCTCGTAGCATACACTCTTTCAAATCATGTCGCTTATACTTTACAAATCAAGTCCCATAACTTGAAAAATAAAGTTTCATAATCCTTTAAAGAAAATCAAAGTTCATAGTCTTAAAACTTCATAACATACATTCTTTAAAGTCCATTTACTTATACTTGTAAAATCATGTCATCTACACTTTTAAAACCAATCCCCTTTTTACACATAAATTCAAGTCATTTTCAAACATAAAAATCAACTTACATACTTACTTTAAACAAATCAAGACACATAGCCTTTAAATCAAATCTCATAATTTCCTAACCATTCTTACTAACGTCTCCCATAAGACCTAGTAAGGACTTAGGACAATTTAAACATACTCTTAACTTAGATTCAACAATGTAAATACTTACTAACTTCTAAGAGTAGAAGGAATCTTGAAATACTATCACATGGATATTTCATACGTAGGATCATGCCAAAGAAAGTAGAGGTTCACATACCTCGCGACGATTGTCGACAAGTAGCAAAATGCTCCAAAGTACTTCAACCTCGAGCTATTCCATTCTTCAAGTAGATACGCTATACTTAGTACATCAACCTATAATGGTCACCATACGCCCATTAACCTCTTACTTCATACGTAGAATATTCTAGGTGCTAAGTCGCTAAATTCTACTAAAATCTGACAACACCTCCTTTGTTTCTACTCATTTTGCCACCTTTTCAAGGCCGAATACAATAGCCAAACAGCCCCAATTGGCTCACAACAATATGTAGGCGACCAATACAAATAGTTAACTATACAAACCCAATTGGCTCACCACAAAATGAAGGTAGTTCAATACAAATAATTAACAAACTAATACAAACTACATGTCCAAATTCGGCCACCTTGAGTTCAACAATACTAATTCTTATCCAATTTCCATTTCAATCCAACTTGGTAGCATAACATGATATCTAGTCGCAACCAATTATAACTACTATAATCTTCAAGTCAATTACATGACGATTCTAATAACGATCAAATTGTATTCCAACTTAACATGACTTACTTTCATTTCAACTTAAGCTACAAGTAATCCATAATACTTATAAACTTCAACTTAACAACTTCATGCTAGCAACATGTAAAGCTAACAATAACAATATAAATAATTTTGTAACACTTTCAAAGAACAAGATTATACCTCAACGAGTTGTAATCCAATCTTCAAAACCGAAGTTGCTCCTTAGCAACCTAGAGCCTCATCAAGACACATCAATCCGCCTCGAGACCCTTAGAACCACACCAACAACTTTCCTTCAAACCTCCAATCCAAAACCTAGAAAGCCACTAGGTTTTCACTTTGCGACTAACCCGAAAACTATCTTTTTCCGAGATTTTTCTATTGAGATATGCCTACAATACACATAGGGACCTTGGTTTAAAGTGGGAAGATTATTGGATAACAAACAAAAAAATTTCTTGTGGGAAGCTAGACTAACCCGAGAGCAACCCAAAGGATTCTTGAAATTCTTGGAAATTTTTCTAAGTGTCAAACTTGGTCTTGCTACTAGTAGTGTTAAATAGAACCTTTGAGGGTCAAGATGCAAACAATTGGGTGGTTTGGATGATCTCTAATTAAATATCAAGACTTGTGGGACCTTTGACTTTGGTCAATTTTGTCAAGCTAATTAATTGGAAGACTTAGTCATCCTAAGGCTATGGTCAATGACCATTTTGGCCATGACATTTTCGTCCAAGGCATCAATAAGGGGGGGGGGGGGTGACAAGTGTCGCCCTCCCATTCGTCATAATATTACGTTTTCCGACAATTTCACAATTCCGATAAAATTTTACAAGTCTCAAATTTTGACACTTATGAGTTCTTACGTACGTTCTTAAAACATGTCCTGAAAATACGGGGTGTAACATTCTTCCCCCCTTAGAAACATTCGTCCTCGAATGTTCTTTCGGAGTCAAACTTATAATTAGCGACATAGTTTCCTTTCACCACCCCGACATACCAACAATGCCACACATGGCCCTAATACCTTGCACACGCATATCTGTCCTTCATAAGCCCAAAAGAGATTATCTTTTCGTACTTCCAACTCCTTCTAACATACATACATAACTTCCATACCGACTCTGGCCTCAAACCTTTGGAGTCACTCTATAAAACAACATAAGGCCATTTCCGGCTTTCATGACCTGGTTCCGGTGAAACGCGTCCACGAACCCGTAAAATAATTAACTAAACTTGGGCCTTGCGCCCTCGTGACCCTGTCACGTAGCGGAACTACTACCAACTGATCCCACTCCATTACAGCGCGGAGACCCGTAACAGTCCTCAACCACTCAACGCACTTAACTCTTATCCTGGTCCGACTTAAAATCTTATTGCCAGAGAAAACCTTATATACCTAAGGTCTCGCAAGAATCAATATTCTTAGGCTCGCATTTCCATGCTCCACGCCCACCTTACCACCCCCAAGAATCGTACAAAACTTCTCATAATACCAAAACCCCATTGTCTCGATCACAATAACCATTGCTACTCTATCCGGACCTCATCCGTATAATTCTCTTAAGCTTACTACACACTTAATCTATTAACATGACATTCCGTTAGGTTCCTTAATATGGCTTCTGGCGGTTCACTACCCTATCGCATACCTCATCCTTTCCCAATTACCTCAAAATAAAACACAAAACCTTGGCGAAAATTCATTAACTATTCCATACCTTCCCAGATCTAGTTAGTCTTTACCAATTCCTCGTAATCTAAAATCATTCTAGGCAACACGCGTCGACCATACATAACTCCGTATAGATGTATATCACAATACCAACTATACTATAATCATTACCAACCCGATACGCAATCCACATAGTCATTCCCGAGTCATCACGCTTTCTCAGAATGCGCAATCAACATAACTCGTTAGGAGAGACGACCCTAACAACACGCCTCATCGCACGATCTCGAGTGAGAAGAATGGAAACTAATCCTAAATGTCCTGCAGCCTCCCGATTATAGATGTGGTGCACAACACACCGATAATCAAGACTCTACTAGACACGGCTCAGACACTTTCCGAGGACTAATCGCTCACGATACCACTTTTGTCACGACCCGACCGATCGCGATCGTGCCCTACCCGGGCACCCTTACGGTAAATATCGAGATAATCAGCGAACATACATGAAACTTATAAATAAAACAACGGAAGTAAAACAACAGTCACCGACAGGCTACCTTCCCGACGTACATACATAAACGGCAGCTTGCCTCCTTTCTTTACAAAATGCACCCAAAATATGTGACTACTGCACTTAAGAATTACAATCGTGGCGGACAGGCCCCGCCATACCTGAATATACATGAATCTACTACCTCGTGGAAAACTGCATCAAGAGCTAAACCTCCGAGCAAATGGAGCTTTCTCAAAGATCAACCAAGATCCTAAGAGCAAGGATCACCAACCTGGTACCTAAAACTCGCGGCATTTAACGCAGCCTCAGGGGTCAAGATAACAAAAATTTATAGAAATGTAAATAAAATGCAATAACCAAAACATATCTCAGATAAAAGAATGTCCTTTTAACTCCTCAAACCAATCATATATTAACTGCTCAGTTCCTTCTTTCGATAAGATTTAACAACCTATTCTTACATACTTACTTAAGAGTTTAATCCAGCCTTTTCACATAACTTACATATCTTACATAACATAATCCGCCCATTTATGACACGGTGTCTTGATGAATCATGTGACATAATCCGCCCGCTGTGGGGCTCGGTGTCTTGTGGAATCATATAACATAATCCGCCCCGCTGTGGGGCTCGGTGCATCGGAATCATATAACATAATCCGCCCGCCGGGCCTTGCATCGTGGAATCATATAACATAATCCGCCCGCCCGCTGTCTTGCACGTGGAATCATATAACAT
This sequence comes from Przewalskia tangutica, assembly GCA_029844215.1. Lineage (NCBI taxonomy): Eukaryota > Viridiplantae > Streptophyta > Magnoliopsida > Solanales > Solanaceae > Przewalskia > Przewalskia tangutica. The sequence goes on along the minus strand of CM056727.1, from coordinate 45,832,694 downwards.
AATTCGCCCGCCGCTGGGCCTCGGTGTAAGATGACGTAATCTACATGTGAAGGCTCGGGTAATATGACGAATCCGCCTATGTAGGCTCTGTATCTCATAACGTAATCCGCCTATTTGTAGGCTCCTGTATTTCATAACGAATCCGCCTATTTGTAGGCTCTGCAGATTTTCCTTACATAACATTTTCAAACCATCTCTTCACTTCTTAAGTCATCATAATAACTTCCCATAAAGCTATTATAACAACCTTTCACTTTAGAGAACTTAAGGCACTTTTTATTCTTACAACATTAGGAAAAACTAGATCCAAAATACTACGTACATACAAACTTAAAAAGAATCATAGAACTCCTTTCTTTTAAAGCTCAAGTCACATACTCTTTTGGAAGCCATCTTCTTAACTTTTGAAATAAATTAAGAAGCCATACTTTGTAAAATTAAGTCATTTCCACTTATAAAATCAAGGCTTATAGCCTTAACACCTCGTAGCATACACTCTTTCAAATCATGTCGCTTATACTTTAGAAATCAAGTCCCATAACTTGAAAAATAAAGTTTCATAATCCTTTAAAGAAAATCAAAGTTCATAGTCTTAAAACTTCATAACATACATTCTTTAAAGTCCATTTACTTATACTTGTAAAATCATGTCATCTACACTTTTAAAACCAATCCCTTTTACACATAAATTCAAGTCATTTTCAAACATAAAAATCAACTTACATACTTACTTTAAACAAATCAAGACACATAGCCTTTAAATCAAATCTCATAATTTCCTAACCATTCTTACTAACGCCTCCCATAAGACCTAGTAAGGACTTAGGACAATTTAAACATACTCTTAACTTAGATTCAACAATGTAAATACTTCTTAACTTCTAAGAGTAGAAGGAATCTTGAAATACTATCACATGGATATTTCATACGTAGGATCATGCCAAAGAAAGTAGAGGTTCACATACCTCGCGACGATTGTCGACAAGTAGCAAAATGCTCCAAAGTACTTCAACCTTGAGCTATTCCATTCTTCAAGTAGGATACGCTATACTTAGTACATCAACCTATAATGGTCACCATACGTCCATTAACCTCTTACTTCATAATGAGAATATTCTGTGTGCTAAGTCGCTAAATTCTACGGAAAATCTGACAAAGACCTCCTTTGTTTCTACTCATTTTGCCACCTTTTCAAGGCCGAATACAATAGCCAAACAGCCCCAATTGGCTCACAACAATATAGAAGGCAGTCCAATACAAATAGTTAACTATACAGCCCCAATTGGCTCACCACAAAATAGAAGGTAGTTCAATACAAATAATTAACAAACTAATACAAACTACATGTCCAAATTCGGCCACCTTGAGTTCAACAATACTAATTCTTATCCAATTTCAATTTCAATCCAACTTGGTAGCATAACATGATATCTAGTCGCAACCAATTATAACTACTATAATCTTCACGTCAATTACATGCGACGATTCTAATAACGATCAAATTGTATTCCAACTTAACATGACTTACTTTCATTTCGAACTTAAGCTACAAGTAATCCATAATACTTATAAACTTCAACTTAACAACTTCATGCTAGCAACATGTAAAGCTAACAATAACAATATAAATAATTTTGTAACACTTTCAAAGAACAAGATTATACCTCAACGAGTTGTAATCCAATCTTCAAAACCGAAGTTGCTCCTTAGCAACCTAGAGCCTCATCAAGACACATCAATCCGCTCCGAGACCCTTAGAACCACACCAACAACTTTCCTTCAAACCTCCAATCCAAAACCTAGAAAGCCACTAGGTTTTCACTTTGACTAACCCAAAACTATCTTTTCCGAGATTTTTCTATTGAGATATGCCTACAATACACATAGGGACCTTGGTTTAAAGTGGGAAGATTATGGATAACAAACAAAAATTTCTTGTGGGAAGCTAGCCTAACCCGAGAGCACCCCAAAGGATTCTTGAAATTCTTGGAAATTTTTCTAAGTGTCAAACTTGGTCTTGCTACTAGTAGTGTTAAATAGAACCTTTGAGGGTCAAGATGCAAACAATTGGGTGGTTTGGATGATCTCTAATTAAATATCAAGACTTGTGGGACCTTTGACTTTGGTCAATTTTGTCAAGCTAATTAATTGGAAGACTTAGTCATCCTAAGGCTATGGTCAATGACCATTTTGGCCATGACATTTTCGTCCAAGGCATCAATAAGGGGGGGGGGGTGACAAGTGTCGCCCTCCCATTCGTCACAATATTACGTTTTCCGACAATTTCACAATTCCGATAAAATTTTACAAGTCTCAAATTTTGACACTTATGAGTTCTTACGTACGTTCTTAAAACATGTCCTGAAAATACGGGGTGTAACACTCTTTATGCCAGAGGTAAGCCTAAACGTCACGTATGCGAGGTCATGATAGCTTTGTCCAAGTCGTCCAACTGTAATGCTTCTGTTGGAAATGGCGACCAAATGACGGTGCACTTTTTCCAATTTCGGCATGTCATGATTAGGCTTGGATTTGTCTATCATTGTCACGCTACACATAATATGCTGGTTGGTCGTTGGGTTGAGAAACCCGTCGACAAGTTTGGTGTCTTCCTAATTGTGGTATCAATGCCAAGGATTGACCCACCTAGGGTAAATGCATGCCTTAAATGAGGGTGGTATATCTCTATCTTAAGTTTCTAAGATTTGGCTTTTCTAGACGCAAGGTTCCCGAGCGGACTACTCGAGTGAGAAGGCTACGCGACCACCGGTTGGACCGGATTCTCCGCGCAAAACACCAACTCTCTTAAATTTGGGTGTTTGAAAGAAATTTGCAGGTGCGCGAAGCACACCCGCGTGTAGTGTGTGATAGTGTGAATTTTCCAGAGTGGAGGAAATATGAGCGGAATGCCAGTTTAAGAAAAGCAGTAAAGCAGGTAGCAATTAAAATAAATAAAACAAAATACAGCACACAAAATTTAAATGCAAAAAGTAATGCCAAATAATAACCCTAGGTCTGTTGTGGTTAAGAACCTTATTCCCCAGTGGAGTCGCCATTTCTGTCACGCCCTTTTCCGGCCGCGACATTTTTTAAATAAAATGGCTCCTGCTCAATAAAAAGTGTTAGACAAATAAAATGCTAAAAAATGCTTAAAATGTTAAAAAAAATGTTACAAGTTTAAAAAGGTGCTAAGGGATTAATTTTAAAAGTAAAGGGTGCTAAAAGTGCAAAATGCTAAAGGGTTCGCGGAGTCGCCACCTAATTAATTTGGGTGAATTAGGACACCTAAATGTTAACTTAGGTTAAAGTCAACACTAACTCCATTCTTTATGGTCTGCTAAACTTAGTGAGATTCTGGGTAAGGGTTCTTTATTAATCTAGAGGGAAGGGGTTAGGCACCCTCTAAGATCCGCTAACTTGCGGTTATCCTGCCAAACCTAGGTTGATTATTATGTTAGAGAAAATGCATAGTTTAGAAGATGATGCAAGTGCTTTATGAGAGAATGCATTTTGATAAAAGATTTACAAGACCGATGCTACGAAGCGTACGTAAGTTTTAAAAGTATGCGTTTATAAGAAAATAATAATACAGAATTGATGTATTTACTAAAGATATGCATTTCATTTTGCAAAAAATCAGTTTTGATTAACAACATGCAAGGTATGATATCAAGATTCTATATTCTTTACAGCTTGATAATAAGAAGGTAATTTTTATGAAATGAATTATAATGTCATTTAGTGATTTGTGAAAAAATCGATTTTGTTAGTTTCGTGATTGGGTATGCAAATAAAATTGTTTGGCGAAGTTTAGATGTGCAGGACAAGCCTAAAAGACAAGCAGGTTAGAAGTGCGTTTCTAATTATGAATTACTTTCCCACCTTATATGTTTGAAACTTAACTGTTCTAGATATCCTAAATATTACAGAAATAGAGTAATTAAATTACAATAAACAAATAAATGAATAGCAAGTAAAGAGAGAGGATGGGATTTAAGAGTGCTCTTTACGACGGATGACGACGTCCTATTTGTTTTTCTAGGAATTCTTGAAGCGGGAACGCGAATGCGGATGCACATAGACGCGGGTTGCCGTTTGAAGTAGCTCGTGATGAGTCTCGCCGGGAGACTCTTCATTTTTGCTCCGGTGCATTTCATGTAAAATATCAAGAGAGATAAGGATTAGCAACGGAATCTGAAAATATATACATAACAAAAAAAAGATAAAGGAATGCTGGATAAGATGTTGGGCAGTGACATAGTAACGAAAGTAAAGCGAAGCATGTATTGGGCTTCAAACCCAAACAAGAAATCAGATACAAATAGGCTCAAATGTCATGTATTAGGCCAAAGGTTCTCGGCCCAAACAATGGGCAGAACGACAAGGAGTAGACCCAGAATGAATTCTCATATGCAAACCAGTGTAATTTTTTCAAATAATCAAGATCCAATAAAGAGTTTGTATGCAGACCTACACTTAACTTCTTTTACTAACAACCTCCAGGAAAGCATAATATTTAAAATATATGTTTGTACATGCTTACAAGAATCAAACCAATGTAATGTGCCAAATGCAAATAAACCAGATTTTAATGGGTGATATGACACAGTTGACTTCATACCAATACAAAGTACTAGCATAAGTATCCTTAATAGATCAGCATTATAACAAGGAGAATAAAGGAACATGCGATCAGTTTGGCGGACAAGCGATGACATGCGATGTTATCAATATATATGACTAATCTCACATCACTATGTTAAGTATCTCATTTATGCAATCACACACGAGCAACAAGATTGTCTTAATATCAATCTATAGGTCGTATGTTTATGAGTTTTGCAATTTCAAAGATGCATATGTGATCAAAATGTTTTAATTCAACAGAGTAAACATTCAACACCCAAACAACCGCCCCGTCAAGGCTTCAACAATGGTCATAACTAAACAAAGTGCAAGATATCAATACAATAAGCGTAATCGCCATAACATCCAATCTAGCTTGGACACAATGAGTATTGGTAATCCTAAGAAAACCTCAAATCCCAACTAAATGCATTTAACAATGAACCCGAATGAGCACGAATAACTACGGTCATCCATCTGACACATTTAATACTTAGCTTAGGGAGTATTAGCACTACCTAGCTTAACTAGACATGTTCACAGTTAAAACAAGCAGACTCAACAATAATTAATCATGTTTGACAATCAAAGAAGCAATATAATACTAATTGCGTGACTCGGCTTATTAATCTGGAAGATTCAAATGACGGATAATAGCCAACAAACAGATTTTAAATAGTTCAACTGACTAACAATTGTATTAAGCCAAACATATTTGACAAACAACAATCATCATACAGACCATATAATGTAAATCGAACAGAAAAATTGAAAAAGAAACAAGTTTACCTTCTCCGGACAGCGAACCGAGGCAGCGTATCAAGTCGTCGGTCCACTCGACGGGTTTTGGGTTTACGATGCGAAAAGGGCAAGATTTGTTTGCTGATTTTTGCTGGAATTAAAAGAAGGGGATTTGAACTTCTTATTCTTGCGATGCTAATGGTCTGGGTGACTGTTTCCCTAACTCCCGATAAAAATTGATTATTGCTATTGACCGCCTCCCACCGAAGTTACGTCTCGCTGTGCTCTGTGCCCCCGCTCGCCCGCGTGCTCTGCGTCGCGTCTCGCGTATCTTTCGAGTGAGCTCTATTGTCCCCGTCTCCCCCCTTTGCATGTGTAGTTGGTCGGCTTAAATAGTCTTTATTGGACTCTAAACTTGGTAAGCTACTGGTATGATTTCGTGGGTGATTTGAATTGATTTGAAGGATATTTTGTGCGATTTGTTGCTGATTTTGAAGTTCTTGTTATGGTAAGTTATCGATTTGATTTTGGTGGTAGTTTATGGTAAGCGGATGACACAGGAAAGGGAAGAAGTGGGGTGGCGAGCAAGATTTTCATGAGAATCGCGGGCGTGGCGTGGCAAGTCATAGGTATTAGGTTTCTTTTTTTTTCTTTTCTTTAGGTTTTTTCTAAGGGCTGTTGAAGGGGAAGGGATAAGCGCTGAGGGAGTGAGGGGAAATAAGGCTGATGGGCGTGTGGGCTTGTGGGTGTGGGCCGGGTAGGTAGTGGGCTAGCGGATTAAGGGTTTTTGGGCTGCGTTTTATGGGTTAATTAATTAATTAGTGGTGAGTTATTTTAAGTATTAGGTATTTAATTTTAGGAGTTAATTTTAGGTGTATTATTAGTTAATTAAATTAATAAATTGTGATTAAATTATCTAGGTGCTTTATTAATCTAATTGTTATAAATGCGGGCGTGCTATTTAATTAGTGCTTAATATTTTAGAATGCGACGCTATTATTTAAAAATCTTATTTATTGTGCATTATTATTTAAAAGTAGTTATGAAATTGCTTTGCGTATTAATAAATGCGACTATGCTACTTGACACGACGTCATTGCTAAATTATTTATATTTGTATTTATTATTAATTAAGAATCATGACAGGGCTTAAAATTAATCAATGCGGCGCGGGACTCTAAGTGCTTAACGCTCTACGTAAAATTAAATTGCTTATTTATGCCTGTATTTACGTTTTATCGCTGCATTTTATTATAAAAAAATCATAAAATTATTTTACAAAATTAGTGTAATTTTATAGCTAATGACTGGACGGGAGGGTCAAAATTGGGTGTCAACAGTTATGTACAGTGTAGATACCGCACAACGTAGCTGAAGCCGAGTATCTCACCAGTCCAATATCAATAGCATACCTTAGCTTACTAGACTTGACACCTGAATTCTTAATAATACACGATATCACCCTTTATGCGAGTAAGAGGGCTTATCCCCCTTTCATGATCCTCTCGTATAATCAGAGTCACATTCTTAAGGTCTTATTGTGGGTTCCTTTATAATTCTAATCATCAAGTGTCACCTTAAAACGTGTAGATTTTCATAACCTACATAACCTTCCAGTAATATCTTCTGTTTTTCATCCGTATCTCTTATACTCATCTTATCCTAAGTATCCATCTTGGGATACTCCAAAACATTGTGGCCATAGTCGCCACACCAAACTAACCTCTTGTACATTTACGACACATTCTAGCAACTTGGTAAACAATTGGAACCCAATACACTTGCCATATTGTGTATTTAATTTCAAACCGAGGTAAAATACCCAATTCATAAAGGCCTAGTGATCTTCTTAGATCATATACTCATACTCATATCACAAAAAAACCACGGAATAATCACAACTAATGTACTTCATACATACCATGTACTTTAATCAAGATCAACCGTAAAGTCTTTTACTCAAAAAGGCTTTAAATCTCTAAGGTCTCAACTGTTATCTAATATTCTAAGATTCTCAATTATTCCATGTCCAAAGATTATATTATCTCTCCCCGCATACGGGTAAGATAACTTCTCCTAATCTCAAAGTCATGTTGTTTTAATCGTAACAACTCTATTTACTCCATGTAAATATTATTCGCACATATCACTTAAGCATTCAACATAACTTAATCTAACAACATGGTATGCCATCAATTAATTAACCATGATATCTGAAGAGTCTGTCCCTCTCTTAAACAGCTCATCGCCTCCTAAACTTCCCAAAGTAGCACATATATTATGCCTAGGTGTGGATTCAATAAATGATTTCACACCTTCTAAGTAATTATTAAAGCTCAACCAGCTCATGATAATCCTTAATCATTTCAGACAACACACACATGGCCCCAAATAAATACGCTCGTATAGCTACACGTCATCATTACACGATTATACAACAATTTTACCAACCTGGATACGAAGTCCATATAATCTTTTCTTGGCCACTACTGCCTTTTCGGAGGCATAGCTATAACTCCACGATACGCTAGAGAGTATTATCCTAATGACATAACTCTACTGCACGATCTCAGAGTGAGAAGAAGGGAAACCAATCCAACATATACTATAGCCTCCTAGGTATAAGTATGGTGCACACATACCCATACCCAAGACACTACTAGACACGGTATGTAGACATTCCGAGGACTAACTGCTCTGATACCACTTTTGTCACGATCCGACCCCGGGCCCGCGACTGGTGCCCTACCTGGGCACGCTCTCTTATACCCTCACATCCGATTTAAGACATAGGCCAATAAAAATATGGAAACTGTATAAGTAGCAACAAGGCAAGCCGGTGAGGCTGCCGCTATATATACATATACGGGAACATCCCAACAATACAGTTACATAATTGACCCAAAATAAATACAACTCTCGCAAGTCCAGCCCACATATGAATACAGACCTCTAAGAATTTGGACACATAACTGTGACGAGATAGGGCCCCGCCATACCCCTGAATGTACATAAAACTGTAAACACCGTACCAAAGACAAGCCTCCGAAATAATGGAGCTTCCTAAAAAACTGAACAGGATCCTAAGAGTGAGGATCACCAACATGTGTATCTATATCTGCGGCATGAAACGCATCCCCCCGAGGAAAGGGGCTCAGTACGAAAAATGTTCCAAGTATGTGAAACTGAAAGTACTATAATGCAATAATAATAGTCTAAAATAAAGCAGAAGACATGTATGATAACCAAAATAACAGTACAATTATGCCTTATCAATATGAAAGTAATGAGAGTCAATTCTTACCTTTTCAAATATACAAGTCATGCCAAAATCAGGGACTCCTGCCCTGAGAATATAATGTCACGAGACTCGAACCCGATTGTGTATGTGTATAGCATTGTGGGACTTAAACCCACATATGCCTATATGGTAACCTAGAGTTGAACCCAAATCATGGAGAGCTAGTCCATGGAATAGTATAGTGATATGGGAATTTAACCCATATACATCTATTTATAATGTTGCAGGGAGAATAGTATAGTGTCATAGGACTTTAACCCACATACATCTATATACAATGTGGCCGGGGGAATAGTATAGTGTCATAGGACTTTAACCCATATACATCTATATATAATGTTGCCGGTCATTTAGCGAGGAATGCGGTGATATGAGCATATAACACTTGCACGAAAGGCTTATCATGAGCAAACATATGCAAGTTAAGATACTCTTTGACTCTCATTAAATACGTATAATGAACTATCACTTTATAAACTCAAGGCACTTTCATTTCATGTAATATTAAAGACTTGAAACCCAAAAGTACTATGTATATCTATTCTTTATAAAAAGAATTCATTTCATGCAATAAGCCTCAAGATACTAACGCTCGTAGTATCAAGGGATATCTACTTATCAAATTAAGTTACTACACCTTTTTAAATTCAATTCAAGTCTTTAAAATCAAGTAACTTCTACTTTCAACATTAAGCCAATTATTCCTTTAAATCAAGTAACTCATTCTTTTCCAATAACGTTACTCCTATCTTTTAAAATCAAGTAAGCTTGTACTTTTCAAATCAAGTACTATAATGAATCCAATTTCATTTAAAACATGTACGTCCACCGTACTACACATTTTTATAAGGTTCATGCTCAAAGAAAGATAGGGAAAGTTCCACATACCTCTTCGGCTTAATCCACACGCTAAGTCGAATATGCCACCCGTAGTACTTCAACCTAAAATGTCAATAGCATTTCTATCAACTACAAGCTTTCTAAGGTAGATTAATACCAAGTTAAGGGTCTCTTATTCTACGGAAAATTGGGCAGCACTTCCCCTATTTATACGTACTTTACAACCTTTTCCAAGGCCCGAATTTAACAACCAATAAGCCCCATTTAAGGCACAATAGAAATAGCAACCAAAGGGGATTACACGCCAACTTGATGTGTAAAATTCTGCCCCACAATCAATACAAAACAGTCTACAATTCTCGGCACAAAATAGCCCACAATTCTACAATAACGAGGGTAAAATGTGAGGCCTTTAAACGCCTTTCCACACCCTTATTTCCTTAGGACTTTCATTAGTAATTACAACATTGAAATATGCATATTAGTGGCTGAATTCCCAGCATTCCAACGCCACCAAATAGTCCATAAAACGACACGACGACGTCAACAGTTTTGGGCAGTTTTTGGCCAACAACAACTACAACAATCCAAAGTCCTTTTCCGTAATTCTATATAATCCAATTCTCATTTCAACACTTATATGTATTCCATGTCACATATCAACAACCATATTACTTCATTTTAACATGCGACAAGTGTAATTAACAATAACAATAACCAATGAATCCAATATCGCACAAAATAGCTAGTCTCGGCCAAGACACCCTAAAATGGTCTAAACACTTTTTAATCTTCATTCTTCTTAACACATGATCATCTACTAACCATAATAACATGCAACATCCAATTACTTCAAGAGGAAGAAGAGTTCTTACCCAAAAATGTCCAAAAAGTCGAGAGCAAGGTCACAAGGGTTTTGGCCCGCAGTTTTCATTTCGCTCCACTTCTTCAAGTTCCAATCACATACAAGCATCCACCACAAGCTTATAACCAACTTCACTTCACGTTTCACTTCCAAAAATTCGACGACAAGTTGGGGATTTCACCCAACAATTGTCGGCCAAGGCATGCTTGAGGGTCTTGGAGAGTTAACTTGGTTTAACACTTGGTTAGGAACCTTAATCTTGCATCACACAAGCTAAACTTGGAAGATTAGGAATTTTTGTTCATAAATCTTAGCCAAAGCCGAGAGCACACAAAAAGATGAGGGATATATTTGTGTAATGAAATATGGCTAAGTGTTAGATGAAGTCTTGCACTCTTGCTTGTATATATAAATCATCTCAAAGGATGAGATCTTGCCAAGTGTATGGACAAGTGGAGTGGGACCCACTTATCCACTTGTCTTCATAAATATCTAAGTCAAAGTCAAGCCAAGTGGGGGTGACACTTGTCACCCTCATATTGGTCTAAATTATTTCTTCCCCAAAATATTTATATTTGGCCAAATTATCTCAAAATTTTGTGGGCCCCGCAAAATCGTACAATTTTTCCGGTGGGCCCCACATGACCAAATCTGAAACTTAAAAATTCAAAACTCCAATATATTATATTAATTCCATATGCCAAATTTGATAATCAAATTTCAAATTATAAACCTTTTTCCTTCACAAAGTTCCAAAATTTCTCCTTAGGAAAAAGTGATTTTTCTTTCGTTCCAAAATTCAAATCGTATTTTCTCATGTATGTTCTCGTCTCATTCTCTTGGAAATACGGGGTGTAACATCCTTCCCCCCTTATAAACATTTGTCCCGAATGTTCATACTAGGTGTCAAGCTGAACAGATACCGGCATAGTTCCCTTTAACTGTACCCAACGAAACCAAAATATGTCACACATGACCACAATATAACACTCATGCATATACATCAATCAAAATATGCGAGTAGGGAATCGAATTACCTGTAGGTGTAGGGAACAATTGAGGATACTTCTTCATTGACTCTTCTATTTCCTAAGTCATATCTTCTCTATTTCTATTCTTCCATAAGATCTTGACAGAAGCCACGTCCTTAGTCCATAATCGTCTGACCTGGCGATCAAGTAGCTAAAGGACTCTCCTCATAAGATAGCGCCTTTGTCACTCAGACATTATCAATCGGGAAAGCTCTGGATGGATCACCAATACACTTCCGTAACCTCGATACGTGGAAGACCGGATAAACCGCTTCCAAATCAGGTGGTAGATCCAACTCATAGGCAACCTTGCCTACCCTACGAACAATTTGGTAAGGCCCAATGTACCTCGGGCTAAGATTCCCCTTCCTACCACCCTTCATGGGTGATGCCTACCCAATCTTCAAGCTGAAACTCTAAGTGTCAACGTCGATTATCTGCATAAGACTTCTGTCGACTCTGGGCTGCTAATAACCCCTCCTGGATAAGCTTCACCTTATCCACAGCTTGCTGAACCAAGTCTGGACCTACTAACGTAGCCTCGCCAATATCAAATCAACCAATCGACGACTTACGCTTCCTTCCATATAAGGCCTCATACGGGGCCATCTGAATACTAGAATGGTAGCTGTTGTTATAGGCAACTCTACGAGTGGTAAATGATCATCCTAGCTACCTCTGAAATCACTAGTACTGGCTCTCAATGTCACGACCCGACCTCAGATCGCATCGGTGCCCTACCCGCACCCTTACAGTAAACATCGAGAAAATCAGCGAACATACACGAAACTTAAAAATAAAACATCGTAAGTAAAACAACAAAGGTTAGCCGACAGTGCTACCTTCCAACATATATAAAAACAACCAAGTAGTTGCCTTTTCTTTTTACAAACCGACCCACATATGTGACTCATGCACTTAAGAGTTTTAACACCATCGTGGCGGACAGGCCCCGCCATACCCACGAATGAACATAAACGTGACAACTCCGAACACCGAGCCATCTCAACTCTTTGAACCGATCCTAAGCTCATGATCCACAATCGTGGTACCTAAACTGCGGCATTTAACGCACTTCCAGGGTCAGATAACAGTACCGAATGTGGATCGAATATAACGTCTGATAAACAAATCATAATCAGACAAAAGAATGACAAGGACAAGTATAAAAATACATACCAGATCCTGCCGTGTCATTACCACTTATGAACTTAATCGTACCTTATTATCCTTTCCATTCCCAATAAAAGTTATAGTCACATTCTTACGTACATTATTAGAAAAAGAATCATTAAGTTCATTACCATATAACTTACTTATCTTTCATAACATAGTCCGGCACACTACGGAGGGACACATATACTACCCGGCCCAATCTGGGACGCGATCAAGTCACACTAATATCAAAGCATGCCCGTGGAATCCCCCATCACTGTCGACAGCTATTAGTGTAAAATATAACCATGTGACGCGCCGCGGCATCCCACCTCACTGTCGGCGTACTCATACACAATACATATATATATCCGGCCCGTGGAATCCCACATCCCTGCCGACAGTCCAGGGTATATTAATACACCAATAGGCATACATGAAAACCAAGTACCACCGGTGGTATAGCGTCTTGGGGTCTACCCTCACTTATACTCTTACCCCGGGAAGGTGGTAAAGCGGTGGTATAGCATCTTGGGGTCTACCTCACTTATACTCTTACCCCGGAGAAGGTGGTATAACGTCTGGGCTTGCCTCATTTATACTCTTACCCTATCTCGACCGGTCGTCAAACAACACATAAAGTGTGGTACATTCTGGGGTTTACCTCACTTATACTCTTACCCTGGAGGAGGTGGTATAACGTCTTGGGGCTTGCCCCTCATTTATACTCTTACCCTATCTCGACCGACCATCAAACAAGACATAAGCACTACCATGTCTTTTATAAAATCCGGGAATTTAACCCAAGTGCTACAAATAACTGACGCATACCCGTGTAATCCCACATCACCGCTTCGGACGCTCAAGTAACTTATAACAAAACAGGCCCAACCGAGAGTCGCGATCGTAATAAAACATAATACTTGCACTCAAAGGCTATCACCAAGACACATAGGCTAATTCTCAATTAACAAGCCAAAGTACTTATCGGGGCACAAATAGAATAATTCTCATTTAACAAGCCAAAGTACTTATCGGGGCACAAATAGAATAATTCTCATTTAACAAGCCAAAGTACTTATCGGGGCACAAATAGAATAATTCTCATTTAACAAGCCAAAGTACTTATCGGGGCACAAATAGAATAATTCTCATTTAACAAGCCAAAGTACTTATCGGGTCACAAATAGAATAATTCTCATTTAACAAGCCAAAGTACTTATCGGGGCACAAATAGAATAATTCTCATTTAACAAGCCAAAGTACTAATCAAGGCATCACATAGAATTATTCTCAATTAAACAGGCCAAAGTACTACGTACGTACATTCTTTTCAAAAGACTCCTTTCCAAATAAAACTTCCCCGATACTAACAACCGTAGTATCAAGTCCTATTCACCTTTCAAGACACGTCACAATACCTTTTTAGAAAATACAATTACCGGCTTCTAAATCAAGTGACTTCCTTATTTAAAACCTTAAGCAATTGGTACCTTTAAAACAATTTGCCCTTCCTTAGCACAAGTTATTTCTTTGCTTACTCTATTAGAGAAAACCATTCTCTTAACCTTCCATAAAGCCGTTATAACCCTTTATGGTTTAGACCAACACGTTCATTTTATAACCAAGAGACTTCTACTTTTTGAAACCAAGTATTAAATACTTTCAAATAAATTCTCATAACTTTCAAAAATACAAATAGTCTCTTAACCCTTAGAAAACAAGTGACTCCTTTTATTATAAAACCTTAGGCAATTAATGCCTTAAAACAAGTGGCCTTTTCACTAAAATCAAATCACTTATCTTTCCATAAAGCAAATATAACTAACTTCCCATAAAGCCGTTATATTCACTTTATACCTTAGCCCAAAAACAATTTCCTATCCAAGGGACTTATACGTTTAAAACGGAACAAGTATCACATACTTTAAAGCTCTTCAAGTCCCTTAACTTTAATAACACTTAAGACATCCTTTATACTTTCAAAGAAGTGAGTTAATCTCCCAACTCACCCGACTTGGCTATTCACAAACTAGTAAAGGATATCAAGGTGTTGTACATCTACCGTACTACATAATGCAACTAGTCATGCTCAAAGATAGGAAAAGTTCTACATAGAGTAGATCACACAACTACCTCTTAACTTCTAAGAGTAACAGGAAACATGAAATGATACCACCGGTATATTCCATACATAGAATCATGCCAAAGGAAGGAAGAGGTTCACATACCTCGCGACGATTGTCGACAAATAGCAAAATGCTCCAAAGTACTCCAACCTTGATAGCTATTCCACTCTCCAAGTAGGATACGCTATACTTAGTACTTCAACCTATAATGGTCACAATATGTCCATTAACCTTTCACTTCTAACGTAGAATATTTTAGGTGCTAAGTCGCTAAATTCTACGGAAAATCGGACAGCACCTCCTTTGTTTCTACTCACTTTTCCACCTTTTTCAAGGCCGAATACAATAACCAAACAGCCCCAATTGGCTCACAACAATATATTAGGTATTCAATACAATGAATAACTAAGCCCCAATTGGCTCACAATTTAGAAAGTAGTCCAATACAAATGAATAACAAACTAAAAGTCCAAATTCGGCCACCTTGAGTTCAACCATACCAATTCTTATCAAATTTCCATTTCAACCCAAATTGGTAGCATAACATGATATCAAGTCGCATTTGATTATAACAATCCATAATCTCTAAGTAGGTAACATGCGACGATTTCTAATAAACGACCAATTAGTAATCCAATTTTCAAGTGGCTTATATAACATTTCGAATTTAGCTACAAGCACTCCATAATACTTATAAACTTCTACATATCAACTTCATGCTATCAACATGTAAAGCTAACAACACAAAATAAATATATAACCTTGTAACATCTTAAAGGACAAGATTATACCTTAACGATTCTCAATCCAATCTTCAAATCCGAAGTCGCTCTTAGCAACTTAGAGACTCTCCAAGATACTTCAATCCGCTACTGAGACCCTTAGAACCACACCAACAACTTTCCTTCAACTTACAATCCAAAACCTAGAAAGCCACTAGGTTTTCACTTTGCGACTAATACGAAAACTCTCTTTTTCCGGGATTTTTCTATTGAGATACACTTACATAACACTCATGAACCTTGGTTTAAAATGGGGATCTAAAAGAACAAGGAACAAAGATTTTTCTTATTTCTTGTTGGTGAAGCCGAGAGCTCACTAGTTTGCTCATCCAATTTCTTGCAAATTTTGGCTAAGTGTGGGACTAGTTTCACTACTAGTATACATATATAACATAATGGAGGGTTAAGATAGGAACAATTGGGTGGTTTGGATGATCTCTCATTAAATATCAAGCCTTGTGGGCCCTTGACCAAGTCAACATTCTCATGCTACACAAGTTGCAAGACTTGTCTTGCAACAAAGGTCCAATGATTCCCTTGCCCTTGCACATTTCGACCAAGGCATCACATAAGGGGGGGGGGGTGACACGTGTCGCCCTCCCGTTCGTCATAGCAATACGTTTTCCGACAATTTCATAATTCCGATAAAATTTTACAAGTCTCATATCTTGATACCTCTGAGTTCTTACGTACGTTCTTAAAACATGTCCTGTAATTACGGGGTATAACAGTCAACATATCTTCTAGCGTCTGTATAATACGTTCTGCCTGCCCATCAGTTTGAGGATGTAATGCGGTACTAAGACTCACCTGTGTCCCCAATCTTTCCTGGAATGACCTCCAGAAGCTAGCTGTAAATTGTGCCCATATGGTTCCAAGCAGTCAACTTAACCGCACTTGCACACAACCATCACATGCACACGTTTTGTCAATTCTCGACTTCCATGACCCGGTTCTGGTGGAACGCGTCCACGAATTCGTACAACAATTAACTCGACTTGGGCCTTGCATCGGCGTGACTCTATCACATAGTGGGACCATCCCCAACTGACCCCACTTCATTCCATGCTACGGGTCGACCCGGAATTGGTCCACAACCCGACCTATCGTCACACCTAACTCTCATTCTTGGTCTGAAATAAATCTCACTACTCGTACCTTTCCTAATCTCAACATGTTCTAGTGTACATACATAATCCTGGACGTTGCTCCAGATTCCAATCCCTGACGATACCATCCCTTAGGGGATAAATTGATAACTTATTCCTATATTCAATACGTATAAGACTCTGAAGAATCGCATTACATGATGCCTATCTACCATCTCCAAACCTTGATCAATATACTTCACCTCAAATCCTTCCACTTGTCGTATGGCTAACTCTTATGTCAATCGCATTTTAGGAAAGAGAAAGAGAGAAAAAAATTCCTTGATCACGTTAAGGTATAAACCCGTCACCTTCTACCTATCTCGTCGAACTCATCATCAATTCAGAGATGCTTATAGACATAAATCTTTAATGTCTATCTTATACTTATATCATAAACGTCATTGGCCTATTTTCAACTATCTAGATGCTAAACTCAAACTTAACTTACCGTTACTTCAGTTTACACACTTTCTGAAAGGTATGTCTACATAAATTGTGGAACAGATGTTTCATGTTCTTAAAACCAATTTACGGTGTTACCTGATTTCATAAATTGTTAAGATTTCATATCTTATCATTACTAGGCCTCTCATCAACCGAGTGCCCTTTCTCGTCTTACCTACATTTCTACTTCAAGTTTTCATGGGGGTCTCCCATCTTAGCATTTCTCATACCATCTTCCTAAACCTCAAAGGTTCGCTACCTTTGGCCAAAGGTTTCTCACTGTCATCCTGTACCACTGGTCTTTACACTGTTCTGGGGTACTTACACCCTTGTGAAACCTATATAACCATAATGTTTCTCCCTCTATCATTCTTATCGTAATCTTTCCTTTTTTCTTGTCTCTGAATGAAACTAAATCATTTCTGGCCTGACACTAAGTCATACCATTTCATTCCTACTCATTAACCATTTTCATATTTCTTACATCCATTCATTGACTGTTCTAGTTCTCCCCCTCAATTACCTTCAACACACTATTTTTCCAAGGTTATGTACAGTGTAGATACCGCACAACGTAGCTGAAGCCGAGGATCTCACCAGTCCAATATATATAGCATACCTTAGCTTACTAGCCTTGATACCTGAAATCTTAATAATACACGATATCGCCCTTTATGCAAGTAAGATGGCTTATCCCCCTTTCATGATCCTCTCGTGTAATCAAAGTCACATTCTTAAGGTCTTATTGCAGTTTCTTTTATAATTCTAATCATCAAGTGTCACCTTAAAACGTGTAGATTTTCATAACCTACATAACCTTCCAATAATGTCTTCTGTTTTTCATTCGTATCTCTTATACTCATCTTATCCTAAGTATCGATCTTGGGATACTCCAAAACATTGTGGCCATAGTCGTCACACCAAACTAACCTCTTGTACCTATACGGCACATTCTACCAACTTGGTAAACAATTGGAACCCAATACACTTGCCATAATGTGTATTTAATTTCAAATCGAGGTAAAATACCCAATTCATGAAGGCCTAGTGATCTTCTTAGATCATATACTCATACTCATATCACAAAAAAAAAACAAGGAATAATCACAACTAATGTACTTCATACATACCATGTACTTTAACCAAGATCAACCGTAAAGTCTTTTACTCAAAAAGGTCTTAAATCTCTAAGGTCTCAACTGTTATGTAATATTCTAAGATTCTCAATTATTCCATGTCCCAAGCTTATATTATCTCTCCCCGCATACGGGTAAGATAACTTCTCCTAATCTCAAAGTCATGTTGTTTTAATCGTAACAACTCTATTTACTCCATGCCAATATTATTCGCACATATCACTTAAGCATTCAACATAACTTAATCTAACAACATGGTATGCCATCAATTAATTAATCATGATCTCTTAAGAGTCCGTCCCTCTCTTAAACAGCTCATCGCCTCCTAAACTTCCCAAAGTAGCATATATATTATGCCTAGGTGTGGTTTCAATAAACGGTTTCACACCTTTCAAGTAATTATTAAAGCTCAACCAGCTCATGATAATCCTTAATCATTTCAGACAACACACACATGTCCCCAAATAAATACGTTTGTATAGCTACACGTCATCATTACACGACTATACAACAATTTTACCAACCTGGATACGAATTCCATATAATCCTTTCTGGGCCACTTCTGTCTTTTCGGAGGCATAGCTATAACACCACAATACATTAGAGAGGATTATCCTAATGACATAGCTCTACTGCATTATCTCAGAGTGAGCAGAAGGGAAACCAATCCTAAATATCCTGTAGCCTCCTAGGTATAAGTATGATGCACACATACCCATACCCAAGACTCTACTAGAAACGGTATGTAGACATTCCAAGTACTAACTGCTCTGATATCACTTTTGTCACGACCCGACCCCGGGCCCGCGACTGGTGCCCTACCAGGGCATCCCCTCTTATATCCTCACATCCCATATAAGACATAGGCCAATAGAAATATGGAAACTGTATAAGTAGCAACAAGGCAAGCCGGTGAGGCTGCCGCTATATATACAAATACGGGAACATCCCGACAATACAGTTACACAATTGGCCCAAAATAAATACAACTCCTGCAAGTCCAACCCACATATGAATACAGACCTCTAAGAGTTTGGACACATAACTGTGATGGGACAGGGCCCCTCCATACCTCTGAATGTACATAAAACTGTAAACACCGTACCAAAGACAAGCCTCCAAAATAATGGAGCTTCCTCAAAAACTGAACTGGATCCTAAGAGCGAGGATCTCCAACCTGTGTATCTATACCTGCGGCATGCAACACAACCCCCCGAGAAAAGGGGGTCAGTACGAAAGATGTACCAAGTATGTGAAACAGAAAGTACTGTAATGCAATCATAATAGTATAAAATAAAGCAGGAGACATGTATGATAACCAAAATAACAGTACAATTGTGCCTTATCAATATGAAAGTAATGAGAGTCAATTCTTACCTTTTCAAATATACAAGTCATGCCAAAATCAGGGACTCCTGCCCTCAGAATATAATGTCACGAGACTCGAACCCGAATGTGTATGTGTATAGCATTGTGGGACTTAAACCCGCATATGCCTATATGGTAACCTGGGAGTTGAACCCAAATCATGGAGAGCTAGTCCATGGAATATATAGTGTTATGGAACTTTAACCCATATACATCTATATATAATGCTGCCGGGAGAATAGTATAGTGGCATAGGACTTTAACCCACATACATCTATATACAATGCGGCCGGGGGAATAGTATAGTGTCATAGGACTTTAACCCATATACATCTATATATAATGTTGCCGGTCCTTTAGCGAGGAACGCGGTGATATGAGCATATAACACTTGCACGAAAGGCTTATCATGAGCAAACATATGCAAGTTAAGATACTCTTTGACTCTCATTAAACACATAGAATGAACTATCACTTTATAAACTCAAGGCACTTTCATTACATGTAATATTAAGGACTTGAACCCCAAAAGTACTATGTACATCTATTCTTTATAAAAAGAATTCATTTCAAGCAATAAGCCCCAAGATACTAACGCTCGTAGTATCAAGGCATGTCTACTTATCAAATCAAGTTTCTACACCTTTTTAAATTCAATTCAAGGCTTTAAAATCAAGTAACTTCTACTTTTAATATTAAGGCAATTATTCCTTTAAATCAAGTAACTCATTCTTTTCCAATAACGTTACTCCTATCTTTTAAAATCAAGTAAGCTTGTACTTTTCAAATCAAGTACTATAATGAATCCAATTTCGTTTAAAACATGTACGTCCACCGTACTACACTTTTTTATAAGGTTCATGCTCAAAGAAAAATAGGGAAAGTTCTACATACCTCTTCGGCTTAATCCACACGCTAAGTCGAATATGCCACCTGTAGTACATCAACCTAAAATGTCAATAGCATTTCTATCAACTCCAAGCTTTCTATGGTAGATTAATACCAAGTTAAGGGTCTCTTATTCTACGGAAAATTGGGCAGCACTTTCCCTGTTTATACGTACTTTTCCACATTTTCCAAGGCCCGAATTTAACAACCAACAAGCCACATTTAAGGCCCAATCAAAACAGCAACCAAAGGGGATTACACGCCAACTTGATGTGTAAAATTCTGCCCCACAATCAATACAAAACAGTCTACAATTCTCGGCACAAAATAGCCCACAATAGTACAATAACGAGGTTAAAATGTGAGACCTTTAAACGCCTATCCACACCCTTATTTCCTTAGGACTTTCATTAGTAATTACAACATTGAAACATACATATTAGTAGCTGAATTCCCAGCATTCCAACGCCACCAAACAGTCCATAAAACGACACGACGACGTCTAAAAGTTTTGGGCAGTTTTCGGCCAACAACAACTACAACAATCCAAAGTCTTTTTCCATAATTCTATATAATCCAATTCTCATTTCAACACTTATATGTATTCCATGTTACCTATCAACAACCATATTAATTCATTTTAACATGCGACAAGTGTTATTAACAATAACAATAACCAATGAATCTAATGTCGCACAAAATAGCTTGTCTCGGCCAAGACACCCTAAAATGGTCCAAACACTTTTTAATCTTCATTATTCTTAACACATGCTCATATACTAATCATAATAACAAGTAACATCCAATTACTTCAAGAGTAAGAAGAGTTCTTACCCAAAAATGTCCAAAAAGCCGAGAGCAAGGTCACAAGGGTTTTGGCCCGCAGTTTTCGTTTTGCTCCACTTCTTCAAGTTACAATCACATACAAGCATCCACCACAAGCTTATAACCAACTTCACTTCACGTTTCTCTTCCAAAAAGTCGATGACAAGTTAGGGATTTCACCCAACAATTTTCGGCCAAGGCAAGTTTGAGGGTCTTGGAGAGTTAACTTGGTTTAACACTTGGTTAGAAACCTTAATCTTGCATCACACAAGCTAAACTTGCTAGATTAGGAATTTTTGTTCATAAATCTTAGCCAAAGCCGAGAGCACACAAGGAGAAGAGGGATATATTTGTGTAATGAAATATGGCTAAGTGTTAGATGAAGTCTTGCACTCTTGCTTGTATATATAAATCATCTCAAAGGATGAGATCTTGCCAAGTGTATGGACAAGTGGAGTGGGACCCACTTGTCCACTTGTCTTCATAAATATCTAAGTCAAAGTCAAGCCAAGTGGGGGCTGACACGTGTCACCCTCCTATTTCTCATGTTAATCCATACAAAACACCCCCTAAAACAATACATATACCAACAACAACGAGAATACAAAGTAACACATATTTACATCTTTATTCCTTGAGGACATACGTTAGCAATTACCACAATGTACATGCATATTTATAACTAAATTTCCAGCATTCTAACTCCACAAAAAACCTCTAAATTCGACACAACAATGTCCAACAATTTCATGAAGGTCTCGGCCAACAACCATAATACCATAACTCTCTTCATAATTACTTAAAAGCTAATTCACCTTTCAATACTTTCATATAAACCATTTCTACTCTAAATATCAAGATTTCCTTCAATCTTTAATATGCAATTAGTGACGATAATAACAACAACAACAATTGAATTCAATGAAATAAAAATAGTCCCAAAATCGGTAATCACACCTCCAACCGACTCAACAACATCAACAACAATCACATGCATTCTCTTATTTCCAATTCCTCTTTAACATGAGTTCATCTCTTAACTACAATATTATTTAACTTCTAAATACTCTAAAGAATAAATCTTACCTTAACTTAAGCCAAAATAGTCCCTATAGCACTCGACACCACTGCCCCAACTTTTGCACCATTTTCTCAACTTTTAATGACATGCATTACTCTTTTACAAGTTTAAAACCATCTTACTTACATGTATTTCTTCCAAAAAGTTCATCTTCCAAAACTAGAGTTGTTGGGGGCAGATTTCGGCCAGCATTGCCGAATGCACAATGGGTTAGGGGTTTACCAAGGCTTAGAACTTAGAAGAAAAGCTTAGTCTTGGAAGGGGAGTCGATTTTTGGTCTTCTCTTGGCTATGATGTTGGTCGAAAATCTGTAGAGAAGTGAGAGAGGCATATGTAATAGTTAGCATGTGAGCAACATCTTATGTGGGGCTGCCCACTATTTCGACGAGGGGGGGGGGGGGGGAAGAGCACAAGTTCCCACAAAAGTCCATTAATTCCCACTTATTATCATCTCCACTAAAATTAATACCACAATTAAATAATCAATCTCCCATACTTAGTTTAAATCCTGAAATTTCGAAATGGCCTCATATTATCAATGTCAAGAATTTTATTTTACACGACGTAGTCCTTAACCCCATTGGGAAAATTCAACCACTAGTATTGATTCTCATCGCCACATATGTTATATCCAAAATTATTCCGTATTAGCGTATGTAAATATAATTTATTTCCAACACCCGAATCTTAATTTCTTTATCACGTTCTCAATTTATTGTCCTAAATTTACGAGGTGTAACATCCTTCCCCCCTTAAAAATATTCGTCCTCGAAAGTTCATAATAGGTCTAATGCTACAACAATTTCGGCCAAATCTCCTCTATAACTATATGTCGCGCCCGTTTTTGACCTCGGGGTCTGAACGGTATCCGCAACGTTGCTCTTTGACGCGGTTCCCTGGATGGAGCAATAATGCTTATTTTGAGGAGTCGCCACCTAATTAGTTAAGTGAATTATGACACTTGATTTATTGAAATAAAAATACTGCAATTAATCTCCATTTAATGGTCCGCGAAATTAATGAGATTCTGGATCAGGGTTCTTTATTATCCTAAAGGGAAGGGGTTAGACATCCTTTAAGATCCGCTAACTTGCGATTATCCGTTAAAACCTAGGTTAATTATTTATTGCCCTTTTTATTCTACATATTCTAAGTAGTTTTCATAATTTACAATTAGAATGGAATGCAATACAGAATAATAAAGCTAAAATTGAAATAAACTCTGGGACATCTTTTAGCCCTTTTAGGCCTTCTGCACAAGATGATCTCCGGGTACCTGCACAAACACTTAGTAAAAGTGTTAGTAATAGAATAGATAATTTTAAATTAATAGCAAGAATTAATAAGCAAGCCAAAAATAAACTCGTCTTTTGCACAGGGGAGGCCTTGGAAATCAGACGGAGATTCCTTCATCGGCCAATATTGCTAGAAACAATAAAATAAATAAAACCTTCAGATCCGCGTCAAAACAGTAATAGTTTTAAACACGGAGGGCTCGGATGTATAAAAAATAAAGTGGGACATCCTAAACAAGTCCGGCTGCGAGAATTCGCCCTGCCAGCGCATGTTGGTTATCCGATGTAAGTGGAAGAAATCTTCATTGCCCGGAAAGCTTCATTTTATTTTATTTTTCATCTTTGCAACTGTGGAGGCCTCAAAAATCGACGGATAACTTTTTCATTGGCCAACTCAAGTGTAGTATCTTGTTCAAAATCAGTATATACCAAATAGTGTAGCATTTGTTCTAAATCAGTAAATAAAATAAATAAAAGGGCCAAATCGCCCAAAATTAGTACAGAACCCAATGAACAGTGGACAGTTCGCCGGAACAGTAGCAGTGCCAAAAAAAATCGACGGAAAACCAGCGGTCCGCCGGAGTTCAAACTCCGGCCATTATACCAAAATGAGGTCGAATCAGCCCAACAAACAAACGTAAGCCGACAAACTCCACAATATCACCGAACCAGTTCGCCGGAGTTTTTAACTCCGACCAAATTACTAAAATAAATAAAAAATCAGTCCCAACAACACAGTACGCAACAGATCCTGAAATAAAAACAAAGCCAAGGTAAATTTGTCAACAGATGGTCGCCGGAAACTTTACATTCCGGCTATACACAATAAAAATCAGTAAATTTGTTCATTCACCAAACCCAACAGCTAATCAAGAAATAAAACCTACACAGGTCGTCGGAGATTCAGAACTCCGGCGAGATATCAAAACGCGAAACAAAACAATCCATATTGAAACCAACAACACGCATAAACGTAACTCGCCAGAATCACCTCCGCGATGCAGCCAGCGAGATGGTCGACGAGTTCGGGAATGGGACGCTGTTGTGAGAAAGATGAAGCGGGATGAAGTGTTATCATACCGAGGTGATATTGACGGTCACGGAGCTTAAAGCTCGCTTGGGACCGCAGGAGAGTGCGTGTGTGTGGGTTCGCCACGATCGGCGTGAGGTTCGCGGTGAGGTTTCGATGTTGTTGTGTGTGCTGACCTGTTGTGTGAGAGAGATGAGAGGGTAGATGTAGGGGTGTGTGCGGCTGAAAGGTTTTTTGTGTTCGCCGAGCTCAAGCCCGCGAAGGCGCGACGGCGCGGTGAAGGGGAGGGGTTTTAAAAAATAAAAAAAAGAGGAGTCTAGAGGGGTGTGCGGCTGTGTCCTCTTTTTTTAGGGTAGGGAATTGTTTTATTTATAGTGTGGGATTAGGTTTAGGGTTTGGGTTTTGGGTATTGAGGGAAAAGATGAAAGGTGTACTGGGCCTCATTTTTGGGCCTCAGTTTTTGGCAGTTTGGACTGATCCAGATTGTGCCTCGGACTGGACTGGTTTGACAAAAATGCAAAACGGGTTTATCATTTAAAAGAAAAATTATTTAAAAAGATACAAAATTATCCAAATAAAAAATGTCGACGCTATAATAATAAAATGCAATATTTAAGAAATATTTAATGCTTAATTAAAAGTAAAAATGCGGTGCCAATTAATTATTTGAAGAGATGCAAACATTATTAAAACAAAACGATGGTGTAATAATAATAAAAACATAATATTAACAAAGACTTCATGCTTAATTTAAAATAAAAAGATGCAATGCCATTTTGCGAAGAAATAAACATAGAATATTATGTAAAAATGCAAAAAAAATGATGATTAAAATGCGGTGTCCTAAAATGCTTAAAATTGCAAGAAATGACTAAAAGATGGGTCAAAATTGGGTCTCAACAGCTTGTCCCTCTTTGATCGAAGACGATGAAAGAGTTTTCGTCAAAGACGTTGACTTGTAGCCAATTGTGTTCTCATCGTCAGAATTAAAACAAAGATCAAGAAAAAGAATGGGCAAAAGCTGATGCAAATTCAAAATTTTGTCCCAGTGTCGAATTATGATGACACTGGGTCGCCGTGATGCCAAAATAAAAGACAAAACTGATGCGAATTTAAAATTTGTCTCAGTGTCGAATTATGATTGACACTGGTTGCTGCGATGCTAGAAAATTAAAGCAGGCAGACGCCGATTCAAAATTGTCCCAGTGTTGAATCATGATGACACTGGGCTGTTGTGATGCTGCAAAATTAAAGACAATGCCGACACAGATTCAAAATTTGTCTCAGTGTCGAATTATGATTGACACTGGGTTACAGGTGATGTGGTGCTGTAACAGACAGGGTGTTTGTAGATATTGATGGCGTCGTTGCATAGACACGATGCAGATGCTCGTCGTTGCATAGACACGACATAGATGAAGCTATTGCATAGGATCACATGAAATGACGTCGTTGCATAGACACGACATAGATGAAGCTATTGCATAGGATCACATGAAATGACGTCGTTGCATAGACACGATGCAGATGCTCGTCGTTGCATAGATGAAACATTGATAAAGTCATTGCATAGGCTTACATGAGATGACGTCGTTGCATAGACGAAACATAGATGAAGCCGTTGCATGAGCTTACATGAAATGACGTCGTTGCATAGATGCGATGCAGATGCTCGTCGTTGCATAGACGAAACATAGATGAATCTGTTGCATGGGCTTACATGAAATGACGTCGTTGCATAGACGCGATGCAGATGTTCATCGTTGCATAGACGAAACATGGATGAAGCCGTTGCATGGGCTTACATGAAATGACGTCGTTGCATAGACGCGATGCAGATGCTCGTCGTTGCATAGACGAAAGGTGAATGAAGCCGCTGCATAGGCTTTTATGAAATGCGTCGTTGCATAGACGCGATGCAGATGTTCGTCATTGCATAGATGAAACATGGATGAAGCCGTTGCATGGGATTACATGAAATGGCGTCGTTGCATAGACGCGATGTAGATGTTCGTCGTTGCATGAACGAAATGTGGATGAAGCCATTGCGTAGGCTTACATGAGATGACATTATTGCAAAGACGCGATGCAGATGTTTGTCGTTGCATAGACGAAGCATAGATGCAGCCGTTGCATAGGCTTACAATGAAATGGTGTCATTTTATGGACGTACCTGCTTTGTGACTCGCCTGGGTTGAGATAACGTCATTGCATAGACGTTGTGCGTTTGTAACCCGCATGGGCTTATTGTTGTCCTCCCGCCTTTGCTGATATGAAGATCATGCTTCAAAGAAAACTTGTCAGTTTTAGGAAATGAGTGATTGATTCGCGTCAACTTTGTAGTTTTGGCTCTTGACGCTTGCATGCTCAGACTGGTTTGGACTTAGGGGTGTATCGGTATCGACTTATGATGATGCTAGTGTTACACCCCGTATTTACAGGACATGTGTTAAGAACGTACGTAAGAACTCGCAAGTGTTAAAATTTGAGACTGTAAAAAATTTAACGGAATTATGGAATTGTCGGAAAACGTATTATTGTGACGAATGGGAGGGCGACACGTGTCACCCCCCCTTATGTTGTCTTGGACGAATTGAAGCATGGGCACAATGGTCATTTGACCTTTGGTAGGATGATTTAGTCTTGCAAGTAGTAGCATGAGAAAATTGACTAAGTCAATGGCCCCACTTAGTCTTGATTTTTTAGCTAGAGCTCATCCAAACCACCCATTTGGTTGCATCTTAACCCTCCATGTCCCTATATATAATACTAGTAGCAAGAGAGGACTTAACACTTAGCAAAAATTTCACAAAATTGAGGACTTCACTAATGGTGCTCTCGGGTTCACCATGGAGAAGAAAGGGAAATTTTCGTTGCTTGTTCTTTAAGCTCCACATTTTAAACCAAGGTTCATGAGTGTTATGTAAGTGTATCTCAATAGAAAAATCCCGGGAAAAGAGAGTTTTCGTATTAGTCGCAAAGCATAAACCTAGTTGTCTTTCTAGGTTTTGTTTAGAAGTTTGAAGGAAAATTGTTGGGGTTGTTCTAAGGGTCTCAAGGAGCGGATTGAGGTGTCTTGAAGAGGCTCTAGGTTGCTAGGGAGCAACCGGTTTTGAAGATTGGATTACAATTCTTGGAGGTATAATCTTGTTCTCTTTAAGTGTTACAAGATTATGTAATTGTTAGCCTTACATTTTACTAGCATGAAGTATATGTGTTGAAGTTTTATAAGTATTATGGATTGTTTTAGACAAAATTTCGAAATGACATTTAAGCCATGATTAAGTTTGATTAAAATTTAATCGTTGTTAGAATCGTCGCAAGTAATTGACTTGAAGATTACGGTTGTTATAATCAAATGCGACTTGATATCATGTGAGGCTACCAATTTGGATTGAAATGGAAATTGGATAAGAATTGATATTGTTGTATTCATTATGGCCGAAATTTGGACTAGTAGTTTGTTATTCATTTGTTTTGGACTCACCGCCTATATGTGGTGAGCCAATTGAAATGTATGGTTATTTATTTGTATTGTACTACCTTATAGATTGTGGTGAGCCAATTGGGGCTGTTTGGTTATTGTATTCGACCTTGAAAAAGGTGGCAAAGTAAGTAGAAACAAAGGAGGTGCTGTCCGATTTTCCGTAGAATTTAGTGACTTAGCACCTAGGATATTCTACGTTGAATTGAGAGGTTAATGGGCGTATTGTGACCATTATAGGTTGAAGTACTTAGTATAGCGTATTCTACTTGGAGGATGAAATAGCTATCAAGGTTGAAGTACTTTGGAGCATTTTGCTACTTGTCGACAATCGTCATGGTATGTGAACCTCTTCCTTCCTTTGGCATGATTCTATGTATGGAATATACTTGTGGTATCATCTCATGTTTCCTTCTACTCTTAGAAGTTAAGAGGTAGTTGTGTGATTTACTCTATGTAGAACTTTTCCTATCTTTTGAGCATGACTACTTGCACGTATGTAGTACGGTAGACGTACAAGACTATGACATTCTTTACTATTTTCCATGTAATGCCAAGTCGGTGGGTTAGGAGATTAACTCACTTCTTTGAAAATAGTAAGGATGTCTTATGTTGATTTTAAAGTTAAGGGACTTGAAGAGTTTTATAGTATGTGATACTTGTTCCGTTTTAAACGTATAAGTCCCTTGGATAGGAAATTGTTTATGGCTAAGGTATAAAGTGAATATAACGGCTTTATGGGAAGTTAGTTATATTTGCCTTATGGAGAGATAAATGACTTGACTTTAATAGAAAGGCAACTTGATTTTACGGCATCAATTGCCTAGAGTTTTAATAATAAAAGGAGTCACTTGTTTTCAAATGGTTAAGAGACAAATTGTATTTTTGAAAGTTAAGAGAATTGATTTGAAAGTATATAATACTTGGTTTCAAAAAGTAAGTCTCTTGGTTATAAAAGAACGTGTTAGTCTAAACCATAAAGGGTTATAACGGCTTTATGGGAAGTTGGTTATAACGACTTTATGGAAGATTAAGAGAATGGTTTTCTCTAGTAAAGTAATAAAAGGAATAACTTGTATTAGGCAAGGGCAAATTGGTTTAAAGGTACCAATTGCTTAAGGTTTTTAATAAAGAAGTCACTTGATTTAGAAGCCGGTAATTGTATTTCTAAAAAGGTATTGTGACTTGTCTTGAAAGGTGGATAGGACTTGATACTATGGTTGTTAGTATTTTGGAAGTTTTATTTGGAAAATAGTCATTTGAAAAGAATGTACGTACGAAGTACTTTGGCTTGTTAAATGAGAATTTATTCTATTTGTGCCGGATAAGTACTTTGGCTTGTTAAATGAGAATTTATTCTATTTGTGCCCGGATAAGTACTTTGGCTTGTTAAATGAGAATTTATTCTATTTGTGCCCGGATAAGTACTTTGGCTTGTTAAATGAGAATTTATTCTATTTGTGCCCGGATAAGTACTTTGGCTTGTTAAATGAGAATTTATTCTAATTGAGAGAGGATAAGTACTTTGGCTTGTTAAATGAGAATTTATTCTATTTGTGCCCGGATAAGTACTTTGGCTTGTTAAATGAGAATTTATTCTATTTGTGCCCTGATAAGTACTTTGGCTTGTTAAATGAGAATTTATTCTATTTGTGTCGGATAAGTACTTTGGCTTGTTAAATGAGAATTTATTCTATTTGTGCCCGGATAAGTACTTTGGCTTGTTAAATGAGAATTTATTCTATTTGTGCCCTGATAAGTACTTTGGCTTGTTAAATGAGAATTTATTCTATTTGTGCCCGGATAAGTACTTTTGCTTGGTTAATTGAGAACTTGCCTATATGTCGGTGATAGCCTGTGAGTGCAAGTATTATGTTTTATTACGTTGTCGCGACTCTCGGTTGGAGGGCCGGCTGTCTTGTTGTAAGTTACTCGGACGTACCGACAGTGATGTGGGATTCCACGGGTATGCTTCCGTTATTTGTAGTACTTGGGTTAAATTCCCGGATTTTTATAAAAGACATGGTAGTGCTTATGTCTTGTTTGATGGTCGGTCGAGTTATGGTTAGAGTATAAATGAGGGGCAAGCCCCAAGACGTTATACCACCTACCTCGGTAAGAGTATAAGTGAGGTAAGCCCCAAGTCATTGCACACCGCTTTATGTGTTGTTTGACGACCGGTCGAGTTAGGGTAAGAGTATAAATGAGGGGCAAGCCCCAAGACGTTATACCACCTTCTCCAGGGTAAGAGTATAAATGAGGGGCAAGCCCCAAGACGTTATACCACCTTCTCCAGGGTAAGAGTATAAATGAGGGGCAAGCCCCAAGACGTTATACCACCTGCTTTGATTGATATTATGGGCGTGAGACCCATGGTTATGTTTTACACGTATAGTCGGCGATGATGGGATTCCACGCGGGAGATATGTATATATGTATTGTGTACGCCGACAGTGGGGTAGGAGGCCACAGGCGCGTCACATGGTTATATTTTACACTTATAGCTGTCGACGGTGATGGAGGATTCCACGGGCATGCTTTGATATTAGTGTGACTTGATCGCGTCCCAGTTTGGGTCGGGTAGTATATGTGTCCCTCCGTAATGGGCCGGACTATGTTATGAAAGATAAGTAAGTTATATGGTAATGAACTTAATGATTCTTTTTCTAATAATGTACGTAAGAATGTGACTATAACTTTTATTGGGAATGGAAAAGATAATAAGGTACGATTAAGTTCATGTGATAATGACACGCAGATCCGTATGTATTTTTATACTTGTCCTTGTCATTCTTTTGTATTGTGATCTGCTTATCAGACGTTATTTCGCTCCATATTCGCACTGTTGATCGAATTTCTTCGGGCCGCGTTCATGCCCGCAGGTTTAGGTACACAATTGTGGATCCGCGAGCTTAGGATCCTGTTCAAAGAAGTTGAGATGGCTCCGGTGTTCCGAGTTGTCACGCTTATGTTTATTCAGGTACGGCGGCCTTGTCCCGCCACGATTGTTAGGTCAAAACTCTTAGAGGTCCGTAGTCACATATCGTGGGTCGCTTGTAAAGGAAAGCGAGGCAACCGTTTATGTATGTACATTCTAAGGTAGCCCTATCCGCTAACCCGTTGTTTTATTATCGTTGTTTTTATTTTATAAGTTTCATGTATGTTCCGCTGATTTTCTCCGATGTTTACTCGTAAGGGTGCCCGTAGGGCACGATCGTGGTCCCGGTCGGTCGTGACAAAAGTGGTATCGAGCGCTTAGTCCTCTGGAAAGTGTCTACGCATCGTGTCTAGTAGAGTCTTGATTATCGGTGAGTTGTGCACCACATCTATAATCGAGGTCGCATGACATTTAGGATTGGTTTCCATTCTTCTCACTCGAGATCGTGCGATAGAGTCAGATTGTTGGTCGTCCCTCCCTAACGAGTTATGTTGATCGCAACACGAGAAAGCGCGATGACCGGGAATGACTATGTGGATTGCGCATCCAGGTTGGTAATGATTACAATATAGTTGGTATTGTGACATACATCTATACGAAGTTATGTATGAAGTCGACGCTGTTGCCTAGAATGATTTTAGATTACCGGAATGGTAAAGACTAACTAGATACCGGAAGGTATGGAATAGTTAATGAATTTTCGCCAAGGTTTTGTGTTTTATTTCGAGATAATTGGGAAAGGATGAGTCATGCGATAGGGTAGTGAACCCTTAAGAAGCCATATTAAGGAACCTAACTAATGTCATGTTAATAGATTAAGATGTGTAGTAAGCTTACGAGAATTATACGGATGAGGCCGGTATAGAGTAAGTAATGGTTGTTGTGATCGAGACAACATGGTTATGGTTTTATGAGAAGTTTTTATACCCGTTATTGGGGGATTGGTAGGGTAGGCTTGGAGCATGGGAATTGCGAGCCTAAGAATATCGCATTCACCGAGACCTTAGATGTACAAGGTCTTCTGCAGAAAGATTTATTATAGACCAAGAATAAGAGTTAAGTGCGACGTTGAGTCGGGTTGAGGACCTGTTGTGGGTCTCCCCATGGCCTGGAATGGAGTGGGATCAGTTGGTAGTAGTTCCGCTACGTGACAGGGTCACGAGGGCGCAAGGCCCAAGTCTAGTTAGTTGTTTTACGGGTTCGTGGACACGTTCCACCGGAACCAGGTCGTGAAAGCCGGAAATGGCCTTATTTTGTTTTATAGAGTGACTCCAAAGATTAGAGGCCAAAATTGGTATGGAAGTTATGTATGTATGTTAGAAGGAGTTGGAAGTACGAAAAGGTAATCTCTTTTGGGCTTATGATGGACGGATATGCGTGTGCGAGGTATTAGGGCCATGTGTGGCATTATTAGTATGTCGGGGTTGTGAAAGGGAACTATGTCGCTAATTATAAAGATTGATTCCGAAAGAACATTCGAGGACGAATGTTTCTAAGGGGGGAAGAATGTTACACCCCGTATTTACAGGACATGTGTTAAGAACGTACGTAAGAACTCGCAAGTGTTAAAATTTGAGATCAGAAAATTTAACTAATTATGGAATTGTCGGAAACGTATTAGGATTTAATGGGAGGCGACACGTGTCACCCCCTTATGTTGTCTTGGACGAATGAAGCATGGGCACAATGGTCATTTGACCTTTGGTAGGATGATTTAGTCTTGCAAGTAGTAGCATGAGAAAATTGACTAAGTCAACGGCCCCACTTAGTCTTGATTTTTAGCTGAGCTCATCCAAACCACCCATTTGGTTGCATCTTAACCCTCCATGTCCCTATATATAATACTAGTAGCAAGAGAGGACTTAACACTTAGCAAAAATTTCACAAAATTGAGGACTTCACTAATGGTGCTCTCGGGTTCACCATGGAGAAGAAAGGGAAATTTTCGTTGCTTGTTCTTTAAGCTCCACATTTTAAACCAAGGTTCATGAGTGTTATGTAAGTGTATCTCAATAGAAAAATCCGGAAAAGAGAGTTTTCAGATAGTCGCAAAGCAAAACCTAGTTGTCTTTCTAGGTTTTGTTTAAGTTTGAAGGAAAATTGTTGGGGTTGTTCTAAGGGTCTCGAGGAGCGGATTGAGGTGTCTTGAAGAGGCTCTAGGTTGCTAGGAGCAACTTCGGTTTTGAAGATTGGATTACAATTATGAGGTATAATCTTGTTCTCTTTAAGTGTTACAAGATTATGTAATTGTTGTTAGCCTTACATTTTACTAGCATGAAGTATATGTGTTGAAGTTTTATAAGTATTATGGATTGTAGCCAAAAATCCGAAATGACATGTAAGCCATGATTAAGTTGGATTACAATTTAATCGTTGTTAGAATCGTCGCAAGTAATTGACTTGAATATTACGGTTGTTATAATCAAATGCGGCTTGATATCATGTGAGGCTACCAATTTGGATTGAAATGGAAATTGGATAAGAATTGGTATTGTTGTATTCATTATGGCCGAAATTTGGACTAGGAGTTTGGTATGGATTTGTTTTGGACTACCGCTCATATGTGGTGAGCCAATTGGGGTCAGATGGTTATTTATTTGTATTGTACTACCTTATAGATTGTGGTGAGCCAATTGGGGCTGTTTGGTTATTGTATTCGACCTTGAAAAAGGTGGCAAAGTAAGTAGAAACAAAGGAGGTGCTGTCCGATTTTCCGTAGAATTTAGTGACTTAGCACCTAGGATATTCTACGTTGAATTGAGAGGTTAATGGGCGTATTGTGACCATTATAGGTTGAAGTACTTAGTATAGCGTATTCTACTTGGAGGATGAAATAGCTATCAAGGTTGAAGTACTTTGGAGCATTTTGCTACTTGTCGACAATCGTCGCGAGGTATGTGAACCTCTTCCTTCCTTTGGCATGATTCTATGTATGGAATATACTTGTGGTATCATCTCATGTTTCCTTCTACTCTTAGAAGTTAAGAGGTAGTTGTGTGATTTACTCTATGTAGAACTTTTCCTATCTTTTGAGCATGACTACTTGCACGTATGTAGTACGGTAGACGTACAAGACTATGACATTCTTTACTATTTTCCATGTAATGCCAAGTCGGTGGGTTAGGAGATTAACTCACTTCTTTGAAAATAGTAAGGATATCTTAGGTTGATTTTAAAGTTAAGGGACTTGAAGAGTTTTATAGTATGTGATACTTGTTCCGTTTTAAACGTATAAGTCCCTTGGATAGGAAATTGTTTATGGCTAAGGTATAAAGTGAATATAACGGCTTTATGGGAAGTTAGTTATATTTGCCTTATGGAGAGATAAATGACTTGACTTTAATAGAAAGGCAACTTGATTTTACGGCATCAATTGCCTAGAGTTTTAATAATAAAAGGAGTCACTTGTTTTCAAATGGTTAAGAGACAAATTGTATTTTTGAAAGTTAAGAGAATTGATTTGAAAGTATATAATACTTGGTTTCAAAAAGTAGAAGTCTCTTGGTTATAAAAGGAACGTGTTAGTCTAAACCATAAAGGGTTATAACGGCTTTATGGGAAGTTGGTTATAACGACTTTATGGAAGATTAAGAGAATGGTTTTCTAGTAAAGTAATAAAAGGAATAACTTGTATTAGGCAAGGGCAAATTGGTTTAAAGGTACCAATTGCTTAAGGTTTTAATAAAGAAGTCACTTGATTTAGAAGTTCTAATTGTATTTCTAAAAAGGTATTGTGACTTGTCTTGAAAGGTGGATAGGACTTGATACTATGGTTGTTAGTATTTTGGAAGTTTTATTTGTAAAATAGTCCTTTGAAAAGAATGTACGTACGGAGTACTTTGGCTTGTTAAATGAGAATTTATTCTATTTGTGCCCGGATAAGTACTTTGGCTTGTTAAATGAGAATTTATTCTATTTGTGCCCGGATAAGTACTTTGGCTTGTTAAATGAGAATTTATTCTATTTGTGCCCGGATAAGTACGTTGGCTTGTTAAATGAGAATTTATTCTATTTGTGCCCGGATAAGTACTTTGGCTTGTTAAATGAGAATTTATTCTATTTGTGCCCGGATAAGTACTTTGGCTTGTTAAATGAGAATTTATTCTATTTGTGTCCGGATAAGTACTTTGGCTTGTTAAATGAGAATTTATTCTATTTGTGCCCGGATAAGTACTTTGGCTTGTTAAATGAGAATTTATTCTATTTGTGCCCGGATAAGTACTTTTGCTTGGTTAATTGAGAACTTGCCTATATGTACGGGTGATAGCCCGTGAGTGCAAGTATTATGTTTTATTACGTTGTCGCGACTCTCGGTTGGGTCATGCCTTGTAAGTTACTCGGACGCATCGACAGCTGATGTGGATTCCACGGGTATGCTTCCGTTATTTGTAGTACTTGGGTTAAATTCCCGGATTTTTATAAAAGACATGGTAGTGCTTATGTCTTGTTTGATGGTCGGTCGAGTTAGGGTAAGAGTATAAATGAGGGGCAAGCCCCAAGACGTTATACCACCTACTCCAGGGTAAGAGTATAAGTGAGGGGTAAGCCCCAAGACGTTGTACCACCTGCTTTATTGTTATACCCCGTATTTCCAGAGTATGTACGTATGGACGTACGTACGAAATTTGAGCCTTAAGTTAGGCATAGGACCGAAATTTGGGCACATGTGCCGAATAGAGTCGTTTTTCGACGAAACGTTTCCACAGCTTTCGTAGGGAAAATTCCGGCTATGTCATTTATAATTTTTGCGGATTTTTCCGAGTGACTAAACATTTTTGGACCAACGGGAGGGTGACACTTGTCACCCTCATCGACGCGAGTTAGGGCGGTCGAGGTGGTTGGCCTTGGCCGATTGGTCCCTTAGTTTTGGCCTTGTTTTGTGCCATGTTTTGTGGAGTGTTTTGTGGAGTAGGGGTTAGGGTGCACTTGGCTTGATCTTGTCCTTACACTTGCTATACACTTGGAAGGATCTTGGCCCTTGGTTGGCCTTTGGTTTTGCTATAAATACCCCCCTAAGCTTGAAGACTTCATCCATTCCTAAAATCCCCAAGTCTTGAAAATCCTCCCTCCCTTTCTTGTGCTCTAGCCGTGAGCTTCCCCCTCCCCCCTTTTCGTGTGGC
Organism: Przewalskia tangutica; assembly: GCA_029844215.1. Lineage (NCBI taxonomy): Eukaryota > Viridiplantae > Streptophyta > Magnoliopsida > Solanales > Solanaceae > Przewalskia > Przewalskia tangutica. The sequence goes on along the minus strand of CM056727.1, from coordinate 45,796,464 downwards.
CTTTGGCCGAGAGGGATTCCCCTCCCCCTCCTAGTAGTGTGGCCGTGGGGTACCCCCCCCCCTAGCCTAGTTGTCTTCGTATAATACCCCCCTTTGTGGTATAGAAATACTCTCCTAGTATTGTTATAATGCCCAAATACCTTGGCCCAAATACCTTGTAGTATTCCCAAGGTTACACTTATACAAAAGCCCAGAAAATACTATTATACTTCCCTCAGTCACAAAAACGAAACCCTAAGGAAAACCTTCATAGTCGGTTGAAGTATTAAGTAGAAGTTGGTTAGAACTTCTAAGGGTTGTTTGGAGCGGGTTGGAGCGCACGGAGTAGGAGCTAAACCTTGCTCAGGATCGACATATAAACTCGGATAATTTTGGGCTTATCGAGGTAAACATTCTTGACCTTATGTTGTAATTGGAAATTACATGTTGTAGGAGTATATAGTTAAGTATACTATATATAGAATTGAACATAATTGTGCGGCAATGTCTTTTGACTTAAGCCTGAATAATACTTACTGAATGTCTTGCGACTTAAGCCCGAATATAAAGAAGAGAACTGAATCAGAATTACATAGACTCAGACATGAGACTTGTGTAGCATTTCTGTGTACTAGAGTTGTACACGTCCGGTTAGACGTGTAAACCCCTAGTTGGGTCAGTAGCCTACCGATAGAGGAGGAGATTTACGCTGCCATGTGGGAGTCTGCCGAATTTTCTCAGAGAATATTCTACGTGGAGACCTTGATGTTAATAGGCGCCTGTGGCCTCTATAGGTCAAGTACTACGTGTGGCGTGATCTACTTGGCTTAAGGAGTAGCCGACGGTTTGAGGTACTTGGAGCGTTTTGCTATTAGTCGATAATCATCGCGAGGTATGTGAACCTCTTCCTATCTGTTCTAGCATGATATGTGTATAACTATGTAGTACGTTAGACGTACATGTGTTAACTGTATTTGATTGGTTTGAAACATAAGGTGTTATAACGGCTTTATGGGAAGTTGGTTATAATGACCTTATGTATGTAAGAAAATGCTTTGTGGTTTTAAAAGGTAACTGACTTGATATGTGTTAATAAAGAACTTGAAGTATTTCAAAAGATTCTTGAATCGTTTTGAAAGAATGAGTAGTACTTGGTTTTTGAAAGCTTAAGAGTTATACTAGCTTTAAGGGAAGTTAGGTATAACGGCTTAAGAATGTTTTACTGATTTCGGAAATCAGAATGTGTATCGACAAACCACTGCAGCGTTAATAAAAGGAAAATGTATTGACTAATGAAGTATTATTAAAACCAGTAGAAACCTCCATCTGCATAGAAGCTAAGATAAGACAAAATGATATTACATTTCCTAGATCATGGTTGCTTAATAAGATTGATTATGAATAAGAATAACCTACACTCATATAAGGCATATGTTACTCAATAGTTTTAAAAAGGGATTAAGACATTGAACTATGAAACTTTTCTAAAAAGAGACTTGTGTAATGAATATTAGGCAAACTGGAACTTTAGGGAAAAGAAAGGCATTGTGTTGTCTTAAAATGTTTTAAAACTTAAAGTGTTATAACAGCTTTATGGAAAGTTGGTTATAACGACTTTATGAGAACAAAAGAAGGGTTTTTGTCATTGGTTTTAAATGTGGAAACTTGGCTTTAATAAGAGAAGTTGTTTTTGTTTGCTTAAAAGATGTAAGTCACTCTATTTTTATACTACGGGTATCGGGTGACTTTTATAAAAGGAATGGATCTCTTTAAAAGGAATTTAACGTACGTAGTACTTTAGGGTTAAAAACCTGACTTTGACATAAAATGAAAGTACTGAGTCAGTGTAACTTGCCTATGCTTGTTGTTGTGTAACTTGCCTATGCTTGTTGTTGTGTAGCTTGCTTATGCTTGTGGTGATAGCCTTTGTTGTGCAAATGGTGTTCTATATAACCGCGTCTCAATGGAGTCTAGGTTGATCGTTGAGACTTACTTGGACGCACGCAAAGGACGGAAAATTCCACGTATGCTCCCGCTGATAGTGTTATTCCATGGACTAGCTCTCCACGAGGTTTCTTCTGTTCGCCTTGGTACCCGGTGGTCGGCTTTGCCCCGCCTCGTGGCTGATTCGGCCTTGGTACCGTAGTTAGCCCTCGCACTTGCCCCGCTCAGCCAGAGTGACGAAGTCTCGTGATACGCCTGGTACCCGGTGGTCAGCCCAGACTTGCCCCGGTCAGCTACGTGACCGCCTTGGTATCTCGTAGTCGCCGTGACTTGCCCCGTGTCAACTTCGTGTTTGTGGTTGCATTGTATTATCGTACGGTCGGATCCGGTAGTTGTACTTGTCTGCACGGTTTTATGACACGGGTGGGACACGTGTTCATGTATACTCCTTGGTATTGTTATATCATAAACTGCCGGCAGTGAGGAAGAAATTCCACGGGCACGAGTGATAATTTGGCGGGAGTCCACGACTTGATGTGAATCGTTATATGTTATGATCGTAGTTTGGTCATCATACATGTCTCCCGCTTTATATAGACTATTATGATTTCATTTACGATTTACGCTTCACATACTTGGTACTGTTATCGACCTCCTTCGGGCTGCGTTCATGCCGCAGTAAGACATCTACCGCCGATCCCCGCTAGGATCTCTTTTCAGCGTTTTGGGGAAGCTCCGTTCCGGAGGCTTATCTTTGGTATGTTACCCCGAGTCCGTAAGTTCTTGCGTTCAGGTATGGCGGCCCCGTCCCGTCATAGTTGTTGTATAAATCTTAGAGGTCCAGTAGTAATCGCCAAGGGGTTGTAAGGATCAGAATCGCTCAAATGTCTTTATTTATATATGTTGAAAGGCAACCGCTTTGGTTGCTTTGTTTATTTTTAATATCTCTCATTTCATGTTCATGTTTTACTTTCCGCTGATTTTCTCTGATGATTGTATCACTAGGGTGCCCGGTGTAAGCCACGATCACGCCCGATTCGGGTGTGACAAAGTGGTATCGTGAGCGATTAGTCCTCTGAAAGTGTCTACGCACCGTGTCTAGTAGAGTCTTGATTATCGATGTGTTGTGCACCACATCTATAATCGTGAGGTCGCAGGACATTTAGGATTGGTTTCCATTCTTCTCATTCCGAGATCGTGCCTGTAGCCGTGTGATAAGATTGGACCCCTCTGACATACTTCGTTTTTACTAGTTATGCCTCCGCGTAAGGCAACCCAGGCCCAGATGGGCAAGGCAGCAGAGGAAGCTGCGAGTAGAGCAGCGGCAGAGACCACAATACCTGAGCCTCCAGTCCCGCAGTCTGGAGCAGAAGATATGAGTCACAAGGAGTGGGCCCTAATGGCCGTGGTCAGGCCGACTTGAGGATAGCCGGACGCAGCAGCCCGAATACACCGATGTTCACCCTAGATCGATAGTTCGAGGCTACGGATTTTCCGAGTCAGAGCCGCCAGAGTTTTATGGGTCGAGGCACGAGGATGATCCGCAGGAGTTCATCCGAAGCGATTCTACCGATCATGAGAGTAATCAAGGCATCGAGACCGAGTCGGTGGTCCTAGGTTCACATCAATCGCGTGATACCGCAATGATCGGTTTGATTCGCGAGCTGTCCAGGAGAGCATGCACTTCCACCTTTTGGGACGAGTTCTCGAGGCCTTTCTTTCACATTTCTTGCCTCACGGATGGCGAGGGCTCGCGCATGCATTTTTGGTGTTACGCAGAATCCGCGACGGTTCGGGAGTACAATGTAGAGTTCGACTCATTAGCCCAGACGCCCCCGCTTGGTAGCTAGTATGGAGGATCGAGTGCACCGATTTGTTACAGGCTCGATGATCACCTAGCCGAGTTGTTGTTCGTAGCTCTTCACCGCATGGACATTGCCGCACGCAGCGCGTATGCACTGGATGTGAGCGGATAAATCGACGGAATGACGTGGTCGCCAGAAGAGGCCGAGCAGCAGGTCCTTTGGTGACTTTCGAGGCGGACCGCCAAGAAGAAAGCCGCTTATGCGCTCCACCAAGACTGAGTGGTCCTCCACAGCCGGGACCTTTGGGATATTCAGTGCAGTCGTGGCTCCTGTGTTTCAGATTTTCGGGAGTAGAGTGCTCACGGATGAGGTTGCCCTTTGTCTCAGTGTGGCCGCCAGGGAAAACTTCATAAGGGAGTGTCGTCTTGACTCGGGAGATTGTTATTTTTGCGCCAACAGGCCATATCCGGCAAGAGATCGTCCGACTGTGGTAGCACCGGTAGGATAGCATGGACTACTGTGAGCGATTGCAGGTTCTTCACCTTCCATAGCTAGGCAGGATGTTCGTACACCGGCAGGCCCCGGTAGAGGTCGCGGTGGGAGTTCCCAGTTTTAGCGGTCCTTTGAACCGCCGATTTTCAGGTATATCCTTAACCCTCTAGAGACTTATATGTATTGATGTTGATGATGTGTTTAGCGTTATGTTGGTTATGAGTTAGAAAGCTTGGCTAGTTGAAAGGATAGGTGTGGGGGCATGGAAAGTGCGAACCTTAGAATATTTCGTGTTGAGACCTTAGATGTGAGGTCATCTTGAATAAAAGATTTTACGGTTAGTCCTTGTTGAAATACTTGGTTTGCGTATAAATGTGTTGTGGGATAAGTCCATGGGTAGTGTGAAATGGAAGTGGTAGCTTTCCTGACCTATATAGGTAAGATTGTTCCGAATCGGGGAACAAGAGCTTGATGCGTTAAGTGGGTCGGGTTGGGGCCATGTTGCGGGCCAACCCGCGCCTGTTCGGTGGGTCAGCTGGGTGGTCCCGCCAGTGGTAGGTCACGAGGGTGCTAGGCCCAAGTTTAGTTGACCATCGTATGAGTTCGTGGGTATGTTCGACCGTATAGATCGAAGGCCGGAATGGCCTTAGGAAGATTGAGGCTAGTAAGATGACCAAGTTGAGGTGGTGACTCAAGGTTTCAAAATCGGCGATGATCAAGTGTGTGGTACGATACTAGAAGAGTTCGAGTGTTCGAGAAGAGTACGACGTAAGGAAGGAAGAGAACGTGTGATATTTCGTGGCGGTGTGGCGTTGGCAACTTGCTAGAGAACTTCATCGATATCCGCTTGAGAAGGAACATTCGGATGAATGTTTCTAAGGAGGAGAATGTTATACCGTATTTCCGGAGTATGTACGTATGGACGACGCATTTAAATTTGAGCCTTAAGTTAGGCATAGGATCAAATTTGGGCACGTGTTTAATAGAGTCGTTTTTCGACGAAACGTTTCCACGACTTTCGTAGGAAAATTCGGCTATGTCATTTATAATTTTTGCGGATTTTTCCGAGTGACTAAACATTTTGGACCAACGGGAGGTGACACTTGTCACCCTCATCGACTGATTTGGGGGGCGCTGGTGGTCGCTTGGCCGATTGGTCCCTTTAGTTTTGGCCTTGTTTTGTGCCATGTTTTGTGGAGTGTTTTGTGAGTAGGGTTAGGGTGCACTTGGCTTGATCTTGTCCTTACACTTGCTATACACTTGGAAGGATCTCGCCCTGGTTGGCCTTTGGTTTTGCTATAAATACCCCCCTAAGCTTGAAGACTTCATCCATTCCTAAAATCCCCAAGTCTTGAAAATCCTCCCTCCCTTTCTTGTGCTCTAGCCGTGAGCTTCCCCTCCCCTTTTCGTGTGGCCTTTGGCGAGAGGATTCCCTCCTCCTAGTAGTGTGGCCGGGTACCCCAGCCTAGTTGTCTTCGTATAATACCCCCCTTTGTGGTATAGAAATACTCTCCTAGTATTGTTATAATGCCCAAATACCTTGGCCCAAATACCTTGTAGTATTCCCAAGGTTACACTTATACAAAAGCCCAGAAAATACTATTATACTTCCCTCAGTCACAAAAACGAAACCCTAAGGAAAACCTTCATAGTCGGTTGAAGTATTAAGTAGAAGTTGGTTAGAACTTCTAAGGGTTGTTTGGAGCGGGTTGGAGCGCACGGAGTAGGAGCTAAACCTTGCTCAGGATCGACATATAAACTCGGATAATTTTGGGCTTATCGAGGTAAACATTCTTGACCTTCTGTTGTAATTGGAAATTACATGTTGTAGGAGTATATAGTTAAGTATACTATATATAGAATTGAACATAATTGTGCGGCAATGTCTTTTGACTTAAGCCTGAATAATACTTACGGCAATGTCTTGCGACTTAAGCCTGAATATAAAGAAGAGAACTGAAATGTAATTACATAGATCAGACATGAGACTTGTGTAGCATTGATGTGTAGTAGAGTTGTACACGTCCCGTTAGATGTAAACCCCCTAGTTGGGTGGCAGCCTCGATAGAGAGAGATTTACGCTGTGTGGGGAGGAAAGCCTTGAATTTTCTGTAGAATATTCTACGTGGAGACCTTGATGTTAATAGGCGCCTTGTGGCCTCTATAGGTTGAAGTACTACGTGTGGCGTGATCCACTTGGCTTAAGGAGTAGCCGACGGTTTGAGGTACTTGGAGCGTTTTGCTATTAGTCGATAATCATCGCGAGGTATGTGAACCTCTTCCTATCTGTTCTAGCATGATATGTGTATAACTATGTAGTGCGTTAGACGCATACGTGTTAATCAGATTTGATTGGTTTGAAACATAAGGTGTTATAACGGCTTTATGGGAAGTTGGTTATAACGACCTTATGTAGGTAAGAAAATGCTTTGTGGTTTTAAAAGGTAATCGACTTGATATGTGTTAATAAAGAACTTGAAGTATTTCAAAAGATTCTTGAATCGTTTTGAAAGAATGAGTAGTACTTGGTTTTTGAAAGCTAAGAGTTATACTAGCTTTAAGGGAAGTTAGGTATAACGCTTAAGAATGTTTTCTTGATTTCGAAATCGAATGTGTATCGACAAACCACCGCGTTAATAAAAGGAAAATGTATTGACTAATGAAGTATTATTAAAACCAGTAGAAACCTTCATCTGCATAGAAGCTAAGATAAGACAAAATGATATTACATTTCCTAGATCATGGCTGCTTAATAAGATTGATTATGAATAAGAATAACCTACACTCATATAAGGCATATGTTACTCAATAGTTTTAAAAAGGGATTAAGACATTGAACTATAAAACTTTTCTAAAAAGAGACTTGTGTAATGAATATTAGGCAAACTGGAACTTTAGGGAAAAGAAAGGCATTGTGTTGTCTTAAAATGTTTTAAAACTTAAAGTGTTATAACAGCTTTATGGAAAGTTGGTTATAACGACTTTATGAGAACAAAAGAAGGGTTTTTGTCATTGGTTTTAAATGTGGAAACTTGGCTTTAATAAGAGAAGTTGTTTTTGTTTGCTTAAAAGATGTAAGTCACTCTATTTTTATACTACGGGTATCGGGTGACTTTTATAAAAGGAATGGATCTCTTTAAAAGGAATTTAACGACGTAGTACTTTAGTTAAAAACCCGACTTTGGCATAAAATGAAAGTACCTTGAGTTGTGTAACTTGCCTATGCTTGTTGTTGTGTAACTTGCCTATGCTTGTTGTGTAGCTTGCTTATGCTTGTGGTGATAGCCTTTGTTGTGCAAATGGTGTTCTATATAACCGCTTCTCAATGGAGTGCCGTTGGTAGTTGAGGACTTACTTGGACGCACTGCAGTGACGGAAAATTCCACGTATGCTCCCGCTGATAGTGTTATTCCATGGACTAGCTCTCCACGAGGTTTCTTCTCGTTGCCTTGGTACCCGGTGGTCGGCTTTCGTCTTGCCTCGTGGCTGATTCGGCCTTGGTACCGTAGTTAGCCCTCGACTTGCCCCGCTCGGTGTAGTGACGAAGTCTCGTGATACGCCTTGGTACCCGGTGGTCGACCGTACTTGCCCCGGCCACCACGTGACCGGCCTCGTATCCGTAGTCGGCTCTCGTGACTTGCCCCGTGTCAACTTCGTGTTTGTGGTTGCATTGTATTATTGGTACGGCCGGATCCGTAGTTGTACTTGTCCTCAGACGGTTTTTATGACACGGTGGGACCCGTGTTCATGTATACTCCTTGGTATTGTTATATCATAAACCGCCAGCTGAGGAAGAAATTCCACCGCACGAGTGATAATTTAGAGGCGGAGTCCACGACTTGAATCGGTTATATGTTATGTATCGTAGTTTGGTCATCATACATGTCTCCCGCTTTATATAGACTATTATGATTTCATTTACGATTTACGCCACATACTGTACTGTTAGATCGACCTCCTTGGGCCGTTCACGCCGCAGTAGACATCTACCGCCGATCCCCGCGTTAGGATCTCTTTTCGCGTTTGGGAAGCTCCGCCGTCGGAGGCTTATCTTTGGTATGTTACCACGAGTCCGTAAGTTCTTGTACGTTCGGGTATGGCGGCCCCGTCCCGTCATAGTTGTTGTATAAATCTTAGAGGTGCAGAAAGACCGCGTGGTTGTAAGGATTATCGCTTTCAAATGTCTTTATTTATATATGTTGAAAGGCAACTGTTTTGGTTGGCCTGTTTATTTTTAATATCTCTCATTTCATGTTCATGTTTTACTTTCCGCTGATTTTCTCTGATGATTGTATCACTAGGGTGCCCGGGATAAGGCACCAGTCACGGGCCCGGATTCGGGGTGTGACATTTATGTGTTGTTTGACGACCGGTCGAGTTAGGGTAAGAGTATAAATGAGGGGCAAGCCCCAAGACGTTATACCACCTTCTCCAGGGTAAGAGTATAAATGAGGGGCAAGCCCCAAGACGTTATACCACCTTCTCCAGGGTAAGAGTATAAATGAGGCAAGCCCCAAGACGTTATACCACCGCTTTGATTGATATTATGGCGTGAGACCCATGGTTATGTTTTACACGTATAGCCGCTTTACGGTGATGTGGGATTCCACGCGGGAGATATGTATATATGTATTGTATGTGTACGTGGCCGATGGGGTAGGAGGCCACGCGCGCCACATGGTTATATTTTACACTTATAGCCGACGGTGATTGAGGATTCCACGCATGCTTTGATATTAGTGTGACTTGATCGCGCCCCGCCAGTCGGGTAGTATATGTGTCCTCCGTAATGGGCCGGACTATGTTATGAAAGATAAGTAAGTTATATGGTAATGAACTTAATGATTCTTTTTCTAATAATGTACGTAAGAATGTGACTATAACTTTTATTGGGAATGGAAAAGATAATAAGGTACGATTAAGTTCATAAGTGATAATGACACGGCGAGGATCCGTATGTATTTTTATACTTGTCCTTGTCATTCTTTTTGTACAACAGATCTGCTTATCGACGTTATTTCTGCTCCATATTCGCACTTTTGTTATGCGACTTCTTCGGGGCTGCGTTCATGCCGCGCAGTTTAGGTACACATTGTGGATCCGCGAGCTTAGGATCCGGTTCAAAGAAGTTGAGATGGCTCCAGTGTTCCGGAGTTGTCACGTTTATGTTTATTCAGGGGTACGGCGGGGCCTTGTCCCGCCACAGTTGTTAGGTCAAAACTCTTAGAGGTCTGTAGTCACATATTGTGGGTCAGTTTGTAAAGGAAAGGAGGCAACTGCTTCGTTTATGTATGTACATTCGGAAAGGTAGCCCTATCGGCTAACTTTGTTGTTTTATTATCGTTGTTTTTATTTTATAAGTTTCATGTATGTTCCGCTGATTTTCTCTCGATGTTTACAGTAAGGGTGCCTGTGTAGGCACCGATCGCGATCCCGGGTCGTGATTAGGCTTGTTGGTGATGCGGGATGAGTGGACCGATGCTCTGGGAAGGTTGCCCCCCCCCCCCCCAACAAATTGTCCCGGTTCGCTGTAAGAGAAAATCCACGTTGTGCTCCTGCTCCTGCATGCTAAGATTTAAGCAAAAGGTTAGTACATAACTGTTAAGGCAAAAAGATAACGCATGAATTTATAAGCAATGTAATTGTATGAGTAGAAGTGTTATCCTGTAAAACGTGATGGCGATTGTATTGATGTGATGCTGTAAATGCTGAGATTGCGTCCTTGCACGGACGTGTTGAATGTTGTGAATGCTTGATGAATGCTACGAGTGCTGATACAGTCTCTGTGCGGACTTTCTAGATGCTGTGAATGCTTGCTGAATGCTCTGCGCGGGCTTGCTGAATGTTGTGAATGCTTGCTGAATGATGCAATTGCTGTTGTAGTCTCTGCACGGACTTGCTAGATGCCGCGAATGTTGGTTGAATTCTGCGATTGCCTATGTAGTCTCTGCACGAACTTAACTCTGGCAGAAATTGCTCATATCTTTTTTTGGAATAATCACATGTATTTTGTCGCACGCGAGCCAATGAGAAGATTTCTAATGGTGTAACCGAAGCCGACTTAGGCCGCCTACGTATCCTCATGAGGGAATCAGGTCATGACGTAGTTCGTGATGTAAAAAATGATTGTACAATTTTCAAAAAATGATACCGAAGCCAATGTGGCCGCCTACGTATCCCGCTGAGGGAATCAGGTAAAGACTTAGTTCGTGATGCGAAAATATGATTTTTTACATATGTATTATTATTTTATTTTTTTCTGAAAAGTGGAAAGATAGCATCATATTCTGACTTCAGTTGATACCAACAATTAGTATTGTGCGTAGGAATTCCATTATTTACTTCCAGTCTAACCGAGACTGACTTCTGGGTAATTCCTATAGTTTCAAATGATACCTCAGACACCTAAGTGTCGACGCACTTGCTTGCAGCCAAGGTTTTGAACTACACATAATCTCACGTTTCAAATGCCCTCACTGAAAGAAAGTCTCATCCACACATATATTCCAATATTTTAAATTTTGGGACGTTTAGAGAAATATACTCACACTCAGAAAGATGTGCAATGCATGCAATTGTGATACCATAGGCTTGGCCGTCATGTAAGTATCCACTAATGTGAGAACCCTCAGTATAAGATCATGTAGGGCTTGTCACGGGCTTGTAATGTAGGCTTGGGAAAAGGAATGAATATCATTTGGGTAAAAGTGACTAATCATTCCTCGAGAGTTGGACTACGTCCGTGCTTGATATTTGTGTGTTTTAATGCTGACTTGCTTTCTTTTTGTCCCAATTTTTCTGTACCGACTTCTTTTGAATCTTTCATTTGGAGCCCATTTTTTCGGAGTTATATATTCCCCTTTTTATTTTTTTATTTTTTTTATTATCGGGGCTTTTGATTTCCTCTTTGTGCGAAGTCGTCTCTGCTTTTGTTTTCTTTTCCTTTTGGAACTTTGACAACTTTTATCTCTGGAAACTTCAGCTAGAATTTTGTCAGTCACTTGCACATTTCTAAAGCACTCAAGGAGGTCGGGCCAAGAGAGGGATAATGCATACGCACTCAGAAAGGGTATAGGTGTAATATGCGATTGTCGAAAGAAATAGGTTTAGGCTCAAAAGGGTGTACTAGGGATAATGTTATTTGGTAGGCTGAAAATGCTCAAACGGATCAAAGAAAGTCTACGATCATTTCCTACACCGAGTGTTACTCAGGATTTCGCCTCAACAAACATTCAGGCCAAGTTCTTGATCACAATGCAATGCAATTGAACTTATTCTAAAACTCACCACAAAATGCACATGAAACGATGAGGTTGGTTTCGTTCTTATCTTAAAAGCATGCAAGACAATGTCATTATAGGTGTGCGTGAGAGATACCAAAATAATTTATGGTTTACCACGAAGTCAACCCATATTGATTATTACTCGTTCTTTCCTATGCACACTCCTAACTGTGTTGGTATCAACCAAGTCAAACAATGATACTTAAAAAATGTTTTTTTTTGCATTTTTGGATAACACTTTTTTTGTATTTATGAACAAAATATTTTTTTTGTATTTTTTGAATAAAGGGTACCGAACCCGAGTAGGGCTGCCTACGTATCTCATCTTTGACGAGAATCAGGTGTGCGTAGTTCATTCAGATATGTTATAAAACGTATGATTTAAAAAGAATTCATTCATGAAAAAAATGCAAAAATAAAAGTTGTGCAAAACAAATGATTGTTCAATATAAGATTAATGCAAAGTAAAAGGAATGTAATGAAAAAATGAATGGATGTGATAGAATGAATGAAATGCATGAATGAATGTATGTGATAGAATGATTGAAATGCGATAATGAATGTCCGTGATTGGATAAATGCAATGAATGGGTGAACCAAATATGTCCCCCTTTTTTTTTCTTTTTTTTATGTTGTGGTGTCGAACCCAATATGAGTTGCCTACGTATCACACCGTATGGTGAGAATCAGACACGCTTAGTTCGAGATGATTATGTTGTAAAATGCATGATAATGAATTATGTAATCGACACTAGACATATCAATTGAATTTGCAAATATGTATAAAGATACAAAATATATGACCCAGAGCGGTGCTTCGTTGAATCTTGTATAAACTAACTTCTTTCCGTCAACATAACTCCAACTCATTCTTGTGATGATTTCTTTTTCTTTTTCTTTTCTTCCTTTTTTTTGGCCGCCCTCGACTATTTGCGATGACGGTCTTCCTGCAAAAAATATGACAAATGGGTGTGAGTAGGCAAGTCACAAAAATAATAAAATGTAAGGGCATGACAATATAGTCAAAGACTCCCCTGCTTGGTTCGACCGGACTGGTGGTTGATGCTTCACAAAGTCCAAATCGCGTTGTTCAAGAGCGATTTATGCAGTAGAAGTCTTGATTGCAATGTGACAACAAAAAGTGCAAAAATACAAATGCTCGTGGCCGGAGTTATAAGCACATATCATGATATGTACAGGGGTTAAAAGGGTAATTATTGCATTAAATAATATGTACAGAATTGCTAGCGATAACAACAGTAAACAAAAGCATGCAAATCAAGTGCGCGCCTAATATGCATGAGACCTCTCTTATGCCAGAGGTCGGTCTAAACGCCAGATATGCGAGATCGAGATAGATTGACCAAAGTTGTTAAACATTAATGCTTTTGTTGGAAATGGCGACCAAATGACGGTGCAGTTTTTCCCAATTTCGGCGTGTCATGATCAGGCTTGGATTCGTCTATCGTCATCACGCTACACATAGTATGCTAATGGGTCGTTGGGTTGTGAAACCTGTCGACAAGTTTGGTGGATTTCTAATTGTGGCGTTAATACCAAAGATTAACCCACCTAAGGTTTATGCATGCATGACTTAATATAAAATGGTGGTATAGCTCTATCCTAATTTTGCTAAGATTTGGCTTACTAGACGCAAGGTTCCCGAGCGGACTACTCGAGTGAGAAGGTTAGGCGGCCACTGGATGGTCTGGGCACTCCACGTATAATACCAACTCTCCTAGATTTGGGTTTTGAAGAAAGAATTTTGTTGATGCACCAAGCGCACCTCGCGTGTAGTGTGTGATAGTGTCAATTTTCCAGAATGGAGGAAATATGAACGAAATGACAATTTAAGAAAAAGTAGTAAAAAAAGAATGTAGCAATTAAAGAAGTTAATTACAAAATAAAAGCAAACATTTTAAAGCATTACACCAAGAATAAAAGAAAAATAAAGTGCAATATTTAATTAACCTGGGTTTGCTATGGTCAAGAACATGATGTCCCCAGTGGAGTCGCCATGCTGTCGTGCCCGTTTTTGACCTCGGGGTCTGAACGGTATCCGCAACATTGCTCTTTGGCGCGGTTCCCTGGATGGAGCAATAATGCTGATTTTGAGGAGTCTCCACCTAATTAGTTAAGTGAATTAGGACACTTGATTTATTGCAATAAAAATACTGCAATTAATCTCCATTTAATGGTCCGCAAAATTAATGAGATTCTGGATCAGGGTTCTTTATTATCCTAAAGGGAAGGGGTTAGACATCCTTTAAGATCCGCTAACTTGCGGTTATCCGTTCAAACCTAGGTTAATTATTTATTGCCCTTTTTATTCTACATATTCTAAGCAGTTTTCAAATTTACAATTACAATGGAATGCAATACAGAATAATAAAGCTAAAATCGAAATAAACTCCGGGACATCTTTTAGCCCTTTTAGGCCTTCTGCACAAGATGATCTTCGGGTACCTGCACAAACACTTAGTAAAAGAGTTAGTAATAGAATAAATAATTTTAAATTAATAGCAAGAATTAATAAGCAAGCCAAAAATAAACTCGTCTTTTGCACATGGGAGGCCTTTGAAATCAGACGGAGATTCCTTCATCGGCCAATATTGCTAGAAACAATAAAATAAATAAAACTTTCAGATCCGCGCCAAAACAGTAATAGTTTTAAATACGGAGGGCTCAGATGTATAAAAAATAAAGTGGGACATCCTAAACAAGTCCGGCTGCGAGAATTCGCCCTACCAGCACATGTTAGTTATCCGGTGTAAGTGGAAGAAATCTTCATTGCCTAGAAAGCTTCATTTTATTTTATTTTCCGTCTTTGCAACTGTGGAGGCCTAAAAAATCGACGGATAACTTTTTCATTGGCCAACTCAAGTGTAATATCTTGTTCAAAATCAGTATATACCAAATAGTGTAGCATTTGTTCTAAATCAGTAAATAAAATAAATAAAAGGGCCAAATAGCCCAAAATTAGTACAGAACCCAATGAACAGTGGACAGTTCGCCGGAACAGTAGCAGTGCAAAAAAAATTCGACGGCAAACCAGAGGTCCACCAGAGTTCAAACTCCGGCCATTATACCAAAATGAGGTCGAATCAGCCCAACAAACAAACGTAAGCCGACAAACTCCACAATATCACCGAACCAGTTCGCCGGAGTTTTTAACTCCGGCCAAATTACTAAACTAAATAAAAAATCAGTCCCAACAACACAGTACGCAACAGATCCTGAAATAAAAACAAAGCCAAGGTAAATTTGTCAACAGATGGTCGCCGGAAACTTTACATTCCGGCTAAACACAATAAAAATCAGTAAATTTGTTCATTCACCAAACCCAACAGCTTATCAAGAAATAAAACCCACACAGGTCGTCGGAGATTCAGAACTCTGGCGAGATATCAAAACGCGAAACAAAACAGTCCATATTGAAACCAACAACACGCATAAACGTGTAACCTCGCCGGTAATCACCTCCGGCGAGGCAGTGGTGAGGAGATGGTCGACGGGAGTTCGCTGGGAATGGGGGGACGCTGATGTTGTGAGAAAGATGAACAGGGGATGAAGTGTTATTGCGGCTGAGGTGATATTGACGGTTCGCCGGAGCTTCAAGCTCCGGCGATGGGGCTGCAGGAGTGCGTGTGTGTGTGGGTTCGCCGGTGACTGGGTGGTGAGGTTCGCAGCTGAGGGGTTTCGATGGTGTTGTGTGTGCTGACCTGTTGTGTGAGAGAGATGAGAGGGTAGATGTAGGGGTGTGTGCGGCTGAAAGGTTTTTTGTGTTCGCCGGAGCTCGAAGCTCCGGCGAAGGGTGGCGGCGGACGAAAAGGGCTGAAGGGGAGGGGTTTTAAAAAATAAAAAAAGGGAGGAGTCTAGAGGGGTGTGCGGCTGTGTCCTCTTTTTTTAGGGTAGGGAATTGTTTTATTTATAGTGTGAGATTAGGTTTAGGGTTTGGGTTTTGGGTATTAAGGGAAAAGATGAAAGGTGTACTGGGCCTCATTTTTGGGCCTCAATTTTTAGCGATTTGGGTGATCCAGTTGTGCCTCGTCTTTGGTGGTTTGACAAAAATACAAAACGGGTTTATCATTTAAAAGAAAAATTATTTAAAAAGATACAAAATTATCCAAATAAAAAATGTCGACGCTATAATAATAAAATGCAATATTTAAGAAATGTTTAATGCCTAATTAAAAGTAAAAACGTGGTGCCAATTAATTATTTAAAGAGATGCAAACATTATTAAAATAAAACGACGGTGTAATAATAATAGAAACATAATATTAACAAAGTCTTCATGCTTAATTTAAAATAAAAAGATGCAATGCCATTTTGCGAAGAAATAAACATAGAATATTATGTAAAAAATGCAAAAAAATGAGGATTAAAATGCGGTGTCCTAAAATGCTTAAAATTGCAAGAAATGACTAAAAGATGGGTCAAAATTGGGTGTCAACACTTACTTACCAACATATATTCAGCAAGCTCAAAGATGTCTCACAGGGCCACAATATATCACATATATTATTTACCAATCAACAAAGTCAAGGAATTTCATTAACTTGAACTAATTCTAGGCAACTAATGTAACCTCATACTTACAGTACCTAAGCTTTGTAATATTGCAGTACTAGGTAGTCTTCTACAATGTTATTGTCACACTAATTCATCTGAACATTAAATAGATTCTCGTGGATTAACTCAGATTATTAACTAGAACTGAAAGTACACATCAATCTATGTTTACTTAATAGACTCAAGTTCATGCCATTTACATCTACAATTGTACATATAAAATACACACATAGTGACGCCTTTTAAATTCTAATATTCAGTAATCTTGTGTGAAGCTGTCATTATTTAGTCAACTGCTTAAACAGGAAGTTAATATGTTAATGAATTCTTGCCTAGGTCTGTAGTACATCTTATACATTCTTCAGTTTCAAAGAGTAGGCAAAGAAAATGAAGGGTTATGACATCTATTTTAGAGTCATATATGCGTTCATATTATTAGAGCAATAACCAAATTAGTACAGATAATCATGCTTCAACCGTTTTATTGTCTTGTGACTGGTTTAAAGTTCAAGCAAAATATTAACTTGACTACGAGTAGATATGAGAAACACAAGAACTGATTTTGGACAACTTTGAATGCTAATATGGTGTTATACATAACTAATCCAAAAACTAGGCAAACATCATAAGACTAAGTGGTCAATGACTCAGTTTATCACTAATAGGTTGAACAGACTCACGAAATCATTCATAGCAGGAACAGATACATCACCATACATTTAAACTTGTCTAACTCAAACTTTTTTTTTCATAGTGATCTATGCATTTAACACATCTGTATCTAATATGAAATCTCTTACTTCACTTTCTTGCAGAGGACTCCCATTTATTCTATCATCTAAGCTGGTAATAGTATTATAATCTCCTATTAGTAGTCAGGATTATTTATCATCCTATGCATATTTTTAAGTTCTCTCCATAGTGTTTTCCTTGCTTCAATAGTGTGAGGACCATAACTAGAAGTAAACTGAAACTTAATGTTGAAATACAGAATATGCACCTTTCTATGTATGTACTGGTCTTTCTCCTCAAGTTCATCATAATCAAACACCATTAGGTTCCAAGGAATCCAAATTCTACACTTGCCAATAAAATTATAATTTGCACACCAACTCCATCTTCCAACAATCTTCCGCGTTCCGGTGCTTAGTGCTTCCTTAATCCTAGATAAATTTCTAGACATAGGACATTCCATATTTTGAAGAGGAAAAAGAAGAATGTTTATCCTAACTGTATATGCACTTAGTCAAATTTAACAACCTGCTCCCTAGTTTTTATCACATGTTGTTATATCCAACGAGAGGGCATCATAAAATATTTAGATCATTTCAAACAAGTTCATGCAATCAACAAAAACTATACTTTGATGGTGTCACGACCCAAGTAACCAACGAAAAATGGAAATAACTAAGAAGCCCTTCAGGGGCCATGGACAACCAAGTAGCTCACCCTGAATGACTAGAAGATTTCCACATCGCGAATCAGCCACGGGGCGTAGAACTGGAACCTGGATCGTACTTTGCACTCAACAAAAGTGCAGCAAGAGTAGTATCAGTACAACACTAGTACCGGTAAGCATCATAGGCCGACAATGATTAGATAAGGCATGGAGAGTGGAAACTAATTGTTACACCCCGTATTTACAGGACATGGTGTAAGAACGTACGTAAGAACTCACAGTGTTAAGATTTGAGACTTGTAAAAAGATTTTCTCGGAATTATGGAATTGTCGGAAAACGTATTATTGTGACGAATGGGAGGGCGACACGTGTCACCCCCTTAGTGATGCCTTGGACGAATTTGAACATGGACAAAAGGGTCATTGGACCTTTGTTAGCAAGACAAGTCTTGCAAGTAGCAAGCTTGACATATTTGACTTGGTCAATGGGTCCACAAGCTTGATATTTAAGAGAACTTCATCCTAGCCACCCAATTGTTCACATCTTGACCCTCCATTGTGCTTTATATTACTACTAGTAGCAAGAGAGAGCTTAACACTTAGCCAAATTTCACAACAAATTGAAGAACAAGAGCAAGGAGCTCTCGGGTTCATGCCCATCAATAAGAAAATTTTTTTGTTTCTTGTCCAATAAGCTCCACACTTTAAACCAAGGTCCATGAGTGTATTGTAAGTGTATCTCAATAGAAAAATCCCGGGAAAAGAGAGTTTTCGTATTAGTCGCAAAGTGAAAACCTAGTGGCTTTCTAGGTTTTGGATTGGAAGATTGAAGGATAATTGTTGGTATGGTTCTAAGGGTCCCAATGCGGATTGAGGTGTCTTAAGGAGGCTCTAGGCGCTAAAGAGCAACCGGTTTTGAAGATTGGATTAAAAAGCGTTGAGGTATAATCTTGTTCTTTGAAAGTATTACAAAATTATTTATTTTGTTGTTAGCTTTACTTGTTGCTAGCATGAAGTATATGTTGAAGTTTATAAGGATTATAGATCGATTGTAGTCTTTGAAATTCGAAATGAAATGTAGGCCATGTTAAGTTGGATTACAATTTGATCGTTGTTAGAATCGTCGCATGTTATTGACTTGAAGCTTATGGTAGTAATAACCAAATGCGACTTGATATCTTATTATGCTACCAATTTGGATTGAAATGGAAATTGGATAAGAATTAGTTTGGTTGAACTCAAGGTGGCCGATTTTGGACTTGTAGTTTGTAGTAGTTGGTTAGTCATTTGTATTGGACTATCTTCTATTTAATTGTGAGCCAATTGGGGCTGTTTAGTTAGCCATTTGTATTGGACTATCTTCTACTTAATTGTGAGCCAATTGGGGCTATTTGGTTATTATGTCGACCTTGAAATGGTGGCAAAGTGAGTAGAAACAAAGGAGGTGCTGTCCGATTTTCCATAGAATTTGGCGACTTAGCACTTAGAATATTCTACGTTTGAAGTAAGAGGTTAATGGACGTATTGTGACCATGATAGGTTGAAGAACTAAGTATAGCGTATCCTACTGGAAGATTGTGATAGCTCAAGGTTGAAGTACTTTGGAGCATCTTGCTACTTGTCGACAATCATCGCGAGGTATGTGAACCTCTTCCTTCCTTTGGCATGATCCTATGTATGGAATATACTTGTGGTATCATTTCATGTTTCCTTCTACTCTTAGAAGTTAAGAGGTAGTTATGTGATTTACTCTATGTAGAACTTTTCCTATCTTTTGAGCATGACTAGTTGCACGTATGTAGTACGGTAGACGTACAAGACTATGATATTCTTTACTTGTTTTATGTAATGCCAAGTCGGGTGGGTTAGGAGATTAACTCACTTCTTTGAGAATAGTAAGGATGTCTTAAGTTGATTTTAAAGTTAAGGGACTTGAAGAGTTTTAAAGTATGTGATACTTGTCCCGTTTTAAACGTATAAGTCCTTGGATAGGAAATTGTTTATGGCTAAGGTATAAAGTGAATATAACGGCTTTATGGGAAGTTAGTTATATTTGCCTTATGGAAAGATAAATGGCTTGACTATGTAAAAAGGCAACTTGATTTTACGGCATCAATTGCCTAAGGTTTTATAATAAAAAGGAGTCGAGTTGATTTGGCTAATTTACGGCACAAATGAGAATAAGTATCGAACAAGCCACTGCAGCGTTAATAAAGGAAAATGTAATGACAATCCATTATGTTAAAACAAGTAGAAATCCTCCATCTGCATAGAAGCTAAGATAAGACAAAATTGTATTACATTTTCTAGATCATGGCTACTTGAATAAGATCGTTATAAATAAGTATAACTTATTCACGACGCATCAAAGATTTGTTACTAACTTTAAAAGAGTTTACGTATGAAGCTTTTAAGACTTTGAAACTTGTTTTCTTAAAAGTTAAGAGACTTGAAGTATTTTGAAAGTTAAGAGAATTGATTTGAAAGTATAAATCTCTTGGTTATAAAAGGAACGTGTTAGTCTAAACCATAAAGGGTTATAACGGCTTTATGGGAAGTCGGTTATAACGGCTTTATGGAAGATTAAGAGAATGGTTTTCTCTAGTAAAGTAATCAAAGGAATAACTTGTATTAGGTAAGGGCAAATTGGTTTAAAGGTACCAATTGCTTAAGGTTTTTAATAAAGAAGTCACTTGATTTAGAAGCCGGTAATTGTATTTCTAAAAAGGTATTGTGACTTGTCTTGAAAGGTGGATAGGACTTGATACTACGGTGGTTAGTATCGGGGAAGTTTTATTTGGAAAGGAGTTTTTGAAAAGAATGTACGTACGTAGTACTTTGGCTTGGTTAATTGAGATTTAGCCTATATGTGCTGGTGATAGCCTTTGAGTGCAAGTATTATGTTTTATTACGTTGCCGCGACTCTCGGTTGGAGGGCCGGTTGTCTTGTTATAAGTTACTTGGGCGTGCAAGCGGTGATGTGGGATTCACGGGTATGCTTCGTCATTTGTAGCACTTGGGTTAAATTCGGATTTTATAAGAGACATGGTAGTGCTTATGTCTTGTTTGATGGTCGGTCGAGCTAGGGTAAGAGTATAAATGAGGCAAGCCCAGACGTTATACCACCTTCTCCGGTAAGAGTATAAGTGAGGGTAAACCCCAGGCTGTACCACCGCTTTATGTGTTGTTTGTGGCCGTCGAGATAGGGTAAGAGTATAAATGAGGCAAGCCCCAAGACGTTATACCACCTTCTCGGGGTAAGAGTATAAATGAGGCAAGCCCAAGACGTTATACCCCTGCTTACCACCTTCTCCGTAAGAGTATAAATGAGGCAAGCCCCGGGCGTTATACCACTGTTTTGATTGATATTATGGGCGTGAGACCCATGGTTATGTTTTACACTTTTAGGTATCGGCGGTGATGGGGATTCCACGGGCATGCTTTGATATTGGTGTGACTTGATCGCGTCGGTTTGGGCGGGTAGTATATGTGTCCCTCGTAGTGGGCGGACTATGTTATGAAAGATAAGTAAGTTAGATAGAAATGAACTTAATGACTTCTCCTAAGTAAGTCGTAAGATATGACTATAACTCTTAATGGAATGGAAAAGATATTGATGTAAGTTATGTGGAAAAACTTGATTGAATTCTTAAGTATGTATGTAAGAATATGATGTTAATTCTTATTGAAAGAAGGAAAAGAATTATTAATGTACGATTAAGTTCATAAGTGGTAATGACACGGCAGGATCTGGTATGTATTTTTATACTTGTCCTTGTCATTCTTTATGCGATTATGATCCATTTCTTATGCGTTATTTCATTCCATATTAAATTTTTGTTATCGACCCGCCCAGCTGCGTTCATGCCGCGAGTTTAGGTACTGTGATTGTGGATCCGCGAGCTTAGGATCGGTTCGCAAGTCGAGATGGCTCCGGTGTTCGGAGTTGTAACGTTTATGTTTATTCAGGGGTACGGCGGGGACTTGTCCCGCCACAGTTGTTATGATAAAACTCTTAGAGGTCTGTTGTCACATATGGTGGGTCATGCAGAAGAAAAAGGAGGCAATCGCCGTTTATGTATATGCGTCGGGAAGGTAGCCCTATCGGCTAACTTTGTTGTTTTATTCTTCTGTTTTATTTTATAAGTTTCTTGTATGTTCGTGATTATCTCGATGTTTACTGTAAGGGTGCCCTGTAGGCACGATCCGCGAGCCGGGTCGGGTCGTGACACTAATAAGTAGCACATAGAACAAACAGGTATGGTTACGCATCCTATACAAGTCAAAATATAAGAAATTATGAAATCAACCAAGACAGATATAGTTTCACCAAATGAGCAGTTAAAACTAAGAACAGATGGAAGCAATGCAATACCATAGTCACCTCTCCCTCACTCCACTCTCGTACACACATGCTAAGGCAGTGCCTTCAATCCATGACCCATGGGGGACCCGCGAAGTCCATGTACCACTCGTGCTCTCCGGATAGAACCTCGAAGGCTATCAATCACTCGCAATCTCCGGCAAAGACCTCGGAGTTGCTCAATCACTCTCAATCCCTGGGAAAGACCTCGGAGTTATCAATCACTTTCAATCTCCGGCAGAAACCTCGAATTTTATCAATCACTCTCAACCTCCGGCAGAAACCTCAAAATTTATCAATATCCTCACAATAATAATATAGAAAAAGTATGACAGACATGATATCAGTCACAACATATCACAAATCGATAATCGACAAGTACAAGTCATATCAAGTGATAATCACAAAAAATAACACATATCGAGACAAGCCCACATAACAGCTGACGAAACCAACGTAATTGTAATTTGTCTCCACTTCATGCCCGAAGGCCTATCATGCTATCCCTGTCACTTCCTACAACTACATACGATTCTCTAATCAGAGTCTAACTAAAGTAAACCATAACCTACCTCAATGCTGAGCGGGTGCCACGAACAATCAAGCCAATGCCTTTCCCTTGCGTAGAGCCTCTGAACGCTTAAAATCTAAAAAATATGCGAACTACGTTATAATACGAATCTAAGGACACCCACCTTGCAATATTATATTAACAATATTTTTACCATTTCAATTGTATGACTGAACCCCTACACATATAAAAATATTAGCATAACTTCAGGAATTTCAAATAACATTCCTTTTTTTTTCAACTTTCCAGAATTTTATGTAAAATAAGGCAGAACTTTGAACAGTCATATCTTTCAAACCATAAGTCATATTTATCTCCTTAAGATCTCAAACTGACGGGAAAACAGAAATCTACATCTTTCATTCAGCCCATACATTTATATTCCTTACGGATTTGTACAGTTTTCACGTTTAATATGCTGTGTGGCCTGGATTTCGGTAAAACGAGGCAGAAACTTTAAACAGTCATAACTTTCAAACCATAAGTCGGATTTATCTCCGTAAGATATCAAACTGACGGGAACAGAGTAATATACAACTTTACTTCAGCCCATATTTTCATATTCTTTACGGATTTGAACAGTTGTCACGTTTAATATGGTGCTGTAATCATTATGTCATGATACATCCCTCAAGTTTCTCTTATTCAAGTAGATTGTGAAATTTCCGTGTAATGACTTCTTTGAAATTTGATTTCATTAAATAACACATTAGTATAAGGATCACTAATATATTAAATCAACCATACAACATAGAATCTAACCTGAAATTAATTGAGAATTTCCTCCTCTTCTTCTAGTAGGGTTTTCTTATTTTCTTTCCTTCCTCTCTTGCCTTTCTCGCTGCTGTTGCGTTCCCCCTCCCTCTTCTTTTTCTTTCTTTTTCTCTCGCTGCTCGTCTTCCCCTCCCCTTCTGGCTGCTCACGTTTTCCCCCTCCCCCTTTCTTTTTCTTTTCTTTTTTTTCTTTAGCTGCTAGGGTTTACTCCTTTTCTCATGCTCTCTTTTCTTTTATTTTGTAAAAATAAAGCGTGCCCTACACAAGGGTAGTGGGCTTGGCCCACCAACTCACTTAATTAAAATTTCCTGCACATTTCATATACTAAAAACATGTAATTAAATACCCTATAGTCCCATATTCTTTTATCGTAGTTTTAAGTTCTAAACGACCAAACGGGTCGTTACAGATGGATTCATGGTTCAACAAAACTTATATCTCTTATATCTGA
This sequence comes from Przewalskia tangutica, assembly GCA_029844215.1. Classification (NCBI taxonomy): domain Eukaryota; kingdom Viridiplantae; phylum Streptophyta; class Magnoliopsida; order Solanales; family Solanaceae; genus Przewalskia; species Przewalskia tangutica. The sequence goes on along the minus strand of CM056727.1, from coordinate 45,772,828 downwards.
GTGAGTCTAGTCAAGTTGAGATAGAAACAAACTTTATACAAGGTACTACACTAGTAGTAGTTTCACAAAACTAAACATAAAGACCATTTTTCAAGACACTTGTACAAATATTTAGCCTTTAGGACATCTCAAGTCATCGCAGAACTGGATAATAAAGGAAAAATCACAAGGGCATGATTCTGAACCTATCACAAAACAGTTGACATGAAACACCTAGACATAACCTAGGAGACTCTGTTTAAACGCATTCAAACATTCAAAATGAACCATACACTTACCATCAATCAGGTGGGATATGATGTTTCTAGACATGGCTATTCTCAAGCCAAACTTACTAAACTAAAACAGATTCATACAATCACCTTTGGGATAATAACACTCAAATAAAATCTTTTCAGTTTACCCATCATTAAGTTACTAAACATGTGATAAGGCCTAAGAGTTTATAACAAAGCTAAACAGAGGTTTGAGGTTTGATCAAGTAGTTATCACAGAATTTTGCACATACATAATCAATAGACATGTCCTAGACAATCCACATACTAAATGATATCCCAATTTTATATATTCAGATTTCTTGTTCTATTTAACAAGTAGGGAAGTACTTAAATGATTGTTTAACTTAAAATTAGCCAAAAGTTTATTTAAAGGAAGCTTTCTCAAGGTGCAGGGCCATGCTATCAAACAGGTGTCACAAAAAGAGGTGAAAGTCTTCTAGGTCCAAGCATATTGTATCCTAAGGGGTTCTCGGTGAGGAACTCCTCAGACAATTAGGCATACCCTTAACTCCAACCTAGCTGGATATATTATTCCCTTGGAATAGGCATAGCAGGACTGATATGACACTTAAATAAACTTGAATCGGTCATTTTATACCAAGCAGACCCAATACCAGATAAATCATGTACAAAATCCTGATATAGGTAGACAAATCTTATAGATTTTTAAAAAAAAGAAACTTTGCAGCTTTAACAGGGGATTCATATAAAGAATCAACATTTAGCACCTATCATGACATAGTGTGTTTCATAAGCAAATAGAATAAACATAGAGGATAAGTGTTAGCCCGATTTTTCAATTTCTCACGCAAGTGTACGTATTGTTACAAGTAATATAGTCTGGTAAGACCGAATATCATCCTCAGATACTGGTTTCTAATTATCGAACATTTATTCTAGGTTATCTATTTGGCAAACGATAATTGATTTGGGTTTTTATCTAACTACTAGAATAATTGCAAGAAGTAAACTAAATTGTTGAGGTTTAATCAGCTATGAAGGAATTAGGGCTTCCAATATCCTCGACTATCCACTCCTTTCAATCCTTAATGCAACTAGAATGACTTATTCTTCTACGTTAAGATAGTGGTTAACTAGACTGTCTTATATTCCGGTTAGGATATATAATCGCTCAACCCCAGTGCATAACCCTTCAATATTTCTATGATAGGCCACATAGGAGGATTAAAACAATTACCTATAATGCTACATAAGTATCGGAGTACTTTCGTCCGCGATGTTAATCTATGTCTATTCAATTACAGCATATCCAAATCTCTCCTCTCGGTTCTTGATTCGAAATCATATAGATTATGATATTTAGTGATCAATTAACTATCAAACATTCATACCAATATTGAATAAATCTTAATCAAGTGAAGAAGAAATCAAACTAATGTATTAATTCATGAAATAGAATTTCAAGCGATTCAATAGAAAAGTCCTAATAAAGTGTTTAGCTCCTAGCCATATACATGGTAAGAACTAATACAAATCCAAACATGAACTGAATGAAAATATAGGAAAGAAAAGTACTTAGAACTAATGTCTCCAATCTTGAAGCCTCCAAGAGTTGTGTTGTGGAATATGTACAAGGATGTCCAAGCTGCCCTTTTGGTCAGGGTTTTAGGATTATAGAGTTGAGAAAAATTGTGTTTGGGACCCTTTTGCCCTTCGCCAATTCTATTTGACCGAAATTTCAGCATCGGCATCAGCGGTCTTTGAAATCGCGCTTCTCAGTAATTGTGGCACCGCGGTCCTGCGGTCTTTCGTCCTGATCTGCCAATTTTTGTCCTTTTTACTTCGGGAGCTCCTTTCCTGTCTTTTTTGCCCACTTTTAGCTTCTTTTTGCCATTTTTCCATTTAGAACCGCTGCGACTCTAAAGAAAGAAAAAAAACCCTAACAAGACACTTATTTAAATGAAAATGAGAAAAATACTAACTAAAAATGACTCAAAAAGCGTATACAAAATACGCCTAACAAATACCCCCAAACATAACCTTTGCTCGCCCTCGAGCAATGATAAAAAAAATCAAAGAAATAGAAAGAAAAATGACTCAAAAGACTCTAATCAAGCAGTTGCACAAGGTTACTTAGAAAAGCATGAATGTCAGTTGGGATATTATGCTGGAACATATAGCATGAATATAACAATCTAGAATTTCAAGTCAGATATTTCGCAAATTCATTTCAATCATAATTAATGGAAGCATGAACACTAACCTATGTATGTCAATTTCATTTAGTTTTATGGGTCTGTTTACTTGCTATTCTCCACAAATCATAGACATACATTCTAGAGATCTTCAGGACTTTTCAGGATTGTAATGTAGGCTTAGGCAAAGGTAGATAAAAATTGGCATTTAGGTTCAAATTACGTACCATAAGCGTTTTTCTCATTAACCATTTTGTCCTTCTTTTTGGTATTCTTTTTCCATTCATACCTATCATTCCCATCTTCTCCTTTGAGAGTATGAAATAAATTCACATAGGCACCCCCAAATTTAAGCTTTTATATTTATTTTTCATTGAAGTGCATCAACTTTTCACTCTCTTTTGGTATTTTTTTTTCATCCCTGTTTTCACTTACTGCGTATGGCACACAAGAGAATCATAGAGTGTCAAAGAAACAACTTATTTTAGGCTCAAACGGGCTGACTAGGGATACAATTTACTGCATGGTAGGTAATGAAAGGTAAGAAGGACTAACAAAGAAATGTCTGAATCATCTCCCTAAACATGTATATCTTTAACTATTTCGCCTCAAATAACAAGCAAGCAGACTCATAGACATTTTTCAATCATTCTTTCATAATTGACAATACATAGGCTTAGCACAAATATCTCAAATAACTAGATTTTCATGAATTTTTGGCATATCTAACTTAAACACACAAATTTTAGCTTCTAATTCCATTACATTATCTCACTTAATTCTCTAGGCGTTTCAAGCAGCTACAGCATGCATGATCATAAAAAAAATTGACTCATATAGACACACTAAAAGACACAAAAATTCAATCAAAATGATTCAAAAATAGAAACACAAAAATAAAATAAGTACCCCCAAACTTAAACGACACATTGTCTCAAATGTGTAAAGACTCAAAAATTAAAAAGGGACGACTTACAGACATCAAAATAGCGGTTCAAAATGGTGGTGGCGGCGGCGGAAGTTGCATTGAGGCGGTATCTGGAGATGTCCTGTTTTATCAACGGGCGTCGCGGCCCTGCATTATGTCGCCGCGGCCCTGTGCCAAATTTCTCCCATTTTTGCAATAATTTTCTCAATCCCTGCTTTTATCTGTCATCCACAACACTCAACATACCAGATCGTGAGACTGTTCAATTCAATATAAAACAAACTAAAACAAGAATTTAAATAACATAATTAAAACCTTGGGTTGCCTCCCAAGTAGCGATGTCTTTAACGTCTTTTAGCCGGACGCAGTTAATCCTTACTAGTGCCCAGTGGATCCTTCTGCTAACGTCTTGCAATCCGCACAGTTATTGTTGCAGGTCTCACTTTTCCTACAACAATTCTATAGAACGCAGAAAATGGTGGTACTTTTATGCGTTCCCCCAAATCGCCTAATACTTTCTTGCATTCAAAATTTCCTATAGTGCAAGGAATAATGAGGCTCCATGGATCTCTAGACTTATGGGGGTTCTCTTGAGGGTATGGACTTTCTGTTTGGGGATCAACAATGACAGCTAGTGTTGTTTCTTCTGTAATGGGTACAGGAAAAAATAATTCTAAGGAATCCAACAAAGTGAAAAATTGGATTTCAAAAACCAGTTCTTTCTCTACACCAACTATCTCTCCCAATTTCTCATTGCTTTCAACAACTTGTTGCGGTTCAGGTTTCTCTATCTGCTTATCACTCCCCACAACTGTGTCGCTAGGCAGGTTTTCTTGCGGTACATTGATCATCATATCCATTAACTGCCCTATTTGTGTCTCCAAATTTTTGAAGGGACACCCTTGTCTCAGCCATAAACTGAGTCTGACACTTGGTGAGCTTGAGCATGGATGACCGCAACTCATTTCGATGTTCCTCTGGAACCTGTGGGTTAGGCTGCTGTTGTTGATTCCACTGCCCCTGATAGTAGTAGAAGTCCATGCGTCTTCTTCTTTTTTTCTTTTTTTCTTTACACTGACTTTTCCTACAAAATAAGAAAAATAACAAAAATTGATAAAAATATGCTCGCAGAACAAGTTAGAAACTTGTTCATGGAGCAACCAAATTTGAAATAAGAATAGATGGGTCGATATTAAAAGTATGTCAGTCCCCGGCAACGGCGCCAAAAACTTGTTAGCCCGATTTCCAATCGCTCACGCAAGTGTATGTATCATTACAAGTAATATAGTCTGGTAAGACCTAATAACGTCCTCAGAGACTGGTTTCTAATTACCGAACATCTATTCTAGGTTTTTTGGTAAACGATAATTGATTTGGGTTTTTACCTAACTTACTAGAAAAATTGCAAGAAGTAAACTAAATTGTAGATGTTTAATCAGTTATGAATGAATTAGGACTTTCAATATCCTCGACTATCCACTCCTTTCAATCCTTAATGCAACTAGAATGACTTCTTCTTCTACGTTAAGATAGCGGTTAACTAGACTGTCTTATATTCCGGTTAGGATATATAATCGCTCAACCCCAGTGCAGAACCCTTCTATATTTCTATGATAGAATTTACCATATAGGAGGATTAAGAACAATAACCTATAATGCTACACAGGTATCGGGGTACTTTCGTCCGCGATTTTAACCTATGTCTATTCAATTACAGCATATCCAAATCTCTCCTCTCGGTTCTTGATTTAAAATCATATAGATTATGATAATTAGTGATCAATTAACTATCAAACATTTATACCAATATTGAATAAATCTTAATCAAGTGAAGAAGAAATCAAACTAATGCATTAATTCATGAAATAGAATTTCAAGCGATTCAATAGGAAAACTCTTATAAAGTGTTTAGCTCCTAGTCATAAACATGCTAAGAACTAATACAAATCCAAACATGAACTGAATGAAAATAAAGGAAAGAAAAGTACTTAGAACTAATGTCTCCAATCTTGTAGCCTCCAAGAGTTGTGTTGTGGAATATGTACAAGGATGTCCAAGCTGCCCTTTTGGTCAGGGTTTTAGGATTATATAGTTGAGAAAAATTGTGTTTCGGACCCTGTTGCCCTTCGCCAATTCTATTTCGGACTGGAAATTTCAGACGCACCGCGGCATCGAAAGTATCGCGCTTCGAGGAATCAGAAGACCGCGGCCCTGCGATCTTCGTCCCGACCGCCAATTTTTGTCCTTTTTGCTTCGGGAGCTCCTTTCCTGCCTCTTTTTGCCCACTTTTAGCTTATTTTTGTCATTTTTCCATTTAGAACTGCGACAACTCTAAAGAAAGAAAAACAACCCTAACAAGACACTTATTTAAATGAAAATGGGAAAAATACTAACTAAAAATGACTCAAAAAGCATATACAAAATACGCCTAACAAATTTCCCCAAACATAACCTTTGCTCGCCCTCGAGCAATGATAAAAAAAAATCAAAGAAATAGAAAGAAAAATGACTCGAAAGACTCTAATCAAGCAGTTGCACAAGGTTACTTAGAAAAACATGAATGTCAGTTGAGATAATATGCTGAAACATATATCATGAATATACCAATCTAGAATTTCAAGTCAAATATTTCGCAAATTCATTTTAATCATAATTAATGGAAGCATGAACACTAACCTATGCATGTCAATTTCATTTAGTTCTATGGGCCTGTTTACTTGCTATTCTCCACTAATCATAGACATACATTCTAGAGATCTTCAGGACTTTTCAGGGTTGTAATGTAGGCTTAGGCAGGGGTAGATAAAAGTTGGCATTTAAGCTCAAATTACGTACCATAAACATTTTTCTCATTTACCATTTTGTCCTTCTTTTTGGTATTCTTTTCCGTTCATACCTATCATTCCCCTCTTCTCCTTTTGAGAGCAAGAAACAAATTCACATAGGCACCCTCAAACTTAAGCTTTTATATATTTTTTTCATTGGAGTGCATCAACTTTTCACTCTCTTTTGGTATTTCTTTTTCACTTTTTTTCATCCCTGTTTTCACTTACTGCTTATGGCACACAAGAGAATCATAGAGTGTCAAAGAAACAACTTCTTTTCGGCTCAAAGGGGCTGACTAGGGATACAATTTACTGCATGGTAGGTAATGAAATGTAAGAAGGGCTAACAAAGAAATGTCTGAATCATCTCCCTAAACATGTATATCTTTAACTATTTCGCCTCAAATAACAAGCAAACAGACTCATAGATATTTTTCAATCATTTTTTCATAATTGACAACACATAGGCTAAGCACACATATCTCAAATAATTAGATTTTCATGAATTTTTGACATATCTAACTTAAGCACACAAATTTTAGCTTCTAATTCCATTACATTATCCCACTTAATTCACTCTTCATTTCAAGCAGCTACAACATTCATGATCATAAAATAAATTGACTCATATAAAGACAATAAAAGACAGAAAAACTCAATCAAAACGACTCAAAAACAGAAACACAAAAATAAAATAAGTACCCCCCAAACTTAAACGACACATTGTCCCAAATGTGTAACGACTCAAAAATTAAAAAAGAACGACTTACAGACATCAAAACAGCGGTTCAAAATGGTGGTGGTGGCGGCGGACATTGCATTAAGGCAGTATCTGGAGATGTTGTGTTTTGCAGCATTTTTCTCAATCCCTGCTTTTATCTGTCATCCACAACACTCAACATACCAGATCGTGATACTGTTCAATTCAAAATAAAACAAAGTAAAACAAAAATTTAAATAACATAATTAAAACCTTGGGTTGCCTCCCAAGTTGTGCTGTCTTTAACGTCTTTTAGCCGGACGCAGTTAATCCTTACTTGTGCCCAGTGGATACTTCTGCGAATGTCTTGCAATCCGCACAGTTATTGTTGCATGTCTCACTTCTCCTACAACAATTCTATAGAACGCAGAAAATGGTGGTACTTTTATGCTTTCCCCCAAATCGCCTAATACTTGCTTGCATTCAAATTTTCCTATAGTGCAAGGAATAATGAAGCTTCATGGATCTCTAGACTTATGGGGGTTCTCTTGAGGGTATGGACTTTCTGTTTAGGGATCAACAATGACAGCTAGTGCGGTTTCTTCTGCAATGGGTACAGGAAAAAAGAATTCCAAGGAATCCAACAAAGTGAAAAATTGGATTTCATAAAGCCCTTCTTTCTCTACACCAACTATCTCTTCCAATTTCTCATTGCTTTCAACAACTTGTTGCGGTTCAGGTTCCTCCATCTGCTTATCACTCCCCACAACTATGTCGCTAGACAGATTTTCTTGCGGTACATTGATCACCATATCCACCAGCTGCCCTATTTGTGTCTCCAAATTTTTGAGGGGACACCATTGTCTCAGCCATAAACTGCGTCTGACACATGGTGAACCTGAGCATGGCTGCCTGCAACTCATTTCGATCTTCCTCTGGAACCTGTGGGTTAGGTTGCTGTTGTTGATTCTACTGCCCCTGATAGTAGTAGTAGTCCATGCGTTTTTTTTCTTTTTTTCTTTACACTGACTTTTCTTACAAAATAAGAAAAACAACAAAAATTGATAAAAAGATGCTCGCAGAACAAGTTAGAAACTTGTTCATGGAGCAACCAAATTAGAAATAAGAATAGATGGGTCGATATTAAAAGTACGTCAGTTCCCGGCAACGGCGCCAAAAACTTGTTAGCCCGATTTCCAATTGCTCATGCAAGTGTACGTATCGTTACAAGTAATATAGTCTGGTAAGACAGAATAACGTCCTCAGAGACTGGTTTCTAATTACCGAACATCTATTCTAGATTATCTATTTGGCAAACGATAATAGATTTGGGTTTTTATCTAACTACTAGAATAATTGCAAGAAGTAAACTAAATTGTTGAGGTTTAATCAGTTATGAAGGAAATAGGGCTTCCAATATCCTCGACTATCCACTCCTTTCAATCCTTAATACAACTAGAATGACTTCTTCTTCTATGTTAAGATAGCGGTTAACTAGACCGTCTTATATTCCGGATAGAATATATAATCTCTCAACCCTAGTGCAGAACCCTTCTATATTTATATGATAGGATTTACCATATAGGAGGATTAAGAACAATATCTATAATGCTACACAAGTATCAGGGTACTTTCGTCAGCGATTTTAACCTATGTTTATTCAATTACAACATATCCAAATCTCTTTCTCGGTTCTTGATTCGAAATCATATAGATTATGATAATTAGTGATCAATTAACTATCAAACATTCATACGAATATTGAATAAATCTTAATCAAGTGAAGAAGAAATCAAACTAATGCATTAATTCATGAAATAGAGTTTCAAGCGATTCAATAGGAAAACTCTAATAAAGTGTTTAACTCCTAGCCATTGACATGCTAAGAACTAATACAAATCCAAATATGAACTGAATGAAAATAAAGAAAAGAAAAGTACTTAGAACTAATGTCTCCAATCTTGTAGTCTCCAAGAGTTGTGTTGTGGAATATGTACAAGGATGTCCAAGCTGCCCTTTTGGTCAGGGTTTTAGGATTATAGAGTTGAGAAAAATTGTGTTTGGGACCCTTTTGCCCTTCGCCAATTCTATTTCGGACTGGAAATTCCCGCATCGGCACCGCGGTGCTGAAAGTACTGCGGCTTCTCAGTAATTGTGGCACCGCGGTCCTGCGGTCTTTCGTCCTGATCTGCCAACTTTTGTCATTTTTGCTTAGGGAGATCCATTCCTACCTTTTTTTTTGCACACTTTTAGTTTTTTTTTTTTTTCATTTTGCCATTTAGAACCGCTGCGACTCTAAATGAAGAAAAACAACTCTAACAAGACATTTATTTAAATGAAAATGGAAAAAATACTAACTAAAAATGACTCAAAAAGCGTATACAAAATACGCCTAACAAATACCCCCAAACTTAACCTTTGCTCGCCTCGAGCAATGATCAAAACAAAATCAAAGAAATAGAAAGAAAAATTACTCAAAAGACTCTAATTAAGCAGCTGCACAAGGTTACTTAGAAAAACATGAATGTCAGATGTGATAATATGCTGGAACATATATCATGAATATAGCAATCTAGAATTTCAAGTCAGATATTTCGCAAATTCATTTCAATCATAATTAATGGAAGCATGAACACTAACCTATGCATATCAATTTCATTTAGTTCTATGGGCCTGTTTACTTGTTATTCTCCACTAATCATAGACATACATTCTAGAGATCTTCAGGACTTTTCAGGGGTTTAATGTAGGCTTACGCAGGGGTAGATTAAAGTTAGCATTTTGGCTCAAATTACGTACCATAAACGTTTTTCTCATTAACCATTTTGTCCTTTTTTTTTTGGTATTCTTTTCCGTTCATACCTATCATTCCCCTCTTCTCCTTTTGAGAGCATGAAACAAATTCACATAGGCACCCTCAAACTTAAGCTTTTATATTATTTTTTTCATTGGGGTGCATAAATTTTTCACTCTCTTTTGGTATTTCTTTTTCACTCTTTTTCATCCCTGTTTTCACTTACTGTTTATGGCACACAAGGGAATCATAGGGTGTCATAGAAATAACTTATTTTAGGCTCAAAGGGGTTGACTAGGGATACAATTTACTGCATGGTAGGTAATGAAAGGTAAGAATGACTAACAAAGAAATGCTTGAATCATCTCTCTAAACATGTATCTTTAATTATTTCGCCTCAAATAACAAGAAAACAGACTCATAGACATTTTTCAATCATTCTTTCATAATTGACAACACATAGGCTAAGCACAAATATCCCAAATAATTAGATTTTCATGAATATTTGGCATATCTAACTTAAGCACACAGATTTTAGCTTCTAATTCCGTTACATTATCCCACTTAATTCACTAGGCGTTTCAAGCAGCTACAACATGCATTATCAAAAAAAAATTGACTCATATAGACACAATAAAAGACAGAAAAACTCAATCAAACGACTCAAAAACAGAAACACAAAAATAAAATAAGTACCCCCAAACTTAAACGACACATTGTCCCAAATGTGTAACGACTCAAAAATTAAAAAGGAACGACTTAGAGACATCAAACAGTGGTTCAAAATGGTGGTGGTGGTGGCGGATGTTGCATTGAGGCAGTATCTGGAGATGTTGTGTTTTATCAACGGGTGCCGCGACCAGATATGTACAGCCATTGCGTACAAATTTCTCCCATTTTTGCAGTATTTTTCTCAATCCCTTCTTTATCTGTCATCCACAACACTCAACATACCAGATCGTGAGACTGTTCAATTCAAAATAAAACAAACTAAAACAGAAATTTAAATAACATAATTAAAACCTTAGGTTTCCTCCCACGTAGCGCTGTCTTTAACGTCTTTTAGCCGGACGCAGTTAATCCTTACTAGTGCCAGTGGATCCTTCTGCGAACGTCTTGCAATCCGCACAATTATTGTTGCAGGTCTCACTTCTCCTACAACAATTCTATAGAATGCAGAAAATGGTGGTACTTTTATGCTTTCCTCCAAATCGCCTAATACTTGTTTGCATTCAAAATTTTCTATATTGCAAGAAATAATTGTCACGACCCGACCCCGGGACCGCGACTGGTGCCCTACCTGGGCACCCTTATAGGTATACATCAGAGAAAATCAGCGGAACATACATGAAACTTATAAAATAGAACAACATAAGTAAAACAACAGGTTAGCCGATAGGGCTACCTTCCTGGACATACATATATACAACCGAAGCAGTGCACTCCTGTTCTTTACAAACTGACCCACAATATGTGACTACAGACCTCTAAGAGTTCTAACATAACATCTGTGGCGGGACAGGGCCCCGCCATACCCCTGAATATACATGAATCTACTACTTCAGGGAAAACCGTACCAAGAGATAAAGCCTCCGGAACAAATGGAGCTTTTTCCCCAAAAACTGAACCGAGATCCTAAGAGCAAGGATCACCAACCTGGGTACCTAAAACCTGCGGCATGAACGCAGCCCCCCGAAGGAGGTCAGTACAACAGGTACCGAATATGGAACAGAAATAACGTCAAGAAATGATCATAATCAGACAAAAGAATGACAAGGACAAGTATAAAACAATACATACCAGATCCTGCCGTGTCATTACCACTTATGAACTTAATCGCACCTTATTATCTTTTCCATTCTTAATAAAAGTTACAGCCACATTCTTACGTACATTATTAGAAAAAGAATCATTAAGTTCATTACTATATAACTCATTTATCTTTCATAAGTATAATCCGCTCGTAGCGAGGGCACCTATACTATCCGCCCGATCTAGACGCGATCAAGGTCACATAGTGCGCGTAAAGGTATACCGCCCGCCCAACTCGGTCGATAACGCCATCTAGTCCGCGTAAAGGTATATCGCCCGCCCATTCTCGGTCGATAATGTCATATAGTGCGCCATAAAGGTATCTTGCCCGCCCGTTTCTCGGTCGATAATGTCATATAGTTCGCCCATAAAGGTATACCGCCTACCATTTCGGGTCGATAATGTCATATAGTGCGCCCATAAAGGTATCTTGCCCGCCCATTTCGGGTCGATAATGTCATATAGTCGCCCATAAAGGTATATCGCCTACCATTTCTGGGTCGATAATGTCATATAGTCTGCCCATAAAGGTATACTGCCCGGCCCATTTCTGGGTCGATAATGTCATATAGTCTGCCCATAAAGGTATACTGCCCGGATACTAACAACTATAGTATCAAGTCCTATCCACCCTTTCAAGACGAGTCACAATACCATTTTAGAAATAAAATTACCGGCTTCTAAAACAAGTGACTTCTTTCTTAAAACCCTAAGCAACTGGTACCTTAAAAACAGTTTGCCCTTCTTTATTTCAAATCATTTCTCTACTTACATTACTGAAGAAAAGCATTCTTTTGTCCTTCCATAAAGCCGTTATAACCAACTTCCCATAAAGCCGTTATAATCACTTTATGCCTTAGTCAAAAACAATTTTCTATCCAAAGAACTTATATGTTTAAAACGGAACAAGTATCACACAACTACCTCTTAACTTCTAAGAGTAACAGGAAACATGAAATGATACCACAGGTATATTCTATACATAGAATCATGCCAAAGGAAGGAAGAGGTTCACATACCTCGCGATTTAGTATCGACAATAAGCAAAATGCTCCAAGTACTACAACCTTGCTAGCCCTTTCCACTCCTCAAGTAGAATACGCTACTCTTAGTACTTTCACCTAAAAAGGTCACAAACGCCTATTAACTTCAAAACACAAGGTTCCATTTCTACGTAAAATTCGAAGACTCTCCCGCAACAGCGTAAATCTCCTCCTCTATCGAGGCCGCCACCAAGCCAACCAGGGGTTTTACACGCCTAACCTGGCGTGTACAATTCTACTCAAGAATACTACACAAGTCTCATCGCAATACTGATCCTATGTAAATACAGCCTGATTCTTTATTCTTCAGTGCTTAAGTCAAAAGACATTGCGCGATTAAGCTTAGTTCTATATATAGTATACTTCAACTATATATTCTAACAACATGTAATTTCCAATTACAAATAGAGGGACAAGATAATTACCTCGATAAGCCCATAATTATCCAAGTTAAATGTCGATCCTTAGAAACGTTTAGCTCCAACTCCGGGTGCTCCATCCCGCTCCAAACAACCCTTAGAAGTTCTAACCAACTTCTACTTAAATACTTCAATCAATCAATGAAGATTTCCTTAGGGTTTCGTTTTGAGACTAAAGGGACAAAAGGTAGTATTTTCTGGCTCTACATATAGAGGTATCTTTGGAATACTACAAGGTACAAGGCTAAGGTATTTTGGGCATTATAACAATACTTGGAAGACAACTTTATACCAAAGGGGGGGGGGGGGGGTAGGCTCGGCTAGCACAACTAGGCTAGGGGAGGGTGTTCTCGGCCAAGGCCTTTCTGGGGGCGAGGGGAGTTGGACGAGAGCAACAACAAGGGAGAGGGAGGGATTTTAAGACTTAGACAAAGTGAGGAGTGAATGAATAAGTCTTCACTAGGGAGGGGTATTTATAGGGAAACCAATGGCCTTGATCAAGCCAAGTGCAAGGCAAGTGTAAGGCCTTGATCAAGCCAAGTGCACCCTAACCCCTACACCCCAAAACAAGGCACAAAACATGGCACCAAACAAGCCACAAAACAAGGCCAAAACAAGGAGCCATTTGGCCTTGAAAACGTGACCATTTCGTCCAAGGGTTGCCGCCCCTAGCTTCCAATGTGAGGGTGACACATGTCACCCTCCCGTTGGTCCAAAATGTTTCGTCTCTCGGAAAAATCCGCAAAAATAATCAACGACATAGCCGGAATTTTCCCTTCGTAAGTTGTGGAAACGTTTCGTCGGAAAATGACTCTATTCGGCACTTGTGCCCAAATTTCGAACCAATGCCTAACTTTAAGGCTCAATTCTCACGCACGCCCCACGCATATACTGAAATACGGTGTAACATTCTTCCCCCCTTAGAAACATTCGTCCTCGAATGTTCTTTCGGAGTCAAACTTAAATTTAACAACATAGTTTCCTTTCACCACCCCCGACATACCAACAATGCCACACATGGCCTTAATACCTCGTACACACATATCTGTCCATCATAAGCCCAAACAGGATTATCTTTTCGCATTTCCAACTCCTTCTAACATATACATAGTCTCAAATATAATTTGTTCATAAAACTTAAACATACCATAACTTATCATGTAAACAAGTTTCTAAAGGCCAAAGACATACTGAATCATATAGGCGGTTCAAGGACCGCTAAAGCTGGGACTCCACCACGACCTCTCGCACTTGTCGCATGCACATCCTCGCCTAGCTATCAAGGCGAAGAACCCGCAATCGATCCAAAGAGGTGTTGTCCCACCAGACCCCTTTAAAAGGACACTTTCTTAACATATGGCCTAGACGACCACAAGAAAAACAAGCACTGCTCGCGCGACATACCTCAGAATGTAACCTATCACACAGGCACATTGAGGAAAATGTGGCCTCGATCGATCGAACCCCATCTCCCCGAGACTCAAGCTCTAGAGACTGACCGCCCTCGTATTCCCGGGGTTGTGAAAACCCCGCTGAAAATCGTGGAGAAGCACTCTGGCCGCCGCAATGTAGACCTAGTCTGCCGAGGCCGCCCGCCGAAATCGCCACTGAGACCTCGCTGTTCGCCCTCTTGGCCGGCTGAGTCAACTGATCCTCCTCTCTATCCTCTATCCTCGCGCATAGGCTGCATCCTAGCAATGTCCATACCGGCTGAAAAGCCACCCCAAGCATGCAGAATCATATGACGGTCTAGCCCCATCACATAACGATGAACTCTATCCGCCATGCTAGCCACTATGGTGTGCGCCGCCAGCGAGTCAAACTGTGTCAGACTCGATAGTCCTACCATTCCGCCTCAAGGTCAAAAATCTATCTACGCGGCCCTCCTCATCTCGGGAGGCAAAAAGTGATCCATAAAGGCCTCGTGAACTCCTCCCAAACACCGGAAGAGCATCATCCCCTCTCACAAGACCCATGACTCAAACCAGTTCAACGCAATATCGCAGAACCGGTAAGAGGCTAGTATAATGCACTGTCTCCAAGCCTTAAGAACTGCATAGTCCAGTGTAGTCGCCGAACGAACTCTGCGGATCCTCCTCGCACTCGAACCATAAAACTCGGGCGGATGACAACCCGAAAATCCCGGATCCGCAAACCGGCTCTAGGGTTAGCCGTGCTCGCTCGGCACGCCTACCACTATGTCAGTCAAAAGTCTGATATGTTCTCCATAATCTCTGTACTCTGCCCCTGGCTGCGGAACTGGAGGCTCTGGTGCCGGAACCTCTGGAGCTACTGCCGCTCTCTCTAATACCGCTGGCGTGGTGAACTCGCCGACTACTTACTACCTCGTGCATAACTGTGCTCGAGTCCCGTAACCCTCTCTGCGTACCTCTAGCGCCTCCTGCGCTTTGCCCTTCTGGGCCCTGGTCGCCTTCCGAGGAGGCATAACTGTTTCATAAGAATAGGTCAGAGAGGATTCAACCTAATAAGACAGCTCTAATGCACGATCTTTGAGAGGGAAGAATGGAAATCAATCCTAAAATGTCCTGCAGCCTCCTGATTATAGATGTGGTGCACAACACACCGGTAATCAAGACTCTACTAGACACGTCTGTAGACACTTTCCGAGGACTAATCGCTTCGATACCACTTTTGTCACGACCACCTCGATCGCGATCGTGCCCTACCTGGGCACCCTTATAGGTATACATCAGAGAAAATCAGCGGAACATACATGAAACTTATAAAATAGAACAACATAAGTAAACAACAGTTAGCCGATGTGGCTACCTTTCCCGACATACATATATACAACCAAGCGATTGCCTCCTTTTCTTTACAAATCGACCCACAATATGTGACTACTGCACCTCTAAGAGTTCTAACATAACATCTGGCGGACAGGCCCGCCATACCCTCGAATATACATGAATCTACTACTGGGAAAACTGCATCAAGAGATAAAGCCTCCGAACAAATGGAGCTTTTTCCCAAAATCGAACCGAGATCCTAAGAGCAAGGATCACCAACCTGGTACCTAAACTCGGCATGAACGCGGCCTCAAGGAGGTCGATAACAGTAATCGAATATGGAATGTAAATAACGCATAAGAAATGATCATAATCAGACAAAAGAATGACAAGGACAAGTATAAAACAATACATACCAGATCCTGCCGTGTCATTACCACTTATGAACTTAATCGCACCTTATTATCTTTTCCATTCTTAATAAAAGTTACTGCCACATTCTTACGTACATTATTAGAAAAAGAATCATTAAGTTCATTACTATATAACTCATTTATCTTTCATAAGTATAATCCGGCCCTGTAAGGAGGGGCACCTATACTATCCGGCCCAATCTAGGACGCGATCAAGGTCACATACCGCCTGCAGCGTATACCGCCTGCCCAATCTCGGGTCGATAACGCCATCTAGTTCCGCCCGTAAAGGTATACCGCCTGCCCATTCTCGGTCGATAATGTCATATAGTCCGCCCATAAAGGTATAACGCCTGCCCATTTCGGGTCGATAATGTCATATACCGCCCATAAAGGTATCTCGCCGGCCCATTTCTGGGTCGATAAGGTCATATAGTCTGCCCATAAAGGTATACTGCCCGGCCCATTTCTGGGTCGATAATGTCATATAGTCTGCCCATAAAGGTATACTGCCCGGCCCATTTCTGGGTCGATAATGTCATATAGTCTGCCCATAAAGGTATCGCCCGCCCATTTCTCGGTCGATAATGTCATATAGTGCGCCCATAAAGGTATCTTGCCCGCCCATTTCGGTCGATAATGTCATATAGTGCGCCCATAAAGGTATCGCCTGATACTAACAACTATAGTATCAAGTCCTATCCACCCTTTCAAGACGAGTCACAATACCTTTTTAGAAATAAAATTACCGGCTTCTAAAACAAGTGACTTCTTTCTTAAAACCCTAAGCAACCGGTACCTTAAAAACAGTTTGCCCTTCTTTATTTCAAATCATTTCTCTACTTACATTACTGAAGAAAAGCATTCTTTTGTCCTTCCATAAAGCCGTTATAACCAACTTCCCATAAAGCCGTTATAATCACTTTATGCCTTAGTCAAAAACAATTTTCTATCCAAAGAACTTATATGTTTAAAACGGAACAAGTATCACACAACTACCTCTTAACTTCTAAGAGTAACAGGAAACATGAAATGATACCACAGGTATATTCCATACATAGAATCATGCCAAAGGAAGGAAGAGGTTCACATACCTCGCGACGAGTATCGACAATAAGCAAAATGCTCCAAGTACTACAACCTTGCTAGCCCTTTCCACTCCTCAAGTAGAATACGCTACTCTTAGTACTTTCACCTAAAAAGGTCACAAACGTCTATTAACTTCAAAACACAAGGTTCCATTTCTCTACGTAAAATTCAAAGACTCTCCCGCACATGGCAGAAATCTCCTCCTCTATCGAGGCCGCCACCAAGCCAACCAGGGGGTTTTACACGCCTAACCTGACGTGTACAATTCTACTCGAATACTACACAAGTCTATCGCAATACAATCCTATGTAAATACTGATTCGTTTTATTCTTCAGCTTAAGTCAAAAGACATTGCCGCAAAGATTAAGCTTAGTTCTATATATAGTTTACTTCAACTATATATTCTAACAACATGTAATTTCCAATTACAAATAGAGGGACAAGATAATTACCTCGATAAGCCCATAATTATCCAAGTTAAATGTCGATCCTTAGCAACGTTTAGCTCCAACTCCGGGTGCTCCATCCCGCTCCAAACAACCCTTAGAAGTTCTAACCAACTTCTACTTAAATACTTCAATCAATCAATGAAGATTTCCTTAGGGTTTCGTTTTGAGACTAAAGGGACAAAAGGTAGTATTTTCTGGCTCTACGTATAGAGGTATCTTTGGAATACTACAAGGTACAAGGCTAAGGTATTTTGGGCATTATAACAATACTTGGAAGACAACTTTCTACCAAAGGGGGTAGGCTCAACAGCACAACTAGGCTAGTGAGGGGTGTTCTCGCCACGGGCCTTTCTCTGGGGGAGAGGAGTTGGACGAGAGCAACAACAAGGGAGAGGAGGGATTTCAAGACTTAGACAAAGTGAGGAGTGAATGAATAAGTCTTCACTAGGGAGGGGTATTTATAGGGAAACCAATGGCCTTGATCAAGCCAAGTGCAAGGCAAGTGTAAGGCCTTGATCAAGCCAAGTGCACCCTAACCCCTACACCCCAAAACAAGGCACAAAACATGGCACCAAACAAGCCACAAAACAAGGCCAAAACAAGGAGCCAATTGGCCTTGAAAACGTGACCATTTCGTCCAAGGGTTGCCGCCCCTAGCTTCCAATGTGAGGGTGACACATGTCACCCTCCCGTTGGTCCAAAATGTTTCGTCTCTCGGAAAAATCCGCAAAAATAATCAACGACATAGACGGAATTTTCCCTTCGTAAGCTGTGGAAACGTTTCGTCGGAAAATGACTCTATTCGGCACTTGTGCCCAAATTTCGAACCAATGCCTAACTTTAAGGCTCAATTCTCTACGTACGTCCTTACGTACATACTCTGGAAATACGGGGTGTAACAATAATGAAGCTCCATAGATCTCTAGACTTATGGGGGTTCTCTTGAGGGTATGGACTTTATGTTTGGGGATCAACAATGACAGCTAGTGTTGTTTCTTCTGCAATGGGTACAGAAAAAATGAATTCTAAGGAATCCAACAAAGTGAAAAATTAGATTTCAGAAACCCATTATTTCTCTACATCAACTATCTCTCCCAATTTCTCATTGCTTTCAACAACTTGTTGCGGTTCAGGTTTCTCCATATGCTTATCACTCCCAACAACTGTGTCGCTAGACAGGTTTTCTTGAGGTACATTAATCACCATATCCATCAGCTGCCCTATTTGTGTCTCCAAATTTTTGAGGGGACACCCTTGTCTCAGCCATAAACTGAGTCTGACACTTGGTGAGCCTGAGTAGCATGAGAAAAATACTAACTAAAAATTTGCGGCTCATTGATTTTTAAACGATGGGTAGGGTGGGTAGCATGACAACCCTAACAAGATACTTATTTAAACGAAAATGGGAAAATACTAACTAAAAATGACTCAAAAAGCGTATACAAAATACACCTAACAATAAGTAGGGTGGGTAGCATGACTACTAAAAGGCAAGGTTTCAAATAAATAAGGACAGTAATGCTAAAATCAACACACCATCATATTCAGGGCATACTGACAGAGATTCAAAACCAATTCAACCTATCATTTAGCATCTATAACAAAGGCAAATAAGTAGAGGTAATCCACACATTCCCAGATCAATCAAGAAACAATTTCAATCATTCACTTATTCACATAATAGTTCTTTCCCATGCATCCTAAAGGTATCATAAGTTCACATATATCCCATTCTTCATATATACCATACTAAGCATCATTTAAAATAGCATATCCTTAACATAAGCAGTTGGGTTCAATCCCACATGACAAAATCCACAAATTTAAGAAATTTCGTCTAATATTATATCAAGACAACATCATTCCACCCCGTTCAGGTTTCAGTTTAACTTAAACGGTCCCTATATGATCTTTTTAAAGCGCCATCAATTCATATTCAGGTTCCATGGATATTTAAGTACTTCACAACACATAAGTTCCTCCTAACTTCATGTTAAGACTGCTTTTATATCATATTTAATCCTAACTCCTCCATATGCATATCACTTAACCAAATACACAACCAAACAGACTTATGAAGCCTATCCAACAGACCTCTCAAATGAATACAAAGATCACATGTGTCAAACTAACAAAACATGAAAGGAAAACTGCATTATCTTTCTTACAGGTTCGCACAAAGAGATGTACAAAAGACTAACTCATAAAAACTTAACACATCAACAAGGTATTAAAATGGAACAGGACAGTGCAACACAACAAGGTCAGGGTAATTTCATATTTCACCTGTTCACACAAAATGAATTTTATAGAAGATAACACATACATATATTTTTAAGCATCACCGTATTCCATAAACATCATATAGAGTCAATTCTCAGCCTTATCTATGTGCAAGGGTATAATTAAGATATTCTAACAACCTGGTAAACATTTAGAAACCAATACACTTACCACATTATACACTTAATATCAAACAAAGGTAAAATATCAAATTCATGAAGAAATAGTGATTTCTTAGGTCATATACCCATATTCATTTCACATGGACATAAGGCACACCAAGGAATAATCGCAACTATTATATTTCATACCACTTTAGATCATATAAAAATATATTCATCTCTTCATAACATTAAGTAGTACAATAATCTTATCATTCCATACACAATCCATTTATTTCTTCATTACTCTAATGTGTAATCATGTAGCAAATACCAAATTCCATGAGCTCCCAAGACACCCATAATTCAATAAATCAACTCAAAATAGTTTTAAGAAGAAGTATTTAGATGTTATTCATAACTCACAATAATCACATATACCATATATTTCAACAAGATCAAGCGTCAAATACCCTATTCAAGGCATCTATGGTCTCAACGATTATCTAACATTCTAATATTCTCAGATATTCCGCGTCCCAAGCTTACATTATTTCCCCGTATACGAGTGATATAGCTTCTCATAATCTCAAAGTCATGTTGCCCTTCTGGAATATCAATAGTTGGGGTATAAATCGCTCATCTATCACATGAGTATCAATCGATCAAGTCATTTTTTTTGGTAACCGGGGTTATCGAAACTGTAACATATCTTCTAAACAATTACTAAAGCTTAAACAACTCATGATAACCTATAATCACTTCAGACAACACACACATGTCCCTAATAAATATGTCCATATAGTTGCACATCATCATCATACCAACTATATAACAATCTTACTAACCTATTTATAAAGTCCATATATTCCCTTCTGGGCCGCTTCTTTGGAGGCATAGCTGAAAACACAATACTTCATTAGTGAGGGATTACCTTAATAACATAGCTCTATCGCATGATCTACGAGATGAAAGAATAGATGACATCCTAAATGTCTGGCAGCCTCCTGCGTATAAGTATGGTGCACAACATACCCATACACAAGACTCTACTAGACACGGTCTATAGACATTCCGAGGACGAACTGCTCTGATACCACTTCTGTCATGACCCAACCCGGTGCCCTAATTGGACACCCTTATACTGACCTGCCACATATAATCAGACTAATGCCAAGGATAATGTAAAAATATTGTAAAAGTAATATGCTGACTCATGACGCTTATATATATATATATATATATATATATATATATTTATCAAATTGAACCTGTCTCCTGAGGAGTCACAGCTAGTCAATCATAACAAAATAGGCGAGCCGACAAGGCTACCACTATGCACGGAAATTTCCAAAATGAACCACAACCCACACGTTTCTACCACACATGTCTACAGACCTCTAAGAGTATGATAATGAAATATGATGGGACAGGACCCCGTCGTACCCCTGGATATGCATAAGGCTATATCAAAGGATCTGTACCAAAATAACTAGGCTCCGGAACAATGGAGCTCTCTAAATAGTTGAACGGAAATCCTAAGCTAGAGGATCACCAAACCGAATATCTATACCTGCGGGCATAAAACGCAGCCCCCCGAGGAAAGGGGGCCAGTACAAAAAAATGTAACGAGTATTTAAAATATGAAGTACTATAAATAAGATCATAATTGACCAAAAGATGACAGGAGACAAGTAAAATAATCAAAATACCAATGCAACTGTGCCTTATGAAATGAGAGTCATATATGTCCATATAATATACCATATATGTGTATACATGTCCACATATACCGTACCCGGCCCATTCTGGGACTCGGTGAATGAAGTCATATCTGTGGATGCCTGTCCATATATATATATTCATGGATACCTGTCCACTGCGCATATACCGTACCCGGCCCATCGTGGGACTCGGTGAAATAATCATACCGTGGATGCCTTTCGACATAATTATTGTACCCGGTCCAATCTGGGACTCGGTAAAATCATCATATATATACATACCGTACCCGACCCTCCAGCGAGGGACTCGGTAAAATGATATAATCTCATCAAGCACGAATAGAATATAATGAGTAACTATATGCAAATTAAATCATCATTTGACTCTCAATAGAATAAATAAAATGAGCTATCACTAGACATTAAAGGCACTATCATATCATGTATCACTAGGAATTAGGATTCAATGGAATTATGTACGTCCGTCGTACACTCATTTTATATAAATCATGCCAAAAGAAGAAAGGATAGTTTCACATACCTTATTGTCGAACTAACCAACTCAATATTTAGAATACGTCTCAATTATCACTTCAACCTATAACAATAGTAATATGTCCGTCAACTCTATGATTACTAGCATACTTTATATGTATCGAATGATGACTCTCTTGTTATATAAGATTAGGCAGCACTTCCCCTACTTATATACATATCCGCAACTCAAAAACAAGGTCAACAACATCAATAAGAAGACACGTCTCAAGGTCATAACCAAATCAATCTCATATACTTCTATATACGCTATTGTTATACGTTCTTTCTTTTTATGTTCATGGAAGACAATAACCACAACAACCAAGGTCATTAACACACATATTTCTCATGTTAATCCATCCCCTTAATCCATATCAAAACGGCCCCTAAAACAGTCCATATACCAACAACAACGAGAATACAAAGTAACACATTTTTACATCTTTATTCCTTTATGACATACATTAGCAATTACCAAAATGTACATGCATATTCATAACTAAATTTCCAGCATTCTAACTCCACAAAACAACCCCTAAATTCGACACAACAATGTCCAACAATTTCATGAAGATCTCGGCCAACAACCATAATACCATAACTCTCTTCTTAATTCCTTAAAATCCAATTCACTTTTCAATATTTTCATATAAACATTTCAACTCTAAATATCAATATTTCCTTCAATATTTAACATGCAATTAGTGACGATAATAACAATAACAACAAGTGAATCCAATGTAATAAAAATAGTCCCAAAATCGGTAATCACAACTCCAACCGACTCAACAACAATCACATGCATTCTCTTATTTCCAATTCCTCTTTAACATGAGTTCATCTCTTAACTACAACATTATTTAACTTCCAAATACTCTATAAAAAGAAGAATTCTTACCTTAACTTAAGCCAAAACAGTCCATATAGCACTCGACACCACTGCTCCAACTTTTGCACCATTTCCTCAACTTTTAATGACATGCATGCCTCTTTTACAAGTTTAAAACCATCTTACTTACATGTCTTTATTCCAAAAAGTTCTTCTTCCAAAACTAGAGTTGTTGGGACAGATTTCGTCCAGCATTGTCGAATGCACAGTGGGTGGGGGGTTTACAAGGCTTAGAACTTAGAAGAAAAGCTTAGTCTTGGAAGGGGAGTCGATTTTTGGTCTTCTCTTGGCTATGGTGTTGGTTGAAAATCTGTGGAGAAGGGAGGGAGACAAGGGAGGCTGAAGGAGAACTTGAATTAAGAGTAGAGAAGTGAGAGAGGCATAGGTAATAGTGAGCGTGTGAGCAGCATTTTATGTGGGGCTGCCCACTGTTTCGATGGGAGGGGAGAGCACAAGTTCCCACAAAAGTCCATTAATTTCCACTTATTACCATCTCCACTAAAATTAATCCCACAATTAAATAATCAATCTCCCATACTTAGTTTAAATCCTGAAATTTTGAAATGCCTCATATTCTCAATGTCAAGAATTTTATTTTACACGACATAGTCCTTAACCCCACTGGGAAAATTCAACCACTAGTATTGATTCTCATCGCCACATATGTTATATCCAAAATTATTCCGTATTAGCGTATGTAAATATATTTTATTTCCAACACCCGAATCTTAATTTCTTAATCACGTTCTCAATTTATTGTCCTAAATTTACGAGGTGTAACATAGATATTGGACTGAATGATACATAAATACTATACATGAGATTTGGAAAGAAATTCATAGGCACGAATGACATGAGTAATGGAACATTAGCATGAACATGGCATGATTACATATATGAGAGGAGCATGATATGGAACATGAATATTGTACTGACATAGATACTGAACTGATATGGATATATGAACACTGAACTGACACGAATATTTGAGTGTTGAACTGAGATTTGTATCTGAGTGTTGAACTGACATAAATATCTGAGTACTGAATTGTCATTAATATCTGAGTATTGAGTTGACATAAATGTTTGAATGCTGGAAATGTGAATGTTATAACACAATACTGAGTGTGCGATGAGTAACTCTAGTGATAATTCTAGCTCGTAAACCTCTGAATCTCTGCCCCGTACATCCGAATTAGATTTATGGCGACTCTTAGTCATTTTAAACATTTCAGAATCAATTTAACTTTTTGCATAACCTGATGAACAAAGTTTGGACTTAGCAATTGTGTTTTAGTAGCTTTATACCAACTAGTAGGTCATCTACACTTACACCCATGCAAAGCTTCAAATGATACAATCTTGATTCTCATGGAAAAAGGTATTGAGGTTCACTTTGGTACCAAATCCTTTCTGAAATTGTTGTGAAATGGACTCTTCAATCTGAAATAATGGACACTAGATTCCCATGTAATCTAAAAAATTCCAGAATATAAATCTTGGCAAACTCTCCAGCAGAATTAGTGGTCCTTACTGTAAAAAGTATACAAACTTAATACACCGGTCTACAATCACCCAAATTGAATCATACTTTCGAAATGAGCAGATAACCCTATTATAAAGTCCATGTTTATCATTTCAACTCTGCAATATCTGTATTTTGTGCTAAACCATTGGTCTTCTAATGCTCGACTTTCACTTGCTGACAATTGGGACACTTAGTCGCATATTCTTTTACATTTCTTCTCATATCATCCCACCAATAAATCTTCTCAACATCATGATACATATTTGTAGAGCTTGGGTGTGTAGAATATCTAAACTGTGCACATTTGCCATAATTCTCTCTTTGAGTCTATCTATATGTGGGATGCAAAAAATTTCTTGGTACCTTAGAGTACCATCATCTCATCTTTGTTCTAAAACTATGGATTTATGCATGTGAATCCCTTCCTTTACTACAATAGATAGTGATCATGAAATTGTTTTCCTCTTTTGCTCAACTACTAAGGAGGATTTGCCTCTGTTCTGTATAGCAACTCTACTATCTTCGGGGTCCAAAAGTTGAATTCCTATATTTGCTAAACGATGTACTTATCTCACCATTATTCTCTCTCCTGCCTAAACATGCGCTAAACTCCTCATACTTGATTTCTTTCTGAGATACTTTCTGAAATACTCATAGTACTGTTGTGCGCTATGTATTTAACCAACACCCTGAAGATTAGAGTCTCATTCAATGACACTACCCTTGTGACACATAACTGGCCTGATCTTATAGC
Source organism: Przewalskia tangutica (assembly GCA_029844215.1). Taxonomy (NCBI): domain Eukaryota; kingdom Viridiplantae; phylum Streptophyta; class Magnoliopsida; order Solanales; family Solanaceae; genus Przewalskia; species Przewalskia tangutica. The sequence continues at coordinate 45,747,355 of CM056727.1, read as the reverse complement.
TTTAATGTGATTGCTTAATTGATAATAATTGATCTTGATACAAGTCGATCAACGATCATTCTACTCACTTAATATTTCTTATAGATACGAGACACATTACTCATGTAGACTATCTCATTATGCCTTCATTACTGAACTGAGGTTCTTCATATCTCATGCTAACCCTTAGGGTTTTCAAATATTTAATTGGACTTACTGATGATGTACACATCTTTTCCTTAGACCAAAGGTTACAGTCTTATACTTGCGAATCCTTCTCTATCGTTGTAATCCAACCAATTTTTCTTATCTTCTGTAATTCTTTCCACTTGACATCACTTACGACTCACTTTTAAGCAATATTCCTTACTAGGAAAAACTGAATTACTTACATGAACTAGGAACTAATGTATTTTAACTAGCATATTATGTCCTAATGACTTAACTTTGCTTCCACTGACATTCTTAAAGAAACCCCTTTTTGGTAACTCTTAAGACTATTCTTCTGTAGTTTTCTTTCTTATTACCTAGCTATTTTTTCCACTGCCACTATACTATGGGTTTAACTTTAACTCTTTGGGTTTTAACACACATTCAATATATTCAAAACGTCACCCACTCACTAGTGTTAACTTGATGAAAAATCAAATTATATCTCTACTAGCTCTGCTGAAATTGCTAATGCACTGCATTAACTCAAAGCTTACTTACTATTCTTATGTTAACCACCTATTAGCATCATGTTTTCTTATTCTGCTCTAAATAACTAAAGTGAAGCATAAAGTTATTTCTAACTTCCCTCATCATCCAACGCTATTCTAAGATCATATACTATCTTTTCTGAACTATATACATGGATCACACTTTAAAAAAATCATCTGTCTTAAACGAAAAATTGGAACACCTAACCCCAAACATTCTATACACTTTAAAATCATATCAAACATACACACATCCGGGGTAAACACTTAATCACATAACCTAAAGGAGAATTGTCGTATCTTTTTTCTCTCATAGTAATATTTGCTTCTAGTAGTACTTTCTAGCTCTGATCTTAGTAAACTTGAACAAATTAAAATTATTCCCGAATTTCACTATCGTCTGACCTTGATTCTCATTTTGTACATCATATCCTCTTAGTCATGCACATGAGTTTTACGAAAACACATCATTTGTAATATCAAACATCTTTGACTCATATACAATTTTTCCTTAGGCTCTTTTCTGTTCATAACTATCGCGAGCAGTTTATGCCCATTGTGGCAAACTTCATAACATGTTACCACGTAGGGTCTTAAGTCTGAGATATAATCTTCATACTTGTGGCTCAATGGCCCAAAATCTAAATAAACTTATTTTGTACGGTATAGGATATATGTATATACTATCATCTTTAAACATATCCATAAATTACTTTATGCGCCATTTGGTAAGTCTTGGGTCTTAACCCGGACTTACATGCTAAGATTTGGCTATAGTCATCGTTACTTACAATTTATTTTAGCACCCATAGGCATCACTATATACTCACAAGTCACAAGAATCCTGATACACTAAAAATTAGGAATCTGATAGCTAAATAACTTAATAATGGCATATTGAATAACCATAACCCTGCTAACTAAAAGTGTTGTGTAACTGATAACTAAGATAAAATGATAGTCGTAAAACATGATAACTACAGTTATACTTTCTGATAAGGGATATGCCCTAGTCCGTAGTAATTATGCATTGTATCCCACTTTCAACATCCTCTCAAGTCTCATTTGATATCAATATGTACTCCATTATCACTAGGGCCTTGAATTTACTGCTTGTCTCTTGCGCATTTGATACATGAAGAATTTGATAGGAAGAGAATGTTACTTATTGCTCTAAGCTCAATGGCATGATCTATAGTAGAAAGAATGGTAACATTTCCTAGATGCTTTCCCACCTCCCAATTATAAGTGCGGTGTGCTTCACACTCATAAGTCGTACTCTACTAGACGTGGTTTCATAGATTCCCTAGGATACTTTAACCTAGTACTCTGATACCAAGCTTTGTCATACCCCGAACCTAGGCTTAGATGTAACACGACACTTGGTGCCTGACTACATGTGACCGAGTGAACTACATGGCTTGTTGTATCAACATGATACACGTTTAGATGCAAAATATAAATTAAAACATGAATAATCTGAATAAAACATTTGACATCACCATAATACTAAAAAAATGTTTAAAGCATAAGTGCAGAAAGTTTGAAAATATGATAGTGTAGCCCACAAGGCTTAACATAATTGTATACACAACATGACATACTGACTAGACTATGAAACTTCTTACATGAGTCTGAAATACTGAACTGCTATTGAGATAAGGCCTCAATATACCTGATTGTCTAACATGACATGACTAGTGAAAAGTAAAGACAACGCCCCAAAGAAAGCGGGGCTGACCAAATATCTAATATGATGAAGTCCTAACGATCAGATTTGTCGTTTTGTAAATCAATGACTGCATCGTGAAATACAAGCCTTGGACAAAAGGGACGTAAGTATATTTGAATTTTACTTATATGTAAAATCAACTAAAAGAAATTATAGTTGTGGGGCACTCAGGAAAGGGCAGTCTAAATCAATAAGCATGAACATACCGAAACTGAAAATGAAACATACTGATAGCTGAACTGAACAAGAGAAGAATAGTCATCAGTACTTCCTATTTCGATTGTGAAATAACATGTTTTAACTGAGTTAATAATTTGTAGCCTCAGGTCTAATATAAGTGCACAAATCTGTGGACTCGGCCAAGTAAGTGCATTAATCTGTTGTCTTGGCCAAGTAAGTACGTCAATATGTGGCCATCGGCTAAGTATGTGCATCAATATGTGGCCTCAGCCAAGTATATGTATATATATATATAAAACTGTGCCCTCGGGAAAATATACAGATGTTGAACATTTAACAATTTATATTAAGGAACTGAGAATCATACTGTAATGCATAACACTGGAATACTGAACGTTATTATGTTGAGACATGTATTCATGAACTGATTATGAAGTTTAAATCATTAATTGTTGATAAGCATACTGAGTTTTCATGACTGACACTCATAGGTAATCAAATACGAGTCTATATTGATTATGTCACGACCCGACCCGACGGGCCGCGACCCGATTGTTACACCCCGTATTTACAGGACATGTTTTAAGAACGTACGTAAGATCTCGAAAGTGTTGAAAATTGAGACTTGTAAATTTTTTTATCGGAATTATGAAATTTGTCGGAAAACGAAATATTGCGACGAACGGGAGGGCGACACGTGTCACCCCCTATATGGTCTTGGACGAAGTGACATGGAGGAAATGGTCTTTTGACCACAAATTAAAAGATCAAGTCTTGCAAAGACTTTTAGCATGACATTGTTGACTAGGTCAATGCCACTTGGCTTGATCCATGTGAAAAGCATCCAAACCACCCATTTGTTCTAATCTTGACCCTCCATTTTTTTATATAAGCTCCCTAGTGCAAGACAAGGCTTAACACTTAGCATTTTTTTTCAAGAAATTGATGGGAAGCTCTACCAACCTAGGTTTCCAAAGGAAAGATTTTCAATTGTTGTCCAATAATTCCCCCACTTTAAACCAAGGTTCATGAGTGTTATGTAAGAGTATCTCAATAGAAAAATCCCAGAAAAAGAGAGTTTTCGTATTAGTCGCAAAGTGAAAACCTAATGGTCTTTCTAGGTTTTGTTTGGAGAATTGAAGGATAATTGTTGGTGTGGTTCTAAGGGCCTCAACAAGCGGATTGAAGTGTCTTGGAGAGGCTCTAAACTACTAAGGAGCGACTTCGGATTGGAATCGGATTAAGGAACGTTAAGGTATAATCTTGTCTTTTAAGTTGTTACAAGATTATATATTTATTTTGTTGTTAGCTTTACTTGTTGATAGCATGAAGTTGGTATGTTGAAGTTTATAAGTATTATGGATTGCTTGTAGCTTAATCCGAAATGTTGTGCAAGCCACTTGAAAATTGGACTACTTTCTAAATTGTGAGCCAATTGGGGTTGTTTAGTTTTTATTGGTATTGGAGTACCTTATAGAAATTGTGAGCCAATTGGGGCTGTTTGGTTATTGTATTCGGCCTTGAAAAAGGTGGCAAAGTAAGTAGAAACAAAGGAAGTGCTGTCCGATTTTCCGTAGAATTTGGCGACTTAGCACTTAGAATATTCTACGTTTGAAGTAAGAGGTTAATGGACGTATTGTGACCATGATAGGTTGAAGTACTAAGTATAGCGTATCCTACTTGAAGAATGGAATAGCTCAAGGTTGAAGTACTTTGGAGCATTTTGCTACTTGTCGCTAGTCGTCGCGAGGTATGTGAACCCCTTCTTTCTTTGGCATGATCCTACGTATGAAATATCCACGTGATAGTATTTCAAGATTTCTTCTACTCTTAGAAGTTAAGAAGTATTTACATTGTTGAATCTAAGTTAAGAGTATGTTTAAATTGTCCTAAGTCCTTACTAGGTCTTATGGGAGACGTTGGTAAGAACGGTTAGGAAGTTATGAGCTTTGATTTAAAGGCTATGTGTCTTGATTTGTTTAAAGTAAGTAAGCGGATTTTATGTTCAAAAATGACTAGAATTTATATGTGAAAAAGGGGTTTTATTTTAAAAGTGAAAGTTATATGGTTTTAAGAGAAGAAGTTACTTGGTTTTGGAAGTGTATGGAACTTTGTATATTTGTTTATAAGTATAAGTAAGTGGACTTTAAAGAATGTACGTTATAAGGTTTTAAGACTATGAACTTTGGTTGTCTTCTAAGGATTATGAAACTTTTTTTAAATTGTGGACTTGATTTCTAAAGTATTGATGACATGATTTCAAAGAGTATGTGACTTGAAGTTTGAAAATTCTTTTAAGTACGTATGTACGTAGTATGGTCAGTTTAGTTTCCTAATGTTGCAAGAATTAAGTGCCTTAAGTTCTCTAATATGAAAGAACGTTATAATAGCTTTATGGGAAGTTGTTATGACGACTTAAGAAGAAGTAATAATACGATTTAAAAGATTATGTAAGGAAAATACACGAGCCTACAAATAGGCGGATTACGTTATGAAATACACCGAGCCTACAAATAGGCGGATTACGTTATGAAATACACCGAGCCTACAAATAGGCGGATTACGTTATGAAATACACCGAGCCTACAAATAGGCGGATTACGTTATGAAATACACCGAGCCTACAAATAGGCGACATGCGTTATGAAATACACCGAGCCTACAAATAGGCCGGACACGTTATGAAATACAGAGCCTACAAATAGGCGGATTACGTTATGAAATACACCGAGCCTACAAATAGGCCGGATTACGTTATGAAATACACCGAGCCTACAAATAGGCGGACACGTTATGAAATACACCGAGCCTACAAATAGGCCGGACACGTTATGAGATACACCGAGCCTACTCATAGGCGGATTACGCCATATTACCCCGAGCCTACACATAGGCGGGTTATGTCATCGACACCGAGCTCCACAGCGGGCGGATTATGCTACATGATTCCACAAGACAACCGAGCTCCACAGCGGGCGGATTATGCTACATGATTCCACGATTACCGAGCCCCACAAAGCGGCGGATTATGTCACATGATTCGTCAGTACACCGTGTCCCGCAAATGGGCCGGATTATGTTATGTAAGATAAGTAAGTTATGTGGAAAAACTTGATTGAACTCTTAAGTATGTACGTAAGAACATATTGTTAAATCTTATTGAAAGAAGGAAAGGAACGGTTAATATACGATTGATTTCAGAAGTTTCTATGACATTCTTTTATGCAGTTATGATATGATTGTTGCACCTTATTTCTGTTCCATACTCGGTACCTGTTGTTATCTTTCTGGGCCGCGTCATGCCCGCAAGTTTAGGTACTCAGTGGTGGATCCGCGAGCTTAGGATCCCGTTCAAAGTCGAGATGGCTCCAGTGTTCCGGAGTTGTCACGTTTATGTTTATTCAGGGGTACGGCGGGGCCTTGTCCCGCCACAGTTGTTATGTTAAAACTCTTAGAGGTCTGTAGTCACATATTGTGGGTCAGTTTGTAAAAGAAAAAAAAGGAGGCAACTGCTTCATTTATGTATGTACGTCCAGAAAGGTAGCCCTATCGGCTAACCTGTTGTTTTATTATTGTTGTTTTATTTTAATAAGTTGCATGTATGTTCCGCTGCTATTCTCTGATGTATACCTGAACAGGGTGCCCAGGTAGGGCACCAGTCGCGGGCCCGGGGTTGGGTCGTGACAAAAGTGGTATCAGAGCAGTTAGTCCTCGGAAAGTGTCTACAGACCGTGTCTAGTAGAGTCTTGATTATCGGTGTGTTGTGCACCACATCTATAATCAGGAGGCTGCAGGACATTTAGGATTGGTTTCCATTCTTCTCACTCTGAGATCGTGCGATAGAGCTGTGTTGTTAGGGTCGTCTCTCCCTAACGAGTTATGTTGATTGCAGCTACGAGAAAGGCAGCAGTGACCCAGGAAAGACTATGTGGATTGCGTATCCAGGTTGGTAATGATTATAGTATAGTTGGTATTGTGACATACATCTATACGGAGTTATGTATGAGGGTCAGACGCGTGTTGCCTAGAATGATTTTAGATTACCAGGAATTGGTAAAGACTAACTAGATACCGGGAAGGTATGGAATAGTTAATGAATTTTCGCCAAGGTCTTATGTTTTATTTAAGGTAATTGGGAAAGGATGAGCTGTCTGATAGGGTAGTGAACCCTTAAGAAGCCTTGATTAAGGAACCTAACGGAATGTCATGTTAATAGATTAAGCTGCGTATTAAGCTTAAGAGAATTATACGGATGAGGTCTGGATAGAGTAAGTAATGGTTGTTGTGATCGAGACAACATGGTTATGGTTTTATGAGATGTTTTTGTACCCGGTTACTGGGGGACTGGTAAGGTAGGCGTGGAGCATGGAAATTGCGAGCCTAAGAATATTGATTACTGCCGAGACCTTAGGTATATAAGGTTTTCTCTGGCAATAAGATTTTAAGTCAGACCAAGGATAAGAGTTAAGTGCGACGCTGAGTCGGGTTGAGGACCTGTTACGGGTCTCCCCATGGCCTGGAATGGAGTGGGATCAGTTGGTAGTAGTTCGCCACGTGACAGTCACGGTGCAAGGCTCAAGTCTAGTTAATCGCTTTACTGGGTTCGTGGACGCGTTCCACCGGAACCAGGTCGTGAAAGCCGGAAATGACCTTATATTGTTTTATAGAGTGACTCCAAAGATTTGAGGCCAGAATTGGTATGGAAGTTATGTATGTATGCTAGTATGAATTGGAAGTACGAAAAGATAACCTCTTTTGGGCTTGATGGACGGATATGCGTGTGCGAGGTATTAGGGCTATGCGTGGCATTATTAGTATGTCGGGGTTGTGAAAGGAAACTATGTCGCAAATTATAAAGGTTGGCTCCGAAAGAACATTCGGGGACGAATGTTTCTAAGGGGGGAAGAATGTTACACCCCGTATTTACAGGACATGTTTTAAGAACGTACGTAAGATCTCGAAAGTGTTGAAAATTGAGACTTGTAAAAAATTTTATCGGAATTATGAAATTTGTCGGAAAACGAAATATTGCGATGAACGGGAGGGCGACACGTGTCACCCCCCTATATGGTCTTGGACGAAGTGACATGGAGGAAATGGTCTTTTGACCACAAATTAAAAGATCAAGTCTTGCAAAGACTTTTAGCATGACATTGTTGACTAGGTCAATGCCACTTGGCTTGATCCATGTGAAAAGCATCCAAACCACCCATTTGTTCTAATCTTGACCCTCCATTCTTTTATATAAGCTCCCTAGTGCAAGACAAGGCTTAACACTTAGCATTTTTTTTCAAGAAATTGATGGGAAGCTCTCGGCCAACCTAGGTTTCCAAAGGAAAGATTTTCAATTGTTGTCCAATAATTCCCCCACTTTAAACCAAGGTTCATGAGTGTTATGTAAGAGTATCTCAATAGAAAAATCCCGGAAAAAGAGAGTTTTCGTATTAGTCGCAAAGTGAAAAACTAATGGTCTTTCTAGGTTTTGTTTGGAGAATTGAAGGATAATTGTTGGTGTGGTTCTAAGGGCCTCAACAAGCGGATTGAAGTGTCTTGGAGAGGCTCTAAACTACTAAGGAGCGACTTCGGATTGGAATCGGATTAAGGAACGTTAAGGTATAATCTTGTCTTTTAAGTTGTTACAAGATTATATATTTATTTTGTTGTTGTTAGCTTTACTTGTTGATAGCATGAAGTTGGTATGTTGAAGTTTATAAGTATTATGGATTGCTTGTAGCTTAATCCGAAATGTTGTGCAAGCCACTTGAAAATTGGACTACTTTCTAAATTGTGAGCCAATTGGGGCTGTTTAGTTTTTATTTGTATTGGAGTACCTTATAGAAATTGTGAGCCAATTGGGGCTGTTTGGTTATTGTATTCGGCCTTGAAAAATGTGGCAAAGTAAGTAGAAACAAAGGAAGTGCTGTCCGATTTTCCGTAGAATTTGGCGACTTAGCACTTAGAATATTCTACGTTTGAAGTAAGAGGTTAATGGACGTATTGTGACCATGATAGGTTGAAGTACTAAGTATAGCGTATCCTACTTGAAGAATGGAATAGCTCAAGGTTGAAGTACTTTGGAGCATTTTGCTACTTGTCGCTAGTCGTCGCGAGGTATGTGAACCCCTTCTTTCTTTGGCATGATCCTACGTATGAAATATCCACGTGATAGTATTTCAAGATTTCTTCTACTCTTAGAAGTTAAGAAGTATTTACATTGTTGAATCTAAGTTAAGAGTATGTTTAAATTGTCCTAAGTCCTTACTAGGTCTTATGGGAGACGTTGGTAAGAACGGTTAGGAAGTTATGAGCTTTGATTTAAAGGCTATGTGTCTTGATTTGTTTAAAGTAAGTAAGCGGATTTTATGTTCAAAAATGACTAGAATTTATATGTGAAAAAGGGGTTTTATTTTAAAAGTGAAAGTTATATGGTTTTAAGAAGAAGTTACTTGGTTTTGGAAGTGTATGGAACTTTGTATATTTGTTTATAAGTATAAGTAAGTGGACTTTAAAGAATGTACGTTATAAGGTTTTAAGACTATGAACTTTGGTTGTCTTCTAAGGATTATGAAACTTTTTTTAAATTGTGGACTTGATTTCTAAAGTATTGATGACATGATTTCAAAGAGTATGTGACTTGAAGTTTGAAAATTCTTTTAAATGCGTATGCACGTAGTATGGTCAGTTTGGTTTACCTAATGTTGCAAGAATTAAGTTCCTTAAGTTCTCTAATATGAAATAACGTTATAATATCTTTATGGGAACTTGTTATGACCACTTAAGAAGAATTAATAATAAGATTTAAAAGATTATGTAAGGAAAATACACCGAGCCTACAAATAGGCGGACACGTTATGAAATACACCGAGCCTACAAATAGGCCGGACACGTTATGAAATACACCGAGCCTACAAATAGGCCGGACACGTTATGAAATACACCGAGCCTACAATAGGCCGGATTACGTTATGAAATACACCGAGCCTACAAATAGGCCGGACACGTTATGAAATACACCGAGCCTACAAATAGGCCGGACACGTTATGAAATACACCGAGCCTACAAATAGGCCGGACACGTTATGAAATACACCGAGCCTACAAATAGGCCGGACACGTTATGAAATACACCGAGCCTACAAATAGGCCGGACACGTTATGAAATACACCGAGCCTACAAATAGGCCGGACACGTTATGAAATACACCGAGCCTACAATAGGCCTGACATGCGTTATGAATACACCGAGCCTACAAATAGGCCGGACACGTTATGAAATACACCGAGCCTACAAATAGGCGGATTACGTTATGAATACACCGAGCCTACAATAGGCCGGATTACGTTATGAAATACACCGAGCCTACAAATAGGCCTGACACGTTATGAAATACACCGAGCCTACAATAGGTAGGACACGTTATGAAATACACCGAGCCTACAAATAGGCGGATTATGTTATGAATACACCGAGCCTACAAATAGGCGGACACGTTATGAAATACACCGAGCCTACAAATAGGCCGGACACGTTATGAAATACACCGAGCCTACAAATAGGCGGATTACGTTATGAGATACACCGAGCCTACCATAGGCGGATTACGCCATATTACCCCGAGCCTACACATAGGCCGGGTTATGTCATCGCGACACCGAGCCCACAGCGGGCGGATTATGCTACATGATTCCACAAGACACCGAGCTCCACAGCGGGCGGATTATGCTACATGATTCCACAAGACAACCGAGCTCCACAAAGCGGGCGGATTATGCTACATGATTCCACAAGACACCGAGCTCCACAGCGGGCGGATTATGCTACATGATTCCACAAGACACCGAGCTCCACAGCGGGCCGGATTATGCTACATGATTCCACGATAATCGAGCCCCACAGCGGGCGGATTATGTCACATGATTCGTCAAGACACCGTGTCCCGCAAATGGGCGGATTATGTTATGTAAGATAAGTAAGTTATGTGGAAAAACTTGATTGAACTCTTAAGTATGCGTAAGAACATATTGTTAAATCTTATTGAAAGAAGGAAAGAACTGTTAATATACGATTGATTTGAAGTTTCTATGACATTCTTTTATGCGATTATGATATGATTGTTGCACCTTATTTCGCTCCATACTCGGCACTGTTGTTATCGACTTCTTCGGCCGCGTTCATGCCCGCAGTTTAGGTACTCGATGGTGGATCCGCGAGCTAGGATCCCGTTCAAAGAGTCGAGATGGCTCCAGTGTTCGGAGTTGTCACGTTTATGTTTATTCAGGGTGCGGCGGGCCTTGTCCCGCCACGCTTGTTATGTTAAAACTCTTGAGGTCCGTAGTCACATATTGTGGGTCAGTTTGTAAAAGAAAAAAAAAAGGGAGGCAACTGCTTCATTTATGTATGTACGTCCAGAAAGGTAGCCCTATCGGCTAACCTGTTGTTTTATTACTGTTGTTTTATTTTAATAAGTTGCATGTATGTTCCGCTGCTATTCTCTGATGTATACCTGAACAGGGTGCCCAGGTAGGGCACCAGTCGCGGGCCCGGGGTTGGGTCGTGACACCGATGCCCTACCTGGGCACCCTTATACCCACATATAATCACACGGATACCAAGGATAATGTAAACATCGGTAATAAACCTGTCTCCCGAGGAGTCACAGCTAATTCATATAACAAAATAGGTAAGCAGACGAGGCCGCCACTGTACATAGAGATATCCAAAACGGCTCACAACCGTACACATATACAAAAACACATCTACCACCCACAACTGTCTACCGACCTCTAAGAATACGATAATGAAATATGACGGGACAGGGCCCCGTAGTGCCCCTAAATATGCATAAGTCCGAAAATAAGGTTATGTACCAAAATGACTAAGCTTTGAATCAATGGAGCTCTCCGAACAGCTGAACAGGAATCCTAGACTAGAGGATCACCAAACAGAGTACATGTACCTGCGGGCGTGAACGCAGACCCCCGAGGAAAGGGGGTCAGTATGAAATAATATACCGAGTATGTAAAACATGAAGTATTGTAAAGAAGATCATAACTGACCAAAAGATATCAGGAGACAAGTATAATAATCAAAATACCAATACAACTATGTCATATAAAAATGAGAGTCTGTGCCTTATAAAAATGAGAGTCATGAGTGCCCATATAATATACCGTACCCGACCCAATGTGGAACTCGGTGAATATAGTCATGTACATATACATACCGTACCGGCCCCCTAGTGAGGGTCTCGGTGAAATCATATCATATACCGTACCCGATCCATTATGGGACTCGGTGAATGAAGTCATACATGGATACCTGTCCACAAATTGTGGATACCTGTCCACAAACCTTGGATGCCTATCCACTTATATCGTACCCGGCACATTCTGGGACTCGGTGAAATCATCATATATGTATACATACCCGACCCGGGACTCGGTGAAATCATATAATCATGTCAACACGAATAGAATATCATGAGTAAATTTATACAAATTAAAACATTATTTGACTCTCAATGGAATAAATAGAATAACTATTACTTTAGAAAATCAAGACACTATCATATCATGTATCATTAAGAATTAGGATTCAATAGAATTATGTACGTCTGTCGTACACTCATTTTATATAAATCATGCCAAAAGAAGAAGGGATAGTTTCACATACCTTATTGTCGAACTAACCAACTCTATAATTAATATTTGTCTCGATTAGCACCTCGACCTATAATAATAGCAACATGTCCGTCAACTCTATGATTTCTAGTGTAATTTATATCGAATTATGACTCTCTTTTCTATAAAAAATCGGACAGCACATCCCCTATTTATATACATATCCACAACTCATAAACAATGTCAACAATACCAATAACCAAGCACAATTCCAGGATATACCAAAACCCGTTCATATACTATATCTACACCATAGTTATGCATTCTTTCTCTTTACATTTATGGAATACAACTACTACAACAACCAAGGTGATTACTACATATATTTCTCATGTTAATCCAGCCCTTAATCTATATTAAAACAACCTTTAAAAATAGTTCATCAACTCTAGCAACAATAACAAGAGTGCAAGTCTTATAGTTTGCAACATAACACATTTCTACACTTTAATTCCTTTAAGACATGTATTAGTAATTACCACAACGTATATACATGTTCATAACTTATATTTCCAGCATTATAACTTAACAAGAACAACCCTAAATACACCACAACAATACCAACAATGTCCACGACTTCATACATGTCTTGGCCACAACAACATAATTCCCTAACTCTTCTCTTAACTCCTTAAAATCCAATTTCATATTTCAATACTTTCATATAACCAAATACAACTTTAATTATCAATATTTCCTTCAATCTTTAACATGCAATTAGGGACGATAATAACAACAACGACAATTGAATCCAATGTAATAAAAATAGTCCCAAAATCGATAACAACAACATTTCCAACAACAACCACATGCATTTTCTTATTTCCAATTTCTCTTAACACAAGTTCATCTCTTAACTACAACACCATGTAACTCCAATTATACTATAAGAAGAAGAAGTCTTACCTTAATTTTTGCCCAAAACAGTCCCTAAAAATTGGTACCCACTGCTTCCATTTTCTTCACCATTTCTTTAACTTATAATGACATGCATGTATTCTACAAGTTTAATCCATCATTCTTACATGTTTTCTTCCAAATTTCTCATCTTCAAATCTTGAATTTGTTGGAGCCAAAATCGGCCAGCAGTGACCGTGACTCACTGTTTTGGAGTTACCATTGCTTGGAACTTTGTAGAGGACTTAATCTTGGAAGAAAGGTAATTTTAGTCTCTAATTTGGCTATGAACATGAGAGAAAATCTGTGGGAGATGGGAGAGAGAAGGGATGGTTTTCGAATAGGGGTGGGGAGATGAGGGGAAATATGGGTATATGTGAGCATGCTGAAAATTTAGTAAGTGTAGTGCATGCCCACGGTTTGTGAGACACAATTCTCCATAATTTGTCCACTAATTATTATTTCCTGCACTAAAATTAATCCCACATAATCAATCTTATATATAAAATCTGAAAAATTCTATGTCCTAATCTCATTATACACGACATTTAGTCCATATCACATTTGTTGCATCCAAAAATTTATTCTGGGATCACATCTTTTGTATACTAATTTCCGGATTAGCATAAATAAATATAATTTATATCCAACATTCGAATCTTAATTTTTAATTACGTTCTCTAATTATCGCCTTAAACTTACGAGGTGTAACATTTCCCCCCCCCTTCGAAACATTCGTCCTCGAATGTTCATCATAGGTCTCATGCTATAAAAATTCAGCATAGTCTCCTCTATAACTATACCTACCAACCTATATTCAGCAAATCCTTAAATGCCTTGTCGCGCCCGTTTTTGACCTCGGGGTCTGAACGGTATCTGTAACGTTGCTCTTTGACGCGGTTCCCTGGATGGAGCAATAATGCTGATTTTAAGGAGTCCTCACCTAATTATTTAAGTGAATTAGGACACTTGATTTATTGCAATAAAAATACTGCAATTAATCTCCATTTAATGGTCTGCGAAATTAATGAGATTCTGGATCAGGGTTCTTTATTATCCTAAAGGGAAGGGGTTAGGCATCCTTTAATATCCGCTAACTTGCGGTTATCCGTTCAAACCTAGGTTAATTATATATTGGCTTTTATTCTACCTATTCTATGCATTTTTACATAATTTACAATTAAAATAAAATGCAATACAGAATAATAAAACTAAAATTAAATGCGACATAAGATAAAACTCCGGGACATCTTTTAGCCATTTTTAGGCCTTCTGCACAAGATGATCTCCGGGTACCTGCATAAACACTTAGTAAAAGTGTTAGTAGTAAAATAAATAATTTTTAAAGTAATAGCAAGAATTAATAAGTAAAGCCAAAAAATAAATTCGTCTTTTGTACAGGGGAGGCCTTGGAAATCAGACGGAGATTCCTTCATCGGCCATTATTGCTAGAAACAATAAAATAAATAAAACCTTCGGATCCGCGCCAAAACAGTAATAGTTTAAACACAGAGGGCTCAGATATATAAAAATAAAGTGGGACAGCCTAAACAAGTGCGGCTGCGAGAATCCGCCCTGCCAGCGCATGTTGGTTATCCGGTGTAAGTGGAAGAAATCATCATTGCCCAGAAAGCTTCATTTATTTTATTTTTCGTATTTGCAACTGTGGAGGCCTCAAAAATCGACGGATAACTTTTTCATTGGCCATTCAAGTGTAGTATAAGTTCAAATCAATTTAATAAAAAGAATAAAAGAGAAAAATCGTCTAAAAATCAGTCAGAACCCAATGAACAGTAAGACAGTGGCAATGCAACAACAATATGGAAAATACAGATGATCAGCGAAACATTAGAAGCAACAGCACCATAGCTCGCCGGATATGTTACCACCGAAAAATACAGTGCAAAAATCAGACAAGAGAGGAAGTGCCAAAAATCAGCCCGACAAATAAAGAAGCAGCAGCCAAGCAGTGGTGAAACCACAACAACCGCGGTTCGCCGAAAAACCCACAAGTATGCAAGAAAAAATACCAACAGATATACAAGAGGGGGGGTCCAAAAACCCACAACCATATAATCACAACCACACCGAAAAACAAAAGCAAGGTCGCCGGTCAGTATAATAAGGCGATAGTGGCGAAAATAACCAAAGAGAACAAAGTTAGTCCAATAACCACAAAATATAATCGCGATAGAACCAGAGAACAACCAGTAGAGTCGCTGGAGCTCAAACTCTGACTAGTTTCAAACAAACAAATAGAACGGCGGCGGCGTCGCTTCGACGGTAAGAATACCGGAGCGACCCCACCGCAGTGGTCTGGTGGGATTCCGACTATGGGTGTTCGACGTTGTGGGCTCGAACTGTGGTGGTTCGCGTGGGAGTTGGAGGCAACGGGATACGGGGAGTGGGTTCGCCGATGACGGGTGGTGGTGTTAATGGGTTCGCCGGTGACGGGTGGTGGCTGGACTGATGTTGTTGGTGCTGGAGTAGTTAAAAAAATGAAAAGGGAGGAGTCTCTCAAGGCTTGTGCGGCTGTGAGGAGTTTAGGGCGGCTGAGGTTTGCGGCTGGGGGATGTGGAGGTGAGAGACGAGGGATTGTGCGGCTGGAAGGGAGTTTAGGGCGGCTGAGGGCTGATTTTAATGGGGGGGTAAGGTTTTATTTATAGGGTAGATGTTTAGGTTTAGGGTTTTGGTATTGGGTATTGGGTATTGGAGGGAAAAGGTGAAAGGTGTATTGGGCTTCAGTTTGGGCTTCGGTTTTGGCGGATTGGACTGATCCAGATTGTGCCTTGGACTGGACTGGCTTGACAAAAAATGCAAAACGGATTAATTATTTAAAAGAAAATATTATTTAAAGGTACAAAATTATCAAAATAAAAATGTCGACGCTATAATAATAAAATGCAATATTTAATGCCTAACAAAAAGAAAAATGTGGTGCCAATTAATTATTTAAAGAGATGCAAATATTATTAAAATAAAACGACGGTGTAATAATAATACAAACATAATATTAACAAAGACATCATGCTTAATTTAAAATAAAAAGATGTAATGCCATTTTGCGGAGAAATAAACATAGAATATTATGTAAAAAATGCAAAATGATGATTAAAATGTGGTGTCCTAAAATGCTTAAAATTGCAAGATATTACTAAAAGATGGGTCAAAATTGGGTGTCAACATGCCTCACAGGGCCTCAAATCATTTCAAAGGCAACAACAACCTTATCCAAACAACAGTAGTTCAGGGATCATGGCAGCAAGTAACAACAACTAGTAACAAGACAACTGTTATACCCCGTATTTCCAGAGTATGTACGTGAGGGCGTACGTACAAAAGTTCAAAACTTAAAGTTAGGCATAGGACGAAATTTGTGCACAACCCACGAAACGAATTGTTTTCCGACGAAACGTTTTCCAAAACTTGCGAAGGGAAAATTACGGCTATGTCATTTATAATTTTTGCGGATTTTTCCGAGAGATGAAATATTTTGGACCAACGAGAGGGCGACACTTGTCACCCTCAAGTGGCGGGACTTGGACGACCTTGGGCATGTTTTGTGGCCTTGCATTAGTCAAGGTTAGGTAGGATATTTTTGTGTAGTAGATGGATAAGGAGACATGGGTGAATCCACACCCTCCACTTGCCCTCCACATGCCTTAATCTTGGCCCTTGAAAGCCCTATAAATACCCCTCTCGGAGAGCTTAAATAAACACCCTCTCCTCCCCTTCCTAGTGGTCTCGGCAAAAGCCCTCCCCCCCTTGGTAGAAAATACTCTCCAAGTATTGTTACTATCCCCAAAATACCTTAGCCAATCCCTTGTAGTATTTCCAAAGTTATCTCTATACTTAGAGCCCGGAAAATACTACTATACTTCCTTTAGTCACTAAACGAAACCCTAAGATAAACTTCATAGTTGGTTGAAGTAGAAAGTAGAAGTTGTGTAGAAACTTCTAAGGGTTTCTTGGAGCGGATTGGAGCGTTCAGATTAGGAGCTAAACCTTGCTCAGGATCGACTTATATCTTGGATAATATTGGGCTTATCGAGGTAAATATCTTATCCTTCTATTGTAATTGGAGAATACACACTGTAGAAGTATAGAAGTAAGTATAAAACACATAGAAGGATATTAAAGAAGAGAATTGAACTATAATCACATCAGAAGTTTTAAAAAAGATTGAATCAGATTTACATAGATTTGTATTTCTGATGAACTTGTATAGTTTACCGGGTAGGGAAGTGCTGCCCGATTTTCCGTAGAATATAGAACCCTCTGCTTAGACTATCCTACAGAGTAGTCTAGACGTTGATAGACGTATTTGACTATTATAGGTTGATACTCTGCGCGCGACATATTCGACTTGGCAGGTGGATTTCGCCGAGGAGGTATGTGATTCTTCCTATACTCTTGAGCATGATATTTTAAAATATATATATAGTACGGTAGACGTACGTGTGTTAACTGAACATGGTTTTACTTGACGTCTTTTGACTTGAGTCTAAATAATAAGAATCTTGAAGTCTTTCAAAAGAATTATAAATCATTTTTGAAAGAAGAAGAATAATTGTTTTTAAAACAAAAAGCTTAAGAGTTATACTAGCTTTATGGGAAGTTAGGTATAACGACTTAAGAAAGATAAAAGGAACAATTTACTTATGTGTTTATGAAAGACTTGTATTGATTTCTGAAAAGTATAAAAAGATGGTTTGATGAGTAGACATATTATGATGCTATGTGTGTTAGTGTCTTGTAACGTTTGTATAAGAGGTTATTCTTATTGTGCTTATGTTGTTTAACGGTAAGCCGTTATGTTAGTATTACATCACTCACCTCTTGACATGATATACCGGGGGTTAAGCTGCCCTCCGATGCGGGGTATACCTCAGGCAGTCTGTGTGACTATGATTCGAGAATACCTCATGCGGGTCCAAGGACCTGCGCGAGCTACGAGAGTTCGAGTTAGTGTGGTCCTTGTGTCCATGCGTCTATGCGCCACGCGACTACGAGTCCGGGGCGATGCCGAGTAGCTACCCTCGATGCGGGAATACCTCACGCGCCTATGTGAGTGGCCTATGCGGATCGCGGAGTCCGTGATTAGGCATGCATAATGATACTATGGGCGCGATTGGCCTTCGATCATTCGCAGCCTAGAAAAGACCTGTTACAGTTTACCTATTATTGCTCTTGTTTGTGATGTGGCACTATGTGCGGTTACATTGGTTGTTTTGTACACGTTTGTAAAATTGGTTTTAAAAAATGATATGATTTCATTTAAGTACTTTACGCTTCATACTTGGTACTGTTGTCTCGACCTCCTTCTGGAGCCGTCATGCCACAGGTAAGGGAAAGCAGGTGCTAGATCCACATCCTTAGGATCCTTACTTTGGTGTCAGGAGCTCCATCTTCTCCGGAGGCTCGACTTTTGGGTATGATCTCCCTGTTGTTGTAGATAGTTTTGTACATTCAGGGTATGGCGGGGCCCTGTCCCGCCATAGTTGTTTATCTTCTTAGAGGTCTATAGTCCTATTGTACAGTTGGGATGTAACTGCCAAATTTTGATTATATATATATATGCCGAAAGGCGACCTTTTCTCAGATAAACTGTGTCTCATTTACAATTGTTTCATGTCTTGTTTTCCGCTGATTACTCTGATGTATGACTACTTGGGTGCCCGGGTAAGGCACCAGTCACGGGCCCCGGAACGGGTCGTGACAAAAGTGGTATCAGAGCAGTTAATCCTCGGAAAGTGTCTACAGACCGTATCTAGTAGAGTCTTGATTATCGGTGTGTTGTGCACCACACCAATAATCAGGAGGCTATAGGATATTTAGGATTGGTTTCCATTCTTCTCACTCTGAGATCGTGCCTTATAGTTGTGTTATAAGTCGGACCCCTCTAACGTATTTCCTTTCTTTAACAGTTATGCCTCCACGTAAGGCAACCCAAGCCCAGAAGGGCAAGGCAGCCAAGGGAGCTGCTAGTAGGACACCGAGAATCACGAGGGCTCAGGCCCAGTCTATACCCGAGACGGCGAGTTCCACGACGCCACGGCAAAGCAGGTTTAGAAGCGCAGCGATGGTGATGAGACCACGATACTGCACCTCCACCCCACACTGGAGCGAGATGACGGGTTGCGAGAGATGGCCCGATCGCCGTGATCGTGGCGAACATGAGATAAATGCCGACGCAGTTCGCCGGCCGATGCACGTGGTTCACCCGAGATCGGACGATTTGAGGCTACGGATTTTACGAGTTGTAGCCCGCGAGTTCTACGGGTCGAGGCACGAGGATGATCGCGGAGTTCATCCTCGATTCTGAGAGATCATGCGAGTGATCAAGGCTTCGAGACCGAGTCCGTGATCTTCGGTTCACATAGGCCGCGTGATACCGCATGATCGATTGGTTTGATTCGTGGGAGTTATCGGGAGAGCACGCGTCCCGCCTACTGGGACGAGTTCTCGGAGGCTTTCCTTACTCACTTCTTGCCTCGCGAGATGAGGCACGGGCCGCAGATTTTTGTTGAGGCAGAGGACGCAGTTAGGGAGTACAACGTTAAGTTCGATTCGTTGGCTCGATATGTCCCTGCGTTGGTAGCAGATATGGAGGACAGGGTGCACCGCTACGTCACCGGGCTAGATGATTATATGGCCGAGTCTTGTGCGGGTGTAGCTCTTCACCGAGCATGGACATTACCCGCACGCAGCTCACGCACTTGACGCGGCGAGCGTGAGGCCGACGTTGTGACAGCGAGAAGAAGGCGGGGCAGGTCTTTTGGTAGCTATCGCGGTGGACGGCCTCAGCAGCAGTCTAGATTTGCACCACAGCCAGCTCAGAGCACTCCTACACCGCCCTCGGGGCCAGATATTCGAGGCGGACCGGGCCCGGGACTTGACGTCGAGTAGCAGAGGTCGGCGATCGGGACCACCCCGGTGTGGCCGATGCGGTAGATCCCATTACGGAATTGTGGTACCGCTCAGAGTTTGTTACGCGGCGCCGGGTCACTTTGCGAGCTGTCAGGCCAAGGCGCGAGAGGTAGGGTCGGCTAGAGGTCTTTCACGGGTCTTCTTCATCTCCTGATTACTCGCCCGAGGGCGTGGCACTCATGGGCCGCAGGTCGCGGAGGTCGTGGCGCGGTCCCGATACTAGCGGTCCTCGAATCGCATATATGCCTTGTCCACCGGCAGACCGGAGGCCTCGATCGATGTCGCCAGTACTTTATCGGTTTCGTTGTGATGTGTATGCCTTGATAGATCCGGTTCTACTGCCCCTATATATCTACCCTTATTGCTAGTAGGATAGGGATAGAGCCTGAGTCCATAGACCCTTTCGAGGTAGCTACGCCAGTGGGTGATTCGGTGGTAGCTCGGCGGGTATATAGGGCTTGTCCAGTGACTTTATGCAGTCGTCAGACCCTAGCCGACTTGATAGAGCTGGACATGACTGATTTCGATGTGATCATGGGCATGGATTGGCTAGCTTGCTATGCCAATGTAGACCGCAGAGAGTGGTGCGGTTCAGCTTTCTGAGCCGGGTATTGAGTGAGAGGGGAACACTATGTCGCCGAGGGGTAGGTTTATTTCTTACCTCAAGGCTAGGAAGATGGTGCAGAAGGGGTATATCTACCATCTCATTCGGGTGTTTGATCACGAGGTTGCGGTACAGATTTTCGATTCCGGTAGTCGAGAGTTCCCGGATGTGTTTCAGACGACCTCGTATCCTCCCGAGAGGAGATAGAGTTTTGTATTGATGTCTTTGCGGACACTCGGCCTATTTCCATTCCGCCATACGAATGGCACCTGCCGAGTTGAGAGTTGAAGGACCACCGAGAGATTTCTTTGGAGAAGGGCTTCATCGAGCCTAGTGTTTCTCCCGAAGCGCGGTATTGTTCGTGAAGAAGAAGGGCGGGGCGTTGCGCATGTGTGTTGATTACAGCGGTGAACAAGGTGACCATTAAGAACAGATACCCCCCTTCCCAGGATTGATGATTTGTTCGACCAGTTGCAGGGTGCGAGATGTTTCACCAAGATTGATCTGCGATCGGGCTATCATCAGGTGCGTGTTAGAGAGGCGGATGTCCCTAGGACTGCATTCCGGACCCGGTACGGGCACTATGAGTTCAGGGTTATGTCTTTCGGGTTGACCAATGCTCGGCGGTATTCATGGATTTGATGAACCGAGTGTTCAAGCCATTTTTGGACAAGTTTGTGATAGTGTTCATTGATGACATCTTGGTTTATTCCCGCTCAGAGCAGGAGCATGCGGAGCATTTGGCGATCGTCTTTGAGAGTTCTCCAGACCAGATTATACGCCAAGTTTTCCAAATGTGAGTTTTGGTTGGCCGGTGGCTTTTCTTGGGCATATTGTCGGTCGATGGTATTCGGGTGGATACGCCAAGATCGGCGATCGAGTTGGCCTAGACCTACTACTCGGCGAGTGCGCGCTTTACGGGCCTTGCGGGTTACTATAGGCGGTTCGTGGAGAAGTTTGCTTTATCTCTGCACCATTGACTAGGTGACTCGTAAGACGGCTAAGTTTCAATGGATGATGCTTGTGGCGTGGTTTCCGATTCTTGAAGGAGAATCGACGATCGCCCGTTCTTACTCTTCCGGAGGTCAGACGGTTATGTAGTGTATTGTGATCGTCGGCGTCGGGCTCGGATGTGTGTTGATGCACTGGTAAGGTTATAGCGTCGATCCCGGCGGCTTAAGAAGCGTGAGGAACTACCCCACCCGTGATTTGGAGTCGCGCGGTGATTCACGCCTTGAAGATCTAGAGGCACTATTTGTATGGGGTTCGTGGATATTTATACGGACCACAAGAGCCTCGGTATATCTTCACCGGAGGAGTGAACTTACGGCGAGAGACGGTGGTTAGAGTTACTCAAGGATTATGATGTTGATATCCTGTACCACACGGGGAAGGCCAATGTTGTGGCAGATGCTCTTAGCCGTAGGTCAATGAGGAGTCTATCAGATGTGCAGTCAGAGAGGAGGGGCATGGTCCGCGAGTTACATCAGCTAGCGAGCCTTGGAGTCCGATTGATTGGTTACGATAGCGATGGGGTTCGAGTTCGAGAGGTTTCCAGTCTTCCATCGTCGGAGAGGTGAAGAGGCGATTTGAGGATCCGGTTTTGATTCGGTATCGTGATACGGATCTTCGTGAGGAAGGGTCCTTTGAGGTAGCATATGATGGGGTGCTAAGGTTTGAGGGCAGGTTGTGTGTTCCAGATATTGCAGGACTTCGACAGCAGGTTCTAGGGGAAGCACACAGCGCGCGTTACTCTATCCATCCGGGGTCGACAAAGATGTACCACGACCTTAGATCTGTGTATTAGTGGGATGGCTTGAAGAGGGACGTTGCGAGTTTGTAGCTCGGTGCGTGTTGTCGGCCAGTGAAGGTAGAGCACCGAGGCCGGTGGTTTGTTGCGCACGATAGAGATCCCGACCGGAAGTGGGAGGTGATCAACATGGACTTTATCACGGATTACCTCGCACTCGGAGGAAACATGATTCTATTTGGGTTATCGTCGACGGTGTGAAATCAGCCCACTTTCTTCCCGTCGGGGCGACTTTTTCGATCGAGGATTATGCGGACTTTACATCAGAGATCGTCCGACCGCGGGGTCCCTATTTCTATCATATCAGACAGAGGAGCCCAGTTTACGGCTAACTTCTGGAGGTCTTTCCAGAAGGGTCTAGGGACGCAGGTGAGCCTGAGTACTGCATTCCATCCTCAGACAGACGGACAGGCGGAGCGCACTATCCAGACTCTTGAGGATATGCTGCGAGCCTGTGTTATTGACTTCAGGGGTAGCTGGGAGGATCATTTGCCTCTAGTTGAGTTTGCGTATAATAATAGCTACCACTCCAGTATTCATATGGCACCTTATGAGGCCTTGTATGGGAGGAAGTGCAGATCGCCGATAGGCTGGTTTGATGTAGGCGAGGTGCAGTTAGTGGGACGGACACTGGTTGTGGCGATGGATAAGGTAAAGCTTATCCGGGAGCGATTCTTGGCGGCTCGAGTCGGCCAAGTCGTATCACGATCGTCGTCGACATGTAGAGTTCGAGGTTGATGATTGGGTTTTCCTAAAGGTGTCACCCATGAAGGGTGTGATGAGATTTGGGAAGAAAGGGAAACTCAGCCCAAGGTACATTGGGTCGTATCAGATTGTCCGCAGGGTAGGCAAGGTTGCCTATGAGTTGGATCTGCCGTCCGATTTTGGCGGTCATCGATTTTCATGTTTCTATGCTGAGGAGATGTATCGGGGATCCATCTAGGGTGCACCCGATTGACGATGTCCAGGTGACCGAGGGGTTATCGTATGAGGAGATTCCCATAGCGATAATCGATCGTCAGGTTAGGCGTCTGCGGACCAAAGACGTGGCTTCCGTCAAAGTCTTGTGGCGAAACGAGCTCAGGGAGGAGATGACGTGGGAAGATGAGGAGGACATGAGGCATAAGTATCCTCACCTATTCCCCACACCTCCAGGTAACTCACTTTCCTACTTGTAAATTTTCATTGATACTTTTGCTTAAGTGTTGTATTGTGGCCATGTGAGGCATTTGCAAACTGTTTAAGTTATGAGGAACCTTATCGTTGTGTGTCTTGGGAAGAAACATTCGGGACGAATGTTTCTAAGAAGGGGAGAATGTTATACCCCGTATTTCCAGAGTATGTACGTGAGGGCGTACGTACAAAAGTTCAAAACTTAAAGTTACGCATAGGACGAAATTTGTGCACAACCCACGAAACGAATTGTTTCCGACGAAACGTTTTCCAAAACTCGCGAAGGGAAAATTACGGCTATGTCATTTATAATTTTTGCGGATTTTTCCGAGAGATGAAATATTTTGGACCAACGAGAGGGCGACACTTGTCACCCTCAAGTGGCGGGACTTGGACGACCTTGGGCACGTTTTGTGGCCTTGAATTAGTCAAGGTTAGGTAGGATATTTTTGTGTAGTAGATGGATAAGGACACATGGGTGAATCCACACCCTCCACTTGCCCTCCACATGCCTTAATCTTGGCCCTTGAAAGCCCTATAAATACCCCCCTTGAGTTGAAGACTTCTTCATCCACAAATATTTTTCCAAGTCTTGAAAACTCCCTTCCCTCTCTAGAGAGCTTTCGTCCAAGCCTCCCTTTCCCTCGAGGAGCTTAGCGAAACACCCCTCTCCCCTTCCTAGTGGTCTCGAAAGCCCTCCCCCCCCTTGGTAGAAAATACTCTCCAAGTATTGTTACTATCCCCAAAATACCTTAGCCAATCCCTTGTAGTATTTCCAAAGTTATCTCTATACTTAGAGCCCGGAAAATACTACTATACTTCCTTTAGTCACTAAACGAAACCCTAAGAGAAACTTCATAGTTGGTTGAAGTAGAAAGTAGAAGTTGTGTAGAAACTTCTAAGGGTTTCTTGGAGCGGATTGGAGCGTTCAGATTAGGAGCTAAACCTTGCTCAGGATCGACTTATATCTTGGATAATATTGGGCTTATCGAGGTAAATATCTTATCCTTCTATTGTAATTGGAGAATACACACTGTAGAAGTATAGAAGTAAGTATAAAACACATAGAAGGATATTAAAGAAGAGAATTGAACTATAATCACATCAGAAGTTTTAAAAAAAAAGATTGAACTGTACTTACATAGGACTGTATTTACAGTAGACTTGTATAGTTTACCGGGTAGGGAAGTGCTGCCCGATTTTCCGTAGAATATAGAACCATCTGCTTAGACTATCCTACAGAGTAGTCTAGACGTTGATAGACGTATTTGACTATTATAGGTTGATACTCTGCGCGACATATTCGACTTGGCAGGTGGATTTCGCCGAGGAGGTATGTGATTCTTCCTATACTCTTGAGCATGATATTTTAAAATATATATATAGTACGGTGAGCGTCGTGTGTTAGCGAACATGGTTTTACTTGACGTCTTTTGACTTGAGTCTAAATAATAAGAATCTTGAAGTCTTTCAAAAGAATTATAAATCATTTTTGAAAGAAGAAGAATAATTGTTTTTAAAACAAAAAGCTTAAGAGTTATACTAGATTTATGGGAAGTTAGGTATAACGACTTAAGAAAGATAAAAGGAACAGTTTACTTATGTGTTTATGAAAGACTTGTATTGATTTCTGGAAAGTATAAAAAGATGGTTTGATGAGTAGACATATTATGATGCTATGTGTGTTAGTGTCTTGTAACGTTTGTATAAGAGGTTATTCTTATTGTGCTTATGTTGTTTAACGGTAAGCCGTTATGTTAGTATTACATCACTCACCTCTTGACATGATATACCGGGGGTTAAGATGCCCTCCGATGCGGGGTATACCTCAGGCAGTCTGTGTGACTATGATTCGAGAATACCTCATGCGGGTCCAGGGGAGCTATGCGGAGCTACGAGAGTTCCAGGTTAGTGTGCGGTCCTTGTGGCCATGCGGTCTATGTGGCCATGCGGACTACGAGTCGGGGCGATGCCGGAGTAGCTACCCTCGATGCGGGAATACCTCATGCGGGCCTATGTGAGGGCCTATGCGGATCGCGGAGTCCAGGATTAGGCATGCATAATGATACTATGGGCGATTGGCCTTGCTTCGATCATTCGCAGCCTAGAAAAGACCTGTTACAGTTTACCTATTATTGCTCTTGTTTGTGATGTGGCACTATGTGCGGTTACATTGGTTGTTTTGTAAACGTTTGTAAAATTGGTTTTAAAAAATGATATGATTTCATTTAAGTACTTTACAGTTTCACATACTTGGTACCTGTTGTACTGACCTCCTTCGGGGGGCTGCGTTCATGCGAGTGGAAAGCAGGTGCTAGATCCACATCCTTAGGATCCTTACTTTGGTGTCAGGAGCTCCATCTTCTCCGGAGGCTCGACTTTTGGGTATGATCTCCCTATTGTTGTAGATAGTTTTGTACATTCAGGGTATGGCGGGGCCCTGTCCCGCCATAGTTGTTTATCTTCTTAGAGGTCTGTAGTCCTATTGTACAGTTGGGAAGTAACTGCCAGATTTTGATTATATATATATATGCCGAAAGGCGACCTTTTCTCAGATAAACTGTGTCTCATTTACAATTGTTTCATGTCTTGTTTTCTGCTGATTACTCTGATGTATGACTACTTGGGTGCCCGGGAAAGGCACCAGTCACGGGCCCCGGAACGGGTCGTGACAACAACATTCATAACTCAGCAACCATGGTAATTAGACACATCAAAACAACCAACATATATATAGCAGTCATCTCAGTATAACAGTGCTAACAACCACAAATAGGAGCTAATGAGAACAATGTTAGCTGCAACACAGATCAAGCAGACCCCAAGACATGTAATAGTTCTTATCAAGATTTAAACAAACCATTTATAGACATAAGACGGACATGTAACATATCTACTTAGTCATACCAATAGAATTTAAAGGTCCTGTTTTAAAACTGAAGGGTTGAAATAAGTATTATCTTGTATCAAGTTAAGCATGTCACTTTTTAAGCACAACAAACATGTTAGGAATCTAATCAGTTATATCAATAAGAATATTCACTCCTGGATTTAACCTGATTGTTCCTAACCTCAGAGGCAACATGTAATATTAGGATGATCCTAACAACCTTTTAAACTTAAGATTTTAGCTATACTATTACTTTCAAATTAACAAGTACATGCTAACTTAACTTTTACCTAGGCACATACTTGATCATTTGGTTCAGAATATAAATAGGGATAGGGCAAGTCTTCCTCTTACTATGCTCCTAGACCAGTGGCTCATAGCAAAATAGATACATCACCATACATTTAAACTTGTCTAACTCAACATTTATTTTTGTGATCTATGCATTTAACACATCTGTATCTAATATGAAACCTCTTACTTCACTTTTTTGCAGAGGAACCCCATTTATTCTATCATCTAAGCTGGTAATAGTATTATAATCTCCTATTAGTAGTCAGGGTTCTTTATCATCTTATGCATATTTTTAAGTTCTCTCCATAGTTTTTTTCCTTGCTTCAATAGTGTGAAGACAATAGCTAGAAGTAAACTGAAACTTAATGTTGAAATACAAAATATGCACATTTCTACGTATGTACTGGTCTTTCTCTTCAAGTTCATCATAATCAAACACCATTAGGTTCCAAGGAATCCAAATTCTACACTTGCCACTAAAATTTAGGATACAACTAGGGTTGGCCGTGGCCGACCGACACCGCCCGGCCCGCACCCAACCCGACACGACCCCGTATTAAAAAAAAAAAAAGCGGGACCGGGGCTCGAACCGGGGCGGGACAGGGTATGGTCCTGGCCGACCCGACCCCGCCAGGCCCCGATCCCGCCCCGATCCCGCCCCGATCCCGCCATTTGACAAAAATAGTCGTTGTCTAACGGCCATTTTACATTTTGGCTGTTAGACAACGGCCATTTTTGGCTTCCCCAACCCCCCTATCCCCTTTATATTTATTTTTAACCCCTAAGTTATTATATTTACACTTTAACCCAATTTTCCAACTATAAATACCTCATTTTCTCTTCTTATTTCTCACAAATCTTCCTACATTTTCTCTAATTTCTATATACAACATTGTCTACTACATATTCACTCTATTTATTAATTTGAGAATTGGGAGTGAAGTTGGCAACTAGCTTGAGGATTAATCTATCGAGCAAAGTTTCAATTTTCAAACTCTCTATTAAACATCGACTATACGTCGCTTTGGTACATTCTGCTCTCATTAAATTATTATTTTGTTTTTATTTCATTTAGCACATTTAATTTTATTATCTTTAAGTCTTTAATTATTTATTATCATAATTAAAATGAAAAGAACAAAAAGTCTTTTCGGCAAGGGTACTTCTTCTAGTAGGGCAGGTAACAAGGGCAAGGGTACTTCTTCTAGTATTCCAGCTATTCCTAGACAAGATGATTTTATAGATCCTGAACTGTTTCCTGAAATACCATATGATCTTGACACAAATGTTTATCCTCAAAATGAAGAAGATTTTAATTTATATGACACTCTAGATGATGATACACCTACTAATGAAGATGATGATACACCCACTAGTGAAATGCCTCCTATCCCCCCTAGTATGAGACGAGGTCCGGCAAAACGACCATTAAAATCAGTTGTATGGAAATATTTTGACAGGGACGTACCGAATCAAGTAGCTATATGTAAAACTTGTAAAAATGTTTATTCTTTTAAAACTGGACAAGGTCATGGTGGGACGGGGGGTTTAGGAAGACACCTATTGCAAAAACACAAAGCCTTGCATGCCCAATACATTATTGAAAAAGATGGTGAGCAGACGTCCTCTCAATCGGGACAAGGTTCACATACTGTCCCGGACAAAGTACATGGTCAAATTAACCCTATGACGGGGGGAGTTGTAGGCCCTAAATACGATAAACATAAAGATAGGGAAGCACTAGCAAAATTAGTTGTTGTGGAGGGTTTGGCTTTTTCATTTCCTGAATCGCCTGGTTTTATTCATTATATTAGAGATATGTATAATCCTGCTTATAAAGGTTTTCCTAGATCAACGGTTAAGAGAGACGTGTTTAAATTTGCACACGAATATCAACAATATTTGCGTTATTCATTATATCATTTAAATTGCAAAGTCGCTCTAACTTCTGATATAGGTCGTAGTACTAACGGTCATGATTATTTAACGGTAACCTGTCATTGGATAGATTATAAATGGTCTATGCAAAAACGTATTTTAGCATATAGATATATAGATAGTAGGCACACTGTTGAGTTTATTTCAGAAATATTTATTCAGTCTGCGATTATTACGGAATAACTGATAAAGTTATGAGTATTACATTAGATAATGCATCTTCTAACAATGCTGCAATTTATATTTTAAAAGAAGTTTTAACTCCGTCTTTTCCAAAACATTTTCGTATCAAATGTGCGTGCCATATTTATAACTTAGTTGTAAAGGACGGTCTTTCACTTTTTCAAGATATTCTTGAAAAAATACAATTTGCTATACACTTTATTTTTAAAAATAATAGAATTCAACAGAGAAAAGAATATAAAAAAACTTGTCACGATTGTGGACTATCTTACAGAAAAATTCCCGAAGAAGTACCTACTAGGTGGAATTCTTTATATGACCAACTAGTTGTTGCTTATGACTATAGAAAACCTATCACTTTATTTTTTAACGCCCATAATCAAAATCCAAATGATATGATTGTGGATAATGATTGGGACAAAATTAAAGAACTTATTGTATTTCTAGAGAATTTTCAACGAGCAACAAAAGAATTTTCTACTTTATATTATCCTACTATTTCAACTATGTTATTTTATATAGTTATAATATTTTTACTTCATAAAGAATATATGGAAAAACCTGCTTATAAGGCAGCTATTAAAAAAATGTTTATGAAATTAAAGAAATATTTTATTTCTATTCCCCCTATTTATATTATTGGTGCTGTATTAAACCCGACTATTAAAGTAGAGGGTTGTAAAAGTCTTATTGAAAATATTTATAACTGTATGGACGTACTACCACCTCCAACTCCCAAAAATTTAAATGTTGAGCCACCTATTGAACAAACGCTAGAAGAAGTGTTGAATAGCGTAGAAGATGAATGCAAAAAAGTATATCGGCATTACCAGCAAGAAAGTGCTAGTAACCAACCGGCTTTCGTACCATCTTCTTCTTCAACACAGCCTAAAAAGGACATGCTGTTTCTGTGGCTAGTAAAGATTCTATTGAAAGCCTCAGAAATAGAATGTGCGGTGGTAGCAGTGCTAACCAAATTAGCGAGTTCGATGTTTTTGTTTTGCAGGGTAATTTACCTTACCAAGCAGTTATCAATGAAGAAGAAAAGGAAGACTTGCTGAAATATTGGATGCAGAATGAGAAGACATTTCCGACACTTTCAATGATGGCCCGAGATATTTTGAACATTCAAGCGTCATCAATCGCTTCTGAAAGCGCTTTTTCTGCAGGCAGATTTCAAATAGGAGAGCACAGACACTCATTAGTCGGAGACAGCTTGGAGATGGCGGTACTATTCAGAGATTGGATACGAGCGGAGCGAAGGAGGTGCGGTCAACCAGAGATTAACGAAGAAGAAGACGAAAACTACAACGACATTTTATCTGAAGGCATGAGTAGCGACGTGGAACAATTTGACCAAGATATACCAATTCCAACCGAAGAACCACACGAAATTATAAAGAAACTAGAAAAAATATTTTCAAATTGGTAATTTATTTCATTGCAATTTTTTAATTTTTCTATGTCTTTTGCAATTTTTTTCAACAACAGTACACTACAATGTTGTAATTCTGAATCTTGTATATTTCAATGAAATAATTAATAATATAAGAGGCACAAAAACAGCCTTGGGATGTTTTTTTTACACTCTTCTTGTCTTTGTTTAATTATTTAGTTTATACTTTATACTTTATAAATATATTATATATATGAGTATAATTATAATACTATAATATTATAATAGTATAATATGAGTCTATGACTATCACTATATGACTATATGTTAATGTTACTTTGTTAGTAATTTAGTATTTTTAATTTAGTGAAAAAAAATTTAAAAAAAAAAAAAACCCCGCCTGACCCGTCCCGTCCCGGCCCGACCTGTCCCCGACCTGCCCGCCCGACCGGATCGGGACGGGACGGGACACAGATCATCCCGCTAGTCCCGGTCCCGCCTGCCCGCCCACCCGACCCCGCCTCCTCCACCCCGACTGCCCGATCCCGCGGCCCCGATCGGTGGGCAGCCGCCACCAGCCAGCCCTAGATACAACTGAGCTAAGATGCACCTTTTAAAAAAATGATCCAAAACATTCAAGTGTCACAGTTTTATTAATAAAACCACAAAGTACCTCTGATTTCCATGGGAAGTAAACCAATGACTCAACCAGGACATAAATGACCCTCCGGAATTATCAGAAGTGATGGAACCTAGAAATAGACCCGTATACTTAAAAGTCAAGTTTGAGTCAAACTAATCAACTCTAAATTTCTATTTTGGGTTTTTTTCCTGAAAATCTCATAAATGAACCTCGGGATCTGTGCCACCCTTCCCCGCACATCATAAATCCCACATATAGCCTATATGAAGGGTAATTTGGTCAAATAGAGGCTTTTATCTAGAAACGACCGAATGGATCATTACATGTATACTCACCTCTTCCATTTCTAAACCCACTTACCAAACACAAAATCAAAGAGAACCTAGTCAAAACATTATATCATATACATGTATTATCATTTCTAATCCAATGTTCCCCAAATCCAAGCACTCATAACTCAGACACATAATAAATCAAATATGCAGGCTTTGGAATTTCTGAGATTAAGCTTAAACACAAATAGGGTCTTGAGACAAACCAAGATATACCAAATTATCTCATTCATGCTACTGCAAACACACCAGTGACTAGAGAGAAGTCCAAGACAAATTGAATCTAAAGCAATGGGTTATTCAGGATACCTTTAGATGGTAGAAAATAGGACATTTGCTTCTTTTTCTTCTTTCAAATTAGACAGACCTTACTAAGTTGACATTCATAGCATACATATATAGAAGACAAGGGAAGATAGCATACAAGGCTCCAATATGCAATGAATCAAATTCTAATAGGGATCAATTTAAACAAGAAACCATTCAAGGCCATTAGCTTAACTCTCACACATGCATCTGGACTAAACATGACCATATTCAAGATATTCCCATACCATACCTAAGTATTGACTTCATGATTTTAGAATGATACAAAAAGGAGGCTCTAAAAATAACAAGAACGCCAAGTAGATACATATGAGTCACATAATCCCTATATCATGAACTATATTGTTCTCAACAAACAATATCAAAACCACATTCAGTTTGATAGGGATAGATACAGGACACAAATAGGAAAATTAGACAAAAACAATCAAACCAAGTACAACTCTCATATCAGCTATTAACCTTACGTAACAGGGACAGATTTATGTATGACATAAGACAAGAATGGACATGCTATCAAAACAAACACAAGATTTTCCAATCTCACCTAGATGAGAAGTACACCAGAAAGATTTAGATGGGAAATTCTAACTCAGACAAATTATCAGGTCAATGTAACGACCTGTTGGGTCGTTTAGCACTTTAAAACTATAAAAGGAGTATGAGACTATAGGGTATGAAATTATAGGAGTTTTAATATGCAATTCATGCATGAATTTAATTAAGTAAGTGGGCCAAGCCCACTACCCTTGGTAGGAAAACGCAGAAAATAAAAAGAAAAAAGGGGAGGAGACGTTGCAGCATGCAGCAACAAAAGAAAAAGAGAAAAACCTATTAGTTAGAAGGAAAAAAAATGTTGCAGCAAAAAGGAGAAGCCAAAAGAAAACAAAGAGAAGCCAAAAGAAAACGTGAGAAGCCAAAAGAAAATGGGGAAAAAAAGAGGAAACCCTATGAACTAAAAGAAGAGAAGGAAAACGCAGCAGCGGGTAAGGAAAGGAAGAGAAAGAAAACCCTGTAACTCGAAGACAAGGAGGAAGCACTCAGTTAAGTTCAGGTTAGATTCTATGTTATATGATTGAATTAATCTATTCATAATCCTTATAATAATGTGTTATAGAATGAAATCAAATTTCAAAGAGGTCATTACACGGCAATTCCACAATCCACTTGAATAAGAGAAACTTGAGGGATTTATCATGGCATAATGATTACAACAGCATGTAAAACGTGAAAACTTTACATATTCGTAAGGAATATAAAAGTATGTGCTGAATGAAAGTTGTAGATATCTCTGTTGCCGTCAGTTTGAGACCTTACGGAGATAAATCCGACGTATGGTTTAAAAGTTATGACTGTTTAAAGTTTTTGTCTTGTTTTACAAAAATCCAGACGAGCAGCCTGTAAAAACGTAAAAACTGTACAAATCCGTAAAGAATATAAAAGTATGTGCTGAATGAAAAATGTATATTTCCATGTTCCCGTCAGTTTAAAATCTTACGGAGATAAATCCGACATATGGTTTGAAAGTTATGACTGTTTAAAGTTTCTGCCTTATTTTACAAAAATTCTGGCGACACAGATTTCGTAAGGTTGTTTCCTTCGTAAATTTTCACCAACTACACTAAGTACTGTCATATGGGATTCGGCATAATAATAGATCTTAGTGTTTCCTTCAATGTGGTACAATAAACACCTGATTTGGAGTTACGAATTTAATGTTGTATCCTTTACAAGCGGGAGATGCGAGAAAGTTGAAAGAAAGGAATGTTACTTGAATTTCCCGAAGTTATGCTAATATTTTTATATGTGTAACGGTTTAGTCATACAATTGAAATGGTAAAAATATTGTTAATATAAATATAGTAATATGGGTGTCCTTAGATTCATATTGTAACGTAGTCCGCATATTTTCTAGATTTTAAGCATTCAGAGGCTCTGCGCAAGGGGAAGGCATTGGTTTGATTGTTCGTAGCACCCGCTCGGCATTGAGGTAGGTTACGGTTTACTTTAGTAAGACTCTGATTAGAGAATCGTATGTAGTTGTAGGAAGTGACAGGGATAGCATGATAGAACGTCCACAGGACCGCGGGCCAAAGGGGTTCGTTGATTGTGTATTATTTTGTGTGATTACCACTTGATTGTACCTCTGTCGTATACTAGCTTACTTATCATGTGAAATAAAGGAATTGTAATGTTGATAATTGAACATAGGACAGTGATATGACTTATACTTGTTGATTGTATATTTGTGATATGTGTTGAGACTGATATCATGCGTGACATGCTTTCCTTAATATTTTTGTGATGGTGGTGAGGGAAGTGATTGAGTGACTCCGAGGTCTTTGCCGGAGTGATTGAGAAACTCCGAGGTCTTTGCCAGAGATTGAGAGTGATTGAGCAACTCCGAGGTCTTTTTCGGAGATTGCGAGTGATTGATAGCCTCCGAGGTTCTAGCCGGAGTGAACGAGTGGTACATGGACTTCGCGGGTCCCCCATGGGTCATGGATTTGAGGCACTGCCTTAGTATGTGTGTACGAGAGTGGAGTGAGGGAGAGGTGATTATTGTATTCCATTGCTTTCATCTACTCTTAGTTTTAACTGCTCATTTGGTGAAGTTATATTTGTCTTGGTTGATTACATAATTTCTTACATTTTGAATTGTATATGATATGTGACCATACCTGTTTGCTCTATTTGCTACTTGTTAGTTTCAACTCTGCATGCGTTATCTAATCACTGTCGGCCTATGATGCTTACCGATACTAGTGTTGTACTGATACTACTCTTGCTGCACTTTTGTTGAGTGCAGGGTACGATCCAGGTTCCAGCTCTACGCCCCATGGCTGATTCACGAGGGTGATATATTTCAGTCATTCAGAGTGAGCTACTTGATCATCCGTGGCCCCTGAAGGGCTTCATAGTTAATTCCATTTACTTTTGTTAGTTGACAGACAGTATGTAGCCTTCGGGCATTCTTTCATACTTTTATTTTCAGACTTGTTAGCGCTCTTGTACCCTTTTGACCAGATTTTGGGAAACTAAGTGTTTAAGACTTATAACTTCTTTTACTTTATTTATTTTTCCGCTTATTTAACTTGTAAATGAGAACGTGGTTCGCTTACTCGGTGGAATAGGGTAGGTTCCATCATGACTCGTGATTTGGGTCGTGACAAAGTTGGTATCAAAGTTCCTGGGTTAATCAGTCTAATGAGTACAAGGGCAATATCTAATAGAGTCTTGCGGATTGGTACGTAGACGTCTGTACCCATCCTCGAAAGGCTATAGGACATTTAGGAAACACTCTACGTCTTTTCTCTTTTCGTGCTAGTTCAATCCGATTGGTATCTGGTTCATTCTTTTCATGCGAGATTGTTCAGATTGGTATCTTACACTCATTTCTATGTTCTCTCACAGATGGTGAGGACGCGATCGACTGCTACTAGAGGCCAGGAGGCTGCACCCGCACCCGTATCCATACCCATTGCCAGAGTAGCTGTTCGTGGGCGGCGAGGACGTGGTAGGGCGGAGGCCGCGCACTATTCCGGTAGGAACCCAGACCAAGACTCGCCAGACTGGATAGGAGTTGACTCCGGAGCTTGACGACATTCCGGAGGAAGAGATTAGAATCTTTGAGGCACACTGGTCGCCGCTACTCACGACTTTCGTGAGGTGTGTTTCGTGTTGGGGTACTTTGACGCTTGGCTCAAAGTGCATGCTTCGGTTGTTCGGATGGCTCGCAGACTAGAGTGGGAGGTCAGACTCCCGATGTTGCGGTTGCTCCAGGATTTCGGACACCGAGGGTATTGCCGGCGGAAACAGTGGCTCCCCATATTGATGATACTCCAGCGCCTGGTTTTGTTTTAAGTCCTATGGATGGGCCAGTGATGACCACTGAGGAGCGAAAATTGTTCGAGGGGTTTACCAAAATGACTCCTCCTTGGTTCTATGGTACTCCCAGGGAGGATGCGTATGAGTTTATTGTTAGCTGCCATGAGATGCTTCATAAGATGGGTATAGTAGAGTCTCACGGGGTCGATTATGTTTCTTTTCAGTTAGTTGGAGATGCCAAGCAGTGGTGGAGATCGTACATAGAGTGTCTACTAGTCCGATCGCCACCTTTAACCTGGACCCAGTTCTACCAGGTGTTCCTGGAGAAGTATGTCCCTCGTACTCTGAGAGACAACAAGAAGGATGCATTTTCGATATTGGAGCAGCGGGGTAGGTCGGTTGCGGAGTATGAGACCAGATTTCTCACATTGTCCGGTTATGCGACGGCATTACTTCCCACAGAGGCTGAGAGAGTGAGGAGATTTGTGAAGGGTTTGGACCCTCCGCTTCAACTGGTGACCTTGTAGTTGGGGCTTCTGGGGCCTCATTCCAGTCAGTAGTAGAGCATGCTAGGAGGGTTGAGTCAGAGATGGGTTGGGCATGTAGGGGGGTGGCGACAAGACAGCTCGTGGATTTGACAGTTTTAGATGTCCTGTTAGAAGTGGGGGACACCAAGACAGGGTTCGTCATCATCCTTATAGCCGCCCCATCCAGTCATCACTACAGGCTTCAGCATGTGGTTCTTCAGGTTATAGCGGGCCCAGTTCTGAGTAGACTTCCCGAGGGACTTACTCTCGACCTTCAGACCGTGGAGGGTATTCTGGTTCTTCTATGACAGTTCAACAACCTATTGCTAAGAGGTCATGTTTTGAGTGTGGTGAGACATGGCATTTCGAGAAGGAGTTTCCTAGATCCAGGCAGGGTTCCAGAGTTCAGACATCTAGGCCTCCAGCACTGCCAGCTAGAGGAGGAGGACATTCTAGTAGAGGGGGTTCACAGAAAGGTAGGGGCGGCCATCAGCCTAGCAGAGGTGGTCACCAGTCAGGTAGGGGCAGCACTCAATCAGTGAGAGAAGGATTTCAGGCAGTCCATGGTGGTCTTGGAGGCACACAGTCCGAGGGTGGACGTGCCCATTTCTATGCTTTTCCGGGTAGACCAGAAGCCGAGGCATCTGATGCGGTTATCACAGGTATTATCTCGGTTTGTCACCGATCAACTTTTGTCTTATTTGATCCTGGTTCTACTTTCTCTTATGTGTCCACCTATTTCTCTACGAGTTTAGATACGCTTTGTGATATGCTTGATGTGCCTATTCATGTCTCTACTCTTGTCGGGGATTCTGTGATAGTGGATCGGTTCTATAGGTCATGTGTGGTCACGTTTATGGGGTATGATACTTGGGTAGACTTGGTTATTTTGAATATGGTGGACTTTGACATTATTTTGGGCATGGACTGGTTATCTCCTTATCATGCTATTTTAGACTGTCATGCCAAGACAGTCACGTTGGCCATGCCAGGGATTCCACGGTTAGAGTGGAAGGGTACTCCTAGTCCAGCACCTAAGAGGATCATATCAGTTCTTCGGGCAAAGAAGTTAATGGATAAGGGATGTTTAGCATTTTTGGCTCATATTCGGGATACTAGTGTGGGTACTCCTTTCGTAGAGTCAGTACCAGTTGTTTGTGAGTTCTCAGAGGTTTTCCCTACAGATTTGCATGATATGCTTCCTGATCGAGATATTGACTTTTGCATTGACTTGGAGCCAGGAACCCGACCTATTTCTATTCCACCCTATCGGATGGCTCCGGCAGAGCTAATAGAGTTGAAGGAGCAACTGCAAGACTTGTTGAGCAAAGGATTTATTAGACCCAGTATTTCTCCTTGGGGTACTCCCGGTCTGTTTGTAAAGAAGAAAGATGGCACCATGAGAATGTGTATTGATTATCGGAAATTAAACAAGGTTACAATCAGAATTAAGTATCCAATACCCCACATTGATGACTTATTTGATCAGCTTCAGGGTGCGTCGATATTTTCTAAGATTGATTTAAGATCAGGCTACCATCAGTTGAAGATACGAGCGGAGGATGTTCCGAAGACCGCTTTCAGGACCCTATATAGTCCTTATGAGTTCTTGGTGATGCCTTCGGGCTTGCTAATGCCCCTGCAGCCTTCATGGATTTAATGAATGGAATCTTCAAGCCTTACTTGGATTCATTTGTGATAGTGTTTATTGATGACATACTGGTGTACTCTCAGAGTAAGAAAGATCATGAGAGGCATTTGAGGATCGTGCTTGGCCTGTTGAAAGAGAAGATATTGTATGCCAAGTCTTCCAAGTGCGAGTTCTGGCTCAGTTCCGTAGCATTTTTGGGACATGTTGTGTCCAAGTATGGAATTATGGTTGATCCCAAAAAGATCGAGGCGGTTAGATATTGGGCCAGGCCTACTTCGGTGACTGAGATTCGGAGCTTCGTAGGCCTTGCGAGTTATTATCACCGATTTGTGAAGGGATTCTCGTCTATTGCTTCCCATTTCACTAGGTTGACTCGAAAGGGTGTGCCTTTCCAGTGGTCCGATGAGTGTGAGGAGAGCTTCTAGAAGCTTACGGTTTTATTGACTTCAGCCCCTATTTTGGCTCTACCAGTGGAGGGAAAGGACTTTATTATTTATTGTGATGCTTCACGCATTGTCTTGGGATGTGTGTTGATTCAAGAGGGTAAGGTGATCGTGTATGCTTCGAGACAGTTGAAGGTTCACGAGAAGAACTACCCCACTCATGACTTAGAGTTGGTTGCAATAGTCTTCGCTTTGAAAATTTAGAGGCATTACTTGTATAGAGTTCATTGTGAGGTCTTCACGAATCATCGTAGCCTTCAACATGTATTTAGTCAGAGAGATTTGAACTCGAGGCAGCGTAGATGGATGGAGTTTCTCAAGGATTATGACATTACTATCCTTTATCATCCGGGGAAGGCTAATGTGGTAGCCGATGCATTGAGCCGAAAGGCGGAGAGTATGGGCAGTTTGGCGCGTTTGACTGTGGGAGAGCGTCCTTTAGCTATGGAGGTTCAGTGTTTGTCTAATAGTATGGTGAGACTCGATATTTCAGAATCGGTTAAGGTGTTAGCTTATGTGGAGGCGAGGTCGTCTCTTTTAGAGAGGATTTGGGCCCAACAGTTTGAGGATGTGAAATTGTGCAAGATTCGGGATAAGGTGCTAAGTGGAGAAGCCAAAGAGGCTATTCTTGATGATGAGGGTGTTTTAAGGATTAAGGGGCACATTTGCGTTCCTAGAGTTGGTGATTTTATTCCGTTGATCTTGAGAGAGGCTCATAGTTCCAGATACTCCATTCATCCAGGAGCAAAAAAGATGTATCGTGACTTGAGGCAATACTATTGGTGGGGTAGAATGAAGAGGGACATTGTGGAGTTTGTTGCTCAGTGTTCGAATTGCCAGCAGGTTAAGTATGAGCACCAGAGACCAGGTGGTGTGCTTCAGAGGAGGCCCATTCCTGAATGGAAATGGGAAAGGATCGCTATGGATTTTGTGGTTGGTCTTCCGAAGACTTTGGGCAAGTTTGATTCGATTTGGGTTATCGTGGATAGGTTGACTAATTCTGCGCACTTCATTCCAGTTCAGACTACTTATAACGCGGAGAAGTTGGCCAGAATCTACATCCGAGAGATAGTGTGATTGCACGGGGTTCCTATTTCCATAATTTCCGATAGAGGCACTCAGTTTACTTCCAATTTCTGGAGGACTTTGCAGAAGGAATTGGGAACTCAGTTAGATCTTAGCACCGTGTTCCACCCGTAGACAGATGGTCAGTCCGAGAGGACTATTCAGGTGCTTGAGAATATGTTAAGGGCTTGTGTTATTGATTTTGGTGGTCATTGGGACAATTTCTTTCCCTTGGCAGAGTTCGCGTACAACAATAACTATCATTCCAGTATTGACATGGCGTCATTCGAGGCTTTGTATGGTAGGAGGTGTCGTTCTCCTATTGGGTGGTTTGATGCTTTCGAGGTTCGACCTTGGGGTACAAATTTGCTGAAGGAGTCTTTAGACAATGTGAAGCTTATTCAGGAAAAGCTTCTGGCAGCTCAAAGTAGGCAAAATGAGTATGCGGACCGGAAGGTTCATGATACAAAGTTCATGGTTGGTGAGCAGGTCCTATTGAAGGTTTCACCCATGAAGGGGGTGATGCGGTTCGGGAAGAAGGGCAAGTTGAGCCCTAGGTTTATTGGGCCGTTTGAGATGCTCTGCAAAATTCATGGGTCGGCAGGCGGGCGAGACAGAAGGGCCTTAGCTTCACAGTCTCTCTCGAATCTTTTCGTCGTGTTGGCGAGGTGGCATATGAGTTAGCTTTGCCACCAGTTCTGGCAGGTGTTCACCCGGTGTTCCATGTTTCTATGCTGAAGAAGTACCATTCAAATGGGTCTTACATCATTAGGTGGGATTCAGTGTTATTTGATCAGAATCTGTCCTTCGAGGAAGAGCCGATAACAATCTTGGATAGGCAAGTGAGGAAGTTGAGGTCCAAGGAAATTGCTTCAGTCAAGGTGTAGTGGAAGCAACGTCCGGTTGAGGAGGCCACTTGGGAGACCGAGACGGATATGCAGTGTAGATATCCTCAGTTGTTCGACAGTTCAGGTACCTCTTTTCCTCCACCCCTACCTCGTCGCTCGAGGACGAGCGATTGTTTGATTGATATCTAATTTAACGACTCGTTGGGTCGTTTAGCACTTTAAAACTACGAAAGGAGTATGAGACTATAGGGTATGAAATTATAGGAGTTTTAATATGCAATTCATGCATGAATTTAATTAAGTGGGCCAAGCCCACTACCCTTGGTAGGGCAACGCAGAAAATAAAAAGGAAAAAGGGGAGGGACGTTGAAGCATGCAGCAACAAAAGAAAAAGAGAAAAACCTATTAGTTAGAAGGAAAACAAATGTTGCAGCAAAAAGGAGAAGCCAAAAGAAAACAAAGAGAAGCCAAAAGAAAACGTGAGCAGCCAAAAGAAAACGTGAGCAGCCAAAAGAAAAAGGGAAAAAAAAGAAGAGGAACCCTAGGAACTAAAATAAGAGAAGGAAAACGCAGCAGTGGGTAAGGAAAGGAAGAGAAAGAAAACCCTAGTAACTAGAAAACAAGGAGGAAGCGCTCAGTTAAGTTCAGGTTATATTCTATGTTATATGGTTGAATTAATCTATTCATGATCCTTATAATAATGTGTTATAGAATGAAATCAAATTTCAAAGAGGTCACTACATGACAATTCCACAATCCACTTGAATAAGAGAAATTTGAGGGATTTATCATGGCATAATGATTACAGCAGCATGTAAAACGTGAAAATTGTACAACCCCGTAAGGATTATATAAGTATGTGATGAATGAAATTTGTAGATCTCTCTGTTCCCGTCAGTTTGTGACCTTACGGAGAAAAATCCGACTTATAGTTTGAAAGTTATGACTGTTTAAAGTTTCTGCTTTTATTTTACAAAAATTATGGCGACACAAATTTCGTAAGGTTGTTTCCTTCGTAAATTTTCACCAACTACACTAAGTACTGTCATATGGGATTCGGCATAATAAGATATCTTAGTGTTTCCTTCGATGTGGTACAATAAACACCTGATTTGGAGTTACGAATTTAATGTTGTATCATTTACAAGCGGGAGATACGAGAAAGTTGAAATAAAGGAATGTTACTTGAATTTTCCGAAGTTATGCTAATATATTTATATGTGTAGGGGTTTAGTCATACAATTGAAATGATAAAAATATTGTTAATACAAATATAGCAATATGGTTGTCCTTAGATTCGTATTATAACGTAGTCCGCGTATTTTCTAGATTTTAAGCGTTCAGAGGCTCTACGCAAGGGGAAGGCATTGGTTTGATTGTTCGTGACACCCGCTTGGCATTGAAGTAGGTTACGATTTACTTTAATAAGACTCTGATTAGAGAATCGTATGTAGTTATAGGAAGTGACAGGGATAGCATGATAGAACGTCCACAGGACCGCGGGCCAAAGGGGTTCGTCGATTGTGTGTTATTTTGTGTGATTACCACTTGATTGTACCTCCGTCGTATACTAGCTTACTTATCATGTGGAAATAAAGGAATTGTAATGTTGATAATTGAACATAGGACATTGATATGACTTGTACTTGTCGATTGTATATTTGTGATATGTGTTGAGACTGATATCATGCTTGAAATGCTTTCCTTATTATTTTTGTGATGTTGGTGAGGGAAGTGATTGAGTGACTCTGAGGTCTTTGCCGGAGATTGAGAGTGATTAAGCAACTCCGAGGTCTTTGTCGGAGATTGCGAGTGATTGATAGCCTCCGAGGTTCTAGCCGGAAAGCACGAGTGGTACATGGACTTCGCGGGTCCCCCATGGGTCATGGCTTTGAGGCACTGCCTTATCATGTCTACGAGAGTGGAGTGGGGGAGAGGTGACTATTGTATTGCATTGCTTCCATCTACTCTTAGTTTTAACTGCTCATTATGTGAAGTTATATCTGTCTTGGTTGATTATATAATTTCTTACATTCTGAATTGTATATGATATGTGACCATACCTGTTTTCTCTATGTACTACTTGTTAGTTTCAACTCTCCATGCGTTATCTAATCACTGCCAGCCTATGATGTTTACCGGTACTAGTGTTGTACTGATACTACTCTTGCTGCACTTTTGTTGAGTGTAGAGTACGATCCAGATTTCAGCTCTACGCCCCGTGGCTGATTCGCGAGGGTGATATCTTTCAGTCATTCAGGGTGAGCTACTTGATCATCTGTGGCCCCTGAAGGGCTTCCTAGTTAATTTCATTTACTTTTGATAGTTGACAGACAATATGTAGCCTTCGGGCATTCTTTCAGACTTTTATTTTCAGACTTGTTAGCGCTCTTGTACCCTTTTGACCAGATTTTGGGAAACTAAGTGTTTAAGACTTATAACTTCTTTTTCTTTATTTATTTTTCCGCTGATTTAAATTGTAAATGAGAATATGGTTCGCCTACTCGGGGGAATAGGGTAGGTGCCATCACGACTCGTGATTTGTGTCGTGACAGTCAAGTATCAAATCCTCAAGTTGAACAATCTTAAATAAACAAACATATGCATGTATTGCAATTAATCTTCTATCCTTGTGTGATACTTTATTATCCTAACTGAGTTAGATACAAATAGAAATGACCACATAGCTAAATAAGAAAGATAATTTAGACTATGACATACAGAGGTCCAGTAGACCTTTGTGAATTATCTCCTCAAGTTAGCTTACAGAATTTCACATAATTCTACCATTCAAACTGTTAGC
This sequence comes from Przewalskia tangutica, assembly GCA_029844215.1. NCBI lineage: Eukaryota > Viridiplantae > Streptophyta > Magnoliopsida > Solanales > Solanaceae > Przewalskia > Przewalskia tangutica. Next base: position 45,704,500 of record CM056727.1, on the reverse strand, counting down.
AACACATAGAAGCTTGCATAATGTTTCAGGGCTTCTTGTTTCTTTCCTAGATATGCATCTACACTAGATGGTTGGACTTCCAAATATGAAGTGGCAACATGAACATATAGATGGATGTAAGTAATCCCTTAAAATGTATTCATGACACAGCCGCCCTTTTAAAATTATAAGAAAAATACTAGCATCCCTCCAAGATTAAACTAGATGCAGATAGGCATATTGATATACATGTTTGGGATTAAACAGATAACATGACTTAAGAACAGACCATACGGACAAGGCAAGGTCATATTAAGAAATATGAAGGGTTACTTTGATCATGCTATGACATGGCGTACTACTAAAATAACCCCATATTACTCCCTACAAACAAACATGATATTTTCAAAGTTCAAACCATGCAAACTCATTATTTAGCCTAAAAATGTTCCTCAAATTAAATAGATATAAACACACAGAGTTCAGGGAGGATAAGCTAAAAACTTTATCAGATTTTTTTTTTTGTTGAATTAAGCTCGTAGTAGGGAAAGAAATACACATACGGCAACACCTTCATGGTTCAAAACAACACACAATACTGAACTTCATAAACATACAAACCTCAGTACTTGGGTAGTCTAAACCAAATTGGTCACATGAATTATATAAGACTAGAACTAGACTCAATGTGGATAGACTAGTTGACCAAGTCAACTCTCATACAGTTCTTCATCAAATTATTTCAAACAAAGTATTTCATATTCATCAAATTCATTTGAAACTCTAAGTAGTACAAGTAGTTGAATAGTGAACAAAACAGATTTTTAATTCCTTAGTTTAGACTTAGGTGTAATCATGATTCAAACTTATCACAATCACTTATGCTAAAACAATAGGCACCTTTTTTTTTCTTTTAGTTTATATTAATCCTATTCTAGTCATTTCATACAATACCTATGCATGTATGAGTCTGGAAAAAAAAAAGATTAACAGTGAACTCCGATCATCCTACAACTAGGTATTTAAGCCAACATGGGTTGTGAAAGACCCTATCTAAGTGGTGGTGTTCTGGATCAGCAGGTATCCACATAGGATTTGTAAAAATACGAGTCATTACAATCTATATTTTGCTATGATTGATTCAAACTTGAATGAAACATGTGAAAGGTACCTTATGAACTAAATGAATCTCCTACAGCTTGTAATATGTCATAAGTTACTCAGATTCATTTGACATCAAGATTAGAGCTACCATAACCCTATTTCCTTTACAAACTAACCCTAAACAAATAATTTGTTGCCCACTGATTTATATAAGACATTCTTAGAACCATTTAACTCTTAGGTATATCACATATGGATCGTTGGTTCATCTAAACACATATTATGAGCTATTCAATCATATTTAAGAAGGCCTTGGATATCTAAGGTCTCAACGGTTACTTAATATTCTAAGATTCACAAATATTCCGCTTCCCAAACTTACATTATCTTCTCCCCTTATACGAGTGAGATAGCTTCTCATAATTTCAAAACCAAATTGTCCTTTCGGGCGTACCAATAGTCGGTGTATAAATCGCTCCTCTATTGGCTACGAGTATCAACTAACTGAAGTCATCATCATTTTTTTGGTAACCGGGGTTATCAAAACTGTAACATACCTTCCAAACAATTACTAATACTTAAACAACTCATGATAACCCATAATCACTTCAGACAACACACAACTGGCCCTAATAAATATGTTCGTATAGATGCACATCATCATCACATCAACTATACAACAATATTACCAACTTATATACAAGGTCCATATATTCCCTTCTGGGTCGCTGTCGCTTTCTTTTGAGGCATAGCTGAGAACACAATACTTCGTTAGAGATGGATTATCCTAATAACATAGCTCTATCACACGATCTTAGAGTAAGAAGAAAAGATAACATCCTAAATGCCCGACAGCCTCCTGCGTTTAAGTATGGTGCATAACATACCCATACGCAAGACTCTACTAGACACGGTCTGTAGACATTCCGAGGACGAACTGCTCTGATACCACTCAATGTCACGACCCGACCCGATGGGCCGCGACCCGGTGCCCAACATGGACACCCTTATACCCACCTATCACATATAATCACACGGATACCAAGGATAATGTAAATATTGGTAATAAACCAGTCTCCCGAGGAGTCACAGCTAATTCATATAACAAAATAGGCAAGTCGACGAGGTCGCCACTGCACATAGAGATATCCAAAATGGCTCACAACCGTACACATATACAAAAACACATATACCACCCACAACTGTCTACCAACCTCTAAGAATACAAAAATGAAATATGACGGGACAGGGCCCCATCTTGCCCCTAAATATGCATAAGTTCGAAAATAAGGTTATATACCAAAATGACTAAGCTCTGAATCAATGGAGCTCTCCGAACAGTTGAACAGGAATCCTAGACTAGGGGATCACCAAACTAAGTACCTGTACATGCGGGCATGAACGCAGCCCCCCGAGGAAAGGGGGTCAGTACAAAATAATGTACTGAGTATGTAAAACATGAAGTATTGTAGAGAATATCATAACTGGACAAAAGATGTCAGGAGACAAGTATAATAATCAAAATATCAATACAACTGTGCCATATAAAAATGAGAGTCAACTGTGCCTTATAAAAATGAGAGTCATGAGTGCCCATATAATATACCGTACCCGGCCTAATGTGGGACTCGGTGAATATAGTCATATACATATACATACCGTACCCGGCCCCCTAGTGAGGGTCTCGGTGAAATTATATCATATACCGTACCCGGCCCATTATGGGACTCGGTGAATAAAGTCATACATGGATACCTGTCCATAAACTATGGATACCGGTCCACAAACTGTGGATACCTGTCCACTTATATCGTACCCGGCCCATTCTGAGACTCGGTGAAATCATCATATATGTATACATACCCGGCCCGGAACTCGGTGAAATCATATAATCATGTCAGCACGAATAGAATATCATGAGTAATTTATACAAATTAAATCATCATTAGACTCTCTATGGAATAAATATAATAACTATTACTTAGAAAATCAAGGCACTATCATATCATGTATCATTAAGAATTAGGATTCAATAGAATTATGTACGTCCGTCTTACACTCATTTATATAAATCATGACAAAAGAAGAAGAGATAGTTTCACATACCTTATTGTCGAACTAACCAACTCTACAATTAATATTCGTCTTGATTAGCACCTCGACCTATAATAATATCAACATGCCCGTCAACTCTATGATTTTTAGTGTAAGTTATATCGAATGATGACTCTCTTTTCTATAAAAAAATCGGGCAGAACTTCCCCTATTTATATACATATCCACAACTCATAAACAATGTCAACAATACCAATAACCAAACACAATTCTAGGATATACCAAAATCCGTCCATATACTATATCTACACCATAGTTATGCATTCTTTCTCTTTACATTTATGGAATACAACTACTACAACAACCAAGGTGATTACTACATCTATTTCTCATGTTAATCCAGCCCCTAATCCATATTAAAACAACCTTTAAAAATAGTCCATCAACTCTAGCAACAATAACAAGAGTGCAAGTCTTATAGTTTGCAACATAACACCTTTCTACACTTTAATTCCTTTAAGACATGTATTAGTAATTACCACAACGTATATACATGTTCATAACTTATATTTCTAGCATTATAACTTAACAAGAACATACCCAAATACACCACAATAATACCAACAATGTCCACGACTTCATACATGTCTCGGCCACAACAACATAATTCCCTAACTCTTCTCTTAACTCCTTAAAATCCAATTTCATATTTCAATACATTCATATAACCAAATACAACTTTAATTATCAAGATTTCTTTCAATCTTTAACATGAAATTAGGGACGATAATAACAACAACAACAATTGAATCCAATGTAATAAAAATAGTCCCAAAATTGGTAACAACAACATTTCCAACAACAATCACATGCATTTTCTTATTTCCAATTTCTCTTAACACAAGTTCATCTCTTAACTACAACACCATGTAACTCCAATTATACTATAAGAAGAAGAAGTCTTACCTTAATTTTTTCCCAAAACAATCCCTAAAAATAGGTACTCACTGCTTTCATTTTATTCACCATTTTTTCACCATTTCTTCAACTTATAATGACATGCATGTATTCTACAAGTTTAATCCATCATTCTTACATGTTTTTCTTCCAAATTTCTCATCTTCAAATCTTGAATTTTTTGGAGCCAAAATCGGCCAGCAGTGACTATGACTCACTGTTTTGGAGTTACCATTGCTTGAACTTTGTAGAGGACTTAATCTTGGAAGAAAGGTAATTTTAGTCTCTAAGTGGCTATGGAGATGAGAGAAAATCTGTGGGAGAAGGGAGATAGAAGGGATGGTTTTCGAATAGGGGTGGGGAGATGAGGGGAAATATGGGTATATGTGAGCATGCTTAAAATTTAATAAGTGTAGTGCATGCCCACGGTTTTTGAGACACAATTTTCCATAATTTGTCCACTAATTATTATTCCCTCCACTAAAATTAATCACACATAATCAATCTTATATATAAAATCTGAAAAAATCTATGTCCTAATCTCATTATACACGACACTTAGTCCATATCACATTTGTTGCATCCAAAAATTTATTCCGGGACCACATCTTTTGTATACTAATTTCTGAATTAGCATATATAAATATATTTTATATCCAACATTCGAATCTTACTTCCTTAATTACGTTATCTAATTATATCCTTAAACTTACGAGGTGTAACAAATTACGTACTGAGTTCACGATATTCGAAATGACAATCATGAATGAATTACGAAACTATATCATTTAGAGAATAGAAGTCCTAGAGCTTTTCATAAAATTAAGGCTTAACTAAATTTTAAGGCAATTTAAAATAGTCTTCAAAGAACGTGGCGTGGGAGAATCACTAACATTCACACACGTGTAGAGAGTTACCCTTACATACATGTAAACGCTCTAATTCAACGAACTAGTTTGCTTCTGTGATGAAGAACACCAAAATCCTAGCTTTGAATCGCATAAGAAAGATTACCATGGAAAATTATATGTTTTGGTTGAAGAATCATGTTACTAATTATGAATTAATGTTACAATTACTTAGTAATTGTTATAGCGTTCTTACCTTGACGTTGGAGGATGAGAAGAGGAGAGAAATGGCTGCTTAGGGCTTTAGAACGAGGTTGAAATGTGAAAAATGACATAAAATCATCTAAGGGTCGCATTTGTAGGCCTGGGGCGAAGTACCCCTTAGCTAGATGAGCTAGCTAAAAAGAGAGCTCACTCCTCGTTCTGGGCCTTGCTGAGCGAGCTTGAGCTCCAAGGCGAGCTCACATCTCGCTTTGAGCCTTGCTCAGTGAACTCCCAGCTTGCTTCAGTAAAATAAGCATAACTCTTTGTACAGAGATCCGTTTTACCTCCACCTTATATGGATGGAAAGGTATCTCAAAGGGATACACTTTTATGAAGGAATATTTCCCAAATTTCGTATACATATTTCCGAATACTTGATTTAAGTGAGTCTTGATGCAAACTCACTTTAAAACATACTCCGTAGAGTAGCTTCCGACTTTAATTTGTCCAACTACTCTTCTTATACCTTTTATAGGTTTTAAAACACTTCATACATTCTTCATCTTGATTCCATTATATCCCTATCTTACCGACATACCTTAGCCTGAAGGTAGGGGTGTTACAAAAATGACTTCAGCCTGAGTAACTACCAGTTCACAATAGTTTTTTGTAAAAATGTTGTGGATTGGTTACTTTTGATCCGCTTTTTATTTAACCCTAGAATTTTTATTCATAAAAATCAATTATCTGTTTGCTATTGCATTATTCCTAAAAAAAAATGTCACAAGCGCAACTAATAATTTATTTTCTTAATAGGTTGCTTATTAAAATAATAATCAAGTTCTTTGTCATTTAGTTAAATATCTTATGAATATGTGCATGCATAACCTAAAAAGATATGATCTATTGATTACACGACGGTGCAAAACAACATACATAACTTTTTATTAAACTAAAATAACAGTTATATTTTTTTATCTATAATATGTAATCTGCATCACCTAAAATAATGGTATACTTGTCGTACATATAATACGTAATCCGCCGGCACAAAACAATAGAAGTAACTTTTGTTGAACTAAACTAACAATTATATTTGTCGTATATAGAGAATACGTAATTTGTGTCAGCTAAAATAACGATTATACTTGTCGTACATATAATATGTAATTTGCGTCAGCTAAAATGACCATTATACTTGTCACACATATAATATGTAATCTCCCAGCGCAAAACGACAGTCATAACCTTTTATTGAACTAAAATAACAATTAAATTGTCGTATATATAATACGTAGTATGTGTCAGCTAAAATAATGGTTATACTTATCATACATAGTAGTTTCACGTCACGTGCGTTGCAAGTGTATATCATGTCATGTAGTATACATTTTTATATAATAATATTAATATTAAATAATAAAATAAATTATTTAATAAATAATTAGTATATATGAAAGAATAATTAAAAAGTTCTTTCTCGTTTTGTTAATTATCTTATGAATATGTGCATTCATAACCTAAAAAGATATGATCTATTGATTACACGACGGCGCAAAACAACAGATGTGACTTTTTATTAAATTAAAATAATAGTTATATTTTTCGTATCTATAATACGTAATCTCATCAGCTAAAATAACGACTATACTTGTCGTACATAATACGTAATCCGCCGGCGTAAAACAACAACAGTAACGTTTTGTTGAACTAAAATAACAGTTATAATTGTCGTATATAGAATACGTAATATGCGCCAGCTAAAATAATGGTTATACTTATTGTACATATAATACATAATTTGTGTCAGCTAAAATGAAGCCTATACTTGTCATACATATAATACGTAATCTGTCGGCGCAAAACAATAGTCATAACCTTTTATTGAACTAAAATAATAATTAATTTGTCATATATATATAATGTGTAATATGTCTCAGCTAAAATAACGGTTATAATTATCATACATAGTAGGTTCACGACACGTGTGTTGCACATGTATATCAAGTCATGTAGTATACATTTTTATATAACAATATTATTGGCTTTCAATGTAAAAGGCGCCGAAGTGCAGATATACTCGATTTGGGGCCACCATTGAAATCATATACATAGTGCACAAACTTTTGTAAGTTACGGTTTCAAAATACATCTTAGACGTACACGATTGGAGTTACAAAATCTCACGTCTCAAGTACAAATTTAAAGTTATGTTAAATTGTAACATTTTAACATGAAAGTCTGGACTATACGTTCACTCTTTTTCGGGAATAATTTTTCACTTTCAAAATCAGTGTTTGTTTATAAAATTTTCAATTGCAACTTGTTTAGCTTTCAAATTTGGAAAAGTGTTTCAAACTTGTTTTTCAACTCCATCTTCATGAATTTCAAATAAAATATTTTATTCTCTCTTTTGCAAAAGTATAACAAACACAAATTATCCGCCTCTGCAGGTTAGTGGCTGGGCGAAGGTATCTCATGGATGGTGTGGGAGAGCTTGTCAAGTTCAAAACCCTGCGAACGTCTGATGCCGCCGCTTTGGGAGCGCACACCTTGGCCATTGTGTGGTTTAAGCGGGTGGCGTGGTTTGCGGGTTATTGCGTCGATCCAGGTACTTCGTATGCACTGAAAGAAAGAGCGGCCATGTGCCTTCACAACAAAAAAAAAAAAAAAAACACAAATTCATAAGTTCCAAATAAAGTGGAAAATGTTTGAAATCTTGCCAAACACCTAATATTCCCAACGGCGACTGAGCCTTCCCGTTTTGACTGCTCTAGTGCAAATATAGGAACTAGGATCAACAATCCCAAATCCTCTCTTTTTTCTTTTTTAAGTTTCATGTTATTAGAGTTATACTGTATCAGATTGTCGTGTGATTTTAATAAGCAAAGAGAGGAATTAAAAAATGAAAAAATAAATAATATTGTTATTCTTTCTCTTGGATATTTATTATAGTAATATTTACTCTGTCTCAATTTATTTGATACTTTTTTTTTTAGTTTATCCAAAAAAATGATACATTTCTATATTTATAAATAATTATACTTAAAACTTACTATTTTACCCTTAATGAAATGATTTACAACCACACAAATATATATAACTTATTTTAAATCACAAATTTTAAAAAAATTCATTACTTTCTTAAACTCCGTACCTAGTTAAATTGGTATACAATAAATAGTCTCACACAACTAATGTCAGTTGTGTAAGTCACATTTTAAAAAGCTTCCACATAAATTGTGACTGAGGGAGTAATAACTATACTTCTATCTTCCTCGCACACGCATCAACAAGCATCTAAACATCTAAATTTTATTCCAATAGAGGAAGAAAAGTAATGGTGAACAGCTCGAGGAACTCAGAACTTGCATGAGATGTATTGCCAGTGTACTTGTAGCTTTTCGTGATCTATATATCTTGTACTTTAATAATTTTAACTTTTAAGAGCTATACCAACATGGAGGCGCTCGTATTTGCTTTAGGTTTTAGTCAATCCACTTTACTTTTGACTCCTCATATGTAGGTTCAAAATCTAGTATCTCTGCAAAAGCTGTTAGCTAATCTTATTATTAACATCACTTTAAAGTCAGATACCTATTGACCAGTAAGATATGTTCGAATCTACTTTTTTGGAGCCCAATTTGTTAAAAGAAAAAAGGTCGCATGAATCAAACATATCACATCTTGTAAAATACTAAGGATCAACTAAACCAACAAATACTCGTTTCATGACGAAAAACGAACCTTTTTATTAGGCGTGTAAGGAGCAGGTTCACGCCAAGTTGAGGCTAGGCGTCAATCTAGCGTCAATTGATGGACGTTCTGAAAATCGGTTCGCGCCAAATGACCCCAACTAAGTTGGTGCCCAGATTGCAAATGACCCCAACCAATTTTCAAAACATCCATCATTTGGCGCCAAATTGGTGTCGCGCCTTATACTTTTGTGACCTTTGTCTATTAATAAATTATTTCGGAGAGGGAAAACAACATACGCATCATCTTCCTCGTCAACAAAAGAAACTATTATGAATATTGTTGACACTCAAAAGTAATTTAAGTATTTAATCGAAATTCAATGACAACCGAATTATTCCGGAGCTGAATTTACTCCTAGTCCTCGACTACAAGAACTTCATCGGTTACTAAGACATCTTAACCGAAGTTGTTAGTTAGAGGTACGACTGGAACCCACTCAGATGCAGACGCCTCAACGACTAAGTCAAAAGGGTTTCTAGACCCCTAAAAGAGATACGGCCAACAACAACTGAAAGAAAGGGTCATTATCTGAGCAAGAGGAGTAGATGGCGAGAAAATCGACACCACCTCCTCCATAGTCGGCCATTGAACTTAGTGGGTTATTTGATGGATGACATGAGGGGGGCACGATTGTATAGTTTTCCCTTTTTGTATTATAAATAGGAACATTATTTGTATATACAAACACATCCAATCAATCAAACAACTCAAATTTTATCTATTTTTAAATTATCATTTACTTTTTCCTTACTGTACTCAGTTGCATTCATGTTTCTTACCACTTAGTTCACTCGTAACACCGTCCTAACGCTTTCTGGAGTGGTTGGGGAACCCATTGCTGGAAATTAGAGTTCCGTTTCTAGCCCAAATCGCTTAAGTTAAGGAATTAATTTGTCTTCCGATTCAATCAGTCAATACAACGGCAGAAAATATAATTTGGGGCGAGAACAAATTTGGCACGCCCAGTGGGCCATAGGTGAATTAATAGTGAAGTTTGATTCTCCGGGCTAGGATCATTCTTGATGTATGCGCCTAAGGTCCGGTAGAAAAATGAACCCCGAGTCTAGTCCACATCCTAAACAAAATCCTACTAGAAGGAACAACGAACCAGCATCCTCTTTGGGTATGCCTACATCGGTTGATACCCCTCCACTTCCTCCATCAACACAAGCTATGGAAGAATCTAGCCAATCTGAAGGTCCAACCATAATGACCACATCTTTTATTAGACAACAGATCGACTTGGGCATCCACGACATTATGTACCAAGTCTCTAAACAGTTGGCTGACATTGTGAAGTCGATGGTACATAATGAGGTTCAACAAGCGAGGGAGATAAAAACCAATCGAATGCACCCAGGAGAATGCTCGGCTAGTTCTACCATCTCTTTGACGAGCGGTGCTATTCAGCATGAGACTGTGACTCCCGGTGTTGTTCCTCAGTCGCATGTGCATCAACTAGTGCCTACTAAGGTGCAACCGATACAGCACCTAGGAACACAAGTCCAATCGTCTGGCAACTAACACACTGCATGGTCGTCGCCAAACCTTGCGGGGCAAAGTGTGCCACCTGACCAAGCGAGTCTGCAGTATGGGCAGATTAACATGGCTCAGAGACCAGTTCAGGCGCCAGAACACTTTTGATTGCTGCCCGTTATGCCGTACATTTCTACGAAAGGCCCTACGATGCAGGTGAACAATGGTGGCCAACCGAATTGGTAGCCGATAGCCCCTGGCTATGACTTAGCTCAGCTATCCGGTGATGCTATTTACAGTGGAATACCATTCCAGCAGTCATTTCCAGTACCCAATCCATACCTTCCAGTAAGCGTAAATTTTCTAAGAACAGCCGACGCCCGAGGAGAGCAGCTATGGAATACTGTTCCACCTTGTCCTCAGGTTCCGTTAGCCGTTCCAGGAGCTCAGGTTGCAGGCTTTAGTGGCCATACCCAACAACAATAATGGGGCATTATCACCTATTGGTGATGGCTAATAGACCACATATAACCTTCAAAACCCTGTCCAACAAAGTACAAAATGGAGGCCGCCAGTGTAGAACGCTTGCCAGTCGAATCCAGTCAAGAATCGGCAGAGGAAGTCACAACTGATAAACCCAGAAATAATTGTTAATACTATGCGGAGGTACTTCGACATCCAATTGAAACCTTTGGATAGACATGTTTATAAGAAGCCTTATGTTGATTGGGTAGACCAGATAGCACATTTTCCAAGAGGCTTTAAATCACCGGAGTTTGCCATATTCTCTGGCGACGAAGACAAATCTACTATTGAGCACATCGGTAGATTCACTACCCAATGTGGCGAGGCTGGCCATAATGAGTATCGAAGTTGCAGTTATTCCCTCTCTCTCTAACGGGGACAACCTTTGAATGGTACTCCTCTTTGGCTCCTAATTCCATACAAAGCTGGGCTGAAATGGAGGGTTACTTCCATGATAGGTTCTATTGGCCCCAACCCCAGGTTACCGTAACTGATCTAACGAATCTCAAATAGCAGGTCGATGAATCGGTTGTCGATTTTATCGAGAGATTCCGAAAGAAGGTTGGGAAATGCATTGTACACCTCCCCGAGTATGAGTGTGCCCATATGATAATCAACAATATGCACCCTCAGTTAAAGGAGAAATTGGTTGGACAATCCTGCTCTGACCTGAGCCAGTTAGCGGAAAATGCTAGCCAAATAGAGCAGTATATCCATGAGAAGAAGCGGAGAAGAGCTAGCTGAATCGAGGCTCCCACTTGGTATCCATCATTGAAGCGGATGAGTCCGACTCAGAGTCAACCGATTGCACGACAAATGCAATGGTTGCTGAGATTGTTAGGGTAAGGTTTACTCTTGCCCAGCCTTAAAAACCATAAAAGGAAAGGAGATGAGTTCATCCAATGACAGGTTCGAATACTCATTTGACATCACGAAGGCAGATCACATTTTTGATCATCTGCTCAAAGATAAGCAGATTCGGATGCTTGATGATCATAGGATTCCGTCTGCCGAGGAACTAAAAGATAAGAAATACTATAAGTGGCATAATTCTTACAGTCACTCTACTTCTAATTGTGTGGTCTTCAGAAAGGTGATCCAAAAGGGCATCAATGAGGGAAGGTTTAGGCTAGCCGACTAGAGTATGGATGAAATATCTATTGATACCGACCCCTTTCCCACGATACCAATATCTATGGTATCTTTTGCTAAGCCCGATGAATTAAGGGACATAAAAAAGAAACATCAGATGAGAAGGGTATGAGTCCCAAAGAAATCTACTGAAGGGGAGAATGCCACAAAGACCTCTGTGTTCAACCGGTTAGGCAACCTACATGACGTTCATGATGACAAACAACCAACTAGGAGCAATTTTCATCGCTGCCCTAAATACCTGTGGGACATTGAATAATAACTTCAAGAACAAACCATGAGGTTCAGAAGGGTCCCTATTGACGCCAGACATAGGCATGAGGGAAGTACGGATACCAATCAACTGGCAGCCGAACATGCCTCGAATAGATGAAGAACCGCTCTCCAAAACCAAATAGAGGGTGGTCGAGTTTAATATAAATGAGAGTGTTTCGTCCTTACGTATCACAGTGAGAAATTAGGACCTGACGAAACCCCAGAGAACGATTAAACCGACCGCCAACACAGAAGATGGGAAGTGGTTTGTCAATCAGGCTCCAGGAAAGAAAGAGGCACCATCGAGAGTCACATCTAGAACTCAGAAAAGAATGATGTAACGTGCCAAGGCCTTTCGTAAGATTCAATAGACATTGCATCTAATTTCCAACACCAAGGCAGCAAAAAATCAGGAGATTTCTGAGTCTGTCGCAGCCGAAGCTATCGAGCGGTAATTTGGCTCTATCGCTTCAGGGGCAATTACACATGAAGGAGAAATGTCGGGTCAACCAAAAGTCTCGAATGGACCTCTAACCGAGGCGATCCCACATATCGTGCAGAGGATTTAGTTAGAGGATCCCCAGCCGATCCCCATTTGTCTCCAGAAAATGGAAGATATGAGCTTTTGGCCAGCCAAATTGGATGAAGGATGAGACTCTATCCTCCATTTATTTGGCCATTATATGGTTGATGAGATGTGGACAGACATAGAAATGGTCAGCCTAATCCCCTGTGAGTTCTGGGCCAGCCGCTCCATGCTGGATAGCCTAGAAGGTGATGTTTGCGTAGAAGACGCAGAATGGGCAAAAATAGCTGATACCCCGGCTAAGGACACGTTGAGCACCATATTTGGTGCACCTATAGAAGATATGGTTAAATACCTCAAGCCTCTTTACGTCAAGGCTTACATTTATGACAAAATTATTAGTCGAGTGTTTATCGATAGTGGGGTTGTGCTGAATGTGATCCCGCTTCTTACCTTGAAGGAGCTTAACAAGACAAAGAAGGATCTCATCCCAACTAACATGAAAATGGCTAGCTTTATGGGAGAAACCTCTTAAGCATTGAGGATTCTAGTAGATGAAATCACTGTAGGTCCTAAGATGGTCAGGTCTGCCTTATTTGTAATAGATGGCAAGCCGTCCTACACCATTCTGCTCGACAGGGACTGGATTCACACCATCTGATGCCTTCCTTCTACCATGCATCAAATGCTCATCTTTTGGAAAGAAGATAAGATAGAAATCATCCCCGCGGATGATAACTCGTTCTAACCATGGGTTCAAAACATAGAGGTTATCCTCTATTGACCCTATGTGGCTCCCATAGCCATCATGGAGTAGTATGAAGAAGGATATTAGGAATCATGTAATCTTACCTCGCAAGATTTTGAAATAAAACAATTAGCCGAACCACGGCTTACCTTGGAGGATTTAAATGATTGGGAAAAAACAAATCATACGTGACCTGTAGAATTGGCTTACCGCCTTAAGTTATGAGGCAAGGATAGCCGAGACATCGCAGATGGAGAACCACGATAGAAAACTAGATCAGGCGGCCAACAATATTTTGAGCTGCCGATAGGGATTTTACGTCTAGCTTTTGTTGACACCCAATTTTGACCCTCCCGTCCAGTCATTAACTATAAAATTATACTAAATGATTTTAACGATTTTTGATAATAAAATGCAACCATAAGACGTTAATACAATAAGCAATTAATAACAAGAACCACATCTTACGTAGAAGATTAAGCATTTAGAGTCCCGCGCCCACATTTATTAATTTTAAGCCCTGTCATAATTCTTAAATGATAATTAACAATAAAATACGTCAATAAATAATTTAGCAATGACGTCGTGTCAAATAGCATAGTCGCATTTAGTATACGCAAATCAATTTCATAATTATTGTAGCGCCTGAAATCATATTAAGATAATTTAATTTTAGCTTAAAGAATAATAAATAATGCACAATAAATAAGATTTTAAATAATAGCGCCGCATTTTACGTAAAAGTATTAAGCAATCCTTAAATATCATATCTGCATTCAGCATTTAAATAATTCAATAATAATCTAAGCTCAATTCAATTTTAATTTAACATCGCAAAATACGCATAATAAATAAATTTTTAACGGCGTCGCATTATAAAATATTAACGCCCGTCTTTATTTTTATAATAAGTTAAACTCAAACTTAGATTAATAAAGCACCTAAATAATTTAATCACAATTTAAATAATAATTTACCGCTAATTAAATAATACAATTAAAACACCTAAAAGCTAATACCTAATTAAAACCAGCCCACTACCTACCCAACCCACACCCGCGACCCGCCGCCCAACCCGCAGGCCCAGTCCCTCTATCCTATATCCAGCCCACCTTCTTCTTTTCCCCTCAGCCATTTACCTTATCCCCTTCCCCCATCATCAACATCCTTAAAAACGAAAAGAACAAAAACCTAAACCTAAAAAATAACAATCGCCGCACCTCTCCTTCGCATCCCTCGTCGCCCCAGCCGGGATTCTCGCCTGAGAATCCGGCATAACTAAACCAAAATCATTCACCTTCCAAAATTACACTCAAGAAGCTTATCATAAAATCGCGATAAAATCAACCCCGAAAGAGGGGGAAATCGTTCTAAAATCAGCACCGAATCAATACCCAATCGCACGAAATTAGTACAAAATCGCACCAAATCATAAGCTACCAGATTGAGAACACGATTCAGGGCTATAAAGGGAGGTTGATATGCATGCAAGAGGGGGGAGAAAAAAAAAGCTCAAAAATCCGTCACTCTTCATCCACAATCAAACATGCATCGGGAGGTAGGGGCTCAGCACCCAGACAATTAGCATCACAAAGACCAGGAAGTTCGAAACCCTTTCTTTCAATACCAGCCAAGAAATCAGCAAACAAGCGTGCCCTCTTTATTCGTATCGCAAAACCAAAACACGAGCGAGTCGACGACTTGATACGCTGCCTCGGTTCGCTGCCCGGAGAAGGTAAATCCATTTTCTCTCAGTTCTACTCTCTAATTTCGGTTGTGTGTTTCTTATGGATTAATTATGTGACAAACAACATTTAGTTTAAGTTCTAGTTCCAGTTTTAGAACTGTTAGTTTCGTATTCAAGCATGTTTAATATATGTTGAATATCGTTTGAACCCCTGTCTATAAACATATGGGTATGAATCTGGGAGTAAAAACTTTGTGTACATGTTGTTGTTCTGTTGAGCCTCTGTATTTTAGGTCAGTATGTTTCAGACAGCATGGGCCTAATCTTAAGTATTAATCCTATCCCTCGAGGTCAATTCTGGATATATGTTATGTGTGCAATTCTTTTGCAAGAGCATGTTAGACCATTCATCGTTATATCCTGACTCATGTTTCCTGAACTGGCCATCTGATCGGTGTATTTTATATACACTTTTCGAGTCATTTTTAGTTAATCTTTTGTCCCTTTTTGTACAAATAAGTGTCGTATTAGGATAGTTTTTCTTTCTTTTGAGTCAAAGTGGTTAAAATGGCCAAATGGCGGAAAAGGAGCTAAAAGAGGGCAAAAGTGGAGGTTCCAGCTTAAAAGACGAAAGTGGCGAACGAGGCGTAAATTGGACCAGCGCCTCCTGCGATCGAAGCAAGGCCGCGGCGCCTAATCATCAGAGAGGCTGCAGAGGTTCCAGCGCGCGCGCCATGACAGCAGAGATCGGCCGCGCGCCAAATCACAATCTGGCATCAGAGATTCCGGCGCGCGTGCTGGCCGAACGGCGCCGACGTGGGAAAATCAGGTTTTTAGAC
Organism: Przewalskia tangutica; assembly: GCA_029844215.1. Taxonomy (NCBI): domain Eukaryota; kingdom Viridiplantae; phylum Streptophyta; class Magnoliopsida; order Solanales; family Solanaceae; genus Przewalskia; species Przewalskia tangutica. Next base: position 45,688,386 of record CM056727.1, on the reverse strand, counting down.
GAAATTCTGGGCCAGGCCTGAAGGAAAAGTTTGAGGCGGTTTTCAGCCTATAAAAGGAGAACCCTAGGCAGTTCTAAAGGGTTCCCTTTCTTGCACAACACAAGGATTCTTGCTTTGAAGATTGGAGACCATAGTTTAGTAACTTTCTTTCCTTTTCTTTTCTTTTATTTCAGTTTTGTATGATGAACCTTGAATTAGTTCTTGTCATGTCAATGACTAGGAAATAATTCTTTTATAGGGTTTTCATGTTAATTCACTAGAAACTTATGTTATAAATTGATGCATGTTATGGTTATTCTTCTTCTTGTTGAGATTTATCCAATAATTGCTTTGAATGCTTGGTAATTAATTGATCACTAATTATAATTATTTATATGATTTCTAATCAAAATTCGAAAGGAGGAGGTTGTGAATATGTTGTAAGTTGGGTAGACATATTTTGGATTGGGGATGAAAATACCTCAATTATTTATGTAGCGTTAATGAGAGGCTTAACAACCCTAATTTTACGCATGGTGCGTGACGGTTAACTAGGTTTTTGTTCTTAATCCTCCTATAGAGTTATCCTTATCACCGAAAGGTAGAAAGGAGCAATACTGGGGTTGAGTGTTTATATATCCTTAACGGGAATATAAAACGATTTTGTAAACCTGCTAGCTCCGAGAGAAGAAAGCCATAATTCATTGCATTAATAAATAACATAAGCGGATAGTTGAGGAGACATGGAAGCCCTATTCCCATCACAACTGAAGTAAACCTATAGTTAATTAGCCGTTATAATTATTAGTCATAAACAACAAAATCAAATATCGATTACCAAATAGATACCAAAAGATAGATAGTTGGTACTTGAACCCTAATCCTTGAGGACGATATTCGGTCTTACCAAGACTATATTACTTGTCACGATAACGTGCACTTGCGTTAAAGTGTGTGCATTTTTTCGCGCATCACCATCCAGTTGTGTTTGTTTGTCTAAATGCTGAAATTATGCCCCTGATAATATCTGATACCTCGAGTCATTGACGCCATGTCAGTCCATTGGATGGTCTGGATATATATGTATTTGGTTTAAGTTGATTGCATGTCTATATACTTTGTTACCATTGATCATGTGTTTGTACATATAGGCTCCAGTGATATTTGTCTTTTCTTACACAGTACATCATCATTTAACCTTTTTGTCATAAGTATAGGTCCTGGGCAGCAGGTATTAGTTTTCCTACGCCTACTGAAGTTGTTTATACCATGTCCACCTTAAGCCATTGTTTGTCTACATTCTGACCCGCAATCTTGACCAATATTAATAGCGGCATAGAGCAATATAATTTATGATGGTTTAACAGTTTGTGTGACATTACCGCGTCTTTATCTAGGATCTTTGCCTTGTATTAGGACTGTACATATTAGTATTCCCAAGCAGATTTTGATGAATCTCCCCTGCATACATCATGAGACCCATTGTTAATGTAAATCTGTTCCATCAATTCGGTCTGTTTGTTTGACGTCTCGAGTTCAATATGTAGGGATATATAAATCATATACTCAGTATATTGGATCCATATATTTAGCAGGTCATTGTGTATCATGTTGTATATGTTTGAGACTTGTCCTACTCTTATTTCCTTCAAGTTATCTATGTGTGATAATTGTTCTCTTTCTGGAATTCCCTATCCGTTGGCTTAAGTGGACTAGAAATACATAGGCATGTTTTCCAACTGGGTTTGAAGCCCAATATACTCTTTGCCCCCGTTATTATTCTCCAGCTATAGAATATGCATCCTTGAATTAATATTCAATGTGTGTCTGGGTGTTTGTAAATATGAACAATGTTATTTGGATTTGGATTGCGTTAATATGTATTGTTGGATTTCCCGCGAGCCAATATTTGATACATTCTGTTGGGCCCTCTGCCTATTTTTTGGATTGCCATTATAAAGTAAAATTTGAATCATATCCATACTAAGTTTTTATTTATTTATTTATTCGCGTTAGTTGACAAATTTAAATATATACTAATCCATTTCTCTTTCTTATTTTGTTTTACATGAAATGCATCGGAGCGAAACGAAGAGTCTCATAGTAAGACTCATCGTGGCAAGCGCGAAGAACCACATCTATGTGCATCAGAAATTCCAAGCCATAGGCAAATGACATTGCCATTCCTCGAGTCCTTCTATTCATTCCTGCCCCGCCCCATTCATTTATTGTAATATAACTATCCAACATTATGCTACTATTAAACCACTCGGAGTAGTTGAACATAAATTAGAAGGTAGCTCGCCACCTCTTAAGTTATAGGAAACCATTTAATAATCTTCATTTGCATAATTATTTAGATAGCTAATGTATTATTTCAACATGAGAAACCTATTTTGCTATAAATCCTTATTAGCATTCACGTAAGAAAAAAAATAAATCGTAGGTTGTTAGCATGAAGCCACTTTACATCTTATCTCATAAGTGAATATTTTGTCATAACAGATTTTGCACGCATATCCAATATAGTATTTAGGTACCTTAATCGCATATTTTTCAAAACTAACTTTGTCTTTTATACACAAATCTTGAAATTTTAAGAATATATCCTATACTTACAATTTCATTTACTTAAATGCTTTTAAATATGTCTTTTTCTTAGCATAATAATTAACCTAGGTTTGAGCGGACAACCGCAAGTTAGCAGATCCTTTAGGGTGCCTAATCCCTTCCCTTTAGGATAATAAAGAACTCTTACCCAGAATCTCATTAAGTTTAGCAGACCATAAAAATGGAGGTAGTGTTGACTTTTAACTTAGTCGATATTTAGGTGTCCTAATTCACTCAAACTAATTAGGTGGCGACTCCGCGAATCCCTTAGCATTTAGCACCCTTTTAAGCACTTTTAGCATTTAGCACCTTTAGCACCTTTAGCACCTCTTTAACATTTTAGCATTCTTTTTTGCACTTTTAGCATTTATTTTATTTTTTAAACTTTCTAAGCAGGAGGTTTTTTTAGAAATAAAGTCGCGGTCGAAAAGGGGCGTGACAGCTTTATTTGTCTTTGTTCTACGTTTGTACAAAACTCAAATGTTATTTAATACCCCGTGTTGTGTATGTTTGAATAAACTCGTTTTACAAAGACATATCTTAAATGAAATGGGCAATTAGAAATTCCAAAACTACAACTATGAGGGCGACTTTCTATCGGTCAAATCTATGGCCAAGATGCAGTATTGTCCTCAGGAGTTAATATCATTAAGGATGGCCAAGCCAAATTTGCTAAGTTTGGAAGAATATCAGCAGACCATGCTAATGGGGTTGGGTCAGTTGGATGAAAATTGGCTGACAATCATAGAAAGTGTCAAAGTCGATGAACGTAAAATGGCTAAAGCATACAACAAACATTTCAAGCTTAAGAGGTTTGCTGAAAGAGACTTAATTTGGAAAACCGTTTTGCTGACTGGAATGAAAGATCGTAAATTTGGATAATGGTCACCAAATTGGGAAAGACCCTTTGTAGCTAACTCACGAGTTGCCGACAATACGAATCAATCGATAAATATGCATAGAGAAGAAAGGTAAAGGGTAGACACTTTTGAAATATTACCCATCAGTTCTAGGGCATGCATAAGTAATCGACAGCCACAGACCGACTGCCTGATCACAAAAAAACTGATTTCCTTTCGATTTGGGGAAGATTCCAGCCAAAACGACAGCCACAAACCGAATGCCTAGTCACAATAACAGACCCTTCGATTTAGGGTCGATACAATTAAGAAACCAAATTGGTCGGCCTTGAACTCATCTAAGATTGCACTACCTCAACTGTTGAAGTCCCATGATCAGTGGAATCAACGACTGCTTGGTCTTCCAAAATCATTGTAGTTTGGTCCTCCTCATTAGCCGCACCAACGACCACCTCATCAAAATCTTCAGGAACTCCCACTCCTACCCTAAGCGATCTCAGTCATACTAGTTGATTGGATCTCGATAAAAACCTACGTACCAGTTGCTGGAGTATATTCTGGTTGATGTTCCGATCGGGCCGATGCATCTTGAAATACTATGAGGAGGTCATCTGGCACTTGGATGGCAGGATCAACTAGTAAAGAAGTTGTTATAGCCGAAGAGTAATGCATTTTGGAAGGGCCGACATGTAATAACGGCTTTACACAAACAAGTTTGGCCCTCCATTCAGCACGTTCATTTTTCAGCTAGGCCAGTCGTTCATTACCCATCCTCATATCTGACTCCCAAACAATTTGTTGGCTACCAAATTTCCCTATCTCATTATCCAAATTACGGCATTGCTGAAACAAAGAGGACCGAGATGAGTCGTGGGTTTTAATAGTGGAGTCCAGGGCATTTATTGCAGCGGTTATAGTCTTTATTTCCGTTTGGATCCTCTCTAACTCTACATGCAATTGGGACCATCACCCCTGCAAATAGCACCTCCGATCGACATTTCACTGCCTTTCATCATTTACCTGGGCAAAAGTAGTCTGAACCTGATTTTACTGTTGCCGAAGAGATTCTAAGCATTGCAGAGCTGCAGCTGCTTCATCACGACTATCTTTGGCCGCCTTATGTGAAGCAAACAAGTCATTCAAGGCCAAGGCTATTTCATTATAAGCGACTGCCAGAGCTGGAGAATTCATCGCCTCCTTCGACAACCGGAACAAAGAGGTCTTCAATGAATGAAGTTTCTCCTTACTGGTAGGGATGCCCTTGGATAGAAACTCTCTCTTCATGAACACAAATCAATGAAAAGGGTGCAGGTATGGTGTCGGCTAAGCCAAAAAACTACAAAAGTACCTCCTCAGGTATGACTTTGGTCGACGCCTCTAAGTCATCAATTGGGTCATCTTCGACCGAGGGACCTTCTCTAGCCATTTCCTGCACAGGAAAGAACAGTTTCAGAAAGAAAGGTAAGAGTCTAGAGATAGTTGATAATAAGACTGGAAAGAAAATGATATACTTCTACGGTTACCTCTGCGGCTACCTCAACAGGAGAAACTCTGGTATCGAGGCTAGCTGATGGAGAATCATGTGGGTGTTCAGAAGTACGAGCCGAAGAGGACATCCATTCAGCACGGAGAGAGGCATCATGTACTCTCCCCCTCCTAGTGTGCCTTAATAGAAATGGCTTCTGAAAGACAAACCAAGAAACATGAGCAATAAAAGATAGTCGATACCAAGGTAGTCTAGGCATATAAGGAATATACCTCATCATCTTTCTCTTCAGAAACAGGGAGTTCGGACCTGCGCGATCTTTCTTCCCTACGGTCACGAATAACTTTACCTTCACCTAGCTTGGGTTGCTTTGAAATAGATTGCCTAGTCAACGGAGATCCCTACAAATCAACAAACACTGAGGAGAATGAAGTTAATGAAAAGTCTTAGCCTGAAATATATAAGAAGTTCTGGCCAACATTTATAAAAAAAACAATTCACATTTTCTCTTCGGTTGTCGCTACCTGACAGAAGACCAAGAGATAGTAGGCCTAGCCGAATTGATCGAAACCACCTTTGAAGGGGTCTCTTTTGTCCTTGGTTGAGCATCTGTTGGGTTTCTCTTTTTTAGATGGGTCAGCCGATCACTCCACTTTACCTGGATCAGCCGATCACAGTAGACTTGCAAAGAGGATTGGAAGAATTTTTCTATGGCTACCTTCCACCAGTCAATAAAAGCAACAGTAGTGTCGGCCCTTGGGGTGAACGGCTGCCACACTAATATGGCAAGCTTATCCAGATTGTGAGCGGCTACCTCCTCTGTTTGCTTTGCATTTAGAGAGCAATGGTGGGTCGAATGAGCCACACTACGGTGAGGCCACAATATGTGCTGAATCAGGCCAAATTGCCACGCCACAAAGTTGGGTTAATAGGGCTTTGTGGTCAACTTGTTATGCCTAGAGTTAGGCTTCAAGCATCCCAAAAGATCCTTAGCCATATGGATACGCCCCCACACTCAATTCATGACCTCCCGCTGAGTGAACGCAAGGCCGTCATTGACAATTTTTTTAACCCAATCAGGAGTGGCCCATTTTTCAAGGATCGGTTGTCAAGCTACGTAATGATCTCGAGACAGACCATGAAGGAGACCGCAGTGAAAATAACCTGGGGCACCAGAGGTTTTCTCCGAAGAGTGTCAGCTAACACTGGCGGATCTAACGGAGAACGACTGCCATCAAAATCGGCAGGGATGAACTTTGGGAAGTATAAAGTGATCCACAACTGAAGGAACCACAGAGGACCGACCAGAGTATCCAGATTCCGAGAGTCCCTTAACCTGGCTTGAGCATCGCCAAAAGCCATGTACAAATAGGCCATGAAGAGGGATGCCCAACTGGCATCTTCCCCAGAGATGGCCAAAGCCACATAAATCTCCAGCTCCTTGACAATTGCACAAGAGCCTATATAAACGAAGTAACAGTTGAACCAATAAAGAAGAAAAGCATGATGTTCAGCATCCTCGACCGGAAGAGGCAGACATCGGCGGTTAACGGCCATAAAAGTACCATAGCTAGAGGAATATTTTGAAACAATAATTCCCAAGTTGGGAATTTGATTTCACTCAGGGTGGGCACTTCGGCTCCCAATATCGGGAGGCCTAGTATCGCAATTACATCGAGAAGGGTGGGAGTCATCATCCCCCAAAGAAAAATAAAGGCATTGGCGGTGGTCGATCAATAACCAAGAAATGCATATATGAGGTCGATATTACAGGAGATATCAGACACTGATAATGTTATGGCATTGTAAAGACCCATATGCTTCCACTCATTTCCCTTGGCCGACTTGACCCGATCCACCCAAGCAGAATAGTTTGTGAGCTTGGTTGGCCAGGTATGTAGGTTAGCCGGACAACGGTTGGCAGTGACTCAGTCGCAGGTGAGGGAAAGGTCATAGGTCACCAGATTGAGGTGTTGAGATAAAAGAACATCACCTTGTTCCGACCTACCATATGGAGCCGAAAGCAATTGTTCACCAACAAGGACTAGGGCATCGATTAGGTCTTTATTAGCTAAAGTTGTCCCGTATACCTTCTGAGAAAAGGAATAAGAAACCATGGTATCCGAGCAAGAAAAGGGCCGAGATTAGAGTTTTTTTCTTTTTGCAGAAGGAAAGAAATCGGAGATGATTTTAAGAGCAAGTGAAAAATTTCTCGGAAAGATGTCTCTCCTTAAAAAGATTTCGTTTCGCAACAGAAATTGGGGATAACTCTTCGAATGCGCTGGAGATTAGAAGAAATCATCATTGCATGCACTGGAGATTAGACGATTGAAGTGACATACACGACTGTCAGACTGAAACGACGACTATTTTCGAATACATTAACTCAACAGTCGCACTCGAGTTAATGTAGGGGGGCAATTGTTGACACTCAAAAATAATTTAAGTGTGTAGTCGAAATTCAGTGACATTGAACTATTCCGGAGCCGAATTTGCTCTTAGCCCTCGACTACAAGAACTTCATCGGCTACTAAGACATCTTAGCCGAAGTTGTTAGTTAGAGGTACGACTGGGATCCACTCAGATGAAGACGCCTCAACGACCAAGTCAAAAGGGTTTCTAGACCCCTAAAAGCGGTAACGGCCAACAACAACTGAAAGAAAGGGCCATTATCCGAGCAATAGGAGTAGAGGGCGAGAAAATCGGCACCACCTCCCCCATAGTCGGTCATTGATCTTAGTGGGTTACTTAATGACTACATGGGGGGAACGATTGTACATTTGTTTCTCATTTTTTGTACAGTTTTTCCCTTTTTGTACTATAAATAGGATCATTCTTTGTATATACAAATACATCCAATCAATCAAACAACTCAAATTTTATCTATCTTTACTTTATCATTTACTTTTTCCTTACAGTACTCAGCTGCATTCATATTTCTTACCTCTTAGTTCACTCGTAACACCGTCCTAACACTTTCTGGAGTAGTTGAAGAACTAATTGCTGAAAATTAGAGTTTCGTTTTCAACCAAAATCGCTTAAGTTAAGAAATCAATTTGTTCGATTGATACAAAGAAAGAAAAAAATCCTTCCTAGGCTATTGGCGTGCCTCTGTTATGGGGTACTAGCTACTAGTAGTTTAATAGGTCAAATAAGTTGCATTTAGCTAGAGATTGTAGATAACGTGGTCCCGATCAGAGATATGAGATATCCATACTTCAGTATTATAGCCAGCTCATTCAGTGTTAATGACATACAAGTACAAGTCAAATAGAAGTCTATAGATGCCCAGTACTTACTGCAGCTTCTGCATTTTGAATGCATACCCCCCTTTTCCTCTCTCTTTCTGGTCCGATTTTCTCTCTGGCCTTTCTTAGCCGAAAGCATTTAAAACATTACAAGTAGTATAATTTGTTCACAAACCCAATGCCTTTAATACGATGACTCACTATAGTTTTGGTTTCTTCATTGCCAACCAAAAGAAAACTGACATCCCCTTCCCCTCTATTCGTTCTGTGAAACTCTGTTTCTCTTTATATCCTGCCTGACCCCATATTTTCTTACTTTGTATACTCCTATATTTTTATTTTATTTTGAATCATATACTGCATGCATCTACTTTCATGTTAGCATAACTAATTATGCTTCCATCACTAATTAATTGAGGTAATCATGTGATGTTTTATTCAGGTCCATTATATACCTTATGTACTTAATACTATATTGCTCGAATTCTTCAAAAACGTCGATTCATGCTTGCCATCTGCTCGTGAATATCGTCCAGTCAAATCTTTGTTCTTTTATTCAATAATATGGGTGCTAACCAAATTGGCGAGACCCTTTCAACAGAGGCAAAGGTCATTTCTATTAGAATCTTACTTTCCTTGGCATCAGACGTGCTCTTATTTTTGTAGGTTGATGGACGATGATGTGCCTGTGCTTTCTATTTCTGAAGTCTCTCCCTGCCCTTTAGAACTTAAAAGAATAGCTGGTAATATAGTACCACTTAAGGGCGGATAGCTGCTACCACTTAAGGGCGGATAGCTGCTACTCATTTCTACTAAAGTTGAGCTTAATAGGAGAAAGAGACTTGGAGACAGCAATCAGAATGAAATCTAATCCTCCAAAAATAATTAGTGCATTTTTCAAGAATCCTACACTGGTGCAACCACCATTTTGAAGGACCAGAGTAACGTAGACTATTAAGAGTTAAGTCACTCGTAACCTATGGTGATCTTTATTCTCTGTTTGAGTTTGAAACTACTATATAGAGTAAAATTTAGGGGCGGAGCTAGAGTATAGGTTCGACCGAATCAGTAGCTTTAATCTAAATATTATACTATTTGTTTTGAAAAGTTTGATAAATATTTAAAACCCAATAATTAAAATCTTGAACATATAAATTTCAAATCATAGTTTCGCCTCCTACAAAATTCATGTAACCGACATTCTCAATGTAACATCAATGTGGCTGATTTTCAGTATATATGTTTATGCAATTATTCCCTGACATTTTGTTTTCTTTTCAGAATGTTTTGACATCCTTTCTATAGTATTTTGTCATGATTTTTTCACTTTCGCTATTTTTTTTACGATCTGTTTTGAAATATTTTTTCTTGAGCCGAGGCCCGAGGGTGTATCTGAAATAACCTCTCTAACTCTAAATGTACATCTGCGTACACTCTATCCTTTTCAGATTTCATTTGTGAAATTACATTGTTTGCAATTATTTTCCTATGTCATGAAGCTCTAGTTCGTATTTGTATAATGGGCGCTAAAATATAAGGGGGGTTCCACCACATTATTAGGCCAAAAAGAACGAATTAGGCGTGAATGCACGGAACACAAAATATAACGGAATTGTCTATCCGACAATAAACAAGACATTTGAACAGGGCATCAAAGGACAACAAAACGTCCAAGAAGGAGGCTATGATTAATTGAACATATTGTGAAGTGACAAATTGGCTTCCTTCACCATCATGAGATTCTATCAAAGATTTATTCGTCTTAGCTTATTGCCAAACTAACACGTAATGCCACAAAACATCACCATCATTATATGAAACCCATATACACCAAACATAGAGTCAAAAGACATAACCGAGTATAATACTATAATATAATATGAACCAAAAATGAAAAAGACTTCCAGTAATACTAATAATCTCCCCGCTCCTCCTGACAATATAAATACAAACATATACAGTTGTTTTTAACAGTGGTACGTACGTTGGGGGGCTCCCCTTATTTGAGGAATGAGGAGTAGCTAAGAGTGTTGCTCTAGGGGTGGACGGAATTCTCATTTGGATACAACTTATATAAACTTGACAGTTGGTGGCGGAGGATACATATTCTCACGGGAGAAATGATTTTTTTTAGTCCTTTATAAACTGTTTTTAGTTTTATGATCTTTTGGCGAGAGTTTTGTTAGGTCAAAGGCTACGGATAAGCAAGTGAATGTAAGATAAAAATAAAAATTCGAAAGCTGAATAGGAAAACGGTTTTTTATGTTAGTCTTCAATATTGTGTCAACACTAGATAAAAACAGTAATAAATCTTAAAGAATAAATGCAATGGAAAAAGTAAAAGATACGAGGCTTATATTTTAAGGGTATATATTAATATAGCCCTTGATGGTCAATGACCGAAGTATTGTATATTTTATATACAATTACAATTGATTTTTTTTTTACAATTTGTAAAAATAAAATAAAAAGAAATTACAAAAAACAAAGTCGCAGATGACTTCAGTCTAAAGATAAAACATCTATAAAGAAACATACAACATCTTCATTACAATTGTTTTAACAATACGCTTAATCTAGAATTTGGGCAACAATAGTAATATTGGACTAGATATTGTTATACTACTTTAGGCAATGGAGTTTGATCCAATTTCTGAAGTGAATTTCCGAGAGCTCTCTTGGTGATTCTTTTCGTTGTGATCTGGATGTCGATACTCTGAAGTTCCTCCTCTATTTATAGTGTGAAACTTCCTTGAAACTCTCACTGGTTGGTTGCGGGAGTTTAGAGAAAGTAGGTAGCAGCTTGGACCAATTCTTCCTCCATGAAAAATCTCAACAATATTGACTTGGTCTTCACGTCGCTTTCTTTCCAAGCTTGACTTTTTCTTTTCCCACGTTTTAAACATAGCTTCCTGGTTAGCCTGCCTAGGTCATTTTTACCTCACAGTAACAATCATTGTTTTGGCCGGAAGAATAGACAAAATCATTTATAGAGATGTTGTCTGTGATGTTGTCACAACACTGCAAGCAACATCGCTTATGAACATCCTTATGTTCATAAGCGATGTTGTCCTGAACGATTACTCGTGTTGTCACAACACTATCCAACATCAACAATCTCCCCCTTTTTGTCTTTTTTTCACAAAATTCATACAAACCTAAAAATGCCTAGGATATTGATTCTAGATGTTGTCCTTAACAATCTAAAGCTCAGTAGGATTGGGGCCATGCTCCCACTTCACCTGCAGTTACAAATTTCAAGTACTTTGTATCGATTATTAGGTTAGAAAGAATTTATGTCCATTAATCGTGACTTGCATATACTACATTCGTAGACAGTCAACAACCAATAGTCACACTATTTCAACAGAATATAAAAATATTTACAGACCAGTACATACTTCCAGTTTCAACCAAAATATTACAAACCATCAATTCATAAAAAAACATAAACTAACTTATCAACTTGCATATCATCATCACATTCTCATTCCCATAAACCTGAAACTTTATCTAGATTTTCTTGTGTCACAGTAGCTTCCAGCCGCTTTATGTTTTGACAAAACAATCTGAAATTCAGCTCCACCATTTTCATCTTCTTCGCACTGCAAATGTAAATCACATATCCTCCCCGCATTCACCCTCAGACTGCATTGGTTCTCGCCGTCAAAGATCATGATCATCTCCCCCTTTTTGTGAAGAAAGAATTTCCACGTAGAAATCTATGGCTCGCACTAGCTCTACAATTTGTATATTAAGCTCAGAAATGTGCATTTGCAGCCATTCTTTGGACATGGAGAACTGATTATGTCTTGTGTTGCCAGAAGTGTTGGCAACATTGTTGACACCCAATTTTGACCCTCCCGTCCAGTCATTAGCTATAAAATTAGACTAATTTTGCAAAATATTTTTTATGATTTTTAATAATAAAATGCAACAACAATACATGCATAAATAAGCAATTTAATAATGGCACCGCGTCTTACGCAGGATATTAAGCACTTAGAGTCTCGCGCTCGCATTTATTAATTTTAAGCCCTGTCATAATTCTTAAATGATAATAAAATAAAAAAATACATAAAATAAATAATTCGACAATGACGTCGTGTTAAATAGCATAGTCGCATTTATTAATACGCAAAGCAATTTCATAATTATTGTAGCGCCTAAAGTCATATTAAGATAATTGAATCTTAGCTTAAATAATAATAAAATACGCATAATAAATAAGTTTTAATAACAGCATCGCATTATAAAAATTAAGCACTAATTAAATAGCACGCCCGTCTTTATTTTTTAATCTCAAACTTAGACTAATAAAACACATAAATAATTTAATCACAATTTATTAATTTAATTTACCACTAATTAATAATTCCTAAAACTAATAACCCACTTAAATTAAAACCAGCCCATGCCCATCAGCCCTTCCCCTTCATTTAAATTACCAGCAACCCACAAACTCGCCCATCCCAATTACCCAACCCGCAGCCCAAATTCCCTTAGCCCACACTCGCAAGCCCACACGCCCCTCAGCCCTTCTTCACCTTTATTTCCCCCATCCCTGTCGACTAAACCCATAAAAACAGGAACCCTAAAAGAAAGCAACCGCCGCATACACCCCTCCCCTTCACTGCTGAATCTCGCGATTTTCGTGTGGAAAATCCGGCATAACTAAACCAAATCCTTCAAAATTCGTTTACCTTACCATAACCTGCTCAAATCGCACGAAATCAGTACTAAATCACTTACGAATCAAGCACAAATCTCGTCCAAAATCAGCCAAAATCGCACCTTGATTACTTACCAACATTAGAACCCAAACCATCGCCATATAAAGCACATGCAAAGGCAGAACGAAAGGGGACAGAGCTGGACGGGAACAGATACCCGCTAAAAAACACAAAGGAATGGCACACAGAAAAATGAATAAACCTTCAGCATCCGCAGGCATTGGCATCCATGGCGGACAGTGAAAACCCCCCTTCAATGCAACTGAAAGATAACCACAATAACACTTAAAAAACACTAGTTTTCGCACAGCCTTAGTCGCATAGCATAAAACCTCCGAGCGGATCGACGACTTGATACGCTGCCTCGGGTCGCTGTCCGGGGAAGGTAAACCCGTTCTCTTTCAGATTTCTCATGTGATTTACGCTTTACAATTTGTTTGAATGATGTGTTCTGTTGGTTATGTTTAATGCCATTTGTGTATGATTTGAAGTACATTTGTTTGTGTTGAACCTGTTAGTCAGAATTAATCGCTACTGGTATTCGTAATTATGGGTGTTAATATGTTTAGTTTAATACCGCGATGCGAGCGCGTTTGTATTTATGGCGGATAATATCCGATCTTCTCGTGTCTGTTAAGATGATTAATACGATGTAGTTGTGCGTACCCATTTAGTTTACTCGTTGGGCACTCTCTGCATATTTGAGTGACCTCTTTTGGTACTAATGTGTTAACTCAGTTGCATTAATAAAATAAAGTCGAATCCAGTAGGCTAGAAATTGTTCAGACATCATTAGGGTAAAGAGTTCTTAGCATTTTAGGTGAAATGACGTGCGAACACTATCTATTAAGGCATATATTGTTGTCTGTTCCCAGCTTTCAAACTATTTCTTGTAATTTGGTTTGTCCTGCAAGATGGCTTAAATTCCCAGTAAGATCGCCGAATAAACTTCCATCACTGATTCTTTGCTTGCTTTAAATACACACTGAATGATCGATCGCCTCGCCAATATCTTCAGTATATCATTGTAGCATTCATATCCGTTACCGATATATGTATACCGGTTGACCCGTGTTTGTGACCCCAGTCGCCCTAACGAAGTTGTAATTGGACTTACTAGGCCCATGAGTGTTCATTCTTGCCTTTGCATTATTAATTGACCCACGCATATTTGGGTTAAGTCCACTCTGTTTGCTTCTCATTGTTTACTGCCTGCTCTGCCTACAGATCCTCACTGTTTATTCATGGATACACTGGGTTTGATATGAATTATGTTTGCTAAATGCTTATTTATTTGGGTTAAGTCCACTCTGCTTGCTTCTCATTGTTTACTGCCTGCTCTGCCTACTGATCCTCAATGTTTATTCATGGATACACTGGGTTTGATATGAATTATGTTTGCTAAATGCTTATTTATTGGTTAAGCCCACTCCGCTTGCTTCTCATTGTTTATTGTCACGACCCGACCGATCGCGATCGTGCCCTACCCAGGCACCTTACGTAAACATCGAGAAAATCAATGAACATACATGAAACTTATAAATAAACATCGGAGTAAGACAACAGTTAGCCGATAGCTACCTTCCCAACATATATAAATACAACCGGAAGCGCCTTCCTTTCTTTACAAATCGACCCACAATATGTGAATACGCACTTAGGAATAACAATCGTGGACAGGCCCGCCATACCACAATATACATGAATCTACTACCTGGAAATCAGACAAGAGATAAGCCTCCGAGCAAATGGAGCTTTCTCAAAATCAACCGAGATCCTAAGAGCAAGGATCGCCAACCTGGTACCTAAACTGCGGGCATTTAACGCACTTCAAGGGGGTCAAGACAACAAATTTAATATGGAATGTAAATAACGCATAAGAAATGTATCATAATTGTACAAAAGAATGACAAGGACAAGTATAAAAATACATACCGCATCCTCGCCGTGTCATTACCACTTATGAACTTAATCGCACCTTATTATCTTTTTCATTCTCTATAAAAGCTATAACCACATTCTTACGCATACGATTAGGAAAAATCATTAAGTTCATTACTATATAACTTACTTATCTCTCATAAGTATAACCCGACTCGTAAGCGAGGGCACCTATACTACCCGCCCACCCAGACGCGATCAAGGTCACATAGTCTACCCGTAGGTATATCGCCTGCCCAATCGGTCGATAACGCCATCTAGTCCGCTCGTAAGGTATCTTGCCCGCCCATTCTCGGTCGATAATGTCATATAGTCCGCCCATAAAGGTATACCGCCTGCCCATTCTCGGGTCGATAAGGTCATATAGTTCGCCATAAAGGTATCGCCTGTGGAATCCCCATCACCGCCGATACTAAAAGTGTAAAATATAACCACGGGTCTCACGCCCATAATATCAATCAAAACAGTGGTATAACGCCTGGGCTTGCCCTCATTTATACTCTTACCCCGAAAAGGTGGTAAAGCGTGGTATAACGCCTGGGCTTGCCTCATTTATACTCTTACCCTATCTCGACTTGGCCACAAACAACACATAAAACAGTGGTACAGTCTTGGGGTTTACCCTCACTTATACTCTTACCACGGAGAGGTGGTATAACGCCTGGGCTTCGCCTCATTTATACTCTTACCCTATCTCGACCGACCATCGACAAGACATAAGCACTACCATGTCTTTTATAAAATCCGAATTTAACCCAAGTGCTACAAATAACTGAAGCATACCCGTGGAACCCCACATCACCGCTTCGGACGCCCAAGTAACTTATAACAAGACAAAGGCCTTCTCCAACCGAGAGTCGCGCAACGTAATAAAACATAATACTTGCACTCAAAGGCTATCACCAAAGACATATAGGCTAAATCTCAATTAACTAAGCCAAAGTACTACGTGACGTACATTCTTTTCAAAAGACTCTTTCCAAATAAAACTTCCCGATACTAACCAATCGTAGTATCAAGTCCTATCCACCTTTCAAGACAAGTCACAATACCTTTTAGAAATACAATTACCGCTTCTAAATCAAGTGACTTCTTTATTAAAACCTTAAGCAATTGGTACCTTTAAACCAATTTGCCCTTACCTAATACAAGTTATTCCTTTGATTACTTTACTAGAAAACCATTCTCTTAACCTTCCATAAAGCCGTTATAACCAACTTCCCATAAAGCCGTTATAACCCTTTATGTTTTTAGACCAACTCATTCCTTTTATAACCAAGAGACTTCTACTTTTGAAACCAAGTATTAAATACTTTCAAATCAATTCTCTTAACTTTCAAAAATACAATTAGTCTCTTAACCATTAGAAAACAAGTGACTCTTTTATTATAAAACCTAGGCAATTGATGCCAGAAAATCAAGTTGCCTTTTACATAGTCAAGTCATTTATCTTTCCATAAGGCAAATATAACTAACTTCCCATAAAGCCGTTATATCCACTTTATACCTTAGCCATAAACAATTTCCTATCCAAGGGACTTATACGCTTAAAACGGACAAGTATCACATACTTTAATACTCTTCAAGTCGCTTAACTTTAAAATCTACTTCAGAGATCCTTACTATTTTCAAAGAAGTGAGTTAATCTCCTGACCCACCCGACTTGGCATTCCATAAAAGAAGTAAAGAATATCATAGTTCAGACGCCTACCGTACTACATACGTGCAACTAGTCATGCTCAAAAGATAGGAAAAGTTCTACATAGAGTAAATCACATAACTACCTCTTAACTTCTAAGAGTAGAAGGAAACATGAAATGATACCACAAGTATATTCCATACATAGAATCATGCCAAAGGAAAGGAAGAGGTTCACATACCTCGCGACGATTATCGACACGCAAAGAAAATGCTCCTAAGTACTTCAACCTTGATAGCTATTCCACTCTCCCAGTAGGATACGCTATACTTAGTACTTCAACCTATAATGGTCACAATACGTCCATAACCTTGAAAATCAATTTACTTACTTCCAAGAATCAAGTCACATAGACTTACCAAAGTACTTCCAGTCCTCTAGACATATCAAATTCATGTCAAAAGAAGTAAGAAGTTTACATACCTCTTCGGCTAATCCACACGCTAAGTAGACAACGCCGGTGATTGGAAAATTGTTGTCCGGACTGCCTGAGAGTACTGTGGAATATTTCTGTGTGGTTAAGCAGCCTGAACTACCGCCATTTGTGGCAGAATTCCCACTGCGCCGCTACCCGTCGCCGGAATTGTTCGTCGGAAAATTCCATTTTTGATCTGTTGGAAGTGAATTCATCGAATTGTTGTTGCGTGGATGAATTAATGGAGGGAAAACAATTTTCGGAGGTGGTCTGTGGCGCAAGATCTTGGTGGTCTGCGGCGCACGCGCCACGGCGAGCTCAAGGCGGCATCAATGGCGATTCAAAATCGAGAATCGAGGCTCGGATTGGTTGCAAAACGTAGCTAAGATCAATACGAACACAACCAGAACGCCTTAGCCCTCAATCAGGAATCGATCGGAATCTTCCAACTTCCGATCGAAAAAGGGTTTTGTTGACCCGACGATCCGGGTTGAATTGGAGGTCGGGTGGTGCCAAAATGTCGGCCTTTCCACCTGAATGTTTCTACACTAGCCACGCATCACGACTTCACCGTGGTGGTCGGAAAATGCTCGCCGACGACGAGGTTTCGACGAAATCGATCCGTCGACGGCGAGTTTGAGCAAGAATCGAGGTCCCGGTTTACATGGAAATGACGGCAGCGAGATGGTGGTTCTGATGGTATACTCCACTCGTCGATTGCACCTCGGTTGGTCGGAAAATCGAAAACCGAACGGAAGATGGATGAGCGATGACCAAACCGATCTGAATCGCCGGCGATTCGGAGAATCGACGGTGGCGGTGTATGGACGTGACGGGCTCGACGAGACGAAGCTTTTGGTATATGTCTCGCCCCGGATTCTCGGTTTGGCCGGAATGGCGTTTTTCAACACTGCTCATCGAACAACACTTTCATGGACGGTTTTCACTGTTCATACACGCTTTGGGTATTTTTGTTCTCGTTTTGCCTTCCCAAACTCCCCAACATATAAAAATTTTCGGGTGGTCCCACTGACCAAATTTCTAAAATTAAATTCCCAAATTCTTACGTGACGTTCTTAAAACATATCCTGTAAATACGGTGTAACATTCTTCCCCTTAGAAACATTCGTCCCGAATGTTCTTTCTGAGTCAATCTTTCTAATTAGCGACATAGTCTCCTTTTACTACACCCTTCTTACAACATATGCCACCCATAGCCACATAACAATACTTATACTAAAATGTCAACACGGGCACTCACGGCCAACTAGCCCATACTCATAATGACCACAAAGTCCGCCGTAATCATCTCCACTAGTCTACTAGTGGTCCGACGATCGTATCATCACCGGCAATCTCATATACCCGCCTACCACCCCAAACACTCACGATCATTAGGCTCTATTCCTTTACACTTGGTTGCTATCTTTCATCGGTCGCATTCTTCCGCACTTCCAACTCTTACTAGCATACATACATAACTTCCATACCGATTCGCCTCTAATCTTTGGAGTCACTCTATAAAACAATATACGATCATTTCCGCCACGGCCTGGTTCGTGGAACGTGTCCACGAACCCGTAAAACAATTAACTAGACTTGGGCATTGCACCCGTGACTTCGCACGTGGCGAACTACTACCAACTGATCCCACTCTATTCCGTGCCATGGGATACCCGTACAGTCCTCAACCGACTCGGTCGCACTTAACTCTTATCCTTGGTCCGACTTAAAATCTTATGGCCCAGAGAGCCTTATATATCTAAGGTCTCGCAGCTTATCAATATTCTTAGGCTCGCAATTTCCATGCTCCAAGCCTACTTTACTAGTCCCTCAGAACGGGTACAAAACTTCTCATAATACCATAACCATGTTGTCTCGATCACAACAACCATTACTTACTCTATACGGACCTCATCCGCACAATTCTCTTAAGCCTACCACGGCTTAATATTTTAACATGGTATTCCATTAAGTTCCTTAACATGACTTCTGGGTTCATCACCCTATCGCATACCTCATCCTTCCCTAATTATAACAAAGTAGTACATAAACCTTGATGAGATTTCAATAATGCATCCATACCTTCCCAGATCTAGTTAGTCCTTACCAACTCTCGTAATCTAAAACCATTCTAGGCAACACGCGACCGACTTCATACATAACTCAGATAGCCGTATGTCACAATACCAACTATACTATAATCATTACCAACCGGATACACAATCCACACGGTCCTTCCCGGTCATCACGCTTTCTCGAATGCAATCAACATAACTCGTTAGGAGAGACGACCCTAACAACACGCCTCTATCGCACGATCTCGAGTGAGAAGAATGGAAACCAATCCTAAATGTCCTGCACCTCCACGATTATAGATGTGGTGCACAACACACCGATAATCAAGACTCTACTAGACACGGTCGTAGACACTTTCCGAGGACTAATCGCTCGATACCACTTTTGTCACGACCGACCCCGATCGCATCGTGCCCTACCCGGGCACCCTACAATAAACATCGAGAAAATCAGCGAACATACATGAAACTTATAAATAAACATCGGAGTAAGACAACAAAGTTAGCCGACAGGCTACCTTCCCGAACATATATAAATACAACCAAGCAGCTTCCTTTCTTTTACAAATCGACCACACATGTGAATACGCACTTAGGAATAATAATCGTATGGACAGTGGCCCCGCCATACCACGAATATACATGAATCTACTACCTCGTGGAAACTGTACCAAGAGATAAGCCTCCGAGCAAATGGAGCTTTCTCAAAATCAACCGAGATCCTAAGAGCAAGGATCGCCAACCTGGTACCTAAAACTCGCGGCATTTAACGCAGCTTCGGCGGGTCGCATAACAAAATTTAATATGGAATGTAAATAACGTGATAAGAAATGATCATAATCAGATAAAAGAATGACAAGGACAAGTATAAAAATACATACCGATCCTCGCCGTGTCATTACCACTTATGAACTTAATCGCACCTTATTATCTTTTTCATTCTCTATAAAAATCTATAACCACATTCTTACGCATACGATTAGGAAAAATCATTAAGTTCATTACTATATAACTTACTTATCTCTCATAAGTATAACCCGTAGCGAGGGGCACCTATACTACCCGCCCAATCTAGACGCGATCAAGGTCACATAGTCTACCCGTAGCGTATCTTGCCCGCCCAACTCGGTCGATAACGCCATCTAGTGCGCCTAAAGGTATATCGCCCGCCCATTCTCGGGTCGATAATGTCATATAGTTCGCCCATAAAGGTATCGCCTGCCCATTCTCGGTCGATAAGGTCATATAGTGCGCCATAAAGGTATCGCCCGTGGAATCCCCATCATCGCCGACTAAAAGTGTAAAACATAACCATGGATCTCACGCCATAATATCAATCAAAACAGTGGTATAACGCCTGGGCTTGCGCCTCATTTATACTCTTACCTCGAAAAGGTGGTAAAGCGGGGTATAACGCCTGGGCTTGCCTCATTTATACTCTTACCCTATCTCGACTTGGCCACAAACAACACATAAAGCGGGTGGTACAGCCTGGGGTTTACCCTCACTTATACTCTTACCTCGAGAAGGTGGTATAACGCCTGGGCTTGCCCCTCAATTATACTCTTACCCTATCTCGACCGCCCATCATACAAGACATAAGCAATACCATGTCTTTTATAAAATCCGAATTTAACCTAAGTGCTACAAATAACGGAAGATACCCGTGGAACCCCACATCACCGCTTGACGCCCAAGTAACTTATAACAAGACAAATGGCCTCCAACCGGTAGTCGCGCAACGTAATAAAACATAATACTTGCACTCAAAGGCTATCACCAGGACATATAGGCTAAATCTCAATTAACCAAGCCAAAGTACTACGTACGTACATTCTTTTCAAAAGACTCCTTTCCAAATAAAACTTCCCCGATACTAACCACCGTAGTATCAAGTCCTATCCACCTTTCAAGACAAGTCACAATACCTTTTTAGAAATACAATTACCGGCTTCTAAATCAAGTGACTTCTTTATTAAAAACCTTAAGCAATTGGTACCTTTAAACCAATTTGCCCTTACCTAATACAAGTTATTCCTTTGATTACTTTACTAGAGAAAACCATTCTCTTAACCTTCCATAAAGCCGTTATAACCAACTTCCCATAAAGCCGTTATAACCCTTTATGTTTTTAGACCAACTCATTCCTTTTATAACCAAGAGACTTCTACTTTTTGAAACCAAGTATTAAATACTTTCAAATCAATTCTCTTAACTTTCAAAAATACAATTAGTCTCTTAACCATTAGAAAACAAGTGACTCCTTTTATTATAAAACCCTAGGCAATTGATGCCGTAAAATCAAGTTGCCTTTTTACATAGTCAAGTCATTTATCTTTCCATAAGGCAAATATAACTAACTTCCCATAAAGCCGTTATATCCACTTTATACCTTAGCCATAAACAATTTCCTATCCAAGGGACTTATACGTTTAAAACGACAAGTATCACATACTTTAAAACTCTTCAAGTCCCTTAACTTTAAAATCAACTTAAGACATCCTTACTATTTTCAAAGAAGTGAGTTAATCTCCTAACCCACCCGACTTGGCATTACATAAAACAAGTAAAGAATATCATAGTTCAGACGCCTACCGTACTACATACGTGCAACTAGTCATGCTCAAAAGATAGGAAAAGTTCTACATAGAGTAAATCACATAACTACCTCTTAACTTCTAAGAGTGAAGGAAACATGAAATGATACCACAAGTATATTCCATACATAGAATCATGCCAAAGGAAAGGAAGAGGTTCACATACCTCGCGACGATTATCGACACGCAGCAAAATGCTCCTAAGTACTTCAACCTTGATAGCTATTCCACTCTCCCAGTAGGATACGCTATACTTAGTACTTCAACCTATAATGGTCACAATACGTCCATAACCTTGAAAAATCAATTTACTTACTTCCAAGAATCAAGTCACATAGACTTACCAAAGTACTTCCAGTCCTCTAGACTTATCAAATTCATGTCAAAAGAAGTAAGAAGTTTACATACCTCTTCGGCTAATCCACACGCTAAGTAGACAACGCCGGTGATTG
This sequence comes from Przewalskia tangutica, assembly GCA_029844215.1. NCBI lineage: Eukaryota > Viridiplantae > Streptophyta > Magnoliopsida > Solanales > Solanaceae > Przewalskia > Przewalskia tangutica. The sequence goes on along the minus strand of CM056727.1, from coordinate 45,666,288 downwards.
GAAAATTGTTGTCCGGACTGCCTGAGAGTACTGTGGAATATTTCTGCGTGGTTAAGCAGCCTGAACTACCGCCATTTGTGGCAGAATTCCCACTGCGCCGCTACCCGTCGCCGGAATTGTTCGTCGGAAAATTCCATTTTTGATCTGTTGGAAGTGAATTCATCGAATTGTTGTTGCGTGGATGAATTAATGGAGGGAAAACAATTTTCGGAGGTCTCACGTGGTCCGCGGCAAGACCGCTGGTGGTCTGCGGCGCACTGCGCCGGCGAGCTCAAGGCGCATCAATGGCGATTCAACATCGAGAATCGAGGCTCGGATTGGTTGCAAAACGTAGCTAAGATCAATACGAACACAACAGAAACGCCTTAGCCCTCAATCGCAGGAATCGATCGGAATCTTCCAACTTCCGATCGAAAAAAGGGTTTTGGTTGACCCGACGATCTGGGTTGAATTGGAGGTCGTGGGTGGTGCCAAAATGTCGGCCTTTCCACCCTAAATGTTTCTACACTAGCCACGACCGTCGACTCTACCTGTGGTGGCCGGAAAATGCTCGTCGACGATGGAAATGACGGCAAGGAGATGGTGGTTCTGATGGTATACTCCACTCCCGTCGATTGCACCTCGCTGGTCGAAAATCGAAAACCGAACGGAAGATGGATTTAACAGCGATCAAACTTCGATCTGAATCGCCGCGATTCCGAGAGAATCGACGGTGGCGGCTGTATGGACGTGACGGGCTCGACGAGACGGCTTTTGGTATATGTCTCGCCCGGATTCTCGGTTTGGCCGGAAATGGCGTTTTTCCGAACACTGTTCATCGAACAACACTGTTCATGGACGGGTTTTCACTGTTCATACACGTTTTGGGTATTTTTGTTCTGCGTTTTGCCTTCCCAAACTCCCCAACATATAAAAAAATTTCTCGGGTGGTCCCACGGGACCAAATTTCTAAAATTAAATTCCCAAATTCTTACGTACGTTCTTAAAACATATCCTGTAAATACGGGGTGTAACATTTATTGCCTGCTCTACCTACTGATCCTCACTGTTTATTCATGGATACACTGGGTTTGATATGAATTATGTTTGCTAAATGCTTATTTATTAATTGACAAAGTTTAGAGTATGTGCTAATCCTTATCGTTTTATTTTTACATGAAATGCATCGGAGCAAAACGAAGAGTCTCACGGCGAGACTCATCACGAGCTACTTCAAATGGCAACCCGCGTCTATGTACATCCGCATTCGCATTCCCGCCTGTAAATTCCTAAACAAAATAGACAAGATGACGTTGTCATCCGTCTCAACTCCTCTTACTCTTTAAATCTAATTGCCTCATTTTATGCCTTTATTTGTTTATTGCAATTTTATTATTTAACTTTGTAATTAATAGGAGAGCTAGTTCAATTAGTCGTTGAACATAAAGGTGGGAAGGTGATTTAGAATTAAATGCACTTCTAATCATTTATCTTAGGCTTGTCATTTCATATCTAATCTTTTGCCTAATCATTAAAATTGCATATCTAAAACTAACGCACCACTTCTTTGATTTCGCAGATAAATGCATATCTATAGTCCATAAATCAACTTTGCACCGCTTACATCATAAACAATATAAACGCACACTTTAAAATTTTATATATATTTTTATAGCATTAGTCTTACAAACTTTATTCAACATGCCTCCTTTTGTAAAAATATTTGGAAGCATCTTTTATATTTTTAAAACGCGCATTCTTAGCATAAATAATTAACCCTAGGTTTGAACGGACAACCGCAAGTTAGCGGATCCTTTAGGGTGCCTAACCCCTTCCCTTTAGGATAATAAAGAACCCTTGCCCAGAATCTCACAATTTCGCAGACCATTAAAATTGAGTTAATGTTTACTTTAAACTAGTTAACATTTAGGTGTCCTAATTCACCCAAATTAATTAGGTGGCGACTCCGCGAACCCTTTTAGCATTTCTAGCCCATCCTAGCAACCTTTTTAGCATTTTAACACCTTTTACTTTTAAAATTAACCTTTTGCACCTTTTAACCTTTTTAACCATTTTAGCAGTTAATGTTTACTTTAAACTAGTTAACATTTAGGTGTCCTAATTCACCCAAATTAATTAGGTGGCGACTCCGCGAACCCTTTAGCATTTAGCACCTTTTAGCACTTTTAATACTCTAGCACTACTTTCTAGCATTTAGCACTTTAGCACCATACTTTAAACATCTTAGCATTTTTGCATCTTTTAGCCTTTTAAACATTTAGCATTTTTTCTATTTCCTAACATAATTGGAAAAAGCGGGAGTTTTTCTTTAAATATCGCGGTCGAAAAAGGGCGTGACAGAAATGGCGACTCCGCTAGGGATTTTAGGTTCTTAATCACAACAGACCTAGGGTTATTATTTGGCCATTATTTTTGCATTTAACTTTTGTGTTGTATTTTGTTTTATTGCTAACTGCTTTACTGCTTTCCTTAAACTGGCATTCCACTCATATTTCTTTCACTCTAGAAAATTCACACAATCACACACTACATGCGAGGTGCGCTTGGTGCATCAGCAAAATTCTTTCTTCAAAACCCAAATTTAGGAGAGTTGGTAATATACGTGGAGTGTCCGGTCTAACCGGTGGCCACGTAGCCTTCTCACTGAGTCATTCGCCTGAAACTCAAGGCCTAGTAAAGCCAAATCTTAGAAACTCGTGATGAGCTATACCACCCTTTATTTTAAGACATGGATGCATTTACCTTAGGTGGCCTGGCCATCGCATCGACACCACAATTAGGAAGACACCAAACTTGTCGACTGTTTCTCAACCCAACGCCAACCAAAGATATTATGTGTAGCGTGACAATGATAGACAAATCCAAGCCTAATCATGACATGCTGAAATTGGAAAAAGTGCACCGTCATTTGGTCGCCATTTCCAACAAAAGCATTACAGTTGGACGACTTGGACAAATCCATCATAATCTCTCATAAGTGACATTTAGTCCTACCTCTGGCATAAAGGGGTCCCCATGCATGTTAGGACTTGCTTGCAATGTGACAATTTATGTGCAACATGTACTTGTTAAATATTTTTACACTTTTGCAAAATCACGTGCTTTACACTAACGCAGTTTGCTACATTTTGTCTAATAGGATTTATCATCTTCCCCAAAGGTCGATTTGTATTTGACTAAGCAATGGCAGAGCATCGATATTTCACAAGATCAAAGGCACGATCCAGCGACATGACTGATTCAAGGGCATTTGAGCAGAACGAGCCGGAACCTGTCTTGGTTCCTATAGGCAAAACAAGGATCTCAGAAAAGAAAAGCAGCATAGATCTGATCGAACATCTCGCCCAATTACCACATCAAATGGCAACCCTGCAGGCCGAAATCAAAAGGCTCCGAAACCTCACCAGAGCACTCGTCACTGCAAATAACCATCAAAATCCTCCAAATTATTACCAGTACCCTCTTACTACATATCCCATTCAGCCAATATACAATGCACCCATATATCCCACACAAAACCAAATGCCTACCAAACTCCAGCCAAACACAAACCAAAGGCCACCACAAACCTACTTTCGCAATGCATACGACAACCCCTTGCGATACCCACCCGTGTATACGCCACAGCCAAAGGCCCGTCCACTAAACATCTTCAAACCCCGCATAGATGCTGAGAGAAAGCCAACCAGAACCTATACACCTTTAGCCGAACCCATAACCCAAGTGTATGAGAAGCTGAAAGCCGCAGGAATAATCCAGCCAATTCCCAGAAATACCCCCATGCCTACTTTCCGAGGGCATGATAAAACCAAACATTGCGCATACCACTCCGGTGTCGAGGGGCACGACATCGAAAATTGCTATACACTCAATGACAAAATAGAGGAGTTAATAAAAGAGGGAGTCATTCAGGTGGAGGAGGCCTCCCCCAATGAGTACAATGAACCCTAAAAGAAGAGGTGTCCTCGCCGTAACCCGCTCCGAATCGATCATTTATCCAAGCATGCACCGCAGAAGGAGGTATCGAGATAGAGCATGAAGGCCCAGCCAGCCATGATGCAGAGCAAGAAGGCGTATTGGTTGGATTCGCACCCTTGTTCTGGTCCGCCTAGAGCCCGGATAAGAAAGAGCAATTTAGTTTAGCAGAATAATTTAAGACTCATATCTAAGTTTTCATAATGTTTTGCTTGAGTTTTCATGTAATGAACTACGTCATGACCTGATTCCCTCATGGGGATACGTATGCGGCCTAAATCGGCTTTGGTCACACCATTAGGAAATTTTCCCTTCGTTCGCAGAATAACAAAAATACACATAATATACAAGCAACCCCATTGAGACCCACTTAGGCCAAACGCCCTTTGCATATTCAAAACTGGGACAATGTAGGAAACCAGATAGGGGTTGCAGGTCCAAGCAGGCCAGGCACGCAGATGTCAAGGAACAAGGCGGCGAAGTCAAATACGAATCGACCCCCCAAAAACTCACAAATTTTCTTTGAGCGCAGGTTTTTCATATTAACAGAAGCAGAAAGTGCAACAGCCGAAGCAGAAAATACGGCAAAAAGTTTCTTCGCAGAAGCAGAAAGAAGTAGCAGAGGCAGAGGATATGACAACAATCCAAAGTTCAAAGTCCGCACTAGAAGCAGCAGAAACAGAAAGGGCCATCGACAATCAGCAGTCAAAATTCAAAGTTCCGCAACAAAGCCTAGCGCATCAACTCGGGCATAAAGTTAAATTTGCAACCCACGCATCGCACGCAACAAAGGCATCATGGCAATTCGTCAGTTGCAGCGTTTAGCATGTCCGTGCAAGGACAACATCTCAGTATTCATCAGGCGTATCAGAGACGACATCTCTACCCATAGAATTGCACGTCTCATATGTATTTATCATTTCATTTAAACAGGTATACACTAATTTTTCTCAAACTTAGCTTGCAGGAGCATTTATTCTACTGCGAGCGCAAAGAACACGCCCGTGCAACGACGTTATCGACAAAGAAGTCCAAACGACGCCAAGAAGAATACGCCCAGAAACGACGCCATCGCGATTGCCTACACAACGACGCCAAAGAAGAACATCGCCTACGCAACGACGCCAAAGAAGAACACGTCTACGCAACGACGCCATCAAGAACACGCCCGTAAACGACGCGGATCGCGATTATGTCTACGCAACGACGCCAAAGAAGAACATCGCCTACGCAATGACGCCAAAGAATAATACGCCCAAATAACGACGCTATCAACATCGCGTTTACATAATAACGCCAACAAAGAATACGCCCAGTGCAACGACGCCATCGCGAACACGCCCGCATAATGACGCGGATCAGCATTATGTCTACGCAACGACGCCAGTAGCAACACGTCCAGGCAACGATGTTATCAGCATAACAAGTCCGAAAACGACGTCATCAGCAATACGTCCAGACAACGAAATGATCAGCATTATGTCTACGCAACGACGCCAAAGAAGAACACGCCCAGTAACGACGTTATCAAGACAACAAGTCCAAAACAAATGCAGAATACGCCCGTGCAACGACGTCATCAACATCACGTCTACACAACGACACCCAAGAAGAACACGCCCGCATAACGACGTTATCAGCACAACAAGTCCAAAAACGACGCCAAGTCCGAAAACGACGCCATGACGCCAAGTCCGAAAATGACGCCATATGTCCGAAAACGACGTCATCAGCATATCACATCTACGCAAGGACGATTTCTATACTCTCAAACTGCATTTCTTATTCATGCTTTATTGTTTTGTTTTAGCAGTTATGCACTAACTCTTCCTTGAGCTTTAGTCTACAGGGGCAGTTGCAGCAAGGACAACATATCCGCATTCACAATCGCAACACGTCTGTGCAAGGGCGAAATCACAGCATTTGCAGCAGGCATCACATTTTTGCAGGATAACATTTTTTACTCACAGTTGCATTGCTTTTAAAATTATGCATCATCATTTTGCCTTAACAGTTATGCACTAACCGTTTGTTTAAGTCTTAGAATGCAGGAGCAGGAGCACAACGTGGATTTTCTTACAAATAACCGACAATTTGTTGGGGCCAACCTTCCCAATGAACGGCGTATTTCAAGCCACGGCCCACTGCTCCACATCACCATAAAACCCAGCATCATAAGTCGATAGGGGTACACCCCATGTTCAAGCCAGTTACTTTTTATTTTATTTTTAGCACCACAACCCAAAGGTCGCCATAACTCGACATCGACAAATTTGAGTCCACATTAGCCCGCTGGTGTTTTGACCATGGTAACCCAAAGGTCGCCATAACGCGACACCGACAAATTTTGAGTCCGCTAGCCCGCCGTGTTTTGACCATGGTAGCCCAAAGTGTCGCCATAACTCGACATCGACAAATTTTGAGTCCGCGTTAGCCCGCTCGAGTTTTGACCATGGTAGCCCAAATGTCGCCCTAACTCGACATCGACAAATTTGAGTCCGCGTTAGCCCGCCGTGTTTGATTGGTAGCCCAAAGGTCGCCATAACTCGACATCGACAAATTTTGAGTCCGCGTTAGCCCGCCTTGGTGTTTTGACCATGGTAGCCCAGTGTCGTCATAACTCGACACTGGGACAAATTTTGAGTCCGCATTAGCCCGCCTTGGAGTTTTGACCATGGTAGCCCAGTGTCGTCCTAACTCGATACTCGGACAAATTTTGAGTCCGCATTAGCCCGCCTTGGTGTTTGACCATGGTAGCCCAGTGTCGTCATAACTCGACACTGGGACGCTGAGTCCGCTACGCTTTGTCTTAATTGCCCAACATTTTTGCAATTGAGGATCGAGACAAAATCAAGCATGAAGTCAACGTCTTTGTCCGAAGATTCTTCCATCATCTCCATACAAAGAGGGACAAGTTGTTGACACCCAATTTTGATCCTCCCGTCCTGTCATTAGGTATAAAATTAGACTAATTTTCCAAAATATTTTTTTATGATTTTTAATAATAAAATGCAACAACAATACATGCATAAACAAACAATTTAATAATGGCACCGCGTCTTACGCAGAATATTAAGCACTTAGAGTCTCGCGTCCGCATTTATTAATTTTAAGCCCTGTCATAATTCTTAAATGATAATAAAATAAATAAATACATAAAATAAATAATTCGACAATGACGTCGTGTTAAATAGCATAGTCGCATTTATTAATACACAAAACAATTTCATAATTATTGTAGCGCCTAAAGTCATATTAAGATAATTGAATCTTAGCTTAAATAATAATAAAATATGCATAATAAATAAGTTTTAATAACAGCATCGCATTATAAAAATTAAGCACTAATTAAATAGCACGCCCGTCTTTATTTTTTAATCTCAAACTTAGACTAATAAAACACCTAAATAATTTAATCACAATATATTAATTTAATTTACCACTAATTAATAATTCCTAAAACTAATAACCCACTTAAATTAAAACCAGCCCATGCCCATCAGCCCTTCCCCTTCCTTTAAATTACCAGCAGCCCACAAACTCGCCCAGCCCAATTACCCAACCCGCAGCCCAAATTCCCTTAGCCCACACCCGCAAGCCCGCAAGCCCACACGCCCCTCAGCCCTTCTTCACCTTTATTTCCCCCATCCCTGTCGACTAAACCCATAAAAACAGGAACCCTAAAAGAAAGCAACCGCCGCATACACCCCTCCCCTTCACCCGCGAATCTCGCCGGATTTTCAGGGTGGAAAATCCGGCATAACTAAACCAAATCCTTCAAAAATCGTTTACCTTAACATAACCTGCTCAAATATTTGTCTTACAAGCAAAACATTATGAAGGATTTTTTATTTTTTAGCACCACAACCCAGTGTCGTCATAACTCGACACTGGGACAAATTTTGAGTCCACATTAGCCCGCGTTGGTGTTTTGACCATGGTAACCCAGTGTCGTCATAACGCGACACTGGGACAAATTTTGAGTCCGCGTTAGCCCGCCTTGGTGTTTTGACCATGGTAGCCCAGTGTCGTCATAACTCGACACTGGGACAAATTTTGAGTCCGCATTAGCCCGCCTTGGAGTTTTGACCATGGTAGCCCAGTGTCGTCCTAACTCGACACTGGGACAAATTTTGAGTCCGCATTAGCCCGCCTTGGTGTTTGACCATGGTAGCCCAGTGTCGTCATAACTCGACACTGGGACAAATTTTGAGTCCGCGTTAGCCCGCCTTGGTGTTTTGACCATGGTAGCCCAGTGTCGTCATAACTCGACACTGGGACAAATTTTGAGTCCGCATTAGCCCGCCTTGGAGTTTTGACCATGGTAGCCCAGTGTCGTCCTAACTCGATACTCGGACAAATTTTGAGTCCGCATTAGCCCGCCTTGGTGTTTGACCATGGTAGCCCAAAGGTCGCCATAACTCGACATTTGGGACAAGCTGAGTCCGCGTCAGCCTTGTCTTAATTGCCCAACATTTTTGCAATTCTGAGGATCGAGACAAAATTGGCTATGAGTCAACGTCTTTGTCCGAAGATTCTTCCATCATCTCCATACAAAGAGGGACAAGTTGTTGACACCCAATTTTGATCCTCCCGTCCTGTCATTAGGTATAAAATTAGACTAATTTTGCAAAATATTTTTTTATGATTTTTAATAATAAAATGCAACAACAATACATGCATAAACAAACAATTTAATAATGGCACCGCGTCTTACGCAGAATATTAAGCACTTAGAGTCTCGCGTCCGCATTTATTAATTTTAAGCCCTGTCATAATTCTTAAATGATAATAAAATAAATAAATACATAAAATAAATAATTCGACAATGACGTCGTGTTAAATAGCATAGTCGCATTTATTAATACACAAAACAATTTCATAATTATTGTAGCGCCTAAAGTCATATTAAGATAATTGAATCTTAGCTTAAATAATAATAAAATATGCATAATAAATAAGTTTTAATAACAGCATCGCATTATAAAAATTAAGCACTAATTAAATAGCACGCCCGTCTTTATTTTTTAATCTCAAACTTAGACTAATAAAACACCTAAATAATTTAATCACAATATATTAATTTAATTTACCACTAATTAATAATTCCTAAAACTAATAACCCACTTAAATTAAAACCAGCCCATGCCCATCAGCCCTTCCCCTTCCTTTAAATTACCAGCAGCCCACAAACTCGCCCAGCCCAATTACCCAACCCGCAACCCAAATTCCCTTAGCCCACACCCGCAAGCCCACACGCCCCTCAACCCTTCTTCACCTTTATTTCCCCCATCCCTGTCGACTAAACCCATAAAAACAGGAACCCTAAAAGAAAGCAACCGCCGCATACACCCCTCCCCTTCACCCGTGAATCTCGCCGGATTTTCAGGGTGGAAAATCCGGCATAACTAAACCAAATCCTTCAAAAATCGTTTACCTTAACATAACCTGCTCAAATCGCACGAAATCAGTACTAAATCACTTACGAATCAAGCACAAATCTCGTCCAAAATCGCACCTTGATTACTTACCAACATTAGAACCCAAACCATGGCCATATAAAGCACATGCAAAGGCAGAACGAAAGGGGACAGAGCTGGACGGGAACAGATACCCGCTAAAAAACACAAAGGAAGGGCACACAGAAAAATGAATAAACCTTCAGCATCCGCAGGCATTGGCATCCATGGCGGACAGTGAAAACCCCCCTTCAATGCAACTGAAAGATAACCGCAAGAACACTTAAAAACACTAGTTTTCGCACAGCCTTAGTCGCATAGCATAAAACCTCCGAGCGGATCGACGACTTGATACGCTGCCTCGGGTCGCTGTCCGGAGAAGGTAAACTCGTTCTCTTTCAGATTTCTCATTTGATTTACGCTTTACAATCTGTTTGAATGATGTGTTCTGTTGGTTATGTTTAATGCCATTTGTGTATGATTTGAAGTACATTTGTTTGTGTTGAACCTGTTAGTCAGAATTAATCGCTACTGGTATTCGTAATTATGGGTGTTAATGTGTTTAGTTTAATACCAGTATCGGTAGCGCGTTTGTATTTATGGCAGATAATATCCGATCTTACTGTGTCCTGTTAAGATGATTAATACGATGTAGTTGTGCGTACCCATTTAGTTTACTCGTTGGGCACTTTCTGCATATTTGAGTGACCTCTTTTGGTACTAATGTGTTAACTCAGTTGCATTAATAAAATAAATTCAAATCCAGTAGGCTAGGAACTGTTCAGACATCATTAGGGTAAAGAGTTCTTAGCATTTTAGGTGAAATGACATGCGAACACTATCTATTAAGGCATATATTGTTGTCTGTTCCCAGCTTTCAAACTATTTCTTGTAATTTGGTTTGTCCTGCAAGATGGCTTAAATTCCCAGTAAGATCGCCGAATAAACTTCCATCACTGATTCTTTACTTGCTTTAAATACACACTGAATGCATCGACTGTCTCGCTCAATATCTTCAGGTATATCATTGTAGCATTCATATCTGGTTACTGCATATATGTATACTGGGTTCAGCCCATGTTTGTGACCCTTAGGCTGTCCTAACGAAGTTGTAATTGGACTTACTAGGCCCATGAGTGTTCATTCTTGCCTCTGCATTATTAATTGACCCACGCATATTTGGGTTAAGTCCACTCTGCTTGCTTCGCATTGTTTACTGCCTGCTCTACCTACTGATCCTCACTGTTTATTCATGGATACACTGGGTTTGATATGAATTATGTTTGCTAAATGCTTATTTATTTGGGTTAAGTTCACTCTGCTTGCTTCTCATTGTTTACTGTCTGCTCTGCCTACCGATCCTCACTGTTTATTCATGGATACACTGGGTTTAATATGAATTATGTTTGCTAAATGCTTATTTATTGGTTAAGCCCACTCCGTTTGCTTCTCATTTTTTATTGCCTGCTCTGCCTACTGATCCTCACTGTTTATTCATGGATACACTGGGTTTGATATGAATTATGTTTTCTAAATGCTTATTTATTAATTGACAAAGTTTAGAGTATGTGCTAATCCTTATCGTTTTATTTTTACATGAAATGCATCGGAGCAAAACGAAGAATCTCACGGCGAGACTCATCACGAGCTACTTCAAATGGCAACCCGCGTCTATGTACATCCGCATTCACATTCCCGCTTCAGAAATTCCTAAACAAAAATAGGACAAGATGACGTTGTCATCCGTCTCAACTCCTCTTACTCTTTAAATCTAATTGCCTCATTTTATGCCTTTATTTGTTTATTGCAATTTTATTATTTAACTTTGTAATTAATAGGAGAGCTAGTTCAATTAGTCTTTGAACATAAAGGTGGGAAGGTGATTTAGAATTAAATGCACTTCTAATCATTTATCTTAGGCTTGTCATTTCATATCTAATCTTTTGCCTAATCATTAAAATTGCATATCTAAAACTAACGCACCACTTCTTTGATTTCGCAGATAAATGCATATCTATAGTCCATAAATCAACTTTGCACCGCTTACATCATAAACAATATAAACGCACACTTTAAAACTGTATATATATTTTTATAGCATTAGTCTTACAAACTTTATTCAACATGCCTCCTTTTGTAAAAATATTTGGAAGCATCTTTTATATTTTCAAAACGCGCATTCTTAGCATAAATAATTAACCCTAGGTTTGAACGGACAACCGCAAGTTAGCGGATCCTTTAGGGTGCCTAACCCCTTCCCTTTAGGATAATAAAGAACCCTTGCCCAGAATCTCACAATTTCGCAGACCATTAAAATGGAGTTAATGTTTACTTTAAACTAGTTAACATTTAGGTGTCCTAATTCACCCAAATTAATTAGGTGGCGACTCCGCGAACCCTTTAGCATTTAGCATCTTTTAGCACTTTTAATACCCTAGCACTACTTTCTAGCATTTAGCACTTTAACACCCTACTTTAAACATCTTAGCATTTTTGCATCTTTTAGCCTTTTAAACATTTAGCATTTTTTCTATTTCCTAACATAATTGGAAAGAGCAGGAGTTTTTCTTTAAAAGTCGCGGTCGAAAAAGGGCGTGACAAACATCTGATGTAGTTTCTGTGTCCCAGTTTTCCTTCTTCCATGGCAGGTCAATGATTATGTTCTACTGTTAAGCACTATTCTGTGTACTGAGTATATCTCTAATGCAGGACTCAACTTCTCCCCCTTTGGGATTTAAACCATCGATTGAGTAAGATTTGATAAATTAACGAGGGATACAGAAGGACATAGTTATTTTTTCTTTCTTCCATTGACAACATGTTCAAATATAATGGTTCCTAAATTAACTCTGTCAGTCCTTCCTATTTTATACAGCAATATTGCTTTTTCTAAAGTTACTAGAGTCTCATTTAGAGAAGGTAGCCAGTTGAATATAGCAAGTTTGTGCAGTGTTGTGAACATGACAGTTAGTTTGGATACAAAACTCCGAGGTGCCCAGACTGTGATCAAATTTCCAGTGAGGTATTTAATCATAGAATTAAGCTCCTCAGTAGTGGGATTGTGCTGAGGGGTTCTTTTATGTGTGGCTATCCCTAAAGTGGTGTTGATGATTTCAGGTATAAAATTATACACCTTGTTGTATAAGTACACTCTCCCAAATTTCTTTAGTTAATGTATTTAACAATAGGTTCCAGATTAGTATAAAATATCCTAATCACTTTATCACAATAGGGAAAACATAGTGTGGGTCCACTAATGTGTCTTTGTTTGTTGCCTTCGATGTTGAGGCAATATTCGAAGTAACATTTATGTATGTTCTTCGGACCTTCTTTGGTGTAAACCTGCTCAGAGGTGTATTGTTAGATACCCCATTTTCACCTATTCAGTTCCAGTTTGTGTACTGTTTGTCGAAGGTATTCCAGGACTGTTGTGGATACTGAAATCAGTGTTGCTACTGTTGTTTGAGTCAACAGAGAAAGTCGACTCGACCCTGAATTTCCTTACAGACTGATTATCACAAAACATGGCTTCGAAGACCCTTTTCGACCTTCTTGAATGAAAGGTCGATGATGTATGTCTGGCACCTAGGTTCGAAAAATCTGATGTTGTATCAACATCAACGGGATTGTCATTGTCACCTAGGTAGCTCACATTCAAAGGTTCATCCGAACCTATAAGAATCATTGCTTGTGAAGAATATTTAGGATCTGGTTTTTTGGTTATTGATTGTTACATAGTGTTTATATATCATTTTCTTTTGTGACGGCCTGATTAATATTGGAGTATATTCTTTTGTGTTTGAGTATTTTGGAGAAATGGACACAGGAGAGGGTTTAGGATAGTTTGGGGTTTTAGGTTTGATTTGAAAAGGGTGTTTGTGATTCTTGGACTTCCATCGATTTGAAAAACCCGGTGATGGCTTGATGTGACTAAGCAAAGACAAGTGGAATGTTTCATCATTATGGCATAATTTATACACATTACAACTTCTTCCCCCTTAAATTTAGGTAGTATGGAAGAATTAAAACTTGTCATACCTACAACAAAGGGATAACATAGCTCACAACATTATATAATTTTGGAATTTTAAAAGGCTAGAAATATCCAGTTATAACGGGATTTTGAAGTTTTGAACAATACAAATTTAAATTCCAAAGAAAATAAATAAGGCATAAAACAAAAGAATTTTTTTGAACAAAACACTCAACATACAGGATGTTGTACAACATTTTGAACAACACAAGTAATATGAAACTTCAAGGGATTTTGGATTTGGCATTTACAGTAGACATATTCTGTATATATTCCCTATGAGATTAACCTCTGGACCAATGTAACATTTTTTCATTGTGTCCTAAATCAACTTAGTTGAATACATACATAATTTTTTTATGTCCAAAAATATGAAAATAAATTTTGAGGTATTTTCAACCTTCTTTGAAACACATGATACTCCTATACAATAGGAACGATACCAATTTTAAAGCTTTGCGCTTATTGTAATACATTCAAATCTTATGTAGATATTTTGCCTTCTTATGATACTCCCCTTTTATACTATATATAATTGATTTATATATATCATCGCAGAGAACATTATCATTTTTAAGTCTTGTCTTTCTGGAATCATACTTGGTTGATCAAACACGTGCACAAGTTACAATATTCACCATGTATATTGAGAAAACAGAGAATGTTGAGAAAACATTTAGGACAACATCTACCTAAAATACCTTATTTTAAAGAAAACATAGACCAAGAGATTTCTTCAAACTAGAAAATCTCTCATGATCTAGAGCTTTGGTAAAAATGTCAACTAGTTTGTAAAGTGTATCAACATGTTCATTCTGAACTAGTTGTTTTTCAACTAAGTCTCTTAAAAAATGATGTCGTATATCTATGTATTTTGTACGTGAATGCTGAACAGGATTTTTGGAAATATTAATAGCACTTAGATTATCACAGGACAAAATCATGGAATTGCTTGATAAGTCATAGTCATCTAGCATGTGTCGTAGCCAAATCAATTGAGCACAACTTCCAGTTGCCACATATTCAGATTCGGCAGTCGAAAGTGAGATGCAGTTCTGTTTCTGACTATACCATGAAACTAAATTATTGCCTAGATAGAAACAACCACCACTAGTACTTTTTCTATCATCTACATCACCGGCCCAATTCGAGTCACTATATCCTATTAGGTTAGGATTAGTGTCCTTGGTGTACCAAATATTCAACTCACTTGTGCCGGAGACATATCTAATGATACGTTTTACCGTTTAAAGTGAGATAATTGGGATCGGCTCGAACTCAAAGACAAACACACACGCTAAACATAATATCAGGACGACTAGCAGTAAGATACAAAAGACTACCTATGTACAATGTTGGGTCAACATACTGACCAACATCGTCTTTACATATTATTGACACCCAATTTTGTCCCTCCCGTTTGACTATTTATCGTAAAATTAAACTATTTCCTAAACACCTCTAATATAAATACATATACACATATACATAAGGAATTTAATAATGGCGTCGCATCAAGCATTCCTTAAATATCACATCCGCATTTATTAATACTCGAAGAAATTTCATATTTATTATTTGCAATCTAAACCCCAATTAAACTAATTTTAATCTAACACCGCAAATGATAACACATACATATTTTTTTTAATAATAGCATCGCATTTATATAAAACATTAAGCATTCTCTAAATAGCATATAAATGTTATTCATAATTTAAATCCATTTTTATTCCACACTAAATTAAAACTCAACACCTAAATTCTACCCAAACTCAAAAATAAATAAAAGAAACCAACTAGCCCAAAACGTTACTCTTCCCTTTCAAATCCATAGCCCAAATGCCTCATTTTCATTTTTAATTTCCCAACCCAACTGATTACCCATCAGCCCAAGCTAATTAGCCCAACAACCTTATCTTCATCTCTTCCGCATCCATACTACATTATAGATTTACCCTAGCAAACTTACCATAACCATTAACACCAATAACCTTCCCAAATCTTTTCAAAACCAAAATATATCAGTACCAAAAGATTGCAATCGAAAGCAACCCAAATCGCGTCCCAAATATTACCCCCATTTTGGAAAAGAAGAACCCAAAAATCAGCATCAAATCGAGCTCAAAACGACCCCAAAATATGAAGTTACCAATTACTACAAAATATCGACGAAAATGGTAGCAAAACCGTGTCTAATTCGCAATAAATCCACCATAAAATCGATCCAAATCCTGGAAATTACCTTAATCAAAACATATACCCAGAATCATGGTAAGATACCATAATTGATACCCAAATCA
The DNA here is from genome assembly GCA_029844215.1 of Przewalskia tangutica. Lineage (NCBI taxonomy): Eukaryota > Viridiplantae > Streptophyta > Magnoliopsida > Solanales > Solanaceae > Przewalskia > Przewalskia tangutica. The sequence goes on along the minus strand of CM056727.1, from coordinate 45,650,518 downwards.
CTCCAGAATATCTTCCCAAAATCGCAAGCAAATTAACACCGAAAATCAAACACCTAAAATATCGCCCAAAAATCAGTCTCAATAGTAGCCTTAAAAGTTGTCATAATTTTACCAAATTAGAACCCAAAATTTGAGCTATATAAACCAACCAATACACACAAACAAGGGCATCAGAGAGCTGGAAGTCGAGCAGCGAGAATTGAGATTCTCGCACACCTTTCTTCTTCACTTGATCATCAAAACCAGTGAGCATTGAACATCGGGAGAGAGAGGAGTGACGAGGGAAAAACAAAAAGGAACCCCAAACTTTACTCTCTGGCAAATCAAATTTTAGAACACAAAGCTTGAGTTTTATTTTTAGAAAATCACCCAAACAATTCATCCCTTTCAAATCGCATAAAGCACAAACTCTTCAAGTGTCGTCGACATTCGAAACGCCGCCTCAGTTCGCTACCCACAAAAGGTAAACTCAACCCCCTCGATTTTGATTTGTTTCATGTTTTCTGTGTACTCTCTGTGTGTTCAATCAATTACGTGTTAGTTTAAATATTGAATTCAGATATCCTGGTTTGAGTAGTCTGTATTGTTTAGTCTAGATTTCTATGATTAGTTTGATTAGATTAAGATGACGTGAAATGACTTAGTTTACCAAAAGAACTATTAATAGGTCATGTATATCTTTGCGGAGGTGTTTAGATGTGGATTTATCATTTTGAAAGCTTATCGAAACCATTTGTGGGCTAAACTTCTATATGCTTTTAATAATCGCTTAAGAAATATTCAAGACATGTAATGGTTCAGGGAGATTCCATTGCTATTAGTGTTCGGGAAATTGCGACAGTAAAATGGCTCTCCCCTATCACTGAATATGGAACAAACTGTAAACAAGGGCATAATAGTCTACCTGGAAGTTCCAGTAGCATTTAGAGATATTAGATCCTAAAGCCAAAGTAGTAGGCCAAAATCATCCAAAGCAATCATACTAGGACCGTCCCAAAAGTAAATTTACATAGCCAACAGAGAACAAACCTTCCTAAAAGGAATTCTGGATCACTATTGCATCAAGTAGAATAGGGAAATCCATATATTTTTTATGGAACAACATTGCCTTTCAAATATATATGCTTAATTGCAAATCATATGTGTTAAAGTTGTGGCCAAATGCTTATTTGTTATTTTACTGATTATTGAACATATACTAATTCCTTATCTTTTCTTTATTTACATGAAACACATCGGAGCCGAATGAAGAGTCTCATTGCGAGACTCATCGTGAATTACTTCAAATGAAGACATGCATCTATGTTCGTCGCCGCATCTCACATAGGAAATTTCAAAACCACAGGCGGAATGACATCGCCACTCCTTCGAGTCATCTTTATTAATTCTTTATTTTGCCCCCATTTATTTGTTGTAAATTAATTGTCTAACATTACACTAATTAGTAGAATACTTAGAATAGTTAAACCTTGAATCAATATATTATAAAGCAATTTAGTGCTAGAAATTTGCTTCTCCTTAAGGTAATTATTTTAGGTTAGCCATGCATTGTCTAAGTCATACTAAATCACTTAATAACCTTCACTCGCATAACCATTCATGTAACTAGGATATTATATTCCTAATCAATTTTCTCATAAATTCTCCTATAACATTCATATATGAAGACTATTTTAGACACGTTACATGCTAGGTCTATTTTAAAACATTCATTTATCTTTAACATAATAATTATCTAGGTTTGACCGGACAATCGAAAGTTATCGGATCTTGGAGGGTGCTTAACCCCTTCCCTCTAGATTAATAAAGAACTCTTTCCCAAAATCTCACATTAGTTTTGTAGACCATTAAAATGGAGATAATGTTGACTTTACCTAGTTGACATTTAGGTGTCCTAATTCACCCAAACTAATTAGGTGGCGACTCCTCGAACCCTTTTTGCACCTTTTATTTTATTTGTTTTATTTCTAATATTTTGACCAGGATTCGCTGAAATAATGTCTGCGGTCGAAAAAGGACGCGACACATACCTGTTGTGTAGAGCCCATTGGTGTCTTCATATGTTTAGCATTTTCAAGTCAAAATTTTCTAACCAAATTCTTGGCATACTTGATTTGAGATACAAAGATCCCATCTTCTATTTTATTTGTTGGTATATGATGGACATACACACATACCTTACCATTTCATGATAGTTGAATGGTTCTTTCTCTCTTTTACGCATTCTCTCAAACACTCCCCCTATCACCTGGTCAGGTGGATGGTTCCTTCTAATCCTTGACAGAGGGTCTCGTCTTACTTGATCATGCAATTCAGTTTCAGACTCCTCTGCCACTTCAACCTATGTGGTCTCTTCTTGTGGTTCAGATGTTTCCTCTGATGTTGTGACAACATCTGCTTCTTTAGTTTGTTGCTCTTTTTCGACTGTAACCAAAGTGTTATTTTCTGATGACTTTCCTGAGATATCAATAAGATCATCAAATATAACATTAACCGACTCATGTATGTTCTTAGTCCTCAGATTGTATATCCGATAAGCATGGCTATTCTGTGAGTAGCCAACAAATATTCCTTTGTCACTTTTTGAGTCAAATTTCGCCAATTGGTCCCTGTCATTTAAAATATAGCACACACACCCAAAGACATGAAAGTAACACAAAGTTGGTTTCTTTACGTTTAATAGTTCATAGGGGGTCATTTTGGTACCTGGCCTTAAATAAACTTTATTAGTGATGTGACATGCAGTGTTTATGGCTCCTGCCAAAACCTTTTCGACAATTGTTTAGAACTTAACATGATTCTAGCCATCTCTTGCAGTGTTCTGTTCTTTCTCTCAGCTACCTCATTCTGTTGAGGAGTCTTAGGTGCTGAGAATTCATGGAAGATACCTTTCTTTTCGCAAAATTTTGCAAAAGATTAGTTCTCAAATTTCTTTCCATGATCATATCTGATTCTAAAAATGGAAGAACAAAATATGTTCCTAATCTAAGAGTATAATATTTTAAACATGTCAAAAGTTTGTGATTTTTCTTTTAGAAAATAAATTCATGTATATCTGGAAAAACCATCTACTAGCACATAAGAATATTCCATACCTCCTAGGATGTCTACTTCAATAGGACCCATAAAATCCATATGTAAAAGTTGAAAATAATGAGTCGTACCTGAATGTTGTCTGTCATATTAGACAACATTATGAGGAACACGAGTCTGCTTACCTTTTAAACAATTTCCGCACACTATCTTATCTTTTGGGATCAGCTTGTGAATGCCTCTAACAGCTTCAAAAGAGATTAATTTCTCCAAGTTGCGATAGTTGACATGTCCCAACTTCTGATGCCACAGTGATGCGTTGCTTACCCTCGCAGAATTGCAAAATTCTTGTCCACCGACTAGATATCAATTGTCTCCAGTTCGGGTACCAGACATAACACACTTATTGACATAATTTGTTACTTTACATTCACGCTTGTTGAATTTTACCTCGAGATCATTGTCACAAAGTTGGATTATGCTAAGTAGGTTAGCCACTAAACCTTCTACATGAAGAACATTCTTCAAGGCTGGTACGTCAGGAACACTGAGAGTCCCTCTACCAATTATCTTATTCTTGCTTCCCCCACCAAAGGTCACGTATCCTCCGTTGAATGCATCATAATCCTTCAGTACGCTTTTGGTACATGTTATGTGTCATGAACAACCAATATCGAAATACCAAGACCATGTAATGTTAGTACGTAAAGCGGTTATGCACACATTACACCTTAGGTTTAGTTTAGGTACCCATACTTTTTCTAAACTTTTCTTCTTTCTATTCTCAGGCTGATTGCTTCGAATGTTGTTAGCAATGTTGGACAACATTGGTGACGACATCTTCAGTAATGATCTGAGTATAGAGTTTTGAAGTTTGTAGCAGTAAGGCATTAGATGTCCTAACTTCTTACAGTAGCTGCATCCAAACTTCAATCTATCATTAGTGTTATGAGAGTTATTATTAGCATTTTCTTTAACAAACTTTATCTTCTCACTTTTACTATGGATCTTAGAAGACTTTGTTTTACTATGTGATTGATACCTAAGCCCAGCCTGTGTAGGTTTGCTGATGTTTAAGATTTCGTCCAACTTGGAGGTTTCCGTGTTGAGCCCTTGGAAGGTGGTCTCAGCTAAATTCAATCTTGCACGGATCTTACCAAGTTATAGGTCCTTCTTGGTAAGGGCCACCTATAATCGGTTAACAGTGCCTTTCAGATTTATGTTTTCAAGAGCCAAATATTTTGCTTTTGAGTCTAGTTATTCAGATTCTGTGATCAAGGCTTTACAAAGATCTTGTAATTCTTTTATCACTTCATCTTTAGAGTCAACTAGATCCAGGTCTATAACTTCACATGAAAAAATTAAACCACTAAAACAATTAACATCAGAATAGTCAAAATACACATACCTTTTCGATGTTGTTGGAATTTCAGATGTTGTATCCAATGTTGTCACATATGTTGTAATAGCATTGTCAACAACATCTTCATTGTCGGACAGTGAATGTTCGAACATTGCTTCCAGCATCGCCTGTGATTCTTCTTCTCGATCTCCTTCTTCTTCATCATTTTCATCATCACTGAGAGACACCCACATACTTTTACCAACTTTTCTAAGGGTTTTTACACAATCATTAGCATAATGTCCCCAACCTGAGCATGCATGACATTGCACTCCCTCGAGTTGTTTGGGATTAAAATTGATATTATCTAAGCTTGTTTTCCTTAGAGGATTATCACTTCTTTGCCCTGAAGTTGATCTTATTGGTTGTTTATTGAAGAGTGGATTTTGGAGCTACTTATATTTAGTTTTACTTCGATCATTGTTGATCTTCCTCATCATCGAATTAAATCGTCGAGTGAGTAAGACAACAATTACACTATCACCTAGTTCCTCAAGGTTTTCATACTCGTCTTCAATGTTTGTTTCAGAGGTTTGTCCTTGGAGTGTCATCGTCTTGTCCCTATAAAATCCCTTTGTCTCTTGATGTTCATCTCATAAGTTTGAAAGATGCTCATCAAGGCATGTAGATCCATTGTGGCAAGATTATGGGTCTCTTCAATATCACAAATCTTTGTGTTAAATCTTTCAGGAAGAGATCTGAGGGTTTTGTCCACAAGTTGTGTGTTGGTCAAAGAAGAACCAAGCACTTGAAACTGATTTGCAATGTCAATTAACTTTTCAAAACAAGACTTTATATTCTCATATTCTTCCATCCTTAAGCGTTCATATTGGCTCAAAAGCATGCGTAGCTTTGTTCGTCGTACACTTGAGGTACCCTCACAATGAGTTTGCAGAGTTTTCCAAGCATCCTTAGTCGATGTACAATTCTGAATGAGTTTGAACATGTACAGATTTATCCAGCCGAAAATGGCATTTTCGATAAAGCTAGCATTATTGATTTCTTCCGCGGTCCATTCAGATTCGGGTTTGGTAAGTATATCACCATCCTCATCCGCTGGATACTTAGGAACAACATATCTTTCGGTGATAGATCTCCATGCTAGAACATCAATGGATTTGATATGCGAACGTAGTCGGATCTTCCAATAGGCATAATTTATTCCATCAAGAATCGAAAGTCTACCAACATTTTGAATGGCTGAGTCCATAGCCTTTAGATATAGGACCAAACACTTATTGTGTTAAGTGTTGACTCTGATACCACTTGTTAGGTCCGAAGCTACGGATAAACAAGTGAACATAAGATAAAAATAAAAATTTAAAAGCTGAATAAGAAAATAGTTTATTTATGTTGCCTTCAATATTGTGTCAACACTTAAGGCAATACTAGATAAAAACAGTAATAAACCTTAAAGAGTAAATGCAGCAGAAAAAGTAAAAGACACAAGATTTATATTTTTAAGGGTATATATTAATATAGCCCTTGATGGTCAATGACCGAAGTATTGTATATTTTATATACAATTACAATTGAATTTCTTTTTACAATTTGTAGAAATAAAATAAAAAGAAATTACAAAAAATGAAGTCGTAGATGACTTCAGCCTAAAGATAAAACGTCTCTAAAGAAACATACAACATCTTCATTTTTCAACAATATGCTTAATCAAGAATCTGGGCAACAATAGGAATGTTGGACTAGATATTGTTATACTACTTTAGGAAATGGAGTTTGATCCAGTTTCTGAAGTGAATTTCCGAGAGCTTTCTTGGTGATTCTTTTCGTTGTGATCTGGATGTCGATACTCTGAAGTTTCTCCTCTATTTATAGTGTGAAACTTCCTTGAAACTCTCATTGGTTGGTTGCGGGAGTTGAGAGAAAGTAGGTAGCAACTTAGACCGATTCTTCCTCCATGAAAAACCTCAACAATATTGACTTGGTCTTCACGTCGCTTTCTTTCCAAGCTTGACTTCTTCTTTTCCACGTTTTAAACATAGCTTCCTGGTTAGCCTGCCTATGTCATTTTTACCTCACAGTAACAATCACTGTTTTGGCCGGAAGAATAGGGAAAATCATTTATAGAGATGTTGTCTGTGATATTGTCACAACACTGCAGGCAACATCCTTATGTTTATAAGCGATGTTGTTCTGAACGATTACTCATGTTGTCACAACACTCATCCAACATCAACAAGTTCTTCATTTTTTTATGCACAAGAGATCTGGAAAAAATTCATAAGAGATTTGAAACGGTCATTTTATTCAATTCAAATACTAAGAGGGCAAGAGATCACATTTTCTCTATTCTCACTGGGTTCAGCCGAATTAAGTATTAGAAGTGTAATGAAAAAGAAATGAAAATACATGATAAAAATGACGAGATCAATATTGAATAGGAAATTAATTAATGTACCTATAAATGAGAGGAAAAATATTACCATAATTTACTAACCAATCTCAACTAAACGAAAGAAAAAGGCATAAAAATTGAACCTTTTAACTTTTGGGTGAAAGGCAATGACTAGAGTGGTAATATTAAAAGTTTTATGTTATTAAAATGTTTGATCAAGTCTATAAGCCGATCAAATTAGCTTACAGTAGATAATTTTAATTTATTTACACATCTCTAAACATTAAAAGTACTTATAAATTAAGTTTTTATAAGCCAAAAATCAATCAAAAAGTCATGAGTTGGTCCAAGCATTTTACAGTTTTATCCCTAGTGTTCTTTTATAATCTCTAAAATATTCTTCTTAATACATAATTTTAGTTAATTTTCTCTATTCTATTCCCCAATTCATTCCTTTTATGTAAAAGTACTGTTAATTTTATATTTTGTTTAAATAACTTTCATGATATTTCAGCCATTTTAATAGAAAAAAGTGTTTATCAACACCTTTTCATCGATATGCGGTAATTGTTTACTTGTATTCAAATATGTAATTGTTTTTTTATATCGAGTCAATTTATGCATTAACTATTAGAAGCTCACCAGAGCGATAACTAGCCAGAAGAGAGCGCAGCGACCGCGCGGTCGTGAGTTCGATCTCTGCATAAACCTTCTTGGTTGAGCACACACGTAGCTTGCCAAGTGTGGTTAATCGGCGACGTGGTTTGCGCTATCGTCGGCCGGGTTTCTGCGCGCACTCGAAAGAGTAGCGGCTGCGGGTTCCTTCGTCAAAAAAAAAAAAACTATTAGAAGCTCAACTTTAATAGTTAGACGCTTACAAGCTATTTTTAATGGGCTGACCCAAACGAGCCCTATATTATTCCTTTCGTTTTAATTTGTGTGAAGGTGTTTGACCGGACATGAAATTAAAAAATAAAGGAAAAATTTAAATTTGTGATTTAAAATGTACTATCTCCGTTTCAAAAAGATTATTTTAGTTTAACTTGATATGTGTGACCCAAAACAAGTCTTAGATATTTGTGTGGTTGTAAATTATCTCATAAAGTTAAATTGTTTCTAAATATAAAAATGTGTCAATTTTTTAAAATTAACTAATAAGGAAAGTAAGACATTCTTTTTAGACGGAAGAATAATAAGTTAATAATAAATATTTGTGCGGTCGTAAGTTATCTTATTAAAAAAAAGGTGTTAAAATTTAAACTCTTTCTTATGATGTTCCAAATCTTGTCAGCACAACTAGCTTATGTAGCTCCGAGAGCTCTCACTCTCCATGGCATGCTTAGACATCATGTACAACCAAAACTCAGCAGATCACAAAGGTTTCGGAACTCCTATGAGTCCTCGAATATCCTTCTCTAATGACTTTGTTGATTCATCAACTAGTTCTAGTTCTCACCAAATGATGAAAAATAACAGGACCTATAGGGATGCTCCTGTTTCCTCTGACTTTGAATTCAACGTCACTAATTACCCCATGATTAGTGCTGACCAACTTTTTTCCAAGGGTAAGTTGTTGCCCTTTAAAGAAAGTTGCTCTCACAACACAACAACTCTACGAGATGAACTCCTTCATGAGGATAAAGATGATGATTTTTCGTCGAGGCCCCCCAAGAGTTCTACTAGGTGGAAAGGACTTTTAGGCCTTAAAAAATCTCACATTGGGTCCAAAAAGGTTGATAAGAACAATGAAGGGTCTGTAGAAAAGAGGTCCAACGTTGGTCATGGAAGCAAGAATTCACAGGTACAATTCCGTTGGGTCAGTAAGATGAATCCTCTGCATTCATTTCATGTTGAGGCAAATTTCTACTAGTTCAACTTGATAGGGAGAACTGTCATTACATACATTGATATAAGATTTCGTCTTCAAACTGTTATACAATGCTTCCAAAAGAAAAAATATATAATAGGAAGAAGGGAGAGATGTTCGAGATTTAATCTAAGCAACTAAGAAAATAAAGAGAGAAGTTCATAGCCTGAACCCCAATGGACTATTTCGTGTTGTATACATATACTCCTTTTATCCAGGGTCCCAAAGGTAATTTGTCAACTCGCCAAGAGAGTCTTTCCCCGTAGCCACATTTGTTACATATAGTATCAAAATACTGGATTCAATTAAACTCAGTCCTATATGAGTTTCATCATCCTATGTTTGGTGTTCTTTGCATTCCAAATAAATTAATAAGAGAGCCTTTCCTTTGGTACGTATTTCCAATGTGATAATCGACTCTTTGTCTGATATGTTGTGTTTGTTTGCAGGAACCATACAATGGGGCTGGTGGAGGATCCAGTAGTAGAGATGTGGAGTTTCGTTTTAATTAACGTTGCAGTAATAGATTCTTGAAGGTGTTCGGGGGTTGACCATGGCTTCTAATTTTAGTTAATGTTTAAGAGAATCCTTCAAATTCTGATTAATTAGTGTGCTAGTAGCTCTGGATTTAGCTTGTCAAATGAAATCAATTGGTAATTTTGTAGAAGTAATTGGGATTTTTTTCTGTATTCCTGTTAAAACATTGATTGTTGATGTATCTAATTAATTTAGTTTCAATAGATAGTATCTGTTCAGCATATTCATGTGGCATCTGTTTTGCATTTATTCATCTGAAATTTTCAAATGAAATGACAGCTACGGAGCTTTGCGGCTTATAAAAGGGATAAGGATTCAGCATTGCATACCCCCCCTTATTCTTCCTCTTTCAATAAAACAACATACAGTATTGCGTTAGTTCTACTCTTTTATGAAGTTCATACCAAAATATCCTACTTTCGTGGATAAAAGACTATATATTGAAGCGAAAACTTTATTAACACGATTTAAATTTACTATCTTTGATTAATGATAAAGAGAATATTTATCACCTCACAGGTCTCCATAGTCTTTGATAGTTTCTCCTAGTGAAAGTTGTGTTCACACAACTCTATACCCTGCCTAAATATATACTCCCTCTATTTCACCATAAGTGATTTTTTAGGCTTTACAATTTTTTTTTAAAATAAGTGGTTTTTTAGAATTTCAAGAATATTTTAAGTATGTTCTTCTAAAATTGCTCTTGTTTAATTAATTAACATTCATTAACTACATTTTTTTCTAGGCATTGATTAGGGGTTGTTGATGTTGAATGAGTGTTGTGACAACCGTAGGGTCCCCGAAGGGTCAGGTTCAGGGTCATTGACCATCAAGGGCTATATTAATATATACTCTTAAAAATATAAATCTTGTGTCTTTTATTTTTTCCGCTGCATTTACTCATTACGGGTTATTATTGTTTTATCGAGTGTTGCCTCAAGTATTGACACAACACTGAAGGTAACATAAGAAATTGTTTAGCGTTTCAAACATTCGAATCTTTAGTTTCCCTACTATTAATTGCTTATCTGAAGCCTCGGTCCTTTCAAGTGTTATCATAACCAACACTTAACACAATAAGTGTTTGGTCCTGTATCTAATGGTTATGGACTCAGTTATTCAAAATGTTGGTAGACTTTCGATTCTTGATTGAATAAATTATGCCTATTGGAAGATTCGGGTACGTTCGGACATCAAATTCATTGATGTTCGGGCATGGAGATCTGTCATTGAAGGATATGTTGTTCCCAAACTTAGCCGATGGTGACATTCATACCAAACCTGAATCCGAGTGGACTGCGAAAGAGATCAATAATGCTAGCTTTAATGAAAAATCTTTAAATGCTATATTTGGATGGGTAGATTTATACATGTTCAAACTCATTCAGAATTGTACATCGTCTAAGGACGCCTGAGAGACCTTGCAAACTCATTGTGAGGGTACCTCGAGTGTGCGACGAACAAAGCTACGCATGCTTTTGAGCCAATATGAACGCTTGAGGATGGAATAATCTGAGGATATAAAATCCTATTTTGAAAAGTTGATTGACATTGCAAATCAGTGTCAAGTGTTTGGTTCTCCTTTGACCAACACAAAACTTGTGGACAAAGCCCTCAGATCTCTTCCTGAAAGGTTCAACACAAAGATTTGTGCTATTGAAGAGGCGCATAATCTTGCCACAATAGATCTACATGCCTTGATGAGCATCTTTCAAACTTATGAGATAAACATCAAGAGCCAAATGACTTGTATAGGGACAAGACGATGGCACTCCAAGGACAAACCTCGGAAACAAACATTGAAGACGAGGATGAAAATCTAGAGGAACTAGGTGATAGTGCAAATGTTGCCTTACTCACTCGATGATTCAATTCAATGATGAACAAGATCAACAATGATCGAAGTAAAGCTAAATATAAGCAGCACCGAAACCCACTCTTCAATAAGATCACCTTCAGGGCAAAGAAGTGATAATTCACTGAGAAAAACAAACTCAGACAATACCAGTTTTAACCCCAAACAACTCGAAGGAGTTAAATATCACGCATGCTCGGGAATGTCACGCATGCTCGGGTTGTGGACATTATGATAATGAGTGTGCAAACACCCTTAGAAAAGTTCGTAAAAATTTGTGGGTGTCTCTCAGTGATGATGAAGATGAAGAAGAGGAAGGAGATCGAGAAGAAGAATCACATGTGATGTTGGCAGCAATGTTCGAACATTCACTGTCCGACAATGAAGATGTTGTTGATAATGTTGTTACAACATCTGTGACAACATTGGATACAACATCTGAAATTCCAGTAACATCGGAAAGGTATGTGTATTTTGACTATTCTGATGTTAATTGTTTTAGTGGTTTAATTTCTTCATGTGAAGTTGTAAACTTGGATCTAGTTGACTATAAAGATGAAGTGATAAAGGAATTACAAGGTCTTTGTAAAGCCTTGATTACAGAATCTGAGCAACTAGATTCAAAAGCAAAATCTTTGGCTCTTGAAAATAACAATCTTAAAGGCACAATTGCCCGGTTAGAGGTAGCACTTACCAAGAAGGACCTAGAACTTGGTAAGATCCGTGCAAGATTGAATGTAGCTGAGACCACCTTCTAAAGGTTCAACACGGCGACCTCCAAGTTGGACGAAATTTTAAACTTCAGTAACCTACACAGGCTGGGCTTGGGTATCAATCACCTCTTAAACCAAAAACTTCTAAGATCCATAGTAAAAGTGAGAATATGAAGTTTGTTAAATAAACACACAATGTTAAAAATTACTCACATAACACTAATGATAGATTGAGGTTTGGATGCAGCTACTGTAAGAAGTTAGGCCATCTAATGTCCTACTGCTACAAACTTCAAAACTCTATGCTTAGATCTTTGCCAAAGATATCGTCACCAATGTTGTCCAACATTGCTGACAACATTCGAAGCAACCAACCTGAGAACAGAAAGAAAAAGAGTTTTGAAAAAATGTGGGTACCCAAACTAAATATGCATTGTAATGTGTGCATAACTGCTTTACGCACTAACATTACAGCTTCTTAGTATTTCGAGAGTGGTTGTTCACGACACATGATAGGTACCAAAAGCTTCCTGAAGGATTATGATGCATTCAACGGAGGAAACATAACATTTGGTATGGAAGCAAGAGTAGGATAATTGGTAGAGAAACCCTCAATGTTCCTGACGTACCAGCCTTGAAGAATGTTCTTCATGTAGAAGTCTTAGTAGCTAATCTACTTAGCATAAGTCAGCTATGTGACGATGATCTCGAGGTAAAATTCAACAAGTATAAATGTAGAGTTACAGATTCTGCCAATAAGTGTGTTATATCAGGTACCCGAACTGGAGACAATTGTTATCTCGTCGGTGGATAAGAATTCTGAAATTATGCGAGGGTCAGCGACACAACACTGTGGCATTAGAAGTTGGGACACGTCAATTATCGCAACTTGGAGAAATTAATCTCTTATGAAGCTATTAGAGTTATTCCCAAGCTTAACCCAAAAGATAAGACAGTGTGCGAGGATTGTTTAAAAGGTAAGAAGACTCGTGTTCTCCATAATGTTGTCCAACACGACGGACGACACTCAGGTACGTCTCATTATTTTCAATTATTACATATGGATCTTATGGGTCCTATTGGAATAGACAGCCTAGGGGGTATGAGATATTCCTTAGTGATAGTAGATTATTTTTCTAGATATACATGGATTTATTTTCTAAAGAAAAAATCACAAACTTTTGAGAATTTGAGAACCAATATTTTGCAAAATTTGGCAAAAAGAAAGGTATCTTCCGTGAATTCTCGGCACCTAAGACTCCTCAACAGAATGGGGTAGCTGAGAGAAGGATTAGAACATTGCAAAAAAGGCTAGAGTAATGTTAAGTTCTAAACAATTGTCACAAAGGTTTTGGACAAAAGACTTAAATATTGTATGTCACATCACTAATAGAGTTTATTTAAGGTCAGGTACCAGAATGACTCCCTATGAACTTTTAAATGGAAAGAAACCAACTATGCGTTACTTTCATGTCTTTGGGTGTGTCTGCTACATTTTAAATTACAAGAACCAATTGGCAAAATTTGACTTAAAAAGTGATAAAGGGATATTTATTGGCTATTCACAGAATAGTCACGCTTACCGGATATACAATCTGAGGACTAAGACCATACAAGAGTCCGTCAATGTTATCTTTGATGATCTTATGGATATCACAAGTAGGCATAAAAAAATAACATTGTGGTTATAGTAGGAAAGGATGAACAAACTGAAGAAGCAGACCCAAATGTTGTCACAACATCAGAGGAAAGATCTGAACCACAAGAAGAGACCACAGAGGTTGAAGAGGAGGAGGACTCTGTAACTGAATTGTATGACCAAGTAAGATGAGACCCCCCGTCAAGGATTAGAAGGAACCATCCACCTGACCAGGTGATAGGGGAAATTTTTGAGAGGATGCATACAAGAGAGAAAGAACGAATCAACTATCACAAAATAATAAGGTATGTGTACATGTCTGTCATATACCAACAAGTTAGTCTTTCTTGTCTCATATCTACCTTTGAACAAAAGAACATTGGGGAAGCTTTGAAAGATAATTTTTGGATTCAAGCAATGCAAGAAAATCTTGAACCGTTCACCCGAAATGAAGTCTGGGAATTGGTTTCACGTCCTAACAACACAAATGTTATTGGAACCAAGTGGATTTTCAAGAACAAATCAGATGAATTAGGGATAATTGTTCGAAACAAAGCTCGTCTTGTTGCTCAAGGCTACACACAGGTTGAAGGAATCGACTATGACGAAATCTTTGCACCTATGTCTAGAATTGAGTCAATAAGGCTATTACTTTCTACCTAAAAATTACCTTGCATCAAATGGATGTTAAATGAGCATTTCTTAATGGTTATTTGGACAAGGAAGTTTATGTGGAACAACCGAAATGATTTGAGGATCCCCACCATCTACATTATGTATATAAGCTTAAAAGGTTTTGTATGGGTTAAAACAAGCCCCTCGTGTACGGTATGGTCGTCTAACAAACTTTCTTCTTGACTTTGGTTTCATCCGTGGAGAAGCTGATAGAACATTGTCATCAAAAGACACGACGTAGATGTTGTGATTGCTCAAATCTATGTTGATGATATTATTTTTGGATCGACTTCAAAATCTTATTTGGAGTCATTGTTGAAGCGATGTCGACAACGTTTGAGATGAGCATGATCGGGGAACTAACTTTTTTCTTAGGCCTATAGATAAAACATACTGAAGATGTGATCTTTGTATCTCAAAGCAAGTATGCCAATAATCTGGTTAGAAAATTTGGACTTGAAAACGCAAAACATATGAGGACACCAATGGGCTCTACACAACAGGTATGCAAAGACGATGTTGGTAAGGATGTTGATCTAACACTGTACCGATCAATGATAGGTAGTCTTCTATATCTTATTGCTAGTCGCCCTGACATTATGTTTAGCGTGTGTGTTTGTGCTAGGTTTCAAGCCTGTCCCAAATTATCCCACCTAAATGCCATAAAATGTATCATTAGATATGTCTCCGACACAAGTGAGTTGGGTATTTAGTACACCAAGGATACTAATCCTAATCTAATAGGATATAGTGACTCGGATTCGGTCGGTGATGTAAATGATAGAAAAAGCACTAGTGGTGGTTGTTTCTATTTAAGCAATAATTTAGTTTCATGGTATAGTCGGAAACAGAACTGTGTCTCACTTTCGACTGCCGAATCTGAATATGTGGCAGCCGGAAGTCGTGCTCAATTGATTTGGATACGACACATGCTAGATGACTATGGCCTATCAAGCAACTCTATGATTTTGTACTGTGATAATCTGAGTGCAATTAATATTTCCAAAAATCCTGTTCAGCATTCACGTACAAAATACATAGATATACAACATCATTTTGTAAGAGACTTAGTTGAAAAACAGCTAGTTCAGATTGAACATGTTGATAAACTTCATCAACTAAATGACATTTTTACCAAAGCTCTAGATCATGAGAGATTTTCTAGTTTAAGAAATCTCTTGGTCTATGTTTTCTCTAAAAATAAGACAGTTTAGATAGATGTTGTCTCAACATTCTGGGTAACATTTACTGTTGTGTCAATGTACATGGTAGATGTTGTTGAATTGTGCATAGTTTTGATCACTCAAGTATGATTATAGAAGGACAAGTTCTGAATGTGATATTGTTCTCTGTGATGGTATGTAACAATTATATATAGCATAAAAAGAGAGTATCATAAGAAGGCAAAGCCTATACAGAATATGTTAATGTAAATGCCAAATCCGAGAGTCCTTTAAGTGTCACTTTATTTGTGTTGTTCAAAATGTTGTCAATATTGCTAACAACATCAATATCCAGTATGTTTATTATTTTTTAGAAAATGTCTTTCTATTTTTATGTCTTATTTATTTCTTAGGAAATTAAATTCGTAAGGTTTAAAATTCAAAATCCAATTAAATCTGGATATTGATGGATTTTAAAATTTTAAAATTTAGATGATGTTGTGTGCTATGTTACCTCTTTGTTTTAGGAGTGAAGATATTTAATCCATCTACACTACCTAAATTTAAGGGAGAAGACGTTGCAATTGTATAAGTGTTGCCATCTCATTTGCATTTTGTCAAATCACATCAAGCATCGGTTCAATCAATGGAAGCCCAAGGATCAAATACATCTTTTTCAAATCCAAGTTTAAATAAAACCTCAAACTCTTCTAAACCCTCTCCTATGTCTATTTCTCTGAAAACATCAACAACTACTTGCAACACAAAATCAAACACTCCAATGTCGATCAGTCCATCATAAAATCGAAAGGTATACAAATATTATGTACCGATTAATAACCCAATCCTGACCTGGAAGACCATTCACGAGTTATTGACCTTAGAGGTTCTGATGAACCACTAGGTATCAGTTACCCAGGTGATAACGATAATCCCATTGATGTTGATGCAACATCAAACTTTTCGAACCTAGGTACTAGACCTTTCCATCTCGAAGGCCGAAAGGGTTTTTGAAAGCATTATTCGTGAAAATCAGTCTACCAAGAAATCCAGATTTGGGTCCACTTTCCCTATTGATTCAAGCAGCAGTAGCAGCACTGACTCGAAGTTCAGTATGGATGATATTTTGGAAACACCACCCACTGACAGTCCACCAGCTGCACCTGAAGGTGATGAAGATGAGGTGTCTGATGACACACCTCTAAGTAGGTTCATGCTGAAGCGGGTCAAAAGAACATACAAGATTGTTGCTTCAAATGTTGCCTCAACATCCAAAGAAATAGATGAAAATCAGTCAGTAGACCCGGACTATGTTGCCCCAACAACCCATACAACACCTGCAGACACACCAACATATGACAACAATCCAGAATTTGAATCAGATTCTGAGGTAATGGCTTACTCTCCCATGTTCCAAACTAAAACATTTACTGATAATTGGAAATGGTTTCAAATTAGAGATATTAGAGCAGAGAGAGTCATTGACCTTAATTCATTCTCTGACAATGGCCTAGTCGATTGTTTGAGTAGCAAATATTTACTAAGTTCTGTAACTGGGAAAACTCTTATTGTGATAAGGTGATTAGAGTGTTTTATGCTAATATATCACTTGTTGTTAAGGACATCAACTCAAAGAAATTTGGGAATGTGTACTTATACAACAAGGTATATAATTTTACACCATATATCATCAACACCACTTTAGGATTAGCCACATATGAGAGAACTACTCAGCATAATCCCATAACTAAGGAGCTGAATGCTATGATTAAATACCTTACTGGTGGTTTGATCACAGTCTGGGCACCTCAGAATCATCTATCCAAACTTACTGCCTTGTTCACAACCTTACACAATCTTGTCATATTTAACTGGCTACCTTCTTTAAATGAGACTGTAGTGACATTGGAGCAAGAAACACTGTTGTTAAAAATAGAAAAGAGTTATAGAGTTGATTTAGGATATATCATATTTGATCATGTTGTCAATCTGGCAGAAAGGATAAACAACTTTGTCATTCTATATCCCTCCTTAATCTATCAAATCTTAATCAATCAAGGGTTTAAGATCACAAAAGGGGATAGGCTGAGTCCTGCATTGGAAGTATACTTAGTCCATAGAGCAGTGTTAAATAGTAGGGACATAATCATTGATTTGCCCTGGAAAAATAAGAACTGGAACACAGATGATGCATCAGATGTTGCCGACATTCAAGGCAACACAGGACAAAATCAGTTCTCCATGTCCAAAGAATGGCTACAAAAGCACATTGTTGAACTCAATAGACAGATTGAAGAACTTGTGCGAGCCAGGAATTACTACATAGACATCGTTTCTTCACAAAAAAAGAGATGATGATAAAATAGGGCCAAGTACAGACAAGAATGTAGGAGGAGAATGCAGGGAGAGATGACTGCTAGTGTCAAGAGATGAAGGAAGTGGACTTGATTGCGGATTGTTTTGTCGAACAGAAAGCGGCTAAAAAAAACAACAAAAAAGTGATAAAAAGATGCTCGCAGAACAAGTTTCTAACTTGTTGTTGGAGCAACCAAATTAGAAATAAGAATAGATAAATCGATATTGAAAGTACGCCAGTCCCCGGCAACGGCGCCAAAAACTTGATGCGCGATTTATACACACGCTAAACGCAAGTGCACGTATTGTTACAAGTAATATAGTCTGGGTAAGACCGAATATCGTCCTCAGGGACTGGTTTTCGAGTACCGATTATCTATGCTTTAGTTTCTATTTGGTTAACGTTAATTGGTTTGGAATTCTAGACTAATAATGCAGGAAATAAACTAATTATGAAAATATTTTGATTTAAATCAGTTATGACGGAGAATTAGGGCTTCCAAGATCATCAACTATCTGCTCGCTTTTAATCGTTAAAGCAACAATTAAGGTTCTTCTTTTATGTTGAGATAACAGGTTAACTAAGCCGTTTTATACTCCTGTTAAGGTAATATAAACACTCAACCCCAATGGAGAACCCTTCTATCTTTCGATGACAAGATTGACTACAAATGAGGATTAAGAGCAATAACCTATTAAGCTACACAAGTATCGGAGTACTTTCGTCCACGATTTAAACCTATATTTATTCAACTACAGTATATTCACAATCTCCTCTTTCAGATTTCGATTAGAACTCATGTAAGTGATGATAACTAGTGATCAATTAATTATCAAGCAATCAAAGCAACTATTGATTAAACCTCAACAATAATAAGAAGAAACCAAAACATGCATTAATTCATAAGAACGAGGTTCAAGCGATTCACAAGGAAATCCATAATAAAGTAATTAGCTCCTAGCCATTGTCACGCTAAGAACTAATACAATCTCCATACATGAACTGAAATAAACAAAGAAAAGAGAAAGAAAAGAAAATACTTGAAAAGGCCTCCAATCTTATCCTCCTAAGTTGTGTTGTATGTACAATGATGAATCCCTTCCCAATGAGCAGGGTTTTAGGGATTATATAGGTTTTGTAGGTAGGAAAATGTCACGACCCGACCCCGGGACCGCGACTGGTGCCCTACCTGGGCACCCTTACCGGTAAACATCAGAGAAAATCAGCGGAACATACATGAAACTTATTAATAAAACATCGGAAGTAAAACAACAGGTTAGCCGATAGGGCTACCTTCCTGAACATATATAAATACAACCGAAGCAGTTGCCTCATTTCTTTTACAAACTGACCCACAAAATGTGAATACAGACCTCTAGGAATAACAACTGAACAACTGTGGCGGGACAAGGCCCCGCCGTACCCCTGAATATACATAGCCACGACAACTCCGGAACATTGGAGCCATCTCAAATCTTTGAACCGTGATCCTAAGCTCGCGGATCCATAATCGTACCTAAACTGCGGACATGAACGCAGCCCCGGGGGTCAGATAACAGTACCGAATATGGAATGTAAATAACGTCTGAAATGTGATCATAACTGTACAAAAGAATGACAAGGACAAGTATAAAAATACATACCAGATCCTGCCGTGTCATTACCACTTATGAACTTAATCGTACATTAATCATTCTTTTCCTTCTTTCAATAGGAATTAACATCATATTCTTACATACATACTTAAGAATTCAATCAAGTTTTTCCACATAACTTACATCAATATCTTTTTCCATTCCATTAAGAGTTATAGTCATATCTTACGTACTTACTTAGGAGAAGTCATTAAGTTCATTTCTATCTAACTTACTTATCTTTCATAACATAGTCCGGCCCACTACGGAGGGACACATATACTACCCGGCCCAAACTGGGACGCGATCAAGTCACACCAATATCAAAGCATGCCCGTGGAATCCCCCATCACTGTCGACAGCTAAAAGTGTAAAACATAACCATGGGTCTCACGCCCATAATATCAATCAAAACAGGTGGTATAACGTCTGGGGGCTTGCCCCTCATTTATACTCTTACCCTGGAGAAGGTGGTAAAGCAGGGGGTATAACGTCTTGGGCTTGCCTCATTTATACTCTTACCACGGAGAAGGTGGTATAACGTCTTGGGCACCTCATTTATACTCTTACCCTATCTCGACCGGTCGTCAAATAACACATAAAGCGGGTGGTATGTCTTGGGATTTACCCTCACTTATACTCGTACCCTGGAGAAGGTGGTATAACGTCTTGGGGCTTGCCCCTCATTTATACTCTTACCCTAACTCAACCGGCCATCATACATAACATAAGCCCTACTTATCATACATAACATAAGTACTACCGACTTATCATACATAACATAAGCAAGTTAAGAAATCCCCTAACTTCTTATTAGCTTGTTCATACACACTCTCATTTTTGTTTACTTAAGGCACTAACATGTCATTATAAAATCCGGGAATTTAACCCAACGTCACGTGCCTCTACTCCTTTAAAATGATTCTCTTTCAAATAAAACTTCCAAGATACTAATAACCGTAGTATCAAGTCATATCTACTTTTCACGACAAGTCACAATACTTTTTTTTTAGAAATACAATTATAGGCTTCTAAATCTAGTGACTTCTTTCTTTGAAACCTAAAGCAATTGGTACCTTTAAAACAATTTGCCCTTCTTTATTTCGAATCATTTCTTTGCTTACATTACTGAAGAAAACCATTCTTTTAAATCATCCATAAAGTTGTTATAACCAACTTCCCATAAAGCCGTTATAACTCTTTATTTCTTAGACAAATACATTCATTTGATAACCAAGAAACTTATACTTTCAATTCAAATCGCATAGATTTCAAAATACTTCAAGTCTCTTAACTTTTAGGAACACAAGTTTCTTAACCTTTTAACACTTTGAGGTCCATAGTCTTAAAACTTCATACGTAAATCCTTATAAACTAAGTAACATATACTTGGTGCGGTGTGAATAAGTTATACTTATTTATAACTATCTTAATCAAGTAGCCATGATCTAGAAAATGTAATACAATTTTGTCTTATCTTAGCTTCTATGCAGATGGAGAATTCTACTTGTTTTAACATAATTAATGTCATTACATTTTCCTTTATTAACGCTGCAATGGCTTGTTCGATACTTATTCTCATTTGTGCCGTAAATTAGCCAAGTCAACTTGGCTCCAAATACCCCCTAACGACTCTTACCAACATCCCCCATAAGACTTGGTAAGAACTTAGGATAACTTAGACATAACCTTTACGTAGAGTAAATCAACATACATACCTCTTAACTTCTAAGAGTAGAAGGAATCATGAAATAGTACTACGTATATTCCATACATAGAATCATGTCAAAAGAAGGAAGAGGTTCACATACCTCGCGACGATTGTCGACAAGTAGCAAGATGCTCCAAAGTACTTCAACCTTGAGCTATCACAATCTTCCGATGGGATACGCTATACTTAGTTCTTCAACCTATCATGGCCACAATACGTCCATTAACCTCTTACTTCAAACGTAGAATATTCTAAGTGCTAAGTCGCCAAATTCTATGGAAAATCGGACAAAGACCTCCTTTGTTTCTACTCACTTTGCCACCTTTTCAAGGTCGATTACAATAACCAAACAGCCCCAATTGGCTCACAATTAAGTAGAAGATAGTCCAATACAAATGACTAACTAAACAGCCCCAATTGGCTCACAATTAAATGAAGATAGTCAATACAAATGACTAACCAACTACTACAAACTACAAGTCCAAAATCGGCCACCTTGAGTTCAACCAAACTAATTCTTATCCAATTTCCATTTCAATCCAAATTGGTAGCATAATAAGATATCAAGTCGCATTTGGTTAGTACTACCATAAGCTTCAAGTCAATAACATGCGACGATTCTAACAACGATCAAATTGTAATCCAACTTAACATGGCCTACATTTCATTTCGAATTTCAAAGACTACAATCGATCTATAATCCTTATAAACTTCAACATATACTTCATGCTAGCAACAAGTAAAGCTAACAACAAAATAAATAATTTTGTAATACTTTCAAAGAACAAGATTATACCTCAACGCTTTTTAATCCAATCTTCAAAACCGGTTGCTCTTTAGCAACCTAGAGCCTCTTTAAGACACCTCAATCCATTGTTGGGACCCTTAGAACAATACCAACAATTATCCTTCAAACTCCAAGTAAAACCTAGAAAGACCCTTTAGGTTTTTGTTTGCGACTAACATGAACAATCTTTTTCCAAGATTTTTCTATTGAGAAATGCTTACACTACCCTCAAGAACCTAGGTTTAAAGTGTGGAATCAAATGGACAAGAAACGAAATTTTTTTTTCTTCTGCTAAAGCCGAGAGCACCTATGGGATGTTCTCCCAATTTTTGTAATTTGGCTAAGTATGGAACTTGTCATACTACTACTAGTATTAAATAGGGACATGGAAGGTCAAGATACAAACAAATGGGTGGTGTGGATTAAGTCTTAATAAAAACCAAGACTAATGGACCCTTGACTTAGTCAAAATTCTCATGCTAACTAGTTGCAAGACTTTGTCATCCCACCAAAGGTCAAATGACCCTTTAGTCCATGGCATTTCGTCCAAGCTCACTATAAGGGGGGTGACACGTGTCGCCCTCCCATTCGTCACAATAATACATTTTTCCGACAATTTGATAATTCCGCTAAATTTTACAAGTCTCAAATCTTGACACTTTAGAGTTCTTACGTATGTTCTTAAAACATGTCCTGTAAATACGGGGTGTAACAGAAAAGTTATCTCTTTTGGGCTTTGAAAACGTGTCAAATTCGGCCCAAAACGCAAAAATCCCGCATCGGCGCCGTGGTTCGCAGATCGATGGCGCCACTACAAAAAACTCGCAATAAATCAACTTTCGAACATTCGTCCGCGTGCTGCGCTCCTGAGGCGTTTTTCTGGCGGATTTTCGTTTCGTCGTCCTTTTTTCGTCCGGACTTCGTCTGATCTCCTTTATACTTCCCGAGACTTCTTAGACTTCATTTATTGGCCCTTTTAGTGTGCAATTCCATCTCAATTATGCTCACTTCGCCTTCTTTTCACCATTTCTCCATTTTTGACCGATATGACACAAAAGGAAGAAAAACGACCCTAATACTACACTGAACATCAACAAAATGGATAAAATACTAACTAAAAATGACTCAAAAAGTGTATATAAAATACACCGACCACCCTGGAAGAATAAGAACTGGAACACAGATGATGCATCAGATGTTGCCGACATTCAAGGCAACACAGGACAAAATCAGTTCTCCATGTCCAAAGAATGGCTACAAAAGTACATTGTTGAACTCAATAGACAGATTGAAGAACTTATACGAGCCAGGAATTACTACATAGACATCGTTTCTTCACAAAAAAAAAGAGATGATGATAAAATAGGGCCAAGTACAGACAAGAATGTAGGAGGAAAATGCAGGAAGAGATGACTGCTATTGTCAAGAGATGAAGGAAGTGGACTTGATTGCGGATTGTTTTGTCGAACAGAAAGCGACTGGAAGCTATTGTGACACAAAACAATCTAGATAAGGGTGTCAAGATCATGAGAATGTGATGCAAATTCATACTTTGTATTATATTTTTTTTGTATGACTTGTTGGTGTGTAATATTGTTTTGGAAACTAGAAAAATATTCTGGTCTGTAAATATTTTAATATTTCGTGGAAATTATATGACTATTGGTTTTTTACTGTCTGCATATGTGTTGTATGCAAGTCACGACTGATTGACATAAGTTCCAACTAACCCATTCATCGATAAAAAAAATTACTTGGAATTTGAAACTGTAGGTTGAGGGGGAGCACAAACACAATCTTACTGATTTTAGATTGTTAGGGCAACATCTAGAATCAGTATCCTATGCATTTTTAGGTTTGAATGGAGTTCTATGAAGAAAGGCAAAAGGAGGAGATTGTTGATGTTGGATGAGTGTTGTGATAACATGAGTAATCAGTCAGGACAAAATCGCTTGTGAATATAAGGATGTTGCCTGCAGTGTTGTGACAACATCACAGACAACATCTCTATAAACGATTATGCCTATTCTTCCGACCAAAATAGTGATTGTTACTGTGAGGTAAAAATGACCTAGGCAAGCTAACCAGGAAGTTGTGTTTAAAACATGAGAAAAGAAAAAGTCAAGCTTGGAAGGAAACCAACGTGAAGACAAAGTCAATGTAGTTGAGGATTTCATGGAGGCCGAATCAGTCCAAGCTGCTGCCTATTTTCTCTCAACTTCCGCAACCAACCAGTGAGAATTTCAAGGAAGTTTCACACTATAAATAGAGGAAAAACTTCATTGTATCGGTATTCAGATTACAAATGAAAGAATCACCAAAGAGCTCTCGGAAATTCACTATAGAAACTGGATGAAACACCACTGCATAGAGTAGTATAACAACATCTAGTCCCATATTTCGGTTGCTACTCATGTTCTAGATTAAGATCATTGTTGAAGCAATTGTAATGATGATGTTGTATGTTTCTTTATAGATATTGTCTTTAAGCTGAAGTCATTTGCGACTTCATTTTATTTGTAATTTATTTTTATTTTATTTCTATAAATTGTAAAAATAAATTCACTTGTATTTGTATATGGTAAATACAATACTTCGGTCATTGTTGCAAAATTTCTACAAGCTACGCAAGTGTACGTATCACAATGAGAAATAAAATTCGGTAAGACCGAGTATCGTTCTCAGAGACTGAATTATCAATTACCAACGAATTAATCTTTGGTTTCTATTTGGTAAACAATTATAGATTGAGATTTCTAAACTAAGAACTAATAACTACATTAATAAGCATGAATAAACTAAGAATGAAAATACTTGGGGTTTAATCAGTAATGGATGTAGTTAGGATTTCCAATCTCATCAACTATCCCCTCTATTATTCGTTAATGTAAGACTGGGTATTCTTCTTCTTATCAAGATAACAGGTTAACTGAGGTGTTCTATATTCCGGTTAGGACATATAAAAACTCAACCTAAGTGGAAATTTTCTGTATTACTATGATAAATTCTACCACATAGTAGGATTAAGATCAATAACCTAAAACGCTACACAGGCAGTCGTGATACTTTCGTTCAAGATTAAACTCATGTCTAATAAACTATAGCATATTCAAATCTCTCTTTTCTGATCTTGATTTGAAATCTTATATGTAATGAAAACTAATGGCTGGTCAATTCTCATTCAATAAACACAAGTTAATTATATAATGATAGATAAATAAGAAATACTAACAATGCATTAATTCATAATAGAGGTTCAAGTGAATCGATAGAAAATCCTAATAGAGTAATTAGCTCATAGACATGCTAAGAGAACAAATTAACTCAATATCCAACATGAACTGAATTAAAGTAAAGAAAAGAAAAAGAACTTGAACAATTCGTGTCTCTAATTGTGTTTTTCCCTCTTGTTTCTTTCCTCCAAAAGTATGATCATTCCTAAAATCAGCCTCCCAGGCTTATATCCCGAAAACCCCTTCTTGGACCTTTATACCCTCGTAAAAATTCGGATTTTCTCGCTAAGTTCCGTCGTTGGCGCATAATATTGTACAAAACAATTAAAGGACAACAAAAGACTCCCTAAAATATACACCCTCAAACTTAAACTTTACTCGTCCTCAAGTAAAGAACTCTAAACACCCTAAAAAGAAAAACACACAAAGACTCTAAATATGAATCAAGTCAATTATAATAGATTATGCCTCGAAGATCATGAATACTTGCGATATCATTTTCAGAAATATTCTAGCTACTAATTTGCTATCTAGAATTTCAATTCAGATAATGATCAAGTTTGCTTAGAGTTATTAAGGCATATGAGCACTCAACCATGATTACTGACTCAAACATGTATTCAATAACAACTTATGCACAATGAATTCTTTCCAACAGTCCATCAGGCCAAAATTCCATAAGTTTGCTAACTTGCTGCTCTCCCCTAATGTAGACACACATGCTTAAGAATCAATAGGACTTTTATAGGTTGTATCGTTAGGCTTAGGCACAGGTAGATAAAATGTCATTTGGGCTCAAGATTACCATAGGCATAGGAACCAACCAATCCAAACTTGATATCACATTACAATTCACAGCAATCCCCCATTTTTCTTCTTTTTTAGATTGAGAAATTCCACTTCTTTTTTTACTCCCCCAAAATTATTTTTCATTGTATGTACAAGAGGTGTGTAATTTATTTTTAGATGTTTTTTCTCAATTTTTTATACTTCTTCTTGCTAGTAACCAGTCTAAAATACCATTTACTAGAATTCAACCCCCAAACTTATATGCTTCTATACTTATGGTAAAGGGAATGGAAAAATAGTAAAGGGCAAGTAGGCTCAAAGATAGGTGTCAATCAACAAAGAAGGATTCATTAAGGCTAAAAAGGGTAACTAGGGATTAATGTAATCAAGGGTGACTTGAAAGGTTCAAACGTTCCAAAGATTGCCTAAATCATTTTCCTAAGCATGCATATCTAGGATTTCGTCTCAAGTAGCAAGCAAGCAAGTTCTAGAATTTTCCACCATCTTCCTCAAACCATAATTTTCTCATGAACAAACTGAACAATTGAGTACAAGAAAGTCAACAATCATGATCAAGTTTTCATCTTTATTAATAACAGAAAGCAAACTCAAAAATTATCCAACTTAAGCACACAGATTTATGCATTTCATGGCTATCAATAACATATAATTTTATCACATGCATTCACTCAATCTCATGTGCTATTATTTTTAACTTGATTAATTGACACAAGACACTAAAACAAAGACATGAACAACAAACAAACAACTAAACATAAACAATTCAAAAACTACTAAATCAAAACAACAACAATTAACACAAAACAATAAGACTCCCCCCAAACTTATTCAACATATTATCCCCAATGTGAAAAAGTAAAGCAAAGGAATGAAGACTTACAAAAAAACTAATAGCGATTCAAAATGGCGGTGGCGGTGGCTGCGATATGGAGCGCCGCAACTCTTCCTTCTCAGCACCGCGACTCTTTTTAACCCAAAAATTGGTTCAGACATTCTGTCTCCCAAGCGCCGCGACTCAACTCCTGGGCGCCGCGGCGCTTCTTAAATTTTGGGAATTCTGCTCTCTACGTCTGATTTCAGCATCTCGCGGCCCTTTTTCAACCGCAACGTTGGCTCACATTTTTCCTACAACAAAATATACCAAGAAACAACAAGACCGTGAGATTGTTCAAAACAAAATAAAACAGAATAAAATATAATAATTAAAATGTTGGGTTGCCTCCCAACAACGCTATCTTTAATGTTATTTAGCCGGAAGCAAATTTCTTCTTCATTCAAGGGGGTAGATTACCCTCTCAACATAGCCATTTCATGATCTTTCTCTTTTTCTTTTCCTGGAGAGGGGTTCATCCCCTTGGAATCATCCACAAGCTCAGTATCCTTACTGTCATTTTCTTTGCATTGTTTTAAATCACTTCAAGAGCATCAGTACTCTTGAAGCTTTCTTCATAAATTACTTTTTCAATTACACCAATGGAAAAACATTTGTTACTTGCTCTTGGATCAGTTGTTGCCCTGAAGACGTTGAAGATCACTTCTGCTTCCTGAACTCAGAGTTTTAACAGATACTGATGCCATGCTTAGAAATGAAAGATGGACTCCCTCTCCTACTACGAATGTTAGTCCTACGGATACCTTTTCTGGCACAATCCCTTACAAGAGTGCATTCGACCCTTCTCAACATCAATGAGTGCTCGCCATGTGGCTAAGAAGGTCTTCCAAGGATTATAGGCATATTTTCATCTTCTTCCATATCAAGAATAATGAAATCAACAGGGAAGATGAATTTGCCCACTTTCACCAGCACATCTTCAATTATACCTCGGGGATATTTGATTGAACGATCTGCAAGCTGCAAAGTAATGATTGTAGGCTTTGCTTTACCCAACCTAAGTCTACGAAACACCGATAAAGGCATCAGATTGATACTAGCCCCCAAATCGCATAGAGCATGCTGACACTCAAAGTTTTCTATAGTGCATGGGATGGTGAAGCTTCCTGGATCTTTAAACTTCTGGGCCAGCTTTCTTTGTAAAATAACACTGCATTCTTCAGTTAATGTCACTGTCTCATACTCTTCTAGCTTCCTCTTTTTAAAGAGGATTTCCTTCATGAACTTGACATAACTGGACATTTGTTCCAGAGCTTTAACAAAAGGGATGTTGATGTGCAGTTTCTTAAAAACCTCCAAAAACTTAGAAAATTGTTTATCAAGAGAATTATTTCTAAGCCTCTGGAGTATGGAATTCTGATGTGAGGTTCCATAATAGCTAGTGGTGGTGCTTTCTCTATAATATGGTGGTCTTCACTAACCCCCTCTATCTCTAACCCAGATGTCTCTCCCAACTCGTCATTCTTCTACATATGTGGTTGGGCTGCGGCTGGTTCAACTTGCTTACCGTTTCTCTGATATATAGCCTGACATTGCTCATTTGGATTTACAACAGTATTGCTAGGGAGATTCTCATACGGTCTATTGTTTAATATATTCGCTAGTTGGCCCACTTGTGTCTCTAAGTTTCGGATAAATGATTTTGTCTCTGTCATGAACTGAGTTTGGGAATTGATGAGGGTCAGCAAAGCTATTCTCAATTGATCGGGATTATCTTGTGGGGTTGGTGGCCTGAAATGATGAGAAGGTGAAGTTTGGTTCATAGGCTGTTGTGGACTACTCTGCTGGTACTGCCTTTGGAACTGTGGTTACTGGCCTTGATCGTTTCTCCATGAAAAGTTAGGGTGATTTCTCCACACAGGATTATAAGTGCTGGAGAATGGATTGTTTTAAGGCCTCTAAAAAATTTCAACTGCCTGAACATGTGCTTGCTCCATAGGTATATTGTTGGGATCCACTGCTGTGCAATGATTAAGAGTGTATGATCCCCCAAAAATTTCACATCGAACCTGCGTTTGAACAACATTTGCAATCATAGTACTCTGCTGCAATTTCTTTGTTAAAGAAGCAACCTGAGTAGTCAACGCAATGATAGCATCTAACTTATAAACTCCAGCCACCTTTCTGCTATTGGTCGATCTTTCATCGGACCACTGATGATTATTTGTTTCCATGTCCTCCAACAACTCATGTGCCTCATTAGAACTCTTGCTCGTGAATGTTCCCCTCGTAGAAGAATCAATTATGGTACGAGTAGTACCACACAATCCATTAAAAAAATTATGGACTAACATCCATTGTTCAATCCCATGGTGAGGGAATCTCCTTTGTAGCTCCTTAAACCTCTCCCAATCATCATATAAGGACTCCCCATCGAGCTGATAAAAAATATTCATTTCTCCTCTTAACTTCGCAGCCTTTAATGGAGGAAAGAATTTGTCAAGAAATTTCTATGCCAAATCTTGTCAAGTAGTAATTGAATTCGCTTGAAGAGAATTCAACTAGCTTTTAGCTCGGTTCCTTAGTGAGAATGGGGAGAGCCTCAGTCTAATGACATCATCAGTAACACCATTGTATTTAAAAGTGGCACATAACTCCAAGAAGTTCGCCAAATGCATGTGCGTTGTTGAGTCTATTTTATATACACTTTTGAGTCCTTTTAGTTAGTTTTTTCCTGTTTTCTTTGTGTTTTTTATAGTGGTAGGGTTGTTTTTCTTTATTTTGTGTCACAGCGATCCTAAAATGGATAAATGGTGAATTCAAGAGGAATTTAGCTGATTTGAAGGATAAAAGTGCACATCGGATCCCAAGCAATTAAGTTAAAGAAGCCCTGATAAGCTCGGGTAGCAATTTAAACAAAATTACATTGTCAACCACACGGGGTATACAAGGTTAATTTTCAGAAGTTGCTCAGAATCAGGGCCACAGCGCAAGAGTCGAAGGTCGCGGCTCAGCAGCGCCGGAACTTTAGAGAACAAAAATTTAGGTTCTGTCAGATTAGCGTCGCGGCACCGACGCGGAAAATAGAGGAAAATAGGCTGAATATCAGTCAGAAACCCTAAGACTCTGAAAGGGTTTGGGACAAGTATAAATAGAAAGTCTTGGCTCATTATTCAGGGACCAGAAATCACCTCTTCAGAGCAGATTTGGAGCTTAAGAATTCTTTCAATTCCAGTTCTTCTTTGTTCTTCAGTAGTAGAGTATGTATGAGATTTTTAGTTTGTAATTCTTTTATTATGAACTAATTACTTGTTAGGGTTTTAAGCCGGATTCGCTTGAACCCCTCATTATGACATTAATTATTATAGTTTGAATTCTTATTCCATGTTATTGAAATCTATTCAACTTGTAATGATTGTTTGATAATTAACTGATAACTAATTATCATAACTTATATGATTTCAAATCGAGATCTGAAAAGGGATATTTGAATATGCTATAGTTATTTAGACATAGGTTAAAAAATCGCGGATGAAAGTACCCCGATACTTGTGTAGTAGTTCGAATTGAACTATTCAATTATTCTAATTAGCAAGTTGTTGCTAGCTAGAGAAGTTATATGATGCCTACGCTCTGGAAATAAGGTTATTGTTCTTAATCCTCCTGTGTGGTAAAAATTATCATAGAAATATATAAAGTTTCTACATAAGGTTGAGTTTTTATATGTCCTAATCGGAATATAGAACAGATTAGTTAACATGCTATCTCAATAGGAAGAGGAAGGAAAACTAGGTATTAATGGAATATTATGGTGGATAGTTGATGAAGGTGAGAATCCCTAATCTTTCTCATACATTATTCTAGTTTGTGATTATTGTCCATATGTTTACTGCATTCTTAGATTAATAACTTTATTAAATAATCAATAACCAAATAGAGACTAAAAATCAGACTATAGGAAATTGACAAGATAATCCATGAGGACGATAACTCGATCTTACATATCTTTATTACTTAAGTGATACGTTCACTTGCGTAAGCACAGAAATATACGCAACAAGTTTTCATATTTGTTAAGTCCATTTTTGGACTATTTTAGGGAGTCCTTTACGTGTCTTTTTACAATTTTATACAGTATTACGCGTTGTATGTTGTATTTTTAGTTCACAAGCGACTTAGGTGGAAATCGCGAATTTAACACGAAATGAGCTGAATTGGAGGAAGAAAATGCATAGCCAAGCCCCAAACAATCAAGAAAAAGAAGCCCCGAGGAGAATGGAAGAAAACTGGCCAAATCCGGATGAAAAGTGGTCAACCAACGCAGCGCTACGAACCAAGAGCCGCGCTGGCCGCTGAGCCGCGACGGTGCGGCGAGCCGAATTAACGTCGTAAGAGTCGCGACACACTGAAGTCGCCTGCGCCATCCGGCGCCAAATCGATGAATTTTGCTGATTTAGGGCCGCGGCGCTGCAATGTGGCCGTAGTTCGACGTGATATTTTCATAAAATAAGCCGAAATTAATAAGGGTAAAAGGGTCCGAAGCGAGATGTTTTTTATTTAAAAGCCCTAGGGGTTCTTATTCTAAGGAGGATATACTTTGGGAGGCAAGAATTGGAGACTAGAACAAGATTTGAGACATCCTTTATTCAAAGTTCTTTTTCTTTCCCTTATTTCAATTCAGTTTATGTTGGAATTATTAATTAGTTTCTTAGCATGACAATGTCTAGGAGCTAATTTCTTTATTAGGGTTTTTCGTCAAATCTACTTGAAACTCTTTTCATGAATTAATGCATACTTAGTGATTTCTTTTTCAATTGTTAAGATCTATTCAACTTGTATTGATTGTGTGAGAATTAACTGATCACTAGTTTTCATAACGTATATGATTTCAAATCGAGATCTGAAAAGGGAGATTTGAATATGTTATATTTGATTAGACATAGGTTAAAATCGCGAACGAAAGTACCCTGATACCTGTGTAGTGTTTAAGGTTATTGCTCTTAATCCTCCTGTGTGGTAAAATCTATCATAGAAATATAGAAGATTTCTGCATAAGGTTGAGCTTTTATATGTCCTAACCAGAATATAGAACATCTTAGTTAACCTGCTATCTTAATAAAAAAAAAAAGAATCATTAGTTTTGCATTGACAAGTGAAAGATTGGATAGTTGAGGAGATTGGAAACCCTAATTCCCTTCATAACTGTTTTTAAAACCAAAATATTATCATCGTAGTTTATTTTCTACATATTTCTTAGTATTATTTCTTAGTTTAAAAACCAAGCAAAAGAACGTTAACCAAATAGAAATCATAGATTAGGTATTCGGTACTTGATTAACCAGTCTTTGTAGACGATAACTCGGTCTTACAGACTTTATTACTTTAAGCGATACGTTCACTTGCGTAAGCATACAAATATCACAACAAGTGTTTGGCGCCATTGTCGGGGACTGACATACTATCAATATCGAATTATCTAGTCTTATTTCTTTGGGTTTTTTTCTTTTTATTTTTTAAAACACATTTTTGCCTTAATCTGTTTGTATTGTCGTTGATCGATTTCAGGAAGCTTTTTTATGTGAAGCAGAAGAGGAGCAGACACATTTGTCCCTCTGAATCCTGAAATTGAAAAATTATGCAAGCAGAACAGGCGAGATAAAAAAATTGTTGATTCTTTAGCAATGGAAAACCAACAAAACAACAATGAGGTGAATGATGATTTACCAGAAGCCATGGAACGAGTCCCGCATCCTGCTGAGATGAGCTTGAGAGACTACATTCTACCAACAATTACAGGGGTGCATACTTGCATCAGGTTACCAGCTGTGAGTGCAAACAATTTTGAAATCAAGCCAGCAATCTTGCAGATGGTCCAGCACACAATCCAGTTTGGGGGGTTGATGTTTGAAGATCCCCATATGCATTTGGTAAATTTCTTAGATATGTGTGCAGCATTCAAATATAATGGTGTTACTGATGACGTCATTCGATTGAGGCTTTTTCCATTCTCACTCAGGGACAGAGCCAAGAGTTGGTTGAACTCTTTGCAGGCTAATTTCATCACCATATGGCAAGACTTGGCTCAGAAGTTTCTTGTCAAATTCTTCCCTCCACCGAAGGCAGCAAAGCTCGGAGGAGAGCTAAATAAATTCTATCAGCTGGAGGGAGAATCGTTGTATGAAGCTTGGGATAGATTTAAAGAGTTGCAGAGAAAGTATCCGCAGCACGGACTTGAGCAGTGGATGTTGGTCCACATCTTTTACAATAGGTTGTGTGGTACTACTCGTACCATTATTGATGTTGCTGCAGATGGAACTTTCATGAGCAAGAGTGCCAATGAGCTGCTAGAGGATATGGCAATGAATAATCACCAGTGGTCCGATGAGAGATCGACCAATAGCAAAAAAATGGCTGGCGTACATGAGATGGATATTATCACCGCGTTGACTGCTCAGGTGGCTTCTTTGACGAAGCAATTGCAGCAGAGTACTATGATTGTAAATGTTGTTCAGACGCAGGTTCAGTGTGAAATTTGTGGGGGGACCACATACGTTTGATAAATGCTCAACCACAGATCCCAATAATATACCCATGGAGTAAGCGCAATGTGAAGCAGTGGGAAACTTCCAGAGGCCTTACAACAATGCTTACTCCAACACATATAATCCGGGGTGGAGAAATCACCCCAACTTTTCATAGAGAAATGACCAAGGGCAACAACCATAATTTCAAGGCCAATATCAGAACCAGCAGTCGCAGAATCAAGCATCCTCTTCTCAGTAGTTCAGACCACCAGTTCAATAAGAGAAGCCTGATGAATTAAGAGTTGCATTGTTAACTCTCACCAACTCCCAAACGCAATTTATGACAGAGGCAAAATCCTCTATTAGAAACTTGAAGACTCAAATGGGGAAGTTAGCAGAGAGATTGAATGACAGACCGCAGGGGAACCTCCCTAGCAACATAGTGATGAACCCAAGAGATCAGTGTCAGGCAATCACCTTGAGGAGTGGCAAACAAATGGAGCAGGTTGCACCCTAACCACATGTTGAGAAGGAGAAGGATGTCACGACCCGACCCCGGGACCGCGACTGGCGCCCTACCTGGGCACCCTTTCAGGTAATCATCAGAGAAAATCAGCGGAACATACATGAAACTTAAAAATAAAACATCGTAAGTAAAACAACAGGTTAGCCGATAGGGCTACCTTCCTGAACATATATAAAAACAACCGAAGCAGTTGCCTCCTTTCTTTTTACAAACTGACCCACCATATGTGACTCTGCACTCTAAGAGTTTTGACATAACAAGCGCGGCGGACAAGGCCCCGCCGCACTTCAATAAATATAAACGTGACAACTCCAAACACCGAGCCATCTCAACTTGTGACCGGGATCCTAAGCTCGCGGATCCACAATCACAGTACCTAAACTGCGGCATGAACGCACTTCGAAGCGGGTCGATAACAGTACCGAATATGGACCAGAATATAACGTACAGTAAACAAGTCATAACTGT
This sequence comes from Przewalskia tangutica, assembly GCA_029844215.1. NCBI lineage: Eukaryota > Viridiplantae > Streptophyta > Magnoliopsida > Solanales > Solanaceae > Przewalskia > Przewalskia tangutica. The sequence goes on along the minus strand of CM056727.1, from coordinate 45,616,400 downwards.
ACAAAAGAATGACAAGGACAAATATAAAAATACTTACGGATCTGCCGTGTCATTACCACTTATGAACTTAATCGCACCATATTATCCTTTCCAAACCCAATAAAAGATATAGTCACAATCTTACGTAAATAATATAGAAAAAGAATCATTAAGTTCATTACCATATAACTTACTTATCTTTCATAACATAGTCCGGCCCACTACGGAGGGACACATATACTGCCCGGCCCAATCTGGGACGCGATCAAGTCACACTAATATCAAAGCATGCCCGTGGAATCCCCCATCACTGTCGACAGCTATTAGTGTAAAATATAACCATGTGACGCGCCCGTGGCATCCCACCTCACTGTCGGCGTACACATACACAATACATATATATATATCCTGCCCGTGGAATCCCACATCACTGCCGACAGTCCAGGGTATAATAATACACCAATAGGCATACATGAACACCAAGTCCCACCGGTGGTATAGCGTCTTGGGGGTCTACCCCTCACTTATACTCTTACCCTGGAGAAGGTGGTATAGCATCTTGGGGGTCTACCCCTCACGTATACTCTTACCCTGGAGAAGGTGGTATAACGTCTTGGGGCTTGCCCCTCATTTATACTCTGACCCTATCTCGACCGGTCGTCAAACAACACATAAAGCAGGTGGTACAGCGTCTTGGGGGTTTACCCCTCACTTATACTCTTACCCTGGAGAAGGTGGTATAACGTCTTGGGGCTTGCCCCTCATTTATACTCTTACCCTATCTCGACCGACCATCAAACAAGACATAAGCACTACCATGTATTTTATAAAATCCGGGAATTTAACCCAAGTGCTACAAATAACGGAAGCATACCCGTGGAACCCCACATCACCGCTTGTGCGTCCCAAGAACTTACAACAAGACATCCGACCCTTCAACCGAGAGTCGCGACAACTTAATAAAACATAATACTTGCACTCAAAGGCTATTACCAGCACATATAGGCAAGTTCTCAATTAACCAAGCCAAAGTACTTATCAAGGCACACATAGGATAATTCTCATTTTATCAAGCCAAAGTACTAATCAAGGCATACATAGAATAATTCTCTTTTAACAAGTCAAAGTACTTATCAAGGCACACTTAGACAAATTCTCAATTTATCAAGCCAAAGTACTACATACGTACATTCTTTTATAAAAGACTCCTTTCTATGTAAAGCTCCAAGATACTAACACCCGTAGTATCAAGTCCTATTCACCTTTCAAGACAAGTCACAATACCTTTTTTAGAAATACAAACACCGGCTTCTAAATCAAGTGACTTCTTTTATTAAGAACCTTAAGCAATTGGTACCTTTAAACCAATTTGCCGTTCCTTAATACAAGTTATTCCTTTGATTACGTTATTAGAAAACCATTCTCTTATCCTTCCATAAAGCCGTTATAACCCACTTCCCATAAAGCCGTTATAACCCTTTATGGTTTTAGACAAACTCATTCCTTTTATAACTAAGAGATTTATACTTTCAAATCAAATCGCTTAACTTTCAAAATACATCAAGTCTCTTAACTTTTTAGAAAACAAGTTTCAAAGTCTTAAAAGCTTCATACGTAAACTCTTTTAAAATTTGTAACAAATCTTTGGTGCGTCGTGAATAAGTTATACTTATTTATAACGATCTTATTCAAGTAGCCATGATCTAGAAAATGTAATACAATTTTGTCTTATCTTAGCTTCTATGCAGATGGAGGATTTCTACTTGTTTTAACATAATGGATTGTCATTACATTTTCCTTTATTAACGCCGCAGTGGCTTATTCGATACTTATACTCATTTGTGCCGTAAATTAGCCAAATCAACTCGACTCCTTTTTATATAAAACCTTAGGCAATTGATGCCGTAAAATCAAGTTGCCTTTTTACATAGTCAAGTCATTTATCTTTCCATAAGGCAAATATAACTAACTTCCCATAAAGCCGTTATATTCACTTTATACCTTAGCCATAAACAATTTCCTATCCAAGGGACTTATACGTTTAAAACGGGACAAGTATCACATACTTTAAAACTCTTCAAGTCCCTTAACTTTAAAATCAACTTAAGACATCCTTACTATTTTCAAAGAAGTGAGTTAATCTCCTAACCCACCCGACTTGGCATCACATAAAACAAGTAAAGAATGTCATAGTCTTGACGCTTCATTGTACTACATACGTGCAACTAGTCATGCTCAAAAGATAGGAAAAGTTCTACATAGGGTAATTCACATAACTACCTCTTAACTTCTAAGAGTAAGGAAACATGAAAGGATACCACAAGTATATTCCATACATAGAATCATGCCAAAGGAAGGAAGAGGTTCACATACCTCGCGACGATTGTCGACAAATAGCAAAATGCTCCAAAGTACTCCAACCTTGATAGCTATTCCACTCTCCAAGTAGGATACGCTATACTTAGTACTTCAACCTATAATGGTCACAATATGTCCATTAACCTTTCACTTCTAACGTAGAATATTTTAGGTGCTAAGTCGCTAAATTCTACGGAAAATCGGACAGCACCTCCTTTGTTTCTACTCACTTTGCCACCTTTTTCAAGGCCGAATACAATAACCAAACAGCCCCAATTGGCTCACAATAATATAGAAGGTATTCCAATACAATGAATAACTAAATGACCCCAATTGGCTCACAATTTAGAAAGTAGTCCAATACAAATGAATAACAAACTAAAAAGTCCAAATTCGCCACGCGAGTTCAACCATACCAATTCTTATCAAATTTCCATTTAAATCCAAATTGGTAGCATAACATAAAATCAAGTCGCATTTGATTATAACAATCCATAATCTCTAAGTAGGTAACATGCGACGATTTCTAATAAACGACCAATTAGTAATCCAATTTTCAATTGGCTTATATAACATTTCGAATTTAGCTACAAGCACTCCATCATACTTATAAACTTCTACATACCAACTTCATGTTGTCAACGTGTAAAACTAACAACAACAAAAAAAATATAATCTTGTAACATCTTAAAGGCCAAGATTTTACCTTAACGATTCTCAAACCAATCTTCAAATCCGAAGTCGTTCCTTAGCAACTTAGAGACTCTCCAAGATACTTCAATCCGCTACTTGAGACCCTTAGAACCATACCAACAACTTTCCTTCAACTTTCAATCCAAAACCTAGAAAAGCCACTAGGTTTTCACTTTGCGACTAATACGAAAACTCTCTTTTTTCCGGGATTTTCTATTGAGATATACTTACATAACACTCATGAAACCTTGGTTTAAAGTGTGGGGCTTAATGGACATGAAACAAAATTTCTCCTTCTAGTTGGACCCCAACCAGTGAGCTTGACTCTTGTTCTTCAATTTTTGTGTGATATTTGGCTAAGTATGGAACTTGTCTCACTACTAGTAGTATAGTAAAGGGACATGGAGGGTCAAGAAGTGTACACTTGGGGGGCTAGGATGATCTCTTACTAAATATCAAGGCTTGTGGGACCTTTGACTTTGGTCAATTCTCTCAAGCTCACACTTGCAAGACTTGTCTTGCTAACAAAGGTCCAATGACCTTCTTGCCCTTGCAAGAAATCGTCCAAGGCATCATTAAGGGGGGTGACACGTGTCGCCCTCCCATTCGTCGCAATATTACGTTTTCCGACAATTTCATAATCCCGATAAAATTTTTACAAGTCTCTAATCTTGACACTTTAGAGTTCTTACGTACGTTCTTAAAACATGTCCTGCAAATACGGGGTGTAACATTCTTCCCCCCTTAGAAACATTCGTCCCCGAATGTTCTTTCGGAGTCAATCTTTATAATAAGCGACATAGCTTCTTTTCACAACCCCGACATACCAACAATGCCACACATGGCCACATAACAATACTTATGCTAAGATGTCAACCTTGGCACTTATAAAGCCAACTAGTCCATACTCATAATGACCTTAAAGCCTGTCATAATCCTCTCTACTCGGTCTACTAAGGGTCTGACGACTGTATCATCACCGGGAAAATCTCATATTCCCGCTCAGCTACCACCCCAAACACTCACGGGTGTAGTTACCTCGAAAGGTTCTTATGGATTCAGGATCTATTCCTTTACACTTGGTTGCTATCTTTCTTACTGGTCGTACTCTTTCCGTACTCCCAACTCATACTAGTATACATATAACTTCCATACCGATTCGGCCTCTAATCTTTGGAGTCACTCTATAAAACAATATAAGGTCATTTCGGCTTTCATGACTGGTTCGGTGGAACGCGTCCACGAACGTAAAACAATTAACTAGACTTGGGCGCTTGCGCCGTCGTGGCCACGTAGCGGAACAACTACCAACTGATCCCACTCCATTCCAGGATATGGGAGACCGTAATGTGTCCTCGACCTACTCGTCGCTTAACTCTTATCCTTGATCCGACTTAAAATCTTATTGCGGATAAAGCCTTATACATCTAAGGTCTCGGCGATTATCAATATTCTTAGGCTCGCAATTTCCATGCTCCAAGCCTACCTTACCAATCCCCAATAACTGTATAAAACTTCTCATAAAACCATAACCATGTTGTCTCGATCACAACAACCATTACTTACTCTATACAGCCTCATCCAGTATAATTCTCTTAAGCATACTACGCACTTGATCTATTAACATGACATTCCGTTAGGTTCCTTAATATGGCTTCTAAGGGTCCACTACCTATCGAACGACTCATCCTTTCCCAATTATCTCAAAATAAAACACAAGACCTTGGCGAAAATTCATTAACTATTCCATACCTTCCCGGTATCTAGTTAGTCTTTACCGATTCCTGGTAATCTAAAATCATTCTAGGCAACACGCGTCTGATCCTCATACATAACTCCGTATAGATGTATGTCACAATACCAACTATACTATAATCATAACCTACCTGGATACGCAATCCACATAGTCATTCCCGGTCATCGCGCCTTTCTAAGGCTGCAATCAACATAACTCGTTAGGGAGAGGCGACCACAACAACACGCCTCTATCGCACGATCTCGAGTGAGAAGAATGGAAACCAATCCTAAATGTCCTGCGGCCTCACGATTATAGATGTGGTGCACAACACACCGATAATCAAGACTACTGAACCACGATGCGTAGACACTTTCCGAGGACTAATCGCTCGATACCACTTTTGTCACGACCGACCTCGGGATCGCGATCGCGCCCTACACAGGCACCCTTTCGTAATCATCGAGAAAATCAGCGAACATACATGAAACTTAAAAATAAAACATCGTAAGTAAAACAACGAGGTTAGCCGATGGGCTACCTTCCGAACATATATAAAAACAACCAAGCGATTTGCCTCCTTTCTTTTTACAAATCGACCCACTATGTGACTACGCACCTAAGAGTTTTGACATAACAAGCGTGGCGGGACAAGGCCCGCCGTACCACGAATAAATATAAACGTGACAACTCAAACACCGAGCCATCTCAACTTCTGAACCGATCCTAAGCTCGCGGATCCACAATCGTGTACCTAAACTGCGGGCATGAACGCGGCCCCGAAGAAGTCGATAACAACAGTGCGAATATGGACGAATATAACGTCTGATAAACAAATCATAATCGTACAAAAGAATGACAAGGACAAGTATAAAAATACTTACGGATCTGTCGTGTCATTACCACTTATGAACTTAATCGCACCTTATTATCCTTTCCATTCCCAATAAAAGTTATAGTCACATTCTTACGCATATTATTTAGAAAAAGAATCATTAAGTTCATTACCATATAACTTACTTATCTTTCATAACATAGTCAGGCCCCACTACGGAGGGACACATATCTTGCCTACCCGATGCGGGACGCGATCAAATCACACTAATATCAAAGCATGCCGTGGAATCCCCAATCACCGTCGGCTATTAGTGTAAAATATAACCATGTGACGCGCGTGGCATCCCACCTCACCGTCGGCGTACATACACAATACATATATATATATCCCGCGTGGAATCCCATCATCAGCGATCCGGTATAATAATACACCAATAGGCATACATGAACACCAAGTCCCACCTGGTGGTATAGCGTCTTGGGGGTCTACTCTCACTTATACTCTTACCTGGAGAAGGTGGTAAGCGGTGGTATAGCATCTTGAGGTCTACCCTCACTTATACTCTTACCACGGAGAAGGTGGTATAACGTCTTGGGGCTTGCCCGCCATTTATACTCTTACCCTATCTCGACCGGTCGTCAAACAACACATAAAGCGGGTGGTACATGTCTTGGGGTTTACCCTCACTTATACTCTTACCACGGAGAAGGTGGTATAATGTCTTGGGGCTTGCCGCCATTTATACTCTTACCCTATCTCGTGACCATCAAACAAGACATAAGCACTACCATGTATTTTATAAAATCAGGAATTTAACCCAAGTGCTACAAATAACGGAAGCATACGTGGAACCCAGCATCAACTGTCGATGCGTCAAGAACTTACAACAAGACATCAGGCCTTCAACCGAAGTCGCGACAACTTAATAAAACATAATACTTGCACTCAAAGGCTATTACCCGGTACATATAGGCAAGTTCTCAATTAACCAAGCCAAAGTACTTATCAAGGCACACATAGGATAATTCTCATTTTATCAAGCCAAAGTACTAATCAAGGCATACATAGAATAATTCTCTTTTAACAAGTCAAAGTACTTATCAAGGCACTTAGACAAATTCTCAATTTATCAAGCCAAAGTACTACATACGACATTCTTTTATAAAAGACTCCTTTCTATGTAAAGCTCCAAGATACTAACACCCGTAGTATCAAGTCCTATTCACCTTTCAAGACAAGTCACAATACCTTTTTAGAAATACAAACAGAACTTCTAAATCAAGTGACTTCTTTTATTAAAACCTTAAGCAATTGGTACCTTTAAACCAATTTGCGTTCCTTAATACAAGTTATTCCTTTGATTACGTTATTAGAAAACCATTCTCTTATCCTTCCATAAAGCCGTTATAACCCACTTCCCATAAAGCCGTTATAACCCTTTATGGTTTTAGACAAACTCATTCCTTTTATAACTAAGAGATATATACTTTCAAATCAAATCGCTTAACTTTCAAAATACATCAAGTCACTTAACTTTTTAGAAAAAAAGTTTCAAAGTCTTAAAATCTTCATATGTAAAATATTTTAAAATTTGTAACAAATCTTTGGTCGTCGTGAATAAGTTATACTTATTTATATCTATCTTATTCAAGTAGCCATGATCTAGAAAATGTAATAAAATTTTGTCTTATCTTATGTTCTATTCAGATGGAGGATTTCTACTTGTTTTAAAATAATGGATTGTCATTACATTTTCCTTTATTAATCTTTGCGATGGCTTATTCGATACTTATACTCATTTGTGTCGTAAATTAGCCAAATCAACTCGACTCCTTTTATATAAAACCTTAGGCAATTGATGCGTAAAATCAAGTTGCCTTTTACATAGTCAAGTCATTTATCTTTCCATAAGGCAAATATAACTAACTTCCCATAAAGCCGTTATATTCACTTTATACCTTAGCCATAAACAATTTCCTATCAAGGGACTTATACGTTTAAAGCGGGACAAGTATCACATACTTTAAAACTCTTCAAGTCCCTTAACTTTAAAATCAACTTAAGACATCCTTACTATTTTCAAAGAAGTGAGTTAATCTCTAACCCACCCGACTTGGCATCACATAAAACAAGTAAAGAATGTCATAGTCTTGACGCTCACCGCACTACATACGTGCAACTAGTCATGCTCAAAAGATAGGAAAAGTTCTACATAGGGTAATTCACATAACTACCTCTTAACTTCTAAGAGTAGAAGGAAACATGAAAGGATACCACAAGTATATTCCATACATAGAATCATGCCAAAGGAAGGAAGAGGTTCACATACCATGACGATTGTCGACAAATAGCAAAATGCTCCAAAGTACTCCAACCTTGATAGCTATTCCACTCTCCAAGTAGGATACGCTATACTTAGTACTTCAACCTATAATGGTCACAATATGTCCATTAACCTTTCACTTCTAACGTAGAATATTTTAGGTGCTAAGTCGCTAAATGCTACGGAAAATCGGACAGCACCTTCTTTGTTTCTACTCACTTTGCCACCTTTTTCAAGGCCGAATACAATAACCAAACAGCCCCAATTGGCTCACAATAATATAGAAGGTATTCCAATACAATGAATAACTAAACAGCCCCAATTGGCTCACAATTTAGAAAGTAGTCCAATACAAATGAATAACAAACTAAAAAGTCCAAATTCGGCCACCTTGAGTTCAACCATACCAATTCTTATCAAATTTCCATTTAAATCCAAATTGGTAGCATAACATAAAATCAAGTCGCATTTGATTATAACAATCCATAATCTCTAAGTAGGTAACATGCGACGATTTCTAATAAACGACCAATTAGTAATCCAATTTTCAATTGGCTTATATAACATTTCGAATTTAGCTACAAGCACTCCATCATACTTATAAACTTCTACATACCAACTTCATGTTGTCAACGTGTAAAACTAACAACAACAAAAAAAATATAATCTTGTAACATCTTAAAGGCCAAGATTTTACCTTAACGATTCTCAAACCAATCTTCAAATCCGAAGTCGTTCCTTAGCAACTTAGAGACTCTCCAAGATACTTCAATCCGCTACTTGAGACCCTTAGAACCATACCAACAACTTTCCTTCAACTTTCAATCCAAAACCTAGAAAAACCACTAGGTTTTCACTTTGCGACTAATACGAAAACTCTCTTTTTTCCGGGATTTTCTATTGAGATATACTTACATAACACTCATGAACCTTGGTTTAAAGTGTGGGGCTTAATGGACATGAAACAAAATTTCTCCTTCTAGTTGGACCCCAAACCCGTGAGCTTCAAGCTCTTGTTCTTCAATTTTTGTGTGATATTTGGCTAAGTATGGAACTTGTCTCACTACTAGTAGTATAGTAAAGGGACATGGAGGGTCAAGATGTGTACACTTGGGGGGCTAGGATGATCTCTTACTAAATATCAAGGCTTGTGGGACCTTTGACTTTGGTCAATTCTCTCAAGCTCACACTTGCAAGACTTGTCTTGCTAACAAAGGTCCAATGACCTTCTTGCCCTTGCAAGAAATCATCCAAGGCATCATTAAGGGGGGTGACACATGTCGCCCTCCCATTCGTCGCAATATTACGTTTTCCGACAATTTCATAATCCCGATAAAATTTTTACAAGTCTCTAATCTTGACACTTTAGAGTTCTTACGTACGTTCTTAAAACATGTCCTGCAAATACGGGGTGTAACAAAGGAGTTGGAGAAGACATGTGGTTCAGATAACGAGGGGGTTACTGATAACCGCTCTATTTTAGAGAAGGCTCCACCAGCAGTTGTGAGGGAATATCAAGACAGAATTCCCTACCCTCAAAGACTTCAAAAGAAATCCCTTGACAAGCAATTTTCGAAGTTCTTAGAAGTATTCAAAAAGTTGTACATAAATATCCCTTTTATTGAGGCCTTAGAGCAGATGCCAGCGTATGTCAAGTTTATGAAAGATATCCTCTTTAAAAAGAGGAAAATAGCAGAGTACGAGACAGTGGCATTGATAGAGGAGTGCAGTGTAATCTTGCAGATGAAACTTCCCCAGAAGTTGAGAGATCCAGAGAGTTTCACTATACCTTGCACTATATGGAATGTGACATACAATCGGGCTTTGTGTGATTTAGGGGCAAGTATCTACCTGATGCCCTTCTATGTTTCGCAGACGTGGGTTGGGGGAAGCAAAGCCGATAACATTTAACTTGCAGCTAGCATATCGCTCAATCGTACATCCCCGAGGCATCATTGAAGATGTATTGGTGAAAGTGGGTAAATTCATCTTTCCTGCTGACTTCCTCATCCTGGACATGGAAGAAGATGAGAATATGCCTATTATCCTTTGGAGACCATTCCTAGCCACAGGGAGAGCCCTCATTGATGTGTAAAATGAGAGTTAAAGCTCCGAGTCCAGGATGAGGAGATGAACTTTACTATATTCAGGCCACCAACTGAACCACAAGCCAATGACAGATGTTTTGTTGTTGGGATAGTTGAACAGGTTGCTTCTCATGAAATCTCCAAGGGTACTAACGCTCTTGGGGTAATATTAAAACAGTGTGCAAAATAGGATGGTAAGAATACTTAACCAGTGAATGACGTAAGCGGGGTGAACCCCTCTGAACATGGCCCTGTGAAGACGAAAAGAAAAAGGAGAAATAGAAAGATGATGATAATGAAATGGATATGTTGTGGGGGGCTAATCTACCCCTTGATTAAACAAAAAAAAACTGCGTATGGATAAATGATGTTAACGACAACGCTAATGGAAGGCAACCCCATGTTTTTAATTCTGTTATTTTAATTTTTGTTTTAGTTAGTTTTATTTTATCTTGAACAGTCTCACGGTCTTGTGTTATTTCTTGTATTTTTTATGGCAGGTGAATTGGGACTAACTCCAAGGGGAACAACGTTGAAAATGCTGAAAACTAGAAGAAAAATGAAATTTGAAGGCGAAGAGCCGCAACGCCAGAATTCCAGAGAGTGAAATTTTGTCAGAAAAAATAGCATCGCGGCGCCTGAGAGGCAGTGAGCAATAAAAATTTCATCGAGTTAAGAGCCGCGATGCCCTGAATAAGAACAACGGTGCCTGAAATTTTTGGGATCGCGCCGCAGCTCTCCACTTCAAGGGCCTCGGCGCGTCAGTGATTTCCAGAATAAAACCCTAGCCTCTTTTCGGTTTTCCTCATTCCAAACTCATCCCAAACGCTCAAATCCTATCCTACTCTCCAAACATTTCGAATTACCCTAGCCTCTTCAGATTGTCTTCCCCAATTTTCACATAAACCTCACAAGTCCTCTCTTCCCACTACCACAAAAATTCGAATTCCCCTAGCCTCTTCAGATTTTCTTCCCTAATTTTCACATAAACCTCACAAGTCCTCTCTTCCTACTACCACAAATATTCGAAATCCTCTCCCAAAACAAAACTCCTAAACCCCATTACACCACAATATCTACCCTTCTCACATACACAACCATATTTCATCAATTAGGCAAGATATCTTTGCAAGAAACTCATCCAAAAGGTAATATTCACCATTTGTCTTGCAAATTTCGTGCCTTATTGAAAATAGCTTCAAGTATTGGGTTGAAATCGGTGTTAGGGAGCTAATATTGAAAAATTGGTGAGCATTAGAAATTGGGTTGTTGTGGGTTGTTATTGTTGCGTGTTGTGTTGTTGATTTTAGTGGTGAATTGTTGGTTGTAGATGTGCTTGTTGTTCTGAATTCTTTTGTTGGTGTTGTTATTGTTGTTGTTGTTTGGGGTTGTGTTGTTGTGTTGTTGCTGGGTATTGTACTGTTGTTGTCGTTGTTTGTTGTGTTGTTATGGTGTGTTGCTGTTGTTTGTTGTTAGATTTATGGCTGGTAACATAGAAATTCAGAGGAAGGCTGTCGAAATTGTGCTAGAACCACTCTATAGTTGATATCTACAACTTACAATGGGGAAAAAGAATCTTTGGGGCATCCTCCTCTAGAGCCGCCCCACCTGAATATGATGAGACGAGGTTTGCAAATAAAGCTACATAAGAAAGATATGCAAGGCTACGCTCCCGGCCTCTAGTTCCGGAAAGGGGTATGGAATTCAGCAATTTAGCTTATGATGATAAGGTATACGAGCCTATCCGAGCCATGATTGTGGATAGAGAATGGGGAGACTTTGTCACTTCCCAACTACCTAGGCCCAATACCTCTATCGTTTGTGAGTTCTATGCGAACTTCCCAGAATAGATTGATGAACACCGCTTCGTGCGAGTGAGGCAGGTACCAGTGGGGACAAAGGCCATCAATTCATTATTTAGGATGCCAAATATTGGAGATGTGGGCTTCAGCAGACGCTTCTTTGCTAAATGGTGTAGTGAAGTAAGATTTATTGACTGGGCTAAGGTAGCTGAGACAGTTTCATACAGAGGGGCCAAATGTACTGATGAGCGGGGCTAGCCAATGAGCATGCACAGATGCCAGTTCAATAAAGTCGCTCGATCTTGGCTATATTTTGTGAGTGTTCGCCTTAACCCGTCGACATATTTCTCCACCATACCAATGGACTGTGTGAAGTTGGTAGATGCTATTATGACGGGGTTGAGAATAGATGTGGGGTTTGAAATCCAGAAGAGCATAGCGGGATATGTCGACTGTCCACCACAGGTGGGTTGGGGCATGGATCTATGATCACGACACTATGTGTCGCACATGAGGTACCCATCAGAGAAAATGATGTACTCGGAAAGGTGCAACTGACCCTTACTCGCACCATATTCGTTGCATACCTGCACCGGTACGATGGCCCGTGCGGCACGTCTTTGCTGAAGGCGTCCAACGCCCACCTAGGCGCCGCCAGAGAATTATAAAAGAGGAGCCTGAGGCATCTGCATATAATGAGCCTGGAGAGATCAGCTTTCCACCTCCTTTAGCTATTGAGCCACCAGTGGAGAGATTGGACCTGATGATCCATCATATTCAATATCTAGAGCAGCAAAACCAGTATCTCATCCAATCTCAGCACGACTACTACCAACATAACAATCAATTTCAGCAGCAACAGTATAACTATGAGGCCCAGCGCGTCGACGAACTCAACTCTATGTTCAACCATTGGTCACTAGAGGTTCCGCCGGCTGAGCCCCATTTTGGTTACCCTCCAGAGTACCAGCCCTTTCAGCCACCACAACTACCGCCACCACCATCACTATTTTAGTCGCTTGTGACGTAAGTCTTCCTATCTTTGCTTTACTTTTTACATTGGAGACAATGTGTTAGATACGTTTGGGGGGAATTTTATTGTTTGTGTCAGTTGTGTTATTGTTTTGAGTTAAGGAGTCTTTTAAATTGTTTATGTTTAGAGTCTGTATATTGTCCCTGTCTTTGTTTTTGTGTTTTTGTGTCAATGAATCAAGTAGAAAACATTAGCCAATGAGATTGAGTGAATGCCTGTAATGAAATTGGATGAAACATATGATAGTCGTGAAATGCATTAATCTGTGTGCCTAAGTTGGATGGTCTTTGAGTTTGCCTTTGATTATTGACAATAATGAAACGTATTCATGACCATTGACTTTCGTGTACTTAATTATTCGATTTGTGCATGAGTGAATTTGGTTTGAAGATAGATGGTGGGAAAAATTCTAAAAATTGCTTGTTTGCTATTTGAGACGAAATCTTAGATAATGCATGTTTAGAAAATGATTCTGGCCATCTTTGGACCGTTTGAGCCTTTCAAGCCACCCTTATTACATTAATCCTAGTCACCCCTTTTGAGATTTAAATGAAACCTTTCTTTGTGATCAACACCTATCTTTAAGCCTATTTGAACACTTTACTACTATTTCATTCCCTTGAATTACCATAAGTATAGAAGTATACAAGTTTGGGGGGGTTGAATTTCAATAAAATGATATTGTAGACTGGTGTTATCAAAATGAAAGAAAAAAAAGATTAAAAAAATGAATAATGGAATGAAAAAGAAATAAAATACGCTCCCCGCGTATATACATCAAACGATAAGTTTGGGGGAGTGTAACTTGAAGTGCGAATGTTCTCAATCTAGAAAAGAAAAGAAAAGAAAAATGGGGTTGGTGGTGAATTGTTATGAAAAGAATGAAGTGTGGTTTGGTTGGTCATATGCTTATGGTAATTCTGAGCCTAAATGTCATTTTATCTGTCTTTGCCCTAAGCCTAACGATACAGCCCATAAAAAGTCCTAGTGATTCTTGAGCATGTGTGTCTACATTAGTGGAGAGTAGCAAGTGAGCAAGCTATAGAATTTTGGCATGAATGGATTGTTGGAGAGAATTCGCTTGTGCATAGACTGATATTGAATGCATGTTTGAGTCAGTAGTCATATTTGAGTGAGCATATGCTTTAATAACCTTAAACAAGCTTAATAATTATCTGACTTGGAATTCTAGATAGCAAACTAGTGATTAGACGTTTCTGAGAATGATATTGCAGTTGTTCATGATCTTCGAGGCAGAAATATTATGATTGAATTGATTCATGTTTAGAGTGTTTATGTCTTTGTTTTTTAGAGTGTCTAGAGTTCTTTACTCGAGGTTGAGTAAAGTTTAAGTTTGGGGGTATTTGTTAAGTCCATTTTAGGACTCTTTTAGGGAGTCTTTTACGTGTCTTTTTACTATTTTGTACAGTATTATGCGTTGTATGTTGTGTTTTCAGTTTATAAGCGACTTAGGTGAAAATGGCGAATTTAACACAAAATGAGCTGAATTGGAGGAAGAAAATACATAGCCAAGCCCCAAACAATCAAGCAAAAGAAGCCCTGAGGAAAATGGAAGAAAACTGGCCAAATTCGGACGAAAAGTGGTCAACCGCCGCAGCGGCGCAAGATGAAGGAGCCGAGGCGAAAAATTTCCAGAGAGTTGAGCCGAGAATTAATGTCGTAAGCGTGATCGGTGTATTTTATATACACCTTTTGAGTCGTTTTTAGTGAGTCTTCTGTCCATTTTTCTACAAATACATGTCGTCTTAGGATAGATTTTCTTTCCTTTGAGTCATATTGGTTTAAAGTGGCTCATTGGCGAAAAAGGAGCAAAAACAGGGCAAAAACGGAGGTTCCAGAGCTCGAAAAGCGAGAAAGTGGCGAAGCAGGCACGAGCGCCGGCGCGCGCGCCTCAGCCAGCAGAGCGTGCACCACTACGCCTAGTCTTCAGAGGTTTGCAGAGTTCCAGCTGCGCTGATTCTGAAAGCGCGGCAAGCGGAAAAATCAGAAATTTGAATTGTCAATGGGCCAGGCCTGAAGGAAAACCTGCATCACGTTTTGGAGGCTATAAAAAGAGAACCCTAGGTCAGATTTAAGGGTTCCTCTTCTTGCCAAATCACAAGACTTTGGAGATCAAGATTAGAGACTTCATCTTAGTAATTTCTTGTTCTTGTTTTACTTTCTTTACAGTTTATATTGGATATTGAATTAGTTCTTGTCATGTCTATGGCTAGGAACTAAATCTACTTTGGGCTTTCCATGTCAATTCACTTGAACCTTATCTTTATGAATTAATGCATGTTCTTGGTTCTTCTTCTTATTGTTGAGATTTATTCAATATATGGTTTGATTGCTTGGTAATTACTTGATCATTAATTATCATAATTTTTATGATTTCTAACCGAAATCCGAAAGGGGAGGTTGTGAATATGTTGTAGTTGGATAAACATAGGTTAAATCGTGGACGAAAGTACCCCGATACTTGTGTAGCACTAATAAGGTTTTTGATCTTAATCCTCCTCTAGAGTCAATCTTATCACCGAAAGGTAGAAAGGTGTTGTACTGGGGTTGAGTGTTTATATAACCTTAACAGGAGTATAAAACGGCTTAGTAAACCTGCTATCTCAAAATAGAAGAAAAGCCATAATTAATTGCATTAATAAGTAAGTTAAGCGGATAGTTGAGGAGATTTGGAAGCCCTATTTCCACATTACTGAAGTAAAACAACATAGTTTAATTAGTTTTCATCATTCTAGTCATAAACAACATATCAATTATCGGTCACCAAATAGATAACATAGAATAGAATTTGGTACTTGAACACTAATCCCTGAGGACGATAACTCGGTCTTCTAAGACTATATTACTTGACTCGACACGTGCACTTGCGTAAGTGTGTGCATTAAATCGCGCATCAAGTTTTTGGCGCCGTTGTCGGGGATTGGCATAGTTCAATATCATTTTATCTATTCTTAATTTCTAATTTGGTTTTTATTTTTATTTTTATTAATTACTATTTTTTTATTATTTTGTGAAAACCAGTGCGTCGTGATCCGTTTGTTTATATTGATCTGTTTCAGGCACCCAGTTTATGCGACGGAGAAGAGGAGCAAACACTCTTGTTCCCTTCAACCCAGAAATTGAGAAAACTTGTAAACAGAACAGAAGGAACCAACGAATTTCAGCCTTAATTGAGATGGGAGGCTGATGCGCGAAAAGATGCACACACTTTAACGCAAGTGCACGTTATCGTGACAAGTAATATAGTCTTGGTAAGACCGAATATCGTCCACAAGGATTAGTGTTCAAGTACCAATTATCTATCTTTTGGTATCTATTTGGTAACCGATATTGATTTTGTTGATTATAACTAACAATTATAAAGGCTAATTAACTATATGTTTACTTCAGTAGTGATGGGAATAGGGCTTCCACGTCTCCTCAACTATCCGCTTATGTTATTTATTAATGCAATGAATTATGGTTCTTCTTCTTTTGGAGCTAGCAGGTTTACTAAATCGTTTTATACTCCCGTTAAGGCTATATAAACACTCAACCCCAGTATTGCTCCTTTCTACCTTTCGGTGATAAGGATGACTCTATAGGAGGATTAAGACAAAAAACCTAGTTAACCGTCACGCGCCATGCGTATAATTAGGTGTTTAGACCTCTCGTTAACGCTACACAAGTAATTGAGGTATTTTCATCCCCAATCCAAAATATGTCTACCCAACTTACAGCATATTCACAACCTCCTCCTTTCGAAGTTTGATTAGAAATCATATAAATAATGATAATTAGTGATCAATTAATTACCAAGCATTCAAAGCAATTATTGGATAAATCTCAACAAGAAGAAGAATAACCATAACCATGCATCAATTCATAACATAAGTTTCTAGTGATTTAACATGGAAAACCCTATAATGGAATTAGTTCCTAGCCATTGACATGACAAGAACTAATTCAATGTTCATCATAAAAACTGAAATAAAGAAAAGAAAAGAAAAGAAAGTTACTAAATTATGGTCTCCAATCTTCAATCCAAGAAGCCTTATGTTGTGCAAGAAAGGGAACCCTTAAAAACTGCCTATGGTTCTCCTTTTATAGGCTCAAAACCGCCTCTAACTTTTCCCGCCGGGCTGGCGTAAAATCGCCATTAAACCTGATTTTCAGCGTCGGCGCGCACGCTTCTCGGCGCGGCCGGAAGTCTGCGATACCGGATGATTTGGCGCGCCCCGCTCTGGCATGCGAGGCGCGCGTGCTGCAACCTGCGCGCCACGGATATTGGCGCGCGACCGGACTGTCTGCGATGGCGCGCGCTGGTCCGTATTTCTGCCTCGTTCGCCACTTTCTCGTCTTTTCAGCTCTGGAACCTCCACTTTTGTCTTCTTTTAGCTCCTTTTCCGCCATTGGGCCATTTTAACCAACTTGACTCAAAAGAAAGAAAATCTATCCTAATACGACACTTATTTGTACAAAAAGGGACAAAAGACTAACTAAAAACGACTCAAAAAGTGTATATAAAATACACCGATCAAATACCCCCAAACTTAACCTTTGCTCGCCCTCGAGCAAAGATAAAAAGAAAGAAGTAAAGACTCAAGAAAAAAAAAGAAAATAAACAGACTCAATGACATTGATCACTTTTTGCTGCATTGGCGTTACTTAGAAAAACATGAAGGTTGGCAAAATAATATGCAGGAACATATAGCATGAAATTTTAGCATTCAAAACACATTAAGCTAGATATTTCGCAAACTCATTTTTATCATGCTTAATGGAAGTCAAATACTGAATCATGCATGTTAATTTCAAAATTCCTATGGCATGTTTACTTGCTATTCTCCACTAATCATGACTATGCATCTAAGAGATCTTCAGGACTTTTAAGGGTTGTAATGTAGGCTTAGGCACGGGTAGGTAAAAATAGGCACTTAGGCTCATTTTTGTGTACCATAAGCTCTTTTAGCTTTTCAATTTTTCCCTTTTCTTTTGATTCTTTTCTTTCACTTCAAATCTATCTTTCCCCTCTTTTGTTTTGAGAGCGTGAAGTGTATCATAATAGCAAGCACCCCCAAACTTAGGCTTTTGCCTATTTCTCATTACTTTTTAAGTGGGGTGCATCAATTTTTCTTGCTCTTTTTGTCTCTTTTTTAACACACTTTATTCCAACTATTTCACATGTTTTCTTATGGCACAAGTATGGGAATATAGGATGTCAAAGAAAAAGTTCAATTTTTAAGGCTTAATGGGGCTGACTAGGGATATTTTTAAAGTCAGGGATAGAAAAGAGTGGTAAGAATTGGCTAACAAAGAAACGCCTGAGTCATCTCCCTAAACATGCATATCCTAACTATTTCGCCTCGAATAGCAAGCAATCATAACACATAGGTTTTAATCATTTATCATGCACAATTTAAGCAGGAAACTCCAAATAGACAGATTTTGTGAGTTTTTGGCATATCAAACCTAAGTGTTTAGATAGTTGCTCTAATTCCGTTACATTATTCCACCTTACTTCACTAGGTGTTTCTAGTAACTACAGCATACATGATCTTTTGTGACGCTTATGACTCAAAAGAAAAAAATTTATGACTCAAAAATACACAAAAACAACAAAAAGACTTAAACATACTTATAACAATAAGACACAAATAAAACACCCCCCAAACTTAAATCACACATTGTCCCCAATGTGTGTAAGACTCAAAGACAATAAAAGAAAACAAGACACTTACAGACTTTGGTTAAAATGGTGGTGGTGGCGGTGGCATTGGATAGTGCATTGACCACTGGTTGAACAAGGAACTCATCTCGTTAATTTGCTACCTCATTTCTTGTTGTCCTTGTATCACCGTGTCCAAACTCTGTATCATCCTCATCTGATTCTGGAGTAACTGCTCCATTCTGATTCTGTGGTTGGTTGGTGGCTGCTCCCTGCCGCATATTGAGCCTCTATTTCAGGCTCATCTTCGTTCATGGCGGCCTCTGATGCTGCTGCTGCTGGTGGTGCTCTTCTTCTTGCTGCTGGGGGACTTGGGTTTGGGAAGGAGTGCACTATCTCATAAGACACAGGCAGTTGGTTTCTCTCATTAGTGTCAGTGGGTAGGATTGGGACCCCATTCATGTGGCATAAATTAGTGATAAGTGAGCCATGTCCCAATCCACCTGTTGTTACCAACCTGTTGATTTCTTCAATGCTCTGCACTATCTCTTTCCCCACATCAATCGTCTTCCCCGTCATGATTTCATATATCAATTTAATCCTATCTTCTGGCACTCTGGTGAAGTGCGTTGATGGGATTAGACGGGCACTGACGAAATACAGCCAACCCCGTCGCTTGTTGAACCGACACCGCCGATCCTCTTGCCCCATTTCTGGCAATATCAAATGCAGCCCCAGGGTAGCTCACTGTGTCTGCGACGGCATTCCAGTCGATGTTGGAGGTGCTTCTAGACCATGTTCTAAAGTAACTCCAATCACCATCTCCTCCTTCAACATCTGCTGTTTTTAGAGACATATTTATCGCTTCTGCCGTCACAGGCATATATCTTCCCCTCACAAAGCATTTGTTGTCCACCCTCTCCGGAAAGTTAGCATAGAATTCACGCACCATCGCTGTGTTCATTGGTGCTATCTTGTCCGGGTTTACAAATCTCTTCCACCCCATCATCTCAATCATTGCCCGAATGGGCTCATAGACATCCTCCTCCCCAAACGAATCCCTCTGGTAGTCCATTCCCCTTTCAGGGATTAAAGGCCTAGTACTAAGCTTTTTGTATCTTGTATAAGCTTGGTGGCTAACGAACCTAGTATCATCGTATTGCGGGGCTGAGGTGGATGTGGAGGCTCTTCTCTTTCTGGCAGACATGGTTAAATCACTTTTTGCAGCTTACAAACTTAGTATCACAAATGTTTCCCAACACAATCACACAACACTAGCAGCTACAACACTAACACCCCCAAACTCCAACTCCTGTACTACACAATACCCACACCCTCCTTGTATATTCCTCCTCTAAACTTCACAACCAATTTTTCATCACCCCAACTACTTCAACAATGCAAAACTTCTCCAAACTACTACCTCCTTTGACTACTGAAAGCTTTCAAGAAAAGATGAAGATTACCTTTTTGACGGTGTTCTTCAAGGTTTTCTTGCTTCTAATGGCGATTTGAGGCACTTTGATGAGGTTTTGTTGGTTGAAATGGTTAAGGGTTTAGGGACTTTAGGAGTTTTTGGTTGTGGTTGGGTTTGATTTTATGGAAGATTTGTGGGTGAGGGTTGAATTTTCGTGGGTTTTGTGGAGAAGAAAGGTTAGGTTTTGGTTTGAATTTGGGGAAAATCAGATTTTTCGGCGTTTTATTACTTTCTGGATTTCCTCTTCGGCGTCGCGGCGCTGCATTTGGCGCTATGGCTGATGCACTACTTCGGGAATTTCTGCGCCGCGGCCCTGCTACGGGGCGCCGCGGCGCCTAGACTTGGCAATTTTTCTGGGTTTTTGGCGCCGCGGCGCTTAATCTTCAGCACCTTTCTGCTCTTTTGGCGCCGCGGCCCTGCTCCTGGGCGCCGCGGCGCTTACCCGTTTTTCTGGAAATCCCTGTTGTTCTTCAGTTTTTCGCCCTTCAATTTATTGGCCTACACCTGTCAATCACAACATAAACACTACCTCCGTGAGACCGTTCTTAATAAAAACTACTATATTAACGTAAAATAAATCAAAATACCTTGGGTTGCCTCCCAAGTAGCGCTGTCTTTAACGTCTTTTAGCCGGACGCAAGTTCCTTAACTCAATAAGTGTGGGGTGGATTAACCCCACAACCAATCCATTTTCTCCACATTTTTCGTTTTCGGTTCTTTCTTCTTCTTCTCTTCTTAGAATTATCTTCGAGGGAAGGTTCAGGAACACATACCTGCTTTTGTGGAGGTTCGGCGTCACATACCTGCTTTTGTAGGCTCATCTCCCTTGGTTTGACTTGTATTGACTCACAGGGGGTTTTGATGGTGCTGATTGCAAAGCACCTGCTCATGGTTGGTGGCTCAATGATGTGTTTAAATACTTTAAACACTATTTCTTCCTTCTCCACCCTTAATGTCAGCTCTCCTCTTTCTACATCGATCAATGCTCTCCCTGTCGCCAGGAATGGTCTCCCCAATATGATAGGGATTTCTGCATCCTCTTCCATGTCAAGAATGAGGAAGTCCGCAGGAAAAAAAAATTCCTACTTTAACAATCACGTCCTCAATCTTCCCTCTTGGATGAACCACTGTCCTATCAGCCAGCTGCAGGCTCACAGTGGTTGGTTTGGCCTCACCCAACTCCAACCGTTTAAATACCGATAAAGGCATCAGATTTATACTTGCCCCTAAATCGCACAGCGCCCTGTTGCATGTCACCCTGCCAACTGTGCAAGGTAGTGTAAAGCTCCCTGGGTCTTTTAGTTTCGGGGGCAACTTCTTCTGCAAGATAGCACTACATTCCTCCGTTAGTGCTACCATCTCATACTCCGCCAGTTTCTTCTTCTTCCCCAAGATTTCTTTCATGAATTTGAAGTAGGAGGGCATCTGCTCCAACGCCTCTATAAAAGGTATGTTGATGTGCAGCTTTCTGAATGTCTCCAGAAATTTGGAGAATTGTTTATCAACTGCCTTCATTGCAATCTGTGGGAATGAGATCTTCTCTGTATACTCCTTCTCTGGAGTTTTCTCTACTACTGGGTGAGGTTCAACCACCTTCTCTTTCTCCATTTCTGCCCGTTGTTCAACTACTGGCTGAGGTGACTGCTGCTCCAACTGTTTGCCACTTCTCAATTGTACTGCCTGGCATTGCTCCCTCGGATTCACCTCTGTGTTGCTTGGCAGTGTACCCTGTGGCCTGCTGTTTGCCTGCTTTGCTAGCTGACCCACTTGTGTTTCCAAGTTCCTGAACGAGGATCTAGCTTCACATCCGGAGTGCAGGCGTTGGTGAGTGCCAACAAAGCTGCTCTCAGCTCGTCTGGCTTTTCTGGCTGGACAGGTGTATTAAACTGTTGGGAAGGTGAGGCCTGAGTAAAGGGCTGCTGATTTTGGTTCTGCTGGTTTTGGTACTGGCCCCTATATTGATTCTGCTGCCCCTGGTCTCCTCTCCATGAGAAATTTGGGTGATTCCTCCACCCTGGATTATATGTGTTGGAGTATGGGTTGTTCTGTGGCCTCTGATAATTACCCACGGCCTGACACTTTGTCTGCTCGATTGGCACTTTATTAGGATCAGCTGAAGGACACCTATCGAATGTATGGGGGCCACCACATATTTCACAGCTCTTAGGCATCTGCACTGCATTTACTGACACTGTGTGTTGCTGCAGCTATTTCGTCAACAAGGCCACTTGGGCATTCAAGGCAGCAATGGCATCTATTTCGTGGACTCCCACTGTTCTCCTCCCACTCATTGGTCTATCTTCTGTGACATGGTTGTTGGTGGCCATATCTTCTAATAATTCGTGAGCTTCGTGGGCTGTTTTCCTCATGAATGTCCCACCTGCTGCTGCATCTATAATGGTTCTGGTTGTTCCGCTCAGCCCGTTATAGAAGATGTGGACCAAGTTCCACAACTCAATGCAATGGTGTGGGCATTTTCTCTGCAAATCTTTGAACCTTTCCCACGCTTCGTACAATGACTCTCCATCTGCTTGGTAGAAGTTATTCAGCTCCCCTCTCAATTTCGCTGCTTTGCACGGGGGAAAGAATTTGGCCAAAAATTTCTGTGCCAGCTCTTGCCATGTAAAAATCGAATCAGCTGGCAGGGAATTCAACCATACTTTTGCTCTATCCCTGAGTGAGAAGGGAAAGAGCCTCAATCTGACGGCATCATCAGTAACGCCGTTATATCTGAAAGTTGCACATAGCTCCAAGAAATTAGCTATGTGCATATGTGGATCCTCTGATGGCAGTCCTCTGAATTGCACTGTGTTCTGCACCATGCTCAGAATCGCCGGTTTGATCTCAAAGTTGTTTTCACCTATTGCAGGGAGCCTAATACATGTCTGTGCTCCGTTCACCCTTGGCAGCACGTAGTCTCCCAAGCTTCTTTCTGCCTGGGCTTGAACTCTTTCCTCGACATCCACAGGTACTCGCCGAGGCATTCCTGGGTTAGGTTGATTTTCACCTAACCCTTCTCTCATCATATTGTTGTTCGGACACCGCCCATCTCAACTAAAGGCCGATCCATTGGTTCTTTCTGCTCGGTTCTGAGTTTTCTCAATCTCTGGATTGAAGGGAACAAGAGTGTCTGCCCCTCTTCTCCTTCGCATAAACTGATTTCCTGAAACAGATAAAAAACAGACAAACAGATCACGGCACCCTGATTTTTACCGAAAAATAACAGAAAAAAAACGTAAAAAAAAAAAAACCAAATTAGAAATTAAAAATAGATAAAATTGATATTGAACTATGCCTAATCCCCGGCAACGGCGCCAAAAACTTGATGCGCGAAAAGATGCACACACTTTAACGCAAGTGCACGTTATCGTGACAAGTAATATAGTCTTGGTAAGACCGAATATCGTCCACAAGGATTAGTGTTCAAGTACCAATTATCTATCTTTTGGTATCTATTTGGTAACCGATATTGATTTTGTTGATTATAACTAACAATTATAAAGGCTAATTAACTATATGTTTACTTCAGTAGTGATGGGAATAGGGCTTCCACGTCTCCTCAACTATCCGCTTATGTTATTTATTAATGCAATGAATTATGGTTCTTCTTCTTTTGGAGCTAGCAGGTTTACTAAATCGTTTTATACTCCCGTTAAGGCTATATAAACACTCAACCCAGTATTGCTCCTTTCTACCTTTCGGTGATAAGGATGACTCTATAGGAGGATTAAGACCAAAAACCTAGTTAACCGTCACGCGCCATGCGTAAAATTAGGTGTTTAGACCTCTCGTTAACGCTACACAACTAATTGAGGTATTTTCATCCCCAATCCAAAATATGTCTACCCAACTTACAGCATATTCACAACCTCCTCCTTTCGAAGTTTGATTAGAAATCATATAAATAATGATAATTAGTGATCAATTAATTACCAAGCATTCAAAGCAATTATTGGATAAATCTCAACAAGAAGAAGAATAACCATAACCATGCATCAATTCATAACATAAGTTTCTAGTGATTTAACATGGAAAGCCCTATAATGGAATTAGTTCCTAGCCATTGACATGACAAGAACTAATTCAATGTTCATCATAAAAACTGAAATAAAGAAAAGAAAGTTACTAAATTATGGTCTCCAATCTTCAATCCAAGAAGCCTTGTGTTATGCAAGAAAGGGAACCCTTAAAAACTGCCTAGGGTTCTCCTTTTATAGGCTCAAAACCGCCTCTAACTTTTCCGCCGGGCTGGCCCGGAAAATCGCCATTAAACTCGATTTTCCAGCGTCGCCGCTGCCACTTCTCGGCGCGCGGCCGGAAGTCCTGCGATACTTCGGATGATTTGGCGCCGCGCCACGCTCTCTCTGCATGCAGGGCGCGTGGCCACTGCAACTCTGCGCGCCACGGATATTGGCGCCGCGACCCGGACTCTGTCTGCGGTATGCGCGCTGCTGGTCCGTGTTTCTGCCTCGTTCGTCACTTTCTCGTCTTTTCAGCTCTGGAACCTCCACTTTTGCCTTCTTTTAGCTCATGTTCCGTCATTGGGCCATTTTAACCAACTTGACTCAAAAGAAAGAAAATCTATCCTAATACGACACTTATTTGTACAAAAAGGGACAAAAGACTAACTAAAAACGACTCAAACAGTGTATATAAAATACACCGATCAGAGGCGTACAAAACAACAATGAAATGAATGAGGGGTTAGGTGATCATCAGCCTAACCAAAGAATGCCTCGGAGATTTCCGATGGATGTAGAGGAGAGAGTTCAGGTCCAAGCGGAGATAAGCTTGGGAGATTATGTGCTACCGAGGGTGAATGGAGCACAAACTTGCATTAGGCTCCCAGCAATAGGAGCAAATAATTTTGAGATCAAACCTGCGATTTTAAGTATGGTGCAGAATACGGTTCAGTTTGTAGGGTTGCCGTCGGAGGATCCTCACATGCATATAGCTAATTTCTTAGAATTGTGTGCAACCTTCAGATACAATGGCGTTACTGATGACGCTGTCAGATTATGTCTCTTTCCCTTCTCACTCAGGGATAGAGCGAAAGTGTGGTTGAATTCCTTGCCAGCAGATTCAATATTCACATGGCAAGAGTTGGCACATAAATTTTTAGCAAAGTTCTTCCCACCATGCAAAGCAGCGAAGCTGAGAGGGGAGTTGAATAATTTATATCAAGCTGATGGAGAATCACTATATGAAGCTTGGGAGAGATTTAAGGACTTGCAAAGAAAGTGTCACATCACGGCGTTGGTGTGGAATTTGGTCCATATTTTCTATAATGGGCTAAGCGGGACTACCAGAACGATCATTGATGCTGCCGCAGGTGGAACTTTTATGAGAAAAACCGCACATGAAGCTCATGATTTATTGGAAGACATGGCCACCAATAATCATGTAACAGAGGACAGACAAGTGAGTGGCAGAAGAACAGTAGGAGTTCATGAGATTGATGCCATCACTGCACTAAATGCCCAAGTTGCCCTTTTGACCAAGCAGCTGCAACAAAATACAATGTCTGTAAATGCAGTGCAAATGCCAATGAGTTGTGAAATGTGTGGTGGTCCACATACCTTCGATAGATGCCCATCAGCTGATCCTAACAATATTTCGATCGAGCAAGCAGAGTGCCAAGCAGTAGGGAACTATCAGAGGCCCCAGAACAACCCATACTCAAACACCTACAATCCAGGGTGGAGGAATCACCCAAATTTTTCATGGAGAGGTGAGCAAGGGCAGCAGAACCAGTTTAGAGGCCAGTACCAAAATCAGCAACCATTCACTCAGGCCTCATCTTCACAACAATTCAGTGCCCCTGTCCAACAAGAGAAGCCAGACGAGCTGAGAGCAGCTT
The DNA here is from genome assembly GCA_029844215.1 of Przewalskia tangutica. NCBI lineage: Eukaryota > Viridiplantae > Streptophyta > Magnoliopsida > Solanales > Solanaceae > Przewalskia > Przewalskia tangutica. The sequence continues at coordinate 45,590,547 of CM056727.1, read as the reverse complement.
TGTTGACACTCACCAACTCCCAGACCCAGTTCATGGCAGAGACTAGATCCTCTATCAGGAACTTGGAGACACAGGTGGGGCAACTAGCGAAGCTAGCAAACAACAGGCCACAGGGTACCTTGCCGAGCAATACAGATGAACCACAGAAACGATTGCAAGGCGGTGCGGTGAGGAGTGGAAAACAATTAGAAACGTGCACCTCGGCTGTGGTTGAGCAGAGGGTAGAACAGAGAGAGGGTTGTTGAAGATCACCCAATATTAGAGAAAGCTCCAGAGAAGGAGTATACTGAGAAGATTCCTTTCCCGCAAAGATTGCAAAGGAAAGTAGTTGATAAGCAATTCTCCAAGTTTTTGGAGACATTCAGAAAGTTACACATCAACATACCCTTCATCGAGGCATTGGAGAAAATGCCTACTTATTTTAAATTTATGAAGGATATTTTGGAAAAGAAAAAGAAGTTGGGAGAATATGAGATGGTGGCACTGACAGAGGAATGTAGTGCCATCCTGCAGAAGAAATTGCCCCCTAAACTCAAGGAACCAGGGAGCTTTACACTGCCTTGCACAGTTGGCAGAGTAACATGTAATAGGGCCCTTTGTGACTTGGGGGCTAGTATAAATTTGATGCCTTCGTCTGTTTTTAAACGGTTGGAGTTAGGTGAGGCAAAACCAACCACGGTGAGCTTGCAATTAGCAGACAGAACGGTGGTACATCCCAGGGGGAAGATTGAGGATGTTCTCGTTAAAGTAGGAAAATTATTTTTCCCTGCGGATTTCCTCATTCTTGATATGGAGGAGGATGAGGAGATTCCCACCATATTGGGGAGACCGTTCTTGGCAACAGGGAGAGCCCCGATTGACGTTGAAAAGGGTGAGCTGACACTGAGAGTAGAAAGTGAAGAGATGGTGTTCAAAGTGTTCAAACACGTTATTGAACCCCCGGTTATGAGCAGGTGCTTTGCAATTAGCACTGTCAGAACTTCTTATGAGCCAGTGAAAGCCACAACAAGGGAGATAAGCCCGCCAAAGCAGGTAAGTGATACTGAACCTCCTCTTGAAAATAATTATAAGAAGAAAAACAGAAGGAGAAAGAGGAAAATGTTGAAAAAGTGGATTGGTTGTGGGGTTAATTTACCCCACACCTCTGAGTTAAAGAACTTGCGTCCGGCTAAAAGACGTTAAAGACAGCGCTACTTGGGAGGCAACCCAAGGTATTTAAAATTATTTACTTCAATACAATTAGTTTTTACTTAGAACAGTCTCACGGAGGTATTGTTTATGTGTTGTGATGACAGGTGCAGGGACCAAGAATTTGGAAGGCAAAAACTGAAGATAAGCCAAAACAAAAAAAAAGAATTTCCAGAAAATCGGCAGAGCGCCGCGGCGCCAGGAGCAGGGCCGCGGCACCAAAATATCAGAAAGGCGCAGGAGATTCAGCGTCGCGGTGCCCAGTTGCAGGGCCGCGGTGCCAAAAGTCCAGAAAAATTTTGAAGTCCAGCGCGCATGGCCCATAAATTCCAGAGCGCGATGCTTTGGCGCCGCTGATTCTGAACATGGCGCGCGGAAACCCAGAAGTTAAAAATATCCCAAAAATCCAATTTTTCCCCATTCCAAATCAAAACCTAAACCTTTCCTCTCCACAAAACCCACGAAAATCCACCTTTTACCTAAAAATCTTCCATAAACTAAACCCAATCACAACCAAAGTTCTTAAATTCCTTAAACCCCTAACCATCTTAAACAACAACCCTCCTCTCATTGCCTCAAATCATCATTAGGAGCAAGAAAATCTTGAAGAACACCGTCAAAGGTAACCTTTATCTTTTCTTGAAAGTTTCACTATATTTAGAGGAGATAGTAGGTTTGAGGAGGTGTTGTATCTGTGAAGGTATGTGGGGGTGTTGAAGTTGGGTGTGAAATTTCGAGGAAGAGTATACGAGGTGAGTGTAGGGTGTTGTGCAGGAGCTTCTTGAGTGAAGTTTGGGGGTAATAAGTGTTGTAGCTGCTGATTGTCGAATAATAGTGTTGGGTAATATTGTTGATACAAAGGAAACGCTGCCCAAGTTGTCTAAAAATGTCTGCCAGAAAGAAAAGAGCTTCCACATCCACCTCCGCCCCTCAATATGATAATACTAGGTTTGTCAGCCAAATAGCGGAGAGTAGATATCAAAAACTTAGTACTAGGCCCTTAATCCCTGAAAGAGGAATGGATTATCAAATGAAATCATTTGATGAGGAAGATGTCTATGAGCCCATTCGGGCGATAATTGAGATGATGGGGTGGAAGAGATTTGTCAACCCGGAGAGGATAGCACCGATGAACATAGTGATGGTGAGAAAATTCTATGCTAACTTTTCGGAGAGGGTAGATGATAAATGCTTTGTGAGGGGACGGGAAGTGCCTGTGACGGCAGAAGTAGTGAATGTGCTATTGAAAACAGCGGATGTTGAAGAAAGAGGTGATGACCGGAGCTATTTCAGAACATGGTCTAGAGGCACCAACAACATCAACTGGGACGTCATCGCAAGCATAGTAAGCTACCCTGGGGCTGTGTATGATATTGCCAGAAATGGAGCAAGAGGACTGAGTAGGTGTCAGTTCAACAAAACAGCCAAGGGTTGGTTGTACTTCGTCAGTGCCCGCTTGATTCCATCAATGCACTTCACCAGAGTGCTAGAAGACAGAATAAAATTGATATATGGAATCATGTCAGGAAAGACGATTGACGTTGGGAATGAAATAGTGCAAAACATGAGAGAAACCAGTAGGTTGGTAACGACAGGTGGGTTGGGACATGGCTCACTTATTAGCTGCTTATGCTCCATACATGGGGTCCCAACCCTACCCACTGATACATATGAGAAAAACCAACTTCCTGTGTCATACGGGATAGTGCATTCCTTTCCAGACCCAATCCCTCCAGCAGCAGCACGAAGAAGACCAACACCAAAGACGGCACTCAGAAGCGGCGTGAGTCGCCATGGATGAAGATGAGCACAAAGCAGGCTCGGTATGAGGCGAGGAAGCGGCCGGCAGCCCACATCCGTAATCGTAACCTCCGGTGCCTATGATGGAGCTGTTGCTCTGAACCAGAAGGATGATGCAGAATTTTGACACGATGATACAAGGACAACAAGAATTAAGGCAGGGGCAACAACAGTTGTACCAGAGAATTGACGAGATGAGTTCCTTGTTCAACCAGTGGTCAATGCATTATCCACCGCCACCGCCACCACTTTAAACCAAGTCTGTAAGTTGTCCTGTTTCTTTTCTTTTCTTTGAGTCTTGCACACATTGGGGACAATGTGTGATTTAAGTTTGGGGGGTGTTTTATTTGTGTCTTATTGTTTTAGTATTGTTGAGTCTTTTTGAATTGTTTTGTGTATTTTTGAGTCATAATTTTTTTTTTTTTTGAGTCATAATTTTCTGTCAAAGATCATGCATGTTGTAGTTACTAGAAACACCTAGTGAAGTAAGGTTGAATAATGTAATGGAATTAGAAGCAACTATCTAAACACTTAGGTTAGATATGCCAAAAACTCATGAAATCTGTCTATTTGGGGTTTCTGCTTGAATTGTTCATTGTTAAATGTTAAAACCTATGTGTATGATTGCGTGCTATTTGAGGCGAAATAGTTAGGATATGCATGTTAGGGAGATGACTCAGGCATTTCTTTGTTAGCCAATTCTTACCACTTTTTCCTATCCCTGACATTAAAAATATCCCTAGTCAGCCCCGTTGAGCCTAAACATTAAACTTTTTCTTTGACACCCTATATTTCCACACTTGTGCCATAAGTAAAAATGTGAAATGGTTGGAGTAGAAAGTGTTAAAAATGAGACAAAAAGAGTGAACTCGTTTGATGCACCCCAAATAAAAAAGTAATAAGAAATAGGTAAAAGCCTAAGTTTGAGGGTGCCTGTGATTCATAATACACTTCACTCTCTCAAAACAAAAGAGGGGAAAGATAGATATGAAGTGAAGAAAGGAAATCGAAAGAAAAGGGAAGAATTGAAAAGCAAAAGAGCTTATGGTACAGAAAATAAGCCTAAATGCCTATTTTTACCTACCCATGCCTAAGCCTACATTACAACCTTGAAAAGTCCTGAAGATCTCTTACATGCATACCCATGATTAGTGGAGAATAACAAGTAAACATGTCATAGGATTTTGAGATTGACATGCATAATTCAGTATTCCTACTTCCATTAAGCATGATTAAAATGAGTTTGCGAAATATCTAGCTTAATGTGTTTAGAATGCTAAAAATTCATGCTATATGTTCCTGCATATTATTCTGCTAACCTTCATGTTTTTCTAAGTAACACCAATGCAGCAAAGTGATCAATGTCATTGAGTATTTCTATTTTCTTTTTCCTTGTGTCTTTAATTCTTTCTTTTGATCTTTGCTCGAGGGCGAGCAAAGGTTAAGTTTGGGGGTATTTGATCGGTGTATTTTATATACACCTTTTGAGTCATTTTTAGTGAGTCTTCTGTCCATTTTTGTACAAATACGTGTCGTCTTAGGATAGATTTTCTTTCTTTTGAGTCATATTGGTTTAAAGTGGCTCATTGGCGAAAAAGGAGCAAAAAGAGGACAAAAACGGAGGTTCCAGAGCTCGAAAAGTGAGAAAGTGGCGAAGCAGGCACGTAGCAGCGCAAGGCCTCCGGCCAAGAGCTGAGCGCCACGGCGCCTAGTCTTCAGAGGGTTGCAGAGTTCGTGCGCCCTGGCTGATTCTGGCCTGCGCGAAGCGGGAAAAATCAGAAATTTGAATTGTCAATGGGCCATGCCTGAAGGAAAACCTGCATCACGTTTTGGAGGCTATAAAAAGAGAACCCTAGGTCAGATTTAAGGGTTCCTCTTCTTGCCAAATCACAAGACTTTGGAGATCAAGATTAGAGACTTCATCTTATTAATTTCTTGTTCTTGTTTTACTTTCTTTACAGTTTATGTTGGATATTGAATTAGTTCTTGTCATGTCTATGGCTAGGAACTAAATCTACTTAGGGCTTTCCATGTCAATTCACTTGAACCTTATCTTTATGAATTAATGCATGTTCTTGGTTCTTCTTCTTATTGTTGAAATTTATTCAATATATGTTTTGATTTCTTGGTAATTACTTGATCATTAATTATCATAATTCTTATGATTTCTAACTGAAATCCGAAAGGGGAGGTTGTGAATATGCTATAGTTGGATAAACATAGGTTAAATCGTGGACGAAAGTACCCCGATACTTGTGTAGCACTAATAAGGTTTTTGGTCTTAATCCTCCTCTAGAGTCAATCTTATCACCGAAAGGTAGAAAGGTGTTGTACTGGGGTTGAGTGTTTATATAACCTTAACAGGAGTATAAAACGGCTTAGTAAACCTGTTATCTCAAAATAGAAGAACCATAATTAATTGCATTAATAAGTAAGTTAAGCGGATAGTTGAGGAGATTTGGAAGCCCTATTTCCACATTACTGAAGTAAAACAACATAGTTTAATTAGTTTTCATCATTCTAGTCATAAACAACATATCAATTATCGGTCACCAAATAGATAACATAGAATAGAATTTGGTACTTGAACACTAATCCCTGAGGACGATAACTCGGTCTTCTAAGACTATATTACTTGACTCGACACGTGCACTTGCGTAAGTGTGTGCATTAAATCGCGCATCAAAGCGCCGCGACGCCATCTGTCCAGTGAACTTCAGGGAATTTTGTTGATTTAGGGCAACGACGCTGACGCAAGATTTTCATAAAATAAGCCAAAATTAATAAGGGTAAAAGGGTCTGAAGCGAGATGTTTTTGATTTAAAAGCCCAAGGGGTTCTTATTCTAAGGAGGATATACTTTGGGAGGCAAGAATTGGAGACTAGAACAAGATTGGAGACATCCTTTATTCAAAGTTTTTTTTCTTTCCCTTATTTCAATTCAATTTCTGTTAGAATTGTTAATTAGTTTCTTATCATTACAATGTCTAGGAGATAATTTCTGTATTAGGGTTTTTCGTCAAATCTACTTGAAACTCTTTTCATGAATTAATGCATATTTAGTGATTTATTCTTCAATTGTTAAGATCTATTCAACTTGTATTGGTTGTGTGAGAATTAATTGATCACTAGTTTTCATAACGTATATGATTTCAAATCGAGATCTGAAAAGGGAGATTTGAATATGATATAGTTGATTAGACATAGGTTAAAATCGCGGACGAAAGTACCCCGATACTTATGTGGTGTTTAAGGTTATTGCTCTTAATCCTCGTGTGTGGTAAAATCTATCGTAGAAATATAGAAGATTTCTGCATAAGATTGAGTTTTTATATGTCCTAACTGAATTATAGAACATCTTAGTTAACCTGCTATCTTAATAAAGAAGAAGAATCATTAGTTTACATTGACAAATGAAAGAGTGGATAGTTTAGGAGATTGGAAACCCTAATTCCCTTCATAACTATTTTTAAAACCAAAATATTATCATCGTAGTTTATTTTCTACATATTTTTTAGTTTAAAAAAACCAAACAAAAGAACGTTAACCAAATAGAAACCATAGATTAGATATTCAGTACTTGATTAACCAGTCTCTGTGGACGATAACTCGATCTTACAGACTTTATTACTTTAAGTGATACGTTCACTTGTGTAAGCATACAAATATCGCAACATGTGTATCTTCTGAAGGCAACCCACCAAACTGAACTGTGCCCTGGACCATATGCAAGATTGCTGGCTTAATCTCAAAATTATTGGCTTCCACAGCTGGTAGTCATATGCATGTCTGCACGCCAGTAACAGTTGGCAAAATATAGTCCCTTAAGCTTCTCGCGGCAGAATTCTGGACTTGTTCTATTATTCCTGTCGGTGCTCCTCCATTCAACCTGTTATTATTGTGGTGATTTTCCATCGTGGTTGAATCAGCTAGTCTTTTGTTCCTTCTATTTTGCTTGCACGCTTTCTCAATTTTCGGATTGAGAGGGACAAAGTTATTTGCTCCTCTTTTGCTTCACATAAAACAAAGCTATCTGAAATTGATCAAAACAATACACGCAGATCAATGCAAACAATGTGTTCTAAGAAAAAAATAAAAATCAAATTAGAAATAAGAGTAATTACTTTGATATTGATAATATTTTAGTCCCCGGCAACGGCGCCAAAAACTTATTGCGAAATTTTTATATGCTACGCATGTGTACGTATCGCAATGACTAATGAGTAATAAAATTCGGTAAGACCGAGTATCGTCCTCAGATACTGAATTATCAATTACCAATAAATTAATCTTTGGTTTCTATTTGGTAAACAATTATATATTGAGATTTCTAAACTAAGAACTAACAACTACATTAATAAGCAGAATAAACTAAGAATGAAAATATTTGGGGTTTAATTCAGTAATGGAGATAATTAGGATTTACAATCTCATCAACTATCCCCTCAATTAGTCGTTAATGCAAGACTATGTATTCTTCTTATCAAGATAACAGGTTAACTGAGATGTTCTATATTCCGGTTAGGACATATAAAACTCAACCTAAGTGGAATTTTCTATATTTCTATGATAAATTCTACCACATAGGAGGATTAAGATCAATAACCTAAAACGCTACACAAGCAGTCGTGATACTTTCTTTCGATTAAACCTATGTCTAATCAACTATAGCATATTCAAATCTCTCTTTTCGGATCTTGATTTGAAATCATATAAGTAATGAAAACTAATGGCCAATCAATTCTCATTCAATAAACAAGTTGATTAGATAATGATAGATGAAGAAAAAATACTAACAATGCATTAATTCATAATAGAGGTTCAAGCGAATCGATAGAAAATCCTAATAGAGTAATTAGCTCATAGACATGCTAAGAGAACTAATTAACTCAATATCCAACATGAACCGAATTATAGAAAAGAAAAGAAAAAGAATTTGAACAATTTGTTCTCTAATTGCGTCTTTCCCTCTTGTTTTTTGCCTCCAAAAGTATGATCATTCCTAAAATCAGCCTCCCAGTGCTTATATCCCGAAAAACCCTTCTTGGACCTTTTTACCCTCGTAAAAAAATTGGGTTTTCTCGCTAATTTCCATCGTCGGCGCCGCGGCACTTCAGCCAGGCGCCGCAACGCTAATTCACTCGAATGTTACTGTTGGTCAGGCGCCGCAGCGCCTCCTAGCTTTATGCTTGTAGACGTCGTGCGGTTGACAGTGTAATTTTGTGTAAATTTCTTCCCGAGCTTCTCAGGTCTTCTTTGACTTATCTCTTGTGACCAGATATGCATTTTTGTCCTCATTAACCGCCTATTTCCTTTGAATTCGCCTCGAACCTTATGAATCGCTTAAAACCTAAAAACACAACATGACACGCATAATATTGTACAAAGCAATTAAAGGACAACAAAAGACTCCCTAAAACACACTCTAAAACAGTACTAAAAATAGACTCAACATTCATTGACCATCAAGGGCTATATTAATATATATCCTTGAAAATATAAACCCTGTGTCTTGTACTTTTTATGCTGCATTTACTCGTTAAGGTTTATTATTGTTTTATCGAGTGTTGTCTCAAGTGTTGACACAACACTGAAGGCAACATAAGAAACTGTAGCTTTTCAAATATTCGAATTTTTAGTTTTCCTACTATTAATTGTTTATCCGTAGCCTTGATCTTTCAGGGGTAAAGTAGTAAAAATATTCCTAATTTTCTAAGAGTAAATACTTTCTTAAGAGGCGTGCACAAGTTAAAAACCCATTTATTATGAAGGGGATGGACTGATATTTGTAGTATATGCATTTTTCTGTCTCAAGCTTGTTTTATTCACGAATTTCGATTATGACTTTTCCCCACGACTACTATCTAGTCTAGTTGGATTTGTGCAGGTAGAGAAGGCATGACGCCAAGTTGTCTATTTAATTAGTATAATTCAAATTTAAGCGTGGAGACATTAACTGTTGAAGTTTTTGAAATGTTTAGGTGAAGAGTGAATTGAATATCTTAGTAATTTAGGAGTACATAAGACGGTGGTTGGTGCATGGGGAACCAACAATATAAACTACTGTAAATGATTTACATTCTTGTATATATATATATATATATATATATATATATATATATATATATATATATATATATATATATTTTGATATCCAGATTTACGGTTTGCGTCAGAGTAATATATTCATGGATACAACTGTGACAGGCTACATTTAATTGGGAGATGCAAGTTCATAACGACCGCGAAAGCGAACTTGGATACAAGCAAATTTATTGCAGTCCTTTCAATGCATCTCTTGATGTCTAATTCTCCAACATTCGTGTGGTACAAAGCCCCCCCACCACACACTCACACGCAACCTACATGTTCACAATTATAAACTTACTAGGTTAGACTAAAATTATTAAGACCTCCGTTAGATAACAATTTTCAATTGTTTTTTCTTTAAATTTTGTGTTTAGTCAAATGATATCAGATAAATTGAGACGGAGTAAGTAATACTTATAGAATAGATTTAATTAATTACGCATTTGTGTTTATAGTTTAATTACGCATATTAAGGGAAGCAAATCGATCTCTACCTAAAAGTTGTTCATTTTCAGTGTTCTAACCCCAAAATTTCTGTTAAAATGGAGGGATTTAACTACTTTATTCGTTCATTTTTACTTGTCATATTTCGTTTTTCGAGAGTTAATGTAAGTATTAATCTTTGGAGTTAAATTAAATTAGATTAATCAAATAATTTAAAATTAAAATTTAGATGTTCAACAACTACGAAAATTACTATAAGTTGTTATTCTTTTTATGTTAATATGATAAAAAATTATGTTAAAATATTTATTAAAATTCATATAATTTGACTCTCGATAAGTGAAACGTGATAAATAAAAGTCAACGGAGACACTATCCAACAAGAACAATAAAGAAGGACAGTCAAGCGGTCAAAACGACAAGTGGAAGAGTGAGTGACAATTAGAAAGAAGCACAAACCCAAAACAAATTTACTTTTTAGTTTTTTATATCTTTACCAATCTGAACTGTTCAGACAAAAGTGAAATTAAAGGCATTCAAACTTGTAATAAAACCCAAAATTGTTGGTCAAATTCTACTGGTTTCGTCTTGTACACTGGAGTCCTTTTTTGGGAATCCTTTTGCAAAAAAACGAATTTACTTTCATCACTAGTATTTTCTGTTTGTCCATTGTCATTGTGTATTCTTTTCTTTTTCATCACTAAAATTTTTATGACTTTAAAAACACACATGTAAGTAGGGGTGTACAAAAGGTTAAAATCGGACCGGACCGGATCGAACCGAAGACCGAAAACCCAGATCACTAGGACCGAAGACCGGACCGAGACCGGTCTAGGTCATTTTCGGTCCGGTCCGGTTTATTGGACCGAATGCATTTGCCCTGACCTCCCAGTCCCACCAAATTTCACGTGACGTATTGACATATCAAATATAAGTTGTAAATTAGTGAAACTTTAAATGGTCATAACTTTGCGCTCGAACGTCCGTTTGATCTAATTTTTTTTTGATTTCGCGTATTTTTTCGAGACGAAGCCATCCCAAACGGACTAAACTTCAGCTGATTTCTCCAAAAACGTCCTTCTTGGCAATCAATTTCACTTTTCCCCCAAATCGTTACATTTTTTTCCTTTCAAATCTAAATATCTCGCGATATACAATAGATTTCAACGTACAAATTTTGTGATAATGTGTCCGAGAATGTCAATTTCAGTATTGAAAATTCAATTTAAAAAAAAAACTGGGCCCTGGAACCCGACCCGAAATTATATATATTATATATTAGGAATTTAGAAAATTAAGAATTATATATATTAATATTATATATATTATAAATTATATATATTATATATATTAGGAATTATATAATTCAATATATATTAGGAATTATATATATTATATATATTATAAAAAATATATATATTTAAACTTCGGTCCGGACCGGAGTGGACCGAAAACCGAAAACTCAGATCATTAAGACCGAAGACCGGACCGAATTTCTCGGTCCGGTTCGGTCCGGTCCAATTTTTCGGTCCGGACCGACTTTTATGCAGCCCTACATGTAAGTTTTCTCGTACATCTAAAGTTGATTTTAAAGAAATTAAACTTGCAAAAATTATAAATTTTGAGAGGGGTCCTAAAATCGGTTATATATGTGCACTTTCCCATGTGGGTGTGTACAAGACAATAGTAGGAGATGTTAGTACTTTCCCATGTGGCCCATTCGATCCACAACCACGTCTAGGTTGTGTTGAAGACACTTCACGTTCGAGCCCATTGACTACAAGGCAAAATACGCCTAGCCATATTTCATCTGCATGGTGTTGAAATATGATGTGTCAGAGAGAGTATATCATGTATGTATATCAGTGGTCGAGCTAATATAGTTAGTTAGGCAGTTAGTTGTTTGATTAGATTGTTAGTGGCATTAATAATAGCACGACAGCTGGAGCTTAGTAGTAACTGATTCAGTTAGCATATACTGAGTATAAAAGTACATGAATGTTAGGTGATCATGTAAGCAACATAATTGAGAATCAATAGATATTTTCTCCGAACCTCTTCTCTTCGACTATGAGCTAGTGTCATGGATGAGTTTGATGCTCACATCCATATCATTACTTAATAATTATTATGGTATCAGAGCGGAGATTGCTAGGTTGATAATCGCGATTACAATACTCAATTGGAGAAGAGCAATCGAGCAACAAGGAAAATGAAAATGGGCGAAGCAATAGAAACTATGACAATGACAACAATGGCGGTGGATCATCATTATCCACAATATTTGCAGGCGTCAGATGTACCAGGTTTGGTGTTAATCCCTACTAAACTTACTGGACCTACAAATTACATATTATGGGTTAGATCAATGACATTAGCTTTAAGAGGAAAAGGAAAACTCGGATTCATTAATGAACTTGTATAAAAAGCAAGTATAAAGGAGAATTGGAAGAGCTGTAGGAGAAATGTGATGTGATTGTATTGTCATGGATTGGTTGCACTGTATCTAGTGAATTAATACCTAGAATTGTATATGAAACTAGTGCTAAATGAATTTGAAATGAATTTAAGAAGAGATTTTGATCAATCGAACCTCACAAGAATCTATCATCTAAGTCAAGAGATAGTGAATCTGAAGCAAGGAAATGATACAGTTACTAGCTATTATTCCAAAATGAAAGTGTTATGGGATGAACTAGATGTCATGGTTCCTTTTCCATCATATTGTGATCAATCAAAGAAGTATACAGACCATCTTATGTCTTAGAGATTGATACAGTTTCTCATGCGACTTAATGAAAGCTATAGTAGTATAAGAAGCAACTTACTGGCAAAATGAACTAGTGTGATAGTGAATGAGGCATATACAGTCACCACACAAGAGGAAAGTCAAAGATCTATGGGTGTAGTTGATGTACAAAGATAAGTGTTGACCATGTATGCAGGAAAACCACAAGGATACATGTTCAAAAATTCAGCAATTGGAGGACCAGCTTATGAAAAATTTAGATATAAGGGGCACAAGACAGTTGAATGTTACATGATTGTTAGATTTCCATTTGATTTCAGGAGTAAGAAGAAAAGTGGACAAGCTACTACACAGATTAAATATTTTGCTAACTTTATAACAACTGATGATCCAGGAGAGTTCAATGGTTCAAATACCACAAGTGGATGATTGTTCACACCAAATCAATATCAAGAGGTGCTAGGCAAGCTGGATGGGTCCACTTCTATAAGATGTGTAGCTAATACGGCGGGTATGACCTCTCTATTATCTAAAGCATATGAATGGATAGTAGACTCGGATACATCACACTATATAACACATTGTAATGAATTGCTAACATCTTTGAGGAGTTTAAATGATCAACAGAATAGTGAAGTGCAAAGTCCAAATGGTGAAAAGTCACAAATTTCACATACAGGAGATGCTAGAGTATTAGGAGATTAAACAAAATGTGTTACATGTGCCAGAGTTCAAGTTTAATCTCTTATCAGTTTTAAAACTCAGCAAGGAGCTATGTTGTGCACTTTTCTTTATGCCTAATTTATGTGTATTTTAGGGCCTCTTCAATGGAAAGGTTATGGGGACTGGTAGAGAAATAGATGACCTATACATACTACATGATACTGATCAGATGAAATCACCCACAGTAGAAAATTCTATGGTACCTAACAATAAAGATGGTCAGCTTTGGCACAAGAGGCTTGTTCATCCTTCTCTAGTTGTTATGTATCACATTTCCTCCTTAAGGCTTCAAGTGGATGAAAGTGTTCAATACTGTTGTGAAGTGTGTCCATTAGCCAAGCACCACATATTGAAATTTCCTATCAGTGAAAGCAAAACAGATGCTTGCTTTTAACTTGTACATTTAGATCTGTGGTGACCTTACAAGAAACACACTTTTGATAAGAAGTAATTTTTATTATAGTAGATGACTTTAGCAGATACACTTGAATTTTCCTTATTCAGTCAAAAGGTCAAGTATACACTGTATTACATGATTTCTTGTGCTTAATAAATAATTAATTTGGCTGCAATATCAAAGTGTTGAGATCAGATAATGAAGTAAAGTTTTTTTAAACTCAAAATGCACTGAATTTATTGCTTCTAATGGTATAATATATCAATCCAGTTTCCCTTAAACACCTCACCAAAATGAGATAGTTTAGAGAAAGCATAAGAATATCATTGAGGTGGCTAGAGCACTGAGGTTTCAAAGTGCTCCTATATATTTTTGGGGAAATTGTGTGAGAATAGCTACTTACCTTATGAACAAATGATCATCTCAAACTTTAGGTGGTCTGAGTCCGTATGAATTAGTATTTGGTAAGCCACCAAGTCTGACCCATTTGATAGTATTCGATCGTCTTTGTTATATAAGCAAACTGCCTAGAGGTGATAAATTTGATGAAAGGGTCGGGTTAGAAAAAGTGTCTTGGTGGGTCACTTAGAGACACAAAAGGGATATAGGCTATATGAATTAGAATTTAAGGTCATATTCATCAATAGAGATGTGACCTTTAGAGAAAATATATTTCCTTTCAATCTAGTATGTCTGATTTGCAGGATGAAGACATATTTCTGTACCAATTGTTGTACCTTTTGTGGTTGAGGAATCAGGGAGGCATATGGTTTCTTCCCCAATCACTGATGAAGTTCAACATGGTACTGATATTGCAGATACCATATAAGAGATTTTACAAATCCTGTAGATATTCAGGATCGTAGTGATAAAGATCATAGTGATGAAGAGGATATAGTTGTTGATGATAATGATGATGTTATTGTGGACATATCAATGGGATTGAATAAAGTGACAGTTCAACTTGAAGAGTAACAACATCCAGAACCTTTGTCTATTCTGCATGAACATGAAAATGTAGATGAGGAAATGTCTATAGTGCAAGAAAAGTAGCAAGGTAGACTAAGTAGAACAATTAAACCACATGTCTGGCATAGTAATTATGTTATGCCACACAAGTCAGTAGGACAGTGTCCATATCCTATGAGTAATCACATTTCCCATTTCCATTTGCCATTATTATATCAGGCATATTTGAGATGTTTCTCAGCAGTAGTTGAGCCCAAATCCTTCAAAGAAGTTTCAAAAGATGCACTATGGATTGAGGCAATGCAGAAATAAAACAACACATGGGAAATGGTGACTTTACCACCATAAAAACAGACTATTGGCTCTAAATGAGTATATAAGATCAAGTTGAAGTCAAATAGAGAAATAGATAAATATAAGGCAAGGCTAGTGACAAATGGACACACATAGAAGGAAGGTCTGAATTATCATGAGACTTTTTCACCAGTGGCAAAGATGGTGACAGTCAGAACATTAATCAGTGTTACAACTGCTTGTGATTGGAATGTGTTTCAAATGGATATGAATAATGCATTTCTGCAAGGAGATCTTGATGAAGAAAATGGAAAGCTAGTAGTCATCTTGATTTATGTAGATGATCTTCTCATAACATGTGATTATGCAGGTCTCATAGCCAAAGCAAAAGAGTACATGTATAGTCAGTTCAAGGTCAAACACTTGGTAATCTTTGAAGTATTTTTTAGGGATAAAAGTGATGATGTCAAAACATGGGATACTATTGAGTTACAGACATTATATACTTGAGTTGATAACTGAGTTAGGACTCAGTTGTTCTAAGCTAGCTTCTACTCCATTAAAAGCAAATATCAAGTTGACAACAGTAGAATATGACACAATAGTAGAAGCAACTGGTGATCCCATATTGGAAGGTGTAGGACGTTATCAAATATTGGTTAGGAAGTTGATTTATTTGACTATAACTAGACCTGATATATGTTTTGTTGTTCAACTGCAGAGCCAGTTTATGCAACTTCCTAAGAAGTCACATTGGGATACATCAATAAAGGTAGTAAAATATGTAAAGAGGTCATCGGGTCTAGGTGTATTATTGAGGAGAAATGTCATCAAATAGATGATAGTGTTTTGTGACTCATACTGGACATCTTGTCCAAACATAAGAAGATCTGTAACATGATTTGTTATTCAACTAGGAGGATCATTGAACTCATGAAAATCTAAGTAGAAGCATACAGTGAGAAAGAGCTCAGTTGAAGTTGAGTACACGTCAATGGCAACATCAGTTTCAGAGATAGTATGGTTAACAAAAGCTTGCTGAAAGATGTGCTGGTGGAGATTGAGCTTCCTATCAAGGTGTATTGTGATAGTAAAGCAACCATTCAAATAACTACTAATCCCATATTTCATGAACGCACCAAACACATAGAAATTGACTGTCATTTCATCATATAAAAGTACAAGGATGGGCTAATCCAGCATACTTACATCAATACTAAACTACAACTTGCAGACTAAGGGCTTAGGAGTATCATTTTCCTTTATGCAAGTTGGGAGTTCTAGATGTATTTCACCTACCAATTTGAAGGAGAGTGTTGAACTATGATGTGTGATAGAGAGTATATTATGTATATCACATTGTATATCAGTAGCCGAGCTAAGATTCAGCTAAGATAGTTAGTTAGTTATTTGATTAGTTTGTTAGTGGCGTTAATGATAACATGATAGCTGGAGATTAGTTGTAACTGATTCAGTTAGCATGTAATAAATATATAAGCACATGAATGTTAGGTGATCATGTAAGCAACACAATTGAGAATCAATAGATATTTTTTCCCTTCCCCTTCTCTTCGATTGTGAGCTACTTCCATGGATGCGTTTGTTTCTCACATCCATATCCTTGCTAAATAATTCTTACATGGAAAATGATAAAATGTTTTCGTAACTTCGTTACAAAATAACATATTCAAAAGTAGCGTCATTGTTATTTGACAAATACGATATGCATATGTACATGTATGTATACGAATAGTAGTTGGGGTTGGTTGTATTAATTATCAATACAATAAATATTTTGCTTGAATTCATAATAATTCAAACATCATACGTAAGAATTATCTTACACTATAAGTTCTCCAATACTTATCTCTAATATACTAAAAGTAGGAGGAGATGAGATTTCTCGCCCTTCTACAATTTGAATAAAAGAAAATGATCTTTTTAGATCTTTTATGTATTTTATCCAGATCTTTTATGTGTAAAAAATGAAAAAAAAATTGTAAAAAAGTTATAAAACTGAAAAGTTTTTGTAATGGGCTAAAAAATCATTTCCCGCGGAGCAGTGGGGGATCCACATGGTAAAATAGGATGCGATTATACCCATGCTCTTGAGTCTTGATAAAATATTTTAAAACATGTATACATAATTACACATTTTATTTTGGTTAGGAAAATAACAATTTTGATAGTATTTCTTTTATGACGTGATGATGAGCGCAATTTCCTCGAATTTTATGAGCTATTTTGATGTGATTTTCATATGGAGCTAGTGATTTTCATATGGATCTAATGATTTTATATGATGATATTGCTAATTCATGTTGCTTTGTATCTAGGTAAAGATAAATCTACATTGAGAACAAAATGGATGCAATGAAGGAAACACGAGGGAGAAGTAGAACAAGAGGGGAACTGTTGAGGGAAGTTAGCTTTATTTTATTTAGCTTTGTTAATTTTGTAGTTCAATTAGTACTTTACTATTTTGCCCTTACCTAGTACTTTACTATTTTGCCCTTACCTAGTTCTACAAATGTAATAGTGCTCTCACAGTGTACGTTTTGAAGAAATAAAAATGAAAAACTTCCACAAGGTTCCTTCCCCTTCTTTTACTGTTCTTCTCAACTAATGAAATCTGTGCATTTTAACATGGTATCAAAGCCATTACAGTGAAGAATCGAAGAAATCTGAACATGCAGCAGTCGAATCTGACTCGTTGAAAGTTCTATGAAATTCTGATCTGATTTTCTGAGTTCTCGAGATTACAATCGCATCGCTTCCTTTACAGTTTCAGTTTCGATTGCAAGGTCGATTGATTGAACAGTTATATGGACAACATCAACATACTTTCAGCAGATTCGGCAATTATAGTATAGAATCAAAGTTTTGGTTCAAATATAGCAGATCACAATCATTCTCTCTTCCTAAGAGTATCGGACACAGCGGGAGCAATACAAATGGAGATTCAGCTGGCAGGTATGGAAAATTATACCTTATGGTGTAGATCTATGAAGTTGGTTCTGTTGACGAAGAACAAAATTGGATTCATAGATGGTTCTATTAAGCGAGATACATTCGGTCCTAATCAAGTAAGACAGTGGGATCGGTGTAATGATGTGGTTATCTCTTGGATTATGAAAAATGTTAGTAAGAATCTGTTGAGTGGTATACTGTATAGGTCCACTGCGTATGCAGTATGGAAGGATCTAAAGGAAAGGTTTGATAAAATAAACTTATCTAGGGTTTATCAATTGAAAAGAGAACTCACAATGTTGAATCAAGGAGTTTCACCTGTGTCGAGTTATTACTCTAGGTTGAAGGATTTATGGGATGAGATCGATTCGATTATTCCTCCACCAATATGTGATTGCACAAGTCCAAGAGAATATATAGAGCACTTATCTAATCAAAGGTTATTGGAATTTTTGATGGGATTGAATGACGGATATAATCAGGCAAGGAGTCATATACGTTTGATGTCTTTTACCCCTAGCGTGAATCAAGCCTACGCTATGATTGCACAAGATGAGAGTCAAAAATACATAGCAGAAGGATATTCATATGGAGGAGAAGCTGCTGAGAACATTGCACTGGCTAGTCGATTTCCTCAGAATAAACAGCAACAGCAGAAAAGGCCATATACATTCTGTGATTATTGCCAAATGAAGGGACATACTAGAAAAGGATGTTTTAAGTTGATGTATTGCGATTACTGTAAAAAACAAGGACATGTTAAGGAAAAATGTTATGAATTGATAGGGTATCCATCAGATTATAAGGGAAGAAAGAAGGTAAATGTAGTCATGACAGGTGTGCCACAATTGGAAGGATCTGGAGGTTGCAGAAAGTTATCCCAGGACCAACAGGAGCATCTTAATTACTTGCTGAGGACATGTACTCTAGAGAAGCTTGAGGAGATAAAAGCTATGGTGTATCCAATTGAAACAGGACCACAATATGGTCCTCCACCAGTTCATAAAGCTCATATGGCAGGTAAACTTGCACTTGACAAAGAAAGCTCCTGGATAGTTGATTCAGGAGAAACTAACCATATGGTAAATGATAGAAATATGATTGAACAACCTGATACGTTAGAGAATGCAGGGAAAGTTCAGTTGCCTACTGGTGACACTGCTTCCATTACACAGACTGGGAATTGCAGGTTAACTGGAGGTGACCTTATAAAACATGTGCTATGTGTACCAAGCTTCAATTTTAACTTGCTTTCTGTTTCGAAGCTAACAAAAGAATTGAATTGTAGTGCAAAGTTCTTTACTGATTTCTTTGTGTTACAGGATCTCTTCACTGGGAAGGTGAAGGAGATTGGTAGAGAAGTAGATGGTTTATACATGTTGGAGTCAAGAGGAAGAAGTCTTGAATGTATGAAGACTCAGGCACATATTGCAGTTGTGACAGCAGATGAGCTGAATGCAGATCTTTGGCACAGAAGGCTAGGACATGTGCCAATGAGTGTTATTAGAAATATAGACAGTTTCAAGAATAAATCTAACTTCACAATACAACACTGTGGAGTTTGTCCCATGGCAAGACAAACTAGAATGAAATTTCCTGTTAGTAGTAGTAAAACTGACAGTGCATTTCAATTGTTACACCTTTATGTATGGGGACCATATAGGATTCCCACTTATACTGGTATGAGATATTTCTTGACTGTTGTTGATGACTATACTAGATGGACTTGGATTTTTCTACTTCATGTCAAATCTGATGTTGTTACCATTCTTAAGAATCTCAGTACAATGGTTAAAAATTAGTTTAGTGCATGTATTAAAAGTGTTAGATCAGATAATGGTTCAAAATTCTTTAATAGATCCTGTAGTGAGTTATTTGCACAGCTAGGAATTGTGCATCAAAGTTCATGTCCATATACTCCTTAACAAAATGGAGTAGTGGAAAGAAGACATAGACACATATTAGAAATTGTCAGGGCCATCAAATTTCAGAGTTATTTGCCATCTAAATTCTGGGGAGAATGTGTAGAAACAGCTGTATATGTGATCAACAGGATCCCATCTGTAGTAATAGGAAATGTTTCACCATATGAAAGATTGTATGGAAGAGTTCCTAATCTATCACATCTGAGAGTGCTGGGATGTCTTTGTTATGCCACCAACTTACAGAAGAAGGATAAGTTTGACACTAGGGCCATCAAATCTGTATTGCTTGGATATTCATCTAGGCAGAAAGGCTACAAGTTGTTCAATCTCACTAATAGTACTATTTTTGTGAGCAGAGATGTGGCCTTCTATGAAAACATATTTCCCTTCAGAGATCAGCAGCAGGACACCACTCTAGATATTAGCAGCTTTATTCCTTCAGTCTCTGAAGAATATATTGGTGACATGCCAAATGAAGGTAGAGGTCAACAAACTATTGAGTCAGATGGAGCAAGCAGATCAGCAGCTCAGTATGAAGATACAAATGTTATTGCAGATGGAATCAATTGTGGAGACATAGTAAATAATTCAGATTCTCTTCCAGATTCTCTTCCCTCTGAGATTGTTTTTCCTATTTCACAAACTGCTCAGACTCCAGTAGTAAGGAGATCTGACAGGACTAGAAGACCCCCCTCATGGATGAAGGATTTTATTCAACCTGCAGCAGATTCAAAGGGTATGCAGACATGTCTATATCCACTGTCTGCTACTTTCAGCTATGCAGGGTTATCATCAACTTATCAAAATTTTTTAGTCAAGGAGGCAGAAGAATGTGAACCTCAGTCATACAATGAAGCAGTGAAAGACAATAGATGGGTAGAGGCCATGAAGTCTGAAATTCAGGCTTTAGAGGACAACCATACCTGGGAAATAATGGATCTACCTGCTCAAAAGAAGGCTATAGGTTGCAAGTGGGTGTATAAGATCAAGTACAGGGCATCTGGTGAGGTTGAGAGGTTCAAGTCAAGGCTTGTGGCAAAGGGGTACAATAAAAAAGAAGGCATAGACTATCCGGACACCTTTTCCCCTGTGGCAAAAATGGTCACTGTAAGGTCTGTCATCTCAGTTGCTGCTTCAAAGGGCTGGAATATATATCAAATGGATGTCTTTAATGCTTTCTTGCAAGGAGATCTCACTGAAGAAGTCTATATGACACTACCACAGGGTTTTAATAGTCAGCAGAGAAAGGTTTGTAGGCTGTTGAAGTCCCTATATGGACTGAAACAGGCTTCCCGACAGTGGAACATAAAGTTAACCACTGCCTTGCTCTCTTTTGGTTTTGTCCAGAGTCATTGGATTATTATCTCTTCACTAAAATGGATGCTCACAGATTGGTTGTGGTACTTGTCTATGTGGATGATTTACTTATTACAGGGGATGATGCACTCCTAATCCAGGAGACTAAATTTTTGCTCCAACAGAACTTCAAAATTAAGGATTTAGGTGATTTACGATATTTTTTGGGTCTGGAATTTGCCAGAAATAAGACTGGCATTGTGATGCATCAACGTAAATATGCATTGGAGTTGATTGCTGACTTGGGTTTAACAGGAGGGAAACCTGCTGGTTCTCCTTTGGAATTGAATGTCAAGCTTACTTCATTCCTTTATGATCAACATATACCTGCTGATTCTTCTGATTCTGTGCACAGTGATCCATTATTAGATGATCCAGTCAGCTATCAAAGACTGATTGGTCGCCTTTTGTATCTGACTCATACTAGGCCAGACATTGTCTTTGCTGTCCAAAATCTGAGCCAATTCCTGCAAGCACCCAAGACTTCTCATTTTCTGGCAGCACATAGGGTGGTCAGATAAATCAACGAGCTCGGTTGGGGATCTTGTAAATCCGGAGGTTACGCGGTTATGCGCTTACTATGATGTTGATTGGGCATCATGCCTCAATACAAGGAGATCCATTACGGGGTATCTGTTCTTCTTTGGTGCCTCTCTTATCTCCTGGAAATCGAAGAAACAACAGACCATCTCCAGGAGCTCGGTGGTGATGCTGAAGTATGACTTCTGGCGTGGCGAAGTGGTTTATTGCAGTTTGTTCGCAGAACTTGGTATTTCCTTGCCTCTGCCCATTCCTTTATACTGTGACAGCAAGTCTGCTATCCAAATTGCTGCAAATCCTATTTTCCATGAACGTACGAAACACATCGACATTGATTGTCATTTTATCCGGGAGAAGGTACATGAGTGCGATTTACTATCTATGTTCCTACCAAGATCAACTCTTGATGTCTTGTGAAGGGTGACTCGAGTCATCACTCTTATTTGATGTCCAAGCAAGGACTGAAGAACTTATTTTCGCATTACCATGCGAGGGTGTTGAGGGAAGTTAGCTTTGTTTTATTTAGCTTTGTTAATTTTGTAGTTCAATTAGTACTTTACTATTTTGCCCTTACCTAGTACTTTACTATTTTGCCCTTACCTAGTATTTTACTATTTTGCCCTTACCTAGTTCTACAAATGTAATAGTGCTCTCACAGTGTACGTTTTGAAGAAATAAAAATGAAAAACTTCCACAAGGTTCCTTCCCCTTCTTCTACTGTTTTTCTCAACTGATGAAATCTGTGCATTTTAACAGGAACGCGATCGTGCAACACCAGAATGTGCAGGCAAGGCAGTGTCGTTGGAAGGGGTTGCGTGATCTGTGCGCATTTGTCCTTCAGCGTGCGCGATCGCACAACGAGATGTCGGGAATGTTTTTATCGAGGTTATTTTAGAAATTTTACGGACGAACCCCGGATGCTAAATAAGGTTTTAACTCATCCCAATTAAGTTATCTTGGGTTTTTAGCGAAGAAGACTCTTGAAAGCTTGGAGTATTCACGTTTTCACTACCTATACAATCGATTATACAAAAGTTTGGATCGAAAGTTGATTATAATGAATTTAGTTTGCTTTCTTCTTTTCCTGTGCTTATCGCTACTATTATGGAGTAGATTATCTTAGGGTTATGGACGGACATGGTGTTTTGAGATTTATGTATGGATTAACTTCGTTCCTTGCTAGAATTCTCGTATTAAATTTGAATGGTAAGCATACATTTTCTTTACCTAGTTTAATCGAAAGATGAACTTCTTTATTGAATATTTATGCGAGCTTGTTGTGGTTGAAGTGCAATTCCTTTTTAGTAATCGTAAGAACTTTCTTGAATTATTTTTGACTAAAGATATTCAAGAAATTTTTTCCTTCTATTAAATTTATTCGGTAGTTTTCGCATATGTTCTTGAGTTTTAAATTAATCTCTTTGACGATAGTTAATTTATTCAAAAGATAAATTGAGTATCACATGTAGACTAATCATTCGTTGAAATCGAATAGAGTCAACGAGACTTATGATAAGAACTTTGAATGATTTTTAATCCTACTTATTTCTCTTGCACTATTCTCGTCATTGTCCTTATTTCTCTTATTGATAACAATCCTAGCTCAATATCTAGGTTTTCATTATTCTTTTAGTTAATAGTAAAATTATTACCGGTTGTTTACGCAATAAAACTCTAAAGATTTGATACCTTAAATAATAATGAACAAGACTTTGTTTGAATTGTTTATTACACCAATCCCTATGGAAACAATTTTAAACTATACTATTTTTTAGTAGTGAAACGCTTAAAAAATATTACCGTAGTTTGTGCTCGTTAAATTTTAGCGTCATTGCAAGGGATTGACAATAAGAAATATTCAAATAGGATCTTGTGTATTAATTTATGCTTTTAATTATTTTATTTTATTTATATTACACTTAACTTGTAAGTTTTCTCTAACTGTAAAACATGTACTGTTTTCTAAACTCTAATGTATGACATGATCCTCATCATAGGAAATCACTCTGTACAATCCAGAACTATAGAGTCTTTACGCCTGCTAAGGAAAGAACTAGTAGAAAGGGTATTTAGGCAGTCATTGAATCAAGTCATCATGGATGATAATGGAAGAAATGCCGCTCTAGAGGACCCACTCAACCCCAATCGTGGAAATGAACCACCACCTGCTCATGTGGATGGTGTCACTGAAGGTGTTGGAAACCGGAGAAATCTTCGCCCTCCAGTTGAAGAGGTTGATCAAAATAATGGAAGGCTGAGAAAACTGCTTGGAGATTATGCTAGGCCGAACTACAATGAGATGTAATCCAATGTAAGATGTCCACATGTTACGGCGAACAATTTTCGTAATTAAGCACATTGTTCTTCAAGCCATTCAGAACAGTTGTGTGTTCATAAGAAAGTTGAATGAAGATCCAAATGGCAACCTAATGGATTTTAATGAAATCATGGAGACTTTCCACTACAATGGGGCATCCAACGATGCAATTTACTTGAGGAAATTCTCTTTTTCTCTGAAGGATGATGCAAAAATCTGGCTGAGAAATTTACCGTCAGTATTAATTCACACATGGGAGGAAATGTCGACTAAGTTTCATGACAAGTATTTCTCACTGGTGAGAATAACGAGAATGAGAAAAGAAATAAATAACTTTGGACAACTTGAGTCCGAAACTATGTTTGAAGCTTGTGAAAGATTCAAAGAATTACTGAGAAAATGCCCTCACAATGAAATAGAACCTTGGATGAAGTTGACAAATTTCTGGGAAGGCTTGACACCAGCCTCTCGGATAATTCTTAACAATGCAGTGGGAGGTCATCTGATGAAGAAAATGCATGATGAAGCAATTGAAATTCTGAATGAACTTTCAGAAGATGTTAACCAATGAATTGCGAATGGTTCAGACAGAAAGAAGATAATTGGGGTACATCAGGTGGAGACATACACTACATTGCAGGCTCAAATCGCATCTATTGCCAAAGATGTTAAGCAACTAACCATAGCTCAAGCATAAGCTTAGCCATCGATGATGTATGATTTCTGTGGAATGGGACACCTAACTCATGAGTGTCAACATGGGCCAGTTTCAGAAGAGAAAGTTAATATTATCGGGAATTTTAACAGAGGCAATTATCAAGGGGAGAACAATTTCAATGCTATGGTACAGAAGCATCCCGAATTTTCTTGGAGTTCGCCCAGTGGTCGTCTTAATGCATGGCAGCAAAATAATCATAAAGGTCAAGGACAAACACAATCAGCGTATCATAATCAACAGAGGCAACAATATCAGCCTCAACAGTCAAGTCTGAAAGATTTAATGAAGACGTTGATATCCAAGACGAACAAGAGATTTGAAATTCAGAACACTTGTCATTCAGAATTTGGAGAAAGAGATGATACAAATTGTTAAATTTGCAGGTGAAACTGAATTTAGTGAAGAAATGAAAGTGAGAGATCGAAAGAGAAGAGGAGAAGGAAGCAATTGGGGAGCAAAGCTGCTCTTCAGCTTATTTCTTATTAATTGCTCAAGTAAAATATACAATTAATGCCCTATTTATAATAACTATCTAAATTTGTAAATATGACCTTGCAGAAATAACCACTTACTAACATTATATATGTATAGTAATGATATATCTTTGTATATGTCAACACAAATAGCTATTATGTTGTCCGAGAGAACTCCAGGGACACAGAGAAGAATCTGAAGGAAGTCAATGTGAAAAGACATTGAAGGATTCTTATAAGAATTCAAGAACTAAAGTGACTGTGTTTTGAGCTCGTCACGTGATTATCATTTTACATTCTATATTATATATTATGTTATTCTCTTAGTTTCTTTTTTGCCAATAGTCATCTTATTTCGTTCTTTCTTCTCACAAGTAAACTTATCATCTTTTATATGTTACTACTAATATGTAAATAACTTGATAATTTTATATATTTGGTCTATAAAACAGGTAGTTGGTATCACCTATCAACATTCTTTATTTGTTTTTGTTCTTTTGAGAATATAAAAGTTCTCATAGTTAGCTTATTCTAAAACTCAAGTAACATATTAGTGTATAATATTTTGGAATTCAGTAGCTCTTCGAGGTCTGTATTGCAAATAGATGAAAGTATGGAGCTTCTACAAGAAATCTTCAACTATGCCAGCAACCAATATGAGATCATTCTTGACATTCGAAATAAACCATTTACTTCAACTCTGCAACAATTCCAAATCAATAGACCAAACCAAAAAAACCCATCAACAAATCATCGTACATGGTCAAAGCCACAACCCATTCATCATCACCAAGTTAATACAAGTGTGTGCCGAACGTGATGATATTAAATCTGCCCACAAACTGTTTGTCGAATTGTCTCAAAGAAATGTGTTTGCCTGGACAGCCGTGATATCATATTTTTCACGTAACAGCCAAATTATAGAATGTCTAAACACTTATAAGGAGATGAAACTAGATGGAATATTACCTGATGGTTATGTGTTTCCTATAGTGCTAAGAATTTGTGCTATGTTTTCGAGGTTCGATATTGGGGTACAAATACACAGAGACATAATTGTGTGTGGTGTAGAATTGAATCTCCAAGTTAACCATTCTTTAATTGGTATGTACTCAAAATGTGGTGATATTCAGAGTGCTACACGGGTATTTGATGCAATGCAAGAAAACGATTTGCTATCATGGAATTTGATAATTTCGGGATATGTATCTAATGACTTACTGGATTTGGCGGTTGAGACATTTGGACGTATGAGTATGGAAGGGTGTCAGCCAGATATAGTCACTTTGAACACGGTAATGGATGCTTATTGTCGCATGGGAAAATGTGATGAGGCTAGGAAAATATTCGTGCTAATTAAAGAACCAAGTATAATATCGTGGACGACTTTGATATCAGGCTATTCAAGAATTGGGAATCATGGTAGCGCATTGAATATTTTTAGGGAGATGATCAATAGAAGAGAAGTTTGTCCTGACCTAGATTGTCTCTCTAGTGTACTTTCGTCGTGCCAGCTTATCGGGGATTTAAGGAGCGCACAGGAGATTCATGCACATGGGATTAAGGCCGGATCGTCTTTTTCTTTTCACAGATCTTCTGGACCTGCGTTACTGATTCTATATGCTAAATGTGGGAGGATTCGAGATGCAAGGCATGTTTTTGAGTTGATGGATAGAACGGATGTTGTTGCTTGGAATTCCATGATTCATGGTTTTGCTGAACTAGGGATGAAAGACTCGGCTTTGGAGTGTTTCAAGGAAATGCTGACGATAGGAATCAAGATTAACGAGACCACACTTTCAATTGTTTTGCCAGTTTGTGACCTCAAATACGGGAAACAGATCCATGCATATATATCGCGGAGCAGTTTGTGGGATGGTGTCACTTCCATTTGGAATGCACTTATTTACATGTATTCGAAATGTGGATGCATTGGAAATGCTTTATCTGTGTGTTCTCATTTGGATCATAAAGATATAGTGTCATGGAATACAATAATTGGCGGGTTGGGAATGCATGGTTTGGGCCAAGATGCTCTGCATCTCCTGGAAAAATTGAGTCTTTCTGGCATTCAACCAAACGCTTTGACATTCACTTCAGTGCTTTCGGCATGCAGTCATTCGGGCCTTGTTGATGAAGGGTTAGATATTTTCCACAGAATGGTCGAGGAATTTGGATTGAATCCCAGAATGGAACATTTTACTTGTGTTGTTGATTTACTAACACGAGCTGGTCGGCTTGAAGATGCCATAGATTTTATAGGTAAAATGTGTGTTAAGCCGAACAAGCATATATGGGGTTCTGTACTTACTGCTGCTTTAGCACACCAAAAAGTGAGCGTCGGAGTTCTTGCTTCGGAGAATTTAGTTGAATTGGAGCCTGAAAATCCAGGACACTATGTAACACTGTCAAATTTGTATACTAAAGCTGGAAGAATGAGTGATGCTCTTGCAGTGCGAAAACTAATGGAGACTAAGGGGTTGGTAAAGGGTTCTGGTTGTAGCTGGGTAGTGGAAGGAAATTGAGAACAGGAAAAGAGATGTACGGAGTAAATTATTTACCTAAATTATCACCAGATTCAAAATTTCTAATTTGAGGTTTTATCATATGAGTGAAATTTAAGATTTGAACATCTTACTTCTTGAAATTGCTTCAGGTCCTTGATGATTTAAAGGTTCAGGTAAATTATAGATTCTAAAATTTTGCATCTATAATTTATATCACGGGTTCGAGCTGTTGAAACAGCCCCTTGCAAAAAGCAGGGTAAAGCTGCGTACAATAGACCCTTGTGGTTCAGCCCTTCCCCGGACGGCGCACATAGCGGAAGCTTAGTGCACCAGACTTCCTTTTTTTTTTATCTTTGCCTATCGTTGGTAAGTGCTTACTATATTTACCATAAGCTTGGCTAAGTTTAGCTTGCTGCCTTCTGCATTGCGGATAATTGCACTATGTCATCTTTTTCTTTATCATTTTAGCAATCTTTGCACTTTGATGACTTTGCTTCCAACTCTTTATATGTTGCACTTTGTCTTCCGTGTGACTTTTAACTGGCTTGAAGGATCGTAGTACATTTATGTATGTCGCAGGAGTTTATTGTTAAGGATGGTAGTATTTGTAGTTGCGGAGTGGTAACTTGTTTTAATTAGTTGGCGCCAAGGATTTCTTAAATACAAAGAAGGAGGGCCTAGTTTTTATAAGTACACTTTAGTCCCTTTTCTGTTATTACCGATTGTCCACTAGTTAGTTAGAACTGTAACTGTTTGTTATTGAATTCGGAGCTGATTGTTACAGCACAGTTTGATGGAGTTTCAAACGCAAAGACAATTCGTGAGTTCTCAGTTGTAGAATTAACGAACTCCATGACTCTCTTCTTGAGTTTTCAGTTGTGGAACCATAAGCTCCATGACAGAATCCTTGAGTTTTCAAATATAGAACCACGAAGACTAGGACTCCATCCTTGAGTTTGAAAACTCACATATGAATTCCAACATAGTGTATGGGAGTTTAAAACTTTTACAAGTAAAACTCTAGTACATAATTGTGATATAGTCCCTCTAAGTTTCTTTCTCAAAGGAACTGATATGCAATTGGGTTCGAATTCCAAGTGTTCTGGGTTTCACTTTTAAAAGTTCCGAACTCCATTACACTATGTTGGAGTTCCACCCGTATGAGAATTTTGAACTCCAGCACAGTGTGATGGAATTTTACTTTCCAAAGTTCGAACTCCTATACACTATGCTAAAGTTTTTTCAAAGTTCCAACTTTCCATTAGCAATCTCTTGATCAAACCTCTGTTTGGTTAGTTTTTGTGTTTTACTGCTTTATTTGGTCGTTTTAGAGCTTTTTCTTCTTAATTAATATTGTGAAAGTGCATGCATTTAGTTAATTACCAAGAAGAAACAATCTTTTTTTGTGGGTTTTTATTAGATTTTGTTTATATGATCAATTGATCACATTTTTTAAAATTTATCTGACTAAAATTTAGCGATTTTATTTTTGTTTGTTTAATTATGTAGGGGTTTCCAGTTGTGGTGAAATAGCCTTTTAAAACTAATTCCAGAATATGTATAGAAACTGCATCATTGTTGTATAAAATATGTATCACTATTGTATATGTATAGAAAATGTATGTATAAAAATGTATCATTATTGTATAATTTGTGTATAATAAATATATAATCACGTAACTTACTAATTATACATACTATATGTATAGAAATTGTATCATTGTTGTATAAAATATGTATCAATATAGAAATTGCATCATTGTTGTATAAAATGTGTATCACTATTGTATATGTATCGAAAATGTATCCTTATTGTATAATTTGTGTATAATAAATATATAATCAACGTATACTTACTAATTATACAATTATTATACATGCTTTGGAGATATTTCTTAGAAAGCAACCGGAACTAGGAACCTTGACCGTCTGTGAAACCATCACCCATATTGCACCTTGATACACATATTATACAGTTTAATGAAATGATACCGAGGAGGTACAATTGAGTCCATCCATATTTTCAATTTACTTTAAATTTTTCGAGAACCGCATAATAATTCAAACTGACCCAAAAGGAAAAAACATCATATCCCCCAAACTCGAAATCATTTTCTTTACTATGATTCAGACTATTAGACTACTCACCCGCAAGGGTAGTCAGATAAGTATAGCGATGACCGCGGGGCCATGGTCGAGTTCGATCCCCTGCATAAATCTTGGTTGAGTCACACATGGCTTGTCAAGTGTGGTTAATCGGTGGCGTGGTTTGCGGGCTATTGCGTCGGCGGGTTTACAATGCGCTCGAAAGAGTGGCGGTGCGATTCGCCGTCACAACAAAAAAAGACTATTAGACTACTCCACAAAACCTACCAAGAATATGTATACACAAGAATTTAAGGGGTGGAAGAGAGAACTTTGGGGGTAAATTTGATCTAAATTCTCTGAACTCGTTTTTGCAAGGAAAAGGGGATGAAAGACTTAGGGCACGTTAGGTACGTTGTATTACGTTGGATTGAATTGGACAAAAAAATAATACAGCGTTTGGTGGGCGTTTTCAGCCGAACTGGACTGTACTATTTCTAAAAATAGTACACTTCAACTGCCATTTTTAAGACTTATCTAGTAGATGGGTCTCTCCTGGACTGTACTAAAAATAAAAAATAAAAATACAGTCTATTATATATTAATACTCTAATACCGTCCATTATATATTAATATAGTTCAGTCCATTATAATACAATACGATCCATGCAAAATTATACAGTTCAATGCGACGTACCAAACGAGCCCTTAGAATTGTAGTATGGACAGAACCGGTAGGTCGCTTGTGTCAATAGTTTTGGCTGAGGTTTATTTCGGGGCATTTAGGTCAAATGTGGGCCAACAAAATTTGTGATTGCCACACAATGACACAATGTCTTTTTTCCATTTATTATTAGCGGTGTAAAAAGTATTTTTTGTCTATTCTCCCTAAATTTCGAGGCATAATGTGCACTAAATTGCAGGAAAAAAGGCATCATAAGAGGTGGTTTTGAATTTTTGGCCTACTTGACAAATTCCTTAAAAAAAGACCTTTGTTGCCAATTGGGAATAATTTCAAGTTATAATGTGCACATAAGTTAATTTTACCTATAAAACAAACGTTCAGGATATTTCAAAAAGTGAAATAGTGTAATGTCGGTTGGGAACACATGCTTATTGGATATGAGTTTCAATTGTATAAACTTGTTAACAACTGAACAACACATGCAACTTTTGCCTATGAAACAAATTTGTGACTGATTGAGTAGGTTTACTGTATTGATATGTTCCGACTCATAACAAAATTAACTTATTTCCACAATTTATGTTAGTTGGAAAACATAGATTATTTTTTAAAGAAATTGTTAAACGGTGCCTAAAATTCAAGAATACTCCTTATTGAGGTCATTCTTGCGAATCATGCCATAGCATGTGGTCTTTTGAAAAGCCCAGCTAAGTCCTAGTGGATCATGGGCATGGCCCAACTTAATTATTGATGGCCAAGTTAGTTTTTTTTTATGAAATGAAGTCAACTGAGAAGAAAAGATTACTTCACAGTTTGTCCATTCCCCTATGAGTATATGTTCTGTAAACTTACCCATTAAGTAAAGTTGACATACAAAGCTATAATAATTAAACCTGTCTAACGGGCCGAATCGGTCCGGACCGGTAACCTTACGGGTTTAACAGGTTCGGACGGTTTCACGACTCTAACCAGGTCCGGTCGTTCATTACCGATTCAGTCGGCCGTGCGGGTCGGATCTGAACCGCCTACCGTCGAGTTTTTTTTTAATTTCTAGTATTTATTTTCTACAATGTAAACTAAATTCAATTTAAATATGTAATATAATAATATAATATATAATATAATTTTACATATTAAAATTGAAACTTTAAAATTAACTTTCTATTTTATAGTTTATAACTTTATATTTTATAGTTTATAGTTTATACTTTATCTTTATTTTATAGTTTATATTTTATAGTAATGTTATAGTTATACTTTATAGTTTATAACTTTATATTGTAATTATACTTTTATTAATTTATTAGATTAGTAGATATAAGTTAACAAATAAGTAATAACAAATTAACAACTAAATAGATAGTAAAATTAAAACTAATGATAAGATGTAAACTTTTAAACTTTCATAATGTTAATAAGAGTACATAATAAAGTAATAATAATTTTATTTACATATTATGCATCCTTCTTGCAAGTTCTTCGTAATCTATAGGTTGATTGAATTGGTTATGCTCCATAGCTTCTAAATCTGGAGTATTAATTTCAGTTTCGTCTCCGCTCCCGCCTTCTAAAATATTGTCTATTTCTTCATCTTCCGGAGAATTAACGTCTACACATCCTTGATTTCTTCTCTCTGATCTGATACAATCCCTTAAGCAAACTAACACTTCTAATGTGCTGTCACCCAATGAGTGACGTATGTCTCCTATTTGATCTTCTGCTTGGCTAAATGTACTTTCAGAAGCCACTGTTGAGATCAACACATCAAGAACATCTCGTGACTTTTTAATTTATGTATTCTGGGTCGGTCGGACCGTCAATAATAATATAACCGGTTTAGATTCTGAGTCTAACAGGTCGGGCCTTACCGGATTTTTATATAACCGTGCGGGTTGGGGTTGAGGCCAACCCAACCCCAACCCTAATAAGCCTTCAGTCGGTCCGGACCGAATTTTCTACCAGGTCAACCGGTCAAGTTCCGGGTCAACCCGAACCGTTAGACAGGTTTAATAATAATGGATAACTTTTCATATCAGGCTTGATATGATAATGTGGAAAACAGAATGATAATTTACTATAAAAAGTTAAATTAGTACTACAATTTAAGGCGCCATCTGTTCTTTACACAATATTGCAGGGTTTTATTTTTTGGCTAACTTCGATCATTTTGTGTGGAAGTTTGAGCGAACATTTAATTTTACAATGATAGAAAGTTTAATGTAAAATTCGAATACGTATGACCCATATGAGCTTGCTCGTTAGTGTCACACTTGCATGCAAGTGGCATAAAAGTAGAGGTGCACAATCAAGATGGCATTTTACTTCGTAATATTTGTTGTGTGTTGAAAGAGTACGAAAAGTTTCTTCAAAGATTATAACGTTAATGATTACGTTTAAGATTGATCCGCATGGTAGAGCATACTCTTTGATTTAGTGTTGTACTTTTCCTTTTTTGTCCGTTAAAAAGAATATATCTTCTATAATTCGGTAACTCACGTATTCCAACATTCCACCTAGCTTATTTAAGATGGTAGAATAGTATAATTCTCCTTCGGAGGCTTTTTATTTATGCAATTTATATAGGTGTTTACAATTACAAACCTAATTGTATAAGGATCTCTACTTTACCTAATTACACTAGAATAATAATTACATAATATATGGAGAATATTTATTTATTTTCTATCATACCCCCTCAGTTGGAGCGGAAGGATGTCGGACACTCAGACTGGATCTGAAGTCAAGGAACATCTGTCGAGAAAGTCTCTTAGTAAATATATATGTGTACTGATAGGAAGAGGAACATGTGACACCCGAACATGGCCCATGGAAACCTTCTCACAAACAAAATGAATATTCATCTCAATATGTTTGGTTCGTTGATGCTGAACCGGGTTATGAGATAAGTAAACAGCGGATATGTTATCACTGTAGACAAGAGATGTCTTATGTAAGGGACAATGAAGCTTTAGAAGAAGGTTTTTGAGCCAGCAGATCTCTGCAACAACATTCGCAACGTCTCTATATTATGCTTTTGCACTCAAATGGGAAAACATGGCTTGTCGTTTGACAGACCACGAGATGAGATTATCACCCAAAAATACACAGTAGATCGACGTGTGTTCGGACAACCGCCTCAATCGGTGTCCGTATACGATATCAGTCTGATTGGTGCAGATGGATAAAGATGTAATTCATATTCAAGAGTATCCTTAACGTACCGAATGATACGTTTAAGAACAGTAAAGTGAGGCTCACTGGGAGCATGCATGAAAAAAAATACCTGCTGACCGACATAGGCAATATTGGGCCTAATGAAGGTAAGATACTGAAGTTCACCAGCAAGACTCCTATAAAGAGAAGGATCAAGCACCGGATCTCCGTCATCGACACTAAGTTTCGACTTCGAGTCTATTGGAGTGGGCATGATCTTGAAGTTTGCCATTTTATCAGTGTAAATAATTTCTTCGGCATACTTACACTGACACAGGAAAATTGCATTTTCGGATCTGGTCACTGAAATCTCCAAAAAATAACTTAACTTACCCAAGTCTGTCATAGCAAATTCAGATTTGAGCAGGGTAATGATCTCGTGTTTCAGCACATCAGATGAGGAAGTCAGAACAATATCATTCACATAGAGCAAAATATATGCAGTTTAATTACCTTGATGAAAAATAAAAAGTGAATTATCACTTTTATTGCACACGAACTTGATCTGCATGATGAAAGTGGCAAATCGCACATACCAAGCCCTGAGGGCTTGTTTCAAGCCATAAAGTGAATTTCAAAGATGACAGACATACTGAGGAGCCTCTGGATGCACAAAGTCAGGCGCTTGATGCATATATACGGTTTCTTTCAAATCCCCATGTAATAACACATTTTTCATATCAAGTTGATGAATCGGTCAGTTATTTCCCATAGTTATGCTCAAAACAACGTAAATGTTGGTTGGTTTAACCACTGGACTGAAGGTCTCACCACAATCAACTCCCTCTTGTTTCCCCGTGCCATTTTCCACAAGTCTCTCCTTATGGCGTTCAAGTCCACCACTATATCTGAATTTATGATGATATAGCCATATTAAACGAATCACATTCACCCCTCTAGTCTCGGGACAATATCCCAAGTGTGTTATGTAGTGAGTGCATTAAATTCCGCACGTATGACCGCATTCCAATTTGGGTCAAGCTTGGCTAATTTTGGGTTTTTAGGTATAGGTGAGATAATCTGAGTGGAGAGACTTTTGGACCATTCCATTCATTATCTTCTTCTTAACCTCTCATTGATAACTGAACTGTTAAAGTGGACATTTGGTTTGAAAATCTCATGTTGGGCACGGGTTTCCATACGGTGGGTCGAAAACGAGACTGTTTGGGTCACGAGGCAGCGAGGTGGTTTCGGGAAGTGGGGTGGTTTGGGACACGGTATTTTCCGTGACTGATTGATGGTGGGGAAGTGACTCATTACGGTGGGTGGTCAACGGGATAGGGGGAAGTCAACGTGTGTTGGGGGTAGTCGACGGTGGGGCAGTGGGCTGAGGCAGTGATGGGATGGGGGTAGTCGTCGGGGGATAGAGGTAGTCGATAGTGGGGCAGTTGGCTGGGGTAGTGATGAGACGGGACGGGTGGCACGATGTATGACGTTTCTAATGAGAGGGACGTGTACATCACATCAAGGAATCCGTAATCAGGGACTTGAAATTTTTGGATGTTTGCAAATGGGAAAATGTTCTCCTCGAATGTGACATGGCGAGAGACTAGTATTTTATTTATGGAAAAATCATAGCATAAGTATCCCTATGGTTTGACGATAAGCCTAAGAAAATAGAAGGGGTAGTTCTATGTGGTAATTTGTGAGGGGCCGTGGAGGCGAGATTTGGGTAGCATAAACAACCAAAAATTCGATGGTGATCATAAGAGGGGTTCGACGGAAGAAAATTTTGGTTGGAGTTTTATTTTGAAGTGTTTGTTTTGGTAATATATTAAGGAGGTATGCTGTCATGTGTAAGGAGTGCACCCAAAAAGAAGGGGGAATGGAAGCATGAAAGAGCATAGTGCAAATCTTATTGTTGATAGTGAGTAGAATTCTTTCGGCTCTACCATTTTTAGGAGATATATGGGGGGAAAGAAAATCGAAACACCATACCGTGATCCGCATAAAATTTATGAAAGGGAAGGTTGTCAAACTCACGACCGTTATCACATTGAAAAGTTTTGATGGTCTCTTCAAATTGGGTTTTAACATATTCTTGAAATTCAAGAAAGATTGTGTAAACTTGGCACTTATATTGATACACCCAAAAAAGTGAGAGAAATCATCCAAAAATACCAAATAATATTTATGACTCAGTTTGCTAGTAATAAGAGATGTCCATAAATTCGCATGAATAATATCAAAAGTAGAAAATGTTACACGTAATGAAGATTGAAAAGGAAGTCTAACATGATTTCCTAAAGCACCAGAGTAGCAATCGGGGGTAAATTTGCCATTATTACATTGAATGAAATTCTGACTTATAAGAAAATAAAAAACGGGTGTTCCCGGGTGCCCGAGTCTATTGTGCCAAGTGGATGGAGAGATCACAACTATAGAGGTTAGTGGATTGACACTTGCAGCGAAAGTGGATGAGAAAGGATATAGGTCCTCCACACTATTGTATCTCGTAAGAGTTGTCCCCGTACGTAGGTCCTTTACAAAAAAAACCAAAAGGATTAAACTTAATAGATACAGAGTTTTCACTATCAAACTTCCTAACATAGATTAATTTTTAATGATGTTAGGAGAATGTAGGACATTTAAAGGGTGGGTGAGGTGGTTGTGTTGGAGTGGTGCCATAGCCTTGAATTGGAATGCGATTTCCATTACCGACCAAAATAAATTGAGGATTGTTCAAATTGAATAGGTGATGGAGATTACCAGAGTCACGAGTGAGGTATGATGTGGCACCTGTATCTATGTACCATGTGTCGTCGGGCTGCTGGTGATTCATAGTGCTGTAAGCCTGACTCAGATCGGTAGGGTCATGGGGTCGTAGACGTGTTGCTCGGATGCGGAGAAGTGTGCCTTACCGCCGCCTCGCTTTCTGCGGCCGTGTCCCCTTCTGCCTCTTCAGCCACCACATTGAGGTTGGTGGTCCGTAGGTAGCGGAGGACCAACAAGTGTGTTGGAGGTTGGCATTACGACAACAACGAATGCTTGTAGAGTGTGGTCATCCTATTAGGCTCGTTTAGTCTCCTTCAACAACAATTGTGACTAAACCTTGTTGAAGATAGAGAGGGGATCATCTTGTTGGATCATCGTCGTAAGTGTATCGTACTCACCTTTGGACAAACTATTGATAAGTTGTAAAACCATATTTGTTTCAGAAATTGTAGTGCCAACATTAGACAATTGATCGACAACCAATTTTAGTTGTTTACAATAGTCTGTCATGTTGGCAAAGTTCTTTAGACGAGTGTTGGTGAATTGTTCCTCCAAATAGACGGCACGTGTATGTTTGTTGTCTTGAAAGATTTCCTTTTGCCGTGTCCATAATTTGTGAGTCGAGCCTCATGTCTTCAGAATAGTATGAAGTAGATCCTTGTATATGGTGTCGTATATTCATTGTTTGACGTTAGCATCGAGCCGCTTTCACATCGGATTATCGACGTTGGATGGACGGGGGAGGGGGTGGCATCGATGTGATCAAGGACGTTGTAAGCACAAACATATATTTGAAATAATTCGACCCACGATGAGTGTTGACACCCAATTTTGTCCCTCCCCCGATTACTTATCGGCAAAATTAAACTATTTTTTATCTTTATAATATAGTTATGCATAACGTCTTTACATAATAAATCATTTTAAACCCCCAACCCATTTTTTCTTTTACTAAAATAAAACACCTAAAATTCTACCTAAACCAAATAAATTCCCAAGCCCACACCCGCAGCCCAATAGCCTACCCTTTACACCCATTTCAGCCCAAATACAAATGTAGAAATTCCAGATCAATTCCCCCTTCGTGGCCCAGAACCCGCAAGCCCAAACCCCCACTATGCCCTATTTCGTCCATACCTCATTCCCCTCCAAAAATAAAACTATCCTAACCTAAAAAATCTCTCAACACCGCCGCACCACCATTCCCGCCGGATTTTCGCCTGAAAATCTGGATCTCTCCTCTATTCCTTTCCTTTCCTGCCATTACCTACTCCCCGTACATCCCTTACCATAAACCACTACCGAATCTCATAATCTTACACCAAAAATCGTGTGAAAACCATAACAAAATCGTTTTCCAAAAAGCAGCTCCAAAATATTAAGTTACCATAACCAAATCATTCCGCGAATCGACCAAATCGCTCATGTAAAATCGAAACTTACCATAATCGAAACATCTCCTATCACGGCCATAAATCAGCATACTCCATTCCTATTATCCTTACCCTTGAATATTATCAGAAATCTCTCCAAAAATAACCAAAATCAGCCCTAAAAGATTGTCCCAAACTTACCATGAATCGAAACCAAATCGAGACTATAAATTAATCTTTTTATACATGCAAAATACACCTCTTAGACAGTCTAAAAAAAAATTCGAAGACCAGGAAGAACAAAAGAAAGCACCCACAACAACTTCTAGAAATCATTTTTTAACCTTAATTTCGTTTTCAAAGCAGAAATCTCATCCCTCCTTTTCGCATAAGCACAAATCTCCGAGTGGCTTCGACACTTAATACGCTGCCTCAGTTCGCTGCCCGGAGAAGGTAAACTCAAATTCCTCTCAGTCCATTTTGTAGTTCTGCGTATTTTGATGTTAAACATGTGTTAGTTTAGTCCGTTCATATGGCTGGGTTCATTAATGCATGAATAGTTTTCTTTGATTAATCTGGGTATATTCTTGCTTTAAGTTATTGATTAGATTTTATTTAGTGCAACGTGTGATGATTAATAAACTCAGTAAGACTGTTCAAAATCATATTGCTTGGCCAAATGTTTGAAAGTGTTCTTATGAGTAGCATGATTAAGATTTTGTGTGCGCACTTTGGTATGGATGGTCATTTGTGACTGTTGATTTATGTGAGTTGTAAATGTAATCTGGCACATGTTTGGGGTATTTTGATAGCATGTTAGACTTGTTTGAGTTTGGCTATCCCTGATCATGTATGCTTATTAACTTGATCACAGTTTTACTTTTCTTAGTTTAATGTCAAAATGATATGTTAAGCGTAGGAATATACTATTTAGACTCTGAATTTCCCTTTAGTTATCTAAGTATCAAAGCATGCCTATCCCAATCCATCAACCTACTTACTCTTATATGTTCAATATTAGTCTAACCTTTAGCCATTTGCTGGTTATTATTCATGGTACATTTGCTTTATCCTTATGGCCAGTGTATATCCTGAATAAGATTTCTTGTGTACTCTGTCCTATATAGCCCTATCTGTTAAGAAATGTTGCCTTTAAGTTGTCATTTGATCAGCCCATATTATCTCACATACTTTATTGGATTACCCGACCAGGCCTATGCTAGCATGTACCTATTGAGTCTGTTCATATGTTTGCCTTGCCCCAATGAGTGCCAAAATGCATCATTATTCTGTCTCATTAACCTTGTCTGGATCATATCCATGCCACCTCCAAGATACAATGTGCATATATTGACTTAAAAAATGTCATACCTTGATATGTAATGGCAATAGGCCTAAATGTACAACATAAATCTGGTTATGAATGTCTAAATTGACCTTAAGTAAGGTGCATATTGCAAGTATGCCTACCCTTTAGCCATTTGTAACATATGCTTCTTCATTCATTGCTGATTTAAGTTGACTATGTATTCTAGCTTGCTTATCCTGATTAGGCTACGATAATTGAGGCTCGGCCCATTAATACTATGTTTCTCTGCATCTGAATCCATGACATGTTATTGGTTTAAGCCCACTTATCTGTCTTTCTTCATGAAACTGCTTCTGACCTAGTCTGTGTGCTAAAGTTTTGATAATTGTGTTCATAGGCACGCCAGCCTGATGAACAGTAAAACGAACCGACTTACATGTATTCAAATTTTATATCAATGCTTATTCATTTATTTGGCAAATTCTAAGATATATACTAATCATTTTCTTTTCCTTATTTGCATGAAACACATCGGGAGTAACGAAGAGTCTCGCCACGAGGCTCATCATGTCTATCGTCAAACGAAGACCCGCATTCACATCCCTGTTCGTCTCAGAATTTCCAAACCC
Source organism: Przewalskia tangutica (assembly GCA_029844215.1). Taxonomy (NCBI): domain Eukaryota; kingdom Viridiplantae; phylum Streptophyta; class Magnoliopsida; order Solanales; family Solanaceae; genus Przewalskia; species Przewalskia tangutica. The sequence goes on along the minus strand of CM056727.1, from coordinate 45,551,079 downwards.
ATAAGGCGGGGTGACAATGTCATCTGCTCTAATCTCTACTCTTGATTCTCTAAATCCCGCCCCATTTATTTGTTGTAATTAATTATCCAACCTTGCACAATCATTAGGATATTTAAGATAATTAGGATTTTGAATTGATAAATCAGATAGGTAGTGTCCCTCTTATTCTAGGCTTGTCATACATGTTTAAAACTTTGCTAAACAAGTTAATCATTTTCATTTGCATATCTATTCACGTAGCTAAGGTATTATTTCTTAGTGAATCCATAACAAATTGATTTTCTCATAAACTTTTTTAACATCATAGTAATAATTTAATTTTAGTAAAAATAGCATTCTTATTATCAAATTACAAAGTAATCTATTTTTTCGTATATGATTATCAGTTGCAAAACAAATACTTTACAAATCATATGAAATGTATATTTTCATCAAAAAACTAATTTTACAATAAACATATACTTTCTGATACATAAATCCTTATATGCATACATCTTTTAAATAGTTATTTGTAACATCTCTTTTACTTAAATAGTTTCAAAACATGCATTTCTCTAACATATATAATTGACATAGGTTTGAATGGACAACCGCAAGCTAGCGGATCTTAAATGATGTCTAACTCCTTCCCTTTAGAATAATAAAGAACTCTTACCCATAATCTCATTAAGTTTTGCAAACCATTAAATAGAGTTAATGCTGACATTATTGTGCTAACATTTAGGTATCCTAATTCACCCAAATAATTAGGCGGCGACTCCTCGAACCCCTTATTTGTAATTCAGCGGTATCACCAAATACGTTGCGGTAAAAAATGAGCGCGACAATGAGTATTGTCCATCCTCTTGATCAAGAACTAGAGAGATAAAGTTTTTTATATTCGTTAAGGAAAAGGCCGGATGAAAGATGTTAGTAGGGGGAGGAGGATGTGTGACGTCATGGGTGGAGGAGGAGGAAGCGGGAGAAGCCATGTGGCCGCCGGAAGCAATGAAGGAGAAGTGTGTGGCGGCATAATATTTTTAGTGTTTGAGGGGGTGGGGTTGCCGCCGGAAAAATAAGAAAACATATGGGGGAGGTGGCGGCCGAGTATAATTTTAGGGCAGAGAGGGTTTGACTTCTGATACCATGTAGAATAATATAATTCTCTTTCGTTGGAGGCTTCTCATTTATGCAATATATATAGATGTTTACAATTACAAACCTAATTGTATAAAGATCTCTACTTTACCTAATTACACTAAAATAATAATTACAAAATATATGAAAAATATTTATTTATTTTCTATCAATGACCATAAAATTCATGTTGAATTGTATAACCATCATATTGAAACACTGCGAACATTTTTTTGTCTATAAAGTCCTGAATAGGAAATCTGCTGATATAAATCTGAGCGTAAACGATTTCATGTCTATGACATGAATATAAAACTTACATATATATGCATAAAAGATGTTCCTCCAGGGCGGGACATTTTATAAATTTGGAACGGTACAGATAAAATTAGCATGGCCCATGCGAAAAGATGACACACAAATAAAAGTACGCACGGAAAATCCTAGCTAGTTAGTTATGAACAGAGTGACCTATCCCAGGACTATGATCATCAACATGACCTGGTGGTGGTGCTGCATCTGCATGCTCATTGTCTAATGCTGCCTTATAAGCTTGCGAGTTTCCACCCTCTTCTCTCATCTTTCTACTTTCTCTTTTTGATGTCATTAATGTGTGAACATTGGGTTTCAAGAAATCATTTCTATTCTCGAATTTGATGTTTCTTCCCTCAATAGGTTGAATAATGTTAGAGAAGATAATTGACAGGAGAAGGATAGCAAGGATGGCCGTTGTTTGAGACATGATTTAAGGTAATGAGAAAAATAGAGAAATGAAATTGATGCGGGGTGCTTAACCTCTTTCTTCCATACAGTATATATAAGGGGGAAAAGGCAAACAAGGTTATTGGGTCCTCACTAGTTGGAGATTCTCACATGTATAAGAAAAAAGCTGCGCCAACTAGTGAGTTTTTCCCTTTGTTTGCAAAACGTGAATGGAATCTTGGTGAAAGCGGTAAAGATTTACCTCAAATGTACAAACAATATAATAATATATACTATTATTAATGTATTTTAAATTATGACAGGTAATTCAACTTGAATCGTCAAGTAGTTAGGTAAGTATCCTATTTGAAGCACTTTTAATTAACTTGGATTTTCCCAGTGTAAAACAGGCATGGAGACATCATTGTTAGCCCACAAGTTGGGAAATCAAGCTAGCAGAATTTAAAGAAGGGCTGATCAAGATCTGTGTGTTAGTACAATTAAAACGAAAATGGTATCAAAACATTTAAATTCTATGGTAGGCCTTCCACCGATTATGTACGTACCTCTTTGGTTTGGTGCCCTTTTTAACTATAATGAGTTGAGCATGCGCACTTTCCAACTGGCCTGGGGAATCTGACATTAATATTCCATGTACTTTGCGGCTTAACTATAAAATGCTAAGCAGCAGTTTTAGTACTTGGAGTAGAATATAACAATTATGTCTCAAATATTTTGGAGGTAATGTTATTTTGATTGGATTAAAACCTACGAATTATGAACATTTACAGTAAATTTTGACTAATACTATTTAATAAAAAATAAAAAAAGCGGGCCTTAATTTTTTTTTAGTTTTCGAGAATCATGTAGGATAGCACAGCTCGCACGAGCCCAAAAACGGCTATGCTACTTAAGCGGATCTGGAAGAGAATCTACGGAACACAGCATTCCCTATGTTTCATTTTAATTGTGGTTTTTATTCTTCCAACATATTAAGAAAAATATATAAAATATAACTTACTAAGTTACCTTATTTATACAATACTTTTTGAAAAATGAGTAAATACTAAAATTAACTAATATATCTTTAATATTAAGGGTGTAATAGAGTTGGAAAGCATTACTCCATCAATTTTAGTCTTGTATTTTTAAAGTGACAGTTATTTAAAATTATTTTTTGAGCTAAAGGACAATTAAAATGGTAGAGGGGGAGTAGTTTTTACTCATACCACGTATGTATGTTAAGAAATTTATTAAATATTTATAAATATTTTATTGTTAGCCCAATTATTATTGTATATTAACTTAAAATTGATATAAAAATTCATAAATTTTAAATTTTGGATCGCGTCAACATCTTTTTCATATTGCTTAACTTAAACAAGCTGTCTACATTAACCTTATATGAAATGAGAAGATCAATTAAGAAAACCCATATTGCAAGTTCCTTTAAAAAAAACAGCGTAAGGCGCCATCTGTTCTTAATGAAAAATAGCAAGACAAAATTAAAAGGGAAAATCATGAAACCACACTAATTGCCCTAATAGTTTTATTTGGCTATACATACTTCTATTCTTTATTTTTCAAAAATATGAAATGATTTTCAATACAAATTTCATCAAATTGCCAAATTGGATCCCGTGTTCTCTCCCTTCAAGAAGGTACCACATAGTCCCCGGGTACAATCTAATGACAAATGAGGGGGGCTTAAGGCATTCTGAACACTTGCAGCGTGGGATCGATTCCTAGTGGGAGCATTCTATTGGAACTTATAGGACAAGAAGAGTAAAAAGTGATCAAAAGCGTTGCGATTTTGGTAGCCGCGCCGAGACAGGCATAGCGGCAGGCGTCAAAAATTTCCGTGACCGGCGCGCGTGGGAGCAATCGTGGCGCCAAAACTTCAGAGAAGTCTGATAGATTTGGAGCGTCGTGGCGCTGGGGGGAAGGTCCGCGACGCTAATCCCAACGAAAAAATTCTAGAATGTCCAAAAGGTGTGTCTCTTCATGTAAGGTCACAACTTTTGATGAATGACTGCTTAATGTCGAATTTTATGTTATATAATGCATGGTAATAACTTGTTGGAGTACATACAATACTCATAACATTACAATCAATCATTAAATTCATCTAATGATCTAAGATTGTGGCTCTATTATATTCTTCTTTCAAAGGCTATTTTTCTGAAGAACACATATAGTAAATTTGCCAGAAGTGAAGTTCTTGTGCGAGAACTTTCACTCAGATAGTTGTATCCTCAAGGCAGACGTCCGTTGAACTACAACACAAGTGGGGACGAATTTTTGTCTTAGGACACTGCATCAAACATGCCTCTATATACACCAAGTTAGTATGTGTTTAAGTACTTGCTGTTTTGATATTGTTGATTTCAATTAATATTGAATTACTATTAGATTATTGTGATTATTCATTGATGAGTAAAGATTGACACTAACAATCTAAGACAAAAATTCTCAGAAAAAATTATTTTATGATTCGTTGAGTTTGCAATTTTTTTCCAGAGAATACACTTTCCTGATTTGCAAATATGGATCAATTTGGATCATCATTGGTGAAAAACCATGTGGAGAAATCCGAGAAATTCAAGGGTTCTGATTTCAAACGCTGGCAACAAAAGATGTTGTTTTATTTGACCACTCTTCATGTGGCAAATGTATTGACTGCTGATGCTCCAACGACATTGCCGGAAGGAGAATGGGAGAATGCTCCTACTGATGCGGAGAGAGCTGAAAGGCTGAAGGCTATTGAGGCTTGGTGGAGCCAAGAATTTCTTTGCAAGAACTACATTCTCAACGCCTTAGATGATACTCTCTATGACATATACTCCACGTTCGGATCAGCACGGGAGTTATGGCAGTCAGTGGAGAACAAGTACAAAACTGAAGTTGCTTGTTCTAAGAAGTTCGTCGTCGGCAAGTTCTTAAACTTTAAAATGAGCGATGCAAAGGCAGTTGTCAAGCAAGTGGAGGAACTTCAAGTCATTGTTCATGAACTAGAGGTTGAAGGTATGTGCCTTAACCAATATTTTCTTGTTGGTGCTATTATTGAAAAATTACCTCATTCTTGGAAGGATTTTAAGGTTTATTTGAAGCATCTAATGGAGGAAATGAGTTTTGAGCAACTGGTTCTAAAAATTCGTGTTGAAGAGGACAACCGGAAGAGTGAAAGGGTTGATGCTGTTTCATTATAACCTAATGCCAACATGGTAGAAGGCAATGCCTCCAAGACCAAGTTTCAGAAAGGCAAGGGAAAATTTGTTAGTGCCAATCCATCTTTTGCAACCGGGAGGAATACACTAGCCCCACAAAGGACCAATGCATTCAAGAAACCACAACCAGGACTATGTTGGGTATGTAGCAAACCTGGTCACAAAGCAAAAGATTGTCGCCTTCGCAAGAGTCAAGGTGGTTATGTTGGAGGTTCGAGTAATGTCAACCAAACCAACCTGGCTGAAACTAAGAACCAATTTATTGGGGTTGTGGTTGCTCAAGCAAATCTGGTTATAAATTCAACTGATTGGTGGATGGACACGGATGCTACAAGGCACGTATGTTCAGAGAAGGACATGTTTTCATCTTACCAAGCCATCAAAGATGGAGAACCACTATTCGTGGGAAATGCCGTTGTTGTGAAGGTAGAAGGGGAAGAGAATGTGACTTTGAGGCTCACTTCCGAGAATGATCTTGTGCTCACAATGTGTTGCACGTGCCTGAAATTTGTAAGAATCTGATTTCTGGGCCTGTTCTTAGTAACAAAGGCTTCAAAATTATAATAGAATCTGATAAATTTGTACTCACCAAAGGTGGGATGTATGTAGGAAAGGGTTACCTCAGTGAGAGACTCTTCAAACTAAGTATTATACCTACTCAGGCTGTTGTCATTATTAATGAAAATGCAGGCACTAGAACTGCTCTATGTATATGGTTGATTCCCCTTCTTTATGGCATTCTCGATTAGGCCATGTTAATTATCGTTCCTTACAAAGAATGGTAAAGATAGACATGTTGCCAAAGTGTCCTATGAACAAAATGACTAAATGTGGAGTTTGCATAGAATCAAAATATGCAAGTCATCCTCATAAATTTGTTGTGAAATCAAATGAAGTGTTTGGTTTAATTCATAGTGATTTGTGTGATTACCAAGCAACCCCATCGCGTGGAGGAAAGAATTATTACATATCTTTTATAGATGATTGCAGTAAATTTTGTTATGTATACTTAATACATATCAAATATGAGGCTTTGAACATGTTTAAAACATACAAAGCAGAAGTGGAAAACCAACTTGACAAAAGAATTAAGATTTTAAAGCCAGACAGAGGTGGTGAATATCAATCCAATGAGTTCAAAGAATTCTGTTCTACTCATGGTATAGTTCATCAAACCACTGCGCCATACACTTCAAAAAAAAATGGAGTTGCCGAACGTAAGAATAGAACATTAAAGAATATTATAAATTCTATGTTGATTAGTTCGGGGGTACCCCTTAGTCTATGGGGTGAGGCATTGATTACTGCAAATATGATATTGAACAAAATTCCTCAAAAGAAAAATGATCAATCTCCCTATGAATTGTGGAAATGAAGATTGCCTACTTTCAAAAGGATGAAAGTGTGGGGTTGCCTAGCAAAAGTTCAAGTTCCCTTACCAAAGGGAACTAAACTTGGACAAAAAACGGTGGATTGCATATATATTGGTCATGTCAATAATTGTACAACATATAAATTTTTGGTGTATCATTCCGATGTTGAAGGTATTCACAAAAACACACTTATGGAATCTGCAGAAGCAGAATTCTTTGAGGAGATTTTTCCTTACAAAGAGAAGGATAAAAGTGTTCCTAATGATCATAAGAAGAAGACACTGCCTCAAAATGAGTCAAACCAAAATGATGATAATCTTACTTCATCGGTTCAAGAATAAAATTTTGAACCAAGGAGAAGTAAACGTGGAAAAGTCGCCAAAGATTTTGGGCCGGACTTTATGACCTTTTTCACTGAAGGAGAACCTCAAACATATAGGGTTGCTATGGAATATCTGAAGCACCTTATTGGAAGGAGGTTATCCAAAGTGAGGTGGAATCCATTGTACAAAAATGATACATGATTGGTTGATCTCCCTCCGGGACAAAAACCAATAGGCCATAAATGGATTTTCAAACGGAAACTAAGGCCTGATGGTACTATAGAAAAATACAAATCACGAATATTAGCCAAAGGATTTAGACAAAAGGAAGGTGTAGATTTCTTTGATACTTACTCACCAGTTTCTAGAATTACGTCTATAAGGACGTTAATTGTTATAGCAGCGATTCACAATTTGAAAATACACCAAATGGATGTGAAAACTGCATTCTTGAATGGTGAACTAGATGAAGAAATATACATGGAACAACCCGAAGGACTTGCTGTTAAAGGTCAAGGGAAGAAAGTCTGTAAATTGATTAAGTCTTTATATGGACTTAAACAGGCTCCAAAACAGTGACATGAAAAGTTTGATAATACATTATTATCAAATGGTTTTCAAATAAATGAATGTGACAAATATGTCTACATTAAGGAGTGTAATAATGCATATGATATACTTGTATGTGGATGGTATGCTAATTATAGAAACTAGTAAGAATGTAATTTGTTATACCCCGTGGTTGATCCGACATGATCGGGGAGTTTCAGCCGCGGCTGAGCGAGGCGCGGCGCAAGCGGCGGTAATTGTAGGCCGCGCAGGAAGCGAGCGCGGCGCCGAAAGATGTGAGGAGTCGCTGAAGGTTAAGCGCCGCGGTGCCGGGAATAAGGTCCGCGCCGCCGGAAGATCCGGAGTCCGCAGGAGTTAAGCGTCATGGCGCGCCGGGAAGCGAGGGCCATGGCGCCGAGGCGAAATCGCGGAAAAACTTAGGAAAATCGATCTTTTCTTTTAAAAGGGCATGGGTGGGTGACAAGTGTCCCCCCCATCTGATTTCTGCATGCATTATATTGACCAAGTCTTAAAGACTTGGTCATCTTTCATCTCTCTCTTAGAAAAAGCTCCTCCTTCTCTCTTAAATTATTTCAAGCTCCTCCTTCTCTCTAAAACTCCAAGAGGTATTCTAGCCTTAGGAAAAATCTGAAAAAAATAAAAGGCAAGAAGGAAGCTTGTGGCTAGCTTGTGAAGGTTGTTGTGGTGGTGTTCTTGGAATAGAAGCTAGCAAATTGTTGGATAAATTTGGCTAAAGCTCTAAGGTAATGATTCTTCCTCTATTATTAGTTTTTAGTGTTGCATGTTAAGAAGAAAGTACTTGTGGTAGTAAATAATGCTATTAGAGTCATTGCATGCAAGAAATGTGGGTTGGGTATGAAGGTTTTGGCTAAAGAGATATTATGAGCATGTTGTAGCCTACAAACTACTTTAGAATTGTTAAGTGTAATATTATAACTTATGGGGCAGAATTTTACACACCCAAGATTAGGTGTGTAATCCCCTTTGTGTTGGTTTGGATGTTGGGCCTTAATGAGGCGTTTGAGTGTTGAAAATCGGCCTTTGAAAAGGTGGCAAAGTGAGTAGAAACAAAGGAAATGCTGCCCAATTTTCCTTAGGAATTGGTAACTTGAATTTGGAATTTCTACATTGAAATTAGAGGTTAATAAACGCACTATGGTTATTATAGGTTGACATATTACTTGCGGTAGTTGGACTTAGCAAGTGGATTGACCAAAGAGGTATGTAGAGCTTTCCTATCTCTTGAGCATGAATAGTTGTATATATGTAGTACGGTATACGTATAAGATTTGATAATCTACACTTGTTTTAAAGTATATGATACTTGTTTTAAAGTATATGATACTTGTTTCATTTCAAAAGTATAAGTCCCTTGGATTTAGGGAAAATGTATTTGACAAAGGAATAACGCTAATATAATGACTTTATGGGAAGTTGGTTATATTAGTTTTGAAAGGTTCACAAAGAATGGTTTACTCTAATTAAAACAAGTACGGGTAAAGGATTTGAAACTATGGAAGGTGGATTGATTTTTAGGCATTGGTTGCCTAAGGTTTTAAAGGAAATGAAGTCACTTGATTTAGAAGCCTATTATATTTCTAAAAGGAAATGTGACTTGTTTTGAAAAGAAATTGTAACTTGATACTATGGTGATTAGTATCTTGGAATCTTTGTATAAAAAGAGTTTTTCTTAAAAAGTTAGAAGTACATGGTGCTTGGGTTGAATTCCCGGGTTTTCTATTAAAAGACATGTTAGTGCCTTAGGATACTAAAATGAGAGGATATATTAGTAATGTTAATAAGAAGTTAGGGAATTTCTTAACCTGCTTATGATATGATAGGCCGGTAGTGCTTATGTTGTGATATGATAGGCCGGTAGTGCTTATGTATGATATGATAGGCCGGTAGTGTTTATGTTATGTATGATAGCCGGATGAGCTATGTTATATATTTGTATTATTACTGGTAAACCGGGTTATTATCTATGCCATGGATTTGCTACCCATGATGCGAGTGCGGCGCTTGCACTCATGCGGATCCAGACCACAGGATCCATGCGGGTGAAATAGTCCCATGCGAGTACGGCGATGGTACTCATGCGGGTCCACAGGATCCATGCGGGTGAAATAGTCCCATGCGGGTGAAATAGTCCCATGACGAGGCGGATGACCTCATGCGGGTCCACAGGACCCATGCGGGTGAAATAGTCCATGGAGTAGGATTGCTTAATGATACTACGGGCGAGGTACCCTGTTTTGATCGTGAGCCTCCTATTTTTATGCTATAAGATTAATACTTGTTACTCTCATTGTTAGTAAGGCACGGTCTGAGAAATTGATTTTATCTATGACTCCGGCTTATTTTGACTTATGATATTACTCTGATATTTTCGATTTTACATACTTGAGTGCGTTGTGTCGACCCTTCGCCGTTGCGTTAAATCTGCGCGAGTAAGGAAAGCAGGTGGCAGATCCTCATTCCTAGGATCTTTTACTCAGGTGTCAGAAGCTCCATTCCTCCGGAAGCTTGTTTTGTTGGTACGGATATTCCCTGAGGCTATAGGTATTTTGTACATTCAAGGGTATGGCGGGGCCCTGTCCCGCCATAGTTGTTATCTTTAGAGGTCTGTGGTCACATATATGTTTTGGGCTATAAGAACCAGTTGTACTACTATACTGTGTTTATGTATGTTTTATTGAAGGCAACCTTATCGGCTGGCCAGTGATGGTTACCCTTTTTATAAGTTATGTGTTATGTATGTTCATTGCTATTCTCGACATATACGACAAGGTACCGGTAAGTACGATGCGCCCGGGGTTGGAGTCGTGACAAAAGTGGTATCGAGCGATTAGTCCTCGGAAAGTGTCCACGCATCGTGTCTAGTAGAGTCTTGATTATCGGTGTGTCGTGCGCACATCTATAATCAAGAGGCTGCGAGATATTTAGGATTGGTTTCCATTCTTTCACTCTAAGATCGTGCAATAGAGTGAGTTATAGGTTGAACCTCTCCGATGTTTTCCTTTATGTATCGATTATGCCTCGCGCAAGGCAGCGCGGCCCGAAGGGCAAGCGGTAAAGTAACTACTAGTAGGGCACAGGGTTACGAGGCACGAGCCCAGTCACCACCGGATGAGGTGTTTGGACGGCGAGTTCTACACGTCCTTGACCCCAAGATGCGGCGGCGGCGGCCATCGAGACCGCGGTACACGAGCCTCGATCCAGCGGCGAGGTAGAGATATGGGCTACTGAGAGATGGCCCGATTACTAGCCAGATCGTGGCGAACATGAGATAAGTGAAGGCAATGATTCAGTATGCCGTAGTTCGACAGAGTCGCTAGCTTGAGGCGAGGACTTTTTGAGTTGCGGCACCGGAGTTTTATGGGTGAGGCACGAGGATGATCCTCGGGAGTTTATCCGACAATTCTGACGGATCATGAGGTGATCGGGGCTTGGAGACCGAGTCGGTGGTACTAGGTTCGCATCGGTGCGGGACACTTCTGATTGGCCTAGTATGATTCATGGAAGCTGTCGGGGAGCATGCGCTTCCGGTATTTGGGGCGAGTTCTCGGGCGTTACTTGGCCATTTCTTGCCTCGCAGATGAGAGGGCTCGGGCGATAGATTTTGACAGAGGCAGAATGGGCGGGCGGTTCGGGAGTACAATGTGGAGTTTAACTCATTGGCTCGGTATGTGCCGCTTTGGTAGCGAACATGGAGGGCGAAGTGCCGGTATGTCACGAGACTCGATGATCACTTGGCGAAGTTGCGAGAGTGGCTCTTGGTAGGGCATGGACATTGCCGCGTGCGAGCATATGCACGCAGGTGTGAGAGCGCGGGCGGCGGGTCGGCATGTATCAGCGAAGAGGCCGGGGCGAGGTCCTCTGGTAGTTTTAGGGTAGACAACCCAGTGATGAGCAGATTTGCACCAATGGTCCAGGCGCTCCTCCACCATCTTGGGGCGTCTGAGTATTCGGGGCGAGGCGGGGTTCGAGGCCTTGGGTTTCGGAGGACGAGTTCGATCGAGATAAGTCACCTATGCCTCGGTGTGGTCGATGTGGTGATTGCCATTATGGGGTGTCGTGTTCCTCCGAGAGCTTATTACTCTTGTGGCGCGAGGCCATTTGAAGAAGATTGTCAGAGCAGGCGGCGGAAATGCTATGGCTCGGCCAAACCGATTCGATTCTTTGAGTGCCCATCTTGATTGTTATGCGCCCGGGGCGAGTGTTCACGCAGGCAGCGAGCGCGGCGAGTTCTAGTTCAGCGGTCCTCGAACCGCATCTATGCTATGTCGATCGTCGGGAAGCGAGGCGTCACCGATGTCGTCCATGTACATTATTGGTTTCTTCTTTGTGATGTATATGCTTTGATAGATCGAGCTCTACCTTTTCCTATATATCTCCTCATATTCTTTGGTAGAATAGGGATAGAGCCCGAGTCCATAGAATCTTTTGAGGTGGCAACGCCGTAGGTGCTTCGATGGTAGTGGCGGGTATATCGAGCTTGCCCGGTGACTATAAATGGTCGTCGGACTCTGGTGACTTGATAGAGTTGGATATGACGGACTTGATGTGATTATGGGTATGGATTGGCTAGCGTCTTGCTATGCCAATGTGGACCGAGAGAGAGGTCGATTCGGTTCGGTTTCTGGTGAGCCGGTTATCGAGTGGAAGAGGAATCTTTGCGTCGCAGGGTAGGTTTATTTCTTACCTCAAGGCTAGGAAGATGGTGCGGAAGGGTATATTTACCATTTGGTTGGGTATTACATCTTGAGTGAGATACCGACCTTGATCGGTCCGGTTGTTAGAGAGTTTCAGACGTATTCCCGACGAAGCGGGTATCCCTCCCGAGAGGAGATTGAGTTTGCATCGATTTGGCGCGGACACTCGACCGATATCTATTCCGCCATACAGGATGGCACCTGCCGAGTTGAAGGAATTGAAGGACCAGCTGAAAGATTTGCTGGAGAAAGGCTTTATTAGGCCAAGTGTTTCTCCTTGGGGTGCGCCAATGTTATTTGTAAAAAAAGAAGGATGGGACGCCGCGTATGTGTATTGATTACGACGGTGAACAAGGTAACTATCGAAGCAGTATCCCTCCCGAGATTGACGATTTGTTTGACCAGTTGCGAGGTGCAAAGTGTTTTTCAAGATAGACTGCGATGCAGTTATCATCAGTGCGAGTTAGAGAGATAGATATCCCAAAGACTGCATTCAGGACCCGGTATGGGCACTATGAGTTCAGGGTGATGTCTTTCGGGTTGACCAACGCCCCAGCAGTATTCATGGATTTGATGAATAGGGTGTTCAGACCATTCTTAGATATGTTCGTTATAGTGTTTATTGATGATATCTTGGTGTATTCGCGCACAGAGAAGGAGCATACAGATCATTTGAGGACGGTATTAGAGTCCTCAGGCCGGCGATTGTATGCCAAGTTCTCGAAGTCGCGAGTTAGTTGGCGTCGGTGGCTTTCTTAGGACATGTTATCGGGGCCAATGGTATTGGGTTGATCTGGCGAAGATTGAAGCGATCAAGACTTGCCTGCACCACTACACCGGAGAGTGCGCACTTTGGGCCTTGCGAGCTATTATCGGAGGTTTGTAGAAAAGTTTGCTTATTTCAAGACTTTGACTAAGTGACTCGGAAAGCGTATGTTCGATGGACGGATACTTGTGAGGAAAGTTTCCGGTTGCTAAAGGAGAAGTTGACGACCGCCCGATTCTTACTCTTCCGCAGGGCTTAGATGGATATGTGGTTTATTGTGGCCGCGTCAGTGTCGGACTTGGAGTGCGTCGATGCAACACGACAAGGTTATAACTTATGCACGGCGGCTTAGGAAGCATGAGAAGAACTATCCCACACATGACTTGGAGTTAGCGTGATGATTCATGCCTTCAAGATGCGGAGACATTATTTATATGGAGTTCATGTGGGCGTTTACACGCACCACAAGAGTTTCGATCATCTTGACGAGAGGAGGCGAACTTGCGGCGAGGCGGTGGTTGGAGCTACTTAAGGATTACGATGTTGATATTCTTTACCACGGGGAAGGCGATGTAGTTGCGGATGCCTTAGTCGCGGTCGATGGGTAGTGCATGCATTGTTCACGGAGAAAAGGGATATGGTCCGAGAGTTACATCGCTAGCGAGCCTTGGGGTTAAATGCTGGTTGGTCTGGTGACGAAATTCGGGTTCGAGAGGTTGCGAGTCTTCCATCGTCGAGGAGGTGAAGCGGCGATATGAGGATCCGATTTTGGTACGATGCAGAGATGCGACTCTCGGAAGGAGAAGTCTATTTGAGTAGCGCTGATGGGGTGCTAAGATTCGAGGCGGTTGTGTGTTCCGATGTAGCGAGGACTTCGTCGGCCAGATTTCGTGAGGCACAGGTGCTCGTTATTCTATTCATCCGGGTCGACTAAGATGTATCATGACCTCATATCGTGTATTGGTGGGATGGCCTAAGAGGGCGTTGCGGAATTCGTGGCACAATGCGGGTGTCGCGAGTTAAGATTGAGCACGAAGCGGTGGTCATTGCGGTATTGATATTCCGACTTGGAAGTAGGAGGTGATAAATATGGATTTTATTACGGGCTACCTACCACCGGAGGAAGCGTGATTCCATTTGGGTGATTGTCGGCGGTGTGAAATCGGCCCATTTTCTTCCGTCGAGCAGCGTTCTCGGCGGAGGACTATGCGAATTATATATTAGAGAGATTGTGAAAGCGCACGAGTCCCGGTGTCGATTATATCGAATAGAGGCGGTTCGGCTAACCACGGAGTCTTTTGAAGGGATTAGGGACACGGTGAGTCTCGATCAGATTTCACCCTCGGCCAAGCGGGACGGGCGGCGCACTATCCGGACACTTAGGATATCTTTGCGGGCTTGTGTTATTGATTTCAGGGGTAGCTGGGAGGATCAGTTGCCTCTTGTAGAGTTTGCTTACAACAACATCTATCATTCCAGTATTCAGATGGCGCCTTATGAGGCCTTATACGGGAGGAAGTGCAGGTCACCGATAGGCTGGTTCGAGGTGGGAGACGTTCAGTTAGTCGGGCGGACTTAGTTCGTGACGATGGATAAGGTGAAGCTTATCCAGGAGCGGTTGTTGGCAGCTCAGAGTCGGCAGAAGTCGTATGCAGATCATCGGCGTCGACACTTGGAATTTGAGATAGATGATTGGGTTTTTCTAAAGGTATCGCCCATGAAGGGCGTGATGAGATTTGGAAAGAAGGGGAAGCTTAGCCCGAGGTACATTGGGTCGTATCAGATTATCCGTAGGGTAGGCAGAGTTGCCTATGAGTTAGATCTGCCGTCCGATTTGGAGGCGGTACATCCAGTTTTCAATGTGTCCATGTTGCGGAAATGTATTGGAGATCCATCTAGAGTGCACCCGGTTCATGATGTCCAAGTGAATGAGGAGTTATCGTATGAGGAGAGTCTCATAGCGATACTCGATCGACAGGTTAGGCGACTTCGGACGAAGGACGTGGCTTCCGTCAAGGTCTTATGGCGGAACGAGCAGGAGAAATGGCGTGGGAGCGAGAGGATGACATGATGAAGAAGTATCCTCACTTATTCCCTACACCTCCAGGTAACCCACTCTCCTGCTTGTTAGTTTTGATTTAGCAATTGTGCTTAAGTATTGTTGTGGCCGTGGGGAGCGTCTTTATTTTCAAAAGAGTAGTTAAGAGCGTCTACGTCAATTGGTGATTCAAGTAAGCCTAGAAGGAACATTCGGGACGACTGTTTCTAAGAAGTGAATATTATACCGTGGTTCGTGCCGACGCGTCCCGGGGTTTTGTGCCAGCGCGAGCGAGGCGCGCGCCAAAGCGGGTAATTGTAGACATGGCGCCGGAAAGAGCGGCGCGGCGGAAGACGAGGGCGGCCGAAAGATCTCGAGTCGAAGTTTTAGCCGCGGCCGGAAGATCCGAGGTCCGCAGAGTTGCGCGCCGGCGGGAAATCTGCGGAAAAACTTAGGAAAATCTGATCTTTTCTTTTAAAGGGCATGGGTGGGTGACAAGTGTCCCCCCATCTGATTCTGCATGCGTTATATTGACCAAGTCTTAAAGACTTGGTCATCTTTCATCTCTCTCTTAGAAAAAGCTCCTCCTTCTCTCTTAAATTATTTCAAGCTCCTCCTTCTCTCTAAAACTCCAAGAGGTATTCTAGCCCTAGGAAAAATCTGAAAAAAATAAAAGGCAAGAAGGAAGCTTGTGGCTAGCTTGTGAAGGTTGTTGTGGTGGTGTTCTTGGAATAAAAGCTAGCAAATTGTTGGATAAATTTGGCTAAAGCTCTAAGGTAATGATTCTTCCTCTATTATTAGTTTTTAGTGTTGCATGTTAAGAAGAAAGTACTTGTGGTAGTAAATAATGCTATTAGAGTCATTGCATGCAAGAAATGTGGGTTGGGTATGAAGGTTTTGGCTAAAGAGATATTATGAGCATGTTGTAGCCTACAAACTACTTTAAAATTGTTAAGTGTAATATTATAACTTATGGGGCAGAATTTTACACACCCAAGATTAGGTGTGTAATCCCCTTTGTGTTGGTTTGGATGTTGGGCCTTAATGAGGCGTTTGAGTGTTGAAAATCGGCCTTTGAAAAAGGTGGCAAAGTGAGTAGAAACAAAGGAAATGCTGCCCAATTTTCCTTAGGAATTGGTAACTTGAATTTGGAATTTCTACATTGAAATTAGAGGTTAATAAATTCACTATGGTTATTATAGGTTGACATATTACTTGCGGTAGTTGGACTTAGCAAGTGGATTGACCAAAGAGGTATGTAGAGCTTTCCTATCTCTTGAGCATGAATAGTTGTATCTATGTAGTACGGTATACGTACAAGATTTGATAATCTACACTTATTTTAAAGTATATGATACTTGTTTCATTTCAAAAGTATAAGTCCCTTGGATTTAGGGAAAATGTATTTGACAAAGGAATAACGCTAATATAATGACTTTATGAGAAGTTGGTTATATTAGTTTTTGAAAGGTTCATAAAGAATGGTTTACTCTAATTAAAACAAGTACGGGTAAAGGATTTGAAACTATGGAAGGTGGATTGATTTTTAGGCATTGGTTGCCTAAGGTTTTAAAGGAAATGAAGTCACTTGATTTAGAAGCCTATTATATTTCTAAAAGGAAATGTGACTTGTTTTGAAAAGAAATTGTAACTTGATACTATGGTGATTAGTATCTTGGAATCTTTGTATAAAAAGAGTTTTTCTTAAAAAGTTAGAAGTACATGGTGCTTGGGTTGAATTCCCGGGTTTTCTATTAAAAGACATGTTAGTGCCTTAGGATACTAAAATGAGAGGATATATTAGTAATGTTAATAAGAAGTTAGGGGATTTCTTAACTTGCTTATGATATGATAGGCCGGTAGTGCTTATGTTGTGATATGATAGGCCGGTAGTGCTTATGTTGTGATATGATAGGCCGGTAGTGCTTATGTTATGTATGATAGCCGGATGAGCTATGTTATATATTTGTATTATTACGGGGTAAACCCCGGGTTATTATCTATGCCATGGATTTGCTACCCATGATGCGAGTGCGGCGCTTGCACTCATGCGGATCCGGACCACAGGATCCATGCGGGTGAAATAGTCCCATGCGAGTACGGCGATGGTACTCATGCGGGTCCACAGGATCCATGCGGGTGAAATAGTCTCATGCGGGTGAAATAGTCCCATGACGAGGCGGATGACCTCATGCGGGTCCACAGGACCCATGCGGGTGAAATAGTCCCAGGAGTAGGATTGCTTAATGATACTACGGGCGAGGTACCCTGTTTTGATCGTGAGCCTCCTATTTTTATGCTATAAGATTTATACTTGTTACTCTCATTGTTAGTAAGGCACAGTGCAAGGAAATTGATTTTATCTATGACTCCAGCTTATTTTGACTTATGATATTACTACGATTTTCCGATTTACATACTGTACGTTTGTGTCGACCCCCTTCGCCGCTGCGTTACATCTGCAGGTAAGGGAAATCAGGTGGCAGATCCTCATTCCTAGGATCTTTTACTCAGGTATCAGAAGCTCCATTCCTCCGGAAGCTTGTTTTGTTGGTACGGATATTCCCTGAGGCTATAGGTATTTTGTACATTCAGGGATATGGAGGGGCCCTGTCCCGCCATAGTTGTTATCTTTAGAGGTCTGTGGTCACATATATGTTTTGGGCTATAAGATCCAGTTGTACTACTATATTGTGTTTATGTATATTTTATGGAAGGCAGCCTTATCGGCTGGCCAGTGATGGTTACCCTTTTTATAAGTTATGTGTTATGTATGTTCCGCTGCTATTCTCTGACATATACCTGACAAGGTACCCCGGTAGGGTACCAGTCGCGGCCCCGTGGTTGGGTCGTGACATAATTAACCAAACTAGAGAGATGTTGCATGCCGCTTCGATATGAAAGATATGGGAATAACGGATGTCATTCTTGGTATTAGAATTCAAATGAATTATAAGGGTAATATATTAACTCAATCCAATTATGTTGAGAAGATCCTTAGAAAATTTGAACACTATGATGATAGACCGGGTGGTTGTTACCCCTTTTGATCCTGCTAGTCACCTTAAGAAGAATGGAGGTGATAGTGTGTCTCAATTGGAGTATACGCAAGTTCTTGGAAGCTTGATGTACATAATGAATTGTATGAGACTGAATTTGGGTAGCGCTAATAAGGGCACTACGATATCTAAAGCATACAATGAACTATGGATTGCATTATACAAAATATCCTCCAGTGTTAGAAGGATATTGTGATGCTAATTGAATTTCCAACAATTCAGAAAGTAAGTCCACAAGTGGGTATGTATTTACACTTGGTGGAGCGTCGGTATCTTAGAAATCATCAAAGCAAACGGTAAATACGAGATCAACTATGGAAGCAAAGTTTGTAGCCTTAGATAAAGTTGTCGAAGAGGCAGAATGACTAAGAAACTTCCTAGAAGGTATTCCATTATGGACAAAGCCTGTGACAACCATTTGCATACATTATGATAGTATGACTGCCCTGACGAGGGTAAAGAATTAAATATACAATGGCAAGTCAAGACATATAAGGCGACGTCATAATACAATACGAAGCTTGCTGAAGAATGGTATTATATCCATTGATTATGTAAAGTCAAAGGACAATATAGCGGATCCTTTGACAAAATGTCTTACAAAAGAGCAAGTCGTATTTACATCGAGGGGAATGAGCTTAAAGCCAATACAATGAGTCGTTAACTGGTGAAAATCTAACCTATCATAATTGGATATCTCATGGTTTAGGTTCAATAGAAAAACTAGTTGGGGAAGACTCAAGGAGCATAAAACACACATATGTTCATTCCTATGGTGTCCTAAGTGTGTTAGTCTGTTGATGTTTTAAGGGATGAATATGTGTTATTCTTAATAATACTCAAAAGACTCTATGGTGGGATAGTGTTACACCCCGTAGTTCAGGTCATGCTTATGAGAACGTATGAAAGGAATTAAGTTTTAAATTTTTGAAAGATAGGTCGACAAAATGTTTCGGACGGGTTTTTAGTCAACTTTGAGGCGGTTTATGTCCCGTTATATTGGGATTTCGTAGGTGATTCAAAGGCCTAGTATGTAATTCGTTGAGTCTAGTTCCCAACGCAACAAACCGTTCGTCGATAGGACATCGGAGTAGAAAGTTATGGAAGTTACAAGTTCAGTGCGCAGTCGAGCAGGAAAACATTTTCGGTCAGGGGCCACAGCGCCGCGGCGCCGGATGCAGGGCCGCGGCGCCGGATAGTCTGAAAATCGCTGAAGTTGCAGCGCCGGGAAGCAGGGCCGCGGCGCCGGAAGTGCTGAAAGTTTGCAGAGGTTTCAGCGCTGCGGCGCCGACTGCAGGTTCGCGGCGCCGAGGCGGGTTTCTGCGAATCTGGGAAAAATCAGAACTATTTTTTTAAAAAAGAGGCCATGGGTGGGTGACAAGTGTCCCCCCCCCCCCCCATCTGATTTTGTGCATGTCCTATTTATTGACCAAGTCTTAAAGACTTGGTCATTCTTGAAAAACCTAATTCTCTCTAAAAATCTCTTCCTTCTTTCTAAAATTCCTCTCCCTTCTCTCTAGAAATTCAAGAAGAAACCAAGGCTTAGAGAAAATTTCAGAAAATGTGGCAAGAAGGAAACATGTTGACAAACTTATAGGAGGTTTGTGGAAGTGATTGTGGAAAGAAGGAAGCAAGTGAAATTGTTGGACTAATTTGGGTAAACTCCAAGGTAACAATCCGTTCATTTCTTTAAGAAAAATTGTGTTGCATGTATGGAAGAAAGGACTTGTATTTGTCAATATTGCCTTTAGATATATTGCATGAAGAATTGGATAAGAATTTATGTTGTTATACTTCAAAGTTGCCGAATTGGACCTTGTAATTTGTACAAGTTTGATATCAATTGTGGGGCGGAATTTTTCACGTCTAGTAGGCGTGTAATCCCCTATTTGTTAGCTACATTGTTGAGCATTAAAAGTGGCGTGTTTGGTTATTGAATTCGGCCTTGAAAAAGGTGGCAAAGTATGTAGAAACAAAGGAAGTGTTGTCCAATTTTCCGTAGGAATAAGGGACTTTTCAATTAGAATGTTCTACGTTGAAGATAGAGGCTAATGGACGTATTATGGTCATTATAAGTTGACATACTACGCGTGGTATATTGGACTTGCGAGTGGATTGGCCCGAAGAGGTATGTGGAACTTTCCTATCTCTTGAGCATGAATAGTTGCACTTATGTAGTACGGTAGACGTACAAGACTTGATATCCCTTACTTGTTTTAAGAATGGCCAAGTTGGGTGAGTAAGAGGATTAACTCACTTCTTTAAAAGTATTAAGGATATCCTAAGTTTTCAAAGTTAAGGGACTTGAAGTGTTTTAAGTATATGATACGTGTTTCGTTTTAAAAGTATAAGTCCATTGGATATAGGGA
The DNA here is from genome assembly GCA_029844215.1 of Przewalskia tangutica. Taxonomy (NCBI): domain Eukaryota; kingdom Viridiplantae; phylum Streptophyta; class Magnoliopsida; order Solanales; family Solanaceae; genus Przewalskia; species Przewalskia tangutica. Next base: position 45,530,821 of record CM056727.1, on the reverse strand, counting down.
AATGTATTTGACTAATGCATAACGTTAATATAACGACTTTATGGAAGTTGGTTATATTAGCTTTATGGAAGGTTAACAAAGAAAGATTTACTCTAAGTAAAATAAGTAAGGATAAATGATTTGTATTTATGAAAGACAAATTGATTTTAAGGCATTAATTGCCTAAGATTTTAAAAGAAATGAAGTCACTTGATTTAGAAGCCTATTATATTTCTAAAAGGAAACGTGACTTGTCTTGAAAAGTAGTCGTGACTTGATACTACGGTTATTAGTATTTTTGTAAATTTTATATAAAAAGGAGTCATTTCTTAAAAGGTTAGAGGTACGTGGTACTTGGGTTGAATTCCCGGATTTTCTCTTAAATGACATGTTAGTGCCTTAAGTAAACTAAAATGAGAGGATATATTAATAATGCTATTAAGAAGTTAGGGGATTTCTTAACTTTCTTATGTTATGATAAGCCGGTAGCGCTTATGTTATGTATGATAGCCGGTTGTGCTAGGTTATATATATTATTACGGGGTAGACCACGGGTTACTACTTATTCCATGGATTTGCTACCCATGATGCGAGTGCGGCGCTTGTACTCATGCGGGCCCACCGGGTCCATGCGGGTGAAATAGTCTCATGCGGGTGAAATAGTCCCATGCGAGGCGGATGACCTCATGCGGGTCCACAGGACCTATGCGGGTGAAATAGTCCCAGGAGTAGGATTGCTTAATGATACTACGGGCGAAGGACCCTGTTTTGATCATGAGCCTCCTATTTTTATCCAGTAAAGTTTATACTTGTTACTCTCATTGTTAGTAAGGCACAGTGCAATGTAATTTGATTTTCATCCATGACTCCAGCTTTATTTTAGACTTATGATATTATTACAGTATTTTTCCAGTTTTACATACTTAGTACATATTGTGTACTGACCCCCTTCCTCGGGGGCTGCGTTCATGCCGCAGGTAAGGGTAAGCAGGTGGTGGATCCTCATTCTTAGGATCTTTGATCAGGTGTCAGAAGCTTCATTTCTCCGGAGGCTTGAATTTTGGTACGGTTCTCCCTGATGTTGTAGATATTATGTACATTCAGGGGTATGACGGGGCCCTGTCCCTTCATAGTTGTTACAAACTCTTAGAGGCCTGTAGTCCTGTTATAAATTGGGTTGTTAAGGATGTAACTGTTCAGTTTTTTTTTTTGCTATAGTTATATTTACGGAAATGTAGCCATTTTGGGTTAGCCTGTTTCATATTGTATATGGTTTCTTGTTTGTGAGTTTACTTCCGCTGGTTTTCTCTGATGTTGTATCACAAGGGTGCCCGGGGTAAGACACCAGTCACGGGTCCGAGGTCGGGTCGTGACAAAAGTGGTATCAGAGCAGTTAATCCTCGGAAAGGGACTACAGGCCGTATCTAGTAGAGTCTTGATTATCGGTGTGTTGTGCAACACATCTATAATCAGGAGGCTACAAGATATTTAGGATTGGTTTCCATTCTTTCACTCTAAGATCGTGCAATAGAGTTGTGTTATAGGTTGAACTCCCTCTGACATATTCTTATGTATCAGTTATACCTCCACGCAAGGCAACCGCGCAAGGCAAAGGCGGTGAGCCGCTAGTAGGACGCAGAGGTTACGAGGCACATGCCCGATCTTTAGCCGAGGTGATGTTTGACGGCGACCCACAACGTCGCCGACCGCAGAGTTCGGGGCAGAACAACGCCATCGAGATCTGCGGTACTGAGCCTCCGATTACCCGGAAGCGAGAGGATATGGGCTCTGAGAGATGGCGATTATTGCCGAGATCGTGGGCAAGCGGGAGGACAGACGGATACTGTTCCGGTTATACCCGTAGTTCACCCAGATCGATAACGAGACTTGGGACTTTTGAGTTGCAGCCACCGAGTTCTATGGGTGAGGCACGAGGATGATCCTCGTGGGTTTATCCGGCGATTCTGGATCGTAGAGTGATCAAGGCCTCGGAGACAGTCGGTAGTATTGAGTTCACATCGGCTGCGTGATACTGCAGTTGACTGGTTTGATCTACGGAACCGTCCCTCGGGAGCATGCGCTTCCGGTGTTTGGGACGAAGTTCTCGAGGCGTTCTTAGCCATTTCTTGCCTCCGCAGATGAGGAGAGCTCGGGCCGATAGATTTCTGACGTTGAGACAGAGTGGGCGGACGGTCCGGGAGTACAACGTATAGTTTGACTCATTGGCTCGGTATGTACCCGCTTTAGTAGCAGACATGGAGACGAGTGCACCGCTATGTCACGTGGCTCGATGATTCTTGTTATACCAGTATTTCCAGTATATGCGTAAGGCGTGCGTATAAAAGTCTAAGCCTTAAGGTTAGCAAGGACGAAATTTTGTGCACAACGAAAAAGAATCGCTTTCGGCGAAACGTTTTCCAAACTTTGCGAAGGGAAAAATACGGCTATGTCATTTATATTTTTTGCGGATTTTTCCGAGAGATGAAATATTTTGGACCAACGAGAGGGTGACACTTGTCACCCTCAAGTGGACGGTTTGGGCGAGAACATTGGCACATTTTTTGCCTTGTTTGTGGTCAAGGAGTTGGTAGGATATTTTGGTGGTAGATGGATAAGGTACACTTGCCCAAATCTTGGCCTTACACTTGCCTAGCACTTGGCTTCATCTTGGCCATTGGTTGGCCTATAAATACTCCCCTAACAGGGCTATTATCGACGATTGAGATCCCGACTTTATAGTGGGAGGTGATTAATTTGGATTTTTTTACAGGGTTACATCGTACTCATAGGAAGTGCCACTCCTTATGGGTTATAGTAGGCAGGCTGACGAAAATCAACCCATTTTCTTCCGGTCAGGACCACTTACTCGACTGAGGATTATGCTGTTTCTTCATCCCTCAAATGATTTCTAAGTCTTGAAATCCCTTTCCCCCCCTCTTGAGAGCTCTAGCCGAGAGCCCCCTTCTCCCCCCCCCCCTTAGTGTAGTTTTCGTCCAAGGTCCCCCTCCCCCTTTGAGAGGCCTTGGCCGAGAAGTATCCCCCCCTTGGTTGAGAAATACTTCTCCAAGTATTGTTTTAATGCCAAAATACTCTAGCCCAAAACCTTTGTAGAATTTCCAAGTACCCTCTTTACGAAAAGCCCGGAAAATACTACTATACTTTCCTTTAGCCACTAAACGAAACCCTATGGAAAAATCTCCATAATTGGTTGGAGTACTTAGTAGAAGTGTGTAGAACTTCTAAGGGTTGTTTGGAGCGGGTTGGAGCACCCGGAGTAGGAGCTAAACCTTGCTCAGGATCGACATTAAACTTGGATAATTTTGGGATTACCGAGGTAAATAATCCTATCCTTCTATTGTAATTGAAAATTACATCTCAGAGTTATATAGAAATGAATATAAGATTCATAGAAGAGAATTGAACTGTAATAGAAGGATATTACAGAAAAGAATTGAACTGAAATCACGTCAGAAGAATATTAAAGAAGAAGATTGAACTGTACTTACATAGGACTGTATTTACAGTAGACTTGTGTAGCTTAACGGGTAGGGAAGTGCTGCCCGATTTTTCGTAGAATAGAGAACCTACTGCTTAGAATATTCTACAGAGTAGTCTAGACTTTGATAGACTGGTATAACCTTTATAGGTTGAATGTTCTGCGAGTAGCATGTGCTACTTAAAAGGTGGACAAGGCTAGCCGGGTTATAGCCGTGGAGCGTTTTGCTAATAGTCGATAATCGTCGCGAGGTATGTGATTCTTCCTATCCTCTTGAGCATGATATTTTAAAGAATATATATATATAGTACGGTAGACGTACGTGTGTTAACTGAACGTAGTTGTACGGCAATGTCTTTTGACTTAAGCCTGAATAATAAGAATCTTGAAGTATTCCAAAGAATTAAGAAACCTGTTTGAAAGAAGAGAAATGCTTGGTTTTAAAAGCTTAAGAGTTATACTAGCTTTATGGGAAGTTAGGTATAACGACTTAAGAGAGATAAAAAGAATGGTTTATTAATTTTTGAAGTTAAGAGACTTGATCTTAAAAGAGAAGAGACTTGACTTAAATGAATTAATATGAATTTTGTGTGAAACCTCATTCGTGAGTAATGAGTACTTGGTTTTTAAAAAAAGGAATAATGTTTTACTGATTTCGGAAATCAGAATGAGTATCGACAAACCACTGCAGCGTTAATAAAGGGAAATGTTTTGACTAATTAAGTATTATTAAAACCAGTAGAAACCTCCATCTGCATAGAAGCTAAGATGAGACAAAATGATATTACATTTCCTAGATCATGGCTGCTTTAATAAGATTGATTTTGAACAAGAATAACCTACTCACATATAAGACATATGTTTCTCAAATTGTTTAAAAGAGAGTTATATTCTTAAGTGATTAAGACTATGAACTACGAAACCTTTCTAAAATAAGAGGCTTAAGTACTTGAAATTAGGCAAACTTGAACTTATGGAAAAGAATGTTGTTACTTGATGTTGAAAAAGGAAAGTGTTTTGGTTTACCTAAAAATGTGAGTCACTCTATTTTAATACTATGGGTATCGGGTGACCTTTATAAAAGAAATGGATCTTTTAAAAAGAATTTAACGTACGTAATACTTTGGGGTCAGAACCTGGACTTTGGCATAAAATAACCTTGAGTTGTGTGTAACTTGCCTATGCTTGTGGTGATAGCCTTTGTTGTGCAAGTGTTGTATTTCTATACTCTGAGTCCCAGAGATGGTAGGGACACGTATTTCATCGATTCTTCACCGAGTCCCGTGAGATGGGCGGGACACGTATTTCATCGATTCTTCACGAGTCCATGAGATGGGCGGGACACGTATTTCATCGATTCTTCGAGTCCAGTGAGATGGGCGGGACACGTATTCATCGATTCTTCACCGAGTCCCGTAGGATGGCGGACACGTATTCCACATGATTCTTTCACGAGTCCCATGAGATGGGCGGGACACGTATTCTACATGATTCTTTCCGAGTCCCGTGGGATGGGCGGACACGTATTCCACGATTTGTACCTAGACTGTCGGCAGTGAGGAAGGAGTTCCACGGGCATGAGGGATGACTTGAGGGCGTGAGTCCCTGACTTGACATGACTGCTTTTATGTTGTGAACTGTAGTTTGGTTATCATACATGTCTCCTACTTTATATAGACTATTATGATTTCATTCTGATATTTCTGATTTCACATACTTGGTACTGTTATCTTGACCTCGCCCGAAGTGCGTTCATCTGCAGTAGAAGTACATTGGTTGTGGATCGCTCATAGGATCACATTTCGTGTTAGGAAGCCCGTTTCTTGGAGGCTTATCTTTTGGTATGTTACCACAGTCATAAGTTCTTGTACATTCGAGGTATGGCGGGCCACTGTCCGTCATAGTTGTTATCACTTTCTTAAGTGCATGAATGCTTGTTGTGGCGAGTTTGTAAAAAGGATAAGCGTTGGGTTTTTATGTATAAGGCAAGCTTTTTTGTTAGCCTATTTATTTATCAAATCTCTTGTTACATGTTTATGTTTTATTTCGCTGATTTTCTCGATGTTGTATCACTAGGGTGCGGGGTAAGGCACGATCACGTGCCGAGAGCAGTCGTGACAATTACTTAGCAGAGTTACACGGAGTAGCTCTTCACGGCATGGGCATTGCCGCATGCGAGCTTATGCGCTTAGGTGTGAGCGTAGGGTAAGCAGTTGATAGATATCGCGAGAAGAGGCGAGGGCGAGTCCTCTAGTAGTTTTCGAGGTAGACAACCTCGGCGGTGACCGGTTACCGTCGGCGGTTGAGCGCTCCACCGTCTTCCGGGCGTCCGAGTATTCAGGCGGGGCGGGGCTCGAGGCTTGGGTTCCCGGAGGAACGAGTTCCGCGAGCGAGGCCACATGCCTCGGTGTGGTCGATGTGGTGATTACCATCGTAGGGGTGTCGTATTCCTCCGTGAGCTTGTTACTCTTGTGGCGGCAGGCCATTTGAAGAAGATTGTCGACGAGGCGGCGGGAGTGTTATGGTTCAAGCGAAGTCGATTCTTTGAATCTTCGTCTTGGTGGTCATGCGCCGGAGGCGGTGTTCACGGACCAGCGAGCGGCGAGGGTCGTGGCGAGGGTTCAGCGGTCCTCGAGCGCATTTATGCTATGTCGGCCGTCGGGACGGGCGTCACGGATGTAAATCACGGTACATTATTGATTTCATGTTGTGATGTATATGCTTTGATAGATCCAGGTTCTACCTTGTCCTATATATCTCCTCACATTGCTGGTAGAATAGGGATAGAGCCCGAGTCCATAAAACCTTTTGAGGTGGCTACGCGATGAGTGATTCGGTGGTAGGCGGCGGGTATATAAGGCTTGCCCAGTGACTATTTACAGTCGTCAGACCCTAGCCGACTTGATAGAGTTGGATATGATGGAATTTGATGTGATTATGGGTATGAATTGGCTAGCGTCTTGCTATGCCAATGTGGACTGTAGAGAGAGGTTGGTACGGTTCGGTTTCTGAGGCGATTATCGAGTGGAAGGGAATCTTTGCGTCGTAGGGTAGGTTTATTTCTACCTCAAGACTAGGAAGATGGTACGAAAGGGGTATATCTACCATATGGTTCGGTATTCGAAATCGAGGTAGAGATACCGGACCTTGATCGATCCGGTTGTTAGAGAGTTTTGGGCGTATTTCGGGCGATCTCGGGTATCCTCCCGAGAGGAGATTGAGTTTTGCATTGATATGTCGCCGGACACTCGACTATATCTATTCCACCATACGAGGATGGCTTTCTTGAGTTGAGGAATTGAAAGACCGGTGAAGGATTTCTTTGGAAAAAGCTTTATCAGGCCTAGTGTTTCTCCCTGGGGAGCGCCAATTTTATTTGTAAAGAAGAAGGATGGGACGTTGCGTATGTGTGTTGATTCTGAGCGGTGAATAAGGTAACTATCAAAGCAGATACCTCCCGGGATTGATGATTTGTTTGACGATTCTGGGCGAGGTGTTTTTCAAGATAGACTGCGGTGCAGTTATCATCAGTGCGAGTTAGAGAGCGAGATACCCAAAATGCATCACGGGGACCGGTATAGACCTTATAAGTTCGAGGTAATGTCTTTCGGGTTGACAGCCTTGTGGTATTCATGGATTTGATGAACCGGGTGTTCAAGCCATTCTTGGATATGTTCGTTATAGTATTCATTGATGATATCCTGGTGTATTCGCGCACAGATCAGGAGCATGCAGATCATTTAAGGGCGGTATTAGAGTCCTCGAGGGCCGGCGATTGTATGCAGTTCTCGAAATCGAGTTTTGGTTGGCTTGATGGCTTTCTTAGGGCATGTTATCGGGCGATGGTATTGGGTTGATACTGAGAAAGGTGGCGGTCAAGACTTGGCCTAGACCAGCTACACCAGCGAGTGCGTAGCTTTTGGGCCTTGCGGGTTATTATCGGAGATTTGTGGAGAAGTTTGCTTCCATCTCGGCGCTTTGACTAGGTGACCGAAGCAGTTGTATTCCGGTGGACGGATGCTTGTGAGGAGAGCTTCCAGTTACTGAAGGAGAAATTGGCAACCGCCCCAGTTCTTACTCTTCCTGAAGGTTTAGATGGATATGTGGTTTATTGTGATGCGTCGGATGTCGGGCTTGGGTGCGTCTTTGATGCGGCCGCGGTAAAGTTATAACTACGCGTCTCGACAACTCGGGAAGCATGAAGAACTATCCAGCGCATGACTTAGAGTTGCAGCGATGATTCGTGCCTTGAAGATGCGGAGACATTATTTATATGGAGTTCATGTGGATATTTACAGACCACAAGAGCCTCAGGTATATCTTGACGGAGGACTGAACTTGCGGCGAGAGGCGGTGGTTAGAGCTACTTAAGGATTATGATGTCGATATCCTATACCACGGGAAGGCGATGTGGTTGCGAATGCCGCCAGTCGCGGTCGATGGGTAGTCTGTCAGGTGTGCAACCAGAGAAAAGGGGCATGGTCCGCGAGTTACATCAGCTAGCGAACCTTGGGGTTCGTTTGGTTGATTCTGATAGCAATGGAGTTCGGGTTCGAGAGGTTTCCGAGTCTTCCATCGTCGAGGAGGTGAAGAGGCGACAGTTTGAGGATCCAATTATGGTACGGTATCGAGATACGACTCTTCGGGAGGAGAAGAGTCTATTTGAGGTAGCACCTGATGGGGTGCTAAGATTTGAGGGCAAGTTATGTGTACCCGATATAGCAGGACTTCGTCAGCAGATTCTGGGGGAGGCACATAGTGCTCGTTACTCTATTCATCCGGGGTCAACTAAGATGTACCATGACCTCAGGTGTATATATTGGTGGGATGGCCTGAAGAGGGACGTTGCGATGTTTGTGGCGCAGTGTCCGAATTATCAGCAGGTCAAGGTAGAGCACCAGAAGCCTGGTGGGTTGTTGCAGATGATAGAGATTCTGACATGGAAGTGAGAGGTGGTCAATATGGACTTTATTACAGGGTTACCTCACACTCAGAGGAAGCATGATTCCATCTGGGTTATTGTTGATAGGCTGACGAAATCAGCTCATTTTCTTCCAGTCAGGACGACTTTTTCGGCCGAGGATTATGCTAGATCGTATATCAGAGAGATTGTGAGACTGAACGGAGTGCCTATATCGATCATTTCAGACAGGGGAGCCCAGTTCTCGACTAACTTCTAGAGGTCTTTTCAGAAGGGATTAGGGACACAGGTGAGTCTCAGTACTGCGTTTCATGCTCGGGCCAAGCAGGCGGTAGGCGTACTATCCGGACAACGAGGATATCTTTGCGGGCCTGTGTTATTGATTTCAGGGGTAGCTGAGAGGATCATTTACCTCTTGTGGAGCTTGCATATAATAACATCTACCATTCTAGTATCCAGATGGCGCCTTATGAGGCCTTATACGGGAGGAAGTGCAGGTCACCGATAGGCTGGTTTGAGGTGGGAGAAGTTCAGTTAGTCGGGCCAGATTTTTGATTCAGCAGGCGGTGGATAAGGTGAAGCTTATCCAGGAGCGGTTATTATCAGCCAGTCGGCGAAGTCGTATCACGGACCATCGGCGTCGACAGAGTTTGAGATGGGTGATTGGGTCTTCTGAAGGTATCACCCATGAAGGCGTGATGAGATTTGGGAAGAAAGGAAACTTAGCCCAAGTACATTGGGCCTTACGGTGTCCGTAGGGTAGGCAAGGTTGCTATGAGTTGGATCTGCCGTCCGATCCGGGCGAGACATCGATTTTCATGTGTCTATGTTGCGAAAGTGTATTGGAGATCCATCTAGAGTGCACCCGATTGGTGATGTCCAGGTGACAGAGGGGTTATCGTATGAGGAGAGTCCCATAGCGATACTCGATCGTCAGGTTCGGCGACTACGGACAAAGGATGTGGCTTCCGTCAAGGTCTTATGGCGGAACAAGAACAGGGAAGAAATGACATGGGAAGCAGAGGAGGACATGATGAAGAAGTATCCTCACTTGTTCCCTACACCTCCAGGTAACCCACTTTCCCGCTTATTAGTTTTAATTTGGCGTATATACTTAAGTATTGTTGTGGCCGTGTGGAACGTCATTATTTGCAAGAAGAATAGTTAAGAGGGTCTATGTCAATATTGTTATATGAGTAAGCCTAGAAGGAACATTCGGAATGAATGTTTCTAAGGGGGGAGAATGTTACACCCCGTATTTCAGGTCATGCTTATGAGAACGTACGAAAGCAATTAAGTTTTAAATTTTTGAAAGATAGGTCGACAGAATGTTTCGGACGGGTTTTTAGTCAACTTTGAGGCGGTTTATGTCCCGTTATATTGGGAGTTCGTAGGTGATTCAAAGGCCTAGTATGTAATTCGTTGAGTCTAGTTCCCAACGCAACAAACCGTTCGTCGATAGTATATCGGAGTAGAAAGTTATGGAAGTTACAAGTTCGGTCTTGTGATCGGCGGGAAAACATTTTGGTCGGGGGCCGCGTGCATGGCCGGATAGTCTGAAAATCGCTGAGATTGCGGCCGGAAGCGAGGGCACAGCGCCGGAATTGCTGAAAGTTTGCAGAGGTTTGTAGCCGTGAGCCAGCGGTCGCGGCCGAGGCGGGTTCTGCGAATCTGGAAAAATCGAGCTTTTTTGAAAAATAGGTCATGGGTGGGTGACAAGTGTCCCCCCCCCCCCCCCCATCTGATTTTGTGCATGTCCTATTTATTGACCAAGTCTTGAAGACTTGGTCATTCTTGAAAAACCTTCTTCTCTCTAAAAATCTCTTCCTTCTCTCTAAAATTCCTCTCCCTTCTCTCTAGAAATTCAAGAAGAAACCAAGTCTTAGAGAAAATTTTAGAAAAGGTGGCAAAAAGGAAACATGTTGACAAGCTTATAGGAGGTTTGTGGAAGTGATTGTGGAAAGAAGGAAGCAAGTGAAATTGTTGGACTAATTTGGGTAAACTCCAAGGTAACAATCCGTTCCTTTCTTTAAGAAAAATTGTGTTGCATGTATGGAAGAAAGGACTTGTAGTTTTCAATATTGCCTTTAGATATATTGCATGTAAGAATTGGATAAGAATTTATGTTGTTATACCTCAAAGTTTCCGAATTGGACCTTGTAATTTGTACTAGTTTGATATCAATTGTGGGGCGGAATTTTACACGTCTAGTAGGCGTGTAATCCCCTATTTGTTAGCTACATTGTTGAGCCTTAAAAGTGGCGTGTTTGGTTATTGAATTCGGCCTTGAAAAAGGTGGCAAAGTATGTAGAAACAAAGGAAGTCTTTGTCGATTTTCCGTAGGAATAAGAGACTTTTCAATTAGAATGTTCTACGTTGAAGATAGAGGCTAATGGACGTATTATGGTCATTATAGGTTGACATACTATGCGTGGTATATTGGACTTGCGAGTGGATTGACCCGAAGAGGTATGTGGAACTTTCCTATCTCTTGAGCATGAATAGTTGCACTTATGTAGTCGGTGAGCGTCTGAGACTTGATATCCCTTACTTGTTTTAAGAATGGCCAAGTTGGGTGAGTAAGAGGATTAACTCACTTCTTTAAAAGTATTAAGGATATCCTAAGTTTTCAAAGTTAAGGGACTTGAAGTGTTTTAAGTATATGATACTTGTTTCGTTTTAAAAGTATAAGTCCCTTGGATATAGGGAAATGTATTTGACTAATGCATAACGTTAATATAACGACTTTATGGGAAGTTGGTTATATTAGCTTTATGGAAGGTTAACAAAGAAAGATTTACTCTAAGTAAAATAAGTAAGGATAAATGATTTGTATTTATGAAAGGTAAATTGATTTTAAGGCATTAATTGCCTAAGGTTTTAAAAGAAATGAAGTCACTTGATTTAGAAGCCTATTATATTTCTAAAAGGAAACGTGACTTGTCTTGAAAAGTAGTCGTGACTTGATACTACGGTTATTAGTATTTTTGTAAGTTTTATATAAAGAGGAGCCATTTCTTAAAAGGTTAGAGGTACGTGGTACTTGGGTTGAATTCCCGAATTTTCTCTTAAATGACATGTTAGTGCCTTAAGTAAACTAAAATGAGAGGATATATTAATAATGCTATTAAGAAGTTAAGGGATTTCTTAACTTGCTTATGTTATGATAAGTCGGTAGCGCTTATGTTATGTATGATAGCCGGCTGTGCTAGGTTATATATATATTATTACGGGGTAGACCCCGGGTTACTACTTATTCCATGGATTTGCTACCCATGATGCGAGTGCGGCGCTTGTACTCATGCGGGCCCACCGGGTCCATGCGGGTGAAATAGTCCCATGCGAGGCGGATGACCTCATGCGGGTCCACAGGACCTATGCGGGTGAAATAGTACCAGGAGTAGGATTGCTTAATGATACTATGGGCGAAGGACCCTGTTTTGATCATGAACCTCCTATTTTTATGCAGTAAAGTTTATACTTGTTACTCTCGTTGTTAGTAAGGCACAGTGCAATGTAATTTGATTTTCATCCATGACTCCAGCTTTATTTTAGACTTATGATATTATTACAGTATTTTTCCAGTTTTACATACTTAGTACATGTGTGTGCGACCCTTCCTCAAATGCGTTAAATGCGGTAAGGGTAAGCAGGTGGTGGATCCTCATTCTTAGGATCTTTGATCAGGTGTCAGAAGCTCAATTTCTCCGGAGGCTTGACTTTTGGTACGATTCTCCCTGATGTTGTAGATATTATGTACATTCAGGGGTATGACGGGGCCCTGTCCCGTCATAGTTGTTACAAACTCTTAGAGGCCTGTAGTCCTGTTATAAATTGGGTTGTTAAGGATGTAACTGTTCAGTTTTTTTGTTGCTATAGTTATATTTACGGAAAGGTAGCCATTTTGGGTTAGCCTGTTTCATATTGTATATGGTTTCTTGTTTGTGAGTTTACTTCCGCTGGTTTTCTTTGATGTTGTATCACAAGGGTGCCCGGGGTAAGGCACCAGTCACGGGTCCGAGGTCGGGTCGTGACAGATAGTACATACTATTCTTGTTTGTTATTACCTATATGAGATTGATGTGGGATCGCATCTGGGAGAACCGAGATGGCTACATTCTCTAGTAATTCTCATGAAGAAGAGTTGTTCATGACCGAAAAGAACACAACCGTAAGAATTAAAATATGTTGATATGGTATGTATGATACTTGTTGTCTCAATTTACTACAAAACGTGAATAGTTCAAGGCAGTTCGTCCACTACTTCACAAGTAGATCTGATAGGTATTCTATACGAACGGTTCAAGTCCAAAAGACATCGTTTCCGATGCATGTCATATCACGTTTGACAGAAATGACGATAAGTTCCTAACTATCTTATTTTATATCCACATGTGGGGTATTGTGATATGTGTGAATAGAAAATGTGGAGGTATTATTGGAACTTGTAGGAGAAGAAGAGTAAAAAGTGATCAAAAGCGTTGCGATTTTGAGGCGCAGCGCCGTGGCGCTTGAACGTCAAAAATTTCCCGTGACCAGCGCCATGGCGCCAAAACTTCAGAGAAGTCTGATAGATTTGGAGCGTCGCGGCGCTAATCCCAACGGGAAAATTCTAGAATGCCCAAAAGGTGTGTCTCTTCATGTAAGGTCACAACCTTTGATGAATGACTGCTTAAGGTCGAATTTTATGCTATAAATGCATGTTAATCACTTGTTGGAGTACATACACTACTCATAACATTACAATCAATCATTAAATTCATCTAATGATCTAAGATTGTGGCTCTATTATCTTCTTCTTCCAAAGACTATTTTTCTGAAGAACACATATAGTAAATTCGTCAGGAGTGAAGTTCTTGTGCGAGTACTTTCACTCAGATAGTTGTATCCTTAAGACAGACGTCCGTTGAACTACAACACAACTGAGGACGAATTTTTGTCTTAGGACACTGCATCAAGCAGGCCTCTATCTACACCAAGTTAGTATGTGTTTAAGTACTTGATGTTTTGTTGTTGTTGATTTCAATTAATATTGAATTACTATTAGATTAATGTGATTATTCATTGATGAGCAAAGATTGACACTAACACATTCTTCTCTCTTTTGGGTTGATCCTTGTAGGTGCTATCAGTTGTCCGTTCTCAAACACTGGTTATTGGAGCACATCCCGCGATTTACTGGTAGTAGTTTTGAGGGACCGGTATTACTATCTCCAGGACTAATCTGGTGCAAGCCAGTAACCTGTATATAAAAAAAAGAAAAAAAAGAAGGTACCACATGATTAGTTTTTGCAACATCTTTTTCTAATGTTCATTTAGTGCCGATACAAATTAAAACTATACCAAAATAAAAGTATCAATATAAAAGCTAGAAGAAACAAATTACAACTATACTAATATAGAAGGACCAATAGAGAAGCTAAAAATAACAAATTAAAACTACACTAAAATAGAAGGACCAATATAGAAGCTAGAAGTAGCTAGCATATATTAATCGGCCTAATCAAAACCTCATGACAAAATAAAATAAGCATTATGAATTGTCTTAACCTATCAAAGACCTCCAAAAATAGAAGTTATACATTATTTGTTGTAACAACATACAGTCACACTGGAAATTCAGCCCACCGTTGATCTCTTTCTTTCATCAATGTGGGCAGGCAGCGCATGCCCATGCGCATTACAGAAAGGCACATGAAACTGATGAAAGTCTCTCAAAAATTAACAATAGGATATTTCATGGGAATATGCTTAGAGCAATATCAAGGCCTAGGCATTCCCCGTCAAATTACCTAATAACAAACAACAACATATCCAGTGTAATCCCACACCGTATGATCTGAAAAGGATAGAGTGTACACTGACCTTACCTCCACCTTGGTAAATAGAGCGTCAGATTACTTAATGGAGAAAAATAATTAATTCCCCTTGAAATTTCATAACAAGCAAGATTATTGTACATATTTAAAATATCATAAACACTACGAGAAATAAAGATTTTTTTCACCGACATTCAGTAAAAAAATTGTGTTATAAAACATGATTTTCCCACAGAATCAGCTCATTGGGAAAACACATGGTGAGAAATAGGTGCTTAACCGTATGCTATGTGTTGAGGAGGGAAGAGGAAACTTAACCGTATATTTATACCCTTAAATGCAGTGGCTGACCAACTTTGTTCGTGCTTCTTCACGTGAACAAGTACTTTTTTTTTTGCAAAGATATTTTCTACTTTTGAACAATCACAGCATCCTCATTCTCTTATACAACGCTGTGAATTGTTTTTCTATATATTTCAAACAATCACTTCAAAACTCGTAGATCCGACATTGCTTAAAAATCATGACCTAATGGATGGCATTACGGGTTCATAGATCCACAACAATGCATACATGCTCACATAAATATATGTGTGAAGTGATTCAGATCCAACATGAAATTCAATCACTATGAGGTCCAAGACATGTTCACCAACTATATCTGTTTAGCTCATTTTGTAAGCAAAATAATTAAGTTAATCTAATGTACACAAAGGATAGTTTTCAACACAATATGGATAGTAAAGATTCATATGACTGATCCAATTACTTGAGATTATTGTCGTATCTGTATATGTGTCTGTCCATCTATTCATCCTTAATTAATATCATGATTCCTTTTTCTTGGCTGTTCAACTAATATCATCGATCAACCTATCAGTCAACATACCATGATCGAAGTATTTTTTTTTAATATAACACCATAGAGTTTGTTTCCAAAATTTCTACTTCTATATCACTTTTGTCAAGAGAACTTTCATGGAGAAATAATATGTTGTTAGAAGTATGTAAAAAAGCAACTAGCTACTTGAAGATGTTGGAAGAAAATCTCAGTAATATTTTCCTGATTTAATAAGTCCAATTCATATGCAGTATAAAAAGCGAACATGTGCTGAAACTTTATTATCTGTGAGTCAGGAATGACGCACGAGGTTTGTTATGCATGCTTATATTGCAATTGCAAAGCCAAGCTGGTTTGAGCTCCCTCATTTCACAAACTTTACACATTGTTATTGGAGTATATAGTTAACAAAGTTAGCATTTCCCAAAATAGCTAAATCATAAGTAAACTCTCATGAGTACTTTTCTGATTATTCAACAAAAAATGCAAGAATAACAAATATCAACCATCAAATTAAGTAGAAAAAAGTCAAAAAGAGGAATTAATTAAGACAATTTAAAAAGCAGAAGCACAACGTACCAATTAAAAATTCTATTACCTTTTTTATTCAAAATCATGCAAATGATCCTGTCTCCCTCCCTTTTTTCTGATTTTTAAGTATAATAAGCCATTGGAGCTACCACCATATCAGTCCTGCACCACAGCCTTGCAAAGCAGACCTAATTCTCTTTGTTTAAGTATTATACTGTCCTTTAATTACTTTGCAATTTCTGTGGGGCAAAGCTAATATAAAGGAGAAGCCTCCAGCTCTTTAGGAGCCACTATGCAATGTCATGGAGGCAGTCAATGAAGATCATATACCACTTTGAAGTTCATCATTTGGTTCCATTTGACCCACTTGGTATAAACAATATTGGGATAATTAACCCCCAATATTTTTGGGTGATCTAGTTTACGAAATATCTAGTTATATACAAGTTTAATTTGGTATATTTATATTTAAAAATATACATGCCATAAATGTAAGAATCCCAAAACAATTTCCTGTATTCTAATTTATGTGATACCGTTCGGATTTTGAGATGTAAACTTTTTAATTTTGATCGTAAATTCAGACATGGAATCTTTAAGTTTCTTGAAATAAAATTTACCTATTTAAAAACTATGTAAAAGAACTATAAGTCAAAATAATTGATAATTCAAAATATTTAAAAGGCATAAAAGAAAAGTTCATAGTAAAAAAAATTTATTTGACTCTTGAAATCCAAAAGCTACCGCATTAACTGGGATGAAGTAACCAAGAAACCTCGTTGGCCCTTCAAGGAGTTGGTTGGCTACTCTTATTTCTGTAGGTATCAATTTTTCGACCCCTATTTAAGTCCTTAAATAGACAGGCTTAATTGAAAGGAACCAGATGGACAATGGAAATTCATATAAATTAAACCACTTTAACTTGTTTGAGATTAAAATATAGTTATTGTAGTATTTTATTTCCTTCAATATTTGTAAATACCAGTCACAAATTTCTCTCACCTCCCCCTCTCAGTTCGAACCCTCGGGACATGCATTTGGATAATGAGGATGAAAACTTAAACTTGAGGCTGCGGCGTAGGTTGAACCTGCTGAGTAGGGCGCTGTAAGTGATATCGGTTGTCGCATTCTTAAACCCAGTCATTCGGGCATATCCATGATTTCTTGGTAGTAGTGTTGAGTAGCAGGTCTTCTTATCTCAGGGAATAGTCTGAAACAGCGGGAATCTGAATATAAAAAAAAATCACATTCGAATGTGACTACCAGATGAAAGTCAACTTTTTTTTTTTGGCTAAAACATTATATATATTTATAACTAGACAGACTGATCATAACAAGTAGAGCTCCGAATAGATCAAAAGTCAAACGCCTAAGAAGACGGATTTTTTTTAGAACTTTGGTTTAAATATTTTTGCACAAATATAACAGGGAGGACATGTCCTCCCAATTATTTTTTGAAAGCTTAACTGTATTTACCTAGTTGTTCTCACACGAAGATCAAATGGTACTATGGGTTTTTACATAGATAATGGTGTATACGCTACTTGTAATTTTTAGTTAATTGGAAGCAAATTGCACATTAAGTTAGAAATGCCTAACTTACTTGATGTTGACGGAGAGGTTAGACACTATATGTTCCCTTTTTCTATGTCATCTCATATTGAATTCTAATATACAATTATACATGTTGGAGTTATGACCTAAGGCCTCTCCATGATGGTGGAATTACAATAAGAAATAGTTACTCCTACAACACTAGCAGATTAGTGTCATCACAAATGATGTTCTTGTAAATCTGGAAAACTCACAACTAGCTATTGAGAAACATAGTTGAGATGAAGATGGAGCTAAGACTCTAATTGATTCTACATCGACAACTAACAAGCTAGGGCAAGGATGAGGAAAATGTCTGTAACGGAAAGTAGAAGAGAAATGAATTTGGGGAAATGAAAATTACTTCATTTCATATCAAATGAGTGTAGTAGAAATGAGAAAATATCTGACTAACTAATTCCTAACCGACTTAAGCTCCTGTACATAATTACAAAACTGCCTCTGCTTAACGAACTCAACTAAAATATCTATGCCTAAACTTAATAGCTTACATAAATTAATCTCAACACCCCCTCAAGTTAGAGGGGAGATACTCACTGCCAACTTGTACAAAATAGCAGAGTGTTTGCTCCTGAAATTATTTTAGTCAGGATGTCTGCAAGCTGTTCATTAGTTGATATGTGATGAATAACAATCCGGCCTTCTTAGAATTTGTCTCTAATAAAGTGGCAATCCACCTTTATGTGCTTTGTACGCTCATAGAATACTGTGTTCTTAGCAATATGGACTGTTGTCTGACTGTCACAAAAGACTGAAATAGGCAAGTCACAACTTATGGATAATACATTCAGTAGTCTTTCCAGCCACACCAACCACTTTTCTAATTGCCCTGTATTCTGTTGATGACAATGAAATAGTAGTCTGCTTCTTTGATTTCGAGCTGATTGAATGATCCCCATCATCACAATATAACCACTAACTGATTTTCGAGAATCAGGGCAAGCATCCCAATATGAATCACAAAATGCAGTAACAATGCAGTCTGAATTTTTGGATAGGAATATTCCTAAAGTGGAATCAGCTTTCAAGTATCTCAGTACATAAAAAGCTGCCTTGAGATGAGGTTCTCTAGGATATTGTAGAAATTGGTTGAGATGCTGCACACTGAAAGCAATGTCCAACCTTGTATTAGTCAAGAAATTTAACTTGCCTATTAGTTTTCTGTAGAAGGTTGGATCAGTCAACAACTTCTCATCATTTGATTTCAACTTGACTGTAGAATCAAGTGGTGAGGTTGTGGGCTTGTGATTGTAACAATCAAATTCTTTTAGTAGAACTGTAGTAATTTTCCTTTGGGATTTTAATACTCCATCATCCTTGTAAAGTATTTCCAATCATAGGAAGTAGTAAAGTTTCTCCAGATCCTTTATCTTGAATTGATCATGCAAGAATGACTTTTAAGGATTGAATCTCACTAAGATCAGTACCAGTTAGTATCACATCATCTACATAAACTGCAACAAAAGTTGTGGAGACACCATCTTTCTTATAGAATAATGAGTAATCACTATTTGAGAGTGAATAACCACTTGAGCATAAAGCTTGGGCTAATTTATCATACCATTGCCCTGTTTTAATCCATACAAGAATTTTTTTAGCTTGAAAATAAGTCATTTCCCATCCACATTGAGTCCTGGAGGGATGTCCATGTAGACTTCTTTATTTAAGTCATCTAGTTGATACATGTCCTATCCTTTTTTACTTCCATGCTGATCAGTGTTCTTACAGTAGTCATCTTGACTACTGATGAAAATATTTCATTGTAGTCAATCCTATCCCATTGAGTATATCCTTTCACCACAGGTCTGATCTTACACCTTACACAGAGCCATCTTCCTTGTGTTTGATTTTGTAGACTCACTTGCACTCTATAACTCTCTTTCATGTAGGTAAATGCATTAAATCTAGTGTTGTTATCATACAAAGCCTCAAATTCTAGTGTCATAGCTTCTTGTCAAGCACGATTCATACTGCATCCTCATACGAAGATGGTTCACTACCATGAGTAATGTTTCTTAGTACCTGCTGACTATCAGGATCAAAACTAGCAAGGGAAACATGATGAGTGGTAGTGGGGTCATGTGTGGGTTGAACTGGCTGGTTGTAAGATTATTGTGAATCAGGAATAGAATAATGATATTCCTATAGGTAGGTGGGAGTGATTTTGGTTCTACTTGATCTCCTAGGTGGTGGAGGCTGAGATGCAGTTGATAATATGTTGGTAGTACTAGTAATTTGATTTATTTTGTTAGTGCATGAAGATGAAATTTTTGGAATGGACTGTGTGTTCCTGTCAGGAGATGATGATATATTTGAAGTGTTGATGATATTGATATGTGTGTCTTTTCTAATGAAAGGGAACAAAAGGTTTGAAGTGTTAGATGTTTCATCATGTGAAAAATCATATGGAAGTATGTGATCTGTTATCAGTGGTGGTGCCCTTATTCAGCATACAATCATTGTCAAAGTTACTGAGTGTAGAATGTATGATATTTGAGTTGGTAGTAAGCTTAGAAAATCTGGAATTGCAATTACAGTCAAAAAAAGGAAAACATTCTCATAAAATGACACATCCCTTGAAATGTGGATCCTCTTGGTACTCAATTCTAGTACCTTGTACCCTTTTATGTTGAAGGAATATACAATGAAGATGTGAGGTGTGGATTTGGGCTCAAACTTGTCTTTGTGAGTTTGACAATACTTGAAACGTGTCACGATCCAAATCACGAGCGTCGTGGTGGCACCTACATGCCTAACTATATCTTCTGATGCACTTCGCTGATCCATTATGTCACTACTTGCCTCTGAGTTTGCTATGAAGGATTTGGGCCCCTAAGCTATTTCGTTACGAGACATCCATTTGGCTAATTTATTTATCAAAAGTAGTATGCTGAAGAGATTTTTAACCGAGCAGACATGACGTCTTGCAAACCGGTCCACACACCGATGGACACTAATTTCAAACTCAATGCCTCTTTTGGTTATCTGTATGCCGACCCAACTCACTATCACAGTTTAGCATGAGCATTGCAGTATCTCCATTTCACGAGATCAGATATATCATATGCCATGTAACAAATATGCTTACACATGCACAGTCCGACGAATGAACATATATATGAATGCCCTAAAACGAATTTTGTGATATGTACAAGGTACTCTTTATTTTGGCTTACACATGTACAATTCCTCTCGCTCTGACCTCACCTCTTATTCTGATACTGACTGGGGTGGATGTCCTGACACTCGTAGATCCACGTCGGGTTACTGTGTGTTCCTAGGAGATAACTTGATTTCTTGTTCTTCTAAAATACAACCTACTATGTCTCGATCCAGTGCTAAAGCCGAGTACCGAGGTGTAGCAAATGTTGTCTCTGAGTCTTGTTGTATACGCAACCTTCTCCTGGAACTTCACTGCCTCATCCATAAGGATACATTGTTCTATTGTGATAATGTAAGTGTGATATGTCTTTCCGGAAATCCCGTTCAACATCAGCTCACTAAACACATTAAAATGGATATTGACTTTGTATGTGAGAAAGTTGCTCGTGGACAAGTTCGTGTTTTTCATGTTCCTTACCGATATTAGATTGCTGACATATTTACTATAGGGCTTCCGCGCATACTCTTTGATGATTTCTGAGCCAGTCTCAGTGTACGAGAACCTCCCGCTTCAACTGCGGGGGGTATGATAGAATATTTCTAGAATATTCTTTGTACATCTTCTATATTAGGTAAAATTGTAGTCCAATTGTAATGAGGAAGTGTAGTCCAATTGTAATTAGGAAGATTAGTTATCTAGTTTGTAAATGAGTAAATAATTATGTAACACTATATATTTTGTACATAATAATCAATGAAATGCAGAGGAACATATTCCTTCAAAAAATTGTTGACTTCATTGTTCTTCTCAGAAGCAGGTCTTCGTTTTAATTTCAAATGATCTCTTATCATCAGATAAAAAATGGCTGAGAAGCCAGAGAGACTTAAAATCTTGCTGGAGAACTGCAACGTGAGTTCGAATCCTGGTGGGAGCAATTTTCTCTCTTATGGGGTAGGACTTTGTAGGTGATTTCAGTTGCTCTATCCCTGGTCTCCAGGCACATCCCGTGATTTACTGGTAGTAGTGCTGAGGGACCAGGACTACTATCTCCAGGAATAGTCTGACGTAAGTCGAGAAGCTGAATATAAAAAAAAAGTGAGAAGCCCCATCAGTTTAATTTCCAATTGAAAATCTAAGAGAGAGGACACTATAAGAAAAATACCCTACGGTGACAGGTAAAAACCGTCATCTGACCCCTAAGATGACGGTTCATGTAAGTGTCATATTTGCCACTGTCACAAACAGATGACGGTTCTGGAATCGTCACACGACATGTGAGTCACAAACGGATGACAGTTATTACCCGTCACACAAATGCCACACTACATGTGACGGTTTTCACCCGTCACACAATTGTCACTTAAATATAAATTTTGATTCAATTTTTTGGCGGTTTTTTTTTTTGCGGGAAAATTAAATTTGGCGATTTTTGTTTTGCAATTTAATTTCAGTATTGCAAATTGAGTTCACCAATGAAATGAACTAATAATTTAAATAACACCAAAAATATACATTAAATAGCTAGAATTTGTACAAAATCTGACCAAAATGGATATAAACATTCAAAGTGTTACTAAAGTGTTAAATTAAAGACTAAAACATTGTTAATTAACTATCTTATCAATCTAACAGTTCACCCATCAGCATTTAGTTTATCAACTTTCGTCTCGGCAAGTATCTTTGAAAAATGTAATTGTCACTCTACACGAACATCATCAAGTTCCTCTTGGGAGTACATACGTTTGTCATAGAACTATAAACCACAAAAAGAAAATAATTAGTAATGTTTGAAATGATGTAATAATTAACATGGTTAATGATAATTCAGATACGTTATCGAAAGATAATTGTCTATTATGTACCTTTGTTTTCTTCTTTTATTTTGCGATAACCAAACTTTTTTTAACCTTTGCGTAAAAGGCAAATTATTTGTTGATAATCACAGAAAAACATACTAACGTAAAAGTGTAGCAACATCCAACTGATATGTTTTAATCAACTTGATCTCTACTGTAGAATAAGGACCACAAGATCCATACAAAAGGAGGCACTCTTAATCAAAGAAAAGTAATAAAGACTTTCTATTTGCACCAGATCATGTATATGCCAAAGTCTCAGTTTTAAGTAATAACAATAGGGTTAGAGCCACTAATCTTTTGGAATATTTTAATCAATCAGTATAACTCAATTCTAAAAAATGCTTACTTTGGTCCATTGAAATCCATATCTGATCCCAAATTACCATTAAACTTTAACACGACAAGTTTGTCCAATAGCTGCTTAGTCTCGGTAAGATCTGCAGAAAAATGAGACCAAGTGAATGATATATCAATCGGGATACATAAATAAAGCATGAATGATCTACCTTAATTCCTATATCCCTCAAAACCCATAAATATTTGAAAGAATGACAAAGAATCAATAAGATTTTTTAATATGGAAGAATCAATAAAAGTATATGAATCACATACATACCCTCAGTGTTCTAGTCTTTCATAAGGCAGGACGTAAATTTTATCCTTGCTAGTTGTCTTGATCTTGTCAAATTGCTCAGCTTCCTCTCTACATCCAGATTAAATTTAGAAAATAAAAACCAATAATGTAAATAAGAACTTGTAATACTGCCTGAAACTAATAAAGTTATAAGTGAAGCACTTGAACATTCAAAATTACAACTCTCTACACTATATCTAGATATCAAAACTGTTTTAAATACTTCAGTTGTACACGTGTAGCAATTTATATCTAGTGAACAGGAGGAGAGTATCGTTAGACGAAATTGAATCACCAGTGCAGTAACAGTAAAATACATAAGTGGTTCCAATTAAGCAAGATGATAAGGAACCAATCATCTCTTGCTTCATTGTAGGTTGGTTGAACAAGGATGGACCGCTGCATTCTCATTGTTTAATATCTATTTGGTGTTACCAAGGACAGTGGAGGAAGAACTTATCAGTTGGAGATTGGAGACGATCGGCAATGAAAGGAAGGCAACATGGAAGACGACACCTTGTCTCTTTTGGAGTATATAGAACGAACAGAGTAATTGTTCAATAATAGGGAGAACAATGTAGAAAGCATTAAAAGATTTATTTGTTTCACTTGTATTTTTGGTACAAGTAGAAAAAAACATGTTGCAAGGATAGCTGGTCAACCTTGGTTGAAGAGGATACATGACTCGAGCAGAGTCACACACACTTCTTGCACACATATCTTGACACCGATTTGGTGCTTATTACTGAATCTCGGACTTATTAAAAAGAAATTACTCCTAAAGCATGACTATACCAGAAAATCACATTTAGTAGCAAATATAGTTCGAACCTAAGATTCACTAGATTTTATTAATCATGCATGAGACATCCACACATATTGAACTCTTCAGCTGAATTATCTAAACTATAACCTCACAAGCCATTAAAAGCAAGAAAACATTTCAAATAAGCTACATGAGGAGCAAAATTTTTTTAATCAAGTAATAAGATTTTATTAACAGTAGGCAAAAAAACACCAGTATACAAGAAGTATACCAAAAAGGTACAAAACTTTACAAAAAGATATGGTTTTCTATGAACGATATCTAATCTTCTATACCTACAGAAATCTTGTGGGTGTACCAAAAAGAAACAAGGGGTAAGAGGCTACTCATAAGAAGATAAACTAATCACTCAAACACATAATTTAAATGTTGGATCTTCAATACAGAAAAATAAAGGGAAAAGGAAGAAGGTTACCTTTTCCACGAGCAGCGACGCGAGATGACGAACACCCTTTCAACCATACTAGCTTCCGACGAACGGAAGCAAAACTAATAAAATTCAACATTGATACTATCTTCATTTTCAATCAATCATTCAAGGGGATTAAATAACACGACTATATTCATTCTTTCATCATCATAATGCAGAAGATATGACCACCAGCATCTAACCTGAAAATAATTTATAAGCATCAGGCAGTTTCCTTTTCTGAGTTGCATAAAATACTTCATCTTCCTCTGCAAGATAGAGCCCAGGATCAACAACTATTGGTTTCAACTTCCGTGACCTGGAACATCCAACAGTCATATGTTAAGATCTAAAATCAACATTACGTTGTCTCTATCCGTGTGCTATACGCTTAAACGGAACAGAGAAACTTTTAATACGAAAAGGAATGGACATACTCTCTCCGCCCTATGTAGCTTGTGTGGTTGACAAAATTAAGATCTTTGGGCACATATGACAGAATGTGTAGAAGATCTGAAAATCAACAGAAAATAGCACCAGATAACTCATCGGTCATTACCCAAGTGAAAGCGTGTTGTACTGAGAAATGAATAATGACATTATTAGATCCGTAGTAATGCCTGTATTGAAATACTGTAATAAACACTAGAGAGAAAGGGAAAAAATCCATCTGTTTATGTACAACAGCACAACATAAAATCCATCGACACCAATGTAAGAAAAAAAATACCATCTTACATCATAGAAATAGTCAATCCAAATGTCAATGAAGTTTCAAGTAATTCATATTCCACCAGAAAACAAAAAAAATAAACCGGGGGAGGGGGAGAGCTCAAACTAATTGTCATTGAACTTCTCATAGCAACACTTGGAAGAAAAATATTGGGATATGTTTGGCGGGGAGTATGCAAACAGGCAATGGAACAACTTGATCTGACATACATATTTCTCTAATTTGTACTTTGTAGAACTGGAACAAGTTTGTGAGTAACTGGACAGACAATGAACCAAGAATCGATATGCTGGGCTCTATCTTCTTTTGCAAAACTCTGCATTGTTCTGCTTCCTTTACTATTTGCTGTAATAGTAGGAATTTCTCGGATTGATGACAATTGGCATCACTGGACAAATGTATTCACTGGATCCATTATAGGTTTGTTCAACTATTCAGTACTTCTGTAGATTCACTACTTTGATATATTATTTTCAAACAGAATTTAGCTTATATA
The DNA here is from genome assembly GCA_029844215.1 of Przewalskia tangutica. Classification (NCBI taxonomy): domain Eukaryota; kingdom Viridiplantae; phylum Streptophyta; class Magnoliopsida; order Solanales; family Solanaceae; genus Przewalskia; species Przewalskia tangutica. The sequence goes on along the minus strand of CM056727.1, from coordinate 45,505,560 downwards.
TATACCTATAAGATAAATATTTGTGTCATGTTGGTTAACCACTATAGACATTGCCTATAGTTGGCTTTTCTAATGACCTTACACTATCAAAAGAAAAATTTATATTGTCAGTACATTAAGTTAAATTAGCAAGTGCTAAAGAGATAGATGACTTACCCCAACCCAACAATGCATCAAACCAGACATATAGTCGGCTTCGAATCATTAGGAACAACAATACCCCAATCTACATAACTCACATCTATTTAATACACTACACCCATCATCTTCTTGATTCAACATAACTCACCTCTACATATAAAGATCTTATCTTAAGAGTTAGTACATACCTCGTCGAGACGTCGACCGTCGTCACTCATCTCAGCAGCGGTAGGCGTAGCAGCACCCAGCAGCGACGTTGATAATGAAACTTGGGGATTTAGGGTCTGAGACTGACACTTGAGAGAGGCGAGGCGACAGTGGAGTTCGTCGCTAATTGAAGTTGAGTCAGTCGGACTACGGAAATGGGTGTATGTTGTAGAGAATGACGATACGAACACAATGAGACCAGCCTCAGCCGTCGACAATAACTTAAACGACCGAAAAACGCCCGGAAAACACCAAAATCGATCGGAAAGATTGAAATGGTCGTCCTGACGCTCTGGGATGAATTGGAGGTGGAGACTGGTTGCAAAATGGCGGCGTGAGGAAGACGAATCTAATGGTACCAGTCACGACCGGAAAAAGTAACTCACCGACAGGGGTAAAAAGTCTAAAAATTCGATCTACAAATCGACAATGGAAATGTGAAAATCGAAGGGTGTTGTTGGTATAGAATTGAAGAGGATGATGAGACGTGAAGATTGGTGGTGGTCTCGTCCCCTAAGGCTGTCGTTGTTGGCCAGAAAAGACCAACAACCGTCGGAATCACTGTTTGGGCGAAAAATGCCTATGACGTGTATACGTTCTGACATAGGGGTTGAGGTCTAAGGTTTTATGGGTGGCCCTTTAATAATATCAATTTGGGTCCTTATGTTGCCTCACAAATTTTATACCTTCAAATAAAAATTTATCGTAAACTAATAAATTCTTTTAAATATATAATTATGTGAATACTCTATTGTACTAATTTTTAATTTCTGAAAGTAGTAATCTCGAGATTCGTGGCATGTCCAATTTGGAAATTGTGTGAGCGTGAAGACACTTAGTATTTTTATGGAGTTTTTGATCTTTTATTTTTTATAATGTTAAAACGACAACGTTTAGTTTGTTCTTATTAAAAACAATTTTAAAAAAGAAATAAAAATCATGTAGGTCTTAATTTGAATTAACAAAGTGCTAAACAAATAATAAGAATGGTGTCGTTTTAATCAGTCAAACGCGTCATTTTTGGTCAATTTAAAACACAAGTCACTTATTTATGTGACATTTCACAAACCCGTCACACAAATGTCATAAATAAATGACACTTAAAAAAATCGTCACACAAATGTCATAATTTTATGACACTTAAAAAAATCGTCACACAAATGTCATAATTTTATGACACTTAAAAAACCCGTCACACAAATGTCATAATTTTGTGACACTTAAAAAAACAATCACATGACTGTCAAGAAAAAACATAAATTTAGTAAAAAGATGTGACAGTTGCATTTCTGTCACACGTGAACTATCACCGTAGACTATTTTTTTTGTAGTGAGAGTACATAATTTATAAAGTGTTTTAGGAATTAGCATGAACTCATAGGGTTAGGTGAATTTATATTTAAGACTTTTTTCATCTCTCATGCGTCTCTCAGCAAGTTAAACCCTAAATATTTTCCGAACTTGGGGAGAGGGGTTATTTATCTGAAGGGATTTATAAACAAGAATACTTTTAGATATGAAACTCGCAAAATATTAATAATTTCAATGATTTTAACCTATTCATTCTATTAAAAATTAAACTCTAATAAATATTATAAAGGAAAATATAACACACCGCATAAGCTATTACGAGAGGTCTAAGGTTTCATCCTAATTTTCATTGGCTCCAAGTAGAAAGGGCAAAACTCCGGCTTGAAGCAGACGGGCCATTTTTCCATACATAAAAAAAAATTGGACTCAAGTCTTCATGTTTTCTTTTTTCATATTTTTATTTAAATAAACAAAAAGTTTTATTAGTTATATGTCGTGACGATTTAATTGCAAATTAATTATTATTTTTGTGAGTATGCTACAGTAAGATAAGTTTGGTCAAAGACCAACTTGAATATGGAGATATCATTTAAATAATAACTCATTAGTCATATTTTTTTTTTTTTTTTTTTTGACGAAGGAGCATGGTATTCTTCTTTTCAGTCTTGCGAAGTATGGTGACACGATAGTGCAATGCGTCAACCGATTAACCACACTTGACAAGCTCATCAGTCATAATTAATAAAAGGAGTGTTTGAAAAGCTCAGTATAATTATTAAGCAGGATAAATAATTAAAATAATATATATAAATTTTAGCTTATATAATAACTTTAAATTCAATTAAAATCGTGTCCACCTAAAACTTTGAAAATCAACGACGGCCCATATCTATTGATACTCAAATTGATTACAATATTCTTGTGACATACCAAGGGAGAAGTTATGAGTTGAGGGGTTAAATGTATCTGTTGTTTCAAATATTGGATTTAAGTTTTGTAAAATATTTAACATAATAAATTAAAGATAGAACATGATAATAGGACACAAATTTAATAACGGCATATATGTTTGAGCCATAATGGACAGAAGAACAAACTATGTCTGTCTTTCTATTACCCTTCACGTTAAGGCGGCGACAATAGGACAACAACTCCATACCTTTACTCTCTATATTATCATAATACAGTAGAGCCAAGATGTGCCTTAACATCATGGGTTAGAGGAGGGGACAAACTATGTCTGTCTTTCTATTACCCTTCACGTTAAGGCGGCGACAATAGGACAACAACTCCATACCTTTACTCACCCATGCGTTACTCGAAAGAGTAGCGAGTGCGATTCATGCCGTCAACAAAAAGATGTGCCTTAACATAGGGTTAGAGGAGGGGACCTAGCTATAATATTGAAATCCTAATAGGCCCACACATTATAGACCATATTGGGTTAAGTCTATATTCATCGCCTCACTAGACCCGCCAAACATATAAGGTGCAGACCCAATATCTAATTATCTCACTTATAATTGGAATCATGTTATGGATTACCATACCAGTTTGAATAGTTAAAATATAAAGAAAATATTTTAAATAATGTAAGTCCATTTTTTTCTAACATTCTCCCACTTGGGATCATGTTATGGACTACCATGCTCAAGACTAGGGGTGACAAATTGAACCCAAATTTAATTGACCCGTCCAACCCGTCTAGAATTTAATGGGTTTGGGCTAATACATATAATTAGATGAGTTAAATTTGAGCTAGTCCAACTTAACTCATTCATTATGAGCAGTTCAAACCAGCTCATTAACTTGGCCCAAACTAACCCAAGATTCTTTTCATATTTGTTTGCATAATGTTGAAGTTGGTTGGATTGGTATGACGTTTGATGGTTTAATTTTGATATTTGAATTGTTTTGGAGTTTTATTTATGGTTAAATTAGTATAATGTATGATATTTATGGTTGAATTAGTAATAGCTGTGTTGTTTCTATTGAAATATCTATTGACATCTTCTGTTTGGGACACCTTAGTATTCTCAACTTCTGAAGTATCAATTTTTTTTAACTTGCCGAGGAAATGTCCTTCCCTAGGTAAACTGAAAACATATTTTTTGAAAAAAACATCCCTCAGTATATTTAAGAAAGGTTGCGGAAGCCGAAGGGATTTTTATTCAAAAGAGAGTTAGTTATTTGCAGCATTCAATTGATGCGGAAGCTAAAGGCACGCCTCATTCAATGGTTGTTACATCCGAAGTTACTACAAGTCCCATGGATCTTGATAAGGCAAATGTTGTGGAAGCCGAGGGGTTTTCTCTCCAAAAGAGGCCTAGTAACTCGGCGAATTTAATTGAAGTAGGGAAGGAAGAGACATCTCATTTAAGGGGACTTCGAAACTTGATAGGGGTGGGAACCGGTGTTGACAAGAACAAGAGTCCTAGGAACTCTAATACATTAAATGAGAGTGTATTATTACAACAAAAGAATTCGGTGACACCAAATCCCAATGGTGCACGTTATTTGACTCCAATCGCAGGAATCAACAATGTACCTATGGATCCTCAACCCTTCACTTCACCCGAAGCTGTAATTAATGCACCTACGGATAAGCCTATTCCAAGGAAGATGGCGTATGCGGGGGTGTTTGCGGAGTCACGCTTGGAAGCAAAGGGTATGAAATTACAATTTATTGAACAAGAAGGGGATATTGTAGAACTTGATGTGAATGATGAAGTTCCATTTGTTGAAACGTGGGGCTATTGTCTTATTGGATGTTTCACGGGCCCTTTCCCGGGACGTGAGGCACTGAATTCAATTGTGAAGGGCTGGGATGTGAAGTGTCGAATCATTCCCTATGGACGTAGATGGGTATCTTAGTTTCATGTCGGAGGGCGATCGCGTTAAGGTGTTTCATGGTGGCCCTATATGACTTTCGGCAAAACATTGATGTTAAAACTAGTTGATAAGGATGTGATACTTTGGATGATCTTTTATGAAAATTCCGTTTGGGTGTTCTTTGCGTGGCGTCCCCTTATCGGTTTGAGTGAAACGGTTTGAGTAAAATTGCATCGCGTGTTGGAATGCCTCTATACGGTCGGTTTACTAAAGAGAGGTCCAAAATGAACTATGCACGAGTATTGATTGAAGTCGATGTTAGCAAGGAGCCAGTCACGGAATTTAGAGTAAAACTACCGAGTAATATTATGTATGTTCAAAAAGTGGAATATGAGCATTATCCGGATTTTTGTTTTCTTTGCCAAACGTTTGGGCATAGCCATTTAAAGTGTAAGAAGTTGAAGAAACAAGTGAAGCCTATGGAGACTTCCCGTCCTCAAAATTCGAATGTTTTGCCTCAGAATGGCGAGGATACGAGTATGCTCGGAAGTGTCGATGCAGCTTCGAATCTTGATCGAGCTTCGGGTGAGAATCAATTTGATGAACCCCATTTGCGGAATGCACATGATGTTCCCAACGCAACAGGGGTGGGAAATAGGGATTTTAATCAAGTCAGGACCTTTGCCGAGGCAGCACGAGGGGGGTCTAGCACTCTTTTCATCCCGGGATCCTTTAGAAGTGCTACGAGTGTTGAGAATTCGTCGAGTGTGTACATGCAGGCACCACTTTGTGCGGATAATGATGGATGGTAAAAGGTTATTTCAAGAAAGAATTTTATTAAGAACAAAGCCAAGCAGCAAGTTTGAGAAGGGAAAGAGTATTTCATCCCTCCAAGATTGAGTTTATTTGTATTGCGTTTGTTTTATTTTCTTGTTTTGTATTTTCGTGCTTTACATTGAGGCTTGAGAACCCTCAATGATCGATTGTACTTTCCGATTTCTAGTAATATATTATTTATTTACCAAAAAAAATTAACTTTAAAATACCAACGACTGCCTCACGGTAAATAATATATTAATATTATATATTTTTTTATCATACCGAAAGAGTCTCTCGATATATTTAAAATATCCTAAATATTGTGGTAGGTAAAATATTGATGGATGAGCGATTCTGTATTTTACGAGAGTTTCCCTCTGTTGGAACTTGTAAAAGAAGAAGAGTAAAGTGATAAAAAATGACTTCGGCAAAACTTGGTGAAAATTGGTCAAAGGGTCAAGGCGCTTGATGGCAGGGCCTAGGCATTTCGATGAGATTCTTTGGAATTACCAGCGAATTAGAGAGCCGAGGACCAGGGTCGAGGCTCTTGATTGCGATAAGCCAGGCGAAAAATGAATTAGAATTGGTATTAGAAAGAAGCGAAGCGCATGCAGTAATTTCCAGATTTGAACCAAAAGTTGTGTCTCTTCACATAAGGTCACAACCTTTAGGTAAAAGGCTACTTATGATCGAATTTTATGCTATATAAATGTTGCGATTTTTCTAGATGCTTACGCAAGTGTACGTATCGTTCAAATAATAAAGATCTGTAAGACCGAGTTTATAGTCCACAAAGACTGGTTTATTAAGTACCGATTATCTATTCTATGGTATCTATTTGGTTGACGTTCTTTAGTTTGAGGATTATAACTAAGAATTATAACTAATTGCAGAAAATAAACTAAAGATTATAAGACTTTGGATTTATAACAGTTATGAAGGAAATAGAGTTCCAATCTCCTCAACTATCCACTCTTTCACGTGTTAATGCAATGTTAATGATTCTTTTTCTTATTAAGATTGCAGGTTAACTAATCTGTCATCATATTCCGGTTAGAACATACGAGAGTTCAAGCTTATGCAGAAATCTTCTATATTTCTATGATAGATTTTACCACACAGAAGGATTAAGAACAGTAACCTTAATTACTACACAAATATCTGGGTACTTTCGTCTATGAAAAATGGACATAAAACCCCATATGAGTTTGTCAGTACTACTTGTTAGTATACTACTGATAAGTTATTACTTAAGATTCCGCCATAATAGTAATAAAACCAGGAATATCAGTGAAAGTACCACCAACGTTCTCCCCTCTTTAGGATTGTTAGGTGATGAAAAGATCCACCCAGAAATTGGTATCAGAGCCTTAAATAGAACAATAACAGATCTAGATATAAACAAAAATTATGAATACGATTCAGATAATAGATTAAATAATTATGAGTATGAATTTGATAGATCTAATGAAAACAACTTAGAACAATTCGATATAGAAAATTGGAATTCAGAATAAAAACAATTCAATCTTTTGAAAGAATTAATAAAATATAATAGAATGATATGGAGATGTCGAGAAATTAAACACACGTTAATAAAGACAAGAATAAAAGCTGAAGAATTATTGAAAACACAGAATGAATGGTTGACCCAGAGAAAAGAAGATAACAAATTTTATAACAGTGAAGAATTACAAAAGATACATGAGATATATTTTGATGCCCAAGAAACAAGAAATAAAATATACACAATAAATAGAGAAATAGAAGTACATGAACTTATAATAAGAGATTTACTAATAGATTTACGTTTTGAAATAAGCCAATATTAATAATAAAATGAGTGAAGAAATGATGAGAGGACGACAGAATATGTTAAGACAATTAGAACACATAGCAGAAAAAAGATTAATATATAACAAAGATATAAATGAACACATAATAAGTTGTAAAATGAGTATAGATCTAATAACAGAAGCAAATAACACCATAGCAGAAAAGTCCAAACGAATTACTGAACAAGAAAATATCACGAGGAACTTGAAGCTTAGGCTAACAATAAAAGAAGAACAACTAAGGCAAAAAGATGAAGAAATCAGAATGATAACGGAGGAAAAGATAGGACAAATAATTAAGCAAGATCGTGAAATAAAAGATTTAAATGATGTCATAAAAGAACAATATAAATTTATAAATCAGCTAACTCATGGATAAAGGAAAAGAAATAGCGACAGATCTACATAAAACATACTATCAGATGGATGAATACGAAGGAGGAACAACACAAACATTAAGTTTTAAACCAGAAACATACCAAAAGATACAAGATGAACAAGAAGAATTATCAATAAAAAAGATATTTAAAACAAAATGGTTTGAAAGAAATAAAGAAGTACGGTATATAATACAAAAACATGAGAATGTAATAGATACCACAAGTATAAATGGAAAAGCTAGAATAAATTTGATAACTGATGATATAATAAAAAGAGAATTATCTAAACTATCAACAAAAGAAGCTAAAAAATACAGAAACATATATTTAGGAGGAGTAGAGTCTACTATAAAAGCATACTTTCAAAGGAATATAGATACACCCATAAAGATATACATATTAGATGATAGAATATTAGAAAATCTACAAGACGCGTTAATATCAGTGGTAAAAGGAAACTTGATATATCAAAAATTAAAGTTTACAGTGCAACCAGATTTTAGTATCTCGTTAAAAGATGAACATAAAGATTTAGCGTTAACATTATACTATAAACTAGATGGAATAAAAATGTCACCAGGAAGTAAGGTTATAAGTATAGAAACAAAAATGGTGTATGCCTTAACAGGTAACCATCATGTAAAGAAACAACATGAAATGAATATTCTAGTACCGAAAATGTATCAAGACATACTAGAAAAAATAGAACATAAGGAAAACTCTAAAATAACAATACCCGAAGAAATACAAATGGATTTTAATAAAAGAATCACAACAGTAGTACAAAAGATAAAACCCCAGATAGAAGGATCCAGGCTAAGTATAAAAAGGGAAATACTAATGAAACAAGGAAGTTTAGGAATACCAAGAACATTGGATTTAATAAATATGACAAGTAATAGGTTAAGCATTAAAGTAATTATATTCCATGGAATTACAACAACCGATTGTATAACGGAAATAAATACAGGAGCTGTAAAAAGCTTTGTACATGTAAGTAAGATAAATGAAAAGGATTGTCAGTTAATTCCACCAGAGACTTTCCATTACCCTGAAAATGAAAGAGAAATAATAGTTACCAGAAGTGTTAATCTAAGATTTAAGATTCAAGATTTAGAGTATAAGATAAACATAGCAGTCGTAGAATACGATAGCTTTAATGAATTACTATTAGGAAGTGATTTTTTAACCATGATAGATTATAAAATTAATAATAACGGAATAGAAATTAATGACCAAGGTAAAACAAGATTTATTAATAAAATATGAATATCCAAGATAAAGTTGATAAAAAAGAAAGAGAATTAAAAGTAACAAAACGAATATTACTAGAAGAAGTTATTAATTCACAACTTAAGTATCTCGAATATAGTGCTAGAGAAATGGAACTAGAAAATGAGATAAAACAATTAAGAGATTTGGTAAATAATAAACCCAATAAGGAATGGATAAACATAGGAGACGGTTGGATAAAAAGGATAAGAAAATAATGGTAAATATTAGTCAAATAAAACACCAAGAAAGTAGCAAAAGCATTAGTACAACTTAAAGACTTTAAATAAAAATGAATAAAAACACCGAATATAGCGTGGTTACATTTCTAAGAAATCATGCGAAAGAAATATTAGAACAAAAAGGGTATAAATATAAACCTATGGAAAAACAGGATCCGAAAGATCCTAAAGAAAACCCAATTAAAAATACAGATAATTTAAAAGAAAGAAACATTTGGGTTAAATTATTAAAACTTGAAAATAAGGAATTGGAAGAAGAAAATGAGAGCTTATTAGCAAAGTATAAAATGTACAAAACCAAGTATAAAGATATGAAACACAAGCTCCACAAGACAAAAGTAATAGTAAAAGAAACCTCAACAAAAGAAGCCTCAACAAACGAAAGATTAAAAGAAAGAAATATTGGTATTAGCTCATTAGAAACCATGCAAGAAATGATCACAAGATTAGAAAAAGAAAACAAAATATTAAAATTATCTAATGAAGAATGGTTTACAAAATACAAAAAATATAAGACTATGTATAAAAACATGAAACACGAATTAAAACCTAACGCAATATTAAGAGAAACAAAGAAGGAATTAAAGTCAGAAATGAGTGAATTTAAAGAAGAATTACGTATTATGGAACAACAAATGACAGGTTTGGAAAGAAAACAAAGAATACACAATACTAGTAACGATAATATCAAAAATAGTGATTTAGAAAAGAAGCGATGAAATACGGATAAAGAAGAAAAGATCTTGATAAAGAAAATAATAGTCCGAAAGAAATAGAAAAAAATGATTCTGAAATAATACAAGAACACAATCAAAGTTCAGAAGCACTACATAAGACGCAAAAAGTAAATGCAATAATAGAAAAAAAGACTGAAAGTGATATAGAAAACAAGCATAATGAACTTCTTAAAATAGAAATATTAAGACCAACTTTAGAAGTAATAACAAAAGAACCTACCAAATTACCACCATATATACTAGCAGAACACCAAACAAAACCTAGCCAATCTGTAGGACCAATGACACAAAGAATAAATGTGAATGAATATTTTCTAAATCCCGATAGACAAGAACTAAGCAGAAAAATAAAAGATTGGAAAGGAATGCTAATACTATCCAACACGATATTAAAAAGAGAATTTCTAGAAGAAAAATGGCTAGTAGCAAGAGAAAACATATTAGCAGAAAGAAAATGTGAAATGATAAGGAATATGAAGAATATAAAATATTATAAGATCAATAATGTGGAAGTAACTAAAAAACATAAACAATCAGAACCAACGAAAAATACTTTAAGAGGAAAAATAAGAATCCTAAAATCATATTTGATAAAAGGATACAGAAAATATAAGTTGCAAAAAGAAATCAAGGAAGATGATGACCCCCCAAATAAAAGAAAAAAATCTAAATTTGGGAGAAAATACGTAAGGCAAAAGGAACACGATTAGACTAACAAAACGCCCAAAATTGAAATATTAACCCTATAAATGAATTTACAGGAAGAAAAAAGAAAGTTAATAGACGAAAGAAATTATTGGATACAATATGAAGAGTATACCCGTCATAAGATTATTACAGTTACTAACGAAACAGGAAGAAAATATTATCATGATAGATACAAAAAGCTTGTGAAAAACCTTAATAAAATAAGACAAAGGTTAGCCGAAATAAATACGCAAGAACGCAAGAGTTACAAGAACTAATACAAAGTTCAGGATTAGAAGAAGAAGTCAAAGAATATGAACAAGACAAGGAACTTAACCAAGAGATAAATGGAGGAAATCCATAAGAGGTATGAACCAACATGCTATATTAGCCGAAAAAATTGGAATAAAAAGGTACAAATACAATCGCCTTTTATTTTATATACATCCAAAAATTCCTAACCTATACTGAAAGCAGAATGCAGATGTCGATTAACGGCGACCGGCGATTATATCAGCAACGTAATAAGCAAAGTTATCAGCAGCAACCAAGCTATGGAATCCAAGATACAAGAACTGGAAGGAATACTCAAGGAAAATAATAGTCTGATCGGTCAGTTGAAAGAATGCTTCACCGATTACCAAACATACAAAAACCTGAGAGAATCTCCAAAAAATACCGTAGAAGCAACAGACTTTCCTACCCTCAACTCAAGACTACTAAAAATGCCATCAACATCCCAGATACCAACATCCCAGATAACATTAATGGCTGAAAAGTTAACATTTTCCCCAGATACCATCACAGCTTATGAAACCATCGCAAAATACTACACTTACAAATCCAATCCTAACATATTAAGAGCCTCAAGATTCAGCAAATACCCAATGTACCTATGTCTTGAAAAAACCGATCCAAAGGTAGTCCATAAACTTTTTAAGTGTGGATTCTTAGATAAAGTCATGACAGATAATACCCTCAGCAGCATATCAGAATTACCAAACAACATAATACAATCCGTCCAATCTATGAGAGAAACATTTGGACCGGGAACATACGGAATACAAGTGTTTGATGCTTCATCAGACATAATAGGTAAACCCATTATATTGTGTCAACTTTTTAAATCAGGCAGGAATAATACCATTACAGGAGAAAACACAGATTCAAAAAAGGAAATGCCATGCAAAATAAACCAGTTTCAAGAATGGCTAAGTAACAAAAGAGCCATTGGACTAACAACCCTAGCAGGAAGATTAGAAGATATGAACAGGATGGGAAAGGCAAGCATTATTGGAAATACTAGGGGAGGAGAAGTAGAAGAACTAGTCACCATATACTACAACCATGAAATAATAGTCCAGAATACAGTCGAACTTACTAACATGATGAACATGATAATAAATTTGAAACACAGACATGCCAAGGAGACAATAGAGCAATATCAGGCTATAGCAAAACAAAAAAGAAAGCCAATGACTTTCAGAGATAGTAGCGGAGGCAGCAAAAAAGTTATGAGCATAAAAGACGAAGGATCTTCTGATCCATGGGGATAATGTAATTTTATTACATGAAACCCAAAAGATGGAATAATAGCCCGTGAGGATAATGTAATTTTATTACATGACACCATCATATGAAATATCAGCAGACCCAATATGATTTATCATATAAAGCCGAAAAATATGAGATACAAGATAACAGCAGGCCCACTGTGATTTATCACAAAAAAGCCCAAAAAATATGAGATAACAGACTAGCCCAGAGCGATTTATCGCAAAGAGAAAAAAAAATGAAAAAAGAGAAAGAAATGAAAAAAGAGAAAAGAAATGAAAAAAAAAAGAAATGAAAAAAAAGAGAGAAAAGAAATGAAAAAAGAGAAAAGAAATGAAAAAAGAAAAAGAAGCAAAAACAAAGACATCAGCGGTGGAAAAATGCCATCGAAGAAAAGATATGAAAAAGAAAAAGAAAAAGCAACAAAGGCAAAGGCACCAGCAAGACCAGGACAACAGCGAAAAAGTGAAGAAATCAACAAAAATATACCAAACATATCAGCTTTATGGAAAAAGACAACACAGAAGGGTGTTATCTTGTATCTCATAGTGGGCCTGCTGTTATCTTGTATCTCATATTTTTCGGCTTTATATGATAAATCATATTGGGTCTGCTCATATTTCATATGATGGGTGTCATGTAATAAAATTACATTATCCCCACGGGCTATTATTCCATCTTTTGGGTTTCATGTAATAAAATTACATTATCCCCATGGATCAGAAGATCCTTCGTCTTTTATGCTCATAACTTTTTTGCTGTCTCCGCTACTATCTCTGAAAGTCATTGGCTTTCTTTTTTGTTTTGCTATAGCCTGATATTGCTCTATTGTCTCCTTGGCATGTCTGTGTTTCAAATTTATTATCCTGTTCATCATGTTAGTAAGTTCGACTGTATCCTGGACTATTATTTCATGGTTGTAGTATATGGTGACTAGTTCTTCTACTTCTCCTCCCCTAGTATTTCCAATAATGCTTGCCTTTCCCATCCTGTTCATATCTTCTAATCTTCCTGCTAGGGTTGTTAGTCCAATGGCTCTTTTGTTACTTAGCCATTCTTGAAACTGGTTTATTTTGCATGGCATTTCCTTTTTTGAATCTGTGTTTTCTCCTGTAATGGTATTATTCCTGCCTGATTTAAAAAGTTGACACAATATAATGGGTTTACCTATTAAGTCTGATGAAGCATCAAACACTTGTATTCCGTATGTTCCCGGTCCAAATGTTTCTCTCATAGATTGGACGGATTGTATTATGTTGTTTGGTAATTCTGATATGCTGCTGAGGGTATTATCTGTCATGACTTTATCTAAGAATCCATACTTAAAAAGTTTATGGACTACCTTTGGATCGGTTTTTTCAAGACATAGATACCTTGAGTATTTGCTGAATCTTGAGGCTCTTAATATGTTAGGATTGGATTTGTAAGTGTAGTATTTTGCGATGGTTTCATAAGCTGTGATGGTATCTGGGGAAAATGTTAACTTTTCAGCCATTGATGTTATCTGGGATGTTGGTATCTGGGATGTTGATGGCATTTTTAGTAGTCTTGAGTTGAGGGTAGGAAAGTCTGTTGTTTCTACGATATTTTTTGGAGATTCTCTCAGGTTTTTGTATGTTTGGTAATCGGTGAAACATTCTTTCAACTGACCGATCAGACTATTATTTTCCTTGAGTATTCCTTCCAGTTCTTGTATCTTGGATTCCATAGCTTGGTTGTTGCTGATAACTTTGCTTATTACGTTGCTGATATAATCGTCGAAGCTGTCGCTGTTAACTGACATCTTGGTATCTGTTTCCAGTATAGGTTAGGAATTTTTGGATGTATATAAAATAAAAAGCGATTGTATCTGTACCTTTTTATTCCAATTTTTTCGGCTAATATAGCATGTTGGTTCATACCTCTTATGAATTTCCTCCATTTATCTCTTGGTTAAGTTCCTTGTCTTGTTCATATTCTTTGACTTCTTCTTCTAATCCTGAACTTTGTATTAGTTCTTGTAACTCTTGCGTTCTTGCGAATTTATTTCGGTTAACCTTTGTCTTATTTTATTAGGGTTTTTCACAAGCTTTTTGTATCTATCATGATAATATTTTCTTCGGTTTCGTTAGTAACTGTAATAATCTTATGACGGGTATACTCTTCATATTGTATCCAATAATTTCTTTCGTCTATTAACTTTCTTTTTTCTTCCTGTAAATTCATTTATAGGGTTAATATTTTAATTTTGGGCGTTTTGTTAGTCTAATCGTGTTCCTTTTGCCTTACGTATTTTCTCCCAAATTTAGATTTTTTTCTTTTATCTGGGGGGTCATCATCTTCCTTGATTTCTTTTTGCAACTTATATTTTCTGTATCCTTTTATCAAATATGATTTTAGGATTCTTATTTTTCCTCTTAAAGTATTTTTCGTTGGTTCTGATTGTTTATGTTTTTTAGTTACTTCCACATTATTGATCTTATAATATTTTATATTCTTCATATTCCTTATCATTTCACATTTTCTTTCTGCTAATATGTTTTCTCTTGCCACTAGCCATTTTTCTTCTAGAAATTCTCTTTTTAATATCGTGTTGGATAGTATTAGCATTCCTTTCCAATCTTTTATTTTTCTGCTTAGTTCTTGTCTATCGGGATTTAGAAAATATTCATTCACATTTATTCTTTGTGTCATTGGTCCTACAGATTGGCTAGGTTTTGTTTGGTGTTCTGCTAGTATATATGGTGGTAATTTGATAGGTTCTTTTGTTATTACTTCTAAAGTTGGTCTTAATATTTCTATTTTAAGAGGTTCATTATGCTTGTTTTCTATATCACTTTCAGTCTTTTTTTCTATTATTGCATTTACTTTTTGCGTCTTATGTAGTGCTTCTGAACTTTGATTGTGTTCTTGTATTATTTCAGAATCATTTTTTTCTATTTCTTCCGGACTATTATTTTCTTTATCAGCATCTTTTTCTTCTTTATCTGTACTACTGCTCTTTTCTAAATCACTATTTTTGATATTATCGTTACTAGTATTGTGTATTCTTTGTTTTCTTTCCAAACCTGTCATTTGTTGTTCCATAATACGTAATTCTTCTTTAAATTCACTCATTTCTGACTTTAATTCCTTCTTTGTTTCTCTTAATATTGCGTTAGGTTTTAATTCGTGTTTCATGTTTTTATACATAGTCTTATATTTTTTGTATTTTGTAAACCATTCTTCATTAGATAATTTTAATATTTTGTTTTCTTTTTCTAATCTTGTGATCATTTCTTGCATGGTTTCTAATGAGCTAATACCAATATTTCTTTCTTTTAATCTTTCGTTTGTTGAGGCTTCTTTTGTTGAGGTTTCTTTTACTATTACTTTTGTCTTGTGGAGCTTGTGTTTCATATCTTTATACTTGGTTTTGTACATTTTATACTTTGCTAATAAGCTCTCATTTTCTTCTTCCAATTCCTTATTTTCAAGTTTTAATAATTTAACCCAAATGTTTCTTTCTTTTAAATTATCTGTATTTTTAATTGGGTTTTCTTTAGGATCTTTCGGATCCTGTTTTTCCATAGGTTTATATTTATACCCTTTTTGTTCTAATATTTCTTTCGCATGATTTCGTAGAAATGTAACCACGCTATATTCGGTGTTTTTATTCATTTTTATTTAAAGTCTTTAAGTTGTACTAATGCTTTTGCTACTTTCTTGGTGTTTTATTTGACTAATATTTACCATTATTTTCTTATCCTTTTTATCCAACCGTCTCCTATGTTTATCCATTCCTTATTGGGTTTATTATTTACCAAATCTCTTAATTGTTTTATCTCATTTTCTAGTTCCATTTCTCTAGCACTATATTCGAGATACTTAAGTTGTGAATTAATAACTTCTTCTAGTAATATTCGTTTTATTACTTCTAATTCTCTTTCTTTTTTATCAACTTTATCTTGGATATTCATATTTTATTAATAAATCTTGTTTTACCTTGGTCATTAATTTCTATTCCGTTATTATTAATTTTATAATCTATCATGGTTAAAAAATCACTTCCTAATAGTAATTCATTAAAGCTATCGTATTCTACGACTGCTATGTTTATTTTATACTCTAAATCTTGAATCTTAAATCTTAGATTAACGCTTCTGGTAACTATTACTTCTCTTTCATTTTCAGGGTAATGGAAAGTCTCTGGTGGAATTAACTGACAATCCTTTTCATTTATCTTACTTACATGTACAAAGCTTTTTACAGCTCCTGTATTTATTTCCGTTATACAATCGGTTGTTGTAATTCCATGGAATATAATTACTTTAATGCTTAACCTATTACTTGTCATATTTATTAAATCCAATGTTCTTGGTATTCCTAAACTTCCTTGTTTCATTAGTATTTCCCTTTTTATACTTAGCCTGGATCCTTCTATCTGGGGTTTTATCTTTTGTACTACTGTTGTGATTCTTTTATTAAAATCCATTTGTATTTCTTCGGGTATTGTTATTTTAGAGTTTTCCTTATGTTCTATTTTTTCTAGTATGTCTTGATACATTTTCGGTACTAGAATATTCATTTCATGTTGTTTCTTTACATGATGGTTACCTGTTAAGGCATACACCATTTTTGTTTCTATACTTATAACCTTACTTCCTGGTGGCATTTTTATTCCATCTAGTTTATAGTATAATGTTAACGCTAAATCTTTATGTTCATCTTTTAACGAGATACTAAAATCTGGTTGCACTGTAAACTTTAATTTTTGATATATCAAGTTTCCTTTTACCACTGATATTTACGCGTCTTGTAGATTTTCTAATATTCTATCATCTAATATGTATATCTTTATGGGTGTATCTATATTCCTTTGAAAGTATGCTTTTATAGTAGACTCTACTCCTCCTAAATATATGTTTTACGTATTTTTAGCTTTTGTTGATAGTTTAGATAATTCTCTTTTTATTATATCATCAGTTATCAAATTTATTCTAGCTTTTCCATTTATACTTGTGGTATCTATTACATTCTCATGTTTTTGTATTATATACCGTACTTCTTTATTTCTTTCAAACCATTTTGTTTTAAATATCTTTTTTATTGATAATTCTTCTTGTTCATCTTGTATCTTTTGGTATGTTTCTGGTTTAAAACTTAATGTTTGTGTTGTTCCTCATTCGTATTCATCCATCTGATAGTATGTTTTATGTAGATCTGTCGCTATTTCTTTTCATTTATCCATGAGTTAGCTGATTTATAAATTTATATTGTTCTTTTATGACATCATTTAAATCTTTTATTTCACGATTTTGCTTAATTATTTGTCCTATCTTTTCCTCCGTTATCATTCTGATTTCTTCATCTTTTTGCCTTAGCTGTTCTCTTTTATTGTTAGCCTAAGCTTCAAGTTCCTCGTGATATTTTCTTGTTCAGTAATTCGTTTGGACTTTTCTGCTATGGTGTTATTTGCTTCTGTTATTAGATCTATACTCATTTTACAACTTATTATGTGTTCATTTATATCTTTGTTATATATTAATCTTTTTTCTGCTATGTGTTCTAATTGTCTTAACATATTCTGTCGTCCTCTCATCATTTCTTCACTCATTTTATTATTAATATTGGCTTATTTCAAAACGTAAATCTATTAGTAAATCTCTTATTATAAGTTCATGTACTTCTATTTCTCTATTTATTGTGTATATTTTATTTCTTGTTTCTTGGGCATCAAAATATATCTCATGTATCTTTTGTAATTCTTCACTGTTATAAAATTTGTTATCTTATTTTCTCTGGGTCAACCATTCATTCTGTGTTTTCAATAATTCTTCAGCTTTTATTCTTGTCTTTATTAACGTGTGTTTAATTTCTCGACATCTCCATATCATTCTATTATATTTTATTATTCTTTCAAAAGATTGAATTGTTTTCATTCTGAATTCCAATTTTCTATATCGAATTGTTCTAAGTTGTTTTCGTTAGATCTATCAGATTCATGCTCATAATTATTTAATCTGTTATCTGTTATTGTTCTATTTAAGGCTCTGATACCAATTTCTGGGCGGATCTTTTCTTCACCTAACAACCCTAAAGAGGGGAGAACGTTGGTGGTATTTTCTTTATTACAGTTATTATTGTGGAATATAAAGTAATAACATGTGGGTATTATACTGACGAGTATCATCAGTAAGCTTATATGGAAGTTTTTATCCATTTTCATTTAAATCAGTCTATAACCTTTTTGCAGATTTACTAATATCACAGCTTCAGATTTTCTACTTAAGAAACATAAGCATAAAAATCAATAATATCATAATCTAAGAACTCCTACTTTATCAGAAGCATAAGCACAGAAAATAACTTATCTGAAATATAATTAAAACATATAAGTACAGGAATCGTACCTCTTGTCGTAAATCTCAGATCACCGGAAATATCCTCTCCTGGCTGCTTCCCCTTCGTCGCTTTCAAATCTCACCTTTCATACTTTTGATTCGAAATCATATAAGTGATGACAATTAGTAGCTAGTTAATTATCAAACAATCATAAAAATATTGAATATATCTTAATATGCTGAAGAAAAAATCAACAACTAATGCATTAACTATATAAAAGAGCTTCAAGAAGATTCGATGAAAACCCTACTAAAGTAATTAGCTCCTAAACATTGTCATGTCAAGAACTAATTTACAATCCAACATAAACTGAAATAAAATAAGGGAAAGAAAATAACTTGAACAATAAGATGTCTCCAATTGTAGCGTCTAGCCGTCGTTCTCCTTCTCCCCAAAAGTATGAATTGTGATATGACATAAGGTATATAATATGAGCAGGGTTTAGGGATTTTATACTTGAGAAAAGTTGCCTTTCGGACCATAAAAATCCCCTCCAATTCGGCCCAGGACTTCTGAAATACGCGTAGGCACCACGGTGCTTATTCAACCAAAATCACTGTAGCTCACTAGACATATGGCACCGCGGTGTTTCAGTTTCGTACTTTCGGCAATTTTTATGCCTCGATGCTAATTTTTCTGACCACGGTGCCTCCCTGATTTTAGTCCGATTCCGCCTGATTTGTTATATTTTTCGTGACATTTCTTAGGCTTCATTCCTTGGGCTGTGCTTGTGCGAGTTTCATCTCAATTAAACTCATTTCGTCCTCAAAAGTAGCATTCTCTACTTTATAACCGTTGTGACACAAAAGAAAGAAAAATATACCTAACACTATACTAAACGCAAAATAAAAGAGTAAAATACTAATGCAGTGCTGCTTGGCCAGGCACCGCGGTTCCTCCCTGATTTTTGTCTGGTTCCGCCTAATTTGTTCTATTTTTCATGGCACTTCGTAGGCTTCATTCCTTGAGTTGTGCTTGTGCGAGTTTCATCTCAATTAATCTCATTTCGTCTTCAAAAGTAGCATTCTCTCTTTTATAACCGATGTGACACAAAAGAAAGAAAAATATACCTAACACTATATTAAACACAAAATAAAAGAGTAAAATACTAATAAAAAATGACTCAAAAGAGTGTATAAATTACACTCAACAAACACCCCCAAACTTACACTTTACTCTCCCTCGAGTAAAGCACTAAACAAAAATAAAAAATAAAAACAAAGACTCTATAAGATAGATCAAGTAGTTATAACACTGCTTCTTCAAAATTATGGATGAAAGTTGGGATAATATGTTAGAACATACATAGCATGAATATTTAGCAATCTAGAATTTCAAGTTAGATATTTCGCAAATTCACTTAGATCATGATCAATTGGAAATACAAATACCTAACCTATGCATGTCAATTTCATTCCATCTTTTCCGAAACGCTATAGATCTGGTTACTTGCTATTCTCCACTAATCTTAGACATACTTATTTAGAGATCATCAGGACTTTCAAGGGTTGTAATGTAGACTTAGGCTAGGGTAGGTAAAAGTAGGCATTTAGGCTCAATTACGTACCATAAGTATTTTTCCCATTCAACTTTTTTTCCTTCTTTTTGACTTTCTTTTTAATCCCATACCTATCTTTCCCCTCTTTTCTTTTGAGAGAATAAGGTACATTATAAATAACAAGCACTCTCAAACTTAGGCTTTTGGATATTTTATATTGGGGTGCATCAAATTTTTACTCTCTTCTTGTTCTTTTTCAACACTTTTTATCCCAATAACTTTCAATTATTACTTATAACACAAACCAGGAATCATAGGGTGTCAAGAAAGATCTTATTTTTGGCTCAAAAGGAGTTGACTAGTGATACAATTTATGTCAGGATATGTAATGAATGGTAAGAAGGGCTATCAAAGAAATGCATGAATCATTTCCCTAAACATGTATATCTTAAATATTTCGCCTCAAATAACAAGTAAACAGATTTTCTACACATTTTTCAACCTTTCTTTCCATAACTGACACACATAAGCTAAACACAAATATCTCAAATAATTAGATATCATGAATTTTTGGCATATCTAACTTAAGCACACAGATTTTTGCTTTCAATTCCATTACATTATCCCACTTTATCCACTCAGTATTGTTAGCGACTACAACATGCATGATCCATAAAAAATATTATGACTCATGAACACATAAAACAAACAAAAAGACAACAAAAAGACTCAAAACAAAATAAGACACCCCCAAACTTAATCGACACATTATCCCCAATGTGTGAAGACTAAAAATAAAGGGACAACTTACTGACACAACACAACGGTCATAACGGAGGTCTGGGAGGAAGGCCAAATTACTGTGCACAAAGCCGAAAGAGGCACCGCGATTCTGCTCCAAGCACCGCGGTGCTAATTGCCAAAAAATTCCAGTGTCTTCAGTTTTCTGCATTGTTAACCATTCGCCCTTCGAATTGAGTCTTGCCCTTCATCTGTCATCCAAAAAACACTAGCATACCAGATCGTGAGATTGTTCAAGATAAAATAAAACAAACTGAAATAAAAATTGGAATAACATAATTAAAATATTGGGTTGTCTCCCAAGTAGCGTTGTCTTTAACGTCTTTTAGCCGGACGCAAGTTACTTACTAAATCAAGGGGGTAGAGTGTCCACCCCCCCCCCCCCCCCCCCGCATATCCATTTTAGCACCATTCTCTTTCTCCGCCTTCTCCTCTTTTTCACAGTTCTGATTTCAGAAGAGTTCAATTCTTTTTCATCAATAGATAGTTCAAAAATCTTATCATCAGGTTCTCCATGTTGCTTTGGTGGTACCCCACGAGCATCAGTACTTGTGAGAATTTTCTTAGGCACAACCTTATCCACTACCCCAATAGCAAAACATCTAGCATCAACTTGAGGTTCAGTGGGCTACTTGAAAACTTTGAATACCATCTCCTCACCTTGCACTCTGAGTTTTAACTCCCTCTTTTCAATATCAATGAGGGCTCTCTCTGTGGCTAGGAATTGTCTTCCAAGGATCATGGGCATATTTTCATCTTCATCCATGTCTAAAATAAGGAAATCAGCAGGAAGGATGAATTTACCCACCTGTACCAACACATCTTCAATAATTCTTTGGGGATGCACAATCGAGCGATCAGCTAGCTGCAGGGTGACTGTGGTTGGTCTAGCTTCCCCAAAACCAAGTCTTTTGAACACAGAGAGGGGCATAAGATTGATACTTTCCCCCAAATCACATAAAACCCTTTTGCATGTAACACTCCCTATGGTGCAAGGTAAGGTGAAACTCTCTGGGTCTCTCAACTTAGGGGGAAGTTTCTTCTGCAATATAGCACCGCACTCCTCTGTCAGTACCACTGTCTCATAATCTGACAGCTTCTTCTTCTTAAATAGGATGTCTTTCATGAATTTCACATAAGCTGACATCTGCTCCAAAGCTTCGATGAATGGAAGATTGATATGCAGTTTTTAGAATACCTCCAAAAATTTCGAAAACTGTTTATCCAAAGTCTTCTTCTGCAGTCTTTAAGGGTAAGGAATTTTGTCTGTATACTCCATCATCACTGCGGGTGGAGCCTTCTCTAAAATAGGGCGGTCATCAGTAACCCCCTCTTGTTCTACCTCAACTGTCTTCCCCACATCCTTCTCCTTTTCAACCACTGGTTGGGGTGCCTTCTACTCTAACTGCTTCCCACTTCTCAAACAGATTTCTTGGCATTGCTCATTTGGATTCATCATTGTATTACTAGGAAGGTTACCTTGCTCTCTATTATTCAACGTGTTTGCCAGCTGTCCCACATGTGTTTCCAAACTCCTGATGAATGACATAGTCTCGGTCATAAACTGGGTGGTCTCGCCCGTGAATTAGTGCAGGAGTTGTTGGATTCTGTCTGGGATTTAGCCAAGGTCATCAGTGTTGCTCTTATTTCTCTTATTTCATCTGACTTCTCTTGTGGGTCTGGTGAGCTGAACTGCTGTGAGGATGATGCCTGAAATTGTGGTTGCTGCCCTTTTTCATTCTTCCATAAAAAATTTGGGTGATTTCTCCACCCCGGACTATATGTATTGGAGAATGGATTGTTGTAGGGCCTCTGAAAATTCCCCACTGCCTGAACCTGCTCCATGGGCAAATTATTTGGATCCACTGTTGTACGCCTATCAAAAGTATGGAGACCCCACAAATTTCGCATCTCACTGGTTTCTGAACTGCTTTAACTATCATGGCACTCTGTTGCATCTGTTTTGTCAAAGTAGCTACCTGCGCAGTCAATGCAGTGATAGCATCTTGCTCATGAATCTCAGTCATCTTTCTACTGTTGATTGCTCTCTCATCGGCCCGCTGATGGTTGTTTGTGGTCATATCCTCTAGCAAATCATGTACCTCATTGACACTCTTTCTCAGGAACGTACCTCCTGCTGCAGCATTAATGATGGTATGAGTTGTACCACTCAGCCCATTATAAAATATGAGGACTAGCATCTACTTCTCAATCCCATGATGTGGGCACTTCCTCTGCAAATCTTTGAACCGCTCACATGCATCATAGAGTGACTCTTCATCCATCTAATAGTAATTATTAAGCTCTCATCTGAGCTTTGTTGCTTTGGATGGAGGGAAGAACTTGGCAAGGAACTTCTGGGCTAAGTCTTGTCATGTAGTGATGGAGTTCGACTGTAATGAATTCAACCAACACTTTGCTCTCTCCCTGAGTGAGAATGGGAAGAGCCTCAACCGAATGACATCATCAGTAACGCCATTGTATTTAAATGTTGTACACAGCTTCAAGAAGTTTGCTAGAAGCATATGGGGATCTTCTGTTGGTAATCCCCTAAACTGAACTGAACCTTGGACCATGTGCAAGATTGCTGGTTTGATTTCGAAATTATTGGCTTCAACAGCTGGAAGCCTGATACAAGTTTGCACACCTGTAATGGTAGGCATCACATAGTCCCCCAAGCTCCTTTCTGCAGGGACTTGTCTTAAGACAAGCGGTAACTCATCATCCATCAAATTTTTGTTTCGTTGATCTCCCATTGCTAAGGAATCAGCTGCTCTTTTCTCTTTCCTGTTCTGTCTGCACAATCTCTCAATCTCAGGGTTCAGAGGGATAGGAATGTCAGCTTCTCTCCTACTTCGCATAAACTAAGTTCCTGAGACTAATCAAAAACAGCAAACAGATCACGGCAAACAGCACTAAAGCAAAATAAAAGGAAAAAAACTGAAAATAAAAACCAAATTAGAAATAAGAATAGATAAGTCGATATTAACAGTATGTCAGTCCCCGGAAACGGCGCCAAAAACTTATTGCGATTTTTCTAGATGCTTACGCAAGTGTACGTATTGTTCAAGTAATAAAGATCTGTAAGACCGAGTTTATCGTCCACAGAGACTGGTTTATTAAGTACCGATTATCTATTCTATGGTATCTATTTGGTTGACGTTCTTTAGTTTGAGGATTATAACTAAAAATTATAACTAATTGCAGAAAATAAACTAAAGATTATAAGACTTTGGGTTTATAACAGTTATGAAAGAAATAGGGTTCCAATCTCCTTAACTATCCACTCTTTCACGTGTTAATGCAATGCTAATGATTCTTTTATTTATTAAGATAGCAGGTTAACTAATCTATCATCATATTCCGGTTAGGACATACGAGAGTTCAACCTTATGCAGAAACCTTCTATATTTCTATGATAGATTTTACCACATAGGAGGATTAAGAACAGTAACCTTAATTACTACACAAGTATCGAAGTACTTTCGTCCACGATTTTAACATATGTCTAGACAATTACAGCTTATTCAAATCTCACCTTTCAGACTTTTAATTCGAAATCATATAAGTGATGACAATTAGTAACTAGTTAATTATCTAGCAATCATAACAATATTGAATAGATCTTAATATGCTGAAGAAGAAATTAATAACTAATGCATTAACTATATGAAAGAGCTTCAAGAAGATTCGATGGAAACCCTACTAAAGTAATTAGCTCCTAAACATTGTCATGTCAAGAAGTAATTTACAATCCAACATAAACTGAAATAAAATAAGGGAAAGAAAATAACTTGAACAATAAAATGTCTCCAGTTGTAGCGTGTAGCCGTCGTTATCCTTCTCCCCAAAAGTATGAATTGTGATATGGCATAAGGTATATATGTCACGACCCGTCCCGACCACGACTAAACGTCTTAATTGGACGTCATTACTGACTTGTCACTCTTAATCCAATTAATACCGAGATCTATAGAAATTTCGGCAGCACAACGTTGCTTTTATAACATGTCACCAAATAGGCGAGCCGACAAGGCTGCCTTACACAGCTAATCAACAAACAAAACAGGCTAGCCGACTAGGCTGCCACCAAACAACATCATATACATAAAGGGATAGTTAAAATAGGCAAGCAGGCAAGGCTGCCACTAGATAACAACAGGAATAACCGGAAACATCCCAACACAGGGTATAACAACATCAAAAACCAAAATAAAGTACAAACGTCCAACCCACAACTGTCTACATACCTCTAAGATTGCAATATTGACATATGACGGAACAGGACTCCGTCGTGCCCAAAATATGCATAAGTCTGAAAGATAAAGGTCTGTACCAAATTAGCTGGCTCCGGAACAAAGGAGCTCTCCAGCTGCTGTACAGAAATCCTAGACTGGAGGGTCACCTATATGAACACCTGAACCTGCGGGCATGAACGCAGCCCCCCGAGGAAATGAGGGACAGTACGAAATAATGTACCGAGTATGTAAGCATGAAATCATGTAAATAAGATCAAAACTGTGTCCTGTAAGGTAGAGAGTCAATTGTATCATAAAAGAATGAGAGTCATATCAGTACTCATGCATGCTTAGTCATAAAATCATCAGATGCAAATAAATGAATAAATCGCCCGGCCCTTGGGTGTGGTACGCGGTGGAATATACTGTCATGAGTATCTGTACCCGCATCATGGATGCCTGTCCATGGAATCATCATATATGTATACATAAACTGCCCGGCCCTCTAGTGAGGGACGCGGTGAATCATCCTGATATATATGCACGAATCTGCCCGGCCCGGGACGCGGTGAAGTTGAAAAATGACTCTTAGCACGAGTAGATATCATGAGCAACTGTATGCAATTTAAATCATTTCTTTGACTCTCATTAAAATCATTAAATAACTTCTTAAAGAAGATCACATATATTTTTCATAACTCAGATTACTATGAATAAGACTAGGAAGGAGTCATGTACGTCCGCCGTACATTCCCTTGTATAATATTCATGTCGAATGAAGAATCAATAATTCACAAAATCATGCCAAAAGAAAGGAAGATAGGCTCACATACCTCTTAGGTGAACTAATCAACTCAATATTAAGGTATGACTCGTCTAGTACTTCAACATATATTAAGGAATAATACGCTCGTCAATTCTATGATTTCTAATGTAAGTTATATGAACAACGGCTGCCTATTTTACAGAAATTTGGGTAGCACTTCCCCTGTTTATATGCATATCCACAATTTACCAACAAGTCAACCAACACCAATAATCCAACATTATTCTAGGATATAATTAAGTTAAGCCCAACATACTTCATATACGCTATCCTATAACCTTCATTCTCTTTATATCCATGGAAGACAACAACTTCAACAATCAAGTGACTATCACACTTATTTATCATGGTTATTCAATCCTTAGTCATGTTAAAATAGTTCATAAAAGCAATCTCAAACTTCTATCAACATTTAAGAATTCAAGAAGGTGAAATTTACACTTTCCTATACTTTAATTCTTTCAAGACACGTATAGGTGATTATCACAATACATATGCTTGATTTCCAACATTATAATCTTG
The DNA here is from genome assembly GCA_029844215.1 of Przewalskia tangutica. Classification (NCBI taxonomy): domain Eukaryota; kingdom Viridiplantae; phylum Streptophyta; class Magnoliopsida; order Solanales; family Solanaceae; genus Przewalskia; species Przewalskia tangutica. The sequence continues at coordinate 45,479,295 of CM056727.1, read as the reverse complement.
ACAAGTAGTCCCTAATACAACACAGTCACGTTTAATAATTCCATCAACCTTTCGACCAACCCATTATTCAATTCCAACACCTTTTCTTAATTCTTTAGAATCTAATTTCATATTTCAATACTTCCACATTACTAATTACAACTTAACTTCAAGATTTCTTTTCAATTCTCAACATGCACTTAGTGATAAGAATAACATCTCAACGCTCTATTCCAATGTACATAAAATAGTCTTCAAGTATATCCAACAACATACTTTCATAACTCATTTATTTACTCCTTAAAATTCAACTTCATATTTCAACATTCTTATATAAACAACTACAACTTAAATCTCCATGTTTCCTCTAAATTTGTAACATGCAATTAGCAACAATAACAACAATACTTGACTTCAATTTTACACCAAATCAGTCCCACAATCGGCTACAATCAATGTCACCACAACACATGCAAATTTCACTTTCATTCCTCTTAATCTTAGTTTAATTCTCAACACAAGTTCCAATCTAACATTTACAACAACATGCAACTTAATCTATACCATAAGAAGAATTTCATACCTTAAAAATTGTCCAAAAATCGCATGAACACTGCCCAGATTTTTAACCCAAAATTTCATCAATTTCTTGTCCGATTTTTCACTTCATCAACTCAATTTCAACATGCAACCATTCTTCAATGTTAGACCAACATTCCTACACGTTTTTCTTCCTAAAATTTGCTCCAAAAACCTGGAAATTTCGGACCTTGGAATCTGCCCAGAATTACCAATTTTTGCCACTGTTTTGGGTCAAAAATTTGGCTTCTAATTGTGATGAATTAATCTAGTAAGAAGATGGTAATGTGAGTTCAACTCTTGGCTATGGATAGTGAGATTTTCGGATTTGGAATTGAGAAAAAAAGATGAAGATTTGGGTGTTTAAGAATGAAAATAGTATTGAAATGAAAAATGGTTTGGGTATTAAATCCAAATATGAAAATAGTTTTTAAAAATTACACTTTGACCCTTAAAAGCCTTCTTTTGTCAAGACAATCCCCAAGTAATAAATCTTAATCCTACTTCTATTAATCTCAACAATCGTTGCCTTAAATTCTTATCGTCATATATTCTATACGTCACTAATCCATGACGGAATATATACGTATATATAAACCATTATTATTAAAGAAATTTCTGACATCGTATACGACATTACCGAAAATTAATCCGTATTAGCATAAAAAAATACTTAAATTCAAAAATTAAATCTTAATCCTTAATGACGTTCTTAATCTTTGTCTTAACTTACGAGGTGTAACAATATAATATGAGCAGGGTTTAGGGATTTTATACTTGAGAAAAATTGCCTTTCGGACCATAAAACCCTCTCCAATTCGGCCCAGGACTTCTGAAATACGCGTAGGCACCGCGATTCCGCTGTCCGGCATCGCGGTGCGTATTCAGCCGAAATCACTGTAGCTCACTGGACATATGGCACTGCGGTGTTTCATTTTTGGACTTTCGGCAATTTTTACGCCTCGGTACTAATTTTCGATCATGGTTCCATGGCGCGCGTGCCTCCGATTTTATGCTGCTCACTTTGATTTGTTCTATTTTTCTTGGCACTTCTTAGGCTTCATTCCTTAGGCTGTGCTTGTGCGAGTTTCATCTCAATTAAGCTCATTTCGTCCTCAAAAGTAGCATTCTATCATTTATAACCATTGTGACACAAAAGAAAGAAAAACATACCTAACATTATACTAAATGCAAAATAAAATAGTAAAATACTAACTAAAAAAGACTCAAAAGAGTGTATAAAATACACTCAACAATAAAACATGTTGATCACTTGTTAGAAGATACACAACATAATACACTTAACAATCAATCATTAAACTCAATTAATGATCTAAGATTGTTGCTTGATCTTGATCTTCTTCCCACAAGAATATTTCTGGAAAACACATAAAGTAAATTCGCCAAAAGTGAAGTTCTTGTGCTAGAACTCTCACTTAGATATTTGTATCCTCAAGGAAGACGTCCGTAGAACTACAGCACAAGTGGGGATGAATTTTTGTCTTAGGACACTGCATCAAGCAGGCCTCTATCTACACCAAGTTAGTATGTGTTTAAGTATTTGTTGTACTTATTGTTGTTGATTTAAAGTTATTTTGAATTACTTGAATTTTATTGTGCTTATTCATTGATGAGTCTAGATTGACAATAATAATCAAAGACAAAAATTCTCAGAAAATTTATTTTTCTGATTTGTTGAGTTTGCAAAATTTTCAGAGAATACTATTTTCTAATTTGAAAATATGGATCATCAATGGTGAAAACTCATGTGGAGAAACCCGAGAAATTCAAGGGTTCTGATTTCAAACGCTGACAACAAAAGATGTTGTTTTATTTGACTACTCTTCATGTGGAAAATGTTTTGACTGCTGAAGCTCCAATGGCATTGCTGGAAGGAGAAGGGGAGAATGCTCCTACTGATGCAGAGAGAGCCGAAAGGCTGAAGGCTATTGAGACTTGGTGGAGCTAAGAGTTTCTTTGTAAGAACTACATTCTCAACGTCTTGGATGATACTCTCTATGAAATATACTCCACGTTCGGATCAACACGGGAGTTATGACAGTCATTGGAGAACAAGTACAAACTGAAGTTGCTTGTTCTAAAAAGTTTGTCATCAGAAAGTTTCTCAACTTCAAGATGAGTGATGCAAAGGGAGTTGTCAAGCAAGTGAAGGAACTCCAAGTCATTGTTCATGAACTAGAGGTTGAAGGTATGGGCCTTAACCAATATTTCATTGTTTGTGCTATTATTGAAAAACCTCCTTCTTGGAAGGATTTTAAGGTTTATTTGAAGCATCTAACCGAGGAGATAAGTTTTGAGCAACTGGTTCTGAAAATTCGTGTTGAAGAAGATAACCAGAAGAATGAAAGGGTTGATGTTATTTCATTGGAGCCTAATGCCAACATTGTAGAAGGAAATGCTTTCGAGACCAAATTTCAGAAAGACAAGGGCAAATTTGTTGGTGCCAAGCCATCTTTTGCAACCGGGAGGAATGTACTAGCCCCACAAAGGACCAATGCATTCAAGAAACCACAAACCGGGACTATGTTGGGTATGTGGCAAACCTGGGCACAGGGCAACATATTGTCGCCTTCTCAAGAGTCAAGGTGGTGGTGTTAGAGGTTCGAGTAATGTCATAAAAACAATAGGGCTGAAACTAAGAACCAATTTATTAGGGTTGTGGTTGCTCAAACAAATCTGGTTACAAATTCAATCGATTGGTGGATGGACACGGGTGCTACAAGGCATGTTTGTTCAGAGAAGGACATGTTTTCATTTTACCAAGACATCAAGGATGGAGAACCACTATTCGTGGGAAATGCCGTTGGTGTGAAGGTAGAAGGGAAAGGGAAGGTGACTTTAAGGCTCAATTTCGGGAATGATCTTGTGCTCACAAATGTGTTGCACGTGCCTGAAATTTGTAAGAATCTGATTTCTGGGCCTGTTCTTAGTAACAAAGGCTTCAAAATTGTAATAGAATCTGACAAATTTGTACTCACCAAAGGTGGAGTATATGTAGGAAAGGGTTACCTCAGTGAGGGGCTCTTCAAACTAAGTATTGTACCTACTCAGGCAATTGTCATTATTAATGAAAACGCAGACACTAGCACTGCTTCTATGTATATGGTTGATTCCCCTTCTTTATGGTATTCTCGTTTAGGCCATGTTAATTATCGTTCCTTACAAAGAATGGTAAATATAGGTATGTTGTCAAAGTGTTCTATGAACAAAATGACTAAATATGGGGTTTGCATAGAATCAAAATATGAAAGTCATCCTCATAAATTTGTAGTGAAATCAAATGAAATGCTTGGTTTAATTCATAGTGATTTGTGTGATTACCAAGAAACCACATCTCGTGGAGGAAAGAATTATTATATATCGTTTATCGATGATTGCAGTAAATTTTGTTATGTATACTTAATACATACCAAAGATGAGACTCTTGACACCCAATTTTGACCCTCCCGTCCAGTCATTAACTATAAAATTACACTAATTTCCCAAAATAATTTTAATAATTTTTTTTATAATAAAATGCAATAATAAAACATTAATACATGCATAAATAAGCGATTTAATAATGACACCGCGTTTTACGTAGAGTATTAGACATTTTTTTTAGTCTCACGTCTGCATTCGCATAAATATTATTCATAATTTAAAACCATCATCAAGTTAATTGTTATTTAACAAAGTAGGCATAATAAATAAGATTTTAGTAACGGCATCGCATTATAAATATTAAGCACTAATTAAATAGCGCGCCCGCATGTATTATTTTAATAATTTTAAATCCAAGCTAAAATTAATAAAGCACCTAAATTCATATTAAAATAATTAAAACTAACATAAACCCCATTTATTTACCACTAATTAAAATCTAACATAAAATAAATACAATTACCCCAAGCATTAATAATTTTACCTTGCCCAAACCTCTCCTTAAGGCCCTAGAAAAATCGAAGCCCAATTGCCCACAATCTGCGGCCCAAACCCGAATGGCCCAGACCCCATAAGTTAAATCTTCCCACTTTCTTTATCAATAGCAAACCTAATACAAACCAAAAACCTAAAAATCTTTGAACAATCCGCCGCCCTCCCCTCTCCATAAACTTGCCTTATACAATCACTCAAACATTTACTAAAATAAATTGCTACAAATCTTCTCAAGTCGTGCAAAATAGGTAAATACCAAAGCCTAAAATCATCAACAAAATCAATCCAAAATTACCGAAAATCTTACACCAAATCGGGATTGCCAGAACCGGATCTTAACCAAAACTAATACCCAAATCATACCTAAAATCAATTACATTAAAAGCTTACCAAAATTGCAATCCACAATTAGGACTATAAAATCGAGTTCTACACAAGAGAGGTAGGGGTGGGGGGGGGGGGGGGGGGGGAACTGACGATTTTATAAAAAGGGCATTAAAACAGTAATAGTGGAATTCCCCAAAACCCTATTATCAATCAGTCAAGAACCAACAATTTTCGCAAAGCTTTCTTTTCCTTTCTATCGCATAAATCACATTATCCGAGTGAATCGACGAATTGATACGCTGGCTCGGTTCGCTGCCGGAGAAGGTAAATTCATCACCCTTTTAGTCTTAAGTTTCCGTTCGATACTGATGAGCAATATGAGTTGTGTATGACTGCTTAAGTATATTAGATTGGTTGCTGAATCTGTTTAGTTAATATTAGTTGCTGGTGATGACCGAGACAATGATTGTTAATATGTGCTAGTAGTAGTTGTCATGCGACGGGATTGAGAATGTGTTTAGATTTGTTAAGAAGCATGTCTTGTGATGTGTATAGCACTAATCTCGACTAAAAAGAGGTTATGAATACTTACTAATCACATTAGAACTAGGTAGTATCGAATCATGCCCTGGTGTGTTGCATACTCTTTATAAACTAATAAGTTTGTTTGTATGTCCATTTTAAGTTTACTGTAAAAAGGAGCATGAATAAGTTAATATCGGGCATGTCATCTGAATGTTGGGTATATCATGAATGCTCTTAATCTCTTGTGCATGTCTAAAGTGATATCAGAATCGTATGTCTCATAGGTATATCAGGGGGTGTATACACATATATTGGGTTATTGCTCATGTTTATGGTATATGCAAAATTGTTCAGGTCCATATATAAAATCTGAAATTTGCATTTGGGGGGTCATTTTACATCTTCTTTGGCATATTCTGTGTGACCTTTTACTCTTACTCTTGCAGTGAAAGGAGTTAAAAGATAATAGATTGGGCTTGAGTCGTTTAAGTCCAGCCTTTAAATTAAAAATTGTTTGAGTGTATTTACACTCAAGGCCCAATACTGGAGATAACCATGTTCTTTACCTTTTTGCTGAAATTGACAGTTATTTAGATTTTGTATAACTGAGTAGTAATCGAATTGTGGAGGTGTGTTTGAGTTTAACGTGATTATGCTTGACTTGATTATATGCTAAACTATTTTGTATATTTGCTTAAGTTTGTATGACTATGTCATTTTTATTTGCATTACTAATAAAGTTTGGATGCATACTAATCTTTATCTTTCCTCTTCTTTGTTTACATGAAATGCATCGGAGCCGAATGAAGAGTCTCAATACGAGACTCATCACAAGCCACGACATACAAGGATCCGCATCAATGTGCATCTCTCTATTCGCATCAGCAATGCCAAACCACAGGCGGAATGCCACTGCCATGCTTTCGAGTCTTCTTTAATTTCCTACCCTCCCCATTCATGTGTTGTAATTATCTGACTATATCTACTCTAATTAGTAGGACACTTAGAATGGCTATACCTCGATTCATTAGATTAGTAAGTAGCTTGACATTAAAAATCTGTTTTCCCCCTTTAGTTAATTATTTTAGTTTGCTTAAGTTATAATTAAACCATTTAGTAATTTTCCATTCGCATAATTATTTAAGTAGTTAAGACATTATTTATTACTAAATCATAACGTAGGAAACTCCTTTTCTATAAATCCCTATTTAAATTGTAGGATTCTTAGCCTTTGCATGATATACATTTTTTACATCCTATGTTTAAGTATATATTTTGGTCATAGTAGATTTTGCATTATTACTTTTATATTATGCTAAGCAATATATATACCTTATAGCATAATTTCATATACTCTCTAATTACTTTTAAATGCATGTTTTCAATTAGAACTAACTTTATATGTTTTAAACAAGTCTTACATTTTATGTTGGTCAAAATATACATTTACAGTTATAAATATCTTTTACTTAGATACCTTTCAAAACATGCATTGCATCTTAGCATAATAATTACCTTAGGTTTGAACGGACAACCGCAAGTTAGCGGATCATTTAGGTTGCCTAATCCCTTCCCTTTAGGATAATAAAGAACTCTTTGCCCAGAATCCCACACTAGTTCCGCAGACCATAAAAATGGAGTTATTATTGATTTTAACCTAGTTAACGTTTAGGTGTCCTAATTCACCCAAAATAATTAGATGGCGACTCTGCGAACCCTTTAGCATTTTTATTTTATTTTTCTAAAGCTTTTAAAGCAGTTGAATATGTCGCGGTCGAAAAAGAGTGTGACAGAAATGGCGACTCCGCGAACCCTTTAGCACATCTTTAGCATTTTAGCATTTTTATTTTATTTTTCTAACGCTTTTAAAGCAGTTGAATATGTCGCGGTCGAAAAAGGGTGTGACATAAATGGCGACTTTGTTGGGGATTTGAGGTTCTTGACCATAACAACCCTATGTTTATTATTGTTTGGCTTTATTTGCTTTTATTTATTTAAAATGCCTTAAAATTGCTTGCTTTAATTTTGTATGTTTAACTGTTTTAATTGCTATTTGCTTTTACTGCTTTCCTTAAACTGGCATTCCGCTCATACTTCTTCCACTCTGGAAAACTCACACAATCACACGCTCACGCGCTGGTGTGTTTCGCGCACCCGCAAATTTCTTTCAAAATACCCAATTTTAAGAAAGTTGGAGCTTGCGCGGAGTTAGATCGGTTCGTCTGATCAGTCGCATAGCCTTCTCACTCGAGTTGTCCGCTCGGGAACCTTGCGTCTAGTAAAGACAAACCCCTGAAACCTAGGATAGAGCTATACCACCCTTATCTTGAGGCATGCATGCATTTACCTTAGGTGAGTCGGTCCTTGGTATCGACACCACAATTAGGAAAACACCAAACTTGTCGAAGGGTTTCTCAACCCAACGACCAATCCGCATACTATGTGTAGCGTGACAATGGTAGACAAATCCAAGCCTAAACATGACATGCTGAAATTGGAAAATGCACGTTCATTTTATCGTCATTTCCAACAAAAGCATTACAGTTTGACGACTTGAATAAATCTATCATAATCTCGCATATCTGGCGTTTAGGCATACTTCTGGCATAAAGGGGTGCCCATGTATGATTAGGACTCACCTGCAACGTGGCAATTTATGTGCAATATATACTTGCTAATTGTTATTTACACCTTTGCAAAATCGCGTGTTTTACACTAACGAAGTTTGTTGCATTTTTTAGAAGGATTTATTATTTCCCCAAAAAAGGGTCCGTTCGTATTTGATTCAGCAATGTCAGAGCATCAACACTTTACCAGGTCCAGGGCATGAAATGATGACATGACTGGCTCAGGGGCATCTGAGTCAAATGGTTTGGGAATTATTCCTGTCGGCGAAGCAGAACCTTCAGAGGGGAGGAATGTCACTAGTCATGAAGAATGTATCGCACAGCTACTACAACAAATTGTCGATATGCAGGTTGAGATGGAAAGACTGCGGAATCTGACAAACTTATCCATTAGTCTGAATACCCCCATACCAGAGCAAAGGGCCACTACCTCACAAACTACCCCGGATCAACCTCCGCCACCACATATCTCCCAAAGCTCCTCACAGAAAATGTCAGTCACTGATTCATGTCCAACTATCCCTCGCCCAGTCAATCCTCAACCCCATCCCCAAAATGATCCTTTTACCACATATATATCTCAGCCCCCGCCTACTTACTTCACCCCAATCAGTCTGAATCGCCAAGCCACCCAATATCCACGCACCATACCTATTACCAGTCCCAACAAACAACCAAGACTACCAACATATACGGCAGAAACCCAACCTTTTATCATCCCTGTGCTTCCCCAGGAAATAGATCATTATGAAGAAATGGAGAAGGAAGCCCGAGCCAGAATGGACGAGGATGTAGCCAAAGAGATTCATAGTCTGAAAGAAGCTGTCTGGAGTATGCGGTCTGACAAGGGTTATGAAGGATTAGATTATGAGGATCTTTGCATGCACCCAGATGTGGAATTACCAGTAGGGTACAATGTGCCCAAGTTTGATTTATTCGACGGGAAGAGGAACCCCCGTGCACATTTGAGGTCATACTGTGACAAGTTGATCGGAGTAGGAAAGAACCCAGCAGTCATTATGAAGTTATTCATTCAGAGTTTGACCGGCGAGGCATTAGATTGGTATACCAACCAGGACCCGCGGAAGTGGCATGGTTGGAATGCGTTGGCCCAGGACTTTGTGGAGCAATTCAGGTTCAATACAAAAATCGTCCTAGACAGATTCTACCTGATGAAGTTAGAGAAGAAGTCTACTGAAACATTCAGAGAGTACGCCATGAGATGGCGTTCAGAGGCAGCGAAGGTACAACCATATATGGTAGAGAGTGAAATGACCACTCTATTTGTACAATCTTTGAAGGATGCGACCTACTACGAGAGGATGATAAGCGTTATTGGACGTAGCTTTGCAGAAGTTGTGAAAATGGGTGACTTCATGGAGGAAGGCATCAAAACAGGTCGAATGACAAACTTAGCAGCTTTGCAGGCGACAAACCAAGCAATCCAATCGGGTTCGATTGGGGGCATCGCTCAGAGAAGGAAAGACTCAGTCTCACCTGCTATGTTCACCCAGGAGCATAAGCCAGATCAGTTCTCAATGTACCAAAACCCACCCCAGCAGCCCTCGTATCACAATCCAAGCACCCAAAATGCTATACCTTACTACCCACCTGCTCCATATCCCATCCAACCCATATACAACGCATCCCAGGCACCCGTATACACTATGCATACCAACCTACATACCCGGCCCAACCACAAAATCGGACAACAACAACACCCAAAGCAAACACGAACTATGAGAAAAATCCAACAAAAACATACACCCTTTTAGCCGAGCCTTTACCCCAGGTGTACGAACGGTTGAGAGCTGCAGGGATACTCCAACCAATTCCAGGGAAAGTTATTGACCCCATCCCGAAATGGCATGATGAAACCAAGCGCTGCGCGTACCATTCTGGTATCCCTGGCATGACACTGGGAATTGTTATGCACTCAAGAACAAGATTGAAGCATTGATCAAAGATGGTGTGCTTCAATTGAAAGATGCTGCCCCCAATGTTCATGATAATCCTCTACCGAACCACGAACAATCGACGTGCATACGATAGCCACAACGGCGGCATGACTTGGAAGGGACCATCAGGCCGGTCCTAAGTGAACAAAGAGTCGAGCATTCAGCTTCCATCACCCTTGCCGAGGAATTGATGCCTACCGATCTCGCAAAGAAAAGAGACATTCATTTTGCCAGAGCTCACTCCGCCCCTGATTCAGTTCATGTGCCAACAGAAGGAGATACTGACAGCAAAGCATGAAGACCCGATGATCGGTGTATTTTATATACACCTTTTGAGTTAGTTTTAGTTAGTCTTTTGTCCCATTTTGCACATATAAGTGTCGTATTAGGATAGTTTTTCTTTCTTTTGAGTCAAAGTGGTTAAAATGGCCAAATGGCGGAAAAAGAGCAAAAAGAGGGCAAAAGAGGAGACGCCAGAGCTGGAAACAGAGAAAGTGGCGAACGAGGGAAAAATCAAGACCGGCGCCTCCCGCAGCGGCGCGGCGCCACTATCCGAGAGGGCGAAGATATAGCGCGGCGCCTCGCATACCAAAGCGGCGCGGCGCCTACACATCCGAGAAGCCACAGGAGATGCAGCGCCATGGCGCTTAACAGCGAGATATCGGGGCGCGGCGAAACAACCGACAGACAGAACTTCCGGCGCCATGCTCGCAGGGCAGCCGCCGACGCGAAAAAATAGGTTTTGACGGATTTTGGGCGAACTGCAGGAAAGTTGAGGCGGTTTTCACTATAAAAGGAGAACCCTAGGCGCTTTTAAGGGTTCCCTTCTGCACAACACAAGACTTTTGGCTGGAGATTGGATACCATTAATTTAGTACTTTCTTTTCCTTTTCTTTACTTTATTTCGCCATTTGCATGATGAACTTTGAATTAGTTCTTGTCATCTTTATGGCTAGGAACTAATTCTCTTATAGGGTTTTCCATGTTGAATTACTAGAAACTTATGTTATAAATTAATGCATGCTTATGGTTATTTTTCTTATTGAGAGATCTATCCAATAATTGAGTTGAATTCTTGGTAATTAATTGACAACTAATTATCACTATATGATTTCTAATCGATTCGAAAAGGGGATTGTGAATATCTTTGTAAGTTGGGTAGACATTCTTGGATTGGGGATGAAAATACCTCAATTATTTATGTAGCGTTGATGAGAGGCTTAACAACCCTAATTTTGCGCATTGTGCGTGACGGTCAACTAGGTTTTTGTTCTTAATCCTCCTATAAAGTTATCTTTATCACCGAAAGTTAGGTAAGGTGCGATACTGGGGTTGAGTGTTTATATAACCCTAACGGGAGTATAAAACGATTTCGTAAACCTGCTTTCTCCTAAAGAAGAATACCATGAGTTAATGCATTAGTGAGTAGCATAAGCGGATAGTAAGGATACATGGAAGCCCTATTCTCACCACAACTGAAGTAAACCTTTATAGTTAAATAGATTTTATAATTCGTAGTTACAAACAACCAATCAATCATAAATTCACCAAATAGATACTAGAAAATAGATAGTTGGTAATCGGACCCTAATCCTTGAGGACGATATTCGGTCTTATCAAAGACTATACTACTTGTCACGATAACGTGCACTTGCGTTTAAAGTGTGTGCATCTTACCGCGCATCAAGTTTTTGGCGCCGTTGCCGGGGATTAGGCATTAGTTCAATATCAAATTTGTCTAATTTTAATTTCTAATTTGGGTTTTATTTTAATTTTTAAATTTTTACGTTTTTCTTTTGAAAATTTGAGGTGCCGTGATTTGTTGTCTGTTTTTGATCTATTTCAGGAAGTCAGTTTATGCGAAGGAGAAGAGGAGCAGACACTCTTGTTCCCTTCAATCCAGAAATTGAGAAAACTCGCAAACGAATGTAAAGAATCAGCGGATTGCAACCTTGTTAGAGATGAACAGCGTTCAGAACAACAACGGGATGGGAGAAGGGTTAGGAGAGAATCAACCCCATCCAGGAATGCCTCGGCAAATGCCAATAGATGTGGAGGAAAGAGTCCAAATCCAGCCAGAAAGGAGTTTGGGAGACTATGTGCTACCAAGAGTGAATGGAGCATAGACATGCATTAGGCTCCCTGCAATAGGAGCCAACAACTTCGAGATAAAACCGACGATTCTGAGCATGGTACAGCACACAGTGCAATTCGGAGGACTGCCATCGGAGGATCCACATATGCACATAGCTAATTTCTTGGAGCTATGTGCAACTTTTAGATATAACGGCGTTACTGATGATGCCGTCAAATTGAGGCTCTTTCCCTTCTCACTCAGGGATAGAGCAAAAGTATGGTTGAATTCCCTGCCACGATTCGATTTTCACATGGCACGGTAGCACGTAAATTCTTAGCCAAGTTCTTTCCTCCGTGTAAAGCAGCAAAACTAAGAGGGGAGTTGAACAACTTCTACCAAGCAGATGGAGAGTCCTTATATGAAGCTTGGGAAAGGTTCAAAGATCTACAGAGAAAGTGCCCACACCATCGTTGAGTTGTGGAACTTGGTCCACATCTTCTACAACGGCCGAGCAAAGACAAACTGAACTATCATAGATGCAAAGGGTGGAGCATTCATGAGGAAAACAACCCACGACGCCATGAGTTATTAGAAGACATGGCCACTAACAACCATGTCACGGAAGAGAGGTCGACAAACGGGAGAAGAACGTTGGGAGTCCATGAAATAGATGCTATCACGCCTGAATGCCCAGTGGCCCTTCTAGCGAAACAAATGCAAAGAACATACGATGTCGATCAATGCGCAGATGCCCAAAAGTCGTGAGATATGTGTGGGCCACATACATTTGATAGGTGTCCTTCAATGATCCCAACAATATACCCATGGAATGTGCAGAGTGTCGCCACTCCAGAATTATCGAGGCAACAGAACAACCCCTACTCCAACACTTATAACCCAGGGTGGAGGAACCACCCAAATTTCTCATGGAGAGGACTGCAGCAAAACCAAGACCAGACCGAGAATCCAATACCTGTGGCAACAAAATCGATACGGGCATCGAACCGTGATCGTGGCAAAGAAATCAGTATAGGCCGAAGAATCACAGAGCGAATCAAGAACCCTTCATTCAAGTCCGACCTCAGCCAATGCACCTGGCTCAGAAGAAAAGCGGATGAACTGAAGTACTGGATAAAGACTTGCCAATGCCCGACGATTCAGCTCATGACAGGCTAGATCCTCGCTCGTAAACTTGAGACACAGGTGGTCACTAGCAAACAGCAAACAAAGAGCCACATGGAACATTGCCAAGCAATACAGAGGTAAATCCGAGGGAGCAGTGTCAGGCAGTGCAGTTGAGAAGTGGAAGACAGTTGAGCGGCCACCTCACCGATGGTTGAGAAGGAAGCAGAGTTAGAAAAAGAGAAGGTGATTGAGCCGAGCCCAACAGTAGAGAAAACTCCAGAGAAGGAGTATACATAGAAGATCCCTTTCCCCCAGAGACTACAGCGAAAGGCGGTTGATAAACAATTCTCCAAATTTTTGGAGACATTCAGAAAGCTACATATCAACATACCTTTCATAGAAGCATTAGAGCAAATGCCCTCCTATTTCAAGTTTATGAAGGAGATTTTGGGTTAAAAGAAGAAGCTGGCAGAATACGAAATAGTAGCACTGACAGAAGAGTGTAGTGCTATCTTGCAGAAAAAGTTGCCACCAAAGCTAAAAGATCCAGGGAGCTTTACACTACCTTGCACAGTGGGCAGGGTAACTTGCAACAGAGCTCTATGTGATTTAGGGGCAAGTATAAATCTAATGCCCCTACTAGTATTTAAAAGATTGGAGTTGGGTGAAGCCAAACCAACCACAGTAAGCCTGCAACTAGCCGACATGCCAGTGGTTCACCCAAGAGGCAAGATCGAGGACGTGATTGTGAAAGTAGGAAAATTCTTCTTTCCTGCAGACTTTCTCATTCTTGATATGGAAGAAGACGCAGAAATCCCTATCATATTGGGGAGGCCATTCTTAGCAACGGGGAGAGCTTTGATTGATGTTGAAAGAGGAGAATTAACACTAAGGGTGGAGTCTGAAGAAATGGTGTTTAAAGTTACACGTCATTGAGCCACCAACAGTGAGTGGGTGCTTTGCAATCAGCACCATCAAACCCCCATGCGAGCCAATACAAGTCAACCAAAGAGCGATGAGCCCAAGAAAGCAGGCATGGTTTGCTGAAATGCCACTAAAGGAGGTAAGTATTCCTGAACTCCCCCTTACTGATAATGCTAAGAAGAAAAGAAGAAAAAGAAAACGCCAAATGTGGAGGAAATGGATAGGTTGGGGGCTTAATCCACCCCAGGGTTATTAAGGGTAAGGAACTTGCGTCCGGCTAAAAGACGTTAAAGACTACTTGGGAGGCAACCCAACGTTTTCAATTATATTATTTTAATTTCTGTCTTTAGTTTATTTTGTCTAGAACAATCTCACGGTCTTGGGTTCTTGTGTTTGTGCTGTGAGTGATAGGTACAGGGGAATGAACTGAAGGCGAAAAACTGAAGAAAAGTCAGGATTTCCAGAAAAGCGTAGCCGCGGCGCTGTAATAGGCAGCATGGCCAAAAGAGTGAAAATTTGCTGTCTAGCCATGCGCTAAAAGTCCCGGGCGAGCGCAGATTAGGCGCCATGCCAAAAGCGGTCATGGCGCCAAAGCGGGAATTCAGAAACTTAAAAACACCCAAAAATCAGATTTTCCCCAATTCCAATATCAAAAACCTAACTTTCCCTCTTCAAAAACCCACGAAATTCCAGAAATTTACCCACAAATCCTCCACAAATCCAACCCAACCACAACCTAAACTCTTAAATTCCTAAAAACCCCCAACTATCTCAAACAACGAAGCTTCATTCCATACCCTCAACCCACCAAATGAAACAAGAACAACTTGAAGCTCTCATAAAAAGGTAATCCCTTTCTTTGTTCTTGAATCCTTTTATTGAAGTCATAGGAGGTAGTAGTTTGAAGGAGTATTGTAGTTGAAGTAGTGTGGGTGCTGAAAAGTGATTGTGAAGTTTGGAGAAAAGAGTAGAAAAGGAGGTTGTGGGTATTGAGTAGAAAAGTTGAAGTTTGGGTGTTGTATTCGCTGCTAATTGTTGAGTGTGTAGGAGACAGTGGTGCCACTAAATTAGAAGCTGCAGATTTTTGTTTTAAAATGGCCACCAGGAAAAGAAGAGGATCCACATCCACCCCAACCCCACAATATGACGAAAGTAGGTTTGTAAGCTACGAAGCCTTTCAAAGATATAAAAAGCTTGATACCAGACCCATAATACCAGAAAGGGGAATGGACTACCAGAGGGAGCCATATGGGGAGGAAGACGTTTATGAGCCCATTCGGGCGATGATTGAGCTAAGGGAGTGGGGAAAATTTGTGAACCCGGAGAAGATAGCACCAGCAAACACAACAATGGTGCGTGAATTTTATGCCAACTTTCCGGAGAAGGTGGAAAGGGGATGCTTTGTAAGGGGAAGCTATTTGCTGTGATGAGAAAATATCAATATACAATTGAAAACGATTGATGTTGAAGGAGGAATTGGTGATCGAGCCATTTTAGAACATGATCTAGAGCACCGGCAACATAAATCGGGATATCGCCAAACACCGTGAGCTACGCGAGCTGTTTTTGATATTGGAAGAAATGGGTCAAGAGCGAACAAAGCCAATTCAACAAAGTAGCCAAAGGTTGGCTATACTTCGCCGCCGCGTGATTCCATCCACGCACTTCACCAGAGTGCCAGAGGATAGGATTAAAATGGTATATGGAATTATGAGGGGGTTGACAATTGATGTGGGGAAAGAAATAGTGCAGAGCATTGAGGAAATCAGCAGGTTGGTAACAACCGGTGGATTGGGGCATGGCACAGTTATCACCAGGTTATGTCACATGAGTGCGGTTCCAAAACTACCCACCGACACTCGTGAAAGAAACCAACTGCCTGTGTCCTACGGGATAGTGCACTCTTTCCCAGACCCAAGCCCCCCAGCAGCCAGACGGAGAGTACAACCAGCAGCAGCAGAGGCCGCCATGGACGAAGATGAGCCTGAAATAGGGGCTCAATATGAGGCAGGACCTAGCCACAGGCCAACCACAGGAGCAGAACCTCCAACGCCCACAATGGAGCAATTGTATCAGAATCAGATGAGGATGATGCAGACCTTGGGCACAGTAGTACAAGGACAGCAAGAAACAAGGCAACAAATCAACGAGCTGAGTTCCTTGTTCAACCAATGGTCGATGCATTATCCACCGCCACCACCACCATTTTAACCAAAGTTTGTAAGTGTCTATTTCTTTTACTGTCTTTGAGTCTACACACATTGGGGACAATGTGTGTTTTAAGTTTGGGGGTGTTTATTTGTGTTTTGTTTTCTTTATGTGTCATGTTATGTTTTACTTAAGTCTTTGTGATTGTTTTTATGTTTATTTTGAGTCACCAAAATTTTTTCTTTTTGAGTCATAATTGTCTGTCAAAGATCATAATTGCTGTAGTTGCTAGAAACACCTAGTGAAGTAAGGTGAAATAATGTAACGGAATTGAAGCAACTATCTAAACACTTAAGTTAGATATGCCAAAAACTCATAGAATCTGTCTATTTGGAGTTCTTGCTTGAATTACGCATACTAAATGATAAATGCTTATGTGTTATGATTGCTTGCTATTTGAGGCGAAATAGTTAGGATATGCATGTTAGGGAGATGACTCAGGCATTTCTTTGATAGCCAATTCTTACCATTCTTTTCTATCCCGTACTTTAAAAATATCCCTAGTCAGCCCCATTGAGCCTAAAAATTGAAACTTCTTCTTTGACACCCTATATTCCCACAAATTGTACCATAAGTGAAAATATGAAATAGTGGAATACATTGTGTTAAAAAGAGACAAAAAAAGTGAATAAGTCTGTGCACCCCAATACAAAAGTAATAAGAAATAGGCAAAAGCCTAAGTTTGGGGGTGCTTGTCATTATTACATACTTCACTCTCCCAAAACAAAAGAGGGAAAAGATAGAATCGAAGTGAAGGAAAGAACAAAAAGAAAAATGGAAATATTGAAAAGCTAAAGAGCTTATGATACACAAAAATGAGCCTAAATGACTATTTTTATCAACCCCTACCTAAGCCTACATTACAACCCTTAAAAGTCCTGAAGATCTCTTTTATGCATATCCAGGATTAGTGGAGAATAGCAAGTAAGCATGCCATAGGAATTTTTGAATTTATATGCATGATTTAGTATATTGACTTCCATTAAAGCATGATAAATATGAGTTTGCGAAATATCTAGCTTCATGTGCTTAGTGTGCTGAAATTTCATGCTATATGTTCCTGCATATTATTTTGCTAACCTTCATGTTATTCTAGTTAACACTAATGCAGCAAAAGTGATCAATGGCAGTGAGTCTTTTTTTTTTTGTTCTTTGAGTCTTTTGTTTTATTTCTTTCTTTTGATCTTTGCTCGAGGGCGAGCAAAGGTTAAGTTTGGGGGTATTTGATCGGTGTATTTTATATACACCTTTTGAGTTAGTTTTAGTTAGTCTTTTGTTCCATTTTGCACATATAAGTGTCGTATTAGGATAGTTTTTCTTTCTTTTGAGTCAAAGTGGTTAAAATGGCCAAATGGCGGAAAAAGAGCAAAAAGATGGCAAAAGAGGAGACGCCAGAGCTGGAAACAGAGAAAGCGGCGAACGAGGAAAAAATCAAGACCGGTGCCGCGGCGCCTCGATCAGCGGGGCGCGCGCCACTATCCAGAGAGGACATAAGATATAGCGCGCGCCTCGACACCAAAGCGAGGCGCGGCGCTACACATCCGAGAAGCCACAGGAGATGCAGTAGCGGCGCTCGCATGCCAGATATCGGGCGCGCGCCAAACAACTGACGGATTGCAGAACTTCCGGCGCAGCGGCGCCGACGCGACGCGAAAAAATAGGTTTTCAGACGGATTTTGGGCCAGGCCTGCAGGGAAAAGTTGAGGCGGTTTTCAGCCTATAAAAGGAGAACCCTAGGCAGTTTTTAAGGGTTCCCCTTCTTGCACAACACAAGACTTTTGGCTTGGAGATTGGATACCATTAATTTAGTACTTTCTTTTCCTTTTCTTTACTTTATTTCAGTTTTTGCATGATGAACTTTGAATTAGTTCTTGTCATCTTTATGGCTAGGAACTAATTCTCTTATAGGGCTTTCCATGTTGAATTACTAGAAACTTATGTTATAAATTAATGCATGCTTATGGTTATTTTTCTTATTGAGAGATCTATCCAATAATTGAGTTGAATTCTTGGTAATTAATTGACAACTAATTATCACTATATGATTTCTAATCAGATTCTGAAAAGGGGGGATTGTGAATATGCTGTAAGTTGGGTAGACATTCTTGGATTGGGGATGAAAATACCTCAATTATTTATGTAGCGTTGATGAGAGGCTTAACAACCCTAATTTTGCGCATTGTGCGTGACGGTTGTAACGCCCCATTTTCGACCGGAGCCGGAAACGGGAGTGCCGCTACATATGGTTTGATTCCTGAAATGATATTTAAAGGAGTCGCCACCTAATTATTATAGTGAATTAGGACACTGAAAATGTAGCATAAAATACTACGAATGATCTCCATTTTAAAGGTCTGCGAAAGCTATGCGAGATTCTAGGTAAGGGTTCTTTATTATCCTAAAGGGAAGGGGTTAGGCACCCTAAAGGATCCGCTAACTTGCGGTTGTCCGTTCAAACTTAGGTTTTACAATTATTGTGCTAAATATATCATGCAATTCTAAGGGTATTCTAATTATTAAACTAATCAAAAGATATTTAAACTAGGCATGCAAATATTTAATATAGATATGTATTTAACAAGATAGTAATGAAAGCAAATAAACATAAAAGATGTAATGAAGATAAATTAGCAACATTTTGCTTTTATTTCATTTTTATGCGAATGATTTAACTTTGGGGTGCGCCTCCGGGTACCTGCAAAAGACACTTAGTAGAAGAGTTAGTAAATGATAAATAAATTACCAAACAAACACAATATATGTATATATATAGATATATATGTAAAATATATTGTAAAAGATATATTTTTATATAGTGTGGGCTCAGCTAGTGTTATGCCAAGAATACTAAGACATGAGAAGCCAATATCGCTACGGCGGCGGTCGACTCGCCTCCTGGTGAACGATACTATGCATTCTCGTCCAATCTTTTTCACTTTCCTCCTCGCCCACATATTCCGTCTCGCTTACCACGGAGGCCTCCAGATCGACGGATAAATCCTTCTTTGGCCAGTGTAGTATCATGTTCAAAATCAATAAAATACCCAGTGTAGTATCATGTTCAAAAAAATCAGTTTAATAAATAAATAAAGGGCAGAATCGTCAAAATCAGTTCGGAAACAGCCAAAACAAGTAGAAAGAGCGATGATTCGCGAGCCGAAACTCCGCAGAAACAAACAATGAGCAGATTAACAACATCAACAAATCGAGAATATCCACTCGCTAAAAACGCATAATAGAAAATAGGGCGAACACAAAAAGCGAGCGATGGTTCGAACCAAAAATCCAATCAAACCGTAAGAGAATCTGGGCTAGTCATCGAATTGGAAGCGCCAAAATAAATCGCGGAATTTTCAAAACGTCGCCGAAGTCTTCAAACTCCGGCCAAAATACTAAAATGGTGCAAAATCAGCTCAACAAAATGAATAAACCGATGAACATAGCGGAGTTTTGCAAACTCCGACAAATACCAAAACTCCGAATCGTCCGACAACCAACAATGAACCGAAAATTAAACCAAATGTGGTCGCCGGGTTTAAAATTCCCGAGATACAAAATTTCCAAATAAGTCCAACCAAACCACAATATGAATAATAGCAACTAAACAGAAACAAATCATCGTCGCCGGAGTTCAAACTCCGCAAGTTTCAACAACACAAAAGATAACGAGCGGTGGCGTCACTTCAGCCGCTATCGCCGAGCGACGCCTCCGTGGTTTGAGCGCAGTAACGATGCGGCGTGACGGTAGGGTTTCGCCGGAGATGGTGGGTTGTGAGGTCGCCGGTTGTGCGGCGATGGCAGTAGGAGGGATGAGGTGATGGCAGGGGTAGACTGGTTTAAAGGGGGGTTTCGCCGGAGTTTTTAGAACTCCGGCGAAGGGCGGTGGAGGGCGGCGGCTGAGAGGGAGCTGGGGCGGCTAGAGAGAGGGGACAGGATCCCCTTTTCCTCTTGCTGAATGTGGGCTGCCCCCTGAAAAAATGAACGTTGGCTCCCTTAAAAAATGAACGTTGCTCCCTTAAAAAATGAACGTTGCTGCTCCCTGTTGTAGTGGGCTGCCCCTCTTTATTTAATAAAGGGGGGTAAGGTATTTTAGGGGGGAATGAAAGTGGGTTTGAAATTTAAAAATGGGGGGGAAATAAAAGGGGGTGTTTGGATGAAAATAAAAATGGTGTTGGATTGGAATGATTTGGATTGGGTTCCGTACTGGACTGGTTTGACAAAATGCAACGCGGGTTAATTATTTAAAGAAAAATTATTTAAAAAGATGCAAAATTATTAAAATGCAAATGCCGACGCAAAAATGCAATATTTAAGACATGTTTAATGTCTGATTAAAATTAAAGCAGGATGTCAATTAATTATTTAAAGAGATGCAAAATATTATTATAATAGAAACATAATATTAACAAAACATAATGCTTAAATAAAAATAAAAAGATGCAATGTCATTTTGTGAATAAATAAACATAGAATATTATATAAAATATGCAAAAATAACGATTAAAATGCGGTGTGCTAAAATACTTAAAATTGCACGAAATATACAAAAAATGGGTCAAAATTGACTGTCAACAGTATGTCCCTCTTTGTACGGAGATGATGGAAAAGTCTTCGGACAAAGATGTTGACTCGTAGCCAATTTTGTCCTGTTTCATAAACTAGAACTCAAAAGTGGGGCTGATGCATACTTAGAATTGTCCCAGTGTCGAATTATGATGACACTGGGTCGTTGCGATGCTAAAGTAAAAAGTAAAGCTGACGCAGATTTAAAAAGTCCCAGTGTCGAATTATGATGGCACTGGATTGTTGCGATGCTAAAGTAAAAGTAAAGCTGATGCAGATTAAAAAATGTCCCAGTGTCGAATTATGATGGCACTGGATTGTTGCGATGCTAAAGTAAAAGTAAAGCTGACGCAGATTGAAAAATGTCCCAGTGTCGAATTATTATGACACTGGGGTTGCTGTGATGCTGAAAATTAGGGCGGGCAGACGTAGATTCAAAATTTTGTCCCAGTGTCGAATTATGATGACCTGGGCCGCGAGGTGAAAAATTAAAACCAAAGCGAGCAGATTTAAAATTGTCGATGTCGAATTATGATGACACTGGGGGCATTGGCGTTGCAGGATGCTGGAGGAGAGCGGATCGACATTCGAGGTACAAATCGCTTCGGTTCGCTGTAAGAGGTAGTTCCACGTCGTGCTCCTGTTCCTGTATGCTAAGACTTAAACAAATGGTTAGTGCATAACTGTTAAGGCAAATGATAACGCATGAATTTATATGCAATGTAATTGTTTGAGTATAAAAATGCTATCCTGCGAAAATGTGATGCCTGCCGCAAATGCTGTGATTTCGCCCTTGCACGGACGTGTTGCGATTGTGAATGCGGATATGTTGTCCTTGCTGCAACTGTCCCTGTAGACTAAAGCTCAAGAAAGAGTTAGTGCATAACTGCTAAGACGGAGTAATAAAGCGTGAATAAGAAATGCAATTTTTAAGAGTAGATTAATTGTCCTTGCGTAGATGTGATATGTTGATGACGTCGTTTTCGGATGTGGAGTCGTTTTCGGACTCGGAGTCGTTTTCGGACTTGGCGTCGTTTTCGGACTCGGCGTCGTTTTCGGACGTGGCGTCGTTTTCGGACGCGGAGTCGTTTTCGGACTCGGAGTCGTTTTCGGACTCGACGTCGTTTTCGGACGTGGCGTCGTTTTCGGACGTGTTGCTGTTGCTCCTGTAGACTAAAGCTCAAGAAAGAGTTAGTGCATAACTGCTAAGACAGAATAATAAAGCATGAATGAGAAAAATGCAAATTTGAGAATAGAGAAAACGTCCCTGCGTAGATGTGATATGCTGATGATAGCGTCGTTTTTGGGCTTGTTGTGCTGATAGCATCGCTGCTGGCGATGTTCTTCTTTGGCGTCGTTGCGTACGCGTCTTGTCCGATAACGCCGTCGTTACTGGGCGATGTTGATGCCGGCGTCATTGCGTCGACTTGTTGTGCTGATAACGTCGTTGCCTGGACGTGTTGTTGATGGCGTCATTGCGTAGACTTGTTGTGCTAAACGCCGTCGTTACTGGGCGATGTTCTTCGGGCGTCGTTGCGTGGACTTGCTTTGTCCGATAACGCCGCGTTACTGGGCGTGTTCCGCCTGGCGTCGTTGCGTGGACTTGTCTTCTTGGCGTCGTTGCATGGGCGATATTCTTCTTGGCGTCGTTGCATGGACTTGATGTGCTAATAACGCCGCGTTCGGACGCTGCGGGCCGGGCGTCGCGTAGACTTGCTTTGTGGTAACGTCGTTACTGGGCGTGTTCTTCGGGCGCCGCTTGCGTAGACTTGCCGGCCGATAACGTCGTTGCCGACGTGTTGCCGGGCGCGTCGTTCGCAGACTTCTTTGTCCGATAACGCCGTTGCTCGACGTGGCCGCTTTGGCGTCGTTGCGTAGACTTCTTTGGCCGATAACGTCGTTGCGTAGACTTCTTTGTGTTAGTAACGCCGCGTTCGGGCGTGTTCCGCTCTGTAGAATAAATGCTCCTGCAAGCTAAGCTTGAGAAAACGTTAGTGTATACCTGTTTAAACAAAATGATAAATATATATGAGAAGTGCAATTTTATGGATAGAGATGTCGTCCCTGATATGCCTGACGAATACTGAGATGTTGCCCTTGCGCGGTCATGCTAAATGCTGCAACTGACGAATCGTCATGATGCCTTTGCTGTGTGCGATGCGCGGGTTGCCAATTTGACTTTATGCCCGAGTTGATGCGCTAGGTTTTGTTGCGGAACTTTGAACTTTGACTGCTGATTGTTGATGCCCCTTTCTGCTGCTGCTGCTTTTGCTGCGGACTTTGGATTGTTGTCATCCTCCGCCTTCGCTGCTTTTTGCTGCTTCTGTTAATACGACGAAACCTTTCGCCGCATTTTCTGCTTTCGGCTATTGCACTTTCTGCTTCTGTTAATATGGAAAGACCTGCGCTCAAAGAAAATTTGTGAGTTTTGGGGGGGGGGTCGATTCGTATCTGACTTCACCGCATTGTTCCTTGATATCTGCGTGCCTGGCCTGTTTGATGCAACCCATGTCTGGTTTCCTACTTTGTCCCAGTTTTGAAAAAGGTGTCATGCTGCTCTTCTTCGAGACCTCGCTGCTTACAGGAACGAAGACAGTTCACTGCTCCGCTCAGATGCCCTCGAATCGGTCATGTCGCTGGACCGTGCCTTCGATCTTGTGAAATATTGATGCTCTGCCATTGCTTAGTCAAATACAAATCGACCTTTGGGAAGATGATAAAGCTTTCTAAAAATGCAACAAACGATGTTAGCATAAAACACATAATTTGCGGGTATGTAGCAGATATATTGCACATAGCACATTCAAACGTTTCCTAACATGCAGGGGACCTCTTTATGCCAGAGGTAAGCCTAAACGTCACTTATGCGAGATTATGACGGATTTGTCCAAGTCGTCCAACTATAATGCCTTTGTTGGAAATGGCGACCAAATGACGGTGCACTTTTCCCAATTTCGACATGTCATGATTAGGCTTGGATTTGTCTGTCATTGTCACGCTACATATAATATGCTGGTTGGTCGTTGGGTTAAGAAACCCGTCGACAAGTTTGGTGTCTTCCTAATTGTGGCGTCGATGCCAAGGACCGACTCACCTAAGGTAAATGCATGCATGCCCTAAAATAAGGGTGGTATAGCTCTATCTTAAGTTTCTAAGATTTGGCTTTTCTAGACGCAAGGTTCCCGAGCGGACAACTCGAGTGAGAAGGCTACGCGGCCACCGGTTAGACCGGACACTCCACGTATATTACCAACTCTCCTAAATTTGGGTTTCGAAGAAAGAATTTTGCTGATGCACCAAGCGCACCTCGCATGTAGTGTGTGATTGTGTGAATTTTCCAGAGTGGAAGAAATATGAGCGGAATGTCAATTTAAGGAAAGCGGTAACAAATAGCAATTAATACAATATGCAAATATTTATATGTAAAGTAGAATAATTTAGACAAAACATAAGAGCAAATGAATGTAAAACACAGAAGAAGCAATTTTAAGCAGATAAGAAAAATAAAGCATAGTAATTAACCTATGTTTGTTATGGTTAAGAACCTAAATATCCCCAGCAGAGTCGCCATCTGTAACGCCCCATTTTCGACCGGAGCCGGAAACGGGAGTGCCGCTACATATGGTTGGATTCCTGAAATGCTATTTAAAGGAGTCGCCACCTAATTATTATAGTGAATTAGGACACTGAAAATGTAGCATAAAATACTACGAATGATCTCCATTTTAAAGGTCTGCGAAAGCTATGCGAGATTCTAGGTAAGGGTTCTTTATTATCCTAAAAGGAAGGGGTTAGGCACCCTAAAGGATCCGCTAACTTGCGGTTGTCCGTTCAAACTTAGGTTTTACAATTATTGTGCTAAATATATCATGCAATTCTAAGGGTATTCTAATTATTAAACTAATCAAAAGATATTTAAACTAGGCATGCAAATATTTAATATAGATATGTATTTAACAAGATAGTAATGAAAGCAAATAAACATAAAAGATGTAATGAAGATAAATTAGCAACATTTTGCTTTTATTTCATTTTTATGCGAATGATTTAACTTTGGGGTGCGCCCGTACTGCAATTAAAAGACACTTAGTAAGAGTTAGTAAATGATAAATAAATTACCAAACAAACACAATATATGTATATATATAGATATATATGTAAAATATATTGTAAAAGATATATTTTTATATAGTGTGGGCTCATAGTGTTATGCCAAGAATACTAAGACATGAGAAGCCAATATCGCTACGGCGGCGGTCGACTCGCCTCCTGGTGAACGATACTATGCATTCTCGTCCAATCTTTTTCACTTTCCTCCTCGCCCACATATTCCGTCTCGCTTACCACGGAGGCCTCCAGATCGACGGATAAATCCTTCTTTGGCCAGTGTAGTATCATGTTCAAAATCAATAAAATACCCAGTGTAGTATCATGTTCAAAAAAATCAGTTTAATAAATAAATAAAGCGGCGTAATCGTCAAAATCGGTTCGAAACACCAAGACGGTAAGCGATATGATGATTCGCGAGCCGAAACTCCGGCAGAAACAAACAATGGAGCAGATTAACAACATCAACAAATCGAGAATATCCACTCGCTAAAAACGCAAATAGCGAAAATAGGGCGAACACAAAACAGTAGCGATGGTTCGAACCAAAAATCCAATCAAACCGTAAGAGAATGCGGGCTGGAGTCACCGAATAAGTGGAAGCGATCGGAAACAATCACGGAATTTTCAACGTCACGAGTCTTAAAACTCCGCCATAATACTAAAATGGTGCAAAATCACCAACAAAATGAAGCAAACCGACGAACATAGCGGAGTTTTGCAAACTCCGCCAAATACCAAAACTCCGTAATCGATCCGACAACCAACAATGAAACCTAAAATTAAACCAACAGGGTCGCGGGTTTAAAATTCCAATGAGATACAAAATTTCCAAATCACCCAACCAAACCACAATATGTATAATAGCAACGAAAGAGAAATCAATGTCGTCGCCGAGTTCAAACTCCGGCAAGTTTCAACAACACAAAGATAATGAGCGATGGTGGCGTCACCCGCTATCGCCGAGCGACGCCTCGGTGGTTGTATGAGCGCAGGCGATGCGGGCGTGACGGTAGGGTTTCGCCGGAGATGGTGGGTTGTGGTCGCGGTTGTGCGGCGATGGCGATGGGAGGATGAGGTGATGGCGGTAGATCGGTTTAGGGGTTTCACGAGTTTTAGAACTCCGTGGCGATGGAGCGGCGGGCGAGAGAAAGGCGGCTAGAGAGAGGGACAGATCCCTTTTCCTCTTGCGAATGTACGCCTGAAAAAATGAACGTTGGCTCCCTTAAAAAATGAACGTTGCTCCCTTAAAAAATGAACGTTGCTGCTCCCTGTTGTAGTGGGTTGCCCCTCTTTATTTAATAAAGGGGGTGTCGCGCCCTTTTTCGACCGCGACTTTATTTTCTAAACTCCTGCTCAAATAAAAAGGTTAGAAAATAAATAACAAAATGCTAAATATTTTAAAAGGATGCTTAAAGGTTTTAAAAATGCTAAAAGGGGTGCTAACATATTAGAAGTGCTAAAGTTTAAAAGGGTGCTAAAATGCTAAAGGGGTTCGCGGAGTCGCCACCTAATTAATTTGGGTGAATTAGGACACCTAAATGTTAACTAGTTTAAAGTAAACATTAACTCCATTTTAATGGTCTGCGAAACTTAATGAGATTCTGGGGTAAGGGTTCTTTATTAATCTAGAGGGAAGGGGTTAAGCACCCTCTAAGATCCGCTAACTTGCGGTTGTCCTGTCAAACCTAGGGTAATTATTATGCTAAGATGCATGTTTCGAAAAAGTATTTGAGTAAAAGATATATGCAAGTATAAAACATATTTTTTAAAAGAATGCAAGGTTTATTTAAAGTATACAAAGTTAGCTTTGGTTAAAAAAGAAAAAATATATTCCTAAAGTAATTAGGGACCATATGAAATGTAGTGCTTAGCTTAGTATAGAAATAACAATGCAAATCTACTATGATAAAATATATGTTTGTAAAATAGAATGTGCGAAGGTCTTTTCATGCAAAGACTAACGGTCTTGGGATCTAAATAACTTTTGCTATTTCCATGCTAATAATGTTTTCTTAACAAACCGCTTCTCCTTTTAAATCTTAACTTCCTACATGATTATGAGAATGAAATTATTAAGGGTTAGCATGATTTGAGTAACATGCGACAACTAAAATAATTAACCTAAGAAGAATGAAATTTCTAGTATCCAACTACTTGCTAATCTATTGGTTCAGATTTAATTATCCTAAGTAATTACAGTTTAAGTAATGGGTGTCGAGCCGAATAATTAACTTAAAGGAAGTAAATTTATAACATCAAACTAATTCCTAATGGCACTCGTATACTAATGTTAGACAAATTAAATAATGAATGGGGGGCAGGGCAGAAAAATAATAAAGATGACTCGAAGAATGGCGGTGCTATTTCGCCGGTATTCTTGGAATTTTCTGATGCGGATAGGAGATGCATAGATGCGGGTGAATGCAAATCTTCGGTTGCTCAAGGCGCGATGAGTCTCGCAATGAAACTCTTCATTTGGCTCCGGTGCATTTCATGTAAACAAAAGAAAAGATAAAGATTAGTATATGTCCAACAAACTTATCAAACAATAAATAACATTTTAGCATGAAAACTTGAACATACATAAACCCACTGCTTGGGCAAGAACCGAAACAGTAAGCTAACAATTTTGATAGCCCACAATATACCATGTGCAAGGAATATCGTAATGAAAACCCAACAATAGACCAAACACAGGGACAACAATGAAATATGATGCAAGCTCAAATGAAATAATTATCAGAACAGCCCAGGCATTAGGCCTTGGATACCAACAGAATGCAGAGAAACTCAAGGCAAGCCCTAAAAAATGTGAAATTTCAGATTTTCAGGGAGGTAGAATACTGGGAAGACAAGCATCAGAGAACACATATTAGATACTAAGGTTGCTCATGCTATGTTGAACACACAAGATCCTGGGCATGTATTGTAGCAACTAGGCTTTGACATTAAATGTGTCCAGATATATATGAGACAAGATGACTACAGCTAGGCACGCCTTTGGATTTGTATTGAGAGAGTCGATTCATGCCATAATCTGGGCCAAAAGGTACTTATGAAGATAAAGAAGAGGCATGTCGAGATATACCAATTAAACAGGGTGGTGTGCAGGTCTTTAGTCTAACATAATAATTCTTTTAAAACATGCAAAGATACTCAAATTATAAGATAAGTTTAAAGGGGGGAAAGGGTCCTAACAGATGCATGATGGGTACAACATAGACTAAGATAAGATTACTTATACCCTGCAAACCACTTCAAAGTTCAATATTTAACTTAAAAGCCTGATGTAGATGTTTATTACAGAGATGACACATATAATCGCAATCAGAAAGTATAGAATTTCACTTATTACTCAGCTTAAGTTAGGGCGACGCAGACTATTAATGTGTTCGGAGGAGTAAAAACTGAAATTTACTTGAAGCCATTTCTCGAGTCAGTTTTCCCAATTAACCAGTTTCAAGCCAATATCACCTAATCCGATCAGACACACCCATATTCAGACCCGGATAACAATTAGTTGTGCTTGACCATCCAAAGAAGACATAATAAAACATGCTACTGTGAAGGATTCCAACAACAGATAGTATCAACCAAAATAAGTTTCAGAATAGTCTACAGACACAAATAACAGCTATATTAGCTAAGCGTATTCAACCAACACATAATCATCACATATATCACGAAACACAAGTCGAATGAGAAAATATGAAAGGAGGTGAGATTACCTTCTCCGGACAAATAATCGAGGCGTATCAAGTCGTCGGTCCGCTCGGAAGGCTTGCTAATGCAGTGGAAAGAAAGGAAGGTTTTTGCGGGAGTTGTTGCCTATTAGGGATTAGGTTCTTTTTCCGAATAATTCGATTGGACTGTTGTTCTCTGAATGCTGGTCTCTGCTTCTTCCGTGATACTCGAAGGTTCTTTCTCTGAATAAATTAGTTGCCCTCTTGATTTTTTGAATGTCCGTCCCCCTGCTTTTGCATGTGTAGCTGGTCGGCTTAAATAGTCTTTATTGGACTCTAAACTTGGTAAGCTACTGGTATGATATCGTGGGTGATTTGAATTGATTTGAAGGATATTTTGTGCGATTTGTTGCTGATTTTGAAGTTCTTGTTATGGTAAGTTATCGATTTGATTTTGGTGGTGGTTTATGGTAAGCGGATGACACAGGAAAGGGAAGTGGGGGTGGCGAGGTGCAGTATTTTCGGCGAGAATCGCGGGGCTGGGGGCGTGGGTGCTGGCGGCGGTTGCTAGGTATTAGGTTTCTTTTTTCTTTTCTTTAGGTTTAGGGAGGGGAGAGAGATAGGCGCTGAGGGAGTGAGGGGAAAGAAATAGGGCCTGGGGTGAGTGGGCTAGCGGGTCGGCTGGGTCGCGGGTTTGAAAGGGCAATGGGTCGCGAAAATGGTTTGGGTAGTGTTATAATTATTAGTTTTCTAGGTGTATTATTTAATGGTAAATTAGATTATTTAAATTGTGATTAAGTGGTAAAGTAAATTAACAAATTGTGATTAAATTATCTAGGTGTTTTATTAGCCTAAATTTAAATTATTATAATAATAAATGCGGGTGTGCTATTTAATTAGTGCTTAATACTTTCGAATGCGACGTTATTATTTAAAATCTTATTATTGTGCATTATTGCGAAGTTAAAATTAAAATTGAATTGAGTTTAGATTAAATTATTTAAATGCTAATGCAAGTATGATGTTTAAGAATTGTTTAAAGCTTTATAAACGCGACGCTATTAAATAAAAAATTGATTTTAAATTACAAATGATTATGACATTCTCTTGCGTATTAATAAATGCGGCTATGCTACTTGACACGACGTCATTGCTAAATTAATTATTTTTATGTATTTATTATTAATGTTATTACTGACAGGGTTTAAAATTAATTAATGCGGGCGCGGGACTCTAAGTACTTAATACTCTACGTAAGACGCGATGCCATTATTAAATTACGTATTTATGCCTGTATTTATGTTTTATCGCTGCATTTTATTATAGAAAATCATAAAAAGTATTTCACAAAATTAGTGTAATTTTATGGTTAATGGCTGGACGGGAGGGTCAAAATTGGGTGTCAACAGCTGTCCCTCTTTGTATGGAGATGATGGAAGAATCTTCGGACAAAGACGTTGACTCATAGCCAATTTTGTCTCGATCTTCAGAATTGCAAAAAATGTTGGGCGTGACAAGGTGACCACAAAAATCAAAATCATCCGTGTCGAGTTATGACGACATCGGGTTACCATGGTCAAAACACCAAGCGCTACTAACGCGACTTAAAGCTGTCCCGGTTGTCGAGTTATGACAATGACATGGTGCAAAAAGTAAAAGAAAATAAGCGGCTTGAACACGTGTATTGCTATGGCTTGTGGTCTTTGGGTTCTACGGTGATGTGGAAGCCGACGCTGAGGCCGCTGCCGATCGTTGGGAAGGTTGGCCCCAACAGATTGCCGTTATTGAAGAGAAAATCCACGTTGTGCTCCTGCTCCTGCATGCTAAGACTTGAACAAACGGTTAGTGCATAACTGTTAAGGCAAAAATGATGATGCATAATTTTAAAGTAATGCAACTGTGAGTAGAAAAGGTTATCCTGCAAAAATATGATGCTTGCTGTGTTGATGCGATGCTGCAAATCTTTGTGATTTCGCCGCACGGGCGTGTTGCGATTGTGAACGCGGATCGTTGCTGCAATTGTCCCTGTAGACTAAAGCTCAAGAAAGAGTTAGTGCATAACTGCTAAGACGGAATAATATATGAGAGAAAAAAAATGCAATTTTGAGAACAGAGAAATCGTCCCTGCGTAGATATGATATGCTGACTTGTAAATCGACTTGTCGTCGTTTTGGACTTCGTCGCTTTCGGACTTGTCGTCGTTTCGGACTTGGCGTCGTTTTGGACTTGGCGTCGTTTCGGACTGGCGTCGTTTTGGACTTGTCGTCGTTTTGGACTTGGCGTCGTTTTGGACTTGGCGTTTCTTGGACTTGTCGTCGCTTTTGGACTTGGCGTCGTTTCGGACTTGGCGACGCTTTTGGACTTGCGTCGTTTGGACTTGGCGTCGTTTTGGACTTGGCGTCGTTTGGACTTGGCGTCGTTTTGGACTTGGCGTCGTTTGGACTTGGCGTCGTTTTGGACTTATTGCTGCTCCCGCAGACTAAAGCTCAGGAAGAGTTAGTGCATAACCGCTAAGACGAATAATAAAGCATGAATGATAAAAATGCAATTTTGAGAACGAGAAAATCTTCCTCGTAGATGTAATATCTTGATGATGGCGTTTCGGACTTCTTTGTCGCGATAACGCCGTCGTTACTGGGCGATGTTTCTTGGCGTCGTTTCGTGGACTCATTTGGCCGATAACGCCGTCGTTACTGGATGTGTTCTTCTTGGCGTCGTTGCGTGGACTTGCCGATCACGTCGTTATGCGGGCGTGTTGCCTTGGCGTCGTTGCGTAGACTTGTTGTGCTGATAACGTCATTGCCTGGACGTATTGCTGCTGGCGTCGTTGCATGGACTTGTTGATTACGTCGTTATGCGGGCGTGTTCTTGCCGGGCGTTGCGTAGACTTCTTTGTCCGATAACGTCGTTACTGGGCGATTTCTTCGGCGTCGTTGCGTAGACTTCTTTGTCCGATAACGCCGTCGTTATGCGGGCGTATTCTTCTTGGCGTCGTTGCGTGGACTTGCCGATCACGCCGTCGTTATGCGGGCGTGTTGCTTTGGCGTCGTTGCGTGGACTTCGACTTGTCGCGTCGATAACGCCGTTACTGGCCGATGTTCTTCTTGGCGTCGTTGCGTAGACTTCTTTGTCTGCGATCGTCGTTAACGCCGTATTCTTCTTGGCGTCGTTCGCGTGGACTTCTTTGTCGCCGATAACGTCGTTACTGGGCGATATTCTTCTTTGCCGTCGCGCGTAGACTTCTTTGTCTTTGATAACGTCGTTATGCGGGCGTATTCTTTGGCGTCGTTGCGTGGACTTGCTGATCACGTCGTTGTCTGGACGTGTTGTTGCTGGCGTCGTTGCGTGGACTTGCTGTGCTGATAACGTCGTTGCCTGGACGTATTGCTGCTGGCGTCGTTGCGTAGACTTGCTGTGCTGATAACGTCGTTGCCTGGACGTGTTGCTGCTCCTGTAGAATAAATGCTCCTGCAAGCTAAGCTTGAGAAAACGTTAGTGTATACCTGTTTAAACAAAATGATAAATATATATGAGAAGTGCAATTTTATGGATAGAGATGTCGTCCCTGATATGCCTGACGAATACTGAGATGTTGCCCTTGCACTGCAACTGACGAATTGTTATGATGCCTTTGTTGTGTGCGATGCGCTGGTTGCAAGTTTGACTTTATGCCCGAGTTGACGCGCTAGGTTTTGTTGCGGAACTCTGAACTTTGATTGCCGATTGTTGATGCCCCTTTCTGCTGCTGCTGCTTCTGATGCGGACTTTGAATTTTGAGATTTTTTTGTCATATCTTCTGCCTCTGCTGTTTCTTGCGAAGAAACTTCTTGCCGTATTTTCTTCTTCGGCTATTGCATTTCTTCGCATTAATATGAAAAGACCTGCGCTCAAAGAAAATTTTGTGAGTTTTGGGGGGGGTCGATTTGTATTTGACTTCGCCGCCTTGTCCCTTGACATCTGCGTGCCTGGCTTGTTTGGACTTGCAACCCCTGTCTGGTTTCCTACACTGTCCCAGTTTTGAAAAGGGTGTCTGGCCTAAAATGGGTCTCAATGTAGTTGCTTGTAGGCTATGTGTATTCTTGTCATTTTCAAAGCAAAGGGAAAGTTTCCTAATGGTGTGACCGGCGGATTTAGGCGCCACGTATCCCCATGAGGGAATCAGGTCGAACGTAGTTCATTACAAGCGAATATTGGGAAAATTAAAATTTCTAGATGTGGGACCGAAGCCGAGACGGCCGCCTACGTATCCACTAAGGGAATCAGGTCAAACGTAGTTCATTACAAGCAAAACGAAAGAAAACATTATTAAAGCTTAAATATGAGTTTATAAATTATTCTGCTAAAATAAATCGTTTTTCCTATCCAGGCTCTAGGCGGACCAAGACAGGGGTGCAAATCCAATCAATACGCCTTCATGCTCCGCCGTGGATGGCGGGTCTTCATGCTCGCTATCTCCTCTTCCGGCCTCTGCGTGGTGCATGCCGGATAAATGACTCGATTCGAGGCGGAATGGGTATAAGCGGAGTGTATTCCTCATCTGAGGTTATCAGGTGCACATTGACGTGACCGTGGTTTGGCAAGGGGTTATCATGCACATTTGGGGCAGGATCCTTTAGCTGAATTACCCCTTCTCTGATCAGTGCCTCGATTACGTCCCTCGAGGAGTGACAACCTTCGATGTCGCCCGGCTATCGGAGTGATACGCGCAGCGCTTGTTCTCATCATACCATCTTGGGATAGGTCGGGAATCCTTCCCGAATCGGTTGGATTAGGCTCGCCGCAACCTTTCATATATTTGAGGTATGGGTTCGACTAGTGGTGCGAACTTTGGGTGGTTTTCCTTCAAAATTCTTATTTGCTCTGGTGCATTGGGTGCTCTATTCATTGGCGGGCTTGATGGGTGGATCTATGCGGGCGGGATAAGCGTGCTTGTGAAGTGTTATATATAGTCATGTGTGGTAGTTGTGGTAGTATGATGGGTTTGGTATGTTATGAATGCTTGGGTTTGCGTTCTTGTACAAACATGGAAGGGGAAATCGCTCTTTCTTCCTCCGAAGTACTCCGAGTGTCCCGATCAATCGCCTTATTAGTTGCCTGTAATGCTGCCAGATTTGTAATCCTGCCAGTTTTTATACCTTCTTCTACGAAGTCGCCCATTCTAACAACTTCCGCAAAACTCCGTCCGATGACGCTTATCATTCGCTCATAATAGGTTGCGTCCTTCAAAGATTGCACGAATAGTGTGGTCATCTCACTCTCCACCATGGGTGGTTGCACTTTCGCTGCCTCTGAACGCCACCTCATGGCGTATTCCCTGAATGTCTCAGTAGACCTCTTTTCTAGCTTCATTAGATAGAATCTATCCACAACGGTTTCTGTGTTGAACCGGAACCGCTCCACAAAGTCTTGGGCTAACGCATTCCAACTATGCCATTTCCGCGGATCTTGGCTGGTATACCAATCTAGTGCCTCGCCGGTCAAGCTCCGAATGAACAACTTCATAATGACCGCTGGGTTCTTCCCTACCCCGATTAGCTTGTCGCAATATGACCTCAGGTGTGCACGGGGGTTCCCTTTCCCATCAAATAGTTCAAACTTCGGCACCTTGTACCCCATAGGCAGTTCCACGTCTGGATGCATGCAAAGGTCCTCGTAGTCTAGTCCTTCGTGACCTTTGTCTGATCGCATGCCCCGAACTGCTTCTTTCAAACTATGAATTTCTTTGGCCACGTCCTCGTCCATTTTGGCTCGGACTTCCCTCTCCATTTCTTCGTAATGATCCCTTCGGGTGAAGCACCGGGACGGTAAAAGGTCGGGCTTCATTGCATAAGTTAGGTGCAGGTTGTTTCTTGGGACCGTAATGGGTGTGGTGCGTGGTATTGGTTGCTGGCGATTAGGGCTGATTATGGTGAAGTAAGCGGGCCGAGGTATATGGGTAGTGGAGGTCATTTGAAGGTGGGGTTGAGGTTGGGCGAGGCGGCGGTTTGTTCGGTCGTGGTCTTTGTGGAGAGTTCTGGGAGATATGTGGTGGTGGAGGTCGATCTGGGATGGTTTGTGAAGTAGTGGCCTTTTGATCTGGCATAGGGGTATTCAAGCTAATAGATAGGTTGGTCAGATTCCGTAGCCTCTCCATCTCAACTCGCATATCGAATTTGTCAGCGGTATGCTGCAATACATTCTTCCCGATCGTGATATTCCTCCTTCAAGGTTCTGTTACCGACAGAATAATTCCCAAACCATTTGGCTCAGACGCCCGAGCCACCATATCATCATTTCTTGCCTTGGACTCGTGAAGTGGATGCTCCGACATTGTTGAGTCAAATACGAACCGACCCTTTGGGGAGGATGATAAATTTTCTAAAAAATGCAACAAACGATGTTAGCATAAAACACATAATTTGCAGGTATGTAGCAGATATATCGCACATAGCACATTCAAATGTTTCCTAACATGCAAGGGGGACCTCTTCATGCCAGAGGTAAGCCTAAACGTCACTTATGCGAGATTATGACGGATTTGTCCAAGTCGTCCAACTATAATGCCTTTGTTGGAAATGGCGACCAAATGACGGTGCACTTTTTCCAATTTCAGCATGTCATGATTGGGCTTGGATTTGTCTGTCATTGTCACGCTACACATAATATGCTGGTTGGTCGTTGGGTTGAGAAACCCGTCGACAAGTTTGGTGTCTTCTTAATTGTGGTGTCAATGCCAAGGACCGACCCACCTAAGGTAAATGTATGCATGCCCTAAAATAAGGGTGGTATAGCTCTATCTTAAGTTTCTAAGATTTGGCTTTTTCTAGACGCAAGGTTCCCGAGCGGACAACTCGAGTGAGAAGGCTACGCGGCTGATCAGACGAACCGATCTAACTCCGCGCAGGCGCCAACTCTCCTAAAATTTGGATATTTTTGAAAGAAATTTGCGGGTGCGCGGAGCACACCAGCGCGTGAGTGTGTGATTGTGTGAATTTTCCAGAATGGAAGAAATATGAGCGGAATGCCAGTTTAAGGAAAGCAGTAAAGCAAGTAGCAAAAAATAAATAAAATACAACACACAAAATTAAATGCAAAATAATTGCCAAACAATAACCCTCGGTCTGTTGTGGTTAAGAACCTAAAATCCCCAGTGGAGTCGCCATTTCTGTCGCGCCCTTTTTCGACCGCGACTTTATTTTCTAAACTCCTGCTCAAATAAAAAGGTTAGAAAATAAATAACAAAATGCTAAATATTTTAAAAGGATGCTTAGAGGTTTTAAAAATGCTAAAAGGGGTGCTAACATATTAGAAGTGCTAAAGTTTAAAAGGGTGCTAAAATGCTAAAGGGGTTCGCGGAGTCGCCACCTAATTAATTTGGGTGAATTAGGACACCTAAATGTTAACTAGTTTAAAGTAAACATTAACTCCATTTTAATGGTCTGCGAAACTTAATGAGATTTTGGGGTAAGGGTTCTTTATTAATCTAGAGGGAAGGGGTTAAGCACCCTCTAAGATCCGCTAACTTGCGGTTGTCCTGTCAAACCTAGGGTAATTATTATGCTAAGATGCATGTTTCGAAAAAGTATTTGAGTAAAAGATATATGCAAGTATAAAACATATATTTTTTTTTTTTTAAAAGAATGCAAGGTTTATTTAAAGTATACAAAGTTAGCTTTGGTTAAAAAAGAAAAAATATATTCCTAAAGTAATTAGGGACCATATGAAATGTAGTGCTTAGCTTAGTATAGAAATAACAATGCAAATCTACTATGATAAAATATATGTTTGTAAAATAGAATGTGCGAAGGTCTTTTCATGCAAAGACTAACGGTCTTGGGATCTAAATAACTTTTGCTATTTCCATGCTAATAATGTTTTCTTAACAAACCGCTTCTCCTTTTAAATCTTAACTTCCTACATGATTATGAGAATGAAATTATTAAGGGTTAGCATGATTTGAGTAACATGCGACAACTAAAATAATTAACCTAAGAAGAATGAAATTTCTAGTATCCAACTACTTGCTAATCTATTGGTTCAGATTTAATTATCCTAAGTAATTACAGTTTAAGTAATGGGTGTCGAGCCGAATAATTAACTTAAAGGAAGTAAATTTCTAACATCAAACTAATTCCTAATGGCACTCGTATACTAATGTTAGACAAATTAAATAATGAATGAAATGGCGTAAAAATAATAAAGATGACTCGAAGAATGGCGGTGCTATTTCGCCGGTATTCTTGGAATTTTCTGATGCGGATAGGAGATGCATAGATGCGGGTGAATGCAAATCTTCGGTTGCTCAAGGCGCGATGAGTCTCGCAATGAAACTCTTCATTTGGCTCCGGTGCATTTCATGTAAACAAAAGAAAAGATAAGGATTAGTATATGTCCAACAAACTTATCAAACAATAAATAACATTTTAGCATGAAAACTTGAACATACATAAACCCACTGCTTGGGCAAGAACCGAAACAGTAAGCTAACAATTTTGATAGCCCACAATATACCATGTGCAAGGAATATCGTAATGAAAACCCAACAATAGACCAAACAGAGGGACAACAATGAAATATGATGCAAGCTCAAATGAAATAATTATCAGAACAGCCCAGGCATTAGGCCTTGGATACCAACAGAATGCAGAGAAACTCAAGGCAAGCCCTAAAAAATGTGAAATTTCAGATTTTCAGGGAGGTAGAATACTGGGAAGACAAGCATCAGAGAACACATATTAGATACTAAGGTTGCTCATGCTATGTTGAACACACAAGATCCTGGGCATGTATTGTAGCAACTAGGCTTTGACATTAAATGTGTCCAGATATATATGAGACAAGATGACTACAGCTAGGCACGCTTTGGATTTGTATTGAGAGAGTCGATTCATGCCATAACTGGGCCAAAAGGTACTTATGAAGATAAAGAAGAGGCATGTCGAGATATACCAATTAAACAGGGTGGTGTGCAGGTCTTTAGTCTAACATAATAATTCTTTTAAAACATGCAAAGATACTCAAATTATAAGATAAGTTTAAAGGGGGGAAAGGGTCCTAACAGATGCATGATGGGTACAACATAGACTAAGATAAGATTACTTATACCCTGCAAACCACTTCAAAGTTCAATATTTAACTTAAAAGCCTGATGTAGATGTTTATTACAGAGATGACACATAATCATGGCTCAGAAAGTATAGGAATTTCACTTATTACTCAGCTTAAGTTAGGGCGACGCAGACTATTAATGTGTTCGGAGGAGTAAAAACTGAAATTTACTTGAAGCCATTTCTCGAGTCAGTTTTCCCAATTAACCAGTTTCAAGCCAATATCACCTAATCCGATCAGACACACCCATATTCAGACCCGGATAACAATTAGTTGTGCTTGACCATCCAAAGAAGACATAATAAAACATGCTACTGTGAAGGATTCCAACAACAGATAGTATCAACCAAAATAAGTTTCAGAATAGTCTACAGACACAAATAACAGCTATATTAGCTAAGCGTATTCAACCAACACATAATCATCACATATATCACGAAACACAAGTCGAATGAGAAAATATGAAAGGAGGTGAGATTACCTTCTCCGGACAGCGAATCGAGGCAGCGTATCAAGTCGTCGGTCCGCTCGGAAGGCTTGCTAATGCAGTGGAAAGAAAGGAAGGTTTTTGCGGGAGTTGCCTATTAGGGATTAGGTTCTTTTTCCGAATAATTCGATTGGACTGTTGTTCTCTGAATGCTGGTCTCTGCTTCTTCCGTGATACTCGAAGGTTCTTTCTCTGAATAAATTAGTTGCCCTCTTGATTTTTTGAATGTCCGTCCCCCTGCCTTTGCATGTGTAGCTGGTCGGCTTAAATAGTCTTTATTGGACTCTAAACTTGGTAAGCTACTGGTATGATATCGTGGGTGATTTGAATTGATTTGAAGGATATTTTGTGCGATTTGTTGCTGATTTTGAAGTTCTTGTTATGGTAAGTTATCGATTTGATTTTGGTGGTGGTTTATGGTAAGCGGATGACACAGGAAAGGGAAGTGGGGGTGGCGAGGTGCAGTATTTTCGGCGAGAATCGCGAAGTGAGCGTGGAGTCTTTGGCGGTTGCTAGGTATTAGGTTTCTTTTTTCTTTTCTTTAGGTTTAGGGAGGGGAGAGAGATAGGCGCTGAGGGAGTGAGGGGAAAGAAATAGGGCCTGGGGTGAGTGGGCTAGCGAATTACTGGTCGCGGGTTTGGGCTGGGCAATGGGCTGGGCGAAAATGGTTTGGGTAGTGTTATAATTATTAGTTTTCTAGGTGTATTATTTAATGGTAAATTAGATTATTTAAATTGTGATTAAGTGGTAAAGTAAATTAACAAATTGTGATTAAATTATCTAGGTGTTTTATTAGCCTAAATTTAAATTATTATAATAATAAATGCGGGTGTGCTATTTAATTAGTGCTTAATACTTTCGAATGCGACGTTATTATTTAAAATCTTATTATTGTGCATTATTGCGAAGTTAAAATTAAAATTGAATTGAGTTTAGATTAAATTATTTAAATGCTAATGCAAGTATGATGTTTAAGAATTGTTTAAAGCTTTATAAACGCGACGCTATTAAATAAAAAATTGATTTTAAATTACAAATGATTATGACATTCTCTTGCGTATTAATAAATGCGGCTATGCTACTTGACACGACGTCATTGCTAAATTAATTATTTTTATGTATTTATTATTAATGTTATTACTGACAGGGTTTAAAATTAATTAATGTGGGCGCGGGACTCTAAGTACTTAATACTCTACGTAAGACGCGATGCCATTATTAAATTACGTATTTATGCCTGTATTTATGTTTTATCGCTGCATTTTATTATAGAAAATCATAAAAAGTATTTCACAAAATTAGTGTAATTTTATGGTTAATGGCTGGACGGGAGGGTCAAAATTGGGTGTCAACAGCTGTCCCTCTTTTATGTTAAGAAGCATGTCTTGTGATGTGTATAGCACTAATTTCGACTAAAAATAGGTTATGAATACTTACTAATCACATTAGAACTAGGTAGTATCGAATCATGCCCTGGTGTGTTGCACTATTTATAAACTAATAAGCTTGTCTGTATGTCCATTTTAAGTTTACTGTAAAAAGGAGCATGAATAAGTTAATATCGGGCATGTCATCTGAATGCTGGGTATATCATGAATGCTCTTAATCTCTTGTGCATGTCTAAAGTGATATCAGAATCGTATGTCTCATAGGTATATCAGGGGGTGTATACGCATATATTGGGTTATTGCTCATGTTTATGGTATATGCAAAATTGTTCTGGTCCATATATAAAATCTGAAATTTGCATTTGGGGGTCATTTTACATCTTCTTTGGCATATTCTGTGTGGTCTTTTACTCTTACTCTTGCAGTGAAAGGAGTTAAAATGAAAGGAGTTAAAAGATAATAGATTGGGCCTGAGTCGTTTAAGTCCAACCTTTAAATTAAAAATTGTTTGAGTGTATTTACACTCAAGGCCCAATACTGGAGATAACCATGTTCTTTATCTTTTTGCTGAAATTGACAGTTATTTAGATTTTGTATAACTGAGTAGTAATCGAATTGTGGAGGTGTGTTTGAGTTTAACGTGATTATGCTTGACTTGATTATATGCTAAACTATTTTGTATATTTGCTTAAGTTTGTATGACTATGTCATTTTTATTTGCATTACTAATAAAGTTTGGATGCATACTAATCTTTATCTTTCCTCTTCTTTGTTTACATGAAATGCATCGGAGTCGAATGAAGAGTCTCAATACGAGACTCATCACAAGCCATGACATACAAGGATCCACATCAATGTGCATCTCTCTATTCGCATCAGAAATGTCAAACCACGGGCGGAATGCCACCGCCATGCTTTCGAGTCTTCTTTAATTTCCTACCCTCCCCATTCATGTGTTGTAATTATCTGACTAACGCTCTAATTAGTAGGACACTTAGAATAGCTATACCTCGAATCATTAGATTAGTAAGTAGCTTGACATTAAAAATCTGCTTTCCCCCTTTAGTTAATTATTTTAGCTTGCTTAAGTTATAATTAAACCATTTAGTAATTTTCCATTCGCATAATTATTTAAGTAGCTAAGACATTATTTATTACTAAATCCTAACGTAGGAAACTCCTTTTCTATAAATCCCTATTTAAATTGTAGGATTCTTAGCCTTTGCATGAAATACATTTTTACATCCTATGTTTAAGTATATATTTTGGTCATAGTAGATTTGCATTATTACTTCTATATTATGCTAAGCAATATATATACCTTATAGCATAATTTCATATACTCTCTAATTACTCTTAAATGCATGTTTTCAACTAGAACTAACTTTATATGTTTTAAACAAGTCTTACATTTTATGTTGGTCAAAATATACATTTACAGTTATAAATATCTTTTACTTAGATACCTTTCAAAATATGCATTGCATCTTAGCATAATAATTACCTTAGGTTTGAACGGACAACCGCAAGTTAGCGGGTCTTTTAGGGTGCCTAATCTCTTCCCTTTAGGATAATAAAGAACTCTTGCCCAGAATCCCACACTAGTTCCGCAGACTATAAAAATGGAGTTAATGTTGACTTTAACCTAGTTAACGTTTATGTGTCCTAATTCACCCAAAATAATTAGGTGACGACTCCACGAACCCTTTAGCACCTCTTTAGCATTTTAGCATTTATATTTTATTTTTCTAACGCTTTTAAAGCAGTTGAATATGTCGCGGTCAAAAAAGGGTGTGACAAGACTTTGAACATGTTTAAAACATACAAAGCAGAAGTGGAAAATCAACTTGACAAAAGAATTAAAATTCTAAGGTCAGATAGAGGTGGTGAATATCAATCGAATGAGTTCAAAGAAATTTGTTCTACTCATAGTATAATTCATCAAACCACTGCGCCATACACTCCAAAACAAAATGGAGTTGCCGAACGTAAGAATAAAACATTGAAAAATATGATAAATTCTATATTGATTAGTTCGGGGGCACCCCTTAGTCTATGGGGTGAGCATTAATGACTGCAAATATGATATTGAACAAAATTCCTCAAAAGAAAAATGATCAATCTCCCTATGAAATGTGGAAAGAAAGATTACTTACTTTCAAAAGGATGAAAGTGTGGGGTTGCCTAGCGAAATTTCAAGTTCATTTACCAAAGAGAACTAAACTTGGACAAAAAATGGTGGATTGCATATATATTGGTCATGTCAATAGTAGTGCAACATATAAGTTTTTGGTGTATCATTCAAATGTTGAAGGTATTCACAAAAATACACTTATGGAGTCCGCAGAAGCAGAATTTTTTGAGGATATTTTTTCTTACATAGACAAAGATAAAAGTGTTCCTAATAATAAGAAGAGGACACTGCCTCAAAATGAGTCAAACCAAAATGATGATAATCTTACTTCATCGATTCAAGAAGAAAATTCTGAACCAAGGAGAAGTAAACGTGGAAAAGTCACCAAAGATTTTGGACCAAACTTTATGACCTTTTCCGTTGAAGGAGAACCTCAAACATATAGGGCTGCAATGGAATCATCCGAAACACCTTATTAGAAGGAGGCTATCCAAAGTGAGGTGGAATCCATCGTACAAAATGATACATAGAAATTAGTTGATCTCCCTCCGAGACAAAAACCAATAGGCCATAAATGAATTTTCAAACGGAAACTAAGGCCTGATGGTACTATAGAAAAATACAAAA
This sequence comes from Przewalskia tangutica, assembly GCA_029844215.1. NCBI lineage: Eukaryota > Viridiplantae > Streptophyta > Magnoliopsida > Solanales > Solanaceae > Przewalskia > Przewalskia tangutica. Next base: position 45,436,948 of record CM056727.1, on the reverse strand, counting down.
CACGTATAGTAGCCAAAGGGTTTACACAAAAGGAAGGTGTAGATTTCTTTGATACCTACTCACCAGTATCTAGAATTACGTCTATAAGGATGTTAATTGCTATAGCAGCAATTCACAATTTGGAAATACACCAAATGGATGTGAAAATTGCATTCTTGAATGGTGAACTAAATGAAGAGATTTACATAGAACAACCCGAAAGGTTTGTTGTTAAAGGTCAAGAGAAGAAAGTCTGTAAATTGATTAAGTCTTTATATGGACTTAAACATGCTCCAAACAATGACATGAAAAGTTTGATAATACATTATTATCAAATGGTTTTCAAATAAATGAATGTGACAAATGTGTCTACATTAAGGAATGTAATAATGCATATGTCATTATATGCTTGTATGTGGATGATATGCTGATTATGGGAACAAGTAAGAATGTAATTAACCAAACTAAGAAGATGTTGCATACCGCTTTCGATATGAAAGATATGAGAATAACGGATGTCATTCTTGGTATTAGAATTCAATGGAATTCTGAGGGTTATATACTTACTCAATCCCATTATATTGAGAAGGTCCTTAGAAAATTTGGACACTATGATGATAGACCGGTTGTTACCTCATTTGATCCCGCTAGTCACCTTAAGAAATATGAAGGTGATAGTGTGCCTCAATTGGAGTATACATAAGTTATTGGAAGCTTGATGTACATAATGAATTGTACGAGATCAGATTTAGCATATACAGTGAGTCGACTTAGTAGATACTCACATAATCCTGAAAATGATCATTGGGTTTCACTAATAAGGGCACTACGATATCTAAAACATACAATGAACTATGAGTTGTATTATACAAAATATCCTCCCGTGTTAGAAGGATATTGTAATGCTAATTGGATTTCCAACTATTCAGAAAGTAAGTCCACAAGTGGGTATGTATTTACACTTAGTGGAGCGTCGATATCTTGGAAATCATCAAAGCAAACGGTAAATACGAGATCAACTATAGAAGTAGAGTTTGTAGCCTTGGATTAAGCTGACGAAAAGGCAGAATGGCTAAGAAACTTCCTAGAAGGTATTTCGTTGTGGACAAAGCCTGTGACAGCCATTTGCATACATTGTGATAGTATGGCTGCCCTGGTGAGGGCAAAAAATCAAATATACAATGGCAAGTCAAGACATATAAGGCGACGTCATAATACAATACGAAGCTTGCTGAAGAATGGAATTATATCCATTGATTATGAAGGACAATATAGCGGATCCTTTGACAAAAGGCCTTACAAGAGAGCAAGTCGTATTTACATCGATAGGAATAAGCTTAAAGTCAATACAATGAGTTGTTAACTGGTGGAAACCTAACCTATCATAATTGAAGATCTCATGGTTTAGGTTCAATAGGAGAACTAGCTGGGGAAGACTCAAGGAGCATAAAACACACATATGCTCATTCCTATGGAGTACTAAATGTGTTAATTCGTTAATGTTTTAAGGGATGAATATATTATTCTTAATAATACTCAAAAGTCTTTATGGTGGGATAGTACAAACTATTCTTGTTTGGTATTACCTATATGAGATTGATGTGGAGTCGCATCTGGGAGAACCGAGATGGCTACGTTCTCTAGAAATTCTCATGAAGAAGGAGTTGTTCATGACCGAAAAGAACACAACCGTAAGAATTAAAATATATTGATATGATATGTGTGATACTTGTTGTCTTGATTTACTACAAAATGTGAATAGTTCAATACATTTCGTTCACTACTTCACAAGTAGATCTGATAGGTATTCACTACGAACGGTTCAATTCCAAAAGACACCGTTTTCGTTTTCGATGCATGTCATAACGCGTTTTACAGAAATGACGATAAGTTCCTCTTTATCTTATTTTCTATCCACATGCGGGGTATTGTGAGATGTGTGAATAGAAAATGTGGGTATTGTTGGAACTTGTAAAAGATGAAGAGTAAAGTGATAAAAAATGACTTCGGCAAAAATTGGCAAAAATTGGTCGAAGGGCCGAGGCGCTTGATGGCAGGGCCTAGACTCTTAATTTTCAGTAAGTTACTGGAATTACCAAAGCGAATTAGGGCCGAGCCGCAAGGACCAAGGGCCGAGGCTATTGATTGGCAGTAAGCCACTGAAATTGAAAAATGAATTAGGGTCGGGGCGCTAGGGGCAAGAGTCGAGGCGCTTCGCAACGGTAATTTCCATATTTGAACCAAAAGTTGTGTCTCTTCACATGAGGTCACAACCTTTAGGTGAAAAACTGCTTATGGTTGAATTTTATGTTATATAAAGCATGTTGATCACTTGTTAGAATATACACAACACAATACACTTAACAATCAATCATTAAACTCAATTAATTATCTAAGATTGTTGCTTGATCTTCATTTTCTTCCCACAAGAATATTTCTGAAAAACACATAAAGTAAATTCGGCAGAAATGAAGTTCTTGTGCTAGAACCCTCACTTAGATAGTTGTATCCCCAAAGAAGACGTCTGTAGAACTACATCACAAGTGGGGACGAATTTTTGTCTTAGGACACTGCATCAAGCAGACCTCTATCTACACCAAGTTAGTATGTGTTTAAGTATTTGTTGTACTTATTGTTGTTGATTTAAAGTTATTTTGAATTACTTAAATTTTATTGTGCTTATTCATTGATGAGTCTAGATTGACAATAACACACTCGGTATATTTGAATGTTAATTTTATTAACTTTAAAAATATTTTTAAAATATTTGGTTTTGAGATTATTATAAAGTGGCGATGGCCGGCCGACCAAATCCGGTCAGGCAGCCCGACCAAACCCACACGACACCGGTTATAAAAAAAAAAAAAAAGCGGGCGGGGCTCGAGCAGGCGGGGCAGTATGGTCGCCTGGCCGACCGCCGGGACCGATCCGCCGTCCGTCCGCCCCGACCGCCCAGTTCGACCGCTGCGAGAAAATAGCCGTTGTCAACGGCCATTTTATTTGGCCGTTGGACAACGTCCATTTCGGCCTCCCTCCCCAACCCCTACCCCTTTAACCCAATTTTTCAACTATAAATACCTCATTACTCTTCTTATTATTTTCACAAATCTTTCTACACTCTAATCTCTCAATCAATCTCTAATTCTATACAACATTGTCTACATATTCAATCTATTTATTAATTTGAGAATTGGGAGTGAAGTTGGCAACTAGCTTGAGGATTATCTATCGAGCAAAGTTTCAATTTTCAACCTCTCGATTACACGTCGACTCTACGTCGGCGTTTGGTACATTCGTTCTCTCATTAAATTATTATTTTGTCTTTATTTCATTTAGCACATTTAATTTCATTATCTTTAACTATTTATTAGCATAATTAAAATGAAAGGACTAAGAGGCATGTTGGGTAAGGGTAAGGGTCAGGCTTCTTCTAGTAGGGGTGGTAACAAGGACAAGGGTACTTCTTCTAGTATTCCTGTTCCAACTATTCCTAGACAAGATGATTTTATAGATCCTGAAATGTTTCCTGAAATACCATATGATCTAGACACAAATGATTATCCTGAAAATGAAGAAGATTTTAATTTAGATGACACTCTAGTTGATGATACACCTACTAATGAAGATGACGATACACCCACTAGTGAAATGCCTCCTATCCCCCCTACTATGAGACGAGGTCAGCAAAGCGACCATTAAAATCACTTGTATGGAAATATTTTGACAGGGCGTAGCTAATCAAGTAGTGTATGTAAAACTTGTAAAAATGTTTATTCTTTTAAAAGCTGGACAAGGTCATGGTGGGGACGGGGTTTAGGAAGACACCTATTGCAAAAACACAAAGCCTTGCATGCTCAATACATTTTTGAAAAAGAGCGTGAGAAGTCGTCCTCTCAATCGGGACAAGGTTCACATCACGATACTCATGTCTGGAGAAAGTCTGGTCAAATTAACCCTATGACGGGGAGTTGTAGGCCACTAAATACGATAAACATAAAGATAGGAAGCACTAGCAAAATTAGTTCTTTGTGGAGGGTTTGCCTTTTCATTTCCCGAATCTCTGGTTTTATTCATTATATTAGAGATATGTATAATCCTGCTTATAAAGGTTTTCCTAGATCAACTGTTAAAGAGATGTATTTAAATTTGCATGAATATCAATGATTTACGTTATGCATTATATCATTCAAATTGCAAAGTCGCTCTAACTTACGATATAGCCGTAGTACTAACGGCCATGATTATTTAAGCGTAACATGTCATTGGATAGACTATAAATGGTCTATGCAAAAGCGTATTTTAGCATATAGATATATAGATAGTAGGCACCTTTGGTGAGTTTATTTGAGAAAATATTTATTCATCTCAGATTATTTAATAAGCGATAAAGTTATGAGTATTACATTAGATAATGCATCTTCTAACAATTCATTATTAGTATTTTAAGAGATGTTTTAACTCCTTCTTTTCCAAAACATTTTCATATAAAATTATCGTGACATATTTATAACTTAGTTGTAAAGGATCGTCTTTCACTATTTCAAGATATTCTTGAAAAAATACAATTTGCTATACACTTTATTTTTAAAAGTAATAGAATCCAACGGAAAAAGATTATAAAAAATTTGTCACGATTATGGACTATCTTATAGAAAAATTCCCGAAGAAGTACCAACTAGGTGGAATTCTTTATATGACCAACTAGTTGTTGCTTATGAGTATAGAAAACCTATTACTTTATTTTTTAACGCCCATAATCAAAATCCAAATGATATGATTGTGGATAATGATTGGGAGAAAATTAGAGAACTTATTGTATTTTTAGAAAATTTTCAACGAGCAACAAAAGAATTTTCTACTTTATATTATCCTACTATTTCAACTATGTTGTTTTATATAGCTATAATATTTTTACTTCTTAAAGAATATATGGAAAAACACCTTATCTTTGCTATTAAAAATGTTTATGAAATTAAAGAAATATTTTATTCCTATTCCCCTATTTATATTATTGGTCTTTGTTTTAAACCGACTATTAAAGTAGAGGGTTGTAAAAGTCTTATTCAAAATATTTATAACTGTATGGACGTACTACCACCTCCAACTCCCAAAAATTTAAATGTTGAGCCACCTATTGAACTAACGCTAGAAGAAGTGTTGAATAGCGTAGAAGATGAATGCAAAAAAGTAGATCGGCATTACCCGAAGAAAGTGCTAGTAACCAACCGACTTTTGTACCATCTTCTTCTTCAACACAACCTAAAAAGACAAGCACTTTCTTACGTGGCTAGGCCTAGTATTAATTCTATTGAAAGCCTCGAAATAGAATGTGCGGTGGTAGCACTTCTAACCAAATTAGCGAGTTCGATGTTTTTATTTTGCGGTACTTTACCTTACCAAGCGAGAATCAATGAAGAAGGAAAGGAAGACTTGCTGAAATATTGGAGCGAATGAGAAGACATTTCGACACTTTCAATGATGGCGAGATATTTTGAACATTGGCGTCATCGATCGCTTCGAAGCGCTTTTACGCAGTGATTTCAAATAGGAGAAACCAGACACTCATTAGCCGGAGACAGCTTGGAGATGGCGGTACTATTCAGAGATTGGATACGAGCGGAGCGAAGGAGGTGCGGTCAACCAGAGATTAACGAAGAAGATGACGACAACTACAACGACATTTTATCTGAAGGCATGACTAGCGACGTGGAACAATTTGATCAAGATATACCAATTCCAACCGAAGAGCCACAAGAAATTATAAAGAAATTAGAAAAAGTATTTTCAAATTGGTAATTTATTTCATTGCAATTTTTAAATTTTTCTATGTCTTTCACTCTTTTCATCTTTTGCAATTTTTTTCAACAACAATACAGTACAATACTACAATCTACAATGTAATTTTGAATCTTGTATATTTGATATTTGATATTTCAATGAAATTAATAATATAAAAGGCACAAAAACAGCCTTGGGATGTTTTTTTTACACTATTCTTGTCTTTGTTTAATTTAATTATTTAGTTTATAACTTTATACTTTATAGTTTATACTTATTTATAGTTTATACTTTATAGTTTATACTTTATAAATATATTATATATATGAGTATAATACTATAATTATAAATTATAATACTATAAGTCTATAAATTATACTTTGTTAGTAATTTAAATTTACTAATTTAGTATTTTTAATTTAGTGAAAAAATTAAAAAAAAAAAAAAAAAAAAAACACAAAACCCGCCAACCCGTCCCGTCCCGACCCGACCCGCCCCACGGGACCGGGATCGGGACGGGACATATATGGTCCCGCCCGACCCGACTCCGGGCAGCCGGCTCGACCGCCCATTTTCCCCGCCCGACTCCCGCCCCGCTCAAACCCGACCGGTGGGCCGTCCGCCATGGCCAGCCCTAGATTATTATAAAGAATTTGAGCAAATTGGGCGGGTTGGATCACGACCCATTGTTTAGCCCATTTAAACCCAGCCCATCTTGACCCAAATGGACTTTGGGTAGGGTCCCAACTATTGGTTCAACCCATATGGGCTAGCCCAAACAGTCCATTTGCCACTTCTACTCAAGACAAAGTCACAGAGCCATGACCCATGAGAAACATGTGAAGTCCATGTACCACTCCGCTATCCGGCAAAACCTTAGAAGCATCAAGAAACCTCGAAGTCTCTCTGTCACTCTCAATCTCCAGCAAAGACCTCGGAGTATCTATGTCACTCTCAATCTCTGGAAAAGACCTCAGAGTATCTCAATCAATCATCTCACCATCATGACCATACCAGAGTAATAAGTAAAACATGCCACACATGATATCAATATCAATAATATCACCAATAATTAATCAAAAAGTACAAGTCATGTTACCATTCACATTTCAATTAATCAGTATTACTCTTTTTTTCATGAGATAGTATGTGACAAAGAAACAGACAAGCAATAATAACAGAATATAACATATATGGAGACAAGCTTACGTAAACAACCTCCATACCAAACTAATGGAATTTATCACCACATCAATGCCCAAATGCCTATCATGCTATCCCTGTCAATTTCTACGACATATATACGACTCTCTATTCAAAGTCTAACTCAAGTAAGTCGTAACCTACCTCGAGGTCGAGCAGGAGCCACGAACCCTCAAGCCGGAGCCTTTTCTTTCTGAAGTGCCTCCGAATAAGCAAAGTCTACCAAATACGGATTTTATATTAGATTACGAATCTAAGAACACCCATAAGTGGTTGAATCCAAATTTATAATCAAGTTTAAATCTTGCTACCAATTAATAGGTCAAACCTTCAATTACTTCAAAATTTTAATTTAGGATTAAAATTCCATTTTACATATCATGAATTTAAAGGTGTTCATATAATCCAGTGCACCTAATATCAAACTACATGTACCCAGTATATCAGAATTGTAGTGGCAATATAGTAATCATATGAGAAATCTGAAACCTGAAGCTAACTGAGAAAGCAGTAACTAAGCTAAGTGAGAAAACAGTAACTTCAACCTGAAAATTTACGTAGGAATCATAAAACATCCACCATTTATTATAAATTCTCAATGATTAACTCATCACTACATAATCATTAACCCTCCAATGATATACTCATCATTTATCATAATTGCTCCACTAGTCTTGTTTCCTTGCTTTATTTAGCCAAATACCAACAGTTAGTATAAAGCACAAATCGGACTCAATTTCATTACTATCAAAATAATACAACAAAAGTTAATACTATATGGACCATGAGACATAGGATATTGTTGAAGATCCAGATATACAATAGATATACATAGTTATACATTCATAGCTATTTCATAGTTATACATAGATATACATTCATATTCATAGTGGGGTTCTTACACTTTACGTTTTAGTTACTTTCAGTTTATGTCCTTAGGTGGCTATATTTGTAATAAGGGTTATAGTGCAAACTTTGCACTATAAATAGACTTTTGGTCACTGTAGCAAAATAACGAAAAGGCTTCCACAATTCTGTTTCCCTTTCACTTCGTCTTCTTCGTTCTTCCTCACAGAGATTCCCTCTCCCATGGAGGTTTCCTACAATTCGCCATCACATCTAACATCTTAACATGGTATCAGAGCAATGCAAGGAGAATCCAGAAGATATTCTGTTAGAATAAAACAGAAACTGAGAGATTCGTCTTGCGAGGTTTGACGATTAGGTGATTGTTTGTCGATTGAGGTTATTTCTTATATCTCTACATCTGTAGATTTTTTTTAGTTAAAAATCCGGTTCATAATCAACCAATTGATTCCGATTTGTGTATTTGCTGTCGAGATTAGAACTCTCGCATCGGTTGAAGTTTTTTTTGTGTTGTTGCGACTGGAGTTATCTGCATCGACTCAGTTTAATTGCTTTAGACTGCGACTGTGAAGTTTTGAGTAACACTAATGGAAAATATCGCGACAATCCCGTCAGTCATGTTCGAAGAAAGCTCGATCTCTGATTCAGAGGTCATTGACCATAATCATCCTCTATTCCTGAGTGCATCCGATCTGATGGGTGCCATCTGAGTTGAGATTCAACTAACTGGAATGGAAAACTACACGTTGTGGAGTAGGACTATGCAACTGACATTGCTCACGAAGAACAAAATTGGATTCGTGGATGGATCTATAAGACGGGACACGTATGGACCAAATCACATAAGGCAGTGGGACAGATGTAATGCCTTAGTGATGTCATGGATAATGCGAAATGTCGACAGAAGTTTACTGAGTGGAATCCTATATAGAACTAATGCAAAGTGATTTGGAAGGACCTTAAGGAGAGATTCGATAAGATTAATCTCTCAAGAGTATATCAGCTTAAGAAGGATCTAACAATGCTGAACCAAGGAGTTTCACCAGTCTCTCAGTATTACTCTAGGATGAAGGACCTATGGGATGAGATCGATTCCATCATTCCACCTCCCACATGTGAATGTTCAAATCCTACAGAATATATAGCACATTTGGGGAATCAAAGGCTGTTAGAATTCCTTATGGGATTGAATGATGGATACAATCAAGCAAGGAGTCACATTCTATTGATGTCACCCACACCTAGTGTAAACCAAGCTTATGTTATGATAGCACAAGATGAGAGTCAAAAACAGATTTCCTCACTGGGAAATTCCATGGATAGTATAGCACTAACAAGCAGGGTTGCATCTAACAAAAATAGGAGGTCACCTGCCTTCTGTGACTATTGTCATATGAAAGGCCACAATAGAGAAGGTTGTCACAAATTGTTGTATTACTGTGATTACTGTAAAAAGCAGGGACACATACAAGAAAAATGCTTCAAGCTAATAGGATATCCATCAGACTACAAAGGAAAGCACAGAGCGATGCGATCATGGGACCACGCATGTAAGGATATACCTCAACTCTGAAATCTATGCAAGAATATACTGGACATTATGGTGAGTATGCAAGTGGAGAAGGCAGTCATCAACTCTCTGCACAGCAGCAGGATCAACTCCAGCAGATCATGAGGACCTGCACACCAGAAAAACTGGAGAGGATGATGTCTGCCATGAACCAAATCAAAGGAAAAGGTACTGATCATACTATTGCAGCCAAAGTATGTATGGCGGTGTAGCGTGCGATGAAGGTAATAACAGCCCATGGATAGTTGATTCTGGAGCCAATAATCATATGGTAAAAGATAAGAACATGATTGAGACTTCTAACTGGTCAGAAAATCCAGGTCATGTGCAGTTGCCTAATGGAGGTGTTGTTCCAATCACACAGACTGGAGAGTGTAGACTAACAGGAGGTGAATTCCTAGTTTTCAGTTTAACTTGCTTTCAGTGTCAAAATTTACTAAGGAACTGAACTGTAGTGCAAGGTTCTTTCCTGATTTCTTTGTCTTTGCAGGATCTCGCTTCGGGAAGGTGAAGGAGATTGGTAGAGAAGTTGATGGTCTATATGTCTTTGGACTCGCAGGAAGCAGGACAAATGGTTAGCAGCTCAATCACACATGTCAAAGTGCAGTACAGGAGACTTGAAGGCTGCTTTATGGCACAAAAGGCTAGGACATGCACCTATGAGTGTTCTTAGGAAAATAAACACATTCAGACATAATACTGACTTTACAATTCATCATTGTGATATATGCCCTATGGCTAGGCAAACTAGATTACCTTTCCATACTAGTCAAAGTGTAACTGCTTCCCCATTTGATTTACTACACCTTGATGTTTGGGGACCTTATAAGACACCTACTTACAATGGTATGAAATTTTTTCTCACTGTGGTTGATGATTTGTTAGATGGACATGGGTATTCCTTTTACATATCAAATCAGATGTGGCTACTATGATTAAAGAGTTATGCATAATGATTAAAACTCAGTTTGGTGGGAAGGTCAAGTGCATTAGATCTGACAATGGTTCAGAGTTCCTAAATAGCTCCTGTAGAGATTTATTTGCCCATCTAGGCATAATCCATCGAACATCACTTACTTACACAAGCAGAATGGTACAATGAGAGAAGACATAGGCACATATTGGAACTAGCGAGCCATCAAGTTCGAGTACATTTACCACCAGTTTGGGGAGATTGCATAGAAGCAGCAGTGTATGTTTTGAATAGACTACCTTCTGTAGTGCTGGGAAACATTTCTCCTTATGAAAAATTACACAGCAAGGCACCTGTTCTGTCTCATTTAAAAGTTGTTTGTTGTTTGTGCTATGCTACTAATCTGGTCAAGCTTGATAATTTTTACACAAGGGTCATTAAAGCAGTGCTACTTGGGTACTCATCCAGACAGAAGGGTTATAAGCTCTTGAATTTATCTAATAATGTTCTGTTTGTAAGCAGGGATGTGACATTCTATGAGGACATCTTTCCCTTCCAGCAGCAGCAACCTTCAAAAGTGGATACTGGGCTATCTTTGAACCAGACACAGCAAGGAGTAGATGTATTCCAACATGTTCCTACATCTGGTGGAGCAGATTCTACACCTAATGGAATTGATTGTCAGCCTACAGAAGCTTTGGGAGTTGAAGAAGGGCATCAGGAGGAGTCCAATCTTCACTCCTCAGCACAGACAGATGAGGATTGCAGTACGACTCGTAACCACCCGGAAGGTCTGGCAGACATAGAAAACAACCTGCCTGGATGAAAGACTTCATCCAAGCTTCACACAGAGGGGGCACAGAGAGTAGCCAAGACTGCCTATATCATATGGCTAATCACTTAAGCTATGCTGGATTACAGACAAGGTATAAAAGTTACATTGCAAAAGTTGAGGTTGAGCATGAGCCAACTTCTTATGCTGAGGCTGTGAAAGACAATAGATGGGTCGAAGCCATGCACCTTGAGATGCAAGCTTTGGAAAACAACAACACCTGGGAGGTCATAGATCTTCCAAGAGATAAGAAAGCCATTGGATGTAAATGGGTCTATAAGATCAAGTATAAAGAGAATGGTGAAGTCGAAAGGTTTAAGGCAAGGCTAGTAGCAAAAGGCTACAATCAAAAGGAGGGAATCGATTACCAAGAAACTTTCTCTCCGGTGGCAAAGATGGTTACTGTAAGGGCAGTAGTGTCAGTAGCAGCCTCTAAACAATGGCACATATATCAGATGGATGTCTATAATGCATTCCTCCAAGGGGATCTTGTAGAAGAGGTGTACATGAACATGCCTCAAGGCTTCGACAACAGGCAAGGAAAGGTGTGCAAGCTGATTAAATCACTCTATGGCCTGAAACAAGCCTCTCGGCAATGGAACATCAAATTGACCACTGCTTTGCAAGGCTCGGGGTTTGTTCAAAGCCACGACCATTCCTACTTACGAGCCAAGATTGGTGACAGAATAGTAGTGGTGCTTATCTATGTGGATGATTTACTTATTACGGGGAATGATGAGAGTCTTGTTCAGGAGACAAAGCTGAGTCTACAACAGACCTTTAAAATCAAGGATCTGGGGATTCTAAGGTATTTTCTTGGCTTCGAGTTTGCTAGGAACAGCAGTGGCATAGTGATGCATCAGAGGAAGTACGCCATGGAATTGATCTCTGACCTTGGTCTTTCTGCTGGGAAACCTGCCAAGTCCCCTGTAGAACTCAACACCAAGCTTACCTCTGTGGTATACGATCAACATATAGCGCAGTCTGCGACGAGGATCCGGTGTTAGAGGATCCAACAAGCTATCGAGAACTTCGTTGGCGGTCTATACTTGACAAATACTAGACCGGATATTTCTTTTCTTTGTGCAAAGCTTAAGTCGATTCTTACGGTGTCAAAGGCTTCCCATCTTCAAGCCGCACATCGAGTGGTTCGATATTTAAAAGCAGCTCGTGTTTGGGCCTCTTTATGCCGGTTGGTGACACTGATCATCTCATAACTTACTGTGATGCTGATTGGGCTTCCTGCCTCATTACGAGGAGATCCATCACTGGGTATTTGGTTTTTTTTGGGTCTTCACTCATTTCATGGAAATCGAAGAAACAGCCCACAGTGTCTCGCAGCTCTGCTGAGGCTGAATATCGCAGCCTTCTTCTTCTTTATTCTGAAGGTGATGCAGCTCTGCGGTCTCTTTCTTTGCTGCACTGTCTGTCTCTGTTCATCTTCCAGTTCCTATTCACAGCGATAGTAAGTCCTCATTACAGATTGCTGCCAATCCCGTATTTCACGAGAGGACGAAGCACATCGACATCGATTGCCACTTCATTCGTGAGAAGCTGCAGCAAGGGTTGATCAGTCCAATATATATACAGACTGCTGAGCAACCTGCCGACATTCTTACGAAGGGCTTGACAGTTGGGCAACACGATCATCTATTGTCCAAGCTAGGACTAAAGAATCTCTTTTTAGTTCCTCGCTTGAGGGGGCGTGTTGAAGATCCAGATATACAATAGATATACATAGTTATACATTCATAGCTATTTCATAGTTATACATAGATATACATTCATATTCATAGTGGGGTTCTTACACTTTACGTTTTAGTTACTTTCAGTTTATGTCCTTAGGTGGCTATATTTGTAATAAGGGTTATAGTGCAAACTTTGCACTATAAATAGACTTTTGGTCACTGTAGCAAAATAACGAAAAGGCTTCCACAATTCTGTTTCCCTTTCACTTCGTCTTCTTCGTTCTTCCTCACAGAGATTCCCTCTCCCATGGAGGTTTCCTACAATTCGCCATCACATCTAACATCTTAACAGATATTAAATGAATTGTGGACTTAGCCATTAATTCATCACAATAGTTTTCCCAATTTACTTATTCACTTAACCATTTTGTCTACTTTAAAATTAACCCACTCAGTCAAATACTATATTGACCAATTTATATCTTATATGAGTGCAAATAATATTTCTATGAGTAAACTATTCACAAATATTGAATAATAATATTTCAAAAATTATCCATCAATTAAATGATCGTGTCACTCATCTCCGCAAACTATAAAAATTAAAATAAAGGTCACGAAAAGGAAAATTTAGATACTATAACTCGAAAAAGGTCAAACGGTTTGGTCGTTACATACCCTCATGGTTCTCATGATATTGAAATGAGAGGCATGAAAACATTGTGGGTCTAATGAAACGGGGAAAGCTAAGTTGTTCTATGAGATGGTTGGAAACACTAAAATGATGAAAACTATTGATATTGATATTACAGCCAAAGGCCGGGATCCGTTGAGAAATTTTGAATAATTATATGGACGGCACGGATCCCTCATGGGTGTGCAGTTCATAGACGCTTGTATACTTAAAATGAAAGGTACCTGACATAGGCTCTTGCCCAAAATGGACGGGCAAAATACTAGTAAAGAAATGTACCGCTCACTATCGCCATTTTTGGAAATGAGAGAGACGAAGAGGACGATGGATAGGGTTTAATAACCCCAAATCGCGAAAATGACAAAAAGGTGGGGTCTTCTACGCTATAATGCAATGATGGGCCGGGCCCTTTTAAAAAACAATTGGCCCAATCGCTGGTCTTTTAAATTTAAAAAAAAATCTTTTGGTGATATTCTACAAATATGGCCATTTTATAAATTAAGAAATGATTAAATATTTTCAATTTTGACCAAATTAAATTAAAAGCTTCAAATTGAGCCTAAATTTGACATAATTTAGAAATTGAAATCTTAAAATCAAGAAAAATCTTTTAATTAACATAAAATGATTTGAAATTGATATGTAATTCAATTATCCCATTTAACTATACATTTTCTCAATTTGGCGGAATAAAATATTGATCAATTTTAAATAGAGAATTAATTATGCAATTATCTTTAATTTAATTTTACAAATTGACATTAATGATCAAGATAATGTAATATAAAATATGATATACAATAAGTATACTTGATGATATTTTGTCAAGTAAAATGACAAAATAATTCTTGAATAATTTTGTGAAAATCATTTTTATCTTGTAAAAAGTATATTTTACTCCATCTGTGACTCGAAAAACCTGAATCATTATAAAATTATTAGAGTGTAAAAATTAGGTGTCAACACTCCATATGCCATAAAAGCGTATAAATGATGCACCTCTTGGGGCGAACCAGTTTCACCTCAAGATACTATATTACCGAATTACATCATATACCATAAATGAATGCCCTCTTGGACGAACCAAATTTCATCTCAAGATACCGTATAACCGAAATGCATCCAAAACATAGAGCAACTAACGTTGCAGATCATTGCACACCTGATTTACCTCTTGGACGAACCAATTTCCACCTCAAGATTCCATGATGTGACTAACCAAAAATGTGAACAATAACGATAATAATCATAACACAAAATGTGAAAGTAATGCGCATTTTATTTCATATAATAGAAGTTCACATTAACAGAATAACATAGACTCTCACTAACACAAAGAATCAAAAGACTAATACACCCATATTAGTTACATGGCGTTTAATAATGTCGCATTATCTCACCAAATTCCTGTCTGTCAAGAACTTAATCTGCATGTGATTGGTGCCCCTACTCATCTTATTATTCTTGGAAAAGAATAAAGCTGCACCAATGCTACAATACATCATAATGGGTCTCTGAATTGAGTCAACAACTCTGAGTTCTCCAATAAAATTTTGAAGTCAAATAGCTTGTGTAGATGCACTGTAACAAGCTACGAACTCAGCATACATAGTAGAAGACGCGACCAACGTCTTCTTAACACTTTTCCAAGATATGACACCAGTAGCAAGTGTTAAAACGTAATCAAAAGTGAATTTATAATCATCTGTGCACTCGCCAAAATCAGCATCTAAATAACCAACAACTTCAAGATTGTCAACCTTTCGATATATCAACATGTGGTCTTTAATATTCGATGATATCTCATGACCTTCTTGGCTGCAACCCAATGGTCATGACCAGGATCAGACAAGTATCTGCCAAGGACATTTATAGCAAAATCTATGTCAGGTCCCGTACACACTTGTGCATTCATCAAACTGCACACTGCACTAGAATAAGGAATTTATGTGTTGAGTCTATTTTATATACACGTTTGAGTCCTTTTTAGTGAGTATTTTCCTCTTTTCGTTTGCGTTTAGTATAGTGTTAAGTTTGTTTTTCTTTCTTTTGAGTCACAGCGATCCTAAAAGAGGAAATACTTAATTGAGGATGAAATGAGCTGAGTTTGAGGATGAAATTGCACAATCAAGACCCAAGCAATCAATCAAAGAAGCCTTGAGAATCTCGGGAAGTAATTTAAACAAAATTACACTGTCAACCCCTTGGGGTATACAAGACGAATGTGCAGAAATTGCTCGGATCAAGAGCTGCGGCGCAAAAAAAATACATTGTCAACCGCACAGGGCCTACATGCATAAAGCGTCGGGACACAGGTTCGAAGAGCCGAGGCGCGGAATTTCCAGTGAGTCTAGTGGTTTTCGGCGGAATTATATCTGCGGCGCTTGGCATCAGCGTCGCGGCCCCGACGCGTGTTTCTGAGAAAAATGGGCCGAATTTAGTAAAGGTGGGTCCGGAACTCCGGATCGAGGTTTTACTCAGATATAAAATCCTGAAACCCTGTCATATCTCATATCATACTTTTGGAGGCTAGGAAGGAGGCTACAGAGCAAGATTGGAGACTACATTTGTTCAAGTTTTTTTTCTTCCCTTTGTTTTATTTCAGTTTATGTTGGATATTAAATTAGTTCTTAGCATAACAATGTCTAGGAGTTAATTTCTTTATTAGGATTTTCTGTCGAATCGCTTGAAACTCTTTCATACAGTTAATGCATAGTTATTGATTTCTTCTTCAGCTATATTAAGATCTATTCAATATTGTATTGACTGTTTGATAATTGACTGGCCATTAATTGTCATAATTTATGTGATTTCGAATCGAGATCTGAAAAGGGAGATTTGAATATGTTGTAGTTGTTTAGACATAGGTTAAAATCGCAGACGAAAGTACCCTGATACTTGTGTAGTATTTAAGGTTATTGTTCTTAATCCTCTTGTGTGGTAAAATCTATCATAGAAATATAGAAGATTTCTGCACAAGGTTGGGTTTTTATATGTCCTAACCGGAATATAGAACATGTTCGTTAACATGCTATCTTAATAAGAAGAAGAGTCATTAGATTTGCATTAACAAGAGAAAGAGTGGATAGTTGAGGAGATTGAAAACTCTAATTCCCTTCATAATTGTCTTTAAACCAAAGTACTATCATCCTTAATTTAAATTTCTGCACTATACTTAATTTTAATTCTTAATTTAAAAATCAAACAAAAGAACGTTAATCAAATAGATACCATAGATTAGATATTCGGTACTTGACAAACCAGTCTCTGTGGACGATAACTCGGTCTTACAGATCTTTATTACTTTAGCGATATGTACACTTGCGTTATCGCACAGAATTATCGCAACATTATGCCATAACGTTTCTCTCCAAATCATTCTTGGGACATTGCGCCTTGCTTAATTTGTCTCTTTTCGCTACTAGTACATCTCCAGCCTTGCAAGATTGCATATTAAATCTAGAAATAACTCGGTCTACATAAGACTTCTGAGACAACCCAAGAATATTGCGAAATCTATCACGATGAATCTCTATGCCAAGTACAAAAGAAGCTTCCCAAGATCTTTCATCTCAAAGTTTCTTAATAAAAATTATTTGATTTCATAAAGTAATCCATGATCCCTACTAACGAACAAAATGTCATCCACGTAGAGTACAATAAAAATGAATTTGCTATCACTGATCTTCAGATAGACACATTCATCAAATTTATTTTCTACGAAACTAAATGATGAAACAACACTATAAAACTTGAGATATCACTGACGAGAAGCTTGCTTCTGGCCATAAATATACTTCTTCAATTTGCACACTAAGTGCTCCTTTCCACTTACAACAAAATGCTCGGGTTGTTTTATGTAAAAAAAATCAAAAAGTTTTCATTAAGAAAAGTTGTCTTGACATCCATCTAGGGGAGCTCGAGATCAAAATGAGTCACCAATTTCATGACAATTCTTAAAGCATCTTTAGTAGACACGGGTGGAAAAGTCTCATTGTAATCAATTCATTCTTTCTGAGTAAAACCCTTTGCTACCAAATAGTCCTTAAATCTTTCAATATTTTCGTGACTGTCTTTTTTTATTTTATATTCATTTACAACTGATCGGTTTGTTTCCTTTAGGCAACTCAACAATCTCCCAAACACCATTATCATACATAGATTTCATTTAATCATTCCTGGCATCTACCCATTTATCTGATTCATGACTATTAACAACTTGATTATAAGTTACAAAATCCTCAACTTGACCAATATCATAATCAGCTTCACCCAGATATACTTAATAATCACTAGAAATAGCGGACCTCATATCTCTTTGTGATCTTCGAAGTGGAATTTCTAAAACCTCCGAACGTGGTTCATCATCTTGAACATTCTCATTTTCTACCATTACGGGAGCAATATCATGTGCACTACTACTGCTCCCCCTTACTCATTAGATCAAGAATTACATCATTTAGCAAAATCTAACTCCAGAAATTTAGTCGTACGAGATTCAACAATTTTGATACATCGAGAGGGGCAATAGAACCTGTAGCATTTGGAATGATCTGGATATCCCATGAAATAACAATGAACAGTCTTGTAATCAGTCTTCTTCTACAACACATCAAATATTTTAACTTTTGCAGGACAACCCCAAACCTGAAAATGATTTAGACTCAGTTTCCTGCCAATCCACAATTCAAATGGTGTTTTAGGAACAACCTTAATCGGAACTCGATTCAGAATATAAGCAGCAGTTTTTATGGCTTCGCCCCAAAAAATTCGGGCATATTGATCCGACTCATCAAACTTCTTTTCATGTCCATCAAAGTGTGATTACGTCTTTCGGTCACACCATTGCGCTCAGAATCTGCAGGGATAATGACTTGACCAATAATTTTATTTTCTTGAAGATACTTGGCAAAATCCCCAAATGCTGACATGTTACAGTAAACCTCCCATAATATTCACCTCCATGATCAAATCTCACAATTTTGATAACTTTTTCCAATTGTTTTTCAACTTTAGCTGGAAATATTTGAAAGCGTCAAGAGAATCAGACTTCTCCTTGGTTAAATAAAGACAAAAATAGCGAGAATAGTCATCAATGAAGGTAATGAAGTATTTGTTGTCACATAGAATAGTAGAATATGACTCACTAATATTAGTATGAATAATCTCTAAAACATCGTGACTTCAAGTCGCACCCTTTGTCCTGGATTTAGTCAACTTACCACGAACGCAGTAAATACATAATCTGGCGTCATCATGACTAAGGGGGTGGAAGAATATCGTTTTTCACCAATCTATCAATGTGTTTCTTAGAAATATGACTCAATCGTTTATGCCAAAGTGTTCGAGACTTCTCTTTAATTAAAAATCGCTTAGAATTTCTGGTCTCAACATGAAACGAGGAGTTAAGAGTAAAGAAAATTTATATAAATCATTAGCTAAAGAACAAATACCAACATACTTGGAATTATAGAATATTTCAGCTATATTATTACCAAAAGTCATAACATAACCAGCCTTGTCCAACACTTGAATAGAAATGATGTTTCTTCTAAAATTTGGAACATAAAACACATTATTCAAAACAAGCTGAAATTCACTATCTAGCTCCAAGTGAAATGTCTCATCAGCCACAACGTCAAGAAAAGTGCCTCCACTAACTCTAATGTTTGCTTCCTTTAGGCTTGGCTTCTTCTGATATCTTACCTCCTGCAAAACAATGTTCATATGAACAGTAGCATCACTATCTAACCACCAAGAATCTTTTGATGCATCAGCTAAATTAAATAAGCTTCCAAACAAACATAAGAAACTCACCTTGATCAGATTTTTTCTTTTCTTTGTAAACCTAGAACTTGAAGCAGTACTGCAATCTTGTGATTCTTCTTGTCACAAAAATGACTTTTCACATCAGCACTTTTTCTTTCCTTTTAACCTGTTAACTGAAAAATTGGCTTGAAAAAACATGTTAGCAAATTCTATCTTTTCATCAGTGAATATCACTTTTTCTCTATTTCACTTTTGCTTCCACAACATCACATTTAGTAATGAGCTCATTGATAGTCCATGGTTGACTGTTTATATTATAAGTGATACCAATCTGACTAAATTGTAACGGAAGCTGTAAAACAAACTTCATGAACAATGAAACTATCAGGAAGAGTCACATCTACGCTCTTCAACATATTCTACATAGAAACCATTCTCAAAATAAATTGACGTACTCCCACTATTTCATCATACTTTAAATTTCTTAGCTCACACAACAGTCTTGAATGTCCAACCATTTGTGTTGATGAAGATGTGGATGATGAAGGTATGGAATCTTACCTATATTATTTATTAATAAATGAAGGTGTAATTTTTTTCTATTTGGTTAATTCAATTAATTTTTTATCAATGTTGTAGATTCTTTGATAATACTTTGAAGATTTTTCAATGGTCAATGTAGTGCTTTGTTGTTCCAAAGGTATGACTTTATTGTTGTGTTTTTCTTCCTTTATATTGAGATATAATTTTTTCTATATAATCTCTTTTTTATCATTTTTTTTCTTTTGTTTTTTCATAGATTTATGGAGAAGCACACTAAAAGTTTGAAGACCTTAAAAACATGTTTGATGTAGTTGCATTTTGTTTTTGCGATGACATTAATGTTTGGACAATTTTTTTCATGGAACTTTGATTGTATTTGATAATTATGAAACTTATTTGGTAATATATTTTATGAAATTTATAGAATTTGTCTTTTGTTTGAGGAAGTGTATAATCCGTGAGTATCCATGGGTACCCAATACCCGAAGGGGCAAATAAGGGTATGGAAATTAGGGCTGCATAACAGGGTAAAACCGGACCGGACCGATGATCGAATTTTTAGAAAATAAGGATCGAAGACTGGATCAAATTTATCAGTTCGATCCGGTCCGGTCCAAGTCTTTTTCGGTCCGATCCGATTATATGGACCGAATGGACCATAGGAATGCACAACAGGTTAAAATCGGGCCGGACGAGGGCCAAAGCCGGCGAATTTATCGATCAGTCGGTCGATCTGAGCAGTCGGTCGATCCTTTTTGGTCGGACAGAATTTTGTGCAGCCCTAATGGAAATTATATACCCAGTGGGTAATGGATAGGGTATGAATAACACATTTGAGAGGGTGGGTAGGGTACGAAAATCCCAAAACCCGCTCCAAATCCGACCCACTGTCATCCCAATGTGTGATGTTTGTCATTATATTCTAAATGACTCAAAATTAATTTCAGTAAAATTTCAGGAGTTTTCACGGCCGAAATTATTTTCTGTGATTTTTTCAATTTCCAGAAGTAATAAATTGAAAATAAATACTTGTAGACGTCAAAAAATTACCAGAAAATCCAGACAAATGTAAGGAATCTACAGTTAAAAATTGAAGCAACGGACAATCGGAGATAGGTGCGTGGGCCTTACTCTCCTCTGCCCGAAGAAAAGACCCATCGTTTCTTCAGTTTTATTTTAAATTAATACATGAGGATCGAGTAAAAATGTATGTAGACAGATTCGTGATAATTAAATACTCAAAAAAAACATTTCAAATAAATAGTATTTAGAGCTTTAAATTTCGAATTAATGTCTCTTAAAGAACCCAACTCTTGATTTTCTAAACCTCTCTTATCAAGACAATAATAAAATTAATTATTAAATTATATCATAACCGATCCATGTACAAATCACTTTAAAGTTGTTTCTTGAAAAATCTGAAAATTGAGCTATTCTTTGAGAAACTTCTTGCAATCGATTCAATATTTTAAACATCAACTACACCAAAAACAAATTCATAACAAGATTACAAACAGATTTTATTAACAAATCAAAATTTAGAGAAGATTTCAAATGAGTTTGTTAATATAAACCCTAAAACCTGAAAAAGCAATTACTCACTCAACATGGAGTTAGAAAATGAGTCACCTATCAAATCGAACGTCTCAACAGTGAGCAAAAACTCTAAGGTCCCGGTTTGTATTAAAGAGAATTTCGACACGAAAATACAGCAACTAGATTCGGGTTTACAAAACCCTAATCTCCACTAATCATGAAATTTCGATCATAAATCATGTTTTTTAGGCTCTGATATCACATGTAAGATATTCAACATGATAAATTCAAGATCGAACATGATAATAGGACACAAAATTAATAATAAATTAGTTGATTCGAACGACGTACCTGTTTGAGTCATAACGGACATCAGAACGCACTAGACTTTTCTCCCTATTACCCTTCTCGTTAAGGCAGCACCAATGAGGCAACAACCTCACACCCATACTCTCTAATTATGATAATATAATAAATTCAAGAGATGCCTTAATATAGGGTTAGAGGAGGGGACCTAGTTGCAATATTAAAACCCTAATGGGCCCACCCATTATGAGCTCCATTGAGTTAAGCCTACACCCATCGCTAGGGCTGCACAACAGGGTAACACTGGACCAAATCGGATCGACCCGGACCGGACCAAGGACCGAATATTAAAAAAATTAGGACTGAAGACCGGATTGAATTTATCGGTCCTGCCAAGTCTTTTTCGATCCGGTCCGAATATATGGACCGAATGGACCCTCTTCTAATAATTTTAGATTTGTTCTTCAAAGTTGCACGAAACCAATCTTGACTACAAATGAGTCCTTGTAGAGGATGTTGAGACGAACACAATGGTACCGCTTCGACGCCGTCGATACGAGTTGGCCAGGAAAAGTTAGAAAACCTTTCGGATTTTCCGATTTGGTCGAACTGAAGGTTGGGTAACAATTGATGGTGGTAAGTGGGTGTAGAATGTCGGCGAGAGGATGCTGAGTGTATTGGTACAACCTTGACCGACGAAAGTAGCTCAGGTGGTCAGAAACCTGTTGGCGGCGACTAGGGTTTGCTGTTGAAATCGATCTGGTCGCCGTCACTAGTGGGGAACATTCGATGCACTGGAGTTGTGTAGAAATAACGGCAAGGTGATAGTGGTCACAGTGGTATTACCCACTCCCGTCGAATCTCTCAGTCGTGAAAAATGCTCAACGCGTAAAAGCTTTTGATTTCAAATGGACGCACAAACCCGAAAATATAAATTAAAAGGACCGAGGACCGGATCGAAACTTACCGATCCTGTTCGGTCAGGTCTGAACAGGGTCCGTCCGGTCCTTTTTTTCAGTCCGGACTAAATTTTGTGCAGCCCTACCCACCGCTCCCGCCAAACACATAAAATGCGACCCAATATCCAATTATCACACTTATAATTGGGCTCTTGTACATTACGATACAACCCGAAATAGTTAAAATATAAAAAAAAAAGGTTTTGAGTAATGTAAGCCCATTTTTTCTAACAAGTATTTCATAAATATTTTATTTTAAAATTTATCCTGTTAATATATATATATTATGTGTGAGTGTTCTTGTATGACAAGATGTTTCTTACTTTGTTCATCTACCTAAATATAATCAACATTAATCATTTTCACTAATATTTACATTTTCTTTAATTTTTATTTTATAACTCAAATACAACAACAAAAACAATAACAACAACAATAATTTAAAATAATCCAACACATGAGATTTTCACATGTGGATTTCAGAAATGATAATGTGTACACAAACTTTACTCGTACTTTTGAAAATAGAGCTATAACTTAGATGCATTATTTAGTAGTATAAGTTTTTTACTTTGGATTGTATAATTAATAAACAGGTACACGTGCAAATTGCAATATATTAAAATATTCTTATAATAATTTTTCCGTCCCAATTTAAGTGTCTTACCTTTTTTTTGTTTCAATAAGAGTGTATATTTAATAAGTTTTCAAATTCATAAATCCTACATGATAAATTGAAGATTATAAGAATTAAATGACTACACACATCTTTAATTTAAGATCATAAAATTTAAAAATATTTCATTATTTTTAAATATCGTGTCAAATCAAACACTAAAAAAGTTAAAATGGGAGGGACAGAATAACATAATATGTCAAGAGAGAGGTTGACCGTTCTATATGGCGGCCACGCCAACTTGCTTTTGCAGTCAAAACTTCCAGCAAATCTTTAAATTTGTTTCATCCTTTGTTTTCTCTGTGCAGTCTAAACGGGGCATAACATGCACTTGGTTCAAATAAAAGAGTTCGTCAATTGAGAGTTTACTCATTGAATAATATACACAAATAGAAAGAAAAGAGAAGTATTATAATTACTGGAAAATATATATTTCAATGACCCATATTAGGCCAGCTGCATGCATCACGAGAAGCCAAACTAAAGTGAGTAGAATAGTAGTTGTACTGTAAACGTAATGGTGCCCACAAATTGAGAAAAGAAAAAATCTTTTCACACTTCCCATGTCCACACAATGGCCTACGTACCATTCTTGCTTATTTACGTACACTGGCGTAGTCTGCAAATAAATTCTAGTGGTACATAGATATTTTTATACAGCTAAAAAAAAAATTGATCGAAAAAAATTAAAACGCACCGTTTCACCCACTGATTCATTCAAAACGACATTTTGATCGAAAATTTCCAAAAAACTGGTGGTGCAGTTGCACCACCTTGCTTCACGTGCCACTGTTTACATATGAGTATACAAATTGCCAATTTAAATAAAAGATTAATTATAAACCTAGTCCTAACTTTTGACTTGCTAATTCGCAACTAACTTCAGCTAATCCAACTTTAGAGTTTACCAGATCAAATTCCATCCAAATATTTTGCTGGTGATGATGTCCAATGACATAAGCCTCTATCCCTAATAAGTCTGAATTTCCCATTGTAAAACAGTACACTTGATCCTTCCCTCTTGTCACCCCTGCTAATTTATGGAGTAATTTTTCTCCAGTAACACTCATTTCTACACCTGGAAACATTAAAGTTACCGTTGGTAACTGTGGTAGTGTCGTACGAGTCGACTCCACTAGGTAACACAAGTCCATTGCCCCTTGGAATACGAAATTCGGGTCGTTCAACTTCCGTAACAGACCTTTGGTTTGCTTCATAAACTCATTTTTTAACGCGGTGTAAGCCGGGCCAAGTAAGAAAGTAAATTGGGTACCTGAATCAACCATGGTTTGACCCGCTCCAGTATGATCCGGTACGAACACGGATTTATGCAAGGGTAAAACAGTACCCGCAACTTTAATTCCTTCTAGCTGGACCGTATAAGCTACGCGGTCAAAATAAGGTAACGGAGTTGACATTTGAACTACCGGAGTGTACTTTCGGGGTTTAAGCCATGACAAATTTGCTTCTCCAAATAGGAGAACGCCGTTAGAGTCACGACCCGAAATACAATAAGAAAATTTCGGGTAACCCATTTGTGATACGAAAGATAAAGCTCCACGGTTCATTCCTATTAACCCGGTATTCTTGGAATCTTCATCCGGGTTTGAACTTGAACCCGCGTCCATGCACCCGAACACCAACCCGGGTAAATTCAAATTGTCGATACGGAAAGTCTCCCCAGCAAGATTACCTGTTGAAAAAAAAAATCTAAGTAGTAGGAAATCAAATTTGATATTTGAATGCATCTTTTTAAAAAAAGCAGTCTAGTACACTAAACTCCGATTATGCGCGAAGTCCGAAAAAAGATCGATTTGAATGCATGTCTAATTAGAATTTATATTCAGAATATATAGGAATAAATTTTCAAGGTTTAAAAATTAAAGTAAGTTCCAACTATTATAAACAAGAGACTACTAAAAATTGTCTATTTTTTCATTGAATTTTTCATCGTAAAATGTTGACCGGCTATTTTTTACTGAATGTAGGTGTGGAAAAACTTAATAAGTAGTGTTTTCACATAATTTTTTTTTAAAAGTTTCCAACTTATTTCCTACCGTGCGTTAGATCAGTGAACTGGTTCAGTAAAAAATTTGTGAAATAATTATATTGTATAGTACATCAATTTTTTCACTGAATATCGATGTAGTAGTAATAGTGTTTTCTAATAGTGATAGTGTGGAAAATTGTAGAAAGCACTCAAATATTATTGAGTTTATGAATAAAATATTCTCCTTTATTACCTTCTACCGAAGAAGCATCGGCGTAGGATAATGTAGCGTGGCAGAATTTTTTCGGGTCACAAGAAACGGGTACCGAGAAATCCCGGGTTTTTGTTCTGCATGTTGAGGAAGAACAAGGGATAGGAGAGTAGGAGGAAGAAACTAGTGGATTGAAAGTGGATGGTGTGGTTGGAGTCTTCTTGCAATGAAGCCAAGAGAGTTCACTCCCTGTATCGAGGACCATAGTAACTTGCTGTGGAGGCGACCCAACAAATAGAGAGACTGTAAGGGAAACATTATGGTGGAAAGCAACTCTATTAGGTGGTTTAGGGATTGACATAGATAATATTTTCTTGGCTCTAAGGGGCAGAATTACTGACTGTTTAAAAGAAATTGATTGCATGTTAAAGGTAGAGAATATAAGGAGAACAAGTAGAAGATTTACAGAGGATTCCATAACACCTATATAAAAGAAAAAGAAGAGATCACTAGGTCCGGAGTAATGGATAAAACAGAGTTGTTGTTATGAGATATTACTATTCATTGGAGGGATGTTTTAGGGGATATCACTCATCTTTGAATTGTTTTGTTGGAGTGTAGTAGTTGTTGAGTGTACAATAGTTGTATTGCTGAAAAACTGGCATATATATAGACGGGGCTAGATGCATATTTTACAGCTTTAAGAATCTTTGTACGAACAGAAGTCAGTGCCCATATATATATTCAAGAGATTTTGGCCAAGTACAGTTTTTTTGTTTTTCGGAAATAAAAATTTCAATATTATGGCGGCCCAAGTAAAATGGATAAAATATTTTGGCGTATTTGTTATCCAGCTGAGAATTTAGGGATGGCAATTGGACGGGGTGGGTACCCCTCTCCGCATCCGTACCCGTCAGAAAATTTTATATTCGTCACCTACCCGCTACTTGTGGCGGATACATTTTCAATATTCATACTCACTTAGACGGGTATATTCCTAAATTCACACCCGCTCCACCACCCAAGTGAATATCTTCAAAATTCATTATTGTTGGACTTATAGGCTGCTAAAATTATATGTGTCAAATTATTTGGGCTTAAGATAAATATAAAGTTGTAATAGAGATGACAATTGGGTGGGTGCGGGTACCCCCTCCCCGCACTCGTACCCGCCAGAAGTGGACAAACTAATATTTTCAACATCCATACCCGCCTACTATCCGCCAAAGTTATACTCATATCCGCATTCAAATCTAATTCAAGTAGACGATACTAAATCAATAAGGTATCAATTAGATCTAGAAATGAATCAACATAATCTTCTTCATTTTAGGATTTGAGGTTTAAATTATTCGCTTTTGTGAATGAAAAAAATGTACCCCAACTAGGGCGGGTGCGGTGCGAAATCTGTAAAATTGTACTCACCTGTCATCCTTAGCTGAGATAATGAATCTATAGTAGTATAGTTTGCAATTTTCATTTACCTATTATTATTATTATTAGGGGTAGTCTAGTGTGAAATATTTTCTACGTCTAAAAAGATTGACTTAGTTTAACTTGACACAAAGTTTAAAAAATAAAGAAAGACTTTTGAAATGTGTGATCCAAAACAAATCTTAGATATTTGTGTGGTTGTAAATGATCTAATAAAATTAAATTGTTTATAAATAAGAAATGTGTCACGACCGAACGGGCGTGGTAGTGCTTACCAGGCACCTAGTGATACAACATCGAGAAAATCGTGAAATAAAAACATGAACATGAATTAAGAGAAAAGATAAATAAGCAGGCTAACCAAAAGCGATTTGCCCATCAAATATACATAAATACCGACGATTATCCTTTTTACAAACCACATCGCAGCGATTACTCTGGACCTCAAGATTTTACAACCTCTATGGCGGGGCGGGGCCCGCCATACCACGAATGTATAAGCGTCTACGGACTCGGGGTAACATGCAAAGATAAGCCTCCGAAGAACGGAGCTTTCAATACGAAAGGTGATCTAAGCGGGGATCGGCGGCCGATGTACCTTTTACTGCGGCGTGAACGCGACCCGAAGGAGTCGATCTGCAATTGCAGTATGTGAAAGCGTAAAAATCGTAAATGAAATCATAATAGTCTATATAAAGCGGGAGCGTGTATGATAACAAACTACGATTCCACAACAGAAGCGATCGTATCGAGTCGGGGACTCACGCCTAAAAGTCATCCTCGTGCGTGGAACTCCTTCCTCACCGCCGCGATCTAGGTACAAATCATGTGATACGTATAATGTGTCTCGGCCCATCTTATGGACCCAATATAGAAAAGGGTGGAATCGTTCGGTTCATCCCGTGAAGCCGTAGTCGAAATGGAACACATTCCGGATGAGCCGTAGTCAAGTGAAATCGTTCGGATGAACCGGTCCTCAAGTGAAATACATTCCGGATGAGCGGTCCTCGAGTGAAATACATTCGGATGAACCGGTCTCAAGTGAAATACATTCCGGATGAGCCGTGTCAAGTGAAACATTCGGATGAGCCGTGGTCGAGTGAAATACATTCGGATGAGCCGTGTCAAGTGATATACATTCGGATGACCCGGTGGTCAAGTGATATACATTCGGATGAACCGGTGTCGAGTAGAACACAATACTTACACAACAAGGCTATCACACGTAACATGGTCAAGTTTCATAACAACAAGTATAAGCAAGTTACACACGACTCGAGTACTTTCATTTTATATCAAAGTCCTGATTTTAACCTTAAAGTACTACGTCAGTTAAATTCCTTTTAAGATCCATTTCTTTTACAAAGGTCACCCGATACGTAGTATAAAAATAGAGTGACTAACATTGTTAAGTAAACCAAAATGCTTTCCTTTGTAAAATCAAGTAACAACCTTATTTTCCAAACGTTCAAGTTTGCCTAATTTGAATGCTCAAGTTTCTCATTTTAGAAAAAGGTTTCGTAGTTCATAGTTTTAGTCCTTTAAAACATAATTCTCCTTTAAACGTTTTGAGAAACCTATGTCTTATAAGTGAGTAGGCTATTCTTGTTTATAATCAATCTTATTAAGCAGCCATGATCTAGGAAATGTAATATCATTTTGTCTCATCTTAGCTTTCATGCGGATGGAGGTTTCTCTTGGTTTTAATAATACTTCTTTAGTCAATACATTTTCCTTTTATTATCATTGCGGTGGTTTGTCGATACACATTCGATTTCAAATCGATAAAACATTCTTAAGCGTTATACCTAACTTCCCATAAAGCTAGTATAACTCTTAAGCTTCCAAAACCAGTAATACTCATTCTTTCAAACGATTCATAAATCTTTTGAAATGCTTCAAGTTCTTTATTAACACATATCAAGTCGGTTATTATTCAAATCGATTACCTTTTAAAAACCACAAAGTATGTGCTTATCCACATAAAGCTATTATAACAACTTCCCATAAAGCGTTATAACACTTTATGTTTTACATCAATCAAATACATTTAGCACGTATGCGTCACCGTACTACATAGTTCACACTTTATCATGCTAGAAGAGATAGGAAGAGGTTCACATACCTCGCGACGATTATCGACTAATAGCAAAAGCGCTCAAGTACCTCAAACGCGTCGGCGACACTCTCGATCAGCGGATCACTCCACACGCGATTACTGACTATAGAGGCCACTGGCGCTATTAATACCTTTAGATCGGCGTAGAATATTCTACAGAAAATTCGGCAAAGACTCTCCCCAGCGGCGTAAATCTCCTCTCTATCGAGGCCGGCTACCAAGCCAACCGAGGGTTAACACGTCTGACCGGGCGTGTACAATTCTACTACAAAGAATGCTACACAGTCTCACATGTCTGATCCTATGTAATTACTGATTCAGTTCTCTTATTTAAATTCGGGCTTAAGTCGCAAGACATTGCGTAATTATAATGTTCGATTCTATATATAGTATACTTCAACTATATATTCCTACAACATGTAATTTCCAATTACAAGAAGGTCAAGAATGTTTACCTCGATAAGCCCAAAATTATCCGAGTTTATATGTCGTTCTGAACAAGGTTTAGCTCCTACTCGTGCGCTCCAAAAGCGCTCGAAACCCTGAAGTGTCTACACAACTTCTACTTAATACTTCAACTACGGGTGAAGATTTTTCCTTAGGGTTTCGTTTAGTGGCTAAAGGAAAGTATAATAGTATTTTAGGGCCGTAAAAGTGGTACTTTGGAAAGTACTACAAGGTATTTGGCTAAAGTATTTTGGGCATTATAACGATACTTGTAGAATACATTTCTACCAAGGGGGTAGTATTTTGACTAGCACAACTAGGCTAGGGGTTGCTCTCGGCTAGAGCCACTAGGCAAGGGGGAGGGCTCGTAGGGCCTTCAAGAGGGGAGAGGGGTGGTGTTTGGGCGAGAACAAGGTTGAGGGAGAGGGAGGATTTTCAAGACTTAGACAATTTTTGGATGAAGAAGTTCATCAACTAAGGGGTATTTATAGGTCAAGTGAAGGCCAACCAACGGCAAGATGAAGACAAGTGTGGTGCAAGTGTAGGGCTAGATTTAAGCCAAGTGCACCTTATCCATCTACCACAACAACTTGCAAAATATCCTACCTAACCCCACTCACCAATTCGTCCAAATTGCCGTCCACTCCATCGATGTGAGGTGACACTTGTCACCTCCCGTTGGTCCAAAATGTTTCGTCTCTCGGAAAAATCCGCCAAAATTATAAAGCGACATGGCGGAAATTCCCTACGAAAGCTGTGAAAGCGTTTAGAAAAACGACTCTAACAGGGTGTTGTGCACAAAAAAATTCGCCGAGCCTAAAGAAGTTCGAAAATTTCTCGTCATACTCTGGAAATACGGTATAACATTCTCCCCTCGGAAACATTCGTCGAATGTTCCTTCTCAAGACGGATAACGATAAAGTTCTTCTAATAAGTTGCCAACGCCACAATGGCCACTAAACAACATATGCACGCAAATACTTATATCAAGTCCGAGAAAACACCTCTAACATCACAAACTTTTGTCACTTTGCGCGAGGTTCTAGTGTCACTCGGCGACCAACAAGCGATGCCGGACTGCGTCGATTCACGAGGTCTAAAATATACATCCTTCGCACCTTCTCCCTGTACAAGAAATGATCGTATCTATGCTCGCAATACATGCTCGCCTCTACCCCTACTCGTCGTACTCTTCTCGAACTCTTGAACTCTTTTAGCATCGTACCACACTTTAGTTTCCAAACTTGGAGTCACTACCTCCCAACTTGGTCATCCTATTAGCCTCGATCTTCCTTAAGGCTATTCCGGCCTTCACGATCTACTTACGGTCGAGCGTATCCACGAACTCATCGATGGTCATCAAAACTTGGGCCTAGCACCCTGGTGACCTACCACTGGCGGGACCACCCGTGACCCGCTCATTCGACTCACGGGTTGACACGCAACACGCCTCAACCCGACCCTCGTCACGCCAACTCTCTTGTTTCTCGATCCGAACAACGCGCTAAATCACATCATGAAAGATACCACTTTCATTTACCCAACCAGAGACTTATCACACAATATTTTCTAGGCATAAAATGCACTCGACAAGGATCACTCGCAAAATCTTGTACTCAAGCGGCGCTTACATCTAAGGTCTCAATCGTAATATTCTAAGGTTCATCATTTTCTCACCTCAGCTTACCCTTTTTCCCTGACGGGTTCTAAATCACATTTTAGCACAAAGCTATCCAAACATAACACTTAACACATTAACATAACATCAAAACATACAAGCCTCAGATGGTTAGGATATACAAAGCTACCGCTCACTCTAATCATAAGTCCGCCTGCATGCATAATCGAAAGCGATGAACGCGCCATCGATCCGGTAGGCTGCGCCAAGCTGCAGTACCTCTCTATAAGCACGATCTCTCGTCCACGTAGTACGGCGACGCGAGTGAAACAAGCACCGATAAAAAGGCGACATTCCGGGATGATGTTTGCCACATCGTGCTGCTGAGAGGGCGTGAATCCGTGGCTAGCACTCACGTATACCGTGAACGAAGCCACGAGCTCGACCGGCTCGAATACCACTGAGCGTCCGAAGGCGGGGACCACTCTGTCTTGGTGGAGTACATAACTAGCTTCTGGCGGTCGCCTCGAAAGTTACCAAAGGACCTGCTTGCGGCCTCTCTTCTGCGATCTCGGTCATTCGTCGACCTCTCCGTGCCTCGCATCCTGGTGCGTGAGCTTGCGTGCGGGCAATGTCCATGCCCGGTGAAGAGCTACACGTACAAGCCTGCGCCAATGTCGTCGGCCCGGTGGCGTGGCGGTGTACTCGTCCTCCATATCCGCTACTACGGAGAACATACCGAGCTAATGAGTCGAACTCCACATTGTACTCTCTAACCGTCGCTGATCACGCCTCAGCGTCAAAAATCTGTCGGCCGAGCCCTCGCCATCTGTGGAGGCAAGAAATGTGCAAGAAATGCCCTCGAGAACTCGTCCCAATGCTGGAAGTGCATGCTCTTCCGGGCGGCTCGCGAATCAAACGATCAGCTGCGATATCGCGCGGTGATGCGAACCTAATACCACCGACTCGCCTGCGAGGCTCGATCACTCTCATGATCGCTGTAGCTGTCGGATAAACTCACGAGGTCGTCCTCGGCTCGATCCATAGAACCTTTGGAGGGCTCTGACTCGAAGTCACGTAGCCTCAGCATGCGCTCGGGGTGTACTACGGGTGCTCTTGAAGTGGGCTGCTGCGTCGGCCTATCCTCATATCGGCCCACGACCACGGCGATGGCGGGCCATCTCCTTGTACCCGTCTCATCGGCTCCGGTGTGGGGTGGAGGCTCAGTGCTTGTAGTCTCGGCCGACCATTCTGCGACTCTAAACTCTTCTTTGGTCTTTGGCGGCGTCGCGAAACCCGCCGTCGAATCTTGTCTCAGTCTTGGCCAGGGCTGCGCCTCGTACTCCTCTGTATCTTACTAACAACTCCCTCGATTGCCTTGCCCATCTGGGCCTGGGTTGCCTTACGCGGAGGCATAACTGGTAAAGGAAAGGAATACGTCAGAGGAGTCGATTTATCACACGACTCTGGCGCGATCTCGGAATGAGAAGGATGGAAACCAATCCTAAATGTCCTGCGACCTCACGATTATAGATGTGGTGCGCGACACCGATAATCAAGACTCTACTGAACACGGTGCGTAGACACTTTCAGAGGACTAAGCGCTCTGATACCACTTTTGTCACGACGAACCGGGCGTGGTAGTGCCTACCGGGCACCTGGTGATACAACATCGGAGAAAATCAGCGGAAATAAAAACATGAACATGAATTAAGAGAAAAGATAAATAAGCAGGCTAACCAAAGCGATTTGCCTTCATCAAATATACATAAATACGACGATTATCCTTTTACAAACCACACTTGCGGTGATTACTCTGCACCTCTAGATTTTACAACCTCTATGGCGGCGGGGCCGCCATACCACGAATGTATAAGCGTCTACGGACTCGGGTAACATGCAAAAGATAAGCCTCGAAGAACAGACTTTCAATCTGTTGAAAGGTGATCCTAAGCGGGGATCGGCGGCCGATGTACCTTTTACTGCGGCGTGAACGCGGCCCGAAGGAGTCGATCTGCAGTACAGTATGTGAAGCGTAAAATCAGTAAATGAAATCATAATAGTCTATATAAAGCGAGAGACATGTATGATAACAAACTACGATTCACAACATAGAAGCGATCATGTCAAGTCGGGGACTCGCGCCCAAAAGTCATCCCGCCGTGCGTGGAACTCCTTATCACTGCCGCGATCTAGGTACAAATCATGTGATACGTATAACGGTCTCGGCCCATCTTATGGACCCAATATAGAAAAGGGTGGAATACATTCGGTTCATCCCGTGAACCGGTAGTCGAGTGGAACACATTCCTGGATGAGCCGTAGTCAAGTGAAATCGTTCGGATGACGGTCCTCAGTGAAATACATTCCGGATGAACGGTCCTCAAGTGAAATACATTCGGATGAACCGGTCGCCGAGTGAAATACATTCCGGATGAACCGTGTCAAGTGAAACACATTCGGATGAGCCGTGTCGAGTGAAATACATTCGGATGAGCCGTGTAATCAAGTGATATACATTCGGATGACCCGGTAGTCAAGTGATATACATTCGGATGAGCCGTGATCGAGTAGAACACAATACTTACAACAAGGCTATCACACGTAACATGGTCAAGTTTCATAACAACAAGTATAAGCGAGTTACACACGACTCGAGTACTTTCATTTTATATCAAAGTCCGGATTTTAACCTTAAAGTACTACGTCCGTTAAATTCCTTTTAAGATCCATTTCTTTTACAAAGGTCACCCGATACGTAGTATAAAAATAGAGTGACTAACATTGTTAAGTAAACCAAAATGCTTTCCTTTGTAAAATCAAGTAACAACCTTATTTTCCAAGCGTTGAGTTTGCCTAATTTCGAATGCTCAAGTTTCTCATTTTAGAAAAAGGTTTCGTAGTTCATAGTTTTAGTCCTTTAAAACATAATTCTCCTTTAAACGTTTTGAGAAACCTATGTCTTATAAGTGAGTAGGCTATTCTTGTTTATAATCAATCTTATTAAGCGACCATGATCTAGGAAATGTAATATCATTTTGTCTCATCTTAGCTTCATGCGGATGGAGGTTTCTACTGGTTTTAATAATACTTCTTTAGTCAATACATTTTCCTTTTATTATCATTGCGGTGGTTTGTCGATACACATTACGATTTCGAAATCGGTAAAACATTCTTAAGCGTTATACCTAACTTCCCATAAAGCTAGTATAACTCTTAAGCTTCCAAAACAAGTAATACTCATTCTTTCAAAGCGATTCATAAATCTTTTGAAATGCTTCAAGTTCTTTATTAACACATATCAAACCGGTTATTATTCAAATCGATTTACCTTTTAAAAACCACAAAGTATGTGCTTATCCACATAAAGCTATTATAACCAACTTCCCATAAAGCGTTATAACACTTTATGTTTACATCAATCAAATACATTTAGCACGTATGCGTCTCGTACTACATAGTTCACACTTTATCATCTTTAGAAGAGATAGGAAGAGGTTCACATACCTCGCGACGATTATCGACTAATAGCAAAGCGCTCAAGTACCTCAAACCGTCGGCGACACTCGATCAGCGGTCACTCCACGCGATTCTGACCTATAGAGGCCACAAGCGCGCTATTAATACCTTTAGATCCGGCGTAGAATATTACGAGAAAATTCGCGGCCTCCCCACATGCAGCGTAAATCTCTCTCTATCGGTAGGCTACCAAGCCAACCGAGAGGTTAACACGGCCGGGCGTGTACAATTCTACTACAGCGATACTTTACAGTCTCATGTCAGATACCTATGTAATTCTGATTCGATTCTCTTATTTAAATTGGGCTTAAGTCGCAAGACATTTGCGCGTAATTATAATGTTGATTCTATATATAGTATACTTCAACTATATATTCCTACAACATGTAATTTCCAATTACAATGAGAAGGTCAAGAATGTTTACCTCGATAAGCCCAAAATTATCCGAGTTTATATATGGTTCTGAACAAGGTTTAGCTCTACTCGTGCGCTCCAAAACGCTCCAGAAACCGCCAGAAGTGTCTACACAACTTCTACTTAATACTTGACTACGGGTGAAGATTTTCCTTAGGGTTTCGTTTAGTGGCTAAAGGAAAGTATAATAGTATTTTAGGGCTTCGTAAAAGGGTACTTTGGAAAGTACTACAAGGTATTTGGCTAAAGTATTTTGGGCATTATAACGATACTTGTAGAATACATTTCTACCAGGGGGTAGTATTTTGACTAGCACAACTAGGCTAGGGGTTGCTCTCGCCAGAGCCACTGGAGCAAGGGGAGGGCTCGTAGGGCATGAGGGGAGAGGGGTGGTGTTTGGGCGAGAACAAGATTGAGGGAGAGGAGGGATTTTCAAGACTTAGACAATTTTTGGATGAAGAAGTTCATCAACTAAGGGGTATTTATAGGTCAGTGAAGGCGACGATGGCGAGATGAAGACAAGTGTGGTGCAAGTGTGGCTAGATTTAAGCCAAGTGCACCTTATCCATCTACCACAACAACTTGCACAAAATATCCTACCTAACCCCACTCACCAATTCGTCCAAATTGCGTCACTCCATCGATGTGAGGTGACACATCACCCTCCGTTGGTCCAAAATGTTTCGTCTCTCGGAAAAATCCGCAAAAATTATAAACGACATAGCCGGAAATTCCCCTACGAAAGCTGTGAAAACGTTTCGTCGAAAAACGACTCTAACCGGGTGTTGTGCACAAAAAGAATTCGGCCAAGCCTAAAGAAGTTCGAAAATTTCTACGTACGTCCCCTACGTACATACTCTGGAAATACGGGGTATAACAAAATGGGTCAATTATTTTTGAACAAACTAATAAGAAAAAATATGTCAATCTTTTTTAAACGGAGGGGTATAAGGAAAGATGATAATGGTATAATTGTTTGTATTATTTGATCTCTTGTTAATGTTGGGTTAGTATTTTCATACAGTATAATAATTCTCACGTAAATTATATTTAAATTTCCGTACTTCCTCCGTATCAAAATATTTGTCATGTTTTGTTTTTCGAAAGTTAATTTGACTAATATTTAAAAAAAATGAATTAGATTAATTTAATATTTAAAATTTAAATTTATATCTTCAAAAATTACACTACTATAATTAAGATGCAATTCTTGTCATATCAAGATGATGAAAAAACTCATCTTAAAATGTTGACCAAAATTTATATAATTTGACTGTAAAAAAAAGCGACATTTGACAAGCAATTTGGGCCGAAGGCGGGAGGGAGTATTATTTATACTAATACTAGAAAAATAATATGGGATAATCATCCCAATATCAGTTATACAAACCCTTCAAAAACGTAGAGGTATAATGCGAAATTATACCTCCCAATGTGCATAGTTAAAAAATAGTATGGAAAAGGTTCAAATATATGCCCTCGTCAAATGCGAAATTGAATAAATTTGTCCTTAGTTAATATTTAACTCACGTATGCCTTTATAGTACTTTATCCAAATATATCATTATATTTTAAGTGATTTCCCATTTAACTTATTTACGGAATTAATTAGTTATTTAGCACCAAATCTTGACAAATGCCGTAATCCTAAGAGACCTAGACTTACCTGACCTCATATGGAATTAGTGGCGGATCCAGACAACAATATTAATGAGAAGACTTCTCAAGAAAGATTAATATCATCTAACATGATATCAAGAGCCAAAATCTTAGGTTTCAATAGTGGTGCCGTCGACCCTACTCTCGGTTCTGCCACCGAGAACCACCTCCAAACAGAAAACACACTTTGTTTCTTTCTGCCACAAAGAATCACGTCCAACCAGTAACCAATTCTCATTCTGTTCTATTGATTCTCTCTCTTAAACAAAGTTTGTTTCTTCCTGGATATACGTCCAAACAGTAGCAAAGTTTGTTTGTGCCAATTATTTAGGAAAAGTTTGTTTGTTACTGGATAAAACAAAAACCCTAAAAAATTTCTCCTATTGCTCTCTTCTCTAAATGGATACTCAGGATTCTTCCAATACTTCTAACGCTTCCATCTTCACAAATCTCATCATCACGTTGTCATCCTCTTTTCATCCAGCCCTAACTGTTACCAACATCAAGAGCTCTATTTCCATTCTCTTGATCAAGAAAACAGTCAGTATTCTCACTGGGTTGAACTATTTCGTAATCATGCATGTCTCTATAACGTGCTTGATCATATCGATAACACTATTCCGCGTCCTCCAAAGGTTGATAATTCTACTTGGCTTCGTCTAGACGCCGGCGTCAAACAATGAATTTATGGTAGTATTTCTCAGGATCTTCTTCTGACTATCATGAAATCTGGTGCCACAACCATTGATTTATGGAACCGCTTGGAGGAAATCTTTCAAGAAAATTTCATCAACATGACTGAGTACTGCAGACAGTTAAAACTATTAGCGGACCAACTCTCCAACGTCGACACGCCTATCTCGGACACTAAAATGGTGTTGCAATTGATTGTAGGTCTTCCCAAAGGCGACTATGATACGTTAGCCACCATGATTCAATAGGCAGATCCGTTACCCAGTTTTAACAAAGCTCGCTCGCAGTTTTTGCTTGAAGAAACTCGACGTGCTAAGCAGGATGAGCACAATCAGAAGACGTTAGCTGTCGAAACGTGCTCCCAAGATCCAACGCCACCAGAAAACTCTCAACCGCAACAGGAACATGGTGGCAAGGTCTGCAGTAGAGAAGGTCGTGATCGTGACAAGGGTCGCGGACAGCAGAATCAGCAGCAGCAACAACAGGGCCCGCAGAATCAGTCCAGTGTCGCGGCGCCCCGCGATACTGATCTGGCCGCGGCGCGCGATTCGATACCATTAACCGCCCAAGACTCCCGCGTGGGTTGTTGGGCCCTGCTCCAGCCACTCGGAAAGTACAATACCCGCAGCAAGCCCACTTTATGCACGACCAGTTCCAGCAGCCCTCGTCCAACGTACCATCGAGTTGGGGCGGGCCTTGGCGATCTCGATATGCAATGCGGACAACAACTGATACATGGACTCCGGAGCCACTTCTCACCTCACCCGTTCTGCAGGTAATATTCTCAAACTGTTTGGTTTAAGGCATCCTCAATTTGTGACAGTTGGTAGCGGCCACCACATTCCAATGAAGGATTATGGTACATCCTACACACCACCTCCTAATTCATTCCCTCTTAAAAATACCCTATAACGGCGGGTACGCAAACAACGACACCAACGGGAAATTCCACTCTCTTCTGTCTCACTCAAGTGAATTGGTTTCGAGAGCATTCCGCCAGTTTTTGGCGGCTTTCACCCTCCATGAATAGAGTCCATGAGCTCGGGAAGAGAAGTGGGGCCTTCGGTCAACCAAGAGAGGTCCAGACCTTCCTGATCATTCAGAATTCGTTGCGTTCTTCTTTCGAGTTGATCAGTCAGCTTTCAGCCACCCAACAAGAAGCGGATGAACGCACTAGTTTATATACAGAAAAAACCTAGTTTTGAGTTCTGTTAAGGACCCGAAGAAGACTGGAGAACTGGGCATTCACAAGACTGCTTTGATTCTCATCATGATACATTCTTGTAGTAAGCGGGTGATTGAGAAACACGTATTATTGGGAAGGAATCTCGTTTTCTTAGGGTTATGGTGGAATTTACTTCCCCTCCCCTTCAACTATGCCCCACATGTAATCATAAATCTAATCTATATCCGCAAATTCACTCGTAATAATTCTCTCTCTATTGATTTTGACCCTTTTGGTTTCACTGTGAAGGATATTCATACGGGGAAACCTCTTATGAGATGCAATAGCACGGGGGATCTATATTCATTCACTCCCACATCCGCTATCAGATCTAGCTCTCCTATCTCCCTAGCGGTCATTTCTTCTTCAACATGGCATAATAGGCTTGGTCATCAAGGAGCCCTAGTTTTTAATTTTCTTAGAGGCAATCATTTCATTACTTGTAATGGGAAGCTTGACCAAAACTGTGTTTCTTGTTCTTTAGGCAATCATACTCGTCTTCCATTTAAATCATTTACTAGTGTTACTTTTGCACCTTTTGATATTATACATGCCGATTTATGGACATCACCTGTTGCTTGTTTCCTCGGTCATTAATACTATCTTATCTTACTAGACGATTTTCTCACTTTGTTTGGTTGTATCCTCTCAAGTTTAAATCGGAAGTTTTTGCCAAATTTCTTGAGTTTCGAACATTCATTCAAACACAGTTTGCAAAAGGTATAAAAACTTTTCAGTGCGATAATGGTCGTGAATTCAACAACTCTATGTTTCACCGTTTTTGTACTAATAATGACATGATATTTCGCTTCTATGCCCCCACACCTCCCAAAAAAATAGTAAAGCTGAAAGAATCATCTACACTTATTAACAATATGATTCACACTCTATTTATTTATGCCTCCCTACCTCCGTCCTTCTGGGTCTATGCTGCTAAAATGTCAGAATATGTTCTCAATATTCTCTCAACTAGCACTCTTCACAATATGACCCCTACCGAAATCCTCTATTATAAAGTCCCATATTATGATCATCTCTGGATATTCGATTGTCTATGCTATCCTAACATTGCCTCTACTGCCCCTCACAAACTGGCTCATCGGTCCACTCCATGTGTCTACCTAGGCTTTCCGCCGAACCATAGGGGCTATCTATGCTATGACTTGTCCACTCGTCAGATCCACATCTCTCGTTACGTCACATTCGACAAGACCACATTCTCGTTTTCGAATCTTAAAAAGTTCCAAAAATCGAATTACTCTTTTCTTGACGAGTCTGTCATCTCTTCCATCATTCTCAGTCAACTAGATCATAGCACTGCCACATAATCACCTTCTCTGCCCAGAAGTTCGTCTTCAGCGTCAGCTCGCGCCCCAAGGGTCGGCGCTGCAGCTCCAAAACTCATGCGAGTAGATTTCCTCCAGCGCCGCGGCCCCTGTTCATGGTGCCACGACGCCTCCGATGGCATCACCTCATCCTTCTCTCTATCCAACCAATCCATCAGCCTCGACTCTTCCCACTCAGCCGACACAGCCTCCCACTGTCTCCACTCACCAAATGGAAACTCTTGCCAAACATAAAATCTTCAAACCCAAAGTCCAATTTAACTTGTCTGCCCAAACCATTTCTCCAATTCCAAGAACCCTATATTGGCTAAATAAGACCCTAATTGGAATGCGGCTATTTCTGAAGAATTCAATGCTTTAACTAAACAACACACATGTGATCTATTACCTAGACCTGAGGGGGTGAATGTGATTAATTATTTGTGGCTATTTCGTCATAAATTCAAAGACAATGGAGATCTTGAGAGATATAAAGCACGACTTGTGGCTAATGACACAAATCAGCAGGAGGGCATTGATTGTGGTGAGACCTTCAGCCTGGTTGTCAAACCGGCTACCATTCACACAGTTTTGAGCATTGCCATGGACAAACACTGGCCGATTCATCAGCTTTATGTGAAGAATGCATTTCTACATGCATGAGGATCAGAGAAAGCGATCTACGTCGTCGGTAGTCGGGTTCACCCATCCTGCGACTCACCTGCTATGTGTGTCGTCTATATAAAGTCACTATATAGCCTGAAACAGGCCCTCCGTGCGTGATATGATCGCTTTTCTAGGTATATCTTGCATATTGAGTTTGTATGCAGCAAAAGTGATACATCACTCTTCATTTTTCATCGAGGTAGTAGCACTGCTTACTTATTACTTTACGTGGATGATATTATTCTTACTGCTTCCTCCGACAGTTTGAAAAATGAGATTATTGCTTACTTATTACTTTACGGGGATGCTGAGTTATTTTTTGGGGATATCAGTGACCAGGCCTGCCAACCACATGTTCTTATGTCTGCGTAAGTATGTTGAGGAGATCGTGTACATGGCTAAGATGGCGAATTGCAAAGTTTCACCTACTCCAGTTGATTCAAAATCTAAGCTCAGTGCTATCGATGGTACTCCAGTCTCCGATCCTACTCTTTATAGGAGCCTTGCAGGTGCACTTCAGTATCTCACATTTACAAGGTCAGACATTGCTTATGTTGTTCAGTAGGTATGCCTATTCATGTATGCCACAAAGTCTCATTTCATCTTTCTTAGCGTATCATCCGATACATTAAGAGGCACACGATTACGGTTTGCACTATACCCTCTGCGCAAACAAGTTGCTCTCTTATACGGATGCAGATTGGGTAGGGTGTCCGGACACGTGACGCTCCACCTCCGACTTTTGTGTATTTTTAGGGGATAATCTGATTTCTTGGTCTGCCAAGAGACAGACTACCCTATCTCATTCGATCTTGAAATTTGAGTCTGAGGCGTTGCAAATGTGGTAGCTGAGATTTGTTGGCTCAGCAATTTACTGTTAGAACTTCAGTATCATTCGCGTCAGGCATCTATTGTGTACTGTGATAACATCTCTGTCATCTATCTTTCTCACAATCCGGTTCAACATCAGCGAACCAAGCACATTGAGATAGACTTGCACTTTGTTCGTGAAAAAATTGCGCTAGGCCATGTCAGAGTGTTACATGTTCCATCTTCCTATCAATATGCAGATATATTTACCAAAGGACTTCCCAGACAGTTATTTCTTGACTTCAGATCCAGTCTCATCGTCCGACCTCCTCCCGCTCTGACTAAGGGTGTGTATAAACGTGTATAGTTAGAATATTGTATCTCTACCCATAATTAGAATATATTCATATATTGTGAAAATATAATTATGGTAAGACTAAGATTTATCTTGTAACTTGGTTTAAGATTTCTATTGTATAAGGGATGAATATTGTACCCTATATATATATTTGATATTAATGAAAAGACTCCTCTTACCATATCAGTTTAGACAGAGTAAATAATTATTATCATGATGATAACTTAC
The DNA here is from genome assembly GCA_029844215.1 of Przewalskia tangutica. Lineage (NCBI taxonomy): Eukaryota > Viridiplantae > Streptophyta > Magnoliopsida > Solanales > Solanaceae > Przewalskia > Przewalskia tangutica. The sequence continues at coordinate 45,394,918 of CM056727.1, read as the reverse complement.
CGTTCTGGAAATAAATAAAAATACCTAGTTAGTTATTCGTGGGAATTTGGGAAACAGTGTATATCAACATAGGGTTGTTCACCCTCTTGTGGTTTGGGTTTGAAAATGGAAGATGTATGATTAATTCCCTTATGTGGTCTCACTTCACTAGTCACCCACCAAAACATGGCTAATTCTCTCGGGTGGTTGCCCGTCAATTTGATTTGATTCCTTGAATAGCATGTTGTGATGACTTAACATGTTATTTCTCTGCATGTTTATATTCAAGTTTAACTTCCAAAATATTTATTTGTAAAACTACATACCGCGCGTGGATAAGCTTCATATCATTTACTATATATACTCTTTTAAATTTCAAAATTATATAATGCCATACAAAAAGAATTTGAATCAAAGATTTGTGTAAAAAAATATTTGGGATTGAGTTAGACCAGACCAATTCTTTACATGGTATAGAGTCAGACTCATTTCAATTCTTTGTTCATTGATGTTGGGCCCCCAAATTATATTATTCACGCTCCAGATAATAAGTTCTGGGCGTGCGGGGAGTGTTAAGAGTCTCTCACATAGGATATGAAATGAGAACATAGACTCCTTATATGAACTTTGACAATCCTCACCCTACAAGCTAGTTTTTGAGGTTGAGTTAGACCCAAGATCCATTCTTTACAATTTGTATCAATTTTTAGAAGTCTTGATAAGTCATTATAACAGCCAGACCAGCTAGCTAGCTACAAGTTATTGGCCTTCCGTACAAAAAAATTGGAACTAATGTCGCTAAATTGCTCGTAGCAGCTAACAATTTTTTCTGATATAATATGTCACTAATTCATTGTTAAATAAATTAACGATATTAAGTTTTACTTTGTTTAACTATAGAATTTGTCCGTCGATAATTTCTGATCTTTTTAGTGAACTTCAATAACAATTTAAAAGAAAATGAACCTACATAGAAGAATAGATTACAGCTCGATTTTAACCTTCAAATGTGTACTTAAATCATCGGTCCTCTCTACTCAAGTTGTTAGGTGAGGAAATTGTCTGCTTTATGCATGGGGACCAGACTGGATTGTTGTTCTTAGTGTTTTCTGCCAGACACGAGTAAAAAAGTACTGAAAATTGTCATAAGATATCTAAGTTTCTCTTGAAAAAATGGAATTAACCAAAAGCATCACTGTTGAAAAATTAATTGCATAGGGATAGGACTAGTTGCTTGGGAATAGGACTAGTATATAAGTTTGTGAACAGAAATCCAGATTGTCAATTTAAACAATGAGGCAATAGATCAATTAAGAAAAGGGTTTAAAGTTTCAGCAAGAATATTTTAGTAAATTGATAATTGCAGGTTTGCAACTATCCTCCAAATATCTAGCAGCATTAATATTGTAATTTTGCTCTTCCAAATCAATCTCTCCAAATATTTTACATGCAAAAGAAGAAAAACTTAGACACTTAAAGGGTCGTTTGGTAGTTATACATGGTTTAGTTATTCATATATTAATTATTTCATCTTTTAATTTTTATAAAATAATATAGTATACAAATTAGTTATGTGTATTAGTTATGTGAATTTTTAAATTGCATATCAAACACCGTATTAGGTATGCTGAATTTTATACATACCAAAAAAATTATTGAAAACATTCATGTGATATCTCAAAAATAAATATTTAAATTCTTATCTAGATTTATTCCCTTAATATCCTCTTAATGGGTTAGCTAAATTTTGAATAGTATTCTAATATAATTAGCCTCTGACAATGGTAACAGACCATTAATATAAGCCATAATTAATTCGATTTATGAGCTATTATTTTTGTATGGCTAACGTTCTTTATGAGCTTTGTTAGTATCTTTACTGCCATACTATGGTTGAAATTTCTCTTCAGCCATTTGTTATGTTATGAATCTCTTATTTGTACACACAAAAAGTCTTCCTTTGGGGTAAGGCTGGCCAAAGGGCGGGTCCCGGCGGGACGGGGTAGGGCGGGAGCGGTACCTGGCGAGGCGGGCGGATTCAGCCGATGTCCCGCCCCGGTCCCGATCCCGTCGGAATAGGGGACCGTTAATATCGGGGCGGGGACGGGACAGGGTCGGGGAGTGGTTGGGTTTTCGGTTATTCGGTTTTTTTTCCACTTAAATTAATAAAATAACATATATATAATAAACAACTCAATAATTGAACAAGATAGTTTAATAAAAACATCTCAAAGTTGTTTTTGTGTCTCTTATATTATTTAATAGAAATATGTTTTTTCTGCAATACAATTTCAAAATTGTAACTTTGTGGTGTTGAAATTTGCAAATAACATAGTAAAATTGCAATTAAAAAAATTACCATTTTAAAAACATTTTTTCTAGTTTCTTTATAATTTCTTGTAGTTCTTCGGTCGGATTTAGTATTTGTTGGTCAAATTGGTCGACGTCGATTCCACCTCTGTCGGATAAGATTTCGTTGTAGTTGTAGTCTTCATCTTCGTTGATCTCCGGTTGACCGCACCTTCTCCACTCCATTCCGCTCGTATTCAATCTCTGAATAATCGCAATCTTGAGTTGTCTCCATTAATGAGTGTACGTGCTCTCTATTTGAAATCATGCCGGCCAACGCTTTGGGCGTTGTTGATGACGCTTGAATGTTCAACACATCTCGGGACATGAATGACAATGTCGAAAATATCTTCCCATTCTCCCTCCAGTATTTCAGCAAAATAAAAACATGTCTTGATTAGTAGTGTTACCACTAAACATTCTATTTCTAAGGTTTTTAATACTAGCCACATAAATAACATGTCTTTTTGAGATAAAGTTGAAGAAGAAGAAGATGACATGGAAGTCGGTTGATTGCTAGCACTTTCTTGTTGGTAATGCCTATATACTTTTTTACATTCATCGTGTATGCTAGACAACACTTGTTATTTAATTTGTTCAATAGGTGGTGGGTTATTTAGATTTTTGGGAGTTAGACTGTTAGAGGTGGTAGTGCTGCTATACAATCATAAATAGTTTCAATAAATGTTGTACAACCGTCTATTTTAATAGTCAGATTTAATAAATCACTAATAATATAAATTGAGGGAATAGAAATAAAATATTTTTTAATTTTGAGAAACATTTTTTAATAGGTGCCTTATAAACTGAGTTTTCCATATATTCACTAAGTAATAAAATATTAGAGCTATATAAAATAACATTGATGAAATAGTAGAATAATAAATACCGGAAAATTCTTTAGTAGCTTGAATTTTATTTCCTAAAAATACAATTAAGTTCTGAAATTGAATCTCAATCGGAATCTACCACCATATCAGTAGGATTTCGATTATGGACGTTAAAAAATAAAGTTATAGGTCTACTATAATTATAAACAACAAGTACAACAACATACCCAGTGAAATCCCACAATGTGGGGTCTGTGGAGGGTAGAATGTACACAGACCTCACCTCCACCTTGGTAGGTAGAACGGCTATTTCCGGGAGACCCTCAGCTCAAGTAGTTGCTCGTATAAAGAATTCCACCTAGTGGCTGCTGCTTCGGGAATTTTTCTATAAGGTAGTCTGTAATCGTGACAAGCTTTTTATGTTCTTTTATTCGTTGTATTATATTACTTTTTAAAATATAGTTTATAGTAAATTGTATTTTATCAAGAATGTCTTGAAAAAATAATAGATCTTCCTTTACAACTAAGTTATAAATATGACACACACACTTTATATGAAAATAATTTGAAAAAGATGGAGTTAAACATCTTTTAAAAGTCTAATAGCAGAATTATTAGAAGAAGAGTTATCTAATGTAATCGTCATGATTTTATTAGTTATGTCATAATAATCGCAAACTGAAAAAATATTTTTTGAAATAAAAGTACCAGTGTCCCTACTATCTATATATCTATACGCTAAAATACGTTTTTGCATAGACGATTTATAATTTATCCAATGACATGTTACCGTTAAATAATCATGGTTGTTAGTACTACGACCTATATCAGACGTGATATATACTTTTCCAGCAAAATGATATAATGAATAACATAAATACTATTGATATTCGTGTACAAATTTAAAAACATTTCTCCTAACAGTTGATCTAGGAAAATCGTTAAAAGCAGGATTATACATTTCTCTAATTTAATGAATAAAACCAGGAGAGGAAGGAAATAAAAAAGGAAAACCCTCCACATCAACTAATTTTGATAATGCTTCCATATCTCTCTGGTTGTCGTATTTAGGACCTCTGATCCACAGGTCATAGGGTTAATTTGACCATGTACTTGGTCCGGGACAGAGACACTATGTGAACCTTGTCCCGACTGAGAGCGCATTGACGCACCCGACTTTGTAGCCTCATATTCCTCCCACCTAGCTGTGTGCAATCTTTTTACATGCTTAATTAAACCTCCCGTCCCACCCTGACCTTTTCCCATTTTAAATTTATAAACACTTTTATAAATTTGACATCTAACTACTTCATTCTCTTGGTCCCTATCAAAAAAGTCCATTTATCTGATTTTAATTTTCATTATATTGGGTCTCGTCTCATACTAGGGGGAATATGAGACGTTCCAGTTTGACTTTGAGGTGTGTCATCTACATTAGTGGGTGTGTCATCTGGATTATCTTCTAAATTAAAGTCTTGTTGAGTTCCAGAAAATATCTCCTCATCTAAACCTAATGGTACTTCAGAAAAAAATCCAGTATCAACGAAATCGTACTGTCTATGAGGAATAGGATGACTAGAAGAAGTACTCTTGCCCTTGTTACCCCTACTAGAAGAAGTCTGACCCTTACCCTTAAACATACCTTTTAATCCTTCTATTTTAATTATGCTAATAAATAGTTTAAGATAATGAAATTAAGTGCGCTAATTAAAATAAAGAAACAATAATAATTTAATGAAGGAACGAATGTACCAAACGTCGATGTAACGTCGACTTGTAATCCAGAGGTTAAAAATTGAAACTTTGCTCGATAGATGATCCTCAAGCTAGTTGCCAACTTCACCCCCAAATGAATAAATAAAATTAAATATTTAGTAGACAATTTAGACTTGTAGAGAGATAGATTGAGCGATTGTAGGAAGATTTGTGAGAAAGATGAAGAGAAATGAGGTATTTCTAGTTGGGAAAATTGGGTTAAAGTGTAAACATAATAACTTAGAGATTAAAAATAAATATTAAGGGGTAGGGGCGTTGAGGAAGGGGGGAGGCCAAAAATGGCTGTTGCACAACGACCGTTGTGCAACGACTATTTAATGCAAAGGGAAGGGGGACAGGCGAAACCGGGGCGGGGCTGGGTCGGGTCTAGGGCGGGTCTGGCTGTACTAGCCCAGATCCCGTCCCGATTCGAATACTGTTACCGGATCGTGGCGGGATCTGGGCGGTACCGGGACGACCCGCCCCATTGGACAACCCTACTTTGGGGGTAGTGAAGAGATTAAGAGAATACATCAAAATATCTTCTTCTTCCTATATTTCAAATTGATGGGTTTATACCAATATAAATCTTTGTTAGATTCTGGCTCCTAGTTTTATACTAAACGAGCTTGTTGAATCCTAGGGGATACACTCATAAGCTAGGGATGGCAGGTGGGTACAATTTTGTGGATTTCACACCGCATCCATCCCAACTGGGTATAGCTTTGGCGGGTAGTAGACGGATATGGGTAGGTGGTAAATTTGCAGTTATAACCGCTTGCACAGCCCCGCATCCAACCGTCCGCTCCAAATCCACCCGCCCGCTTTATACCAGCCAACTATAATTTTATTTGTATAACTTTATATTTATCTAATGCCCAAATAATTTTATCCCAAATTAACTTAGTAGATAATTTTCATGTATTGGCAGGTTGACAAAATGACAAACGAATGGATTACAAAATATGGTTGGCGGGTACATACGGGTATTGGCGGGTGGCAGATATCCACTTGGGTGGTGGAGCGAGTGTGAATTTATTAATATACCCGTCTAGGCGGATATGGATGTTGAAAATGTACCCGTCACGGGTGGCAGGTACAATTTTTTTTGGCGGGTACGGGTGCAGGAGATGGGGTACCCGCACCGCCCAATTGCCAGCCCTACAGTCATACCGGGTGAAATATCATTAAGGGAAATATCCTTGGACATGCCTCAAGCTCTGAAGAATTCTGTATAGTGTTCGTGATCAAGTATTTTTCGTAAGATTTTCAACAAAAAATACTACCAAATAGGGGCAGACCCGTGAGGTAAAATTTGGTGCTCGAGCACCCATTCCGCGACGGATATTCTATTTAGAAATATAGAAAATATTAAGTAAAATTTTCGTATAAAATATTAAATAGCACCCAGAAAGCAAAATAAACGATCATGGTGCTCTGGTTAAAAGGTGATAGACTTTAGGCTAAGCCACTGAATAGTGGAACAATATATTTTTATTAATTTTAAAAATATAAAGCTAAATTAAATTAAATTAAATTAAATTAAATTAAATTAAATTAAATTAATAGTTTAAAAATAAAATATAGATATTCAAAAATTACATGAAGAGTACTAAAAGTTGTAATTATTTTCTAAAAGAAATAATCCCTTGATTATTCTTATTGGTGAAAGACATATATATACAAGTTACAATAGGAGAATCCAATTCTTACTTTACATTTAAATCCCTATTCTACAAGGAGATTAAATCTACACTTATGATAATATTACAATACTAATCTAGGTACAAGACTAAGTCTACAATATACCAAATATACAATAGGAAACATATTAACAAATATGGAAAATGGCCACTGTGGCCGTGAGACCCATTCTCTAACACACCCCCGCAGTCATAGCGTGCGGTCTTTGTACGCTGAGACTGTCTCTAAAATATACAAAAAGCACCGAGGGAAGACCCTTTGTAAAGATGTCTGCAATCTGATATCTGGAAGGCACATGACAGACGCGTACTTGTCCTTTAGCTACCTTCTCTCGAACAAAGTGAATACCCAACTCTATGTGTTTAGTACGCTGGTGCTGAACTGGATTATCAGAAAGGTAGATGACACTTATATTATCATAATATACCAAGGTAGCCTTCTCAATAAGACAATGAAGCTCTAAAAGTAGATTTCGTAACCAACATGACTCAAAAACCACATTGGCTACCACTCGATACTCGGCCTCTGTACTTGAATGTGAAAGCGTGGATTGACGCTTGGCAGACCATGAGACCAAGTTATTACCTAAAAATATGCAATAGCCAGACGTAGACCGTCTGGTGTCAGGACAACCACCCTAAGTAGCATATGTATAGGAGACAAGTGTAGACGTTAACGAAGGATACAAATACAAATCATACTCAAGTATTTCCTGAATGTACCTAAGGATGCGTTTGAGCGCATTCATATGTTCAACTCTGGGATCATGCATAAACAAACACACCTGTTGTATGACATATGTAATATTAGGTCGCGTGAACGTCAGATACTGAAGGGTTCCTGCAAGACTACGATAGCGGGTCGGATCCTCATAGGGAGAGCCACCTGCAGCACCCAACTTGGGTAGTATCAATTAGAGTAGAAGTGAACTTACATGATGACATCCCAATCCTCTCAATGATCTCTACTGCATACTTCCTCTGTGATAAAAACAATCCACCTGCATGACGAGTTACAGCAATCCCCAAAAAGTAACTCAATGGGCCCAAGTCCTTTATGGCTAACTTAGAACTGAACATTGTCATAATGGACTTTTGCAAAGCATCAGAAGAGGCAGTCAAGATAATATCATCAACATATAATAGAATATAGGCCATGAAGATCCCTGACGGTATATGAATAATGAGTTATCAGACCTGCTGTGAGAGAAACCCATAGTCGAAACATAGTCAGCAAACCTCTTATATCATGCCCGTGGAGACTGCTTAAGCCCATACAAGGACTTCCTCAATAAACAGACATGATTAGGATATCTAATATCTCTAAACCCCAAGGGCTGATGCATATACATTGTCTCATAAAGATCACCATGTAGGAAATCATTCTTCACATCTAGCTGATGAATGAGCCATGATTTCGAAAGAGCCAAGATGAGCACATTACAAATAGTCACCGGCTTGACCATCGGGTTAAAAGTCTCACCACAATCCACACCAACCTGCTGAGTCTTACCATCACCTACAAGACGAGCCTTATGTCTTGCAAACGAACCATCAAAATTATCAAAATTCTCTTTATGAGCAAAAATCCACATAGAAACAATAATATTAACACCAGATGGACGGGGCACCAACTCCCACGTCTTATTATCAATAAGAGCATTATATTCATCGGTCATGGAAATTTTCCAATTAAGATCATTTAGGACAGACACAGAATTACGGGGTAAGGGTGATTTAAGAACATTAGAATTCAAATTAAATGTCTTTTTAGTTTAAAATACCCCGTTGACTGTGAGTGATTGGACAATGACTCTAGGCTGGTTTGGGTGAATTTTGGGAATTTTCGGAATTTCAGAATCGTCGTCGAAGCGCGACGCGGATGAGCTGGAACTTCTACGAAATTTTGGCGCCCGCTTCTCTAACGTAACGACAGCGACGTATTTTCTGAAAAATCTGAAAATAACGGAGAACATAGGGGAGATAGCATAATCTAAAAAATCATAAGAACTATGCACGGGTTTTTCTACTTTAGAAAATAGAAATTTGGACTCATCAAATAGAACATGACGATTAATGATGATTCGTTTAGAGGACAAATCAAAGAATTTATAACCATGGTGATTTGACGGATAACCCAAAAACACACACGCGGTAGAACGTGCCTGAACTTTGTTGATTGTGGTGGATGGAAACAACAGATAACATAGCATCCAAAGACCCTAAGATGAGAATACGTTAAAGTCTTATTGTATAAAACCTGAAGAGGGGAAGAATATGTCAAACCTTTAGAGGGAAGAATATTAAGTAGATCGGTAGCCATTTGTAGCGCATGATGCCAAAACAATGAAGGGAATGAAGAATGAACCAATAAAGTGCGAATAACGTTATTAATGGTACAAATTATTCGTTCAGCTTTTTCATTTTGTAAAGACGTATGAGGGAAAAAAACGAAAATTTATCTCATTTTGAGCACAAAACTCCTTAAATTCCCCATTGTCATACTCTTTGTCATTATCACATTGAATGTTCTTTATTTCCCGTTCGAATTGAGTTCTTATAAAAGTTCTAAAATTTATGAAAATGAAAAAAACTTGTGATTTTTTCACAATGGGAAACGTCCATAAAAAGTTAGAATAGTCATCCAAGAATAAAACATAATAACGATGATTCATAGAACTGAGAACTGGAGATGTCCATAAATCGCTATGAATAATATCAAAAGGCATTGAAGTATGAGAATTCAAAGCTACAAACGACAACTTAATAATTTTCCATAAAAAACAAGATTGACAATTCGAAGTACTACGTGTACCCTTACAAGAAATAAGGAAAGAGCAAGAGCGGCAAAGGTGGATGGAAATACTTGACGCGAGACACTGAGACTGGGTGTGATCGGATAAAAATCCACTCTACTGTCACACCTCATGAGAGGACTCCCCGTCTTGAAATCCTTCACAGAAAACCCAAAAGGATCAAAATCAATAGGAACCCAATTATCCGCAGTGAACTTACGGACATACACCAAATTCTTAATCAATTTTGGGGCATAAAGGGTATTTTTCAGGACAAGTGGTGGATGAGGAGGAGACAAAGTTTTATGACCATAATCCTGAATTGGAATTGAATTATCATTACCAACAATTATACCACGATTAGTGTTCAAATTGGAATAAGATGAGAGAGTACCTTGACCGGATGTCATGTGGGTAGTGGCGCCGGTGTTCATGTACCAATTCAGGTCTGGTGGAGTCATCCCAAGTGTGTGCATCGTTGCCTCAATGTTAGTCTCCGTGGATCCCATCGCGTGATAGGCCTGAGAGGGGCGAGGCCTAAGTATGTCGGACTGCTGGGGCGACCCATAAGCTAGTCTGAAACTTGGAGTCGGTGAGAACTGGCCTGGGAAGGACCAAGGCCGCGATGCTGGAACTGTCTGAGATGGCGGCGTCGCAACACTATATTGAGGCGCTGCGGCGCTGGAACCCACTGCTACTGGTTAGGGGCCTAATATGGGCCCCAGAACTACTACTATTGCTGACGGTTGCCTCCATTGTTGCCGCCACGATTTTTGCCATTATATTTTCTATTTTGGCCCTTTTTACCATCCCATTGTTGCGATTTTAGTTAGAGTTGGTGGAACCGGAAGGAGAAAAATCGGAATCAATCACCATGATGACAAGACTAGCCCCAATCGCCACTTTCTTAGCCAATCCGACTTCTTCTAAAGTAAGCGTAAAACGGGCTTGATAAATCCTGGCAGGGGGTTACTCTGACGAATAACTGAAGCAACACCGTTATAGGCCTCTAAGAGGCCTGCAACCATCTGAAGAACTAGACGACTATCAGAAATAGGAGAACCCACGCTGCGAAGTTGATCTATCAAGTCCTTGAGGCGTTTGCAATAAGAAGAAACGTTTGGAAAAGTTGTCATAGCAACCTGTGAAAATTCCTGCTCAAGGATAACAATTCGAGAATGACTATTATCTTGGAAGATGTCCCGCAATCGATCCCATGCCGCCATAGCTGTGGAATTGGGTTCCATAATCGTCTCTAAAAGATCCAAGGAGATAGTGGCATATATCCACTGAAGAACCTTGATATCAAACATGACATCAAACATGACTCATACGTCTGGATTTGCTGCTTTAGTGGGAACAATCGTTATAGATGTAGATGTCACGACCCGACCCGACGGGCCGCGACTAAGCGCCCTAATTGGACGTCATTATACTAACTGTCACGACCCAACCCCGGGGCGGCGGTACCCTGCAGGGTACCACATCGGTATATGTCAGAGAATAGCAGCGGAACATACATAACACATAACTTAGAGAAAAAGGTAAACATCACGACCGGTAGATAAGGTTTCCATAAAACATACTTAAACAAAAGTATAGTAATACAACTGGTTCTTATAGCCCAAAACATATATGTGACCACAGACCTCTAAAGATAACAACTGTGGCGGGAAAGGGCCCTGCCATACCCCTGAATGTACAAAATACCTATAGCATCAGGGAATATCCGTACCAATAGACAAGCTTCCGGAGGAATGGAGCTTCGACAGGAATAGTGATCCTAGAACGAGGATCCACAATCGCTTACCACCTGCGGCATGACGCGGCCCCAGGAAGGGTCGATACATATGTACCAAGTATGTAAAGTGGAAAAATCGTAATAATGATATCATAAGTCTAAAAGTAAGCTGGGGTCATGGAAGACAATAAAATACCTTTTACTGTGCCTTACTAACAATGAGAGTGACAAGTATATATATATATACAATACTGCATAAAATAGGGGCCTTAGGACCAAGCAGTGGTACCTCGCCTGTAGTATCAATAAGCACCCTACTCGCGGGACTATTTCACCCGCATAGGTCCTGTGGACCCGTGAGGTATTCCTCGCATAGGTGTACCCACCCGCGTGAGACTATTTCACCGCGTAAGCCCATAAGGACTCGCGTGAGGTATTCCTCGCGTCGTGGGTAGCAAGTCCACGGGCAATTGGTATAACGATCTTGGGGACTTCCCCTCAGATATACTCTTACCCTGAAACAGATGGTATAACGATCTTGGGGCTGTACTCCTCAGATATACTCTTACACTGGAGCAGATGGTATAACGATCTTGGGGCTTGCCCCTCAGATATACTCTTATCTTGGTGCGGATGGTATAACGATCTTGGGCACGCCCGCCGGATATACTCTTACCTTTGGAGAAGGTGGTATGGCGATCTTGGGGCTTGCCCGCCGGACATACTCTTACCTGAGTAGGTGGTATAACGATCTTGGGGCTGGCCCCTCAGATATACTCTTACTAGCTCAACTGTCATCATATCATAATCATAAATAAGTTAAGAAAACTTATAACTTCTTACTAGCCTTGTTCATATACCCTCTCATTTTAGTTCACTTAAGGCACTTAATCATATCTTTAATAAAAGAAAACCGGGAATTTAACCCAAGTACTACATACTTCAACTCTTTTAAAAATGACTCTTCTTTATACATAAAACTCTTGGGCAATTGATGCCTTAAAACCAATTTGCCTCACCATATACTTATCTTACTTAGAGTAAATCTCTTCTCATTAACCTTTTATGAAGCTAATAAACCAACTTCCCATAAAGTTGTTATATTAACTCTACACTTAGTAAAATCATACCTTTCCCCTAACTAAGGGACTTATACATTCTTAAAACAAAACAAGTCATTATATACTTAAAGCAAGTAAGAATACCAAATCTTGTACGTCTACCGTACTACATAGTTTCATCTATTCATGCTCAAGAGATAGGAAAGCTTCACATACCTTGTTGATCAATCCACTTGCTAAGTCCAAACTACCGCAAGTAATATGTCAACCTAAAATAACCATGGTTCGTTTATTAACCTCTAATTTCAATGTAGAATAATCTAAACTTAAAGCCACTAACTTCTATGGAAAATTGGGCAGCATTTCCTTTGTTTTTACATACTTTGCCACCTTTCACAAGGCCGAATTTATCATCCAAACGCCACATTTAAGGCTCAACAATCCAACATTTCAAAAGGGGATTACACACCCAAACTCAACAATTTACTTAACAATTCTAATGTAGTTTTTAGGCTATAACATGCTCATAATATCTTCTTAACCAATTCCTTCATATACAAACCATAGTTCTTACATGCAATGAGTCTAAGAGCATTATTTACTACCACAAGTTCTTCCTTCTTAACATGCAACACTATAAACTAAATCTAAAGGAAGAATCATTACCTTAGAGTTTTAGCCAAACTTATTCCAAATATTTTTGCTAGCTTCCTTGCCAAGAACACCACCACAAGCTAGCCACAAGCTTCCTTCTTTCTTTTACTTTTTCAGATTTTTCTTTAGGCTTGAATTTCTCTTGGAAATTTAGAGAGAAGTGGGAGCTTAAGCTTTAGAGAGAGAGAGAAATTGGAAGATGACCAAGTCTTCAAGACTTGGTCAATATATTGCATGCAAGAAATCAGATGGGGGGGACACTTGTCACCCTCCCAAGGTCTTTTAAAAGAAAAATCTGACTTTTCTAAGTTTTTCCGCCCAAAAATCCCGCCTCGGCGCATGTACTGAAACCCCGCAGCCTCATCAACTTTCGTGCGCCGCCCCTGCATCTGGCGTCGCGGCGCTGCAACTTCAGCGACCTCTCAGTACTTTCGGCGCCGCGGGCCTGCATCCGGCGCCGCGGCCCTGTCGCCTTTGTCCGAAACTCATTTATGTCCGACTGCGCACTGAACTTGTAATTCTCATAACTTTATACTCCGACGTCCTTTAGACGAACAGTTGGTTGCGTTGGAATCTAGACTCGACGAACTACGCCCTAGGCCTTTGAAACACTTAGTAACTCTCAATGTACCGGGTCATAACCTGCCTTAAAGTTGACTAAAACCCGTCCGGAATAATCCGTCAAACTATCCTTTGAAAATTTTAAGTCTTACATGCTTTCGTACGCTCTCATACGTAGGGTCAGAACTACGGGGTATAACACTAACCTATCACGTATAATCAGACTGACACTAAGAACCGAATGAAATTCGGCAGCATAACGCTGTAATAATACCACATGTCAGAATAGACATGTCTCCTAAGGAGTCACAACAATTCAACATAACAAAATAGGCAAGCCGACAAGACTGCCACCATATACTATGACTTATATGCGGGAACATCCCCAAAAACAAAGTACAACAGTAGCACAGCTGACCAAAACATATATACAATCCACTCAAGTCCAAAAACGTCTAACACCCACAACTGTCTACAGACCTCTTAAGAGTACGATAATGACATATGACGGGACAGGGCCCCTAAATATACATAAGTAAAAAATAAGGTTCTGTACCAAAAGGACTAAGCTCCGAAACAATGGAGCTTTCCAACCAGCTGAGTAGGAGTCATAGGCCTGAGGATCACCAAACTGAGAACCTCTACATGCGGGCATAAACGTAGCCCCCCGAGGAAAGGGGGGTCAGTACGAAATAATGTACTGTGTATGTAAAACATGAAGTACTGTAAGAAAGATCATAACTGGCCAAAAGATATCATGAGACAAGTATAATAATCAAATTACCATTTCAACTGTGTCATATACAAATGAGAGTCAACTGTGCCTTATAGAAATGAGAGTCATATCAAAATCATGGATGCCTATCCATAGAATCATCATGTCTATATGAATATAACGTGTCCCGACCCTCTAGTGAGGGACACGGTGAAATCATCAGTATAATGTGTCCCGGCCCATTTTGGGACTCAGTGAAATCATCAATATAACGTGTCGCAGCCCATTCTGGGACTCTGTGAGCACATCATCATCATATATATTCATATAACGTGTCCCTGCCCTCTAGTGAGGGTCTTGGTGAAATGATATAGTCACATCAAGCACGAATAGATATCATGAGCAGCTTTATACATATCAAATCATCACTTGTCTCTCAATGGAATAAATAAAAGACACTTATCATATCATGAATCATTTAAAAACATCATTTGAAAACTCTATAAAATCACTAAATGAACTTTTTACTATAAAGTCAAAGACACTTCTCATGACACATATCTTTAGGAATTAAGCTGTGTAGAAATCATGTACGTCTACCGTACGTTCATTAAATCATGCCAAAAAGAAAGAAGAAAGAGTTTCACATACCTTTTAGTCGAACTAGCCAACTCAATATTAGAATACGTCTCGTCTAATACTTCCACCTATAATAAAGGGTAATTCGTCCGTTAATTCTATGATTTCTAGCGTACATTATATCAAAAGACGACTCTATTTTCTATAGAAATTTGGGCAGCACTTCCCCTATTTATGTGCATATCCACAACTTACAAATCAAGCCAGCAATACCAAATAACAATCCCAACTACTCCATATATGCTACCATAACACCTTCTTTCTTTTTATACTTATGAAAGACAACAACTACAAGAGTGCAAGTCCTACAATTTGCAACATAACGCCCTTTTTACACTTTAATCTCTTTAAGATATGTATTGACAATTACCACAACGTACTCATAAGTTCATAGTTTATATTTTCATCATTATAACTTATTAAAAACAGCCCCTAACACATCATAACCGTGCTCACGATTTCTGAACAGATTTCGGCCCAATCAAGTACAACAATCAAAATTCTCAATTCTTCTTTTAACTCCTTAAAATTCAATTTCATATTTCATACTTTCATATAAACGATTATGACTCTAAACATCAAGATTATATCCAATTTCAACATGCAAGGCAGCGACGAATTTAACAATACAATCATCGAATACGATAACTCCAAAATTAGTAAAATTAGTCTCACAATCGGCTATAACACCCAACAATCACATGCATTATCTTAAATTCCAAGTTCTCTTTATCAATAGTTTATCCTTTAACTACAACATCATTTAATCTTCCAAATACTCAATGAAAAGAAGAATTTTTACCTCAAAACGAAGCCCAAAACAGTCCCTGAAGATCAGCCCACTGTTCCATCGATTTCTTGCCCAATTTTTCACTTTTTCAACTCCAAATTGACATGCATGAATTCTACAATGTTAAGCCATCAATCTTTACTCATTTTTCTTACAAAAACTTGACCCAAAATCCGGAATTTTGCTTGGCCTAAATCGGCGCAGCAATGGCGAAAATCACTGTTTTTAGGAGCAAATTTTTGGCTTCTATTTGTGGAAGGATTAAGCTTGGAAGATAAGTGAGTTGAATCTTAAATTCTTGCTATTGAAAGGGTGTATTTTCGCTAGTTTAGATAGAAGGAGGAGAGAAAATACGAGAGGTTTGTTTTTGAATTAAGGTTAGTGAGGAAGATGAAGGTTAAGAGGGTATAAATTAAAAATCTGAAAATTGTAAATTACTCTTTGGTCCAATTTTCTTAATTGTCTTCTTAAATAACCCCTCAAGTATTAATCAAATCTTGGACCCCACCTCTTTTAATTCTCGAAAATTTCATAAGACCTCGTATCGTTGTTGTCGTAACTTTATATAATACGTTACTAAGCTATAACAGAAAAATATATAATTATCATCTTCAATTCTCATTGTCACGCTCGTAGCAACCAAAAACTTTCCGGACTCACATCCTTTGTATACCCACTTCCGGATTAGCTTATATAATATATTTTTTATCCAATATTCAAATCTTACTTCCTTAATGACGTTCGTAATTATCGTCTTAAACTTACGAGGTGTAACATCCTTCCCCCCTTAGAAACATTCGTCCTCGAATGTTCATCATAGGTCTCATGCTAGAAATATTTCGGCAGTGTCTCCTCTATAATTATACCTATCCAACGATATTCAGCAACCCAACCAATGCCACACAGGGCCACAATATAACACACATGCAATTCATCAATTACTATAATCAAATAAGGGATCGAGTTGAATTACCTGGAAGCACGGGGAACAAGTGAGGATACTTCTTCTTCATTTCATCTTCTGCCTCTCAAGTCATTTCCTCCCTATTGTTGTTTCGCCACAATACCTTGACTAAAGTCACATTCTTCGTCCGTAATCTCCTGACCTGGCGGTCAAGTATGGCTATGGGGTTCTCCTCATAAGACAACTCCTCGGTAACATGGACATCATCTACTGGGAAAACTCTAGAAGGATCACCAATACACTTACGTATCATCGATACGTGGAAGACTGGGTATACTGCCTCCAAATCAGATAGTAGATCCAACTCATATGAAACCTTGTCTATCCTACGAATGATCTAGTAAGGTCCAATGTATCTTGGGCTAAGCTTTCCTTTCTTATCGAACCTCATCACACCCTTCATGGGAGATACCTTCAAGAATACCCAATCATCCATCTGAAACTCTGAGTGTTTACGTCGATTATCAGCATATGACTTCTGTCGACTCTGGGCTACTAAGAATCTTTCCTGAATAAGTTTCACCTTATCAAAAGCTTGCTGAACCATGTCTGGGCCGATCAACTTAGTCTCGCCTACATCAAACCAACCAATAGGTGACCTGCACTTCCTCCCATATATGGCCTAGTATGGTGCCATCTGGATACTAGAATAATAGTTATTATTATAAGCAAACTCAATAAGTGGTAAATGATCATCCCAGCTACCTCTGAAGTAAAAAATACAGGCTCTCAACATATCCTTTAGTGTCTGAATTGTACGCTCAGCCTGTCCATCAGTCTGAGGATGAAATGTCGTGCTAAGACTCACCCGAGTCCCCAATCCCTTCTGGAATGATCTCCAAAATTTAGCTGTAAACTGAGCTCCTTTGTCGATATAGTAGATGTGGGAACCCCATGAAGTCTCACTATCTCTCTGATGTACAATATCGCATAGTCTTCAGCTGTGTAAGTAGTCCTGACTGGTAGAAAATGGGTTGATTTTGTCAGCCTGTCCACAATAACCCATATGGAGTCACACTTCCGCTGAGTGCGAGGTAAGCCGGTAATGAAGTCCATATTAATCACTTTCCATTTAACTATCTTACTTACTAATCTTAGCCTGTAACCTTCAAACATCTGCATTATTGAGGAAGGTACTTTAGAATATTTCGTTGCCATGAAAATATGAGTCTGCACATCTTATAGATAGTCATATTGATCTCATATATCACCCTGTGGATAGTCATTTTGCCTTCATGCAGCACAATATTTCCCCACTTCCATATCTACCGCATAGTGATAAGTGGTACATCTCCGAATACTACTTTGAACTTGGAGGGGCAATAAGCATTCACCACACTCGCTATACTTGTGTCACCTACAGAAACTAAGTTATAATACCTACATCAGCGTTACCGTATCTCCAAAAACAACCAATTGATCCACGGTCTCATATTGTCTATTATCACCACAATAGCATCTAGCCTCAGTCTCTTTTCCAACTCTTCTTAGGACATCCACACTTGTACTTTAAACTCCCATAATCTCTAGAAAAAGAACAAAATCTTAAAAGGTAATCCTGGTATCCATATATTCTTAAAAACATCAGATTTATGTGATTTTCTCCTTAACAACTCTCATGCACTGCCTACTGTAAATTTACCTGAAGCTGTCATTATTTACCATGACATTTCACATCTCTCTATTAATTTATGCAACTCTAATTCTTGTGTGATATGATCCACTATATCCCTAGAACATAACTGTTGCAAATTCTACAAATCTCATCTCCCATCTATCATAGGTTCCTTCACATCTTGAATACTTTCATCCACCACGTATTTTTACAGGAACAATATAATACAAAGCTCCTAGTTTTTTTTGTCAAACTAGAATTCACATTTAGAAAATTTGGCATAAAGTTTCTGGTGCTGGAGGACTCTAAGTACTGTCCTCAAATGGTTTGCATGCTCATTTTCTGAATGTGAATAAATCAGAATATCATTAAATTCGGTCATGTCTAATCCTATCAAATCTGTTGCGGTATACCGACTATGTGCAGCCACCGAACACTTTCTATATACTCGCTTAGCTATGACATAATCTCCCACCGGTGTACCAACCTCTTTGAGCTTATTTATTTGTTCATATATCTTTGTTTCTCTCTTATCTGTTTTCCACCCTTCTATTACTGTCTTTAGAAATTCAGGATCCAACCTTATATATTAAAGTATCTGAACCTGTACAGAGTCTTTATGTCTACTTTCCACCTAATTAACCCAAGAGAATGTTCATATAGGTCTGATTTCATGAAATGCACTTTAGAAACATGTATATTATCAACCCATTTTTTAGTAGTAAGTACTGCTATAAACCTTTTTTAGTACACCACCATGTATAGTATGCCCGTGATAATCGTAGTTCTGTCAAATCACATTCTACTATATATTGTTTAAAATCCCTTATCGAGTCATAGCAATATGACACTTCACTCTTTCATTTCTCTTTAATACCTAGTTGAAATCACTCATTATTGCCTATGGACCTTGTACATGGCCACATAACCTTCTAATATCTATCCACATTTCCCTTTTAAGAGCCACATCATTGAATGCACACACCAATGTCATATGAAAACCTTTCTTTGTACCCCTATGTATTACCCCGATAACTGATACTCGAAGCTCCCCATAACTAGTAGTTTACCCAACTATTATCAACTATTACCATAAATACCCCCATTGACCAATATCTAATTCTAGAGTCTTTACTCGATACTTGACTATGAAGAACCAACCTTTACTTTACTCACCAAACCAACACATATCCTACTAATCGTGTAATTTGTTTCCCCGTTTTTTTAGCCAACTCCAAGGTCATTACACCAGTAATTATAGGGCTTCTCAAGTATTAACCTTTAGATACCATGCCTACAAATCTTGCCGACTGGAGCACAATCTCTGGCAGTTCATCACCTCCTACATATTCCCAATTAGCACATATATTAAGCCTTGATGTGGATTCATTAAACTGTTATATACCTCCCAAACAATTATTAAAGCTTAAACAATTCATGATAGCCCATAATCACCTCAGACAACACGCACATGACCCTAATAAATATGTTCGTATGGATGCACATCATTATCACACCAACTATACAACAATCTTACCAACCTGTGTACAAGTCCGTATATTCCCTTCTTGGCCGCTGTCACTTTCTTTGGAGGCATAGCTGTAAACACAATAATTCGTTAGGGGGAATTATCCTAATGACATAGCTCTAATGCACGATCTATGAGATGAAAGAATAGAAACCAATCCTAAATGTCAGGCAGCCCCCTGCGTATAAGTATGGTGCACAACATACCCATACACAAGACTCTACTAGACACGGTCTGTAGATATTCCGAGGACTAACTGCTCTGATACCACTTTTGTCACGACCTGACCCGACGGGCCGCGACTAAGCTCCCTAATTGGACGTCATTATACTAACCTATCACGTATAATCAGACTGACACTAACAACTGGATGAAATTCGGCAGCATAACACTGTAATAATAACACATGTCAAAATAGACATGTCTCCTGATGAGTCACAACAATTCAACATAACAAAAGAGGCAAGCCGACAAGACTGCCACCATATACTATCACTTATATGCGGGAACATCCCCAAAAATAGAGTACAACAGTAGCACAGCTAACCAAAACATATATACAATCCACTCAAGTCCAAAATACGTCTAACACCCACAACTGTCTACAGACCTCTTAAGAGTACGATAATGACATATGACGGGACAGAGCCCCTAAATATACATAAGTCAAAAATAAGGTTTTGTACCAAAATGACTAAGCTCCGAAACAATGGAGCTTTCCAACCAGCTGAGTAGGAGTCCTAGGCCTGAGGATCACCAAACTGAGAACCTGTACCTGCGGGCATGAACGCAGCCCCCGAGGAAAGGGGGGTCAGTACGAAATAATGTACTAAGTATGTAAAACATGAAGTACTATAAGAAAGATCATAACTGGCCAAAAGATATCATGAGACAAGTATAATAATCAAATTACCATTTCAACTGTGTCATATACAAATGAGAGTCAACTGTGCCTTATAGAAATGAGAGTCATATCAAAATCATAGATGCATGTCCATAGAATCATCATCATATATATTCATATAACGTGTTCCGACCCTCTAGTGAGGGTCTTGGTGAAATGATATAGTCACATTAAGCACGAATAGATATCATGAGCAACTTTATACATATCAAATCATCACTTGTCTCTCAATGGAATAGATAAAAGACACTTATCATATCATGAATCATTTTAAAACATTATTTGGAAACTCAATAAAATCATTAAATGAACTTTTTACTAGAAAGTCAAAGACACTTCTCACGACACATATCTTTAGGAATTAAACTGTGTAGAAATCATGTACGTACACCGTACGTTAATTAAATCATGCCAAAAAGAAAGAAATAAGAGTTTCACATACCTTTTAGTCGAACTAGCCAAATCAATATTAGAATACGTCTCGTCTAGTACTTCCACCTATAATAAAGGGTAATTTGTCCGTCAATTCTATGATTTCTAGCGTACGTTATATTGAAAGACGACTCTCTTTTCTATAGAAATTTGGGCAGCACTTCCCCTATTTATGTGCATATCCACAACTTACAAATCAAGTCAACAATATCAAATAACAATCCCAACTACTCCATATATGCTACCATAACACCTTCTTTCTTTTTATACTTATGAAAAACAACAACTACAAGAGTGCAAGTCCTACAATTTGCAACGTAACACCCTTTTTACACTTTAATCTCTTTAAGATATGTATTGACAATTACCACAACGTACTAATAAGTTCATAGATTATATTTTCATCATTATAACTTATCAAAAACAGCCCCTAACACATCATAACCGTGCTCACGATTTCTGAACAGATTTCGGCCTAATCAAGTACAACAATCAAAATTCTCAATTCTTCTTTTAAATCCTTAAAATCCAATTTCATATTTCAATACTTTCAAATAAACGATTATGACTCTAAACATCAAGATTATTTACAATTTCAACATGCAAGACATCGACGAACTTAATAATACAATAATCGAATACGACAACTTCAAAATTAGTAAAATTAGTCCCAAAATCGGCTATAACACCCAACAATCACATGCATTATCTTAAATTCTAAGTTCTCTTTATCAAGAGTTTATCCTTTAACTACAACATCATTTAATCTTCCAAATACTCAATGAAAAGAAGTTTTTTTACCTCAAAATGAAGTCCAAAACAGTCTCTGATGATCAACCCATTGTTCCATCGATTTCTTGTCCAATTTTTCGCTTTTTCAACTCCAAATTGACATGCATGAATTCTACAATGTTAAGCCAGCATTCTTTACTCATTTTCTTCCAAAAACTTGACCCAAAATCCGAATTTTTCTTGGCCTAAATCGGCCCAGCAGTCGCGGAAATTACTATTTTTAGGAGCAAATATTTGGCTTCTATTTGTGGGAGGATTAATCTTGGAAGATAAGTGAGTTGAATTTTAAATTCTTGCTATTGAAAGGGTGTATTTTCGCTGGTTTAGAGAGAAGGAGGAGAGAAAATAAGAGAGGTTTGTTTTTGAATTAAGGTTAGTGAGGAAGATGAAGGTTAATAGGGTATAAATTAAAAATCTGAAAATTGTAAATTACACTTTGGTCCAATTTTCTTAATTGTCTTCTTAAATAACCCCTCAAGTATTAATCAAATCTTGGACCCCACCTCTTTTAATTCTCGAAAATTTCATAAGACCTCGTATCCTTGTTGTCGTAACTTTATATAATACATTACTAAGCTATAACGGGAATATATATAATTATCATCTTCAATTTCCATTGTCACGCTCGTAGTAACCAATATTTTTCTGGACTCACATCCTTTGTATACCAACTTTCGGATTAGCTTATATAAATATATTTTATATCCAATATTCAAATCTTACTTTCTTAATGACGTTCATAATTATCGTGTTAAACTTATGAGGTGTAACAGTAGACGCCATATCACCCTACTTTGGAGGAGCAGGGGGAATGATGTGGCGAAAAACTCTATGTGCCAAAGCATCAATCTTAAACAATTCCGCCCATGTCCCATATTGGACGTTCTCCATGTTGACACCCATTTTTGACCCGAATTTTCCAATTTTTTGCAATAAAAGGACTCCCAATCTATGTTTTTATTTTTTAGTTTTATCTCAATTTAAACCTAATTTTATTTTTATTTTTAACCCAAAACAACCCAAAATAAAATTTCCAAGCCCATTAAACCTCCCCTAAATCGTCCAATACTTCCATTCAACAACAAAAACCGTGCAACCCATTCCCCTGACACTACCCACTCCACCTGACACCACCACACCTTTTACCCAAAGGATTGAACCCATACCTCTGTCCCAACGGTCACTTTCTTTTCCTTTTTGAATTCTGACCGTTGAAGCTCCCTCTTTTGGCTATAAATGCAGCCCATGGAGTTTTAAATGGAGATTGGGGGGGGGCGAGGACTTAAAACATCTTCCATTTATTCTTCACCAAAATAGATTCCAGTGAAGGGATCGAAAATCAGGAGCTTTGGGGCTGAAGTTTAAGACAACAGAAACTCCGATTATAACTTAAACTCAGAAAATTAAACATCCCTTTGCAATCGACTTCAAAACTCCAACTTCTATTCCCAAAATTGGTTCGACAAGAATCCGAAAAACTCTAAGTCTTGCTTCGTTTCAGTCGCACACACACACATACTCTCTGAGCGGATTCGACGAGTTGATACGACGCCTCGGTTCGCTACCCGGAGAAGGTAATCCTATTTCGTTTGAAGTTTTATATTGCTTTAGTTAGTTTTTAGTTAAATTGTGTGATTGTATGTTAATGAAACTGTTTAGATGAATCCATAGTTGTTTATGATTCAACATGTTACGTAGCAAGTCTCAAATGACATGAAACTGCTATTTACGCTTGATTAAATAGTGAGAAATTGGTTCAAGTTGGTTTTATATATATTATGTTTGAATCATGCCTACATACTTAGAGTGATAATTGCAGAAAGCTAAATTTGACTCTTATGCCTGCTGTTTGGATGGAATGAGGATGAGGACCTCAAGTCTGAACTTTAGTTTCTGCTCATTTTGGTTTGTTTTCAATGTTATATGTGATGCCTTCGTAAAATGCTATGTTGCTCTCTATTTTTATATCCTAATGTTATGTGTTGAGCCATAAATGACATTTTAAAAGCATGATGCATAGTCTTCTAAATGGCCAAGTGATTAGAGGTAGTCCTTAGTTTGGATTGTAGGGAAACTTTGCTTGTTTGCATGTTTCAGAGTCAGTATGTTCTATTTTCAATCAGTTAGGTAATCCTAGGACTGGCCAGTGGGCCGGGCCGACCCGACCCCGACCCCGACCCCGTCACGACCCCGTGTTAAAAAAAAAAACGGGATCGGGGCTCGAATCGGGGCGGGACAGGGTATGGTCCCGCGACCGGCCCCTGCCAGACCGATCCGTCCGATCCCGTCCGATCCCGATCCGCCATTTGCCAAAAATAGTCGTTGTCTAACGGCCATTTTACATTTTGGCCGTTAGACAACGACCATTTTTGGCTTCCTCCACTCCCCCAACCCCCCTACCCCCTTTATATTTATTTTTAACCCCTAAGTTATTATATTTACACTTTAACCCAATTTTCCAACTATAAATACCTCATTTTCTCTTCTTATTTCTCACAAATCTTCCTACATTTTCTCTAATTTCTATATACAACATTGTCTACTACATATTCACTCTATTTATTAATTTGAGAATTGGGAGTGAAGTTGGCAACTAGCTTGAGGATTAATCTATCGAGCAAAGTTTCAATTTTCAACCTCTCGATTACACATCGACTCTACGTCGGCGTTTGGTACATTCGTTCCCTCATTAAATTATTATTTTGTTTTTATTTCATTTAGCACATTTAATTTCATTATCTTTAAGTCTTTAACTATTTAATTATTTATTATCATAACTAAAATGAAAAGAACAAAAAGTCTTTTCGGCAAGGGTACTTCTTCTAGTAGGGCGGGTAACAAGGGCAAGGATACTTCTTCTAGTATTCCTAGACAATATGATTTTATAGATCCTGAACTGTTTCCTGAAATACCATATGATCTTGACACAAATGTTTATCCTCAAAATGAAGAAGATTTTAATTTAGATGACACTCTAGATGATGATACACCTACTAATGAAGATGATGATACACCCACTAGTGAAATGCCTCCTGTCCCCCCTAGTATGAGACGAGGTCCGGCAAAACGACCATTAAAATCAGTTGTATGAAAATATTTTGACAGGGACGTACCGAATCAAGTAGCAATATGTAAAACTTGTAAAAATGTTTATTCTTTTAAAACTGGACAAGGTCATGGTGGGACGGGGGGTTTAGGAATACACCTATTGCATAAACACAAAGCCTTGCATGCCCAATACATTATTGAAAAAGATGGTGAGCAGACGTCCTCTCAATCGGGACAATGTTCACATACTGTCCCGGACAAAGTACAGGGTCAAATTAACCCTATGACGGGGGGAGTTGTAGGCCCTAAATACGATAAACATAAAGATAGGGAAACACTAGCAAAATTAGTTGCTGTGGAGGGTTTGACTTTTTCATTTCCTGAATCGCCTGGTTTTTTTATTCATTATATTAGAGATATGTATAATCCTACTTATAAAAGTTTTCCTAGATCAACGGTTAAGAGAGACGTGTTTAAATTTGCACACGAATATCAACAATATTTGCGTTATTCATTATATCATTTAAATTGCAAAGTCGCTCTAACTTCTGATATAAGTCGTAGTACTAACGGTCATGATTATTTAACGGTAACCTGTCATTGGATAAATTATAAATGGTCTATGCAAAAACGTATTTTAGCATATAGATATATAGATAGTAGGCACACTGGTGAGTTTATTTCAGAAAATATTTATTCAGTCTGCAATTATTACGGAATAACTGATAAAGTTATGAGTATTACATTAGATAATGCATCTTCTAACAATGCTGCTATTTGTATTTTAAAAGAAGTTTTAACTCCGTCTTTTCCAAAATATTTTCATATCAAATGTGCGTGTCATATTTATAACTTAGTTGTAAAGGATGGTCTTTCACTTTTTCAAGATATTCTTGAAAAAATACAATTTGCTATACACTTTATTTTTAAAAATAATAGAATTCAACAGAGAAAAGAATATAAAAAAACTTGTCACGATTGTGGACTATCTTACAGAAAAATTCCCGAAGAAGTACCAACTAGGTGGAATTCTTTATATGACCAACTAATTGTTGCTTATGACTATAGAAAATCTATCACTTTATTTTTTAACGCTCATAATCAAAATCCAAATGATATTGATTGGGACAAAATTAAAGAACTTATTGTATTTCTAGAGAATTTTCAACGAGCAACAAAAGAATTTTCTACTTTATATTATCCTACTATTTCAACTATGTTGTTTTATATAATATTGTATTTCTATAATATTTTTACTTCTTAAAGAATATATGGAAAAACCTTCTTATAAGACAACTATTAAAAAAATGTTTATGAAATTAAAGAAATATTTTATTTCTATTCCCCCTATTTATATTATTGGTGTTGTATTAAACCCGACTATTAAAGTAGAGGGTTGTAAAAGTCTTATTGAAATATTTATACCTGTATGGACGTACTACCACCTCCAACTCCCAAAAATTTAAATGTTGAGCCACCTATTGAACAAACGCTAGAAGAAGTGTTGAATAACGTAGAAGATGAATGCAAAAAAGTATATCGGCATTACCAGCAAGAAAGTTCTAGTAACCAACCGGCTTTCGTACCATCTTCTTCTTCAACACAGCCTAAAAAAAGACATGTTGTTTCTGCGGCTAGTATTGATTCTATTGAAAGCCTCAGAAATAGAATGTGCGATGGTAGCAGTGCTAACCAAATTAGCGAGTTCGATGTTTTTGTTTTGCAGGGTAATTTACCTTACCAAGCAGTTATCAATGAAGACGGAAATGAAGACTTGCTGAAATATTGGATGCAGAATGAGAAGACATTTCCGACACTTTCAATGATGGCCCGAGATATTTTGAACATTCAAGCGTCATCAATCGCTTCTGAAAGCGCTTTTTCTGTAGGCATATTTCAAATAGGAGAGCACATACACTCATTAGCCGGAGACAGCTTGGAGATGACGGTACTATTCAGAGATTGGATACGAGCGGAGCGAAGGAGGTGCGGTCAACCAGAGATTAACGAAGAAGAAGACGAAAACTACAACGACATTTTATCTGAAGGCATGAGTAGCGACGTGGAACAATTTGACCAAGATATACCAATTCCAACCGAAGAACCACACGAAATATAAAGAAACTAGAAAAAGTATTTTCAAATTGGTAATTTATTTCATTGCAATTTTTTAATTTTTCTATGTCTTGCAATTTTTTTCAACAACAGTACACTACAATGTTGTAATTCTGAATCTTGTATATTTCAATGAAATAATTAATAATATAAGAGGCACAAAAACAGTCTTGTGATGTTTTTTTTACACTCTTCTTGTCTTTGTTTAATTATTTAGTTTATATTTTATAAATATATTATATATATGAGTATAATTATAATACTATAATATTATAATAGTATAATATGAGTCTATGACTATCACTATATGACTATATGTTAATGTTACTTTGTTAGTAATTTAGTGAAAAAATTAAAAAAAAAAACCCGTCGACCCGTCGTCGTCCGATCCGTCAGGCCGACCACGGCCACGGGGCCAGGCGGGACGGACGATATCGTCCGCTAGTCCGGTCCCGCCTTTGCCCGCCCGACCCGACCCGCCCCTCCTCTCCACCCGACCCGTCCGATCCGCGGTCCGATCCGGTGGGCGGCCCGACCAGCGGCCAGCCCTAGGTAATCCTGTGTGTTTTTTTGTTGGATTTTATCTGGTTGTCTCTGTCATTATTAGTATTATATCAAGTATTCTATTTGTGTAGCATGCCTAGTATATAGCATGATAAGATGACAAATCTTAATTCAAATGATTCTGTATCTTTAGAATATTACCTTTGAAGGATTATTCGTTCATTTCTGTGCCTCAAGTACCTAAAATGTTGTCTGTATTGGTTTCCTTGTCATCTTTGTTTGTATAATGTACCTACTGAATGGGTTACATAATTATCCTTGCATGTCCAAGTACTAATCTGAGTCTGTCTTTGCATATTCCAGAAGATTGTTATTCTTCGGTTACCTAAGAATATTTGAAGTATCATTCCCAGATCTCTCCCCTGATGAATCCATGCTCTTCCTTTATTTTCATACATTTGCACTCATTTGCATTTGCGCCTTGTTTGGAAGTGTTGTCATACCTAGTGTGCAGCCTGAGTGTGGCCTTATGTGTCCAGTTTAGTATGTCTGAGATGCTCCCTTTAAAGGGTCACTAGACTCATTTATGTGTTCCTTATGTCTTTGCTACTGGAATAGTTCGGATTAAACTACCTGTTAAGAACATATATGTATCTTCTTTTTGAGTTCATAAATCAATCTACGTGAGCATGTCTATTTTTTATATCTAAAATTTATTGAATATGTGATATATGGTCCATATTTGTATCACTGTTGATACATGTTAAAAATGGTATAAGTATCATATCTCCATAAACTTTGGTTGTTGGATACTCATTCTTTACCTTCTCCTTTCTTTGCATGACTTGGGGGAATTCTGCACTCATCAAAATTCCCTCGAGATGCTGCTGAAACTTTGAGATGTCGTTGCTGCATTTTAAGTGTATTTCGCTGCTGCTATATTGGTTGTGCTTGGGTGCCCAGTCACTGATGAGCTTTCTGTTACAATTTGGTACTCATTTTAATTGCTATTAAGGGTAGCACTTTAAATCTCTGTTTGCTGCTGTCCCTGAGGAGGCTAGCATTTTTCCTACCATTTGGAATAGGTTCTTTGTTAATGTTGTTTTGCTACTATCCTCTGCTGGACTGCTGCCACTTTGAGATGTTAGTTTTGGAGCATTTTGTTGAATTTTAAACAGTGGGTAGTTGCAATTTGAGAATGAAAACACCTGCTGCATTTTGGAGAATCTGCTGCCATGAAAGGTTGCTGCATTTCTTTGGCTAAAAAGTACCATTTCTTGAGTAGATTTGAGGTCAAAATGGTCTCAGTATTTTGGGCAGCTTTGCGATCATTTGCTGTTGTATTTTTGGCAAACTGCCGTAGCATTTTGGCTGAATAATTGTTGTCATTAAATTGATTTGAAGCAGAATCTATACTCCTGATGTTTCGCTGATTTGAACAAGATATTACACTAAGGCCAATGAAATTGAAATTGAGGCCGCGTCCCTTCGGTTTTGGTCATTTATTGATTTGAACATGATACTACACTTAGGTCAATGAAATTGAAATTGAGGCCGCGTCCCTTCAGTTTCGGTATAATACATTTGAACATGATACTACATGACCCTTCGGGAAAGGTTGTCCCTCAGTTTGCTTTCCTTCGAAAAAAGGCAATGATGACCCTTAAGGATTTTTCACATATATCGGATACCAACATGCTTGGGGGGCGACTAGATTGACTGACAAGTCACTAGGACACACCCATGACTTGTTTGAGATGTCACATTACAAAATATAGATCTGAGCCTTCCGTAATTAAAACTTCTATTACTTTTTTTTACGGATCCGAATGTTTTACTCGTATTTATTCATTTTACTAACTCTTTTACTAAGTGTCTTTTACAGGTACCCGAAGGCGCATCCTAAAGTTAAAGCCCACGCAGAAAGGAAAAAATAAAAGCGAAATACCGCTAAGTTCTCTTCACTCCCTCTTTATATTATTTTTGCTTTCTTGTTAAATGCATATCTTATTTAAATATTAACATATCTAGTTTAAATATCTCTTAGTTTAATAATTGTAGAACACCTTTAGAATTGTGAATACATGTTAGCACAATAATATCAACCTAAGTTTGACCGGACAACGCGGATCCTATATGATGCCTAACCCCTTCCCTTTAGGATAATAAAGAACCCTTACCTAGAATCTCATTAGTTTCGCAGACCATCCAATGAGGATCATTTGTAGCATGTTTATGCTATTTTGAAGTGTCCTAATTCACTAGACTAATTAGGTGACGACTCCTTAAAAATAAAAATCTAGGGATCACCCATATGTAGTACACTGTTTCGACTCCGATTAAAATGGGGTATTACACTCCAGATCAAGAACAATAGGAATAACGCTCTTGATGTTAGAGACTGTAAGGGCAGGATGAAAAATATTTTTACCAGTCATGGTGAATAAAACACGAAGATTCGGAGAAGGGAATTTGTGAGAAAGGATTTTCTGGAGGAGAAGGGCTGCGGCGCTGGAAAAATTCCGAGAGGGAGGGCCGCGACGCTTGGTCACGAAAACCGAGAAAAGAAAGAGAAATTTGAGAAGCGGAAGCAGAGTAAAGAGAACCTAGACTCTTGATACCATGAAAGAAATAATCCCTTGATTATTCTTATTGGTGAAAGACATATATATACAAGTTACAATAGGAGAATCTTATTCCTACTTTACATCTAAATCTCTATTCTATAAGGAGACTAAATCTACACTCATAGTAATATTACAATACTAATCTAGGTATAAGACTAAGTCTACAATATACCAAATATACAATAGGGAAAATATTAACAAATATGGAAAAGGACCACTGTGGTCGTGAGGCCCATTCTCTAACATTTTCATTTTAATATGATGAAAAAATACAGTTTAAACTTTAAAATATTAGTCAAAGTTTATATAATTTGACTCTTTAAGAGCGAAATGTGACAAATATTTTGAAATAGAGAATACATATATTTTTCACAAAAGAAAAGACCGAATGCCCCTTGTTTCTCCCTTCTTCTTCATCCTTTCCTCTCTTCTTCGTCGCACTCTCTTCACCTAAAGAATTTAGCAGCTGATTGAAAACAATTTTAAAAGTTTGTTAGTTAATCAGTTAGTTGAGCATAATAGGCAACTTCGAGATGTTCTGTAACGATCCAAATCCACGTGACAGCACCCGACACACTACCCTACCTGAGCGAACCAAACCATAAGACATATACCCCGACCATATGCATAAAAACCAATTAACCAAGAAAGCCATTTGAAAATCATAAGTATTTTTTATAACATCATAACATCATCCTCATCGAAACTAGATAACACCCGGAAGAGTGTGACCTCTTTACCACTCAAACCACGACCATCCATAATTTCAATAAAAACCAAATAAAAACGAGAAGGGAGAACGAAGACTTACAAACAATACTTCAGCCCAAAAGAACGCATAGTCCTCAAGCAGTGAGTGGAACGTCCCTGAGTGAAGGAATAAATCCCATTATGATCCTCAGAAACTGAACAACCGTAGGTAACCTGTGACAACAAGTAATCCCCTCAAGAGTGGACACGAGTCTTAAGAATTTTAATGTTCGAGCGCTGTTCTATTAGCTCCCTCCTAATGTATTGAAGAGGCATGTTCTTCAGGCACTTACCAAGAAGTAAAGTGCAGAATTTGTGGGAAATATTTATTAAACGTGAAATAAAGTTAATCCTATTTAATTATGGATCGAATAATTAGGGTCCCGCACGTCGGAAACGTTGTTTCCATACACGTGCACATATAGTGCCAAGGATCATAATTTCCTTAAATGAAAGAGATATTGATACGTATACGAATTGTTTGACACATAAGATAATAGACGGTTATTGGCCAAATGACGTTGGTTTCACGTTGGTAAATGAAGGAAGAAGTGTACAAAGTGTGAATGTCGAAACGAGTCGGAAAAGGGACCGCGACGCCAAAAAACCATCTCGGCGCCGCAACGCCACCACCTCTGAGTCACGGCGCTAACCTGTAGGGCCGCGACGCCGGCGACTCACAGAACTCTCTGAAGTTCTGGCGCCGCAGCGCCAACATGCAGGGCCGCGGCGCTGCGACAGTTTCAGAACGTTGGAAGCTAATTAAAGGTTATTTTTGGGCTGACTTTGGAGTATTAACTCTCCATTATGTTGCTCATGAATTCAGTCATTATTTGGCTGAATTGTAACTCCACAATCAAGTCTAATTCATGACAATTCAAGGCCATTACTTGGTATGTGGAAGGTCATCTTCCAACACTATAAAATGAGGCCTTTGGCTCATTTGCAACATACACAAAAAAGCACTACACATTGACACTTAAACAATTCTCTGAAAACTGTCTTCCTCTCCAGCAATCACAATACACTCAAAGATATTTCTTATCAAGCGAACACTTGAGTTCCTTTGCTCATTTGTTTGATTGCTGTTTTATCTTGGGAGATAAGTTGCTAAAACAATCGTTGAAAGGATATACAGGATAATATTATCTTAAGGAAAGATTGAAACTTCAATCGACTCAGCAAGACTATTTCCTTGTTTAATTTCCAGATTTATTATTTACTTGTTGTTGCTTTTCCATTTCATTGTAATTTTATATTTATATCCAACAAGCTTAAGATAATATTCGCTGCTCTCAACAACAACAATGTCTGCTGAAGATCAAATCAGTGTTCGAAATTCGAACACCACTCAAGTCAATTCTAATGCTTTCAACTCCACAGGCTTTGGCACTGCTAGTGTCAATCCTATTACTCAAGGTAACACCACTATTTTGGCACCACAAGTGCTAACACTGCTGCTCAAGGTGTTCCAAACGTCCTTACTCCTTCTCAAGGAAGCACCACTGCTTCAACTCCGGTTGGCTTTCACCATGAACGTCCTGAGAAGTTCATGGGTGCACACTTTAAAAGATGGCAGCAAAAAATGCTGTTTTTTCTGACGATTATGGGAATGTCACATTTTCTAACCGAAGACCCTCCACATGTTGGGGAAGACAAGGACCCTCACCCAAATGATTTGGCGAGAGGGGGCCAAGGTATCCATGTCATTAATGGCATGAAGATGGTTCAAGATGCATGGAATCATAGTGACTTCATGTGCAGGAACTATATTCTGAATAGTTTGTCCGATCCTTTGTACACGGTATATTGCACCGTCGGGACATCCAAGGAATTCTGGGAAAAATTGCAAAAGAAATACAACACTCAAGATGCGGGTGCTAAAAAGTTTGTCATTGGGAAATTTCTGAAATTTAAAATGGTGAACAACAAAAGTGTGTCATCCCAAGTCTAGGAATTTCAAATGATAATACATCATCTAGACTTGGAATGATTGAAGCCAAACGAGCAATTCTTGGTTGGAGCATTAATCGAGAAGCTACCTCCCTCGTGGACTGAGTTTATGAATTACTTGAAACTCAAGACGAAGGAGATGACACTAGACGAACTTATTGTCAAACTCCAAATTCAGGAAGACAATAAGAAGGCCATGTCAAAGGGAAAACAACCCGTCAAGGCTAAGGCAAATCTGACTGAAGTTAAAGGGAACCCAAGCAAAAAACGGAATTACAGAAAGATGGCCAGTCCCACACAACTGAAAAGTTTAAGGGAACATGCAAATATTATGGTAAAGTTGGTCATATGGCCAAAGACTGCTGCAAGAAAAAAATATGATAATGCCAAAGGAAAGGATAAGGTAAACGTCGTCGAAGACACACTCTTAGACGATATGATTGAAGAATTCTCTGCCGTTATGCTAGAGGACAACCTCGTTGAGAATCCAACACAATGGTTGCTAGACACGGGTGCTACCCTCCACATCTGTTCCAACAAAGACGCCTTCTCCATATATACACCAGTCACAGATAAGAAGTTGTTCATGGATAATAATTCTTCTTCCGAGGTATTGGGCGTAGGAAATATAGTCCTCAAGATGACGTCTGGAAAAGAACTAACTCTAAAGGAAGTGATGCATGTCCCGAAAATTCAAAGAAATTTAATCTCCGGACATGTGTTGGTCAATGCTGGTTTTAGGCTAGTATTTGAGGCTAACAAGTTTGTAATCACGAAAAATGGAACTTTTATTGGTAGGGGCTTCGTCTGTGAAGACCTCTTTAAAGTTAATGCTAAACCTGTAATGTCTTCTACTTAGAGAGAGACTTCTCCTGTGAAGACCTCCTTAGGCAAATAATGCACTTGCAATACCTTTCTTTTCACTATCAATAAAATTGAGTCTTCCTTACATGTTTAAATCTTCTAATTTATTGCACCATAGATTAGATGTGTTAACTATCAATTTATACTGAAATTGGTAAAGTTGGAATCATTGTCGTCTATCAACATAAACCCTCAACGTAAGTGTGAGGTAGGCATAAAGACAAAGAATCTCCAAAAAGCTCCCCTTAGATCCGTCGAAAGGGAAACCGCTCCTCTAGGACTCACACATATATCAACATATGTGTCTTGAAGTTCGTTCAAGTTATATGGGGGAACAAGTACTTTGTGACTTGCTTAGATGATGGCACAAGGTTGTGCTAACTTTACTTACTTAAAAGTAAAGACGAAGCTTCTAAAGCATTTAAGCACCACAAACCAAAGGTTGAGAACCAACAATGCCAATGGGTCTATAGACAAGTATAAATCTAAGACATCCACACGTATGTTCATAACTATCACCGTCTTGCGGGATCTTGAAATACATCAAATGAATATCAAGATAGCCTTCCTAAATTATGATTTGGAAGTACAAATATACATAGATCAACCCAAAGGGTATGTGGTTCCAAAACAAGAGACAAATGTTGTCGGCTTGTCAAAACGTGGTACGAACTGAAGCAAGCCCTAAACAATGGCACTAGAAATTAGATACTACCATACTATTGGAAAATCGGATGTAACAAGTGTGTTTACATGAAAGGAATCTCGTCATGATATGCCTATATGGAGACGACTTGTTGATCACTGGAAAGCGTTGATTTCTGAAACTCACGCTAAAGTTCGGGATACATGATATGAGATGTCTAAATGAACTAGAGGGGTACATCAGTACAAACTGGATATCTGATAGCGATGACATCAAGTCCACCAACGGATATATCTTTACAATCGGTGGTGGAACTGTGTCTTGGAAATCATCTAGGCAAACACTTATTGCCCGATCCATGATGGAGTCAGAATTCATCGCTTAAGACAAAGCGGGAGAAGAAGCTGAGTGACTTCATGGTTTCTCTAGAGGATGCTCCTTGTTGGGATAAACCCGTGTCTTCTGTAATGATCCACTGCGATAGTCAGTCGGCTCTAGGAAGAACACAAAGTTCAATATACAACGGCAAGTCTTGTCATATACGACGAAGACATGAGTCTGTTAGACAACTGATCACCTCGGGTGTTATTTCCATTGACTACATAAAATCTAAGGAAAACCTAGCAGATCCCTTAACGAAGGGAATACCCAGAGATCAAATGAACTGCCTGTATAGGGGAATGGGCTTAAAACCCAATTAATATAGTGGACACCCAACCTTACGGACTGGAGATCCCAGGGATAAAGTTCAATGGGAAAACTAAACTGTAAAAGTTCATTTGAGCGCTTCGGTGGAAGAAAGAGCACTTTGGATAATGATTTCTTCTTAAGAAACATAATCCAAGGCCATTTCCATGATAGACATAAAGTGTTACCTGTAGAGGGGTAAAGGATAAGTTTCCAAAACCTTTAATGATCCTTCAAAGTTGTGGTTAGGTTGAGGAAAATTTTAATGGTTCCTAACGCTTGTGTAGCGGGGTATTGCAGGATATTTTGTAGGAGACCACCTATTTAAGTGCGAGGACAGACCACCTCAAATGAACGCACTTAAGAAACCAAGTGTGTCCATGACCCACGATGGACAAAAATACTAGAAAGATTGAGTAGGAAAGGTGTTGTGTTGGTATCATTGTCTTGACATATACTAAACACTGACGGTTCAAGACATCACGTTCACCATGCAGTAAATATGTCTGATGGTATTCTACTATAGAAGGTTCAAAGTTCCGGCTACCTCTCGAGATGCAACGTCGATCCACCGGATGATTGCTAGAAGACACCATGTCGTGTGCCAAAATCTCTTCCAAGAGGGGATTATTGGAAATATTTATTAAACATGAAATAAAGTTAATCCTAATTAATTATGAATCGAACAATTGGGGCCCCGCACGTCGAAAACGTTATTTTCACACACGTGCACATATAGTGCCAAGAATCATAATTTCCTTAAATGAAAGAGATATTGATACGTATACGAATTATTTGAGACATAAGGTAATAGACGGTTATTGGTCAAACGACGTTGGTTTCACGTTGGTAAATGAAGGAAGAAGTGTACAAAATGTGAATGTCGAAATGAGTCGGAAAAAGGACCGCGACGCCCGAAAACCATCTCGGCGCCGCGACATAACCACCTCTGAGCCGCGGCGCTAACCTGCAGGGCCGCGGCGCGGCGACTCTCAAAACTCTCACGAAGTTACGCGCGCTAACTTGCGCGCCGTACGCGGCCTTCTGAACGTTGGAAGCTAATTAAAGGTGATTTTTGGGCTGACTTTGGAGTATTAACTATCCATTATGTTGCTCATGAATTCAACCATTATTTGGCTGAATTGTAATTCCACAATCAAGTCTAATTCATGGCAATTCAAGGCCATTACTTGGTATGTGGAAGGTCATCTTCCAACACTATAAAATGATGTCTTTGGCTCATTTGAAACATATACAAAAAAATACTACACATTGACACTTAAACAATTCTCTGAAAATTGTCTTCCTCTCTAGCAATCACAATACACTCAAAGATCTTTCTTATCAAGCGAACACTTAAGTTCCTTTGCTCATTTGTTTGATTGTTATTTTATCTTGGTAGATAAGTTGCTAAAACAACCGTTGAAAGGATATACGGGGGAAATATTATCTTAAGGAAAGATTGAAACTTCAATCGACTCAGCAAGACCATTTCCTTATTTAATTTCCAGATTTATTATTTATTTGTTGTTGTTGTTGCTTTCTCATTTCATTGTAATTTTATATTTATATCCAACAGAATTAAATCTCAAAACATTATACCGTGAATAATTTCTTGATCAAAGGAGTAAAAATCACGACATATTTCAGGAGAATTTGTCCCCAAACTCCCTGCAAACTCGAACAGTTTAAGATTACAACTCTATAACTAAAGGGACTAAACCTTTGTACCTTTTCTCCTACAATATTTCTTAATTAATTGTAGCTACCCCTTTCAAGACTCTTCTCTAGTTTAGAAAGCTTTTACAACTCAATCAACAAAACTTACTACAGAACTTCTAGTAAAGTAAATAGGGTTACAATAATGAATAAGAGAATCAACCTAACAACCCAAAAAATAAAGCAGTAGCTTCCTCTGGAACACGTTCTTTCGTTGATAGTTTGTCTAGCACAAAACACTCTTCACAACGACTACTATTTGCCAAGAATTACTCTTAATAACTGTGAATAGCGTGAGCTTCAATAACATCAATGTGACGCTTTATATAGGAATAGGAATTTCCAAAATCTTCTATACTTTGTTCTTAAAAACCAAACCTAGTTTGGTTAAGGAATCCAATCCATGTTGGACTTGGTTTCCTTAATTAGGCCAGCCTACACACGATTTTCTCCTAATTCCATAACTCATTCTATATATGCAGGTGTGGCAAAAACTTATATGCTTGAATACACTTCCCTGATCCACGTATTATTCCATAAACTCAATTCCTCAAGGAATCCTTCTTGCACTGGAATCTGCTTCATACCTGATCAACAGTCGACTCCTATTATTTCCGAGGGACTTGGTTATTTGAATGTCTGTGTAATATTTCTTCAACCTTGGTGACAACATAACTAGTTCCTCAAAGAGACATACTAAGTGCCTGATTCTTGTGCAATATTTGTTAATCATCAAAACATGTATTCAGCTTAAATCACTAAATGCCTTTGTAAGATTGTATTAATCTCCCTTGGGGAGTCTTTTCATTAATACAAAATATATATAGATGTACAATGTGAAATCCTTATACAATAGAGATCCTAATTCTACCATAATTACATAACACTAAATATGGTAGACCATGAAATGAGATTATCTCCTAAGAACACACAGTAGCCGGAGGTGGAGCGTCATGTGTCCGGACAACCTGCCCAATCAACATCCGTGTATGATAACAACCTGGTTGATGCTGAAGGGTATAGATGCAAGCCATAATCAAGTGTGTCCTTAACATATCTAATGATACGTTTAAGGGCAGTAAAATGAGGCTCCCTCGGGGCATGCATAAATAAGCATACCTGCTGAACAACATATGCAATATCAGGCCTAGTGAAGGTAAGATACTGAAGTGCACCTGCAAGACTCATGTGAAGAGTGGGATCGGACACTGGATCTCCATCAACAACACTAAACTTCGATTTTGAGTCAACCGGAGTGGATATGATCTTGCAATTCGCCATTTTAGCCCTGTACACTATCTCCTCTACATACTAACGCTGACATAAGAATATATTATTTGCTAGGGTTGGCCAGTGGGCCGGGCCGGGCCCAGCGGGATCGGGACCGGCGGGATCGGGACGGGGTCGGGGTGGAGAGGAGGGGCGGGGTCGGGCTGGGGCAGGCCAGGCGGGATCGGGACTAGCGGGACGATATGGTGTCGATCCGTCACCGGCCCGATGGGCGGTCGGGGCAGGGCGGGGCGGGTTTTTTTTTAAAATTTTTCCACTAAATTAAAAATACTAAATTACTAACAAAGTAACATTAACATATAGTCATATAGTCATAGACTCATATACTCATATTATACTATTATAGTATTATAGTATTATACTCATATATATAATATATTTATAAAGTATAAACTAAATAATTAAACAAAGACAAGAAAGTGTAAAAACAAATATCACAAGGCTGTTTTTGTGCCTCTTATATTATTAATTATTTCATTGAAATATACAAGATTCAGAATTACAACATTGTAGTGTACTGTTGTTGAATTTTTTTGCAAAAGACATAGAAAAATTAAAAAATTGCAATGAAATAAATTACCAATTTGAAAATATCTTTTCTAGTTTCTTTATAATTTCGTGTGGTTCTTCGGTTGTAATTGGTATATCTTGGTCAAATTATTCCACGTCGCTACTTATGCCTTCAGATAAAATGTCGTTCCACGTCGCTACTCAAGCTAGTTGTCAACTTCACTCCCAATTCTCAAATTAATAAATATTAAATAGAGTGAATATGTAGTAGACAATGTTGTATAGAAATTAGAGAAAATGTAGGAAGATTTGTGAGAAATAAGAAGAGAAAATGAGGTATTTATAGTTGGAAAATTGGGTTAAAGTGTAAATATAATAACTTAGGGGTTAAAAATAAATATACAGGGGTAGGGAAGCCAAAAATGGCCATTGTCTAACGGCCAAAATGTAAAATGACCGTTAGACAACGAATATTTTTGGCAAATGGCGGGACTGGGGCGGGATCGGGTCCTGGCGGGACCGGGTCGGGCGGGACCATACCGTATGCCGTCGGTTGAGCCACAGGCCGTTTTTACGGTGTCGGGGCGGGGGTCGGGGCGGTGGTCGGCCCGACCACCTGGGCGACCACAGTATTTGCAGATCTAGTCACTGAAATCTCAAAAAAATAACTCAACTTCCTCAACTCAGTCATAGCAAATTCAGTTTTAAGCAATGTAATGATCTCATTCTTCAACAACTTAGAGGAGGTAGTAAGTACAATGTCATCCACATATAGCAATAAATAAGCAAAGTTACTACCTCGATGAAAGATAAATAGAGAATTATCACATTTGATGCATATAAACCCAATCTGCATAATGTATTGTGCAAATCGATCATACCACTCTCGAGAGGCCTGATTCAGACCATACAGTGACTTACGTAGATAACATACATACTGAGGGGCTACTAGATGGACAAATCTAGACGACTGATGCATGTACACAATTTCATTCAAATCCCCGTGCAGAAACACATTTTTCACATCAAGCTGATGAATCGACCAATGCTTACCCATAGAAATACTTAGAACCGTGAGAATAGTAGTCGGTTTAACAACCGGACTAAATATCTCACCACAATCAATACCCTCCTACTGATTAGTGTCATTAGCCACAAGTCTCGCCTTATACCTTTCTAGCTCACTATTGTCTCTGTATTTGTGACGAAAAAACCTCATGCATCGGATCACATTCACCCCCTCCGGTTGAGGAACCAAATTCCAAGTGTGTTGTTTAGTTAAAGCATTAAATTCCTTATTCATGACCGCATTCTAATTTGGGTCTTGCTTGGCTAATTTTGGATTTTTGAGAATTAGGGATATAATTTGTGTAGATAAGTGAAATTGGACTTTGGGTTTAAAAATCTTGTGTTAAGCAAAACTTTCCATAGGGTGTGTGGGGGCAGGGGTAGGACGGGTAGTCGGATGTGGTGTCGGGTCTAGGTCACTGGTGGTAGTGTCAAAATGTGTTTGAAGGCTGGGTTGGGAGATGGGGGAGGGTACCATGTCAGGGGGTTCTGGGGTTGATGTCAGGTTAGGTAAGGATGTCGATCTGGGTAGGCTGACGTTGATTAGGTGACATGGTGACCTTATCGGTGACGGAAAGAGGATGAGAGTTGGTTGTGATATCTGTGGTGGGACAGTGGTGGTCAGGGTCGATGAACTGGGTTGGGTCAAGTTGACCGATACAATGGCTATTTGTGGTTGTACGGGGGTTGAGGTAACAATATAGTGCTGGGTTCTGGGTGGGGTGGCACGGGGTCATTCTGGTTAACTGGAGGGGCGGCAGTCGGTGACACTGGAGGGTAGGCCGACCGGATTCCTGTGGTTGCAGATGGTGACGGAAAAGTAGGGGTGATGGCAGACTGTGACTAAACAGTAGGGGTGGTGGTGGCGGACTGACGCATTTCATGAAGTATGACGAGGGAGGTGTCAGACTCGTCTAGAAAGGTATAGTCCGTGTTTTGAAATTTTTGAATATTTGCAAAAGGAAAAATCGTCTCATCAAACGTAACGTGACGAGAGACGTGAATTTTACGAGTGGACAAGTCATATCACAAATAACCCATATGATTAGATGGGAAACCTACGCAGACACATGGAGTGGTTCAGAGTGCTAATTTATGAGGAGAAGTGGACATAAGGTTTGGGTAACATAGGCAACTGAAAATACGAAGATGATCATAGCATGGGATCCGACAATATAATATTTCGGTTGGTGTCATGTTATGAAGGGTGCTAGTAGGTAAAATATTAAAGACATATTCTACTATTTTGATCGCATAAATCCAAAAAGAGGGAGGGAGACATGAAATAGGAAAGTACGATGGCATTGTTACAAAATTTGTGAAACTTGAAACTATTAAATTTACGACCATTATGTTGCGATATTTCTCTATACTTACGCAAGTGTACGTATCGTTCAAGTAATAAAGATCTGTAAGACCGAGTTATCGTCCTCAGAGACTGGTTTATCAAGTACCGAATATCTAATCTATGGTGTCTATTTAGCTAACGTTCTTTTGTTTGGTTTATAAACTAAGAATTAAGATTATACAAAGTGTAGAAAATAAACTAAAGATGATAATACTTTGGTTTAAAACAATTATGAAGGAAATAGGGCTTTCAATCTCATCAACTATCCACTCTTGCACGTGTTAATGCAATGCTAATGATTCTTCTTCTTATTAAGATAGTAGGTTAACGAACATGTTCTATATTACGGTTAGGACATATAAAAACTCAACCTTATACAGAAACCTTCTATATTTCTATGATAGATTTTACCATACATGAGGATTAAGAACAATAACCTTAAATACTACAAAGGTATCGAAATATTTTCGTCCACGATTTTAACCTATGTCTAAACAACTACAACATATTCAAATCTCCCTTTTCAGATCTCGATTCGAAATCATATAAGTTATGACAATTAATGGCCAGTTAATTATCAAGAAGTCAATACAATATTGAATAGATCTTAATAAAGCTGAAGAAGAAATCAATAACTATGCATTAACTGTATGAAAGAGTTTCAAGCGATTCGACGGAAAACCCTAATAAAAAGATTAACTCCTAGACATTGTCATGCTAAGAACTAATACAAAATCCAACATAAACTGAAATAAAAATAAGGGAAAGAAAAGAACTTGAATAATTCGAAGTTTCCAATTGTGTCTTGCCTCCTTTTCTCCTCTCCAAAGTATGATATTGATATAAGACATGGTTTCAGGGTTTTGTATCTGAGAAATACTGTGTTTCAGACCCTTTTACCCTTATGAAATTCGAACTTTTCTCTCCCAGTTCCGCGTCGGCGCCGCGTGGCGCTGACTTCGCCAAGAAAAATCAGAGGCCACAGGATATTTGGCGCCATGGCGCTGCTTGGCTCCGCGTGGCGCTGTCGACGTGAAATTCTGAAACTTTTTCATTTTTCTGTCCGTACATCGTCAGGTTTCTTTCGTGCTTCCCGGAACTTCTTAGACTTCATTTCTTGGCCTTTTAGTGTGCAATTTCATCCTCAAAAGCAATACTTTCTCCTTTATGACCGCTGTGACTCAAAAGTAAGAAAAACAACCTTAACGCTATACTAAACACAAACGAAAAAAGGAAAATACTTAACTAAAAATGACTCAAAAGAGTGTATAAAATACACTCAACAAACACCCCCAAACTTACACTTTATTCGCCCTCGAGTAAAACACTAAACAAAAATAAAAATAAAAACAAAAACAAAAACAAAAACAAATAAAAGACTCGCTGAAATGGATCAAGTAGCTATAACAATGCTTCCTCAAAATCATAGATGAAAACTAGGATAATATGTTAGAACATACATAGCAATATTTAGCAATCTAGAATTTCAAGTGAGATATTTTGCAAATTCAAATTAGATCATAATCACTGAAAATTCAAGCACCTAACCTATGCATGTCAATTTCATTTCATCTTTCCCAAAACTCTATAGACTTGTTTACTTGCTATTCTCCACTAATCATAGACATACACCTTAGAGGTCATCAGGACTTTCAAGGGTTGTAATGTAGGCTTAGGAAGAGGTAGATAAAAGTTGGCATTTAGGCTCAATTTCGTACCATAAGCATTTTTCATTCAACTCATTTTTCCTTCTTTTTGACTTTCTTTTTAGTCTTATACCTATTTTCTCCCCTCTTTTCTTTTGAGATAATGAGACACATTATCAATAACAAGCACCCCCAAACTTAGGCTTTTGCATATTTTTCAGCGGGGTGCATCAAAATTTTCACTCTCTTTTTATTGTTTTTTTTCAACATTTTTCATCCCAATAACTTACAATTATCACTTATGACACAACAAGAGAATCACAGGGTGTCAAACAAAGATATTATTTAGGCTCAAAGGGGCTGACTAAGGATATAATTTATATCAGGGTAGATAATGAACGGTCAGAAGAGCTATCAAAGAATGCCTGAATCATTTCCCTAAACATGTATCTCTTAACTATTTCACCTCAAATAACAAACAAACAGGTTTTCTAGACATTTTCAACCTTTCTTTCCATAACTGACACACATAGGCTAAGCACAAATATCCCAAATAATTAGGTGTCATGAATTTTTGGCATATCTAACTTAAGCACATAAATTTTTGCTTTTAATTCCATTACATTATCCCGCTTTATCCACTCAATATCTTTAACAACTACAACATACATGATACATAAAAAAAATTATGACTCACAAACACATAAAACAAACAAAAAGACTCAAAACCAACAACAAAACAAAATAAGATCCCCCAAACTTAATCGACACATTGTCCCAAATGTATAAAGAATAAAATTAAAGGGACAACTTACGGATACGAAAACAGCGGTCATAACGGAGGTCTGGGAGGAAGGAAAAATTTATGTGCACACAGCCCGTGAGGAGCCGCGGTCTTTACTCCATGCACCGCTGTTAGCGATTTATCCACACGCTTAACGCAAATGCACGTATCGTGACAAGTAATATAGTCTGGGTAAGACCG
This sequence comes from Przewalskia tangutica, assembly GCA_029844215.1. Taxonomy (NCBI): domain Eukaryota; kingdom Viridiplantae; phylum Streptophyta; class Magnoliopsida; order Solanales; family Solanaceae; genus Przewalskia; species Przewalskia tangutica. Next base: position 45,351,351 of record CM056727.1, on the reverse strand, counting down.
AATATCGTCCTCAGGGATTAGTGTTCAATTACCAATTTCTATCCAATGGTATCTATTTGCTGATCGATATTTTGATGGTTGTTTATATCTATGACTACTAAATAATTATAAAATTTAACTAAATTACTTTACTTAAATCAGATATAGTGGAAATAGTGCTTCCAATCTCCTCAACTATCCGCTCGCTTTAATCTTTAATGCAATGATAAAGGTTCTTCTTCTATATTGAGATAGCAGGTTAACTAAGCCATTTTATATTCCGGATAGGATATATAAACACTCAACCCCGATGCAGAACACTTCTATCTTTTGATGATAAGATTTACCACAAAAGAGGATTAAGAACAATAACCTATTAAACTACACAAGTATCGGGGTACTTTCGTCCACGATTTTAACCTATGTTTATTCAACTATAGCATATTTACAATCTCCCCTTTCGGATCTCGATTAGAAATCATATATGTGATGATAATTAGTAATCAATTAATTACCAAGCAATCAAAACAATTATTGAATAAATCTCAACTATATAAAGAAGAAACCAAAACCATGCATTAAATCATAAAATGAGGTTCAAGTGATTCGAATGGAAATCCCTAATTAAAGTTTAGCTCCTAGCCATAGACATGCTAAGAACTAAAAGATTATCCAACATAAACTGAAAAATAAATAAAGTAAGAAAAAGAATTACTCAAGAACAAGCCTCCAATTTTGAAACTTTCAAGAACTATGTGTTGTGTAGAGTTAGGGATTGTGGAACCCTTCAAAAATCTGCCCTAAGGCCTTTTTATATCATCCAAAAATGTTCACAACTTTTCCCTCTTGGTCTTGGCCCATTCCCATTCGGATTTGGCTAAAAACCCGCGTCGGCCCCACGGCCTTGAGACCGGCGCCATGGCGCCGAAACTCGGGCAGATGTCCAGCGATCTAGGCGTTGTGGCCCTGCTGCTTCTGATGGACTGGCGCCACGGCTCCGCCATGTACTTTGCCCGGGGTGCCAGCTTTTCGTCTCTTTGTATTCTGGAACCTCTGTTTTTGCCCTCTTTTTGCTTATTTTCGCCAATGTGCCATTTTAAACCACTGTGACTCAAAAGAAAGAAAATCTATCCTAACATGACACATATTTGTACAAAAATGAGCCAAAGACTAACTAAAAATGACTCAAAAGGTGTATACAAAATACGCCTAACAAACATCACCAAACTTAACATTTGTTCGCCCTCGAGTAAAGATCAGAAATAGAGACAAAGACACAAAAAAAAAAAAGACTCAAAGACACTGATCAATCTGTTGCACAATTGCCACTAGAAAAACATGAAGGTTAGTAGGATAATATGCAAGAACATATATCATGAATTTTTAGCATTCTAAACTCTTAAGTCAGATATTTCGCAAATTCAATTCAATCATTCTCAATAGACGTAAGAACACTTAACCTATGCATGTCAATATCAAAATTATATGGCATGTTTACTTGATATTCTCTACTAATCATGGGTACACATACTAGAGATCTTCAGGACTTTTCAGGGTTGTAATGTAGGCTTAGACAGTGGTAGGTAAAAAAATAGACATTTAAGCTCAACTTACGTACCATAAACTATTTTTCTTTCAACTCTTCCCTTTTCTTTTGATTTCCTCTTTAATCTCGTATCTATCTTTCCCTTTTTTTTTGTTTAGAGAGAATGAGATGCATTGTGAATAACATGCACCCCCAAACTTAAGTTTTTGCATTTTTTTCATTGAGGTGCATCAATTTTTTTCACTTCTCTTTTTGTCCTTTTTCAACACTTTTCATTCCAAACATCTTAAGTTTCCACTCATGACACAATTATGGAATTATAGGGTGTCAAAGAAAGATCATAATTTTGGCTCAAAGGGGCTGACTAGGGATACAATTTTAATGTCAGGGATAAGCAATGAATGGTAAGAAAGGGCTAACAAAGAAATGCCTGAGTCATATCCCTAACATGTATATCCTAACTATTTCGCCTCAAATAACAAGTAAGCAGACACATAGGATTAATCATTAACAAATGCATAAATCAAGCAAGATACCCCAAATAATTTAATTTCAAGAATTCTTGGCATATCTAACTTAACCGTTCAGATTTTCTGCTTCTAATTCCATTATATTATCCCACTTTACTTCATTAGGTGTTTCAAGTAACTACAACATGCATGGTCATAAAAAAAATTAGACTCATATAAGACATAAAAATAAACAATAACAAGACTCAAACACACAAAATAGACTAAAAAATAAACTAAGAACAAAAATAAACTAAGAACCCCCCCAAACTTAAATCACACATTGTCCCTAATGTGTGCAAGACTAAAACATAAAAGAAAGACGGGATAACTTACAGACTTGTGGTTTAAAATGGTGGCGGTGGCGGCGAGTAATGCATGGCAGATAATTTCAGGGTGGCGCCGCGGCTCTGCATGTCGGCGCCGTGGCGCCCAAAGTACTGCGAGGTCTGAGAACTCGGTGCCACAGCCCTGAGATTAGGCGTCGTGGCGCCCAAACTTCTGCGGCTCGCTGATTTTCCGGCGCCACGACCCTGAGATTAGGCGCCGTGGCGCTGCACTCTTTTTCTCCCTTTTTTTTTTGCTCCACGTTTTTGTTCTTGTACCTAGCATCACAACATCAAAAACAATATCAGACGTGAGATTGTTCTAACTAAGCTAAAAATGCATAAATTTAAAACCTTGGGTTGCCTCCCAAGTAGCGCTGTCTTTAACGTCTTGTAGCCGGACGCAAGTTCCTTATCAAGAAGCCTGGGGTAATTTAACCCCACAGCCTATCCATTTCATGATCATATTTCTTTTTAGCCTTCTATTTGTATTTTCTTTTTTTTCTCAAGAGGATGTTTAGAAATACTTACCTGTGCTGACGGACTGCTCTCCTTGGTTTTGACTTGTGTTAGCTCAAATGATGTGTCAGCTGTGCTGACTGCGAGACATTTGTTTATGACTGAGGATTCAATGGAGGGTTTAAATACTTTAAATATCATCTCCTAGTCCTCAACTCTCAGTTTTAGCTCGCCATTTTCCACATCAATCAATGCTCTCCCAATGGCGAGGAATGACCGTCCCAAAATAATGAGAATTTCATCGTCTTCCTCCATGTCGAGGATGAGAAAGTCTGCTGGGAAGAAGAACTTCCCCACTTTGATGAGCACATCTTCAATGATGCCTAAAGGATGCACCACTGATCTGTCCGCTAGCTGTAGATTCACTGTAGTTGGCTTGATCACTCCCAATCCCAGCTTCTTGAATACAGATAGGGGTAACAAGTTTATGCTAGCCCCTAGATCACATAATGCCCTGTTGCAAGTCACATTCCCTATCGTGCAAGGTAGGGTGAAACTCCCCGGATCTTTCAACTTTGGGGGCAGCTTCTTCTGCAAAATGGCACTACACTCTTCAGTTAGTGCCATGGTCTCATATTCCACTAGTTTCCTCTTCTTTCCAAGGATATCATTCATAAATTTGAAGTAGGTAAGCGATTGTTCCAACGCTTCAATGAAGGGGATATTGATATGCAATTTCCTGAAAACCTCTAGGAACGTTGAGAACTGCTTATCTTGGGTCTTTCTTTGAAGCCTTTGAGGATAGGGGATCTTCTCTGTGTACTCCCTTCGAGGCTGGTGGAGCCTCATAAAATAGGGCGGTCATCGTGAACCTCCTTCTCAATCTCAGCTTCCTTTTCAGTCCCAGCTGCAGTTCGAGCAATCGTTCTAATCGCTTCCACTTCTCAATCTGTCTTGCCGACATCGCTCTGCAGGATTTATCTACGTATTCGGGAAGAGTGCCTGTGGCTCGTTATTTGCCAATTTTCCGGTATGTCAACTTGGGTTTCCAAGTTCCTTATGGATGGCCTTATCTCTGCCATGAACTGGGTCTGTGAATTTGTAAGTGTCAACAAGGCTGCTCGTAATTCATTTGGCTTTTCTTGTGGGGAAGGTGCACTGAACTGTTGTGAAGATGAGGCCTGATTAAATGGTTGCTGATTCTGGTATTGGTCTCTGTATTGATTCAACTGCCCCTGGTCACCCCTCCATGAGAAGTTTGGGTGAGTCCTCCACCCCGGATTGTAAGTGTTTGAATAAGGGTTGTTCTGGGGCCTCTGGTAATTTCCCACTGCCTGACATTCTGCTTGCTCAATAGGGATGTTGTTGGGGTCTGCTGATGGGCACCTATCAAAAGTAAGAGGACTCCCACAAATCTCACAATTCATTGGCATCTGAACTGCATTCACCGACACTGTGTTCTGCTGAAGTTGCTTGGTCAAGAGAGCAACCTATGCATTTAACACTGTAAGGGCATCGATCTCATAAACTCATATCGCTCTCCTTCCACTTACCCCTCTATCATCTGACACATAGTTATTAGTGGCCATGTCTTCTAGCAAATCATGGGCCTCATGTGTTGTCTTCTTCATGAAGGTTCCACCTGCAGCACCATCAATGATGGTTCTTGTTGTCCCACTTAGCCCATTGTATAAAATATGGACCAAATTCTACAGTTCAATGCTATGATGCGGACACTTTCTCTGCAGATCTTTAAATCTCTCCCAAGCCTCATAGAGTGACTCCCTATCAGTCTGGTAGAAATTGTTCAGCTCTCCTCTCAGCTTGGCTGCTTTGGAAGGTGTAAAGAACTTTGTCAGGAACTTCTGTGCCAGATCCTGCCATGTAAATATAGAATCTGTAGGAAGGGAATTCAACCAAACCTTTGCTCTATCCCTGAGTCAGAAGGGAAAAAGCCTCAACTGGATGACATCTGTTACACCCCGTATTTCCGGCAGTTGAGATAAGAACGTACGTAAGAATTTGGGAATTGAATTTTGGAAAGAATGAAAGATTCTGAAAAATTTCTCCGAACCTTGTAAAGGAAAAAGGTTTATTAGTTGAATTTAATTCTCGAAATTCGGTATTTGGGACTTTTAGAATTTATCGGAATTTTGGAATTTAATTTCGAAATTTGGTCACGTGGGACCACCCGAGAAATTTTGTATATGTTGGGGAGTTTGGGAAGGCAAAACGCAGAACAAAAAAAAATACCAAAGCAGTATGAGCAGTGAAAACCCGCCCATGAACAAAGTGTTGTTCGATGAGCGATGTTCGAAAACGCCATTTCCGCCAAACCGAGAATCACGGGCGAGACATATACCAAAAGCTTCGTCTCGTCGAGCGTCACGTCCATACCAACCACCACCGTCGATTCTCCGGAATCGCCGGCGATTCAGATCGAGTTTGGTCCATCGCATCCATCTTCCCCGTTCGGTTTTTCTGATTTTCCGACCAACTGAGGTGCAATCGACGGGAGTGGAGTATACCATCAGAACCACCATCTCCTTGCCGTCATTTCCATGTAAATCAGGACCCTCGATTCTTGCTCAAACTTGCCGTCGACGGTCGATTTTCGCCGAAACCCTAGGTCGCCGACGAGCATTTTCCGCCACCACGGTAGAGTCGGACGGTCGTGGCTAGTGTAGAAATATTCGGTGGAAAGGCCGACATTTTGGCACCACCCACGACCTCCAATTCAACCGGATCGTCGGGTCAACCAAAACGTTTTCTTCGATCGGAAGTTGGAAGATTCCGATCGATTCTGGTACAGTTGATGGCTAAGGCATATACCATTGTGTTCGTATTGATCTTAGCTACGTTTTGCAACCAATCCGAGCCTCAATTCTCGGTATTTTGGAATCGCCATTGATGCGCTACGAGCTCGCCGTGTGAGGTGCCGCCAGCGAGACCACGTGAACCTCGAAAAAAATTGATTTTCAAGGCTATGGACGTATTGTGGCCATTTTAGGTTGAAGTACTTTGGAGCGTTTTGCTAATTGTCGATAATCGTCGCGAGGTATGTGAACCTCTTCCTTCCTTTGGCATGATTCTATGTATGGACTATACTTGTGGTATCATTTCATGTTTCCTTCTACTCTTAGAAGTTAAGATGTAGTTATGTGATTTACTCTATGTAGAACTTTTCCTATCTTTTGAGCATGACTAGTTGCACGTATGTAGTACGGTGAGCGTGCAAGACTATGACATTCTTTACTTGTTTTATGTAATGCCAAGTCGGGTGGGTTAGGAGATTAACTCACTTCCTTGAAAATAGTAAGGATGTCTTAAGTTGATTTTAAAGTTAAGGGACTTGAAGAGTTTTAAAGTATGTGATACTTGTTCCGTTTTAAACGTATAAGTCCCTTGGATAGGAAATTGTTTATGGCTAAGGTATAAAGTGAATATAACGACTTTATGGGGAGTTGGTTATATTTACTTTATGGAAAGATAAATGACTAGTTTTATTGAAAAGGCAATTTGTTTTTAAGGCGTCAATTGCCTAAGTTTTTATAATAAAATGAGTCACTTGAGTTTTAAAGGTTAAGAGACTAATTGTATTTTTTGAAAGTTATGAGAATTGATTTGAAAGTATTTAATACTTGGTTTCAAAAAGTAGAAGTCTCTTGATTATAAAAAGGAACGTATTGGTCTAAACCATAAAGGGTTATAACGGCTTTATGGGAAGTTGGTTATAACGGCTTTATGGCGGAGTTAAGAGAATGGTTTCTCTAGTAAAGTAATCAAAGGAATAACTTGTGTTAAGGAAGGGCAAATTGTTTTAAAGGTACCAATTGCTTAAGGTTTTTAATAAAGAAGTCACTTGATTTAGAAGCGGTAATTATATTTCTAAAAGGTATTGTGACTTGTCTCGAAGGTGGATAGGACTTGATACTACGGTTGTTAGTATCGGGAAGTTTTATTCGGAAAGGAGTCTTTTGAAAGAATGGACGTGCGTAGTACTTTGGCTGTTTAATTGAGAATAATTCTATGTGATGCCTTGATTAGTACTTTGGCTTGATTAATTGAGAATTATTCTATTTGTGCCTTGATTAGTACTTTGACTTGATTAAATGAGAATTATTCTATGTGATGTCTTGATTAGTACTTTGGCTTGATTAATTGAGAATTAGTCTAAGTATGCCTTGATAAGTACTTTGGCTTGTTAAATGAGAATTATTCTAAGTATGCCTTGATAAGTACTTTGGCTTGTTAAATGAGAATTATTCTAAGTATGCCTTGATAAGTACTTTGGCTTGTTAAATGAGAATTATTCTAAGTATGCCTTGATTAGTACTTTGGCTTGATTAAATGAGAATTATTCTATGTGTGCCTTGATAAGTACTTTGGCTTGGTTAAGCGAGATTTAGCCTATATGTCTTTGGAGATAGCCTTTGAGTGCAAGTATTATGTTTTTTTACGTTGCGCGACTCGGTTGGAGGGCATTGTCTTGTTATAAGTTACTTGGGCGTGCAAGCGGTGATGGGGATTCCACGGGTATGCTTAGTTATTTGTAGCACTGGGTTAAATTCGGATTTTATAAAAGACATGGTAGTGCTTATGTCTTGTTTGATGGTCGGTCGAGATAGGGTAAGAGTATAAATGAGGGCAAGCCCAGACGTTATACCACCTTCTCCGGGGTAAGAGTATAAGTGAGGGTAAACCCCGACGCTGTACCACCCGCTTTATGTGTTGTTTGTGGCCAGGTCGAGATAGGGTAAGAGTATAAATGAGAGGCAAGCCCAGACGTTATACCACTTCTCCGGTAAGAGTATAAGTGAGGGTAGACCCAAGATGCTATACCACCGCTTTACCACCTTCTCCGGGGTAAGAGTATAAGTGAGGGTAGACCCAGACGCTATACCAGTGGGACTTGGTGTTCATGTATGCCTATTGGTGTATTATTATACCTGGTATCGGCGATGATGTGGGATTCCACAGGCGGGATATATATATATGTATTGTGTATGTATGCGCCGGCGGTGAGGTGGGATGCCACGGGCGCGTCACGTGGTTATATTTTACACTAATAGTCGCGATGATGGGGATTCCACGGGCATGCTTTGATATTAGTGTGACTTGATCGCGTCCCAGATTGGGTCGGGTAGTATATGTGTCCCTCCGTAGTGGACCGGACTATGTGATGAAAGATAAGTAAGTTATATGGTAATGAACTTAATGATTCTTTTTCTAAATAATGTACGTAAGAATGTGACTATAACTTTTATTGGGAATGGAAAGGATAATAAGGTACGATTAAGTTCATAAGTGGTAATGACACGGCGAGATCGGTATGTATTTTTATACTTGTCCTTGTCATTCTTTTGTCTGATTATGATTTGTTTCTTATGCGTTATATTCATTCCATATTCGCAATTTTTGTTATCGACCCCTTCGGTGCGTTAAATGCCCGCAGTTTAGGTACTGTGATTGTGGATCGCGAGCTTAGGATCGGTTCAGAGTTGAGATGGCTCCGGTGTTTGGAGTTGTCACGTTTATGTTTATTCGAAGTGCAGCGGGGCCTTGTCCCGCCACGATTGTTATGTCAAAACTCTTAGAGGTGCAGTAGTCACATATGGTGGGTCGGTTTGTAAAAGAAAGGAGGCTCTTGCTTGGTTGTTTTTATATATGTTCGTGAAAGGTAGCCACTGTCGGCTAACTTTGTTTTTACTTACGATGTTTTATTTTTAAGTTTCATGTATGTTCCGCTGATTTTCTCTGATGTTTACCTGAAAGGGTGCCCAGGTAGGGCGCCAGTCGCGGTCCCGGGGTCGGGTCGTGACAACATCATCAGTAACACCATTATATTTGAACGTTGCACACAGTTCCAAGAAATTTGCAATGTGCATATGTGGGTCTTCAGATGATAACCCTCCAAATTGAACTGTATGCTGCACCATGCTCAGGATCGCAGGCTTTATTTCAAAATTGTCCGCTCCTATTGCTGGGAGCCTTATGCATGTTTGTGCTCCATTCACTCTTGGTATCACAGAGTCTCCCAGACTCCTTTCTGCCTGGACCTGAACTCTTTCTTCTTCATCATTCTGCAACCCTGGGGTATTCCTTGGTTGGGTTGTGATCACCCATCTCTTCATTCATCTCATTATTATTCAGTCGATCCCCCATGGCTATTAAGTCCAAGATTCTTTTGTTTCACCGGTTTTGCTTGCAAGTATTCTCGATCTCAGGGTTGAAGGGAACAAATGTATCTGCTCCTCTTCTTCTTCGCATAAACTAGATACCTGAAATAGATCAAAATCAACAAACGGATCATGACGCACGGTTCCACAAATAAAATAAAATAAAAGAAAATAAAAACCAAATTAGAAATTAAGAATAGATAGATTGATATTGAACTACGCCAATCCCCGGCATCGGCGCCAAAAACTTGTTAGCGATTTATCCACACGCTTAACGCAAGTGCACGTATCGTGAAAAGTAATATAGTATGGGTAAGACTGAATATCGTCCTCAGAGATTATTCTTCAATTACCAATTTCTATACTATGGTATCTATTTGGTGATCGATATTTTGATGGTTGTTTATATCTATGGCTACTAAATAATTATAGAAGTTAACTAAATTACTTTACTTAAATCAGATATGGTGGAAATAGGGCTTCCAATCTCCTCAACTATCCGCTCGCTTTAATCTTTAATGCAATGATAAAGGTTCTTCTTCTATATTGAGATAGCAGGTTAACTAAGCCGTTTTATATTCCGGTTAGGATATATAAACACTCAACCCCGATGCAGAACCCTTCTATCTTTCGATGATAAGATTTACCACAAAAGAGGATTAAAAACAATAATCTATTATTAAACTACACAAGTATCGGGGTACTTTCGTCCACGATTTTAACCTATATTTATTCAACTATAGCATATTCACAATCTCTCATTTCGGATCTCGATTAGAAATCATATATGTGATGATAATTAGTGATCAATTAATTACCAAACAATCAAAGCAACCAAAACCATGCATTAAATCATAAAATGAGGTTCAAGTGATTCGAATGAAAAACCCTAATTAAAGTTTAGCTCTTAGCCATAAACATGCTAAGAACTAAAAGATTATCCAACATAAACTGAAAAATAAATAAAGTAAGAAAAAGAATTACTCAAGAAAAAGCCTCCAATTTTGAAGCTTTCAAGAACTATGTGTTGTGTAGAGTTAGAGATTGTGGAACCCTTCAAAAATCTGCCCTAAGGCCTTTTTATATCCTCCAAAAATGTTCCAAACTTTTCCCTCTTGGACTTGGCCCATTCCCATTCGGATTTGGCTGAAAATCCGCGTCGGCGCCACGACCAGAGGCCGTGGCGCCAAACTCCTGGCCTGTCCAATGATCCGCGCCGTGGCCTGATGCTCTGATGGCGCCACGCCACGCCGCAGACTTTGCCCGGTGCCGCTTTCGTCTCTTTGTGCTCTGGAACCTCTGTTTTTGCCCTCTTTTTACTTATTTTCGCTAATGTGCCATTTTAAATCACCGTGACTCAAAAGAAAGAAAATCTATCCTAACATGACAGATATTTGTACAAAAATGGGCCAAAGACTAACTAAAAATGACTCAAAAGGTGTATATAAAATACGCCTAACATGCGGTGCTAATTCCTCTGAAAAATTACAGTGTCCTCCAATTTTCTGCATTGTTAACCCTTCACCCTTCGGAGTGAGTCCCTGCCTTTATCTGTCATCCAAAAACATAAGATAAGAAACCAAGACCGTGAGACTGTTCAAGAAAAAATAAAACAACTAAAACAAAAATTAAAATAACATAATTAAAAACACTGGGTTGCCTCCCAAGTAGAGCTGTCTTTAACGTCTTTTAGTCGGACGCAATTTTCTTACTCAATCAAGGGGGTAGAGTATCCCATCCGCATATCCATTTCAACACTATTCTCTTCCTCCTTCTCCTTTTCTTCTTCACAGGGCTAAGGTCAGAAGAGTTCATTCATTTTTCATTATTTGTTGCTTAAGAATTCTTACCATCAAGTTCTTCACGCATCGTTAATGTTACCTCATGAGCATCATTACTTATGAGACTTTTCTTAGAGATAACTCCGTCAATGATACCAACCGCAAAACATCTATCATTGACTTGTGGATCAGTATGAGGCTTGAAAATAGTGAAGGTCATCTCCTCATCTTGAACTCGGAGCTTGAGCTCTCCCTTCTCAATATCAATCAGTGCCCTCCCTGTAGCTAGGAATGGTCTCCCAAGGATCATTGGCATATTCTCATCTTCCTCTATATCAAAAATGAGGAAATCAGTAGGCAAGATGAATTTGTCCACTTTCACCAATACATCTTCAATTATATATCAGGGATGTACAACTGAGAGATCAGCTAGCTGTAAGGTGACTGTGGTTGTCTTTGCTTCCCCCAAACCCAATCTTTTAAACATAGAAAGGCCCATCAGGTTTACACTTTCCCCCAAATCACACAAAGCCTGCTTCCATGTCACCTTCCCTATAGTGCAAGATAAGGTGAAACTCCCTGGATCTTTCAACTTCGGGGAAAGTTTCTTCTGCAAGATAGCATTGCATTCCTCTGTTAGCACCATTGTCTCATAGTCTGCCAGCTTCCTCTTTTTAAAGAGGTTCTCCTTCATGAACTTGACATATGCTGACATTTTCTCTAAAGCTTCGATGAAATGGAGATTGATGTGCAGCTTTTTGAAGACCTCCAAAAACTTGGAAAACTGCTTGTCAAGAGATTTCTTCACAAGTATTTGAGGGTATGGAATTCTGTCTGTATATTCCCTCATAACTGCTGGTGGAGCCTTCTCTAAAATAGGGCGGCCATCAGTAACCCACTCTTTCTCTGCATCAACTATCTTCTCCACTTCATTCTCCTTTTCAACCACTGGTAAGGGTGCAACCTGTAACTGCTTACCACTTATTAAGATTATTGTCTGACACTGTTCTCTTGGATTTAACACAGTATTGCTGGAAAGATTTCCTTGCTCTCTATTGTTCAGCATGTTCGCCAGCTGTCCCACCTGTGTCACCAAATTTCTGATAGATGACTTAGTCTCTGTCATGAACTGGGTCTGAGAATTGGTCATTGTTGTAAATGAGGACCTGGTTTCTGTCATGAATTGAGTCTGGGAGTTAGCCAAGGTCAACAGTGCTGCTCTTATTTCATCTGGCTTCTCTTGTTGCGCTGGTGGCATGAGCTGCTGTTGCTAGATCTATCCCTGAAGAGCTGGAATGGTCTGCTGAAATAGCTCATGAAGCTGAGGTTGCTGCCCTTGGTCATTCCTCCATGAAAAGTTGGGGTGATTTATCCATGTTGCGATATTTCTAGATGCTTACGCCAGTGTACGTATCGTTCAAGTAATTAAGATCTGTAAGACCGAGTTTATCGTCCACAAAGACTGGTTTATTAAGTACTGATTATCTATTCTATGGTATCTATTTGGTTGACGTTCTTTAGTTTGAGGATTATAACTAAGAATTATAACTAATTGCAGAAAATAAACTAAAGATTATAAGACTTTGAGTTTATAACAGTTATGAAGGGAATATGGTTCTAATCTCCTCAACTATCCACTCTTTCACGTGTTAATATAATGCTAATGATCCTTCTTCTTATTAAGATAGCAGGTTAACTAATCTGCCATTATATTCCGGTTAGGACAAACAAAATATCAACCTTGTGCAGAAACCTTCTATATTTCTATGATAAGTTTTATCACACAGGAGGATTAAGAACAATAACCTTGAATACTACACAAGTATCGGGGTACTTTCGTCCACGATTTTAACCTATGTCTAGACAATTACAGCATATTCAAATCTCACCTTTCAGACTTTTGATTCGAATCATATAATTGATGACAATTAATAGCTAGTTAATTATCAAACAATCATAACAATATTGAATAGATCTTAATATGATGAAGAAGATATCAATAACAATGCATTAACTATATGAAAGAGTTTCAAGAAGATTCGATGGAAACCTACTAAAGTAATTAGCTCCTAAACATTGTCATGTCAAGAACTAATTTACAATCCAACATAAACTGAAATAAAGTAAGAGAAAGAAAATAACTTGAACAATGAAATGTCTCCAATTGTGTCTTGCCTCCTTTTCTCCTCTCCAAAATAATTAAATAATGACAGGGTTTAGGGTATTTATATCTGAGAAAAACCTTGCTTCGGACCCCTTCACCCCTGTCTAATTTAGACCCAACTTTTCTGAAAATACGCGTCGGCACCGCGGTCCTAATTCTTCTGAAACCACTGTATCTCACTGGACATATGGCACCGCGGTGCCTCTACCCAGGACCGTGGTGCCTTCGACGATGTTTCAGTTTCGGACTTTCAACAATTTTTACGCCTCAGTGCTAATTTTCCTGACCGCGGTTCCATGGAACCGCGGTGCTACTTGGCCAGGCACCGCGGTGCCTCTTTGATTTTTGTCCGAAATCTGCCAGATTTCTTCTGTTCTTCTTGGCACTTCTTAGGCTTCATTCCTTGGGTTGTGCTTGTGCACTTTTCATCCTCAGTTAAGCTCATTTCATCCTCAAAAGTAGTATTTTCTCCTTTATGACCGTTGTGACACAAACGAAAGAAAAACACACCTAACACTATACTAAACGCAATATAAAAGAGTAAAATACTAACTAAAAATGACTCAAAAGAGTGTATAAAATACACTCAACAAACACCCCCAAACTTACACTTTACTTGCCCTCAAGTAAAACATTAAACAAAAAATAAAAACAAAGACTCTATAAGATGGATCAAGTAGTTATAGCACTGTTTCTTCAAAATTATGGATGAAAGTTGGGATAATATGTTAGAACATACATAACATGAATATTTAGCAATCTAGAATTTCAAGTTAGATATTTCGCAAATTCACTTAGATCATGATCAATTGGAAATACAAACACCTAACCTATGCATGTCAATCTCATTTCATCTTTTCAAAACGCTATAGATATGTTTACTTGCTATTCTCCACTAATCATAAACATACTTATTTAAGATCATCAGAACTTTCACTGGTTGTAATGTAGGCTTAGGCAGGGGTAGGTAAAAGTAGACATTCAAGCTCAATTACGTACCATAAGCATTTTCATTCAACTCATTTTTCTTCCTTTTGACTTTTTTTTCAATTTCATACCTATTTTCGCCCCTCTTTTCTTTTGAGAGAATGAGATACATTATAAATAACAATCACCCCCAAACTTAGATTTTTGCATATTTTCATTGGGGTGCATCAAATTTATACTCTCTTTTTTATTATTTTTCAACACTTTTCTTCCCAATAATTTCAATTATTACTTATGGCACAAATCGAAAATCATAGGGTGTCAAAGAAAGATCTTATTTTAGGCTCAAAGGGACTGACTAGTGATACAATTTATGTCAGGATAGGTAATGAATGGTCAGAAGGGCTATCAAAGAAATGCTTGAATCATCTCCCTAAACATGTATATCTTAACTATTTCGCCTCAAATAACAAGCAAACAAATATTCTAGACATTTTTCAACCTTTCTTTCCATAACTGACACACATATGCTAAGCACCAATATTCAAATAATTATATGTCATGAATTTTTGACATATCTAACTTAAGCACACAGATTGTTGCTTTCAATTCCATTACATTATCCCACGTTATACACTCAATATCTTTAGCAACTACAATATGTATGATTCATAAAAAAAAATCACGACTCAAAAACACATAAAAAACAATAAAAAGACTCAAAATAAAATAAGATACCCCCAAACATAATCGACACATTGTCCCCAAATGTGTGAAGACTAAAAATAATGAGGGACAACTTACTGACACAACACTGCGGTCATAACGGAGGTCTGGGAGGAAGGCCAAATTACTGTGCACAAAGCCGAATGAGGCACCGCGGTTCTGCTCCAAGCACCGCGGTGTTAATTGCCGAAAAATTCCAGTGTCTTCAGTTTTCTGCATTGTTAACCATTCGCCCTTCGTAGTGAGTCCTGCCCTTCATCTGTCATCCAAAAACACTAGCATACCAGATCGTGAGACTGTTCAAGATAAAATAAAACAAACTGAAACAAAAATTAAAATAACATAATTAAAACATTGGGTTGCCTCCCAAGTAGCGCTGTCTTTAACGTCTTTTAGCTGGACGCAGGTTACTTACTAAATCAAGGGGGTAGAGTGTCCCCTCCACATATCCACTTTAGCACAATTTTCCTCCTCCTTCTACTTTTCTTTTTCACAGGGCTCATTTCAGGAGGGTCCGTTCCCTTGTTCTTATCCACCACATCATTTACGGGTGCAAAATTCTTACCATCAAGGGAATCAGTACCCTTGGAACTTTCATGAAGAGCTTTTTTATCAATTACACCAACAACAAAGCATCTAGCATCGAATTGAGGTTCAGTGGGCTGCTTGAATACTTTAAACACCATTTCCTCACCTTGAACTCTGAGCTTTAACTCCCTCTTTTCAACATCAATGAGGGCTCTCCCTGTGGCTAGGAATGGTCTCCCAAGGATCATGGACATATTTTCATCTTCATCCATGTCTAAAATGAGGAAATTAGCAGGAAGAATGAATTTACCCACTTGTACCAATACATCTTCAATAATTCCCTGGGGATGCACAACTGAGTGATCAGCTAGCTGCAATGTGACTGTGGTTGATCTTGCCTCCCCCAAACCAAGTCTTTTGAACACAGAGAGGAGCATTAGGTTGACACTTGCCCCCAAATAACATAAGTCTTACTTGCATGTTACATTTCCTATGGTGCAAGGTAGAGTGAAACTCCCTGGATCATTCAACTTTGGGGGAAGATTCTTCTGCAATATGGAACTGCACTCCTCTGTCAGCACCACTGTCTCATAATCTTCCAGCTTTCTCTTCTTAAAAAGGATGTTCTTCATGAAATTCACATACGCTGGCATTTGCTCCAAGGCTTCAAAGAAAGAAAGGTTAATGTGCAGTTTTTTAAATACCTCCAAAAATTTCGAAAACTGCTTATCCAAAGCCTTTTTCTGCAGTCTTTGAGGGTAAGAGATTTTGTCTGTATACTCCCTCATCACTGCGGGTTGAGCCTTCTCTAAAGTAGGGTGGTCATCAGTAACCCCTTCCTTTACTACTTCAACTGTCTGCCCCACATCCTTCTCCTTTTCAACCACTGCTTGGGGTGCCCTCTGCTCTAACTTCTTCCCACTTCTCAAACTGATTGCTTGGAATTGCTCCCTAGGTTTCATCACTGTATCACTAGGGAGAGTTCCCTGAGGTCTGTCATTCAACTTCCCTGCTAACTGCCCCATCTGAGTCTCCAAGTTCCTAATGGAGGATCTTGTTTCTGTCATGAACTGCTTGGTCTCTGTCATAAATTGTGCCTGGGTACTGGACAATGATGAAATTGAGGACCTAGTTTCTGCCATGAATTGAGTCTGATAATTGGCCAAGGTCAATAATGCTGCTTTTATATCATATGGCTTCTCTTGTGGGTTTGGTGGGCTGAACTGCTGTGAGGATGATGCCTGAAATGGTGGTTGCTGCCCTTGTTCATTCTTCTATGAAAAATTTGGGTGATTTCTCCTCCTTGGATTATATGTGTTAGAGAATGGATTGTTGTAGGGTCTCTGATAATTCCCCACTGTCTGAACCTGCTCCATGGGCACATTATTTGTGTTATACCCCGTAGTTCTGGCCGTGCGTATGAGAGCGTACGAAAGGAGTAAGGCTTAAAATTTTCGAAAGATAGGTCGACGGATTGTTTCAGACGGGTTTTTGGTCAACTTTGGGGCGAGTTATGACCCGGTACATTGAGAATTCCTAGGTGTTTCAAAGTCCTAGTGCGTAGTTCGTGGAGTCTAGTTTCCAACGCAACCAACCGTTCGTCGATAGGACATCGGAGTAGAAAGTTATGAGAGTTGCAAGTTCAGTGCGCAGACGGACAGAAATGCGTTTCAAGCAAAGCGCGGCTGGGCCGCTGGCGGAAATCTTGAGGGTCGCTGAAGTTTCAGCGCGCGGAAGCAGGGCAGCGGTCGGAAGTTCCAGAGTCCGCAGAGAAGTTGTGGCGCGCCGATCGCATGGCGCGGGCGGGATTTTAGGCGTAAAACTTAGGAAAGTCGATTTCTTTTTAAAAAGCTCATGGGAGGGTGACAAGTTTCCCCCCCCATCTGATTTTTCTTGCATGTCTTATATTGACCAAGTCTTGAAGACTTGGTCATCTTTCAAACCTCTCTCTCTATAAATTAGCTCCTCTTTCTCTCTACATTTCCAAGAGAAATTCTAGCCTTAGGAAAAATCTGAAAAGTTAAGAACAAGAAGGAAGCTTGTGGCTAGCTTGTTGGTGTTGTTGTGGTGGTGTTCTTGTCAATCAAGATAGCAAAATATTTGGAATAAATTTGGCTAAAGCTCTAAGGTAATGATTCTTCCTTTATAATTAGTTTTTAGTGTTGCATGTTAAGAAGAAAGAACTTATGGTAGTAAATAGTGCTCTTAGAGTCATTGCATGCAAGAAATGTGGTTTGGGTATGAGGGTTTTGGCTAAAGAGGTTATGTGAGCATGTTGTAGCCTAAATTACCTTAAACTTGTTAAGATTAATTGTTATAACTTATGGGGCAGAATTTTACACACCCAAGTTTAGGTGTGTAATCCCCTTTGTGTTGGTTTGGATGTTGGGCCTTAAATGTGGCGTTTGAGTATTAAAAATCGGCCTTTGAAAAGGTGGCAAAGTGAGTAGAAACAAAGGAAATGCTGCCAAATTTTCCATAGGAATTAGTAACCTTGAACTTGGAAATATTCTACTTTGAAACTAAAAGTTAATAAACGTATTATGGTCATTATAGGTTGACGTATTACGTGCGATAGTTGGAATTAACAAGTGGATTGAACGAAGAGGTATGTAGAGCTTTCATATCTCTTGAGCATGAGTAGTTGTATCTATGTAGTACGGTATACGTACAAGATTTGATAATCTTCACTTGTTTTGAAGTATATGATACTTGTTCCGTTTTAAAGGTATAAGTCCTCGACATTGGAAATGTGTTTGACTAACGTAAAATGTTAATATAACGGCTTTATGGGAAGTTGGTTATATTAGTTTGGGAAAAAGGTAAATAAAGAGGGGTTTACTTTACATAAAATAAGCAAGGGAAAAATGAGTTGAATTTGTGGAAGGTAAGTTGTTTTAAGGCATTAATGACCTAAGGTTTTAAAGGAAATGAAGTCACTTGATTTAGAAACTTGGGATATTTTCTAAATGGAAAATTGTGACTTGTTTTGAAAGTGGTTGTGACATGATACTATGGGTATTAGTATCTTGGAAGTTTTATATAAAAATGAGTCATTTCGAAAAAGGTTTACGGTATGTGATACTTGGGTTAAATTCCCGGATTTCTCTTAAAAAGACATGTAGTGCCTTAATGAGCTAAAATGAGAGGATTTATATTAATAATGTTCATAAGAAGTTAGAAGATTTCTTATCTTGTTTATGTTATGATAAGCCGGTAGCGCTTATGTTATGTATACTAGCCGGTTGTGCTGATTTATGTGTTCTTACGGGGTAGACCCCGGGTTATTCTTGTTATTTCCTTTTGACATACTGACACGATGGATGGTCCACGGGTATGCGTTCATTAGGATGGTTCACTACTTATTCTTTTTATTTCCTGTTGGCATACTGACACGATGGATGGTCCACGGGTATGCGTATTCTTGTTATTTTTCCTTTGGACATACTGACACGATGGATGGTCCACGGGTATGCGTCCATTAGGATGGTTTACTACCTATTCCATGGATTTTCTACCCATGATGCGAGTGCGGCGATTGTACTCATGCGGGTCCACATGATCCATGCGGGTGAAATAGTCCCATGCGAGTGCGGCGCTTGTACTCATGCGGGTCCACAGGATCCATGCGGGTGAAATAGTCCCATGCGGGTGAAATAGTCCCATGCGAGGCGGATGGCCTTATGCGGATCTACAAGATCCATGCGGGTGAAACAGTCCCAGGAGTAGGATTGCTTAATGATACTACGGGCGAGAGATCCTGTCTTGATCATGAGCCTCCTATTTTCATGCAGTATTATACTTATACTTGTTACTCCCATTGTTAGTAAGGCACAGTGCAACATAGTTTGATTTTTATCTATATCTTCAGTGCATTTTGGACTTATGATATTAATACTGTATTTTCCGATTTACATACTGCGTTGTGTAATCGACCCCTTCTCGGCCGAGTGCGTTCACGCCGCAGGTGGTAAAGTAGCAGGTGGTGGATCCTCATTCTTAGGATCTTTACTCAGGTGTCAGGAGCTCCATTTCTTCGGAGGCTCGACTTTTGGTATGGTTCTCCCTGGTGTTGTTGATATTTTGTACATTCAGGGGCATGACGGGGCCTTGTCCCGTCATAGTGTTACTCCTTCTTAGAGGCCTGTAGTCTTGTCATAACTTGTTTGTTTAAGGATGTAACTGTTCGGTTTTATGTACTTTTGGAGTAGCCATTTTGGGCTAGACTATTTTATATCATTATAGTTGTTTATTGTGAGAGTATATTCCGCTGGTTTTCTCTGATGTTGTGTCACAAGGGTGCCCGGGTTAAGGCACCGGTCACGGATCCGGGGTCGGATCGTGATAATAGTGGTATCAGAGCAGTTAATCCTCGGAAAGGGTCTACAGGCCGTATCTAGTAGAGTCTTGATTATCGGTGTGTTGTGCACCACATCTATAATCAGGAGGCTGCAGGATATTTAAGATTGGTTTCCATTCTTTCACTCTAAGATCGTGCAATAGAGATGTGTTATAGGTTGAATTTCCTCTGACGTATTTTTCCTGTATCAGTTATGCCTCCACGCAAGGCAACCGCGGACCAGAAGGGCAAAGCGAGAGAGGAACTACTAGTAGGCACCGAGGGTTACGAGGCACGAGCCCGCCCCACGGATGAGGTGTTTGACGGCGAGTTCTACAACGCCGCCAACCCCAAGAGAGTCCGAGGCGGCGGGCCATCGATCTGCAGTACACGAGCCTCGATCCAGCCGAGGCGCAGGATATGGGCTACGCGAGATGGCGATTCGCCGGGATCGTGGGCGAACGTGAGGATAGCCGAGACAGCAATGATCAGACCGTAGTTCAAAGACAGAGTCGCTAACGAGGCGAGGACTTTTGAGTTCTGACCCACGAGTTTTATGGGTCGAGGCACGAGGATGATCCTCGGAGTTTATCCGGCGATTCTGGATCGTAGGGTGATCGGGGCTTGGAGATCGAGTCGGTGGTACTAGGTTCGCATCATGCGGACACCGCGATTGGATCGTATGATTCATGGGAAGCGTCGGGAGCATGCGCTTCCGCTATTTGGGACGAGTTCTCGAGGCGCTTGGCCATTTCTTGCCTCTGCAGATGAGGAGGGCTCGGGCCGATAGATTTTTGACACTGAGACAGAGTGGGCGGATGGTTCGGGAGTACAATGTAGAGTTTGACTCTTTGGCTCGGTATGTACCCGCTTTGGTAGCAGACATGGAGGACAGGGTGCACCGCTATGTCACAGGACTGGATGATTACTTGGCCGAGAGTTGCACGGGGGTAGCTCTTCAGCCGGGCATGGACATTTCCGTATGCGAGCTTATGACTTGGGTGTGAGGAGCGTAGAGGTCGACGGAATAACCAAGATCAGCAGAAGAGGGCCAAGACAGCAGGGTCCTTTGGTAACTTTCGAGGCGGACCACCTCGAGAAGCTAGTTATGCCCTCCGCCGCCAGAGTGGTTCTCCGCGCCTTCGGGACGTCGGGATATTCGAGGCGGTCGTGGCTCGAGTTCTCGGGAAATGGGGTGCTAGCCGGATGGGGCCACCCCTACCTCGTTGCGGTCGTTGTGGTAGACTCCATGGTGGGGAGTGTCGTGCTGGGTTGGGAGTTTGTTTTACATGCGGCCAGCAGGGCCATTTTGCGAGGAATTGTCCGACCAGAGATAGCACGGATGAAGAGATTCAGCCTTCGGGATCAGTGGCTGGTTCATCGCCTTCTTTTGCTATGTGCCGTGCAGGGCATGATCATGATTAGAACGACAAGGGGAAAGTGAAGAAATAGTTACAGGTATATCCTTAACTCTCTAAAGATTAGTAGGTGTGATAAGATGGTTACATGTTAAGCGTTATGTGCGGGTAATTTTATGTAAATTGTGACTTAGAGAGTCTGGCTTGTAGAAGGGGTAAGTTTGGGGACATGAAAGTTGTGAGCCTTAGGATTTTGATAACCGTGGGAAACTTAGCTACAGGGCCATCATGAGTGGAAGATTTTACGGGTGATCTTTTTCGAGGAACATAGTATACGTAGGGTATACGTGGGTAATAAGTCCATGAGTGGTGTGAAATGATAGTGGGTAGCTAAGCTAGGGAAACAACTATGTTTTTGTGACTTGAATAGTGAGATTGTCTCGGATTGGGAACAAGAGTGTGGTACGTATGCTAGGAAGAGTCGAGTGTGTAAGGAGGATACGACAGGTGGAAGAAGAAGTGAACATGTGTTAAGAAGATGGAAGTGATCTTTTGTGAGGAGAATACCCTTAGACCGCGGATGGGGACTAATAAGTTGTTATACGTGTTAGAGGTAATTCCTCGTAGGCGGGGAGGTAAGCTTTTGCGTGGTTAGTATATTATGGCCATGTGTGGCATAATTGGTTTTATAAGTATAGTAGTGAAGACTACACCGGCACATGCGTTCTGGAGGCGTAGAAGGAACATTCGGGACGAATGTTTCTAAGGGGGGGAGAATGTTATACCCCGTAGTTCTGGCCGTGCGTATGAGAGCGTACGAAAGGAGTAAGGCTTAAAATTTTCGAAAGATAGGTCGACGGATTGTTTCGGACGGGTTTTTGGTCAACTTTGGGGCGGGTTATGACCCGGTACATTGAGAATTCCTAGGTGTTTCAAAGTCTTAGTGCGTAGTTCGTGGAGTCTAGTTTCCAATGCAACCAACCGTTCGTCGATAGGACATCGGAGTAGAAAGTTATGAGAGTTGCAAGTTCAGTGCGCAGACGGACAGAAATGCGTTTCAGGCAAAGCGCGACGCAGCGCGGATGCGAGGCCGCGCGGAAATCGAGGGTCGCTGAAGTTTCAGCGCCGCGGCGCCGGGAAGCAGGGCCGCGGCGCCGGAAGTTCCGAGAGTCCGCAGAAGTTGTGGCGCCGCGGCGCCGACTGCAGGGCCGCGGCGCTGAGGCGGGATTTTTGGGCGGAAAAACTTAGAAAAGTCTGATTTCTCTTTTAAAAAGGCCATGGGAGGGTGACAAGTGTCCCCCCCCCCCATCTGATTTTTCTTGCATGCCTTATATTGACCAAGTCTTGAAGACTTGGTCATCTTTCAAACCTCTCTCTCTCTAAATTAGCTCCTCCTTCTCTCTACATTTCCAAGAGAAATTCTAGCCTTAGGAAAAATCTGAAAAGTTAAGAACAAGAAGGAAGCTTGTGGCTAGCTTGTTGGTGTTGTTGTGGTGGTGTTCTTGGCAAGGAAGCTAGCAAAATATTTGGAATAAATTTGGCTAAAGCTCTAAGGTAATGATTCTTCCTTTATAATTAGTTTTTAGTGTTGCATGTTAAGAAGAAAGAACTTGTGGTAGTAAATAATGCTCTTAGAGTCATTGCATGCAAGAAATGTAGTTTGGGTATGAGGGTTTTGGCTAAAGAGGTTATGTGAGCATGTTGTAGCCTAAATTACCTTAAACTTGTTAAGATTAATTGTTATAACTTATGGGGCAGAATTTTACACACCCAAGTTTAGGTGTGTAATCCCCTTTGTGTTGGTTTGGATGTTGGGCCTTAAATGTGGCGTTTGAGTATTAAAAATCGGCCTTTGAAAAGGTGGCAAAGTGAGTAGAAACAAAGGAAATGCTGCCCAATTTTCCATAGGAATTAGTAACCTTGAACTTGGAAATATTCTACTTTGAAACTAAAAGTTAATAAACGTATTATGGTCATCATAGGTTGACGTATTACGTGCGATAGTTGGAATTAACAAGTGGATTGACCGAAGAGGTATGTAGAGTTTTCCTATCTCTTGAGCATGAGTAGTTGTATCTATGTAGTACGGTATACGTACAAGATTTGATAATCTTCACTTGTTTTGAAGTATATGATACTTGTTCCGTTTTAAAGGTATAAGTCCCTTGGACATAGGGAAATGTGTTTGACTAACGTAAAATGTTAATATAACGGCTTTATGGGAAGTTGGTTATATTAGTTTGGGAAAAAGGTAAATAAAGAGGGGTTTACTTTACATAAAATAAGCAAGGGAAAAATGAGTTGAATTTGTGGAAGGTAAGTTGTTTTAAGGCATTAATGGCCTAAGGTTTTAAAGGAAATGAAGTCACTTGATTTAGAAACTTGGGATATTTTCTAAATGGAAAATTGTGACTTGTTTTGAAAGTGGTTGTGACATGATACTATGGGTATTAGTATCTTGGAAGTTTTATATAAAAATGAGTCATTTCGAAAAAGGTTTACGGTATGTGATACTTGGGTTAAATTCCCGGATTTCTCTTAAAAAGACATGTAGTGCCTTAATGAGCTAAAATGAGAGGATTTATATTAATAATGTTCATAAGAAGTTAGAAGATTTCTTATCTTGTTTATGTTATGATAAGCCGGTAGCGCTTATGTTATGTATACTAGCGGTTGTCTTTGATTTATGTGTTCTTCTGAGGTAGACCGGGTTATTCTTGTTATTTCCTTTGACATCGACACGATGGATGGTCGCGGGTATGCGTTCATTAGGATGGTTCACTACTTATTCTTTTTATTTCCTGTTGGCATACTGACACGATGGATGGTCCACGGGTATGCGTATTCTTGTTATTTTTCCTTTGGACATACTGACACAATGGATGGTCCACGGGTATGCGTCCATTAGGATGGTTTACTACCTATTCCATGGATTTTCTACCCATGATGCGAGTGCGGCGATTGTACTCATGCGGGTCCACAGGATCCATGCGGGTGAAATAGTCTCATGCGAGTGCGGCGCTTGTACTCATGCGGGTCCACAGGATCCATGCGGGTGAAATAGTCCCATGCGGGTGAAATAGTCCCATGCGAGGCGGATGGCCTTATGCGGATCTACAAGATCCATGCGGGTGAAACAGTCCCAGGAGTAGGATTGCTTAATGATACTACGGGCGAGAGATCCTGTCTTGATCATGAGCCTCCTATTTTCATGCAGTATTATACTTATACTTGTTACTCCCATTGTTAGTAAGGCACAGTGCAACATAGTTTGATTTTTATCTATATCTTCAGTGCATTTTGGACTTATGATATTAATACAGTATTTTCCAGTTTTACATACTTGGTACATTGTGTCGACCCGCTTCCTGCGCGTTCATGCCGCAGGTAAGGGTAAGCAGGTGGTGGATCCTCATTCTTAGGATCTTTACTCAGGTGTCAGGAGCTCCATTTCTTCGGAGGCTCGACTTTTGGTATGGTTCTCCCTGGTGTTGTTGATATTTTGTACATTCAGGGGCATGACGGGGCCTTGTCCCGTCATAGTGTTACTCCTTCTTAGAGGCCTGTAGTCTTGTCATAACTTGTTTGTTTAAGGATGTAACTGTTCGGTTTTATGTACTTTTGGAGTAGCCATTTTGGGCTAGACTATTTTATATCATTATAGTTGTTTATTGTGAGAGTATATTCCGCTGGTTTTCTCTGATGTTGTGTCACAAGGGTGCCCGGGTTAAGGCACCGGTCACGGATCCGGGGTCGGGTCGTGACAATAGCATCCACTTCTCAATCCCATGATGTGGGCACTTCCTCTGCAAATCTTTGAACCGCTTTCATCAACCATAGAGTGACTCTCCATCCATCTGATAGTAATTATTAAGCTCTCCTCTGAGCTTTGCTACTTTGGATGGAGGGAAGAACTTGGCAAGGAACTTCTGGGCTAAGTCTTGCCATGTAGTGATGAAGTTTGCCTGTAATGAGTTCAGCCAGCACTTTGCTCTGTCCCTGAGTGATAATGGGAAGAGTCTCAACCGTATGACATCATCAGTGACACCATTGTATTTAAAGGTTGCACACAGCTCCAGAAAATTTGCTAGATGCAAATGAGGAGCTTCAAACGGTAATCCCCCAAACTGGACTGAACCTTGGACCATGTGCAATATTGCTGGTTTGATTTCGAAATTATTTGTTACTCCCCGTATTTTCAAGGAAATGATATGAGAACGTACGTAAGGAAATAAGATTTGTATTTTGGAGCGAAAGAAAAATTATTTTTTCTTAAGGAATAATTTCGGAACGTTGTGAAGGAAAAAGTTAATAACTTGGAATTTGATTCTCAAATTAGATTTGTGGGATTAGTATATGATTATGAAGGGTCGGATCTAATAATATGGGGCCCGCCGAAAATTTCACAATTTTGAGGGGTCCGCATTTTTATGGAGATAATTTTGGGAAAATATCTAGATATTTTGTGGAGGTAACACATGGACCAATAGAAGGGTGTCAAGTGCCCCCTCCACTTGTCTTGCTAACACTAGATATTTTATATACAAGCAAGAGCTAGCAAGACTTCACACTTAGCCATATTTCACAAACTTGTATCTCTCTCTCTCCTTCTCTCTCAATTTCGGTCCTAGCAAGAATTGAAGAACAAGATTTCATAATCTTCCAAGCTTAGTTGTTAATACAAGATTAATTCTCCATTAAGTGTTAAGCCAAGAGATTTCATTCCAAAAAAATATGGGGGCTCACGGTTTTAGCCTTAAAATTCTCAAGAAACCCTAACTTTTTATACACTTTTGGAGGATAAACGCGAAGGGAAGATGGGTGTAAGGTTGTAGGGGTTACATATATGTGATTGGAACTTGAATAAGTGAAGCAAAATGAAAACTGCGGACCAAAATGTCACGCCCCAAATTTTCCTAAGTCTTTACTTAGGGCGTGATGGCACCTGGACAATTATTTTCCACCAGGAGCACCATTTAATTCTCTTTATTTAGAAATTTAAACTTATATTCAAATACGGAGCTATTAATAAAAATAACAATAAAGAAATTTGTTTATGACTTTATTGAAAATATAACGCGAGCCCATACTCGTGCAAATATTATTTCTACATAGACATACTGACAAATATTATTCTAAGTTGGAAGGGAGACCATTCCACACAGGCATTTCCCGAGACACCGAACCGACATTCGAACTCGACGAGTACCAAGCCCAAGCAATGGACTTGGTATGACAAGAGGTCATGGACGATCGCTAGCCTTGGCGTGGAGCCTTTCCTCTATCACGCTTTCAAACATGTTAAATAAAGAGTCACTCTACCATCCAAATGAGTGAGAACCTTACTGCAATTCAAAGTAACACCACAATATTCCAAGTGCAATCACATTATAACGTAATAAGCATATTGCAAAAACATATCAGGTTACAACATCTTTAAATATGCAACAACTCCTCATAGGAAATTCTCGGTTTAACTAACACTTCATTTTATCTCGTATTATACGTTCAGGCATTCCTCGCATTTCCACATGTTTATTACATTTATATATTTGTGAACGCGTATTCACTTTTCATATTTATATATAGGTGAACACGTATTCATCTTTCATATTTGTTGTGGCGTGCAACCCGATCCATTATATTTACGTATTTGTGAACACGTATTCACTTTACGCTTTGTTGCGCGCAACCCGATCCATTATGTTTACGTATTTGTGAATGTGTATTCACTT
This sequence comes from Przewalskia tangutica, assembly GCA_029844215.1. Taxonomy (NCBI): domain Eukaryota; kingdom Viridiplantae; phylum Streptophyta; class Magnoliopsida; order Solanales; family Solanaceae; genus Przewalskia; species Przewalskia tangutica. The sequence goes on along the minus strand of CM056727.1, from coordinate 45,324,795 downwards.
TACGCTTTGTTGCGGCGTGCAACCCGATCCATTATATTTACGTATTTGTGAATGTATTCACTTTACGTTTTGTTGCGGCGTGCAACCAGACCCATTATATTTACGTATTTGTGAACACCTATTCACTTTACGCTTTGTTCCGGCGTGCAACCAGATCCATTATCTTTACGTATTTGTGAACGCGTATTCACTTTACGCTTTGTTGCGGCGTGCAACCTGATCCATTATATTTACGTATTTGTGAACATATATTCACTTTACGTTTTGTTGCGGCGTGCAACCCGATCCATTATGTTTACGTATTTGTGAACGCGTATTCACTTTACGCTTTGTTGCGCGTGCAACCCGATCCATTATATATTTATATATTTATGTGAACACGTATTCACTTTTCATATTTTTCAGAAGATCAAATAAATACTATTCTCTTTTCTAACATTCTGTCATTCATACTTGTAACGATTATAACTTTTTAACCATAACTCCAACTAAGGTGTTTCTCAAGCGGAAACTAAGGTAAGACGGAGATCTTTCACTGTACCAAATTTCATTTAAAACTACTTTGGGTAACTAACACAAATTTATCCTCAAAACAGCCACATGAAATTTATTTCGGCAGAATATTTATTAAACAACACCCAATCTTAGAATAGTCATAACTCCTAATCAGAAACCCGTTCAAGCCCCATAAAATCTCAAAACGACGAGAACAGAGAGCTACACGTCTCCATATGAACCATCCTTTCATATTCTGTACCATTTGGTACAGTTTTACACTTTTATTCGCTGCCCTTCCTGAATCTCGATAGATCCGAGGCAGAAACTTTAAACAGCGATAACTCTCAATCCGTAAGTCGGATAGACCCCCGTAAGGTCTCAAAATGTCCACAACAAAGAGATCTAGAACTTTCATTTAGCAACAATTTTCATATTCCCCACAGATTAGTACAGTTTTACGTTTCAACGTCCTGCCCTTCTGGATTCCGACGAATCCGAGGCAGCAACTTCAAACTACAATAACTCTCAACTCGTAAGTCCGTTTTAATAAATCTTTATATATATCTGTCCGTAACAGAGATACTTACAACCATGTAAATTTTCATATAATTCTAATAAGTAAAACTCAATAAAACAGTCCGTAATTATGCCTTTCCGAATTTCGACCAAATCTAAGGCAGGAACTTTGAACTATGATAACTTTCAAACCGTACGTCCATTTTACCTCATTTTTGGTTCTATATGATCATATTAGAGAGGTGTACAATTCCTCTGAATTTCATCAAATTCTAACAATTATAACTCAGTGAGAACAGTTCGTAAAGTTCATGACGCAACTAGTTGTCTAAACAATCAAAAGTTCAATATTTCTTTTCAACACTCAATTCTTATTCTAACATGTATTGAACTAAAAATAAAGGATGTTACCAAGAATTTCTGAGTGAGAAAACTCACCTTGTAAGCGTGAAAAGGATTGTTGTTCTGTTGCTACAAGTGATCCTTGCTCCCTAGTATTCCTATTTTTGTTCTCCTTCCTCTCTTGATGTTTTTCAGATTTTTCCTCTTCTTGTTCACTTGTTTTTTTTCCTGATTTTGTATTCTTTGTGCTAGTCCTTTGTTTGTGCCAAGTATAATGTATAAGTAAGGGTGTTTGTATAACTTATGGGAGGAAAGCCAAGAGTGGAGGGGAGTTAAAGGGGAGAGGAAGGGAAGTAGGTTGTTCCCTTACCAAAGAAATGTGTATGCAGATTTTTTTTTTAATGTGGTTAATTCTTGAAGTCTTTAAGGCTTGAATTATATATTTTGTCAACTAATAGACTTCTAACATGCCATGTAGTCCTTATAAAAGGTTATGAATTATATATTTTGCCAACTAATAGATTTCTAACATGCCATGTAGTCCTTATAAAAGATTATGGAATATATATTTTTATTAAACCAACCAACAACTATATATTATTATTTTTCCGGACTTTACATTCTTTCCTCCTTAAGCAACATTCGCCCTCGAATGTCAATAAGGTCATAACATAATCACATAGGCACAATAATGTTTATTGTTATTGTAACACTAATCTAACATGCCATGTAGTCCTTATAAAAGATTATGAAATATATATTTTTATTAAACCAACCAACAACTATATATTATTATTTTTCCTGACTTTACATTCTTTCCTCCTTAAGCAACATTCGCCCTCGAATGTGAATAAAGTCATAACATAATCACATAGACACAATAATGTTTATTGTTATTGTAACACTAATTGGGGCTTCACATTCTCCCTTCCTTAAGAAACATTCGTCCTCGAATGTGAATAAAGTTGTAACACATGCATATAGACACTCAAATGGCACACATATGAAGTACTATGTAACACATTTTTTTACCTTAGTCAAATAGGAATAGATATTTGACTTTCATCGCTCTTCACTTCCTGTGGCTTCCTCTGGAGTGATTCCTCCATAGACCTTCACTAAGCAATATCTTTACTCCTAAGGCGCTTAACCTTCCTATCAAGTATTTCCACTAACCTCTTCATATCAAGCTCTTCATTAAGAACTATCTCACGGGAAGGGCGAATTGACTTGGATCGTGCAAGTATTTTCGTAACATTGACACATGAAACACCGGATGCACCGCCTCTTGTGGAAGTGCTAATTCATAAGCCACATTCCCACTCTTCGCAAGATCTCATATGACCCAATAAACCTTGGGCTCAATTTCCTTTCTTACCAAAGCGCATCACTCCCTTCATTGGGGACACTTTTAAAAATACTTTCTCCCCTCTTGGAATTCAAGATCTCTTTCCGATGATCCGCATAGGACTTATGATGACTATGAGCTGTTTTGATCCTCTCCCGAATCATTTGTACCTTATCATTTGTTTCTTGAATGACTTCAGTCCGAATACAAGGCCTCACCCACCTCGAACCATCCAAGTGGATACCTACATTTTCGTCCATATAATGCTTCAAACGGCCATTTGTATGCTAGAGTGAAAACTATTGTTGTAAGCGAACTCAATTATACATAGATGGTCCAACCAAATTTTCCCGAAAATCTAACACACAAGATCGCAACTCGCCTCAAGTGTTTGAATTGTTCGCCACTTGCCCATCTGCTTTCATGGGTGGAAAGCCGTGCTTAACATAACTTTTGTCCCGAGACCTGCTGAAACTTTGTCAAAAGTGTGAGGTGAACTGGGAACCCCTATCTGGAATAATTTGTAAGGGAATCCCGTGTAACCGCACATTCTCCTTCAAATAAATCTGTGTGTACTGTGGTGCGCGATACGTAGTCTTGACCGGTAAGAAATGGGTTGACTTTGTAAGTCGATCAACAATCACCCAAATAGAATCATACCCTTCTCGAGTTTTCTGGTGGGCCATTCTGAAATCCATATGAATCGCCTCCCATTTCCACATGGGGACTCCAATGTCCTGAAGTAATCCGCCAGGTTTTTGATGTTCAGCTTTCACCTGCTGACATATAAGACACCTTCCGACAAACTCCGCAACGTCTTTCTTCATCCCGTCCCACCAGTAATTTGCCTTGAGGTCCTGATACATTTTTTTGAACCTGGATGAACGGAATATAGTTTGTTGTGACCCAAATCTAAGATCTTCCTCGTTAGATCCTTTACCTTAGAACACATAACCTACCCTTATACCGGGCGGTTCCGCCATTATCTCCCAATGTAAATCGTGAAGGTTTTCCTGTTGGATCCTCTCCGAAATCCAACAAACTCCGTATCCTCAAACCGACTTTCTTTTATTTACAAGCTAAGGCATCATGAGGTATCATGTACCACCACCCTACCTTCACCGATCTCAGTTAAGCTAACCCCGAGGTTTCCCAATCTTTGTACCTCCCGAACAATACTCCTATTTTGTATTACCAAACGGGCTAAGCTGCCCATCGATCTCCCATCGAGCGCCACCACCACGTTAGCTTTCCTGGATGGTAAAGAATACAAAGGTCATAATCCTTAAGCAACTCTAACCATCTTCTTTGTCGGAGATTCAAATCCTTCGCGTGGTTATGTACTCGCAAACTCTTATGATATGTAAATATGTCCACATGCACACCATACAAATAATGTCTCCATATTCGTAAGGCAAACACCACCGCAACTAATTCCAAGTCATGAGTTGGGTAATTCTTCTCATGTATCTTCAACTGTCTAGATGCATACGCAATGACCTTTCCAAATCGCATCAAGACACATCCTAACCCAACTCGAGGCATCGCAATAGATCGTGAACCCTTCTGTCCCGATGGTAAGGTTAGGATCATGCAGAGTCAACAATTCCTTTAGTTTCTGAAAACTTGCTTCACATGCTCACGACATCGGTACTTAACCGCTTTTTGAGTCAACCGGTCAAAGGAGCAGAAGACTAGAAAACCTTTACGAATCTTCTATAATACCCACCAAACCCAAGAAACTTCTAACCTCCGCCGAGTGGTCGGTTTGGCCAGTTCTTCACTACTTCTATCTTCTGGGGGTCTACCATAATTCCATCCCTTGACACAACATGACCCAAAAAGGCTATCTTTTCCAACCAAAATTCACACTTTGAAAATTTAGCATATAGTTTCTCCTGTTTCAAGACTTGAAGCACTACCCTCAGATGCTCTTCCTGTTCTTCAACACACTTGCTGTAAATTAGGATATCATCTATAAATACAATTACGAACAAATTCAAGAATGGTTTAAAGATTATGTTCATTAGATCCATAAAAGTTGCTGGGGCATTGGTTAATCCGAAAGACATGACCAAGAACTCATAATGGCCATATCAGGTCCTAAAGGCTGTTTTTGATATATCATTCGGATTTATTTTCATCTGATGATATCTCGAACGAAGATCAATCTTGGAAAAATAATTGGCTCCCTGAAGTTGGTCAAAAAGATCATCGATTCTTGGTAATGGGTATCGATTCTTGATCGTGACCTTATTGAGTTGTCGATAATCGATGCACATTCGAGTGATCCATCTTTTTTCTTCACAAAAGGATCAAAGTAGTGCGCGGAAACACTAGGCCTTATAAATCCTTTATCCAGAAGATCCTTCAACTGTTCTTTTAACTCTCTCAATTTAGCTGGGGCCATTCGATATGGAAGAATAGAAATAGGTCTTGTACCCAGAATTAACTCTATAGCGAACTCCACCTCTCTATCCGGAGGAAGGCCTGGGAGATCTTCAGGAAAAAAACCTTCGAAATTTTTCAAACAATAGGGACATCATGCACCGTTGGGGACTCTTTTTGGGTATCTACTATATTAGCCAGATATGCGTACTCCACTTTGTGACTCCTTAATAACTTTTGAGACCTAAGGTAGGAAATAAGTCGACGTGAGGATATTCTTCGCATCACGGGTAGCAAATCCACTGAATCGTGGTATAACGTCTTGGGATTTTTCCCTCATTTATACTCTTACCCTGAAGCAGGTGGTATGACGTCTTGGGGCTTTCCCCTCATTCATACTCTACCCTGGAGAATGTGGTATGACGTCTTGGGGCTTTCCCCTCATTCATACTCTTACCCTGGAGAAGGTGGTATAACGTCTTGGGCTTGCCCTCATTTATACTCTTACCCAGAGAAGGTGGTATAACGTCTTGGGGTTTACCTCATTTATACTCTTACCTGGAGAAGGTGGTATAACGTCTTGGGGTTTACCCTCACTTATACTCTTACCTCGAGAAGGTGGTATAACGTCTTGGGGTTTACCCTCATTTATACTCTTACCCTAGCTCAACCTGGCTATCCTACATAACATAAGTAAGTCAAGAAATTCCTAACTTCTTATTGACATTATTAATATATCCTCTCATTTTAGTTCACTTAAGGCACTAACATGTCTTAATAAAAGAATCCGAAATTTAATCTCAAGTACTACATACTTATACTCTTTTAAAACGAATGACTTTTTTTATATAAAACTTCCAAGATACTAATAACCATAGCATCAAGTCACTTGTCCGTACTTATCTTACTTAAAGTAAATCTCTCCTACCTTTTCTGGTCGAGTGCAATACATCCGGTTATTTTATCGTTGTACACTCCTTCCACAATCCTTTGAAGGAGGTAGTACGAGAACCAAGTCTTTGAAAAGACTCAAGATAGGCACGAAGAGTATGAAAGAAGTGAAACTTTAGGATGTTATTCCGCTTACTTACTACTAAGCGGCGCGCACACCGTCGCAATAAGTAACCGCTCAAACACCCAACTCAAGAAACTTCCTAGAATCTCCTAACCTGGTTTAGCTTTGATACCAACTTGTCACGCCCCAAATTTTCCTAAGTCTTTACTTAGGGCGTGATGGCACCTGGACAATTATTTTCCACCAGGAGCACCATTTAATTCTCTTTATTTAGAAATTTAAACTTATATTCAAATACGGAGCTATTAATAAAAATAACAATAAAGAAATTTGTTTATGACTTTATTGAAAATATAACGCGAGCCCATACTCGTGCAAATATTGTTTCTACATAGACATACTGACAAATATTATTCTAAGTTGGAAGGGAGACCATTCCACATGGGCATTTCCCGAGACACTGTAACTGACATTCTGGACCTGACGAGTACCAAGCCCGAAGCAATGGACTTGGTATGACAAGAGGTCATGGACGATCGCTAGCCTTGGCGTGGAGCCTTTCCTCTATCACGCTTTCCTGAAACATGTTAAATAAAGAGTCAGCCCTACCATCTGGGGCTGAGTGAGAACCTTACCCTGCAATTCAAAGTAACACCACAATATTCCAAGTGCAATCACATTATAACGTAATAAGCATATTGCAAAAACATATCAGGTTACAACATCTTTAAATATGCAACAACTCCTCATAGGTAATTCTCGGTTTAACTAACACTTCATTTTATCTCGTATTATACGTTAAGACATTCCCCTGCATTTCCACATGTTTATTACATTTATATATTTGTGAACGCGTATTCACTTTTCATATTTATATATAGGTGAACACGTATTCATCTTTCATATTTGTTGTGGCGTGCAACCCGATCCATTATATTTACGTATTTGTGAACACGTATTCACTTTACGTTTTGTTGCGGCGTGCAACCCGATCCATTATGTTTACGTATTTGTGAATGTGTATTCACTTTACGTTTTGTTGCGGCGTGCAACCCGATCCATTATATTTACGTATTTGTGAATGTGTATTCACTTTACGTTTTGTTGCGGCGTGCAACCCGATCCATTATATTTACGTATTTGTGAACATATATTCACTTTACGTTTTGTTGCGGCGTGCAACCCGATCCATTATGTTTACGTATTTGTGAACGCGTATTCACTTTACGTTTTGTTGCGGCGTGCAACCCGATCCATTATATTTACGTATTTGTGAACATATATTCACTTTACGTTTTGTTGCGGCGTGCAACCCGATCCATTATGTTTACGTATTTGTAAACGCGTATTCACTTTACGTTTTGTTGCGGCGTGCAACCCGATCCATTATATATTTATATATTTATGTGAACACGTATTCACTTTTCATATTTTTCAGAAGATCAAATAAATACTATTCTCTTTTCTAACATTCTGTCATTCATACTTGTAACGATTATAACTTTTTAACCATAACTCCAACTAAGGTGTTTCTCAAGCGGAAACTAAGGTAAGACGGGGATCTTTCACTGTACCAAATTTCATTTAAAACTACTTTGGGTAACTAACACAAATTTATCCTCAAAACAGCCACATGAAATTTATTTCAGCAGAATATTTATTAAACAACACCCAATCTTAGAATAGTCATAACTCCTAATCTGTAAACCCGTTCAAGCCCCATAAAATCTCAAAACGACGAGAACAGAGAGCTACACGTCTCCATATGAACCATCCTTTCATATTCTGTACCATTTGGTACAGTTTTACACTTTTATTCGCTGCCCTTCCTGAATCTCGATAGATCCGAGGCAGAAACTTTAAACAGCGATAACTCTCAATCTGTAAGTCGGATAGACCCCCGTAAGGTCTCAAAATGTCCACAACAAAGAGATCTAGAACTTTCATTTAGAAACAATTTTCATATTCCCCACAGATTAGTACAGTTTTACGTTTCAACGTCCTGCCCTTCTGGATTCCGACGAATCCGAGGCAGCAACTTCAAACTACAATAACTCTCAACTCGTAAGTCCGTTTTAATAAATCTTTATATATATCTGTCCGTAACAGAGATACTTACAACCATGTAAATTTTCATATAATTCTAATAAGTAAAACTCAATAAAAACAGTCCGTAATTATGCCTTTCCGAATTTCGACCAAATCTAAGGCAGGAACTTTGAACTATGATAACTTTCAAACCGTACGTCCATTTTACCTCATTTTTGGTTCTATATGATCATATTAGAGAGGTGTAAAATTCCTCCGAATTTCATCAAATTCTAACAATTATAACTCAGTGAGAACAGTTCGTAAAGTTCATGACGCAAGTAGTTGTCTAAACAATCAAAAGTTCAATATTTCTTTTCAACACTCAATTCTTATTCTAACATGTATTGAACTAAAAATAAAGGATGTTACCAAGAATTTCTGAGTGAGAAAACTCACCTTGTAAGCGTGAAAAGGATTGTTGTTCTGTTGCTACAAGTGATCCTTGCTCCCTAGTATTCCTATTTTTGTTCTCCTTCCTCTCTTGATGTTTTTCAGATTTTTCCTCTTCTTGTTCACTTGTTTTTTTTCCTGATTTTGTATTCTTTGTGCTAGTCCTTTGTTTGTGCCAAGTATAATGTATAAGTAAGGGTGTTTGTATAACTTATGGGAGGGGGAAAGCCAAGAGTGGAGGGGAGTTAAAGGGGAGAGGAAGGGAAGTAGGTTGTTCCCTTACCAAAGAAATGTGTATGCAGATTTTTTTTTAATGTGGTTAATTCTTGAAGTCTTTAAGGCTTGAATTATATATTTTGTCAACTAATAGACTTCTAACATGCCATGTAGTCCTTATAAAAAGGTTATGAATTATATATTTTGTCAACTAATAGATTTCTAACATGCCATGTAGTCCTTATAAAAAGATTATGGAATATATATTTTTATTAAACCAACCAACAACTATATATTATTATTTTTTCCCGGACTTTACATTCTTTCCTCCTTAAGCAACATTCGTCCTCGAATGTCAATAAGGTCATAACATAATCACATAGGCACAATAATGTTTATTGTTATTGTAACACTAATCTAACATGCCATGTAGTCCTTATAAAAAGATTATGAAATATATATTTTTATTAAACCAACCAACAACTATATATTATTATTTTTTCCCGGACTTTACACAAAACCTAGCGGAGTGTTTTGGGCGTTTTTAGGCTAAAATAAAAGGTAAAATTCTTCCTTCTCTTGAAGTAATTGGATATTACATGTTGTTGATATGTATAGATGAGCTTGTACTAAAAAGAATAAGGAATAAAATGTGTTTGGACAATTTTTGGTGTCTTGGCTGTGAGCTTGACTTTTTGGCGTTGTTGGATTCGTTGGTTATTATTGTTATTATTCACACTTGTTGCATGATTAAATGAAGTATTATGGTCGTTGATAAGTTGGTATGTCATATATAGAAGTGTTGGAACTTGAATTGGAATAAAATGGATTAAGGAAAGAGTTATCGGATTGTTGTTGTTGGCCGTGGAATCTATAAAATTGTTGGACGTATTATACAGTTTTTAGGGACTGTTTTAGGGCGTTGGAATTCTGAAAAAAATCAGCCCTCTTATTACATGATTAAGTATGGAAATTGCTAATGAAAGTCCTAAGATATTGAGGGTATAGAAGGGTGTAAAAGGCTTCACATTGTACCCTTAATGTTGATTTAGTATGGACTATTTTATGTACTGTTTTAATATGATTGTGGGGCAGAATTTTACATGTCAAGCTGGTGTGTAATCCTCTTTGGTTGCTGTTTTGATTGTGCCTTAAATGTGGCTTGTTGGTTGTTGAATTCGGGCCTTGAAAAAAGTTGAAAAGTACGTAGAAACAGGGGAAGTGATGCTCAATTTTCCGTAGAATAAGAGACCCTTTACTTGGTATTAATCTACCTTAGAAAGCTTGGAATTGATAGAAGTGTTATTGTCATTTTAGGTTGAAGTACTACGTGGGAATATTCTACTTAGCGTGTGGCATATTCTACTTAGCGTGTGGATTAAGTCGAAGAGGTATGTGGAACTCTCCCTATCTTTCTTTGAGCATGAACCTTATAAAATGTGTAGTACGGTGGACGTACATGTTTTAAATGAATTCAGATTCCTTGTGTTACATGAAGTAAGTTACTTGACTTGATTTTATATGTGAAGATGACTTGATTTTATATGTGAAAGTGACTTGATTTGAAAAGTATAAGTTACTTGATTTGAAAATAATAAGTGACTTGATTTGAAAAGTATAAGATACTTGATTTTGAAAGGAGTTATTTAAAGGTAATAGTTACTTGGTTTTAAAAGTGAAAGTATCTTGATGCTACAAGTGCTAGTATCTCGGGGTATTATAAAGGAAAGAAGGTATGGTGAACGTACATAGTATTTTGGGTTCAACTCCCTAATATTGCATGATATGATTCTTTTTATAAGAATGAATGTACATAGCACTTTGGGTTCATTTCCCTAATGTTACATGACATGATAATGCCTTGGTTTTATTAAACGGAAAGAGGTGATAGTGTCTTGGTTTGTTTAAAAGGAAAGATGTGATAGTACCTTAGTTTTCTAGAATGAAAGCTTGTTATAACAGTTTTATAGAAAGTCAAAAGATGGTTTAAAATGTCATATGGTTGTATTGATACACCGAGTCCCACAACAGGCCGGGTTATGTTATAGATGCAATACACCGAGTCCCGCAAATGAGTCGGGTTACGTCATATAAAGAGCATTACACCGAGTCCCACAAATGGGCCGGGTTACGTTATACAAAAGATTACACCGAGCCCCACAATGGGTCGGGTTATGTCATGTAGATGCATACACCGAGTCCCATCATGGGTCGGTTTACGTTATATTGTTGCATACACCGAGTCCTATAAATGGGTCGGGTTACATCACATGTTGAAGCATACACCGTGTCTCGCAAATGGGTCGGGTTACGTCACACATAGTGATAATTACATCGATCTCCAAAATGGACCGGGTTACGTTATATTGATGAGTTCATCGAGTCCCTCAATAAAGGGCCGGTTTATGTTATATGAGATACGTTAAATATATGTATATGAACTTGATGATTCTATGAGTAAGCATTCATGATGTTGATATGACTCTAATTGAAAAGGTAAAGTTGATTTCATGTTTCGAAATGGAAATAATTTCATAATTTAAAATGAAACAGTTGATCTTATTTTTAAAAGGCACGTTGACTCTCATTTCTATCACTTGTTATAAGGCATAGATGTACTGATATTTGATTTTCATACTTGCTCGCTGTTATATTTTGGACTGTTATGACTTCATTTACAGTACTTACAGTTTCACATACTTGGTACATCTTTCGTACTGACACCCTTTCCTCGGGGGGCTGCGTTTCATGCCGCATGTGTAGATACACCGTTTGGTGATCCTCGCTCTTAGGTTCTCTGTTAGGCTTTTTGGGAAGCTTCATTACTTCAGGGACTTATCTTTTGGTATGGATCCCTGTTGTTGTAGGTTTATGTACATTCAGGGGTATGGCGGGGACCTGTCCCGTCATAGTTGTGTGTCCAAACTCTTAGAGGTTTGTATTCATATGTGGGCTGGACTTGCGGGAGTTGTATTTATTTTTGGGCCAATTGTATAACTGTATTGTCGGATGTTTCGGTATATATATATAGCGGCAGCCTCACCAGCTTGCCTTGTTGCTACTTATACAGTTTTCCATAATTTTATTGGCCTATGTCTTATATGTGATGTGAGGGTATAAGAGGGGGTGCCCAGGTAGGGCACCAGTCGCGGGCTCGGGGTCGGGTCGTGACATTATTGGCTTCAACAGCTGGAAGCCTGATGCAAGTATGCACCCTTGTAATAGTAGGCATCACATAGTACCCCAAGCTCCTTTCTGCAGGGACTTGTCTTAAGATAGGCGGTAACTCATCATCCACCAAATTGTTGTTTCGCTGATCTCCCATTGCTAAGGAATCAGCTGCTCTTTTCTCTTTCCTGTTTTGTCTGCATAATCTTTCAATATCAGGGTTCAGAGGGATAAGAGTGTCTGCTCCTCTCCTACTTCGCATAAACTAAGTTCCTGAGACTAATCAAAAACAACAAACAGATCACGGCAAACAACACTAAAGCAAAAATAAAAATAAAAATAATTGAAAATAAAAAAACAAATTAGATATAAGAATAGATAAATCGTTATTAACAGTACGCCAGTCCCCGGCAACGGCGCCAAAAACTTGTTGCGATATTTCTAGATGCTTACGCAAGTGTACGTATCATTCAAGTAATAAAGATCTGTAAGACCGAGTTTATCGTCCACAGAGACTGATTTATTAAGTAACGATTATCTATTCTATGGTATCTCTTTGGTTGACGTTCTTTAGTTTGAGGATTATAACTAAGAATTATAACTAATTGCAGAAAATAAACTAAAGATTATAAGACTTTGGGTTTATAATAGTTATGAAGGGAATAAGGTTTCAATCTCCTCAACTATCCACTCTTTCACGTGTTAATGCAATGCTAATGATCCTTCTTCTTATTAATATAGCAGGTTAACTAATCTGTCATTATATTTCGGTTAGGACATACAAGAGCTCAACCTTATGCAGAAACCTTATATATTTCTATGATAAGTTTTACCACACGGGAGGATTAAGAACAATAACCTTGAATACTACACAAATATCGGGGTACTTTCGTCCACGATTTTAACCTATGTCTAGACAATTACATCATATTCAAATCTCACCTTTTAGACTTTTGATTCAAAATTATATAAGTGATGACAATTAATAGCTAGTTAATTATCAAACAATCATAACAATATTGAATAGATCTTAATATGATGAAGAAGAAATCAATAACAATGCATTAACTATATGAAAGAGTTTCAAGAAGATTCGATGGAAACCCTACTAAAGTAATTAGCTCCTAAACAATGTCATGTCAAGAACTAATTTACAATCCAACATAAACTGAAATAAAGTAAGAGAAAGAAAATAACTTGAACAATGAGATGTCTCCAATTGTGTCTTGCCTCCTTTTCTCCTCTCCAAAATTGAATAATCAAATAATGACAGGGTTTAGAGTATTAATAACTGAGAAAAACCTTGCTTCGGACCCCTTTACCCCTGTCCAATTTCGACCCAACTTTTCTGAAAATACGCGTCGGCACCGCGGTTCCGTTGGCAGGCACCCAGATGCTAATTCTTCTGAAGCCACTGTAGCTCACTGGACATATGGCACCGCGGTGCCTCTAGCCAGGACCGCGGTGCCTTCGACGTTGTTTCAGTTTCGGACTTTCGGCAATTTTTACGCCTCGATGCTAATTTTCCTGACCGCGGTTCCATGGAACCGCGGTGCCTCTTTGATTTTTGTCCGGAATCTGCCAGATTTCTTCTGTTCTTCTTGGCACTTCTTAGGCTTTATTCCTTGGGTTGTTCTTGTGCAATTTTCATCCTCAGTTAAGCTCATTTCATCCTCAAAAGTAGTATCTTCTCCTTTATGACCGCTGTGACACAAACGAAAGAAAAACACACCTAACACTATACTAAACGCAAAATAAAAGAGTAAAATACTAACTAAAAAGGACTCAAAAGAGTGTATAAAATACACTAAACACTCTACCCCTTATTATATATGTTGAAGAATGCATTATTGTAGGGCCTCTGAAAATTCGCAACTGCCTGAACCTGCTCTATAGGCACATTGTTTGGATCCACTGTTGTGCACCTATCAAAAGTATGAGGACCCCTACAAATCTCAAAGCTCACTGATGTCTGAACAACATTCACGGACATAGTACTCCGTTGCATTTGCTTTGTCAAAGTGGCAACTTGCGCAGTCAATGCAGTAATATCATCCAACTCATGAACCCCAACCACTTTTCTGATGTTTGTAGCTCTCTCATCGCCCACCTGATGGTTATTTGTGGCCATGTCTTCTAGAAAATCATGTGCCTCATTGGCACTCTTCTTCATAAATGTTCCCCTGCATCAACATCAATTATGGTACGAGTAGTACCACATAACCCATTGTAGAAGATATGGACCAACATCCACTTCTCAATCCCATGATGTGGACACTTTCTCTGCAGATCTTTGAACCGCTACCATGCATCATAGAGTGACTCTCCATCCATCTGATAGTAATTATTAAGCTCTTCTCTGAGCTTTGCTAATTTGGATGGAGGGAAGAATTTGGCAAGAAACTTCTAGGCTAAGTCTTGCCATGTAGTGATGGAGTTTATTGGCAAAGAATTCAACCAACACTTGGCTCTATCCCTGAGCGAGAATGGGAATAGCCTCAATCGAATGACATCATCAGTAACGCCATTGTACTTGAATGTAGCACACAACTCCAGAAAATTAGCAATATGCATGTGTGGGTCTTCAGACGGCAACCCCCCAAACTGGACTGTGCTCTGTACCATGTGCAAAATGGTTGGTTTTATCTCAAAATTATTGGCTTCCACAGCTGGAAGCCTGATGCAAGTCTGCACACCAGTAATTGTAGGTAGAACGTCATATCCCAAGCTCCTCTTAGCAGGAAGTTGGACTCGTTCTCTCACCTATGCTCATTCATTCAGATTCTGCTGATCTTCCATTACTAAAGAATTATCAATTCTTTTTTCTTTCCTGTTATGTCTGCACAATCTTTCAATTTTAGGGTTCAAAGGGATAGGAGTGTCTGCTCATCTCCTACTTCGCATAAACGAATTTCCTGAAACTGATCAAAAACAAACAAAAAAATCACGACACAATGTTCTAAAATAAAAATAATAAAAATACAGAAAATAAAAACTTATAAATAAAACTAGACAATTCGATATTGATAGTACGCCAGTCCCCGACAACGGCGCCAAAAACTTGTTGCGATATTTCTCTATGCTTACGCAAGTGTACGTATCGTTCAAGTAATAAAGATCTGTAAGACCGAGTTATCATCCTCAGAGACTAGTTTATCAAGTACCGAATATCTAATCTATGGTGTCTATTTAGCTAACGTTCTTTTGTTTGGTTTATTAACTAAGAATTAAGATTAAACAAAGTGCAGAAAATAAACTAAAGATGATAATACTTTGGTTTAAAACAATTATGAAGGAAATAAGGGTTCAAATATCCTCAACTATCCACTCTTTCATGTGTTAATGCAATGCTAATGATTCTTCTTCTTATTAAGATAGCAGGTTAACGAACATGTTCTATATTCCGGTTAGGACATATAAAAACTCAACCTTATGCAGAAACCTTCTATATTTTATGATAGATTTTACCACACAGGAGGATTAAGAACAATAACCTTAAATACTACACAAGTATCGGGGTACTTTCGTCCACGATTTTAACCTATGTCTAAACAACTATATCATATTTAAATCTCCCTTTTCAGATATCGATTCGAAATCATATAAGTTATGATAATTAATGGTCAGTTAATTATCAAGCAGTCAATACAATATTGAATAGATCTTAATAAAGTTGAAGAAGAAATCAATAACTATGCATTAACTATATGAAAGAGTTTCAAGCGATTCGACGAAAACCCTAATAAAGAGATTAGCTCCTAGACATTGTCATGCTAAGAACTAATAAAAAATCCAACATAAACTAAAATAAAAATAAGGGAAAGAAAATAACTTGAACAATTCGAAGTCTCCAATTGTGTCTTGCCTCCTTTTCTCCTCTCCAATGTATGATATTGATATAAGACAGAGTTTCAGGGTTTTGTATCTGAGAAAGACTGCGTTTCTGACCCTTTTACCCTTCTGAAATTCAAACTTTTCTCACCCAGTTCCGCGTTGGCGCTGTGGCACTGCTTGGCGCCGCATGGCGCTGACTTCGCCAAAAAAAAATCAGAGGCTGCAGGATATTTGGCGCCACGGCGCTGCTTGGCGCCGCGTGGCGCTGTCGATGTGAAATTCTGAAACTTCTTCATTTTTCTGTCTGGACTTCGTCAGGTTTCTTTCGTGCTTCCCGGGACTTCTTAGGCTTCATTTCTTGGCCTTTTAGTGTGTAATTTCATCCTCAAAAGCAATACTTCCTCCTTTATGACCGCTGCGACTCAAAATAAAGAAAAATAACCCTAACACTATACTAAACACAAACGAAAAAAGGAAAATACTTAACTAAAAAGGACTCAAAAAAGTGTATAAAATACGCTAAACATAATTTCACATTGAAAATATTTGATGGCTTTTTCAAATTGCATTTTGACATAAATACGACACTCAAGAAATTTTGCCAAAACTTTTAACTTGAACTTTAGTAGGTAAATCCAAATAAAGTGAGAGTAATCATATAATAAGACTAGATAATATTTATGACTCAGAGAGCTAGTAAGGGGAGATATCCATAAATCAGCGTGAACAATATCAAAAGGAGCAAACATAACACTAAGAGATGACTTCAATGGAAGACAAACATGTTTGCCTAATTGACACGAAATACAATTTTAGGCAAGTTTTCCATTACAACGAATAAAATTATTGCTTCTAAGACAATTTAAAACAGGAACTCACGAGTGTCCGAGTCTATTATGCCATCTTGACAGAGAAATATCAGCAAGAGATAAATGAGAGCATGAGCTGGCAGTGGAGGCGGATGGGAAATGATAGAGATCCTTCGTACTATTGTATCTCGTAAGAGGTATCCCCGTACAAAGATCCTTCACAGTAAAACCAAAAGGGTCAAAGTCAACAGAGAAAAAATTATTACGAGTAAATATTTGGACAAATATTAAGTTTTTAATAATGTTGGGAGCAAACAAGATGTTATTTAGGGAGAAAGGTGGGTGAGGCGGTTGGGTGTAGGTTGTATCATAGTCTTGAATTGGAATGTGATGGCCACTACCAATAGTAATATAGTGAAGATACTTTAAACTAAATAGTTTGGGAAGATTATCGACAGAGCGGGTGAGGTGAGATGTGGCTCCCGTAACCATGTACCAATTTTCATCGGGCTGCTGCAAATTGAGGGAGCTGAAGGCCTGGCCCAAATCGGTAGGAGCCAAGCCACTGATTTGATGTTGGGCCTGCAAAAGTGGGTTTGGTCGTGCATCATACGACCTGGTACTGAGCGAGAATCCCTGTTTGGTGCAATTGAGCAGACATCGGGTGAAGCTGGTAAGGGGCCCAATTGGGCCACTGGTGTGCAAGTGGGCAGACCCAAGTGGGATGTTGGTAGATAGTTGGGCAGAAGCAGAGGGATGCTTTCCCTTACTCCTACCACATCCCTTCCCTCCCTTACCATTACTGAGGCCCCTACCGCCTCTGCCACCACCGCGACTGTCCCGTAGTGGGTGGTGTTCCGGCGATGGAGGTTGTACGGTGGCAACGGTATTTGTTATTGGATTTTAACCGCTAACGCCTTGTGATGGTGTTCGTCCTGTTTGGCACGTTGGGTTTCCTCCAAAATTAATTGTGAGTGTGCCTTGTTGAAACTCGATAGTGGGTCGTCTTGTTGAATCATAGTCGGGAGAGTATCGTATGCACCCTTCTGTAAGACAGCAACCTGGAGAACCATATTGGTTTTGGAAATGGGTGTCCCCACATTAGAATATTTGTCTGCAACTAGTTTCATATTTTTATAATACTCGGACATGTTTGCAAAATTCTCGAGTCGTGTATTATTGAATTGTTCCTCCAAATACACAACACGGGTATATTTGCTATCCTGAAAAATTTCCTCCAAACGTACCCATAGCTCATGAGCCGAGGCACCTATTTTCATGATTGTGTGAAGTAAATCTCTAGATATGGTGCCATAAATCCACTGTTTGACACTAGCGCCAAGACGACGCCATATCGAGTCATCAACGTTTAGAGGGCGAGAGATAGAGTCATCGATATGGTCAAACATATTGTACGCACAAGCGTGCATATAGAATAGTTCAACCCAGGAAGAATATTGACCGTGTTCTTGATCAAGGATTAAAGTGATGAAATTCTTGATATTCGTGACGGTGAATATATGGTGAAATGGAGATTATTATCGACGACTGTGGAGGATGCGAAATCTTTAGGAGAGGTGAGAGTAGACATGGTGGCCACAAAAAAGAGATAGAGAAAATATCAAAATTAACGAGAAAGAGCAAAGGTTGCTGGCGGCTGCCCGTGGGGGGGAGGGGGAGGAGCGGTGGACCGAAAAAAATAGGATTTAGGTATTTTTTGGGTTAGGCTCTTTATAACAAGTAAGATTGTATTAATATCCTTTGGAGAGTCTTTATCATTAATACAATATATATATATATGTGTACGATGTGGAATCCTTATACAATATGGATCATAATTCTACCATAGTTACATAACACTAAATATGGTAATCATATAATTATATACACGGCTAATAACCTTTTTAATTTGGTGGCTTCCACTTCCCAAGAAAATACGATTCAACCTTAGTAAGTGGAGGGACAAACTGTAGTTTAAAATATGTACATGCCCCGAAGCATGCACCAACTCACGGTCCCTGGACCTATTCAAGAAGAACAACCCAGCATTGCCTACACCTGAACTAGGACCTACGATATAACAACCCAACCTCTGTTTTGAAGTATAAATATGTTGGTGCATTATTTAAGGCTTCATAAATATTCATATAATACTTTTGGACTTATTGATATACTCGAGTTGGGAGATGGGACCCGAGGGGATATGAGTGTTTCAACACCATGTGAGGATAACTGGTACCTTCTCTGCTTTGCGCAACACTAGTCGAGATTGTAGAATCATAAGGGAATCGTGCATCGCGGGGATAAGGATTGTGATTGCAAATATTAAGGTGCCAACCCTATATCAAGCTTCCTACTCGACCATGAGGTGCTGACCGTGATTGCGCAAACCTAATCAGATACCGCATCAGGAATGCGAGACCTTTGATTGCTAAAGAGGGCCAGTAGCAGTACAATAACTTCTGAGAAATTCTAGTAGCGATTTTAAGAGGAATTTGTAACAGGAGCTCGTGCCTGTTACCCGATTTGGATCTCAGGGAAGGAGAAGTGAGAGAGAGAGAGGATAGAGAGAGAAATGAAATTGTGTTATATTCTGAATACTCCATAAAGTGTAGCAAATGGCTTTTAAGCCTTACAGGAATTAAAAGTGCAATAATTAAAACATGGGGACTAAATATGTAGCTAGTACAACTTGGGGATTTAAATGGTATTAATAACTAATGTCATAATTATAGTATTGTGACACTCCATGATCCTTCAAACATTGCTTGATCTAATCCTCTTCAAACTCTGGAAACTGGGACTTGATAAATTGATAATCTTCCCAAGTGGATTCTTCCGGTAGTAGGTTGGCCCATTGAATTAGCACTTGTGTGGTAGCCTTGTTTCCTCTTTTTACCATTCTCCCATCCAATATTGCGACTGGTGCTACCAGGGGTTGCCCTTCATCTGAGCAATATGGGGGATCAACCGATGGGATATGATGGTCTCCAATCCTTCTCTTCAATTGTGAGATGTGGAACACAGGATGTATTTTGGCTCCAACTGGGAGTGCCAATTTATAAGCCACTGGCCCCAGTTTCTGGATCACTTGGTAAGGGCCATAGAACCTAGATGCAAGCTTGAGGTTCATCCTTAAGGCTATGGATGTTTGCCGATAAGGTTGTAGCTTCAAAAACACCCAATCACCAACAGTAAATTCCCTCTCAGTTCTTCTTTTGTCTGCATTTACCTTCATCCTGTTTTGTGCTTTGGTAAGATTTTCCTTCAATATCTTAGCCATCAGCTGTCTCTCTCTAAGCATTTGATCAACAGTGTCCACCTTGGTCTTGGCAATGAGTTCGAAGGTTAACTGTGGAGGATCATAGCCATACAAAACCTTGAAAGGGGTCATTTTCAGTGCTGAATGGTAGTTACTGTTATACCAGAATTCAGCTTGTGCCAACCACTTGTGCCACTCTTTTGGCTTGTGGCTTGTCATACATCTCAAGTAATTTTCCAAACACCTGTTTAATCTCTCAGTTTGGCCATCTGTCTGAGGATGGTAAGATGAGCTGAAACATAGCTGCACTTGTAATAGCCTAATCATTTCCTTCCAAAAATTACTAAGGAACACTTTATCCCTATCAGATACTATACTCTTAGGTAGCCCATGCAACTTGTATATGTTATCCAAGAATGATTTGGCTACTTGAGGTGATGTGAAGGGATGTACCAATGCAATAAAATGAGCATACTTGCTATACATGTCAATCACCACTAACACAGTATCTTTCCCTTCTGATTTGGGTAGCCCTTCAATGAAATCCATGGAGATGTGTTCCCATGCTCCTTCTGGTATTGGTAGTGGTTGCAGCAAGCCTGGGTAGGCAATTTGTTCATCTTTACACCTCTGACAGACTTCACATTCTTGTACCACAGCTTTCACATGTTCTATCATGGCTGACCAATAAAAGATTGCTTTAAGCCTTTGATAAGTGGCCCATACTCCTGAGTGTCCTCCCAGTCCTGACTTGTGTAGATTCTTTGTTAGGTCCTACCTCAGGGTTCCATTCTGACCCACCCAAACTCTTCATTTGTACCTCAGCAACCCTGTTTGTAGTGACATCTCCGATTCAGAATCTGGATTTGTGTTAAGAGTAGTGATTATCTGAAGCACCTGAAGATCTCTTGTGTAGCTATCCAGTATTTCTTTAATCCACTTTGGTTGTACTTGTGTTAAAACTAGGCACTGCTTTGTATCTGTTCCCTTACTTGGCCCCTTTTGATTATCCTTTATGGACAATGCATCAGCCACTATGTTTTCAATTCCCTTTTTGTATTGAATCTCAAAGTCCAGCTCCATCAACTTAGTGAGTCCCTTGTGTTGTAATGAAGTAGTTATCTTCTTCTCTTGCAAGAATTTCAGGTTGAAATGGCCAGTCTTTATGATAAAATGGTGGGGATGTAAGTAATGCCTCCATCTATCCACTTCTTGTAATATTGCTATCAGTTCTTTTTCATAAGTGCATAACCCTTGGTGCTTTTTACTCAACACTTGACTCATAAAAGCCAAGGGCCTTCTGTCTTGCATCAGCACAACACCAACGACAGTGTTGCAAGCATCAACCTCTAATGTGAAAGGTTTGGTGAAGTCTGGTAATGCCATCACATGGGTGCTTGACATAGCTTCTTTCAGGGCATTGAATGATGCTTCTGCTTCCATGTTCCATCCAAACTCTCATTTCTTTAACAAATTTGTCAGAGGCTTGCTGATATGTGCATAATTCCTTACAAACTTTATATAGTACCCAGTTAATCCCAAGAATCCTCTCAACTCCTTGATAGTGTGTGGCTGTGACCATTCCAGCATTGCACTGACCTTATTGGGATCAGTACTCACCCTTTGGTTTGTAATGAGATGCCCCAAATATTCTATCTGTGATTGCCCAAATTCACATTTACTCATCTTGGCATACAACTGGTTTTCCTGAAGTATCTGCAGAACAATTTCCAAATGGATCAAGTGCTCCTCCATGGTCTTGATGTATATCAGTATGTCATCAAAGAACACCAATATGAACTTCCTTAATTGATCTTTGAACACCTCATTCATGAGTGACTGAAAGGTGACAGGTGCATTAGTTAAACCGAAAGGCATTACTCTGAATTCCCATAACCCATGGTGTGTTCTAAATGCAGTTTTGTATTCTTCTCCTTCTTTCATTCTCACATGGTGATATCCAGCCCTCATGTCCACCTTTGAGAAAATATGGGCCCCAGACAACTCATCTAACAAATCTTCTATCATGGGAATAGGGTATTTATTCTTGATTGTTAAGCTGTTAAGTCTTCTGTAGTTAATACATAACCTCCAAGTAGCATCTTTTTTCTTCACCAGTAGTGCAGGTGAGGCAAAAGCTGAGTGACTAGAAACCACAGTTATAGCTTTCAACATTCCAGTGAT
Source organism: Przewalskia tangutica (assembly GCA_029844215.1). Taxonomy (NCBI): domain Eukaryota; kingdom Viridiplantae; phylum Streptophyta; class Magnoliopsida; order Solanales; family Solanaceae; genus Przewalskia; species Przewalskia tangutica. The sequence goes on along the minus strand of CM056727.1, from coordinate 45,302,734 downwards.
TATGAATTCAATAGCATTTTTCTGGTCAAAGGAATATCTATAGGGTCTCGGGTTGAAAGGCTGGGCTCCAGGGATAAGGTTAATCCTATGATCACACCCCCTCTTTGGTGGTAGTTTAGTAGGCTCTTGGAACACTTCTTTATATTTTTGCAAACCTGTCAATAGCAGTAGTCACACTTGGAACCCCTTTATCTGCTCCCATTACTGCAACTTCAGCTACTATTTAACATGTGCCACATTGTAGCAATCTCTTCAGTTTCTCCACTCCAATATGTGTAACTTCAGTTTCCTCCTGATCTCCATATAATGTGATCATCTCACCCTTGTATAAGAAGCTTTAAGCTGTATGGCCTAGTATGTAGTATAATTGGTGCCACTTCATCTATCCAATCCATGCCAAGTATCATGTCACAACCTCCTACCCTTAGAAGGCTTAGTTTGTAACAGAATTGTTTACCCTGTGATCGATGTATTTTATATACACCTTTTGAGTCATTTTTAGTTAGTCTTTTGCCCATTTTTGTACAAATATGTGTCGTCTTAGGTTAGATTTTATTTCTTTTGAGTCATAATGGTTTAAAGTGGCTCATTGGCGAAAAGGAGCAAAAAGAGGGCAGAGACAGAGGTTCCAGAGCTCAAAAAGCTAGAAATTTGGCGAACCGGGCAAGAACAGGCGAGCGGCGCCTCAACCAGCGAGATCAGCGCCGCGGCACCCAAAATACTGAATCGCAGAGTTTCAGCCGCGCGCCAATTGCAGGGCCGCGGCGCCGAGGCGGGAATTCTGCCAAATTCGAATGGGAATGGGCCAAGGCCTAGAGGGAAAAGGTTAAGAACGATTTGGAGGCTATAAAAAGCAGTTCAAAAACCCTTGCCAATTCACCACAACCTTGGAGATCAAGATTGGAGACTACTTTTGTGTAATTTTTTGTTTCTTTGTTTTAGTTCTTTATAGTTTATGTTGGATATTAGTTTAGTTCTTGGCATGTCTATGGCTAAGAACTTACTTAATTTAGGGCTTTCCATATCAAATCACTTGAAACTCATTCTTATGAATTAATGAATGTTTTGGTTTCTTCTTATCATTGTTGAGATTTATTCAATATTTGTCTTGAATGTTTGGTAATTAATTGATCACTAATTATCATAATCTATATGATTTCTAATCGAAAGCCGAAAGGGGAGATTGTGAATATGCTATAGTTGAATAAACATAGGTTAAATCGTGGACGAAAATACCCCGATACTTGTGTAACTTAATAGGTTATTGCTCTTAATCCTCCTTTATAGTCAATCTTATCACCGAAATGTAGAAGGGTTCTATATTGGGGTTGAGTGTTTATATTACCTTAACAGGAGTATAAAACGGCTTAGTTAACCTGCTATCTCAAAATAGAAGAAGAACCATAATTAATTGCATTAACAAGTAAGATGAGCGGATAGTTGAGGAGATTTGAAAGCCCTATTTCCACCATATCTGAAGTAAAACAAAGTAACTTAGTTAGCATTCATAAGTATAATTATAAACAATCCATCAATCATCGGTTACCAAATAGATACCATAGAATAGAGTTTGAGAATTGGCCACTAATCCTTGAGGACGATAACTCGGTCTTCTAGACTATATTACTTGTCACGACACGTGAACTTGCGTTAGTGTGTGCATAAATCGCGCATCAAGTTTTTGGTGTCGTTGTCGGGGATTGGCGTAGTTCAATATCATTTTATCTATTCTTAATTTCTAATTTGTTTTTATTTTATTTTTTATTACTATATTTTTCTCTTTCATTCGTGAAACCAGTGCGCCGTGATCCGTTTGTTGATTTTGATTTGTTGCAGGCATCTAGTTTATGCGAATGAGAAGAGAAGCAGATACACTTGTTCCCTTCAACCCGGAGATTGAAAAGACTTGCAAACAGAATAGGAGAAACAAACGAGTTTTGGCCTTAATAGCGATGGGGGGTTTGCAGAACAACAATGAGATGAACAAAGGGTTAGGTGATCATCAACCTAACCAAAGGATGCCCCGAAGATTGCCTATGGATGTGGAAGAGAGGGTCCAGGTCCAAGCTGAGAGAATCTTGAGAGATTATGTGCTGCCAAGGGTGAATGGAGCACAAACTTGCATCAGACTCCCAGTAATAGGAACAAATAATTTCGAAATCAAGTCTGCGATCCTGAGTATGGTGCAGAATACTGTTCAATTCGGAGGGTTGCCATCGGAAGATCCTCACATGCACATAGAGAACTTCTTGGAATTGTGTGCAACTTTCAAGTATAATGGCGTTACTGACGTCACCATCCGATTGAGGCTCTTTCCCTTCTCACTCAGGGATAGATCGAAAGTCTAGTTAAATTCCTTGCCTACAGATTCGATATTCACATGGCAGGAGCTAGCACAGAAGTTTTTAGCAAAGTTCTTTCCACCGTCCAAAGCCGCCAAGCTGAGAGGGGAGTTGAACAATTTTTATCAAGCTGATGGAGAGTCACTCTATGAGGCTTGGGAGAGATTTAAATATTTGCAAAGGAAGTGTCCACATCATAGCATTGAGTTGTGGAATTTGGTCCATATTTTCTACAATGGGCTAAGCGGGACCACAAGAACTATCATTGACGCAGCCGCAGGTGGAACTTTCATGAGAAAGACAACACACGAAGCCCATGATTTGTTAGAAGACATGGCCACCAATAATCATGTAACAGAGGACAGAGGGGTGAGTAGAAGAAGAGCAATAGGAGTTCATGAGATTGACGCCATCACAACATTAAATGCACAAGTTGCTCTCTTGACCAAGCAACTGCAACAAAACACAGTGTCAGTGAATGCAGTTCAAATGCCATTGAGTTGTGAGATGTGTGGAGGTCCACACACCTTTGATAGGTGTCCATCAGCAGATCCCAACAACATCTCGATCGAACAAGCAGAATGCCAAGCAGTAGGGAATTATCAAAGGCCCCAGAACAACCCCTATTCAAATACCTACAATCCATGGTGGAGGAATCACCCTAACTTTTCATGGAGGGGGTGATCAAGGGCAGCAGAACCAATTTCGAGGCCAATACCAAAATCAGTAACCATTCACTCAGGCCTCATCTTCACAACAATTTAATGCACCTGCTCAACAAGAGAAGCCAGATGAGTTGAGAGCAGCTCTGTTGACACTCACCAACTCACAGACCCAGTTCATGGCAGAGACCAGATCCTCTATCAGGAATTTGGAGACACAAGTGGGACAACTAGCGAAGATGGAAAACAACAGGCCACAGGGCACTTTGCCTAGTAATACAGAGATGAACCCCAGAGAACAGTGCCAAGCGGTGCAACTGAGGAATGGAAAACAGTTAGAACAGCTTACACACCAGCCTGTGGTTGAAAAGAGAGTAGATGCAGAGAGGGAGAGGGTCACTGAAGACCGCCCTATGTTAGAGAAAGTTCCAACAGTCTCAGTGAGAGAATACACTGAGAGGATTCCTTACCCACAAAGGTTGCAAAGGAAAGTGGTTGACAAGCAATTCTCTAAGTTCTTGGAGGTATTCAGAAAGCTACACATTAACATTCCGTTCATTGAGGCATTGAAGCAAATGCCTACTTATTTTAAATTCATGAAGGAAATTCTTGGGAAGAAGAAGAAGTTGGCGGAGTATGAAACGGTGGCACTGACAGAGGAATGCAGTGCCATTCTGCAGAAGAAATTTCTCCCCAAACTCAAGGATCCAGGGAGCTTCACATTGTCTTGCACAGTTGGCAGGGTGACATGTAATAGGGCCCTTTGTGATTTGGGGGCTAGCATAAATCTTATGCCCTTGTCTGTTTTTAAGAGGTTGGGGTTAGGTGAGGCCAAACCAACCACTGTGAGCTTGCAGTTAGCAGATAAGACAGTGGTGCATCCCAGGGGAACGATTGAAGATGTCTTAGTTAAGGTGGAAAAATTCTTCTTTCCTGTGGACTTCCTCATCCTTGATATGGAGGAAGATGATGAGATCCCCATCATATTGGGAAGACCATTCTTGGCAACCGGGAGAGCCCTGATTGATGTGGAAGTGGTGACACTTAGAGTGGAGAATGAAGAGATGGTGTTCAAGGTGTTCAAACACATCATTGAACCCCCAGTCATGAGCAAGTGTTTTGCAGTTAGCACTGTCAGCACATCGGTTGAGCCAGCACAAGCCAAAGCAAGGGAAATAAGTCCACCAAAACAGGTAAGCAATGCTAAACCTCCGCTTGAAAAAAAAAATAGAAGGAGGAAGCGAAATATGTTGATGAAATGGATAGGCTGTGGGGTTAATCTACCCCATACCTCTTGAGTAAAGAACTTGCGTCCGGCTAAAAGACGTGAAAGACAGCGCTACTTGGGAGGCAACCCAATGTTATTTTATTTTATTTAATTTAATGCAATTTAGTTTGTACTTAGAACAGTCTCACGGATGGTATTGTTTGCATGTTGTGACAGTCAGGCCAAAAATTTGGAGGACGAAAACTGAAAAATCGAAAGAAAATAAAACCGCTCACAGCGCGCGTAAGTTCGAAGAAGCGCAGAAAGTTCAGCCGCGCGGCGCGATTCTGCATGGCGCTAAAAGTCCGTAAGAGCTCAAGTTTAGCCGCGGCTAAATCGAGCGCCACGACGCCAAGTTGAGGTCGCAGAGTTTAGGCGCCACGCGCCACGCATGGCGCCGCGACGAAGAATCTGAATTTTAAAGGAGCCCTAATCCGATTTTCCTCTCTCCAAATCAAAAACCCAAACCTTTCCTCTCTCCAAAACCCACGAAATTAACCCTTTTTCCTAAAAATCTTCCACAAACTAAACTCAATCACAACCAAAGTACTTAAAGTCCTTACACCCTTAACCATCTTAAACAACAACCCTCATTCCATTGCCTCAATACATCATTAGGAACAAGAAAATCTTAAAGAACACCGTCCAAGGTAACCTTTATCACTTTTCTTGAAATCTTCAATATAATCAGGGGAGGTAATAGGTTTGGGGAGGTGCTTTATTGGTGGATGGTGTGTGGTGTGTGGAAGTTGGGTGTGAGAAATTTCACGGAAGATTATACGAAGTGAGTGTGGGGTGTTGTACCAGAGCTTTGAGTGAAGTGTGGGGGTTGAAGAGTGTTGTAGCTGCTGATTACACTGTGTGTTGGTTGGTTTAATTGATAGTGTTGGGTAATATCACTGAAACAAAGGAAATACTGCCGAATTTATCTAAAAATATCTGCCAAGAAGAGGAGAGCTTTCACATCCACCTCCGTCCCTCAATATGATACTACTAGGTTTGTCAGTCAAAAAGCTGAAGATAGATATCACAAACTTAGTACTAGTCCCTTGATCCCTGAGAGAGGAATGGAGTACCAAAGGGAGTCATTTGAGGAGGGAGATGTCTATGAGCCTATTCGGGCGATAATAGAGGTCATGGGGTGAAAGAGATTTGTTAACCCAGAAATAATAGCACCGCAGAACACTGTAATGGTGAAAGAATTTTATGCTAACTTTCCAGAGAGGGTAGATGGTAGATGCTTTGTAAGAGGACAATATGTGCCTGTGACGGCCGAAGTGGTGAATGTGCTATTAAGAACAACCGATGTTGAAGAAAGAGGTGACGATCGGAGCTATTTCAGAACTTGGTCTAGAGACACCAACAACATCGGGGATGTAAATCGCAAGCACATTATGCTACCACGAAATGAGTATGATATTGCAAGAAATGGATCAAGAGGACTGAGCAGATGTCAGTTCAACAAAACAGCCAAGGGTTGGTTATATTTCGTCAGTGCCCGCTTAATTCAATCGATGCACTTCACCAGAGTGCCAGCAGATAAAATAAAAATGATATATGGAATCATGTTAGGGAAGACGATTGACGTTGGGAAAGAAATATTGCAAAACATTGGAGAAACCAGTAGGTTGGTAACGACAGGTGGGTTGGGACATTGATCACTCATTAGAAGCTTATGCTCCAGACATGGAGTCCCAACCCTACCCACTGATACATATGAGAAGGGCCAACCTCATGTGTCATATGGGATAGTGCATTCCTTCCCAGATACAATCCCTCCAGCAGCAGCACGAAGGAGACCGACACCAGCAACAACACCAGCAGCAGCAGCAGAGGCTGCCATGGATGAAGATGAGCTTGAGACAGAGGCTCAGCATGAGGAAGGAAGCAGTCAGCAGCAACCCCCAGAATTAGAACCTCCAGTGCCTATAATGGAGCAGTTGCTCATGATCCAGAGGAGGATGATGCAGAGCTTTGACATAATGATACAAGGTCAACAGGACCTGAGGCAAGGACATCAAGAACAAAGGCAGGAGCAACAACAGTTGCACCAAAGATTTGATGAGATGAGCTCCTTGTTCAACCAGTGGTCCATGCATTATCCGCCGCCACCGCCACCACTTTAAACCAAGCTTGTAAGTTGTCCTGTTTTTTTTTTTGAGTCTTGCACACATTAGGGACAATGTGTGATTTAAGTTTGGGGGGGTGTCTTATTGTTATTGTTTTTGAGTCTTTTTTATTTGTTTTGTGTATTTTTGAGTATTTTTTTTGAGTCATAATTTTTTTTAAGATCATGCATGTTGTAGTTACTGGAAACGCCTAGTGAAGTAAAAGTTGAATAATGTAATGGAACTAGAAGCAACCATCTAAACACTTAGGTTAGATATGCCAATAATTCATGAAATCGAATTATGTAGAGTAGTTTGCTTGATTTATGCATTGTTAGTAATTAAATCTATGTGTGTGATTGATTGCTATTTGAGGCGAAATAATTAGGATATGCATGTTAGGGAGATGATTCAGGCATTTCTTTGTAAGCCATTTCTTACCATTTTTGCCTATCCCTGACATTCAAATTATATCCCTAGTCAGCCCCTTTGAGCCTAAAAATAAGACTTTTCTTTGACACCCTATAATTCCACACTTGTGCCATAAGTGAAAAATTGAGGTGATTGGAATATAAAGTGTTAAAAAAGAGACAAAAAGAGTGAACAATTTTGATGCACCCCAATGAAAAAGTACTAATAAATAGGCAAAAGCCTAAGTTTGGGGGTGCCGGCTATTCATAATACACTTCATTCTCTCAAAACAAAAGAGGGGAAAGATAGGTATGAAGTGAAAAAGAGAATCACAAGAAAAAGGAAGAATTCAAAGCAAAAGAGCTTATGGTACGTAAATTAAGCCTAAATGCCTATTTTTTACCCACCCATGCCTAAGCCTACATTACAACCCTGAAAAGCCCTGAAGATTTCTTACATATGTATCAATGATTAGTGGAGAATAGCAAGTAAACATGCCATAGGATTTTGAAATTGACATGCATAGTTAGGTATTCTTACTTCCATTGAGCATGATTAAAGTGAATTTGCGAAATATCTAACTTGATGTGTTTAGAATGCTAAAAATATATGTTATATGTTCTTGCATATTATTCTACTAACCTTCATGCTTTTCTAAGTAACAATGATGCAACAACTTGATCAGTGTCTTTGAGTCAGTCTATTTTCTTTTTTTCTCGTGTCTTTATTTCTTTCTTTTGATCTTTGCTCGAGGGCGAGCAAAGGTTAAGTTTGGGGGTGTTTGATCGGTGTATTTTATATACACCTTTTGAGTCATTTTTAGTTAGTTTTTTGCCCATTTTTGTACAAATATGTGTCGTCTTAGGATAGATTTTCTTTCTTTTGAGTCATAATGGTTTAAAGTGGCTCATTGACGAAAAGGAGCAAAAAGAGGGCAGAAACAGAGGTTCCAGAGCTCAAAAAGCTAGAAAGTTGGCGAACCGGGCAAGAAAGCAGTATGCGCCTCCAACCAAGAAGATCGAGGCGCCGCTGGCCAAAATACTGAGAATCTGCAGAGTTTTGCAGCCAGCGCTGAGGCGGGAATTCTGCCAAATTCGAATGAGAATGGGCCAAGGCCTAGAGGGAAAAGGTTAAGAACGATTTGGAGGCTATGAAAAGCAGTTCAAAAACCCTTGTCAATTCACCACAACCTTGGAGATCAAGATTGGAGACTACTTTTGTGTAATTTCATGTTTCTTTGTTTTAGTTCTTTATAGTTTATGTTGGATATTAGTTTAGTTCTTGGCATGTCTATGGCTAGGAACTAACTTAATTTAGGGCTTTCCATATCAAATCATTTGAAACTCATTCTTATGAATTAATGCATGTTTTGGTTTCTTCTTATCATTGCTGAGATTTATTCAATATTTGTCTTGAATGTTTGGTAATTAATTGATCACTAATTATCATAATCTATATGATTTCTAATCGAAAGCCGAAAGGGGAGATTGTGAATATGCTATAGTTGAATAAACATAGGTTAAATCGTGGACGAAAGTACCCCGATACTTGTGTAACTTAATAGGTTATTGCTCTTAATCCTCTTTTATAGTCAATCTTATCACCGAAAGGTAGAAGGGTTCTATATTGGGATTGAGCGTTTATATTACCTTAACAGGAGTATAAAACGACTTAGTTAACCTGATATCTCAAAATAGAAGAAGAACCATAATTAATTGCATTAACAAGTAAGATGAGCGGATAATTGAGGAGATTTGGAAGCCCTATTTCCACCATATCTGAAGTAAAACAAAGTAACTTAGTTAGCATTCATAAGTATAATTATAAACAATCCATCAATCATCGGTTACCAAATAGATACCATAGAATAGAGTTTGAGAATTGGACACTAATCCCTGAGGACGATAACTCGGTCTTCTAGACTATATTACTTGTCACGACACGTGCACTTGCGTTAGTGTGTGCATAAATCGCGCATCACCCTGCATCTGCCACTTGAATGCAGAACTTTCGAAATGACAAGTCATTTCATGTCCACTGGCAGCTCTCACTTTTAGTGGCTTCTTTAGAGGTAGTCTTGGTAAGCTTAACCTTTTAATGATATAGGGATCTATAAACGAATGGGTGGAACCACTGTGTATGAGTACAGTCAAGGATACCTTTCCAGCATACCCTATGATCTTAATGGTAGACACTTTCCCTTTTGTGGTATTTAAACCAAAAAGAGCATTCACGGAGATCTCATCCTGTTCATCGACTGGTTCTTCTAATGTTTCCTCCACATCCACAAATTCTTCTTGTTGTTCCTCTTCTCCATCTATCTCTATGCCCTCCATAGCATGTTACCCTCTGTTCTTGCATTGATGATCAGGGGTGTACTTTTCTTTGCATCTGTAGCACAATCCTTATTCTCTCATAGTTTCCAAATGATGGGGGAGGTTGTTTGGTTTATATGGGGGTCTAGTAGTTTGTGAGTGGGATAAGTTAGTTTGAGGGGCTTCTGTTGGTTTTGATTCTGAGGTGGTTTGTTTGTAAGATTGGTTTGGTATTTTGGGTATGTAGTGGCTATTGGGTTTGGGGCACCTTGTGACACATATCTGGTGGTAATGAAAGGTGTGAGGGCTTTAAATGATTCTTCATACAATTTGGCTACTTCATAGGCATCCAAAACAGTCGCAGGATTGGCTAGTTTAACTAAGGGTTTGATTTCAGGTTTGAGACCACTAATGAAGCTAGCAACATAATGTTCTTCATTAAGTAAAGGGTTCAATATTGTCATATGACTAAGTAACTCATCGAACCTGTTTTGGTATTCGTCGATAGTGCCATGTTGAGTTATCTTATTGAATTCTTCAACAATATCTTGAGGTCTCAATTGCCCAAACCTTCGACACACTTCAACGCAGAACCTGCTCCAAGTCATAGCTCCTTTCAGGTGCAAAGTATACCCATCCAACCATAAATCAACCTTGTCTCTAATGTGTACTGACGCATACCCCAGTTTTTCTTCCTCTGAAATGCTGTATAACTCGAAAAACTTTTCGCAGTTTCTCAACCAGCTCCTCGGATTAATACCGTCAAATTCAGGAAAATTGATTTTATGTTTTAGGGTTCTTGGGTTATTTGGGGTTTCTGGGGTGTGAACAATGGTTCCTGTTAGAGTTGGGGGTGGTGAAGAATAATTAGGGTTTTTAAAAATTGGGGGACTTGTCAACATTGATGTTGGATGAAACGTGAACCCTCTGCCAACGCTATGGCTCGAAGATGCAAAAGTTTGAGAATAAGGGTTAGTAGTTCTGTTACCTGTCATCTGTTCGAAGTCATGCCCCGATGGTGTTGCTTGAATGTTTGTCGGAACAGTTCTGATGGTGAAGGGTACTTGTGTTGCATTCATCTTTGGTGTCGAGTCGAGCCTTCAGACTGATTCTGATATGCACCTGATAATAGTAGGTCGAGCTTTCTATTTAACTCACGATTCTCTTCCAATTGTTTCAGATCGATAGCCTCGAGTCTTCTGCTAGTCTCGTCGACTCTTCTGACGGTCTCTTCCACCACTACTGCTAACTGAGCCTTCAATATCCTTACATCGTCATAAATGGTCTGCAGATTTGGTGGAGCATCGATTCCCGTCGTCGGAGGTGGCTCTGATGCCATTGTAACAGAAGCTCGTGCCTGTTACCTGATTTGGATCGCAGGGAAGGAGAAGAGAGAGAGAGAGGATAGATAGAGAAAGGAAATTGTGTTATATTCTGAATACTCCATAAAGTGTAGCAAATGACTTTTAAGCCTTACAGGAATTAAAAGTGCAATAATTAAAACATGGGAACTAAATATGTAGCTAGTCCAATTTGGGGACTTAAATGGTATTAATAACTAATGTCACAATTATAGTATTGTGACAGAATTGGGTTATTGGAGCAAGGGACTCTCAATTTTGGATCACATAAAGGTGTTGTTTTAATCCCATAGTCGATGTATTAATTCCTTAATCGAACTTATGATTAAACGTAAATTTCGTAATATTTGACCCACAAAAACTGAGATTTAAGATTTAAAACGCTAAAATTAAAAAATTTAGACCTAAACCTAGAATGGAAAATCAATGATTTGACTTAGCAAATGATATCATTATGGAAATTCGATTATTGAATCGGACTCCATAGCTTATGGGTAACATTATTCATGTAATCAATTTCATGTTTCAAACCATTGACCTAAGGGATGGGTTTGAGTTGGCCAAAGGTTGACTTTGACCTCAAAGCGTTTTAATATTTTTGAAATAGTTTCACTGACTTAATTTGGACCCGTTATTCATGATTTTGAATCAATTGAGTCTACTAGAGATTGTTTTAATATTTTTTGAAATAGTTTCACTATCTTAATTTGAACCCGTTATTCATGATTTTGAATCAATTGAGGTTGCTAGAGATTGTTTGAGCAGAGATCGACGCTTTAAGAGTGGTCTTCCTGTCGGTTATAAGACAAATGAGACTTTAATTCTTATTTTGCTTGATTTCCCCTAAAATCAGAATTTATATGTTGTTTGTCCGCATTTAAACAATCCATTTAATGTGTGTGGACGAGCATGAGTCGGGTTTGCTAGTTTTCAAGTATCCAGAGTTGACTATGAGGGTCCTAATATGTGTTCTCACACGATTTGTACTTCTAATTGATTTCTTCATATGGTACGATATGATATTGTTTGGCTATTTAACATGCTTTATTATTCGATCGACTTGCATTAAAAAGTTATTTATATTTTCTTGTGATATTTGTTTAGCCGCTTAGCACACCTTATCACTATGATAGCAACACGCATGACATGTACATCATTTATGTCTTTATGTGTAGTTAGCGGATTGAGCTTGAGTGATGTACTCGTGGAAACACAGATAGGTTGAGCTTGAATGAGTGTACTCATGACATCACAGTTGATTGAGCTTGGGTACATGTACCATTCTCCCTACATACGGGTTTGAGCTTGAGCTATGTCTCATGGCACAATAGTAGAATTGCACTTTGTATTCATTGTGTATTATCATAATTTGTACTCATGATTCTAGTTTAGTCATTTTACTTGTATTTCTATGATGAGGTTTTTGTATGGACTGCTAGTAATTTCTAAAGACTTCTCCAGGGGTAGTGAAAAAGCGAATCGATGATCTTGCTGACTTTTTTAGATTCACAATTACTATAGTTATGTAGATTTAGTAGGCAAATATTCATTTGTTGGCCAGAGATTCCAGCTAGTTGCTAGAAATATCCAGTTGAGGTGAGCCATTAATAGAATGTGGATAAGGCTTTAGCTCCTATTCTTTACTAACAATCTATGTCTTATTTGTCGAGACGTGTCTCTCCAACATACCATAAATTAGGGTTAAGCTTGAACTCATTAAATGCGAATGATTCAATTTGAACTATGATAAATTATGTGTATGTATGTGAAAGCCTATATCTATTCATGCATTAAGTGTACAAAATGATTAGTGTTGAAAAGAATAGAAAGAAGCAAAGTTAGAAAATCTGAATCAATATGTGCGACCGGGATGCAGACCGCATGTTCAACATGTGGGTTGCATGTCCAATCACATGTGGGGTCTTTGAAAAGTACTGAAAGTTAAAAATTTCAAGTCTCTGAACTTGACATACGGAAGACACATAAGGACGATATATCTCCATATATTCACCGTTTGTTGGAACCATATATGGTAGATGCATGTTGAAATTGATAGAAAGTCTATATATACATTAAACTTCAGGAATTTTCAAATCCCATTTCGTTTGGACGAGTTTTTAAGGAGAAAAACACCCTTGAGTTTACCTGATCATATAAAGTGAATTTCTATTTAATTTATAGTTATTACATCAAATTATCAAGGAATAACACAAGATATAACATTCTAATTCATAGATTGTTGAAAAATCAGTTCGAGATCGATTGAAGAGGATTTTTTGGAGAATCTCTGAGAGGTAAGCCCTTGATTACTTACAACATTTAGGGGATTATTTGGTGTTCATGTAGCCTATTGAACCTTGACTAATGGTTTTGAGCATGATTTCTAATTAAATCGAATAATGATTTGAAATACGCGTATGGGAAGATGAATTGAATGATTAAAATGATTTGGTTTATGTCATGATTGTTTGTTTTGCCTTGTTATTCCGTAGTTGTTATAGATCCTAATGTGATTTGCCTTATCATTGGGGAGGAAGAGTGTTTTATCGAGTGTTGGTAGCCCCAATGAGGTACCTTAGGGTTATTTAGAGACTTTAAAGTGGGTTTTCCATTCGATATGATGAATTTGGCATGTATTTGACATGGTTTTGGACCTGTGTTGGCATGATTTGACTCTTGAACATAATGAATTGAAAAATGACAATCTACATGATTTGGCATGTAATCATGACATAACATTGAAACCAAATGAATAGAATTAGTTGATTTCTTCATTAATGATTTTACTAAGTTTCATGATTTGCTCTGGTTACTAAAAAATGAACTGTTTCATTGACACTATTTCATCATATTTATTATTATGCTTATTTTTAATATATCAATTCTTGCTCCAAGATACTCACTGAATATTCAATACTCAAACATATCATTTTTATAGTATGTTAGGTAACAGAGAAGAGCAGGTACACGTGATCTTGCGCACTAGGAGTATTTGATGTTTCCACGCTATGGTGAGCTCACATGCTTACGTGTGTTTATTCCTTATTCATAATAGTTTCAGATTTTGTCTTGAGTTAATTGTCTATTTTAGCTTTTTGCTTAGAAGCTCCATAGACATGTGTTGGTGTTGTGGGTAGAGATTGCTAAAGTTATTGGTTTGACTTGTAGTGGTGTTTTTTCCATGTTTTGTAGATTATCAAACTTCTATTATTTATATGAGTTAAGAGTATTTTTCACTAAATATTGTTTTGTTCTTGATTATGCATAAATGAATTAATTGATGATAAAAGGGCCATTAGTGTGGTTTGCTAATTTTATAAGGTGCTTACGGTGCGGTTCACTAGGATTGGATGGCGATTGTGCCGAAATCGGGTTTGGGGTGTGACAGTCTCAAATCAGTCGTGTTCAGATTCTAGTGTTCCGTGATTTAGTCTCTTGTTGGGTTTGTATGGGATGATTTTCACTAGTTTTTATCACGCTTCTGCACTTATATCTATTTGAGACGGTATTGGTAGTATTATTTGTACTCTTGTTCTATGCGTTTTGAGTATGTTTTAGCTTAGTTGGTGTTGCTCCCAAACACACTCACAATTATACGTGGTCGTGCAAGTAATATAATAATTTCACAAATCGGATGTCGAATCCACAAGGACTTGTGATTAACGGACAACTAAATCAAACTAATTCTAATTATCTAAAGAAGAGATGTCATTCGAGGGTTATATATAGAAACTAACTAAAAATTTAAAAAAAATAAAGAACTTTAACTAAGAAAGAATAAGTTTTTATGTTATCAATGATATGAATGTTCCAGGGTTGCGGTTGGTTCACTAATCCTATTGAGGTCTCAAAATTATTTCCCCGTAATCTGAATTATCAACGATTGCTAATTGACCAGATTATTAACTCTCATAGTATTCTCCTGAACTACTACTCGTCTATTCAAAACAGTTTGCCGCCTATATTTTTATGGAATTGACCTATTAAGAACACAATTCATTTACGGTATTTAATTGAACGCGGTGCCTATGTATATTCCTATCCTAGCTACAAATCCTAGCCCAGGTGTAGGGATAATCAGATCACGTTCTCTTTAACCCTTCTCTAATGTAACAACATCTTTCCAAAGCATGTATATTAGATAGTCGATGGAACCTAACCGTTGGCCAAACAATCAAGCAATTATGCACAAGGTTAAAGAAATAATCAAAATCAATAACTCGTATTAAGATAAGAAATAATTCTCAAACGTCAATATTAATGGCTATACCACAACCCTAGAACGCGAAGTTTAGCTCCACATACACATGGAGGAAAAACAATAATTCATACAAAGAAACATAGAAACTAGTAGTAAGGAGAAGAAAAAATAAAATAAAATAACTTCGGCCTCCATGGAGGCTTCAAGCTCTCCCTATGTCCAAAAGTTATCCTCCCCTCTAAAAACGAGCTTATAATGTGTTTATAACATGTATAAATGAGTCCGGAACATAATACTTGTTGTCACCCAATTTTGACCCTCTCGTCCAGTCATTAACTATAAAATTACACTAATTTTCCGAATAATTTTAACGATTTTTATAATAATAAAATTCAACAATAAAACATTAATGCAGACACAAATAAGCAATTTAATAATGACACCGCATTTTACGTAGAATATTAAGCACTTTAGGTCTCGCGCCCGCATTTATCAATTTTAAGCCCTATTCTATTTCCATTAATTCTTAATAGTTTTAATAATAATAAATACGTAAATAAATAAATAATTTAGCAATGACGTCGTGTCAAATAACATAGTCGCATTTATTAATACGCAAAGCAATTTCATAATTATTGTAATAATTTAAACCCAAGCTAAAATTAATAAAGCACCTAAAGTCATATTAATATAATTTAATTTCAACTTACATAATGATAAATAATGCACAATAAATAAGATTTTAAATAATAGCGTCGCATTTATAAAAGCATTAAGCAATCCTTAAGTATCATATATGCACTAATTAAATAGCACGCCCGCATTTATTAATGTAATAATAAAATCCAAGCTAAAGCTAATAAAACAACTAGGGTTGTATTTAAATAATTTAATTAAACCTAATACTAAAATAAATACACTTAAAACTCTACCCCTTAACTAATAAATAAAACAGCCCAAATATACCCTCCCCTTTGATTTTCAGCCAAGCCCAAACCCGCAGCCCACTCCCTCAGCCCTTTATCTCCCTCTCGAAACAGAAGCCCTAAAAACGCCCTAAGCCTTCATCATCCTTAACCAGTCGACGTCACCTCGCTCCCATCGCCCATGCCGGGATTCTCGCCGGAGAATCACCCCACGAATCAACCACCATATCACACCACTAAAATGCCCTTCTCCCGCACCTAAAGAAAAACCCTAAACCTAAACTTCAACAACACACTTCACACAAGCCCGTCGCCGCCATGCTCGAGATTCTCGCCGGAGAATCCGGGGTTTTCCTTACCCACGCATACCCAGCCAGCTCACCCCTTACCATCTCCAAGAACCACGAATCTCCCAAATTCCCTCAAATCTCCCAAATCGTTTTCAAACTTACGATAACAACAAAGAATGCCAAAATCTTCCTAACATTGATACTCCAAAAGAACGGTAACAAATCGTCTAAAATCAGATACCAAACTTAGAACCAAAATTGAGACTATAAATTAATCCTTTTATACATGCAATTGGCATCTTCTATCGTCCGGAACCCAGCACCTTTCTGAATCCAGAAAGATCCATTCGAATATCATAAACATAGGGGAAAGGCATCGGAAATTAGTCGTCCAGCAAGTAATAAAATCCTTAGCATCCGAAACCGCATCGAAACCTCGCCTTTTCAATAAGCATCGCAATAAATTTTCCGAGTGAATCGAAGACTTGATACACTGCCTCGGTTCGATGTCCGGAGAAGGTAAACCCATTTTCCTCTCGAATTTTCAATTCGTTATGCGAACTTATATGTTTTCTGTCATATGTACTTGGACTATACTTGTTAATATGGTTGTATGTCTTACTCTATCTAAACAAGATTCAATTATTAAAGTCGTCGACATAAGTTTATAGTTGATATAATAAGTAAAAATAAGTGGTTCACATGCTTGCCAAGAGTGGGTTGTGTTAACAATTAGTCGAATGCCGTCTATGGTATATCTGTATGTTTCCAGTAAACTGGTCATATTTGTGTCGGGTGCAGGTTTAGAATAACATGAAGAGAATCCCCTCAGGTCATTTTATATCTGTGTGTGTCTGTTTGATTATCTGGTGTTAATTCATGACTGGTCTGAAATCAATCCGGGTTTATTCTGTTCAATAGATATAATGTTAGGCGGGCAGGAATATTGTTGAGAATAGTCGTATCGTACTCAATGTCATGTCATTTGTATCCGTTGAGTCTACGATCAATGTGTTATGATTAGTCGCTAAGTGTGTTAGAATAATCAGTTGTATATGTAATTAGATCAAATACTTACCCTGTTGAAACAGTAAACATGTACAAATTTCGGAAAGTCACGGGATCGGTTTAAGTTGCTCACTGTTTTGTTTAGTGCATAAAAGTTGTTATTAACTTTTCTGTGTGCAATCCGATTAACAGATGCCTCAATATTAGTTCAAGATTGGTCTAAATCATGAAATTAGCCTAAGAATTAGATGAAGCATGAAGGATATATATTAGTTTGAACACCGAAACTTACTCACCGTGCGACCAATATGGTTGGACTGTTCGCTATAAAGTATAAACAAGTATTCAACATGTCTCCATGGGTTATAATTGCTAGAATCTGCAGTAATCCAGGCACATCTTTAACCAAGGTGAGCAGGCTTGGTCATCTGCTTCACTTAAAAATCTCGAGTAATAAGCTTCAACCCTGTCTGCGGAAGTTGTCCCTTTTAAAGAAAAATGGTCTTTGCAGTAATATTTTGGCATCAACATATCCATGTAGAATTACGTCTCGGTTACTTACCCGTGATTTGTCCTGTAATGTGTACACACTTGCAGAATTCGTTGTTATGATGAATACTTTTTTTTGGGTTTGAACTGTTCTGTATTGTTTGGATTGCCTCATCTCAAATCTAAAATATGTCAGTAAGCCTAATGGGTAGCAATGATAGCGACTGTGTGTATTGTGGTCTAAATGGTCTTATTTACCTAACGTGTTGTCTTCATTTAGTCATTCTTGTCTCTATCCTACATCATATATAAGAGCTTATATGCTACATTAGGTTCTTAGGCATACCGCGTGTATTTTTAAGAGTCATTTGGTATTGTGATTACTGATTCCCATCTCTGTGTGTGCTGATGAATTGGATTTCAATTATTGGGCCCTTCCCTTGATTTCTATTTCGCGCGGACAGCCTCACCCAAGGCCAATGCCTGGGCCAACAATATTTGTGATTCTTTGTCTTGGTTTATCATTTCGTTTTTTCGGCTAATATAATTAAATCATGCATATATTTAAGTACGCGATTGTTTGTTTATTCGTTTATTGATAAGGTTGGGACATATACTAATTTTTATCTTCTCTTATTTTTACATGAAACGCATCGGAGCAACAAAGAGTCTCATGGCGAGACTCATCGTAACAGACGTGAAGACCCACATCTATATGCATTTATCTTTGCTTCGGAAATTCCAAGCCGCAGGCGAAATTACATCGCCATCCTTCGAGTCACCCTTATTACTTCCTACCCCGTCCCATTTCATTTATTGTAAATTAATTGTCTAACGCTAACATTACATTAGTAGGTTGGAGTCGTTGTTAAGAGGTAGTTGTGACATTAAAATTTGTTTCCTTTTTAAGTTAATTATTTAAAACTTGCCATATATAATTTAAGCTATACTAAATCGCTTAATAATCCTCACTTGCATAACTAGTCATATAGTTATGGAATTACTCATCAAAATATTCCTAACCCATCTGTTCCTAAACTCCTATTAAAAAATATTTTTATCATACTTTATTGCCCCTTGCATAAAAGACATTTTACATTTTACTTTATAGGTATTTATTTTGCCATAAGAACTTTGCACTATTATTTATATATTCTGTTAAGCAATATATACACCTTATAAAATAATTTCATATGTTCTCCAATTACTTTAAGAGGTATGTTTTTAAACCAAAACTAACTTTATATATTTTAAATCTTGCATTCTCACATTGGTCAAAAAATACGTTTTATACTTACAAATATTTTTGCTTAGAGTACTTTCCAAAAAAAAAATACATTTTCTTAGCATAAATAATTAACCCTAGGTTTGAACGGACAACCGCAAGTTAGCGGATCCTTTAGGGTGTCTGACCCCTTCCCTATAGGATAATAAAGAACCCTTACACGAAATCTCATTAAGTGTGGCAGACCATTTAAATGGAGTTAGTGTTGACTTTAACTTAGTCGACATTTAGGTGTCCTAATTCACCCAAACTAATTAGGTGGCGACTCCGTGAACCCTAGCACTACCTTTAGCACTTTGGCACCTTTAACATCTTAGCACTTTAGCGCTTTAGCATTTATTTTCTAACATCTTTTTATTTAAGCAGAGTTCGCTAAAATAATGTCGCGGTCGAAAAAGGGCGTGACAATACTCTAAAAATACAAAATAGTAAAATTAGCCGAAAATTAAGCCTGGCGCGGGGCGCCCACGTTGGACTTGGGAGCGAGGCGCTAGGCCAAAAAATTCAGAACCTCAAATTTTTGGTCCTCCAACTCTAATTTTGATTCCAAATGAATTTCTTGGACTTCTACTCCGACTTCAAAGTCTCAAAGTATCTATTTTAGCTCTAAATTTATTCATTACTTCGGGAACATATCACTTAAACTCTTTTTTATCTCTTCTTCTTCTTCTTCGAAACAAAGCATTTTCAACATAAAGTACCTAGATTCAACAATAACACACATATTAGCTCGACATCGCAAAGTCAATATATGTTAGGTGTATTTAACGCATTTAGCTTTAGAAACAAAGTAGAAACATGGATAAAGTACGGCGGAAAGACGTATAAATACATCTAACATCAGTTAATTCCCATTATTGATAGTGATTTGTTTGGTGCCCTGTCGCGACCTAAATTCATATTTGGGTCGTGACATACAGCCTGGGGCCATCTGAAGCACGGGTTGTGCCCCGTATCTCAGCCTTGCACGAGCCATGCCTCCACCTTGATAACCACACAACCGATCTCTCCACCCCTTTGAGAAAATATCGGCCCAACGATCGAAACAATTCAACAGACTAACCGAAGATTGCAAATCAGTCATGGACGATTATATTAGCAGACGAAGGACAAACTTCAGGGCATTCAACTTCGACCAAATCTATTCAACACTTGGTCTTCCCTATTTACATTTCCTATTAGATTTCACTTGTACACAAATAAAAGCGTTTATTTCCCTTACGGATAACTCCTTTAGAGGAGATTATTTGTACCCTCTCTAGTCTCTACATAAATCTATAGATACCATTAGATCTTGAACTCCCAATCACTGGATATTGTAGGCATTGCAAGATTGCAAGTTCAGAGGATATTAATAAGATCCCTCTATCCTTTCCTTTACTAATCATTTTCTGTTATGTCAGTATTGTTCGTCTTTTGCATCATTACTATGTCTCATTCCGTAATAAACTGTAGAAGCATATGTTTTCCTCTACATTTGTCATTTGTCCAAAAATTTTAGAAATACCATCAACATTTTGCCAACAATTTTAAAGTCAAACATAGAACCATCAATCACGTCTGGATCATTTCATGCATAGAGTGTTCAATTAATGTTGCTAAGAATTTTTGTCTCCAGTTACAAGTAGTGGCTGATTAATTATGAGTCTTAAAAGCTCCATAGTAATCTCTCGTCACTTCACATCAGACTACAATGATGTTTTAGCTTTTTCTAATTTTCCCACATGACCTAAAACTAAGATGCGACCCCTTCTAAGCTTCATTCCACAACTAGACAAACAAGGAAACTTCCAATTATTTTCAAAGTTCATCATTCTACTAATTCGTCAAAACCAGCTAGCTAGCTTTTTCACAAGATTGGGACCAGAAAGAGAATTGGAAGACGGGGTAAAAGTTTAAGAGAGACTTTTTATTTGTAAAAATGAAGTATTTTCTACATGAGAGGATAGGCAAAAAAAAAATTCTAATATTTTTTATTTTTATTACCATGCACGAACAAAGAATTATATACTTCCTCCGTCTCAATATATGTGACACATTTTTCGAGAGTCAATTTGACTAAATTTTAAAGCTTAATTAGATCAGATAACTTAACATTTTAAAATTAAAATTTATATATTTGAAAGTTCATAAAAAGTATTATAAGTTGCAAATGTCTCACAACAATTTGGTGAAATAATATATTTTAAAATGTTAGTCAAAATTTATTCAGTTTGAATCACGAAAAGCGAAAAGTGTCAC
The DNA here is from genome assembly GCA_029844215.1 of Przewalskia tangutica. Taxonomy (NCBI): domain Eukaryota; kingdom Viridiplantae; phylum Streptophyta; class Magnoliopsida; order Solanales; family Solanaceae; genus Przewalskia; species Przewalskia tangutica. The sequence goes on along the minus strand of CM056727.1, from coordinate 45,281,828 downwards.
CTAAATTAGGAGAGGAAGTAGTCAAAACTCATCTCCGAAATCTAAAAAGTTTCTGACCTACCTAACGATTATTAAGGGTTAATCATTTGTTTTCCGATTAAAGATTTGAATTAGATATGAGTATCTTAAGTTGGAATTTCCCTCATAGTTGGTGGGTAGATGGATGGGTTTTTTCTTTAACTTTAAACGCAGAAAGGACGTGATAGTAGCTAGTATATGACACAACAAGATTAGATTCCATATATAATTTTCCATCAAAGTTAAATACGTATTAGTGGTGAATAAATAAGAAAAATGGTCAACCGCATAAGAACAAATTAAGAAATCGTTGATATATATATATATATATATATATATATATATATATATATATATATATATATATATATATGGTGAGTTGAATATTAGTTTGTTATAAGCTGATTAGATATTTTGATTAGATGATCATTAGATATTTTGGGAGAGTTAATTAGATATTTTGTATATGGTGATAGTGTGTATATAAACACACTTGAAGGACCATTGTAAATAAGCAATTCATTCATAATAGAAAATATCACAGAAGCTCAATTAAGAGCACCAAAAATATATTCTCTCGTCTAACTCATGGATGTATCTCTGTCGATCTAGAAATTAACATGGTATCAGAGCTCTCGGGTGATAGATCGATCCGGAGTTGGAGATTTTGTGAATCCTGGACAGGATTCAAAATTGAAGGCCCGAATTAATTTACTTCAACTTGTGAAGATCCTTTGCAATCGGTAGCTGGAAAACAGAGTATGCTATCTTCCACAATCGAGTTTTCCTTTTCTCATTAAAATCGAATTCATCACTTTGAAGATCGCAATTTACCCTAATTTTCTCAATCGAGCAATTTCTCTATTGTTCTTCGATTTCCTCTTCGATTTCTTTTCTGAATTGATACGTTGCGATTGACTGCGATGGAACTGAAGTCATCATTTCCTGCGGATACACTCCACATTTGAATATCATTACGACGTCGAAAATCGCCGAGAATTTTTGTGCTTCAGAGGTATGTATGTCCGGTTGTTGTGATTCAGCGTAAAATGATCAAATTAAGTTTGCAATTTGTGAGTTTCTAGGAATTCAATTTCTTTTTCGTAGTAGTTCTGTGTTGGTGAATTATTTTGTATTGTTAAAATTGAATTCGTGTTGGTGAATTGGATGCATTGATGTGGTAGTGATTAGTATTGGTGAATTTGCACTGTGTTGGTGGAAATGCATTTATTCTGACAAATGTTCTTGACTTGGTGATCTTTGGTGTTGATCATTTATGTATTTGTCATTGTTGCTATTGCACCGAAATTATTCTTGAGAATCTGATTTTCTTTGGTTGATGAGTATAATGTTGTATAACTGTTAGAATTACATATTTGAGGTTGCATATTCAATAGATTGATGAAGGGTTGAGGAGTTTTTAGCGACAAATTGACTGAGAATTGAGGGATACTTCGTCGGAAACAATATGGATTGAGTTGAAGCTCAATTTATAGAAGTTATTCACATGTCGATTAAGTGTTAGATTGCATGTTTTTATATGTGTAGCTCATGATAGGAGAATCGAAGAATTTCTAGCCGGAACTGGACTAGAAATTGAGGGAGACTCCATTGCATATCCGAGCTTATTATGATAACTTGCGTGATGAGAATCGAGAGATTCTGTAATCCGAATGAGACTAGAGAACGAGGGGTTCTTGCTGTCATTTTTACATATTGCGTGATGAGAATCTAGGGATTCTCTAGTCCGAATGAGACTAGAGAACGAAGGGCTCTTCATTGTTGTTGTGGGAGTTGAAGCTCTTAAATGTTAGACAATGCTGATTTTGTTGGTGTTGTTGTCTTGTTGCTTCTGTTTCTACTGCTGGTGTTGTTGTAGATCCAGTTTTTGTTTTGTTTTGATGTTTCTGTTAGCTTTGAAGTTACTGGAGGTGCAGAATTGTGCACCACAAGGAGGTGACGACAGTTTCTGAAACTGTTTGGTGATGTTGTTATGGAAGCAACTGATGCCTCTCATAATGGTGTGGACTGTGGAACTTTATCTAGAGTATTTAAATTGCGGCGAGAGACTTTTGTACTTGTTGTTTTACTATGAAAATGCAGAAAAGAAGCACCAGGTGGTGTAGTTTCTGCTAAGGGAAAATAGAGTAATACTGGGATAGATATTAGTGTGATTACTGATGTTGTTAGAATTGCTGCTCATACATCTGTTGGGATTGGATGGACTGCCACTTTTCTTTTCATGTGGATGCCAGTTTCACAAATGTGTACAAACCTTCTAAATCCAGATAATATAAAAGGTTTATCAGCTTTTTCTATGTTGCTTGCGATGATCGGGAATGGACTCATGATTCCACGAGCACTCTTTACTCGGGATTTAATTGGTTCACAAACTTGGGCATGCATTTTTTATGGATGGGGAAACATTGTCTGCTTATATTGCTGCAAAGTTATCAGCAGGGAATTTCTCTTGGCTTCGACAGTTGGTTTTGTTATAAGCTTATTAAATATTTTGATTAGATGATCATTAGATATTTTGAGGGAGTTAATTAGATATTTTGTATATGGTGATAGTGTGTATATAAACACACTTGAAGGACCATTATAAATAAGCAATTCATTCATAATAGAAAATATCACAGAAGCTCAATTAAGAGCATCAAAAATATCTTCTCCCGTCTAACTCACGGCTGCATCTCTGTCGATCTAGAAATTAGCTGCGATCTCAACATCACACATTAGCTAAGTCACTGTCCTGGTAATCAAGGAATCCACTTACTTCAAAGGCATAATAAACAATGTTACTTTCTAGAGGAGGGAAAGATAATAGAAAACAGAAGCTCCAAGTCTACTAGTGAATTAGCACTCAATTTTCAAACAAAACTCGCTCAATAATATTAGTATAGTCAATTCTGCATTAATTACAATTTGTAATCAAAGATTATCTGAACGTGTTCAAATAGCATTTGAATACTTGTTAGAGTTGGTAGAATTGTCCATCTAGTTGCCCAAAGATCTATCGCTAAAAGTTATCTGATTCAACCTATTAGTAGTATTTTAACAATTTGTCTTGGGTTTAACAAATTGTTTTTGCTTTATTAAACTTTATAAGATATATAATTTCTTGTATCAGTCCCTCCGTTTCATCATAAGTAGTAATTCACAAAATTAAGAAGACATTAATTTCTTTTCTTTAAATAAATAGAGTTTTACATAATTAAGACATTCTATTAAGAATAAGTAAAATGAATAATTTTCTTAAAAATGTGACTAAATTAAAAACTACCACTTACTACAAGAAGGGAGTAGCTAGAAAGCACGTCGGGTAGCTAGGTTATTATGAGACAAGTTGCTTCTGCATCAGAGCTAATCACTCATTTGACGACATATTGCTGACACAAATCATAAAACTACAAAAACAACAAAATGAAACAATTGAATAATCCACCCTCTTATTTTAATAATTTCGTGTTGTTATCTCTATTGTGTTCAAGAAAGGGCACGTTGACTCATAGAGTCATAGTAAACCTTTTGTTTTCATTTCTTTCTGGAGAAAGCATGCATGAGTAATCTTTTTCTTTTTCTTTTTTCTCTTAAGTTACATTGATAACTAACTCTATGAATTGCAGGGAGATTCATTAGTCATAATATTCTCACAAAATATGGAGTATTAATCTTTCACGAAATATTTAGAACTTATAAAATAAGCAATATTTAAAGAATGCATGAGTAGTCTTTTTGTTTTTGTTTTCCCTCTTAATTAAGGTACATTGATAAATAACTCTATCAATTGCAGCAGACATTCGTTGGTCATAATCTCAAGAAAATGTAATTTTTTTTTTCTCAAACTACATAGAACATTAGAACTTATAAATTAACAATATTCATGAGTGAAAATCGAAGAGAAAATGAACACGTCCAAACACGTATGTCCGAATGAAACAATTCTCTAACGATTAAAGTTGTATAAAACTGTGAACATGTTATTAGGAGTATTACAAAAGATAAACTTTGTTGTTTTCCTGGAAAAATGATTCTAACCAAAAACACAGTTAGAGATATGCAGGGATGAAATCTCCCTCACCCCCACCGGGGCTATATATAGACCCCAACAATTTTTTTTCTATTACTACTATATTAACAATTGTCAACCCCCACCTCCCCCACAAATTTGTATAATATAGTACTAGCCCTCTCGAAAAAAATTGGCTGATTTCGTCCCTGGAGATATGTATTATAGAGTTTAAAGACAAGTAGGTTGTATCTGATCCGGAGACCCTCTATAGTGAGTCTGGAATTACTAGTTAGGTTACGGGTATTAAGAATAAAAGGTTAAACAAATATGATATAAGCAAGATTCGAAATGAACAATGAATAAAGTAAGAATCAGATCTTAGGGTGGTATATTGCTTAGAGATAGAAATCTCAGTTACAAAGGTAAGCTCTGTTGACACCCAATTTTGTCCAGCCCCCTTAAATAAATCACCATAAATTAAACAATTTTTCTTTTGTTAGAACCGCAAATTTTGCATCGCAAAATACACATAATAAATAAGTTTTAATAAAAGTCTCGCATTATAAATATTAAGCACTAATAAATTAGCATGCCCACATTTATTATTATAATAATAGTTTAGACTAATAAAACACCTAAATAATTTAATCACAATTTAAAGAGTTTATCCACCGCTAATTAAATAATACACCTAAAACTCTACCCAACCCAAAACTAATTAAAATACCCCAAGCCTAACCTATTTTTCGTCAACCCGCGGCCCATTTTTTTCTTTTAACTCACCCCTTCGACAGGCCCACTTCCCTTAAACACCCAGAACCCTCCTTCGTCCCCCTCCCTCATCCTCACAGAAACCCTAACCACTCAAATCATCCGCCGCATGCAACCTTCCCCCCTACCCACGAATCTCGCCAGATTTTCAGGTGGGAAAATCTGGCATAACCAAATCAAATCCTCGCCTCAGTCATAACCAAATCGTTCCAACAAAGAATAATATCAAAAACGTCCCTAAAATGGTAACTTGCCATAACCGAAACTTCAGAAATCAAACCTTACCATATAACACCTAGAATCATACCAAAATCCCCTTCAAATCATCCGCGAATCAGTCCTTAGAACGATCCAAAATCAGCACCTATTCTTGGTAAACAATCACTCGAAAATCAGTAACAAATCGTGCGAAATCAAGCATGAATCAAGCACAAACCTCAGTCTTAAACACTTACCAAACTGGGAACCCAAAACCCTAGCTATAAATATAGAACCACTATGCATGCAATAGGCATCGGTTGAGGGATTTAGAAAATCATCGATCAGTCATCAGGGGAAGAAAATTAATCATCGAGAGTACCTATAGCATCGTGCCCAGAATCCCTCTCTTTTCTATTCAGTTTACTACCATCTTTTCTGCAAACAGTCTTTTGCGAACTTTCCTTCGACGATTCTGGGGAAACATTTGTCGTCACCTCAGTTCGCTACCCACAAAAGGTTCGGAAATCTATTCTCTTTCTACTGTTTAGTTGCTTAAATGGTATTGTGTGTTCTATAATGGGATCCGTATGTTGTTCTATCAAATCTGCTTGACTTAATTTAGTCGTCGTTTCCAGATAAATAGGTTAGTTGTGGTTCTCCATTATTTGTGGTGTCGATTCTGTTTCCTTTAAGCATGTGTGTGTGTCCGATTGTGTTTGCTATGGGTATGGATAGTTGTACAACCTTTGCATAAGAGTCCTAGATCTTTTTGTGTCATCAGTTGATATATTGCGATTCCATTATATGTCTGTTAAGATTACTTCAAACCTGGGAAGGTAATACCCATCTTGCTAGTTGCCGAATTCACGAAAACTGCCTAATACCTATGACTACTGTCGTGTGATTCAATGTCAGATCTCTACATGCCCTCCCCCTGTCTTAATATAATCTAGAATCCATACATAAAGCATATTGCCTCTGGATTTTATAACCCTCTACATATACTACTGGACCTTAAAGTTAGTGAAGTATAGAAGTTGTTATCTCACTTGGATTTCCAAGTTATCGCGTATCAAGATCTTGCTAACATACTGCTCTAAAAAATGTTTGAGTTTGTTTTAAGAACATTACATCGAAGGTCATCTAACATGCATATGATTAATATGAAATGTTGTCGTAGCCCCATAGGATTGTCGGAACTGATTTTGGTCATTTTGGGCCACTATCTTGGCTATTTTTTAGACCAATCTTTTCAGCATATGACAGACTGATCTTCAGCCCTGCTTAGACTGATTTTCAGCCCCTGTTTGGACTGGTTTTTGCCATTTTTTGCTGCTGATTTGGGGTTAATTTGCTGCTGCATTTTATCTATGAAATGTGCTCTAGTGTTCCTATTGTCATTGCCCATCCGTAAACTCATTTCCTTTTAAGTTGTGTCTATTTAATCTACATTGTGTGGCCTGTATGATCAAGTTATGTGTTGGTTAATTGTTTTATCCCAATTCAGTTATTACTTAGGTCTGTCGATTGGTTTTAAAACATGTTTGAATGAATGTTAAATGTCGTCGGAGTCTATTAAAATAATTATCTTGTATGCTCAGTGCCGCTCTTGCTATCTTTCTTTTCTGTTTAAAAAAAGCTATCCCTATTGTTTATTTGGTCGTCTCTGTCTCTCATGAATCTGCTGGCTCCTATTGAGTATGTTCAGATGTTTGAAATACCATCCTTGCTTAAATATTGCTAGCCAAACTGATCTAAGTATAGGGCTTCATATAGATGCCATGTTACTGTTAGAATATATGTCATCCAAGGTGTAGGCGAAGGGCATGTATCAGTTTTACCTCAAGGGGGTTTTATGTGAGCAAACATGTTTTCTTTGTTAATTGAATCATACTGTATGTATGTCAAATGTTGTATGTGCTCGTACCTTTATATTCTGGATGTGTCATTCATACCTACTCTTATATGCCTAAGAGGATACCAACGTGGGCTTCTACATTTATGATCCTATTGGTTTGGGCCCGTCAATTCATTTCTTGGGGCTGCCATAATATAAAATTGGATCATATACATGTCTAAGTTTATATTAGCATATTATCTATTTGCATTATTCAATTTTTGAGACACTCTAATCCTTTTCTTTCTTATTTTTACATGACCCGCATCGGGAGAATAATCAAGAGTCTCGGTATGAGACTCACCAGGGTTTCCATATCACCAACCGTACTTCCGCCGCAGGGCTTCCAAACAATTATAAGATAGATGGTGTCACCATCTGTTCCAGACGTTACAACAATTCCAATCTCACTCCTCCCTTAGCTTATTTATGCATTTATTCATTTGTTTATTTATTATTGTCATATTTAGTAACCCTGTAATTAATAGGATAATTAACTCTACTAGTCTTTGAATATTTTGGGAAGGGCAGTTTTAAAGATAAATTCATCCTTCACTTAGTCTAGGCTCGTCATATAAATCTAAATCTAAAATAATTAATTCTAGCTATCCTTTAGTCAGGTAGTTAACATATCCCTCCATATTTAGTCCTTAAGAAATAAACTTCTCCTAAACTCTTCATAAATATCATAGGAAGTAATTTTCGCATATCATTACATATAAAATAATTTCATAATTAACTTTATACAAAAGTCTTAAACCTTACATACATTAATAGGAGTAATTTATCATTTTCTTATTCCTTTTTTGTTAAAGCATAAATTTTATAAATGTATAATCAACTTTTTGTATATTTCCGTGATGTCTTATAAGATCCTTTTAGTTATCAATATATATATATTCCTTAGGTATTTACCACATCCCTTTTACTTAAATAATCTTTTCTAAAATATACATCCCTTAGCCAAATAAATTAACCTATGTTTGAGCGGACAATATGAGTTAGCGGATCCTTTAGGGTGCCTTACCCCTTCCCTTTAGGATAATAAAGAACCCTTACTCAGAATCTTATTTAGTTTCACAGACCATTAAACGGAGTTAATACTGACTTTAATCAGTTGGTATTTAGGTGTCCTAATTCACCCAATTAATTAGGTGGCGACTCCCTTAAACATTTTTAACACTTATCTTTACATTTTTGGGGAGGATAACCATTCCGTCGCGCATTTAAGCCTGAGAGTTCAAAATCGGGTGCGACAGCATGGCGACTCCACTGGGGATGACAGGTTCTTAACCACAACAAACATAGGTTAATTGTTGTACTTCTTTTTTTTTTCTTTTTTTTTTTCTATTTGCTTATTTTGTGTTTCACACTTATTTGCTTTTATGTTTTGCCTAAACTATTTTGCTTTACATATTTGCATATTGATTTAACTGCTATTTGTTACTGCTTTCCTTAAACTGGCATTCCGCTCATACTTCCTCCCTTATGGAAAATTCACACTATCACACGCAACACGCGTGTGTGCTTTGCGCACCTGCAAATTTCTTTCAAACACCCAAATTTAAGAGAGTTGGTATTTTGCGCGGAGAATCCGGTCCAACCGGTGGGCGCGTAGCCTTCTCACTCGAGTAGTCCGCTCGGGAACTTTGCGTCTAGTAAGCCAAATCTTAGCAAACTTAAGATAGAGCTATACCACCCTTTATTTTAAGGCATGCATGCATTTACCTTAGGTGGGTCGGTCCTTGGTATCGACACCACAGTTAGGAAGACACCAAACTTGTCGATGGGTTTCTCAACCCAACGGCCAACCAACATATTATGTGTTGCACAATCATGATAGATTTATCCAAGCCAAAGGACATGCCCAAAGTTGGAAATGTAAGCTTATTATTATTTATTGTTTTTTCAGCATTTGTATCATAACATGGATCATATAAGAATGGTTAGCGGAGTTCCTAATAAGCTAAGAGTATGGTGGGAGGATTTCGACATCAGCAGTCAGACGATGATTAGGAAGAAGTTGGGGTGTCTCATCTCACTATTTGGTATTTCGCGCATCCTCATTTGATCCGAGCTTTAATCGATTTGGGATCCGCAAGTCGTTTTCAAATTCAAGGATTTCGAAATAACTCCTACATTGGAAGAAGTGCATTATTTCACCAGCCTAGTTTACCAAGGTAGAAAACAGATTATTCCCAACAGTCAATCAGGGAAGAAATTCCTCCGCTACATGGGTCTTAAGAATACTAAGGAATTGCGTTGCTTCGAGAACAGCTGGGTGTCTCTTGACTATCTTTACGAGAGGTATGGACATAATAACGCTTACAAGACATGCAAAACAAAATTCTCATGCACTCTACGCCATTGGCAAAGCAGCGTCTATTGCATTCATGTCGCTCTACTTGGCACCTTGATTTTCCTCTTGAGTATGGCAAGATAAGTACTTGCATATGTTCCGTGGCGGATCACTTTTCGAGGAATTGTGACATACAACCCACTTTGGTTCCTATGATTTTGGCGAGAAATATTCCGAGCTCTTGGGAAATGCAAAAGAGGCGGACTAACTTCTTTGAAGGTTGCAATCTTATCTTACAAATGTGGGCCATGGAGCATTTTTACCAGGTCAAATATGACAGACGTTTGTTTCAAGTATCTTACAAGATCGGCGGCTTCTATGATAGGGCGAAGCGGTTTGTGTCACGGTCGGCATCAAAGATTGGTGCAAGTTTTTGACATCCCGCGTCGGGATCGGATCGGTGGAAATATCCTTACTCCCTCACAAGGTGGAGCCTTTATACGCGAAAGAATTATACTATATTGAGCTTATTGGTTTAAAGTGCGCAACCATACGCTCCCTACGTCTTCCGACAATTCGGCCAAGAACAGATAATCCCACTCCGATCGGACATGGGAGTTTCAGAAGTCACATTTGGACCAAACTTCATCGTGCCCCGAACTAGACAAATTTTGAGAGAATGGGACGACATCAACAAGGTAAACATCGGAGATGAACAGGCAAGATGCACATATGAATATCAGACATGGTTGCAAGAGGATCACAGCAGCACAACCTACAGCCCAAAAAGAGAGCAAGGTTTCAAGGACGTGGGCACGAGCAATAGGATGAAAGATTGTCTACTCAAAGAAAAGGTCATCACCCCAGACATGTGGGTCCTGATGCACGATGCAGTACAATATTTGGAACAGACAGGGGCTATACCAAAGAAGACCTAAGTTTCACTATCACATCGACGACATAGTTATTTAGTTTGGGATTTTCATTGTTTTCTTATAAAATGTCATTTCAATTAGCTTTATTTCCAATAAAGGCATTCCAATACAATGGCTTGGGTACATCTAACGTGACTTTGCATATATGGCGCAGGCCTACCTGCGGCATAATAGAGGCCCTTGCATATTAGGGCGCTTTAATCTACTTTATTTGTTGAAGCTTCATTATATGCCCATATGTTACGCTATTACATTTATCGACACGTGTTTTGAACAAAAGGATTTTCTTTGTATTACTCCTGTCGGCTGATTTGTGTTGGCAAGCCGTGAGCACCCGTATTTCACGGATCCAAAGCACGAGCAACAAAAATGAATGATTCGAGGGCAAACGAGCAGGATGGCTTGGGACTCATCACCATTCAACGAGATGAACGAGAGACGTGAAAGGAAATGCTTCATATTCGATGAATACCTTGCTCAATCTTTGACAAATGGCGGTCATGGCGAAATGGATAGACTCGGAAATTACTAAGCTATCTATAAGCCTCAACACACAACTACCACACTTCCTAATTCACCGTCCTTTCGGCGCCATCCCCAACACCAACGGATAACCCACAACCTCGATCCACAATACAACAACACACCTCCTCATAACCACGGCCCCAAAGCCACAACACAACAACACACCTCGCCGTAACCCACAAACCATAAATGACCCTAACGCGCACACCTCACCGGATAATACAAGCCACCTTACGCCCCAAGACAACCAACCTACTCAACCCGCAGATGACATACCATAATAAACAATACGGATCACGTGTATGTGACCCGTATGCCCACATCTCACACCCATACCTATACCCACTGAGTTCGCTCGATATGAAGAGATGGAGAGAGGACAAGTGGGGATAGAGAAAACATGGCGGAGAAATTCACGACTTGAAGAAAGCTTTTAAGAACCTTGGATGGACAAAGTCATGAGGATTAGATCGAGGAGTTATGCATGCATCCCGACGTCGAACTGCCCATTGGATACAAGGTACCAAAGTTTGACATGTTTGATGGCAAAAGTAATCCTCGTGCACACTTGAGATCCTATTGCGACAAATTAGTGGGTGTAGGAAGGGATCAATCTATCATCATGAAATTGTTTATTAGGAGCTTGACTGGAGAAGCCTTGGATTGGTATACTAGCCAGGATCCAAGAAAGTGGCGTAGTTGGGGGGCGATGGCCCAGGACTTTGTAGACAGGTTCAGGTTTAATACGGACAACGTCCTGGACAGATTCTATCTTATGAAATTGGAGAAAAAGTCAATAGAAACCTTTAGGAATATCTGATGAGGTGGAGATCTGAAGCAGCGAAGGTCCAGCCACCTATGGAAGAAAGTGAAATGACAACACTGTTTGTACAATCCCTGAAGGACCCCACGTACTATGAGAGGTTGATCAGCGTCATTGGACGCAATTTTTCTGAAGTAGTAAAAATGGGAGATTTTGTGGAAGAAGGACTCAGAACAGGTAGGATCACGAATTTGGCTGCTTTGCAAGCAACAAGCAAAGCAATACAATCAGAGTCAATGGGAGGGATGAAAAAGAAGAAGAAGGATGGAGCAGCCCCTATCATGACGGTGCATCAACACAAAACGAATCGAGCCCTGACATACCAACCCCAAACCCAAACATACTGTCACGACCCGGGATCGCGATCGTGCCTACACAGGCACCCTTACAGTAAACATCGAGAAAATCAGCGGAACATACATGAAACTTAAAAATAAAACATCGTAAGTAAAACAACAGGTTAGCCGATAGGGCTACCTTCCTGAACATATATAAAAACAACCGAAGCAGTTGCCTCCTTTCTTTTTACAAACTGACCCACCATATGTGACTACAGACCTCTAAGAGTTTAGACATAACAACTGTGGCGGGACAAGGCCCCGCCGTACCCCTGAATAAACATAAACGTGACAACTCCGGAACACCGAGCCATCTCAACTTCTTTGAGCGGGATCCTAAGCTCGCGGATCCACAATCATGTACCTAAACTGCGGGCATGAGCAGCGGCGAAGAAGTCGATCACAACAGTGCGAATATGGAAGCGAATATAACGTCTGATAAACAAATCATAATCGTACAAAAGAATGACAAGGACAAGTATAAAAATACATACCGGATCTGCCGTGTCATTACCACTTATGAACTTAAACGTGCCTTATTATCCTTTCCATTCCCAATAAAAGTTATAGTCACATTCTTACGTGCATTATTTAGAAAAAGAATCATTAGGTTCATTACCATATAACTTACTTATCTTTCATAACATAGTCCGCCCACTACGGAGGGACACATATACTACCCGCCCAATGGGGGGCGATCAAGTCACACTAATATCAAAGCATGCCCGTGGAATCCCCATCACCGACAACTATTAGTGTAAAATATAACCATGTGGACGCGCTGGCATCCCACTCACCGTTTGCGTACATACACAATACATATATATATATCCTGCCCGTGGAATCCCACATCACTGCCGACAGTCCAGGGTATAATAATACACCAATAGGCATACATGAACACCAAGTCCCACCGGTGGTATAACGTCTTGGGGGTCTACCCCTCACTTATACTCTTACCCTGGAGAAGGTGGTAAAGCAGGTGGTATAGCATCTTGGGGGTCTACCCCTCACTTATACTCTTACCCTGGAGAAGGTGGTAAAGCAGGTGGTATAGCATCTTGGGGGTCTACCCCTCACTTATACTCTTACCCTGGAGAAGGTGGTAAAGCAGGTGGTATAGCATCTTGGGGGTCTACCCCTCACTTATACTCTTACCCTGGAGAAGGTGGTATAACGTCTTGGGACTTGCCCCTCATTTATACTCTTACCCTATCTCAACCGACCATTATACAAAACAAGCAGGGGGTATAATGTCTTGGGGGTTTACCCCTCACTTATACTCTTAACCTGGAGAAGGTGGTATAGCATCTTGGGGGTCTACCCCTCACTTATACTCTTAACCTGGAGAAGGTGGTATAGCATCTTGGGGGTCTACCCCTCACTTATACTCTTAACCTGGAGAAGGTGGTATAGCATCTTGGGGGTCTACCCCTCACTTATACTCTTACCCTATCTCAACCTGGCATCAACCAGAAGTACTACCATGTCTTCTATAAGAATCCGGGAATTTAACCCAAGTACTCCAAATAACGGAAGCATACCCGTGGAATCCCACATCACTGTCGGTACGTCCCAGTAACTTACAACAAGACAGCCGACCCTTCAACCGAGAGTCGCGGCAACTTAATAAAACATAATACTTGCACTCAAAGGCTATTACCAGCACATATAGGCAAGTTCTCAATTAACCAAGCCAAAGTACTTATCAAGGCACACATAGGATAATTCTCAATTAACAAGCCAAAGTACTTATCAGGGCACAAAATAGAATAATTCTCATTTAACAAGCCAAAGTACTTATCAAGGCACATTTAGACTAATTCTCAATTAATCAAGCCAAGGTACTTATCAGGGCACAAATAGAATAATTCTCATTTAACAAGCCAAAGTACTTATCAAGGCACATTTAGACTAATTCTCAATTAATCAAGCCAAAGTACTTATCAGGGCACAAATAGAATAATTCTCAATTAACAAGCCAAAGTACTAATCAAGGCATCACATAGAATTATTCTCAATTAAACAGGCCAAAGTACTACGTACGTACATTCTTTTCAAAGACTCCTTTCCAAATAAAACTTCCCGATACTAACAACCGTAGTATCAAGTCATATTCAGCTTTAAAGACAAGTCACAATACCTTTTAGAAATACAATTACCGCTTCTAAATCAAGTGACTTCCTTATTTAAAACCTTAAGCAATTGGTACCTTTAAAACAATTTGCCCTTCCTTAACACAAGTTATTTCTTGATTACTTTATTAGAAAACCATTCTCTTAACCTTCCATAAAGCCGTTATAACCAACTTCCCATAAAGCCGTTATAACCCTTTATGGTTTAGACCAACACGTTCCTTTTATAACCAAGAGACTTCTACTTTTTGAAACCAAGTATTAAATACTTTCAAATAAATTCTCATAACTTTCAAAAATACAATTAGTCTCTTAACCTTTAGAAAACAAGTGACTCATTTTATATAAAACCTTAGGCAATTAATGCCTTAAAAACAAGTTGCCTTTTCACTAAAATCAAGTCATTTACCTTTCCATAAAGCAAATATAACCAACTCCCATAAAGTCGTTATATTCACTTTATACCTTAGCAAATACAATTTCCTATCCAAGGGACTTATACGTTCAAAACGGAACAAGTATCACATACTTTAAAACTCTTCAAGTCCCTTAACTTTAAATAAAACTTAAGACATCCCTTATACTTTCAAGGAAGCGAGTTAATCTCCAACTCACCCGACTTGGCCATTCAATAAACTAGTAAAGGATAACAAGGTGTTGACGTTCACGTACTACGCGTGCAACTAGTCATACTCAAAGATAGGAAAAGTTCTTCATGGAGTAAATCACACAACTACCTCTTAACTTCTAAGAGTGAAGGAAACATGAAATGATACCACAAGTATATTCCATACATAGAATCATGCCAAAGGAAGGAAGAGGTTCACATACCTCGCGACGATTATCGACAAGTAGCAAAAAGCTCCAAAGTACTTCAACCTTGATAGCTAGTCCATCCTTCAAATAGGATACGCTATACTAAGTACTTCAACCTATAATGGTCACAATACATCCATTAACCTCTTACTTCAAACGTAGAATATTCTAGGTGCTAAGTCACTAATTTCTACGGAAAATCTGACAAAGACCTCCTTTGTTTTTACTTACTTTGCCACCTTTTCAAGGCCGAAAATACAATAACCAAACAGCCCCAATTGGCTCACAATTTATGAAGATAATCCAATACAATTGAATAACTACAGCCCCAATTGGCTCACAATTTAGAAAGTAGTCCAATACAAATGACTAACTAAACAACCCCAATTGGCTCACAATTTAATAACCAACTAAATGCAAACTACAAGTCCAAAATTCGGCCACCTTGAGTTCAACAAAACCAATTCTTATCCAATTTCCATTTCAATCCAAATTGGTAGCATAACATGATATCAAGTCGCATTTGATTATAACAACCATAATCTTTAAGTCAATAACATGCGACGATTCCAATAACGATCAAATTATATTCCAACTAAACATGACTTACATTACACTTCGATTTAAAGCTACAAGACTCCATAATACTTATAAAACTTCAACACATATACTACATGCTAGTAAAATGTAAGGCTAACAACAATACATAATCTTGTAACACTTAAAGAGAACAAGATTATACCTCAATGAATCTCAATCCAACTCCAAATCCGAAGACGCTCCTTAGCAATCTTAGAGACTCCTCGAGACACTTCAATCCGCTTACTGAGACCCTTAGAACAACACCAACCAATTTCCTTCAAACTTCCAACCAAAACCTAGAAAAGCCACTAGGTTTTCACTTGCGACTAACCCGAAAACTATCTTTTCCGAGATCTTTCTATTGAGAAACACCTATAATACCCTTAGGTACCTTGGTTTAAGGTGGGGAATTATTGGACAAAAATTGAAATTTTTCTCGAGACCCTAAGCCTAGCCGAGAGCTTCCTCAAGCCCTCTCAATTTTCTTGAAAATTTTCTAAGTGTTTTGCCTTGTCTTGCTACTAAGGAGCTTATAAAAAAATGGAGGGTCAAGATTAGAACAAATGGTTGGCCAAGATGGGTTTTCACATGGATCCTAGCTGTGGCATCGACTAAGTCAATAATATCAAGCTAAAGTCTTTGCAAGACTCGCCATCCTAATATTGGTCAAATGACCATTCCATCCAAGACAATTTCGTCCAAGACCACTAAGGGGGTGACACGTGTCGCTTCTCCCGCTCGTCGCAATATTTCATTTTCCGACAATTCCATAATTCCGTTAAAATTTTTACAGTCTCAAATCTTAACACTTGCGAGTTCTTACGTACGTTCTTAAAACATGTCCTGTAACTACGGGGTGTAACATTCTTCCCCTTAGAAACATTCGCCCTCGAATGTTCTTTCGAGTCAAACTTATAATTAGCGACATAGTTTCCTTTCACAACCTCGACATACCAACAATGTCACACATGGCCCTAATACTCGCACACGCATATCCGCTCATCATAAGCCCAAACGAGGTTACCTTTTTCGCATTTCCAACTCCTTCTATCCTACATACATAACTTCCATACTGACTCTGGCCTCAAATCTTTGGAGTCACTCTATAAAACAACATAAGGCCATTTCCGGCTTTCATGACCTGGTTCCGGTGGAACGCGTCCACGAACCCTTAAAACAATTAACTAGACTTGGCGCATACCGCGTGACTTCGCCACGTGGCGGAACCACTACCAACTGATCTCACTCCATTCCAGCGCTGGGAGACCCAGAAGGTCCTCAACCACTCGTCGCACTTAACTCTTATCCTTGGTCTGACTTAAAATCTTATTGCCAGAGAAAGCCTTATATACCTAAGGTCTTGGCAGTAATCAATATTCTTAGGCTCGCAATTTCCATGCTCCAAGCCTACCTTACCAGTCCCCCAGTAAACGGGTACAAAACTTCTTATAAAACCAAAACCATGTTGTCTCGATCACAACAACCATTTCTTACTCCATACGAACCTCATCCGTACAATTCTCTTAAGCCTACTACGCAGCTTAATCTATTAACATGACCTTCCGTTAGGTTCCTTAATATGGCTTCTTAAGGGTTCACTACCCTATCAGACAGCTCATCCTTTCCCAATTATCTCGAAATAAAACACAAAACCTTGGCAAAAATTCATTAACTATTCCATACCTTCCCGGTATCTAGTTAGTCTTTACCAATTCCTGGTAATCTAAAATCATTCTAGGCAACACGCGTCTGACCCTCATACATAACTCCGTATAGATGTATGTCACAATACCAACTATACTATAATCATTACCAACCTGGATACGCAATCCACATAGTCATTCCTGGGTCACTGCTGCCTTTCTCGTAGCTGCAATCAACATAACTCGTTAGGGAGGGATGACCCTAACAACACAACTCTATCGCACGATCTCAGAGTGAGAAGAATGGAAACCAATCCTAAATGTCCTGCAGCCTCCTGATTATAGATGTGGTGCACAACACACCGATAATCAAGACTCTACTAGACACGGTCTGTAAACACTTTCCGAGGACTAACTGCTCTGATACCACTTTTGTCACGACCCGACCGGGATCGCGATCGTGCCCTACAGGCACCCTTACGAATAAACATCAGAGAAAATCAGCGGAACATACATGAAACTTAAAAATAAAACATCGTAAGTAAAACAACAGGTTAGCCGATAGGGCTACCTTCCTGAACATATATAAAAACAACCGAAGCAGTTGCCTCCTTTCTTTTTACAAACTGACCCACCATATGTGACTACAGACCTCTAAGAGTTTAGACATAACAACTGTGGCGGGACAAGGCCCCGCCGTGCCACTTGAATAAACATAAACGTGACAACTCCGGAACACCGAGCCGTCTCAACTTGCTGAACCGGATCCTAAGCTCGCGGATCCACAATCGTACCTAAACTGCGGGCATTTAACGCAGCCCCGAAGAAGTCGATAACAGTGCGAATATGGAACAGAATATAACGTCTGATAAACAAATCATAATCGTACAAAAGAATGACAAGGACAAGTATAAAAATACATACGGATCCTGCGTGTCATTACCACATGAACTTAAACGTACCTTATTATCCTTTCCATTCCCAATAAAAGTTATAGTCACATTCTTACGTGCATTATTTAGAAAAAGAATCATTAGGTTCATTACCATATAACTTACTTATCTTTCATAACATAGTCCGCCCACTACGGAGGACACATATACTACCCTACCAACTGGGACGCGATCAATCACACTAATATCAAAGCATGCCCGTGGAATCCCCATCACCGCTCGACAACTATTAGTGTAAAATATAACCACGTGACGCGCCTGGCATCCCACCTCGGCGTACACATACACAATACATATATATATATCCCGCGTGGAATCCCATCATCACCGCCATACCGGCAGGTATAATAATACACCAATAGGCATACATGAACACCAAGTCCCACCGGTGGTATAACGTCTTGGGGGTCTACCCCTCACTTATACTCTTACCCTGGAGAAGGTGGTAAAGCAGGTTGTGTCGCATCGGTGGGGTCTACCCCTCACTTATACTCTTACCCTGGAGAAGGTGGTAAAGCAGGTGGTATAGCATCTTGGGGGTCTACCCCTCACTTATACTCTTACCCTGGAGAAGGTGGTAAAGCAGGTGGTATAGCATCTTGGGGGTCTACCCCTCACTTATACTCTTACCCTGGAGAAGGTGGTATAACGTCTTGGGACTTGCCCCTCATTTATACTCTTACCCTATCTCAACCGACCATTATACAAAACAAGCAGGGGGTATAATGTCTTGGGGGTTTACCCCTCACTTATACTCTTAACCTGGAGAAGGTGGTATAGCATCTTGGGGGTCTACCCCTCACTTATACTCTTAACCTGGAGAAGGTGGTATAGCATCTTGGGGGTCTACCCCTCACTTATACTCTTAACCTGGAGAAGGTGGTATAGCATCTTGGGGGTCTACCCCTCACTTATACTCTTACCCTATCTCAACCGGCCGTCAAACAAACAGAAGTACTACCATGTCTTCTATAAGAATCCGGGAATTTAACCCAAGTACTCCAAATAACGGAAGCATACCCGTGGAATCCCACATCACTGTCGGTACGTCCCAGTAACTTACAACAAGACGGTACCACTTCAACCGAGAGTCGCGGCAACTTAATAAAACATAATACTTGCACTCAAAGGCTATTACCAGCACATATAGGCAAGTTCTCAATTAACCAAGCCAAAATACTTATCAAGGCACACATAGGATAATTCTCAATTAACAAGCCAAAGTACTTATCAGGGCACAAAATAGAATAATTCTCATTTAACAAGCCAAAGTACTTATCAAGGCACATTTAGACTAATTCTCAATTAATCAAGCCAAGGTACTTATCAGGGCACAAATAGAATAATTCTCATTTAACAAGCCAAAGTACTTATCAAGGCACATTTAGACTAATTCTCAATTAATCAAGCCAAAGTACTTATCAGGGCACAAATAGAATAATTCTCAATTAACAAGCCAAAGTACTAATCAAGGCATCACATAGAATTATTCTCAATTAAACAGGCCAAAGTACTACGTACGTACATTCTTTTCAAAAGACTCCTTTCCAAATAAAACTTCCCCGATACTAACAACCGTAGTATCAAGTCCTATTCACCTTTCAAGACAAGTCACAATACCTTTTTAGAAATACAATTACCGGCTTCTAAATCAAGTGACTTCCTTATTTAAAACCTTAAGCAATTGGTACCTTTAAAACAATTTGCCCTTCCTTAACACAAGTTATTTCTTGATTACTTTATTAGAGAAAACCATTCTCTTAACCTTCCATAAAGCCGTTATAACCAACTTCCCATAAAGCCGTTATAACCCTTTATGGTTTAGACCAACACGTTCCTTTTATAACCAAGAGACTTCTACTTTTGAAACCAAGTATTAAATACTTTCAAATAAATTCTCATAACTTTCAAAAATACAATTAGTCTCTTAACCTTTAGAAAACAAGTGACTCATTTTATATAAAACCTTAGGCAATTAATGCCTTAAAAACAAGTTGCCTTTTCACTAAAATCAAGTCATTTACCTTTCCATAAAGCAAATATAACCAACTCCCCATAAAGTCGTTATATTCACTTTATACCTTAGCCAAATACAATTTCCTATCCAAGGGACTTATACGTTCAAAAGCGGAACAAGTATCACATACTTTAAAACTCTTCAAGTCCCTTAACTTTAAATAAAACTTAAGACATCCCTTATACTTTCAAGGAAGCGAGTTAATCTCCCAACTCACCCGACTTGGCCATTCAATAAACTAGTAAAGGATAACAAGGTGTTGTACGTTCTGCACTACACGCGTGCAACTAGTCATACTCAAAGATAGGAAAAGTTCTTCATAGAGTAAATCACACAACTACCTCTTAACTTCTAAGAGTAGAAGGAAACATGAAATGATACCACAAGTATATTCCATACATAGAATCATGCCAAAGGAAGGAAGAGGTTCACATACCTCGCGACGATTATCGACAGTAGCAAAAAGCTCCAAAGTACTTCAACCTTGATAGCTAGTCCATCCTTCAAATAGGATCGCTATACTAAGTACTTCAACCTATAATGGTCACAATACATCCATTAACCTCTTACTTCAAACGTAGAATATTCTAGGTGCTAAGTCACTAATTTCTACGGAAAATCGGACAGCACCTCCTTTGTTTTTACTTACTTTGCCACCTTTTTCAAGGCCGGAAAATACAATAACCAAACAGCCCCAATTGGCTCACAATTTATAGAAGATAATCCAATACAATTGAATAACTACACATGATTGGCTCACAATTTAGAAAGTAGTCAATACAAATGACTAACTAAACAACCCCAATTGGCTCACAATTTAATAACCAACTAAATGCAAACTACAAGTCCAAAATTCGGCCACCTTGAGTTCAACAAAACCAATTCTTATCCAATTTCCATTTCAATCCAAATTGGTAGCATAACATGATATCAAGTCGCATTTGATTATAACAACCATAATCTTTAAGTCAATAACATGCGACGATTCCAATAACGATCAAATTATATTCCAACTAAACATGACTTACATTACACTTCGGATTTAAAGCTACAAGCACTCCATAATACTTATAAAACTTCAACACATATACTACATGCTAGTAAAATGTAAGGCTAACAACAATACATAATCTTGTAACACTTAAAGAGAACAAGATTATACCTCAATGAATCTCAATCCAACTCCAAATCCGAAGACGCTCCTTAGCAATCTTAGAGACTCCTCGAGACACTTCAATCCGCTACTTGAGACCCTTAGAACAACACCAACCAATTTCCTTCAAACTTCCAACCAAAACCTAGAAAAGCCACTAGGTTTTCACCTTGCGACTAACCCGAAAACTATCTTTTTCCGAGATCTTTCTATTGAGAAACACCTATAATACCCTTAGGTACCTTGGTTTAAGGTGGGGGAATTATTGGACAAAAATTGAAATTTTTCTCTTGAGACCCTAAGCCTAGCCGAGAGCTTCCTCAAGCCCCTCTCAATTTTCTTGAAAATTTTCTAAGTGCTTTGCCTTGTCTTGCTACTAAGGAGCTTATAAAAAAATATGGAGGGTCAAGATTAGAACAAATGGTTGGCCAAGATGGGTTTTCACATGGATCCTAGCCAAGTGGCATTGACTAAGTCAATAATATCAAGCTAAAGTCTTTGCAAGACTTGGCCATCCTAATATTGGTCAAATGACCATTCCATCCAAGACAATTTCGTCCAAGACCACTAAGGGGGGGTGACACGTGTCGCCGCTCGTTAAATCATGATATTTCATTTTCCGACAATTCCATAATTCCGTTAAAATTTTTACAGTCTCAAATTTTAACACTTGCGAGTTCTTACGTACGTTCTTAAAACATGTCCTGTAACTACGGGGTGTAACACATACCAACCCCAACCCCAAACATACCAACCCCAAACATACCAAACCCCCACATTCCAAAACCCTCCCTATGACCACTTTGGCCAAAATACTTCCACATACAATCAACCTTCACCCATCTACACCACCCAACCAATATACAACCCACCACGGGCGTTCGCCCACACAAATTCCTCACAATACCGACCAGCATACCCACCCCCACAACAATACCACACACAAAACACACCCAGACCCCGAACCAACACCGAGAGGAAGCCCACAAGATCATACACCCCATTGGCTGAACCATACTCCCAGCTATATGAAAGAATAAGAGCCGCTGGTTTTATACAACCGATCCCATGGCAGACTCCCAATCCACTCCCACCATGGCATGATGAGAATAAGCATTGTGCATACCACTCTGGAGCATCAGGGCACAATACAGATGGTTGTTATGCTTTGAAAAACAGAATTGAGGAACTAATCAAAGAAGGAGCTATTCGGTTGAAAGAGCCCTCCACAATGTCAACAACAATCCCTGCCGAATCACGACAATGCCGCGTTCACATGATCACTTTGATGATGTGTACAATATGGAGGAGGACCATCGCATCAATCGAGAGAAGGAGACGGGAATCTTCACCACATTGCCCGTGTGATTACCGCGAGGCGAGCGCCGTTGGAAGTAGAGTTGGCCGTCGTCATAAGCCTCTAATGCCGCCTTAGTGCCAGATGGGCCGTTCGATCAAGCAACATAACGAGTAGCAGAAACAGGTGGTAGAAGTTGTTGCGGGGTGGCGAGGTCGGATAACGTTACTCATCCGTAGAAGTATCACGAAAGACACGAGAAAAAGGCGTGACCGAACAGTAGAGGAATTTTGGAGAAGGATGCCTATAGGAGACTATTCCATTGTAGAACAGTTGAGTAAAACACCAAAGACAAATCTCTATTGTCACTGTTGATGAATTCTGTGAACCACCGAACCTCTTTGATGGAGGTTTTGAAAGAAGCTCATGTGCCAGCCGAGACTGCCGATGAGAACTTTTCAGCACTGATCGGGCAAATTAAAGAGGTGCAAAAGATAATTTTCCATGAGAATGAATTGCCTCACAAGGTCGAGTCATAACAAGGCATTGAACATAACAGTCAAGTGTGCTAATAAATTTATCTCTCGAGTCTTGATTGATGGGGGGTCAGCTGTTAATGTATGCCCTTTGAATACTCTTCGAACTTTAGGAGTCAACATTGGGAAACTCCGTGAGAGCTACACAAGGGTGAAAGGTTTCGATGGGACCCTGAGGAGCGTCGCAGGCGAGACTGACTTGACACTACAGATTGGGCCCGCAGAGTTCGAGATAGAATTCCAGGTATTGGACATATCCACATGCTACAATTTGTTGCTCGGTAGACCTTGGATCCACGTGGTCGGAGCCGTCCCTTCCACTTTGCATCAAGTTTTGAAATTCATCTGGAATCATCATGAAGTTGTGGTTGAGGGAGACAAGGACAACACTGCTAACACCAAAGGGGCAATTCCAATCATCGAGAGTATGGAGAAGCTGGATGGATCTGTCTACCATATGAACAAGATCGTAGACGTTAGCAAGGCTAAAGGGATACAACTACCTCGCACTCCCAAAATGGTGGCCCGAGAGATGCTAAGAAATGGTTTCGAGCCAGGTCGAGGACTTGGACCAAGATTAGGAGGAATCACAGAGCCGATTCACCTGCCGGAGAAGAAGGACACTTTTGGCCTAGGATATCAGCCCACTGCCGAGGAGATGATGTTATTTGATCTCAGAAGGAAGGGTGAGTCTCACCTGCCAAGACCTGTTCCACCCCTGAATCATTCATTCGTCAAAGCATACCCTGCTCAGCTACCAGAAGAGGAGGATGCAGACATTCTTGCGGAGGGACTTCAAGGCCTTTTCATTTCTGAGGAAGAAGCAGAGTGTCATGCGGTTTTGGAAGACTACACAGATGACCAGACCATTTGGAGTGCAGAGCCAGGAGATGTCTTGAGCAATCGGACTGTACTCAACACCGCTTTTTCATGAGTCTGGGTAGAATTAATAATTAGACGTTTTTAAACAATTCAATTCGTATTTTTCTGAATTATGGAACACAGTTTTATGAGCTTATTTCCCTTCTGAAGTTCTAATAACAAGTTATGTTTTAATCAACGCTCTTTATTCCCTTTCTTTCAGCATACAAAATAATGTACTTGTCGATAATGAAAATGTGACATGTCATGAAACAAGCGAGCAAAGTCAGAATAATCCAACAGAACCCGAAGGAAATTTCCCATTGGGGGAATTAACGGAGGAGTTAGGAAAGTTCGAGGATAAGCTGAAACCTAACCTGGATGAAACATAAACAGTGAACCTAGGAGATGATAAAGTCGTGAAGGAAACAAGGATCAGCGTTCACTTGAAAACCGCACAGAAAGAAGATCTGGTGGCCCTATTGAAGCAGTATGTCGACATATTCGCTTGGTCTTATGATGATATGCCAGGTCTAAGCACAGACATTGTTTCTCATAAGCTGCCCATTGAACCATCATGCCTTCCAGTGAAGCAAAAACCAAGGAAAATCAAGCCGGATCAGAGTTTGAAAGTCAAGGAGGAGATCTCCAAACAATTGGACGCAAATGTCATTCGGGTAGCAAAATACCCTACTTGGTTAGCCAATATTGTGCCGGTAACAAAGAAAGATGGTAATATACGAGTTTGTGTTGATTACAGGGATCTCAACAAGGCAAGCCCTAAGGATGATTTTCCCCTTCCGAACATTCATTTACTCATCAACAATTGTGCGAAGCATGAGTTGCAGTCATTTATCGATTGTTTCGCTGGGTACCATCAAATCTTAATGAACGAAGAAGATGCAGAGAAGACCGCGTTCACCACCCCGTGGGGGGTATATTATTATCGGGTCATGCGATTTGGACTTAAAAACGCAGGCGCCACTTACATGAGAGCCATGACTACCATTTTTCATGATATGATCCATAAGGAAATTGAAGTCTACGTGGATGACGTCATTATTAAGTCGCGGAGGGCTATAGACGACTTGGTCCATCTGAAGAAGTTTTTTGAACGATTAAGGCAATACAACCTGAAGTTAAATCCGGCAAAGTGTGCCTTCGGCGTCCCAGCAGGAAAATTGTTGGGTTTCATTATGAGCAGAAGGGGAATAGAGTTGGATCCTTCGAAGATAAAAGTCATTCAAGGACTGCCTCCTCCGAAAAATCGCAAGGAAGTGATGAGTTTTCTCGGTCGTTTGAATTATATCAGCAGGTTCATAGCACAATCAACAGTAATATGCGAACCAATATTTAAGTTGTTAAAGAAGGACGCTGCCACTAAATGGACATTGGAGTGCCAACAAGCCCTTGACAAAATCAAAGAGTACCTGTCAAATCCGCCGGTCTTGGTGCCTCCAGAGCCCGGGAGGCCTTTGCTATTATATTTATCCGTATTGGAAAATGCATTCGGATGTGTGTTAGGACAACATGATGAGACGGGAAGGAAGGAACAAGCGATATACTACTTGAGTAAAAAGTTCACGCCTTACGGCTCTGCAGACACACGCCGAACGCACGTGTTGTGCCTTGACTTGGGTTGCCCAAAAATTCAGACATTACCTGTCCGCATACACCATCTATCTCATCTCAAGGATGGACCCGCTCAAGTATATCTTTCGGTAAAGCCTACCTTGGAAAACTTGCAAAGTGGCGATTCTTTTAAGTGAATTCGACAACAGATATGTCACCCAAAAGGCGCCAAAGGGCAAGATTAGCGGATCATCTCGCAGAGAATCCGGATGAGAATACGCCCTCGCGGACCTACTTTCCGGATGAAGAAGTGATGTTTGTAGGAGAAGACATCTTGAAGAATATCCAGTGGAGAATGTTCTTCATGGCGCGCGAATTTCAAAGGAGTAGGTATCGGAGCGCTTTGGTATCGTAAACGGACAACACTACCCAATATCGCCAAAGCTCGATTCCCGCACCAATAATATGTCGAATACGAGGCGTGCATACTAGGACTCGAATGGCTATTGATACGAACATACAAGAGTTCTTTGGTCGTAGGGATTCAGACTGTTGATTCACCAAGTGCAAGGTGAATGGGCCACCAAGAATAGGAAGATACTTCCGCATCTACCGCGCGGAGAGAATTGCGCGCAAGAGGTTCGTTAAGATAGAGTTCAGGCATACTCCGAGGGCTCAAAATGAGTTCGCAGACGCTCTAGCAACTTTGTCCTCCATGATTCAACATCCAGACAAGAACTATATTGACCCAATCAAAGTAGATGTGCTAGAGCAGCCAGCCTATTGTTCTCATATAGATGAAGAATCAGAGGGAAAACCTTGGTATGACGAGATCAAGAGGTATCTCGAGGCAGGAGAGTACCCGGAAGGCACGACCAACATACAAAAGAAGACTCTTCGGAGGTTAGCAAACCATTTCTTCCTGAGCGGCGAGGTCCTTTATCGGAGAACTCCGGATTTGGGTTTGTTAAGATGTGTTGACACTCAAGAAGCAAACAAGTTATTAGAAGAGACACACGAAGGTATGTGCGGACCCCACATAAACGGTTTCATGCTAGCAAAGAAGATACTACGAGGAGGTTACTTCTGGATGACGATGGAAACAGATTGCATCAGTTTCGTGCGAAAGTGCCATCGATGCCAGATCCATGGCGACTTGATTCACGTGCCACCAAATGAACTCAATATCACTAGTTCCCCATGGCCATTCGCAGCTTGGGGCATGGACGTCATCGGTCCTATTGAGCCGGCGGCGTCAAATGGACACAGGTTTATCCTAGTGGCGATTGATTACTTTACAAAATGGGTAGAAGCATCATCATACAAGTCTGTGACCAAGAAAGTAGTAGTGGATTTTGTTCATCACAACATCATTTGTCGGTTTGGAATTCCAGAATCAATCATAACCGACAACGGGTCCAATCTCAACAGTGGTCTGATGAAGGAGATGTGCGTGAAGTTCAGGATCACTCATCGCAACTCTACTCCATATCGACCACAAATGAATGGAGCAGTCGAAGCGGCCAACAAGAACATCAAGAGGATACTGAGGAAGATGATAGATAACTACAGGCATTGGCATGAAAATTTGCCTTTCGCCCTCTTGGGTTACCGTACTACAATCCGGACCTCCACAGGAGCAACACCGTATCTCTTGGTTTATGGAACAGAAGCTGTGCTGCCAGCGGAGGTGGAAATACCGTCTTTGAGAATCATCCAGGAAGCCGAACTAGATGAAGCCAAATGGATACGGAGTAGGTACGAACAATTGATGCTTATTGATGAGAAACGAATGAATGCAGTCTGTCACGAACAACTTTACCAGAACAGAATGGCCAGAGCTTTTAATAAGAAGTTACGACCAAGAAACTTCCAACCGGGACAGCTGGTGCTGAAACGTATATTCCCTAATCAAAGCGAGGCGAAAGGGAAATTCGCGCCTAATTGGCAAGGGCCTTACATGGTTCACCGAGTGCTTACAAGAGGAGCCCTCATCTTAGCTGAAATGGATGGCGAAGTGTGGCCAAGGGCCATCAACGCAGATGCAGTGAAGAGATACTACATTTAGAGTGCTTTATTTTTCCATGTAATTACTTTGCTTGTAATCTGAACTACGTTTGACCTGATTCCCTTGGCGGGATACGTAGGCGGCCATATCGGCTTCGGTCCCATTTCTAGAAAAGCCCAATTATTTTGCTTGTAATTGGAACTACGTTCGACCTGATTCCCTCGGCGGATACGTAGGCGGCCACATCGGCCTCGGTCCCATCTTTAAAATTTTAAAATCTTGTTTGTAACGAACTACGTTCGACCTGATTCCCTTAACGGATACGTAGGCGGCCTACATCGGCCTCGGTCACACCATTAGGAAATCTTCATTTTTTGACATTTTGCATTTTTAGTGGGTTGTACTCAATCTTGTCGTACATACAAGACAAGTCTGCGACATATATCCGACCCAGTTTCGTCAGTCAAAACTGGGACAATTTTTTTTTTTTTAGGATTTCGCCACGAAAAAACACCGACAAATATGATTCCATATGCTCGAAGGATCGACATAAACTGGGACAATTTTAAGGGTTTTACTACAAATGACATCAATGAACATGATTAATTTACGCTAAGGGTTCCATGTCCCAAAACTGGGACAAATTTTAAAAGAGAGCTTGACGGCAGCGGAGCACCGAGAGTATGGGAGAATACACCGCCGATTTCGGATAAGGAAGTTTTTGCTTTGTTTCACAACATGTCACTATTCAAATATCGACATAATTTCCTACTAGCACATATAAGTATATTTTCTCAAGATAGAATATTTTTCAACAAATGTTTTGACCGAGACTCGAAATCAGACAGGGGTTACATGTCCAGACAAGACAACGCGTGCAAGTATCAAGAGCCAACACAAATCGTCCGACCCCCTCCCCGAACTCACAATTTTTCTTTGAGTGAATTTTGCAGGACAACAGGAACAAGGAGGGCAACAACATTCCAATACAACAGATCCGCTCACGAAGTCCATCTGCAACAAGTCTACATCAAATACATCTCGCAAAACCACATCTTCGTTACTCAGGCTACATCATTTACACTTTAATTATTTCATCTAGCTTCGATTATGCATAACACGATTTTTATCTATGCCCTAGGAGGCATCATTTGCATTTCGTCCATACAAGACGATAACGCCCATACAAGGCGTCATTTGTATTTCGCCCACACAAGACGATAGCGTCCATACAAGGCGTCGTTTGCATTTCGTCCATAGCATTTAACGCCATACAAGCGCATACTTGCATTTCGCCCATACAAGACGAGAACGCCATACAAGGCAACATCTCGCATTCGCCCATACAATGACGCAACATCTCGTGATCTCGCCCATACAAGGCAACATCTCAGATCTCGCCCATACAATGCATTTAACATTCGCATCTCGCCCATACAACGACTAACATCTGCATTCGCCCATACAACGCATTTAACATCTCGTGATTCGCCCATACAACGATAACATCTGCATTTCGCCCATACAACGATTTAACATTCGCATTCGCCCATACAACGACGAACATCTGCATTTCGCCCATACAACGACGTAACATCTCGCATCTCGCCCATACAACGCATTTAACATTCGCATTCGCCCATACAACGATTTAACATCTGATCTCGCCCATACAACAACGAATATCCGCATTTCGCCCATACAACGATTTAACATCCGCATTTCGCCCATACAACGATTTAACATCCGTATTTCGCCCATACAACGCATTTAACATCTACATCTCGCCCATACAACGATTTAACATCTACATCTCGCCCATACAACGATTTAACATCTGTATCTCGCCCATACAACGATTTAACATCTACATTCGCCCATACAACGCATTTAACATCTCCATCTCGTCTATACAACGACGAACATCTCATCTCGCCCATACAACGATTTAACATCTGTGATTTCGCCCATACAACGCATTTAACATCTCGTATTTCGCCCATACAATGACGAACATCTGCATTTCGCCCATACAACGCATTTAACATCTCGTCTATACGATGACGAACATCCGATTTCGCCCATACAATGATTTAACATCCGCATTTCGCCCATACAATGATTTAACATCCGCATTTCGCCCATACAACGCATTTAACATCTGCATTTCGCCCATACAACGACGAACATCTACATCTCGCCCATACAACGATTTAACATCTACATTCGCCCATACAACGCATTTAACATCTACATCTCGCCCATACAACGATTTAACATCTACATTCGCCCATACAACGACGTAACATCTACATCTCGCCCATACAATGACGAACATCTACATCTCGCCCATACAACGCATTTAACATCTCGCATTTCGCCCATACAACGCATTTAACATCTCGCATTTCGCCCATACAACGATTTAACATCTCGGCCCATACAACGACGAATATCTGATTTCGCCCATACAACGACGTAACATCTCGCATTTCGCCCATACAACGATTTAACATCCGCATTTCGCCCATACAACGATTTAACATCTACATCTCGCCCATACAACGCATTTAACATCTACATCTCGCCCATACAACGATTTAACATCTATATCTCGCCCATACAACGATTTAACATCTCGCATTCGCCCATACAACGATTTAACATCTACATCTCGCCCATACAACGATTTAACATCTACATCTCGCCCATACAACGATTTAATATCTACATTCGCCCATACAACGATTTAACATCGTGATTCGCCCATACAACGATTTAACATCCGTATTTCGCCCATACAACGATTTAACATCTGTATTTCGCCCATACAACGGTTTAACATCTCGCTTGGCCATACAACATTTAACATCTGCCTATACGATGACAAACATCTATTTCGTCCATACAATGACGAACATCTACATCTCGCCCATACAACGATTTAAC
The DNA here is from genome assembly GCA_029844215.1 of Przewalskia tangutica. Lineage (NCBI taxonomy): Eukaryota > Viridiplantae > Streptophyta > Magnoliopsida > Solanales > Solanaceae > Przewalskia > Przewalskia tangutica. The sequence goes on along the minus strand of CM056727.1, from coordinate 45,251,484 downwards.
ATCCGCATTTCGCCCATACAACGCATTTAACATCTCGCATTTCGCCCATACAACGCACGAACATCTACATCTCGCCCATACAACGATTTAACATCTACATCTCGCCTATACAACGATTTAACATCTGCATCTCGTCCATACAACGACGAACATCTACATCTCGTCCATACAACGACGAACATCTACATCTCGTCTATACAACGATGAACATCTACATCTCGTCCATACAATGATGAACATCTACATCTCGTCCATACAACGACGAACATCTGCATCTCGTCACAACAACGACGAACATCTCGTATTTCGCCCATACAACGATTTAACATCTGCATTTCGCCCATACAACGACGAACATCTGCGCTTCATACGACGATTTACTTAACATCCGCATTTCGCCCATACAACGATTTAACATCTCGCATTTCGCCCATACAACGATTTAACATCTCGCATTTCGCCCATACAACGATTTAACATCTACATCTCGCCCATACAACGATTTAACATCTATATCTCGCCCATACAACGATTTAACATCTCGCATCTCGCCCATACAACGATTTAACATCTACATCTCGCCCATACAACGATTTAACATCTACATCTCGCCTATACAACGATTTAACATCTACATCTCGCCCATACAACGATTTAATATCTCGATTCGCCCATACAACGATTTAACATCTGCATTTCGCCCATACAACGATTTAACATCTCGCATCTCGCCCATACAACGCATTTAACATCTCGATTCGCCCATACAACGATTTAACATCTCGCATTCGCCCATACAACGATTTAACATCTCGCATTCGCCCATACAACGATTTAACATCTCGCATTCGCCCATACAACGATTTAACATTCGCATCTTCGCCCATACAACGACGAACATCTACATCTCGCCCATACAACGATTTAACATTCGCATCTCGCCCATACAACGCATTTAACATTCGCATCTCGCCCAACGAATATCCGCATCTCGCCCATACAACGCATTTAACATCTGCATTTCATCCATACAACGATTTAACATCTACATCTCGCCCATACAACGATTTAACATCTATATCTCGCCCATACAACGATTTAACATCTGCATCTCGCCCATACAACGATTTAACATCTACATCTCGCCCATACAACGACGAATATCTACATCTCGCCTCATACAACGATTTAACATCTACATCTCGCCCATACAACGACGTAATATCGCATTCGCCCATACAACGATTTAACATCTCGCATTTCGCCCATACAACGCATTTAACATCTCGCATTTCGCCCATACAACGATTTAACATCTCTGATTTCGCCCATACAACGACGAACATCTCGCCTATACGATGACTTAACATCTCGTATTTCGCCCATACAATGACGAACATCTCGCATCTCGCCCATACAACGATTTAACATCCGCATTTTGTCCATACAACGATTTAACATCTGCATTTCGGCCCATACAACGATTTAACATCTACATCTCGCCCATACAACGCATTTAACATCTACATCTTCGCCTATACAACGATTTAACATCTCGTGATCTCGCCCATACAACGATTTAACATCTACATCTCGCCCATACAACGATTTAACATCTACATCTCGCTTATACAACGATGAACATCTACATCTCGCCCATACAACGATTTAACATCCGTGATTCGCCCATACAACGATTTAACATCTCAGATTTCATCCATACAACGATTTAACATCTCGCATTTCGTCCATACAACGATTTAACATCTCGCATTTCGCCCATACAACGACGAATATCTGCTGATACGATTTAACATCTGATTTCGCCCATACAATGACGAACATCTGCATCTCGCCCATACAACGATTTAACATCTCGATTTCGCCCATACAACGCATTTAACATCTGATTTCGCCCATACAACGACGTAATATCTCGTGATTTCGCCCACATAACGATTTAACATCTGCATCTCGCCTATACAACGATTTAACATCCGTGATCTCGCCACTACAAGACGGCGTATCGTCACATCATTTCATTATATAGTATATACAATCTGACTACAACCACGACACAAATTCACATTCTTACATTGTTTTGTTTTGACAGTTATGCACTAATGCTTCTATCTTAGCTTCAATCTACAGGAACGTTAACAAGCTGCAAAGACGGAGCACAACGTGGACCTACCTCTTACGGCGAACTGAGGTAATTTGTTGGGAGCAAGGCTTCCCAACAAAAGGCAAAAGTGGACCCGAACGTCGACCTACTCTCTCCCAACATTCTAGCACCACAATAACTCATATTCACCATAGCTTGACACTGGGACAAATTTTAAATCCGCGTCGGCCCCACCCATAGTTTTCAGACACCAGCAACACTTTGTTCCAACTCCGATGACCCAGGAAAAATTGGCTATAAGTCAACGTCTTTGTCTGGAGATTCTTTCATCTTCTCCATACAAAGAGGGACAACTGTTGACACCCAATTTTGTCCAGCCCCCTTAAATAAATCACCATAAATTAAACAATTTTTCTTTTGTTAGAACCGCAAATTTTGCATCGCAAAATACACATAATAAATAAGTTTTAATAAAAGTCTCGCATTATAAATATTAAGCACTAATAAATTAGCATGCCCACATTTATTATTATAATAATAGTTTAGACTAATAAAACACCTAAATAATTTAATCACAATTTAAAGAGTTTATCCACCGCTAATTAAATAATACACCTAAAACTCTACCCAACCCAAAACTAATTAAAATACCCCAAGCCCAACCTATTTTTCGTCAACCCGCGGCCCACAACCCTCACCCCTTTAACCCACGACCCGCGGCCCATTTTTTTCTTTTAACTCACCCCTTCGACAGGCCCACTTCCCTTAAACACCCAGAACCCTCCTTCGTCCCCCTCCCTCATCCTCACAGAAACCCTAACCACTCAAATCATCCGCCGCATGCAACCTTCCCCCCTACCCACGAATCTCGCCAGATTTTCAGGTGGGAAAATCTGGCATAACCAAATCAAATCCCCGCCTCAGTCATAACCAAATCGTTCCAACAAAGAATAATATCAAAAACGTCCCTAAAATGGTAACTTGCCATAACCGAAACTTCAGAAATCAAACCTTACCATATAACACCTAGAATCATACCAAAATCCCCTTCAAATCATCCGCGAATCAGTCCTTAGAATGATCCAAAATCAGCACCTATTCTTGGTAAACAATCACTCGAAAATCAGTAACAAATCGTGCGAAATCAAGCACGAATCAAGCACAAACCTCAGCCTTAAACACTTACCAAACTGGGAACCCAAAACCCTAGCTATAAATATAGAACCACTATGCATGCAATAGGAATCGGTTGAGGGATTTAGAAAATCATCGATCAGTCATCAGGGGAAGAAAATCAATCATCGAGAGTACCTATAGCATCGTGCCCAGAATCCCTCTCTTTTCTATTCACCACTACCATCTTTCGCAAATGCCTTTTATAACTTTCCTTCGACGATTCTGGGAAAACATTTGTCGTCGCCTCAGTTCGCTACCCACAAAAGGTTCGGAAATCTATTCTCTTTCTACTGTTTAGTTGCTTAAATGGTATTGTGTGTTCTATAATGGGATCCGTATGTTGTTCTATCAAATCTGATTGACTTAATTTAGTCGTCGTTTCCAGATAAATAGGTTAGTTGTGGTTCTCCATTATTTGTGGTGTCGATTCTGTTTCCTTTAAGCATGTGTGTGTGTCCGATTGTGTTTGCTATGGGTATGGATAGTTGTACAACCTTTGCATAAGAGTCCTAGATCTTTTTGTGTCATCAGTTGATATATTGCGATTCCATTATGTCTGTTAAGATTACTTCAAACCTGGGAAGGTAATACCCATTTTGCTAGTTGCCGAATTCACGAAAACTGCCTAATACCTATGACTACTGTCGTGTGATTCAATGTCAGATCTCTACATGCCCTCCCCCTGTCTTAATATAATCTAGAATCCATACATAAAGCATATTGCCTCTGGATTTTATAACCCTCTACATATACTACTGGACCTGAAAGTTAGTGAAGTATAGAAGTTGTTATCTCACTTGGATTTCCAAGTTATCGCGTATCAAGATCTTGCTAACATACTGCTCTAAACAATGTTTGAGTTTGTTTTAAGAACATTACATCGAAGGTCATCTAACATGCATATGATTAATATGAAATGTTGTCGTAGCCCCATAGGATTGTCGGAACTGATTTTGGTCATTTTGGGCCACTATCTTGGCTATTTTTTAGACCAATCTTTTCAAAGATATGACAGATCGATCTTCACCGCTTAGATCGATTTTCACCGTTGGACTGGTTTTTGCCATTTTTTGCTGCTGATTTGGGGTTAATTTGCTGCTGCATTTTATCTATGAAATGTGCTCTAGTGTTCCTATTGTCATTGCCCATCCGTAAACTCATTTCCTTTTAAGTTGTGTCTATTTAATCTACATTGTGTGGCCTGTATGATCAAGTTATGTGTTGGTTAATTGTTTTATCCCAATTCAGTTATTACTTAGGTCTGTCGATTGGTTTTAAAACATGTTTGAATGAATGTTAAATGTCGTCGGAGTCTATTAAAATAATTATCTTGTATGCTCAGTGCCGCTCTTGCTATCTTTCTTTCTCGCTTAAAATGCTATCCCTATTGTTTATTTGGTCGTCTCTGTCTCTCATGAATCTGCTGGCTCCTATTGAGTATGTTCAGATGTTTGAAATACCATCCTTGCTTAAATATTGCTAGCCAAACTGATCTAAGTATAGGGCTTCTGTTACACCCCGTATTTTCAGGACATGCTTTAAGAACGTACGTAAGAACTCGCAAGTGTTAAGATTTGAGACTTGTAAAAAAAATTATCGGAATTGTGAAATTGTCGGAAAACATAGTATTGTGACGAATGGGAGGGCGACACTTGTCACCCCCCTTATTGATGCCTTGGACGAAATAGGCATGGCCAAAATGGTCATTGACCATAGTCTTTAGATGACAAAGTCTTCCTATTAATGAGTTTGAGTTTCTTGACCAAAGTCAAAGGTCCCAAGTCTTGATATTTTATAAGACTTCATCTAAACCACCCATTTGGTTACATCTTAACCCTCCATGCCCCTTTATTACACTACTAGTAGCAATAGTATGTCATTACACTTAGAAAAATTTCCACAAAATTGAAGAACTCAAGGAAGAGCTCTCGGCTTCCCTCTACTTTCAAAAGGAAAATTTTGCGTTTCTTGTCCATTAAGCCCCACACTTTAAACCAAGGTTCATGAGGGTATTGTAAGTGTATCTCAATAGAAAAACCCCGGAAAAAGAGAGTTTTCGTATTAGTCGCAAAGCGAAAACCTAGTGGCTTTCTAGGTTTTGGATTGGAGGTTTGAAGGAAAGTTGTTGGTGTGGTTCTAAGGGTCTCAAGGAGCGGATTGAGGTGTCTTGACGAGGCTCTAGGTTGCTAAGGAGCAACTTCGGTTTTGAAGATTGGATTACAATTCGTTGAGGTATAATCTTGTTCTTTGAAAGTGTTACAAGATTATTTATATTGTTGTTGTTAGCTTTACATGTTGCTAGCATGAAGTTGTTAAGTTGAAGTTAATAAGTATTATGGATTACTTGTAGCTTAAGTTCAAATGAAAAGTAAGTCATGTTAAGTTGGAATACAATTTGATCGTTACTAGAATCGCCGCATGTAATTGACTCAAGATTCTAGTAGTTATATTTGGTTGCGACTAGATATCATGTTATGCTACCAAGTGGATTGAAATGGAAATTGAATAAGAATTGGTATTGTTGAACTCAAGGTGGCCGAATTTGTACTTGTGGTTTGTAATAGTTAGTTAATTATTTGTATTGAACTACCTTCTATTGTGGTGAGCCAATTGGGCTGTATAGTTAATTATTTGTATCGACTGCCTTCTATATTGTTGTGAGCCAATTGGGGCTGTTTGGCTATTGTATTTCGGCCTTGAAAAAGGTGGCAAAGTAAGTAAAAACAAAGGAGGTGATGTCCGATTTTCTATAGAATTTGGCGACTTAGCACTTAGAATATTCTACGTTTGAAGTAAGAGGTTAATGGACGTATTGTGACCATGATAGGTTGAAGTACTTTGGAGCATTTTACTACTTGTCGACAAGCGTCGCGAGGTATGTGAACCTCTTCTTTCTTTGGCATGATCCTACGTATGAAATCTCAATGTGATAATATTTCAAGATTTCTTCTACTCTTAGAAGTTAAGAAGTATTTGCATTGTTGAATCTAAGTTAAGAGTATGTTTAAATTGTCCTAAGTCCTTACTAGGTCTTATGGGAGACGTTGGTAAGAATGGTTAGGAAGTTATGAGATTTGATTTAAAGGCTATGTGTCTTGATTTGGTTAAAGTAAGTACGTGGATTTTATGTTCGAAAATGACTTGAATTTATATGTGAAAAGGGGATTGATTTTAAAAGTGGAAGTTATATGATTTTAAGAGAATAAGTTACTTGGTTTTGGAAGTGTATGGAACTTTATATTTTTTTATAAGTATAAGTAAATGGACTTTAAAGAATATATGTTATGAAGTTTTAAGACTATGAACTTTGGTTGTCTTTGAAGGATTTTGAAACTTTATTTTTCAAGTTATGGGACTTGATTTCTAAAGTATTGATGACATGATTTTATAAGTATAAGCGACATGATTTTAAAGAGTGTATGCTACGAGGTGTTAAGACCATAAGCCTTGATTATAAGTGGAAAGGACAAAATTTTAAAAAGTATGGCTTCTTAATTTATTTCGAAAGTTAAGAAGATGGTTTCCAAAAGAGTATGTGACTTGAGCTTTAAAAAGAAAGGAGGTTTTATGATTCTTTTAAGTATGTATGTACGTAGTATTTTTGGATCTAGTTTTCCTAATGTTGTAAGAATAAAAGTGTCTTAAGTTCTCAAAAATGAAAGGTTGTTATAATAGCTTTATGGGAAGTTGTTATGACGACTTACAAGAAGTGAAAAGATGGTTTAAAAATGTTATGTAAGGAAAATACACCGAGCCTACGAATTGGCGGATTACGTTATAAAATACACCGAGCCTACAAATAGGCCGGACGTTATGAAATACACCGAGCCTACAAATAGGCCGGATTACGTTATGAATACACCGAGCCTACAAATAGGCCGGATTACGTTATGAATACACCGAGCCTACAAATAGGCCGGACACGTTATGAGATACACCGAGCCTACAAATAGGCGGACACGTTATGAGATACACCGAGCCTACACATAGGCCGGATTACGCCATATTACCCCGAGCCTACACATGTTCTACAAGACACCGAGCCCACAAAGTGCCGGACATGCTACATGATTTCACAAGACACCGAGCCCACAGCGGGCGGATTATGCTACATGATTCCACAAGACACCGAGCCCACAGCGGGCCGGATTATGCTACATGATTCCACAAGACACCGAGCCCCACAGCGGGCGGATTATGTCACATGATTCATCAAGACACCGTGTCCCGCAAACGGGCGGATTATGTTATGTAAGATAAGTAAGTTATGTGGAAAACTTGATTAACCTCTTAAGTATGTATGTAAGAATATGATGTTAAATCTTATGGAAAAAGGAATGGAACAGTTAATATACGAGTGATTTCGTGAGTTAAAAATGGCATTCTTTTATCTGATTATGATTTGATTCTTGCACATTATTTACATTCCATATTGCATTTTTGTTATCGAACCCCGCCGAGGATGCGTTCATGTCCGCAGGTTTAGGTACACAGTGTGGATCCGCGAGCTTAGGATCCTGGTTCAGCATTTTTAGATGGCTCCGATGTTCCGGAGTTGTCATGGCTATGTATATTCAGGGGTATGGCGGGGCCTGTCCGCCACGCTTGTAATTCTTAGAAGTGCAGTAGTCACATATTGTGGGTCTGCTTTGTAAAGAAAGGAGGCAATCGCCGTTTATGTATGTACGTCGGGAAGGTAGCACTATCGGTGACTGTTGTTTTACTTCCGTTGTTTTATTTATAAGTTTCATGTATGTTCGATTATCTCGATGTTTATCTGTAGCGTGCGGGTAGGGCACGATCGTGGTCCCGGGGTCGGGTCGTGACAAAAGTGGTATCAGAGCAGTTAGTTCTCGGAAAGTGTCTACAGATCGTGTCTAGTAGAGTCTTGATTATCGGTGTGTTGTGCACCACATTTATAATCAGGAGGCTGCAGGACATTTAGGATTGGTTTCCATTCTTCTCACCGAGATCGTGCGATAGAAATTTGTATTGTTAAGTCGTCCTCCTAACGAAGTTATGTTAATCGCAGCCACGAGAAAGCGTGATGACCGGGAATGGCTATGTGGATCGTGTATCGGGTTGGTAATGATTATAGTATAGTTGGTATTGTGACATACATCTATACGGAGTTATGTATGAAATTCGACGCGTGTTGCCTAGAATAATTTTAGATTACCGTGAATTGGTAAAGACTAACTAGATCTGGAAGGTATGGTATAGTTAATGAATTTTCGCCAAGGTTTTGTGTTTTATTTTGAGGTAATTGGGAAAGGATGAGGTATCGATAGGGTAGTGAACCCTTAGAAGCCATATTAAGGAACCTAACTGAATGTCATGTTAATAGATTAAGGCGTGTAGTAAGCTTAAGAGAATTATACGGATGAGGTCCGATAGAGTAAGCAATGGTTATTGTGATCGAGACAACATGGTTTTGGTATTATGAGAAGTTTTGTACCGGTTCTTGGGGACCGTAAGGTGGGCGTGGAGCATGGAAATTGCGAGCCTAAGAATATTGATTCTTCGAGACCTTAGGTATATAAGGTTTTCTCCGCAATAAGATTTTAAGTCGCACGAGGATAAGAGTTAAGTGCGTGAGTCGGTTGAGGACTTACGGGTCTCCCGGCCCGGAATGGAGTGGGATCAGTTGGTAGTAGTTCGCCACGTGACGAGTCACGAGCGCAAGGCCCAAGTTTAGTTAATTGTTTTACTGTTCGTGGACGCGTTCCACCGAACAGTCATGAAGCGGAAATGGCCTTATGTTGTTTTATAGAGTGACTCCAAAGGTTTGAGGCAGTCGGTATGGAAGTTATGTATGTATGTTAGAAGGAGTTGGAAGTACGAAAAGATAATCTCTTTTGGGCTTATGATGGGCGAATATGCGTGTGCAAGGTATTAGGGCCACGTGTGGCGGTGTGGGTATGTCGGGGTGGTGAAAGGAAACTATGTCGCTAATTATAAGTTTGACTCGAAAGAACATTCGAGGGCGAATGTTTCTAAGGGGAAGAATGTTACACCGTATTTTGTGACATGCTTTAGAACGCACGTAAGAACTTCAAGTGTTAAGATTTGAGACTTGTAAAAAAATTATCTAATTGTGAAATTGTCGGAAAACGTAGTATTGTGACGAATGGGAGGGCGACACTTGTCACCCCCCTTATTGATGCCTTGGACGAAATAGGCATGGCCAAAATGGTCATTGACCATAGTCTTTAGATGACAAAGTCTTCCTATTAATGAGCTTGAGTTTCTTGACCAAAGTCAAAGGTCCCAGTCTTGATATTTTATAAGACTTCATCTAAACCACCCATTTGGTTACATCTTAACCCTCCATGCCCCTTTATTACACTACTAGTAGCAATAGTATGTCATTACACTTAGAAAAATTTCCACAAAATTGAAGAACTCAAGGAAGAGCTCTCGGCTTCCTCCACTTTCAAAAGGAAAATTTTGCGTTTCTTGTCCATTAAGCCCTACACTTTAAACCAAGGTTCATGAGGGTATTGTAAGTGTATCTCAATAGAAAAACCCGGAAAAAGAGAGTTTTCGTATTAGTCAAAGCGAAAACCTAGTGGCTTTCTAGGTTTTGGATTGGAGGTTTGAAGGAAAGTTGTTGGTGTGGTTCTAAGTGGTCTCGAGGCGGATTGAGGTGTCTTGACGAGGCTCTAGGTTGCTAAGGAGCAACCGGTTTTGAAGATTGGATTACAATTGCTGAGGTATAATCTTGTTCTTTGAAAGTGTTACAAGATTATTTATATTGTTGTTGTTAGCTTTACATGTTGCTAGCATGAAGTTGTTAAGTTGAAGTTAATAAGTATTATGGATTACTTGTAGCTTAAGTTCGAAATGAAAAGTAAGTCATGTTAAGTTGGAATACAATTTGATCGTTACTAGAATCGTCGCATGTAATTGACTTGAAGATTCTAGTAGTTATATTTGGTTGCGACTAGATATCATGTTATGCTACCAAGTTGGATTGAAATGGAAATTGAATAAGAATTGGTATTGTTGAACTCAAGGTGGCCGAATTTGTACTTGTGGTTTGTAATAGTTAGTTAATTATTTGTATTGAACTACCTTCTCTATTGTGGTGAGCCAATTGGGGCTGTATAGTTAATTATTTGTATTGGACTGCCTTCTATATTGTTGTGAGCCAATTGAGGCTGTTTGGCTATTGTATTTCGGCCTTGAAAAAGGTGGCAAAGTAAGTAAAAACAAAGGAGGTGATGTCCGATTTTCTATAGAATTTGGCGACTTAGCACTTAGAATATTCTACGTTTGAAGTAAGAGGTTAATGGACGTGTGTGACCATGATAGGTTGAAGTACTTTGGAGCATTTTACTACTTGTCGACAAGCGTCGCGAGGTATGTGAACCTCTTCTTTCTTTGGCATGATCCTACGTATGAAATCTCAATGTGATAATATTTCAAGATTTCTTCTACTCTTAGAAGTTAAGAAGTATTTGCATTGTTGAATCTAAGTTAAGAGTATGTTTAAATTGTCCTAAGTCCTTACTAGGTCTTATGGGAGACGTTGGTAAGAATGGTTAGGAAGTTATGAGATTTGATTTAAAGGCTATGTGTCTTGATTTGGCTAAAGTAAGTAAGTGGATTTTATGTTCGAAATGACTTGAATTTATATGTGAAAAGGGATTGATTTTAAAAGTGGAAGTTATATGATTTTAAGAGAATAAGTTACTTGGTTTTGGAAGTGTATGGAACTTTATATTTTTTATAAGTATAAGTAAATGGACTTTAAAGAATGTATGTTATGAAGTTTTAAGACTATGAACTTTGGTTGTCTTTGAAGGATTTTGAAACTTTATTTTTCAAGTTATGGGACTTGATTTCTAAAGTATTGATGACATGATTTTATAAGTATAAGCGACATGATTTTAAAGAGTGTATGCTACGAGGTGTTAAGACCATAAGCCTTGATTATAAGTGGAAAGGACTAAATTTTAAAAGTATGGCTTAATTTATTTCAAAGTTAAGAAGATGGTTTCCAAAAGAGTATGTGACTTGAGCTTTAAAAAGAAAGGAGGTTTTATGATTCTTTTAAGTATGTATGTACGTAGTATTTTTGGATCTAGTTTTCCTAATGTTATAAGAATAAAAGTGTCTTAAGTTCTCAAAAATGAAAGGTTGTTATAATAGCTTTATGGGAAGTTGTTATGACGACTTAAGAAGAAGTGAAAAGATGGTTTAAAAATGTTATGTAAGGAAAATACACCGAGCCTACGAATTGGTGACATTTATAAAATACACCGAGCCTACAAATAGGCGGATTACGTTATGAAATACACCGAGCCTACAAATAGGCCGGATTACGTTATGAAATACACCGAGCCTACAAATAGGCGTTTACGTTATGAAATACACCCAGCCTACAAATAGGCCGGATTACATTATGAGATACACCGAGCCTACAAATAGGCCGGATTACGTTATGAGATACACCGAGCCGGATTACACCATATTACCCCGAGCCTCCACATAGCCGTTACGCCATCAGACACCGAGCTCCACAGCGGCCGGATTATGCTACATGATTTCACAAGACACCGAGCTCACAGCGGGCGGATTATGCTACATGATTCCACAAGACACCGAGCTCCACAGCGGGCGGATTATGCTACATGATTCCACAAGACACCGAGCCCCACAAAGAGGCCGGATTATGTCACATGATTCATCAGTACACCGTGTCCCGCAAATGGGCCGGATTATGTTATGTAAGATAAGTAAGTTATGTGGAAAACTTGATTAACCTCTTAAGTATGTATGTAAGAATATGATGTTAAATCTTATGGAAAAAGGAATGGAGCAGTTAATATACGAGTGATTTCGGGAGTTAAAAATGGCATTCTTTTGTACGCTTATGATTTGATTCTTGCACATTATTTCTGCTCCATATTCGCACTTTTGTTATCGACTTCTTCGGGCCGCTCATGTCCGCAGTTTAGGTATTACTGTGGATCCGCGAGCTTAGGATCCTGGTTCAAGATTTTTAGATGGCTCCGATGTTCCGAGTTGTCATGGCTATGTATATTCAGGTATGGCGGGGCCTGTCCCGCCACGCTTGTAATTCTTGAGGTGCGTAGTCACATATTGTGGGTCTGTTTGTAAAGAAAGCGAGGCAATCGCCGTTTATGTATGTCGTCGGGAAGGTAGCCCTATCGGTGACCGTTGTTTTACTTCCGTTGTTTTATTTATAAGTTTCATGTATGTTCGTGATTATCTCGATGTTTACTGTAGCGGTGCCTGTAGGGCACGGCCGCGATCCCGGTCGGTCGTGATGCCTTCATATAGATGCCATGTTACTGTTAGAATATATGTCATCCAAGGTGTAGGCGAAGGGCATGTATCAGTTTTACCTCAAGGGGGTTTTATGTGAGCAAACATGTTTTCTTTGTTAATTGAATCATACTGTATGTATGTCAAATGTTGTATGTGCTCGTACCTTTATATTTTGGATGTGTCATTCATACCTACTCTTATATGCCTAAGAGGATACCAATGTGGGCTTCTACATTTATGATCCTATTGGTTTGGGCCCGTCAATTCATTTCTTGGGGCTGCCATAATATAAAATTGGATCATATACATGTCTAAGTTTATATTAGCATATTATCTATTTGCATTATTAAATTTTTGAGACACTCTAATCCTTTTCTTTCTTATTTTTACATGACCCGCATCGGGAGAATAATCAAGAGTCTCGGTATGAGACTCACCAGGGTTTCCATATCACCAACCGTACTTCCGCCGCAGGGCTTCCAAACAATTATAAGATAGATGGTGTCACCATCTGTTCCAGACGTTACAACAATTCCAATCTCACTCCTCCCTTAGCTTATTTATGCATTTATTCATTTGTTTATTTATTATTGTCATATTTAGTAACCCTGTAATTAATAGGATAATTAACTCTACTAGTCTTTGAATATTTTGGGAAGGGCAGTTTTAAAGATAAATTCATCCTTCACTTAGTCTAGGCTCGTCATATAAATCTAAATCTAAAATAATTAATTCTAGCTATCCTTTAGTCAGGTAGTTAACATATCCCTCCATATTTAGTCCTTAAGAAATACACTTCTCCTAAACTCTTCATAAATATCATAGGAAGTAATTTTCGCATATACGTACATATAAAATAATTTCATAATTAACTTTATACAAAAGTCTTAAACCTTACATACATTAATAGGAGTAATTTATCATTTTCTTATTCCTTTTTTGTTAAAGCATAAATTTTATAAATGTATAATCAACTTTTTGTATATTTCCGTGATGTCTTATAAGATCCTTTTAGTTATCAATATATATATATTCCTTAGGTATTTACCACATCCCTTTTACTTAAATAATCTTTTCTAAAATATACATCCCTTAGCCAAATAAATTAACCTATGTTTGAGCGGACAACCGCAAGTTAGCGGATCCTTTAGGGTGCCTTACCCCTTCCCTTTAGGATAATAAAGAACCCTTACTCAGAATCTTATTTAGTTTCACAGACCATTAAACGGAGTTAATACTGACTTTAATCAGTTGGTATTTAGGTGTCCTAATTCACCCAATTAATTAGGTGGCGACTCCCTTAAACATTTTTAACACTTATCTTTACATTTTTGGGGAGGATAACCATACCGTCGCGCATTTAAGCCTGAGAGTTCAAAATCGGGTGCGACAAGCTCAGAGGAATACAATGTGTCTTACTTCTCTTCTAAGTCTTGTATATATAAGACAAGACTAGACATTTATCCCCCATCTAAAATTGTGATGATGTGAGCGTGTCGATGTCTCATGCGCGCCACGACACTCTGTTCGATGAGGAATAATGTGATGGGGATCGTTGAGAGTGGGAGACAACTGTGTGGAAAGTCGGGGACATTAGGCTTCTCGGATATACTAGTCTTCTCGGGGGTATTTTCACCCAATACAGATAGTCCTCCACTTTTCGAGGTCTTTGATATCATATGACCGAGAAGTAGTAGAGTCATTCAACCGTCAGTTTCAGCTCTTGTCACGATGTTTCTTGGAACTGATGCATTGATTCAACTTGTTATTTTTCCTTCGCACGCTATCCCTTCACATTAAATTCTCTGCTACCTTTGCATCACACATTTTACATGTGTTGTCCATCGATGAATATCCTTCATCTAGTGGAGGTGTCGTAATGATGATTTGATTTCCTTCCTTTTAAATCAGACGATACCGCTTCTTTGGCCTTTTACATATATACCTTTCATATAAGTGCTCTCTTTTATTTCCTCTGATCTTCCAACGCACTGTTTCCTCAAACTTTCAAACAAAAAGACGTCATCCCATTTCTTTCTTTGTTGAATCACAATGTCTTCGGATTTTTTAGTTATCGGCAGTGCCACCTCTTTGGGCTTGGAGCCTAGCTCTTAGTGATTTAGACGTTCCTATCCACCAGGTTCCCATTGTAGATTGCATGTCGTCGGTTAGGATGACATTAAGAAAAAAAAGTCAGCGGCTTCTTTTTCCAATCTCCAGGCTAACACCTATCTTCCCATGATCTTCTTTAAAAGACCTCATAAAGCATCCGGTTTCCATGGCTTCAGAGAAATTCTAGTCGGCCATTAAGTACAATTTTCCATTAACGCTCATTATTTAAGCCGGTGTAGGTGGATTGCGGCTGGATTGCTGTAGAGGTGCTCCTCCATAGAGAATGAGAACATATTAGTTTCTATTAGAAAAAATACTCCTTTGTGCACATGTATCCTTTTTAATTGCGGTTGGGCAAACTTATTGATCTCGTGATTTTAGAATTCTGCTGGAAATATAAGGTGTGCCTTGTCAAGATCAGTCCGGCCTTTTGGAGGATGGTAGCATGTCTTTGATACCTTTTCTTCTCAGGTGGGGGAGTATTTTACCCTCGCCCACTTAATTCACCTCTATTCTCCCAAAAATTTCAGAGTGGGGGTTATTTAATTATCCGGCCATGACAAGAACGCGTTAATTACTTATATTAATGATGCCTCTGATTGTGGGTGGACGGAGAGGTATGTCATTGTCACGACGAGGGATCTGGTCAAGCCACCGGAGGCTCCAATCCCTGAGCGATGGAATTTTAACTGTAAGTATTTTGTTTAGGCCCACACTTCTTATTTTGTCTTCCTTGATTCTCAATGATGTCTCTGAATTCTACTCTTCTTCTTTTGCCAGCCATAGCTTGGACACCTGAACCAATATCAGGTCTAGATTGTTGGGTCCAAAACATTCTATTACGCACCTTCTTCCATCTGTACATGGCAGAAGATCGCGTTAAAACATAACTGAAAATGAAAGAATCATGGTATTTCGAAGGGAACATCCATCCGAGCCTACGCGGAGGTTTATGAAGATTCGTATGTGGCCCTACAACTAATCGAGAAATAACATCTTAACTGGACCGGAACCTAGAGTCTACTACCTCAGCTGGATCAAAAAGGTCATTATCTCCTTCTTTCCTTTCTCCGGCCAAAAGAATCATGATGCGCGAAAAGATGCACACACTTTAATGCAAGTGCACGTTATCGTGACAAGTAATATAGTCTTGGTAAGACCGAATATCGTCCACAAGGATTAGCGTTCAAGTACCAATTATCTATCTTTTAGTATCTATTTGGTAACCGATATTGATTTTTGTTGTTTATGACTAGCAATTATAAAGGCTAATTAACTATAGGTTTACTTCAGTTGTGATGAGAATAGGGCTTCCACGTCTCCTCAACTATCCGCTTATGTTACTTATTAATGCAATGAATTATGGTTCTTCTTCTCTCGGAGCTAGCAGGTTTACGAAATCGTTTTGTACTCCCGTTAAGGCTATATAAACACTCAACCCCAGTATTTCTCCTTTCTACCTTTCGGTGATAAGGATGACTCTATAGGAGGATTAAGACCAAAAACCTAGTTAACCGTCACGCGCCATGCGTAAAATTAGGGTTGTTAAGCCTCTCATTAACGCTACATAAGTAATTGAGGTATTTTCATCCCCAATCCAAAATATGTCTACCCAACTTACAGCATATTCACAACCTCATCCTTTCGAAGTTTGATTAGAAATCATATAAGTAATGATAATTAGGGATCAATTAATTACCAAGCATTCAACACAATTATTGGATAAATCTCAACAAGAAGAAGACTAATCATAACATGCATCAATTCATAACATAAATTTCTAGTGATTTAACATGGAAAACCCTATAAAGGAATTAGTTCCTAGCCATTGACATGACAAGAACTAATTCAAGGTTCATCATAAAAACTGAAATAAAGGAAAGAAAAGAAAATAAAATTACTAAATTAAGGTCTCCAATCTTCAATCCAAGAATCCTTGTGTTGTGCAAGAAAGGGAACCCTTAAAAACTGCCTAGGGTTCTCCTTTTATAGGCTCAAAACCGCCTCTAACTTTTCCGCTTCAGTTGGCCCGTAAAATCGTCATTAAACTCGATTTTCCGCGTCGCCATGCTGATACGGCGCGCGCCGGAACTTCTGCGATACTTCGGGTGATTTGGCGCCGCGCCTGCCCTGGCATGGAAGGAGTCGCGGCGCTGCAACTTCGCGCTCGGATATTGGCGCCGCGCCGCACTGCGCACCTGTTGGCATGAGGCGCCGCGGCGCTGGCCCGTGTTTCTGCCTCGTTCGCCACTTTCTCTGCTTTTAAGCTCTGGAACCTCCACTTTTGCCCTCTTTTAGCTCCTTTTCCGCCATTTGGTCATTTTAACCACTTTGACTCAAAAGAAAGAAAATCTATCCTAATACGACACTTATTTGTACAAAAAAGGACAAAAGACTAACTAAAAATGACTCAAAAAGTGTATATAAAATACACCGATCAAATACCCCCAAACTTAACCTTTGCTCGCCCTCGAGCAAAGATAAAAAGAAAGAAATAAAGACTCAAGAAAGAGAAAAATAAACAGACTCAATGTGTTATACCCCGTATTTCCAGTGTATGTACGTAAGGACGTACGTAGAAAATTTTTGAAGCTTAAGTAGGCTTGGCCGATTTTCACTTTGTGCACAACACCCGATTAGAGTCGTTTTTCGACGAAACGTTTCCACAGCTTTCGTAGGGAAAATTCCGGCTATGTCATTTATATTTTTTGCGGATTTTTCCGAGAGATGAAATATTTTGGACCAACGGGAGGGTGACACTTGTCACCCAAGTGGACGGTTTTGGGGGCTTTTGGTTGAGCACGTTTTTTGTGTTTTTCTTGCCAAAAATGTTTGGTCAATGTTATGTAGATATTTTGTGTGGTAGATGAGAAAGTGGGACCCACAAGACACTTGGCTAAATCCACACCCTACACTTGCCTAACACTTGGATTCATCTTGGCCATTGGTTGGCCTTGGCTTGTCCTATAAATACCCCTCTAAGTGATGAACTTTCTTCATCCACAAATATTTCCAAAGTGTTGAAATCCCTCTCCCCCTTAAGTATGGTTCTCGTCCAACCCTCCCCCCCCTTTGAGTGGCCTTTAGGCCGAGAGCAACCCCCCCCCTAGCCTAGTTGTGCTAGTCGAAATACTACCCCTCTTGGTAGAAATACTCTCAAAAGTATTGTTACTATACCCAAATTACCTTAGCCGTATACCTTGTTGTATTCTAAGGTTATACTTATACGAAAAAAACCAGAAATACTATTATACTTCCCTTCTGTCACAAAACCGAAACCCTAAGGAAATCTCCATAGTTAGTTGGGGTATTAAGTAGAAGTTGGTTAGAACTTCTAAGGGTGGTTTGGAGCGGGTTGGAGTGCTCGGAGTTGGAGCTAAACGTTGCCCAGGATCGACTTTATACTTGGATAATTATAAACTTATCGAGGTAATTATCTTGTCCCTCTATTGTAATTGGAAATTGCATGATTGTTAGACTATATAGTTGAAGTATACTATATATAGTACTGAACGTAGTTATCGGCAATGTCTTTTGACTTAAGCCTGAATAATAAGAAACCTTTTCGAAAGAAGAGTATCGAATCGTAATTACATAGATCAGACATAAGAGACTTGTGTAGCTTTGTGTAGTAGAATCGCACACGTCCGTTAGGCGTGCAAACCCCCTGGTTGGCTTGGTCGCCGGCCTCGATAAAGCGAGGAGATTTACGCCGCATGTGGGGAGTCTTCCGAATTTTACGTAGAATGTTCTACGATAAGATCTAAATGTTAATAAAGCGCTGTGGCCTTATAGGTTGAAGTACTACGTGTGGCGCGATCTACTTAGGCTTAAGGAGTAGCCGACGTTTGGAAGTACTTGGAGCGTTTTGCTATTAGTCGATACTCGTCGCGAGGTATGTGAACCTCTTCCTATCTCTTCTAGCATGATATGTGTGTAACTATGTAGTACGATAGACGCGTACGTGTTAAATGTATTTGATTGGTCTAAAACATAAAGTGTTATAACGGCTTTATGGGAAGTTGGTTATAACAACTTTATGTAGGTAAGAAAATACTTGTGGTTTTTAAAATGTAACTGATTTGAACTATAACTGGCTGGTTAAGTGATAATAAAGAACTTGAAGTATTTCAAAGGATTTTTGAATCAATTTGAAAGAAGAAGTAATACTTGGTTTTTGAAAACTTAAGAGCTATACTAGCTTTATGGGAAGTTAGGTATAACGGCTTAAAAATGTTTTACTGATTTCGGAAATCAGAATGTGTATCGACAAACCACTGCAGCGTTAATAAAAGGAAATGTTTTGACAGATTAAGTATTATTAAAACCAGTAGAAACTTCCATCTGCATAGAAGCTAAGATGAGACAAAATGATATTTCCTAGGTCATGGCTGCTGTAATAAGATTGTTATAAACAAGAATATCCTACTCACATATAAGGCTTATGTTTCTCAGATGGTTTAAAAGAGAATTATATTCTTAAATGAATAAGGCTAGGAACTACGAAACCTTTCTAAAATAAGAAACGTGAACATTTGAAATTAGGCAAACTTGGACGTTTGAAAAAGAATGTTGTTACTTGGTTTTACAAAGAGAAGTATTTTGATTTACTTCAAAAGATAATCACTCTATTGTTATATACTACGGGTATTGTGTGACTTTTGTGAAAGTAACATATCTTTAAAGAGTTATTGTATAAAGTACTTTGGGGATAACAACCCGATCTCGTTAATCATATAGTAGAAAGTACCTTATGTATGAATAACTTGATTGTATTGGTTTGTGATAGCCTTGTGATACCTTTGGGTTGATTTGATAAGTAATCATATTAGGATGCTACGTGTGTTAGTATTCTGTGATGTTTGTGTAAGGGGGTTTTCCCTTGATTGTGCTTATGTTGTTTAAACGATAAACTGTTATGTTGGTATTATACCACTCACCGTGTTTCCGGGGTTAAGCCGCTCCGATGCGGGTAGACTCAGCGATGCAGGACCGTGATTCGAGAATACCTCATGCGGTCCCGGCCTATGCGGAGCTACGAGTTCCGTGTTAGTGTGCGGCCTTTATGGTCATGCAATGTGGCCATGCGGATCGCGAGTCCGATTTACGCCGGAGTAGCTACCGATGCGGGTTATACCTCATGCGGGCCTATGAGATTGGCCTATGCGAGTCGCGGGAGTTCGGGCTAGACGCGCACATTTGATATTGCGGGCGGCGACCAGCTTTGATCATGTGACGGTGCAGACAGATATCATGATACGATTTATGACCTTGTTAGTACTTGTAGGTGTTAGTAGTCGGCTATGCCTTCGCATTTCTTACCGCATCGCTTTATTTGGACACAGTGGGACACATTGTTCATGTGTGTTCCTTGGTGCTTTTCTATCATTGATCGCGGTGAGGAAGGTATTCCGGGCATGATTGATGTGGTGGCGTGAGACCCGTGTTTATATTTGAGTGATGACTTTGGCGTGAGTCACGACTTGATATGATTGCTTATTTATTGTGAATCGTAATTTGGTTATCATACATGTCTCGCTTTATATAGACTACTATGATTTTATTTACTGATTTTCGATTTCACATACTGCACTGTTATCGACCTCCTTCGGCCGCGTTCATGCCGCAGTAAAGGTACACCGGGCCGTTGATCCACGCTCCTGGGTCACAGTCAGTTTGGGAAGCTCCGTTCCTCCGAGGCTTATCTTGGTATAGTCCCCTGTTGTAGAGTGCTTACATTCGGGGTATGGCGAGCCCTGTCCCGTCGTTGTTGTCATATCATTCGTAGAGTCTGTATTGTGGCGGGGTTTGTAAAAAGGATTAAACTGATCATGTTGAAAGAGTTGTTGTATATATATATATGCCGAAAGGCAACTTTCTTCAGATATCTGTGTCTCAATTTATACTGTTTCATATCTTGGTTATTTTATATTCCGCTGATTACTCTGATGTATGACTACTGGGGTGCCCGGGTAAGGCACCAGTCACGGGCCCCGGAACGGGTCGTGACACAATGACATTGATCACTTTTGCTGCATTGATGTTACTTAGAAAAACATGAAGATGAACAGAATAATATGCAGGAACATATAGCATGAAATTTTTGCACACTAGACACATTAAGCTAGATATTTCGCAAACTCACTTTTATCATGCTTAATGGAAATCACATACTGAGTCATGCATGTTAATTTCAAAATTCCTATGACATGTTTACTTGCTATTCTCCACTAATCATGGCTATGTATCTCAGAGATCTTCAGGACTTTTAAAGGTTGTAATATAGGCTTAGGTATAGGTAGGTAAAAATAGGCATTTAGGCTCATTTCGTGTATTCTACCCGTTTGGACACATAGTCCACTGCCAGAAGGATATATTGATTTCCAAAGGATGGCGGGAATGGTACCATGAAATCGATTCCCCACACATCAAAAAGTTCCACTTCCAATATCCCTTGCGAAGGCATTTCGTTTCGTCTTGAAATGTTCCCTGTTCTCTGACAACTATCACATCTCTTCACAAAGGCATGGGCATCCTTAAAAAGTGTTGGCCAATAGAATCCGCTTTGCAGTACCTTTGCCGTTGTTCTTGATGCCCCAAAGTGTCCACCACATGATAGGGTGTGGCAATGAGTGAGAACCTGGTGCATCTCCTCCTCTGGTACACATCGCCTGATGACTTGATCGGCACAGTGTTTGTATAACATAGGCTCCTCCCAATAGTAGTGCTTTACTTCGGAGTAAAACCTCTTTACTTGCTGTCTTGTCAATTCTGGGGGTAGTACCTTAGCTGCAAGAAAGTTAACAAAATCAGCGTACCAAGGTAAATTAAGATTCATACTTACTTGAAACAGTTGTTCGTCTGGAAAATGATCATTTATTTGCACATCCTTGGTGTTCTGTTGCTTAGCATGCCCGCGAGTTATCCTATTTGTGTCTCCAAATTCTTTAGGGACACTCTTGTCTCATCCATGAACTGAGTTTGGTGCTTAGTTAGCCTGAGTATGTCCGCTCGCAACCCATTCTGCTCTTCCTGTGGGACATGAGGGTTACATTGCTGTTGATAGTTCTGTAACCCGTGATAGTGGTAGTCCATGTTTGCTGGATCCCTGAGATGAATCAAAACCAACAAACAAATCACGGCGCACGGTTCCACAAATAAAATAAAATAAAAGAAAATAAAAACCAAATTAGAAATTAAGAATAAATAGATTGATATTGAACTACGCAAATCCCCGGCAACGACGCCAAAAACTTGTTAGCGATTTATCCACACGCTTAACGCAAGTGCACGTATCATGACAAATAATATAGTCTGGGTAAGACCGAATATCGTCCTCAGGGATTAGTGTTCAATTACCAATTTCTATCATATGGTATCTATTTGGTGATCGATATTTTGATGGTTGTTTATATCTATGACTACTAAATAATTATAAAAGTTAATTAAATTACTTTACTTAAATAGATATGGTGGAAATAGAGCTTTCAATCTCCTCAACTATCCGCTCGCTTTAATCTTTAATGCAATGATAAAGGGTCTTCTTCTATATTGAGATAGCAGGTTAACTAAGTCGTTTTATATTCTGTTAGAATATATAAATGCTCAACCCCGATGCAGAACCCTTCTATCTTTCGATGATAAGATTTACCATAAAAGAGGATTAAGAACAATAACATATTAAACTACACAAGTATTGGGGTACTTTCGTCCATGATTTTAACCTATGTTTATTCAACTATAGCATATTCGCAATCTCCCCTTTCGGATCTCGATTAGAAATCATATATGTGATGATAATTAGTGATCAATTAATTACCAAACAATTATTGAATAAATCTCAACTATATAAAGAGGAAATCAAAACCATGCATTAAATCATAAAATGAGGTTCAAGTGATTCGAATGGAAAGCCCTAATTAAAGTTTAGCTCCTAGACATAGACATGCTAAGAACTAAAAGATTATCCAACATAAACTGAAAAATAAATAAAGTAAGAAAAAGAATTACTCAAGAACAAGCTTCCAATTTTGAAGCTTTCAAGAACTATGTGTTGTGTAGAGTTATGGATTGTGAAACCCTTCAAAAATCTACCCTAAGGCATTTTTATATCCTTCAAAAACGTTCTCAACTTTTCCCTCTTGGTCTTGGCCCATTCCCATTCGGATTTGGCTGAAAACTCGCGTCGGCGCCACAACCCTAAGACCGACGCCGTGGCGCCGAAACTCCTGCAGCTGTCCACCGATCTGGGTGTCGTGGCCCTGCTGCTCCTGATGTACCGGCGCCATGACGCCGCCCTGTACTTTGCCCGGGGTACCAGCTTTTCGTCTCTTTGTGCTCTGGAACCTCTGTTTTTGCCCTTTTTTTGCTTCTTTTCGCCAATGTGCCATTTTAAACCACTGTGACTCAAAAGAAAGAAAATCTATCCTAACATGACACATATTTGTACAAAAATGGGCCAAAGACTAACTAAAAATGACTCAAAATGTGTATATAAAATACGCCTAACAACCTCCTTGGCACAGATCCCCTTTCCAGTAAGGGGTTTAATGGTCATCTTACCCTTCAAATAGGATTCACAGTTACCATAAGACTGTAAGTCAAATGGTTCGAGGTAATCAAGATCCCTCAACCTTTCTATCCTTGTTTGATTTATATGACCAAGTCTACAATGCCACAGATAGGTAGAATTTCTATTACTTATTTTAGCTCTTTTATTTTGTACATTGAATATCTCCCGGCTACAGTTTAATGTGTACAATCTATTCACAAGAGGCGCAATTCCATACACAACATTATCAAAAGTCAAAATCACATTTCCATTAGTAATGTTTGAAGAAAAGCCCTCAATATCTAGTACAGGAATGGAAATAATATTCTTTGTCAAAGTAGGAACATAATAACAATTGTACAACAACAAAACTTTGCCAGAAGGTAAATCTAGCCTATAAGTTCCCACGCGCTCAGCATCAACTCGTGCTCCGTTTCCGACGCGCAGGTCAACCTCATGAGGCATGACCTTCCTGCTATCAGCTAGCCCCTGCACATTCGTACAAATATGTGAGCCACATGCGGTATCAAGTACCCAGGAATGAGAATCATTTATAGATTTACTTCAATTACAAACATACCTTATCCAAAGAGAGCGAAAGACTGTGTGCTCTACTCCTCCCGAGCCGCGATCCTTCACCCAATGCCCTTTCTTATGGCAGTTCTTGCAAACATCATTTGCCGGCACCTTCTTTTTCTTCAATCCTTCCTTGGGCTTAGTTGCAGCGGGCGCAACGTTAGCTTTGCCCTTCCTCTTCTGATGTCCCTTACTTTTCGTTTTGGGATGGCTAGAGGAGCCAACCATGAACACAGGCTTGCCCTTGGAGATTGAAGATTCATAAGTCTTTAGCATGTTGTGAAGCTCTGGTAAACTTGCTTTGGTTCCATTCATTATAATTAATAATGAAACTTTCGAATGAACGAGGCAGTGAATGCAAGACGAGGGTGGTAGCAACCCTATCATGGAATTTTATCTCAATCGAGGCCAACCTTTCTATCAGCCCTATCATTTTCAGCACATGAGGAGATACGGGGCCTCCTTCAACGAGTTTACATTTGAAGAGCTCTATTAGGAGATCATACTCTATAGTCTGTGATTGAGAGTCATAGACTCTTCAAATGCTGTAACATCTCATTCGGCCCCATGTGCTCATGATGCCGTTGCAATTCATGTGACATTGAAGTTAACATCACACATTGCGCTGTAGTAGCATCATCATAATGCTTTTGATAGGCATCCTTGTCAAATGTGGCAGATTCTAAGGTGCCTTCAGCGGGTGCAGTGGGGAACACTTTGTCCAGAACATATTCTATTTTTTCCTGTCTCAGGACAATCCTAATATTTCTGAGCCAGTCAATGTAGTTTGGTCCAGTCAATCTATTTGTTTCTGTTGACACCCAATTTTGACCCTCCCGTCCAGTCATTAACTATAAGATTAGATTAATTTTGTAAAATAATTTTTTTATGATTTCTTATAATAAAATACAGCGATAAAACATAAATACAGCGATAAAACATAAATACAGGCATAAATAAACATTTTAATAATGGCATCGTGTCTTACGTAGAGTTTTAAGCACTTAGAGTCCCGCGCCCGCATTAATTAATTTTAAGCCCTGTCATGATTCTTAATTAATAATAAATACATAAAATAAATAATTTAGCAACAACGTCGTGTCAAGTAGCATAGCCGCATTTATTAATACGCAAGAGAATTTCATAATCATTTGTAATTTAAAATCAATTTTAATCTAATACATGCATTTAATAGCGTCGCATTTATAAAAGCTTCAAACAATTCTTAAATATCATACTTGCATTTAGCATTTAAATAATTTTATCTAAACTCAATTCAATTTTAATTTAACTTCATAATAATGCACAATAATAAGATTTTAAATAATAGCGCCGCATTCTAAAATATCAAGCATTAATTAAGTAGCACGCCCATTTTATTCTTGTAATAAATTTTAATCTCAAACATAGATTAATAAAGCACCTAAATAATTTAGTCAATTAATTTATCACTAATTAACTAATTAAACAACTAGCCTAAAACTAATTGAGAGCCTAAAACTAATACTAACTACCCAGCCCAATCATCCGCGACCCGCAGCCCACACCCAACGCAGCCCGATCCCTTTTACCCATCGCCCTGGCCCAAACCCCTTATTTTCCTTATCACCCAGCCACGCCCGCTTCTAATAAATTTATCATCGTCCTCAACAAACGCCTGACCCTCTCAAAAACCAGCAACCCTAAAAGTTTCCATCGCCGCACCTTCCTCGCCGAGATTCTCGCCTGAGAATCCGGCGACCCTCTTCCTTACCCATGTATACACAGCCAGCACACCCCTTACCATCTCCAAGAACCGCGAATCTCCCAGATTCCCTCAAATCTCCCAAAATCGTTTTCAAACTTACCATAACAAGAACAGTACGAGAATCAACCCAAAAATAGCCCACAAATCCTTAACAAATCAGTACGAATCAGTCCAAAATCGTCATAAATACTTTCCCTAAATCAAAACCTAAATCAGGGCTATTATGGTAGGATATACCCAAAATCAGCCTTTAAGGTTTACCAATTTCAGAACACGATGGAGGGTCTATAAATACAGAAGCTTTCTTTACCATGCAGTAGTAGAGCTCAGTACGAGGATCGGGGGGGAAAAGCCAGCACCTTTTTGAATCCAGAAAATTCCACTCGAATGTCATAAAACGTAGAGGAGAATCTGTTAGCATCCTTTAGCGTCTGAAATCGGGGGTATCGACTAATCAATTGAACACTAGCGATGGGGTTCTTACCAGCAAAATCAGGGATCCAAAGCACAAATTCGAGACTTTTTCATAGCCTAGAATCGACCACAAATCGCCTCGCTTTCAATCGCATCGCAATAACCCGTCGAGTGGCTCCGACGACTTGATACGCTGCCCCGATTCGCTGTCCGGAGAAGGTAAACCCAAGTTCCTCTTAGTTCATTTTCATATTGTCGTACTTGTGTGTTAAACCTGTGTCGATTGGCTCGTTCAGATTATCGGGCTCAGTGATGCATAAATGTGGTGTCGGTTACTGTTTAACTGTCTGTTAGCCTATCTATTTGACTGTCAATACTCGAATCTGTTGTGCTGGGTTCATCCTCAGCGTAATGTGATTGATGCGCTGTTTTAATACTTCCATGATACGGGTAGTGGTGCAGGATTCTTGGCCATGTATCTCATATTCTGTTAAGCGAATCTGATTCTAAATTTCTCCATGACTTGTATAGTGTTGTGTCCTGTTTTGTATGTTATAGCAATTGCGCAACTGTGTTTGTTAATGTGATTAAGCCAACGTTTAGCCTCTGTTGTGTGTCTTTATACATCAGTCACAATCTGAGTTCACGAGGTCGATTCGAGTTATATTAGTTATGTCTAGTAAGTCCTCATAAAGTATCATGTATCCTGCCCTATCTATGACGTTGCCTAAATGATGGCTGCATAAGCATTATGTAATATGTTGAACCAACCCGTGTCATGTTAAATTTTATGTCCCCCTGTTTGCACTTTTACTGTCTTCAAGTAGTGAGCATGTTGGGGATGCAAGCTGACCTTAAAAGGTATTAAGCGAATAAAACTGGCTTCGTGAACAATCAATAAGTTGGCTCTTGGTCTATTTGCTTGGCCTGAGCATATAAGTGTTAAATGTATACTCGCCAATCCATTTAGACTTTAAAAAAGAAAAAAAAAATGGAAAAAGAGTCTAACTACATGTATCGTATAGACTGTTTGTTTGTTTGTCGAATATGGGATGAAAGTCCAAAGCTACTTTTCTTTGAAAATCTGTTAGTATAATCTTTATATCATATAACACTAATTTAAGGCTTAAAAATAAGTTGAAATACTTTGTCGAACCGACTTTACTTGACCAGCTAATTTCATTGTTGTCGGGCTAGTATTACTGATTGTTAGATTGGTTCATGAGAATAGTTCGCTACTGATTTTTTACTACATTTTTCTGGACTGATTCCGGGTTGTTTCTCTACTAATTTTCAGCCTTTGTTAGGCGATTACAGGCGATTTTGGACTGATTTGCACCTATTTCGCTTTTTGTCCGATTTGCACCTATTTCAGCGCTTTTTGGTCTGATTCTTAGCCATTTCGGCTACTGATTTTGGTTATTTTTAGAACTGATTTTCAGCCCTGTTACCTACTGGTTTCTGACTGTTTCGCGGACTGATTTTGGGCTAATTTTCGGACCAATATTCAGCCTCGTTGTTACTGTTTTGGTCACTTTTCAGACTGATTCTCTGGTCATTTTGCTATCGGTTTTCGGCTATTTTCACTACTGATTTTAAGGTCATATTAATCATGTATAAACATTCGAAGTTATAAACGTGTAACCAGCTAAAACTAATTTGTTTAAACTCTTAGAATGTGTTATACAAGTCTTAATGCGGCTTTGTGTCGATTAAAGGTCTAATATTTTTGTTTGTTTTAAGTTCAAAATGAGTATGTATGATGATGTGTGGTTTATAAACTCATGATATTCTAAAGTGTCATTGTATGTGTTTAATCTTCACCTCAATGTCGTTTATTATTCGATGAGGTTCGAATATATACTAATCCTTTTCTTCTCTCGTTTTACATGGAAATGCATTGGAGCAATCTCATTCTGAGACTCTTCACAAGCCACACGCATGAGTGCCGCATCTGTGTCCACCACATTCCGCCTCAGAATTTCCAAACAAAGAGGGACGAGACGACATTGTCATCCCCCAAAGAGAAACATCCTTTGCCCTCTCAATCTTATATGTCTTATATATATATTTGTTTGTTTATTTGTTGAAATTTAATTGGCTAACTTTGTAATTAATAGAAGACATAGAACAATCAGTCTTTGAATAAATAAATTGGCGGGTAGTTTTAAAATCAGAAATGCACTTTTAAGTTTACTTATTTCAAGGGTTTGTCATGCATGTCTAAAATTTACTAAACAATTTAACTTGCAACTAACGTATTACTTCTTATAAATTTCATGATAAAATAAATTGATTTTCTCATAAGCTCTTTCATTAGCATAATATAAATAATTTATGTTGAACAACCTTCTTATCATAAAAATTATATAATAATCACTTTTGCACTACGCCATATATATTTAACTTTAAAGGCTTATCTTTGATCATAAATCAACATATATCTATAAACCGTATAAATGCACACTTTAAAACTTTATTTTTATAGCATTAGTTTTACAGACTTTTATCGACATGCCTCCTTTTATAAAATATTTTGAAGCATCTTTTAAATTTTCAAAACACGCATTCTTGGCATAAATAATTAACCCTAGGTTTGGCAGGACAACCGCAAGTTAGCGGATCCTTTAGGGTGCCTAACCCCTTCCCTTTAGGATAATAAAGAACCCTTACCCAGAATCTCATTAAGTTTAGCAGACCATTAAAATGGAGTTAATGTTTTACTTTAAACTAGTTAAACATTTAGGTGTCCTAATTCACCCAAATTAATTAGGTGGCGACTCCGCGAACCCTTAGCATTTTTAAACACCTTTTTAACACCTTAGCAACCCTTTTAAATTTTAGTATTCTTTTAACATTTAACACTTTTATTTATTTTCTAACACTTTTATTCAAGCAGGGTTCGCTAGTACTCCCGTTTTCGACTCCGGTTTAAAATGGGGTGTTACAGATGGCGACTCTGCTGGGGAATTAAGGTTCTTAACCATAACAAACCTAGGGTTATTATTTGGCATTATTTTTTACATTTAATTTTTGTGTGCTATATTTTGTTTATTTTAATTGCTACCTGCTTTACCGCTTTTCTTAAACTGGCATTCCGCTCATATTTATTCCATTATGTAAAATTCACACTATCACACACTAAATTCGATGTGCGCTTGGTGCATAATAAAAATTCTTTCTTCAAAACCCAAATTTATGAGAGTTGGTAACATACGTGGAGTGTCAGGTCTAACAGGTGGCGCGTAGCCTTCTCACTCGAGTTGTCCGCTCGGGAACCTTGCGTCTAGAAAAGCCAAATCTTAGAAACTTAAGATAGAGCTATACCACCCTTCATTTTAGGGCATGCATGCATTTACCTTAGGTGGGTCGGTCCTTGGCATCGACACCACAATTAGGAAGACAACAAACTTGTCGACGGGTTTCTCAACCCAACGACCAACCAGCATATTATGTGTAGCATGGCAGTGATAGACAAATCCAAACCTAATCATGTCATGCTGAAATTGGAAAAAGTGCACCGTCATTTGGTCGCCATTTCCAACAAAAGCACTACAGTTGGACGGCTTGGACAAATCTATCACAACCTCGCATATGTGACGTTTAGGCCTACCTCTGGCATAAAGAGGTCCCAAACATGTTAGAACACGCACTTGATTTATTATATATTGCCTGCAACTTTTTGCATATTATACTAACTTGGTTTGCTTCATTTGTTAAAAGGTTATTTTTAGCTTATCCCCAAAAGGTTGATTCGCGTTGACTGGTAGAAGCACAATCATCCAATAAATGACTAATCCGGAGGCAGGAGCGAAACAACTTAGGACTCGTCCCGTTCCTCGTAGAGGATGCGAGGCGTTGGAAAGGAGAAACACCAATGATCAAAACCTCGCCACTATTGCGAAGAATGGAAATCATGCAAGCCAAATAGAAAGGCTCAGAAATATCACAAACACGTCTATTAGCTTGAATGCACCACTCCCGAGCAAGGGACAAATGCAATCGTGTCACAAGCCCTCGAGCCTCCACTTCCCCAAAATTCCCGCAGGCCACAACATACCATTTCGCGCAAAGCGTCACTTGCGGTCAATTTGCAAACCGACCTCGCGATGATCCGTTCACTACATACACATCTCAACCTCCGCTACTTATATCTCCCACTCGACCCAAATTGCCAAGCCACCCAATACGAGCGGATGACACACAAACAATATGAGGATTAGCACGTCACCGAAAGCCAACCATTTATTATCGTGCATCCTCTCGAGACAAATCGATGCTGAAGTGGGCGGCAGACTCGAGCCAGAGCTGATGAAAATATGGCAAAAGAAATCCGTAGCTTGAAAGAGGCATTCAAAAGCATTCAAATGAACAAATGGGAGGAAGGTTTAGAATATGAAAACTTATGTATGCACCCTGACGTTGAATTACCTGTGGGATACAAGGTACCCAAATTTGACATGTTCGATGGAAAAGGGAATCCTCGAGCTCATCTAAGGTCATATTGCGATAAATTGATTGGAGTTGGTAAAAATCAAGCAATCATCATGAAGCTATTCATCAGGAGTCTAACCGTGAGCTGGGTGGCGCACATGCAAGACCCTCGAAAATGGGGCGATTGGAATGCCATGGCACAAGATTTCATGGATAGATTTAGATTCAACACTTGTGTGACATCTTGAGAGATTTTATCTTATGAAGCTTGAAAAGAAATCCACGAAACTTTCGGGAATACGCCGAGGTGGCGGTCGAAGCGGCCGAAGTCCAGCCTCCAATGGCGAGCGAAATGACCACTTTGTTCGTGCGATGCGTTGAAAGACGCGACATATTATGAAAGGATGATCGGTGTAATTGGCGAAGTTTCGCGGAGTCGTAGAATGGCGACCGTGGAAGAAAGGCATTAAGACAGCGAATTACAAACTTGACCTACAAGCAACTAGCGAGCAATGCGATCGATTCCATAGGAGGTACCCGCGAGAGGAGAAGAGATGCATCACCTCTATCATGGTCATTCGGGGCGTAGGCGTAACAACATCCAGCGTATCACAGTCCACCGCCTCCTTACTATAACCAAAACACCCAAAATCCACATTATCAGCACTACGCCCCCCATATCCTGTTTACCATACCCAACCAACATATCCAAAATACTCACCACAATCACGAACCCGCGCGCAAACGGACCCCGAGCCGCGTAGATGCCGAAAGAAAACCAACAAAAACCTATATACCTTTAGGCGAACCCATAGCCCAAGTGTATGAGAAGCTGAAAGCCGCAGGAATATTCCACCCAATTCCCAAAAATACCCCCAGGCCTACCTCCCGAGGGCACGATAAAACTAAACATTGTGCATACCACTCCGGTGCAGAAGGACACGACACCGAAAATTGTTATACCCTCAAAGACAAAATCGAGGAATTGATCAAAGATGGAGTCATCCAACTTAAAGAAGTTCCCCCCAATATAAACAACAACCACTTACGGACCACGATGATGCTATGTGAACATGATTGTTGAACAAAAGCGGTTTGGAAGGGGTATCGTTGAATCATCAATCAATCTCCAAAGGAAGAGAAATGCTCCTTGGCTAGAGCCTGTTGCGCCTGAATCAGTCATTCATCAAAACATGCACTTCGCCGAAATCAAAAGAAGAAGATACAAAAACTACGTGGAAGGGCCCTAAAGTCTGCTCGTTGCTGAAAAGGAAACATAAATACAATGTGATCCGGTATGATCCCGCTGAAGACCCTGCCCTCTAAGACACAAAGCGAGAAGAAGTGGACTCATGCCCGCCTGGCGGCGAGTCCTAAAATAGTTAGTTTAATATATTTTGCCCTTCATATGTAATAAATTGGAACTACGTGTGACCTGATTCCCTTGGCGGATACGTAGGCGGCCACATCGACTTCGGTCCCACCTTTTATAAAATCCCAATTTCTCCTTTGCTTGTAATCGGAACTACGTTCGACCTGATTCCCTTGGCGGATACGTAGGCGGCCACATCGGCCTCGGTCCCACCTTTAGAATTTTACCCAATATTCGCTTGTAATGAACTACGTCATGACCTGATTCCCTCATGGGGATACGTAGGCGGCCTAAATCGGCTTCGGTCACACCATTAGGAAACTTTCCCTTTGTTTTGAAAACAACGAGAATACACATAACATACAAGCAACTCCATTGAGACCCCCTTAGGCGAACACCACTTTTGGCGGGACAAGGTAGGAAGCGAGCGGGGTTATGAGTCCCAAACAAGGCAGACGTCCGACATCAAGAGTCAAAACTACAAAGTCAACGCGAATCAACCGCCCCCCCCCAAACTCACAAATTTTTCTTTGAGCGCAGGTCCTTCATATTAGCAGAAGGTACAACAAAGTTTCTGCATACTAGCAGAAGCAGAAAATACAACAAAATTCTTCAGAAGCAGCAGAAGCAGACAAACATCAACAATCAGAGTTCAAATCCCGCAACAAATTATAGCGCATCAGCTCGGGCCTAGAGTCAAATCGCAACTCATGCGGTGCACAAACGCACAACAAAGGCATCATGGCAATTCGTCAGTGGCAGCACCTAGAATGGACAACATCTCAGCATTCACAACACCCCACATATCATACAGGGAAGACATCCTTATTCACAATTGCATTTCTCATATATTTATCATCTTGTTTTACCAGTTATACACTAATTTTTCTCAAGCTTAGCTTGCAGGAGCATTTATTATACAGGAGCATCAGCAACACGTCCAGACAACGACGTTATAAGCCTGGCATGTCCGAAAGCGGCGCCACGTCCAAAAGCGACGCCACGTCGGCAGCGCCCGGTCAAAACGGCGCCGGTCAAAGCGACTCGGTCCAAGCGACTCGCGTCCGAAAACGACGCCACGTCCGAAAACGACGTCGACTCAAAGCGACTCGCGTCCGAAAACGACGCCTCGTCAAAAACGGCCTCGTCAAAGCGACGCCACGTCAGAAAGCGTCGAGTCGAAAGCGACTCTGCGTCGAAAGCGACGCCACGTCCAAAACGACGCTAAGTCGAAAGCGACACCACGCCCAAAACGGCGTCGAGTCGAAAGCGACTCGGTCGGAACGACTCGCGTCCAAAACGACGCCACGTCGAAAACGGCCCGGTCAAAGCGACGTCGAGTCCAAAGCGCCGACAAGTCCGAAAACGACGCCAAGTCCAAAACGACGCCAAGTCCGAAAACGACGCCATCATCAACATATCACATCTACGCAGGGACGATTTTCTCTGTTCTCAAAATTGCATTTTTTCTCATTTTATGCTTTATTATTATTCTGTCTTAGCAGTTATGCACTAACTCTTTCTTGAGCTTTAGTCTACAGGGGCAGCAGCAACACGTCCCGGCAGCGACATCATCAACACAACAAGTCCAAAGGCAACGACGTCATCAACACAACAAGTCCAAAAACGACGACAAGTCCGAAAACGACGCCAATAGCAACATTCCAACACAACATATTCGCTCACAAAGTCAAACTGCAACAAGTCTACATCAAATACATCTTGCAAAAACCACAGGCTACATCATTTACACTTTAATTATTTCATCTAGTTTTGATTACGCATGAATTACGACACAAACTCCATATATAAAACAATTTTTATCTATGCCCTAGGAGGCGTCATTTGCATCTCGTCTATACAACGACGAACGTTTGCATTTCGTCTATACAACGACGAACATTTGCATCTCGTCTATACAACGACGAACATTTGCATTTCGACGACAGCGCCCATACAAGGCGTCATTTGCATTTCGTTTATACAACGACGAACATCTGCATCTCGTCTATACAAGACGACGTATTATCACATCATTTCATTATATAGTATATACAATTTGACTACAACCACAACACAAAATTCACATTCTTACATTATTTTGTTTTGACAGTTATGCACTAATGCTTCTATCTTAGCTTCAATCTACAGGAACTGTAAAAGATGGAGCACAACGTGGATTTTCTCTTCTACAATGACGGACAATTTGTTGGGGGGCCAACCTTCCCAACAAATGGCAGAAGCGGCCTCAAGCGTCGGTCCACTCGTTCCACATCACCATAAAACCCAACACCATAAGCCATAGCGGTACACCCCAGGTTCAAGCCAGTTACTTCTATTTTTTATTTTTTAGCACCATAGCCCAGTGTCGTCATAACTCGACACTGGGATAGCTTTGAGTCCGCGTTAGCCCGCCTTGGTGTTTTGACCATGGTAGCCCAGTGTCGTCATAACTCGACACTGGGACAGCTTTGAGTCCGCGTTAGCCCGCCTTGGTGTTTTGACCATGGTAACCCAGTGTCGTCATAACTCGACACTGGGACAGATTTTGATTTTTGCGTCAGCCTTGTCTACCTGCCCAACATTTTTGCAATTCTGAAGATCGAGACAAAATTGGCTATGAGTCAACGTCTTTGTCCGAAGATTCTTCCATCATCTCCATACAAAGAGGGACAGCTGTTGACACCCAATTTTGACCCTCCCTTCCAGTCATTAACTATAAGATTAGATTAATTTTGTAAAATAATTTTTTATGATTTCTTATAATAAAATACAGCGATAAAACATAAATACAGGCATAAATAAACATTTTAATAATGGCATCGTGTCTTACGTAGAGTTTTAAGCACTTAGAGTCCCGCGCCCGCATTAATTAATTTTAAGCCCTGTCATGATTCTTAATTAATAATAAATATATAAAATAAATAATTTAGCAACAACGTCGTGTCAAGTAGCATAGCCGCATTTATTAATACGCAAGAGAATTTCATAATCATTTGTAATTTAAAATCAATTTTAATCTAATACATGCATTTAATAGCGTCGCATTTATAAAAGCTTCAAACAATTCTTAAATATCATACTTGCATTTAACATTTAAATAATTTTATCTAAACTCAATTCAATTTTAATTTAACTTCATAATAATGCACAATAATAAGATTTTAAATAATAGCGCCGCATTCTAAAATATCAAGCATTAATTAAGTAGCACGCCCATTTTATTCTTGTAATAAATTTTAATCTCAAACATAGATTAATAAAGCACCTAAATAATTTAGTCAATTAATTTATCACTAATTAACTAATTAAATAACTAGCCTAAAACTAATTGAGAGCCTAAAACTAATACTAACTACCCAGCCCAATCATCCGCGACCCGCAGCCCACACCCAACGCAGCCCGATCCCTTTTACCCATCACCCTAGCCCAAACCCCTTATTTTCCCTTATCAGTCGGCCACGCCGATTCTTGCGGCTATCATCGCCGTCGCCGACAAACGCGCGACCTCAAAAAAAGCAACCTAAAGTTTCCATCGCGCGCGCCGCCGCGAGATTCTGCTGAGAATCCGGCGACCCTCTCCTTACCCATGTATACCACGGCCCGACACCCTTACCATCTCCAAGAACCGCGAATCTCCCAGATTCCCTCAAATCTCCCAAAATCGTTTTCAAACTTACCATAACAAGAACAGTACGAGAATCAACCCAAAAATAGCCCACAAATCCTTAACAAATCAGTACGAATCAGTCCAAAATCGTCATAAATACTTTCCCTAAATCAAAACCTAAATCAGGGCTATTATGGTAGGATATACCCAAAATCAGCCTTTAAGGTTTACCAATTTCAGAACACGATGGAGGGTCTATAAATACAGAAGCTTTCTTTACCATGCAGTAGTAGAGCTCAGTACGAGGATCGGGGGGGGAAAGCCAGCACCTTTTTGAATCCAGAAAATTCCACTCGAATGTCATAAAACGTAGAGGAGAATCTGTTAGCATCCTTTAGCGTCTGAAATCGGGGGTATCGACTAATCAATTGAACACTAGCAGTAAGGGTTCTTACCAGCAAAATCAGGGATCCAAAGCACAAATTCGAGACTTTTTCATAGCCTAGAATCTACCACAAATCGCCTCGCTTTCAATCGCATCGCAATAACCCGTTGAGTGGCTCCGACGACTTGATACGCTGCCGGTCATTTGTCGGAGAAGGTAAACCCAAGTTCCTCTTAGTTCATTTTCATATTGTCGTACTTGTGTGTTAAACCTGTGTCGATTGGCTCGTTCAGATTATCGGGCTCAGTGATGCATAAATGTGGTGTCGGTTACTGTTTAACTGTCTGTTATCCTATCTATTTGACTGTCAATACTCGAATCTGTTGTGCTGGGTTCATCCTCAGCGTAATGTGATTGATGCGCTGTTTTAATACTTCCATGATACGGGTAGTGGGTCTGGGATTCGGTCATGTATCTCATATTCAGTGTTAAGCAGATACAGTTCTAAATTTCTCCATGACTTGTATAGTGTTGTGTCCTGTTTTGTATGTTATAGCAATTGCGCAACTGTGTTTGTTAATGTGATTAAGCCAACGTTTAGCCTCTGTTGTGTGTCTTTATACATCAGTCACAATTTGAGTTCACGAGGTCGATTCGAGTTATATTAGTTATGTCTAGTAAGTCCTCATAAAGTATCATGTATCCTGCCCTATCTATGACGTTGCCTAAATGATGGCTGCATAAGCATTATGTAATATGTTGAACCAACCCGTGTCATGTTAAATTTTATGTCCCCCTGTTTGCACTTTTACTGTCTTCAAGTGTCACGACCCGACCGGGCATGGTCGTGCCCTACACAGGCACCTTTCGCATACATCGAGAGAATAGCGGTGAACATACACCGATAAAATACTTAAACATAAAATAACAACAGGCTAGCCGATAATGCCACCTTCCGTAACTTATACCAATAAAACAGTACATATTTTTTTCTTCTTTACAACCCAATCCACAATGTGACTACAGACCTCTAAGAATAACAATCACAGCGGGGACGGGGCCCGCCATACCCCGAATGTACAACAACCGACAATACCGAGGATAAGCCTCCGAAATGAGGAGCTTCTCAACGGTGAGCAGTGATCCTAAGGCGAGGATCAACAACACATACTACTGCGGCATGACGCGGCCCAAGGAGGTCGATACAACATGTACCAAATATGTGGCCCGAAATCTTGTAATGAAATCATAAGTCTAATAATAAAGCGGAGACATGTATGATACTCGATTAATTACAATCGTGCCTTACTAACAATGAGAGTAAATAGGTGTATACTTACAATATAAAGTAGGAAGCTCACGATCAAAGCAGACCACCTGTCGCGATGTCGTTAAGCAATCCTATTCCGGGACTATTTCACCCGCGTAGATCGCGTGGACCCGCATG
The DNA here is from genome assembly GCA_029844215.1 of Przewalskia tangutica. NCBI lineage: Eukaryota > Viridiplantae > Streptophyta > Magnoliopsida > Solanales > Solanaceae > Przewalskia > Przewalskia tangutica. The sequence goes on along the minus strand of CM056727.1, from coordinate 45,214,235 downwards.
AGATATTCCTCGCATGGGACTATTTCACCCGCGTAAGCCCTTACGGACTCGCGTGAGGTATTCCTCGCATAGGTGGACCCGCGCACGGGACTATTTCACCGCATAAGCCCTACGGACTGCGTGAGGTATTCCTCGCATCGTGGGTAGCAAATCCACGGAAATATGCAATGCCACAAACCCGAGGAATGACCCGCGCAATTATTCTTGAACTACTAGCACAAATCCGCTATCACACATAACATAAGCACTACCGCTTATCATACAATATATAAGCAAGTTAAGCAATCCCTAACTTCTTATTATTGCTTCATATACACTCTCATTTTAGTTTACTCAAGGCACTAACATGTTCTTTATAAAAATCCGGGAATTTAACCCAAAGTACTACGTACTTCTATTCTTTCAAAATGACTCATTTCATTATAAAACTTCCAAGATACTAATAACCGTAGTATCAAGTTACAATTTCTTTTTCAAGACAAGTCACAATACTTTTAGAAATAAAATTAGGCTTCTAAATCAAGTGACTTCTTCTCTCGTAAAGCCTTAGGCAATTGATGCCTTTAAATCAAATTGCCTTTCAAATAAATCAAGCCATTTATCTTTCCATAAAGCCAATATAACCAACTCCCCATAAAGTCGTTATATTCACTTTATACCTAAGTCAAGTACAATTTCCTATCCAAGGGACTTATACGTTTAAAACGAAACAAGTGTCACATTCTTTAAAACTCTTCAAGTCCCTTAACATGCTTAAATTACTTAAGAGTAAACCATTCTCTTATTAACTTTCCATAAAGCTATTATAACCAACTTCCCATAAAGCCGTTATACTAGCTTTATACATTAGCAACTTACATACTTCTTTTTAACCAAGAGACTTAAACTTTCCAACAAAACAAGTATCAAAATACTTTCAACATACTTAAAGTCTCTTAACTTTTAAAAACCAAGATATCCTTAATAATTAAACAAGTGAGTTAATTCCCTAACTCAAACAACTTGGGCATTCTTAAAATAAGCCAAGGATATCAAATAGACTAGATTGTCAAAATCTTGACGTCTACCGACTATACATTTACAACTTAATCATGCTCAAGAGATAAGAAAGTTTCACATACCTCTTGGTTTAATCCACTTGCTAAGTCCAATCGTGCACGTAGTATGCCAACCTATAATGACCATAGTATGTCTATTAACTTCTAGTTTCAAAGCGTAGAATATTCCAAGTGCAAGTCACTAAATTCTACGGAAAATCGGACAAAGACTTCCTTTGTTTTTACTAACTTTGCCACCTTTTTCAAGGCCGAATACAATAACCAAACAGCCCCAATTGGCTCACCACAATTTATAAGGTAGTTCAATACAAATGAATAACCAAACAGCCCCAATTGGCTCACCACAAACGATAACAAACTAGTCTAAACTAAAATGTCAATTCGTGATTAGCAACAATACAAATCGTTTCCAATTCCTTTTTAATCCAAGTGGTTTAGTATAACATGATATCAAGCCGCAATCGATTACAACTACTACAATCCTCAAGTAGGTAAACATGCGACGATTCTAATTATCGACCAATTTGTATTTCAATTTTCAAATGGCTTAACATGTCATTTTCGGATTTGAGCTTCCAAATTTCCATAACACTTATCAATCTTCATAACACATATCACATGATCATTTCTAACTTATAATAACATGGAATCTTCAATTACAAAAGTAAGACGAAGATTATACCTCATTTAGCCCAAAAAATGCTCCAAGATTACAAGTCGATCCTTAGCAACTTTAGCTCCTCTTTTTGAAATTCTTCTTCCCGCTAAAATCATCTCTACTAATCCCCTACCAGCTTGCCAACATATTTACTTCTTTTTGCCTTTCCAAACATCTCATTTAGGCCTAGGGTTTTTAACTATTTGAGAGAGAAGAGAAGAGAAGAGAAAAATTTGGGTGAAGTCTTGCAAATGATGTAAATCTAGCAAGACATGTCTTATATAGCCTTTATCTTGTTCCACAAGTTGGGGGGACACTTGTCACCCACCCAGGGGTCCTTTACAACAAATATCTTCTATTTTTACACCATTTCCGCAAAAAATCCATGCCGCTCTGCAATTTCGACAATTTCGGGCTTCTGCACTGTGCCGCGGCCTCGACTGCCTGCTCTGTCAGCCAATCTTGTAACGTCCATAACTTTCTACTCCGATGTCCTATTGACGAGCGGTTTGTTGAGTTGGAAACTAGACTCAATGAACTTCATATTAGGCTTTTGAAACACCTAAAAACCCCAATTATACTAGGAGATATTCTTCTTCCAAGTTGACTGAAAAACTCTCCAAAAAAAAAAATATTCTGCCAACTTTTTTTTTTTTTCTTTTTTTTTCAACTTCGAATCTTATTTCCTTTCGTACGTTCTCATCTCATCCTCTTGGAATTACGGGGTGTAACATTCTTCCCCCCTTAGAAACATTCGTCCCCGGATGTTCTTTCGGAGTCCAATCTAAACGGATATTGGCATAGTCCCTTGACTACACCCAACATAATCACACTTGCCACACCTGGCCACATAACAATACTTATGCTACAACGTCAACCTGAACTCCAAGTGTCGACGTCGCTTATCTGCATAAAGCTTTTATCGACTCTGAGCTTGCTAATAATCTTTCCCGGATAAGCTTCGCCTTATCCACAGCCCGCTGAATCAAGTCTGGACCAAATAACTGAACCTCGCCTATGTCGAACCATCCAACCGGCGATCTACACTTTCCTACATACAAGGCCTCATACAGGGCCATCTGAATACTGGAAGGGTATCTGTTATCGTACGTAACTCAACAAGAGGCAACTAACCCTCCCGGTTATTTCTGAAATCAAGAACACAGGCCCGCAACCTATCCTCAAGTACCTGGATAGTACGCTGCTGTCATCCGTCGGTCGAGGGTGTAATGCAATCACGAGACTCACTTGTGTCCCTAAAACCCTTCGAAAAACCTCCGAAGTTATCTGTGTCGAGCTCATCATGCGACATCATAAACGTAGGAACCGTGCGGTCTCACAATCCCCGCTAAAAAAAACTAGCACGAACCTCGGTAGAGTAAGTGGTCCTAACTGAAAGAACACTGGTTTCACAAATTTATTTACCATGACCCCCAGGGAGTCGCACTTCCTCTGAGTACGATGCCACCCTGTAACATGATCCATAATAATTACCTCTCATATCTAGGTTGGGATTTCAATCGCCTGCAATAGCCCACTGGGCTTCTGGTACACAACCATGACCTGCTACTAACTCGGACACTAAGCAGTAAACTCCGCTATGTCTCTTTTCCGGTCATCTTACCCATACATACATCTGAGGTCACGACACGACTTAGTCGGGCCCAAACAATTAGAGCAATAAGCACTGCGTGCCTCCCCTAAAACCTGCTGACTAGTCCTGCAGCACCGATACACGCAATCTATCCTCATCTCACAAAGACCATCCGGTGCTACTCAAATGAGCTCTTCTCTCGCCGGAGTCGTAACTTCGATCTGGTATCATAATCGAATCCTCATCATGCCGCCTCCTTACCTCCCCAACAACGGAAGACTCGGCAACCTATCGGATCTAGACTTCATTAACCTTGGAAACAAATAATCGAACCCCTAGGCTCGGTAACTGAAGGATCTCACGGACTATATCCTCTATCTGCGCACTATCCTTAGTCCGCACAAAGAGTATACAGAATCTTGGCTTTCCCCGGATGGTATAGGATACCAATATCACAATCCTTGAGTAACTCTAACCACCATCGGTGTCGCAAATTCTACTGCCTCAGTCTGCAGACATACCGGAGGCTTTTGTGGTCTGCACAATTATCCACATGAAGTCTGTATATACGTCATGCCCCCAAATCTTCCAGGCATGATTTAACTTCCGCCAGCTCTAAATCGTGAGTGGCGCAATTTCTTCTCCTGCTTCCCTAACTACCGGGAAAACATAGGCTCTATCCTTATCGGGTTCAAGACACAACCTAGCCCAACACCCAACGTGTTATCATAATAACCTAACCTCTAGTCTCACGGGAGGGTTAGAAGCTAGTCGTGGTCAACTTATCTTTCGATAACTGAAAGCCTTTCTCATTCCTGCGAAATATTCGGGTATCCTTATTCTCACTTATGGTTCCTGTTTCCCTTTCTCTGTTGCAACCAAACTTGGTCACTAAACTTAGATTTGGTTCCTTTGCTTGCCTCACGGCTAAGACTTACTGTCAATCACATTTTTTTTTGGGAGGTGTCCTTGATCTCGTCAAGTAGTAACCCGGTTTTCCTTTCCCAGTTTGTAGAGCCTATAGCTAGGTGTTACCACATTTTCTTGAAATGTTCTTACTGCCCATTATCAACTAATGGTCTTTACACTCGTCTGGGGTAATCATGACCCGTGCAATTTACATTAATATCTTTACGATACTTCCTCGACCAATTCATACGTCGTTCTTAATTACCCCAACACAACACTTTTCCCACGGGTATCTACAACTGTAACCTATGGCATGGCGATCAAGACCTTACGATCTCATATCCTGCGTCTAACAACATGGGTACACATAACCCCATAATCGTAAAGCGTCCTTTTCGTGGGGAAGAGAACTTATCTCCCTTTCTTAAACTTTCCTTCGAGTCACAACCATAATCACGCGGTCCTCTTGCGGTCCAGTAATTATCTAATCATCACGCACCGTCTTTAAGTTCGTGTAGATTTTCCAACCCACTAAAGATGCCCTCAGCTTTCCGCCGGCAGCACTCGTACTTATTTTATTCTTGCCTTGTACATTTTTCCGAAATTATCCGGAAGGTCGTGGCCCACCGCCACACCAAACCAACTCCAAGTACCTCGAGGCACTTAACATAAATTCCTTCAAATTCATTATTACTTACTTTACTGCGTCAATTTACCTCAAGTGAACAAGTCACACGGACTTAAAAAGAAAAACAATGATGCCAAGAAGGAAGGATAATTCACCGTTACCGCCACTTCTCTTCCTTTACACTGGATAATCAGCTTACCAGAAAACTGGAATCGAGCCAATCTCTCTCTGCAATCAACGTTGGCATAACAAGAGGCCAACTAGATCATACTCATAATGACCTCTATATGCGTTATATAATACGCTAGTTCTGCTGGGTCCAACGATCGTATCGTTACGCAATTATCTACCCGCCACTACCACCCAACACTCACGGGTGTAGTCACCTCGAAAGGTCCTCGTGGATTCGGGCTTTATTTCTTTACACTTGGTTGCTCTCTTTTCACCGGTCGTACTCTTTCCGTATTTCCAAACTTATACTAGCATACGTGCATAAATTCCATACTAATTCGCCTCCACTCTTTGGAGTTACTATATTAAACAATATAAGGCCCATTCGGCTCTCACAACTGTTCGGTGGAACACGCCCACGAACCCGTAAAGCGATTAACTAGACTCGAGCATACCTCGTGACCACCGCGTGGCGGACTACTATCAATGATCCCACCCCATGCGGGTACACTAACTTCTCATATACTATAATCGGGTTGTCTTGTCCACAACAACCATACTTACTCCATACGGATCTCACCCGCACTTTCTCAAAATCCCACTACGTAGCTCAATCTATTAACATAGTCTTCCATTAAGTCCCTTAATTAACCTCTTGGTCCATTTCATTCTCACACAACTCATCATCACCTAATTATCTCAAATTAGCACGTAAAACCTCGATGAGAGTTCCTAACTGCTCATACCTTCCGGTATCTATTTAGATTTTACCAAATCCTGGTAATCTAAAACCATTCTAGGCAACACATGTGTGACTCTAATACATAAATCTGTATAGTTGTATGTCCCAATACCAACTATACTACAAACATTACCAACCTGGATACGCAATCCACATAATCTTTCCTGGGTCACTGCTGCCTTTTTCGTAGCTGCAAACAACATAACTCGTTAGGGAGAGACGACCTTAACCACACACTCTATCGCACGATCTTAGAGTGAGAAGAATGAAAACCAATCCTAAATGTCCTGCGACCTCACGATTATAGATGTGGTGCACAACACACCGATAATCAAGACTACTGAACACGGTGCGTAGACACTTTCGAGGACTAATCGCTCGATACCACTTTTGTCACGACCCGACCGGGCATGCGGTGCCCTACCAGGCACCCTTTGCATACATCGTCGGAGAATAGCGGAACATACACAATCGATAAAATACTTAAACATAAAATAACACCATTCTTGGCGATAAGGCCACCTTCCGTAACTTATACCATTAATAAAGTACATATTTTTTTTTCTTTACAACGCAATCCACAATGTGACTACGCACCTAAGAATAACAATCACGGCGGGACGGGGGCCGCCTACCCACGAATGTACAACAACCGACAATACCGAGGATAAGCCTCGAAATGAGGAGCTTCTCAACGGTGACAGTGATCCTAAGAGCGAGGATCAGCAACACTACTACTGCGGCGTGAGCGGCCCGAAGGTCGATCTAACATGTACCAAATATGTGGCCAGAAATCTTGTAATGAAATCATAAGTCTAATAATAAAGCGGAGACATGTATGATACTCAATTAACGATTACATCGTGCCTTACTAACAATGAGAGTAAATAGGTGTATCTTTACAATATAAAGTAGGAAGCTCACGATCAAAGCAGACCACCTGTCCGCGATGTCGTTAAGCGATCCTATTCTGGACTATTTCACCGCGTAGATCGCGTGGACCCGCATGAGATATTTCTCGCATGGGACTATTTCACCCGCGTAAGCCCTTACGGACTCGCGTGAGGTATTCCTCGCATAGGTCGGACCGCCCGCGTGGGACTATTTCACCGCGTAAGCCTACGGACTCGCGTGAGGTATTCCCGCGTCGTGGGTAGCAAATCCACTAAATATGCAATGCCACAAACCGAGGAATGACCGCTATTATTGAACTACTAGCACAAATCCGCTATCACACATAACATAAGCACTACCGCTTATCATACAATATATAAGCAAGTTAAGCAATCCCAACTAACTTATTATTCATTTTCATATACACTCTCATTTTAGTTTACTCAAGGCACTATCATGTTCTTTATAAAAAATCCGGGAATTTAACCCAAAGTACTACGTACTTCTATTCTTTCAAAATGACTCATTTCATTATAAAACTTCCAAGATACTAATAACCGTAGTATCAAGTTACAATTTCTTTTTCAAGACAAGTCACAATACTTTTAGAAATAAAATTAGGCTTAAATCAGTGACTTCTTCTCTCAGAAAAGCCTTAGGCAATTGATGCCTTTAAATCAAATTGCCTTTCAAATAAATCAAGCCATTTATCTTTCCATAAAGCCAATATAACCAACTCCCATAAAGTCGTTATATTCACTTTATACCTAAGTCAAGTACAATTTCCTATCGAGGACTTATACGTTTAAAAGCGAAACCAGTGTCACATTCTTTAAAACTCTTCAAGTCCCTTAACATGCTTAAATTACTTAAGAGTAAACCATTCTCTTATTAACTTTCCATAAAGCTATTATAACCAACTTCCCATAAAGCCGTTATACTAGCTTTATACATTAGCAACTTACATACTTCTTTTTAACCAAGAGACTTAAACTTTCCAACAGAACAAGTATCAAAATACTTTCAACATACTTAAAGTCTCTTAACTTTTAAAACCAAGATATCCTTAATAATTAAACAAGTGAGTTAATTCCTAACTCAAACAACTTGGGCATTCTTAAAATAAGCCAAGGATATCAAATAGACTAGGTTGTCAAAATCTTGTCGTCTACCGTACTACATTTACAACTTAATCATGCTCGAGAGATAAGAAAGTTCCACATACCTCTTCGGTTTAATCCACTTGCTAAGTCCAATCACCGTCGTAGTATGCCAACCTATAATGACCATAAATGCGTCTATTAACTTCTAGTTTCAAACGTAGAATATTCCAAGTGCAAGTCACTAAATTCTACGGAAAATCTGACAGACTTCCTTTGTTTTTACTAACTTTGCCACCTTTTCAAGGCGAATACAATAACCAAACAGCCCCAATTGGCTCACCACAATTTATAAGGTAGTTCAATACAAATGAATAACCAAACAGCCCCAATTGGCTCACAAACGATAACAAACTAGTCTAAACTAAAATGTCAATTCGTGATTAAGCAACAATACAAATCGCTTCCAATTCATTTTTAATCCAAGTGGTTTAGTATAACATGATATCAAGCCAATCGATTACAACTACTACAATCCTCAAGTAGGTAAACATGCGGCGATTCTAATTATCGACCAATTTGTATTTCAATTTTCAAATGGCTTAACATGTCATTTTGGTTGCGCTTCCAAATTTCCATAACACTTATCAATCTTCATAACACATATCACATGATCATTTCTAACTTATAATAACATGGAATCTTCAATTACAAAAGTAAGACGAAGATTATACCTCATTTAGCCAAAAAAATGCTCCAATATTACAAGTCGATCCTTAGCAACTTTAGCTCCTCTTTTGAAATTCTTCTTCCCGCTAAAATCATCTCTACTAATCCCTACAAGCACAACATATTTCCTTCTTGTTGCCTTTCCAAAAATCTCATTTAGGCCTAGGGTTTTTAACTATTTGAGAGAGAAGAGAAGAGAAGAGAAAAATTTGGGTGAAGTCTTGCAAATGATGTAAATCTAGCAAGACATGTCTTATATAGCCTTTATCTTGTTCCACAAGTTGGGGGGACACTTGTCACCCACCCAGGGGTCCTTTACAACAAATATCTTCTATTTTTACCCCATTTCCGCAAAAAATCCCGCCCCGGCGCCGCGGCCCTGCAGCCGGCGCCGCGGCTCTGCAATTTCAGACAATTTCAGGCTTTCCGGCGCCCCGGCGCTGCAGCCGGCGCCGCGGCGCCTGACCCTGCCTGCTCTGTCAGCCAATCTTGTAACGTCCATAACTTTCTACTCCGATGTCCTATTGACGAGCGGTTTGTTGCGTTGGAAACTAGACTCAATGAACTTCATATTAGGCTTTTGAAACACCTAAAAACCCCAATTATACTAGGAGATATTCTGCTTCCAAGTTGACTGAAAAACTCTCCAAAAAAAAAATATTCTGCCAACTTTCTTTTTTTTTCTTTTTTTTTTCAACTTCGAATCTTATTTCCTTTCGTACGTTCTCATCTCATCCTCTTGGAATTACGGGGTGTAACATCAAGTAGTGATCATGTTGGGGATGCAAGCTGACCTTAAAAGGTATTAAGCGAATAAAACTGGCTTCGTGAACAATCAATAAGTTGGCTCTTGGTCTATTTGCTTGGCCTGAGCATATAAGTGTTAAATGTATACTCGCCAATCCATTTAGACTTTAAAAAAAAGAAAAAAAAAATGGAAAAAGAGTCTAACTACATGTATCGTATAGACTGTTTGTTTGTCGAATATGGGATGAAAGTCCAAAGCTACTTTTCTTTGAAAATCTGTTAGTATAATCTTTATATCATATAACACTAATTTAAGGCTTAAAAATAAGTTGAAATACTTTGTCGAACCGACTTTACTTGACCAGCTAATTTCATTGTTGTCGGGCTAGTATTACTGATTGTTAGATTGGTTCATGAGAATAGTTCGCTACTGATTTTTTTACTACATTTTCTGGACTGATTCCGGGTTGTTTCTCTACTAATTTTCAGCCTTTGTTAGACTGATTCTGGGCCAGTTTTGGACTGATTTGCACCCCCTATTTCGACTGCTTTTTGGTCTGATTTGCACCCCCTATTTCGACTGCTTTTTGGTCTGATTCTTAGCCATTTCGGCTACTGATTTTGGTTATTTTTAGAACTGATTTTCAGCCACATTACCTCTCGTTTCGATCGTTTGCGGACTGATTTTGGGCTAATTTTTGGACCAATATTCACCTCGTTATTCTTATTTTGGTCACTTTTCGCATCGATTCTCTGGTCATTTTGTTATCGGTTTTCGGCTATTTTCACTACTGATTTTAAGGTCATATTAATCATGTATAAACATTCGAAGTTATAAACGTGTAACCAGCTAAAACTAATTTGTTTAAACTCTTAGAATGTGTTATACAAGTCTTAATGCGGCTTTGTGTCGATTAAAGGTCTAATATTTTTGTTTGTTTTAAGTTCAAAATGAGTATGTATGATGATGTGTGGTTTATAAACTCATGATATTCTAAAGTATCATTGTATGTGTTTAATCTTCACCTCAATGTCGTTTATTATTCGATGAGGTTCGAATATATACTAATCCTTTTCTTCTCTCGTTTTACATGGAAATGCATTGGAGCAATCTCATTACGAGACTCTTCACAAGCCACACCGCATGAGTGCCCGCATCTGTGTCCACCACATTCCGCCTCAGAATTTTCAAACAAAAGAGGGACGAGACGACATTGTCATCCCCCAAAGAGAAACATCCTTTGCCCTCTCAATCTTATATGTCTTATATATATATTTGTTTGTTTATTTGTTGAAATTTAATTGGCTAACTTTGTAATTAATAGAAGACATAGAACAATCAGTCTTTGAATAAATAAATTGGGCGGGTAGTTTTAAAATCAGAAATGCACTTTTAAGTTTACTTATTTCAAGGGTTTGTCATGCATGTCTAAAATTTACTAAACAATTTAACTTGCAACTAACGTATTACTTCTTATAAATTTCATGATAAAATAAATTGATTTTCTCATAAGCTCTTTCATTAGCATAATATAAATAATTTATGTTGAACAACCTTCTTATCATAAAAATTATATAATAATCACTTTTTGCACTACGCCATATATATTTAACTTTAAAGGCTTATCTTTGATCATAAATCAACATATATCTATAAACCGTATAAATGCACACTTTAAAACTTTATTTTTATAGCATTAGTTTTACAGACTTTTATCGACATGCCTCCTTTTATAAAATATTTTGAAGCATCTTTTAAATTTTCAAAACACGCATTCTTGGCATAAATAATTAACCCTAGGTTTGGCAGGACAACCGCAAGTTAGCGGATCCTTTAGGGTGTCTAACCCCTTCCCTTTAGGATAATAAAGAACTCTTACCCAGAATCTCATTAAGTTTAGCAGACCATTAAAATGGAGTTAATGTTTTACTTTAAACTAGTTAAACATTTAGGTGTCCTAATTCACCCAAATTAATTAGGTGGCGACTCCCTACGAACCCTTTAGCATTTTTAAACACCTTTTTAACACCTTAGCAACCCTTTTAAATTTTAGTATTCTTTTAACATTTAACACTTTTATTTATTTTCTAACACTTTTATTCAAGCAGGGTTCGCTAGTACTCCCGTTTTCGACTCCGGTTTAAAATGGGGTGTTACAGTTTCTACCAACATTTTCATGGAGAAGGTCGACATTCTGAAGATCTGAAGATATAGATAGATAGGAAAAATGCAATCAAAATTCATTCATCCTCTTAATACACATTCATAACATGCTAATTTAACATGGTCTTTCGTTTAATTAGCTCCCACTATTTTACATACTTCTACGACCCCATGGTAGAATACGAACCTAAGTTATTTCAAGGTTATAGTGGGTCAAGATAAAAACATATGCTATATCCGTGTTTGCTTTGGCTGATAACTTCAATAACACACTTCGGCAGGTCCTCAACCAATTGCAAAACTAATTTTACAACTCTTGGTTTGATTAAATATCTTTCATTTTAATCATGCGTCCTTAGATTTATCCGACACTTTGGCGCCAAGATTAGTCTAAGCAAGTCAACCCCATTACACGATTGCGTTTAAGTATCTAGTAAACTTGGAATTTGTAAGAAAACACTTTGGTGTAAATATCCACAAAAGTTTATCATGTACTCTTACTCTAACACATCTATGAAAGGGTCTGAGTCCCCGTAGACTTAGAGCAAACTCTTTGACATAAATACTCATATCGCCGAAAAGAATTTTGCACCCTATCAATTATAATGGACGACACATTTTGATTAGACTTGTATTTATGTTTGGGGAACATTTTCAGATTTCAACCAAGATCAACAATCATATGTCATACATCATATGACATCCTATCATACATTTTCTATGCACATATAGATGAGAAACCATCAAACCCAATAGGTATGATATAAGATGGTTTTAATCAAGTACTGGATGCCGCCTATGCAGACAATTATCGCGGTCATTGAATTTTAACAATTACTGGGCGTCGCCTACCCAGACAATAATTGCGGAATTATGCTAATAATTTAAATGCATCACATTTAAAACACTTAGCACATATGTACATTATATAACAATGTACCATTAATGATAATCATGAGTTTATTTGTCTAAACTCTATAATCTATGTCTATTTCAAACAGTCCCTAAAACATTTCCGATTTTAAGATTCTGATTTTCGGATTTTCTACAAATTTCTAGAACTTACAGTTTAATCCCTCAAGAATTTAAAAGTTCAATCATACCCCTATTAAATTCAGAAAATTCAATCTTATAACTCAGAAAATATTTTCAAACTTTAGGGACATGCTTGCAATTCCCAGAATTTAAAATCAATTTCAGAAACTTTGTTTTAATTACAGATCTACTCGAAAAGGGACTAAATCTGTTCAATTAAAACTTATCTTTTCATACTTTGTCATTTTAAAAACATCAGAACTAGAATATCAATAATTTAAAAACTCAGTTTCGGATTCTATTTTTTTTTTAAATTACCGTCGCAAGAGCCGCGGCGACTGCGTGGCTGAGTAAAAAATTGAAAAACCCGACATTAGAGCCGCGACCCTAATAGGTGGTGTCGCGGCCCTTCTGAGGCAGAAAGTTCCGAAATGTAATTTTAAGCTTTCTGGATGAATGGCGCCGCGACGCTCATGAACTGAGCCGCGACCCTTCTTGCGTCATTTGTTCAGAGTCACGACGCTCATGAACTGAGCCGCGACCCTTCCCTTAAAATCCATGCAGAGCCGCGACACTATAGAACAGAGCCGCGACCCTTCATCTCCAGAATCGCAAGATCCGAAATTCCGAATTCCTAAAACTGGTTTTGGGTCAAATTTTTGGATATATCTCTTGCAACACCATCATCATTAAAATAAATATGTCTATCAACCATCATTTCCAATTTTCTTCTCATTCTTCGCTTCGATGCACCATGCCACAACCGGGCTGGATAACGCATGTCAACTTAGAAGAGTTATACATTGGAATGATTATCGTCGAAAAACATTATTATCATAAACACATCTGGGCACAAGGACCATGCATTCAAAGATTTAAGAATTTTAAAGCTTTTAACAACATAAATAATAGATCTAAATAAATACTAACTCACATTATCATTAATATTCATCACAAAATCACACAAACAACCCTGACTCTGATACCACTGAAGGGTTTCGTCGTCGGGTTCGTACACGCAGCGAAATTTGAAAATTTATGTTTCAAACCTAACAACAGTAATACTGTAGTATGATAATGTAATGCAAAGTAAAACACAAAGTTAATGTAATACTTCGAAAGAAGACTTACATTATGAAGCAAATCAGCCAAACAGTTGAAATCTTCAAGCTTTGTGTAGTCCGGGGTGCACACTCAAAGATCCCTTGATTTGCAAGTTCTCAAGAACTTTGATGTAATTTTATAACTTTAGAAATGCTAGGAATTTCTTCAGAGTGTTAGAAGAGATTAACCCCTCTTAGGTTTCAAGTATATCAAATGGAATGAGAAGCCCCTCTATTTATAGTTGAGAGGGAGAACCAGCCACGGGTAAAATAGTCATTCAGACCCCCTGGACGCTCCTCAGAGCCGCGACCCTTAATCAATGGAGCCACGACCCTCGCCCAGTTTTCAGCCTTCTTCCATTTTTAATGTTCCGGTTATCAACCGAATATTTATATACTCTCTTCCTAATTACATCCTTCAATCAATGGAATATTTGACTTGTGTTTACCCTTCAGGCCTCTACATATTGACACCAATTACATTAGGATCTTCACGGAACTCTTAGACTGCGCCGGAAGACGAACTTCAATATGTAAAGTTTAGCTACACAAAATATGTGAACCGAACCTCTATGTGGGAAGATAAAATCCTCTCATTCACGACACACTCAACCAAGCTTAGGATTCGTCAAGTCTATCCAAATGGCTTGATCAATCTATCTCATCTACATTAGTTGACAACATGACCATATCGAAGACATGTCCATTGCATTGGCCAACGACTTAGTCAACCTAATGTCTTATGAGAACCCGAGTGCTCTCTCGAAGATGCATTCGAGGAATGAATCCTATTCTTGGCTCAACTACCACCTTTAATCTACTTCGCAATGTACCCAAAACAAGACGCGTCTCAACCTATAAGGAATTTGAGCTTAGGACAGGATCAAAGCACATTGCTCCGTAAATAAGGTGATATCGACCTCAAGTCTAAGGACTTTTATCTCTCACACACTGAATACACTAAAGACATATAAAATAAATAGCATATCAGTAGGGTACACCAATACTTCAACAAGTATCCATGTGTCCATCACGAGTTGTCATAACTCGTAGCAAGTGAGAAATACTACATCCCCGAAGGATATGATGCAGACCACATGTCGACATATAACATATCATCAATATCCCAATCTTGATGATCATTAGTCGAGGCAATTTAAGAGCGTCACGCTATGATATTAATTCTCACTCAATTAATAACACGTAACCTCTAGGGATGTATTTATAGAATATTACAGACAATCAATTAATAATTCAACAAATGCAAATACCATAATAATAATCAACATTATTATATATCAATACGAATGTGTATAAAGTACATTTGTCCTAATACAGATTGTCTCTAAGACATACATATACTTTCAGAATGCTTAAATATTAACGTACATAATTTAAATAAATTATTTGTGATTTTCAAAAGTAAAATCAAGGAAAAAATAATGAAAGCAAGTAGTACAAAAGTGTAAAGTTTCCCGTCACTTTCTACACTTTTATCAAAATGCTTTAGCTTTAAAGGGTTCTACATTCCTCAATATCGCAGAAGATATCATATGATATGCAAAATAGAGACAATAATGGCATTTACTAGCCACTTTTGAGGATTTAAAATAATGCAATTTTTCGGTGAAAATGATTCTAACAAAAAATATCGTTAGAGATTTGTATTCAAGAGTTTAAATACAAGTAGGTTATATCTGATCCGGAGACCCTCTTGATTGAGTTCAGGATTGATATCTAGGTTACGGATATGTGAGATTAAAAACACAAATAAAAGTATTATAATAAGAAAATAAAGAAAACTGATAGGTTAGATCTGAAAATAAGATATGAATCAAACAAGAGCCAAAGCTGAGAATGGTGTATTAGTTTGAGAGAGATCTAGATTACAAGTGTGAGTTTAGAGAGAATACAATGTTTCCTCCTTCTCTTCTAAGTCTTGAATATATAAGATAAAACTTAGACTATTATGACCCTAGAGAGTTGTGGCGATGTGAGCATGCTGACGTCATTACATTCATGCGCGCCGCGACACTCTAATTTAGGTAGGCTGATGTGATGGAAGTTGTTTGGAGTGGAGGACATTGTGGAGATCCTTTGGCGACGTTGGGGTTTTCGGAACCATAAAACTTCTTGTATACGCTTAATGCTTCCGGATGCATTTATACCAAATACATATAGTCCCCCACTTTTCGGGACTCTTGAACTGACGGGACCGAGAAGTGGAAGAGTTTACGCGCCTTTTCAAAATAGACCTTTTTGTGGAAACCGAAACATGACATCCTTTCAATGCTAGATGATTCATCAGTTGATCATTAATCCTTCTGAGACATCAATTGACGTCTATTAACAAGGCATGCCTCTTTGAGTTTCAAGAATAATGATTATTCCCCCGGCTATATAAACTAGCAAACACATTTGCTTTTCATCACTTTCATCTCTATCTTTCCTTTCCTAGCAATTTCAACTCTCCTCCCTTTTAATCGTATTATTTCTACTATCGCGATCCAAACCGGAGGGCCACCACGGACATCCAGACTCCACCCGTCGGGTACCGCTACCCATATTTTTGAACCCATAATCATAATTCAATACGGACTAAGCCGGAAAAGGATTATGGAACAATAAACCAGAACTCCAACTTATGTCATGCATGATGCAAATGCAGTATACATATAAATATTGGCCACACAAGGGCTCTTCCTGTCCATAACTACCTCTGTAGGTGTCAGATTATATCGTATTGGCTTCTTCGGGTTCTTTTGTGATAGTCTGTATTAGCTGCAGGTGGTGTGCGTATATAACACCTTTCCCTTTTCTCCATCCCATATATATATATACACACACAATATTTATCATATAGTATTATGCATAGCACAAGTGATCCAGGGTAATATATGAATATAATGCAAATGAAAATGCATGAATGACAATAAAACATCCTGAATGACATAACATCCTCGTACTTTCGGCTAACACTGTGAATATCAACATCTTTTATGTAGGCCTCAATAAGGACTTAGTAACATATTTGGACATATTTTTAACACATGAATCAATATTTTGAACATTCCTTAACTACTAAGAGTAAAATAAATTATGAAGCAATCACGGTTACGTTTCGTTACATGGAACATGCCAAAAAAAAGAAGAACGTGCCTTAACATACCTTGATTCCACTTAATTATCTGAGTCAAGAGGGTTGCTATGGTTATGAACACCGTACGAACGCAATACACTGGAATCCAAATTGCATTTGCTGGAATGTTGCTTAAACTTCAACGAACTGCTATCGCTTTTTTAGCTCTACATTTACGAAACAGAAAGAGTACTCAACAATTGTTTGGTGTAGGAATTTGTTAGAAAACAAACCGATTTACTTCAACCTACTTAAATACTAGGGATAAGATACACTAAGAAAATGCAATTGTTAGCTATTAATATAATGGTCCCTCACCTTCACGTTTTTGCCTACTAAAGGCATGCCTAACTAGTTGCTAATTTCCTAATAAATGGTCCTCATAATGTTGTCTCCCACCAGCCAATTTTGGCGGTGGAGTGCCTCAATTCATGGCACACACTACGTGTTATCCTACTCCACTAATTAAGTGATCTGCCTCCGTATAATTTATCAACCACACACATAATTAATTTTGTGATCTCAATTCACTTAAATCTTGATAAGTTATAAGACTTTCATATACTCAATGTCATAATTTTATGATATGACACTAGTCCATAATCTCTTTATGCGCACACCAAATTTATTTATGATCTACATCGTCACACTTGTTATGTCCAAAATTATTTCAGGACTGCGTTCTTTTGTATACTAATCTCTTTATTAGCATATGTAAATATAACATGAATTCCCCGAGGCTTGGGTGTTACACCTCGTAATTCCATGGCTACTAAGTGAGAACGTGATTATGAAAATTAGATTTGAATGTTGGAAGGAAATGATTTTTACATTTTCTTATATGGAAAATTTTCGAGATTAATGTGATGACAAGAATTAATACTAGTAAGTGGATTATTTTCAATAGAATTATGGACTTAGTGAAATAATTAAGTCTTGGTATATTGAAGTGTGAGCCCATCGAAAATGTGAGAAAAATGACTAAGTGTGGGAGATATTTTATGTGGAGTGAAGACAAGTGGGCAAGTGAGGTTCATGGGTCCCCCTCTCCACTTGTGCTTTGTACACTTATATTAGATCAAGTCTTGCAAGACTTAGCTCCCAAAAATATCTTCATATCAAACCCTCATATTTCTTTCTCTTCTTCAAGGTTCTCGAAAACCTAGCCAAAGTGAAGATCAAGTGCAACTTATTTTCCAAGGTTAAGAATATTAACAAAGTTCTAAGCCTAGTTAACCTTCCAAAGTTGGTGATCATGGTTTTGGGCGAGAATATGCCTTAAAATCCCTAAGCTTGTTTATGAACTTTATGGAAGAAAAACAAGAAAGTAAGATAGTTACAAGATTGTAGAGTATACGTGTGTGTGATTGTAACGTGAAGAAGTGGTGCAAAACAGTGTAGTGGTGCCGTGACTTTGGGACAATTTTGTGCTAAGATTGAGGTAAGATTTCTTCTTACTCTTGAAGTAATTAGAAGTTACATGATGTTATAGTTAATAGATGAACTTGTGTTAAGACAAAAGGAGAGTAAGAAATACATGTGACAGTTTTGGGCATGTTAGCCAAAAACTGGGCGGTTTTGGGTGTTTTCTTGGATTCGTTGGTTATTGTTGTTATTACTGTCACTACTTGCATGTTAAAATGAAGGAAATCATGTTGTTACAAGTTGAAACTATTTATATAAACATGTGGAAATGTGCATTGGATTATAAGGAATTGTGAAAAGGGCTTTGGTAATTGATGTTGGCCGAAAACTCCATAAAACTGTGAGACGTTGTTGTGACATTTTAGGGACTGTTTTATACAGGTATAATGCTGAAAATTCAGTTATCATTATGCATTTTTAATGTCGTAAATTGATAACGTAAGTCCTAAAGGAATAAGGGTATATAAAGATGTTGTAAGCTGCACATTTTACCCTCATTGTTGTAGAACTATGGACTGTTTTTATGGACTGTTTTATGTGGATTAAGAGGCCGGATTAGCATGAAAAGTAGGTGTGTGAATCACCTTGGTTGCTGTGTTGGTTGTGCCCTTAAGTGGTGCTTGGTTATTGATGTTATTGGTCTTATTTATAAGGTGGAAAAGTATGTATAAATAGGGGAAGTGCTGCCTGAATTTTTATATGAAAGGAGAGGCTTTATATGGTATAGTATATACTACGTATACTTGTAAGCATGAAGTTTATAAACGTGTTATTGTTATTATAGGTTGAAGTACGACTTGAGACGTATTCTAGTTGTCAAGTTGGTATAGCCTATAAGGTATGTGAAACTATCCTTTCTTCTTTGACATGATATTTATATGAAATGAATGTACGGTGGACGTACATAGTACTTTTGGGTTCAAGTCCCTAATGATACATGATATGAAGCTTTTGACAAAATGAATGTACGGTGGACGTACATAGTACTTTTGGGTTCAAGTCCTTAATATTACATGATATGATAGTGCCTTGATTTTTCTAAAATGAAAGTACATTTTAAGGATTGGTACATGATATGTTGGTACCTTGGTTTGCCTTAAAGATTTTATTGAGAGTCCAATGATGTTTTAAAGTGCACAAGGTTGCTTATGATAGCTATTCGTGCAAGTGTTATTATTCCATGCCACCGAGTCCCTTAATGGGCCGGCAATGTTTATATGATTTCACCGAGTCCCCAAATGGGTCGGCAATGTTCACTGAGTCCATCGCTAAAGGGACGACAGTGTTTATATGTGCGCCCTTGCACTTGTTCACCGAGTATCTCACCAAAGGGCCGACAATGTTTATACGTATATGATTCCATGGACAAGCTTCCATGATGCGGGTATAGGTACCCGGGATAGCATATGACTCTCACTTTTTAAACGGTACTGTTGACTCACCATTTACAAGGTACAGTTGGCTCTTATTTTATATGGCACGATTGGAGCTGGTATTTGACTTTTATACTTGTCCCTGTCATCTTTTGGCTAGTTGATCTTATTTACTATACTTCATGTTTACATACTTGGTACCTGTTGTACTGACCCCCTTATCTGGGGGGCTGCGTTTATGCCCGTAGGTGTAGGTACTCAGTTTGGTGATCCACGTGCTTAGGATCATTGCTCAGCTTCTGGAATAGCTCCATTGTTCCGGAGTCTATTCATTTTGGTACATTTTTGCTATTACAGGCTTATGTACATTCAGGGGTACGGCGGGGCCTTGTCCCGTCATAGTTAATGTTATACTCTTAGAGGTCTGTAGTCATGTGTGGGTTGGACATATGTACAATTGCAGTGATTTGGATATTTCTATATACAGTGGCGGTCTTGTCGGCTTGTCGTTTTTATTATAAGAGATTGTAATTACAGTTTAGAGGACAGGACCACTTCGTTATATGATTATGAGTTATTTTATTAGCTTCAACTGGTCTTATGTGTTGTATGAGTATAAGGGTGCCAGGTGGGATACCAGTCGCAGCCCGTAGGACCCGGGTCGTGACATTGGGTTTACTCGCCCACGTTTAGATGCTCAAACTATTGCCTAAAATTACAGGATGTTACATCTTTCTCCCCTTAGAAACATTTATCCTCAAATGTTGGGGTGACATCTAATCCCCGTTACATAGCCCGAATATACAACTACTCTATCACGACCACATAAGGTAATATCCATCACTACATTAGACCTCAAACTCTTGAACTTCTTCCTTGTTGTAGGCATTTCTAGAATCATAAACATGAGACGTATTAGGAATGAAATACTTATAACTCAGCTCTACTGCACGATTTATGAAATGAAAGAATAGAAATCATCCTTAAATGTCAGGAAATCTCCTAATCATAATTCAATATGGACTAAGCGGGAAAAGGATTATGGAAACAGTAAACCAGAACTCTAACTTATATATATATACCACGGACGACAAGGCCATACAAGACAATTATACATAGGACACCTATATACAAGCCTCTAAGAGAGTACATAGCCTCAAAGGTCGGGACAGGGCCCCGCCATACCCATATAGACATGCAAAAATTACCGTACCATGATAGACCGACACTCCGAAACAAGGGGAGTGTTCCAAAATCCGCTGAGTCACCGACCTACTGACTTGGATCGTCACCTTGCCTATGTGAACATGCGGGCATGAAACATAGCGTCCCCCGATAAAAGGGACGTCAGTACGACTGATGTACTGAGTATTCCAGACATGAATAATAGCATAACAGAGATATAACAATAACTGAAATATAAATAACTGACCAGTAGTAAATGTTTAAATGTCATTTCTCCCTATATTTCTTCAATAATATGAACGGGGATTAGTAACTTTCTTATTTTTTCCCCATATTTCTTTAGGTTCTTCTTTGACAAACTCATCTTTGGTCCTTACTGCGGCCCTTGTGGTCCCCCAACCCCTGTCTGACATCTTTGGTTGGGTGGTAAGTTTGATTGCGCCTCCTAGGGTACTAAACGAACTTGGAAAGCCTTTTTTTCCAACGAGTGGAAAGGAAAATGCTATGGTGAGACTTATTTCGATGGTATTTCATTACTAACTGATTGTGTATTTATGCATCGTCCTAACTTCTTTCCCTTAGTATCTTCTCGAATGTCTCTCTTCTAGAGGGGGTTTAGCTAAAAAGTGCCCATCCAGGATAAGGCCCAGGCTCGTATTGTTAAAACCGCCGCAAAGGCTAGGGCCAGTAGGAAGCGTGGGATTTTGGGAGATGTTAGGGTATCCACCTTCGAATTGGCCAACACGTGAGGACATACTGGCGATTCAACGAACCCGAAAATGAGTATATGAAGAGGGTGGACTTTATGGAGAACGATGGGTAAAAGGCCAACATTCGGGGATACAGGGATCCTATCAAATGAAGTTGTTAGGGAATCGGAGATCAGCGGAGGACAACTCGAGATTATGGAAAGTAGAGATGCGGGCGTGAGTCCTTCTGTACCTCCCCACCTACTATTTTTTACCTCGGTCTGGAAGCTTCATTGGCCCATATTGCAGACATCTTTCTGCATGTAATTTGGGTCATCTTTACTATACCATTTGCTCTCAATGCAAACTCATATACTAACTCCATTTTGTCTAAATTTTTAGGGGAACGTTGTCGTTTCTTTTACCAATGAGCTTTTTAGGAATGCGTCTTCATCCTCTCAGAATATAGAGAGGTTGGTAGATGAGAACTTCCATCTCCGGGAAGAGGTTGCTCAACTCTGGGTTAAGCGTAGAGATCTTTTAGAATGGAGGACCACCCTAGAGGGTAGATGGGAAGAGGCTAAGAAGGCATTAGAAGCTAAAGATGAGACCTTCCAAATCATGACCCAGACTTGTCAGTTAATGAAATAGAGGTTAGTTCAGGCCAAGCTTGATCGCAATACTTCTCGGGTGAGAATGCAAGATCTCGAGGCTTTTCGCGCCCATCTTTGAGCCCAGAACTAGCGGGTGACACTTCACCGAGAGGTAGATCAACAGAGGGACACCTTTCTCCAAGACCGTGCTATCTTTCAGACCCGGTTCAAGTTTTTTCAAGGGGTGGAAATAGGGGCAATTGACGTCTTCTCGGCCATGGTTGATGCAGAGGTAGACTTGGGGGTGGTTGAGGTCGATTTTGATGACTTACATAGAGAAACACCCCCTTCTTTGATGCTTTTATCGGTTCTTCTGATGACGAGGGTGTCCCTTATTACACCCCATAATTCCAGGGCATATAAGTGAGCAAATGCGTCTTTGTGAATTTTCAGCAAAGATCATGCCAAAGAATAGACCGCAGTCTGAAACTTCAGAGAGCTGCAGGAATTCCGAAACCGCGGTGCCATTCTGCAGTACCGTGGTGCCGACGCGGGAATTTCCAAGTCAGATATTTTGTGAAGAGAAAGACAAGTGGACAGTAGGTCTACAAAGGTCCCCCCCCCCCCTCCACTTGTATACAAGCTCCAATTATATAGATGGATTGCAAGACTTTGTATCATAAATATCTTCTCATCCAAACTCTTTTCTCTCTTCCTTCTCCTATAAGTTTTTGAAAATCCCATAGCCAAGTGAAGAACAAGATCAACTTATTTTCCAAGATTAAGTTCCTTAACTAAAGTTCTAAGCCTAGTTAACATACCAAAAATAGTGGGTCACTGTTTTGACAAAGAAAATTGTCTTGATACCCTAAGCTTGGAGATGAACTTTTTGGAAGATAAACAAGAAAGCAAGATGGTTATAAGCTTGTAGAGGATACGTGTGTGTTATTGTAACATGAAGAAGTGGTGTGAAAGTGAAGCAGTTGTAGCCGAGACTTGTGGACTGTTTTGGCTAAAAGTGAAGGTAAGATTTTTCTTCCTCTTAAAGATTATTGGAAGTTACATAATGTTGTAGTTAAGGGATGAACTTGTGTTAAGAGAAATGAAGAATAAGAAGTACATGTGACAGTTTTGGGCTATGAGCCGATTTAGTAGACCGTTTTTATGTTGTTGGATTCGTTGGTTATTGTTGTTATTATCATCACTAAGTGCATGTTAGATTGAAGGAAATCTTGTTATTGAAAGTTTAAATGGTTTATATTAAAGTGTTGAAACTTGAATTGGATTATAAGACATTGTGAAAAGGGCTTTGAATTGTTGTTGTTGGCCGAAACTATCTTAAAACTGTTGGATATGGTCGTGCTATTTTAAGGGCTATTTTATACCTGTATAAAGCTGGAAATTCAGTTACCGTTATGCATGTTTAAATGTAGTAATTGCTAATGTATGTCCAAAGGAATAAGGGTATAGAAAAGTGTTGAAAGACCTCACATTTTACCCTCGTTGTTGTTGGAATATGGACTGTTTTAGTGGATTGTTTTAATATGGATTAAGAGGCTGAATTTACATGAGAAGTGGGTGAGTAAATCCCCTTTGTTGCTATTTTGATTGTGCCCTTAAGTGGTGCTTGGTTATTGATGTTATTGGCCTTGTTTGAAGTGGTGGATGTGAGTATATAGGGGAAGTGCCGCCCAAATTTTTATATGAAAGGATAGTCATTATGTGGTATAGCGTATACTAGTATTCATGAAGTTTATAGACGTGTTATTGTTGTTATATGTTGAAGTACAAATTGGGACGTATTCTACTTATCGTGTTGGTATAGCCGATAAGGTATGTGAACTATCATTTCTTCTTTTGGCATGTTCTACGTGTGAACTATAACTGTGGTATTGCTCCATAGTTTACTCTACTCTTGGGAATTAAAGAATATTCATGTTATTGATTCTATGCTAAAAACATGTCTAAATTGTTCCTAAGTCCTTATTAAGGCATATGAGACATATGTTGATAAGTGTTTTTAGTAAGCATGAGAGCCGAGTTGACTCTGCTTATTTAAAGGAATTGTCAAGTATGTTATTAGTAGACGTGTTAAAACAAGTCATTGCAGCATTAAGTGAAAAAGGTATCGACAAAATATTATTATATTAAAAAGATTAGAATGTCATCTGCATAGAAACTAAGATATAACTAATTTATTTTATATTTGCTAGTTCACAGCTGATTAATAAGATCTTTATAAAAATGATAAATTACTCACGGCCTATTTAAAAATTAATTAGGAAAATTCGGATATGTTACCGCCATTCAGATGTTTCCATAATGTTAGCCAGAAGAGCGAGCCGAATTTTGATTATCGAGTTGGTACAGACGACAAGATGTATGTGAAACTATCATTTCTTCTTTCGGCATGATTTTTATAAAGTGAGTGTACGACGGACGTACATAGATCTATTGGATTCTAATCCTAAATGATACATGATACATAGTGCCTTGATTTTCCAAATGATGGTTTCGAAAGGATACATGACATGATAGTGCCTTGGTTTTTCTAAGATGAAAGTTTATTTTAAAGATTTTATTGAGAGACAAATGATGATTTAAATTGCACAAGGTTACTCATGATAGCTATTCGTGCAAGTTTTATTATTCCATTCACCGAGTCCCATGATGGGATGGGACACGTTATATGTATATATATGCGGATGCTGAGCTCACGAGTCTCTCACTAAAGGGTCGGGACACGTTATATTGATAATTCCACCGAGTCCCTCACTAAAGGGCCGGGACACGTTATACTTATGATTTCACCGATTCCCTCACTAAAGGGCCGGGAAACGTTATATGTATATAGACATGATGGTTATCTGGATCGAGTCCCAGAACGGGCCGGGATACGTTATGTGTAAACAATTATATGGATCAAGTCCCAAAAAGGGTCGGGATATGTTATGTGTAAACAATTATATGGATCGAGTCCCAGAATGGGCCGAAATATGTTATGTGTAAACAATTATATGGACCGAGTCCCAGAATGGGTCGGAATACGTTATAAGTAGACAGGCATCCACAGTTATATAGACCGAGTCCCAGAATGGGTCGGGATACGTTATAAGTAGACAGACATCCACAGTTATATGGACCGAGTCCCAGAATGGGTCGGGATACGATATATGGACAGACATCTATGATTTTGATATGACTCTCTCACTTTTCAAAAAGGCACAGTTGATTCTCATTTTTAAAAGGGCACAGTTGACTCTCTATTTTTAAAAGGTACAGTTGGCTCTATTTTATATGGCACAGTTGGATCTGGTATTTGATTTTCATACTTATCTTTGTCATGTTTTGGCCAATTATGATCTTATTTACTGTACTTTATGTTTACATACTTGGTACATTGTTGTACTGACCCCCTTCTCCGTGGGGCTACGTTCATGCCCGTAGGTATAGGTACTTATTTTGGTGATCGTCGAGCTTAGGATCTTTGCTCAGCTTTTGGGATAACTTCATTGTTCCGGGGCTTTTCATTAGTATATATCTGCTATTATAGGCTTGTGTATATTCAGGGGTACGACAGAGCCTTGTCCCGTCATAGTTCACTGTCTTACTCTTAGAGGTCTGTAGTCATGTGTGGGTTGGACATGTACAGTTGTAGTTCATTTTGGCTATTGTGTATATAATGGCAGCTTTGCCGGCTTGCCTATGATGTAATATGACAGTTCAGGGGACAAGATCCCTTTGTTTTGAGATTATGAGTTTTCATTAGCTTCTGCTGGTCATATGTGATGTGTGGGTATAAGGATGCCCAGGTAGGGCAACAGTCGCGGCCGGTCGGTTCGGGGCGTGACAAAAGTGGTATCAGAGCAATTAGTCCATGGAATGTCTACAGACCGTGTGCAGTAGAGTCTTGGTTATCGGTGTGTTGTGCACCACACCCATAAACAGGAGGCTACAGTATATTTAGGATTGATTTCTATTCTTCTTACTCTAAAATCGTGCGATAGAGCTATGTTGTTATGATAGTCCCTCTCTAACAAATTATTGTGGTTGCAGCTATGCCTCTAAGGAAAGCGACAGCGGCCCAGAAGGGGGAATATATGGACCTTGTATACAAGTTGGTAAGATTGTTGTATAGTTGGTATGATTATGACGTGCATCTATACGAACATATTTATTAGGGCCATGTGTGTGTTGCCTGAAGTGATTGTGGGTTATCATGAGTTGGTTAAGCGTTAATAATTGCTTGGAAGGTTTGAAATAGTTTAATGAATCCACATCAAGGCATAATATGTGTGCTAATTTGGGATATTTAGAAGGTGATGAGTTGTCTGAGATGGTGATGAACACTTAAAAGATCATGTTTAGTTGACTTAATGGAATACCATGTTGTTAGGTTAAGTTATGTTGTATGCTTAAGTGATATGCACGAATGATATTGGTATGGAGTAAATAAGTTTGTTATGGTTAAGACAACATGATTTTGAGAAGCTATCTTACCCGTATACGGGGAGAGATAATGTAAGCTTGGGATATGGAATATTGGAGAATCTTAGAATATTAGATAATCGTTGAGACCTTAGATATACAAGGCCTTCTTGAGTAAAAGATTTTATGTGTGATCTTGATTAAAGTACATAGTATATGTGAAGTATATTAGTGTGATGATTCCTTGGGTTGAGTATAAACCACTTGTGTGGTTAAAAGGTTGGAGATAATATTGAAACTGGAAATAAGATCTTTGAAGGATTTTATGTTAAGATCTTTTGTGGCAGCCATGGACACGACATTCCGAAGTGTCTCAAGTGGATGTGCAAAGTAAGAATATGAGTATAAGTGGTACATATGAAGAACATAAGACATCATTGGAAGGTTTAGTAGGTTATAAAGATCCACACATTTTACGGTGACTCTTTCCGATTAGGGTTCTAGAGGGAACTGCAATAGGACCTCATGAATGTGACTTTGTTTACAAAGGAAGTACAATGTGCTAAGGACTATCTGAGGTGGAATGAGACAAGGAGTAGTGGTAAGTGAGGAACGGAGAATAATGCCAGAAGGGAAGATTATGAAAGTGAGATAAGCCTTTTTCCTCGCGTAAAGGGAGATATGGAAAATTGGAGGAGGGAAATCTTGATAGAATTTGAAAAAGCTCTACCTAACCAAGCTGATAGAGAAGGTTGGACCAATCGAGAGAGGGAGTGAGACTTTCAACCGGACCGGGGGTGGGTTTGGTCACCGGTGGCTAATACCTTCTCGAGACTATCGAACCTAAGAATTATATGTATCAAGGTTAGTAAGCTAAGGTATGCTATAGATATTGGACTGGTAAGGTCCTCGGCTTCAGTTACGTTGTGCAACATGTTACAATTCTACATAACCTTTGGACAACAATAGTGTTGGGGGTAATTGAGGACGGGAACTATGGAATAGTCGAAGAATGTCTGTGAGAGATATGAAAACAATGAATAAGTAGGAATGGAATGGTATGATCGAGTATCAATGCAGGAATATTTTTTTTCTTCTTTCTCTCTTTCTTTTAATGACGAGTAGAAGGAAGGATTACGACAAGAACGATAAAGGTGAATGAAATTATAGTTATACAGGTAATTCGATTCCTTACTTGGCTATATTGTTTGGTGAATAACACATGTGTTATATTGTGGCCCTGTGTGGAATATTGTGTTGCTAAGTATAGGTTGATAGGTATAGTTAAAGGAGATTATGCCGAAATGTTTATAGTTTGAGACCTATTATGAACATTCGAGGACGAATGAATCTAAGGGGCGAAGAATGTTACACCCCGTAATTCCAGGGTATATAAGTGAGAAAAATGCGTGCTGTGAATTTCAGGCACAGCACCGCGGTTCCAAAGAACAGGATCGCGGTGCTGAAACTTCAGAGAGCTGCAGAAATTCCGGGACCGCGGTGCCATTCTGCAGTATCGCGGTGCCGACGCGGGAATTTCCACGTCAGATATTTTGTGAAGAGAAAGACAAGTGGACAGTGGGTCTACAAGGGTCCCCCCTCCACTTGTATACAACTCCAATTATATAGATGGATTGCACGACTTTGTATCATAAATATCTTCTCATCCAAAATCTTTTCTCTCTTCCTTCTCCTACAAGTTTTCAAAAATTCCATAGCCAAGTGAAGAACAAGATCAACTTATTTTCCAAGATTAAGTTCTTTAACTAAAGTTCTAAGCCTAGTTAACATACCAAAAACAGTGGGTCACGGTTTTGGCCAAGAAAACTATCTTGAAATCCTAAGCTTGGAGATGAACTTTTTGGAAGATAAACAAGAAAGCAATATAGTTACAAGCTTGTAGAGGATACGTGTGTGTTATTGTAACATGAAGAAGTGGTGTGAATGTGAAGCAGTTGTAGCCGAGACTTGTGGACTGTTTTGGCTAAAAGTGAAGGTAAGATTTCTTCTTCCTCTTAAATATTATTGGAAGTTACACAATGTTGTAGTTAAGGGATGAACTTGTGTTAAGAGAAATGAAGAATAAGAAGTACATGTGACAGTTTTGGTCTATGAGCTGATTTAGTGGACAGTTTTTATGTTGTTGGATTCATTGGTTATTGTTGTTATTATCATCACTAAGTGCATGTTAGATTGAAGGAAATCTTGTTATTGAAAGTTGAAATGGTTTATATTAAAGTGTTGAAACTTGAATTGGATTATAAGGCATTATGAAAAGGGCTTTGGATTGTTGTTGTTGGCCGAAACTATCTTAAAACTGTTGGATATGGTCGTGCTGTTTTAAGGGCTGTTTTATACGTGTATAAAGCTGGAAATTCAGTTACCATTAGCATGTTTAAATGTGGTAATTTCTAAAGTATGTCCTAAAGGAATAAGGGTATAGAAAAGTGTTGAAAGACCTCACATTTTACCCTCATTGTTGTTGGAATATGGACTGTTTTAGTGGACTATTTTAATATGGATTAAGAGGCTGAATTTACATGAGAAGTGGGTGTGTAAATCCCCTTTTTTGTTGTTTTGGTTGTGCCCTTAAGTGGTGATTCGTTATGTTATTGTCCTTGTTTGAAGTGGTGGATGTGTGTATATATAAGGGAAGTGCCGCCCAAATTTTTATATGAAAGGAGAGTCATTATGTGGTATAGCGTATACTAGTATTCATGAAGTTGATAGATGTGTTATTGTTGTTATAGGTTGAAGTACTAATTGGGACGTACTCTACTTATCGTGTTGGTATAGCCGATAAGTTATGTGAACTATCTTTTCTTCTTTTGGCATGTTCTACATGTGAACTATAACTGTGGTATTGCTCCGTAGTTTACTCTACTTTTAGGAATTAAGTAATATTCATGTTATTGATTCTATGCTAAAAGCATGTCTAAATTGTTCCTAAGTCCTTATTAAGGCATATGAGACAGATGTTGATAAGAGTTTTTAGTAAGCATGGGAGCCGAGTTGACTCTGCTTAATTAAAGGAATTGTTAAGTATGTTATTAGTAGACGTGTTAAAACAAGCCATTGCAGCGTTAAGTGAGAAAGGTATCGACAAAAAAATATTATATTAAAATGATTAGAATACCATCTACATAAAAACTAAGATATAACTAATTTATTTTACATTTGCTAGTTCACAGCTGATTAGATAAGATCTTTATAAAAAAGATAAATTACTCATGGCCCATATAAGAATTAATTAGGCAAATTCGGATCTGTTATCGCCATTCAGATGTTTCCATAATGTTAGCTAGATGAGCGAGACGAATTTAGATTATCGAGTTGGTACAGACGACAAGCGGTATGTGAAACTATCATTTCTTCTTTTGGCATGATTTTTATAAAGTGAGTGTACGACAGACGTACATAGTTCTATTGGATTCTAATCCTAAATGATACATAGTGCCTTGATTTTCCAAATGATGGTTTCGAAAGGATACATGACATGATAGTGCCTTGGTTTTTCTAAGATGAAAGTTCATTTTAAGGATTTTATTGAGAGACAAATGATGATTTAAATTGCACAAGGTTGCTCATGATATCTATTCGTGCAAGTGTTATTATTCCATTCACCGAGTCCCATGATGGGTCGGGACACGTGTTAAGTGTATTGTGTATACACTTTTGAGTCCTTTTTAGTTAGTATTTTATTATCTTATTTTTCGTTTAGTATAGTGTTAGGTGTGTTTTTCTTCCATTTGTGTCACAGCGGTCATGAAGGAGAAGATACTACTTTTGAGGATGAAATGAGCTTAACTGAGGATGAAAATTGCACAAAACACCGCCCAAGGAATGAAGCCTAAGAAGTGCTAAGAAGAACAGAAGAAATCTGGCAGATTCCGGACAAAAATCAAAGAGGCACCATGAGCTCGCCAAGTAAAGATCAGGTGCCATTGAACCACGGTCAAGAAAATTAGCACCGAGGCGTAATAATTGCCGAAAGTACGAAACTGAATCACCATCGAAGGCACCTAGGTGCCTGACAGAGGAACCGGGGTGCCTGACAGAGAAACCGCGATGCCTCCATTCCAGTAACTTCCAGTGATTTTCATCCAATTAGCACTGAGGTGCCTCTCAGAGGAACCGCGGTGCCGACGCGTATTTTTCAGGTTTCCTGGGCTGAATTGGAGAGGGTTTTTATGGTCCGAAAGACAACTTTTCTCAAGCATAAAATCCCTAAACCCTGCTCATATACCATACCTTATACCATAATACAAATCATACTTTTGGGAGGCAAGAAGGAGGATATAATTGGAGACTCTTGTTCATGTTCTTTTCTCACACGACCGACTCGGCCGCGACTAGTACTCCTACGGTACCGTCGCCGTATACATCGAGAATAGCAATGAACATACATAACACATAACTTATAAAGAGGTAAACATCACTGGCCAGCCGATAAGGCTGCCTTCCATAAAACATACTTAATCCAAAGTATAGTAGTACAACTTGTTCTTATAGCCCAAAACACATATATGACCACAGACCTCTAAAGATAACAATTGTGGCGGGACAGGGCCCCGTCATACCCCTGAATGTACAAAATACCTATAGCATCAGGGAATATCCGTACCAATAAACAAGCTTCCGGAGGAATGGAGCTTCTTACACCGAAATAGTGATCCTAAGAACGAGGATCCACAATCTGCTTACCCTTACCTGCGGCATGAACGCAGCCCCCGAGAAAGGGGGTCAGTACACAATATGTACCAAGTATGTAAAGCTGGAAAATACTGTAAGAATGATATCATAAGTCTAAAAATAAGCTGGAGTCATGGAAGTCAAACAAAATACCTTTTTCTGTGCCTTACTAACAATGAGAGTGACAAGTATATATAATACTGCATAAAATAGGGGCCTCATGATCAAAACAGGGTACCTCGCCCGTAGTATCAATAAGCACCCTGATGCGCGGTAAGATGCACACATTTTAAACGCAAGTGCACGTTATCGTGACAAGTAGTATAGTCTTGATAAGACCGAATATCGTCCACAAGGATTAGGGTTCAATTACCAACTATCTATTTTCTAGTATCTATTTGGTGAATGGATAATTGATTTGTTGTTTATAACTAAGAATTATGCAAGCTATTTAAATATAAAGATTTATTTCAGTGGTGATGAGAATAGGACTTCCATGTATCCTTACTATCCGCTTATGCTACTTACTAATGCATTAACTTATGGTATTCTTCTTTTGGAGAAAGCAGGTTTACGAAATCGTTTTATACTCCCGTTAGGGTTATATAAAAACTCAACCCCAGTATCGCACCTTACCTACCTTTCGGTGATAAGGATAACTCTATAGGAGGATTAAGAACAAAAACCTAGTTGACCGTCACGCACAATGCGCAAAATTAGGGTTGTTAAGCCTCTCATCAACGCTACATAAATAATTGAGGTATTTTCATCCCCAATCCAAGAATGTCTACCCAACTTACAAAGATATTCACAATCCCCCCCTTTCGGAATCTGATTAGAAATCATATAGTGATAATTAGTTGTCAATTAATTACCAAGAATTCAACTCAATTATTGGATAGATCTCACAATAAGAAAAATAACCATAAGCATGCATTAATTTATAACATAAGTCTCTAGCAATTCAACATGGAAAGCCCTATAAGAGAATTCGTTCCTAGCCATTGACATGACAAGAAATAATTCAAAGTTCATCATACAAAACTGAAATAAAGAACAAGAAAGGGAAAAGAAATTACTAAACTAATGGTATCCAATCTCCAAGCAAAAGTCTTGT
Organism: Przewalskia tangutica; assembly: GCA_029844215.1. Lineage (NCBI taxonomy): Eukaryota > Viridiplantae > Streptophyta > Magnoliopsida > Solanales > Solanaceae > Przewalskia > Przewalskia tangutica. The sequence goes on along the minus strand of CM056727.1, from coordinate 45,182,062 downwards.
GTTGTGCAAGAAGGGGAACCCTTAAAAGCGCCTAGGTTCTCCTTTTATGTGATGAAAACCGCCTCCTCTTTCCTTCGTGCCCGCCCTGCATTTCGCCCAAAACCTAATTTTTAGCGCCGCGCTGCTCGCAGGCGCCGCGAAGTTCGCAATTGCCGGGTGTTTTGGCGCCGCGTCGATATTCGCTGCTCGAGAGCCGCGGCCTGCAACTCTGTAGCTTTGATGTTTAGCGCCGCGTCTGATTCGCTGCTGCTCAAGGCGCCGCGTGCCGAAGTCTTCGCAGCCTCTTCGACAGCGTGGCGCCGCCTCGCTGATCAGAGGAGAGGCCATGCTGGTCCGATTTCACCCTGCTCGCCACTTTCTCTGCTTTCACTCGACATCTCCTCTTTGCCCTCTTTTAGCTCCTTTTCCGCCATTTGGCCATTTTAACCACTTTGCCTCAATAGAAAGAAAAATTATCCTAATACAACACTTATATGTACAAAACGGGACAAAAGACTAACTAAAACTGACTCAAAAGGTGTATATAAAATACACCGATCAAATACCCCCAAACTTAACCTTTGCTCGCCTCGAGCAAAGATAGAAAGAAATCAAATAAAAGACTCAAAGAAAAGAACATAAAACACGCACTGCCATTGATTACTTTTGATGCATTAGTGTTAACTAGAAAAAAATGAAGGTTAGCAAAATAATATGCAGAACATATAGCATGACATTTCAAAGACATTAAGCTAGATATTTCGCAAACTCCTATTCATCATGCTTTAATGGAAGTCAATATACTAAATCATGCATATAAATTCAAGAATTCATATGGCATGCTTACTTGTTATTCTCCACTAATTCTGGATATGCATAAAAGAGATCTTCGTGACTTTAAGGGTTGTAATGTAGGCTTAGGTATGAGGTAAAAATAGGCAATTTAGGCTCATTTCAGGTACCATAAGCTCTTCACTTTTCAAGATTTCCTTTTCTTTTGTTCTTTTCTTCATTTCGATTCTATCTTTCCTCTTTGTTTTGGGAGAGTGAAGTATATAATAATGACAAGCACCCCCAAACTTAGGCTTTTGCCTATTTCTTATTACTTTTGTATTGGGTGCAACAGACTTATTCACTCTTTTTGTCTCTTTTTTTAACACAATGTATTCCCCTATTTCATATTTTCACTTATGGTACAATTTGTGGGAATATAGGGTGTCAAAGAAGAAGTTTCAAATTTAGGCTCAATGGGGCTGACTAGGGATATTTTTAAAGTACGGGATAGAAAAGAATGGTAAGAATTGGCTATCAAAGAAATGCCTGAGTCATCTCCCTAACATGCGTATCCTAACTATTTCGCCTCAAATAGCAAGCAATCATAACACATAAGTATTTATCATTTAGCATGCATAACTCAAGCAAGAAACTCCAAATAGACAGATTCTGTGAGTTTTTGGCATATCTAACTTAGGTGTTTAGATAGTTGCTTCAATTCCGTTACATTATTCCACCTTACTTCACTAGGTGTTTCTAGCAACTACAACATACATGATCTTTGACAGACAATTATGACTCAAAAAGAAAACAAATTTGGTGACTCAAAAATAAACATAAAAACAATCAAAAAGACTTAACTAAAACATAACATGACACAAAGAAAATAAAACACAAATAAAACACCCCCAAACTTAAATCACACATCATTCCCAATGTGTAGACTCAAAGACAATAAAAGAAATAAGACACTTACAAACTTTGGCTAAAATGGTGGTGGTGGCGGTGGATAATGCATCGACCATTGGTTGAACAAGGAACTCAACTCGTTGATTTGTTGCCTTGTTTCGCCGCCTTGTACCATCGCGGTCCAAGGTCCGCATCATCCTCATCCGATTTTGAAACAATTGCTCCATCGTGGGCGCTGGAGGTTCTCGCTTCCCGTGGTTGGTCGGTGGCTAGGTCCTCGCTCATATCGAGCCCCTATTTTAGGCTCATCTTCGCCCATGGCGGCCTCGCATCTGCTGCTGCTCTTTGGTACTCTTCGTCTGCCGGAGGGCTTGGTGCAGGAAAGAGTGCAATATCCCATGTGACACCGGCAGCTGGTTTCTCGTGAGTGTCGGTGGGTAGTTGTGGGACCGCACTCACGTGGCAAAGATCGTAATGAGTGAACCGTGTCCCAATCCACCGTTGTCACCACCGCTGATTTCTTCAACGCTCGCACTATTTCTTTCCCTACATCAATCGTGATTCCCTCATAATTCCATATACCGCTTAATCCTATCCTCCGCACTCGTGAAGTGCGTGGATGGAATCACGCGGCGACGAAATATAGCCAACCTTTGGCCACTTTGTTGAATTGACACTGCTCAAGGTTTTGATCCATTTCTCCCAATATCAAAAATGGCTATGGTAGCTCACGATGTCAACTGGCATTCCAAATCGATGTGGTCGCTTTAGACCATGTTCTAAAGTGATTCCAATCACTTCTTTCTTCAACATCAACCGCCTTCAATTGTGCATTTACATTCTCTCACACATAGGCACATAAGCTCCCTAACAAAGCATCCCCTTTCCACCTTCTTCTGAAAGTTGGCATAAAATTCACGCACTATCATTGCGGTTCACCGGTGCTATCTTCTCCTGATTTACGAATCTCCTCCACCCCTTAACTTCAATCATAGCCCTGGATGGGCTCATAAACATCTTCCTCCCATATGACTCCTCTGTAGTCCATTCCCCTTTCTGGTATTATGGGTCTGGTATCAAGCTTTTTGTATCTTTGGAAGGCTTCGTAGCTCACAAACCTAGTATTATCGTAATGTGGGGTTGGGGTGGATGTGGAGCCTCTTCTCTTCCTGGTGGCCATGGTTTAAAATAGTTTATGGAGCTTTTCAATTTAGTGGCACAAATGTTTCCTACACAATCTACAACTAGCAGCGAACACAACACCCCCAAACTTCAACTTTTCCACCCAATACCCACACTCATTTTCTACTCTTTTCTCCAAACTTCACAATCAACTTTTCAGTACCCAATTACTTCAACTACAATACTCCTTCAAACTACTACCTCCTGTGACTTCAGTAAAGGATTCAAGAACAGAAAAAAATTACCTTTTTATGAGAAGCTTCAAGCTGTTCTTGTTTCTAATGGTGGTTTGAGGCTATGGAATGGAGCTTTGTTGGTTGAGATGACTAAGGGTTTTTAGGAATTTAAGAGTTTTGGTTGTGGTTGGGTTTAATTTATGGAGGATTTGTGGGAAAATTTTTGGAATTTCGTGGGTTTTTGGAGAGGAAGGGTTAGGTTTTTGAAATTGGATTTGGGGAAAATCTGATTCTGGGCGTTTTAAGTTCTGGATTCCCGCTTCGCCGCGTTCGCTTTAGCCGCGCGCTAAACATCTCAAGGCCTTCGATTTTCTCAGCATGCGCATAAATTTGGCAAATTTTTCCGAATTTTTGGCGCCATACCGCTTCTCAGCCATGCGCTTAAACTGCGCTGCTCATTTCTTTTGCGCCGCGCTTCCTGAAGCCATGGCGCTTACCCGCTTTCGAAATCCTGCTTGCTCATTCGTTCTTCGCTTTATTTTCTTATACTCACAATCACAACACAAATACAAGAATCCAAGACCGTGAGACCGTTCTAAAAAAATAAAAATAAAATAAAGATGTAAATTAAATTAACATAATTGAAAACGTTGGGTTGCCTCCCAACAAGCGCTGTCTTTAACGTCTTTTAGCCGGACGCAATTAACCGGTACGAGTGCTCATTGGACCCTTCTGCGAACTGCTTGCAATACGCAGATTTATTGCTATAGGTCTCAATTTCCCTATAACTATTTATTCAAACAAGAGCCTTAAACATATAAGTATCCCCCAAGTACACAAGATAGGTTTGTCTTTTAGGCTTTTTATAGTGTAGGAATCCGTGAAATTCTCTACATCTCTTAACTCTGGGGGTTGCCCTTGATGATATGTAATTCCTATTTGGGAGCCATTAGTGATAGCTAGTGGTGTTTCTTCTGTGATAGGTGCAGGAAAAAGAATTTCCACAGAATCCAAGAAGGCCAATAATTGGATCCCTGAAATCTTTTCCTTCTCTACACTAACTACCTTGCCAGATTCCTCAATAGTTGGGTGTGGTTCAGGCCCTTCAAGTTGCTTGCCACCCCCCATAGGTGCTGATTGATTTTCTTGCATTTCGCTGCCAAATATGATCGCGAGTTCTCCTATTTGCAGTTCCAGCTTCTTTATGGCCAATCTCATTTCGTTCATGAACTGCGCTTGATACTTAGTGAGACTGAGTATGACTTCTCGCAATTCCTCTCTCTCTTCCTCTACGGTTGGAGCTCGATCATATTGACAGTAGTACTCCATATCTGCAGGATCCCTGAGATACATCAAAACTAACAAAGGATCACGGCACCCTTGTTTTCACACAATAAATACATAAAACAAAAAAGATTAGAAAAACTATACATAAAACCCAAATTAGAAATTAAAAATAGATAAATTTGATATTGAACTAATGCCTAATCCCCGGCAACGGCGCCAAAAACTTGATGCGCGGTAAGATGCACACACTTTAAACGCAAGTGCACGTTATCGTGACAAGTAGTATAGTCTTGATAAGACCGAATATCGTCCACAAGGATTAGGGTTCAATTACCAACTATCTATTTTCTAGTATCTATTTGGTGAATGGATAATTGATTTGTTGTTTATAACTAAGAATTATGCAAGCTATTTAAATATAAAGATTTATTTCAGTGGTGATGAGAATAGGGCTTCCATGTATCCTTACTATCCGCTTATGCTACTTACTAATGCATTAAATTATGGTATTCTTCTTTTGGAGAAAGCAGGTTTACGAATCGTTTTATACTCCCGTTAGGGTTATATAAACACTCAACCCCAGTATCGCACCTTACCTACCTTTCGTGATAAGGATAACTCTATAGGAGGATTAAGAACAAAACCTAGTTGACCGTCACACACAATGCGCAAAATTGTGTTAAGCCTCTCATCAACGCTTACATAAATAATTGAGGTATTTTCATCCCCAATCCAAGAATGTCTACCCAACTTACAAGATATTCACAATCCCCTTTCGAATCGATTAGAAATCATATAGTGATAATTAGTTGTCAATTAATTACCAAGAATTCAACTCAATTATTGGATAGATCTCACAATAAGAAAAATAACCATAAGCGTGCATTAATTTATAACATAAGTCTCTAGCAATTCAACATGGAAAGCCTATAAGAGAATTAGTTCCTAGTCATTGACATGACAAGAACTAATTCAAAGTTCATCATACAAACCAAATAAAGAACAAGAAAGGGAAAAGAAATTACTAAACTAATGGTATCCAATCTCCAAGCAAAGTCTTGTGTCAAGCAAGTGGAACCCTTAAAACCGCTAGGGTTCTCTCTTTATAGTCGAAACCGCCTCCTCTTTCCTTCGTGCCCGCCTGCATTTCGTCCAAAACCTAATTTTTCCGCTGCCGCGCGCTCGCAGATAAGCGCGCGCTAAGTTCTGCAATCCGTCGGTGTTTTGGCGCCGCGCCTCGATATTCTGGCCGGTAGCCGCGCGGCCGCAACTCCTGTAGCTTCTCGGATGTTTAGGCGCCGCACTCGTGATTCGCTCGAGGCGCCGCGCCTCGCATCGCAGGAGGCGCCGCGCCGGTCTCGATTTCACCGCTCGCCACTTTCTCTGCTCCGCATCTCCTCTTTTGCCCTCTTTTAGCTCCTTTTCCGCCATTTGGCCATTTTAACCACTTTGACTCAATAGAAAGGAAAACTATCCTAATACAACACTTATATGTACAAAACGGGACAAAAGACTAACTAAAACTGACTCAAAAAGTGTATATAAAATACACCGATCACACCCCTACTCCTGGGACTATTTCACCCGCATAGGTCCTGTGGACCCGCATGAGGTATTCCTCGCATAGGTCAGACTACCGCACGGGACTATTTCACCCGCGTAAGCCCATAAGGACTCGCATGAGGTATTCCTCGATCGTGGGTAGCAAATCCACCAAACAGTGGTATAACGATCTGGGACTTACCTCGATATACTCTTACCCTGAAGCAGATGGTATAACGATCTTGGGGACTTACCCCTCAGATATACTCTTACACTGAAGCAGATGGTATAACGATATTGGGGCTTGCCCCTCAGATATACTCTTACACTGAAGAAGGTGGTATGACGATCTTGGGGCTTGCCCCTCAGACATACTCTTACCCTGGAGAAGGTGGTATAACGATCTTGGGGCTTGACCCTCAGATATACTCTTACCCTAGCTCAAACTGTCATCATATCATAATCATAAATAAGTTAAGAAAACTGATAACTTCTTATTAGTCTTGTTCATATACCCTCTCATTTTAGTTTACTTAAGGCACTTAATCATATCTTTAATAAAAGAAAACCGGAAATTTAACCCAAGTACTACATACTTCAACTCCTTTAAAGGTGACTCTTCTTCATACATAAAAACATTTGGGCAATTGATGCCTTAAAATCAATTTGCCTTTTCATATACTTATCTTACTTAGAGTATATCTCTTCTCATTAACCTTTCATAAAGCTAATAAACCAACTTCCCATAAAGTTGTTATATTAACCCTACACTTTAGTAAAAATCATACTTTTTCCCTAACCAAGGGACTTATACATTCTTGAAACGAAACAAGTTATTATATACTTAAAACAAGTAAGAATACCAAATCTTGTACGTCTACCGTACTACATAGTTTCATCTATTCATGCTCAAGTGATAGGAAAGCGTCACATACCTTTTTGGTCAATCCACTTGCTAAGCTCAACTACCGCAAGTAATATGTCAACCTAAAATAACCATGATACGTTTATTAACCTCTAATTTCAATGTAGAATAATCCAAGTTCAAAGTCACTAAATTCTATGGAAAATTGGGCAGCATTTCCTTTGTTTCTACATACTTTGCCACCTTTCTCAAGGCCGAATTTATCATCCAAACGCCACATTTAAGGCTCAACAATCCAACATTTCAAAGGGGATTACACACCTAAACTTGGGTGTGTAAAATTCTGTCCCATAAGGTACAACAATTCTCTTAACAATCCTAAGATAGTTTTTAGGCTACAACATGCTCATAATATCTTCTTAACCAATTCTTTCATATCCAAACCACATTTCTTGCATGCAATGACTCTAAGAGCATTATTTACTACCACAAGTTCTTTCTTCTTAACATGCAACACTAAAAACTAATTATAAAGGAAGAATCATTACCTTAGAACTTTAGCCAAATTTATTCCAACAATTTTTGCTAGCCTCCTTGCCAAGAATACCACCACAACAACACCAACAAGCTAGCCACAAGCTTCCTTCTTGTTCTTAATTTTTCAGATTTTTCCTAAGGCTAGAATATCTCTTGGGATTTTAGAGAGAAGGAGGAGCTTGAACTTTTAAGAGAGATGAAATATGACCAAGTCTTCATAATGCATGCAAAATCAGATGGGGGGGGGGGGGACACTTGTCACCCTCCCAAGGTCTTTTAAAAGAAAAATCTGATTTTTCCTAAGTTTTTCCGCCAGAATCCCTACGCCAGCGCTGCGCCGCTACTGAAACCTCTGCGGATTCTTCGAACTTCCGCGCCTCGTTGTCTCAGCTGGCGCGCTGCAACTTCAGCGACCCTCAAGATTTCGCGCCATGGCCCTCGCGCTTTGCCCGAAACACATTTTTGTCCGTTTGCGCACTGAACTTGTAACTCTCATAACTTTCTACTACGACGTCCTATCGACGAACGGTTGGTTGCGTTGGAATCTAGACTCAACGAACTACGCCCTAGGCCTTTGAAACACTTAAGAACTCTCACTATACCGGGTCATAACCCGCCTCAAAGTTGACTAAAACCCATCCGAAATAATCCGTCAACCTATCCTTTGAAAATTTTAAGTCTTACATGCTTTCGACGCTCTCATACGTAGGGTCAGAACTACGGGGTATAACATTTTCTTTCCTTTACTTTATTTCAGTTTATGTTGGATTGTAATTTAGTTCTTGACATGACAATGTTTAGGAGCTAATTACTTTAGTAGGGTTTCCATCGAATCTTCTTGAAGCTCTTCCATATAGTTAATGAATTTATTATTGATTTCTTCTTCATCATATTAAGATCTATTCAATATTGTTATGATTGCTTGATAATTAACTAGCTATTAATTGTCATCACTTATATGATTTCGAATCAAAAGTCTGAAGGATGAGATTTGAATATGTTGTAATTGTCTAGACATAGGTTAAAATCGTGGACGAGAGTACCCCGATACTTGTATAGCATTTAAAGGTTATTGTTCTTAATCCTCCTGTGTGGTAAAACTTATCATAGAAATATAGAAGGTTGTTGCACTAGGTTGAGCTCTTGTATGTCCTAATCGAAATATAATGACATATTAGTTAACCTGCTATCTTAATAAGAAGAAAAATTATTAGCATTGCATTAACACGTGAAAGAGTGGATAGTTGAGGAGATTGGAACCCTATTTCCTTCATAACTGTTATAAACTCAAAGTCTTATAATCTTTAGTTTATTTCCTGCACTTAGTCATAATTCTTAGTTATAATTCACAAAAAAAAGAACGATTTCCAAATAGATACCATAGGATAGATAATCGGTACTTAATAAACCAGTCTCTGTGGACGATAAACTCGGTCTTACAGATCTTTATTACTTGAACGATATGTACACTTGTGAAAGCATCTAGAAATATCGCAACAAGTTTTTGGCGCCATTGCCAGGAACTTACGTACTGTTAATATCGATTTATCTATTCTTATTCTAATTTGGTTTTTTTTTATTTTCAGTTTTCTTATTTTTATTTTTGGTTTAGTTTTGTTTGCCGTGATATGTTTGCTGTTTTTTATTAGTCTCAGGAACTTAGTTTATGCGAAGTAGGAGAGTAGCAGACACTCATATCCCTATGAACCCTGAGATTGAAATATTATGCAGACAGAACAGGAAAGAGAAAAGAGCAGTTGATTCCTTAGCAATGGGAGATCAGCGAAACAACAATTTGGTAGATGATGAGTTACCGCCTGTCTTAAGACAAGTTCCTGCAGAAAGGAGCTTGGAGGACTATGTGATGCCTACTATTACAGGGGTGCAGACTTGCATCAAAGCCCAAATTGCTGGCCAATAATTTCGAAATCAAACCAGCATTCTTGCACATGGTCCAAGGTTCAGTCCAGTATGGGGGATTACCGTCTGAAGATCCTCATTTGCATCTAGCAAATTTTCTGGAGCTGTGTGCAACCTTTAAATACAATGGTGTCACTGATGATGTCATACGGTTGAGACTCTTACAATTCTCACTCGGGGATAGAGCAAAGTGCTTGCTAAACTCATTACAGGCAAACTTCATCACTACATGGCAAGACTTAGCCCAGAAGTTCCTTGTCAAGTTCTTCCCTCCATCCAAAGCAGCAAAGCTCAGAGGAGCTTAATAATAACTATCAGATGGATGGAGAGTCACTCTATGATACATGGGAGCGGTTCAAAGATTCGCAGAGAAAGTGCCCACATCATGGGAATGAGAAGTGGACGCTAGTCCACATATTTTACAATGGGCTGAGTGGTACAACTCGTACCATAATTGATGCTGCAGCAGGAGGTACGTTCATGAGAAATAGTGTCAATGAGACACATGATCTGTTAGAAGACATGGCCACAAACAACCATCAGGGGATAGATGAGAGAGTAATAAATAGCAGGAAAGTGGTTGGGATTCATGAGCTAGATGCTATCACTGCATTGACTGCACAGGTAGCCACTTTGACAAAGCAGATGCAGCAGAGTACCATGACATCTAAAGCAGTTCAGACCCATCTAGATGCGAAATTTGTGGGGGTCCCATACTTTTGATAGATGCACAGCAGTGGACCCAAATAATGTGCCCATGGAGCAGGTCAGGCAGTTGGGAATTTTCAGAGACCCTACAACAATCCATTCTCCAACACATATAATCCAGGGTGGAGAAATCACCCAAATTTTTCATGGAAGAATGAACAAGGGCAGCAACCACCATTTCAGGCATCATCCTCACAGCAGTTCAGCCCACTGACCCACAAGAGAAGCCAGATGACATAAAAGCAGCATTATTGACCTTGGCCAATTCTTAGACTCAATTCATGGAAGAAACTAGGTCCTCAATTTCATCATTGGCCAATACTCAGGAACAGTTTATGACAGATACCAAGCAGTTTATGACAGAAACAAGATCCTCCATTAGGAACTCGAGACTCGGAGAGGCGATTGGCAAGTGAAGTTAAATGACAGACCTCAGGGAACTCTCCCTAGTGATACAGTGATGAACCCTAGGGAGAAATGTCAAGCAATCAGTTTGAGAAGTAGGAAGCAGTTAGAGCAGAGGGCACCCCAAGAAGTGGTTGAAAAGAAGAAGTGGGCAAGGCATAATCAAGTAAAGAAGGGGGTTACTGATGACCGCCCTACTTTAGAGAAGGCTCCACCCGCAGTGATGATGGAGTACACAGACAAAATCACTTACCCTCAAAGACTACAGAAGAAGGCTTTGGATAAGTAGTTTTCAAAATATTTGGAGGTATTTAAAAAACTGCACATTAACCTTCCTTTCATTGAAGCCTTAAAGCAAATGCCAGCGTATGTAAAGTTCATGAAGGACATCATTTTTAAGAAGAGGAAACTGATAGATTATGAGACATTGGTGCTGACTGAGGAGTGCAGTGCCATATTGCAAAAGAAACTTCCCCTAAAGTTGAATGATCCATGGAGTTTCACCCTACCTAGCACCATAAGGAATGTGACATGCAAGCAAGCCTTATGTGATTTAGGGGCATCTGTCAACCTAATGCCTCTCTCTCTGTATTCAAAAGACTTTATGTCACGACCCGACCCCGGGCCGCGACTGGTGCCCTACCTGGGCACCCTTACAGGTATACATCAGAGAATAGTAGCGGAACATACATACATAAACTTAACAAGAAATAAATAATAGGTTAGCCGATAAGGCTACCTTCCTGGATACATATAAATATGTAAAACCAAAAGCAGTTACCTCTTTTTTTTACAAAGCGACCCACAAGATATGACTACAGACCTCTAAGATTTTGGACAAACACTATGACGGGACAAGGCCCCGCCGTACCCTTGAATATACATAACCATGACAACTCCGGAACATTGGAGCCATCTCAAAATGCTGAACCAGGATCCTAAGCTCGCGGATCCACAACCGTATACCTAAACTCGCGACATTTAACGTAGCTTCGGCGGGGTCGCACAACAGTGCGAATATGGAACGGAAAATAAGGTACAAGAACAAATCATAATCAGACAAAATAATGACAGTGGCAAGTATAAAGAAAGGGTAAATACCGATCCTACCGTGTCATTTCCATCTCGTGAACTTAATCGCACTTATTATCTTTTCCCATTTTTCCATAAGAGTATAGTCAAATTCTTACGCATATACTTAAGAAAACTCATCAAGTTCATAAACATATAACTTACGATTCTTGCATAACCTAATCCGTCCCCTTTACGAGGAACGTTTATACCGGCCCAACTGGGACGCGATAGAGTCACCTAAGTCTGCCCATAAAGGTATACTGCCCGGCCCAATCTGGGACGCGATAAAATCACATAAGTCTGCCCATAAAGGTATACTGCATAAAAATAGGAGGTTCATGATCAAAGCAGGGTCCCTCGCCCGCATTATCGATAAGCAATCCTACTCCTGGGACTATTTCACCCGCATAGGTCCTGTGGACCCGCATGAGGTATTCCTCGTGATAGTCAGACTACCGCACGGGACTATTTCACCCGCATAAGCCCATAAGGACTCGCATGAGGTATTCTCGCATCATGGGTAGCAAATCCACTAATGTGGTATAACGCCTTGGGGTTTACCCTCATTTATACTCTTACCCTCAGGCGGTGGTATAACGCCCTGGGTTTACCCCTCATTTATACTCTTATCCTGGAGAAGGTGGTATAACGTCTTGGGGGTTTACCCCTCATTTATACTCTTACCCTAACTCAACTGGCCATCATACATAACATAAGCACTACCGACTTATCATACATAACATAAGCACTACTGACTTATCATACATAACATAAGCACCACCGGCTTACCATACATAACATAAGCACCACCGGCTTATCATACATTACATAAGCAAGTTAAGAAATCCCCCTAACTTCTTATTAGTCTTATTCACATACACTCTTATTTTAGTTTACTTAAGACACTAACATGTCTTTATAAAAAAATCCGGGAATTTAACCCAACGTACTACGTGCCTCTACTCCTTTAAAATGATTCTCTTTCAAATAAAACTTTCAAGATACTAATAACCGTAGTATCAAGTCATATCTATTTTTCAAGACAAGTCACGATACTTTTTAGAAATACATTTATAGGCTTCTAAATCAAGTGACTTCTTTCTTTAAAACCTTAAGCAATTGGTACCTTTAAAACAATTTGCCCTTCTTTATTTCAAATCATTTCTTTGCTTACATTACTGAAGAAACCCATTCTTTTAATCTTCCATAAAGTTGTTATAACCAACTTCCCATAAAACCGTTATAACTCTTTATGTCTTAGACAAATTCATTCCTTTTATAACCAAGAAACTTATACTTTCAATTCAAATCACATAGCTTTCAAAATACTTCAAGTCTCTTAACTTTTAAGAAAACAAGTTTCTTAACTTTAGAATGGCAAGAAATAAATACTTTCCAAATCAAGTATTCTATACTTTTAAAACAATTCATTTCTCCCTTTAAGAATCAAGTCTCATAACTTGAAAAATAAAGTCCCTTAACCTTTTAAACATTTGAGGACCATAGTCTTAAAACTTCATACGTAAATTCTTATAAATTAAGTAACATATACTTTGGTGTGTTGTGAATAAGTTATACTTATTTATAACGATCTTAATCAAGTAGCCATGATCTAGAAAATGTAATACAATTTTGTCTTATCTTAGCTTCTATGCAGATGGAGAATTCTACTCATTTTAACTTAATTGATTGTCATTACATTTTCCTTTATTAACGCTGCAGTGGCTTGTTCGATACTTATTCTCATTTGTGTCAGAAATTAGCCAAGTCAACTTGGCTCCAAATACCTCCTAACGACTCTTACCAATATCCCCCATAAGACTTGGTAAGAACTTAGGATAACCTAGACATAACCTTTACGTAGAGTAAATCAACATACATAACTCTTAACTTCTAAGAGTAGAAGGAATCATGAAATAGTACTACATGTATATTCCATACATAGAATCATCAAAAGAAAGAAGATGTTCACATACCTCGCGACGATTATCGACAAATAGCAAAATGCTCCAAAGTACTTCAACCTTGATAGTTATTTCATCCTTCAAGTAGAATACGCTATACTTAGTACTTCAACCTATAATGGCCATAATACGTCCATTAAACCTCTAGCTTTAAACGTAGAATATTATAAGTGCAAAGTCACTAAATTCTACGGAAAATCGGACAGCACTTCCTTTGTTTCTACATACTTTGCCACCTTTTCAAGGCCGAATTCAATAACCAAACACGCCACATTTAAGTCCCAATACAACAACCAATAAAAGGGGATTACACGCCTTACAATACGTGTAAAATTCCGCCCCACAATTAATACCAACTAAGTCCTTAATCAAGGTCATTCTCGGCTAACTTATTCAATAATACAAAGTCCTTTCCAATTCTTTTTATTCAATCCAAGTCCTTAGGTCAAACATGTTATATAGTCATAAACAACTTAACAATTATAATTCCTTCTTTATATAACATGTGACGATTAAACTAATAATCCAATTGAATTAAAATCTCAAGGCTAAACATACTAGTTTTCGGATTAGGGTTCCAATATCCATAACACATATCAACTTCATAATATATATCTCATACTTGCTAATATCCATATCTACAATGATAAGTAATCTTTAATTTCTAAAACGACAAGAATTTTACTTTTACAAGCCCTTATAATTTCCAAGATTCAAAGTCGCTCCTTAGCAATTCTTAGCTCCTTTTCTTATGTTCCAATCCGCTCCAAGCACTCCTTATAAGCTTATGAAGAACTCCTCTTCAAGTTCCATCTTCAAAGTTGAAGAACACCTTAGGGTTTCGCCTTGCGACTAACGTAAAAACGTTGTTTTTTCGAAATCTTTCTATTGAGATATCCTTACAATACCTTTAGGGACCTTGGGTTAAAGTCTTGTGACTAATGAACCACAAACGAAAATTTTCTTCTCCCTTTCTTCCTCAAACCCGAGAGCAAGTTCTCCAAGAACTCAAGTTCTTGCAATATTTTTCTAAGTGTGGGATGTCTTGCTACTAGTAGTAGTAGTAGTAGTAGTATATATGAATAAATCAAAGGCTAGGATAAATCCAAATGGAAGGCTAGGATGTGGTCAATATTATCAAGCTCTCTTGACTTTTGACTTAGTCAATATAATCAAGCCAATGCCTAGCAAGACTTGCTCATCTATACAATGGTCAAATTACCATTTTGTCCTTGCATTAATTCTACCAAGCCATGTGGGGGGTGCCACGTGTCGCCCTCCCATTCGTTCATAAAATTTCGTAACCCTCGTGGGCCCCACAAAACGTAAAATTCCTCGGGTGGTCCCCACGTGACCAAATCCGTAAAAACAAATTTTCATAATGATAATAAGTTCCATACTCTTCAATTAATGCATTTTCAGAATCTAATTCTCACCAACGAACATTTCTCCTTTCCGACGTTCGGTAGATTTTCCGTCGGAAAAATAATTCTTCCTTTCGTACCCTTTTCAAGTCTTGTGTTCCTTACATACATTCTCTTAAACATGTCCTTGAATTACGGGGTGTAACACTTTATTTAAGGGAGGCAAGGCCAATTCCGGCTTGAATGATGTAGTTTCTTCGACTACGCCACTCAGCCTACCGACGCTACCAGTGCATCCCCAATGAATTATTGAAGATGTGTTGGTACAAGTGGGTAAATTCATCCTTCCTTCTGATTTCCTCATTTTAGACATGGATGAAGATGAAAATATGCACATGATCATTGAGAGACCATTCCTAGCCACAGGGAGAGCCCTCATTGATGTTGAAAAAAGGGAGTGAAAGCTCAGAGTCCAAGGTGAAGAAATGATATTCAAAGTTTTCAAGTAGCCCACTGAACCTCAAGTCGATGTTAGATGCTTTGCTATTGATGTAGTTGATAAAAAGGCTCCTCATCAAAGTTCCAAGGGTACTGATTCCCTTAATGGTAAGAATTCTGCACCCGTAAATGATGTTGTGGATGAGAACAAGGGAATAAACCCTCCTGAAATGAGCCCTGTGAAAACAAAAAGGAGCAGTAAAATGGTGCTAAAGTGGATATGTTGAGGGGACACTCTACCCCCTTTATTTAGTAAGTAACATTCGTTCGGCTAAAAGATGTTAAAGACAACGCTACTTGGGAGGCAACCCAATGTTTTAATTATGTTATTTCAATTTTTGTTTCAGTTTGTTTTATTTTATCTTGAACAGTCTCACGATCTGGTATGCTAGTGTTTTTGGATGACAGATGAAGGGCAGGACTCACTCAAAAGGGATAATGGTTAACAATGCAGAAAACTGAAGACACTGGAATTTTTCAGCAATTAGCACCGCGGTGCTTGGAGCATAACCGCGGTGCCTCCTTCGGCTTTGTGCACATTGATTTGGACTTCCTCCCAGACCTCCGTTATGACCGATGTGTTGTGTCAGTAAGTTGTCCATCATTATTTTTAATCTTCACACATTGGGGATAATGTGTCGATTAAGTTTGGGGGTATCTTATTTTGTTTTGAGTCTTTTTATTGTTTTTTTTGTTTTTTATGTGTTTTTGAGTCTTAATTTTTTTTATAGATCATGCATGTTGTAGTTGCTAAAGATATTGAGGGGATAAAGTAGGATAATGTAATGAAATTAAAAGCAACAATATGTATGATTAAGTTAGGTATGCCAAAAATTCATGACATCTAATTATTTGGATATTGGTGCTTAACCTATGTGTGTCAGTTATGGAAAGAAAGGTTGAAAAATGTCTAGAAAATCTGTTTGCTTGTTATTTGACGCGAAATAGTTAAGATATACATATTTAGGGAGATGATTCAGTCATTTATTTGATAGCCCTTCTGACCATTCATTACCTATCCTGACATAAATTGTATTACTAGTCAGCCCCTTTGAGCCTAAAATAATATCTTTCTTTGACACCCTATGATTCCCGATTTGTGCCATAAGTAATAATTGAAATTATTGGGATGAAAAGTGTTGAAAAAGAATAAAAAAAGAGTATAAATTTGATGCACCCCAATGAAAAATATGCAAAAATCTAAGTTTGGGGGTGCTTGTTATTTATAATGTATCTCATTCTCTCAAAAGAAAAGAGAGGAGAAAATAGGCATGAAATTGAAAAGAAAGTCAAAAAGAAGGAAAATGAGTTAAATTAAAATGCTTATGGTATGTAATTGAGCCTAAGTATCTAATTTTACCTACCCCTGCCTAAGCCTACATTACAACCAGTGAAAGTCCTGATGATCTTTAATATGTATGTCTATGATTAGTGGAGAATAACAAGTAAACAGATCTGTAGCGTTTGGGAATGATGGAACGAGATTGACATGCATATGTTAGCTATTTGTATTTTCAATTGATCATGATCTAAGTGAATTTGTGAAATATCTATCTTGAAATTCTAGATTGCTAATTACACATGCTATGTATATTCTAACACATTATCTCAACTTTCATCCATGATCTTGAAGAAGCATTGCTATAACTATATGATCCATTTTATAGAGTCTTTATTTTTATCTTTATTTTTGTTTTGTGCTGAAAATTAGCACCGAGGCGTAAAAATTGCCGAAAGTCCGAAACTTAATCACCGTCGAAGGCACCTAGGTGCCTGACAGAGGAACTGTGGTGCCTCCATTCCAGTAACTTCCAGTGATTTTCAGCCAATTAGCACCGAGGTGCCTCTCAGAGGAACCGCGGTGTCGACACGTATTTTCAGGTTTCCGGGGCCGAATTGGAGAGGGTTTTTATGGTCCGAAAGGCAACTTTTCTCAAGTATAAAATGCCTAAACCCTGCTCATATACCATACCTTATACCATAATACAAATCATACTTTTGGGATGCAAGAAGGAGGCTACAATTGGAGGCTCTTGTTCAAGCTCTTTTTCTTTCCTTTACTTTATTTCAGTTTATGTTGGATTGTAATTTAGTTCTTGACAGGACAATGTTTAGGAGCTAATTACTTTAGTAGGGTTTCCATCGAATCTTCTTAAAGCTCTTCCATATAGTTAATGCATTGATTATTGATTTCTTCTTCATCATATTAAAATCTATTCAATATTGTTATGATTACTTGATAATTAACTAGCTATTAATTTTCATCACTTATATGATTTCGAATCAAAAGTCTGAAGGGTGAGATTTGAATATGTTGTAATTGTCTAGATATAGGCTAAAATCGTGGACGAGAGTACCCCGATACTTGTGTGGCATTTAAAGGTTATTGTTCTTAATCCTCATGTGTGGTAAAACTTATCATAGAAATATAAAAGGTTTCTGCACTAGGTTGAGCTCTTGTATGTCCTAACCGGAATATAATGACAGATTAGTTAACCTGTTGTCTTAATAAGAAGAAGAATTATTGGCATTACATTAACACGTGAAAGAGTGGATAGTTCATGAGAGTGGAACCCTATTTCCTTCATAACTGTTATAAACCCAAAGTCTTATAATATTTAGCTTATTTCCTCAACTTAGTCATAATTCTTAGTTATGATTCTAAAAAAAAAAAGAACGGTTGCCAAATAGATACCATAGGATAGATAATCGGTACTTAATAAATCAGTCTCTGTGGACGATAAACTCAGTCTTACAGATCTTTATTACTTGAACGATACATACACTTGCGTAAGCATATAGAAATATCGCAATAAGTTTTCGTTATATATATATATATGAGGATGCTGAGCTCGCCGAGTCCCTCATTAAAGGGTCGGGACACGTTATATTGATAATTCCACCGAGACCCTCACTAAAGGGCCGGGACACGTTATACTGATGATTCCACCGAGTCCCTCACTAAAGGGTCGGGACACGTTATATGTATATAGACATGATATATATCTGTATCGAGTCCCAGAATGGGCCGGGATACGTTATGTGTAAAAAGTTATATGGAACGAGTCCCATAATGGGCCGGGATACGTTATGTGTAAACAGTTATATGGACCGAGTTACAGAATGGGTCGGGATACATTATGTGTAAACCGTTATATGGACTGAGTCCCAAAATGGGCCGGGATACGTTATAAGTAGACAGGCATCCACATGTATATGTACCGAGTCCCAGAATGAGTCGGGATACGTTATAAGTAGACAGGCATCCACAGTTATATGGGTCGAGTCCCAGAATGGGTCGGGATACGTTATATGGACATGCATCTATGATTTTGATATGACTCTCTCACTTTTCAAAAAGACATATTTGATTCTCATTTTTAAAAGGGCACAGTTGACTCTCTATTTTTAAAAGGTACGGTTGGCTCTATTTTATATGGCACGGTTGAATCTGGTATTTGATTTTCATACTTTTTCCTGTCATCTTTTGGCTAGTTATGATCTTATTTACTGTACTTTATGTTTACATACTTGGTACATTATTGCATCGAATTTCTTCTTCGGGCCGCGTTCATGCCCGCAGTATATGTACTCGGGCCACGATCCTCGAGCTTAGGATCTTTGCTCATCTTTTGGGATAACTCCATTGTTCCGGGGCTTGTCATTGGTACAGATCTGCTGTTATAGGCTTGTGTATACTCAGGGGTACGGCGGGGCCGTGTCCCGTCATAGTTCACTGTCTTACTCTTAGAGGTTTGTAGTCATGTGTGGGTTGGATATGTACAATTGTAGTTCATTTTGGCTATTGTGTATATAATGGCAGCCTTGACGGCTTGCCTATGATGTTATATGACAGTTCAGGGGACAGGATCCCTTTGTTTTGAGATTATGAGTTTTCATTAGCTTTCGCTGGTCATATGTGATGTGTGGGTATAAGGGTGCTCAGGTAGGGCACCAGTCACGGCCCGTCGGTTCGGGGCATGACATCCCTCCCCTAACTTAGCTTTGTATATCTCGAGCCTCTGGTCATGGGTCAAAGGATTTATTCTTGCGGAGGTGATTAGCGGCAATATCGATGGCTGGTGGCAGTGGTTTTAGATTTTGTGAATTTGTGAGGGCCTGCGTGCCCTAAGAAGAATATTTTATCTTTTTGTAGTTGTGTTGGCCTGTGTGCCATTTGATGAACATTTCTGAGACCTCGCTCCCTTTGATATTTTTTAGATTCGAGCCTTCGTGCTCTAGTTTGTTGGATCTCTGAGGTCTGTATGTCCTATGAATGTTCATTTTCCGAGCGCTTGGCGCTTCTTTTGTATAAATGACAATTACTTTTCTGTCTTTTATATTATGTTTTGACATGCACTTTGGTCATTACAATGATTGTGGTCACAAAGCGACATGTTGGCTTTTTTATTTGCACTTAACCATCAAGGCATGACAGTTGCACCTGTCTACCAGAACTATGCTACTATTTAAGCATTTGTTGTTTAAGCCAAGGTTTGACAACCGGTGCACTCCTATGTGTTTTTTGGCATTTTGTGTTTGAGGTCATCTTGCCTTGACCTAATCTGAAAATGTCACATCCGAAAATGCAAGCGCAAAATTGGGATTAAAGACATCAAATTTCGAAATAAAAAAAGATACTCCATTTTCGGTGCTGATGGGGAAGAAGTATCAACCCATGTAAAGGCACAAAAGGTTCAACAAGAACCTGCACGCATGGAGGCTCTTATGGTCATGTCGTGTTGTTTGAAGCAGTTTTACGGGGCCATATGGTTTCCGAGTTTGGTTTTTCCCAGAAAATGTTTTCATTGCAGGATTTAGTGCGAAAAGTCAATTAAAGCCTTTTCATTTAATTCTTCCAAATTTATAGGGGACGACTCATCCTGTAAGTATATGATCCCTTTTCGGGGGATTTACAATATTTACAAAAGAAAGCGACCGAGAGAGTTCAGTGACTGCCAACAGTCCCAGTTTAAAAGAGGTTATCTTGGAAGAGGTCTTCTTGTAGTTATACCGCTCTACCCTCTCTCCCCGAGCGAGTATGAGGTCATGAGGAGTTGAGTTTCGAGATATGATATTCCAAGCTTGAATTGTTTTCGAATCATTGACTCATTAAAACCTTGCAAGGAACCCTATCGGGACAAATAATAAAGGAATAGAATGAAATACTTGTATGTCCCCTCTGCGGAGGAGAAGGGGGTTTCCGGCATTGTGATCAACCCCTATTAAGGAAAGGGATAATTAACTAAAAAATGCATGTTCTTGTGAAAACAAAACATACCTGACTTTTTTCATTAAAGGTAGAATCTTCAGGAGGCTGACGTTTCAGCTATTTTTTAGTTCTTTTTCGGACTCGTTTTCGATCCAATACACTCATTTCCCTGTGATTCCTACAACTTACTCACGTTCGGGTCCCTTGTTGTGAGAGTGACTTTTCGAAGGACGTAGTCCCCGATTTTAAAATGCCTCAAGTTTGTATTTTTGTTAAAGTACCTTTCTACTCTTCACTTTTGTGCTTCCAAACATATGAAAGCCAACTCCATGTGTTCTTCCAATAGCTCTAGCCCTATCGTTATTGCTTCTTTGTTAGATTCCTCGGTGATTTGAGTGTAACGGAAGCTGGGTTCTCCCACATCTACAAATATCAAGGCCTCAAATCCGTATACTAAGGAGAAAGGGGTTTTCCCCGTGCTTGGTTTGGATGTGGTTTTGTAAGCCCATAATACCCCTGACAGTTCTTTTGACCACTTGCCCTTTGATTTTTCCAACCTATTCTTGATGCTTTGGATGATAGTCTTGTTAGTTGATTCTGCTTGTCCATTTGCACACCGGTGATATAGCAACGAGATGACCCTTTTGATGTTCAATCATTTTAGGAACTCAGTGACCTTCTTTCCCACGAACCGTCGGCTATTGTCATAAGCGATCTCCTTTGGTATTCCAAACCGTCACACGATATCTTCCTAAATGAAGTCTATGACTTGTCTTTCGTGAATATTTTTATACCTTTTGGCTTCTACCTATTTTGAGAAATAACCAGTTAAGACCAGCAGAAACCTCACGGCTCTTGGAAGCAGGCCTACGATATTCATTCCCTATTTCATAAATTGCCATGAAACCACTACTAAGTGGAGGGGTTCGATAGGTTGACGTATTATCAGAGAATGATGCTGAAATTGCCCACATTTTTGTACATAAGCCTTCACATCTCCTTCCATCTGAGTCCAGTATTAACCAACCCTCATTATCTTCTTCACTAATGAATCATACCCGATGTGATTTTCGCAGTTTCCCTGGTGTATCTCCCGCATCACGTACTCGGCCTCCACTGGCCCTAGTCATTTAGCCAAGGGATCGAGGTAGGATCTTTTGTACAGCTTCATTTCATGCATGCAATACTTAGCCGATTTGGTTCTCAATATCCGAGCTTCCTTACTATCTTCCCGGAGAGTCCCTGACTGAAGATAATTAATAACATCATTCTGCCCAATCCCAAGTGAGGCTGGAAGAATTTACCTAGTGCAAGCTAGAGTCTAGGATAAAGCATATGAGATGGACTATGGACTCTAACACTCCTTTGGTTGCCCTGGATGATGAGCCTAGGTTGGCTATGGCGTCAGCTTCAAAGTTCATCTCTCATGGGATTTGCACCACTTTCCATTTTCGAAATCGAGCTAATAGATTGGCAACATGACTTAAGTATTCCTGCATTCGACTGTCTTGGCCTCGTATTTTCCTAATAATTGATTGATGATCAGTTGTGAGTCGCTCTTGAGCTTGATATTTTCAGCTCCGAGTCTCCAAGCCAATTCCAAACCTGAAATTATGGCCTCATACTCGACCTCATTATTAGTCCAAGAAATACATTTAATGGCTTACCTAATTGGGGGACATGAGGGGGCGACAAGGACAATCCCTAGCCTGGTGCCTTTCATGTTTGTGGCCCCGTTCGTATATAGGACCTATTTCATAGATGCTACTTTGGTTTTCCGAACTGCTTTCGTATAAGCCCGAGGCATCATACCTGGACTATAATTGGCTATGAAGTCGGCTAAGTCTTGAGACTTAATAGCGGTCCGGGGTTGATAGATGATATCATACCCACAGATTTTGTTCGACCAACTTGCCAGCCGACCCGAGAGTTCAAGCTTGTGAAATATGTTCCTTAAAGGGAAAGTGGTGACCACACATATGAGGTGACATTAGAAATATGACCTCAGTTTACGAGACACAACTACCAGGGCTAAAGTCAGATTCTCAAGGTGAGGGTATCGAGCTTCGGCTTCTGGTAAGGCCTTGCTGGTATAATAAATAGGAGATTGCATACCTTTTAGAATTCAATAGTAGTTCCCCCTCATCTGGTTTTAAGTGGATGAGGGTTTATTAGGTAGTTCTTCAGATCCCTTAGGGACTTTCTGGAATTCTGGTGTCCATTGGAAGTCTTTCTTTTTCTTCAACAGGCTTAATTTCTTTTAACATCGCTCGGATGACTTAGATATGAACCTCCATAAGGTCGTTATTCTCTCGGTCAATTGTTGCACTTCTCAAGCATTGCTGAGTACATATGGTATCTGCTCTATGGCCTGAATATGATTCGGGTTGGCTTCAATGCCCCTGTTGGACACCACAAAGCCTAGGAACATTCTAGAGCCCACTCCGAAGTGCACCTTTCGACATTCAGCTTGAGATTGTACTCTCGAAGGATATCAAACACTTTCTGCAAATGTCTAACATATTCCTTTATTTCTAGGGACTTAACGATTATGTCATCTAAGTAAATCTCCATACTCCGATCCAACTGATGATGGAACATCTACTGGTTAGCTAATGGAAAGTGGTCTCTGGATTTTTAAGTCGAATGTCATGACAGTATAATAATATGCTTCGTGTTCCATTATGAACGAAGTATTTTCCTGGTCCGATGGGTTTAGCTGTATCTGGTCAAACCATGTGGATATGTCTAGGAAGCTGAGCAACATATGCCCAACCACTGCGTCGATAATACGATCTAGGCGAGGCATAGGGTATGAGCTTATTAGCTAGTCTTTGTTTAAATCCTTTAAATCTAAAAATATTTGAAATATGTCAGGTTTCTTAGGAAGTACTACCATGTTGCCAACCAGTATGGGTATTTTACCTCTTAGACCGCTCTAAACTAGATGAGTCAGGCTATTTCCTCTTTGATGAATTGGCTCCATTCTGCTGACACCAAATGTATTTTTTACTAAACGGGCTGACAGTCTGGGTTAATGTTCAGCTTGTGGAGGGACAATTTTGGGGGCACACATGTGATATCCAATATCGACCAAGTGAAGTTACTAATATTTTTATTCAAAAATATAATCAAATTATTTCTGAACCCAGGGTTCAAGCCTGAGCCTAGGTATACCTGCTCCCCGAGCCTATTTGGTTGACAAAAGGTAAGCTCGAGATCTTATTATATGAATATCCCCGCATAGGGCTCATATTGGTTCCTGTTGTTTGTTGACCTCAAAGTTAATCCCGGAGTCCAGTGTCTGTGATTGCTAGCTGTCATTTCTGACTGATTCATCCTGCCTGACAACCAGGATAATTTCTGCTGGGTCAGTTTCAACATATCCCCATACCACAACCACTCCCCAGGGCATCAGTAATTTCATAACGTAATAAAAGGTAGATGAAATTGCCCTCATGGCGTGCAACTATGGCCACCCGATTGCCAGAATGTAAGGCATTCCTCCTTTGAGGACAACAAACATGTTAATTTTTGGCTTGAATATACATATTTTAATGGTGGTTGTCCTAATGGAATAAAGGTAATTAATTTTTTTAGCTATTCTCGAGATGGGCTTAGTACGAAATAATGTCAGAATAAATGATATTTCTCATCCGTGAATATGATCTTGCCAAATTCCCTTATAGAAAGTGGCTTGTGTTTACTATCTAGGGAGAGATAAAGAATTCATGGGACAAATCCTTTTCAATTATCAAATTCTCTTGACTGGTTATTTTTAAGTTTCAAATATTGAATATTCACTAGACTCATTAGATGAAAAATAAAAACTAGAAATATTCACTAGCAGACTTATTAGTGGAGAAACATCGGACAATACCAACCCTCGCCACAATTATAGTTATGATTTGTCGACAATGTTGTCGAGTACACATGTTTCCCGTACTTATTCTACGCTTGTTGCACCTAGGATTGATGAATTTAGGGGAATGTGTGAATTATATGCATTTCCAACTCAATCTTTCTCTGGGTCATTTCGCTAGACAAATTAAATTCGGTCAAAACTTTTATGAAAGAGGTTATTCTCTCGGTCAGTTGCAGCTCCTTGATTATGTGGATTTGTACAACATTCACGGCGCTACCTGGATCAACAAGCGTGCACTTATTGTTAAATTGAAATATTTAATAGAAATTACCAGAGCATCATCGTACGGGTTCTCGATGCTTTCTCGTTCCACTTTGCAGAAGACGACAGAGTCTTCGGGTTTATACCTCATATTTTTTATATACGGAGACGGGCCCTCTTGCTGTTGCGTCTGAGACACTGCCCCTACCATTACTCCTTTGGTGATTATGTTGATCGCTCTACGCTGAGATGAGCATTCTCGCAAAATCCCAGTCTTTTTTTCCCTGGCGTACTTAGATCGGATACTTAAGAATTCCTTCAAATGCCCCCTTCTTAGTAGGTTTGTTACTTCATACCTTAAGTGTTTGCAATCTTTTGTTGAATGGACCAGAATCCCATGGAATTCACATCAAAGATCTATGTTTGTGCCCCACTTATTTGAGTTTGATCTAACTGTTACTGGGAACCGGACTTCTTTCATACTTTTCATAGCCATGACTATATCCACAACCTCTACATTAAAGTTGTAAGAGGCCACACTCGACGGCCCTGAGTCATTCAAGAACTTATACTGTGACGCTTCCCTTTCTCTTCGGGGCTACCCTAGTCATACCTTGATTTATTTGATCGACCTTCATGCCTAGGTGGCGGTCGATATGAATAAGGTTCATACGATCCTCTCATGTCCCTTTGCTTGTATGGGAGGGGTTACGAGATCTTTCCTGTTATCCCACTCCGGCTCCAACCCTACGATCAACCTCTATCATCTAGCGGTGTATTTGTTATTTACTTCATTCCAGGAATTGGTTGGGAACTCCTTCAATCTCTTTTTTAATTTTCTCAACGCGTCTAAACTATCGACGTTCAGGCTTTCAGTGAATGATGTGGCAGCCTAATCTTCGAAGATCGCAGGCAGCTGCATCCTCTCCCACTGGAAACACTTTTCAAAGTTGTAGAGTAATTCTTCCTTCCTTACTTTACGGTGAAGATATCTGCCTTGTTGGGTTTCGATTCTCCGAGCCCCAACATGGGGCTTTAACGAATGAATCTGTATATGCAACAAAATAATTAATAAAGTTTTTAGGTAAGATATTATACCAAGAGAGTGCTCTATTTGTGATTGTTTGGCGAAACTTTTTCAGTATAACGAATTTGATTTGATGTTGTTGTACGTCATACCCGGTGATCATGGCCTCGAAAGTCATGATGTGTTCATCCAGGTCTGTCGTGTCATCATACTTGGGTATGTCGTACATTCTGAACTTCTTCGAGATGGGCTCTGGATCCAAATCTCCCTTGTAGGTAGGGTTGTTATCGGTCCGGTCCGGGTATCGACAGATCCGGACCAGACCGATAAGTTTATCGGTCCGAACCTAGAACCGGACCGATAAGGTTTCGGTCCCGAGTCGAGATCCGGGACCGGACCAAAACCGTGACGGCAGTTCTCTCGTCCGACCGTAAGATTTTTTTCGGCCTGTCCGCCCGATTTTTTAATTTTTTTTTAAAATTGAATTTCTAATATTGAAGACATTCTCGGACACATTACCACGAAATTTGAACATTGAAATCTATTGTATATAGCGAGATATTTAGCTTTGAAAAGGGAAAAACGTAATAATTTGGGGGGAAATTGAAATTGATTGCCAAGACAGACATTTTTTGAGAAATCGGCTGCTCCAAACTGCAGTTTGTCCGGCCCTGTCTCGAAAAAGTACGCGAAATAAAAAATATATTAGGGGAAACGGACGTCCGAGCGCAGAGTTATGACCATTTAAAGTTTCACCAATTTACAACTACTTTACTTTCAAATTAAAACATATTGTCTACATCACATATATTCTTAAAACATGTAAAATAGTCCAACATTAGGAAATATTATAATTTAATATAATTAGAGCTGGCTGAGGGGGCTGGCTGTGGGGCCGGGTAATTACCGGGTTACCGGACAGGCTCCTTATTGATCCGGGTAATTTTCTGGTACTCGTATCCGGACCGATAAGGTTTCGGTCCGAATATCAGTCCGGAAGGGACCCCTGGTATCTGATTCATCCTTTCATGGCGCTCCTTCTCTAGCGCGCTGAGTCTTGTCAGATCTGCTTCTGGCATCCTAGGTTCCGTCCTCCCTGCATTTGTTGCGGATGCATTGGGGGATCTATGGCTTCCGCGTCTTCTTCCAGGTGGTAATCTGGTGTTGTCTCAAATAAAGAACTTAGGAACTTCTCCATGTGCTTCATTATTGCACTGTTTGCTGCTAAGATTGTGGACAATGCAGCTTTCGAGGGGTGTCCTCTTCTTTGAACATCTTATCTACTTTGGAGTGTGGTTCTCTTTTCCTCTTCTTGGGTTACCGCTCCTTGAGTCGCGTCTCACGGCTCTCTCCCGGATGGCTTTGAGTATCTTCCTTGTCTACAGACTTGCTTGCTTTCGGGGCTATTATTTCCTTCGATTTTGTTTGCGATGTTTCAGACTGTCTTCCATGTCCTGATGCTCGATGAGAACCCGTTCTCCAATCTCCTACGAGTCGTGAGTAATGTTGTTTTGACCTGACATGCTTCTTCTTTGTTTTTTTAAAGTGTGAATGTTCGTCTTAGGGTTTTTAAGAAAATCAGCTACAGATCGAGACAACTGTCTATCCCCAAAGACAGAATCCAAACTATTTTTCGGTGAAAATGATTCTAACCAAAAATACAGTTAGAGATTTGTATTCAAGAGTTTAAATACAAGTAGGTTGTATCCGATCCGGATACCCTTTTGATTGAGTCTGAGATTGATATCCAGGTTACATATATGTGAGATTAAAAACACAAATAAAAGTATTATAATAATCAAATAAAGAAAACTGATAGGTTAGATCTGAAAATAAGCTATGAATCAAACAAGAGCCAAAGTTGAGAATAGTGTATTAGCTTGAGAGAGATCTGGATTACAAGTGTGAGCTTAGAGAGAACACAATTTTTCCTCTTCTTCTAAGTCTTGCATATATAAGACAAAACTTAGACTATTATGACCCTAGAGAGTTGTGGCGATGTGAGCATACTGACGTCATTGCATCCACGCGCGCCGCGACACTCTGATTTAGGTAGGCTAATGTGACAAGAGTTGTTGGGAGTGGAGGACAGTTGTGGAGATCCTTTGGGGATGTTGGGGTTTCCGAAACCATAAAAATTCTTGTATACGCTTAATGCCTCCGGATGCATTTCTACCCAATACAAACACATTTAAACTTTTTATTAGTACGTACAAATTCGGGCATGGATTCTTCATTTAAGAAAATAATATTCAAATATTTACAAACCACATAAAATTTAGTACTACTACAAAATCATAAGTTTCTATAGTTAAAAAACATGTTAGAAACTTGCTGATTTCTTAAATAATAATAAAATTGTTCTTTTTTAAACGAATGATGTATTCAGATTGGCATGAGCTGGAAAATAGTCACTTTGATGTATACCTGTCTAACGGGTCGAACCGGTCCAGACCGGTAGCCCCTTACCGGGTTTAACCGGTTCCGGACCGATTATCGGTCCGGTTCATTACCGGATTTCAGGTCGGTCCGTGTGGGTCCGGGTCTGAACCGGGCCTATCGGTCCGGTTTTTTTTTATAATTTCTAGTATTTATTTTCTATAATGTAAACTAAATTCAATTTAAATATGTAATATAATAATATAATATATAATATTGTTTTATATATTAAAATTGAAACTTTAAAGTTAACTTTCTATTTTATAGTTTATAACTTTATATTTTATCTTTATTTTATAGTTTACTTTATAGTACTGTTATAGTTATACTTTATAGTTTATAACTTTATATTGTAATTATACTTTTATTAATTTATTAGATTAGTAGATATAAGTTAACAAATAAGTAATAACAGATTAACAACTAAATAGATAGTAAATTAAAACTAATGATAAGATGTAAATTTTTGAACTTTCATAATGTTAATAAGAGTACATAATGAAGTAATAATAATTTTATTTACATATTATGCATCCTTCTTGCAAGTTCTTCGTAATCTATAGGTTGATTGAATTGGTTATGCTTTATATCCTCTAAATCTGGAGTATTAATTTCAGTCCCGCCTCCGCTCCCGCCTTCCAAAATATTGCTAATTTCTTCATCTTCCAGAGAATTAACGTCTTCACATCCTTGATTTCTTCTCTCTGATCTGATCCAATCCCTTAAGCAGACTAACACTTCTAATGTGCTTTCACCCAATGAGTGACGTGTGTCTCATATTTGATCTCGTGCTTGGCTAAATGCACTTTCAGAAGCCACTGTTGAGATCGACACATTAAGAACATCTCGGGCCATCGCTGCAAGTACCGGGAATTGCCTTTTATTATCCTGTCACCATTGTAAAGGGTCAAAACTTTTCTTCGGCTCCGCTGGCTTTTGCAAATAAAATTGCATCTCATCGCAAGATCGACTTGTGGTTGCTTGTGTTGTAAAAGTGCTTCATATGTCTAAATATTCTTCATCGTCATCTTCATTGAGTGATTTGAATCCTGAAGGTGTAGACACATAAGCAGAACTAGAAAGAATATTAGTAGCAGAGTTGTTGTTATCATGTAATGTAGCATAATATTCATATAATGTAGTTAAATTAGTATCAATTGTACTTATGCAATCAAATGAAGATGGAGTTTTTGTTGCACCTACTTCCATATAAGTATATAAACTACATATTAAATTATGACAATCTACTTTTTTAATAGAAGGATTTAAGACTGCACCAATACAATAAATATCAGGAATAGGAAAAAAAAATTAAATTTTTCAAACATAAGTGTAACTGCATCTTTATATTTCACATTTGATTTTAAACCATAAAGTAAATATGAAATTTCAGCTATATGAGCTAAAGCATTACAAACTGTTGGGTAATAAGATCCTGAAAATTCAACAGTAGCAGTGTAAAATTTACGTAATTTTTTTAAAAGTTCACCAATTGATTTCCAATGTTCGTCGGTTAACATATACATCACGTTCTTACAATGCGCATTTGCAACATGTGTTATGGGGTCTTTATACTTATAACATTCTTTTAATAATAAATAAGTATAATTCTACCGTGTAATAAACTCTTCTGGCATGAATTTAGGTCTTAAATTAAATTGTTTATATTTTTCTTTAAATTCTATAATTCTATTTTTCCTATTATTACCCTGAATAACTCCAACAGCTCTTTTGACAAGTTTTATTTCAGGTGAAAATAAATCAAGATCACTTTTAACAATTAAATTATAAATATGACAAGCACAACGAACATGAAATATATGAGGAAGTGGTGGTTGTACTTCCGCTTTTAAAAGATCTACAGTAGCAGTATTATTAGATGCATTATCGAATGATACACAAAGTATTTTATTATAAAGATTATATTTTTGGGCATAAGAACAAATAGTTTCGCTTATATATTTTCCAGTATGACTTTGATCCTCGTCATACGCAAAAGTAATAATACGTTTTTCCATTCTAAAATTTTCATCAATCCAATGACAAGTAATTGTTAAATAATCATAATTGTTTAAAACATGTCCAATGTCTGAAGTAAAACTAACTAGGCATGAAAGGTTAGCAAACAAATATTGCAAAAAAATAACATAATCATTATGAAATCTAAAAATATCGGCTCTAGTAGTACTACGAGGAACACCTTTAAAAAAATGATTATATACACTTTGAATATATGTAATTAAATATGAAGAAAAAGAAAAAGAAAAAGGTAAACAACCTCTGACAATTATTTTTGCTAATTCAATGCGATCCTTTTTTGGATCGTACTTAGTCACCCCCCCAGTTAATGGATTAAGTTGTTGTTGATCGGGTTCTAAATCAGAGACAACATTCCATTGGGTCGTATGATCATTTTTTATATGTCTACCTATAGTGCCCGTCCCCCCGTCACCACCCCCGTCTTATGTTTATAAGTTCTCCCATAAATATTACATCTAACTCTATCAGTACCCACAATTTTATCATAAAAGACCCACACTTTACTCCTTTTTTTTCTTACTACTGGTTCTGGTAAAGGAGGTCTACGACTACCACTAGCAGTACCAACATTGACAGAAGGAACACTAGTAGGTGTAGGAAGTTCATTTTCTTCAAGTTCAACAATATTATCTAATTGAACGTTATCATATTCATTATCTTTTATTCCAAAATCTTCTTGCATTTGATCATAATCTATATTTTGATTAGATGATGAAGAACCTATAAATTTTTTACCCCTTGAACTAGATTTACGGCGTAGTCCGATAAATTAGCCCTTATCGAAGACATTATAAAATATTTAAATAATAAACAAATAAATATGACAATTTAATAAAATAATTAGAGAATGAAACGAGTGTACCAAACTTCGGGATTCAGAATTCAATTGAAACTCGAAGCTCAAGTCTCAAGGCCTTGCTACTTTGAATTTGAAAACTAATAATAATAATAACTTGAAAATTGATAATAAAGATAATTAAGAGAGTATGAGAAATTGAGAATTGAGAGAATTGTTTTTCCAAAAGGTGGATCTCCCACCCCAGGAGCCCCCACACCCCGGTCCGACAGGATTGTGAAGGAGTTAATCATGGTAACTCAACTGATTTCAAAGGTTAGACCACTACCACGTTGCGCACAAGGGGCCCTCCTTTATTTCAAGAAGTAACCCCCACTCTGCCGCTGACGGAATTCGATCTTGGCCATTTTTCCAATTATCCCCCTTGAGAACCAGTTGAGCTGCCCATGCAGACGAATTGAGAGAATTGTTGTGTGATAAAAATGAAAAAAATGCAGAGAATTTATAGATTTTTTAAAGGGTAAACATGTAATTAAAAATAATAATAAACAAACAAAAATTGTCGAAATGACCGTTGGCACCCCCCATCCACCCCCACGGCCCCACCCCCTCCCCAACGGTAACATTACCGTTACCTTTTTAAAAAAAATTTGTGTTACCGGACCGGTTAACCGGTAATGTAACCGATTTCCGTTACCGGGTCTAACCGGTCCGGGCCTTACCTGGTTTTAACATAACCCGTGCGGGCTGGGGTTGGGTGCCAACCCAACCCCCAACCCGGTAAGCCCTTAACGGTCCGGTACGTACCGGATTTCCTACCGGGTCAACCGGTCCGGTTCCGGGTCAACCCGGACTGTTAGACAGGTTTACTTTGATGGTGCAACCAGAGTCCTTATCTAACTTTTTGTGCCCAAAAATAGGGACCTTTAATGTTGCTGTTGCCAGTAGCTAAAAAAACTAGACAATAAATTCTCCACCGTCCAACACTTTGATTTGTTGAAACATTAAACTTGTTTGTTCTCTTTAAAATAACCTTCACTATTTGAATTTGTTGGATAACAAGCTTGTTGGATCCATAATTAAAAAGAGGATTTGAATTTTATATATATATTGACAATGCGAATATATTTGACACTAACATCACCTTATATACTAATGCTGTTTCAAGTTTATTCAGTGTGAGATTATATCAGTGTCAATTAAGGTTTTAAGTTTTTGAATATTACAAGACAACACAGTGATTTCAATTTGGCTTGAATTGTTATGTTTTGTATCAACCATCTGACAGTCGTCCGACCGTATTTGTCATCATAAGGTTAGTTGGTGATACGGGAAAAGGACAATTGCTATACAATGAGGATGAAAATGCAAGTGATTGGCAATTAATAGTGTTCACATTTTCCATATTGAATACTCCTCCGTCTCAAAATTCTTTGTCATATTTTTCATTTACACGCTGATTAAGAAAACATTTATAAGATAACATTTTGACTATATTACCCTTAACATATTCTATCATGTTATCTCTCCTCAATAAATATTTAATCTATCAATGATATGAACCTCTTAAATATTTTAAATTAATCCAAGGGTAAAATGAAAAAAAAATACTTAATTTTATCTTGATTAAATAAAATGATAAGTATTTTGAGACAAATATTTTTAATAAGAACGAGAAATATTTTAGGACGGAAGGAGTACAAAGTAGGCCAATCATTGGAGAGTTAACCACCAACAAAATTTACTCCTCTATTGAAATGAATAGATCTTTTACAGTGTAGGGTAGGGATGGCAAGTGGGTCGGCGTCGGGGCGGGTCCCGGAGGGACGGAACCCAACAGGCCTGGGGAAGGCGGGATCTGTCCTCTGGTGGGACTGGCGGGATCCGCTGATGTTCCGTCCCGTTCCCGGTCCCATTGGAAAAAGGGACCGGTCTTAGCTGGGCGGGGTCGAGTCGGTATCGGAATTTCTGATTTGTTTGGCACTTAATTTTAAAAAAAAGTATATAAACACCTCAATAATTGAACAAGATAGTGTAATAAAAACATCTCAAGGTTGTTTTTGTGTCTCTTATATTATTTAATAGAAATATGATTTTTTTTGTAATATAATTTCCAAATTATAATTTTGTGGTGTTGAAAGTTGCAAATAACATAGTAAAATTGCAATTAAAAAATTACATTTTTATAAACATTTTTTCTAGTTTCTTCACAATGTCTTGTGGTTCTTCCGTTGCAATTGGAATTTGTTGGTCAAATTGGTCGACGTCGCTTCAGTTCCGTCGGAAAAGATTTTGTTGCAGTATAAATCGTCTTCTTTGTTGATCTCTGGAACGACAAGCAACTCTAGATTCAGGGGCTCTTTCTATAGCTGAACGCGAGGGAAAGGTCGTGTATACTGATACGGACAGGATACTTTGTTCTGTTAATGGAGATACTCTAAGCATTACATTAGTTATGTATCAACGTTCCAACAAAAATACTTGTATGCACCAAAAACCGCGGGTTCAACGGGGTAAATACATTCAAAAGGGAGAAATTTTAGCCGAAACCAAGCCTAAGCGGTCACGACATCTTGTTGATATTGATTGAGGAGTTTGATGGAGTTTAGCTGACTGAATCCATAAACCGTCAAAGTCGCCGTCACTGGTACTTTTTTATTGGAATTTTACTATATAGGTAGGTATCGGCGGGGCTTGCGTTCTCAGTTTCATTGATGGAACTGAAAAAGAACTCAATGGAAGGGAAGGGGTCCCCTTTCCCTGTGTCCAAACATCGGGTTCCTGGTAATGCAGGAAGTGCTATTTCGTATTTAGACTGACCTTTCGGAATTACTCTTTTCATCTTAGCCCGATCTCTTGTTCAGTAAAGTGATCCATTCTCTTAATAAAACTGCATTCTTCAAGTTGTCTCCCGCTAATGAGTGTATGTGCTCTCCTATTTGAAATATTTTGGCAGAAAAAGTGCTTTTAGACGTTGTTGATGACGCTTGAATGTTCAACAATCTTGGGCCATATTTGATAGTGTTTGAAATGTCTTCTCATTTCCCTCCAGTATTTAAGCAAGTCTTCACGTCCTTCTTCATTGAGAACTGTTTAGTACTGTACAACACCCTGCAAAATAAAAACATAAAACTCGTTAACTTGATTAGTAAGTAGTACCATTAAACATTATATTTCTAAGGCTTTCAAAACTCGACGTAGAAACAACATGTCTTTTATAAGGTTACACTGAAGAAGAAGAAGAAAAAAAACAAAAAAAGATGATGATGGTATAAAAGTCAGTTGGTTTCTAGCACTTTCTTGTTGTAATGCGTATATTTTTTTTTGCATTCATCATGTATGCTAGAAAAAACTTATTCTTTAGTTGGTTCCTTAGGTGGTTGTTCATTTGGATTTTTTTAAGTTGGAGGTGAAAGTACTGATATACAATCATAAATATTTACAATAAGTGCTTTACAACAGTTTATTTTAATAGTCGGATTTAATACAACACCAATAATATAAATAGTGGGATTAAGAATTTTTTTTATTTGATAAATATTTTTAATAGGTGTCTTATAAGATATTTTTTCCATATATTCACTAAGTAAAAAATTATTAGAACTATATAACATAACATAGTTGAAATAGTAGGATAATATATACCAGAAATTTTTTTAGTTGCTTGAAAAATATTATCTAAAAATACAATAAGTTTTGAAATTTTCCCCCAATCGTTATCTACAAGCATATCAATTGAATTCCGAGTATGGGCATTAAAAAAGAAGTTATAGGTCTTCTATTATCATAATCAATAAGTAGTTGTTCATATACAAAATTTCACCTAGTCGCTACTTCTTCAGGAATTTTTCTATAAGGTAGTCCACAATCGTGACAAGTTTTTTTATATTTTTTTTCTTTGTATTCTATCAATTCTAAAAATAAAGTTTATAGCAAATTGTACTTTATTAAGAATGTCTTCAAAAAGTGATAGATCTGTAGGGTTTTGTTGGGTTCGTACATGCAGCGAAATTTGAAAATTTATGTTTCAAACCCTACGACGGTCAAACTGTAGGATGATTATACAATGTAAAAGCACAAAGTAATAATGTAATACTTCGATGAAAGACTTACATTATAGATAGCAACTTGAAAATCTGAAGCTTTGTGTAGTCTGAGGGTGCGAACGCAAATGTCCCTCGATTTGCAAGTACTGAAACTTCGATGTAATTGCTAAGTTTTGGAATGCTAGAGATTCCGATAGAGTTTTAGAAGAGATTAATATCTTGCTTTTGGTGTATTGAAATGGGAGGGGAAACCCTCTTATTTATAGTTATAAAAGACAACCTAGGGTTCCCCATGGGTCAGCCCATATAACAAGTCACAGATCGGGCCAAGTCGACCCATCGACGCCTCAAAGACCGCTGCCTAGATAAGTGGTGCCGCGGTGCCCACATGCGTTTTTGGCACCGCGGTGCCCACATGCGTTTTTGGTACCGCGACCCTGTCTCATTTTCTGCCTTGTTTCCATTTCTAATATATCGGTCATCAACCAAACATATATATAATCTCTCTCTAATTACATCTTTCAATCGACGAAAAATTTGACTTAGTGTTACCCTTCAGGCCTTTACATATAGACACTAATTACATTAGGGTCTACATGGAACTCCTAGACTGGGCCGGAAGACGAACTCAATATGTAAATTTTAGCTACACGAAACATGTGAAGTGAACCTCTATGTGGGAAGATAAAATCATTTCATTCATGACATACTCAATCAAGCTTAGGATTTGTCAAGTGTCTATCCAAATGACTTGATCATTATAACTCATCTATATTAGTTGACAACAGTGCTATGTCAAAGACATGTCCATTGCAATGGCCAATGACTTAGTCAACCTAATACCATATGAGTACCTGAGTGTTCACTCGAATATACATTCAAGGAATGAATCCTAATATTGGCTCACATACCACCTTTAATCTACTTCGTAATGTACCCAAAACAAGTCGCGTCTCAACCTATAAGACATTTGAGCTTAGGACGGGATCAAAGTACATTACTCCATAAACAAAGTCATATTGACCTAAAGTCTAAGGACCTCTATCTCCTACATGCTGATGACATTATAGACATATAACAAAATAGTACATCAGCAGGGTATACCAATACTTCAACAAGTATTCATGTGTCCATCATGAGTTGTCATAACTCGTAGCAAGTGAGACATACGACATCCCCTTAGGATATGATGCAGACCACATATCGACGTATCACATATCATCGATATCTCAATCTCGATGATCATTAGTCGAGGTAATTTAAGAGTTACGTTATAACATTAATTCTCACATTATTAATAAACACGTAAACTCTAGAGATGCATTTATAGAATATTATAAACAATCAACTAATAATTCAACAAATGTAAATGTCATAATATTAATCATCATTAATATAAATACGAATGTGTATAAAGTACATTTTGTCCTAATATAGATTGTTTCTAGTACATACATATACTTTCAATCTCCCATTTGGCCTAGAGTCAATCACCAACATATCTAATACCCATGTTCTCAAAATGACCATTATGATTCACCAAGCTTAATGGTTTAGTAAACGGGTCTGCTAGATTATTGTTTGTGGGAACATAATCTATCCTAATATCTTCAGCTTCCACCATCTCTCGGAGAATGTGGTACTTCCTCGGTACATTCTTGTTTCTGTTAGTTGATCTTGGTTCATTTGCTTGTGCAATAGCACCAGTGTTGTTACAATAAATGGTTATTGGACAACTAGCACTCGGAGCAACCCCTAGTTCCTTCAAGAACTCAGAAATCACAACAGCTTCCTTAGCAGCTTCCGATCCAGCAATGTACTCCGCTCAAAGAGTCGCCACAGTAGAGCTTGTTTGGAACTCTTCCAGATCACTGCTCCTCCATTGAAAATGAACGTGTAACCAGACTGAGATTTTAAATCGTCATCATCTGTCTGGAAACTAGCATCGGTATAACCAGTGGAAACCAGTTTATCCCCTCCACCATAGACTAAGAAGTAATCTTTAGTACGTTTGAGATACTTAAGAATACTCTTGACTGCCTTCCAGTGTTCCTCACCATGATTCTGCTGGAACTTGCAAGTCATACTAAGTGCAAAGGCAACATCTGGCCTAGTACAAGTCATGGCATACATGATCGATCCTATAGTCGAAGCATATGGGATCCTCTTCATGCGCCCAAGTTCTACAACACTAGAAGGGCAACCCCTTTTAGATAACTTGATGCCTTGACCCATTGGAAGACCGCCTTTCTTGGAATTCTCCATTGAAAAGCGTCTAAGAACTTTGTCTACGTAGATTGACTGTGACAGCCCCAACAATCTATTAGGTCTATCTCTATAGATCCTAATTCCCAGAATGTAGCAGACTTCACCTAAATCTTTCATCATGAAGGTCTTGGACAACCAATCCTTAACTGACTGCATGAGAATCTTATTGTCTCCAATTATCAATAAGTCATCAACATATATAATAATGAAGACAATACCCTCATTCTTGCGTTTGATATAAACACAAGGATCCTCTTTGCTTCTGACGAAATCAAAAGATTTGATAGCCTTGTCAAAGCAAATGTTCCAACTCCTAGAGGGTTGCTTAAGCCCATAAATAGACTTCTGTAGCCTGCACACATCATTTGGTCTGGACTCGGATGAAAAACCCTCGGGTTGTTTCATATACACTTCCTCAATTAGATTACCATTGAGGAATACAATCTTGACGTCCATCTGCCAAATGTCATAATCGTAATGTGCAACTATAGCAAGCAAAATCCGAATAGACTTTATCTTAGCCACCGGTGAAAAGTTTTCATCATAATCCACGCCAGGACGCTGAGTAAAACCTTTAGCCACTAGTCTAGCTTTATAAGTCTGAACCTTGCCAGATGCATCAATCTTCTTCTTGAAGACCCATTTGGCAAATCAACCAAGTTCCACACTTGATTGATATACATAGATTTCCATTTCAGATTTCATGGCTTCTTGTCATCTCTTCGAATCAATGTCTAGCATTGCTTCGCTGTAGGTCCTAGGCTCGTCATCATCTGGAATATCTAGCTCATTTTGTGTTTCCATAAGTAGATTTAGTCTTTCCAGAGGACGATGAGTTCTAATAGACCTACGAAGTTGAGTGTCTTGTAGTTCAGTTATTGGTATGTTCAGATTGTGAGAAGGTTCTTGTGAGCTGGTTGATCCACTAACATTAGAGCTTTCAGGAATATCATTTTCATGTCTTTCTTGAATGGGAGGAGGTGAAACTGGTGCACTAGCTCCCAAGGTCTATGCAGGAGGTTCTTGCATTTCTGCATCTTTCATCGTAGCACTCCCACTGGCCGAAGGGCGTACCCTGAGTACCCAATCTTCGCCATAAGCTCCCACTGAATCCTTGCCTTGTTCACTCGGCAAGGGTTCAACCTCTATGTTACTTTGTTCTTGAATTTCTTCAAGTTCTATCTTTGTGCAACTCTCTTTCTTGTAGACATATTCATCTTCAAGAAAAGTTGCATTCTTAGAAACAAATATTTTATGTTCTCCAGGAAGATAGAAATAATATCCCTTAGTTTCCTTTAGATACCCAACGAAGTAACATTTCTCACTTTTAGAATCCAACTTATCAGTGATCAACTTCTTAACATATGCAGGACACCCCCAGGGCCTCAGGTGTCTAAGTGATGGCTTCTTGTCACAACATACCTCATATGTCGTCTTTTTAACTGATTTAGAAGGAACTCTATTCAGAACATATATCGAGGTTAGAATAGCGTATCCCCAAAGGTATGTGTTGAGTGTATTTTATACACACTTTTGAGTCTATTTTAGTTAAGTATTGTCCTCTTTTCTTTTGTGTTTAGTATAGTATTAGATTTGTTTTTATTTTTTTTAAGTCACAGCGGTCCTAAAGGAGAATTGAGGATGAAATGAGCTTAATTGAGATGAAATTACACAAGCAAAGCCCAAGAAATGAAGCCTAAGAAGTCCTGAGAAGAATAGAAGAAAATCAGACAAAATCTGGAATTCTTCGCTGACAGCGCCATGCAGCGCTGGAAGTTCAAAGAGCTGCATTTCGGCGCCATGGCGCCAGAATGCAGGGCCACGGCGCCGACGCGGGATTTTCAATTTCTGGGCCGAATTTCGAAGGGCAAAAGGGTCCGAAGCGATCTTTTTCTCAGATATAAAACCCTAAACCCTATCATACTTTATATCATACTTTTGGGGAGAGAAAAGGGAGGCTACAAGCTACAATTAGAGACATCAATTGTTCAAGTTCTTTTCCTTTACTTTATTTTAATTTCAATTTATGTTGGATTGTGTATTAGTTCTTAGCATGAAAATGTCTAGGAGCTAATCTCTTTATTAGAGTTTTCCGTCGAATAGCTTGAAACTCTTTCATATAGTTAATGCATAATTATTGATTTCTTCTTCAGCCATAATAAAATCTATTCAATATTGTGTTGATTGCTTGATAATTAACTGACCACTAATTGTCATCACTTATATGATTTCGAATCGGATCCGAGAGGGGAGCTTTGAATATGCTGTAGTTGTTTAGACATAGGTTAAAATCATGGACGAAAGTACCCCGATACTTGTGTATTATTTAAGGTTATTGTTCTTAATCCTCCTATGTGGTAAAATCTATCATAGAAATATAGAAGATTTCTGCATAAGGTTGGGTTTTTATATGTCCTAACCAGAATATAAGACAGATTAGTTAACGTGCTATCTTAATAAGAAGAAGAATCATTAACACGTGAAATAGTGGATAGTTGAGGAGATTGGAAGCCCTATTTTCTTCATAACTATTTTTAAACCCTAAGTATCATTACTTTAGTTTATTGTCTGCAAATCACTTTAAGTATAGTTCTTAGTTATAAAACCAAACAAAATAACGTTAGCGAAATAGACACCATAAATTAGATATTCGGTACTTGTTAAACCAGTCTCTGTGGACGATAACTCGGTCTTACAGATCTTTATTACTTGAACGATACGTACACTTGCGTAAGCATCTAGATATATCGCAACAAGTTTTTGGTGCCGTTGCCGAGGACTGGCGTACTATCAATATCGAACCATTTATTCTTATTTCTAATTTGGTTTTAATTTTTTTTATTTTTAGAACATTTTTTCTTTGATCGATTTCGGGAACTTAGTTTATGCGAAGTAGAAGAGGAGCAAACACTCCTATCCCTCTGAACCCTGAGATTGAAAGATTGTGCAGACAGAACAGGAAATACAAGAGAATTGTTGATTCTTTAGCAATGGAAAATCAGCAAAACAACAACGTGGGGAATGATGAGTTACCGGCTGTGATGAGACAAGTCCCGCATCCTGCAGAGAGGAGCTTAGGGGACTATGTGATGCCGACAATTACAGGGGTACAAACTTGCATCAGGATTCCAGCTGTGGAAGCTAATAATTTTGAAATCAAACCAGCAATTTTGCACATGGTTCAAGGTTCAGTTCAGTTTGGGGGGTTACCATCTGAAGATCCCCATATGTATTTGGCAATTTTCCTGGAACTATGTGCAACGTTTAAATACAATGGCGTTACTGATGATGTCATTCGATTAAGACTCTTCCCATTCTCACTCAGGGATAGGGAAAAGAGCTGGTTGAACTCATTACAGGCGAACTCCATTACCACATGGCAAGACTTGGCTCAGAAGTTTCTTGCCAAATTCTTCCCTCCATCCAAAGAAGAAAGGCTCAAAGGAGAGTTGAATAACTTTTACCAGATGGAGGAAGAATCACTATATGATGCATGTGAGCGGTTTAAAGACTTACAAAGGAAGTGCCCGCATCATGGGATTGAGAAGTGGATGTTAGTCCAAATATTCTACAATGGGTTGTGTGGTACTACTTGTACCATTATTGATGCTGCAGTAGGGGGAACGTTCATGAGAAAGAGTGCCAATGAGGCACATGATTTGCAAGAAGACATGCCCACAAACAAACATCAGAGGGCCGATGAGAGAGCAATGAACAACAGGAAAGTGGTTGGGGTTCATGAGTTGGATGCTATCACTGCATTGACTTCCCATGTTGCCACTTTGACAAAGCAGATGCAGCAGAGTACCATGACCGTTAAAGTTGTTCAGACACCAGTGAGTTATGAGATTTGTGGGGGTCCCCATACTTTTGATAGGTGCACAACAGTGGATCCAAACAATGTGTCTATGGAGCAGGTTCAGACAGTTGGAAATTTTCAGAGGCCCTACAACAATGCATTCTCCAACACATATAATCAGGGGTGGAGAAATCATCCAAATTTTTCATGGAGTAACGACCAAGGGCAACAATCCCAGTTTTAGGGACAAAATCAGAACCAACAGCCATAAAATCAGGCCTCTTCCTCTCAATAGTTTAGCACACCAGATCCACAAGAGAAGCCAAATGAAGTGAGATCAGCACTGTTGACCTTGGCCAACTCCCAGACTCAATTCATGGCAGAAACCAGATCCTCACTTTCAAACTTAGCCAACTCTCAGACACAGTTTATGGCAGAGACCAAACAATTCATAACCGAGACTAGGTCATCTATTAAAAACTTGGAAACACAAATGGGGCAGTTGGCAGGGAAATTGAATGACAGACTTCAGTGGACTCTCCCTAGTAACACAGTGATGAACCCAATGGAGCAGTGTCAAGCAATCAACTTGAAGAGTGGGAAGCAATTAGAGTAGGTTGCACCCCTACCAGTGGTTGAAAATGAGAATGAAGTGGAAGGGATAGTTGATGCAGAGAAAGAGGAGGTTACTGATGACCGCCCTATTTTAGAAAAATTTCCACCAGCAGTCATGAGGGAATATACAGACAAAATTCCATACCCTCAAAGACTGCAAAAGAAGTCTCTAGATAAGCAGTTTTCAAAATTCTTGGAGGTATTAAAAAAGTTGCATATCAATCTTCCATTCATTGAGGTTTTGGAGCAAATGCCGGCATATGTGAAGTTCATGAAACACATCCTTTTTAAGAAGAGGAAATTGACATACTATGAGACAGTGGTGCTGACAGAGGAGTGCATTGCGATCTTACAGAAGAAACTTCCCCCTAAGTTGAGAGACCCAGGGAGTGTCACCTTACCTTGCACTATAGGGAAGGTGACATAAAAGAGGGCATTGTGTGATTTGGAGGAAAGTATCAATCTTATTCCCCTCTATGTGTTTAAAAGACTTGGTTTGGGGGAAGCAAATCCAACCACAGTCAATTTGCAGCTAGCTGATCACTCTATCGTACATCCCTATGGAATAATTGAAGACGTATTGGTGAAAGTGAGAAAATTTATCTTACCTGCTGATTTCTTCATTCTTGATATGGAGGAAGATGTGAATATGCCAATGATTTTTGGGAGACCATTCCTAGCCACGGGGATATCCCTCATTGATGTTGAAAAAAGGGAGTTAAAACTCAGAGTTCAAGGTGAGGAAATAGTATTCAAAGTTTGCAGACCACCCCCTGAGCCATAAGCCAATGATAGATGTTTTGCTATTGGGATAGTTGACAAGGTTGTGCCTGAAAAAAGTCTCACAATTACTGATGCTCGTGAGGTCCCATTAAAACAGTATACAGAACAGGAGAGTAAAACTTTTGAACCAAAAAATGATGAAAAAGGAATGAACTCTTCTGACCTTAGACCTGTGAAGAAGAAAAGGAGAAGGAGGAATAGAATGGTGCTGAAATGGATATGCGGAGGGGATACTCTACCCCCTTGACTTAGTAAGAAAATTGCGTCCGGCTAAAAGACGTTAAAGACAACGCTACTCGGGAGGCAACCCAATATTTTAGTTATGTCATTTCAATTTTTGTTTTAGTTGTTTTATTTTATCTTGAACAGTCTCACGGTATTGGTTTCTTGTCTTATGTTTTTGGATGTCAGGTGGTGCTGAAATTCAGAAAATTGAGCACAGCGCATTGGCGCCAAAATGCAGGGCCATGGTGCTGAAACTTCAGAGAGGATTGCCATGCACAGCGCCGTGGTGCCAAAATGCAGGGCAACTGTGCCAGAAGTTCATAGAGCCCAGATGATGTACAATTTCAAGAATTTCCTCCCAAACCTCCGTTATGACCGATGTGTTGTGTCAGTAAGTTGTTCCTTTATTTTTAGTCAGTACACATTG
Organism: Przewalskia tangutica; assembly: GCA_029844215.1. Lineage (NCBI taxonomy): Eukaryota > Viridiplantae > Streptophyta > Magnoliopsida > Solanales > Solanaceae > Przewalskia > Przewalskia tangutica. Next base: position 45,139,075 of record CM056727.1, on the reverse strand, counting down.
GGGACAATGTGTCAATTAAGTTTGGGGGGGGGGGGGATCTTATTTTTATTTTGTTTTATTATTTATTTTGAGTCTTTTTGTTGTCTTTTTGTTTGTTTTAAGTTTTTGTGAGTCATAATTTTTTTTATGGATCATGTATGTTGTAATTGTTGAAGATATTGAGTGGATTAAGTGGATAATGTAATGGAATGGAAGGCAAATAAATCTGTGTGCTTAAGTTAGATATGCCAAAAATTCATGACATCTAATTATTTGGGATATTTGTGCTTAACCTATGTGTGTCAGTTATGGAAAGAAAGGTTGAAAAAATGTCTAGAAAATCAGTTTGCTTGTTATTTTAGGCGAAATAGTTAAGATATACATGTTTAGGAAAATAATTCAGGCATTCTTTGATATCCCTTCTTACCATTCATTACCTACCCTGATAAAAATTATATCACTAGTCAGCCCCTTTGAGCCTAAATAATATCTTTGTTTGACACCCTATGATTCCTCTGTTGTTCCATAAGTAATAATGAAAAAGTATTGGAATGAGAAGTGTTGAAAAAGCAATAAAAAGAGAGTGAAAATTTGATGCGCCCCAATGAAAAATATGCAAAAATCTAAGTTTAGGGGTGCTTGTTATTTATAATGTGTCTCATTCTCTCAAAAGGAAAGAAGGGAGAAAATATGTATGAGACTAAAAAGGAAGTCAAAAAGAAGGAAAAATGAGTGAATGAAAAATGCTTATGGTACGTAATTGAGCCTAAATGCCTACTTTTACCTACCCCTACCTAAGCCTACATTACAACCCTTGAAAGTCCTGATGATCTCTAATGTATATGTCTATGATTAGTGGAGAATAACAAATAAACAGATCTATAGAATTTTGGGAAAGATGGAATGAAATTGACATGCATAGGTTAGGTGTTGGTATTTCCAGTGATTAGGATATAATTGAATTTGCGAAATATCTAACTTGAAATTCTAGATTGCTAAATAATCATGCTATATATGTTCTAACATATTATCTCAATTTTTATCCATGATTTTGAGGTAGCATTGTTATAGCTACTTGATCCATTTCATAGAGACGTGTTTTTGTTTTTGTTTTTAGTTTTGTTTAGTGCTTTACTCGAGGGCGAGTAATTTGTAAATTTGGGGGTGTTTTTTGAGTGTATATTATACACACTTTTGAGTCCTTTTTAGTTAAGTATTGTCCTCTTTTCTTTTGTGTTTAGTATAGTATTAGGGTTGTTTTTCTTTCTTTTGAGTCACAGCGGTCCTAAAGGAGAATTGAGGATGAAATGAGCTTAATTGAGATGAAATTGCACAAGCAAAGCCCAAGAAATGAAGCCTAAGAAGTTCGGAGAAGAATAGAAGAAAATCAGACGAAATCTAGAATTTTTCGCTGACAGCGCCATGGCGCTGGAAGTTCAGAGAGCTGCAGGAATTTTGGCGCCATGGCGCCAGAATGCTGGGCCACGACGCCGACGCGGGATTTTCAGTTTCTAGGCCGAATTTTGAAGGGCAAAAGGGTCTGAAGTGAGGGTTTTCACAGATATAAAAATCCTAAACCCTATCATACTTTGGGGAGAGAAAGGAGGATACAAGCTACAATTGGAGACATCAATTATTCAAGTTCTTTTCTTTTACTTTATTTTAATTTCAGTTTATGTTGGATTGTGTATTAGTTCTTAGCATGACAATGTCTAGGAGATAATCTCTTTATTAGGGTTTTCCGTCGATCGCTTGAAACTCTTTCATATAGTTAATGCATAGTTATTGATTTATTCTTCAGCCATATTAAGATCTATTCAAAATTGTGTTGATTTCTTGATAATTAACTGATCACTAATTGTCATCACTTATATGATTTCGAATCGAGATCCGAGAGGGGAGATTTGAATATGTTGTAGTTGTTTAGACATAGGTTAAAATCGTGGATGAAAGTACCCCGATACTTGTGTATTATTTAAGGTTATTGTTCTTAATCCTCCTGTGTGGTAAAATCTATCATAGAAATATAGAAGGTTTCTGCATAAGGTTGAGTTTTTATATGTCCTAACCGGAATATAAGACAGATTAGCTAACCTTCTATCTTAATAATAAGAAGAATCATTAACATTGCATTAACACGTGAAAGAGTGGATAGTTGAGGAGATTGGAAGTCCTATTTCCTTCATAACTATTTTTAAACCCTAAGTATCATCACTTTAGTTTATTGTCTTCAAATCACTTTAATTATAATTCTTAGTTATAAAACCAAACAAAATAACGTTAGCCAAATATGTACCATAGATTAGATATTCGATACTTGTTAAACCAGTCTTTGTGGACGATAACTAGGTCTTACAGATCTTTATTATTTGAACGATACGTACACTTGCGTAAGCATCTAGAAATATCGCAACAGTATGTTGGAAGAGCTGAAAAACTCATCATGGAACGAACCATATCAAGCAAGGTTCGATTTCTCCTCTCGGCAACACCATTCATCTGAGGTGTTCCAGGCGGTATCCATTCGGAATGAACTCTATATAGCTTTAAGTATTCAAGAAATTTTTTACTTAAGTATTCACCCCCTCGATCAGATCGGAGAGCATTGATACTCTTCGAGAGCTGTTTCTCAGCTTCACACTTAAACTTCTCGAAGGCCTTGGATTTGTGTCTCATAAAATACACATATCCATACCTCGATAAGTCGTCTGTAAAAGTAATGAAGTAAGAGAAACCTTCTCTAGCTTGAGTCGAAAATGGTCCACATACGTCAGTATGTACCAACTCAAGCACCTCTTTGGCACAGATCCCCTTTCCAGAAAGAAGTTTAAAGGTTATCTTACCTTTCAAATAAGATTCACAGTTACCATAAGATTGTAAGTCAAATGGTTTAAGGTAATTTAATTTCCTCAACCGTTCTATCCTCGTTTGATTGATATGACCAAGTCTGCAATGCCACAAGTAGGTAGAAAATCTTTCATTTAACTTAGCTCTTTTATTTTGTACATTGAAATTTTTCCTGCAGCAGTTTAATGTATACAATCCATTCACAAAAGGCGCAATTCCATACACAACATTATCAAAAGCCAAAATTATATTGTTATTATTAATGCTTGAGTAAAAAACCTCAGTGTCAAGACCAGGAATGGAAATGGTGTTCCATGTCCAAGAAGGAACATAATAACAATTGTTTAACATTAAAATATTGCCGGAAGGAAAATCTAATCTATAATCTCCCACGCGCTCAACATCAACACGTGCTCCGTTTCTGACGCGCATGTCTGTTGCGCTATTTCTACGTGTTTACGCAAGTGTACGTATCGCTTCAAGTAATATAGTCAGTAAGACCGAATATCGTCCACAAAGACTGATTATCAAGTACCGATTATCTATTCTATGGTATCTATTTGGTTAATGTTATTTTGTTTGACAATTATAACTACGAATTAAAATAAAGTGCAGAAATTAAACTAATGTTGAAAATACTTTGGGATTTAAAACAGTTATGATGGAGATATGACTTTCAATCTCCTCAACTATCCACTCTTTCACGCGTTAATGTAATTCTAATAATTCTTTTTCGTATTAAGATAGCAGGTTAACTAATTTGTCATTATATTCCGATTAGGACATACAAGAGCTCAATCATGTGCAGAAACATTCTATATTTCTATGATAGATTTTACCACACAGGAGGATTAAGAACAATAACTCTAAACACTACACAAGATCGGGGTACTTTCGTCCACGATTTTAACCTATGTCTATTCAACTACAGCATATTCAAATCTCACCTTTCAGTATTTTGATTCGAAATCATATATGTGATGACATTAGTGATCAGTTAATTATCAAGCAATCAAAACAATTATTGAATAGATCTTAATATGCCTGAAGAAGAAATCAATAACTAATGCATTAACTATATGAAAGAGTTTCAAGCGATTCGACGGAAAACCCTAATAAAGTAATTATCTCCTAAACATTGTCAAGCTAAGAACTAAATTACAATCCAACATAAACTGAATTAAAGTAAAGAAAAGAGAAAGAACTTGAACAAAAGTCTCCAATTGTGTAGCTTGTAGCCCCCGTTCTCCTCTCCAATGTATGTCATAAAGTATGACAGGGTTTAGGGTATTTATATCTGAGAAAATCCTTGCTCCGGACCCTTTACCCTTGGCCAAATTCGACTCAAATCTGGAAATTATGCGCGTCGGCGCCGCAACCCTTCGTCCAGGCACCGCGGCCCTTAATCGGCAAAAATCACTGGAGCATTATGCTTCTGCGGCGCCGCGGCTCTTGGCACGGTGAATATTTTTCTTGATCTCTGGAATTTTCACGCCGCGACCCTATTTCCTTCTGCCGCGGCTCATCTGCGCTGCCCTTCCGCGTCAAGGCCGCGCCTTGACTGCTCGCCCGATTTCACCTGATTTCTTCTATTATTCTTGGGACATTTTAGGCTTCATTCTTGGTCAGTGTCACGACCGACCGGGGTCGCGACTAGTACTCACCGGTACCACGTCAGTATACATCGAGAGAATAGCAATGATCATACATAACACATAACTTATAAAAAGGTAAACATCACTGGCCAGCCGATAAGGCTGCCTTCCATAAAACATACTTAATCAAAGTATAGTAGTACAACTTGTTCTTATAGCCCAAAACATATATGTGACACGCACTTAAAGATAACAATCGTATGACAGTGGCCCCGCCATACCCGACGTACAAAATACCTATAAGATCGTGAATATCCGTACTAATAAACAAGCTTACGAGGAATGGAGCTTCGACACCGAATGGTGATCCTAAGAACGAGGATCCACAATCGCTTACCCTTACCGCGCAGATAACGCAGCCCCCGAGGAAGGGGGTCAGTACACAATATGTACCAAGTATGTAAAGCTGGAAAATACTGTAGTAATGATCTCATAAGTCTAAAGTAAGCTGGAGTCATGGAAGACAATCAAAATACCTTTTACTGTGCCTTACTAACAATGAGGGTGACAAGTATATATAATACTGCATAAAATAGGGGCCTCAGGATCAAAACAGGGTACCTCGCCCGTAGTATCAATAAGCACCCCTACTCTCGACTATTTCACCCGTGATAGGTCATGTGGACCCGCATGAGGTATTCTCGTGATAGGCTGTACCCGCCCGCATGAGACTATTTCACCCGCATAAGCCCATAAGGACTCGCATGAGGTATTCCTCGTGATCGCGTAGCAAATCCACTAATGTGGTATAACGATCTTGGGACTTACCCTCGATATACTCTTACCCCGGCGGATGGTATAACGATCTGGGGCTTGCCTCGATATACTCTTACACCAAGAAGGTGGTATGACGATTTTGGGGCTTGCCTCGCATACATACTCTACCACGGAGAATGGTATAACGATCTTGGGGCTTGCCCTCGATATACTCTTACCCTAGCTCAAATCACATCATATCATAATCATAAATAAGTTAAGAAAACTTATAACTTCTTATTAGTCTTGTTCATATACCCTCTCATTTTAGTTTACTTAAGGCACTTAATCATATCTTTAATAAAAGAAAACCGGGAATTTAACCCAAGTACTACATACTTCAACTCTTTTAAAAGTGACTCTTTTTCATACATAAAATCTTTGGGGCAATTGATGCCTTAAAATCAATTTGCCTTTCATAAATCAAATCATTTGTCCTTACTTGTCTTACTTAGAGTAAACTTCTTCTCATTAATCTTTTATAAAGCTAATAAACCAACTTCCCATAAAGTTGTTATATTAACCCTACACTTTAGTAAAATCATACTTTTCCCTAACCAAGGGACTTATACATTCTTAAAACGAAACAAATCATTATATACTTAAACAAGTAAGAATATCAAATCTTGTACGTCTACCGTACTACATAGTTTCATCTATTCATGCTCAAGAGATAGGAAAACTCCACATACCTCTTTGGTCAATCCACTTGCTAAGCTCAACTACCGCAAGTAATATTTCAACCTATAATAATCATGATACGTTTATTAACCTCTAATTTCAAGGTAGAATAATCCAAGTTCAAAGTCACTAAATTCTATGGAAAATTGGGCAGCATTTCCTTTGTTTCTACTCACTTTGCCACCTTTCTCAAGGCCGAATTTATCATCCAAACGCCACATTTAAGGCTCAACAATCCAACATTTCAAAGGGGATTACACACCTAAACTTGGGTGTGTAAAATTCTGCCCCATAAGGTACAACAATTCTCTTAACAATTCTAAGGTAGTTTTTAGGCTACAACATGCTCATAATATCTTCTTAACCAATTCTTTCATATCCAAACCACATTTCTTGCATGCAATGACTCTAAGAGCATTATTTACTACCACAAGTTCTTTCTTCTTAACATGCAACACTAGAAACTAATTCTAAAGGAAGAAATGTTACCTTAAAGTTTTAGCCAAACTTATTCCAAATATTTTGCTAGCTTCCTTGCCAAGAACACCACCACAACAACACCAACAAGCTAGCCACAAGCTTCCTTCTTGTTCTTAACTTTTCAAATTTTTCTTAGGCTTTGAATTCCCTTTGGAATTGTAGAGAGAAGTGAGAGCTAATTTAGAGAGATAGGGAGGTTTGAAAGATGACCAATATAAGGCATGCAAGAAAAATCAGATGGGGACACTAGTCACCTCCCATGGCCTTTTAAAAGAGAAAATCGATTTTCCTAAGTTTTTCCGCCAGAGTCCCGCCTTGCGCCGCCGACTCGGCCATGCGCTGAAACCTCTGCGGACTCGAAACTTCCGCGCCGCTGCCTCGCTGTCCCCGCGCCATGCTGCCGCTTTGCTCAAACGCATTGGCCCGTCACAGACCGAACTTGTAACTCTCATAACTTTCTACTTCGACGTCCTATCGACGAACGGTTGGCTGCGTTGGAATCTAGACTCAACGAACTACGCCCTAGGCCTTTGAAACACTTAGGAACTATCAATGTACCGGGTCATAACCCTCCTCAAAGTTGACTAAAACCCGTCTGGAACAATCCGTCAACTAATCCTTTGAAAATTTTAAGTCTTACATGCTTTAGACACTCATACGTAGGTCGAACTACTGGTATAACATTCTCCCCCCCTTAGAAACATTCGTCCCGAATATTCCTTCTAGGCTTACTCAAATCACAATATCGACATAGACCCTTTTAACTATTCTTTTGCAAATAAAGAAGCTCCACGAGCCACAACATACTTAAGTGTAAATGCTAAATCAAAACTAACAAGCAGAAAAGTGGGTTACCTGGAGGTATAGGAAATAGGTGAGGGTACTTCTTCATCATGTCATCCTCTGCTTCCCACGTCATTTCCTCCCTGTTCTCGTTCCGCCATAAGACCTTGACGGAAGCCACGTCTTTCATCCGAAGTCGTCTAACCTGACGATCGAGGATCGCTATGGGACTCTCCTCATACGATAACTCCTCTGTCACTTGGACATCATGAACCGGGTGCACTCTAGATGGGTCTCCAATACATTTCCGCAACATGGACACATGGAAAGCTGGATGTACCGCCTCCAAATCGGACGGCAGATCTAACTCATAGGCAACCCTGCCTACCCTACAGACAATCTGATACGACCCAATGTACCTTGGGCTAAGCTTCCCTTTCTTCCCAAACCTCATCACGCCCTTCATGGGCGATACCTTTAGGAAAACCCAATCATCTATCTCAAATTCCAAGTGTCGACGCCGATGATCCGTGATACGACTTCGCGACTCGAGTCCAACAACCGCTCCGGATAAGCTTCACCTTATCCATCGTCACGAACCAACCGCCCGACTAACTGCACTTCTCCCACTTCAAACCAACCTATCGGTGACCTGCACTTCCTCCCGTATAAGGCCTCATAAGGCGTCATCTGGATACTAGAATGGTAGCTGTTGTTATAAGAAAACTCCACAAGAGGCAAATGATCCTCCCAGCTACCCCTAAAATCAATAACACAAGCCCGCAGCATATCCTCAAGAGTCTGGATAAGGCCGCCCGTCCGCTACCGAGGATGAAACGCTGCATCGAGACTCACCTGTCCCTAATCCTTCGAAAGACCTCCGAGAGTTAGCCGTAACCGGGCTCTGCGAAATAATCGATACAGCACACCGCGCCTCACAATCTCCCTCGATATACGCCTCGCGTAATCTCGCCTAAAAGGTCGCCCCGATCGAAGAAAATGGGCTGATTTCATCACCGCCGATTTATAACCCAAATGGAATAATGCTTCCTCTGAGTGGAAGGTAATCCTGTAATAAAATCCATATTTACCACCTCCCACTTCCAAGTCAGAATGTCAATAGCTGCAATGTTCACCACCGGCTTCGTGCTCAACCTAACTCACGACAATTGCGATCGTGCCACGAACTCCGCAACGCCCTTCTTCGTGCCATCCCACCAATACACGATTTAAGGTCATGATACATCTTAGTCGACTTCGATGAATGGAATAACGAGCACCGCGGCTTCCCCCTAATCTGCGACGAAGTCCTCGCTACATCGGAACACACAACCAGCCTCAAACATTAGCACCCCATCAGCGCTACTCTCAAATAGACTCTCTATCTCGAACAATGGCATCTCGCATCGCATCAAAATGGATCCTCATATCGCCGCCTCTTCACCTCCCGACGATAGAAGACTCGGCAACCTCTCGAACCCGAATTCCATCACTATCGATCAACCAAACGAACCCAAGGCTCGCTAGATGATGCAACTCTGACCATACTCTTCTCTCGTCAGACATCGCATGCACTACCCATCGATCCGCGACTAAGGGCATCCGCAACTACATCGCCTTCCCGGGTGGTATAGAATATCAACATCGTAATCCTTAAGTAGCTCCAACCACCGCCTCGCCGCAGTTCACTCCTCCGTCAAGATATACCGAGACTTCGTGTCTCAGATAAATGTCCACATGAACTCCATATAAATAGTGTCTCCGCATCTTCAAGGCATGAATCATCACGCTAACTCCAAGTCATGCTGGGATAGTTCTTCTCATGCTTCCTGCCGCCGAGATAAGCTATAACCTTGTCGTGGCCGCATCAAGACACACCCAAGCCCGACACTGACGCGCACAATAAAACCACATATCCATCTAATCCTCGTGAAGAGTAAGAATCGGGCGGTGCCAACTTCTCCTTTAGCAATCGGAAACTTTCTCACAAGTATCCGCCCACGGAACATACCGCTTTCCGAGTCACTTAGTCAAAGGTGCTGAAATAAGTAAACTTTTCTACAAACCTCCGATAATAACTCGCAAGGCCCAAAGTTGCGCACTCGCCAGAGCTGGTCCGCCAAGTCTTGATCGCTCAATCTTAGTCAGACAACCCAATACCACCTACCCGATAACATGCCCTAAGAAAGCCACCGGCTAACTAACTCGTGATTTCGAGAACTTGGCATACAATCGCGGCCTCGAGGACTCCCAATACCGTCCTCAAATGACCAGATGCTCCCGCTTCGCGCGAATACACCAAGATATCATCAATGAAAACTATAACGAACATATCCAAGAATGGCTCAACACCCTATTCATCAAATCCATGAATACCACTGGGCGCTGTCAAACCGAAAGACATCACCTCAACTCATAGTGCTCATACCGGTCCCGAATGCGCTTTCGATATCCGCTTTCTAACTCAGACTGATGGTAACCGACCGCAGGTCTATCTTGGAAAAACACCTTGCACCCTGCAACTGGTCAAACAAATCGTCAATCCTGGGGAGGGGATATATGTTCTTGATAGTTACCTTGTTCAACTGCCTGTAATCAATTCACATGCGCAGCGTCCCATCCTTCTTCTTTACAAATAACATTGGCGCTCCCCAGGGAGAAACACTTGGCCTGATAAAGCCTTTCTCCAGCAAATCCTTCAGCTGGTCTTTCAATTCCTTCAACTCGGCAGGTGTCATCCTGTATGGCGGAATAGATATCGGTCGAGTATCTGGCGCCAAATCAATGCAAAACTCAATCTCCCTCTCAGGAGGGATACCCGGAAGCTCATCTGGGAATACGTCTGGAAACTCTCTAACGACCAAGATCGATCAAGGTCCGGTATCTCAGCCTCAGTGTCGAATACCCGAACCATATGGTAGATATACCCTTTCCGCACCATCTTCCTAGCCTTGAGGTAAGAAATAAACTTACCCCTCGGTGACGCAGTATTCCCTTTCCACTCGATAATCGGCTCGCCGGGAAACTGGAACCGAACTAATCTCTCTCTACAGTCCACATTGGCATAGCAAGATGCTAGCCAATCCATACCCATAATCATATCAAAGTCTGTCATATCCAACTCTATCAAGTCGGCTAGAGTCTGACGACTATCTATAGTCACAGGGCAAGCCTTATACACTCGCCTACCATCGAATCACCTATCGCGCGTAGCCACCTCAAAAGGTCTTATGGACTCTGCTCTATCCCTACTCTACTGCAATATGAGGAGATATGTAGGACAAGGTAGAACCTGGATCTATCAAAGCATATACATCACAGCAAGAAACCAATAATGTACCTGTGACGACATCCGTGACGCCCCGTCCCGCTTACCGACATAGCATATATGCGCTCGAGGACCGCTAGAATCGAACCCCTACCACGACCTTCGCCGCGCCGCTGGCCCATAAGTACCCTCGCTCCGGCGTCTAACCATCGAAGATGAAGATCCAAAGAATGCACTCGCCGGCTGAACTGCATCGCCCCGCCGCCTAAAGACGGACAATCTCTTCGATGGCCCCGCCGCCACAAGAGTAACACGCCTCAACCCATACGCACTTGCCGGATGAGACCTACCGCATCGAACGCACCGAGGTAGGTGGTCTCGATTAAGACGCCGCCGCCTCGAAACCTCAAGTCCCGGAGCTCCGACTCGCCTCAATAACCTTGCCGATCATACTCCCGCCGAAATCGAGAAGGAGCACTCGCGGCCGGGCCGGAATGTGGACCTAGTTCGCCGCTGAGGCCGCCGCCAAAATCGCTCGAGACCTCGCTGCCCGCCTTCGGGCTGACCCAAATCTAGCCGATCCCGCCTCTCTCGCCTCAACTCGCGTACGCCGCATCTCCGAAATATCCATCCTCGTCAAGAGCCACCCCAAGCATGCAGAATCATATGACGTCTCACATATCGATGAACCTCGCTCGCCATATCGCCTACAATGGTGTGCGATATCGCCAAGGAGTCAAACTCTGTGTCAGACTCGATAGTCCTCCCGTCCTATCTCAAGGTCAAGAACCTATCTACGCGGGCTCTCCTCATCTAAGGAGGTAAGAAATGGTCTAGAACGCTCGTGAACTCCTCCCAAACACCGGAAGAGCATCATCACCCTCGATAACACCCATGACTCAAACTACCAACGCAATATCGCGTAATCGGTAGGGAAGCTAGTATAATAGACTCAGCCTCCGATGCCCTAAGCACTGCATGGTCCGTCAGAATCGCCGGACAAACTCCCCGCGATCCTCCTCAAATCTCGAACCATAGAACTCGGGTGGGTGACAACCCAGAAATCCCGACCAGAATCGCTTCGGCTTGGGTTGGCCGCCGCTCGCCGCGCTGCCCTGCCATTATGCTGGTCAAGAATCAACCGTTTCTCGTAATTCGTGACTCACTTCGATCGTGGATCGAGGCTCCGCATCGCGGTCTCGTGAGCCGCTCACGCCTCGAAATTGCTAGTCGGGCGACGACGTGGAACACGGCGCTCTAAACATCATCTCGTAAGGACTGGCTCAGGCTCCTCGTGACTCTCCGGCCCCACTAGCGGCACCTCACCGCTTTGCCCTTCGGCCGCGGTTGCCTTGCGTGGAGGCATAACTGATACATAAAGGAAAACCTCAGGGGAGGTTCAACCTATAACTCAGCTCTATTGCACGATCTTAGAGTGAAAGAATGGAAACCAATCCTAAATATCCTGCAGCCTCCTGATTATAGATGTGGTGCACGACACACCGATAATCAAGACTCTACTAGACACGGTCTGTGGACACTTTCTGAGGACTAACTGCTCTGATACCACTTTTGTCACGACCCGACCCCGGGGCCGCGACTAGTACCTCACCGGTACTCGCCGTGTATACATCGAGAATAGCAATGATCATACATAACACATAACTTATAAAAAGGTAAACATCACTGGCCAACCGATAAGGCTGCCTTCCATAAAACATACTTAATCAAAGTATAGTAGTACAACTTGTTCTTATAGCCCAAAATATATATGTGACCATAGACTTAAAGATAATAAATCGTATGACAGTGCCCGCCATACCCTGGATGTACAAAATACCTATAAGATCGTGGAATATCCGTACTAATAAACAAGCTTCCGAGGAATGGAGCTTCGACATCGAACAGTGATCCTAAGAACGAGGATCCACACCGCTTACCCTTACCGCGACATTTAACGCAGCCCGAGGGGGGTCGACACACATGTACCAAGTATGTAAAGCTGGAAAATACTGTAGTAATGATCTCATAAGTCTAAAGTAAGCTGGAGTCATGGAAGACAATCAAAATACCTTTTACCGTGCCTTACTAACAATGAGAGTGACAAGTATATATAATACTGCATAAAATAGGGGCCTCAGGATCAAAACAGGGTACCTCGCCCGTAGTATCAATAAGCACCCCTACTCCTGGGACTATTTCACCCGCATAGGTCCTGTGGACCCGCATGAGGTATTCCTCGCATAGGCTGTACCCGCCCGCATGGAACTATTTCACCCGCATAAGCCCATAAGGACTCGCATGAGGTATTCCTCGCATCGTGGGTAGCAAATCCACGGAACAGGTGGTATAACGATCTTGGGGACTTACCCCTCAGATATACTTTTACCCTGAAGCAGATGGTATAACGATCTTGGGGCTTGCCCCTCAGATATACTCTTACACTGAAGAAGGTGGTATGACGATCTTGGGGCTTGCCCCTCAGACATACTCTTACCCTGGAGAAGGTGGTATAACGATCTTGGGGCTTGCCCGCCGGATATACTCTTACCTAGCTCAAATCACATCATATCATAATCATAAATAAGTTAAGAAAACTTATAACTTCTTATTAGTCTTGTTCATATACCTTCTCATTTTAGTTTACTTAAGGCACTTAATCATATCTTTAATAAAAGAAAACCGGGAATTTAACCCAAGTACTACATACTTCAACTCTTTTAAAAGTGACTCTTTTTCATACATAAAATCTTTGGGGCAATTGATGCCTTAAAATCAATTTGTCTTTCATAAATCAAATCATTTGTCCTTACTTGTCTTACTTAGAGTAAACCTCTTCTCATTAATCTTTTATAAAGCTAATAAACCAACTTTCCATAAAGTTGTTATATTAACCCTACACTTTAGTAAAATCATACTTTTCCCTAACCAAGGGACTTATACATTCTTAAAACGAAACAAATCATTATATACTTAAACAAGTAAGAATACCAAATCTTGTACGTCTACCGTACTACATAGTTTCATCTATTCATGCTCAAGAGATAGGAAAACTCCACATACCTCTTTGGTCAATCCACTTGCTAAGCTCAACTACCGCAAGTAATATTTCAACCTATAATAATCATGATACGTTTATTAACCTCTAATTTCAAGGTAGAATAATCCAAGTTCAAAGTCACTAAATTCTATGGAAAATCGGGCATTTCCTTTGTTTCTACTCACTTTGCCACCTTTCTCAAGACCGAATTTATCATCCAAACGCCACATTTAAGGCTCAACAATCCAACATTTCAAAGGGGATTACACACCTAAACTTGGGTGTGTAAAATTCTGCCCCATAAGGTACAACAATTCTCTTAACAATTCTAAGGTAGTTTTAGGCTACAACATGCTCATAATATCTTCTTAACCAATTCTTTCATATCCAAACCACATTTCTTGCAATGACTCTAAGAGCATTATTTACTACCACAAGTTCTTTCTTCTTAACATGCAACACTAGAAACTAATTCTAAAGGAAGAAATGTTACCTTAAAGTTTTAGCCAAACTTATTCCAAATATTTTGCTAGCTTCCTTGCCAAGAACACCACCACAACAACACCAACAAGCAAGCCACAAGCTTCCTTCTTGTTCTTAACTTTTCAGATTTTTCTTAGGCTTGGAATTCCCTTTGGACGTGTAGAGAGCAGTGAGAGCTAGTTTCGAGAGAGAGAGCGAGGGTTGAAAGCTGACCCAGTCGTGAAGACTTGGTCAATATAAGGCATCTGAAAAATCGGATGGGGACACTTGTCACCCTCCCATGGCCTTTTTAAAAGAGAAAATCAGATTTTCCTAAGTTTTTCCGCTAGGAGTCCCGCCTTGGCACCGCGGCCCTGACGCCGGCGCCGCGGCGCTGAAACCTCTGCGGACTCTCGGAACTTTCGGCGCCGCGTCATCTGGCCGCGCGCACTCTCTCGCTGCTCAAACACATTTTTGTCCGTCTGCACCGAACTTGTAACTCTAACTTTCTACTCCGACGCCCTATCGATTTAACGGTTGGTTGCGTTGGAATCTAGACTCAACGAAATACGCCCTAGGCCTTTGAAACACTTAGGAACTCTCACTGTACCGGGTCATAACCCGCCTCAAAGTTGACTAAAACCCGTCCGAAACAATCCGTCAACCTATCCTTTGAAAATTTTAAGTCTTACATGCTTTCGTACGCTCTCATACGTAGGGTCAGAACTACGGGGTATAACACTGTGCTTGTGAAAATTTCATCATCATTGAGCTCATTTCATCCTCAATTTTGTATTTCCTCCTTTGGAACCGCTGTGACTCAAAAGAAAGAAAAGCAACCCTAATATTATACTAAACACAATGAAAAGAGTAAAATACTAATTAAAAATGACTCAAAAGAGTGTATCAAAATACACTCAACAAACACCCCCAAACTTACACTTTACTCGCCCTCGAGTAAAGCACTAAACAAAAAAACAATGACTCTATGAACTGGATCAAGTAGTTGTAGCAATGCTTCTTCAACATCATGGATGAAAGATGGGATAATATGTTAGAACATATAACATGAATATATAGAAATCTTGAATTTCAAGTTAGATATTTCGCAGATTCACTTAGATCATAATTAATGGAAACATAAACACCTAACCTATGCATGTAAATTTCATTCCATCTTTCCCAAAATGCTATAGATTTATTTACTTGCTATGCTCCACTAATTATAGATATCTACATTAAGGATCTTCAGAACTTTCAAGGGTTGTAATGTAGGCTTAGGCAGAGGTAGGTAAAAGTGGCATTTAGACTCAAATTACGTACCATAAACTCTTTGTCCTTCTTTTTGACTTTCTTTTCAATTTCATACCTATTTTCTCCCCTCTTTTATTTTGAGAGAATGATATACATTATAAATAACAAGCACCCCCAAACTTAGGTTTTTGCATATTTTTCATTGGGGTGCATCAAATTTATATTCTTTTTTTGATTATTTTTCAACACTTTTCATTTCAAGAGTTTTCAAATATCACTTATGACACAACATAGGAATCATCAAAGGGGCTGACTAGTGATACAATTTATGTCAGGATAGGTAATGAATGGTAAGAATGGCTATCAAAGAACTGCCTGAATCATTTCCCTAAATATGTAAATCTTAACTATTTCGCCTCAAATAACAAGTAAACAAGTTTTCTAGATATTTTTCAACTTTTCTTTTCATAATTGACAACACATAGGCTAAGCACAAATACCCCAAATAATTAGATGTCATGAATCTTTGGCATATCTAACTTAAGCACACATATTTTTGCTTTCAATTCCATTACATTATCCCACTTTATTCACTCAATGTCTTTAGCAACTACATCATGCTCGATCCATAAAAAAATATGACTCACGAACACATAAAACAAACAAAAAGAAAATAAATAGACTCAAAACAAAACACAAAACAAAGTAGGATCCCCCCAAACTTGATTGACACATTGTCCCCAATGTGTAAAGACAAAAAATAAATGGACACTTACAGACGCAACACAGCGGTCACAACGGAGGTCTGGGTTGATGGAAAAATCACTGTGCACAAAGCCGACGGAGGAGCCGCGGCCCTAATTGCCTGGAAGAATTCACTAAGGCTACTGCCTCTCTTGCGTCGCGGCTCTCTCAACAGCGTAGTGGCTCTAATTCCCTGAAATTTTGATTTTCCCGTTTTCAGCATTTTTCGCCCTTTTCTCCTCAAAGTTAGTCCCTGCTCTTTATATGTCATCCACAAACACTAAACATATCAGATCGTGAGACTGTTCAAGTCAAAATTAAAACAAACTAAAATGAAAATTGAAATAACATAATTAAAACATTGGGTTGCCTCCCAAGTAGCGTTGTCTTTAACGTCTTTTAGTCGGACGCAAATACATGTTCACTCAAGGGGGTAGATTATCCCCTCCACATATCCATTTCAGCACCATTCGCTTTCTCCACCTCTTTTTTTCACAGGGTTGAGTTCAGTGGACTTTGTTCAGTTTTCATCATTCACAACATCATTCCCAAGTCCAAAATTCTTACCGTCAAGGGAATCAGTACCCTTGGAAATTTCATGAGGAGTCTTTTTATCAACTACACTAATAGCAAAGCATTTATCATTTAGTTGTGGATTAGTTGAAGGTTTGAAAACAGTGAATGTCATCTCTTCATCTTGGACTCGGAGCTTCAATTCTCCCTTTTCAACATCAATAAGAGCTTTCCCTGTCGCTAGGAATGGTATCACAAGGATAATGGGCATATTTTCATCTTCCTCGATATCAAGAATGAGGAAATCAGCAGGAAAGATGAATTTGCCCACTTTTACTAACAAATTTTCAATTATACCTTTGGGATGCACGACTGAGCGATCAGCTAGCTGCAAGTTGACTTTGGCCGGCTTTACTTCTCCCAACCCAAGTCTTTTGAATACGGAGAGAGGCACCAAGTTGATACTAGCCCCTAAGTTACATAAAGCCCTTTTACATGTCACCTTCCCTATAGTGCAAGGTAAGGTGAAACTCCCGGATCTCTAAACTTTGGTGGGAGCTTCTTCTGCAAAATAGCACTGCATTCTTCAGTGAGCACCACTGTCTCATAGTCTGCTAGATTTCTATTCTTAAACAGCATGTCTTTCATAAACTTTACATATGCTGCATTTGCTCCAATGTTTTAATGAAGGGAAGGTTAATGTGCAGTTTTTTAAATACCTCCAAATTTTTTGAAAACTGCTTATCTAAGGACTTCTTCTGCAGCCTTTGAGGGTAAGGGATTTTGTCTGTGTATTCCCTCGTAACTGCGGGCAGAGCCTTATCTAAAATAGGTCGGTCATCAGTAACCCCCTCCTTTTCTCCCTCAGTTGTCTTCTCTACCTCATTCTCCTTCTCCCTCACTGGTTGAGATCCCACCTGCTCTAACTGCTTCCCACTTCTCAAGCTAACAGCCTGGCATTTCTCCCTTGGGTTTATTACTGTATTACTGGGGAGATTACCTTGCTCTCTTTTGTTCAGTGTGTTCATCAGCTGTCCCATTTGAACTTCCAGATTTTTAATCGATGATCTTGTTTCCATTATGAACTGATTCTGGGAGTTGGTCAGGGTCGAAAGTGAGGATTGGGTCTCTGACATGAATTGGTTCTGGGTTTTAGCCATTGCTGACAGTGCTTCTTCCAAGTTATCTAGTTTCTCTTGTGGTGTTGGTTGGCTGAAATGCTGTGAAGATGAGGCTTGAAACTGTGGTTGCTGCCCCTGGTCATTCTTCCATGAAAAATTTGGGTGATTTCTCCACCCCGGATTATATGTGTTGGAGAATGCATTTTTGTAGGGCCTCTGAAAATTCCTCACTGCCTGAACCTGCTCCATAGGCATATTATTTGGGTCCACAACTGTACACCTATCAAAAGTATGGGGACCCCCACAAATTTCACAACTCACAAGTGTCTGGACAGCTTTGACAGACATGGTATTCTGTTGTATATGCTTTGTTAAAGTGCCCACCTGCGCAATCAATGCAGTGATGGCATCTAGCTCATGAATCTCAGCTACTTTCTTACCATTCAATGCTCTCTCATCGGCCCTCTGATGGTTGTTTATGTCCATGTCCTCTAGAAAACTATGTGTCTCATTGACAATCTTTTTCATGAACGTTCCTCCTGCTGCAGCATCAATAATAGTACGAGTTGTCTCACACATCCCATTGTAGAATATGTGGACTAACATACACTTCTCAATCCCATGATGAGGACACTTTCTTTGCAGATCTTTGAAACGCTCTCATGCATCGTAGAGTGACTCTCCATCCATCTGATAGTAATTATTAAGCTCTCCTATGATCTTTGGTGTTTTGGATGGAGGGAATAACTTGGCAAGGAACTTCTGGGCTAAGTCTTGCCAAGTAGTGATGGAGTTCGTATGTAATGAATTCAACCAGCACTTTGCTCTCTCCCTGAGTGAGAGTGGGAAGAGCCTCAACTGAATGACATCATCAGTAACACCATTGTATTTAAACGTTGCACACAGCTCCAGGAAATTTGCAAGATGCAAGTGGGGATCTTCTGTCGGTAATCCCCCAAATTGGACTGAACCTTGGACCATGTGCAAGATCGCTGGTTTGATTTCAAAATTTTTGGCTTCAACAGCTGGAAGCCTGATGCAAGTCTGCACCCCTATAATAATAGGCAACACATAGTCCCCTAAGTTCTTTTCTGTAGGATGCGGGACTTGTCTCATCAAAGCCGGTAACTCATTATTCCCCTCATTATTGTTTCGCTGATCTCACATTGCGAAGGATCAATCGCTTCTTTTCTCTTTTACATTACATGCACAATCTTTCAATCTCAGGGTTCAGAGGGATAGGAGTGTCTGCTCCTCTCCTACTTCGCATAAACTAAGTTCGTGAGACTAATAAAAAACAGCAAACAGATCACAGCAAACAACACTAAAACAATCGAAAAAAATAAAAATAAAAACTGAAAAATAAAAACCAAATTAGAAATAAGAATAGATAAATCGATATTGAAAGTACGCCAGTCACTGACAACGGCGCCAAAAACTTGTTGCGCTATTTTTACGTGCTTACGCAAGTGTACGTATCACTTCAAGTAATATAGTCAGTAAGACCTAATATCGTCCACAAAGACTGGTTATCAAGTACCGATTATCTATTCTATGGTATCTATTTGGTTAACGTTATTTTTTTTGACAATTATAACTACGAATTAAAATAAAGTGCAGAAATTAAACTAATGTTGAAAATACTTTGGGATTTAAACCAGTTATGATGGAGATAGAGCTTTCAATCTCCTCAACTATCCACTATTTCACGCGTTAATGCAATGCTAATGATTCTTCTTCGTATTAAGATAACATGTTAACTAATCTGTCATTATATTTCAGTTAGGACATACAAGAGCTCAATCATATGCAGAACCTTCTATATGTCTATGATAGATTTTACCACACAGGAGGATTAAGAACAATAACCCTAAATACTACACAAGTATCGGGGTACTTTCGTCCACGATTTTAGCCTATGTATATTCAACTACAACATATTCAAATCTCACCTTTCAGAATTTGATTCGAAATCATATATGTGATGACAATTAGTGATTAGTTAATTATCAAGCAATCAAAACAATTATTGAATAGATCTTAATATGCCTGAACAAGAAATCAATAACTAATGCATTAACTATATGAAAGAGTTTCAAGTGATTCAACGGAAAACCCTAATAAAGTAATTATCTCCTAAACATTGTCATGCTAAGAACTAAATTACAATCCAACATAAACTGAATTAAAGTAAAGAAAAGAGAAAGAACTTGAACAAAAGTCTCCAATTGTGTAGCTTGTAGCCCCATTCTCCTCTCCAAAGTATGTCATAAAGTATGACAGGGTTTAGGATATTTATATCTGAGAAAAACCTTGCTCCGTACCCTTTTACCCTTGGCCAAATTCGACTCAAATCTGGAAATTATGCGCATCGGCGCCGCGGCCCTTCGTCCAGGCGCCGCGGCCTTAATCGGCAAAAATCACTGGAGCATTCTGCTTCTGCGGCGCCGCGACCCTTCGTCCAAGCGTCGCGGCTCTTGGCACGGTGAATATTTTTCTTGCTCTCTGGAATTTTCACGCCGCGTCCCTAATTCCTTCAGACGCGGCTCATCTGCGCCGCGGTCCTTCCTTGCCTTGCGTCGCGGCCCTTGACCTGTTTTCGTCCGGATTTCACATGATTTCTTCTATTCTTCTTGGGACATTTTAGGCTTCATTTCTTGGGCTGTGCTTGTGCAAATTTCATCGTCATTGAGCTCATTTCATCCTCAATTCTGTATTTTCTATTTTAGAACCGATGTGACTCAAAAGAAAGAAAAACAACCCTAATACTATACTAAACACAAACAAAGAGTAAAATACTAACTAAAATGACTCAAAAGAGTGTACCAAAATACACTCAACAAGGTCCACCTCTAGAGGTCCGACCTTCCTGCTATTAGTTAACCCCTGCTCATTTGTACAAACGTGTAAGCCACAAGCCATATCTAGTACCCAAGAATGAGAATCATTTATAGATAAATTAATTTCAATTACAAACATTCATTGTCTACTAGAGGATGATGCACCTGGTGTCATCCCTCCTCTTGGAGTTGTATAGTCCTTCCTTCAATGCCCCTTCCTGTTGCAGTTCATGCACACATCCGATGCTGGAAGTTTCTTCTTCTTCTTCGCCCCTCCTTTGGGCTTCATTGCTGCTGCCGGAGCAACAACTTTGCCCTTCCTCTTCTGTTGTCCCTTACCTTTCAGTTTGGGATAACTAGAGGAGCCAACCATCAGAATAGGTTTGCTTTTGGAGATCGAAGATTCAAAAGTTTTTAGCATATTGTGCAATTCTGGCAACTTCGCTTTAGTTCCATTCATATTGTAATTTATAATGAAACTCTCGAACGAACGTGGAAGTGAATGAAGGATGAGTGTGGTAGCAACTCTGTCGTGAAACTTTATTTCAATGGATGTCAACCTTTCTATCAACTCAATCATTTTCAACACATGTGGAGACACCTGGCCCCCTTCAATGAGTTTACACTTAAAAAGTTCTATGAGCAGCTCATACTCCATTGTCTGAGACTGAGAGTCATAGAGACTCTTCAAATGTATAAGCATTTCATTGGGCCCCATGTTCTCATGTTGTCATTGTAATGTAGGTGACCTAGAAGACAACATCAAACACTGAGCTGAAATGACATCATCATAATGTTTTTGATAATCCACTTTATCAAAGGTTGAATATTCGGCAGAGTCCTCCGCAGGCACTGTAGGGAATACCTGGTCCAATGTATATTCAATTTTCTCTTGTCTCAGGACTATTCTTACATTCCTGAGCCAATCTATAAAATTGGGTCCAGTCAATCTATTGGATTCCGTTAGCATTTTCATTGAGAAGTTCGACATTTCTGAAGATATAGGTAGACAGGAAAAATGCAATAAAAAATTCATTCTCCTAATTATACACATTCATTATATGCTAATTTAACATGGTCTTTTGTTTAATTAGCTCTCACTATTTTACATACTTCTACGACCCAATGTAGAATACGGACCTAAAACATTTTAAGGTCATAATGGGCCAAGATCAAAACATATGTTATATCCGCGTTTGCTTTGACTGATAACTTCAATAGCACACTTTGGTAGGTTCTCAACCAATTGTAAAGCTTATTCACAACTCTTGGTTTGATTAAATATCTTTCATTTTAATCTTACGTCTTTAGATTAGTCCCAAGATTCATCTAAACAAGCTAACCCCATTATGCGACTGCGTTTAAGCACCTAAGTAAATTTAGCCTTTGCAAGCAAACACTTTGGTGTAAATACCTACAAATGTTTATCCTTTACTTTTACTTTAACACATCTATGAAAGGGTCTGAGTCCTCACAGACTTAGAGAAAATGTTTTGGCATAAATACTCGTATCGCCGAAAAGAATTCTGCACCCTAACAATTACAATGGACGACGTGTTTTAATTAGACTTATATTTTAATGTTTGGGAAACATTTTTAATTTTGGGGATTTCAACCAAGATCACCAATTATGCCATATATCATATGACATCCTATCATGCAATTTCTAAACACATTTAGATGGAAAACCATCAAATCCAATAGGCATGATATAAGATAGTTTTAATCACATACTGGGCGCCGTCTACCCAGACAGTTATAGCGGTAATTGAAAGTAAACAATTACTGGGCGCCGCCTACCTAGACAATAATTGCGGAGGCTATGTTAATAATTTAAATGCATCACATTCAAACACTTAGCACATTTGTATATTATAGAATAATATACCATTAATGATAATCATGAGCCTATTTGTCTAAACTCTAAATCTATGTCTATGCCAAACAGTCCCTAAACATTTTCTGATTTTAAAATTTTGATTTTCAGGAATTATGCAAACTTTTGAAATTTACAATTTAGTCCCTCGAGAATTTAAATGTTCAATTCGAACCCCATTAAATTCAGAAAATACAATTTGACTATCATAAAATATTTTCATGTTTCAGGGACCTGTTTGCAATTTTCAGAACTAAAAATCAAATTTTCAGAAAGTTTCTTTAATTACATATTTGCCCGAAATGACCAAATATGTCCAATTAGAAACTTTATTTTCAGATTCTGTTATTTTGAAAACTTCAAAATCTGAATCTGAATATTAAAACTTCAGTTTCTGATTCCGAATATTTTTTTCTGAAAATTATCGTCGGCACCGCGACCCCTTAGGGAGGCACCGCGGTGCCTGATGGGCAGTGAGTCCAAATAATTTATTTTAAGCTTCTGGATGAACAGCTCAATGGCCCTATTGAACAGAGTCGGGTGCCGCCGAATAACCCTAGTTAACACCGCGGTGCTCCATGGTGGAGTCGCGGTGCCTCGACCCCAGAAACACAATTTCTGCAATTCCGAAACCCTAAAACTGGTTCAGATTTACAGATCCATTTCATACCCCTTTCACTATTTTACAGCTCGTTCATCGACCATCACAAATCCCTTCTCGTTATTCGTCTCAATGCACAATGTTCAAATCGAACAGGTTATGCATATCAACTTAGGTGAGTTAGATTTGAATGACTTCCTCGATTACATCACTGTTTAACAGATCTGGAGACAAAACTATGTGTTCTTGGGGATTTTAAGGTTTTAAAGCTTTTAAACGACATAAATCAAATTCAAACAAATCCTAACCCATATTATCATTAATATTCATTGTATAATCACAAAAAATAGCCCAGACTCTGATACCACTGTAGGGTTTTGTCGGGATCGTACACGCAGCGGAATTTGAAAATTTATGTATCAAACCCGACGACGGTCAAACTGTAAGATGATTATACAATGTAAAAGCACAAAGCAATAATGTAATACTACGATGGAAGACTTACATTGTAGATAGCAACTTGAAAATCTGGAGCTTTGTGTAGTCCGAGGGTGCGCACGCAAATGTCCCTCAATTTGCAAGTACTGAAATTTCGATGTAATTGCTAAGTCTTGGAATGCTAGGGATTCCGACAGAGCTTTAGAAGAGATTAGTCTCTTGCTTTTGGTGTATTGAAATGGGAGGGGAAACCCTCTTATTAATAGTTGTAAAAGACAACATAGGGTTCCCCATTGGCCATCTATAACAAGTCAGGAGACTGGGCCAGTGAGTCAGACCCACTGGACGCATTAGCACCGCGGCCCTGGATAAGTGGCGTCGCGGTGCCCACATGCATTTTTGGTACCGCGACCCTGTCCCATTTTCTGGCTTGTTTCAATTTCTAATGTCCCGGTCATCAATCGAACATATATATATAATCTCTCTCTAATTACATTCTTCAATCGACGAAACATTTGACTTAGTGTTACCCTTCGGAAATTTACATATCGACACTAATTACATTAGGGTCTACATATAACTCCTAGACTGCACCGGAGGACGAACTCAATATGTAAAGTTTAGCTACACGAAACATGTGAATTGAACCTCTATGTGGGAAGATAAAATTCTTTCATTCATGACACACTCAATCAAGCTTAGGATTTGTCAAGTGTCTATCCAAATGACTTGATCATTATAACTCATTTATATTAGTTGACAACAGGACCATGTCAAAGACATGTCCATTGCATTGCCAATGACTTAGTCAACCTAATACCATATGATTACTTGAGTGTTCACTCGAATATACATTCAAGGAATGAATCCTAATCTTGGCTCACATACCACCTTTAATCTACTTCGTAATGTACCTAAAATAAGCCGCATCTCAACCTATAATGCATTTGAGCTTAGGACAGGATCAAAGTACATTACTCCGTAAACAATGTGATATTGACCTCAAGTCTAAGGACTTCTATCTCCTACATGCCGATGACATTATAGACATATAACAAAATAGTACATCAGCAGGGTATACCAATACTTCAACAAGTATACATGTGTCCATCACGGGTTGTCATAACTAGTAGCAAGTGAGACATACTACATCCCCTTAGGATATGATGCAGACCACATGTTGACGTATCGCATATCATCGATATCCCAATCTCGATGATCATTAATCGAGGTAAATTTAAGAATTATAACATTAATTCTCACATCATTAATAAACACGTAAACTCTAGGATGCATTTATAGAATATTATAAATAACCAACTAATAATTCAACAAATGCAAATGACATAATATTAATCATCATTAATATAAATATGAATGTGTATAAAGTACATTTGTCCTAATATAGATTGTCTCTTGGACATACATATACTTTCAAGATCATCCTTTAAAACTGAGTTATAAATATGACACGCACATTTTATATGAAAATGATTAGGAAAAGATGGAGTTAATAAATATTTTAAAAGTATCATAGCATAATTATTAGAAGAAGCATTATCTAACGTAGCCGTCATTATTTTGTCAGTTATACCATAATAATCGCAAACTTAATGAATATTTTCTGCAATAAAATTTTCAGTGTGCCTATCATCAATATATCTATATGTTAAAATACGTTTTTGCATAGACCATTTATAATATATCCAATGACATGTTACAGTTAAATAATCATGGTCGTTAGTACTACGGCCTATATCATACGTGATAAATACTTTCTCATGAAAATGATATAATGAATAACATAAATATTGTTGATATTCATGTGCAAATTCAAAAGCATCTCTCCTAATAGTTGATCTAGGAAACCCGTTAAAAGCAGGATTATACGTATCTCTTATGTAATGAATAAAACTAGGAGATGAAGAAAATGAAAAAGGCAAACCCTCCACCATAACTAATTTTGTTATTGCTTCTCTATCTTTATGATTATCGTATTTAGGATCTACAATTCCCCCGTCATCGGGTTAATTTGGCCTTGTACTTGTTCCTATACATTATGTGAACTTTGTCCCGGCTGAGAGCGCATTGGCGCGCCCGAATTTGTAGCCTTGTATTCATCCCACCTAGCTTTGTGAAAGCTTTGTACATGTCTCAATAAACCAAACTCCAGTCCCACCCTGACCTTTTCCCATTTTTAATTTATAAATATTTTTACAAATCTGACATCTAACTACTTGATTCTCTTGGGCCCTATCAAAAAAATCTCATGCAACTGATTTTAATTTTCTTTGTGTTGGGTCCCGTCTCATACTAGGGGGAATAAGAGGCGTTCTATTTTCAGTTTGAGGTGCACTAGTGGGTGTGTCATCTAGATTATCTTCTAAATTAAAGTCTGGTTCAGTTGCAGAATATATCTCATCATCTAATGGTGTATCATTAAAAAATCAATTTCAACTACATGAGTGTAATCAATCAAATCATCATTTCTAGGAATAGAATGACTAGAAGAAGTATCCATGTCCTTGTTACCCCTAGTAGAAGAAGCACTCTTACCCTTAAACATATCTCTTAATCATTCCATTTTAATTATGTAAATAAATAATTAAAGATAATAAAATTAAGTGTGATAATTAAAATAAAGTAACAATAATAATTTAAAGAATGAATGAAGGTACCAAACGCCGACGTAACATCGACTTGTAATCGAGGTTGAAAATTGTAACTTTGCTCGATGGATTATCCTCAAGCTAGTTGTCAACTTCAGTCCTAATTTTTTAACTTTGATACAATTATACAAATGAGCAAATAAAATAAAATATTTAGTAGGAAATGCAGTTGTATACTTGTAGAAAGATAGATTGAAAGATTAGAGAGATTGTAGGAAGATTTGTGAGATAAAATGAAGAGAAAATGAGGTATTTATAGTTGAAAATTTGGGTTAAAGTGTAAATATACTAACTTAAGGGTTAAAAATAAATATTAAGGGGGTAGGGGGTTTTATGGGGGAGGGGGCAAAAATGGCCGTTGCACAATGGCCAAAATATAAATTAGTTGTCAGGCAACTGGTCATTTTTGCAGCGAGGAGGGGCATGTCGGGCGGGGTTGGGTCGGGACGTGCCTGGCGAAGTCAGGCGGACGCCCGGCGGACGAGCTCAGGTCCCGTCTCGGTTTCGAGTCCCAACACCGTTTTTTTAGGGGGGATCGGGTCGGGACCTGGCCGACCCGACCCACTGGCCAGCCTTAGGGTAAGGTAGTGGAAGTGGAAAAAGAGGCTAGATGGAAGTAAAAAAGCAAATTTGCCTCTAGTAACTATTACATTGAATTCAAGCTATGTTCATGTTAATTTGATGGATTCCGATATGTTAGCGACCCCTAATTAGTATAGAGAACTTTTCTACTGTACTACTAACATTTTGAATGATCTGGTTATGTAAATATTCTTTTACAAAGTTATTGAGCAAAAGCTAAACTCCACTTCATTTAATTAGGGCATGTAATGTGCGTGTGCGGACGTATATATATATATATATATATATATGCATGCATGAAGGGTCCATAACAAAATTTTAGAAGAAAGAATAGCGATTAATGATTGTCCTAGCAATGGATTGATTCAATTGTGCTCAAACCTCACTATAATAGTACAATGCTAAGATAGTTGGATTTTAGAAAGAAAATTCAACAGTGAATATTATTAGACCATTAGGTGTTGATCCAAACTATGCTAATACGATTAATACATAGAGTAAAGTAGTAGGTTCGCCCAAGGGTTCTGATGGTTATGATCTATCAGACACTGTTAGTACTGGGATGAATGTAAAAATAACTATGAAGGATATTCAAGAGGAAATTGACTACTGGAAAACAGTTGTGATATGTTATGTATTGGGGTCGAACCCTCCCCAATCTGTAATGGAAGGGTTTTTCAATAGAATATGAAAGACCAAAGGAATTGATAAAGTAGCTCAGATAAATAGGGGAGTAGTTTTAGTGAGATTCCGCCAGGAAGAAGATAGAGATGGGGTCGTTGAAGAGGGGCTGCAAATGTTTGATAAGAAGCCAGTTGTGGTGAAACAATGAAAGCCTGATATTCAAGTAAACAAGGAGTCTATTGATAAAGTACCAATGTGGGTTAAATTAGTGGGATTTGAGGTGAAATATTAGAGGAAAGTTGCATTAACTAAAATTTCTAGCTTTGTAGGTCAACCTTTAAGAGCTGATAAAGCTACAGCTACTAAGGAGAGGCTTACATATGCTAGACTACTGGTTGAAATACCACTTAACCAATAGTATTTATCTGAGGTAATGTTTGAGAATGAATATGGGAAAATAGTTGACTAAAAGGTGGAGTATGAATGTAAACTTGTTTTATGCACAAGATACCGGAATTTTGGGCATAATGTGAGTGATTGTAAAAGACAATTGAGGGATGAGAAGATCTTAGAAAAGCTAAACAATGAGGGTCAGGATGTGGAGGCTAATGAGAAAGGGGCACAAAATGAGAACCAAAGAGGGTTTATGAATGCAAATAGAATGCCATATAATAAGCAACAAATAAGAAATTGGCCAAACAAAGAAATGCTTACGATGTATTGTGGGATAAGAGAGAACATGATGTACAGTCACAGACACAGGATGGGAAGGGAAGATAATCTCAACAGGGTGGGCAACAAAATGTGGCTAAAAATGGAGATAAAGGTCTGGATAAACAATCAGACAAGCAAAGGACATAGAAGGAATGCTGGGGAAACAACATAGGGGATTTAATCATAGTGAGGGGGGAAGTAGTAGTAGTTGTCATGTAAAATCAGGGGTGCGGGGACACCTATCCCTAGTGGATAAAATTGGATTTTGGAATATGAGAGGACTAAATAGGACTGATAAGCAGAAGGAAATGCAACTCTTTCTGCATAATAATCAGATCAGCCTGTTTGGTTTCCTAGAGACAATGATTAAGAGAGCTAAAGCTTAGAGAGCAGCTCTTAATCTTTGTAAGGATTGATCATTTACAACAAACTTAAATGCACACCCAGGAGGGAAAATTCGGTAGTCTAGAAACCACATTGTTTTATAGTAAGTACTGCACAGATGACACATTGTGTTGTGCAACATAGAGGGACTGGAGTACAATTTGATGTAACAGTGGTGTATGAATTTAATGACCAAGCAATGAGGAGAAGTTTGTGGCAGGATATTAAAAAGTTACAAAAACAGGTACAAGGGGCCTAGGCTGTGCTAGGGGATTTCAATTGTGTGTTGTTTAAGGAAGAAATGATCGGTAGTCAAGTGAAGTTATCAGAAATAAGGGACTTTAAATAATGTGGGGAGGGTTGTGTGTTACAAGATTTAAAATCAACTGGTGCATTCTATACTTGGTGTAATAAACAAAGTGGGGCAGATAGGGTGTGGAGTAATATAGATATAGTGCTAGTCAATTGTGAATGACAAGTTGACAACTAATAATGCCAGCAGCTGAGGTGTATTTCATAACTTAGGGACTTTTTTTATCATTGCCAGCTATAATTCAATGGGATGATACCATGCACATATCAAAGCAGAGGTTTAGATATTTTAAAATGTGGAGCTTAGTCCATGAGTTCCATAATAAAGTTTTTGATAGTTGGAGGCAAGAAATAAGGGGGATGTCAATGTACAGATTGGTGGGCAAATTGAATAGGCTGAAAAAAATACTAACAGTTCTTAATAAGAAGAGGTTTAGTGATGTGGAAAGACAAGCTGAGAATGACTATGAAGCTCTGAATAAATGTCAAATTGAGCTATAGGAAGACTCTGGGAATGTGACATGGATTGAGGAATAAATGAAGTGTGCATACAAGTATAGAGTTAGCAAGGGGTTAGGGAACAGTTCCTGAGGCAAAAGAGTAAGATATAGTGGCTGCAAGAAGGAGATATGAATACAAAATTTTATCATAGCATCCTTAAAGCAAGAGGAAATGCTGATACGATATTTAGGATAAAAAATAAGGAGGGGCAGCTAAAGGAGGATATGGATGGTATAGTGCAGGCATTTGTGGAATATTACACAGAGCTACTAAAAGAAAGAAATAATGACAGGCAACATGTGTCGTGTGCATTACTTCAGAAGGGGCCTCTAGTTAGCACAAATTAAAGAATAATGTTATGTCAAGAGTTCAATGCATTAGATGTCAAGGATGCTCTATGGACAATAGATGGGAATAAATCTCCAAGGCCGGATATGGGAGTATGTTCTTCAAAGATGCATGAAATATAGTGGAACAAGACCTGGTGGATGCGGTGCTTGAATTTTTTAGGACTGGCAAGTTATTGAAAGGCATATAAAGCATAGTTATTACTCTGATTCCAAAATTAACACTTGCAGAGAGTGTCACTGATATCAGGCAAATATCATGATGCAACACCATTTACAAGGTAATTTCCAAAATGCTATGCAAGAGAATAAATGGTGTATTACCTAGTATTATCTTTGAGAATCAGAGTGCCTTTGTAGCTGGTAGATCAATTGTGCAAAATATATTAATCTGTCAAGATTTAGTGAGGCTCTATAACAGGAAGAATACAACAAAAAGCTATTTGATTAAGATTGACTTAAAAAGCATATGACAATTTGTTGAGGAGATGATACATGGGATGAATTTTCCAAGTTAGTTCATAAAATGGGTCATGGAGCATGTTACTAATCCTCCGTATTAAATAGCAATAAATGGTGGAGTTCATGGGTGCATCAAAGACATAAGAGGATTGAGACATGGGGACCCCATATCACCAATGTTATTTGTGATTTGTATGGAGTATTTCACTAGAATAATGACAATGGTTGCTGAGCATGAACGATTTGTATTTCATAGAAAATGTAGATCACTAAGGCTGAACCACCTTTCCTTTACTGATGACATATTATTTTTTAGCAAAAGAGAGATCATACTAATTGTATTGATGCTAAGAGGGTTGAAATCTTTTGCTCTGGATTCTGGACTGACTACCAATGCTTTAAAGTCATATAGTTTTACTGCAAATATGGATACACAGACCATTGATGATATTTGTGAGCTGATAGGAATTGCAAAAGGGAAGATGCCCTTTAGATATTTGGGTGTTCCTATAGCATCTAAGAAGATTTCAGCAGTAGATTGTAAAATGTTGATAAATAAGATGACTAGTAGAATATAAACTTGGGGTTCAAGGCATTTCTCTTATATTGAGAGAGTACATCTAGTGAATTCAGTTAAGTCCGAATCCTGGACCTGGTTCACGCTTCCTTCATATGCACTCTTATTGGGAAACGATGTTTTTACTACCAAGGAAAATCCTAAAATAAAGCACTACAATATGTAGGAATTTCATTTAGTGGAAAGGAACATACAAATAAAACACCATTGATTGCATGAGAGTTGGTGTGCAGGACAATGAGAGGGAGGATTAGGCATAGTTGATTGTCTGAT
Organism: Przewalskia tangutica; assembly: GCA_029844215.1. Lineage (NCBI taxonomy): Eukaryota > Viridiplantae > Streptophyta > Magnoliopsida > Solanales > Solanaceae > Przewalskia > Przewalskia tangutica. The sequence goes on along the minus strand of CM056727.1, from coordinate 45,108,292 downwards.
GTAGAATGAGGTTGCAGTACCAAATGTTTGAAACATAGCTAGTAACTCTGATAATCTCTTGGTTAAATGGAGAAATCATATATATCTGAAAGGGTGTATAAGGCACCTATGGACTGTTGTTGGTATTGGAAGGCAATATGTACATTGAAGGAAGTGTTTGCCCCAGGATATATGAATAATGGGTGGCTTTCAAGTACAGGAAAATACACTGTATATGGGGGATATGAATGGAAGGGAGGAGCTGGGACATAGTGGTCAAGCTAGAGGGGTGTGTCACAACCCTTTTAGGGATCGTGGTGGCACCTACACAACTCTCACCGGTAGGCAAACTACTCTCGAATCATTCACATGATATAATATAATTAAAAGTAGAAATAATAAAATACTATATGAATCTGTCTCATGATATAAATGGGGAATATAAGTCTAAGAAATGAACATAACTCCCAAAATTTGGTCAATCATACAAGAGGCTAATAATATGATACAAGTCTAAAACCAAGGCAACATATGTCAAAATTGAATCTAATAATATAAGTATCTGAATATGTCTCTCAATCATAAATAAAAGACAAGATAAGATAGGAGTCTCCAAGGGTATGCCGGAGGTAGCATTCTCACCATGAAGTCTTGAAGTCTGCCCACCCAGACCTACAATCGAACTCGTGAATTGATAGTGGATCTGTATCTGCATCAAGAAAAGATGTAGTAAGTGTAGCATGAGTACACGACATACCCTCGTAGACATCATAGGGCAACAATGATGGAATATATGCAAAAATAGATAAATATCAAATTGACACCAAATAATCCTATACTAAACAGTTCAATAATCCAAGTAATGTCATGTTGTCCACAGAGCAGTTCACATAATACACATCACTTTATTCAAGTAAGATTTCATAATAACCTAAGCTATCCAGTTATAGAAGATATCAATAATAGTAATCCAAGTTTCAAAGAGCATTTACAATCCTTTCATATCCAAAAATCTAGCCAAGTCATCAACAATCAATCCAGTGCTAAGTCCACCAACAGATAATCAATGAAATGATATGTGTATGATATGAATGCTAATACGATATCAGGGGGCTCAATTGCTCAAACTCATCTAAGGCATTGTACTAGAAGCCGAGCCAAGGACTTCCAAGCTTTAGGAATCAAGTTCATGAGAATGAAGCCATAGAAGTACTTGAAGAGAGCCATTAGAGGGCCTTCAATCTATGAGAGATAGCATGGACGAATATTACAAGAGTCCAAGAGCCTAAGGCCTAAAACTTGCCTCTTAAAGAAGTCCAAATGCTGATGTATGGCTATAATTACAAGCTTAGGTAGTCAAAGACCAAAAAGTAGTTATTTATGCAAAGATGTCATTTTTTAAAGACAGTCATCATTCCTTGAGAAGACATCTAAACAAGGCCCTTACTTCATTAAGGTTATTTTTGTAATAGATAGCATTGTCTTCTTTAGCTTAGTAGTATAAATACTACACTTGTTATTTTCATTCCTTAGCTTTGATGAATTGAGATGACTACTCTAAATGAGTGTTAGTTTATTTTGTAGGATTAGTGTAGTGTTAATCTAGTGATTAGTGATAGTTAATTATGGTAGACTTCCATTGTTGGCTATGAAACCCTTTTTCATTGATTTTCAATAGAGTTATTCATTTGTGGATTCATTTGGATTACTATTTGTTGAATTACAAATAGTATAGGGTTTTTTAGGTTCATTCAATTGGGAGGTTCATATATCTAATTTTTCCCATAAATCCAATCTAATTGGGTCTTTCTTTTATCCTTCTATTCTCATATTCAATTCTCATATTTGATTTCTTTCTATCTTTCGATTTCACATTTTGATCTTTATCAAATGCAATCCATATAGCAGGTACCTTTATCCTACAATATACAAGTGTTCAAATTTTATGAACTGCACATTCATAGGGGACCCGCGAAGTCCATATTTTTGTCCGGAATTTCTCAATAGACCCCCCCCCTTCAGCTATAATAACTGTTGCAGGCGTGCAACCCGCTTCTCGTGTATCATCGTCATATCAATATTGACATAATCTCATAGTGTTCTTACCTTTTCGGTCCATTGAACCCACAACATATATCATACCACTCCAATATCAATATCATCAGAACCATGAGTATATGAATTCAAATGACAATACAAGGCAAAAATCATAATGTCATGCGATGCAACCAAGTATACAGATGATTATCACATGCTTTCAATAATACATCAACATATAATCCAAGTACTGAATAAGCACAATGATAACAAGTATGGCGACGATCCCACATAATGGACACAAGCCCAATCAATCAGCAGTCGGAATCAACTTAAGACTGATTCCCAAAATCACCATCATCACAGTTCAACACTAGTACCCACACAACCGTTCATCACAACCATTTGAGTGAGATCCTCAAACACGTCCAGTACCCCTCAATATTTATAACTAATTACTGTTGAGTGTATTTTATACACTTTTGAGTCCCTTTTTGTTAGTATTTTATTTTGCGTTTAGTATAGTGTTAGATGTATTTTTCTTTCTTTTGTGTCACAACGGTTATAGAGGAGAAGATACTACTTTTGAGGATGAAATTGCACTAGAAAATGTCAAGAAATGAAGTCTAAGAAGTCTCGGGAAGTATAGAAGAAATCAGACGAAGTCCAGACGAGAAAATGACAAGAAAATCAGAAAAGACGCCACCGGCGCCGCGGTGCCAGCCAGCAGGGCCGCGGCACCGATGCGGGATTTTTCCGAAACTGGGTCGAATTTGACACGTTTTTAGGGTTCGAAACGTAACTTTTCCCAGCTATAAAACCCCTAAACCCTGAATCTATTATTCATTCTAAATCATACTTTTGGAGGCTAAAAAGGAGGCAAGGGCAAGATTAGAGACATCTTCTTGTTCAAGTTCTTCTTTTTTTCCCTTATTTTATTTCAGTTTATGTTGGATTGTAATTTAGTTTTTTACATGACAATGTTTAGGAGTTAATTACTTTAGTAGGGTTTTTCGTCGAATCTTCTTGAAACTCTTTCATATAGTTAATGCATAGTTAATGATTTCCTCTTCAGCATATTAAGATCTATTTAATATTATTTTGATTGCTTGATAATTAACTGATCACTAATTGTCATAACTCATATGATTTCGAATCAAAAGTCTGAAAGGTGAGATTTGATTATGATGTAGTTGTCTAGACATAGGTTAAAATCGTGGACGAAAGTACCCCGATACTTGTGTAGTATTTAAGGTTACTGTTCATAATCCTCCTGTGTGGTAAAATCTATCATAGAAATGTAGAAGGTTTCTGCACAAGGTTGAGCTCTTGTATGTCCTAACCGGAATATAATGACATATTAGTTAACCTGCTATTTTAATAAGAAGAAGAGTCATTAGCATTGCATTAACACGTGAAAGAGTTGATAGTTGAGGAGATTGAAAGCCCTATTTCCTTCATAACTGTTATAAACCCAAAATATTATAATTTTTAGTTATTTTATGCACTTAGTCATAATTCTTAGTTATAATTCTCAAACTAAAGAACGTCAACCAAACAGATACCATAAGATAGATAACCGATACTTGACAAACCAGTCTCTGTGGAAGATAAACTCGGTCTTACAGATCTTTATTACTTGAACAATGCGTACACTTGCGTAAGCATACGGAAATATCGCAACAAGTTTTTGGCGCCGTTGTCGGGGACTGGCGTATTGTTAATATCGAATTATCTATTTTTATTTCTAATTTGGTTTTTTTTATTTTCTTTTTTTAATTTTATTTTAGAACATTTTGTCGTGATCTGTTTGTTGTTTTTGATCAATTTCAGAAAACTTAGTTTATGCGAAGTAGGAGAGGAGCAGACACTCCTATACCTCTTAACCCTGAGATTGAAAGATTGTGCAGGCAGAACAGGAAAGAAAAGAGAAGTGTTGATTCATTAGCGATAGGAGATCAGCAAAACAAAATTTGGTGAATGATGAGTTACCGCCTGTTTTAAGATAAGTCCCCGCAGAAAGGGGCTTGGGGGACTATGTGATGCCGACTATTACTGGAATACAGACTAGCATCAGGTTTCCAGCTGTGGAAGCTAATAATTTTGAGATCAAACCAGCAATCTTGCACATGGTACAAGGTTCAGTTCAGTTTGGGGGGTTACCATCTGAAGATCCCTATTTGCATCTAGCAAATTTTCTGGAGCTCTGTGCAACGTTTAAGTATAATGGTGTTACTGAGGCTCTTCCCATTCTCACTCGGTGATAGAGCAAAGAGCTGGTTGAACTCATTGCAGGCGAACTCCATTACCATATGGCAAGACTTGGCCCAAAAGTTTCTTGCCAAATTCTTCTCTCTAGCCAAAGCAGCAAGACTTAGAGGTGAGCTTAATAACTTTTATCAGCTAGAAGGAGAACCACTATATGATGTATGGGAGAAGTTTAAAGATTTGCAGAGAAAGTGCCCGCATCATGGGATTGAGAAGTGGATGTTAGTACACATATTTTATAATGGGTTGTGTGGTACAACTCGTACCATTATTGATGCTACAGCAGGAGGTACATTCATGAGAAAGAGTGTCAATGAGGCACATGATTTGCTAGAATACATGGCCACAAACAACTATCTGGGGGCCGATGAGAGAGCAATGAACATCAGGAAAGTGGTTGAGATTCATGAGCTAGATGTTATCACTGCATTGACTGCCCACGTTTCAACTTTGACAAAGCAATTGCAGCAGGTTATTATGCCCGTTAATGCAGTTCAGACACCAGTGAGTTGTGAAATCTGTGGGGGTCCCCATCTTTTTGATAGGTGCACAGCAATGGATTCAAAAATATGCCTATGGAGCAGGTCCAAGCAGTGGGAAAATTTCAGAGGCCCTACAACAATGCATACTCTAACACTTATAATCAGGGGTGGAGAAATCACCCCAACTTTTTATAGAGGAATGATCAAGGGCAGCAATATCAGTTTTAGGGGCTGTATCAACAGAGCAGTCCACAACAATCCTTGAATCAAGCATCGGCCTCACAGCAGTTCAGCCCACCAGCCCCACAAGAGAAGTCGGATGAAATAAGAGAAATAAAGACAGTACTGACACAATTCATGAAAGATACAGGGTCATCACTTTCAACCTTGGCCAACACCCAGGCACAGTTTATGACAGAGACCAATCAGTTCATGACAGAAACAATATCCTCTATTAGGAACTTGGAGACTCAGATAGGGCAATTGACAGGGAAGTTGAATGACATACCTCATGGGACTCTCCCTAGTAATACAGTGATGAATCCAAGAGAACAGTGTCAGGAATTAGCTTGAGGAGTGGGAAGCAGTTAGAGCAGATGGCACCCAAACCAATGGTTGAAAAGGAGATCGAGTTGGAGAAAACAGTTGAGGCAGGGAAATAGTGGGCTACTGAGGACCATCCTATTTTAGAAAAGCTTCACCGGCAGTCATGATGGAATATGTAGACAAAATTCCATTCCCTCAAAGACTGCAGAAGAAGTCCTTATACAAGCAATTCTCCAAGTTTTTAGAGGTCTTCAAAAAGCTTAATATCAATCTCTCATTCATTGAAGCTTTGGAGCAAATGTCAGCTTATGTGAAGTTCATGAAAGACATCCTGTTTAAGAAGAGGAAGCTGGCAGACTTTGAGACAATAGCGCTGACAGAGGAGTGTAGTGTCATCTTGCAGAAGAGACTTCCCCCTAAGTTGAAAGATCCATGGAGTTTTACCTTACTTTGCACCATAGGAAAGTGACATGCAAACAAGCCATCTGTGATTTGGGGGTAGTGTCAACCTAATGCCCCTCTCTATGTTTAGAAGGCTTGGAGTAGGCGAAGATAAGCCTACCACAGTTACCTTGCAGCTAGCTGATCGCTCAGTAAAGCATCCACATGGTATAATCGAAGATGTGCTAGTTAAAGTGGGTAAATTCATCTTTATTGCTGACTTCATCATCCTAGACATGGAAGAAAATAAAGATATACCTCTCATCCTTGTGACCATTTTTAGTCACAGGGAGGGCACTTATTGATGTTGGGAAGGGGGAGTTGAAGCTCAGAGTGCAAGATGAAGAGATGACCTTCAAAGTGTTCAAGCCACCACCAGAGCCGCAAGTACATGATAGATGTTTTGCTATTGGAGTCATTGAAGGAGTTGTCTCTGCGAAAAGTCTCGCAAGTACTGATGCTTGTGGGGTACCATTAAAGAAAAGTGTGGAACCTGAGAGTAAGGCCAAGAAAATAGCAAATGTTGAAAAAAGAATGAACCCTCCTGAAATTAACTCTGAGAAAAAGAAGATGAGGAAGAAAATGATACTGAGATGGATATGTGGAGGGGATACTCTACCCCCATGATTTAGTAAGTGAACTGCATCCGGCTAAAAGACGTTAAAGACAGCGCTACTTGGGAGGTAACCCAATGGTTTTAATTATGTTATTTCATTCTTGATTTAGTTGTTTTATTTTATCTGGAACAGTATCACGGTCTTGGGTTTTGTCTTATGTTTTGATGGCAGGTGGCCTAGGGACTGACCCTGAGTGGAAAATTATCAAAAACGCTGGAAAAGAACACAAATCGAGCACAGCACCGTGGCGCCAAAATGCAGGGCCACGGCGCTGCAACATCAGAGAGCCCAGAAGCTTGTACAAACTCAAGAATCTCATCCCAAACCTCCATTGTGATCGTTGTGTTGTGTCAGTAAGTTTTCCCTATTTTTAGTCTTCACACATTGGGGACAATGTGTCGATTAAGTTGGGGGGTGTCTTATTTTGTTTTGTATTTTATTTTGGGTCTTTTTGTTTTCTTCTTGATTGTGTTTTATGTGTTTGTGAGTCATAAATTATTATTTTTTCTATGGATCATGCATGTGTAGTTGCTAAAGATATTGAGTGGATAAAGTGGGATAATGTAATGAAATTAAAAGCGACAATATGTATGCTTAAGTTATATATGCTAAAAATCATAAACATCTAATTATTTGGGATATTTGTGTTTAGCCTATGTGTGTCAGTTATGGAAAGAAAGGTGGAAAAATGTTTCGAAAATCTGTTTGTTTGTTATTTGAGGCGAAATAGTTAAGATGTACATGTGTAGGGAGATGATTTAGACATTTCTTTGATAGCCCTTCTGACCGTTCATTGCCTATCCTGACATAAATTGTATCACTAGTCAGCCCCTCTGTGCCTAAAATAATATTTTTGTTTGACACCCTATGATTCCTTTGATTGTGCCATAAGTAGTGATTGAAAACTCTTGGGATAAAAAGTGTTGAAGAAAGCAATAAAAAGAGAATGCAAATGTAATGCACCCCAATGAAAAATATGCAAAAGCCTATGTTTGGAGGTGCTTGTTATTTATAATATACCTCATTCTCTCAAAAGAAAAGAGATGGAAAATAGGTATGAGATTAAAAAGAAAATCAGAAAGAAGGAAAAAATGAGTTGAATGAAAAATGCTTATGATACGTAATGTGAGCCTAAATACCTACTGTTACCTACCCCAACCTAAGCCTACATTACAACCCTTGAAATTCCTGATGATCTTTAGTGGAGAATAACAAGTAAACAGGTCTATAACATTTGGGAAAGATGGAACGAAATTGACATGCATAAGTTAGGTGTTTGTATCTCCATTGATCATGATATAAGTGAATATGCGAAATATCTAACTTGAAATTCTAGATTGCTGAATATTCATGTTATGTATGTTCTAACATATTATCTCAACTTTCATCCATGATTTTGAAGAAGCATTGCTATAACTACTTGATCCATTTCATAGAGTCTTATTTTTATTTTTGTTTTTGTTTTGTGCTTTACTCGAGGGCGAGTAAAGTGTAAGTTTGGGGGTGTTTGTTGAGTGTATTTTATACACTCTTTTGAGTCCTTTTTAGTTAGTATTTTACTCTTTTATTTTGCGTTTAGTATAGTGTTAGGTGTATTTTTCTTTCTTTTGTGTCACAACGGTTATAAAGGAGAAGATACTACTTTTGAGGATGAAATTGCACAAGAAAATGCCAAGAAATGAAGTCTAAGAAGTTTCGGGAAGTATAGAAGAAATAAGACGAAGTCCGGACGAGAAAATAACAAAAAAATCAGAAAAGGCCACCCAGCGGTGCCGACCAATGAGGCATGTGGCATTTTCAGCTGGACCGAATTTGACATGTTTTTAGGGTCCAAAACGTAACTTTTCCCAGCTCAGTTTATGTTGGATTGTAATTTAGTTTTTGACATGACAATGTTTAGGAGCTAATTACTTTAGTAGGGTTTTCCGTCGAATCTTCTTGAAACTCTTTCATATAGTTAATTCATAGTTAATGATTTCCTCTTCAGCATATTAAGATCTATTTAATATTATTTTTATTGCTTGATAATTAACTGATCACTAATTGTCATAACTCATATGATTTTGAATCAAAAGTCTGAAAGGTGAGATTTGAATATGTTGTAGTTGTTTAGACATATGTTAAAATCGTGGACGAAAGTACCCTGATACTTGTGTAGTATTTAAGGTTATTGTTCATAATCCTCTTGTGTGGTAAAATATATCATAGAAATATATAAGGTTTATGCACAAGGTTGAGCTCTTGTATGTCCGAACCGGAATATAATGACAAATTAGTTAACCTGTTATCTTAATAAGAAGATGAGTCATTAGCATTGCATTAACACGTGAAAGAGTGGATAGTTGAGGAGATTGAAAGCCCTATTTCCTTCATAACTGTTATAAACTCAAAGTATTATAATCTTTAGTTTATTTTATGCATTAGTCATAATTCTTAGTTATAATTCTCAAACTAAAGAATGTCAACCAAACAGATACCATAGGATAGATAACCGATACTTGACAAACCAGTCTCTGTTGTCGATAAACTCGGTCTTACAGATCTTTATTACTTGAACGATACGTACACTTGCGTAAGCATACGGAAATATCGCAACAATTACGCACTTCTATCAAAGTCTTGTGAAAGCAAATTGTAGCCTACCTCTGGGATGAACAAGAGCCTCGAATAATCAGATCTCTGCTCTAGTCTTTCCCTTCCATTGCGCCTCATGTTAATAGAAGTCTAATATGCATATACTACTCGTTAATATAAAGCTTACATATAATCAAGGACTTAGTCCTAAAACAAATCAAGGCTTGAAATACCAATCTCGGGCCCACGTCACCAAGACTTAAAATTTATTATCCAAAAAATATAAACACATACTAAATAATCATATCCTTAAGTTAATTAGAAATCTATGCTCATTTGGACCTTCAATTAGACAATTTAAGAAAAGCCCCAATTTGTAAACCCTAGAATTTCCCCCAAATAAAAAAGGTTTCTATAATCAAATTAAACTCCACATCATGATTATCCAACATATTTCATCACTAATACATAATAATTAAAGTAATATAACCCATCAAACACCCTTAATTCAAGTTTCAACTATCTTAATCTCATAAGAACCTATAATTCATCTTCCCCAATTCATATGAGCATTATAACACCATTAAAGGATCTTAAATCATGAAATCACATCACAAAGGATGAAAACCTTTACCTCAAATTTGAATTCACTCCAAAACATCAAAAATTCCATTTTGCGACTCTAGGTTCGAGGAAAGCTAATTTTGGAAAGGCGACTCGACCTAGGAATTTATTTAGGTTTACTTTCCAGCAATTCTGCCCAAGCATAATTGATTTCACTAGTGCGGACTCGCTGCCGCGAACAATGACCTCGCAGGGGCACATTCGCTTGACTTCTCGCCTCGGTGCCATAGCGAACCCGATCCCGCAGAGGCGTACTGTCACCACCAGACCCCGGGGCCGCGACTAGTACCCTACCGGGGTACCCTGTCAGGTAAACATCAGAGAATAGCAGCGGAACATACATAACACATAACTTATAAAAATGTAACATCACTGGCCAGCCGATAAGGCTGCCTTCCATAAAATCATACTAATCAAAAGTATAGCAGTACAACTTGTTCTTACAGCCCAACACGTACACTGAAGCAGATGGTATAACGATCTTGGGGACTTACCCCTCAGATATACTCTTACACTGAAGCAGATGGTATAACGATCTTGGGGATTTACCCCTCAGATACACTCTTACACTGGAGGAGGTGGTATGACGATCTTGGGGCTTGCCCCTCATTCATACTCTTACCCTGGAGAAGGTGGTATAACAATCTTGGGGCCTGCCCCTCAGATATACTCTTACCCTAGCTCAAACTGTCATCATATCATAATCATAAATAAGTTAAGAAAACTTATAACTTCTTATTAGCCTTGTTCATATACCCTCTCATTTTAGTTTACTTAAGGCACTTAATCATATCTTTAATAAAAGGAAACCGGGAATTTAATCCAAGTACTACATACTTCAACTCTTTTAAAAGTGACTCTTTTTCATACATAAAACCTTTGGGCAATTGATGTCTTAAAATCAATTTGCCTTTTCATATACTTAGAGTAAATCTCTTCTCATTAACCTTTTATAAAGCTAATAAACCAACTCCCCATAAAGTTGTTATATTAACCCTATACTTTAGTAAAATTATACTTTTCCCCTAACCAAGGGACTTATACATTCTTAAAACGAAACAAGTCTTTATATACTTAAAACAAGTAAGAATACTAAATTTTGTACGTCTATCGTACTACATAGTTATAACTATTCATGCTCAAGAGATATGAAAGCTCCACATACCTCTTCGGTCAATCCACTTGCTAAGCCCAAACTACCGCAAGTAATATGTCAACCTATAATAACCATAATGCGTTTATTAACCTCTAATTCCAATGTAGAAATAATCTAAGTTCAAGGCCACTAAATTCTATGGAAAATTGGGCAGCATTTCCTTTATTTCTACATACTTTGTCACCTTTCTCAAGGCCGAATTTAACATCCAAATGCCACTTTTAAGGCTCAACAATCCAAACATTTCAAAGGGGATTACACACCTAAACTTGGGTGTGTAAAATTCTGCCCCACAAGGTACAACAATTCACTTAACAATTCTAAAGTAGTTTGTAGGCTACAACATGCTCATAATATCCTCTTAACCAACCTTTTCATATCAAAACCACATTTCTTACATGCAATGAATCTAAGAGCATTATTTACTACAACAAACTCCTTCTTCTTCACATGCAACATCAATACTAGCTACAAGAGAAGAAATGTTACCTTTGGAGCTTTAGCCAAAACTATTCCAACAACTTTGCTAGCCTCCTTTCCAAGAACACCACCACAACAATTCCTACAAGCTAGCCACAAGCTTCCTTCTTGTCTTTAACTTTTCAGATTTTTCCTAGGCTTAGAATTCTTCTTGGAATTTTAGAGAGAAGTGAGAGCTAAGCTTAGAGAGAGAGAGATTTGAAAGATGACCAAGTCTTCAAGACTTGGTCAATATAAGGCATGCAAGAAATCAGATGGGGGGACACTTGTCACCCTCCCATGGCCTTTTTAAAAGAGAAATCTGATTTTTCTAAGTTTTTCCGCCAGAAATCCCGCCTTGGCGCCGCGGCCCTGACTCCGGCGCCGCGGCGCTGAAACCTCTGCGGACTTTCGGAACTTCCGGCGCCGCGGCCCTGCTGTCCTGGCGCCGCGGCGCTGCAACTTCAGCGACCCCTCAGAATATCCGGCGCCGCGGCCCTGCATCCGGCGCCGCGGCCCTGTCGCTTCTGCCCGAAACGCATTTCTGTCCGTCTGCGCTCTGAACTTGTAACTCCCATAACTTTCTACTCCGACGTCCTATCGACGAACGGTTGGTTGCGTTGGAATCTAGACTCAACGAACTACGCCCTAGGCCTTTGAAACACTTAGGAACTCTCAATGTACCGGGTCATAACCCGCCTCAAAGTTGACTAAAACCCGTCCGGAACAATCCGTCAACCTATCCTTTGAAAATTTTAAGTCTTACATGCTTTAAATGCGCTCATCGTGAGGTCAGAACTACGGTATAACATTCTCCCCACTTAGAAACATTCGTCCAGAATGTTCCTTCTAGGCTTACTTAAACCACGACAATACTGAAGCAAAATTTCCAATTTAAAACTATCAAGTAAGAAAGTAGGTTACCTGGAGGTATAGGAAATAAGTGAGGATACTTCTTCATCATGTCATCCTCTGCTTCCCACGTCATCTCCTCCCTGTTCTTGTTTCGCCATAATACCTTGACGGAAGCCACGTCCTTCGTCCGAAGTCGCCTAACCTGACGATCGAGTATCGCTATGGGACTCTCCTCATACGATAACTCCTCTGTCACATGGACATCATGAATCGGGTGCACTCTAGATGGGTATCCAATACATTTGCGCAACATAGATACGTGAAAGACTGGATGCACTGCCTCCAGATCGGACGGCAGATCTAACTCATAGGCAACCTTGCCTACTTTGCGGACAATCTGATAAGGCCCAATGTACCTTGGGTTGAGTTTCCCTTTCTTCCCAAACCTCATCACGCCCTTCATGGGCAATACCTTTAGGAAAACCCAATCATCTATCTCAAATTCCAAGTGTCGACGCCGATGATCTGCATACGACTTCACGACTACGCCGCCAACAACCGCTCTGGATAAGCTTCACCGCGCCCACTGCTCTTGAACCAAATCTGGCCCGACTAATCGCACTTCTCCCACTTCAAACCAACCTATCGGTGACTGCACTTCCTCGTATAAGGCCTCATGGCGTCGTCGGATACTAGAATGGTAGCCGTTGTTGTAAGCAAACTCCACAAGAGGTAAATGATCCTCCCTACCCACGAAATCAATAACACAAGCCCGCGAGATATCCTCGAGTGTGCGGATAGTGCGCTCGGCTGTCGTCGGATCGAGGATGAAGCGTCGTCTTGAGACTCACTGCGTCCCTAATCCCTTCTAGAAAGACCTCCGGAAGTTAGCGTGAACTGGGCTCCTGCATGCGAAATAATCGTCACAGTACTCGTGCGATCTCACAATCTCACGATATACGATCTAGCATAATCCTCGTAGAAAAAATCATCATTTGGAAGAAAATGGGCTGATTTCGTCGACTGTCGGACGATAACCCAAATGGAATCATGCTTCTCTGAGTGGAAGGTAACCACGTAATAAAATCCATATTTACCACCTCCCACTTCCAAGTCGAATATCAATAGCTGCAATGACCAGCGGGCTTCGGTGCTCAACCGACTGGCCAATTCGGGCATTGTGCCACGAACTCCGCACGTCCTCTTAAGGTCATCCCACCAATACGCATCCGAGGTCATGATACATCTTAGTCGACCGAATGAATAGAATAACGAGCACCGCGTGCCTCACGAAATCTGGCGGCGAAGTCTGTCACATCGAGGAACACTGGCCGGACCTCGAATCTTAGCACCCATGGTAGCTACCTCAAATAGACTCTTCTCCTTCGGAGAGTTGCGTCGATGCCGTGCAAAATCGGATCCTCATCTGTCGCCTCTTCACCTCGCCGGCGATGGAAGACTCGACAACCTCTCGAACCAGATGCTCACTATCGAATCAACCAAAGCGAACCCCAGGCTCGCTTGGCGATGTAACTCTCGGACCATATCCCTTTTCTGCGGTGTACACGCACGGACTACCCATCGATCTGCGCTGGGGCATCTGCGACTCGTTGGCCTTCCCTGGGTGGTATAGAATATCAACATCGTAATCCTTAAGTAGATCCAACCACCGTCTCTGTCGCAAGTTCAGCTCCCTCTGGCTGAATATGTACTGGAGACTCTTGTGGTCTGTGTAAATGTCCACATGAACTCCATATAAATAATGTCTCGGATCTTGAGGCATGAATCACTGCCGCGATTCAAGTCATGTGTGGGATAGTTCTTCTCATGCTTCCTAAGCTGTCGAGATGCATAAGCTATAACCTTGCCGTGCTGCATCAGCACGCACCCAAGCCCGACACCTGACGCGTCACAATAAACCACATATCCATCTAAACCCTCTGGAAGAGTAAGAACTGGGGCGGTCGTCAACTTCTCCTTTAGCAACTGGAAACTTTCCTCACAAGTATCCGTCCACCGGAACATAGTGCTTACGAGTCGACTTAGTCAAAGTCTTTGAAATAGAAGCAAACTTCTCCACAAACCTCCGATAATAACCTGCAAGGCCCAAAAAGCTGCGCACCTCCGTTGGTGTAGTGGGTCTAGGCCAAGTCTTGACTGCCTCAATCTTCGCTGTATCAACCCGAATACCATCGGCCCCGATAACATGCCCTAAGAAAGCCACTGAAGCTAACCAGAACTCGCACTTCGAGAACTTGGCATACAACTGCCGGTCTCGGAGGACTCCCAATACCGTCCTCAAATGATCTGTATGCTCCTGCTCTGTGCGCGAATACACCAAGATATCATCAATGAAAACTATAACGAACATATCCAAGAATGGCTTGAACACCCTGTTCATCAAATCCATGAATACTGCTGGGGCGTTGGTCAACCCGAAAGACATCACCCTGAACTCATAGTGCCTATACAGGGTCCTGAATGCAGTCTTTGGGATATCTGTCTCTCTAACTCGCACCTGATGATAACCAGACCGCAGGTCTATCTTGGAAAAACACCTTGCACCCTGCAACTGGTCAAACAAATCGTCAATCCTGGGGAGGGGATATCTGTTCTTGATAGTTACCTTGTTCAGCTGCCTGTAATCAATACACATGCGCAGCGTCCCATCCTTTTTCTTTACAAATAACACTGGTGCTCCCCAAGGAGAAACATTTGGCCTAATAAAGCCCTTCTCCAACAAGTCCTTCAGCTAGTCTTTCAATTCCTTCAACTCGGCAGGTGCCATCCTGTATGGCGGAACAGATATCGGTCGAGTGTCTGGCGCCAAATCAATGCAAAACTCAACCTCCTCTCGGAGGATACGAGCTCGTGCAGAATACGTGCGAAACTCTCTAACGGCCGGGCGGCGAAGGTCAGGTATCTCACCTCGATGTCGAATACGAACCATATGGTAGATATACTCTTTCCGCACCATCTTCCTAGCCTTGAGGTAAGAAATAAATCTACCCCTCGGCGATCTGATATTCCTTCCACTCGATAACCGGCTCACCAGGAAACTGGAACCGAACTAATCTCTCTCTACAGTCTACATTGGCATAGCAAGACGCTAGCCAATCCATACCCATAATCACATCAAAGTCTGTCATATCCAACTCTATCAAGTCGGCTAAAGTCACGGTATCCTATAGTCATGGGCAAGCTCTATATCCGCTCGGCTACCGAATCACTCATCGCGTAGCCACCTCAAAAGGTCTTATGGACTCGGGCTCTATCCCTATTCTACTGGCAATATGAGGAGATATATAGGACAAGGTAGAACCTGGATCTATCAAAGCATATACACCACAGCAAGAAACCAATAATGTACCTGTGACGACATCTGGTGACGCCTCACGATCTGACTTTGGGCATAGCATAGATGCGGTTCTGAGGACCGCTAGAACTGGGACCCCTATCACGACCTGCGCGCGGCTGTTGGCGTAAGTACCACCGCCTGCAGGCGTCGACCATCAAGATGAAGATCCGGAATCGACCGCTGGCTGAACCATAACACCTCCGCCGCCCAAGGACGGACAATCCTTCTTCAGATGGCCATGCTGGCCACACGAGTAACAAGCTCCCGAACCCATACGGCACTCGCCCGGATGAGACCTACCGCATCGAACGCACCGAGATGTGGGTGGCCTCGATTGGTGACGGTCCCTGTTTCCCTGAAACCCTGAAGTCCTGGAGCCCTGACCTGCTCCTGAATAACCCGGCTGATCAGTCCTCCTGCCAGAAAACTGAGAAGGAGCACTCTGTGCTGGCTGAAATGTGGACCTAGTCTGCTGCTGAGGCTGTCCACCTCGAAAACTGCCCTGAGACCCTGCCGTCCTGGCCCTCTTGGGCTGGCCTAAATCTAGCTGATCCTGCCTCTCTCTGTCCTCAATCCCCTGCGCATACGCCTGCATCCTGGCAATATCCATCCCTGGCTGAAGAGCCACTCCCAAGCATGCAGTAATCATATGACGGTCTAACCCCATCACATACCGATGAACCCTGTCTGCCATGTCCGCTACAATGGTGTGTGCATACCTGGCCAAGGAGTCAAACTCCAGGCTGTACTCTCTGATAGTCCTCCCGTCCTGCCTCAAGGTCAAGAATCTATCTACCCGGGCTCTCCTCATCTCAGGAGGTAAGAAGTGATCCAGGAAAGCCTCTGTGAACTCCTCCCAAACAGCTGGAAGAGCATCCTCACCTCTCGACAACACCCATGACTCAAACCAGTTCGGTAATATCGCATAGCAACGGTAAGCTAGTATAACAGACTCGATCTCAGAGGCCCTAAGCACTGCATGGTCAGAATCGCCGCGCAAACTCCTGCGGATCCTCGCCGAATCTCGAACCATAGAACTCGGGTGGATGACAACCGGAAATCCCGAATTAAATCGGCTCTGGGTTGGTTGCTCACTCATCGGCCGCGCCACTACTATCTTGGTCAATAAGCGGATCATTCCGTAATCTCTATACTCGGCCACGGTTGTGAGGGAGCTCCGTCTGCATGATCTCGATGGCGCTCCGCCTCGAACTCCGTGGTGGCGACGTCGTGGAACTCGCCGCTCGAAACACCATCTCGTAAGGGCCCGGGCTGTGCCTCGTGACTCTCCGCGTCCCACTAGCAGCACCCCCAGCTGCCTTTCCCTTCTGGGCCGCGGTTGTCTTGCGTGGAGGCATAACTGATACATAAAGGAAAACATCAGAGGAGGTTCAACCTATAACACAGCTCTATTGCACGATCTTAGAGTGAAAGAATGGAAACCAATCCTAAATGTCCTGCAGCCTCCTAATTATAGATGTGGTGCACGACACACCGATAATCAAGACTCTACTAGACAGTGCGTAGACATTTTCCGAGGACTAATCGCTCGATACCACTTTTGTCACGACCCGACCGGGGCGCGACTAGTACCTATCGAGGTACCTGTCGAGTAAACATCGAGAATAGCGGCGGAACATACATAACATAACTTAAAAAAGGTAACATCACCGGCGGTAGATAAAGTGCTTCCATAAAATCATACTAATCAAAAGTATAGCGGTACAACTTGTTCTTACGACACATACGTGACCACGCACCTCAAGGATAACAACCGTGGCGGGGCGGGGCCCGCCATACCCACGAATGTACACAATACCTATAGCGTCGAGAGTAACGGTACCAACAAAACAAGCTTGGAGGATGGAGCTTCGACAGAGCGGTGATCCTAGAGCGAGGATCCACAATCGCTTACCGCCTGCGGCGTGAGCGCGGCCCAGGAAGGGGTCGATTACCTGATATGTACCAAGTATGTAAGGCGGAAAATCGTAATAATGATATCATAAGTCTAAAAGTAGTGGAGTCATGGAAGACAATCAAAACACGCCTGCGTGCCTTACTAACAATGATAGTGACAAGTATATATATATAATCTTTGCGTAAAATAGGGGACTCGTGATCGAGCAGGTACCTCGCCCGTAGTATCAATAAGCACCCTACTCACGGACTATTTCACGCGTAGGTCTGTGGACCGCGTGAGGTATTCCTCGCATAGGTTGTACCGCCGCGTGGAACTATTTCACCGCGTAAGCCCATAAGGACTCGCGTGAGGTATTCCTCGCGTCGTGGGTAGCAAATCCACGAGCAGGTGGTATAACGATCTTGGGGACTTACCCGCCGGATATATTCTTACCACAAGCGGATGGTATAGCGATCTTGGGGACTTACCGCCGGATATACTCTTTGCTAAGCGGATGGTATAACGATCTTGAGGATTTACCCGCCGGATATACTCTTTGCTGGAGGAGGTGGTATGGCGATCTTGGGGCTTGCCGCCATTCATACTCTTACCGGAGAAGGTGGTATAACAATCTTGGGGCTGCCCGCCGGATATACTCTTACCAGCTCAAAATCATCATCATATCATAATCATAAATAAGTTAAGAAAACTTATAACTTATTAGCCTTGTTCATATACCTCTCATTTTAGTTTACTTAAGGAACTTAATCATATTTTTAATAAAAGGAAAGCAGAATTTAACCCAAGTACTACATACTTCAACTCTTTTAAAAGTGACTCTTTTCATACATAAAACCTTTGGGCAATTGATGCCTTAAAATCAATTTGCCTTTTCATATACTTATCTTACTTAGAGTAAATCTCTTCTCATTAACCTTTTATAAAGCTAATAAACCAACTCCCATAAAGTTGTTATATTAACCTATACTTTAGTAAAAATATATTTTCCCCACAACGAGACTTATACATTCTTAAAGCGAAACAAGTCTTTATATACTTAAAACAAGTAAGAATACTAAATTTTGTCGTCTCTAGTACTACATAGTTATAACTATTCATGCTCGAGATAGGAAAGCTCCACATACCTCTTGGTCGATCCACTTGCTAAGCCCAAACTACATGAGTAATATGTCAACCTATAATAACCATAATGCGTTTATTAACCTCTAATTCCAATGTAGAAATAATCTAAGTTCAAGGCCACTAAATTCTATGGAAAATTGGACAAGATTTCCTTTGTTTCTACATACTTTGCCACCTTTCTCAAGGCCGAATTTAACATCCAAATGCCACTTTTAAGGCTCAACAATCCAAACATTTCAAAGGGATTACACCTAAACGCGTGGGTGTGTAAAATTCTGCCACAAGGTACAACAATTCACTTAACAATTCTAAAGTAGTTTGTAGGCTACAACATGCTCATAATATCCTCTTAACCAACCTTTTCATATCAAACCACATTTCTTACATCTGATGAATCTAAGAGCATTATTTACTACAACAAATTCCTTCTTCTTCACATGCAACATTAATACTAGCTACAAGAGAAGAAATGTTACCTTTGGAGCTTTAGCCAAAACTGTTCCAACAACTTTGCTAGCCTCCTTTCCAAGAACACCACTACAACAACTCCTACAAGCTAGCCACAAGCTTCCTTCTTGTCTTTAACTTTTCAGATTTTTCCTAGGCTTAGAATTCTTCTTGGAATTTTAGAGAGAAGTGAGAGCTAAGCTTAGAGAGAGAGAGAGATTTGAAAGATGACCAAGTATTCAAGACTTGGTCAATATAAGGCATGCAAGAAATCAGATGGGGACACTTGTCACCCTCCCATGGCCTTTTAAAAGAGAAATCGAATATTTCTAAGTTTTTCCGCGAAATCCGCGCCAGCGCCGGCCGACTCGGCCACTGAAACTCTGCGGACTTTCGGAACTTCCGCCGCGCTCGCTGCCTCAGCGCGCGGCGCTGCAACTTCAGCGACCTCGAATATCCGGCCATGCTGCCGCTTCGCGAAACGCATTCTGTCGTCTGCGCTCACGAACTTGTAACTCCCATAACTTTCTACTCCGACGTCCTATCGACGAACGGTTGGTTGCGTTGGAATCTAGACTCAACGAACTACGCCCTAGGCCTTTGAAACACTTAGGAACTCTCAATGTATCGGGTCATAACCCGCCTCAAAGTTGACTAAAACTCGTCCGGAACAATCCGTCAACCTATCCTTTGAAAATTTTAAATCTTACATGCTTTCGTACGCTCTCATACGTAGGGTCAGAACTACTGGGTATAACACGTACTCGGCCTACGGAAAATCCCTCCGCCAAGGCGGAAACTAAACAAAATCTCACAAACCACTTCTGCAATCCAACCTCCGCAGAGGCGAACACTTAAGAGCGAACATTGTGTCATCGAGGCAGACACCAGCAATAATAAAACTATGCCAATCTTTCATCAAACACCTGAAACACTCCCAAGACCCCCGGACATAAAATAGACATGCTTCCCCAATGTAAACAATGATACGAACTCACTCACAACCTCGGATTTTCCATTTAACCGAGCTAAGATATACTTTTCTAAAGAATTGTCTGAAATAACCAAATATTACAAATAAAGCCACAAAATACATCTGATTATCTCGGGAAGCGAACCACTGACTCGACTAAGTCATAAATGACCATCCGAAACTACTGGAAGTGACCGAACCCAGAAACGAACTTAGATACTCAAAAGTCAACCTAGAGTCAAACTAACAAACTCTAAGGTTCTTGTTTTGGATTTTTCATCCGAAACACATATAAATAGACATCAGGATCCATGTCACCCATCCCCGTGCATCAAAAACCCTACATAGAGACCACAGGAAAGGTAAAATAGAAAATTAAGGGTCTTTAGCTTAAACAACTAGACGGGTCATTACATCAGATACTAATCAAATAATGGTTCATCATCGAATAGAGAGAAACGAATAAGGAAAATGTATCGGGAGTAATAAACAAGTTAGAATATCAGCTCCACATGTCGGACTCTGTCTCCCAAGTCGCCTCCTCAACAGGACAGTGCTTCCATTGAACCTTCACAAAAGTTATCATCTTAGACCTCAACTTTCTCACCTGCTTATCTAAAATAGCCACAAGCTCCTTCTCAAACTCTAAATTTTGATCTAGCGATACGGAGTCCCACTAGATGATATAATAATCGTCAGCATGATACTTCTTCATCATAGACATATTGAAAACCGAATGGAAGCCCGAAAGACCTGGCGGCGGGGCCAACTCATATGCCACATCCCCAACCATATGGAACCTCAAAAGGTATGATATATCTTAGACTTAGCTTTACGCTTTTACCGAACCTCATCACACCCTTTATGGGTGAGGTCTTCAGTAGAACCCTGTCACCAATCATAAACTCTAAGTCTCAGACCTTCCGGTTCGTATACTTCTTCTGCCTGCTCTGAGCTGCCAGGAGCTTATCATGAATCACATTCACCTTCTCTAAATAATTCCTTAACAAATCGGTACCCTAAGGACGATCCTGGAATGCATCAAACCAACCAACGAGTGAACGAATGGTGCCACATCTATACCGTAGTGATAGTTGTTGTACGCAAACTCTTCCAAGGAAAGAACTGGTCCTAATGACCACCAAAATCAATCAATCATGCTCGTAACATGTCCTCCAATACCTGAATAGTTCGCTTGGACTGACCGTCGGTCTGAGGGTGAAAAGTTGTACTGAGATCCAAGAGAGTACCGAACTTTCTCTACGAAGTCCACCAGAAATGCAAAGTAAACTGAGTACCCCGATCCGAGATGATAGAAATAGGAACCCCATGAAGACGTACAATCTCACGAATGTAGATCTTTGCTAACTTCTCTACGTTCTAATTTGTCTGAACCGGAATAAAATGCGCAGACTTGGTCAATCTATCAACAATGACCCAAATAACATCAAACTTACCTAAGATATTGGGCAACCCAACAACAAAATCCATGAAAGTCCTTTCTAACTCCACTCAGGAATGGGTATCATCTGAGACACACCATAGGGTCGCTGGTGCTCATACTTGACTTGTTGACAATTTAGACACTGAGACACAAACTAAAAAATGTATCTCTTCATCCTCCCCCACCAATCATGAAGTCTCAAGTCACGTTACATCTTAGTAGCACTTGGATGAATCGAATATCTAGAGCTATAGGCCTCCTCCATAATCAATCTAGTCAAATTACCAACTCTAGGAACACATACTCTACCTTTGATCCTCAACACCGCCTCACCATCAATCATAGCCTCCTTGGCTTCACCACTCTTCACCTTATCTCAAATTTTGCACAACTTCACATCATCATGTTGGTGGGTCTGAATTTGATCTAAAAGAGATGACCACACCTCAATAAATGCCAGAATCCTAACCGGATCTGAAATATCAAGCCTCACGAAATGATTTGCCAAAGACTGGACCTCTAATGCAAAAGGATGCTTAGAAAATATAAAATGAGCTAAACACCCCATGATGACTGCCTTTTGTCATAAGGCATCCGACAACACATTGGCCTTGCCCGGATGATACAAAATAGTCATGTCATAATCTTTTAACAACTTCATTCACCGACGCTACTTTTAATTCAAATCACTTTGATTAATCATGTGCTGAAGACTAAGGTGGTCGGTATACACCTCACAATAGACACCATAAAGTTAATGCCTCTAAATATTCAAAGCACAAATAATGGCAGCCAACTCTAAGTCATGAACAAGTTTCTTCTTTTTGTGCACCTTCAACTGCCTTGATGCATAAGTAATAACCTTACCCTCCTACATCAACACACATCCCAACCCAATCCTCGAAGTATCACAAAATATGATAAAGTTATTCCCTTCCACCGAAAGGGACAAAACTGGGGTTGTGGTCAAAAGAGACTTGAACTTTTGAAAGCTCTCCTCACACTCATTGGACCACTGAAAATGCATCTCCTTCTGAGTCAAACACGTCAGATGAGAATCCCTTGATGAACGAGTGATAGTAGCTAGCAAGACCCATAAAGTAGGTCTAGGTCAGTCCCTGACTGCCTCTATCTTCTTAGGATCAACCATAATACCCTCCTTGGATACCACATGTCCCAAGAATGCCATTGAACTTAACCAAAACTCGCACTTCGAGAACTTAGCATATAACTTATTCTCCTTCAATAACCCAAGAACCACTCTCAGATGCTGCTCATGGTCCTCCCGACTCTTCAAATAGATCAAGATATCATCAATTAATACAATCACGAAAGAATCCAAGTACGACTTAAATATCTCATTCATCAAATCCATAAACGTTGCAGGGGCATTAGTAAGCCTAAATGACATCATTAGGAACTCATAATGACCATAACGAGTCCGGAAAACCATCTTAGGAACATCTTCAGCCCTAATATTCAACTGGTGATACCCGGACCTCAAGTCAATCTTCAAAAATACTGAAGCACCCTGAAGCTGGTCAAACAGGTCATCAATAAGAGGAATCGAATACTTGCTTTTAATGGTGACCTTGTTCAACTTCCTATAATCAATGCACATACACATAGTACCATCCTTATTCACAAAAAAGATAGGATCACCCCATGGAGATACATTCGGTCGAATGAAGCCCTTACTCAACAAATCCCGAAGCTACTCCGTTATGTATCTAAGCTCTTTCGGAGCCATATGGTACGAAGGAATAGAAATAGGTCGAGTACTCGGCTCAAGATCAATGCAAAAATCAATATCCTTGTCTAGTGGCATACCCGGTAAATCTGAAAGAAAGACCTCGGCAAACTCACTAAATATCGGAACGGACTAAAGGGAAGGAGTCTCCACACTCGTATCTTGAATATGAGCAATATACGCCAGACATCCATTGTCTACCAATTTCCTAGTTCGGGTGAAAGAAATAATACTCTTAGGAGCAATGATGAGAGCCCTAATTTACTTTAACCGCGGGAGACCAAGCATATCTGACGTGATTGTCTTGGCATGACAGTCCAGAATTGCGTGGTACGGTGATAGCCAATCCATACTAAGAATAATATCAAAGTCAACCATGTCTAAAATGACCAAATCTACTTAGGTATCGTACCCCATAAAAGTAACCTCACACATACGATAAACTCTATATATAATCATAGAATCACCAACTAGTGTGGACACACGAAAATATACATCAAGCATATCACACAATATATCCAAATCACCAGAAAAGTAGGTAGACATATATGAGAATATAAACCTAGATCAAATAGCACTGAAGCAGACCGGTGACAAACTGAGATGATACATATGATAGTTGCGTCAGATGTCTTAGCCTCGGCCCTACCCGGAAAAGCATATCAATGAGTGTGTCCTACATCAGACTGAGTACTTTGATGGCCACCTCATCCCGAACAATCTCTGTCTCTCCCTGACTAGTATCCACCACGACTAGTATGGTGGCCACCACAGCTTGACTGAGATCCTCCTCAGCTAACCTGACCACCACCCCTAGATGGTTGTACTGTAATCCTAGGTGCATGTGATATACTCAATAAAAGACTGAGAACTCTCTCCTGAAATGCCCAACTCTACCACACCTGTAATAATTCCTGGCGGTTGAAGGCGGCTAAATAGAGATAGAAAAACCTGAACCACTATGGTCAGAATACCAAGACTAAGAAACTCTCAAAGGTTGGCCCCCACTATAACTGAGTTTCCCTACAGAGACACCACCAGTAATCTGTAGGGATGCCTGAACTGGTCGACCATGCTGCGACTGCTGATATGTACCCTACTATCCATAACCAGGAGAAGTAGAATCCTTGAACTATTCATATCACCTTTTCCTCTTAGCAGGCTCATATCTGGGCATCCTGCCCCTCACAGAATCGACTATCCTCGCATGCTCGTCTACTGTCCCAAAAAAAGCCCCAAATGCCACCAACTGCAATATGGCCAACTAAAGGGGAATACTTAAACTTCATACAAAATATCTCACTTTCTTTGCCTCTATAGGTAGTAGTGGGGCTGCATAGAATTTCCCACTTTGTAAACTCTAGAATTTCCCCAAAATTGAAAAGGTTTCTATAATCAAATTAAACTCCACAACATGATTATCCAACATATTCCCTCATTAATTCATAATAATTAAAGTAATATAACCCATAAAACACCCTTAATTCAAGTTTTAACTCTCTTAATCTCATAAGAACCTATAATTCATCTTCTCCAATTCATATGAACACTATAACACCATTAAAGGGTCTTAAATCATGAAATCAAATCACAGAGGATGGAAATCTTTACCTCAAAGTTGAATTCACTCCAAAACTTCAGAAATCCCTTTTTGTGGTTCTAGGTTTGAGGAAAGCTAATTTTGGAAAAGTGACTCGACCTAGGAATTTATTTAGGTTTCATGATCCAGTGATTCCGCTCCCACGGACTCGCTCCCGCGAACAATCACCTAGTTGGAGCGCAGTCACTTGACAGCTCGCCCCAACACCATAGCGAACCCGATCTCGCAGAGGTGCACTCTCCCCTGCGAAAAATCCCTCCACCAAAGCAAAAACTCAACAAAAGCTCACAATCCATTTTTGCGAGCCAACCTCCGCAGAGGCGGACAAGCAGGAGTGAACACAATGTCTCCAAGGCGGACACCAAACACCAGAAATAATATAATTATGCCAAACTTTCATCAAACACCCAAAACACTCCCGAGACCCCCGGACACAAACCAAACATGATCCCCCAAGGTAAACAGTGATACAAACCCACTCGCAAGCTCAGATTTTCCATTTAACCGAGCTAATACATACTTTTCTAATAAATCATCCGGAATAACCAAATATCCAAATATTACAAATAAAGTCACAAAATACATATGATTATCTCGGGAAGCGTACTAATGACTCGACTAAGTCATAAATGACCCTCCAGAACTACCGGAAGTGACGAAACTCGAAAACAAATCCATTACTCAAAAGTCAACCTAGAGTCAAACTAACAAACTCTAAGGTTCTTATTTTAGGTTTTTTATCTGAAACTCATATAAATGGACATGGGGATCCGTGTCATCCATCCCACACATCACAACCATCTCATAGTGACCACAAAAAGGGTAAAATAGGCAATTAAAGTTCTTTAGCTAAAAACAGCCGGACGAATCATTATAGTGTCTGGAACAAAGAAAATGTTCCTAAACATAATTTCATCTGCTGGATTACAATGCATAATAGGCTATTGACAAGAGTAAGGCTAGAAAAAATGGAGGTGTGTCCGGATGATACTTGCTTACTATGTGGGGACAGTCCAGAAACTAGAGATCACTTATTCTCTCAATGTGTGTATTCAAAATGCTATCTGAAAGGGGCACTTGACTGGATGCAGATCAATATGCATGTTAAGAGTTTCACATCGGATATGGAATGAAAACACGGACTCCTTATATGGACTTAGACAATCTTCACCCTACAAGCTAGCTTTTCGGGTTGAGTTAGGCCCAAGATCCATTCTTAGAATGAACCGGAAGCTGGGATACAGTGCCAAACTGCGCACTAACCTAGATCCCACAAAGGGTGTTGGACGATTAAGACAGTATGACGGTGGTCATGGAAGTCGAAATCCGCTAAGAAGTGTGTAACAACTCACCTGTCGAATCAACTAGCCCCGAAAATTGATGGCGATTAAGCGCGCGACCTACACCCAGCCGTCGGGGCAAGTGCCAGGCCCCAATGAGTAGTAGGACGCGACGGTCGCTGCAAAACTTTGGGCATGAGCCCGGGAGGATCGGCCGCCGTGCAGATCTTGGTGGTATTAACAAATACTCAAATGAGAACTTTGAAGGTCGAAGAGGGGAACATGACACTTGCAAATGGGTTAGTCGATCCTAAGGGTCGTGGAACCCCGACAGACAGCGCATTTCGCGCGTACTCCAAAAGGGTATCGGGTTAAAATTCCTGAACCGGAACATGATATAGAGTCAGACCCATTTCAATTCTTTGTTCACCGATGTTGGACCCCCAAATTATATTATCTACGCTGCAGTTAACAAGGTCTGAGAGTGCAGGGGAGTGTTAAGAGTCTCACATTGGATATGAAATGGGAACAAGAACTCCTTATATAGATTTAGACAATCTTCACCCTACAAGCTAGCTTTTGGGGTTGAGTTAGGCCCAAGATCCATTCTTTACGATGCAGAATTAGGAGTTGATAATTGCATGGAAGAGACTGGCAAAAAGAAAAAGCAAAAGGTAGGATAAGCAAGCAATTTGTGTGGTGTGTGCTAGCTGCTGTCATATACAACATTTGGATCGCCAGGAATGATGCATTATGGAATCAATGCGTACCTCATCCAAGGAAAGTGTTGAAGAGAGTGATGCTCGAAATTAAATACAGAATCATACCAATACTAAATAGGAAACATACTTGTAGAAATAGAGGATGGATAGAAGATATACTACATAGAATAAGTGAATAAAGATAGGAGGATAGTAGGAGGGGCACGGTTGAGCTTGTTTTAGCTGTGTCTGGTTATTGTGGATGTAATTTTGGCTGTTGTGAGTAATATATAGATATAGTTTGCTCCATAAAAAAATCAAATCAGTAAACAGTATTTCTCCAAATAATATACCAAGCATTATTCAAATAAAAAAGTAACTATATATCACTGCTAAAACAATCTCTATTTTCTCACGAATTTCCCACTGAAAAATATTCAGTGTCTATTTCTCACTGAATGTCGGTGGAAAAAACCTAAATAGTATTATTTTCACAGGATGAGAAAGTTTTCCAGCGTTTTAATTGAAATCTATTTCACACCATGCGTTTTCTCATTGAGCTGGTTCAGTGGGAATGAAGTGAAAAAATCATGTTTTATAGCACAAATTTCTCACTAAATTTCGTTGGAAAAAAACCTCCATTTCTAGTAGTGTATCTGTTAGTACTCACCAAAAACTAATAGTCTCCGATATGTATTCCAAGTAAAATAAAATCATACATAATAGTATTCAAATAAGGAAATAGCTTATCGTTTGGATTTTCGGAAAAAATATAATAAAAGGAAAGAATGAATTCTAGCCCACATATTTTGGTAGGAAAACATTCAGAAAATTACACCCAAATAACCTTAAAATAATTGGTGTTGAACTTTTACCTCCGCTTGCTCATGAAAAACCTTCAAGATCAAAAATTAAAATTAAATAAACTTGAAATTTTGCCTATGGGACAAGCGAAATCGTTCAGGACCCTCCATCTCCAAAATCATTATCACCGCGAAGCCCACTAAGGTCAAATTATAGGTTCAATATGGCCCATCTTAAAAAGTAAGTTATGGGGCTAACGCGTGGGTCTTTAGATAAATTTACTACAAGTCTACAACCCTCTGGACAAGAGTTTTGAAGTCGTCATTTCCCATTTGACTGGAGTCCTTAGAATAATTTCTCCATTTAACTTTTTTTAGTAATCATAAAAATTGACTACTTTTAAAAAACCTCAACTACGCTGTAATCCGTAGACTATGGAAATTACTTGTATTATGTTCATATATTAAGAAGATTTAAGGGATCAAGTGATAGACGTTAGGAGGGTCAGGATGATGACGATCAAGTTGGTAGTTGGAGGATTCACTATGAACATTATTCGTGCTTACGCGCCGCAGGCGGGCTTGGACGAGGAGGAGAAGATGCGCTTTTGGGAGGATTTGGATGAGGTGGTGGGAGGTATACCACCCACCGAGAATTTATTTGTAGGAGGGGATTTCAATGGACATATCGGGTCACTTTTGGGGGGTTATGGTGACGTGCATGGAGGCTTTGGCCTCGGGGACATGAATGAGGGAGGCGTCTCACTTTTGGAGTTCGCTAAAGCTTTTGGGATGGTGATAGCCAACTCGAGGTTCATGAAGAAAGAGGAGCATTTGGTAACTTTTCGTAGTTTGGTGGCTAAGACTCAGATAGACTTTTTGGTCCTTAGGAAGGTTGACAACGGTCTTTGTAAAGACTGCAAGGTTATTCCGAGTGAGTATCTTACAACCCGACATAAGCTTTTGGTGATGCATTTGGAGATCAAGATGGAGAAGAAGAGGAGGGTTGTGGATGACATGCTAAAAATCAAATGGTGAGTTTGACCATGGCTAAGTGCAAAAGATATGGGGGAAAGGTTGATGGTCAGGGGGCTTGGGGAGTAGTGGGGATGCAACCGGTATGTGGGACAGGAAGGCCAGTTGCATTCGAGGTAGCTAGAGAAGTGCTAGGGGTCTCGCGAGGTAGCCGTAGTGGGCATCGAGGGGAATGTTGGTGGAATGGTAAAGTTCAAGAGAAGGTGGAAGCAAACAAAGTGGTGTATCCAAAATTGGTAGAAAGCAAGGATGAGGTATAGAAGTGGACGAATAGATAATTATATCAGATGGCGAGGAAGAAGGCAAAGTTGGCAGTTACGGCGGCAAAAACGGTGACTTTTGAATGCATATATATGGAATTAGAGGAAAAATGTGAGGATAAGAAGTTGTACAGACTAGCCAAGGCGATGGAGAGGAGGACCCGTGACTTGGATCACGTGAGGAGAATCAAGGATGAGGACGACAAAGTACTGGTGGAGGACGCGTGTATTAGACGGAAGTGACAGTCTTACTTTTATAAACTCTTGAACGAATAAGGAGATAAATACATTGCGTCGAGAGATCTGGAGCGATTCGAAAGGTACCGAGATTTTGGATATTGTAGAAGTATTAAGGTTGAGGAGGTTAAGGGTGTTGTTCTCAAGATGCACAGGGGACGAGCGATGGGGCTTGATGAGATCCAGTTGAATTTTGGAAGAGCTCAGGCAGGACATGTTTGGAGTGGCTGACTGAGTTTTTTAATGTCATTTTTAATACGGCAAGAATTCCCCAAGAATGGAAGTGAAGTACAATGATTCATTTGTACAAGAACAAAGGTGACATTCAGAGTTACAACAATTATAGGGGTATCAAGTTGTTGAGCCACACTATGAAAGTTTGAAAAATGGTCGTGGAGATCAGGTGAGGAGAGGCGTGTCTATTTTCGAGAACCAGTTTGGATTCATGCCAAGGAATTCGACTATAGAATCCATTCTTATTATGAGATTGGTAGAGCAGTATAGGGAGAGGAAGAGAGACTTACATATGGTTTTCATCGACCTCGAGAAGGCATACGAAAAAGTCCATAGGGAGGTTCTATGGAGATGTTTGGAAGTCAGTGTGTACATGTGGTGTACATTAGGGCGATCAAAGATATATATAATGAAGCCAAGACTAGGGTACAGACAGTAGGCGGAGACTCGGAGCACTTTTCAGTAATGATGGGGTTGCACCAGGGATTAGCTCTTAGCCCATTTTTATTTGCCTTGGTGATGGATGGACTGACGTGACAAATTCAAGGAGTGGTGCCATGGTGTATGTTATTCGCATATGACATAACCCTGATTGATGACATTCGCAGCAGAGTGAATGCTAAGTTGTAGGTTTGGTGACAGACTCTGAAGTCTAAAGGGTTCAGACTGAGTAGGACAAAGACATAATACATGGAGTGCAAGTTCAGTAACGGGAGTGACCATGAGACAGGCGTGGAGGTGAGGCTTGGTAATCAAGTCATTCTAAAGAAAGGTAACTTCAAGTATCTCGGATCTATTATCCAATGGAATGGAAAGATTGATGATGATGTCACACATTGTATTGGTATAGGGTGGATGAAATTGAGGCTCGCATCTGGCATCTTATGTGATAAAAATGTGCTACTAAAACTTAAAGGTAAGTTCTATAGGGTGGTGGTTAGACCGACTATATTTATATGGGGCAGAGTGTTGACCAGTCAAGACTTCGCACATCCAAAATATGAAAGTTACGGATATGAAGATGCTGAGATGGATGTGTGGGCATACAAAGAGGGATAGGATTATAAATGATGATATCTGAAAGAAAGTGGGAGTGGCCTCGGTGAATGATAAGATGCCGGAAGCGAGGTTGAGGTGGTTCGGGCATGTGCAGAGAAGAGGCACAAATGCCCCAGTGAGGAGGTGTGAGAGGTTAGCTATGGAAGTATTCAAGAGGAATAGAGGTAGGCCGAAGAGGTATTAGGGAGATGTGATTAGATGGGATATGACGCAGGTGAAACTTACTGAGAACATGATGTTAGATATGTGGTTGTGGAGGACACAAATCATGGTAGAAGGGTAGTTGAGTGTAGTCCTACTTATGCTTACATACTGGTAGTTGTAGTGTTATTATTGTAGCCCTGCTTAGCATATCATACTAGAAGAAGTAATATTGATTTATAGTCCCTGTCGATTGATTTTTGTTGTTGTATGTTCTTTTGTGTAGTTTGTTTATCTTATCTACCTGCATTAGTTACTGCTTCTTTTTCAGAATGATTTATCATGGCTTATTCGATTTTGGTACAATCATTTTCATACTGCATTAGATTTCTTGTCCGGGTCTGACCATTTCTCTTGCTTTGATTATGCTTATGCTTTGTCTTGAGTCGATGGTCTTTCAGAAATAGTCTTTCTACCTACCAAGGTAGAGGTAAGGTCTGCGTACACTCTACCTTCTCCAGACCCCACATTGTGGGATTTTCACTGGGTATGTTGTTGTTGTATAAAAAGATTTAACATAGTTAGACCATAATCTACGTAACTGTAGCTTTATTCTTTTATGTAGACATCAGACCGGTGTTGTTAATAATATCACACGTACTGTGACTTTATTCTTTTACGTAGACAAATTTCATTTTTAAAATATATATTGCACGAAACCCATGTATTTTTACTAGTACTAATGTTGAGTCCCACATCATTTGTGGGATGGATACATGGTCTCCTTATGTAACACCTCGTATTTTTTAATAATGAGTTGAGCACATAGACGTGGGCAAGTAGACCCGAACCCCGGAGAATTTATATCGTACCTACGTATACTAATAAGGAAATTAGTATATTAATGGATGAGATCCCGAAATAATTTTAGATTTATTCAGTGCGACGACATGAGTTAATAATAATAATTGTATATCCACAAGGAGGATATGGACTAATGTCAAATTATAAGGATTATGACATTGGGTAAAAGAAGGTTTTATGAGTCATCGGGATTTAAGTGAATCAGGATCGAGTAATGAATTGTGTGTATAATTAATTAATTGTGGGATTAATTAATTATAGTTGGAGACAATACCAAATGGAATTCCACGTGTAGTCTTGTAAGCGTATTGTTGGAAAACTGGCTTAGATGACTAAGCTTTAAACTATAGTTGGCAGCTTCATAAGCCTCAATCGATTCTCTCTTCTCCACATCACAAAACCTCCATTTCTTCAAGCTTCTTCAATCCTTAAAGCTCCTGAAGAAATCCATCAATATAACAGTTATAACACTTCAATTAGAAAGAACAATTAAAACCGGTGAGCTCTTTGAAACTCTCGACCAGATTGGGGAATTTTCGGAAGCTTTCGCACTTCCTTAAAAGAGAGAAATTAAGGGTGTTTCGAACCTTAATTCCAGAAATCGAGTTCTTTAACAAAGCTTGATTACTCAGAAAACAAGCAAACCCTGAATTCCAATTAAGTTCAAACTCAAGCCAATTTTTCTGGGCTTCTGGGCCTGCTCGTCGGAATTCGGTGTCAATAAGAGGTTATCCAGTAATGCTCGTCGTAGCCTAAAAGAGGTAATTCTTTTGGTTCCTAGGTTCATACAATTATAGAACATGACTCTTACTAGTTTTAAGAAGATTATCGGAATATTGGGTTGTTGGGTGTCATCGGAATTGTTTGTGCGAAAGTGGGGGGATTGCATGTGAAAATTCTGAACTGTTTTGGACCTTGTGGCAGTGAAGAGAAGAATTAATAGGGCTGAGTGTTTCCATATGTACATAGATTTCGATATAAGAGAAATATAAGTTCTATGTGTATAAGATGTTTTATATAATGTCTCAATGAATTATGTTAATTAGTATATTGACTCGATTATGATTTGAATCATTCATAGGATGTAGATAATCCTTCATAAAGCTTACAAAACCCCGTGGAAACTTAGATAAACTCGACTACAAGGTATGTGAAGGCAATTCATTCCTTTCTTTTGGCATAATTATGTGGAAAAACGTAATCGTCATATTGCTCCATAATATACTCTACTCTTAGTAGTTAAGGGTGCTCATGTTATTGATTATATGTTGAAAGCATGTCTAAATTATTTCTAAGTCCTTAATGAGGCATATGAAAAAGATAATGGTATTCAATGTCATCAAAAGGTATAAAGGTAATATGTCACATGTTGGGGTTGGAATATGGTGTTACTATTCATGCATTTCAATCGCATATTATCCTGGACCACTTGTGTTATGCACATTACTATCTGATAAATATTATATATATATATATGTAGGGGATATAGAGAAAGAGGAAAAGACATTATATACGCCCACAATCTGAAACTGGTACAAATTATCACAAAGGAGCTCTAAGAGGCCAAGTGGCCAACATTGAACCCAACATGGCTTATATGATATAACCGAAAGCCTGTGTGGCAGTTATGATTAGACCAAAATCCTGTGTGGCAGCCATGGAAGTAGGATTTTGATACTCCCGAAAGCTTGTGTGGCGGATATCGGAAAGTAGGATTCCAATATAATCGAAAGTCTGAAAGTATGTGTGGTGGTTATGGGAAATAGATAGTATACCGCATTTGCATCATGCATGATAGTTATGTATATTATGCCCACAGAGGTTGTTATGAAAAGAAAGACGGTTGTGTGGTCATCGGTATACTGCATTAGTATTGCATAATATTTAGACATTTGTACTAAGGCCCTCAGAGGCAAATACTATCGGTCAGTTATTTCTGTTTCAGATTGTGATACGTCTCTGTTATGTTATTTCTTATGCCTGACATACTCATTACATCAGTCGTACTGACGTTCCCTTTGCCGGGGGACGCTGTGTATTATGCCCGCAGGTTCATACTAAGATGGTGACAGATTGTGCTAGGAGACTGTTGGTTCAGCTGTATGAGAGCACTCTACTTATTTCAGAGTTGCAGTATGATTGTGGTACGTTATACTCTTAGAGGCTTGTAGATAAGTGTCATGTGGTTAGTTGTCATACATGACCCTATCGGCCTTAATGTATATATATATGCTTAAGTATGGGTTGTATGGTCAGGGGTGTCCGGTGGGTTGGGTCCGGATGACCTTCACGGCCCTCTGGTTTGGATCGTGACAAATTTGGTACCATAGCATGTTTGTCCTAGGAAGTCTACAAGTCGTGTCTAGTAGAGTTTTGATTACGAGTGTGTTGCGCGCCACACCTATAAACAGGAGGCTGCAAGGCATTTAAGAATGGTTTCTACTATTTCATTATTTATATCGTGCAGCAAAGCTGAGTCATTTTGCTGAGTCATAAGAATTCAAGTTAACTCGTGCCTGATACTATTTCGATAAGTGTCGACTACCAAAAAGACTTCGGTTAAGTCATATTCATATCCAGTAAATGGGTGACTCTACTTGACGAATGATACGTAGGGCAATATGAATTCGAGGTTATGAGAAGCTATCTCACTCGTATATGGAGGGGAGATAATGTAAGCTTGGGAAGCGGAATATTTGAGAATCTTAGAATGATAGATAGCCGTTGAGACCTTAGATATCCAAGGCCTTCTTGAATATGATATTTGACGCTTGAGCTTGGTTGAAGTTTATGGTATATGTGATGGTTGTGAGTTGTGAATATCACTTAAATGTTTCTTCTTAAAATCATTTTAAGTTTGCTCTGTTGATTCATGGGATTTAGTATTTGCTACATGATTACATATTAGAGTAATCAAGAAATAAATGGATTGTGTATATGGAGTGATGTCAGGCGATTTCCATGCGCTTAACGCAAATGTATCATCTTAAATAGTATAGTCTGTAAGACCGAATATCATCCTCAGAGACTGGTTTCTAATTACCGTTCATCTATTTTTTTGGTATCTATTTGGCGATCGATAATTGAGTTTGGTTTTTGGTTAACTACTAGAATAATTGCAAGAATTAATTAAACTATTTAAGTTGTAATCAGATTATGAAGGAATTAGGGCTTCCAATTTCCTCGACTATTGATCGGTGTATTTTATATACACCTTTTGAGTCGTTTTTAATTAGTCTTTTTCCTCTTTTTGTATAAATATGTGTCGTGTTCGGATATATTTTCTTTCTTTTGAATCACAGTGGTTTAAAGTGGCACATTGGTGAAAAGGAGCGAAAAGAAGGCAGAAACAGAGGTTCCAGAGCTCAAAAAGCTGAAACGTTGGCAACCCGGGCGAGAAACAGGGCGGCACCGTGGCGCCAGACCATCATCGCGAGAGCGGGGCCACGCGCCCGAAGCGAGCCATTCGCAAGTTTCGCGCCACGACGCCAGGCCTCGCGCCGACGCGGAAATCTGCCGATCCGAACAGATCGCCGAGCCAAAGAGGAAAAGGTTTTGCACGTTTTTGGGATATAAAAGGACCTTTTAGGTCGATTTGGCGGGTGGCACACCTTATCATTTATCATAGCATTACTTCAAGATCGAGACTCGCTTTGAGTAATTTTCTTGTTCTTTACTTTATTTCTTTCTAGTATATGTTGGATATTATTTTAGTTCTTAGCATGTCTATGGCTAGGAACTAACTTAATTTAGGGCTTTTCATGTCGAATCGCTTGAACCTCGTTCTTATGAATTAATGCATGTTTTGGTTTCTTCTTATTATTGTTGAGGTTTATTCAATAATTGTTTTGATTGCTTGATAATTAATTGATCACTAGTTGTCATCACTTATATGAGTTCTAATCGAAATTCGAAAGGGGATATTGTGAATATGCTATAGTTGAATAAACATAGGTTTAAATCGTGGACGAAAGTACCCCGATACTTGTGTAACTTAATATGTTATTGCT
Organism: Przewalskia tangutica; assembly: GCA_029844215.1. NCBI lineage: Eukaryota > Viridiplantae > Streptophyta > Magnoliopsida > Solanales > Solanaceae > Przewalskia > Przewalskia tangutica. The sequence continues at coordinate 45,073,015 of CM056727.1, read as the reverse complement.
CTTAATCCTCCTTTGTAGTCAATCTTGTCATCGAAAGATAGAAGGGTTCTCCATTGGGGTTGAGTGTTTATATTACCTTAACAGGAGTATAAAACGAATTAGTTAACCTGCTATCTCAACATAGAAGAAGAACCTTAATTGTTGCATTAACGATTAAAAGCGAGCGGATAGTTGAGGAGATTTGGAAGCCTTATTTCCACCATATCTGAAGTAAAGTAAAGTAATTTAGTTAGCGTCTATAAACATAGATATAAACAAACCATCAACTCAATGATCACCAAATAGATACCATATAATAGCAGTTGGTAATTGAGCACTAATCCCTGAGGACGATAACTCGGTCTTCTAGACTATATTACTTGTAACGATACGTGCACTTGCGTTTAGCGTGTGTATAAATCGCACATAAAGTTTTTGGCGCCGTTGTCGGGGATTGGCGTAGTTCAATATCAGATTATCTATTCTAAATTTCTAATTTGGTATTTATTTTTCTTTATTTTATTTTATTTTATTTGTGGAACCGTGCACCGTGATTTGTTTGTTGTTTGTGATTAGTCTCAGGAACTTAGTTTATGCGAAGTAGGAGAGGAGCTGACATTTTTATCCCTCTGAATCCTGAGATTGAGAGATTGTGCAGACAGAACAGGAAAGAGAAAAGAGCAGTTGATTCCTTAACAACGAGATCAATAAACAATAATTGGGACTTTGAGTTACCACCGGTTTTAAGACAAGTCCCTGCAGAAAGGAGCTTGGAGGACTATGTGATGTCAACCATTACAGGGGTATAGACTTGCATAAGGCTTCCAGCTGTTGAAGCCAACAATTTTGAAATCAAACCAACCATATTGCACATGGTTCAAAGTTCAGTTCAGTTTGGGGGATTACCGTCTGAAGATCCTTACTTGCATCTAGCAAATTTTCTAGAGCTGTGTGCAACTTTCAAATATAATGGCGTTACTGATGATGCCATTCGGTTGAGACTCTTCTCATTCTCACTCAGGGATAGAGCAAAGTGCTGGCTGAACTCATTACAGGCGAACTTCATCACTACATGGCAAGACTTAGCCCAGAAGTTTTTTGCCAAGTTCTTTCCTCCAGCTAAGGCAGCAAAGCTCAGAGGTGAGTTGAATAATTTCTATCAGCTGGAGAGAGAGCCATTATATGATGCATGGGAAAGGTTCAAAGACTTACAGAGAAAGTGCCCACATCACGGGATCGAGAAGTGGATGCTAGTCCACATATTTTACAACGGGTCACAGGTACAACTCGTACCATCATTGATGCTGCAGCAGAAGGTACGTTCATGAAAAAGAGTGCCAATGAGGCACATGATTTGCTAGAGGATATGGCCACAAACAACCATCGCGGGCGATGATGAGCAGAGCGAACAAAGAGAAAGATGGCCGATTCATGAGCTAGACGCTATCACTGCATTGATTGCGCAGGTAGCCACTTTGACAAAGCTGATGCAACAGGGTACCATGGCGCTTAAAGCAAGCGCGCACACCGCAGGTTGAGATCCGGGGCCCCCCACACTTTTGATAGATGCACAGCAGTGGACCCGAATAATGTGCCCATAGAGAAGGTCCAAGCAGTGGAGAATTAACAGAGGCCCTACAACAATGCATACTCCAATACTTATAATCAGGGGTGGCGAAATCACCCTAACTTTTCATGGAAAAATGATCAAGGGCAGCAATATCAGTTTCAGGGGCAGTATCAACAGAGCACTCCACAACAATCCTTGAATCCAACATTTTCTTCCCAGCAGTTCAGCCCACCAGCTCCCCAAGAGAAGTCAGATGAAATAAGAGAAATAAGAGCAACACTGATGACATTGGCTAAACACCAGGCTCAATCCACTGAGTCACAGACACAACTGATCAATTCCCAGGCCCAATTTATGACAAAGACTAGGTCAGCCATTAGTAACTTGGAGTCCTCAGTTTTATCTTTGGTGTCCTTGCTTTCACAAATGACCAACTTCCAGACTCAATTCATGGCGGAAACCAGGTCATCCATTAGTCACTTGGATACTCAATTAGGACAGCTGGCAAAGATGGCAAATAACAGGCCGTAGGGCACTCTTCCTAGTAATACAGAGATAAATCCCAGAGAGCAGTGTCAGGCAGTACAATTGAGAAGTGGGAGTAGTTGGAACAACCCATAGCCCAACCTGTGGTAGAATAGAGAGTTGAGCAGATGGTTGATACAGAGAAGGAGGAGGTTACTGATGACCGCCCTATCTTAGAGAAGGCTCCACCAGTTCCAGTAAAAGAGTACGTAGAAAATATCCCTTACCCTCAGAGATTGCAGAGGAAAGCAGTTGATAAGCAATTCTCCAAGTTCTTGGAGGTGTTTAAAAAGTTGTACATTAACATCCCCTTCATTGAGGCATTGGAGCAAATGTCTACCTACTTCAAATTTATGAAGGAGATCCTTGGGAAGAAGAGGAATCTAGTGGAGTATGAGACCATAGCACTAACAGAGGAGTGTAGTGTCATATTGCAGAAGAAGCTGCCCCCAAAGTTGAAAGATCCGGGGAGTTTCACCCTACCTTGCACGATAGAGAATGTAACTTGTAACAGGGCACTATGTGATCTAGGGGCTAGCATAAACTTATTGCCCCTATCCGTGTTCAAGAAGATAGGTTTGGGAGTGATCAAGCCAACTACGGTGAATCTGCAGCTAGCGGACAGATCAGTGGTGCATCCTTTAGGCATCATTGAAGATGTGCTCGTCAAAGTGGGGAAGTTCTTCTTCCCAGAAGACTTCCTCATCCTTGACATGGAGGAAGATGATGAAATCCCTATCATCTTGGGAAGACTATTCTTGGCCACTGGAAGGGCCTTGATAGATGTTGTAAAGGGCGAGCTGAAACTCAGAGTTGAGGATGAGTATATAGTGTTCAAGGTGTTTAAACACACCGTCGAACCGCCAGTCATAAGCAAGTGTTGTGCAGTTAGCACTGTGAGCTCATCAGCTGAGCCAGAAAGGGCCAAAACCAAGGTGAGCAGTCCGCCAGTGCAGGTATGTAATTATAACCCTCCTCTTGAGAAAAAGGAGAAAAAGAAAAACAGAAGGCGGAAAAGAAAGATGATTATGAAATGGGTAGGTTGTGGGGTTAAATTACCCCAAGCTTCTCGATAAGGAACCTGCGTCCGGCTACAAGACGTTAAAGATATCGCTACTCGGGAGGCAACCCAAGGTTTTTAAATTTATGTGATTTAGTTTTAATTAGAACAGTCTCACGGAAGGTATTGTTTACATGTTGTGATGACAGGTACAGGGCTAAAGGTGGAGGACGAAAAACGCGAGAAAGAAAGGAAATAGGCTCGGCGCCACGACGCCCAGCAGAGGGCCATGGCGCCGAAATTCCAAAAAACCGCAGGAAGTTGGGTGCCACGGCGCCAAAACAGAGTGTCATGGCGCCGAAAGTCCAGAAGGTCTCTGAAGTTTGGGCGTCACGACACCAAATCAGAGCGCCACGGCGCCGGAAGTCCAGAAACTTGCGGAATTTTGGGCGCCACGGCGCCAATCTCAGTGCCGTGGCGCCGTGAAGGGATTTTTGAAAAACAGCTGCCTGAAATCATTACCCGGCGCTACCGCCACCATTTTAAACCACAAGTCTGTAAGTTGTCTCGTCTTTCTTTTATTTTTGAGTCTTGCACACATTAGGGACAATGTGTGATTTAAGTTTGGGGGGAGTTCTTAGTTTATTTTTGATGTGTTTTTGAGTCTTTTTATTGTTATTTCTATGTTTATTTGAGTCTAAGTTTTTTTTATATGATCATGCATGTTGTAGTTACTTGAAACGCCTAGTGAAGTAAAGTGGAATAATGTAATGGAATTAGAATCAACCATCTGAACACTTAGGTTAGATATGTCAAGAATTCATGAAATCAAACTATTTGGGGTATCTTGCTTGATTTATGCATTGTTAATGATTAAACCTATGTGTGCTTGCTTGCTATTTGAGGCGAAATAGTTAGGATATACATGTTAGGGAGATGACTCAGGCATTTCTTTGTTAGCCCTTTCTTACCATTCTTTGTCTATCCCTGACATTAAAATTGTACTCCTAGTCAGCTCCGTTGAGCCTAAAAATAAGATCTTTTCTTTGACACCCTGTAATTCCATACTTGTGTCATAAGTGAAAAAAATTGAGATGCTTGGAATACAAAGTGTTGAAAAAAGATACAAAAGAGAGTGAACAATTTTGATGCACCCCAATGAAATGTAATAATAAATAAGCAAAAGCCTAAGTTTGGGGGTGCTTACTATTCATCAGACACCTCATTCTCTCGAAACAAAAGAGGGGAAAGATAGGTATGAGGTTAAAAAGAAAATCAAAAGAAAAGGGAATAATCGAAAGCAAAAAAGCTTATGGTACGTAAGATTGAGCCTAAAAGCCTATTTTTACCTACCTCTGCCTAAGCCTACATTACAACTCTGAAAAGCCCTGAAGATCTCTAATATGTGTATCCATAATTAGTGGAGAATAGCAAGTGAACATACCATAGGATTTTGAAATTGACATGCATAGTTAGGCATTTTTGCTTCCATTGAGCATGATTAAATTGAATTTGCGAAATATCTGACTTGAGTGTTTAAAATGCTAAAAATTCATGTTATATGTTCTTGCATATTATTCTACTAACCTTCATGCTTTTCTAAGTAACAATGATGTAGCAAATTGATCAATGACTTTGAGTCATTTTATTTTCTTTTCTTTCGTGTCTTTGTTTCTATTTTTTATCTTTACTCGAGGGCGAGCAAATGTTAAGTTTGGGGGTGTTTGATCGGTGTATTTTATATATACCATTTGAGTCGTTTTTAATTAGTCTTTTGCCTTTTTTGTATAAATATGTGTCGTGTTAGGATATATTTTCTTTCTTTTGAGTCACAGTTGTTTAAAGTAGCACATTGGTGAAAATGAGCGAAAAGAAGGCAGAAACAGAGGTTCCAGAGCTCAAAAGTCAAACGTTGCAACCCGGCGAAAATGGCGGCGCGCGGCGCTGCATCATCGAAGAATGCCACGCGCCAAGAAGCGAGCGAGCCGCAAAGTTTCGCGCCACGACGCCACAGGCCGTGGCGCCGACGCTGAAATCGCCAGATCCGACAGATCGCCAAGGCCAAAGAGGAAAAGGTTTTGCACGTTTTTGGGGATATAAAAGGGTCTTTTAGGTCAGATTTGAGGGGTGACACACCTTATCATTCATCATAGCATTACTTCAAGATTGGAGACTCAGTTTTGAGTAATTTTCTTGTTCTTTACTTTATTTATTTCTAGTATATATTGGATATTATTTTAGTTTTTAGCATGTCTATGGCTAGAAACTAACTTAATTTAGGTCTTTTCATGTCGAATCGCTTGAACCTCGTTCTTATGAATTAATGCATGTTTTGGTTTCTTCTTATTATTGTTGAGATATATTCAATAATTATTTTAATTGCTTGATAATTAATTGATCACTAGTTATCATCACTTATATGAGTTCTAATCGAAATCCGAAAGGGGAGATTGTGAATATGCTATAGTTGAATAAACATAGGTTTAAATTGTGACGAAAGTACCCCGATACTTATGTAGCTTAATATGTTATTGCTCTAAATCCTCCTTTGTATCTTGTCATCGAAAGATAGAAGGGTTCTCCATTGGGGTTGAGTGTTTATATTATCTTAACAGTAGTATAAAACGGCTTAGTTAACCTGATATCTCAACATAGAAGAAGAACATTAATTGTTGCATTAACGATTAAAAGCGAGCGGATAGTTGAGGAGATTTGTAAGCCCTATTTCCACCATATCTGAAGTAAAGTAAAGTAATTTAGTTAGCGTCTATAAACATAGATATAAACAAACCATCAACTCATCGATCACCAAATAGATACCATATAATAGCAGTTGGTAATTGAGCACTAATCCCTGAGGACGATAACTCGGTCTTCTAGACTATATTAATTGTAACGATACGTGCACTTGCGTTTAGCGTGTGTATAAATCGCACATCAACTATCCACTCTATTCAATCCTTAATGCGACTAGAATGATTCTTCTTCTTCATTAAGATAGCGGTTAACTAGACTGTCTTATATTCCGGTTAGGATATATAATCACTCAACCCCAGTGCAGAACCCTTCTATATTTCTATGATAGGATTTACTACATAGGAGGATTAAAAACAGTAACTTATTATGCTACACAAGTATCGGGGTACTTTCGTCCACGATTTTAACCTATGTCTATTCAATTACATCATATCCAAATCTCTCCTGTCGATTCTTGATTCGAAATCATATGAGTTATGATAATTTGTGATCAATTAACTATCAAGCATTCAAACCAATTACTGAATATATCTTAATCTAACTGAAGAAGAAATCAACTAATGCATAACTTCATGAATAAGAGGTTCAAGTGATTCCAAAGGAAAGCTCTAATAAAGTGTTTAGCTCCTAGCCATAGACATGCTAAGAACTAATACAATTACCAACATAAACTGAATTAAAAAGAAAGAAAGAAAAATACTCTAAGCTAAAGTCTCCAATTGCATCTCTCAATCTTGTCATGTGTTCTGTTCTCCCTTAGAATGATGGCTCCCCTCTAAAAGAATAATCCTTAGGGCTTTTATAACTATAAATTTCGTGCCCTGTGGACCCATTTATCCTTTGCCAATTAAAACTCCAAACTGGATTTTTCGTACCGGCGTCGCGGCCCTGCTGACTGGCGCCGTGGCGCCTAATCTTCTGTGGGTATTCTACAGTTCTGGCGCTTCCTGGATTTTGTCCAGGTCTTCATTTTATGTCCTTTCCTGCCTCGGATTCCTCCTTTTATGCCCCTTTTTCATTCTCTTTTGTCATTTTGGACCGCTGCGACTCAAAAGAAAGAAAAACAAGTCTAATATTATACTAAACACAATGAAAATGAGTAAAATATTAATTAAAAATGACTCAAAAAGGGTAAATAAATTATGTCTAACAAACCCCCAAACTTGAACTTTGCTCGCCCTCGAGCAAAGAACAAAACAAAACAAAGAAACAAAAATCAAAAGACTCAAAGACTCAAGTCAAGCAGCTGCACAATGTCACTTAGAAACACATGAACGTTAGTCAGGATAATATACCGGAAAAGAGGTAGCATGCATCTAACAATTTAGAATTTCAAGTTAGATATTTCGCAGATTCATTTCAGTAGCAATCACTGGAAGCATGAATACATAACATATGCATGTCAATTTCATTTCATTTTTCTCAAAGTAATATAGTCTGTTCACTTTTTATTCTCCACTAATAATGGACATACATACTAGGGATCATCAGGACTTTTCAGGGTTGTAATATAGGCTTAGGCAGGGGTAGGTAAGATTAGGCATTTAGGCTCAATTACGTACCATAAGCGTTTTTCATTCAACTCGTTTCTCCTTATTTGCGGTATTCTTTTTAGTTCATACCCATTAATTCCCTTTCTCTTTTTGTTGAGAGCATAATACACATTCACATCGGCACCCCCAAACTTAAGTTTTTCCATATTTTAATTGGGGTGCATAATTTTCGCGCTCTTTTTGTATTTCTTTTTCACTCTTTTTCATTCCTATCATCAATTATTGCTTATGACACATAAGGGAATCTGGGGTGTCAAAGAAATAACTTTTTATTTTAGGCTCAACGGGGCTGACCAGGGATACATTTAAGTGCAAGGTGGAAAATGACTGGTAAGAAGGGCTATCAAAGAAATGTCTGAATCCTCCCCCTAATATGTACATCCTAATTATTTCGCCTCAAATAACAAGCACGCAGAACATTTTTCGCAATTGACATACACAGGCTAAGCACAAAATATTCAAACTAATCAGATTTTCATGAATCTTTGGCATATTTAACTTAAGCACACAGATTTTTACATATCATTTCATTACATTATCCTACTTAATTCACTAGGCGTTTCAAGCAACTACAGCATGCATGATTATAAAATAAAATTAAAAAAAATTAGACTCATATAAACACAAAAACATAATAAAAAAGACTCAAAACACAAATAGAATAAAAACTCCCCCCCCCCCCCAAACTTAAACTACACATTGTCCCAAATGTGTAAGACTCAATAAATAAAAGGGACGACTTACAGACATTAGCGGTTCAAAATGGCGGTGGTGGCAATGAAATCGCTTCGTGGAAATTTCTCATTTGCGTCGCTTGTGCCGCGCCACGCAACTCCTGCACATGTATAGACTTTCGGCGCTGCCTGATTTTCTTCCATCCGTATTTTTCCGTGCTTCGTGTCCCATTTCTTCACCTGTCATCACAACACCACAAAAATACCACAAGTGAGACTGTTCAAACAAAACTAAATGACATAAATTAAACCTTGGGTTGCCTCCCAAGTAGTGCTGTCTTTAACGTCTTGTAGTCGGACGCAAGTTCCTTATCAAAAATCATTGGGGTAATTTAACCCCACAACCTATCCATTTCAAAATCATTCTCCTCTTTCGCACTCTGTTTTTCTTTTTCACAAGAGGGGGCTCAGTAGGACTTACCTGGTCGACGACTTCCATGGCATCAATTTTTGTTTAAGTATTCTTGCTGACCTATGGGTTCACCCCTGTAGGAATGATCTCTCTAGCTTTGGCCTATGCTGGTTGAATCGCTGTGTCACCGTGCCGATCATAAACACTTGTTGATGGCTCGATTCAATGTCGATTTGAACACCTTGAATACCATCTCCTCTTCCCCGACCCTTAGTCTCGCCTCCCTTTCTACATCAATTAGGGCTCTCCCGGTTGCAAGGAATGGTCTCCCCAAAATGATTGGCATTTCATCATCTTCTTCCATGTCAAGGATGAGGAAGTCCGCTGGGAAGAAGAACTTTTCCACCTTGACAAGCACATCTTCAATTATGCCTCTGGGGTGCACCACGGTTCGATCGGCCAACTGCAAATTTACTGTGGTTGGTTTGGCTTCCCTCAAATCCAAACTCTTAAATACATACAGATGCATGAGATTGATACTAGCCCCTAAGTCACACAAATACCACAGCATGTTACCTGCCAATAGCAGCGCAAGGTGAAGCTTCCGGTCCTTCACCAGAGGCGCTTTTGTAGAATGGCGCTGCACTCCTCTGTCAAAGATACTGTCTCATAATCTGCCAGTCTTTTCTTTTTTCCAAGTATTTCCTTCATGAATTTAAATTATGTTGGCATATGTTCTAGTGTTTCAATGAATGGGATATTTATGTGAAGTTTCTTAAATACCTCCAAGAACTTGGAGAACTGCTTGTCTATTGCCTTTGTTTTGTAACCTCTGAGGGTAAGGGATTTTATCAACGTATTCCCTCAAAGGTGCTGATGGAGCTTTCTCCATTGTAGGGCAATCCTCAGTGACCCCCTCCTTCTCTACCTCAACTGCTTTCTCAGACTCCTTCTCACTTACTATCATGGGTCAGAGCACCGCTTCTAATCGCTTTCCACTCCTCAACAACACCGCTCGACATCGCTCTCAGATTTACCTGTATTGCTTGGGAGTGCTCGCGCTCGTTGATTACCATCTTTGCAAGTTTCCCAACCTGTGTTTCCAAGCTCCTGAGAGAGGATTTTGTTTCATACATGAACTGATTCTGTGAATTGGTGAGTGTAAGCAATGCAGCTCTCAGTTCATCAGGCTTCTCCTATTGTATAGGTGGTCTAAACTGCTGGGATGAAGTGGCCTAATTTTGTACCTGCTGGTTCTGGTAACCACCTTGATATGGTTGTTGTTGGGGTTGATCGTTCCTCCAGGAAAAGTTAGGGTGATTTCTCTACCCTGGGTTGTATGTATTAGAGTTATATGGCCGCTAAAAATTCCCAACTGCCTGCACCTGCTCAATTGACACATTATTGGGATCCACCGCTGTGCATCTGTCAAAGGAGTGTGGCCCACCACAAATCTCACAATTAACCAGATCCGACCGCATTCACGCATACGGTGTTATCGCGCAGCTTGCTTCAAAAGGGCCACATGTGCATTCAGGGCAGTGATGGCATTTAGTTCATATATGCCCAAAGCCTTCCTGCTGGTCACTGACCTGTCGCCTGCCCCTTGATGATTTTTAGCAGTCATATCTTCCAGTAACTCATGTGCCTCATTGACACTTTTTCTCATGAAATCACCCCTTGCTGCCGCATCAATGATGGTACGCGTAGTACCACTCAGCCCATTATAAAAGATGTGGACCAACACCCACTTCTCTATGCCATGATGTGGGCATTTCCGCTGCAGATCCTTAAATCGCTCCCATGCATCATAGAGCGATTCACCATCCACCTGGTAATAATTGTTCAACTCTCTCCTTAACTTTGCTGCTTTGGACGGAGGGAAGAACTTTGCTAGAAAAATTTGGGCCAGGTGCTGCCAAGTAGTGACGGAGTTGGCAGGCAGTGAATTCAACCAACTTTTGGCTTTGTCCCTAAGTAAGAACAGGAAGAGCCTCAGTCTAATGACATCATCAGTAACACCATTGTATTTGAACGTGACACACAGCTCTAAAAAAGTTGGCAATGTGCATGTGGTCTTCGATCGCATCCCAAATTGTATCGCGGTTCGACCATGCTCAGGATGGCTAGTTTGATCTCAAAGTTGTTCGCCTTATCACGGGAGCCTAACGATGTCAGGCACCGCTGACCATGGCGCATATAGTCCCCAAACTTCTTCCGCCGAACAGAATCGCTCCATTGCATTTTCAGGGACCTCATTGTTTGCCCCATTCTGATTCGGTGGTTGGTTTTCCATGGTTACCGTATCAGCTATTATCTTATTCCGCCTGTTTAGTTTGCAGGTTTCCTTAATCTAAGGGTTGAAAGGAACAAGTGTGTCTACCCCTTTTCTTCTTCGCATAAACTAGATCCCTGAAATAGATCAAAATCAACAAACAAATCAAGGCACACGGTTCTAATAGTAAAAAGAAATAAAAATAAAAGCCAAATTAGAAATTAGAAATTAAAAATAGACGGTTCGATATTAGAAGTTCGTCAGTCCCCGGCAACGGCGCCAAAAACTTGTCAGGCGATTTCCACGCGCTTAACGCAAGTGTATGTATCATCTCAAGTAGTATAGTCTGTAAGACCGAATATCGTCCTCAGAGACTGGTTTCTAATTACCGTTCATCTATTGTTTTGGTATCTATTTGGCGATCGATAATTGAGTTTGGTTTTTGGTTAACTACTAGAATAATTGCAAGAATTAATTAAATTATTTAAGTTGTAATCAGATTATGAAGGAATTAGGGCTTCCAATTTCCTTGACTATCCACTCTATTCAATCCTTAATGCGACTAGAATGATTCTTCTTCTTTGTTAAGATAGCGGTTATCTAGACTGTCTTATATTCCGGTTAGGATATATAATCACTCAACCCCAATGCAGAACCCTTCTATATTTCTATGATAGGATTTACTACATAGGAGGATTAAGTAACCTATTATGCTACACAAGTATCGGGATACTTTAATCCACGATTTTAACTTATGTCTATTCAGTTACAGAATATTCAAATCTCTCCTCTCGGTTCTTGATTCGAAATCATATGAGTTATGACAATTAGTGATCAATTAACTATCAAGCATTCAAACCAATTATTGAATAGATCTTAATCTAAGTGAAGAAAAATTCAACTAATGCATTAATTCATGAATAAGAGTTTCAAGTGATTCCAAAGGAAAGCCCTAATAAAGTGTTTAGCTCCTAGCCATAGATATGCTAAGAACTAATACAATTACCAACATAAACTGAATTAAAAAGAAAGAAAGAAAAATACTCTAAGCTAAATTCTCCAATTGCAGCTCTCAATCTTGCCCTGTGTTCTGTTCTCCCTTAGAATGATGGCCCCCCTCCAAAAGAATAATCCCTAGGGCATTTGTATCTATCAAATTTCGTGCCCTATGGACCCATTTGTCCTTTGCCAATTAAAACTCGAATCGATTTTTCGATCGCTGCCGCACGCCGATCCGCCACAGATTCTCGCACTCCGACCGCACTCGCTGACCGCACCGATTGGCTTTTGTCCTGCCTCATTTTTATCATTTCCTGCCTCGAATTCCTCCTTTTATGCCCCATTTTCATTCCTTTTTGTCATTTTGCCATTTTGGACCGCTGCGACTCAAAAGAAAGAAAAACAAGCATAATACTATACTAAACACAACGAAAATGAGGAAAATACTAATTAAAAATGACTCAAAAAATATATAAAATATGCCTAACAAGTGATAAGATTGTTATATTTCTTAATGTTATGAAGATATAGATCTGTTTTTATATGATATAAAAGTGATGTGAGGGATATTAGTTGTGATTATTTATTGGTATTTTCTCTCTCTTTAATATTAAGAAGTACGACATGGTAAGTATATTGTTTCCAAATGTTCATTAGCTGCCTGAATATCTTGGTTATACCCCTGTATACTAGGTTGAGGTCCAGAGGGGACTTTATATAATGATTATAGGATTCTGTGATACATGTTCATGTTCTTGTTGAGTAAATAAATTAGCCATGTAGTGTCATGCTAAATCTCAGTGTCATTAGACTCAATGGCATAGTAAAGTATAGGATCTTGAGTAATTAGTTTAACCACTTAACAAATACTGAATACTTAAGGTGTTCCACTTAGATGACTACCTTTGTATTCTAAATGTTGTGCCCCTCTGAATTGGTTACCTGTTTTCCTGTTTGTCTAATATCAAAAGTATGTCAATATTAGTAGAAAATACTCCCTTAGTTCATTTGTGATATGTCATATCTACCCACTTGTTAAATAATATTAACACTGACATTTCGTATCCAATTGAATTGGATTTGTTATGCTGAAGTGTTTACCTGTTGCACCTCATATTTAGCTCAATCATATTCATATAGTGGCAAGTATAGACCATGATGTGGTACTAGAAATGACCAGATAAGTACAAGATCTGGACAGATGAATTGCATAAGATATTGTGTAAGAAGAAGAAATGTCTTGCTGTTGTTAAATGGTGTATTCATACCTGGACTACCTACTTAAGGGTATATATGTGTTTCCCTTATTCATGACTCACTTGTGTAAACATGTTGAGTATGTGTAGGATGAGAATGTTTTTTCTTCTTGTCCTCTTTTGGTACCTTGCCGAGGTGTTAAGCCAATTTGAATTAGTCCTTTGCACATTGCCTGGTGAAAATCTGGAAAAAAATGTATATTACAGTTCTCCCTTCCTGGTTCCAGTGTGTGGTTCCAGTGTGATGCATGTAACCTGGTGTGATTTGCTTTTTATTATGATAACTATGAATTGCTACATGGTTATTGTGCTGATATGCAATCTTGGAGGGCATTTTTCATGCCAATATATCTAACCATGTGTGTCCCTGCTAATATGATGGCATGTTACTGGTCTTTCCAACAATAATTATCACATTTAAATAAATTGTGCCCTCCCTTGTTTCCTGTTTGTAATTCCTAGAAGAAGGCTGACCCTTTGTCAAGAAACCTGTGTGTGCTAATGTGATAAATAAGTACCTGTGAAATCACCTACATATATTTTCCCCTTTTCTAGATAGTTAAAACTGAAAGTTGAGTTGCCATGTTTAAAGTTGTGTTCTATTGCCCTGTTTAATAACTTAAAATTGATTACCCCTATCTACTTTGTGAGATAAGGATAAGAATTCTAGGTTTAAGACTTGGTTACTGCTTATTCTTTACTTCTCTAAGTGATAGTGTGTGTCTCATTTTATGTTAAAAAAGAAAAAATGGGGTGTGTTATAAATTATAATTACACTACTTTATGCTTTAATGAACACCATACTTCTGTTATGCATGAACCAGCGTAGCTACTGAGATCCAAATGTTGTGTCAAAACCAGTATTTGATTGTTACCTTAATGGCATGTGTTCCAACCATGAAAGGAACTTGAAACTTCTATGGTAAATAGCCTGCCTGATTTGCAGAGAGTCTAATGTCCATCTGGTAATAAGGTTGTCTGATGTTCATCTATGTTAACATGCCCTACTTGAAATTGTATTCTCTTATCTATGTGTTTTGCCAACTGGTTTGAGCTGCAACCCTGGGAGCCTAAAGGTTTAAGATAAGACCTAAAGAAAATGGCAAGTTTAGATGTAGCATGTGTGTATCTAGTTATAATCATGAGCAGGGTGGTGTGCCTGTGTTATTATTGCCTATAGGTATTAAGTCCTAGTCTTATTTACTTAGCAATAACATGTTACTGATCTTCTCTAACTATTCAGTTGGAAAACTAAATGTAGAAATTACCTGAGAATAGCTAAGTATGTGACAAAAGCAGAGGCTCACACTGGTAAGATTAGACTAATGTGTGATTACTTGGAATGAATACATTGTGTGATGAAGATGAGAACATGACCATTGACCCCTTTACACTCCTAATGAGAATAAGTTGCACCAGTATGAGCACATAGACCAAAACTATATTTAGTCACCATGAATTGTGTTTTAGTCTGATTTGTGTATTAAAAGATGTTTTCCTTAGTTGCTCATTGTTATATTGAGTTGTTGATGCACATACCTGTTATTGTCTGTGGTATTTAGCTACCATATTTGCTATCATTATGGTTGTTATTTGATGTCACTTGATGTACTATTTAGCTACGGTTTTACTGTTGCTATTACTGTCCCTGCTACACCTCAAACACATGTTGATGCCCTTATTTCAGTCTCAAATGTCTTAGTTTCAAACATGTTGTGCCCTCCTAACTATCTGTAGTTGTTTTTAGACCTGTGTGGCTCTTAACATACTGTACTTTGAATTATGGCTATTGTTTTGCTGCTATTTGCATTTTCTGAGCTGTTGTAAGTTGGGTAGAGTATTGTTGTTACCTTTGAGATAAATTGTGGCTATGTATTGTTATGTTTGCTGCAAGCAGCTAATGTAACCTTGTTCATTTACACCTTGTTTATGAGTGTTTTACTGTTGCGTTTATGGGGTGAAATAAGTCACATCTTGATTTATCTTGGTGGAATAAATGACATGCTGAGGGGCTGTTTCTACACTCTCTGAGGACTGATTGTTGCTACATTTGGGTCAAATTAAATGGCTACTGCCTTGTAGTACTAGGTGTTGTATATTTGGGAAATAATTGTTCCTATAGTTGATATTACCCTGAATTTGTTGTTGCAAGCAGTTACTACCTCATGAGTTACATTGATATGCTGACAAGCAACTCTTGCACTTAGTCGATTGGTTTGCTAGCCCTATTTGTGTGACAGCTGCTACGGTTTCAAAGTAAGAACATTTTCTATACCTGGAATGGTCTATGTCCCTTCTTGAAACTTGCCACAAGCTTTTACTCTAAAGAACAACATCCGTATTTTGAAATTTTGAAATAGGTTGCTACACTTGATCAAAATACTCTGATTTGAACTAATGCTAAGCTTGGGCCGATGAAAAGGATTTTGAGACAAGTAAAAACGAAACACCCAAAGGAGTATGTTTTCTAACCCCATGACGAGAATTAGATATAGCACCCCCAACATTCGAGGGCGAATATTTCTAAGGGGGAGAGGATGTAACACCTCGTATTTTCGAATAATGAGTTGAGCACATAGACGTGGGCAAGTAGATCCGAACCCCGTAGAATTTATATCGTACCTGCGTATACTAATAAGGAAATTAGTATATTAATGGATGAGATCTCGAAATAATTTTAGATTTAATCAGTGTGACGACATGAGTTAATAATAATAATTGTATATCCACAAGGAGGCTATGGACTAATGTCATATTATAAGGATTATGACATTGGGTAAAAGAAGGTTTTATGAGTCGTCGGGATTTAAGTGAATCAGGATCGAGTAATGAATTGTGTGTATAATTAATTAATTGTGGGATTAATTAATTATTGTTGGGGACAATACCAAGTGGAATTCCACGTGTAGCCTTGTAAGTGTATTGTTGGAAAACTGGCTTAGATGACTAAGCTTTAAACTATAATTGGCAGCTTCATAAGCCTCAATCGATTCTCTATTCTTCACATCACAGAACCTTCATTCCTTCAAGCTTCTTCAATCCTTAAAGCTCCTGAAGAAATCCCTCCATAGAACAGCTATAACACTTCATTATAAAGAACAATTCCAACCGGTGAGCTCTCTGAAACTCTCGACCAGATTGGGGAATTTCCGGAAGCTTTCGCACATCCTGAAAAGAGAGAAATTAAGGGTGTTTTTAACCATAATTCCAGCAATCGAATTCTTTAACAAATCTTGATTACTCAGAAAACAAGCAAACCCTGAATTCCAATGAATTTCAAACTCAAGCCAATTTTTTTGGGCTTCTGGGCCTTCTCGTCGGAATCCGGTGTCAATAAGAAGTCATCCAGTAGTGCTCGTCGTAGCCTAAAATAGGTAATTTTTCTGGTTCCTAGGTTCATACAATTATAGAATATGACTCTTACTAGTTTTAAGAAGATTATCGGAATATTTGGTTGTTGGGTGTCATTAGAACTGTTTGTGCGAAAGTGGGGGATTGCATGTGAAAATTCTGAACTGTTTTGGACCTTGTGGCAGTGAGGAGAAGAATTAATAGGGCTGGGTGTTTCGATATGTACATAGATTTTGATATAAGAGAAATATAAGTTATATGCGTATAAGATGTTCGATATAATGTCTCAATGAATTCTGTTAATTAGTATATTAACTCGATTATGATTTGAATCATTCATAGGATGTAGAGAATCCTTCATAAAGCTTACAAGACCCCGTGGAAACTTAGATAAACTCGACTACAAGGTATGTGAAAGAAATTCATTCTTTTTTTTTGGTATAATTATGTGGACAAACGTAATCGTCATGTTGCTCCAAAATGTACTCTACTCTTAGTAGTTAAGGGTGTTCATGTTATTGATTCTATGTTGAAAGCATGTCTAAATTATTTCTAACTCCTTAATGAGGCATATGAAAAAGATAATGATATTCAGTGTCATCAAAAGGTATAAAGGTAATCTGTCACCTGTTGGGGTTGGAATATGGTGCTACCATTCATGCATTTCAATCGCATATTACCCTGGACCACTTGTGTTATGCATATTACTATCTGGTACATATTATATATATATATATATATATATATACTCAGTACATCAGTCGTATTGACATTTCCTTTGTCGGGGGACGCTGCGTTTTATGCCCGCAGGTTCATACTAAGAGGGTGACAGATTGTGATAGGAGACTGTTGATTCAGCTGTGTGGGAGCACTCTACTTATTTCAGAGTTGCAGTATTATTGTGGTACGTTATACCACTACAACAAATCGTTTCAAAGAGGGCGACTACAGTCGTCCTCTTTGGTTGGAATATCGCCCTCTTAGATCAAAGGGGACGATTTTTAGTCGTCCTTCAAGTCGTCTTATTACGTCCGTTGCCATAGATTAAAAAGGGTAATTTTTCAAGTCGCCCCCTTTGGTAAGGACCAAAGAGGGTGACTAGATCGCCCTTTTTGAGATTCATCAAAAGAAAGATTTTTGAATCTTGTAGTCTTTAATTAAAGATTTGTAGAGTTCTTTAAATCTTGTGGTGTTAAACTTGTTAAAATTTACTAAATATAGATTTAGACACTTTTTTGGATAAATGAAAAAAAAAAAGTAAGATATTTAAAATGGAAACGGAAGAGTACTGTTTTAAATCTTGTATTTGTGTGATTCTCAAAACAAAAAGGTGCAGCAATCCTTGGATTCTCGGAAAAAAATATAGTCCAAGCCGCCCTTATGGCCGTAAATTTAACCAGCCTTGGCCCGCTCTCCCCCACAACACAGCACGTAGATACGTTAAATTTTCAGTCCAAGTGCATTTTATTAAGTAGGAATACTATATTTGAAAAAGCAAGTGACATTAGCTTGACCAACGATGTCGTTGAAGCAGCTTTTAGCCTCTCTACACACCATTTCTTTTCCTAGCTAATCCTTTTGTCATTATTGTTTATTTACTGTTTAAAGAGTACCATTAATTCTCTTTCCAGCAAATCATGAGCGTCTTTTCTTTTTGTATTTTTTCTTTTGGGTGTATGGTATATATGAAGAAAATTTATCTTCGTAAGATTTTTTCATGAAAAATAAGTATTTTCTTTTGATAGGTAAGCAGGAAATATTAATCAACCAAACATAAAAAGATCGTAAATATTTTTCTTTATACCGAACACACGCTTCTGTGTATCAAGAAAATTAAGTAGCAAAAGCTTCACATGGAGAAGAGCGGAAACCCCTAAAAGACATACTTCCGAAGTGATTGGATCAGAAATAAATAGTCACTCTTCATTATAAAAATTGGAACTTCTTATTGCCTTTTCAAAGAGCTCAAGGGCTACCTCTTCATCATATTGAGTCGTACAAAACTAAAATTATTTAAATTAGTTAGACATACCCTTAAAAAGTACTAAGATAATGTCAATTTTGCAGTGGACCTAGTCCTGCTAAGGTTTCTTTCTTTAAAAAAAATAAGGTTGCATGTCGTATAGAGGTTAGAGGAACCTAACTTTACAGCCAGAAATATTTAGAGAATAAAAAAGTAGTCTCCACGGCTTAAGGAGCTAAAAGGTTACTTGACTTATAAATTTCAAATTATTGTCTCAAGACAGTAAATAATGGATCCTAGTTAGCCTAGTATTGGTCTGTCTGTTCCACTTTGATTCCAGTGTGATATGTTTTTATTTATATCAATGGAGTTGGTGAAAGATTTCTTCAGATTTGCTGCTTTCTTTTGGATTTCAAAGTTTTTAGCCTAAAATTCTAATACTAGGTCAAGCAATTAAATATGCAAGATTGAAGTCACAAGCAACACAATTAATTCAACCCTGAATGATCCTTTGATAATGTGATTATGTGAATATAATAAAAATAATATAACAGCAATAGCAAAACAAATAATCAGATAAAAGTAACAAAGAAAGAAAGAGAGAGATTCTTATTTAATATTCCGGTCATATTTATAGGATAAGATAATGTCACAAATCAATATTGTGACTAGGTTTAGATAAATATATTTTAGTCCTTTAAGTTTTTAAGTGGTTAATTATGTATTTGCGTTGTAGTCCTTACTGTTAGTTATGTTATTAATTTTACGGAAAATGGCTTAAAATGCACTTGAACTATTAGAATTGGTATAAAAATATTCTCCATCCACCTTTTGAGCTCCCAAATACCCCTGTCGTTAATCTATTGTGTATATCTTTTCCTTATATTTAACGATCACGTTAAAATAAAATAATTAAATATTTATTTATTACTTGGCCAGATCTGATTGACCCAAATTTAAACCTTTCCCAAATTAAAAAAATCCATCCATGACCCGTATTTTGACCCGGGCCATGTGAGGAAATCTCTACCACAACCATGTCATCTTTTAACTTGAAGCTTTAAGCCTCATTAATGACTTTCATGGAGTTTTCTGCTTCTTTCTTCATGTTCTAAGCCATAATTCGATGGTTA
This sequence comes from Przewalskia tangutica, assembly GCA_029844215.1. Lineage (NCBI taxonomy): Eukaryota > Viridiplantae > Streptophyta > Magnoliopsida > Solanales > Solanaceae > Przewalskia > Przewalskia tangutica. The sequence continues at coordinate 45,053,568 of CM056727.1, read as the reverse complement.
TTCATGAAACAAACTTTAAAAATAGTTTTACCCAATTGATTTAAATAACAAATTTAAAGATTTAGAAATTTAAAGTAATCTTCAAAAATCTGCTTCAATGACGGCTTTAGTTCACTTCCTTAATGAATTAGTTTTCAAGTATACTCAATCACGCTTGAGCTTAAGAACCAAACTTCATCATACCAAGTTCAAATCGCCAACAAATTTCGAAATTAAAATTTTAAATTGAGGTCAATGTTCATCAATGAATGTCCAAGTTTTATGGAGGTTTTATGAGATTAAATAAGTATTTTTTTTGCAGTATTCTAATAAATTTCAACATAAATATGCTCAATAAAAACTTAGGATCATATTTTTCTATTTAAACACTTAATGCGAGTTAATTTTTCCTTATTTTGATTTGTAATTGAAATGGGTTAAAGGGTTTTTTCAATTTGGTTTGTTAGAGATTTGTTTGGAGAAGGTCAGGGTTTAGTTGGTAGATCGTGTTAAATGAATTTAGAATTAATTAGTTTTAGTTAATTATATGACTATCCAATGAGAGGTTGCCACGTAATAAATGAAACGAGTCAGTTAAAAATAAGAGCAAAGTGGACCCAATAGATTAACAGTATGGGTATTTCGGGCTCAAAGGATGATGAAGGACATTTTTGTACCAATTCTAATAGTTCAGGGGTATTTTAGGCCCATTTCCGTTAATTTTATAGTGTTCCTTAGGAGGTTAGAAATGGACAACTGTCCTTTTGTAAGAGCAGGTACTCGTATATGTACTGAACAATGTTTCATTATCATTATTAATATATTGAATGTTTTCTCTATTCTTCTCCCTTTATTTCCTTTCTCCCTAATTCTCTTGATTCTGTCATCTGTAACAAGAGAATTCTTTTTCTTATTAAAAATGGTATCAGAGCTCACGTTACCGACGGTGATGCAATCACCGGAACTGTAATCTCTGCGCGATGACATACGAGCACTTCAAATACGGTTGGTCGTCTTCGCAGAAGACACCGGAAAAAAGGTTCGAGGCAGTCGAGAACAATCAGAACCAATTCAAATCACAATTAAATGATGCTAAAAAAATAAGTAAGAATCTCGAAATGATTCTTAAGAGCTTGAACGTGCAACCACCGATGACATCAACACCCAGAGTTTCGGCTATATATGAACAAGGTTAATAGTCAGGTAGCAAAACCTCTTAACCTAATTCTCATGCTTTTTGTACGCCGTCCACTTTCAATGTTGGTAGAGAGTTCATTTTTCCTTCCGCACCACTATTCTCAAGCCCACGAACCTAATGTACTCATCTTCATCTCCAATAATACCTACCCCTATTGTACACACCTCAGAAATTCCAAATAATCCAAGAACACTTAAGCTTAAAATAAAATTTTCGGAGTTTGATGGTAACAATCCTAGGAGTTGGTTAAGAAAATGTGAAAAATACTTTGAACTGTACAACATTTCTGAACAAGAGAAATTTAACTATGTTTCTGTGCACATTGATGAAAGGGTAGATGTTTGGTTTGATATATATATATTTGATGAACCACGGGGGTAGCCTGACTTGGTCTAGGTTTTGTACAGAAGTGTGTAGAAATTTTAGAAATATTAGACCCCAAGACATTATTGATGAGTTCAATAAGATAATGCAACTTGGGAAAATAGATCAATACTAAGACAAATTTGAAGAACTGACTAGCTATATGACCATTTTAAATCATTTGTTAAATGAAACTCATTATGTGTCTAGTTTCATTAGTGGATTGAAACCAGAACTAAAGTCCTTAGTAAAAATGGCCAACCCTACTACTGTGTTAGATGCATATGAAGTTGATAAATTGTATGAAGAATCCTTTCGAGCACTCATTCCCTTTATCCCCACTAGAAATGTACAAAATGTTACCCAAAGACCATTATCCCTCACTTACCCCAGAAATAACCAAGCTACTACAAATAGAAATCCAAACTTGCCACAGAACCAACAACTCATGAGACTAACCTATCCCAATCAACAAAGACCACTAGTATGAGCTCTATTGAAACCTAATGACTTAACACCTAACCTAAAATCTTAGAGAATAGAGGTTATGCTATAGGTGTAAGGAGAAATATTTTGTGGACCATCAATGCAAACAAAGACATTACATGCCATTGAAGGAGTGAAAGTGGATGAAGAAAGTGTAGAGCCACAAGAGGAGTTTGTTGATGTGCCTGAGACACTAGAAGAACCTGCAGAAAAGCAAGCAGAAATTTTCATTAATGCCTTAATGGGGTTGAGCTCTTCTCAGGGAAAAATTTTTACCATTAAGATTCTTGGTTATGCTTGTAAGGTTTTAATTACAATTCTCATTGATAGTTGCTCAACCCACTCTTTTATTGATCCTTATATTATGAAAGTGTTGAGATTGCTTATACAATTTATGAGGAGACATATGAGGGTGATTGTAGCAAATGGTAAGCTAATGAGATGTTAATATGAAAGTTCATCTTTCAGTTGGATGATGCAAGGTGAACGATTTAACTTTAAGCTAAGTCTAATGAAAGTGGGAGGTTATGATATAATCTTAGTCATGGATTGGATAGATATTGTAGCCCCAATCATCCTACATACTAGACCACATAGCTTGAGTTTTACGTGTGATGATAGGATGATAATTTTGTATGATGAAAAAGAAAATCCTGAAGTGACCCTAGTAAATTATAAGGAGCTTAAGAGAATGCTACAATATGGGACTTATGAAGTGGTTGCTGATTTGTCTAGGGTGGATGCTAGTACCAGTTCAAAGAAGCATCACACAACACATCATAATATTGACAATGTGTTGAAAGCATGTAGTACATTCTTCTCAGAACCTACTGAATTACCTCCCAAGATCTAGTCACTGATACAAAACCTTTCAATCTATGGTCGTATAGATACTCTTATGACTAAAAGAATGCCACTGAATCTATAATTGCTAAAATGCTTAAAGTTGTCACTGTGATACCCAGTCAATTCTCATTTGCCTCACTAGCCCTATTAGTCAAGAAGAAAGACTCAACTTGGAGGTTATGTGTGGATTACAGAAAATTGAATAATTTATCTGTTAAGAATAAGTATCCAATTCATGTTATAGATGACTTGTTGGATGAACTATTTGGTGCTACTATATTCTCTACGGTGGACCTAAGAGTTAGTTACTATCAAGTAAGAATAAAGATTGGGGAGGAGTATAATAACTGTATTTATAACTCACCATGGGTTGTGGGAGTTCACAGTCATGCCATTTAGCTTAATCAATGTGCCAACAACATTTCAGTCCCTAATGAATTATGTATTCAAAGAGTAGTTGAGTAAATTTGTATTGGTCTTCTTTGATGATATCTTAGTGTACAGTAAGATCATGGAAGATCACATAATTCACTTGGACACTATGTTTAGTTTACTAAAAAGAATCAACTCTTTGATAAGCTAAGCAAATGTGAGTTTGTTCAGCATCAAATTGAATATTTGGGACATATAATCAATGGAGAGGTGTAAATACTGATCAGGGTAAAGTAGTAGCAATGATAAAATGGCCCCAACCTAAGAATATTTAGGACCTAAGAGGATTTTTTTGGGCTGACTGAATATTATAGAAATATTGTAAAAGGGTATTCCATATTAGCAAACCATTAACTCAATTGTTAAAGAAGGGGGAATTGATGTGAAATGTTGATGCTAAAACAATTTTTGGTAAACTAAAACTAATCATGTTCAGTACCCCTATGCTTGCATTGCCTGATTTCTCTAAACCATTTATGTTATAAGTTGATGCCTGTAACACTGGCATTGGGGTTGTACTAATGCATAACAAAATATCATTAGAAGAACTTGTGGCATTACTTCAAGATGTGGATAAGTGGAGACACTACTTACCCCCTCACTATTTGATAATTAAGACTAACCACTTCATTCTTAAATTCTGACAATATACAAAAGATTGCAACATCTCTGCAACATAAAAGACTAACTAAGCTAATGAGACAGAGTTTTGAAATTCAGTACAAGAAAGGGGTAGAAAACGTGGTTGATGATGCTTTGTCAAGGAAGATGGATAACACAAGGGAAAATAATCCTGAGCAAAGTAAAACACATTGCTTAGTGATTTCATAGGTGCAACCAAAGTGAATTGAAGAGATACTGGATAGTTATGAAGGTGATCAAGAGGTGTTGCTGGCTATTACTGTATTGAGCAACAGTCCTGATCTTGAAATGAACATAACTTTATAGCAAGGAGTACAAAGACACAAAGGGAATGTCTGGATAAGGAAGAATGGGTCTCTTAGACAAAACTGATCTACGCACTTCATGCTTCAGGGTTGGGAGGACACTCTGGTGTTTGGACCACCTATCAGAGATTAAATGTAGTTTTCTATTAGATACTATCTACAAACTGCATGATCTTTCCAAAAGTATAGTGTCTGATAGAGATAAAATCTTTATCAGTACGTTTTGGAAAGAACTTTTTAAGCTTCTACAAGTCAAGTTATTGTACAGTTTTGTATATCACACCTCTGATAGTGGACAGACTGAAAGACTCAATAAGTGCTTAGAGAATTACTTGAGATGCATGACCGGTCACAAACCCAAAGGATTGGAACAGGTGATTATCACAAGTTGAGTTCTGATACAATAGTAACTGCCATACAACCCTCAAAATGACACCTTTAAGGTATTATATGGGTATGATTTTCCACAGTTAACCTCTGAATTAATTGATCATTGCAAGGTAGAAATAGTGGATCAACTACTCAAATAGATACAAATCATAGCTAAGGTGTTAAAGGAAAATTTATCAAAGGCTCAGAACAGAATGAAAACAAATGATGATAAGAAAAGGATATGAAAAGAGTTTGAAGTAGGATAATGGGTGTTCTTGAAGCTACAACCTTACGGGGAAACTTATGTAGCTATAAGAAAGAGTCTCAAATTGACATCAAAGTTCTATGGTCCTTAAGAAATCATACAGAAAATTGAGCCATTTGCTTACAAGTTAGCACTACTAGTCACTGATAAGATACATCTAGTATTGCATATATCTCAACTGAAAAGGAAGATAGGTGATCATACTACCCCTACTATTGATCCTCCATTATGCTCTCCTGATGGCCAACCATTTGTGGAACCAATGGATATACTTGATAGAAGGATGATTAAGAATTAAAACAAAGCTATAACTCAGATTTTGGTAAAATGGGCTAACTTGCTATCAGAAGAAGCTACATGGGAAGAGTACTAGTTCATCAAGTCCCAGTTCCCAGAGATTTCATAATTTTGAAGAGATGAGCTTAATTTCAAAGGGGATAGAATGTCACAAATTAATATTGTGACTAAGTTTAGATAAATATATTTTAGTCCTTTAAGTTTTAAGTGGTTAATTATATATTTGCATTGTAGTCCTTATTGTTAGTTATGTTATTAATTTTATAGTCGTCCCTAGGTGGTTAGAAATGGACAGTTGTCACTACTACATTTCTAAGCTAATGCGACGCCTCAAAATCGTCGCATTAGGGCCTTCTGGCCGTTGCATTAGACCTAATGCGAAGGCTAGAAGATGTTGCATCTGATGCCGTTGCATTAGGTCTAATGCAACGGCAAGAAGGACCTAATGCGACGGCTGTTACTGTCGTCACATTAGATGTGCACCTAACGCGACGACTAAGGGCAGTCGTCGCATTAGGTGCACATCTAATGCGACGGCCAAGGGCAGCCGTCACATTAGATATGTGACTGTTGAGAGGCCTATTTTGACACCTAATGTGATGGCCAGAACCCCTAATGTGACGGCCAAGGGTAGCCGTCGCATTAGATGTGCACTGTTTGATTGCTAGATTGTTCACAAATTACAAAATGTACAATATTACAAAAGGATTAACTCACAATATTGCAAAATGAAAAAATAAATAATAAAAAGAGAAAAATAATAATAATAATAAAGGATTGTATTACTAATTGTTCACAAATGTACAATATTACAATATTAGACCTCATAGGACATATTACAAAATAATTATTCAAAAGTATCTACTGTTAAGATGTTCTTTTATCCTCATCTCTTGTACAACACTGATCGCATCCAAATCACAAAGAATGTGATCCAAGAAACCCATAACAGATAATGTCAAGAAACCATTAAGATCTCAAAATCAATCCCAAACTTCATTTCCGCTCAAATGTAGACAACACAAGATTCACTTTCTTTTGTCCCTGAAAATATGGACCAAAACTATAAACTTTCAGCTAAAATTCAGATATCACGCCTATAAATCAAACAAATTATAACAGAAAATGCAACAAAAATTACTTTCGCTGGTCTATAGGATATAAAAATAAAACAACAAGAACTTGTTGAATTATATAACTCAGTTTCTTTCACGCCATTGTTATCCCACAAAAGCTAGAGAACCAAACTCAATAATATATATTCATTGTCTTAGACATCCCTCTCGGATTCATTCTAACATTGTACATTTTTATGAGACAATCAACTGACTAGATACAAATACAAATGTTTTTGCCTACCTGGGGCGTCACAATAGGTCAGAAATGTAGTAGTGTGGGGAACTCTTGAAATTGTTTTCTCGAAGCGGAATAATATTGTGGATGCTCTTGCCCGTATGAAACAGTTGTTACATTTCACTTTTACGTGGAGGTATAAAAGCTACTTAATAACTCGTGGACTCTAGGAATTATTTATTTATTTAGAGTCGCCACTTAATTTATAAGGAAAATAAGGAAACTATTTTTTAAAGGTTTTTTCAAAACAAAGAAAATTCCTAATTATAACCAAAGTTCAGGGTAATGGTTCAAGTGATCCCCGAAGAAGGTGTTAGGCACCTCGGTATTAAGAATCCGTAAAATATGGTTGACATATGTTCTTTGATAATAATGTTGTTTTTATTTGCTTAAGGGTTTAAAATATTGTATGTATATATTGTCATTCAAAATTATTTTCTGCCAAAATTTAGTATTTTCACACTCCCTTTGTAAAATTCTTTCTTTTAGAAAGCAATATCCTTGGTTTTCATCAAAAGGATGGTAAAATGTTTGTTTCTTTTAAAAATATTCATCTTTACATAAAGTAGAGATTTGAAGTATAACTTTATCAAAATTTATCAAGTCTAATAGAGAATGGGAAACGAGTTGTAACCAAATTCAAATATCATATAAGAAAATGAAAAGTACAAGGGTATCCCACATGAATTAGGCAAAAAAATAGGCCAACAATAAGCACATTGAACAGGCTCATATTCAACAAGATATGGGAGAAATAACTGCACATGGGTTTAACAAGCAGTCTCAACTAGGGGTGTTCACCGGCCCGTAACTGCATCTGACCGGACGGAATCGGAATGGACCGAACCGAATCCGAATTTTTCGATCGAGGACCTGATCGAATATTCCGGTCCCTTTGGACCATTGGACTGGTTTTTTTTTTTTTTTTAAATGCAATTTATAAATTATAAATTTTTAAGAATGTGTTCGTTTATCAATCTCATTAAATATGTTTGTTTTTTTCTTTATCCTTCAATAAACTTTATTTCATTAATATGACTAACTTAAAGAAAATCACCAAATGTACTTGGTTCGTATACGAACTACTGAACTACTCATTAATTAAAGTTACACAAAGACATTTATATTTTCTATTTTCTATTTTCTATTTGGAATTTGGACATTCTCAAACTAAAGCATAAAAGGTTAAACCGACCGACCAAGACCGAAATTACAGATTACTCGACCGAATGAACCGAATGATTTGCCCCAGTCCCCCACCACCACCACCCCGCTGCACCCCACAAACCGGACGTATTGACATATCTAATATAGGTTGTAAATTGATCAAACTTTATACGGTCATAACTTTGTGCTCGGACGTCCGTTTTACCTAAAAAAAAATTGATTTCGCGTATTTTTTCGATACGGGGGCGGCCAAACTGGCGAAGGGATTTGATTCCGCTGATTTCTCCAAAAACGTCCATCTTGCCCCTCAATTTCACTTTTCCCCCAAATCGCACGTTTCCCCTTTTCAAATCTAAATATCTCGCGATGTACAATTGATTTCAACGTAAAAATTGTGTGGCACCGCATCCGAGAATGTCAATTTCAGTATTGGAAATTCAATTTAAAAAAATCGCCTCAAACCCGAATTTAATTATATAATATTATATATTAAAAATTTAGAAAATTAGGAATTATATATATTAGGAATTATATAGTTCAATATATATTATAAATTATACATATTATATATATTATGAATTATATATATTATATATATTATAAATAAATAAATAAAAATCGTCCCGATCAACCGAACTCGACCGAACTTAATTTAAAACCGAAACTTATATTTCAAAGGACCAAGACCGACCGATAATTTCGTCCGGTCCATTTTTCGATCGGATCGATTTGTGCACCCCTACCTGAAACATCGACATAAATTATAGGTAGGGAGAGAAGAAAGTAAAGTAGTTGTAAATTGATCAAACTTTATATGATCATAACTTTACGTTCGGACGTCCGTTTCACCTTTTTTTTTTATTTCACGTATTTTTTTGATACGGGGGTAGTCAAACCGCGACCAGGCCAATTTTCTAAAAAACGTCTTTTTCCCCGCTCAATTTGAATTTCCCCCCAAATTGTTACGTTTTTTCTATTTTCAAAGTTAAATATCTCGCGATATACAATAGATTTCAACATTCCAATTTCCTGGTAATGTGTCCGGGAATGTCAATTTCAATATTGGAAATTCAATTTATAAAAAAAAAAAAAAATGGTCCATTCCGGTCCGGACCGGAAAATTCCGATTTTTACCCGGACCGGACCGGAAAACCGGAATCCACCATTTTGACGGACCGAGGACCGGACCGGAATCCACCGGTCCGGTCCATTCCGGTCCGGTCCTGTTTTGTACACCCCTAGTCTCAACTCAAGGTAGGCACAGTGAGTAGATTTAGATACACAAGGGAGATACAAAAATACCTCAACATCACGCAGGTGGTAACAAGCCAAAAAAACATATCAACATACTCAGTCTTAGACCTTGGACAAAAATAAACAAATGGAACATACTAAAAGACATGAATAACTTAACACCTCAATAAGATACTATAAGAGAACAGGGCAATGAAATACAACAAAATCAGAGCTATTTTCCAACATACACATATCAAAATACAAGTATTGATATTATTCAATAACTTAACAGACATGACATGATACAAAATAACTTTGAACATGACATACTATTGTGGACATGCTTTGACATTTGAATAGACAAGGAAAATACAATCAATCCAATGGACATGTACACAAAGAGAATGACCAAGTAACCATTCAAATACATAACTTTAACAATGCAGTGGTATTTAAGTTAAACTAAGCATACATAAAGATATTCATATTGTACAATAGGAATAATGACACTTCAAATAGAGTATAATATAGTCAAGATAATTCTCAAGCAACTCCTAAGTCAAATCACTATCATGCCACAGTTAACCAACAAACTAGACACTTATCAGGATGATGAACCAAATAGGGAAAATTCAAATAAGATAGGCATGCTTCAATATCTATAGCTAATAAATAAAGATACAGAATACACAATGCTACCTATCTGATTTACTATCTCGAACTCAAATACACGAGTTTTATAGACATGCTAGCAAAAATTAAAATCCAAACCTATTCTATACTCTTCATTTAGTCATATGGAGTATGTAAACATGCTACAAACATGTATCTAAGTTCACAATGGTAACTAAAACTATGTTGTCATTACTAACCTTGAATTAACAACGGCAAAACATGAAAGGAGAAGGTAAAATGTAATCCAACCTTGGAGAAGAGGGAAAAGCAGTTCGACGAAGTGAATGCGACGACGAGTGGAAAACGACGAAGACGAGTAGTTGGGGAAGGGGATGACGAAGGCGATGAGCAGTGGGGGAAGGGGGTACGACGGCGATAGTGGGGGAAGGGGGTACGACGGCGACAGTGGGGGAAGGGGATGGCGACGACGACAGTGGGGGAAGGGGATGGCGACGACGACAGTGGGGGAAGGGGATGGCGATAGTGGGGGAAGGGGTTGCGACGGCTAGCAGTGAGGGAAGGCAACATATTTTGGAGGGTTTTAAAAGTGGAGGGTAAATGAAAATATAAAACAAGGATTTATGATTTTAAATCGTTGCCCGTTGCATTAGCCTTGGACAAATGAGTCATCGCATTAGCCTTGGACTGTCGTTGCATTAGATAGGCTGCGACGGCCATGTTGAGACGTTGCATTAGACCATATGCGATGTTGCATTAGCCTATCTAATGCAACGATCACGAACTATAACGTGTACCCATCGCATTAGCCACATCTAATGTGACGGCACTACAATGCACATCGCATTAAACCTACCTGGGGTGTCGCATTATGTCAGAAATGTAGTAGTGTATCCTTTTATAAGAACATGTACTCGTATATGTACTGAGCATTGTTCCATTATCATCATCAATATATCAAATATTTTCTCTGTTCTTCCGCCTTTCTCTCTTTTCTCCCTACTTCTCTTGATTCTGTCTTCTGTAACAAGAGAATGATTCTCTTGTACAAATAATATAAATGTCTCGGTGGATCATGCCTCTTGTAGTCGTTACATGGACATAGAGATTGTTTGAATTGGCTTATTTTAAGTGATTTTAAATACTTTTGTAGTGTTTGAGTAAAATAAAGAGTTTTTAAGAACTTATTTTAAGCCAAAACAATAAAGAAGTCAAAAACCATAAGTCCATCCAAACAGGCTAATAATTGTGGTCATTAAATGTGGTTAAATAAAATCCTGGATATCTCATAATCTAGCCATGAGATGTAAACAATTCCTAGATGATCCGGGTACTCTTGTCCTTCCAGAGGTATTCTTCTAGAGAACGATTGCTCGGTGTGTGCATACCAGAAGTTGGATCATGTTTTTGTTTGGTCAGGTGTTCTCCGATCATAGGCTACATTGTCATTGCTGACTTAGGGTTGACTTTGAGTTCTATCTAAGATGGATTTTACTGTACAAAAAAATAATACAGTGTTTGGTGGCATTTTCAGCCGCACTGGACTGTACTATTTACAGTCAACTGCCATTTTTGAGACTCATCTAGCAGGTGGATCTCCCCTGGACTGTACTAAAAATAAAAATAAAATAAAATAATACAATCCATTATATATTAATACTCTAATACCGTCCATTATATATTAATACAGTTCAATACAATCCAATACAGTCCAGTCCAATGAAATTAGTACAGTCCAGTGTGACGTACCAAACGAGCGCTTGACGTTTTGATCAAGTAGTATTCACTCGGATATAATTATCACAAAAACAAATAAGCCCCTAACCTTTCGTATAGGTCTCGTGAGTTGATCTGTAAGTGGACTATTTTAGGGGGGAATAGGGATATTGTCATCATTACTTTAATTTGAATCTGAATTAACACCTTTTCAACTTTGCATTTGAGACACATGGCAAACTCTGATTGAATGTGATGTCATAACCGGTTACCGAGGTAACAATTACTCTTTGCTTATAATGTCAAGTCGTTTTTCCGATTCTTCTTCTTTGCCTTCGTCATATTCTGATTGAGGTTTCATGGTTTGTTCAAGGGTGAATGTGTGTTATGTCATCTTACCTAAAGGCCAACGATGTTAATCTGATTAGGGCTGCACAAAAGGTTAAAATTGGATTAGATCGGATCGAGGATTAAAAAATCAGAATATTAGGACCGAAGATCGGATTGAATTTATCGGTCTGATCCGGATCATTTTCGGTCCGGTCCGATTAGTTGGACCGAATTATTATAATTCTATTTTATTGTAACACTTCCCCAGCCAGCCCCCCTAGTCACCCCCAGCCAGCCCATCCCCTCAGCCACACCCCCTAGCCAGCCCGGACATATTCACATATCAAATATAGATTGTAAATTAGTGAAACTTTAAATGGTCATAACTTTGCGCTCGGACGTCCGTTTGATCTAATTTGTTTTTTGATTTCGCATATTTTTTCTAGACGGGGCCGGACAAACAGCTAAATCAGTTTGGAGCAGCCGATTTCTCAAAAAATGTCCGTCTTGCCAATCAATTTCACTTTTCCCCCAAATTCTTACGTTTTTTCCCTTTTCAAAGCTAAATATCTCGTGATATACAATAGATTTCAACTTTCAAATTTTGTGGTAGTGTGTCCGAGAATGTCAATTTCAATATTGGAAATTCAATTATAAAAAAAAAAGATCGGGCCCCGGAACCCGGATTTTTAAATATATATTAAAAATTATATATTATATATATTGGGAATTATATAATATAATATATATTTAAAATTCGATCCGGACCGGACCGAAAACCGAACAAAATATTTCAAAAGACCGAGGACCGGACCGAAAATTATCGGTCCGGAAGATGATCACACTTTAAATTATTTTGTTATATTATATCTCAAAAATACACTATAATAACATTGACAACCACTATAACTAAGTACCATAACAATTACAATAACATTAAAAATTATCATCCACAAGTTAGCCTAGATGTTGCATATATATATATCAAGTCTCTCGTGTGAGATAGAGAATCATTAAAAATTTTATTCTTCTCTTAGCTGCTAAAGAGCAAATAGGAATAGAAACTGTTGAATTATAATTTTTATGATTAATAAACGTGATAGTGATTTTGGGATGATTGTTACCAACTGAAGGACCAGATAGTGCGAGGTGGTTTTTTAGAATGACTAGATCAACATCCAGTGGAGGAGGTAATAGCACACGGTAATTATGGGGCAATTCCATAATTACCTCAATTCATTATTATTAATTGATTATATAATAGTATGTAATTAAATAGTATCTTATAATTTAGGTAAGATAAATTAATCTTTCCTAAGAATAATATTATGTAATGAAATAGTATCTTATAATTTAGAAAAAGTAGATTAGTCTTCCCTAAGAATAATGATATTGTACTTGTATATATTGTACTATTTTGGAAGATGAATGATCAAGGAATTCAATCCTCTTGCATGGTATTATTAGCCAAAAATCCTTTACCCTAAAACTCTTCTTTATTTTTTTCTATTGGCCGAAATTCTTCAAGTCTCCTTACTTAGTCTTTCGTCCAGACTAAGGTTTAGTCTTCCAAAAACTAAACCTCAATTATTCTTCTCATTACCTGTTTTTCGTCCAAAATAAGGTTTAGTCTTCCAAAATACTAAACCTCAATTATTCCTATTGTTCTTAGTTTTCCATTCCACTTTCATCACAGCACATCTTCCTTCTCTTCTTGTTTGAGTGAAACCTATAGCCGAAAAACAAACCTTTCATCCCTCTCTTGCCGTCAATAACGTCAAGAACTTCATCTCCATAACTCTTGAAATGGAGAAAGGGCATTACACCTCATGGGCAGAACTTTTAAAAATTCACTGTCGTGCTTATGAGGTGATTGACCATATTTTTCCTACCGAGTCACCGTCGGATTCCACTACGGTGGATAAGAAATTATGGTCTAGATTGGATGTTATTGTCCTTCAATGGATTTATAGTACAATTTGCAATGATCTTCTTCATACCATACTTGAACCCAATTCTACGGCTAAAAAGGCGTGGGAACGCTTAGAAAATATTTTTCAAGATAACAAAATGTCTAGAGCATTTTATCTTGAACACCAATTTACAAAAATTAAGTTGGATGATTTTTCTAACATCTCAGCCTATTGTCAAGAATTAAAAGTACTTGCGGATCAACTGTCCAACGTTGGTTCGCCCGTGACAAATCAGAGGTTAGCCTTCAGTTGATTGCGGGACTGAATGAACAATTTGATAATGTTGCTACTTTCATTCAGCAAAGCAATCTGTTACCTCCCTTTTACGAAGCCCGTTCGAGGTTAATCCTTGAGGAAACAAGGAAGGCAAAGCAAGCATCATTGGGCACAACTACTAGTGACACGACCCTCGTATCTACCAACTCTTTTTCCACTAATTTGGAACCCCAAAATTCTGATTCGGGTGGTCACAATACTCGTCAAAATAATGGTAAAAAATGGGGTTTGAATCGAAACAATAAAGGAAAAAATAATAGTGGAAAGGGACGTGGACGCGGCGGGGGACAAAACAGCAGCGACAGTAGCCAGCCCGGGCAGTGGCGGGCTGGCAGTGGCGTCGGCCAGTGGGGCCAATACCCACCGTGGTCCTGGGCCCCACAGTGGGCTGCTCCACCATTTCCTTTCCCGACCTCTTCTTGGGCTCGGCCTCCTCCTTCCAATCGCCAACCCGGTATTCTCTGATCTCGACCTCAACATGCTTTTGCGGCTCAGGCACCATCTTCTGTTGGCTATGCACCCACATATATTGAACAAGCCATGAGTCATATGAATCTGAATATTCCAGATGAATCGTGGCACATAGATACAGGGGCTACATCACACATGACGACATCTCAAGGTAATCTTTCGTCTTATTTTAATACGAGCGGTAATAAAAATATTATTTTCGGCAGTGGGCATGAAATTCCAATTCGTGGTATTGGTCAGGTAACCCTACCCTCGCCACACCCACCTTTATGTTTGAAAAATGTCTTACATGCACCAAAATTAATTAAAAACTTGATCTTTGTTAGACGTTTTACAACTGACAATAATGTTTCTGTGAATTTTGATCCGATTGGTTTTTCTGTGAAGGATTTTCAGACGCGGATGCCGCTCATGAGATGTAATAGCACGAGGGAATTATATCCTATCAACTCTGTTTTAACAAATTGCAGGGTCACATCTTCCACATTTGCGGTCATCTCTCCTACCTTATGGCACAATAGGTTGGGACATCCAGGAGCACCGATGTTTAATCAATTTAGGAAGAATAATTTGAATTCTTGTAATAGAACTTTGGAATCTTCGGTTTGCCAAACCTGTGTGTTTGGTAAACATGTTAAACTTCCATTTTCTGCATCTACTACTACTACTACTACTATTCCATTTGATATTTTGCATTGTGATTTGTGGACGTCACCTGTTTTAAGTGTTGCAGGTCATAAATACTATTTATTCATTATTGATGATTTTTCGAATTTTTTGTGGACCTTTCCCTTAGGACAAAAATCACAAACCTATAACATTTTGAAACAATTTAGCGTGTTTATCAAAACTCAGTTTGGCAAAACCATAAAATATTTTCAATGTGATAATGGGGGAGGAAATTTATAAATACTCAATTTCAGAATTTTTGTCTTCAAAATGGGATGTTCGTCCGTATCTCATGTCCACATATATCTTCTCAAAATGAGAAAGCTGAAAGAAAGATTCGAACAATAAATAATATGACTCGTTCTATTCTGGTGCATTCGGCCACACCACCACATTTTTGGCACAATGCTCTTCAAATGACTACATATCTCTTAAATACTATTCCTAGTAAACTACTCTCTAATGTGTCACCTACTCAAGTATTATACAACTGTATCCCTTCGGTTACACATTTATGGGTTTTTGGTTGTTTCTGTTATCCATTATTTCCATCCACCACCATTCATAAACTTCAAGCTCGATCTACTCCGTGCGTATTTTTGGGGTATCCACAAAATCACAGGGGATATAAATGCTTTGATATGTCAACAGGAAAAATCATTATTTCTCGTCATGTCATTTTTGACGAATCATCTTTCTCGTTTGCAACTTCTCAAGCGGCATCCTCACCTTCATATGATTTTATGGACGGCGGAATTCATCCACTTTTGAGGTATCATCTTAACTCTCAAAATAGCAAGCTAGGAACCTCACCAATCCCTACACCCGTCATCCCACCCTCACCCCCATCACCTAATACTCTGGCTCAAACGATTACCGGGCCCACTACCTCAGCCCAAACTACCGAAACCTCCCTACCCATTTTTTTGGCCCAAAATCCCAACACTACCCAAACATCCAACGACCCAACTCCTCAACAAATTATGGAAACCCGTTCCATGCGTGGTATTTTTCGACCTAAAACTCATTTCAACCTCACCACATCAGTTCAACCCTCACCAATCCCAAAAAATCTCAAAGCTGTCTTATCAGACCCGAATTGGAAGGCATCAATGTTAGATGAATTTACTGTTCTTATTCAGAATAAGACGTGGGATTTGGTACCACGACCATCTAATGTGAACATAATTCAATCTATGTGAGCTTTTTACCATAAAAAGAATTTTGATGGTTCTTTTGCGAGATACAAAGCTCGTCTTGTTGGTGATGACAGATCTTAGCAGGTGGGTGTTGATTGCGGTGAAACTTTCAGTCTGGTGGTCAGGCCTGTAACTATTAGGAATGTTCTTAGCCTGGCACTATCTAAATCATGGACCATTCATCAGTTGGATGTCAAGAATGCATTTTTACATGGTCGCTTGCAGGAAATAGTCTACATGCATCAACCATTGGGATTTCGTGATCCTGCTCGGCCAGATCATGTGTGCTTATTGAGGAAATTCTAATATGGTCTGAAACAAGCCCCTCGGGCATGTAATAGGTTTGCCGGATTTGTTTTCAAACTGGGATTCTCTCACAGCAAGTCCGACTAGTCTCTTTTTATTTATCGACAGGGCACTACTATGGCTTATATACTTCTGTATGTTGATGATATTATACTTACTGCATCATCAACTTCACTCCTCCAGTCTATTATGTCTTTTCTTGCAGCCGAATTCGCAATGAAGGACTTAGGCCCTTTGAATTATTTCATTGGCATTGTTGTTACTCAATCTGTAGGTGGTTTATTTCTCAGTCAAAAGAAGTATGCCGAGGAGATACTTGAAAAAGCAGGGATGTCTTATGCAAATCTTCACATACTCATGTTGACACGAAGGCAAAGTTGAGCAACGCTTCTGGTACTCCAGTCTGCGACCCCACACATTACCGCAGCCTGGCTGGTGCATTGCAGTAACTCACCTTTAATGCTGCGGTATGTGAAGGGCACTCTCCATTTCAGACCTCACATGTATAAGTCTTCCATCAAGCACCTTTCAGCCTACACAGATGCAGATTGGGGTGGTTTTCCAGACACACGACGCTCCACTTCCGATTATTGTGTATTTTTGGGGGACAATCTTGTGTCATGGTCTTCTAAACGACAATCCACATTGTCTCGGTCTAGTGCTGAGGCAGAATACCAAGGTGTAGCCAATGTTGTTGCTGAATCATGTTGGCTTCGTAATCTACTACTGGAACTACAGTGTCCAATTGAGAAGCAACGATGGTTTATTGTGACAATGTGAGTGCGATATACTTATCAGGCAGCCATGTTCAGCATCAGCGCACAAAACACATTGAAATGAATATCTTATTTGTCCGCAAAAAAGTTGCCCGTGGACAAGTCAGAGTTTTTCATGTCTCATCCCGTTATCAAATTGCTGATATTTTCACCAAAGGGGTTCCGCGCGTACTTTTCGATGACTTTCGGGACAGTCTTAGCATCCGTGAACCTCCCGCTAAGACTGCGGGGGACTAATAACACACGGTAAATTATAGCATCCCATAATTACCTTCATTCATTATTATTAATTGATTATGTAATATTATGTAATTAAATAGTATCTTATAATTTAGGTAAGGTAGATTAGTCTTCCCTAAAAATAATATTATGTAATTGAGTAGTATCTTATAATTTAGGAAAAGTAGATTAATCTTCCCTAAGAATAATGATATTGTACTTGTATATATTGTACTATTTTGGAAGATGAATGATCAAGGGATTCAATCCTCTTATAGGAGGCACTCTAAGCAATGTGGATGAAACAGTGTGTTTTAATTTTCTTCGATCAAAATTTTTTTTTTGCCTACACAAAAACAACTCTACACCACTAGAATTTGTTTGCTGGCTCCGTCACTGTCAACATCTAATTCTAGACACCCGCAAGGGTAGCCAAGTTGGTGAAGTAGGAGAGCGCGGGACCGAAAGGTCACGAGTTCGATTTCCCCTGCCAACACCTTCTTGGTTGAGTCTGTAACACATGGTTTGCCAAGTGTGGTTTACCTGACTGACGTGGTTTGCAGGCTATTGCGTCAGTCCGAGGGTTTACCCAGTACACACTTATAAAAAAATAGTGACTGCGGGTTCTCCGTCATAAAAAAAAAAAAAAAACTAATTCTAGAGGATGTAGGACTCAAATTTCACGCGAGAGATTTTATATTCCCTGGTTACATGACCTATACATAGAAGCGCCTCAAATAATAAAGAATTTTGGTGGGTCGTGATTGTCAATATAGGAAGTTGGTAAGGAAGTAAACTCATAAATTATGATCAATTTATGAAAAGCGTGTGACTTCGTTAATATATTTTGTGGTCTGGTTAAAAATATGATGAATATACAAAAATACTCTTTAATCTTATGGTCTTAAATATTCAATGAAAAAATTAAATTAAAGAGTTGTCAAAAAAGGAAAGAGACAAACATTTTGAAACTTTCAAAAAAGAAAAGTAAGACAAACGTTTTGAAATGAATAAAGTAATTAAATAACAAAAACATATATCCCTGTAATGCAAATTAAGCTTTTAAATGATGTGACACTTAATTCTATATTAGTCTCATCTTGGTATCACAGTAGCTAGAAATTAAATTGTGATCCAATGGATAAGAAAAGCAGGGCCGTTTCAAAAAATTTGGGGACCCTCACTACTACAGATTTCAGCTTGCATAACGCTTTTTTTCAATCTTGCATAGCGCTTTTTTTCAAGCTTGCATAGCGCTATGCAAGCAGGCTACTACCATAGAGCTTTTCTTGCATAGCGCAAAAAAAGCGCTATACTAATATAATTCCGATACAGTTTATATTTTGAAGATGCTAGCTTGCATAGCGCTTAAAAAAGCGCTATCCAATTATTTTTATCTGTTTTTTTTTTACTTTTTATTTATTGTTTTGGTACCTATTTTTACCCCCCCCCCCCCCCCCCGTTTTTTCACCTAATAAATAAAATATCAAAAAGATAACAAAAAGAATACTCATTCAAAATATAATATAATATAATCATTCGCATAAAACATAATAATATATTTAAAATAATATCTCAATCATTAGTAGCTTACAATCATTAACTAATAACAATACGACATAGTCAACAATTACATCAAACTACTAACTAATAGCTTCAACCTTCCATTTTTTCTTTGAGAAATCGATTGTACAAGTAGTCTGCCCAATTAATTCGATTTTTTTTCATTTTGCTTGTAGGATAAACTTTGAGTGGTGAATTATGAACAAACTGTAAAACATAGATGTTACAAAACATAGTTAGAATAGAAACGTCCAACAAATAAACATACTTATTTAAGTAAATAACCAAAACCGAAGGGACGCGACCTCAATTTCAATTTCATTGGCCTAAGTGTAGTATTATGTTCAAACCAGTAAAATAAATGTGTATTATCTGTTCATCCGGAACAAAAATTTGTTACAGTCAGTTTAATAAAAATAGAAAGGCAAAATCGCCCGAATCAACCCGGAACACAGTGAACATCAGTCCGCAAATAGCCAAAATCAGTAGCAACAATGACAAAAAATCAGTAGTCAAATAGCCAAAAATCAGCCCAGCAACATGGCCAAAATTAGCTGCAAAAAATGGACAAAATCAGCAGCAAAAATGGCCAAAATCAGTCGCAGAAATGGCCAAAATCAGCAGCAAAGCCTTCTTTAAATGTAGCAATAGCAAGTGACAGCAACATGTAGCAGCATGTTTTCATAAGAATGTAACATCAACCAATATAATAGTAGCAGGAAAATGATAAAGGATGAGTATCAAGAACTATATATTTCTTAACAAACTAACAGCTTTAAAAGAAATACTAAGTAGTCAATTGTTTAATGTAATTATCAAATAACAGAGGCATTGAACAACTCAATGCTTTAAGAGACAGTAAACTTAAAGACAGATTATAATCATCCTAGGCCTTGGATTTGAAGGACAAGAAAGCAAAGGAGGCTACCACCATCCATATTCCGATGTCGCAACAAGATTTTCCCTTGTTAGCGAATTTGCTTATGTTTTATGCAGGTGTACGTATCACTCAAGTAATATAGTCTTGGTAAGACTGAATATCGTCCTCAGGGACTGATTTTCAATTACCGATTATCTATTCTATGGTTTCTATTTGGCTAACGTTTTTTAGTTTGTGATTTATGACTAAAAATTAAAACTAAGTGCAGAAAATAAACTAAAGATGATAATTGTCACGCCCCTTTTCGATCGCGACATTTTCTAACTCTCTGGCACGCCCCTTTTCGACCGCGACATTTTCTAACTCCTTACTCCTGCTTAAGAAAATGTTAGAAAATAAAATAAAATGCTAAAAGATGCTAAAGGGGTGCTAAAAGGCTAAATGGTGCTAAAATGCTAAAGGGTGCTAAAATGCTAAGGGTTTGCGGAGTCGTCACCTAATTAGTTTGGGTGAATTAGGACACTCAAATGTCAACTAGGTTAAAGTCAACATTAACTCCATCTTAATGGTATGCAAAACTAGTGTGAGATTCTGGGTAAGGGTTCTTTATTAATCTAGAGGGAAGGGATTAGTCACCCTCTAAGATCCGCTAACTTGCGGTTGTCCTGCCAAACCTAGGTTGATTATTATGTTTAAAAAATGTATGTTTAGAAATATTTAAGTAAGGATATTGCGAGTGTTTTATAAAAGATGCATTTTATAACACAAAAAAAAAGATTTGTAAGACTTGCTTTATAAAAATACATGTAAAGCTAATTTTGGATAAGTGCATTGTAAAATATATATAAAGTTGAAAGTATGCATTTATATTGTTTATAAAATGAATATGCGCAAAGTCGATTGATTTGACTAAAGATATGCATTTATTTGCGAAATCAAAGAAGTGATGCGTTAGTTTCATGTTTAGATATGCAATTTTAATGGTTAGGCAAGAGATTAGACATGGATGACAAGTCTAAGATAAATAACTAGAAGTGCGTTTAATTCTAAATCACCTTCCCACCTTATATGTTCAAAGACTAATTGAACTAGATCTCCTATTAATTACAAAGTTAGATAATAAAATTGCAATAAACAAATAAAGGCATAAAATGAGGCAATGAGGTTAAGGGAGTAAAGGAATTGAAGTGGATGACTCTGCCCTATTTTGTTTTTCTAGGAATTGCTGAGGAGGAAACGCGATGGATGTAGATGCGGGCCTTCATTGACGAAAGTCGTGATGAGTCTCGCCATGAGACTCTTCATTTTGCTCCGATGCATTTCATGTAAAAAATAAGAAAAGATAAGGATTAGTAACTGTCCAAATTCATTTTAACTAACAAACAAGCATTTAGCACGGAGTTTGTACGTACGTACGTAATGACCAGTAAGTAGGCAGCCAACAGGTGGTAAAATAAATGAGAATGGGCAGATATATAGGCGGTACAAATCAACTTCTAATATCACACACAACACCTATTCAATTTCAGTTAGCATATGCGAGCAGGAGCCAAACAAAGAGGAGACATACCTATTTTCTAAACAAGGTTCATACAATGTTTCAGGCTCTTTATCAGGTTGACAGTACACCAAACAATACTCAATCACACTGCACGCGATATACTGGAGTATTAACAGTCAGATGCATATAGTAAGAGTAGATGACCGAATCATGACTCCTTTTAAGCATGTGTCATGGTAGTAACAAGAAATGCAGACAATCAAAACAGTACACAGTAGGCAGTTCAGGCAAACAAAGCGAACATTTATTCCGACAAGAAAATTGCAGGTATGCAGAGATTTATAGGATGGATTGATTCAGTAAGCATTCTAGACCATTAACAGTCGAATAAACCATTCCAAATAATATTTAAGCAGACTCAATTACAAGCATATAATAAGATCCAACTATGTGTTGCAGGGGAGATCAAGCCTAGACCAGTTTCATATTTACATACTTATCAATATGAATTAGTTCCTCTCAATCAAAATATGTCTCAAATTGTAATATTGACTCCATCTCAAGTACTATCAATCTTCATACTAGTTAATATAGATTCTAACACATTCAGACATGGTTTTGGTTTTACATAGTTTATACGTAATTAATATTAATCCTAAACTGACATATTAATCACTCTATTTAACTAATCGTGCTGATAATCACATAATACATACCAGAGCAGTGAAACCCATATAAACAAAGACTTAGGAGGACATTAAACAGTCCAAAACAGGATTTAAAACAGATCTAAGCTTACTCAAACACATCTAAACTTACTCAAAACCACTCAAACTGATTCAAACATTCGTAACAAATGCGATTAGTTCACTGAATCTATAGCGCACATAAAATGAGAACTTAATTGAAAATGTGTTTGGGTTTACCTTCTCCGGACAACTAACCGAGGCAGCGTATCAAGTCGTCGATCCACTCGGGGTGTATTGCTATGCGAATTGAATGTAAATGGTTTTAACTTGTGGCTATGGATGCGTGAGTGCTATTTCTTGAATCTTTTTCCCGATTTGCTTCTTCCTCACTGTTAATCTTTCCTTGATTTTAAGGAGTTCTTCTGTGTAAAATCGGTGCCTATCTGTTCTAAGAGTTTCTCCTATGCTCTCCTATTTCTGACCCGCCTTACTGTTAATTTCTCCATTTATATTGAGGAGTTCTTTCTATGCGAAAACTGACTTTCGATGCTTTTCTTCCAATTTCTGTTGATTTTCGAATGTTCTCCTTTCTTTTCTCCCCCTTTGCATGTGTATATTATATAGCTTAATTCTGGGTTTCTAAAATTGGTAGGCTTTGATGATGATTTTGGGCTGATTTGAAGGAGATTTGTCATAGTTTCGTGCAATTTTTGGACTGATTTTGTATTATTGATTAAGGTAGGAGATTTGGGTTGTAAATGGTAAGTTTCGATTTGGTAAGATTGGGGCTGATTTGTTAGTTGATTTGGTGCAAGATTCGCCGGATTCTCCGGCGAGAATCCTGGCTGGCGAGGGAGCGAGGTGAGGTGAGCTGTCGGCGATGAAGGGTGAAGGGTCGGTTTTCTTTTTAGGTGTTGTGAGATTAGGTTTTTTAGTGAGGGAGAGGGATCTGAATGTTTGGTTGATGGGTTTATTAGAGGGGAATTGGGTCGCGGGTTTTGGGTAGTTGGGCTGGGCGATTTTAATAGGTTTTGATCTGTGGGTATTTAATTGGATATTAGTTTTAGGTGTTAGTTTTAGGTAAAAATTAATTAATGGAAAATAAATGGGGGTTTAAATTATTATTAAATTATTTAAATACTAAATGCAGATATGATGTTTAAGGATTACTTAATGCTTTTATAAATGCGACGCTATTATTAAAACGCATGTATTAGATTAAAATTAGTTTAATTTAAATTACAAATAATAATTATGGAATTGTCTTGCGTATTAATAAACGTAGCTATAATTTTAAGGAATGCTTGATGCGACGCTATTGTTAAATTATTTATTTTATGTATTTATTATTTATTGTCATTAAGAATTGTTTGAGTTTTAATTAATGGGAAATAGAGCCTAAATTATGAATAATATTCATGAAATTGCTTGTTATTAAAATGACGAATGCGGACGTGAGACTCAAGAAATACTTAATACTCTACGTAAAATGCGGTGCCATTATTAAATCGTTTATTCATGCATGTATTAATGTTTTATTGTTGCATTTTATTATTATAAAATTATTAAAAACTATTTTGAAAAAAAGTAGTATAATTTTATAGTTAATGGTTGGACGAGAGGGTCAAAATTGGGTGTCAACAATAATACTTTGGTTTAAATCAATTATGATGAAAATAGGGCTTCCAATCTCCTAGACTATCCACTCGCTTTAATCCTTAATGCATCAATAAATGTTATTCTTCTATTTTAAGATAGCAGGTTAACTAGACTGTTTTATGTTCCGGTTAGGATATATAAACGCTCAACCAGTGCAGAAATTTTCTATATTTCTATGATAGATTTTATCACATAGGAGGATTAAGAACAATAACCTATGAAGCTACACAAGTATCGGGGTACTTTCGTCCACGATTTTAACTTATGTTTATTCAACTACAACATATCCAAATCTCCCCTCTCGGATCTCGATTCGAAATCATATAAGTAATGATAACTAGTGATCAATTAATTATCAAACAATCAAACCAAATAATGAATAAATCTTAACTATATGAAGAAGAAATCAAATACTGCATTAATTCATAAAGACGAGTTTCAAGCGATTCGAAAGGAGAACCCTAATTAAAAGTTTAGCTCCTAGCCATAGACATGCTAAGAACCAAATTAATATCCAACATGAACTAAATTAAAATAAAGCAAAGAAAAGAAAATACTTTGAAACAAGTCTCCAATCTTGTAGCCTCCAAAAGCTATGTTGTATTGTGAAGAAAGGTTGTCCAACCCTTAAATAATCTGCCCAAAGGGCCTTTTATAAGCTCCAACAATGTGTACCCTTTTCCTCCTTGCCCTTGGCCAATTCCCATTCGGATATGGACAATTGTCCGCTGCGGCCCTGCTGACTGGCGCCACGGCGCCTTAACTCATGTAGGCTCTCAGATCTTTGGGCACCGTGGCCCTGCATTCCTGCGCCACGGCGCTGCTTCGCCTTTGTCCGGATTTCCAGCTTTCATCTATTTTGGCTCGGGAACCTCCTTTTCTGCCCACTTATTGTTCTTTTTCGCCACTTTACCTTTTTAAACCGCTGTGACTCAAAAGAAAGAAAAACTACCCTAACACGACACATGTTTGAACAAAAATGGGCAAAATACTAACTAAAAATGACTCTAAAAGTGCATATAAAATATGTCTAACAAACACCCCAAAACTTAACATTTGCTCGCCCTCGAGTAAAGATAAAAAACAGAATCAACGACACAAAAAGAAAAGACTCAAAAACTCTGATCAACTTGCTGCACAAATGTAAGTTGGGATAATATGTCGGAACAGATATAGCATGAATTCAGGATTCTAAAATTTCAAGTCAGATATTTCGCAAATTCATTTCAATCATGCTCAATGGAAGTAAGAATATCTAACCTATGCATGTCAATTTCAAAATTATATGGCATGTTCACTTGCTATTCTCCATTAATCATAGACATACATACTAGAGATCTTCAGGACTTTTCAGGATTGTAATCTAGGCTTAGGCAGGGGTAGGTAAAAATAGACATTTAGGCTCAAATTACGTACCATAAGCATTTTTCATTCAACTCATTTTTCATTCTTTTTAACATTCTTTTTAGTCTCATACCTATCTTCTCATCTCTTTTCTTTTGAGAGAATAATATGTATTATAAATAGCATGCACCCCCAAACTTAGACTTTCGCATATGTTTTATTGGGATGTATCAAATTTTCATTCACTTTTTATCTTTTTTTCAACACTTTTATTCCAAGAGTTTTCAATTATCACTTATGACACAAACATGGAATCATAGGGTGTCAAAGAAAGATCTTATTTAGGCTCAAAGGGGCTGACTAGGGATACAATTTATTGTCAGGGATAGGCAGTGAATGGTAAGAAGGGCTAACAAAGAAATGGATGAATCATCTCTCTAAACATGTACATCCTAACTATTTCGCCTCAAGTAACAGCAAACAGACACCTAGACCTTATTATTGACAATGCATAAATTAAGCACAGGTACCCCAAATAATTTGACTTCATGAATTTTTGGCATATCTAACTTAAGCATTCATATTTTGTTTATAATTCTGTTACATTATCCCATTTACTTCATTAGGCGTTTCAAGTAACTACAACATGCATGATCATATTTTTTTTGACTCGTATAAAACATAAACAAGACAATCAAATAGACACAAAAACACACAAAGACAATCAAAAGACTCCAACACAAAACAATAAAACAAAATAAGACGCCCCCAAACTTAATCGACACATTGTCCCCAAAGACTAAAAATAGAGACAACTTACTTACACAATACATCAGTCATAACGGAGGTTTGGTAGGGAAAATTCTGGACATTGCACATCTTTTGGGCTCTCTGAAGTTTCAGCCATTTTGATTCTTTCCCCCTTAGGGTCAGTCCCAAGTCCACCTGCCATCAAAACATAAGACAAAACTCAAGACCGTGAGACTGTTCAAGATAAAATAAAATAAACTAAAACAAAAATTAAAATAACATAATTAAAAATATTGGGTTGCCTCCCAACAAGCGTTGTCTTTAACGTCTTTTAGTCGGACGCATTTAACCTTTACTAGTACCATTGGATCCTTCTGCGAACTGCTTGCAATCCGCACAATTATTTTTGCCGGCCTCAATTCACCTACACCATTTCTATAGAACACAAAAAAGGGTAGTACTTTTATGTTTGCCCCCAAATTGCCCAATACTTGCTTGACTTCAAAATTCCCTAAAGTGCATGGAATAATGAAACTCCATGGATCTCTAGACTTTTGGGGGGTTCTTTGGAGGGCATGGACTTTCTGGTTGAGGGTCAACAAAGACATCTGGTGGTATTTCTTCTGCAATGGGTATAGCAAAAAGGAACTCCAAGGAATCCAAAAAGGTGACAAATTAGATTCCAGTAACCCATTTTTCTCTACAACAACCACCTTTCTCAATTCTTCAACAACTTGGTATGGTTCAGGATCTTCACTTTGCTTACCACTTCCCACAATGGTGTCTCTAGGCAGACTTGCTTGAGGTGTATTGATCACCCTATCCATCAGCTGCCCTATTTGTGTCTCCAAATTCTTGATGGACACGCCGATCTCAGCCATAAACTGAGTCTGGCACTTGGTGAGTCTGAGTATGCATGTCTGCAACTCATTTTGATCTTCTTGTGGAACCTGTGAGTTAGGCTGTTGTTGATGATTCCACTGCCCCTGATAGTAGTAGTAATCCATGTTTTTTTTTTCAACTTTACCTACAAAATAAGAAAAACAACAAAAAGGGATAAAAAGATGCTCGCAGAACAAGTTAGAAACTTGTTCCAGGAGCAACCAAATTAGAAATAAAATAACATGACCATATATACAAACCAAATTACAAATAAGAATAGATAAGTCGATATTGAAAGTACGTCAGTCCCCGGCAACGACGCCAAAAACTTGTTAGCGAATTTGTTTATGTTTTATTGATGCGCGAAAAGATGCACACACTTTAACGCAAGTGCACGTTATCGTAACAAGTAATATAGTCTTAGTAAGACCGAATATCGTCCACAAGGATTAGGGTTCAAGTACCAACTATCTATCTTTTGGTATCTATTTTGCAATCGATATGTGATTTTGTTGTTTATGACTAAGAATTATAAAAACTAATTTAACTAATGAGCTTACTTCAGTTGTGATGGGAATAGGGCTTCCATGTCTCCTCAACTATCCGCTTATGTTATTTATTAATGCAATGAATTATGGTCTTCTTCTCTCGGAGCTAGCAGGTTTACGAAATCGTTTTATATTCCCGTTAAGGATATATAAACACTCAACCCCAGTATTGCACCTTACCTACCTTTCGGTGATAAGGATAACTCTATAGGAGGATTAAGAACAAAAACCTAGTTAACCACACGCACTACGCGCAAAATTAGGGTTTTAAAGCCTCTCATTAACGCTACATAAAATAATTGAGGTATTTTCATCCCCAATCCAAGAATGTCTACCCAACTTACAACATATTCACAATCTCTCCTTTCGAAGTAAATTAGAAATCATATAAGGATAATTAGTTGTCAATTAATTACCAGGCATTCAACGCAATTATTGGATAGATCTCTCAAAGAAGAATAATAACCATAAACATGTATTAATTCATAACATAAGTTTCTAGTGAATCAACATGGAAAGCCCTATAAGAGAATTAGTTCCTAGCCATAGATATGACAAGAACTAATTCAAAGTTCATCATGCAAAACTGAAATAAAGAAAAGAAAAAGGAAAGAAATTACTAAGTTTAGGTCTCCAATCTCCAAGCAAGAAAATCTTGTGTTGTGCAAGAAGGGGAACCCTTAAAATCTGCCTAGGGTTCTCCTTTTATAGGCTGAAAACCGCCCTTAACTTTTCCTGAGCTGGCCCGTAAAAACGTAAAACCACGATTTTTCCCGTCGGTAGCCGGAACTTCGTGGTCCTTCGCCGGGTGATTTGGCGCCGGCCGATTCTCTGCATGCGAGCCGTACTGCAACTTCTGTAGCCTCTCTGATGATTAGGCGTCGCGGCCCTGCACCTGTTGACATGAGGCGCCGCGGCGCTGGGTCTTCTGCAGCCTCTCTGGACATTGGGCGCCGCGGCCCTGCTTCTGTCTGCAGGAGGCGCCGCGGCGCTGGTCTGGGTTTCAGCCTCGTTCGCCAATTTCTCTGTTTTTAGCTCTGGAACCTCCTCTTTTGCCCTCTTTTAGCTCCTTTTCCGTCAGTTGGTCATCTTAACCACTTTGACTCAAAAGAAAGGAAAACTATCCTAATACAACACTTATTTGTACAAAAAGGGACAAAAGACTAACTAAAAATGACTCGAAAAGTGTATATAAAATACACCGATCAAATACTCTCAAACTTAACCTTTGCTCGCCCTCGAGCAAAGATAGAAAGAAAGGAATAAAAGACTCAAAGAAACGAAAAAAAAAGACTCACTGACATTGATCACTTTTGCTGCATTAGTGTTAACTAGAAGAACATGAAGGTTAGCAGAATAATATGCAGGAATATATAGCATGAAATTTCAGCACACTAAACACATTAAGCTAGATATTTCGCAAATTCATATTCATCATGCTTAATGGAAGTCAATATACTCAATCATGCATATAAATTCAAAAATCCTAATGGCATGCTTACTTGCCATTCTCCACTAATCCTGGATATGCATAAAAGAGATCTTCAGGACTTTAAGGGTTGTAATGTAGGCTTAGGTATAGGTAGGTAAAAATAGGCATTTTAGGCTCATTTCGTGTACCATAAGCTCTTTAGCTTTTCAGTATTTCCCTTTTTCTTTGTGTTCTTTCCTTCACTTCGATTCTATATTTTTCCTCTTTTGTTTTGGGAGAGTGAAATGTATAATAATGACAGGCACCCCCAAACTTAGGCTTTTGCCTATTTCTTATTACTTTTTTTTATTGGGGTGCAACAAGCTCATTCACTCTTTTTGTATCTTTTTTAACACAATTGATTCCACTACTTCACATTTTTACTTATGGCACAATCTGTGGGAAGATAGGGTGTCAAAGAAGAAGTTTCAATTTTTAGGCTCAATGGGGCTAACTAGGGATATATTTTTAGTCCGGGATAGAAAAAAGTGGTAAGAATTGGCTATCAAAGAAATGCCTGAGTCATTTCCCTAACATGCATATCCTAACTATTTTGCCTCAAATAGCAAGCAATCATAACACATAGGTTTTCATCATTTAGCATGCATAATTTAGGCAAGAAACTCCAAATAGACAGATTTTGTGAGTTTTTGGCATATCTAACCTAAGTGTTTAGATAGTTGCTTTTATTCCATTACATTATTCCACCTTCCTTCACTAGGTGTTTCTAGCAACTACAGCATACATTATCTTTTGACAGACAATTATGACTCAAAAAGAAAAAAAATTGTGACTCAAAAATACATAAAAACAATAAAAAGACTTAAATAAAACATAACAAGACACAAATAGACACCCCCAAACTTAAATCACACATTGTCCCCAATGTGTGTAGACTCAAAGACAGTAAAAGAAATAAGACACTTACAAACTTTGGCTAAAATGGTGGTGGTGGCGGTGGATAATGCATCGACCTTTGGTTGAACAGGGAACTCATCTCGTCAAACTGCTGGTGCAACTGTTGTTTCTCCTGCCTCAATTCTTGTTGCCCTTGTCGCAACTTATGTTGTCCCTGTCTCAACTAATTTTGTCCTTGTATCATTGTGTCGAAATGTTGCATCATCATTCTCTGGTTCTGGAGCACTTGCTCCATCATAGGCACTGTAGGTTCTGCTTCTGTGGTTGGCTGGTGGCTAGGTCCTGCCTCATATTGAGCCTCTATTTCAGGCTCATCTTCGTTCGTTGCGGCCTCTGCTGCTGCTGCTGGTGGTGGTGGTTGTGCTCTTCTTCTTGCTGCTGGGGGGCTTGGGTCTGGGAAAGAGTGCACTATCCCATATGTCACAGGCAGTTGGTTTCTCTCATGAGTGTCAGTGGGTAGGGTTGGGACCCCATTCATGTGGCACAAATTCGTGATAAGTGAGCCATGTCCCAATCCGCCTGTTGTCACCAACCTGCTGATCTCTTCAATGCTCTGCACTATCTCTTTCCCTACATCAATCGTCAACCCCCTCATAATTCCATATATCAGCTTAATCCTATCTTCTGGCAGTCTGGTGAAGTGCGTTGATATAATCATGCGGGCACTGACGAAATATAGCCAACCCTTGGCTACTTTGTTGAATTGGCACCTGCTCAGTGCTCTTGACCCATTTCTCGCAATATCAAAAGCAGCCCCAGGGTAGCTCAATGTGTCTGCGACGGCGTCGATTGATCTTTGTCGGTGCTCTGAACCATGTTCTGAAATGGCCCCGATCACCAATTCCTCCTTCAACATCAACTGTTTTTAGAGTCATATTTATTGTTTCTGCCGTCACAGGCATATATCTTCCCCTCACAAAGCATCCCCTTTCCACCTTCTCCGGAAAGTTGGCATAGAATTCACGCACCATTGTTGTGTTCACTGGTGCTATCTTCTCCGGATTTACAAATCTCCTCCACCCCCTCAACTCAATCATTGCCCGAATGGGCTCATAAACATCCTCTTCCCCAAACGACTCCCTCTGATAGTCCATTCCCCTTTCAGGGATTAAGGATCTGGTATCAAGCTTTTTGTATCTTTGGTAGGCTTGGTAGCTCACAAACCTAGTATCATCGTATTGCGGGGCTGGGGTGGATGTGGAGGCTCTTCTCTTTCTGGTGGACATGGTTAAACAACAGTTTCTGCAGCTTATAGCTTAATTGCACACATGTTCTCTAACACAATCAACAATCTAGCAACTAAAACACAAAACACCCCCAAACTTCAATTCTACTACTCAATACCCACACCCTCCTTTTCTACTCTTTCTCCAAACTTCACAATCAATTTTTCAGCACCCAAACTACTTCACACCTACAATACTCCCTCAAACTACTACCTCCTGTGACTTCAGTAAAGATCTCAAGAACAGAAAAATATTACCTTTTTATGAGAAGATTGAAGCTGTTCTTGTTTCTAATGGTGGTTTGAGGTTATGGAATGGAGCTTTGTTGTTTGAGATAGTTAAGGGTTTTTAGGAATTTAAGAGTTTTGGTTGTGGTTGGGTTGGATTTGTGGAGGATTTGTGGGCAAATTTTTGGATTTTTGTGTGTTTTTGGAGGAGGGGGTTAGGTTTTGGTTTTTGAATTTGGGGCAAATCATTTACAGGCGTTTTTAAGTTTTACGATTTCCCGGCTCATGGCCTGCGTGTGCGCGGCTGAATGTTCTCAGCCGGGTTTTTCTGTGCGGCCACATTCTGGCTACGCGGCTAAACTTGGCAAACTTTACGATTTACTGCGCGCCTGCTCTGGCGCGCTGGCCTCGCTTCAGCGCCTCTTGATTCTTTTGGCGCCACTGCTCGCTCGTGCGCTGGCGTTTTAAATCCGCTTTTCTTGATTTTCGCCGCTTCGGTTTATTGGCGTGTACTGCCAATCACAAAGACAAACACTACCTCCGTGAGACCGTTCTTAATAAAAACTACTATATTAAAATAAAATAAACTGAAATACCTTGGGTTGCCTCCCAAGTAGCGCTGTCTTTAACGTCTTTTAGCCGGACGCAAGTTCCTTAGTTTTAATAACCGTGGGGTGGATCAAGCCCCCAACTAATCTATTTTCTCCACATTTTGAGTTTTCTTTTTCTTCTTTTCTTCTTAGCATTATCAGTAAGGGGGAGTTCAGGAACACATATCTGCGTCAGTGGTGGTTTGGCAAACCATGCCTGCTTTCTTGGGCTCATCTCCCTTTGGTTGACTTGTAATGGCTCACAGGGGGGCTTGATGGTGCTGATTGCAAAGCACCTGCTCATGGTTGGTGGCTCGATGACATGTTTAAAAACCTTAAACATCATTTCTTCCTTCTCCACCCTTAGTGTTAGCTCTCCTCTTTCAACATCAATTAAAGCTCTCCCCGTTGCTAGGAATGGTCTCCCCAATATGATAGGGATTTCCGCATCTTCTTCCATATCAAGAATGAGGAAGTCTACAGGAAAGAAGAATTTTCCTACTTTCACAATCACGTCCTCAATCTTGCCTCTTGGATGAACCACCGCATCGGCGATTGCGGGCTTATGTGGTTGGTTTGGCCTCACCTGACTCAATCTTTTAAATCGATAAGGCATCAGATTTATACTTGCCCTAAATCACACGTAGCTCTGTTGCATGTCACCCCGCCCATGTGCGTAGTGTAAAGCTTCCTGGATCCTTTAGTTTTGGTGGCAACTTCTTCTGCAAGATAGCACTACACTCTTCTGTTAGTGCTACTATCTCATATTCCGCCAGCTTCTTCTTCTTCCCCAATATTTCCTTCATGAATTTGAAATAGGAAGACATCTGCTCCAAAGCCTCTATAAAAGGTATGTTGATATGCAGTTTCCTGAATATCTCCAAGAATTTGGAGAATTGTTTATCAACCGCCTTCCGCTATAATCTCTGGGGGAAAGGGATCTTTTCTGTATACTCCTTCTCTGGAGTTTTCTACCATCGGGCTAGGTTAAACCACCTTCTCTTTTTCTATCTCTGCCTTTTCTCAACTATTGGTGAAGAGATCGCTCCAATCGCTTCCACTTCTCAACCGCATCGCTCGACATCGCTCCTTGGATTTACCTCGTGTTGCTTGGCAATGTACCGTGGCTCTTTGTTTGCTCGCTTTGCTAGTGACCCACTTGTGTCTCAAGTTCTGAACGAGGATCTAGCTTCGCCATGAATCGAAGTCGGGCGTTGCAAGTGTTGCCACCGCTTTTAGCTCGTCGCTTTTTCTTGAGCCGGTGCATTGAACCGCTGAGGATCTTTGGGCACGAGTAAAGGCTGCTGATTTTGGTTCTTTGGGTTTGATCTCGCCTGTATTGATTCTCGCCTGGTCTCTCTCCATGAGAAATTTGGGTGATTTCTCCACCGATTAGAAGTGTTGGAGTATGGATTGTTACGTGGCCTCGATAATTACCACTACCGACACTCTGCTGCTCCATTGGTATATTATTGGGATCGGTGAAGGACACCTATCGAATGTATGTGGGCCACCACATATTTCACAACTTTAGGCATCTGCAGCATTCATCGACATCGTATGTTCTTTGCCAATGTTTTCCAAAAGGGCCACTTGAGCATTCAAGGCAGCAATAGCATCTATTTCGTGGACTCCCACTGTTCTTCTCCCACTTGTCGACCTCTCTTCCATGACATGGTTGTTGGTGGTCATATCTTCTAGCAACTCGTGAGCGTCGTGGGTTGTTTTCCTCATGAATGCCCCACCTGCTGCTGCATCTATGATGGTTCTGGTTGTACTGCTCAGCCCGTTGTAGAAGATGTGGACCAAGTTCCACAACTCAATGCAATGGTGTGGGCATTTTCTATGCAAGTCTTTGAACCTTTCCCAAGCTTAATATAAGGACTCTCCATCTGCTTGGTAGAAGTTGTTCAACTCCCCTCTCAATTTTGCTGCTTTACATGGGGGAAAAAACTTGGTTAGGAATTTCTGTGTCAGCTCGTGCCATGTAAAAATTGAATCAGCCGGCAGGGAATTCAACCATACTTTTGCTCTATCCCTGAGTGAGAAGGGAAAGAGCCTCAATCTGACGGCATCATCAGTAACGCCGTTATATCTGAAAGTTGCACATAGCTCCAAGAAATTAGCTATGTGCATATGTGGATCCTCTGATGGTAGTCCTCCGAATTGCACTGTGTGCTGTACCATGCTCAGAATCGCCGGTTTTATCTCGAAATTGTTGGCTCTGTGCGGGAGCCTAATGCACGTGCTGCTCCATTCACTCTTGCGTACATAGTCTCCCAAACTTCTTTCTGGCTGGATTTGGGCTCTCTCCTCTACGTCTATTGGCACTTGCCGAGGTATTCCTGGATTGGGCTGATTTTCACCTAACCCTTCTCTCATCATGTTGTTGTTTTGAACACCGTCCATCTCTATCAGAGTTGCAATCCGCTGATTCTTTCTGTTCTGTTTGCAGGTTTTCTCAATCTCTGGATTGAAGGGAACAAGAGTGTCTGCTCCTCTTCTCCTTCGCATAAACTGATTTCCTGAAATAGACCAAAAATAAACAACAAATCAAGGCACCCTGATTTCTTTCCGAAAAATAACAAAAAAATGTGAAAATTAAAAATAAAAAAAATAAAAACCAAATTAGAAATTAAAAATAGATAAATTTGATATTGAACTAATGCCTAATCCCCGGCAACGGCGCCAAAAACTTGATGCGCGAAAAGATGCACACACTTTAACGCAAGTGCACGTTATCGTAACAAGTAATATAGTCTTAGTAAGACCGAATATCGTCCACAAGGATTAGGGTTCAAGTACCAACTATCTATATTTTGGTATCTATTTGGCAATCGATATGTGATTTTGTTGTTTATGACTAAGAATTATAAAGACTAATTTAACTAATGAGTTTACTTCAGTTGTGATGGGAATAGGGCTTCCATGTCTCCTCAACTATCCGCTTATGTTATTTATTAATGCAATGAATTATGGTCTTCTTCTCTCGGAACTAGCAGGTTTACGAAATCGTTTTATATTTTCGTTAAGGATATATAAACACTCAACCCCAGTATTGCACCTTACCTACCTTTCGGTGATAAGGATAACTCTATAGGAGGATTAAGAACAAAAACCTAGTTAACCGTCACGCACCATGCGCAAAATTAGGGTTTTTAAGCCTCTCATTAACGCTACATAAATAATTGAGGTATTTTCATCCCCAATCCAAGAATGTCTACCCAACTTACAACATATTCACAATCTCTCCTTTCGAAGTAAATTAGAAATCATATAAGGATAATTAGTTGTCAATTAATTACCAGGCATTCAACGCAATTATTGGATAGATCTCTCAAAGAAGAATAATAACCATAAACATGTATTAATTCATAACATAAGTTTCTAGTGAATCAACATGGAAAGCCCTATAAGAGAATTAGTTCCTAGCCATAGATATGACAAGAACTAATTCAAAGTTCATCATGCAAAAACTGAAATAAAGAAAAGAAAAAGGAAAGAAATTACTAAGTTTAGGTCTCCAATCTCCAAGCAATAAAATCTTGTGTTGTGCAAGAAGGGGAGCCCTTAAAATCTGCCTAGGGTTCTCCTTTTATAGGCTGAAAATCGCCCTTAACTTTTCCTGCGCAGTTGGCCGTAAAAACGTAAAACCCCGATTTTCAGCGTCGCGCGCGCTGAAACTCGTGGTCCTTCGGTGATTTGCGCCGCGGCCGATTTCTGGCTGTTCGAGGCGCCGCGGCGCTGCAACTTCTGTAGCCTCTCTGATGATTAGGCGCCGCGGCCCTGCACCTGTTGACATGAGGCGCCGCGGCGCTGGGTCTTCTGCAGCCTCTCTGGACATTGGGCGCCGCGGCCCTGCTTCTGTCTGCAGGAGGCGCCGCGGCGCTGGTCTGGGTTTCAGCCTCGTTCGCCAATTTCTCTGTTTTTAGCTCTGGAACCTCCTCTTTTGCCCTCTTTTAGCTCCTTTTCCGCCATTTGGCCATTTTAACCACTTTGACTCAAAAGAAAGGAAAACTATCCTAATACGACACTTATTTGTACAAAAAGGGACAAAAGACTAACTAAAAATGACTCGAAAAGTGTATATAAAATACACCGATCATTTATGCAAGTGTACGTATCGCTCAAGTAATATAGTCTTGGTAAGACCGAATATCGTCTTCAGGGGCTGGTTTTCAATTATCAATTATCTATTCTATGGTTTCTATTTGGCTAACGTTTTTTAGTTTGTGATTTATAACTAAGAATTAAAACTAAGTGTAGAAAATAAACTAAAGATGACAATACTTTGGTTTAAATCAGTTATGATGGAAATAGGGCTTTCAATCTCCTCGACTATCCACTTGATTTAATCCTTTAATGCAACAATAAAGGTTCTTCTTCTATTTTAAGATAGCAGGTTAACTAGACTGTTTTATATTACGGTTAAGATATATAAACACTCAACCCAGTGCAGAAATCTTCTATATTTCTATGATAGATTTTACCACATAGGAGGATTAAGAACAATAACCTATGAAGCTACACAAGTATCGGAGTACTTTCGTCCACGATTTTAACTTATGTTTATTCAACTACAGCATATCCAAATCTCCCCTCTCAGATCTCGATTCGAAATCATATAAGTGATGATAACTAGTGATCAATTAACTATCAAACCAAATATTGAATAAATCTTAACTATATGAAGAAGAAACCAAATACTGCATTAATTCATAAAGACGAGTTTCAAGCGATTCGAAAGGAGAACCCTAATTAAAAGTTTAGCTCCTAGCCATAGACATGCTAAGAACCAAATTAATATCCAACATGAACTAAATTAAAATAAAGCAAAGAAAAGAAAATACTTTGAAACAAGTCTCCAATCTTGTAGCCTCCAAAAGCTATGTTGTGTTGTGAAGAAAGGTTGTCTAACCCTTAAAAAATCTGCCCAAAGGGCCTTTTATAAGCTCCAAAAACGTGTACCCTTTTCCTCCTTGCCCTTGGCCAATTCCCATTCGGATCTGGACAATTTCCGCCTCGGCGCCGCGGCCCTGCTGTCTGGCACCACGACGTCTTAACTCCTGTAGCCTCTCAGATCTTTGGGCGTCGCGGCCCTGCATTACTGTGCCACGGCGCTGCTTCGCCTTTGTCTGGATTGCCAGCTTTCGTCTATTTTGGCTCGGGAACCTCCTTTTCTGCCCATTTATTTCTCTTTTTCGCCATTTTACCTTTTTAAACCGCCGTGACTCAAAAGAAAGAAAAACTACCCTAACACGACACATGTTTGAACAAAAATGGGTAAAATACTAACTAAAAATGACTCTAAAAGTGCATATAAAATATGCCTAACAACCCTCTTTGGTAAAACAGAGATCTATCAAGGTGAAAAAACCCAAACAAATGTTACAGCCAATAACTGTATCATCCATATTTTCCCTTCTATAAAACAAACAAATTTTATTAGGAATATGATCAAATGAAACTACAATTAATAAAATTTGATGATCAATTAACTTACGGGTAAGTCATAGGCAGCAAGAAATCTATCAAGGTAGTTCTACAACTCATAGCTTTATCCATCATCTGACACCCTTAGAGTCGAGAGTGTTGTCAACAACAGCCTCAGGTTTTCCCTCTTGACATTTCAGATCAACAACAACCTTAGTGAATAATGAATGGGTCACACAATTGCCAGTATAAGAGGTGCACTATAAAAATGAAGGGGTGTTTGATCACTGTCCTGATATCATTAACTGGTAAGATGTGGGAACACAAGGAAGGAAATAATTTTCAAATATTTCAATATATGGAGCATGGTTCCGCAATATAAAGCAAAGGTAAAGTCAAGATGTGGAAATAGGGCACCTAGAAGGAAAATGTTCCAAATAGTAGGGAAATTGAACAAGCTTAAGAGTGTCTTCTATAAGCTTAACAAGGACATTCAGTGATATAGAACAACATGCTAAAAGGGCTATGGAAGAGTTGTTGCAGTGCCAAAATAATATTCAACAAGATCCAAGAAATGACACACTGATTGAATAAGAGATTAAACTAAGAAAAGAATGCATGAAACTGAACAATGCAATGGAACAGTTCCTGAAACAGAGAAGTAAGATACAATGACTTAAAGAGTGAGATCAAATACAAGATTCTATAATAGTATGTTAAAAGCAATCTGTTGAAAATTTGTCGACAAGCTGGCATCTCTTCGACAAGCTGGAGTATCCAACAACATATGGAGAATAATCGCGAGAACAAGATCAAATTATCAAAAACAAGTTAATGCAGTAGTATCTTACAATAGAGAAGTACTTCTTACCTTAAATTTCAACTTTCTACTACAAGTGAGATGAAGCATGTTCCATCCAAGTAGGTGCATGAGTGTTTATCCCTCTGTTTAGGTTTTTGCTGATATGAACAACAAAGATAAACCATTAGAAGAAGAAAATAACAAGAGGCTTCCATCTTTAAAATAACAAGGGGCATCCATCTATTTCAGATTTTGTCTCAACACCAAGACATCAATTTCTGTTTGTTCGAACTTGAAAGTAGGTTCCCCATGTAATTAGGTTACCTATTTTGCTGCTAGCGGTGGTGGTAATTGATTATCCTGTGTGATATTAGCGGAGGCAATGCCTCACTGGCTTCCAATTGCGGTGCACGATGATGTCAATACTTGTGCGTAGTCATGTGGCATTATTGATGTTACAGGTAATTGAACAGGTGAAATATTGATGTTATAATGAATGAGGGTAGGAAAATCAGCTGAAATGGACTGAGCAACCTCGCCTGGAGGTCGCCCAGTAGCCGTTGCAGCCATTACTGCCGGCAGTTAGACAATTTAGTTGACCGGATGATTGGGGATGAATTGAGGGTTGAGAGTGGGTGCAAAATATCAGCGTGGGTACGACGAAGCTAGTGGTACTACTCAGATCGCCGATTGAACCTCGGTGGCCAAAAATCGAAAAGCGCGATCGTTAGGGTTTCGCTGATCCAACGCCGCGTCGCGGTTGTAAGGGACGAATCGACGAACGTGGTTAGTATAGAAATAATGGGGAGACGATGGTGGTCAAAATGGTATGACCCACTCCCGTCGATTCAACCTTAGCTCGCCAAAATTTGAGAATCGCCGAAGTGGCAGTTTTCGATCCGAAAGTTCGAGGCAAAAATCGAATGGGTTATGGGTTGAATCGAATAATGTGGTTAGTATGGATGGAAAGATGAGGTGAAGACGAATCAAATGGTGTATGATTCTACTCCGATGGGCAAAGGACGTCGCCGGAACAGTGATTCCGCCCCGAAATCACTGTTCACACGCGAATTTCGCCTAAAAAGAGAGCATTTTTAATATTTCTATCTTGAGGTTGGAATTGGTATTGGACTTGGGGGATATTTCTATCTTAAATAGCGCTTATGAAGCGCTATGGTAACATTTACTTCAATAGCGCTTCCACAAGCGCTATCTAAGTGGAATATTTATATTATTATATTAATAAATTACTTAGGTAACGCAAATTATAATAGCGCTTTAAATAAGCGCTATGCAAGGAGTAACTTGCATAGCGCTTCAGTTAAAATTTCTGAAAAGCACTATGCAAGTATTTTTTGTTAGATTTTTTTTTTAATTTGAAAATTTAAAAAAGCGCTATGCAAGCTGTTACGCTATCTAAGTAGCGTTACATAAGCTGAAATCTGTAGTAGTGCCTGTTCTAATTTGTAAAAATTGGCAATTAATATAAATAAATATACGATTTCAAGAAGCTAAGAAGGAAAGCTGGGATAATGAAAATGAAAATGAAATGTCACTCTAATTAAACTGAAAAGTGAAAAACTAAATTTACAACATTGAGTCCTAGAAAAAACCTAACTAATTAATCGAACTGATGAAGCACTACATTAATACATGCATGAAAAATAGAATGACAGAAAAGAGAATTACAAACGAATGATCATCATCACTAAAATAGCTACGTCATTGGCTTATGTCAATCGTGTTTAGAGTGTCCAATGCCTGGACTATGACCTGGAGTGGAAGGATAATAAGAATCTACTGATCCTTCCATCAATCTAGATCCACGTCTCCCAGCCATCTTCTTAGGCCTTGCATTGATCTTCTCTTTAATCGTTGCTCCTAAGGTTACTTTTATATCACTAACAAGATTCACATTTTGTGTTGACGCTAGATTTCTTCCTTGGCTGATAAGGACTAGGTTTGAGAAGATTAATAACATGAAGAGTGAACCACAAACATAAAAGTTGGCCATGTTAGGAAATGAGTATAGAGAGAAGCGAAAGTTAGAAGTATTTAGAGCAATGCTAATTAGTTGTGTGTTTGATAAGGGTTTTAGGTGGGTATATATGGAGTTAAAAAGCTGAAGAAGTCATGTGAGTGAGTGAAGTTCATTCCCTAATATCGAGGAAGATTCCATAGAAAATGTACTAAAATATAACATTGTGCATCGAATTCGTAGTAGCAAAAAGAAGTTGGTGGTGGACAGAAAGGCTTTCATGTTAGGACCTCGCAAGAATGTCGTCATTTAATTTACTACTAGTATTATAGTTTTCGAACTGCACTGCTTCATCAACGTTACATGCATGCAAGTGCGCTTGCCTTCCTGTCTCATTGTAAAAGTAAATTCCTACCCTTAGACACCTACTAATATTTTGGCCTAACATTTATTCTACTTTTGTGTCAACTCTCCGATTTAGTTTATTTCAGCTGAATGTTACTTCTTATATTTAGCACTAACTTTTAATATTAAATATTATACAAGACATGTTCAAATTCACAAGATTCAGGGTGTATTTTGGCACATTACACTGCTATTTTTTTTATTTTCCCATTGAAAAATGTTTAACGGCTATTTTTCACTGAATGTCAGCGAAAAAACCTAAATAGTAGTAATTTCACAAGAAAAAATTAAGACGTTTCCCGACGTTTCTGTCACGACTCAAACCGGATGGCTGCGACGGACACCCGGATCCCACCCGTCGGGTACCGCTATTCACGTAATCAACACTGTCACGACCCAACCAGAGGGCCGCGACGGACACCCGGACCCAATCCACCGGACACCCCTGATCATACAACCCAAAATTAACCATATATATTTATATACATCAAGGCCGATAATGCCATGTATGACAACTAACCACAGGACACTTATCTACAAGCCTCTAAGATAAGGACATACCACTGCCAGACTGCAACTCTAAAATAAGTAGAGTGCTCCAAGTATCAGCTGAACCAGTAACCTACTAGCACAATTTGTCACCCTCTTAGTATAAACATGCGGGCATAAAACGCAGCGTCCCCCCAACAAAGGGAACGTCAGTACGACTGATGTACTGAGTATGTCAGGCATAAAAAATAACATAATAATATGTATCACAATCTGAAACAGAAACACTGACCGACAGTATTTGCCTCTGAGGGCCTTAGTACAAATGTCTAAATGTTATGCAATATCAATGCAGTAAACCTGATGACCACACAGGCGTCTATCTTTTCATAACAGCCTCTGTGGGCAAAATATACATAAATGTCATGCATGATGCATGTGCAGTATACTACGGTCATACATGCATCTTACCCATAACCGCCTCTCTGGGCATCTGGTTATATTGGGCACGCTGGCAATTCATATCATATCGTCTTGGCCACACATGCATCTATTTAGGCCACACAGGCATGATATGTGGCCTCTTAGGGATCTTTGTGATAGTCTGTACCAGCTGCAGGTGATGTGTGTATATAACGTCTTTCCCTTTTTCCCCATTTCCCCTATACAAATAAAATATATAATTATGTGTGTAGTACCAGTGGTCCATGATATTTTATGAATGCAATGCAATGAATATGCATGAATAACAACAGAATACTCTGAATGACATAATACCCTTTGTACTCTTTGGTTCACACTGGGCACATTAACGTCTTTTCTCATATTGCCTTAATAAGGACTTAAGTCATACTTAGACATGCTTTTAGCATATATTTCAATAACATGAATATACTTAACTACTAAGAGTATAGTAAGTTATGGAGTAACACGACAATTACGTTTGGTACACAGAATTATGCCAAAAAGGAATGAATTGTCTTCACATACCTTGCCGTCGAATGTATTCTAAGTTCCCACGATTCCTTGTAATCTCTATGAATGGTTTTCCGCACCCTATGAATGATTTAGACCATAACCGAATCAATATACTA
This sequence comes from Przewalskia tangutica, assembly GCA_029844215.1. Classification (NCBI taxonomy): domain Eukaryota; kingdom Viridiplantae; phylum Streptophyta; class Magnoliopsida; order Solanales; family Solanaceae; genus Przewalskia; species Przewalskia tangutica. The sequence continues at coordinate 45,011,610 of CM056727.1, read as the reverse complement.
ATAATAAACTCATTGAGACATTTTATCGAATGTCTTATACGCGTAGAATCTATATTTCCTCTATATCAAAGTCTACACATGTATCAAAACACCTAGTACTATTAATCCTTCTTCTTCTTACTGCTACAATGTTCATAACAGTCCAGTAGCTCCCAATCTCGCACCAAAAGTCCCGACAACCCCCACTAACTTAGTATATTTGCTGATTGTTTTAAACCTAGCAAGAATCAGGTTCTAAAATTCATATAAATTTAGGAATAAGAATCCTTACCTCAGTCAGTCGCAGCGACGCGAATCGTCGAAAAACTCTTTGCCGACACCAGATTCCGACAAGCAGAAACAGTACCCAAGAGAATCGATTTCCGACATCTCTTCAAAAACCAAGGTCTCAATTCAGTTTTTGGGTTTCTTTAACTTGCTTCTAGGTTTCGATTTTGTTGAATTCAAGGTCCAAACTACCAAGAATTTCTCCCTTTTTCAAAAAGCAGAAGCTTACATAAATTTCTCCCAATTCGATCGAGAATTTCGGAGGATCCTTACTGAGCTTACTCTTCTGATTCTGAAATATGCATTATGTGCTTAGGGAGAAGATTATCTAAAGAAATTGAAAAGGTGAATGGGGATTTGAGGCTAAGGATAGTATGTGGAGCTAGGGGTGTTATCGGTCCGGTCCGGGCCGAGAACCGGACCGATAAGGTTTTCGGTCCGGAGTCCAGATCCGGGACCGGACCGAAACCTTATCGGTCCGGTAAGAATTTTCCGGGTAAGGTTCCGGGGCCCGAATTTAAAAAAAAAAAAGAATTTCCAATACTAAAATTGACATTCTCGGACACATTACCACAAAATTTGAACGTTGAAATCTATTGTATATCGCGTGATATTTAGCTTTGAAAAGGGAAAAAACGTAACGATTTGGGGGGAAAGTGAAATTGATTGGCAAGATGGACGTTTTTGGAAAAATCGGTTGAATCAAACGGCCTTTAGGAAGTTTGGTTCGGTTTCGTCTCGAAAAAATACGCAAAATCAAAAAATAATTTAGGTCAAACGGACATCCGATCGCAAAGTTATGACCATTTAAAGTTCTACTAATTTATATATCAATGCTTCAAATTAAAACATAAAGTGTACATCACATATATTTAAAACATGTAAAATAGTCCAACATTAGGGAATATTGCAATTAAATATAATTAGGACTTTCTGGGGGCTAAGGAAAGGCCGAAGAGGGTTGGCTGGGGGGTGGGAGGGTGGGTGTGTTACCGGATATTTTACCGGGTTATCGGTCCGACTCCTTATCGGTACGGGTAATTTTTTGGTACTCGTATTCGGATCGTTAATAGCCCTATGCGGAGCTGCAGCGATATGCTGGTGAAGCATGAGTCAAGGCTCTGTTATTTCAAGATAACACGTAGCATTCCATAAAAAAAATAGTCCGCTTATAATCAATTAATTATATACACAATAAAATTCTAGATCACAATTAGTTAAATCCCGACGACTTATTAACCTTCTTGTACTTAATGTCATAATTCTTATAATGTGACACTAGTCCGTAGTCTCTTTGGGAATATACAATTATTATTATAACCCCTGGAGTCGCACTGATAATCCCAAAATGATTTTGAAATCACATATTTTTATATACTAATTTTCTTATTAGTATACACAAGTACATCATAAACTTTCTGGGTCCAGTTCTACTTGTCGATGTTTATGGGTTCAAACCATTACCCGGAATTTGGAGGTGTTACATCCTCTCTCCTTAGAAACATTCGTCCTCGAATGTTGTTACAGATTTTTCCGTATGCTTAACGCAAGTGTACGTATCGTTACAAGTAATATAGTCGTTAAGACCGAATATCGTCCACATAGACTGGTTATCAAGTACCGATTATCTAAGCTTTAGTTTCTATTTGGTGAACGTTAATTTGTTGGTATTTTTATCTAATAACTAAGACTAAGTAATTGCAGAAAATAAACTAATTATGATACTTTGGTTTAAATCAGTTATGATGGAATTAGGGTTTCCAATATCCTCAACTATCCACTCTTTTCAATCCTTAATGCAACTAGAATGATTTCTTCTTCTACGTTAAGATAGCGGTTAACTAGACTGTCTTATATTCCGGTTAGGATATATAATCGCTCAACCGCAGTGCAGAAACCTTCTATATTTCTATGATAGGTTTTACCACATAGGAAGATTAAAAACAATAACATATAATACTACACAAGTATCGGTGTACTTTCATCCGCGATTTTAACTTATGTCTATTCAATTACAGCATATCCAAATCTCTCCCCTCGGTTCTTGATTCGAAATCATATAGATTATGATAATTAGTGATCAATTAACTATCAAACATTTATACCAATATTGAATAAATCTTAATCAAGTGAAGAAGAAATCAAACTACTGCATTAATTCATGAAATAGAGTTTCAAGCGATTCAATAGGAAAATCCTAATAAAGTGTTTAGCTCCTAAATATTGTCATGTCACGAACTAATACAAACCAACATAAACTGAAATAAAAACAAAGAAAAAAAAAGAAACTTGAACCAAAGTTGTCTCCAATCTTGTGTTGTAGCCTCCTTTTCCTCTCCAAAGTATGATATGAGATGTAAGATCCCAGATGAATACTGAGGCTAGGGTTGAGGGATTTTATAGTTAAGAAAATATGGATTTCGGACCCCAAAACCGTGTCAAAATCGGCCCAGAACGTGATTTTTTCGCCTCGGCACCGCGGTGCCGAAAGTACTGCGGCTTCTCAGTAATTATGGCACCGCGGTCCCGCTGTCTTTCGTCCTTTTTTTTCGTCCGGACTTCGTCTGATTTCTTCTATACTTCTCGGGACTTCTTAGACTTCATTTCTTGGCCTTTTATTGTGCAATTCCATCTCAATTATGCTAATTTCATCTTCTTTTTGTCATTTCTCCATTTAGGACCGCTGTGACTCAAAAGAAAGAAAAACGACCCTAACACGATAATTATTTCAACGAAAATAGGAAAAATACTAACTAAAAATGACTCAAAAAGTGTATATAAAATATGCCTAACAAACCTCCAAACTTAACCTTTACTCGCCCTCGAGTAAAGCAAAAACAAAAACAAACAAAACAAAGACTCTACGAAATGGATCAAGTAGCTATAGCAATGCTTCTTCAAAGTCATGGATGAAAGTCAGGATAATATGTTAGAACATATATAGCATGAATAATTAGCAATCTAGAATTTCAAGTTAGATATTTCACAAATTTACTTAGATCATAATCAAATGGAAACATAAACACTTAACCTATGCATGTCAATTTCACTCCATCTTTTCCAAAATGCTATAGACCTGTTTAATTGTTATTCTCCACTAATCATAGACATACATTCTAGAGATCATCAGGACTTTTAAGGGTTGTAATGTAGGCTTAGGCAGGGGTAGATAAAAGTTGGCATTTAGGCTCAAATTACGTACCATAAGCTATTTTCATTCAACTTCTTCTTCCTTCTTTTTGACTTTATTTTTAGTCTCATACCTATCTTCTCCCCTCATTTCTTTTGAAAGAATGAGACACATTATAACAAGCACCCCCAAATTTAGACTGTTGCATATTTTTCATTGGGGTGCATCAAATTTTCATTCTCTTTTACAACACTTTGTATTCCAAGAATCTTCAATTATCACTTATGGCACAAACATGGAATCATAGGGTGTCAAACAAAGATATTATTTTAGGCTCAACGGGGCTGACTAAGGATACAATTTATGTCAGGGTAGGTAATGAATGGTCAGAAGGGCTATCAAAGAAATGGCTGAATCATCTCCCTAAACATGTGCATCTTAACTATTTCGCCTCAAATAACAAGCAAACAGATTTTCTAGACATTTTCAACCTCTCTTTCCATAACTGACAATGCATAGGCTAAGCACAAATATTTCAAAGAATTATATGTCATGAATTTTTGGCATAACTAATTTAAGCACACAGATTGTCGCTTTTAATTCTATTACATTATCCCACTTTATCCACTCAATATCTTTAGCAACTACAATATGCATGATCCATAAAAAAAAAGAATTATGACTCAAAAACACATGGAACAACACAAAGACAAATAAAAAAGACTAAAAAACAGACGCCCAAAACAAACCAAGTTCCCCCCCCCCACAAACTTAAACAACACATTGTCCCTAATGTATGAAGACTAAAAATAAGGGACAACTTACTGACACAACACAACGATCATAACGGAGGTCTGGGATGAGATTCTGGAAATTGCACATCTTTTGGACTCTCTGAAATTTCAGCGTTGTGGCCCTGCATTTTGGTGCCACGGCGCTGTGCTCGATTTTTGCACTTTTCCAACATTTTTTATCCTTTTCCACTCAGGGTCAATCCCTAATCCACCTGTCACCAAAACATAAGACAAAATCCAAGACCGTGAGAATGTTCAAGATAAAATAAAATAACTAAAACAAGAATTGAAATAACATAATTAAAAACATTGGGTTGCCTCCCAACAAGCGTTGTCTTTAATGTCTTTTAGCTGGACGCAATTAATCCTTACTAGTGCCTAGTGGATCCTTCTGTGAACTGCTTGCAATCCGCACAGTTATTGTTGCAGGTCTCACTCCTCCTACAACACTTTTTTCAAACAAGGGCCTCATAACTAAGATTATCCCCCAATTACACAAGGCAACCTTGTCTTCTAGGCTCTCTATAATATAGGGATCAGTGAAACTCCCTACATCTCTCAACTTTAGGGGGTGCCCTTGAGGGTATGGACTTTCTGGTTGGGGCTCAGTAATGATAGTTGGTGGGGTTTCTTCATCCATGGGTACAGGAAAGAGGAATTTCAAATAATCCAAAAAAGTGAAAAATTAGATTTCAGTAACCTCTTCTTTCTCTACACCAACTACCTCTCTTAATTCCTCATTATTCTCAACAACTTGTTGTGGTTCAGGTTCCTCACTCTCCTTATCACTCCCCACAACTGTGTCACTAGACAAATTTTCTTGCGGTACATTGATCACCATATCCATCAGCTGCCCTATTTGTGTCTCCAAAACTTTTAGGGACACCCTTGTCTTAGTCATAAACTGAGTCTGACACTTGGTGACCCTGAGTATGGCGGCCTGCAACTCATCTAGATCTTCCTCTGGAACCTGTGGGTTAGCCTGCTGTTGTTGATTCTACTGCCCCTGATAGTAGTAGTCCATGTATTTTTTTTAGTTTTTTTTACACTAACTTTACCTACAAAATAAGAAAAATAACAAAAACTGATAGAAGGATGCTCACATAATAAGTTAGAAACTTGTTCATGGAGCAACCTGTCACGACCCAAATCACAAGTCGTGATGACACCTACCCTATTCCTCGAGTAGGCGAACCACGTTCTCAATTAACAAGTTAAATCAGCGGAAACATAAATAAAGAAACAGAATTTATAAAGTCTTAACACTTAATTTCCCAAATTCTGGTCAAAGGGTACAAGAGCACTAACAAGTCTGAAAAATAGAAGTCGGAAAAAATTCCCGAAGGCTACATATTGTCTGTCAATAACCAACGAAAATGGAAATAACTAAGAAGCCCTTCAGGAGCCACGAACGACCAAGTAGATCACCCTGAATGACTAGAAGATGTCCACCTCGCGAATCAACCACGGGGCGTAAAACTGGAACCTGGACATACTCTGCACTCAACAAAAGTGCAGTAAGAGTAGTATCAGTACAATACTAGTACCGGTAAGCATCATAGGCCGACAGTGATTAGATAACGCATGAAGAAGTTGGAACCAACAAGTAGCACATAGAACAAACAAGTATGGTTACGTATCCTATACAAGTCCAAATATAAGAAATTATGAAATCAACCAAGACATATATAATTTCACCAAATGAGCAGTTAAAACTAAGAGTAGATGAAAGCAATGCAATACAATAGTCACCTCTCCCTCACTCCACTCCGGTACACACATGCTAAGGCAGTGCCTTCAACCCATGACCCATGGGGAACCCGCGAAGTCCATGTACCACTCGTGCTGTCCGGATAGAACCTCGGAGGCTATCAATCACTCGCAATCTCCGGCAAGGACCTCGGAGTTGCTCAATCACTCTCAATCTCCGACAGTAACTCGGAGTTATCAATCACTCTCAATCTCCGGAAGAAACCTCGGAGTTTATCAATCACTCTCAATCTCCGGCAGAAACCTCGGAGCTTATCAATATCATCAAAACAATAATATACAAAAAAAGTATGACCGGCATGATATCAGTCTCAACACATATCACAAATATATAATCGACAAGTACAAGTCATATCAATGTCCTATGTTCAATTATCAACATAACAATTCTTTTATTTCACAAGACAAGTGAGCCATTATGCAACGGAGATGCAATCAGGTGATAATCACAAAAAATAACACATATGGCGACAAGACCACATAACAGCTGACGAAACCAATGTAATTGTAACTCATCTCCACTTTATGCCCGAAGGCCTATCATGCTATCCTTGTCACTTCCTACAACTACATACGATTCTCTAATCAGAGTCTAACTAAAGTAAATTGTAACATACCTCAATGCTGAGCGGGTGCCATGAACAATCAAGTCAATGCATTTCCCTTGCGTAGAGCCTCTGAACGCTTAAAATCTAGAAAATATGCGAACTATGTTATAATACGAATCTAAGGACACTCATATTGCTATATTTATATTAATCATATTTTTACCATTTCAATTGTATGGCTACACCCCTATACATATAAAAATATTAGCATATCTACAGAAATTTCAAATAACATTCATTTCTTTCAACTTTCTCGTATCTCCCTCTTATAAAGGATATAACATTAAATTCGTAACTCCAAATCAGGTGTTTATTGTACCACATCAAAGGCAACACTAGGATCTATTATTATACCGAATCCCATATGACATTACTTAGTGTAGTTGGTGAAAATTTACGAAAGAAACAACCCTATGAAATCTGTATCGCCAGATTTTTTGTAAAACAAGGCAGAAACTTCAAACAGTTATAACTTTCAAACCATAAGTAGGATTTATCTTTGTAAGATATCAAACTTACGGGAACAGAGTAATCTACAACTTTTATTCACCCCATATTTTCATATTTCTTACGGATTTGTACAGTTTTCACGTTTTATATGCTATGTCGCATGGGTTCCGGTAAACCGAGGCAGAAACTTTAAACAGTCATAACTTTCAAACCATTAGTCGGATTTATCTCCGTAAGATATAAAACTGACCGGAACAGAGTAATCTACAACCTTAGTTCATCCCATACTTTTATATTCTTTACGGATTTATACAGTTTCCACGTTTAATGTGCTGCAGTAATCATTATGTCATGTTACATCCCTCAAGTTTCTCTATTCAAGTGAATTGTGGAATTTCCGTGTAATGACCTCTTTGAAATCTGATTTCATTCCATAACACGTTATTATAAGGATCACGAATAGATTAACTCAACCATGTAATATAGAATCTATCCTGAACCTGATTGTTAGTGTTTTCTTTTTTCCTTTCTTTTTTCCTTTCTTCTCCCTTCTTATCATGCGTCGTTGTCATTGCTACAGACGTTCGCTCACGACCGACCGGGTCGCGATCGTACCTACCAGTACCGCCAGTGTACATCAGAGAATAGCAGTGGAACATACATAACACATAACTTATAAAAGGTAACATCACCGCCACCGATAAGGCCGCTTCCATAAAAACATACTTAATCAAAAGTATAGCGATAACTTGCTCTTACTCAAACACATACGTGACCACATACCTCTAAGGATAACAACTGTGGCGGGACAGGTCCCCGCCATACCCCTGAATATACACAATGCCTATAACATCAGGGAAAAACCGTACCAACAAAACAAGATTCCGGAGGAATGGAGCTTCTGACACCGGAACAGTGATCCTAAGAACGAGGATCCACCACCGCTACCCTTACCGCAGATGAACGCAGCTTCCGGGCGGGCCGCATAACAGTACCAAGTATGCGAAACTGGGAAAATACTGAAAATACCTCATAAGTCTAAAATAACTGGAGACATGTATAAAATCAGTTTACAGAACACTGTGCCTTACCAACAATGAGAATATCACTCATATACTATACTGCATGAAAATAGGAAGCTCATAATCAAAGCAAGGTAATCCACCTCACATTATCATTAAGCACTCCTACTCCTGGGACTATTTCACCCGCATGGGTCATGTGGACCCGCATGAGGTATTCCTCGCATAGGTTGTACTCACCCGCATGGGACTATTTCACCCGCATAAGCCCAACGGACTCGCATGAGGTATTCCTCGCATCGTGGGTAGCAAATCCACGGAACAGGTGGTATAACGATCTTGGGAATTTACCCCTCATTTATACTCTTACCCTGAAGCAGGTGGTATGACGATCTTGGGGCTTGCCCCTCATTCATACTCTTACCCTGGAGAAGGTGGTATGACGATCTTGGGGCTTGCCCCTCATTTATACTCTTACCCCTCATACTGCATGCCTCGGAATCCCTCATCGTAAGTATGTCCAAGGTGCATACCCGTGGAATCCCACATCACCGATTTCAGACGCCCAAGTAAACTCATATAAAGACCATGGAAGCATACCCGTGGAATCCTTCATCACTGGCGGCACGTCCAATAAACTCATACTAAAACAATGGAAGTATACCCGTGGAATCCTTCATCACTGGCGGCACGTCCAATAAACTCATACTAAAACAATGGAAGCATACCCGTGGAATCCTTCATCACTGGCGGCACGTCCAATAAACTCATAACAAAAACAATGGAAGCATACCCGTGGAATCCTTCATCATCGCGACGCCCAATAAACTCATACTAAAACAATGGAAGCATACCCGTGGAATCCTTCATCACCGCGACACGCCCAATAAACTCATACTAAAACAATGGAAGCATACCTGGAATCCTTCATCATCAAGCGGACGCCCAATAAACTCATAACTTCTTTAGGCTTTCATTAACATACAAAATGGATCTCATTTTCATGACCTTATTCAAGGAAAACCAACTCTTTAACCTTCCATAAAGTTATTATAACCAACTCCCCATAAAGCCGTTATATTAACTTTATGTTTTTAGAAATTAAGACATTCTTACCCTTTCATAAGGCCGTTATAACTAACTTCCCATAAAGCCGTTATAACTCCTTATGTTTCAAAAGATTTCGTTCCTTTATTAACCAAGAGGCTTATACGTCAAGTCAAATTTACACAATTTTCAAAATACTTCTTCATGTCAAGAAATCCTTGTCTACCTTACTTAGGATAAACCATTCCTCAAGAACAAGTGGGTTAACTCCTTAACCCAACCAACTTAGACATTTTCTTAAAACAAGTCAAGTATAACAAATGGATTTACTTCATTTAAAACACGTACGTCTACCGTACTATATAGTTATAATTACTCATGCTCAAGAGATAAGAAAGTTTCCACATACCTCTCCGGTTAATCCACTTGCTAAGTCCAATACACCACATGTAGTACGTCAACCTAAAATGACCATAGTACGTTTATTAACCTCTAGTTCAATGTAGAATAATCCAAGTTCAAGTCACTAAATTCTATGGAAAATTGGGCAGCATTTCCTTTGTTTCTACATACTTGCCACCTTTTTAAAGGCCGAATTCATCATCCAAACGCCACATTTAAGGCCCAACAATTCAAACATTTCAAAGGGGATTACACAACTAAACTTGGGTGTGTAAAATTCTGCCTCATTAGGTACAACAACTAACTTAACAACTTTAAGGTAAAATTTAGGCTACAACATGCTTACATCCCAACCTTATTCAATTTCTTCAATTCCAAATCATAATTCTCACATGCAATCCTTCTAAGAGCAATATTTACCACTACAAGTTCTTTCTTCTTCACATGCAATACCATAAACTAACAAAGAGAGAGGAAATGTTACATTAGAGTTTTAGCCAAATTAATCCAAAAAAATTTGCTAGCCTCCTTTCCACAATCACCACCACAACAACTCCTACAAGCTTGCCAACAAGTTTCCTTCTTGCCACATTTTCAGATTTTTCTCCAAGCCTTGCTTTCTTCTTAATTTTCTAGAGAGAAGGGAGAGCTTAATTTTCTAGAGAGAGGGATGAACTTGAAGAATGACCAAGTCTTCAAGACTTGGTCAATAAGTAGTGCATGCAAAATCAGATGGGGGAGGACACTTGTCACCCACCCATGGCCTCTTTAAAAGAAAAATTCAGATTTCCTCAGTTTTTCCGCCAAAAGTTCCGCCTCGGCGCTGCGCAGTGGCCATACAAACTCCCGCTGATACCTGAACTATCCGGCCGCGCCTCGCTTCCGGCGCGGCCACTGCAACTCCGCTCCTCGACAACCGAGCCGCGCCACTGCGGCCGATCAAACACCTTTCTTGTCCGACTACGCATTGAACTTGTAACTTCCATAACTTTCTACTCCGATGTCTTATCGACGAACGGTTGGTTGCGTTGGAGACTAGACTCAACGAACTACGCCCTAGGCCTTTGAAACACTTAGGAACTCTCAATGTAGCAGGTCATAACCCGCCTCAAAGTTGACTAAAACTCGTCCGAAACAATCCACAACCTATCTTTCAAAATTTTAAGTCTTACTCCCTTTCAGACGCACTCATACGCATGACTGAACTACGGTGTACAGCTTCCCTTCTCCCTCTCCTTTCTTTTCTTTCTTCCTCTAGGGTTTTCTTGCTGCTTCGTCGTTCCCCTTTCTTTTTCTACTAGGGTTTTGTGTTCTTGAAGATGGAATGTGAGAATGAGTGGAAAGGTTAATAGGTAAAAAGGAAATCTGAAAATTAAAGTTCCATATAAGCCCCTAATTTTCCTCTTAATTTAATCTCCCAAAAACTTATTAAAACTTTGATCTCAAGTCCTTTAATTAATAAATCTTAAACCCACTTCTTTTAAATCTTAACTCCCGCTTCCATTAATTTCCGAGAATTTCATAAAGCCTCTATTCTCAATGTCATAATTCTTTTTCGTAGTTTAAAGTGCTAAACGACCAGACGGGTCATTACATTAGATACCAATCAAACAATCGCTCGTCCTCGAGCAACAAGGTAGGGGTGGAGGAAAAGAGGTATCTGAACTGTCGAACAACTGAGGATATCTACTCCGCATATCAGGCTCGGTCTCCCAAGTGGCCTTCTTCTCGCCAGAAAGAATATGTGCAAATCTTTGAGCCAATTCTAAACATTTTTGTAAAAATTGGCATTATCCAAGGCCTATTGCACTAATTCCAAATATGTTAGTTTCGTCGAGCTGAAGCTACTGAGTCAACACTCACCGTTCAATTCCCCTTAAACCTTCAAATGATGTATTATGTGTGTCACTCTAGTGATTATTTTATCATTCCAAATTTGTCAAAAATCATTCCATCACCGCAACGACCTTCCACATCTATTTGTAACTCCTCAGTATATCACTAAGTACATGTGCAAACCGTTAGAACTGTTCGTAAAGTTGCCATAAACTAAATATTATCAAATCTCTTGGTAAACTCCAATAAGCCTGATAAACCCATTATATCTCTATCCTGAAATAAAATCTATCATCTTTAAAAATGGGCTACTAGGATACAGATAAGCCTCTCTAGTAACGCATCCATAAGCCACTTGACCCTAGATGAGTAGATCCGACCAGATGTAAAATGTATAATTTCTCGAATATCGCTACTAGTCACTCAAACTGATTCCGAACATTAACAATATAAGTAGTGAGCCTTTCAAAAGTCTGTGATGACTCATTCCGTCCATTTTCTCTTGAATAATCAATCTTGTGTCGTCACTCTAACCTAACTAAAATTTCACCCAACTCATTAACTTGGTACAACTATACCCTTCGACTTAAATCCTCATGTTTCTCAATCAACCCTAGCTAGTCACACAAATTTGATAAATCCTAGCTAGTCACACAAATTTGATAAATCCTAAAAAAAATCAAAATACTTCAAGTCCTCATTTTTGTTCCTTCACTTATCTCATTCACCACTCCGAATACTTTGATATATGGCCTTTGGCCTCCTACCCTTCACAATCGTAACAACTCTGAGTGCGATGTCTCATTACATCCTTACAAAAATCCAAAAGTACCAAATCTTAAAAGTTTACATGTCTCACTCCAATATCCCTATGTTATTCACACTTGAAATGTTCAATCGTGCTATCAAGCTAGAAACATTTCGACATAGTCTACTATCATAACACAATTTCACCACAAATTATACATCAACTACAAGTTTCAGAGATTCCAAGATTTCCTCTTATTTATCAACTCTAGCCCGTCAATTAAATAATACTAGGAAATTACCTATCTTGGTACAACACATCTCCTTTCCATCAATCTTATCATGTTAGTCATCTGAATATTACACCTTACCAGTCACCAATCGCAAAATCCCATGACACTTCGTCATAACACTTAGTCAAGTTCCATAGACTTTCCTCTTCAGTCATATTTATCAATTACACTCTAACCAAATGACGCATGACAACACCGCCATAATCCATACCTAACTCAAGTAATCTCGTTTCTTCAAATTTAAATCCTTTTTCCTTTCTTATCTTAATACTTCTAATTCGAATCCAAACATGCTCTCATCTTAATTCTTCAATTTCTCATATTCCATTCCTAATCACTCCTACCATTAACAATCATAAATTTTCCAAACCCACGCGAGGGTGCATCAAAATATCATTACTCTTGTAGAATAGTTAAACCCTCACAGCCTTAAGCATCTGGAAGTTTTCCTTACACCACTCTAACCTTTAAAATAAATACCCTTCCAAGTCTATCGTATGACAAGTACAATCCTTCACGAGTCCTTTCCATCAAAAGTACCGACCAAAACCTCGTGATTCCAACAAGTCAATTATTACCAATGTAATATCCTGATACATCATTGTCCTGATACATAATTTGTAAGGAAATCCTTACTTCTCATACACACAATCCTATCAACGTTCTCACAAAGTTCCATACGAGTATCCTTGCCAAATATCCTTTAATTGAATAGTACTTCTTCCATATTAGTTCATGCGTTTACCAACCCAATATCAATGCCGGAAGTCCTATAGTGAATTCGCTCCTCTTGGCCCCAACTGATATTACCAATCCTTGATTCAATTTCCAAAATGCTCTTCACAACTTGAATTAACTAAGATGTAACTCTGATCTACCACTTTAAATGTTCTTATTGACTAACTCTTCGCTCGAGGGTCCTTAAGTGATGTTTTTCTGAACTTTAACTCCCTTAGCAAATCATGTAATCATCAAGTCCATAGATTCACATCACGGGTAAGTACTTTCCGAGTCCTAAGAACATATACAATACAAACATATATCCTTCATAAGATTAGGTGCAACAGTAGATAACCCCTAAAGTAATAAACTTTCACACTTATTCATCCCAGGGTCCATCATCATTAGTCGATCATTATACTCCCCGTAGCCCACGACATAGTCAACTTTACAAAATTCTTGTTCATTTAATATTTACTTTATAAATGGAGTAGCCTTGTTCCATGACAACCTAATGAGTTCACCCCATTTATGATGTCTTAGCCCATAGAATATGTCATGCTAGCACCACCCATCAGTCTTGCACATCTAACAACTGTGGTATATCTCACAAAATCAACAAGATTTTAGACCAAAATGACCCCTTTATATCACCACTTCAAAATCTCAAGTGAACCGGCAACACACCCTCTACTGAAAGATTACAACCTCCCCTTCCCATAAAATTCAATCTTCACGGAAAAATTCCCCCCACTTGACGTAAAGGCAATAGATATTTTCTTGAAGAACCTCTAAACAACTTGTGCTTAACCCACACAATCCCATCTTGCGACACTCAATTTTGCCATTCATTTTCTCGCGCAATACCAAGCTAAGCACACCTCCCATCAAAAGAATATTTTACCATTATGACTATTTTGTCACCAAACATACACTATTTGAATTCTCATCAGTACACCTCAACCTATAGGATAGAGAGAAAATATTTTATATGAATCACATAAAGAGACCTACCACATGTAAGAGAACATAAAAATGAGTTTAAGATACTAATCTGAACAATCTCGCACGAAAAGAATAAACCAGATACCAATCGGATTGAACTAACACGAAATGAGTAAAGAAGTGAAGTGTTTCCTAAATATCCTATAGCCTCTCGAGGATGGGTACGGACGTCTACGTACCAATCCGCAACTCTACTAGACATTGTTCTTGTACTCATTAGACCGGTTAACCTAGAAGCTCTGATACCAACTTTGTCATGACCCAAATCACAAGTCGTGATGACACCTACCCTATTCCCCGAGTAGGCGAACCACGTTCTCAATTAACAAGTTAAATCAGCGAAAAAATAAATAAAGAAACAGAATTTATAAAGTCTTAACACTTAATTTCCCAAAATCTGGTCAAAGGGTACAAGAGCACTAACAAGTCTGAAAAATAGAAGTCGGAAAGAATGTCTGAAGGCTACATAATGTCTGTCAATAACCAACGAAAAATGGAAATAACTAAGAAGCCCTTCAGGGTCTACGGACGACCAAGTAGCTCACCCTGAATGACTAGAAGATGTCCACCTCGCGAATCAACCACGGGGCGTAAAACTGGAACCTGGATCATACTCTGCACTCAACAAAAGTGCATCAAGAGTAGTATCAGTACAATACTAGTACCGGTAAGCATCATAGGCCGACAGTGAGTAGATAACGCATGAAGAAGTTGGAACCAACAAGTAACACATAAAACAAACAGGTATAGTTACGTATCCTATACAAGTCAAAATATAAGAAATTATGAAATCAACCAAGACAGATATAATTTCACCAAATGAACAGTTAAAACTAAGAGTAGATGAAAGCAATGCAATACAATAGTCACCTCTCCCTCACTTCACTCTCGTACACACATGCTAAGGCAGTGCCTTCAAGCCATGACCCATGGGGGACCCGTGAAGTCCATGTACCACTCGTGCTCTCCGGATAGAACCTCGGAGGCTATCAATCACTCGCAATCTCCGGAAAGGACCTCGGAGTTGCTCAATCACTCTCAATCTCCGGCAGCAACCTCAGAGTTATCAACCACTCTCAATCTCCAGTAGAAACCTCGGAGTTTATCAATCACTCTCAATCTCCGACAGAAACCTCGGAGTTTATCAATATCATCAAAAAAGAAATATACAAAAAAACTATGACCGGCATGATATCAGTCTCAACACATATCATAAATATATAATCGACAAGTACAAGTCATATCAATGTCATATGTTCAATTATCAACATCACAATTCTTTTATTTCACAAGACAAGTGAGCCATTATGCAACGGAGATGCAATCAGGTGATAATCACAGAAAATAACATATATGGTGACAAGCCCACATAACAGCTGAAGAAACCAACGTAATTGTAACTCATCTCCACTTCATGCCCGAAGGCCTGTCATGATATCCCTGTCACTTCCTACAACTACATACGATTCTCTAATCAGAGTCTAACTAAAGTAAATCGTAACCTACGTCAATGCAAAGCGGGTGCCACGAATAATCAAGCCAATGCATTTTCCTTGCGTAGAGCCTCTGAACGCTTAAAATCTAGAAAATATGTGAACTATGTTATAATACGAATCTAAGGATACCCATATTGTTATATTTATATTAACTATAACTTTACCATTTCAATTGTATGGCTACACCCCTATACATATAAAAATATTAGCATATCTTCTGGTGTTTATTGTACCACCTAGAAAATATCTCCCGCTTATAAAGGATATAACATTAAATTTGTAACTACAAATCAGGTGTTTATTGTACCACATCAAAGGAAACACTATGATCTATTATTATACTGAATCTCGTATGAAATTACTTAGTGTAGTTGGTGAAAATTTACGAAAGAAACAACCCTATGAAATATGTGTCACCAGAATTTTTGTAAAACAAGGCAGAAACTTCAACAGTAATAACTTTCAAATCATAAGTCGGATTTATCTTCGTAAGATATCAAACTGACGTTAACAGAGTAATCTACAACTTTCATTCAGCCCATATTTTCATATTCCTGACGGATTTGTACAGTTTTTACATTTTATATGCTATGTCGCCTGGGTTTCGGTAAAACGAGGTAGAAACTTTAAACAATTATAACTTTCAAACCATAAGTCGGATTTATCTCCGTAAGATATCAAAATGACGGGAACAGAGTAATATACAACCTTCGTTCAACCCATACTTT
Source organism: Przewalskia tangutica (assembly GCA_029844215.1). Taxonomy (NCBI): domain Eukaryota; kingdom Viridiplantae; phylum Streptophyta; class Magnoliopsida; order Solanales; family Solanaceae; genus Przewalskia; species Przewalskia tangutica. The sequence continues at coordinate 44,995,295 of CM056727.1, read as the reverse complement.
TATATTTTCTACGGATTTATACAGTTTCCATGTTTAATGTGCTGCAGTAATCATTATGTCATGTTACATCCCTCAAGTTTCTCTATTCAAGTGGATTGTGGAATTTCCGTGTAATGACCTCTTTGAAATCTGATTTCATTCCATAACACGTTATTATAAGGATCACGAATAGATTAACTCAACCATGTAATATAGAATCTAACCTGAACCTGATTGCTAGGGTTTTCTTTTTTCCTTTCTTCTTTCCTTCTTTCTCCCTTCTTCTCCCCGGCCTGTCACGCGTATGTTCCCTTCTCCCTCTCATTTCTTTTCTTTCTTCCTGTAGGGTTTTCTCACGCTTCGCTGCTCCCCTTTCTCCCCTCCCCTCCTCCCCTTTCTTTTCTACTAGGATTTTGTGTTCTTGAAGATGGAATGTGAAAATGAGTGGGAAGGTTAATAGGTAAAAAGAAAATCTAAAAATTAAAGTTGCACATAAGTCCCTAATTTTCCTCTTAATTTAATCTCCCAAAAACTTATTAAAACTTTGATCTCAAGTCCTTCAATTAATAAATCTTAAACCCACTTCGTTTAAATCTTAACTCCCGCTTCCATTAATTCTCGAGAATTTCATAAAGCCTCATATTTTCAATGTCATAATTCTTTTTCGTAGTTTAAAGTGCTAAACGACCAGACGGGTCGTTACACAACCAAGTTAGAAATAAAATAACATAACCAAATATATACAAACCAAATTAGAAATAAGAATAGATAAGTCGATATTGAAAAACGCCAGTCTCCGGCAACGGCGCCAAAAACTTGTTAGCGATATTTCAGTACTCTTAACGCAAGTGTACGTATCGTTACAAGTAATATAGTCTGTAAGACCGAATATATTCCACATAAACTGGTTATCACGTACCAATTATCTAAGCTTTAGTTTCTATTTGGTGAACGTTAATTTGTTGGTATTTTTATCTAATAACCAAGACTAAGTAATTGCAGAAAATAAACTAATTATGATAATATTTTGATTTAAATCAGTTATGATGAAATTAGGGCTTTCAATATCCTCAACTATCCACTATTTTCAATCCTTAATGCAACTAGAATGACTTTTTCTTCTACGTTAAGATAGCGGCTAACTAGATTGTCTTATATTCCGGTTAGGATATATAATCGCTCAACCCCAGTGCAGAAACCTTCTATATTTCTATGATAGGTTTTACCACATAGGAGGATTAAGAACAATAACCTATAATGCTACACAAGTATCGGGGTACTTTCGTCCGCGATTTTAACCTATGTCTATTCAATTACAACATATTCAAATCTCTCCTCTCGGTTATTGATTCGAAATCATATAGATTATGATAATTAGTGATCAGTTAATTATCAAACATTCATACCAATATTGAATAAATCTTAATCAAGTGAAGAAGAAATCAAACTACTGCATTAATTCATGAAACAGAGTTTCAAGCGATTCAATAGGAAAGCCCTAATAAAGTGGTTAGCTCCTAAACATTGTCATGTCAAGAACTAATACAAACCAACATAAACTGAAATAAAAACAAAGAAAAGAAAAGAAACTTGAACCAAAGTTGTCTCCAATCTTGTGTTGTAGCCTCCTTTTCCTCTCCAAAGTATGATATGAGATGTAAGATCCCAGATGAATAATGAGGCTAGGGTTTAGGGATTTTATAGTTGAGAAAATATGAATTTCGGACCCTAAAAACCGTGTCAAAATCGATCCAGAACGTGATTTTTCCTCCTGCAAGACCGGCAGCAGAATGGTACCGTGCGTAGCATCGCGCTTCTCAGTAATTATGGCAACCGCGGTCCCGCTATCTTTCGTCCTTTTTTTTCGTCCGGACTTCGTCTGATTTCTTCTATACTTCCCGGGACTTCTTAGACTTCATTTCTTAGCCTTTTATTGTGCAATTTCATCTCAATTATGCTCATTTCATCTTCTTTTTGTCATTTCTCCATTTATGACCGATGTGACTCAAAAGAAAGAAAAACGACCCTAACACGATACTAATTTCAACGAAAATAGAAAAAATACTAATTAAAAATGACTTAAAAGTGTATATAAAATATGTCTAACAAATGTTGATGTGACATATCCAAACTAAGGTAACTACATTCCTACCTCACCTAACCTTTACTAGGTGGTCTTCTACAATACCATTGTCACACCAATTTATCAAACAGGGAATAAGACACTCATGGACTCATATATATAGTTTGTCACAAACTCATTTATTGATCAATCCTATCCTACTAAGACCAGCACAAATAGGATAGTACCCTTACTCAATCATATATTACACAATACATCACAATGTGCTCCTATAGTGTAGTATCTGTTTTATTCAAAAAGGAAAAAAAAAACAGGAGTTCATCAAGAACATATACTGCAGCATCTGAACAAGAAAAAATAGAATGACCAAAATCCAGCAATAGGTCATACTCAAAATGAGGCGTTAATGGCTAAGGTACAACAGTGGTTTCAGTCACAATGGGTACCAAATGTGGCAGGAAATTTAGCTCAAAGGCATAAGTTGTTATAAGTTGTTACTGCTGATATGTAACATCATGACCAAATTCAGCCCAAGTTTAGCATATATTTCTCTATCAAGAATCCCAAAGGGCAGTAGTTTCCAATTCCAAAAAAATATATATATATATATATATATCAAAAAAGGAACAACAATTACATGTTATAATATAGCAGTCCAACTAGCTGAAATGCACCAGCAAATGACAGAAATGCAGCAATATTTCATCTCATAAATGCAACAGTGACAACAAAACAACAGCCAAGCAGTGGTAACAAATGTATGCAACAACCAGTTCAGTGTAACAGTGTTCATAAAAACAGCAGCTAATGGGAATAATTTCAATATTTTTTCTAAGCATGTAACCCCTAAACATATAAACATATCTTAAGGAAGCATAACAAGGTGATACCATACAAAGTGATTTAACCTAGGCTAAGTTATATGGACCATACCAGCTATAATATGGATCAACAGATTGCCAAAACATATAATATCTTATATTAAAGGCATAAAACACATATGTTAGGAAAAATGTGAACATGTCCTTTAACCATGTCAGAATCACAGAATAGGGACATATCACTACCATATATGACACTGAGGCAAATATACACACCAACACATAAGAAATGCACATATAAGTGGGATAAGAATAACATTTAGAGCATACAAATGGTTGCCTAACTTAAATTGTCAGTAAGAGTCATAAGAGAAACATGAATGGCTTATACAAACTCAATATGCTATCACTTGTAATTCAAAATAGACAGTTATGTATTCCAGACTACAGAGATGGTAGAATAGACATGCAAGTCTACAAGATTCAATAGCCATTTAAGTACTTCATAATCCATAATTTCCTCCTAAATCCATGTTAAGGCTACTTCTATAGCATATTTGATCCCAACCCCACAAATTTCAACAGATATACAAAACAAATACTATATATAAAGACAAAAAAAAGTAAGCCAACATACTCTATACCAGAGTTCAATTTTTTTTAAATTGGGGTAACACACTTAAATAGGAAACTGCAAGAACCACATCATCCACAAATAAACCAAGCACTGAAACTAGGTTGATCACTTCCCAGGAACACATGTGACATTTAAACCAACAACCAGAATAGACATGAATATACAAGATAAACTCACTCATACATAGGCTAAAATGCTTATGTTAACATGTTGTTAGGTTCAAACAGAAACCACATCTAGGCTATCATCTAGGCCATTGCATATATGTCACATATTTGAGGGGAAAAAATGCAGGCTTCTACCAGGGACATGTGTTAGAATAATGTTATACCATTAACTTATGACTATTTTTTTTAGCTCAGCTAGTTGATTGAGCTAATCTTCAGATCTTTCCAAATTCATTTATAGGTTTGCACATTGTCTAACATAATCTTTAACCTTTTTTTTTCATGCCCCTCAATAGAACAAGGCAACTATCCTCCTATATGTGTGATTCAAGCCAGAGTGGCATCCTAACATAGAATCATGCCATAATTGAAGTACACAGTCTTTTAGAAAGCATCAGGACCAACTACCAGCTTGCCCTTCCATCTTAGTTGTTGGTTGATGAAGGTATAACCCTGGACTTCCTCTTTAGAATTGTCCAACTATTGTACCTGTCGCGCCCGTTTTTGACCTCAGGGTCTGAACGGTATCCGCAACGTTGCTCTTTGGCGCGATTCCCTGGATGCATGAAAATGCTATTGTTGAGGAGTCGCCACCTAATTAGTTAAGTAAATTATGACACTTGAACTATTGCAATAAAAATACTGCAATTGATCTCCATTTAATGGTCTGCGAAATTAATGAGATTCTGGATCAGGGTTCTTTATTATCCTAAAGGGAAGAGGTTAGGCATCCTTTAAGATCCGCTAACTTGCGGTTATCCGGTCAAACCTAGGTTAAATATCTATCAAGCTTTAGAAAATATATGTACTTAAAAATATATATATACTTTAAAGAAAAGAATGTTTGAAAATATAATACAGAAAGAAATAAAACTGAATTTAAATACAATAACAAAAATAAATTTCCGAAGGTTATCTTCTTGAAATGTATCTCCGGGACACTTAGTAAAAGTGTTAGTAAAAGAGTAAATAATTCTAAAATAGTGATAAGAATTAATAAGTAAACTAAAAATAAAACCCGTCTTTTATACATGGGAGGCCTTGAAAATCAGACGGAGATTCTTTCATCGGCCAAATTGTTAGAAACAATAAAATAAATAAAACATTCAGATCCGCGCCAAAACAATAATAATTTTGATTACGGAGGGCTCAGATATATAAAATAAAGTGGGACGTGCTAAACAAGTCTTGGCTGCGAACTAGTGACTTATTAATCAATCTAATCACCCTGCCAGCGCCTGTTGGCATCCGTTGTAAGAAGAAGAAATCATAAACTCCCGAAGATTTTATTTTCCGTCTTTTCAATGTGGAGGCCTCAAAAATCGACGAATATTTTTCATTGGCCAAAAAAAATGTAGTATCTTGTTCAAAATCAGTAACTTTTCACAAGTGTAGCAATATGTTCTTTTAGGAACAATAATCTATCCTAATCAGTTTTAGAAAATAAATAAAAGGGCAAAATTATCCAAAATCAATCCGAAAAATGGAACAACACCGGCACCACATCAACACAACAAAACAAAATAATCAGCGAAACACTAGAAACAAACAGCAACATAGTTCGCCGGAGATTTCGGAACGTCGCTGGAGTTTTAAACGATGAATCAGTAAGTCGCAACAGCAACGTAGCAACATCGCTGGAGTTCTCAGACTCCGACCAGTTACCCAAACAATAAAAATCAGTCCAACAACAAAAGTACGCCATTCTGATATCAAAATATGAGAAAATCAGTCCGTGAACCAAATCCAAACAGTTTTCAAAAGATAAACAAATATGTACCAAAAATGCAAAAATCGGCCCAACCAAGAAACAACAAACCTATAATCGCAAGAAAATAGAAACAACCATAGCATCGCCGAAGTTTAACTCCAGCCGATTTCAAATAGAGAGCAAGGAAAAGAGGGTGACAGCGTCACTTCCACGACGAGGTACGTCGGAGCGACGCCGTCATAACAGTGGTCAAGATGCGTGAGGGCAGTGGTGGTTCGCGTGGGGGTCGACGGGAATGGTGTGGGTTCACCGGAGTGATGGATTCCTGCTCTTCGAGAAAATGAGAAAGAGAGTGAATGAGGAATAATAAAGGGGATATGATGAAGAGGTTTGCAAAGATGAAGTTTGGGTGTTACAGTTGTGTATGTTTTCAGAGATGGTGAAAGGTAAAGGGTGTCTTCAAAAAAATGAAAGAAGAGGGTCCTTTAAAGGGATGGTGCGGCTGATGTTGATTGTGGAGTGTTCTTATTTAGAAAAGGAAATGTGGGCTGATTTATGGGGATTTTTTGCAGGGTAAGGGAATGGGCTCCTGGATTTTAGGGGGATAGGGGCATGGGGGTGAAGTGATAGGAGGACAGCTGGGCCCCGAGTTGGGCCTCGGGTTGGGGTCCGAAATTAAGGAGGGAGGAAATAGTTTCCGGGCTTTAAATACAAAATAGATTTATTATTTAAAAGAAAAATTATTTGAAAAAATACAAAATTAAAAAAAATGCCGATTTAATAATAATAAAACATTTTTTTAAAAGAAAATGTTTAATGTCTAATAAAAATAAAAATGCGATGCCAGTTTGCGAAAAAATAAAACAACATAGAATATTTGGTAAAAATATGATTATTATAAGAAAAATACAAAAAATGATGATAAAAATGTGGTTCAAAAATACTTAAAATTGCAAGAAATAACCAAAAGATTGATCAAAATTGGGTGTCAACAGTACCAAGTTCACCAAATGATCATCCAATTTCCAGTTATCCATAATATATTGAAGTAGGTCAGTTTTAACAAAAGGGAGTGAGATTGCAGCTAGGTTCACATAAGGGATCCTAGATAGGCCATCTGCTGCCTTATTTAGTAGATAGTAGATGCAATCAAGGCATATAAATGGGCATAAACAGATGATATTACAAGCAGAGCACACAACCATAATATGATCACATTAGAACATATACAAGCTGGTCCATTCTGGTTAGGTACTCTTATCTAATTTTATCTAAATATGTATGCAGAAACAGGGCTTGGACATGTTGAGTTGTTCTAGACGTGGTTTTTTTTACAAACCAACCTTTAAACTAGCATGCTATCAAATACCAGACATGTATCTCTCAACAGGCCCACATAAGAGCAGAAAACAACAAATATTGGGCAGGTACACTATGAACTAAACAATCCTTGCATATTTTATTGCCTATAACATATTTTGTTTTATTGGGATTTTAACAGGAGAGCTCATGTTTCAAAACAAAAGGGGTTGCAATTCATCTGGGGAAAGGTTAAACTCTACATATGACTGGAACAAACCTTAAGTTAACAATATTTTGGCATAGAATTAACTGATAATGTTTATGTATAAGTCTGAAATTAACACACCATGCTTTATTTTAACTACACACGTCAGTTTAAACTATCACAAGTTTCACAACATCTCAATCAACATATAACAACTTATGTCAGGTTTTATCTAGTTAAACAAGCTCCTAAACTATAATATTAACGCATACTAATTAATACAAATTCAAATAGGGACCAATCAAGCAGATATGACTCAACTCACTTGTTTCTTAAACAGGACAACGTAGCATAACTTTAAGCATGGAAACTCAAAACCTCCAATTTTTCACTAAATAGGAATTGACTAAGGTGATTCAGATACCAGGTTTTCACCTAATCAGATGCTGAACTATGTGATTAAGCTTCAAAATAACAGTTTTTTGACATAGATATCAAAGAATTAAATAGGGAAAGATCATATTATGCCATACAGAGAGCCATACTATTCAGGATAGGAGCGGAGTTCTAAGACAGACACCTACAAGTCACACATACATCAACATGCTATCATTATTTAAATTGATAACTACAAGGACAAACCTAACAGGATCCCTGAATCATAAAATAAAATCCTTAAGACCATTTTCACTTGAGACATATCCAGAGACTAGACAAATAATTGACACATAATAAACACACTTAACTAGACTACCAGATACCAACCTCAATAGCGTCCAACGTACTCATAGTTGATCATGCAACTAAACATAGGTTAAGAAGAGCCTCTTGGAGGTATCATAAACTCACACATACCATATCCTTTACCTACACCATATCCAGCATTATTAGAAATAGTATATCCTTAACATAAACAGTTAGGTTCAATCCCACCTGACAACTCCATAAGTCCAAACAACTATTATATCATAACCAACAAACATCAAACACCTGCTGCACTAGTTACAAGGATTTATCAACACAACGTGTTTCAGATGCTCACAAGATAAGTTGTAAGTTAATCAACTGGAAATTATAATCCCAAATTTATAAAGATGCAGGTTTATATGTATAGTAGTAAAAATTCCAGTTTTAGGCATATCTCATATCCCCTTTCAACTACAACACACTCTGAATCAGTAAGCAGGCTCAAAATAGTTTTAAAAAGAAGCATTTAGATGATATTCATAACTCACAATCATTCATCACATATACCACATACTTCAACCAAGATCAATCATAAGATATACTATTCAAGAATGCCTTGGATATCTAAAGTCTCAACGATTAGCTAACATTCTAAGACTTTCAAATATTCCGCTTCCCAAGCTTACATTATCTCCCCCATACACGAATGAGATAGTTTCTCATAATCTCGAAATCATATTGCCCTTCTGGCGTATCATTCATCTTAGAGAGTCACCCGTTTACCAGATATGAATGTGAATAAACTGAAGTCCTTTTTGGTAGTCGGCACTTATCAAAACAGTAACAGACACGAGTTAACTCGAATTCATACTACTCAGCTTTACTGCACGATCTAAATAATGAAATAGTAGAAACTATTCCTAAATGTCTTGCAGCCTCCTGTTTATAGGTGTGGCTACACTAACGCGCAACGGCTTTCGCGCTAGTGCGCTCATCCGCAGCGCATCACACTCATAATCAAGACTCTACTATACACGGCTTGTATACTTCATAAAACAGACATGCTCTGATACCAAGTTTATCACAACCCAACCAGAGCGCCGCGACGGGTACCCGGACCCAACCCACCGGGCACCCCTGACCATACAACCCAAAATTAACCTATATTTATACATCAAGGTCGATAACGTCATGTATGACAACTAACCACAGAACACTTATGTACAAGCCTCTAAGATAAGGACATACCACAACTAGACTGCAACTCTGAAATAAGTAGAGTGCTCAAATATCAGCTGAACCAGCAACCTACTAGCACAATCTGTCACCCTATTAGTATAAACATGCGGGCATAAGACGCAGCGTTCCCCCAGCAAAGGGAACGTCAGTATGACTGATGTACTGAGTATGTCAGGCATAAGAAATAACATAACAGAGATGTATCACAATCTGAAACAGAAACACTGACCGACAGTATTTGCCTCTGAGTGACTTAGTACAAATGTCTAAATGTTATGCAATATCAATGCAGTATACTGATGGCTACACATGCATCTATCTTTTCATAACAGCATTTGTGGGCATAATATATATAAATGTCATGTATGATGCACATGCAGTATACTACGGCCACACATGCATCTTACCCATAACCGTCTCTGTTGACATCTAGTTATATTGGCTACACATGCAATTCATATCATATCCTCTTGTCCACACATGCATCCATTTAGGCCACACAGGCACGATATGTGGCCTCTTAGGGCTCTTTTGTGATAGTCTGTACCAGCTGCAGGTGGTGTGCGTATATAACGTTTTTCCCTTTTTTTCTATTTCCCCTATACAGATATACTATATAATTATGTGCGTAGCACCAGTGGTCCATGGTATTATGTGAAAGCAATGCAATGAATAACAACAGAATACTCTGAATGACATAATACCCTTTATACTCTTCGGTTCACACTGGACACATTAACGCCTTTTCTCATATTGCCTTAATAAGGACTTAAGTCTTACTTAGACATGCTTTTAGCATAGATTTCAATAACATGAATATACTTAACTACTATGAGTATAGTAAGTTATGGAGTAACACGACGATTACGTTTGGTACACAAAATTATGCCAAAAAGAAATGAATTGCCTTCACATACCTTGTCGTCGAATGTATTCTATGTTCCCACGATTCCTTGTATAATCTCTACGAATGGTTGTCCGTACCTTATGAATGATTTAGACCATAACTGAATCAATATACTAATAATAAACTCACTGAGACATTTTATCGAATGTCTTATACGTGTATAATCTATATTTATCAAAGTCTACGCATGTATAGAAACACTTAGTCCTATTAATCTTTCTTCTTCTTACTGCTACAATGTTCATAACAGTCCAGCAATTACACATGCAACTCCCAATCTCGCACCAACAGTCCCGACAAACCCCACCAACTTAGTATATTTGCTGATTGTTTTAAACCTAGCAAGAATCAGGTTCTAAAATTCATATAAACTTAGGAATAAGAATCCTTACCTCAGTCAGTCACAGCGACGCGAATCATCGAAAAACTCTTTGCCGACACCAGATTCCGACAAGCAGAAACAGTACCCAAAAGAATTAATTTTCGGCATCTCTTCAAAAACCAAGGTCTCAATTCGATTTCTGGGTTTCTTTAACTTGCTTCTAGGTTTCGATTTTGTTGAATTCAAGGTCCAAACTACCAAGAATTTCTCCCTTTTCAATAAGCAGAAGCTTATAGAAATTTCTCCCAATTCGATCGAGAATTTCGGAGGAGTCTTACTGATACTCTTCTGATTCTGAAATATGCATTATGTGCTTAGGGAGAAGATTATCTGAAGAAATTGAAAGGAATTGAAAAGGTGAATGGGGATTTGAGGCTAAGAATAATATGTGGAGCTGCCAGCGATATGCTGGTGAAGCCTGAGTCAAGGCTATGTTATTTCAAGATAACACATAGCATTCCATAAAAAAACATAGTCCACTTATAATCAATTAATCCCATAATTAAGTAATTATACACACAATAAAATTCTAGATCTCAATTACTTAAATCCCGACGACTTATAAAACCTTCTTGTACTTAATGTCATAATTCTTATAATGTGACATCAGTCTGTAGTCTCCTTGGGAATATACAATTATTATTATAACCCCTGGCGTTGCACCGATAATCCCAAAATGATTTCGAAATCACATCCTTTTATATACTAATTATCTTATTAGTATACACAAGTACATCATAAACTTTTCGGGGTCCGGGTCTACTTGTCGATGTTTATGGGTTCAAATCATTATCCGGAATTTCGAGGCGTTACAAATACCTAACCACAAATAAGCACGGACTAAGCCGAAAATGTTATGAAAGCTTTTAACAAACTTATACATATATACATACTCATGCCATGGCCGACAGGACCATACAAAACTACTATACACAGGTCACCTGTCTACAAGCTTCTAAAGAGTGTCTGACGTGACAGTCGGAATGAGGCCATACGTACCCATATAGACACGCAAAAATGTAACATACCAAAGTTACACCGACACTCCGAAAAGAGAGGAGTGATTTTAAAAGTCCGCTGAAATCTGTAACCTATTCACGTGGACCGTCGTCCTGCCTGTGTGAACCTGCGGGCATGAAACGCAATGTCCCCCGACAAAATGGACGTCAGTACGACTGATGTATTAACTATGTCAGGCATAAATAACAACATGTGAGTTATAATAATCAAAAGCGAAATAATAGACTGATGTAAACACCTCACGGTCTAATGCATATGCCTAGATGTTATTGTTATACCAGTGGTTCGAACTGGCCATGATCGAAGTCTCAGCCATGTGCGGCCGAGCGCGCGCGCGAGTGATTAGTAGCGCTGGCGCGGAAATCGTGGCGCGACTCCGATCTTGAGTCGCTGAAGTTTGGTGGCCATGGCCGGAAGGCGCGCCGCGCCAAGATCCGAGGGTCCGCGGATGCGGCCAGCCCAGGAAGCGAGCGCCGGGAAATTTGGGCGGAAAAACTTAGAAAGTCGATTTTGTTTTAAAAGGCCATGGGAGGGTGACAAGTGTCCCACATCGATTCTGCTCATGCGTTATATTGACCAAGACTTGGTCATTTCTTTCAACATTTCATCTCTACACTCCATCTCTCTCTAAGTTAAAAGCTCATCCTTCTCTAAATTCCCAAGAGGAATTCTAGCCTAAGGAAAAATCGAAAAGTGTAATAGGAAGGAAAGGTTATTACTGCTTGTGAGGACTATTTTGGTGGTGTTCTTGGAGAAAAGGCTAAGGTGTTGGAATAAGTTTGGCAAAACTTAAGGTAACATTTCTTCTCTTGTAGTTGGTATTGGGTGTTGCGTGTTTAATAGGAAGAACTTGTAGTTGGAAAAATGCACTTAGAGTAGTCGCGTGTAAGAAATGGAGTTGATTATGAAAGAATTGGTTAGGGGATATTATGAGCGTGTTGTTGCCTAAATACTACATTAGACTTGTTGGGTTAGTCGTTGTAACTTGTGGGGCTGAATTTTACACACCAAAGTTTAGGTGTGTAATCCCCTAGTGTTGGTTGGTTGTTGAGCCTTAAACATGGCATTTGAGCATTAAAAATCGACCTTGGAAAAGGTGGCAATGTATGTAGAAACAAAGGAAACGCCCGATTTTCCGTAGGAAATTGGTGACTTTAACTTGGAAATTCTGCATTTGTAATGAGAGGTTGATAAACGTATTGTGGGCCTTTTAGGTTGACATACTACGTGCGGTAAATTGGACTTAGCTTGTGGATTGGCCAGAAGAGGTATGTGGAGCTTTCCTATCTCTTGAGCATGATTAGTTGTACTATGTAGTGCGGTGAGCGTCTGAATTTGAAAATCTTCGTTTGTTATAAGCATTTGATACTTGCTTCGTTTTAAAAGAAAAGTATAAAAATCCCTTGGACTTAAGGGAATGTGTTTTACTATTGTTAACTCTAATATAACGGCTTTATGGGGAGTTGGTTATATTAGTTTGTGAAAGTTTAATGGAGAAAGGTTTTGATGTTTTGAACTTGTGGAAGGAAAATGGTTTTAAGGCATGAATTGCCTAAGGTTTTACAAGAAACGAAGTCACTTAATTTAGAAGCTTGAGATAGTTTTAAAAGGAAAGGTGACTTGTTTTGAAAAGAAATCGTAACTTGATACTATGGTGATTAGTATCTTGGAATTTTTGTATAAAAAGAGTTATTCCTTAAAAGGTTAGAGGTACATGATACTTGGTTTAACTTCCCTGTTTTTTATTAAAAGACATGATCGTGCCTTAGGTATACTAAAATGAGAGGATGTATTAATACTATTAATAAGAAGTTAGGTGATTCTTAACTTGCTTAAGTTATGATAGGCCGGTAGTGCTTATGTTATGATATGATAGCGGTAGTGCTTATGTTATGATATGATAGGCAGTAGTGCTTATGTTATGATATGATAGTAGGTAGTGCTTATGTTATGTATGATAGCGGATGAGCTATGTTATATATATATTATTCTGGGTAAACCGGGTTATTATTTATGCCATGGATTTGCTACCCATGATGCGAGTGCGGCGCTTGTACTCGTGCGGATCGGACCATAGGATCCGTGCGGGTGAAATAGTCCCGTGCGAGTGCAGCGATGGTACTCATGCGGATCCACGGGATCCATGCGGGTGAAATAGTCCCGTGCGGGTGAAATAGTCCTATGACGAGGCGGATGACCTCATGCGGGTCCACGGGACCTATGCGGGTGAAATAGTCCCGGGAGTAGGATTGCTTAATGATACTTCTGGCGAGGTACCTGTTTTGATCATGAGCCTCTATTTTTATGCTATAAAATGTATCTTGTTACTCTCATTATTAGTAAGGCACACGGTCTGACATAATTTGGTTTTATCTATAACTTTAATGTATTTTGGACTTATGATATTACTACAGTATTTTCGATTTTACATACTTGAGTACGTTGTGTCTCGACCCCTTCGCCCGTGCGTTCATCTGCGAGTAAGGGAAGCGGCGGTAGATCCTCGTTCTAGGATCTTGTACTCAGTGTCGTGAGCTCATTTCTTGGAGGCTCGACTTTTGGTATGGTTCTCCCAGGTTGTTGTTATTTTGTACATTCGGGGCATGACGGGGCCACTGTCCGTCATAGTGTTATTCATTCTTAGAGGCTGTAGTCTTGTCGAACTTGGTTCGTTAAGGATGTAACTGTTCGGTTTATGTACTTTTAGGTTAGCGATTTAGGCTAGACTATTCTATATCTTAATGGTTGTTTATCTTGAGTTTACATTCCTGGTTTTCTCGATGTTGTGTCACTAGGGTGCGGGTTAAGGCACCGGTCACGAGTCGGGTTAGTCGTGACAAAAGTGGTATCGAGCGATTAATCCTCGGAAAGAGTCTACGAGCCGTATCTAGTAGAGTCTTGATTATCGGTGTGTTGTGCACATCTATAATCGAGGAGGCTGCGGGATATTTAGGATTAGTTCCCCTTCTTTCACTCTGAGATCGTGCAATAGAGGTGTTATAGGTTGAATTTCCTCGACGTATTTTTCTGTATCGATTATGTCTCGCGCGAAACGCAGCCCGGAAGAAGGCAAGCGATGAGAACTACGGTAGGCGCAGAAGTCACGAGGCCTGAGCGGTCGCACGAGCGAGTGTTTGGACAGCGAGTTACGACGTCGCCAACCCAAAGTGAAGCGGCGCGGCGGCTCACGAGACGCGATACACGAGCCTCGATCCAGCGGCCAGGCGGAGGATATAGGCTCTGAGAATAGCCCGATTCTTGGCGAGATCGTGGCGAGCGGGAGAGATAGGTTGGAAACGGCGATTCATTGCACATGTAGTTCGGACAGGCTGCTAGCTCGAGGCGAAGATTTTGAGTTGTAGCCCACCGAGTTTTACGGGTGAGACACGAGATGATCCTCGGGAGTTTATCAAACGATTCTGTGGATCATAAGCGGTGATCGGGGCTTCGAGGCCGAGTCGATGGTCTTTGAGTTCGCATCGAGTGCGGGATCTGGCGATTGGTAGTACGGTCGTGAGGGGTATCGGAGGAGCATGCGCTTCCAGCCGTTTGGGGCGAGTTCTCGAGGCATTCAGCCATTTCTTGCCTCGCGAATGAGGAGGCTCGGGCGATAGATTTTTGGCCCGAGGCGAGAATGGGAGGGCGGTCAGGAATACAACGTGGAGTTTGACTCATTGGCTAGGTATGTGCGCATTGGTAGCGAACATGGAGGGCGAGTGCACCGTATGTCACGAGACTCGATGATCACTTGGCGAAGTTGCTCGGGGTAGCTCTTGTTGGGCATGGGCATTGCCGCGTGCGAGCACGTGCCCTCGGGTGTGAGCGCGGTAAGCGGATCGGCAGTATCGGCGAGAAGGGCGGGACGCGAGGTCCTCTGGTAGTTTCGGGGTAAACGACCTCGGCGGACGAGTTGCACCGCGGCCGATTGAGCACTCCTCCACCATCTTGGGGCGTCTGAGTATTCGGGAAGCGGGGCGGTCGGGGCGGGTTTCGGAGGACGAGTTCCGGTCGAGATGAGGCCACCTATGCCTCGGTGTGGTCGATGTGGTGATTGCCATTATAAGTGTCGTGTTCTCCGGGAGCTTGTTATTCTTGCGGCGGCGGGGCCATTTGAGAGAGATTGTCCGTCCAGTGGCGGGAATATGATGGCTCAACCGGCTGTCGGTCGATTGAATCTTCGCCGTCGATGGCGATGCGCCGAGGCGAGGTATTCACGCGGACGAGGCGCGGCGAAGTCGTGGTAGAGGTTCGATTCAGCGGTCCTCGAACGCATTTATGCTATGTCGGCCGCCAGACCGAGGCGTCACCGATGTCGTCCGCAGTGCATTGTTGGTTTCTTCTTTGTGATGTTTATGCTTTGATAGATCCGAGTTCTACCATCTATATATCTCCTCATATTCTTTGGTAGAATAGGGATAGAGCAGTCCATAGAATCGCTTTGAGGTGGCTACGCCGTGGAGTGCCGGTGTTAGGCGGCGGGTATATAAGGCTTGCCCGGTGACTATAGATGGTCGTCGGACTCTGTTGACTTGATAGAGTTGGACATGTGGACTTCGATGTGATTATGGGTATGGATTGGCTATCGTCTTGCTATGCCAATGTAGATTGCGAGAGAGGTTAGTTCGATTCGGTTTCTGGTGTGGCCGGTTATCGAGTGGAAGGGAAGTCTTGCGCCGGCGGTAGGTTTATTTCTTACCTCGAGGCTGGGAGGATGGTGCGGAAAGGGTATATTTACCATTTGGTTCGGGTATTCGATCTTGGTGAGATGCGGACCTTGATCGATTCGGTGGTTAGAGAGTTTCAGACGTTTTCCCAGGCGAGCTTAGGTATCCTCCGAGAGGAGATTGAGTTTTGCATCGATTTGGCACGGACACTCGGCCAGATATCTATTCCGCCATACTGAATGGCACTGCCGAGTTGAGGCGAAAGACCGGTGAAGGACTTGCTAGAAAAAGGCTTTATTAGGCCTAGTGTTTCTCCAGGAGGCGCCGGTGTTGTTTGTAAAGAAGAAAGATGGGGCGTTGCGTATGTGTATTGATTCTGACGGTGAATAAGGTAACCATCAAAAATAGATATCCCTCCCGGGATTGATGATTTGTTTGACCCGATTCGCGAGTGCGAGATGTTTTTCCAAGATCGACTGCGATCCGTTATCATCAGTGCGAGTTAGAAAGCGAGATATCCGAAGACCGCATTTAGGACGGTATGGGCACTATGAGTTGAGGTAATGTCTTTTGGATTGACCAGCGCTCGTGTATTCATGGATTTGATGAATAGGGTGTTCGAGCCATTCTTGGATATGTTCGTTATAGTGTTCATTGATGATATCTTGGTGTATTCACGCCGCAGAGCGAGGCATCTGGTCATTTGAGGCGGTGTTAGAGTCCTCGAGGGGCCGGCGATTGTATGCGAGTTCTCGAAATCACGAGTTTTGGATTGGATTGGCTTTCTTAGGACATGTTATCGGGCCGATGGTATTCGGGTTGTCTGACAAAGATTGAGGCGATCGAGACTTGGCCTAGACCAGCTGCCAAGCAGTGCGCAGCTTTGGGCCTTGCGAGTTATTATCGGAGGTTTGTGGAAGTTTGCTTCTATTTGGCCCTTTGACTAAGGCGGACTCGAGCGGCTATGTTCCGTGGACGGATACTTGTGAGAAAGTTTTGATTGCTAAAGGAGAAGTTGGCGCCCGTTCTTACTCTTCCGGAGGTTTAGATGGATATGTGGTTTATTGTGGCGCGTCAGTGTCGGGCTTGGAGTGCGTCTTTGATGCGGCCGCGGCAAGGTTATAACATGCGTCCCGACGGCAGGAAACATGAGAAGAACTATCCAGCGCGTGACTTGGAGGTGGCGGCGATGATTACGTACCTTGAAGATGCAGGCATTATTTATATGGAGTTCATGTGGACATTTACACGACCACAAGAGTCTCGATACATCTTGACCGAGGAGGTGAACTTGCGGCGAGGCGGTGGTTGGAGCTACTTAAGGATTACGATGTTGATATTGCATACCACCCGGGGAAAGCGATGTAGTGGCGAATGCCGCAGTCGCGGTCGATGGGTAGTCTATCGATGTTGAGACAGAGAAAAGGGATATGGTCAGGAAACTACACCCGATTAGCAAGCCTTGGGGTTCGTTTGGTTGATTCCGTTAATGCGAATTCGGGTTCGAAGGTCGCCGAGTCTTCCATCGTCGAGGAGGTGAAGAAGCGGCGATATGAGGATCCGATTTTGATGCGATGCGAGATCGACTCTCGGGAAGAAGAGTCTATTTGAGTAGCCGGATGGGGTGCTAAGATTCGAGGGCGGTTGTGTGTTCCGATGTGTAGCGAGGACTTCGTCGGCGATTAGGAGGCACGCGGTGCTCGTTATTCGATTCATCCGGTCGACTAAGATGTACCATGACCTCAGTGCGTGTATTGGTGGGATGGTTTGAAGAGGGCGTGGCGGTTTGTTGCCCGATGTCCTAATTGTCGAGTTAAGGTTGAGCACGAAGCGGTGGGCTATTACGGTATTGATATTCCGATGTGGAAGTGGGAGGTGGTCAACATGGACTTTATTACGGGGTTACCTCGCACCCGGAGAGACATGATTCCATTTGGGTTATTGTTGTGGTGTGAAATCAGCCCACTTTCTTCGATCGGGGCGGCGTTTTGGTAGAGACTATGCGGGTTATATATTAGAGAGATTGTGAGATTGCGAGTCGGTGTCGATTATATCGAATAGAGGCCGATTCACGGCTAACCAGAGGTCCTTCCGGAAGGGATTAGGACACGTGAGTCTCGTGCGGCGTTTCATCCTCGAGCGGACGGGCGGTAGCGCTATCGAACGCGAGGATATGTTGCGGGCTTGTGTTATTGATTTCGGGGTAGCGGGAGGATCATTTACCTCTTGTGGAGTTTGCTTATAACAACGGCTACCATTCTAGTGTTCGGATGGCGCGCATGAGGCGCCTTATACGGGAGAAGTGCAGTCACCCATAGGTTGGTTTGAAGTGGGAGAAGTGCGATTAATCGGGCGGTTTGGTTGGCGATGGATAAGGTGAAGCTTATCCGGGAGCGGTTATTAGCGGCCAGTCGCATGCGAAATCATATGCAGATCATCGGCGTCGACACTTAGAGTTTGAGGTTAATGATTGGGTCTTTACGAAAGTGTCACCCATGAAGGGTGTGATGAGATTTGGGAGAAGGAAACTTCGGCCCAATACATTGGGCGTATCAGTTGTCAGAAGAGTGGGCAAGGTTGCCTATGAGTTGAATCTGCCGTCCGATCTTGTGGCGGTACATCCGATTTTCACGTGTCTATGTTACGGAAATCGTTGGAGATCCGTCCAAGTACACCGGTCGGGATGTCGGTGTGAGAGAGGTTATCGTATGAGAGAGTCCCATAGCGATACTCGATCGTCGAGTTAGGCGACTCGGACGAAGGGCGTGGCTTCGTCAGTGCTTGTGGCGGAGCGAGCGAGGAGAAATGGCGTGGGAGCGGAGGATGGCATGATGAAGAAGTATCCTCACTTATTCCTACACCTCCGGGTAACCCACTTTCTGCTTGTTAGTTTTGATTTAGTTGATTATGCTTGAGTAATGTTGTGGCTCGGGAGCATTCTTATTTGCAAAGGAATAGTTAAGAAGATATGTTTATATTGTGTTTTGTGTGAGGCTAGAAGGAACATTCGGGACGAATGTTTCTAGGAGAATGTTATACCGTGGTTCGGGCTGGACCGCGTCGAGGTCTCAGCCTTGGGCCGGCCGCGCGCGGCCCAGTGATTGTAGGGCCTGGCGGCGTCGAAGTCGCGGCTCGAAAATGCGAGTCGAAGTTTCAGCCTTGGCCTGGAAGCGAGGCCCAGCGCCAAAATCAGTCGCGAGTTGCAGCGCCCTTGTACGGAAGCGAACATGGCCCGAAATTGGGCGAAAAACTTAGAAAGTCGATTTTGTTTTAAAAGGCCATGGGAGGGTGACAAGTGTCCCATCGATTCTGCTACATGTTATATTGACCAAGACTTGGTCATTTCTTTCAACATTTCATCTCTACACTCCATCTCTCTAAGTTAAAAAGCTCATCCTTCTCTCTAAATTCCCAGAGGAATTCTAGCCTAAGGAAAAATCAAAAGTGTAATAGGAAGGAAAGGTTATTACAAGCTTGTGAGGACTATTTTGGTGGTGTTCTTGGAGAAAAGGCTAGCAAGGTGTTGGAATAAGTTTGGCAAAAACTTAAGGTAACATTTCTTCTCTTGTAGTTGGTATTGGGTGTTGCGTGTTTAATAGGAAGAACTTGTAGTTGGAAAAATGCACTTAGAGTAGTGTGTAAGAAATGGAGTTGATTATGGAAGAATTGGTTAGGGGGATATTATGAGCGTGTTGTTGCCTAAATACTACATTAGACTTGTTGGGTTAGTCGTTGTAACTTGTGGGGCTGAATTTTACACACCAAAGTTTAGGTGTGTAATCCCATAGTGTTGGTTGGTTGTTGAGCCTTAAACATGGCATTTGAGCATTAAAAATCGACCTTGGAAAGGTGGCAATGTATGTAGAAACAAAGGAAAGCGCTGCCCGATTTTCCGTAGGAAATTGGTGACTTTAACTTGGAAATTCTGCATTTGTAATTAGAGCTTGATAAGCGTATTGTGGTCATTTTAGGTTGACATACTACGTGCGGTAAATTGGACTTAGCTTGTGGATTGACCAGAGGTATGTGGAGCTTTCCTATCTCTTGAGCATGATTAGTTGTACCTGTAGTGCGGTGACGTCTGGATTTGAAAATCTTCGTTTGTTATAAGCATTTGATACTTGCTTCGTTTTAAAAGAAAAGTATAAAAAAATCCCTTGGACTTAAGGAATGTGTTTTACTATTGTTAACTCTAATATAACGGCTTTATGGGAGTTGGTTATATTAGTTTGTGAAAGTTTAATGGAGAAAGGTTTTGATGTTTTGAACTTGTGGAAGGAAAATGGTTTTAAGGCATGAATTGCCTAAGGTTTTACAAGAAACGAAGTCACTTAATTTAGAAGCTTGAGATAGTTTTAAAAGGAAAGGTGACTTGTTTTGAAAAGAAATCGTAACTTGATACTATGGTGATTAGTATCTTGGAATTTTTGTATAAAAGAGTTATTCCTTAAAAGGTTAAGTGCATGATACTTGGGTTAAATTCCCGGATTTTTATTAAAAGACATGATCGTGCCTTAGGTATACTAAAATGAGAGGATGTATTAATACTATTAATAAGAAGTTAGGTGATTCTTAACTTGCTTAAGTTATGATAGGCCGGTAGTGCTTATGTTATGATATGATAGTAGGTAGTGCTTATGTTATGATATGATAGTAGGTAGTGCTTATGTTATGATATGATAGTGGTAGTGCTTATGTTATGTATGATAGCCGGATGAGCTATGTTATATATATATTATTCTGGGTAAACCGGGTTATTATTTATGCCATGGATTTGCTACCCATGATGCGAGTCACGGCGCTTGTACTCATGCGGATCTGGACCATGGATCCACGTGCGGGTGAAATAGTCCCGTGCGAGTCGCGATGGTACTCATGCGGATCCACGGGATCCGTGCGGGTGAAATAGTCCCGTGCGGGTGAAATAGTCCTATGGCGAGGCGGATGACCTCATGCGGGTCCACGGGACCTATGCGGGTGAAATAGTCCCGAGTAGGATTGCTTAATGATACTACGCGAGGTACCTGTTTTGATCATGAGCCTCTATTTTTATGCTATAAAATGTATACTTGTTACTCTCATTATTAGTAAGGCACGGTCTGACATAATTTGGTTTTATCTATAACTTTAATGTATTTTGGACTTATGATATTACTACTGTATTTTCGATTTTACATACTTGATACGTTGTGTCGACCCCGCCGAGGCTGCGTTAAATCTGCCAGGTAAGGGAAGCGGCGGTAGATCCTCGTTCTAGGATCTTGTACTCAGTGTCGTGAGCTCCATTTCTTGGAGGCTCGACTTTTGGTATGGTTCTCCACAGGTTGTTGTTATTTTGTACATTCAGGCATGGCGGGGCCTGTCGTCATAGTGTTATTCATTCTTAGAGGCACATGTAGTCTTGTCGAACTTGGTTCGTTAAGGATGTAATCGTTTCGGTTTATGTACTTTTAGGTTGCTTGATTTAGGCTAGACTATTCTATATCTTAATGGTTGTTTATCTTGAGTTTACATTCCGCTGGTTTTCTCTGATGTTGTGTCACTAGGGTGCCCGGGTTAAGGCACCGGTCACGGGTCCGGGTTCGGGTCGTGACAGTTATGCACAATGCAACATCTGTATACCTTAGCCTCTTCGGACGTCTTTCTTACCATGGCAGCCTATTTGGGTATCATGTAATGATCAATGAATGCATGTATGATGCAGATAAGGTATACATATATATTGGCCACACAAGGGCTCTTCCTGTCCATAACCGCCTCTGTGGGCATATGGTTATATCGGCCACATATGGGCATCGATTCATGTTGGCCTCTTCGGGCTATTTTGTGATAGTCTGTACCAGTTGCAGGTGGTATGCGTATATAACGCCTTCCCTTTCATTATATCCCCTACATATATACAATATTTACCATATAGTAGCGTGCGTAACACAAGTGGGTCCCGGGTAATATATGAGTATGATGCAAATGAAAATGCATGAATAACAGTAAAATACCCTCAGTGACATAATATCATTTTACCTTCAGCTAACACCGTGAAGGTCCACATCTTTCATGTATGCCTTAATAAGGACTTAGAAATATACTTAGACATGCTTTCATCATAGGAATCAATAACATGATTATTCTTAACTTCTAGGAGTTGAATAAATCTTGAAACAATACCACAATTATATTTCATTACATAGAACATGCCAAAAGAAAGAAATAATTTGTCTTTGACATAACTTTACTAAGTGGTGAAACCTTAACCAAATAAAAATTAGTCGGGCACAACACTGGACTGCAGAAAAGAAAAGGAGCAAAATTAGTTTATAAGGGTTGTCTTTGTTGTTGTTCTTTTTTTTCCAGTTTGGACGATAAAAGAGTGGAGAAAGTGAATTGCCCTTTGTTGGCCAGCAATTCTCAATCTTAATGTTGCCTCCCACTTAGCCAATTGGCTGTGGGAGACCTTGTTACATTTCCACATGTCACCTAACGTGTCACTTAATTAAATTAAGTGATTTGACTCAGTGTAATTTATCAATCACACACATAATTAATACTAGATCACACTTCATTTAAAATAAAAACTCATAAGACCTTCGTACTTGATGTCATAATTTGTAATATGATATTAGTCCATCACCTCTTTTAGGGATATACAACTATTATTATTAATCATTATCGTCACACTTGACACGTCTAAATTATTTCGGGATCACATCATTTTGCATACTAATTTCCTTATTAACATATACAAATATAACAAAAAAAAATTCAACTCTCGAATCTATTTTCTTCGTTTACATGCTCAAATTGTTGCCCAAAATTACGAGACATTACAGTTTCAATGGTTACCTGTTTCCCACCATTCATCTTCCTAGTGAGCTAGTTCGGTGGAAATGAATGAAAAAATTATGTTTTATAACACAAATTTCTCATTGAATGTTGATGAAAAAAACATATGTTTCTAGTAGTGTTAGACACATCTTTAGTTTAAGACGATAAGATTCAAAAGTATTTTTGACTTTTTTAATACATTTTATTCTCAATCAAATAAGACAAAAAAATGAAATTGAGGGAGTAGTAAATAATTGTTTGTTTTTCCCTTGTGGCAAGAATACATGAATAGAAGTTCCACTGGTAAATCACTTTTATTGAGGTTGGTACTTATCTTTGTCATTATTTTCCTGGAATTTGAAAATTCTTAGTAAATTACTTATAATTTTCTCACCTCTTTCACCATATAAATTGTAAATCCAATCTCATCTCCACTTCTACATCCTTATAAGTACTACTTTAATGAAAACTAAAAATATCAATGTGCTACAAGGGATTCTTCAACTAGGGGGTGGGACTTTATTCAATCAGATTCTTCAACTCTTTGGCACAAGAGGATGGGGCATGCCCCTCATACTGTTTTGCAGAAAAAATCATCCTTGAAGAAGTATATTACCCTAAATAAAATTTGTGATTGTCCAATTTGTCCTTTAGCTAAACAATCTAGGTTGCCCTTCCCTATCAGTTTCTCTATATTTGTCAAACCTTTTGATCTTGTCCACATGGATGTGTGGGTCCTTATAGAGTCTGTACTTAATTGTACTAGGATGACTTGAACTTTTTTTTTTTTTTTTAATAATTTAGGTGGCTCGCCTTATGCTCTATATCTCGCTAACATGCACAAATCACTATGCTTCTGGAGGCGAATGGAACCCGTTCTTAGCCGCCACCGTCAGGTAAATCGCGGGATGTGCGCCCCGCATTCAGTGTCTGATCGCCACCAACGGATCAATGCTACAAGGTCCGACCCCCCAACAGGGATTGTCTGAGGGAGTATCAAACTCACACTGCAGCATGCTCGCGCGGTTAAGCTACCAGACTTTTAATACGAGACATATGCCTCGGAGAACGTATCCGCCGAGAATCGAACTTGTGACCCTAAGGCCACAAATTTGACTAATGGCAACTGGGCCACTATCTTAGGATGACTTGAACTTTCTTGTTGAGATTGAAGAGTGATACTTTTGTTGTTCTGAAAATTTTCATTCAATTGATTCAAATTTAATTTTCTGCTTCTATCAAACAATTTAGATCAGACAATGGCTTTAAATTCTTCAATCAACATTGTTCTTCTCTTTTTACTACTAAGGGTATTATTAACCAAAGTAGCTGTGCCCATATTTCTCAACAAAATAGTTTAGTTGAGCGCAAACATAGACATCTTCTCAATGTTGTCAGGTCATCAACGCTTCAAGCAAACATTCCTCTAAAGTTTTGGAGAAATTGCATTCTCACTGCTACATATATTATTAACAGACTACATAGCCAAATATTAACTGGTAAATCCCCTTATGAACTGTTTCATGATACACCTCCTAACTTGATACATGAGAACTATGGGTTATTTATGTTATGCTACCAAACCAAATTTTTCTGATAAATTCTCTACCAAGTCAAGTCCTGGCGTGTTCATATTCTGGTACACAAAAAAGGTATAGGCTATATACTTTGAAATTCAACACCTTCCTTGTCAATAGGGATATTGTGTTCAAATAGCACATCTTTCCTTTCCAACATCCCAAAAATAAGTTTGTTCCTCCAATTTTTAAGTCTGATGTTTCTATTCATGTATCCTCTGTTGAAGACACTTGTCCTATTCAATCTACACATTCTCCTTCTCCTCCTTCACCTTCTGTGCCTTCTTCTCCCTCTACTTCCTCTTCTCCTTCTCATTCAAATCCTCCAAGTCCTTTTCCTCCCCTTCTTCAAGTCTTGCTCATTTACTTTCTCCATCTTCACATCTGAGAAGATCATCCAGGTCCCTTAAGACTTCTATTTATTTAATAGATTACATTCATCCTCTTTTGCCTACTTCTTCTTCTTCTTATCCAGTTAAAAATAGGCCCGCACCTTATAGGCCCCGTTCGTATCCAATATCTGAATAAAATTGCAATTTCTAAGTTGTCTCCCACTAATGAGTGTCTGTGCTCCTATTTGAAATCTACCGGCAGAGAAAAAACTTTTAGACGTTGTTGATGACGCTTGAATGTTCAACACATGAGCCATTTTTGCTAGTATCGAAAATGTCTTCTCATTTTCCCTCCAGTATTTAAGCAAATCTTCACGTCCTTCTTCATTGAGAACTGCTTGGTACGGTACAACAACCTGCAAAACAAAAACATCAAACTCGCTAACTTGATTAGCAGTGGTACCACTAAACATTCTATTTCTAAGTCTTTCAATACTAGCCGCAGAAAAGAATATGGTATAGAAGCCGGTTGGTTGCTAGCACTTTTTTTTTTTATAATGCATATATACTTTTTTGTATTCATCTTGTATGTTAAACAAAACTTTTTATTTAGTTGGTTTCTTAGGTGGTTGTTCATTTGGGTTTTTTGGAATTGGAGTTGGAGGTGAAAATACTGATATACAATCATAAAGAGTTTCAATAAGTGTTTTACAACAATCTATTTTAATAGTCGGATTTAATACATCACCAATAATATAAATATTGGGAATAGGAAAAAAAAAAATTGATAAATAAGATGGTTTTTTCATATATTCACTAAGTAACAAAAATATTAGAGCTATATAAAATAACATAGTTGAAATAGTAGGATAATATATAGCAGAAAATTATTTAGTTGCTTGAAAAAATTTCTCTAAAAATCCAATAAGTTATGAAAAAAAATTCAATAATTATCTATAAGCATATCAGTTGGATTTCGGTTTTGGGCGTTAAAAAATAAAGTTATAGGTCTTCTATAATCGTAAGCAACAAATAGTTGTTCATATAGAGAATTTCACATAGTCGCTACTTCTTCGGGATTTTTTCTAAAAGGTAATCCTCAATCGTTACAAGTTTTTTATATTCTTTTTTTCTTTATATTCTATTACTTCTAAAAATAGCAAATTGTACTTTATTAAGAATGTCTTCAAAAAGTGATAGATCATTCTTTATAACTAAGCTATAAATATGACACAAATATTTTATATGAAAATGATTAGGACAAGATGAAGTTAATAGATCTTTTAAAAGTCTCACATCATAATTATTAGAAGAAGCATTATCTAACGTAACAATCATTATCTTATCAGTTATACCATAATAATCGCAAACTTGATGAATATTTTCTGCAATAAAATTTCCAGTGTGTCTATCATCAATATATCTATATGCTAAAATACGTTTTTGCATAAACCAATTATGATCTATCCAATGACATGTTCAATCCCAATTTTTGAACTTTGATACAATTATACAAATGACCAATAAAATAAAATATTTAGTAGGTGATGTAACTGTAGACTTGTAGAGAGATAGATTGAGAAATTGGAGAGATTGTAGGAAAATTTGTGAGATAAAATGAAGAGAAAATGAGGTATTTATAGTTGTAAAATTGGGTTAAAGCGTAAATATACTAACTTAGAGGTTAAAAATAATATTAAGGGGGTAGGGGTTTAAGGGGTGGGGGCAAAATGATCGTTTGGACCATTGCACAACGACCAAAATTTAAATTTGATCGTTGTTGCAACGACTAGGTTTGCAAAGGGGGGGGGGACCGGGATCGAGTCGGGGAGGGGCGAGTTTGGGGCGGGACGTAGCGGGACGGGCACAGGCAGGATGAGCCCAGGTCCCGTTCCAATTTCGAGTCCCGACACCGTCAAATATTTTTTAGGGGGATTGGAGCTGGGCTAGGGCGAGGTCGGGTCGGTATTGGTCCGACCCGGCCCACTGGCCACCTTAGTTAATGTTAATCAATTGTTAGCTTATTGTGACTCTTAATTGCCTTGACATGTCTTTATTTAGGTGATGTGACTTTGGAATTTTCTTAACCTAGAACAAGTTCTTAAAATGAAAGAAAAACCAATAATGGTTGTATATATATATATCCATTACTTCCCTTATGTATTATATTTATTAGTAAAAACAATGAACCTTCCCTCATTCAATTCAAATAATGCTATAAATATGACACAAAAATAGTTTGAATTGAATGAGGGAAGGTTCAAATAATGCTATTAAATGTGAGTGAGTCCTTATTATATGTGGGGATGAACCTTTAATATTTTATTTTATTTTATAAAATAGAGAATGAAGAGAAAAATATCAAAATAATATATATATATATATAATAAAACTAGGAATACGAGATGTGATGTAGCATGTCTCTAAAGCCTATAATGACATTTATTTTTTTCTCAATTTTTTGACATTTTTCTTAACCTTTCCTATTTATATATGCTATATTAGAAAACTGAAAAATAATTTATTAATTACATTGTCTTAATTACCCATCTATTTTTCTGACAATGAACTCATCTTTACTTTGCATACGCAATTTATTATATTTTTTACTTTGCTTAATCATTATTTGAACTTATTCGTATGATCCATCTTCCCAGCATATTCAAATGGACTCATTCCTTTACAAGCAAAGGTATGCCAACGTTTTGGTTGAAAACTATTTTTGGTTGAAAACTATTTTTGTGTCATCTATAATCTGCGCGAAGCGCGAATAAATTCACTAGTTAAGAGAAAAGATAAGCAGTAATGAAGGTCATAGATAGGTGTCACGTCATCTTATCTATGTCTTGCTTTATATTATATATTGATTTGATTTGATATGAAAAAAAAAGAATATTGAAATTGAATCTAAAAATGAGTACATATTTGAATGTTCATATTTATTAGAGTAAAATGAGCTAATATATTTGAGTCGAACGAATAAAATGAAGTCATAATTCAACTCGTCAAACTCAAAATTATTTTACATTTGTTTTTATGTTCTTTTGTAAGTTGTTTACTCGCCAAATCCCTTTATATGTATCATGATCATTTTAAGCAAATAAAATAAAAACACATATCTTCTTATTAGTTACTCCCTCTGTCATAATTGATGTGATATACTTTCTTTTTTAATCTATTCCAAAAAATAGTATACATTTCCTTGTTTTACAGCAATTTAACTTTAATATTTACTTTTTACGTTTAACGTGATCTATAACCACACAAATATCTTTGATTTGTTTTAGACCACAAGATTTAAAAATTTTCTTTTATTTTTTATATTCCGTACCGAATCAAACTATATCACATAAATTGAGACGAAAAGAGTAATTTAGATTACATATGCAAATCCAAATTAACCCAAACTTTTAAGTGGGTTACCCTAAGATATGATGCTCTCAATATATGATCCTTAAATAAAGAGAATATATATATATATATATAACCAACCTTCACAAGTCTCAACAAATTGAGAGAAGTATATTTTTACGAGCTAAATTTGACATATTGCGAGTTCACTCATCTTTCTGTCAAAGTTAAGAAGAAAAAAAGAAATTTCTAGCATATATAGTTCTTTACTTCTTTTGAAATAAAACCTATTTTTCTGTTTTCACTTGGTGTCCAATATCGGCATTTATTAAAACTAGCCTATGCAGTCGAAATATATTAGTTATATATTAGTGTATATCATCTCGTGATAGTTACTAGGCAGTTAGTATGTTAAGAGTTTGTTATAGTAGGTTAGTTTGTTAGTATAAATATCAAGGAGCATTGTAATAATCGACATACAATTCATTTCTAATAGAAACAATTTATCTTCTCTTCTCAATTACAATTCCGCAAAGCTCCATGGAAGGTTCTCAAGTAACTTCCATGGTTGTTCATCTACAATTTTACATGGTATCAGAGCAGTGATCCAAGGATCTGAATTTGTGAAAAGAAACGCCATTGGAGGAAAAGCTCGAGTGAGTAATTTGAAGAGAAACAATGACGAAAAGTGCGCAAGTTACAATTGATCACCATCATCCATTATACTTGCAAGCATCTGATGTCCAGGACTTGTACTGATCCCAGTCAAGCTTACTGAACCTAAGAACTACAATCTATGGAGTAAAGCTATGTGATTAGCTCTAAGAGGTAAAGAAAATTTAGGTTTTGTTGATGGATCCTGTGTAAAAGCTAGCTATACTGGAGACCTTGAAGAACTATGTAAAAAATGTGATGCAATAGTATTATCATGGATATGTAGTACAACATCTAGTGAACTTATACCTAGTATTGTATATGCTTCGAGTGCTAAGTACATTGGAGAGAATTCAAGAGAGATTTGATAGATCAAATTTGACTAGGATATATTATTTGTGGACTGAAATTGAAACCTTGAAATAAGGAAATGATTCAGTTACAACTTACTATTCTTAGATGAAAGTTTTGGGATGAATTGGATGTAATGGCACCACTACCAGGTTGTAAATGTCCACAATCAAAGCTTTATGTTGATCACCTCAAGTCTAAGAGGCTATTACAATTCCTCATGGGTTTACATGAGAGTTATAGTAACATAAGAAACAATTTACCAATAAAAGGATCAGAGGTAACAATCAATGAAGCATATGCTATTGTTACTCAAGAGGAAAGTCAAAGAACAATGGGATAGTTGATGTTAATAGGGAAGTCCTTACCATGATAGCAGGGAAAAATCAAGGTTACATATATGACAAATGAGCATGTCAAGGGCAAGGCGGAGGTAAGCCTTGTGGATGTTGTGAATATAAGGGACATAAGACTAAGGAGTGTTATAGGATTGTGGGTTATCCAGCTAACTTCAAGAGTTAAAAAAAGTGGGAAGAATGATGCTGAATTCAAACCATATGCTAATTCAAACCACATCAAATGAAGGATTTTATTTGTATGATAAAGACACAATTTGATTGCAATATTAAGTTTTTGAGATCTGATAATGGGAAAGAGTTTTTAAATTCCAAATGTATTGAGTTATTTGCTTCAAATGGTATTATACATCAAAGTAGTTGTTCTTACACTCCTTAGCAAAATGACACAGTTGAGAGGAAGCACAAATATATTTTGGAGGTTGCTAGAGCATTGAGGTTTTAAAGTGGAGTACCTATTATATTTTGGGGTGATTATGTAAGAACAATAGTGTATTTGATCAACAAGTTGCCTACATTGGTTCTTGAAGGGAAAAGTCTCTATGAAATGCTATTTGGAATAGAGTGTTTGGATGTTTTTCTTATGCAAGTAAGTTGCCCAAAGGTGACAAATTTGCAAAAAGGGCTAGAAGAGCAGTCTTACTTGATTATTCTGAAACTCAGAAAGGGTATAGAATGTACGATTTGGATGCTAAGTATACATATATCACCTTTAGAGAATCTATTTTTCCTTTTAAAGGTGATATGCCTGCTACACAAGAAGGCATGTTTTCCTGTCACATGATCATGAGGTTATTGATGAACCAAGGGAAGCTCACATATTTGGGCCAATAATACAATATGCAAGTGATTATCATGATGATTATGTTGTGATTGCAGGCTATGATGATCTAACCGCTGTAGATGTAGATGTAGATGTAGATGAAGTAGAACAAAAAGTGACACAAGAAATGGCCATAAAGTAGTAGTTTAGTCAAGGTGAGCAAATGTCTGAATGTGCTAGTATCCTTATAAGAAGCATAATAACATCAACCTGCATTTCAAGCATATGAGCAGCTAGTAGAGCAAATGATGATTGCATGGGAAGACAATGACTATGTTGAGCCAGTTGCTAGGCCAAGTAGAACTACCAGAGCACCTGTGTGGCACAAAGACTATGTGGCTATGTGGTGGATCAAACATCAACTAGTAATTGTGTATACCCCATGTTAAACCATATTGCCTACTCTCACTTATCATTACAATATCAGAAGTATCTATGTTGTTTTTCTGCAGTGGTTGAGCCTGAGAACTTCAGAGAAGCTTCAAGTAACAATCTATGGGTAAAGGTTATGAAGAAAGAAATTGATGCATTAGAAGAAAACATCACATGGGAACTTATAGAGATGTCCATAGGCAAGCACACCATAGGTTCAAAGTGGGTGTATAAAGTGAAGTTGAAGGCAAATGGAGAGATAGACAAATATAAGGCAAGATTAGTTGCAAAAGAATATACACAAATAGAGGGATTGTATTATCATAAAACCTTCTCACCTATTGTAAAAATAGTAATTGTTAGAACAAGCAGCATCATTGTTTCAAATGGATGTGAACAATGCATTTCTTCAAGGTGACATGGATGAAGACGTGTATATGTTCCTTCCACAATAATTTCAGAAGAAATGAGAAACAAAGGTCTACATATTATTGAAGTCCCTACATGGACTGAAGCAATCAACCAGTGGAATATCAAGTTAACTACAACTTTGGTAAGTGCAGGGTATGTGTAGAGTTCATTTCATCATTTTTCTATTCATAAAAAAGAAGGGAGAAAAGTTGGTCATTATTTTGATCTATGTAGATTATCTTCTCATCACAGGAAATAGTACATGCCTCATTAGAGAGACAAAAGACTATTTACATTGTCAGTTCAAGGTGAAAGATCTGGGAATACTAAAGTACTTCCTAGGAATAATGGTGTGAGATCCAAACTTAGAATAATGTTTAATCAGAGAAAATATACACTTGAGTTGATTGTTGAACTTAGTGGAGCAAAACCAGCTTCCACTCCACTAGAGTCGAATATTAAGTTGACATCAGTGGAATATGATCAAACAATAAAAGTGGAGGAGGCTGAATCCAAGGGAAGACAAATTGATCCATTGCTAGAAGACATAGGAGCTTATCAGAAACTAGTGGTAAAATTAATATATCTGACCATAACCAGGACATGCTTCTGTTTTGCAGTACATTTACTTGGTCAATTCATACAACATCCAAAGATCTCTCATTGGAATGCATCCTTAAGGGTGGTTATGTATATAAAGAGGGCACCAGATTTGAGAGTGTTATTAAGAAAAAACTCTATTACAGAGATAGTTGTACATTGTGATTCAGACTGGGCTGCTTGTCCAAATACAAGAAGTTCATTCACTAGATTCATAGTATAATGTGGTGGATCATTGATTTCATGAAAATTAATGAAACAACACACAGTAAGTCGTAGCTCAGATGAGGCAGAATATATGAGTATGGTATCTGCATGTCTCAAATTATTTGGCTACTGGGGCTGCTCAACGAGATTCAGACAGAGATCCAACTACCTATCAAGGTATTTTGTGATAGTAAAGCAGCTATCAGACAGCAGGAAACCCCATATTCCAT
This sequence comes from Przewalskia tangutica, assembly GCA_029844215.1. Taxonomy (NCBI): domain Eukaryota; kingdom Viridiplantae; phylum Streptophyta; class Magnoliopsida; order Solanales; family Solanaceae; genus Przewalskia; species Przewalskia tangutica. Next base: position 44,963,405 of record CM056727.1, on the reverse strand, counting down.
TAGCGTACCAAACACATTGAAATTGATTATCATTCTGTGAGGGAGAAGTTCAAGCTAAGCATGATACAACCAACATATCTCAACACCAAGTTTCAGCTTGCATACATGTTGACAAATGATTTTGGAGTTGCACAACACCATTTCTTGCTATCCAAATGGGAGGTGATTGATGTCTTTCACCCACCAGTTTGAGGAGGAGTATTAAAACTACCTATGCAGTCTAAGTGTATTAGTTGTATATCAGTGTATATCAGCTCGTGATAGTTAATAGGCGGTTAGTTTGTTATAATGGACCCCACTGAGATTAGTTAGTTTGTTAGTATAAATATCAAGAAGCATTGTAATCATCTACATACAATTCATTTCTAACAGAAAAAATTTCTCTTCTCCTCTCAATTACAATTCCGCAAAACTCCATGAAAGGTTCTCGAGTAACTTCCATGGCGGTTCATCTATAATTTCACAGCATTGAACTCGATTAATTCATATTTGTCGTGTAAAATTCATTTAAGAGGAAGTATTTCCTAACATAATTTTTAACATATCAAGAATTTTAAACTCTTTTAATTAAGGGCGAATGAATCATATTCATCAACTGAAACTCTTGTTGATGTATAAATAACACTTGGAGCTAATAAAAGTATAAAAGAATCTAAGAGCTAACGAAAACAAGTTGGTCCTTGCACAGTTTAAAACAAAGAGAGTCGTACACACATGGCCAGTGATTCTTCAGTCGGTCCTCTCCAATATTTTACTGTAAATGAACGGCCTCAACTCCCTGGCCAAGAACATCTTGCTAGTGTTGACACTTAAAAAGTCTGCTCAACGGGACAATGAAAAATCTTCTGATCTCTTGCACATGCAAGGATCCAACTTTTATATCAGCCGCCATTTCGCGTTTTAGACTGAACCACAATATTAACATGGGGATGACTACTATATATATATAATACTTGCCCGTCTCAATTTATGAAAAAATATTTAATTGGACAGAAAATTTATCAAAAAATAAGATTTTTGAAACTAATAATCTAACCGTTTCTCTGTTTAATGCATCTTTGTTAAAGAATTGAACTTTTGACTTAACTTAACCCAAAAGCTAGCTCAAAAGGTGCGGATGTTAGAACTAAACTTTAAGATGAAATTCATATTTTTTCCCAAGAACTATCATATCAAAACATCGAGAATGTATATCTAGATACGAAAGCGTACATGAATTCATGAGAATGATTGTGTTATTCAATCTCACGGTTTTGATATTTACTTAGACGTGTTCTCTCTTTCACTGACAATGGAATGTTAGTAAAGAAAATCTATGTCTCATTTGGGACCACAACCCCCTTCTTATGATTAAATATAATTATGTAATTCTATTTTAGTCCATCATTAAATTAAAATTACATCTGGATATCTACACATAAATCCGCATACTTTACAAGGTGTCTAATTAAACACATATAACTTTAAACCTTAGCAGATCACATTTAATCCGGACCAACTTTTTAATGATAATCGTTAACATACAATTATATATATATATATATATATATATATATATATATATACACGCGCGTGCGCACGAGTCCATATATTCTTACAGTGGATTGATCAAGGTAATATAAAGAATTAAAATTCTCCTCATCTTAATAATGTGGGACTCAACAATCTTACCTTGGTTTTTATTTTTCTCATCAAGAATGTCATTTTACCGTATTTAGTGCTAATTTTTAAAATTTAATACTATTATTTTACTCTATAATTTTCTTTTTATAGGAATGCCATTATGATATAAAATAAAACTATAAAGTACTAACATGGGAGAACGTATCGCTTTTCTGAAAATTCGGTTTACTTTATTATAAATTGAGACCTCTCCTAAGTGCATAGGGACGGCATATTCTTGGAGGAATCTACCACATACAGCTATACGATCTCAGATCCTTCAAGATTCCACTATTGTTATACCTTTTGTAGCTCATTATTTTATTTGCCTATAGTCAAGCCTGCCAAAACATTTTTTTCTTTTAGTATATGAGTGCTTTCCGTAACAATGAATCTTGGGTCTAACTCAACCTCAAAAGCTAGCTTGTATGGTGAAGATTGTCTAAGTTTATATAAGGAGTTCATGTTTCCATTCCATTACCGATGTGATACCATGTAAGATTGTAGGAATGAATCTTGGGTCTAACTCAACCCCAAAAGCTAGCTTATAGGGTGAGGATTGTCAAAATTTATATAAGGAATTCATGTTTTCATTCCATTATCGATGTGAAACTCTTAACACTTTTGATTGACCTTTCTAAAGAAGGAATGCGGTGATTAGTGATAGATGCCCTTCCTTAAATTTGTCGATGCTCTTTTGATCAACGATAGAGACCCTTCCTTAGTTTAGTTGATGCTCTTTAATCACTAGCTGTCTAAACAAATTAAGTAGGCGTTAATCATAATTTCATATTTTAATTTTAAATTGTTGTTTGTTTAAAATTTGCATAAAATTTCATAATCAATTTCATATCATGATTTTAAATCCCAAATTATCCAAAAAAAGTATGATTTGTGATTTCAAATCATGATTTTAAAATTTTAAAAATGTAAAACTTGATCCATAAATTTATATTTCGTAAAAAGAGATTCATAAGTTTGTAGATATATTTATCAATCATTTATATCAAATATAAAAAAGATCTGCAAGTTGGTAGTATATTTATAGTTGATAGTATATTTATAACAAAATTACTCTTACCAATCATTTACTAACAAAATTTACTTTCACAACTCATGTTCAATTTTTCTTTTAATTGAAGTAAAGTTTGATCAATAGATATTTAGAAAGGTATTCTAGAAGCGTATTAACTTTGTTATGAACTGTAATTTGCTCATTTGGTAAGATTGTATAAGATTTTGGGAAGTTTTGATGTTTTTCACAACTTGTGGGGGGTTTATGTTTATGAAAAAAATACTTACGAAATGTAAATTACATGTCCAAAAAAAATTCAAACTTCAATCATCCTAATTTTAAATCACTAATTTCATATCATAATTTTAAATCATGTCCAAACGAAGCCTAATAAATAAAAACAGGTTGAATAGCCGCAATTCTATACCGAGTTAATTAGGGTTTTTAAGGAGTATACTTTCTCCAATTCCGAATATTATTGGTATTCTTGATAAAATAGAACTATTTTAAATATGAACATCTTCATGTATATGGTATTTTTTTGGGACAGCTATATGGGTACGATTGTTAACATATCTTATAAGTGTAAAGTAATCATAAGTGAATTAACGATCAGCAGAGAATCATAGTTGATGGCTCGCATGTGAGCTTCCATTGTTTAATTAATCACACGTTTTATTGCGAACACAAATGAAAAAGTGTTTATTTGGCTTTTCCTACTAGCTGTGCTAATTAAAATTTGCCTCTTTTCGTCTTTTAGTACTTGGTTGGCCAGCGTGATACAATATTAGTCTATTTATTTTAATTTAAGTATCTTAGTTTAACTTAGTACATAATTTTAAAAAAAAAATGATTTTTTTGTTGACGGCGAAACTCGCATTACGCTCTTCTTTCGAGCGCATGAGGTAAACTCCGATCGATGCAATAGCCGCAAACCACGCCACCGCTTAAACCACTTGGCAGTTCGTGCGATGCACTTCAAGAGGCGCGGGCGCGCACTGCGCTACTCGAGATTGAACTTGTGATCGCCTCTCCCACACCACCCAACGAGGATATCATTCGCCTACACTAACCTGGCCTGCAGCCGGATAAAAAAAAATTAAAGATGTGTGGGATTTTTTAGACCTTGTGATCTTAAAATTGTCTTGTATTTAAAAACTAACTAAATATAAAAAGAGACAATATTTATGGGATAAACTAAAAAGAAAAGTAAGACATTTAAATTGGAACGAAGTAAATAACTTCTTTTTTTCAAAACAGAGGTTGTCGTTATAGTTTGCCCCATTTGGAAAACCCCTTTGCTCAGCTGTCACTGTCCGGTCCACTTGCTATGTACTTTTGACTGTATTATGTATTATTCATATTTTGGTAGGTTCTTGTTCATATGAGCACTATCAAAATTGAAAAGTGCCACTTTTCCAAATGGTAGGTAACGACTCCTTCTCAATTGAAAGAACTTTGGGCCTATTTCTATCGAGCAGAAAGCTTAACCCCAATAACACTTGTATATTATGTGTATACTTATGTATATTGAAAAGATGAAGCTTCACGGGTTATGGGCAGAAGGCCCATCTCGGGTTTGGGTAGTAGCCCTCGGGTTTCCTTGTATATTTGGTATATATTGTGTATTAGTCTTGTACCTCAATTAGTCTTGTATATTTATCTTAATTGTATAGTTAGTCGTAAAATAGAATAGGGTTTTAGAAGTAGAATAGGAAAAGAATTTTCCTATTATGTAACTTGTATATATACCCCTTTCATTAATGAAAATAATCAAGGAATTTTTTTTTAATGGTATCAAAACCCGAGGATGATCCTAAGTTATGGACCACACTTGATGCTACTGTTCTTCTGTGGATTTATTCCACTATTTCTATCGACATATTGCAAACGATTATCGAGTTCGATGCTACGACAATGGCACCATGGAATAGAGTATGTGATATATTCCAAGATAATCAAAATTCTCATGTTGTTACTTTTGAGCAGGAATTCTCTCATGTCAATATGGAAAATTTCCCTAACGTTTCAGCATATTGCAGAAGGTTGAAGGAATTGGCGGACCAACTTTGCAACGTTGGTGCACCCGTTACGAACGATCGTCTCGTCCTTCAGATGGTCGCAAGTCTATATGAGGCCTATAATGATGTTGACACGCTTCTTCGTCAGAGCAGCCCTCTTCCGCAATTTTATCAGGCTCGTTCTATGTTTACACTCGAAGAAGCATGCTTGGCTAAAAGGCGGCTACCGGTGCTAGTACCGTAGTCATGATTGCGTCCTCCACAAATTCTCTAGATTTTGTTGATAATTCGAGCCAAACCGAGGTCACGGTGACGGCAAGAATAGTCGAAAAAATAATGACAAAAATCGCAAGGGGAAAACGTGGTGGTTCCGGCAATGGTGGTAGTGGACATATTTCGGATAGAGGGCCCCAGTCATCTTGTTCTCAACAGTGGGCCTCGGGCTGGGCCAGTAAGACTTGGCCCAACCCCTACGATCTTCCAGCGAATTGGGCCCCAATTCCACAGCAGTTTCGGCCCACTACCCAGTTCCCACAACAGTCTCGGCCCACTGGTTGTGCTCCAGCCCCGACCCAACGATACAGTGCCAGTCCCGGTCAGTAGGGAGGTAGTTTTGGGCCCCTTCAGGCCCATCATGTAGCGGGCCCCATTCAAACCGACATTGAAGCCGCTATATACACACTTGGTTTGACTCCACCAGACCCAAATAGGTACATGGACACCGACTCTACTACACACATGACATTTGATCAAGGTACTCTCTCGTCTTATTCCAGTTTGAGCAATAATTGTGGTATAATTATTGGTAATGGTAATTCAATTCCGATTCATGGTTATAGTCATAAAACTTTGTCACCCCCCATCCACCTCTTATCTTAAAAAATACCATTCATGCCCCTAAATTGATTAAAAATTTGGTGTATGTCCGTAAATTCACCACTGATAATCCGTTTCTACTGAATTTGATCCCTTTGGGTTTTCGGTAAAAGATTTCAAGACAATGATTCCTCTCATGAGGTGTGATAGTAGGGGGTATCTTTATCCTATCACGTCATGTTTTGGTCTCTCGAGATAAGCCTTACCATAAAATTTTGCAGCCCTTGCTCCTTCTGTGTGGCACGCTCGTCTAGGTCATTCGGGGTCGTCAATTTTATCTTCCTTAGATAAAAATAATTTTCTTTCATGTAAGGGTACGCGTGGTGCTCCGAATTGTCAGTCTTGTTCTTTAGGGAAAATTGTTAAGTTGTCATTTGTAGACTATAATTCTAATACTTCAATGTCATTTGACATTATTCATAGCGATTTATGGACATTTCCTTGTCACACCCCATTTTAACCGGAGTCAAAAAAATGGTGTAGGACATATGAGTGATTCCTGAATTGTATTTAAGGAGTCGCCGCCTAATTATTTTAAAGATGAATTAGGACATCTACTTAGCAAAATGCTAAAAATAAATTCCAATTAATGGTCTGCAAAACTTAATGAGATTCCGGGTAAGGAATCTTTATTATCCTAAAGGAAAGGGGTTAGACATCCTATAGAATCCGCTAAATTGCGATTGTCCGGTCAAACTTAGGTAATTATTAAATTTAAAAATGCATGTTTTTGAAAGTATAAAGCTAAAGATGTATATATTCTTTGATAAATTTGCATGAAGTTTATTTTAAAATGCATGAAAGGTAGTTTGTTTGAAAATTATATATTATGTACAAAATTGAAATTTTATGAAAATATGCACTTGTAAGGCATTATTAAAAAGTATGTTTTAAAGATATAAAAAATAAACTTACGTTTTAAGCTACCCTCCCCTTTAATCTATTGGTCTTAAGTCTATCTATGCTACACGTTTCAATATTTATGCAAGATTATATATTTAAAATTAAAACAAAAATAAAGACGAGATTAAAGAGTAAAGATAGAAGATTGACATAAGACGGATGACATTGTCATTCGGCCCATTTGGTTTTAAAATTCCGAAGCTGGGGAATGCAAAGGGGCATGGATGCGGATCTTTGTTTCGTCGTGGTTGCATTGAGTCTCGTAATGAGACTCTTCATTTACTCCCGATGCATTTCATGTAAAAATAAAGAAAAGATAAGGATTAGTATGTAATCTAAACCTTACCGAGTAATAAACGATATTGTTATGAAGATTAAACACATATAAAACAGACATCAAACAATTTATTATACATGCTTTTAAAAGAAATAAATGAGATTGCATTCTGCATTCCAAAACTATATATATTCTACTCCATGAGGTTTGAAATACAAGGGTTATACATAGGGCTGCACAAAATTCGGTCCGGATCGAAAAATCGGACCGGACCGAACCTGTTCGGACCGAACCGAATCGGATTGAGAAATTCGGTCCGATCTTCGGTCCCTGTTTTTTAAGAATTCGGTTTTCGGTCCGGAACGATTTTTTTTTTTTTTTTTTTATAATATATATAATATATATAATATATATAATTCCTAATATATATAATATATATAATATATATAATTTATAATTTTCTAAATTCCTAATATATATAATCCTAATTGTCTAAATTTCTAATATATAATATTATATAATTTCGGATCGGGTTCCGGAGCCCGGTTTTTTTAAAAAAATTGAATTTTCAATATTGAAATTGACATTCTCGGACGCGGTGCCACGGAATTTTTACGTTGAAATCTATTGTACATCGCGAGATATTTAGATTTGAAAATGGGAAAAACGTAACGATTTGGGGGAAAAGAGAAATTGAGGGGCAAGATGGACGTTTTTGGAGAAATCGGCGGAATCAAATTGCTTATGCTGTTTGGCCACCCTCGTATCGAAAAAATACGCGAAATCAAAAAAAATTTAGGTAAAACGGACGTCCGAACGCAAAGTTATGACCGTATAAAGTTTGATCAATTTACAACCTATATTTCATATGTCAATACGTCAGTGCGAGCAGGGGTGGCGGGGGTTATGCAGGTGGATGAAATTTGTGGGGTGGGAGCTGGTGGGGCCGGGTGAGGGTTGGTGAAGTGGGGATCAAATTCGGTCCATTCGGTCCGAAAACCCGGACCGGACCGAAAATGACCCGAACCGGACCGAGAAATTCGGTCCGGATAATCTTACTGTTCGGTCCTCGGTCCGGTCCGGTTTTAACCCTTTGTGCACCCCTAGTTAGACACAAGGAGATTTTTTATTACAACTTACATGAAACAATATCCGTCATTTTTAATTTAAAGTACTCAAAATATCTAAGGACTTCTAAAAATAAGGCATGTGCATTATACGAGAAAAAAATATCGTTGCGGCCCAGAATAGGTATTACTTCTAGAAAATCAAGAAAGAATTTTTCTAAATCAACATTTGCTCCAATAAATTATCTATACAAGTTTCTTAAAGCTTAGAAGAAAAAGAGAAAGCACAATAAAAAAGAATAATATATAATTTGGTCAAATAATATTTCCGATTACTATTATTAAATGATTGTTTAAAAGATATGTCAAAAACTTAGGAAATAATATTTGAAACATCTTTCAGAAAATATTGAATTCATTGACATGATATGTGATAAGAATAAATTTAAAGATTATACGCCATAGTCTCACTGAACAACAACATTGAACACATAAGATTACATTTATCAAATTCTATATTATGACACATCATTTCAGCAGTTTAAACTAATAGAGTATACCCAAATCATTCTCATTAACTAAAACAAAACCAGATTCAAATATTAATGATAATTATAACAACATAATGATTTTTGCTATTACATAATTAATACCAACATCAGAAATATATAGAAAAAATAAGTAAAGGAAGATGTATTTGCGGACCTTTTTGGGTGCAACGAACTGAGGCAAGGGTCCTTCAAGTTCAAATCGACTTACCGAATCAGAAAGAAATTTATATTAGGACTTATATCTTGTATTTTGAGAAAAGTTGAATGAGAAAAAATAAGCAAGTATTCTAGAGTTTGAAGGGGAGAGTGGCGGCTGAAAACTTCTCCAAGTTTGAATGAAAAAAAAATGCAAAGTATTTTAGGGTTTTCAAGAGTGCAAAGCGGCGGCTGAAAAGTTTTTGAACTTAGTATTTCAGAAAGGTAAAAATGAGAAAGTAATTTAGGGCTTGAACAAGGGTGAAGCGGCGGCTTGAAAGTGTCTCCCTTTTGGTTTGTGGACTTGTATTTTCAGAAAGCTATAAAAAAAGAGAAAGCAATTTAGGGCTTGAAGAGGGAGTAAGGCGGCGGCTCAGAGATCTCTTCCAATGAACATTAAGGCTAGTATATATAGCAAGAATTTAGGGTTACCAGGGCTTAAAGATTGGGTGGGATTTTGATTGTTAGAATTTTCAAATTGGTCAAGTAATCTCGTTCAAATTGAACGTTGGGCCGCTTGCAGAGATTCACGTGATTCCTAGCACGAAAATGGAGTAACCATTGATGTGTGTGATAGAAAGGAGTTGTTGTTTTATTTCTGGATTTGGATGAGAGAAAGGGACGAGAGCTGCTTTCGGATTTGTCGGTTTTATTTTTTAGGTTTTCATTGATTTTGGGGAAATCGATGGGCTGGGAAATAATTTGGGCTTGGGGGGAGGTGCTGGACGAATTAAAGGGGGAATGGGCTAGAATTTTAATAGTTTGGGTAGAGTTTTAGGTATTTTATTTTATTAATGGATTGTGGAATGAAAAAAATGATTTATTAAAACTATAAATTATAAAGATAAAAATATTAATGCGATAATAAATAATACAATCATTATGGAAAATGTTTTAATGCTTAGTATAAACTGCGATGCCATTTATAAAAAATATTAGGATGAAAACTGTGATTGCGATAAAAATGTCATGATTGTAAAAAATGTGGATAAAGATAATAATAGCAATAAATAGTGATTATTTTGTGAATATTAATTTTTTTATTTATGTATGAATATGTATGCATTTATTAAAAATTAAAGTCGTTTTTACGGTGTTGAAGAAATAATTTAATTTTGAACGAATAATAAGAAGAGAGGGACAAAATTGGGTATCAACAGTTTGTCCCTCTTTGTATGGAGAGGATGAAAGAGTCTTCAGACAAAGACGTTGACTTGTAGCCAATTTTGTCCTGATTGTCAAAGATTAGGAAATGCATGGGCAAATGAAGTTTTAAAAAGAAAAGGGGATTTTGATGCTAGAAAAGTGAATGCACCGCTCATGCCGATTCAAAATTTATCCAGAACGTAATATTGTCTTCCATTTTTTCAGAAAAAACAACAAAATGCATATTACATAAAAATTCTTATTTTGCATCACGAACTACGTCTTGACCTGATTTCCTCTGCGGGATACGTAAGCGGTCACATCGGCTTCGGTCCCAAATTATTTTAAAATCATAACAAATTCGTATTTTTGCAGCATGAACTACGTCTCGACCTGATTCCCTCAGCGGGATACGTAGGCGATCACATCGGCTTCGGTCCCGCATCATTTTAAAATCATAAAAAATTCTTTTTTTTTTTTGCAGCACCAACTACGTCTTGACCTGACTCCCTCGGCGGGATACGTAGACAGTCACATCGGCTTCGGTCACTCCATTAAAAATATTTTCCTTGTTTTGCACTGGACTCGATTTTGTCCATATTCTCGCATTAGCTTTTCATTCATGATAATAAAAAAAAAATTGCATACATGATCGCTTTAATAGCGTCAAGAGTCAACCTTACCCAGTTCAACATCTTCATTTATCAGAAACTGGGACATTTTAAGAATTCACTGCAAGAAAATAACAATAAAAAAAATAAAAAAAAACAGGCCAAACCAGTCTAAGCATGCAGGCGTCAAGAGCCAAAGCTACGAAGTCGACGCGAATCAACCACTCATTTCCTAAAACTCACAAGTTTTCTTTGAGTGCAGAATCTTCATATCAACAAAGGCAAGAACACAACAATAGGCCCATGCGGGTTACAAACACACAACGTCTATGCAATGACGTTATCTCAATCCAGGTGAGTCACAAAGCAGGTACGATCATAAACCAACGCATTTCATTTAAGCCTATGCAACGACGAACATCTGCATCGCGTCTATGCAACGAAGTCATTTCATTAAAAGTCTATGCAACGACTTCATCCATGTTTCGTCAATGGAACGACGAGCATCTGCATTGCGTCTATGCAACGACGCCATTTCATTTAAGTCTATGCAACAGCTTCATTCATGTTTCGTCTATGCAACGATGAACATCTGCATCACGTCTATGCAACGACGTCATTTCATTTAAGCCTATGCAACGACTTCATTCATGTTTCGTCTATGCAACGACGAACATCTGCATCGCGTCTATGCAACGACGTCATTTCATTTAAGCATATGTAACGGCTTCATCTATGTTTCGTCTATGCAACGACGAACATCTGCATCACGTCTATGCAACGACGCCATTTCATTTAAGCCTATGCAACGGCTTCATCTATGTTTCGTCTATGCAACGACGTCATTTCATTTAAGCCTATGCAACGGCTTCATTCATGTTTCGTCTATGCAACGACGAGCATCTGCATCGCGTCTATGCAACGACGCTATTTCACTTAAGCCTATGCAACAGCTTCATCCATGTTTCATCTATGCAACGACGAACATCTGCATCACGTCTATGCAACGACGTCATTTCATTTAAGCCTATGCAACGGCTTCATTCATGTTTCGTCTATGCAACGACGAGCATCTGCATCGCGTCTATGCAACGACGTCATTTCATTTAAGCCTATGCAACGACTTCATTCATGTTTCGTCTATGCAACGACGAGCATCTGCATCGCGTCTATGCAACGACGTCATTTTATTTTAAGCCTATGCAACGGCTTCATCCATATTTCGTCTATGCAACGACGAGCATCTGCATCGCGTCTATGAAACAACGTCATTTCATTTAAGCCTATGCAACGGCTTCATTCATGTTTCGTCTATGCAACGACGAGCATCTGCATCGCGTCTATGCAACGACGTCATTTCATTTAAGCCTATGCAACAGCTTCATTCATGTTTCGTCTATGCAACGACGAACATCTGCATCGCGTCTATGCAACGACGTCATTTCATTTTAAGCCTATGCAACGGCTTCATCCATGTTTCATCTATGCAACGACGAGCATCTGCATCACGTCTATGCAACGACGCCATTTCATTTAAGCCTATGCAACAACTTCATCTATGTTTCATCTATGCAACGACGAGCATCTGCATCGCGTCTATGCAACGACGCTATTTCATTTAAGCCTATGCAATGACTTCATCCATGTTTCATCTATGCAACGACGAACATCTACATCACGTCTATGCAACGACGTCATTTCATTTAAGCTTATGCAACGGCTTCATTCATGTTTCGTCTATGCAACGACGAGCATCTGCATCGCGTCTATGCAACGACGCCATTTCATTTAAGCCTATGCAACGGCTTCATTCATGTTTCGTCTATGCAACGACGAGCATCTGCATCGCGTCTATGCAACGACGCCATTTCATTTAAGCCTATGCAACGGCTTCATTCATGTTTCGTCTATGCAACGACGAGCATCTGCATCGCGTCTATGCAACGACGTCATTTCATTTAAGCCTATGCAACGGCTTCATTCATGTTTCGTCTATGAAACGACGAGCATCTGCATCGCGTCTATGCAACGACGTCATTTCATTTTAAGCCTATGCAATGGCTTCATCCGTGTTTCGTCTATGCAACGACGAGCATCTGCATCGCGTCTATGCAACGACGCTATTTCATTTAAGCCTATACAACGACTTTATCCATGTTTCATCTATGCAACGACGAACATCTGCATCACGTCTATACAACGACGTCATTTCATTTAAGCCTATGCAACGGCTTCATTCATGTTTCGTCTATGCAACGACGAGCATCTGCATCACGTCTATGCAACGACGCCATTTCATTTAAGCCTATGCAACGGCTTCATTCATGTTTCATCTATGCAACGACGAGCATCTGCATCGCGTCTATGCAACGACGTCATTTCATTTTAAGCCTATGCAACGGCTTCATCCATGTTTCGTCTATGCAACGACCAGCATCTGCATCGCGTCTATGCAACTACGTCATTTCATTTAAGCCTATGCAACGGCTTCATTCATGTTTCGTCTATGCAACGACGAGCATCTGCATCGCGTCTATGCAACGACGTCATTTCATATAAGCCTATGCAACGACTTCATTCATGTTTCGTCTATGCAACGACGAACATCTGCATCGCGTCTATGCAACGACGTCATTTCATATAAGCCTATGCATCAGCTTCATCTATGTTTCGTCTATGCAACGACGAACATCTGCATCGCGTCCATGCAATGACGTCATCAATATCTACAAGCACCCTGTCTGTTACAGAACCACATCACCTTCAACCCAGTGTCAATCATACTTCGACACTAGGACATTTTTTAATCAGCATCAGCTCTGTTTTTTTTTTTTTTTTTTTTAGCATCACAACGACCCAGTGTCATCATGATTTGACACTGGGACATTTTTTGGGTCTGCATCATCCCTATTTTTGAGTTATAGTTTATAAAACAGGACAAAATTGGCTACAAGTCAACATCTTTGTCAGAAGACTCTTCCATCATCTCCGTACAAAGAGGGACATGTTGTTGACAGTCAATTTTGACCCGTTTTTTGTATATTTCGTGCAATTTTAAGTATTTTAGCACACCGCATTTTAATCGTTATTTTGCATATTTTTACATAATATTCTATGTTTATTTCTTCACAAAAATGACATTGCATCTTTTATTTTTAAATTAAGCATTACGTCGTTGTTAATATTATGTTTTTATTATTGTTATACCGTCGTTTTATTTTAATAATATTTGCATCTCTTTAAATAATTAATTGACATCCTGTTTTTACTTTTAATCATGCATTAAACATGTCTTAAATATTGCATTTTAGTATTATTGCATCGGCATTTGCATTTTAATAATCTTGCATCTTTTTAAATAACTGTTCTTTAAATAATTAACCAGCCTTGCATTTTTTGTCAAACCAATCCAGTCCGAGGCCAAATCCGAATCAGTCCAATCCAACATTTTTTTATTATTATTTCACCCATACCTCTTTTACCTTTACCACACTCCACCCCATACCTTGTTTCACCATTTCTACACTCCAACAATCAACATCAACAACACATTTCTTATCTCTCTTACACATTTTATCAACCCAGCCAGCCCTACATTTAGGATGAGCCGCACAACACAAAAATCTGCCCACGTCTCACTCTCCTCATGTTACACCCCGTAAGTTCAAGACATGTATAAGAGAATGTACGAAAGGAAACAAGACTTGGAAAAGGATACGAAAGGAAGAATTGTTTTTACGACGGAAAATGTTCCGAACGTCGGAAAGGAAAAATGTTCGTTGTTGGGAATTGGATTCTCAAAATGTATTATTTGAAGAATATGGAACTTATTAAAATTATGGAAATTTATTTTTACGGATTTGGTCACGTGGGGCCCACCCGAGGAATTTTACATTTTTGTGGGGCCCACGAGGGTTACGGAATTTTTATGGACGAATGAGAGGGAGACACGTGGCACTCCCACATGTGGTGTTGGACGAAAATTGCAAGGGTGTTATGGTCATTTGACCTATGTAGAAGATTAGTCTTGCTAGAGCTTGACAAAGTTGACCAAGTCAAGAGCCATTTGGCTTGATCTCTTCCCTCCAATTTTAACAAGTGTTTTTATCCAAGCCCTCCATTGTGTTATAAGTATACTACTAGTAGCAAGACTTGAGCATTCTATACTTAGAAAAAATTTCAAGAAACTTTGAGCTTAGCCAATAGTGCTCGCTTAGTAAGACCTCCCACACAAAAATTTTGTGATTTTGATCCATTAGCCACAAGACTTTAACCCAATGTTCCTAAGGGTGTTGCAAGGTTATCTCAATAGAAAGATTTGAAAACGGAGTTTTCACGTTAGTCGCATGGCGGCAACTATTGGAGTTCTTCAACTTTGAAGTTGGAACTTGAAGATGGGTTCTTCATAGGCCTCTAAGGAGTGCTTGGAGCGGTTTGGAACCTAAGGAAAGGAGCTAAGAATTGCTAAGGCGCGACTTTGGAATCTTGGAAATTTTAAGGGCTTTGAAAGGTATAAATTTTGTCGTTTTAGTAGTTAAGACTTACTACTATTGTAGCTATGGATTTTAGCAAGCATGTGTTATATAGTATGAAGTTTGATATGTTTATTCGCTATCGAACCCTAATCCAAATCTAGCATGTTTAACTTTAAGATTTCAATTTAGTCGATTATTAGTTTAAGCGTCGCATGTTGTATAAAGAAGGAAAGTGTAGTTGTTGAAGTTGTTTAGACTATATAACATGTTGACCTAAGAACTTGAAATTGGAAAAGGGTTGGAAAAGACTTAGTGTTGCTATGTAAGTTGGCCGAGAATTGGCTAGTGCATTAGACTACTTCATTATGAATTGTGGGCGGAAATTTTACACGTATTGTAAGGCGTGTAATCCCTTTGTTTGGTTGTTGTTTGGAGCCTTAAATGGCTTGTTGGTTATTGTATTCGGCCTTGAAAAAGGTGGCAAAGTGAGTAGAAACAAAGGAAGTGCTGCCCGATTTTCCGTAGAATTAGAGACCAAATACTTAGTATTATTCTACGTTAGAGACTAGAAGATTGATAGTATTGTTGTGACCATTATAGGTTGACACTTCTACGTACGGCGTATTCGGCTTAGCTTGTGGATATTAGCCGAAAAGGTATGTGAACTATCTCCTCTTCTAGCATGATTCCTTAGAATAAAGAAAGTAAGTTCTACTCCTTGAATGATCCATTCCTTGCTTGTATTTGGATTGCCTAAAATAGAATTTGTTCTATGTACTTCCTTGAGTGTACTTTGATGTTTAAATTGTAAGTAGTATAATCCCTTTCCTGAGGAAGTTTGGATTCTTAAAAGTGAAGGTATTTTTCTTAAAAGTACATAGAGACTTGAAAAGAAGTGGTTTCCAAATCTTTGGCTAGTGCCTTAGTTCTAAAACCTAAAGGTCATTATAATGACTTTAGGGGAGTCAAAGGAGTGATTTACTTATTTGATTTAAAAGAGGAGAAATGACATGATTTAAGAGAAGTAACTTGTGCTAAGGGTGAAGTTACTTGAGGTTTAAAAAGTAGAAGAAAACTTGTTTTCTAACTATTAAGAGACTTGAAGTATTTTGAAAGTTAAGAACCTGAATTGTAAGTATGTGATACTTGGTTTTAATAGTATAAGTCTCTTGGTTATCAAGGAATGGATATGTCTAAAACCATAAAAGGGTTATAACGGCTTTATGGGAAGTTGGTTATAACGGCTTTATGGAAGGTTAAGAAAGTTGTCTATTTTGATTAATGGGCATAAGTTGCCAAGATTGTGAAAATTTGAAGTTACTTGATTTCAAGCTTTGAAATGAGCTTTCTAAAAGTGTAGTAACTTACTTTGAAAAATAGACATGCCTTGATACTACGGGTGTTGGTATCTTGGGGTTTACATAAAAAGGAGTCTTTTGAAAAGAATGTACGTACGTAGTACTTTGGCTTGATAAATTGAGAATTTGTCTAAGTGTGCCTTGATAAGTACTTTGACTTGGTAAAAGAGAATTATTCTATGTATGCCTTGATTAGTACTTTGGCTTGATAAATTGAGAATTTGTCTAAGTGTGCCTTGATAAGTACTTTGACTTGTTAAAAGAGAATTATTCTATGTATGCCTTGATTAGTACTTTGGCTTGATAAATTGAGAATTTGTCTAAGTGTGCCATGATAAGTACTTTGACTTGTTAAAAGAGAATTATTCTATGTATGCCTTGATTAGTACTTTGGATTGATAAATTGAGAATTTGTCTAAGTGTGCCTTGATAAGTACTTTGACTTGTTAAAAGAGAATTATTCTATGTATGCCTTGATTAGTACTTTGGCTTGATAAAATGAGAATTATCCTATGTGTGCCTTGATAAGTACTTTGGCTTGGTTAATTGAGAACTTGCCTATATGTGCTGGTAATAGCCTTTGAGTGCAAGTATTATGTTTTATTAAGTTGTCGCGACTCTCGGTTGAAGGGTCGGCTGTCTTGTTGTAAGTACTTGGACGCACTGCGGTGATGTGATTCCACGTATGCTTAGTTACTTGTAGTACTGGGTTAAATTCGGATTTTTATAGAAGACATGGTAGTGCTTATGTCTTGTTTGATGGTCACGAGATAGGGTAAGAGTATAAATGGCGGCAAGCCCCAAGACGTTATACCACCTCCTCCAGTAAGAGTATTAGTGAGGGTAAACCCCAAGACGCTGTACCACCCGCTTTATGTGTTGTTTGGACGGTTGAGATAGGGTAAGAGTATAAATGGCGGGCAAGCCCCAAGACGTTATACCACCTCCTCCGTGGTAAGAGTATAAGTGAGGGTAAACCCCAAGATGCTATACCACCGCTACCACCTTCTCCGGTAAGAGTATAAGTGAGGTAAACCCCAAGATGCTATACCACCGGTGGGACTTGATGTTATGTTATATCATGGATCACAGCGGTGGAAGGATTCCACGGCAGATTGATATTACGGGCGTGAGACCCATAGTTATATCCGAGTAGTGACTCGGCGGGCAAGGTCCACGACTTGATATGACCGCTATGTGTTATGTCGTAGGTTGGATATCATACATGTCTCCCGTGTTATTTAGATCGCTATGATTTTATTACGCATTTCATCGCTCACATACTTGGTACATTCTTCGCATCGACCTCCTTCGGGCCGCGTTTCACGCCGCAGTTTAGGTACGCAGATTCGGTGATCGGCAGTGTAGGATCCTCGCCGTGGTTTTGGATAAGCTCCTTCTATTCCGGAGTTTATCTTTGGTATATGTCCTTCAGTACAGACTTTGTATAGTTTTGGGTACGGCGGGGCCTTGTCCCGTCATAGTTCAGTTTAACTCCTAGAGGTCCTGGGGATGCCAGGCCCAAGTTTAGATAATCGTTGTGCGAGTTCGTGGATGCGTTCCACCGGAACTAGGTCGTAAGGACCGAGAAGAGCCTTAGCGGAAATTCAAGTAGCAAAATGGCCAAGTTGGTTAGTAACTCCAAGGAGTGGAGAACAGAAACGATATTGAGATTTTGTACGTGTACTAGATAAGTTTGAAAGTACGAGAAAGTATGACAAGTAAGGAAAGAAAGGAACCTCTAGGGAATCCCGTGTTTGAGGAGACTGTAACCTTCGAGTTTTGTGAGAAGGGACCACGGACGGAAGGTCCATTATTATGTTTACGTATGTTGAGGTGGCCATGTATGGCATCGTTGGTCTTGTGCAGTTTTGATTGATAGGCATAGTATAGAGTTTATGCCGGAGTTTGTATAGCTTGACAACCGACTAAGAACATTCGGGGACGAATGTTTCTAAGGGGAAGAATGTTACACCCCGTAAGTTCGGGACACGTGTAAGTGAATGTGCGTAAGGAACACGGACTTGGAAATTAGTACGAAAGGAAGGATTGTTTTTCCGACGGAAAGTCTTCCGGACGTCGGAAAGGAAAAATGTTCGTTGTTGAGAATTGGATTCTCAAAATGTATTATTTGTAAAGTATAGAACTTATTAACACTATGGAAATTATTTTTACGGATTTGGTCACGTGGGGCCCACCCGAGGAATTTTACATTTTTGTGGGACCCACGAGGGTTACGGAATTTTATGGACGAATGAGAGGGCGACACGTGGCACCCCAACAAGTGGTCTTGGACGAAAATGTTAAGGGTAAAATGGTCATTTACCATGGTGGAAGATAAGTCTTGCTAATTAAGAGCTTGAGATTGTTGACCAAGTCAAGGGCCATTTGGCTTGATCCCTACCATCCAATTAATACAAGTGTTTTTATATAAGCCCTCCATTGTGTGTTATAAGCTTACTACTAGTGCAAGACTTGCCATTTAACACTTAGAAAAAAATCACACTAGTTGTTCTTCATGGAGTAGCTCTCGGCTAAGTGCATTTTCCCACATGAAAAATTTGTAGTTTTGATCCATTAGCCACAAGACTTTAACCCAATGTCCCTTAGGGTATTGTAAGGATATCTCAATAGAAAGATTTCGGAAAAAACGTATTTTTACGTTAGTCGCAAGGCGGAAACTAAGGGAGTTCTTCAACTTTGAAGTTGGAACTTGAAGATGGGTTCTTCATAGGCCTCTAAGGAGTGCTTGGAGCGGATTGGAACCTAAGGAAAGGAGCTAAGAATTGCTAAGGCGCGATTTTGGATCTTGGAAATTTTAAGGGCTTTGAAAGGTATAAATTTTGTCGTTTTAATAGTTAAGGCTTACTTATGATTGTAGCTATGGTTATTAGCAAGCATGAGATATATAGTATGAGTATTGATAAGGATATTGGTTATTGGAACCCTAATCCGAAATCTAGCATGTTTAACTTTAAGATTTCAATTCTAGTTGATTATTAGTCTAACCGTCGCATGTTGTATAAAGAAGGAAATTGTAGTTGTTGAAGTTGTTTAGACTATATAACATGTTAGACCTTAGAACTTGGAATTGGAAAAGGATTGGAAAAGACTTTGAATTGTTAGTATGTTGGCCGAGAATGGCTAGTGAAGTTTGAACTACTTTGTATATAGTTGTGGGGCGGAATTTTACACGTAGTGTAAGGCGTGTAATCCCCTTTGTTTGATTGTTGTTTGGAGCCTTAAATGTGGCTTGTTGGTTATTGTATTCGGCCTTGAAAAAGGTGGCATAGTGAGTAGAAACAAAGGAAGTCTTTGCCCGATTTTCCGTAGAATTAGAGACTAAATACTTAGTATTATTCTACATAGAGACTAGAAGTTGATAGCCTTGTTGTGACCATTATAGGTTGACACTTCTACGTACGGTGTATTCGGCTTAGCTTGTGGATTTAGCCGAAAAGGTATGTGAACTATCTCCTCTTCTAGCATGATTCCTTAGAATAAAGAAAGTAAGTTCTACTCCTTGAATGATCCATTCCTTGCTTGTATTTGGATTGCCTAAGATAGAATTTGTTCTATGTACTTCCTTGGGTGTACTTTGATGTTTTAATTGTAAGTAGTATAATCCATTTCCTTAGGGAAGTTTGGATTCTTAAAAGTGAAGGTATTTTTCTTAAAGTACATAGAGACTTGAAAAGGAAGTGGTTTTCCAAATCTTTTGACTAATGCCTTAGTTCTAAAACCTAAAGGTCATTATAATGACTTTAGGGGAGTCAAAGGAGTGATTTACTTATTTGATTTAAAAGAGGAGAAATGACATGATTTAAGAGAAGTAACTTGCGTTAAGGGTGAAGTTACTTGAGGTTTAAAAAGTAGAAGAAAACTTGTTTTCTAACTAGTAAGAGACTTGAAGTATTTTGAAAGTTAAGAACTTGATTTGTAAGTATGTGATACTTGGTTTTAATAGTATAAGTCTCTTGGTTATTGAAGGAATGGATACGTCTAAAACCATAAAGGGTTATAACGGCTTTATGGGAAGTTGGTTATAACGGCTTTATGGAAGGTTTAGAAAGTTGTCTATTTTTGATTAAATCGGCATAAGTTGCCTAGATTGTGAAAATTTGGAGTTACTTGATTTCAAGCCTTGAAATGAGTTTTCTAAAAGTGTAGTAACTTACTTTGAAAAATAGACACGCCTTGATACTACGGGTGTTAGTATCTTGGGGCTTTACATAGAAAGGAGTCTTTTATAAAAGAATGTACGTACGTAGTACTTTGGCTTGATAAATTGAGAATTTGTCTAAGTGTGCCTTGATAAGTACTTTGACTTGTTAAAAGAGAATTATTCTATGTATGCCTTGATTAGTACTTTGGCTTGATAAATTGAGAATTTGTCTAAGTGTGCCTTGATAAGTACTTTGACTTGTTAAAAGAGAATTATTCTATGTATGCCTTGATTAGTACTTTGGCTTGATAAATTGAGAATTTGTCTAAGTGCCTTGATAAGTACTTTGACTTGTTAAAAGAGAATTATTCTATGTATGCCTTGATTAGTACTTTGGCTTGATATATTGAGAATTTGTCAATGTGCCTTGATAAGTACTTTGGCTTGTTAAATGAGAATTTATTCTATTTTGTGCCCGGATAAGTACTTTGGCTTGTTAAATGAGAATTTATTCTATTTTGTGCCCGGATAAGTACTTTGGCTTGTTAAATGAGAATTTATTCTATTTGTGCCCGGATAAGTACTTTGGCTTGTTAAATGAGAATTTATTCTATTTGTGCCCGGATAAGTACTTTGGCTTGTTAAATGAGAATTTATTCTATTTGTGCCCGGATAAGTACTTTGGCTTGTTAAATAAGAATTATCCTATGTGTGCCTTGATAAGTACTTTGGCTTGGTTAATTGAGAACTTGCCTATATGTCTGGTAATAGCCTTTGAGTGCAAGTATTATGTTTTATTAAGTTGCCGCGACTCTCTGAAGGTCACTGTTTGGTTGTAAGTTACTTTGACGCATCTGACAGCTGATGTGGGATTCCACGGTATGCTTCCGCTACTTGTAGTCCTTGGGTTAAATTCGATTTTTATAGAAGACATGGTAGTGCTTATGTCTTGTTTGATGGTCGGTCGAGGTAGGTAAGAGTATAAGTGAGGGTAAACCCCAAGATGCTATACCACCGCTTTACCATCTTCTCCGTGCAGAGTATATGTGAGGGTAAACCCCAAGACGCTATACCACCTGCTTTACCATCTTCTCCAGTAGAGTATATGTGAGGGTAAACCCCAAGACGCTATACCACCGCTTTACCATCTTCTCCAGTAGAGTATATGTGAGGGTAAACCCCAAGATGCTATACCACCTGTTTACCATCTTCTCCGGGTAGAGTATATGTGAGGGTAAACCCCAAGATGCTATACCACCGCTTACCACCTTCTCCGGTAAGAGTATAAGTGAGGGTAAACCCCAAGATGCTATACCACCGGTGGGACTTGGTGTTCATGTGCCTATTGGTGTTGTACTATATCATGGATCGCCGTGAGGAAGGATTCCACGCATGATTGATATTATGGGCGTGAGACCCATAGTTATATTTGAGTAGTGACTTGGCGGCTGCGCCCCGACTTGATATGACCGCTTATGTATTGTATCTTGTAGGTTGGCTATCATACATGTCTCCCGCTTTGTTTAGATTATGATTTCATTACGCATTTCATCGCTCACATACTTGGTACATTCTTCGCATCGACCTCTTCGGGCCGCTCATGCCGCAGTTTAGGTACGCTCGTGATCGGCAGCGTAGATCCTCGCCGTGGTTTTTGGATAGCTCCTCTGCTCGTGAGTTTATCTTTTGGTATATATCCTTCAAGACATGCTTTGTACGCTGGGTACATGGGTCTTGTCCGTCATAGTTCAATATAACTCTTGAGGTCTGTATTCATATGTGGATTGGACTCACGTATGCGGTGTCGTGTCGTTTGTGTATGTATATATGGCCTCCTAGTCGGCTTTGCCTTGCAGGTACGTGTATTTGAAAGAACAAAAAATGAGGTGGTATTAATTTCCGCAATGTACGTCGTTGTTATGGTAGAAGGGTGCCAGTGTAGGCACCACACGCCCGGTTCGGTGTGACAGAGTGGTATCGAGCGATTCCTGAATGTCTACGACCGTGTCTAGTAGTCTTGATTATCGGTGTTGCGCGCCACACCCATAAACAGTGAGGCTACAGGACATTTAGGAGTTGGTTTCTATTCTTCTCACTCAAGATCGTGCCATAGAGCCGTGTTAGTAAGATAATTCCTCTCGACGTATTGTTGTGTTACGATTATGCCCTCGAGGGCGCACCGCCTGGCGGCAAAAGGGTAGCAAGAATTACTAGTCGACTCAGAGAGTTGATAGGGCTTATGCCATGGTACACCGGATGTTATTCCGCCGGCGAGTCCTTCGCGCCAGTTTGAGGCCCAAAGACGAGCCTCCAGCTTCTGTTAGGAGAAGACTATAGGGTCACGAGGGAAGCACGACGTTTAGGAGTAGGCATCGCCGCGTGCTAAAATCTGCTTGGCCGCGACGAGCGTAACTCCTCGAATGAAACACCACCCCAGTGATGATTGGGCTGTGCCCTAGTAACCCTCTCGTGCTCTACTCGCCTCCTCGCGCTTGCCTCCCGGGCTCGGGTTGCCTTACGCGGAGGCATAGCGGTAAGGGAAAGAAATACGTTAGAGGGTCCAAATTATAACACGACTCTAAGCACGATCTCGAGTGAGAAGAATGGAAACCAATCCTAAATATCCTATAGCCTCACGATTATCGGTGTGCACAACACACCGATAATCAAGACTCATCGATACGGTCTCAGACACTTTCCGAGGATTAATCGCTCGATACCACTTTTGTCACGACCAACCTGCCCGCGGATCGTGCCTTACCCGCACCCAAGTAGCCATACATCGAGTAATCACGAACATAAAGCAAGACATGAAAATATTATGAAGTAAGAAACGAATTGAGAAAACTTGCCTTTCGCATATATATAGATCAATTTAAATCCGAGCTACATCCTTTACAACTCGCCACAACAGCATTACTGCACTCTAAGAATGATACGACAACAATGGCGGGACAGGCCCCGCCATACCCCGAATGTAAGTACCTACAACGACAGGAGACTATACCACCGATAAGTCTCGAGAAACGAGCTTCCCATACGCTGAATCGGAACCTAAGAGCGAGGATCAACATCGTGTACCTCTACCGCGCATGAACGCAGCCCCAAGGAGGTCGATAACAGTACCAAGTATGTGAAATCAAAAATATCAGAAATGAAATCATAGTAGACTATATAAAGGGAGACATGTATGATAACCAAACTACGCTCACAATAAATAAGCGATCATGTCAAGTCGTGACTCACGCCTCAAAGTCATCACTAAATATAACTATGGGTCTCACGCCCATAACATCAATCATGCCCGTGGAATACCTTCCTCACCGCTTCAGCCTATGATATAAAAGCACCAAGGAATACATACGAACACCGTGTCCCACCTGTGTCATCATAAAACCGCATGCAGGTAAATGCGAAGGCATAGCCGACTACTAAAACCTACAAGACAAACAAGGTCATAAATCAGATCATGAGATCTGTCTGCACCGTCACATGATCAAAGCCGCCACTCGCCCAGATCTAATGCGCGTCTAGCCCCGAACTTCCCGTAGCTCGCATAGGCCACCCAATGGCCCGCATGGTATTCCCGCGTCGAGGGTAGCTACTCCCAAGATCCGCCGACTCGCGATCCGCATGGCCACATGACCGCATGACCATAAAGGTCGCACACTAACTCGAACTCGTAGCTCGCATAGGTCCTGGACCCGCATGAGGTATTCTCGAATCATGGTCCTGCATCACCGAGATATACCCCGCGTCGGAGGCGCTTAACCCCGGGATCATGTCAAGCTGAGTGGTACAATACCAACATAACGGCTGATAGTTTAAACAACATAAGCGCGATCGAGGGAAAACCCCTTTACACAACATCACAAGATATTAACACACGTAGCATCCTAACATGTTTACTTATCAAACCAACAAGAAAGTATTACAAGGCTATCACAAACCAACACAATCAAGTTATTCACACAAGATACTTTCTACTTTATGTTAAACAAGTTCGGGTTTTTTATCCCCAAAGTACTTCATACATTATCTCTTTAAAAGATACGTTACTTTCACAAAAGTCACACAATACCCGTAGTATGAAAATAGAGTGACTATCCTTTTAAGTAAACCAAAACACTTCCCTTTGTAAAATCAAGTAACAACATTATTTTCCAAACGTTCAAGTTTGCCTAATTTCAAATGTTCAAGTTTCTCATTTTTCGAAAGGTTTCGGAGTTCATAGTATTAATTACTTAATGATATAATTCTCTTTTAAAACCATTTGAGAAACATATGCCTTATATGTGAGTAGATTATTCTTGTTTATAACAATCTTATAACAGCAGCCATGATCCAGGAAATGTGATATCATTTTGTCTCATCTTAGCTTCTATGCAGATGGAGGTTTCTACTGGTTTATTAATAATTCTTTATTAGTCAATACATTTCCCTTTATTAGCGCTGCTGTGGTTTGTTCGACATTCATTCTGATTTCCGAAATCAGTAAAACATCATTCCTTTGAAAACCAAAATACTCATTACTCACGAATGAGGTTTCACACTTTTTAACAAAATTCACATTAATATAATTAAGTCAAGTCTCTTATCTTTTAAGATCAAGTCTCTTAACTTCTTAAATCAATAAATCATTCTTTTTATCACTCTTAAGTCGTTATACCTAATTTCCCATAAAGCTACTATAACTCTTAAGCTTTTAAAACCAAGTGTTACTCTTCTTTCAAAAAGGTTTCTTAATTCTTTTGAAATACTTCAGATTCTTTTTATTCAGGCTTAAGTCAAAAGACATTGCCATAATCATTATTCAGGCTTAAGTCAAAAGACATTGCCGTAATTATTATTCAGGCTTAAGTCAAAAGACATTGCCGTAATCATTATTCAGGCTTAAGTCAAAAGACATTGCCGTAATTATTATTCAGTTAACACACGTACGTCTACCGTACTATATATACTTTAAAATATCATGCTCAAGAGTATAGGAAGAATCACATACCTCGTGACGATTTATCGACTATTAGCAAAACGCTCCAACGTACTGTAGTCCGGCTAGCCTTTTCCACCCTCCGAGTAGAATATGCTACTCGCAGTACTTCAACCTATAACGGTTATACAAGTCTATCAAAGTCTAGACTACTCTGCAGGTTAATCTTCTGATGTGATTTCAGTTCAAGTCTTTTCTGTAATATCCTTCTATTACAGTTCAATTCTCTTCTATGAATCTTATATTCATTTCCATATTACTACAGTATGTAATTTCCAATTAATAAAAGGACAAGATATTTACCTCGACAAGCCCATAAATATCCAAGTTAAATGTCGATCTTGAGCAACGCTTAGCTCCTACTCCGGGTGCTCCAACCCGCTCCAAACAACCCATAGAAGTTCTACGCAACTTCTTCTTAATACTTCAACCAATTGTGAAGATTTTCCTTAGGGTTTGGTTTGAGACAAAAGGGACATAAGGTAGTATTTCCGGGCTCTACGTATAGAGGTAACTTTGGAATACTACAAGGTATACGGCTAAGGTATTTTGGTATAGTAACAATACTTGGAGAGTATTTCTACCAAGGTAGGGGTGTATTTTACGAAAACAACTCAAGGTAGGGGGGTACCCCACGGTTAGCACCACTGTAGAAGGGTACTTTCGGCTGGGAGGGGCTCTCGCCAAGGGCCTCACAGCAGGGGAGGACTCTCGGCCAAAGGCCTTCACGAAATGGGGAGGGTTTTCAAGACTTGAAGTGAGGAGTGGATGAAGAAAGCTTCACAAAGGGAGGGGTATTTATAGGGAAACCAATGGCCATGATCTAGCCAAGTGGGGGGCAAGTGGAGGGCCAAGATTTGCCCAAGTGCCCCCTAGTCCCTACTCCACAAATCCCTCACAAATATCCTACCAACTAAAGCCCCCAAATCGTGCAAGGCTTGCCGTCACACTCCACCAACTCGGCGGTGACAAGTCGCCTCTCGTTGGTCCAAAATGTTCCGCCTCTAAAAATCCGCAAAAATTAAAAATGACATAGCCGGAATTTTCCCTTCGCAAGTTTTGCAAAACGTTTCGTCGAAAAACGACTCTAATCGGGGGTTATGCACAAAATAAAATCGGCCAAGCCTACTTTAAAGTTCAAACTTTTCACGTCGTCCCACGCATATACTGAAATACGGTATAACATTCTCCCCTCCTTAGAAACATTCGTCCCGAATGTTCCTTCTAAGTCTCAAAACAAACGTGCGCCAGTATAGTCTTCACTACTATACTTACGAGAACAAACCTGCCATACCTGGCCACAGAAACACCTGCGCAAAATACTTACATCCAAGTCCACGAGAAAACACCTCTAGCAACACAAAAACCCTTACCCGAGGTCTAAAATATACTTCATTCGCACCTTCTCCTTACAAAAGAAATGATCACATCTATGCTCGCAATACATGCTCGCTTCTTACGCTGTCGCACTTTCTTGACACTCGAACTCTTTCTTACCATATCTCTGTTACTGATTCAGTTTCCAAATCTCTGGGTTACTATCTCTAACTTGGTCATCATTAACTGGGAACACTCTGGATGGATCTCCGATACTTTTCCGAACATAACAATATGAAAGACCGGACATACTGCCTCCCACGTCGGACGTCAAAGCTAACTTATAGGCAACCTGGCCTATTCCTCACATGATCAGAAAGGCCCAAAGTAACTCGGGCTAAGTTTCCTCTATTTCCCAACTCGTCACACCCTTTCCGGGGTGGTATCTTCAAGATGACCCACCGTCCACCTGAACGCCAAGCGTCGTCGCTGATCATCCGCATTTACTTCGCTGATTCGAGCCGCCGATAACCTCTCCTGGATAGGCTTCACCCTATCCTCATCCTGCCGAAACAAGTATGAACCAACTATCTGAACTTTGCCAACATCGAACCAATCGACCGGCAACTTACACTACCGCCCCTACGAGGCTTCGTAAGGCGATATCTGAATACTGAAATGGTGGTTATAAAAACACTCCCTTAACAGGAGGCAACAATCCTTACAGCTACCCCTGAAATCCAAACACTGGCCCGAGGGCGAATACAATACTGAGACTCACCTGAGTTCCTCAACCCTGCCTGGTAAAACTTCCGGAAAACGAAATAGCCACAACCTGGGCTACACTGTCTGTCATAAGGTGAAAGTAGGCACCTCGTGCAGCCTTACAACCTTCCTGATAAATAATATCTCTGTCGAGTAAATCCCGCTGAAGGACAAGATGGGGTGACCTCGTCGCCCGACCATCGGTCGAACGCATCCACGAACTCAGACGCTGGTTTACTAAACTTGGGCCTAACACCTCGTGACCTACCACCGGGACCACCACAAAATGACCCCACCATAAAACAGTCGCGGTTGACCCGCGCATGGCCTCAACCCGACCCACTCGCAGAAACACTTGCTCCCGATCCGAACAATCTCACTAATCATGTTACGAAAACCTAGCGGTCTTCTTAGCTCAACTACCCTCTTTCATTTCCCACAACTCAGGGACTTATATACCAATATATCTCACGTGCACTATGCACTCCGATAAGGGTCAAACACGAATGTAATCTTTTACTCAAGATTGCCTTGCCTTCAAGGTCTCCACGTATAAAGCTCTAAGGTTCACACTTTCTTCTATCCCCAATCTTACCTTTCTAGCTAACCATGGTTTCTAACCAGAATTTACACAATGTTAACTGAACATAACACTTAAGATATACTTATCTTATCACGCCTACAATCTCTGTAGGTTAAGAACACTTGTGTATCTACCGCTACCCTCCTCTCGCTGCTCCAATCAATCACCGCTCGCGCAATCATAACAAGTCGCGAAGAAGTACGACACTCCCACAATGACACTTACCACAACGGCCACACCGAGCGGTGGCCTCCTGCTAACACCCCTTCCTCTCCGAACTATCAACCCGCAATGATCGGTAGATCGAGTCCTCCTACTTGCATCCTCCTACTAGGACACCGCTTTCGACACACGGCCCGACGGCGGTAAAACAAATACCAACTAAAAGACGACATTCCCGATGGCGCTCACATCGCGTGAACACTGGGAAAAATCAATCCGGGCCGGAACTTACGCAGCCGCGAGCCGAAACTCGAGCTCGACTAACTCCGCTTATCCCCAACGCCCCGAACTCGTGGGGACCACTGCACTGGTGGATGTGCATAATCAATCTTCTGGTGAGGCGATTCGCTCGAAAGTTACCAAAGGACTCATTGCTCGCCTCTTCTCGTCGCCCCGTTAACCCGCTGATCTCTACGCTTTTCTCGCCGCGCATAAGCCCGCACGCAGCCATGCTCAAGCCTAACTGAAGAATTACTCCTGCACGACCCTCTCTTAGATAGTCATCAAGACTCGCGGTACATCGGTATACTCTCTGGTAGCCAAATCCATAGCTAGTAACATGGTCGCCTCTTTGCAATCTATATTCTCTGTCCCCGGTCGTGGAACTGAAGGTTCATACATCATGGTCGCAGTAGGCACTGCTGCCATGCTAAACTCTCTGGGCCGTGACGAGCGTAACTCCTGAATGAAACACCACCCTGTGATGATTGGGCACTGTGCCTAGTAACCCTCTCGTTTCTATTCGCAGCCTCCTCCGCTTTGCCTCCTCGGGTTGCCTTACGCGGAGGCATAACGGTAAGGGAAAGAAATACGTTAGAGGGGTCCAACTTATAACACAGATATAAGCACGATCTCAGAGTGAGAAGAATGGAAACCAATCCTAAATATCCTATAGCCTCCTGATTATTGGTGTGGTGCACAACACACCGATAATCAAGACTTCATCGATACGGCTCAGACACTTTCCGAGGATTAACTGCTCTGATACCACTTTTGTCACGACCCGAACCCGGGCCCGTGACTGGTGCCTTACCCGGGCACCCAAGTAGCCATACATCAGAGTAATCAGCGGAACATAAAGCAAGACATGAAAATATTATGAAGTAAGAAACAGTAATCTGAGAAAACTTGCCTTTCGGCATATATATAGATCAATTTAAATCCGAACAGTTACATCCTTTTTACAACTCGCCACAACAAGCATTTCTGCACTCTAAGAATGATACGACAACAATGGCGGATGTGGCTCCGCCATACCACGAATGTAAAGTACCTACAACGACGGGACTATACCATCGATAAGCCTCCGAGAAACGGAGCTTCCCATACGCTGAATCGTGACCTAAGAGCGAGGATCAACATCGGTGTACTCTACCGCGGATGAACGCACTTCCCGGGCGAGGTCGATAACAGTACCAAGTATGTGAAATCAAAATATCAGAATGAAATCATAGTAGGCTATATATAGCAGGAGACATGTATGATAACCAAACTACAGTTCACAATAAATAAGCAGTCATGTCAAGTCAGGGACTCACGCCCTCAAAGTCATCACTCAAATATAACTATGGGTCTCACGCCCATAACATCAATCATGCCTGTGGAATACCTTCCTCACCGCTTCAGCCTATGATATAAAAGCACCAAGGAATACACATGAACACCGTGTCCCACTGTGTCATCATAAAACCGTCACGGTAAGTACGAAGGCATAGCCGACTACTAAAACCTACAAGACAAACAAGGTCATAAAGCGTATCATGAGATCTGTCTGCATCGTCACATGATCAAAGCCGCCACTCGCCCGCAATATCTAATGTGCGCGTCAGCCTCGAACTTCCCGCACTCCGCATAGGCCACTCCAATGGCCCGCATGAGGTATTCCCACATCGAGGTAGCTACTCCCGATCCGCCGACTCGCGATCCGCGTAGCCACATGCATCGCGCATGACCATAAAGGCCGCACACTAACACGGAACTCTCGTAGCTCGCGTAGGTCCTCGGATCCGCATGAGGTATTCTCGAATCATGGTCCTGCATCACCGAGATATACCTCAGATCGGAGGCGCTTAACCCCGGATCATGTCAAGCCGAGTGGTACAATACCAACATAACGGTGATAGTTTAAACAACATAAGCGCGATCGAGGAAAACCCTTTACACAACATCACAAGATATTAACACACGTAGCATCCTAACATGTTTACTTATCAAACCAACAAGAAAGTATTACAAGGCTATCACAAACCAACACAATCAAGTTATTCACACAAGATACTTTCTACTTTATGTTAAACAAGTTCGGGTTTTTTATCCCCAAAGTACTTCATACATTATCTCTTTAAAAGATACGTTACTTTCACAAAAGTCACACAATACCCGTAGTATGAAAATAGAGTGACTATCCTTTTAAGTAAACCAAAACACTTCCCTTTGTAAAATCAAGTAACAACATTATTTTCCAAACGTTCAAGTTTGCCTAATTTCAAATGTTCAAGTTTCTCATTTTTCGAAAGGTTTCGGAGTTCATAGTATTAATTACTTAATGATATAATTCTCTTTTAAAACCATTTGAGAAACATATGCCTTATATGTGAGTAGGTTATTCTTGTTTATAACAATCTTATAACAGCAGCCATGATCCAGGAAATGTGATATCATTTTGTCTCATCTTAGCTTCTATGCAGATGGAGGTTTCTACTGGTTTATTAATAATTCTTTATTAGTCAATACATTTCCCTTTATTAGCGCTGCTGTGGTTTGTTCGACATTCATTCTGATTCAAATCAAGAAACATCATTCCTTTGAAAACCAAAATACTCATTACTCACGAATGAGGTTTCACACTTTTTAACAAAATTCACATTAATATAATTAAGTCAAGTCTCTTATCTTTTAAGATCAAGTCTCTTAACTTCTTAAATCAATAAATCATTCTTTTTATCACTCTTAAGCCGTTATACCTAATTTCCCATAAAGCTAGTATAACTCTTAAGCTTTTAAAACCAAGTGTTACTCTTCTTTCAAAAAGGTTTCTTAATTCTTTTGAAATACTTCAGATTCTTTTTATTCAGGCTTAAGTCAAAAGACATTGCCGTAATCATTATTCAGGCTTAAGTCAAAAGACATTGCCGTAATTATTATTCAGGCTTAAGTCAAAAGACATTGCCGTAATCATTATTCAGGCTTAAGTCAAAAGACATTGCCGTAATTATTATTCAGGCTTAAGTCAAAAGACATTGCCGTAATCATTATTCAGGCTTAAGTCAAAAGACATTGCCGTAATTATTATTCGCTAACACACGACGCTCACCGACTATATATACTTTAAAATATCATGCTCAAGAGTATAGGAAGAATCACATACCTCGTGACGATTTATCGACTATTAGCAAAACGCCCAACGTCATCGTAGTCCGCTAGCCTTTTCCACCCTCCGAGTAGAATATGCTACTCGCGATTTCAACCTATAACGGTTATACAAGTCTATCAAAGTCTAGACTACTCTGCAGTTAATCTTCGATGTGATTTCGCCAAGTCTTTTCTGTAATATCCTTCTATTACAGTTCAATTCTCTTCTATGAATCTTATATTCATTTCCATATTACTACAGTATGTAATTTCCAATTAATAAAAGGACAAGATATTTACCTCGACAAGCCCATAAATATCCAAGTTAAATGTCGATCCTGAGCAACGCTTAGCTCCTACTCCGGGTGCTCCAACCCGCTCCAAACAACCCTTAGAAGTTCTACGCAACTTCTTCTTAATACTTCAACCAACTGTGAAGATTTTCCTTAGGGTTTGGTTTGAGACAAAAGGGACATAAGGTAGTATTTCCGGGCTCTACGTATAGAGGTAACTTTGGAATACTACAAGGTATACGGCTAAGGTATTTTGGTATAGTAACAATACTTGGAGAGTATTTCTACCAAGGTGGGGTGTATTTTACGAAAACAACTCAAGGTAGGGGGGGTACCCCACGGTTAGCACCACTAGAAGGGCACGTTCGCCAAGGGAGGGCTCTCGCTGCGGGCCTCACAGGGGAGGGACACTCGGCAAAGGCCTTCACGAAATGGGGAGGGTATTTCAAGACTTGAGAAAGTGAGGAGTGGATGAAGAAAGCTTCACAAAGGGAGGGGTATTTATAGGGAAACCAATGGCCATGATCTAGCCAAGTGGGGGGCAAGTGGAGGGCCAAGATTTGCCCAAGTGCCCCCTAGTCCCTACTCCACAAATCCCTCACAAATATCCTACCAACTAAAGCCCCCAAATCGTGCAAGGCTTGCCGTCCACACTTCACCAACTCGGAGGTGACAAGTGTCGCCCTCTCGTTGGACCAAAATGTTCCGTCTCTCGTAAAAATCCGCAAAAATTAAAAATGACATAGCCGGAATTTTCCCTTCGCAAGTTTTGCAAAACGTTTCGTCGAAACACGACTCTAATCGGGGGTTATGCACAAAATAAAATCGGCCAAGCCTACTTTAAAGTTCAAACTTTTCTACGTCGCCCCACGCATATACCGAAATACGGTATAACATTCTCCTCCTTAGAAACATTCGTCCAATGTTCCTTCTAAGTCTCAACACACACGCGCGCCAGTATAGTCTTCACTACTATACTTACGAGAACAAACCTGTCATACCTGGCCACAGAAACACCTGCGCAAAATACTTACATCAAAGTCCACGAGAAAACACCTCTAGCAACACAAAAGCCCTTACCCGAGGTCTAAAATATACTTCCTTCGCACCTTCTCCTTACAAAAGAAATGATCACATCTATGCTCGCAATACATGCTCGCTTTTTCCCTTACGCGTCGTACCCTTCTTGTACACTCGAACTCTTTCTTACCATATCTCTGTTACTGATTCAGTTTCCAAATCTCTGGGTTACTATCTCTAACTTGCACATGCCTTATTTTTAGAAGTCCTTAGATATTTTGAGTACTTTAAATTAAAAATGACGGATATTGTTTCATGTAAGTTGTAATAAAAAATCTCCTTGTGTCTAACCCTTGTATTTCAAACCTCATGGAGTAGAATATAGATAGTTTTGGAATGCAGAATGCAATCCCATTTATTTCTTTTATGCTGCCACTGATTTAATATAGGATGATTTGGTTAGTTTATTTAAAGTTGTTTGAGTTGTGTATGTATGTTCCCCGCCACTCTCCCCTTCAAACTATAGAATACTTGCTTATTTTTTTCTCATTCAACTTTTCTCAAAATACAAGATATAAGTCCTAAAATAAATTTCTTTCTGATTCGGTAAGTCGATTGAACTTGAAGGACCCTTGCCTCAGTTCGTTGCACGCCAAAAAGATCCACAAATACATCTTCTTTTACTTATTTTTCTATATATTTCTGATGTTTGTATTAATTACGTAATACCCAACGACGTTATGCATGTGCAACGACATTATCAATATTTTGTCTACACAAAGGACAACATCTATAACACATCTATTCAACGAAATCATTTTATTATGTCTGTGCAACGGTATTATCTATATTCCGTCTACACAACGGACGACATCTACAACACGTCTACCCAACGACGTCATTTTATTGTGCATGTGCAATGACATTATTTATATTTCGTCTACTCAACGACGATATCTACAACACGTCTACCAAACGATGTCATGCATGTGCAACGACATTATCTATATTTTGTCTACCCAACGGACGACATCTATAACACATCTATTCAACGACATCATTTTATTATGCATGCAACGGTATTATCTATATTTCATCTACACAACGGACGACATCTACAATACGTCTATTCAACGACATTATTTTATTATGCACATACAACGACTTCATCTATATATTGCAACGACGACCTATACATCATGTCTACTCAACGACATCACTTTATTATGCCTGTGCAACGACCTCATTTATATTTCGTATATACAACGACCTACTTACATCGCGTCTACTCAACGAGTCATTCCATTAGGCACGTGCGGCGACTCATCTATATTTCAGATATGCAACGGCGACCACTACATCACGTTAACACAATGACGCCTTCTAAAATTGTCAACACAATGACACCCTCAAAATTGTCAACACAATGACACCATCAAAATTGTCAACACAATGACACCTTCTAAAATTGTCAATACAATGACACCCTCAAAATCGTCAACACTATGACACCATCAAAACTGTCAACACAATGACACCCTCAAAATCATCAACACAATGACGCCTACAAAATTGTAAACACAATGACACCATCAAAATTGTCAACACAATGACACCATAAAAAATGTCAACATAATGACGCCCTCAAAATAGTCAACACAATGACGTCATCCGCATCACGCCAACATAATGGCGCTATATGACGGCTCAACACAATGATGTCATTACGTTAATAAAATGACGGCATCTGCATCTGGTCAACATAATAACGTCATCATTACGTCAACACAATGACGTCATCTGCATCGCGTCAACACAATGATGTCATAATCGCGTCAACACAATGACGTCATCTGCACTTTCGACCTCAAGGAACAAACACCTTTGGAGGCACCTCAGAGAACAAACACCCTTAGAGGCATTTTCGACATCAAGGAACAAACACCTTTGTAGGAACATCATGGAACAAACACCCTTAGAGGCATTTTTGACCTCAAAGAACAAATACCTTTGGAGGCACCTCAGAGAACAAACACCCTTAGAGGCATTTTCAGTCTCAAGGAACAAACACCTTTGGAGGCACCTCAGGGAACAAACACCTTTGGAGGCACCTCAGGGAACAAACACTCTTAGAGGCACTTAAACACATTTGTCCCCAAACACCTTTGGAAACTACGCTCTTTATTTTGCATGTAATGAAATACATTAATTTATTTGCCTTGATAAGACATGTTTTCATATTAGCAGCAACCGGAAGGACTGTAGCAGTCGTGCGACTCACAAACACAGCACGTCGATACAATGATATCTGAATTACGTCTGGAAACAACGTCTGCTGCATTACATCCGTAAACTACGTCATCTGCGTCGCGTCAACACAATGACGTCACCAGAATCCTGATCATGTATCTGGAATTACGACACCTTCAGCATATTATGTCTACATATGAAAACATTCATACTTACATGATCACATTTCTCATATATTTATGCTTTATAGTTTTGTCTTAACAGTTATGTACTATTTTTTTTAAGTTTTAGCCTGCAGGAACCTTAATTTACAAGAGCAGGAGCACAACGTGGAACCATCTTCCGCAGCGAACTGAGGCAATTTATTGGGAGGCTAGACCCCCGACAAAAGTCAGCGACTTACTTCGAACATCTTCCTACTCTTTCTCCAATATTTTGCCACAATAACCCAGTGTCTTCATAATTCGACACTGGAACAAATTTTGAATTTGCGTCAGTCCTCCTTCAGTTTTTCTAAGCGTCATGAAAATCCAGTGTCATCATAATTCAACACTGGGACAAAATTTTGAATCAGCATTAATCGTGCATTTATTTTCCCAGCGTCAACCCAATGTCATTATAATCCGACACTGGGACCAATTTCGATTCAGCAAGACCATATTTGATTCTCAGAAGATATAAAGAACCCAAATGTCATCATAATTCGACACTGGACAAATTTCGGATTCGCGTTAACTTTGCCTTTAATTCTCTAACATCGATAGCCCAATGTCATAATAATTCGACACCGGGACAAATTTTGATTTGGCGTCAGTCCGCCTTCAGTTTTTCTAGCATCATGAAAACCCAGTGTCATCATAATTCAACACTGGATAAATTTTGAATCGGCATGAGCGGTGCATTCACTTTTCTAGCATCAAAATCCCCTTTTCTTTTTAAAACTTCATTTGCCCATGCATTTTCTAATCCTTGACAATCAGGACAAAATTGGCTACAAGTCAACGTCTTTGTCTGAAGACTCTTTCATCCTCTCCATACAAAGAGGGACAAACTGTTGATACCCAATTTTGTCCCTCTCTTCCAATTATTCGTTCAAAATTAAATTATTTCTTCAACACCGTAAAAACGACTTTAATTTTTAATAAATGCATACATATTCATACATAAATAAAAAAATTAATATTCACAAAATAATCACTATTTATTGCTATTATTATCTTTATCCACATTTTTTACAATCATGACATTTTTATCGCAATCACAGTTTTCATCCTAATATTTTTTATAAATGGCATCACAGTTTATACTAAGCATTAAAACATTTTCCATAATGATTGTATTATTTATTATCGCATTAATATTTTTATCTTTATAATTTATAGTTTTAATAAATCATTTTTTTCATTCCACAATCCATTAATAAAATAAAATACCTAAAACTCTACCCAAACTATTAAAATTCTAGCCCATTCCCCCTTTAATTCGTCCAGCACCTCCCCCCAAGCCCAAATTATTTCCCAGCCCATCGATTTCCCCAAAATCAATGAAAACCTAAAAAATAAAACCGACAAATCCGAAAGCAGCTCTCGTCCCTTTCTCTCATCCAAATCCAGAAATAAAACAACAACTCCTTTCTATCACACACATCAATGGTTACTCCATTTTCGTGCTAGGAATCACGTGAATCTCTGCAAGCGGCCCAACGTTCAATTTGAACGAGATTACTTGACCAATTTGAAAATTCTAACAATCAAAATCCCACCCAATCTTTAAGCCCTGGTAACCCTAAATTCTTGCTATATATACTAGCCTTAATGTTCATTGGAAGAGATCTCTGAGCCGCCGCCTTACTCCCTCTTCAAGCCCTAAATTGCTTTCTCTTTTTTTATAGCTTTCTGAAAATACAAGTCCACAAACCAAAAGGGAGACACTTTCAAGCCGCCGCTTCACCCTTGTTCAAGCCCTAAATTACTTTCTCATTTTACCTTCAAATACTAAGTTCAAAACTTTTCACCACGCTTGCACTCTTGAAAACCCTAAAATACTTTGCATTTTTTTTTCATTCAAACTTGGAGAAGTTTTCAG
Organism: Przewalskia tangutica; assembly: GCA_029844215.1. Lineage (NCBI taxonomy): Eukaryota > Viridiplantae > Streptophyta > Magnoliopsida > Solanales > Solanaceae > Przewalskia > Przewalskia tangutica. Next base: position 44,926,207 of record CM056727.1, on the reverse strand, counting down.
CCGCCACTCTCCCCTTCAAACTCTAGAATACTTGCTTATTTTTTCTCATTCAACTTTTCTCAAAATACAAGATATAAGTCCTAATATAAATTTCTTTCTGATTCGGTAAGTCGATTTGAACTTGAAGGACCCTTGCCTCAGTTCGTTGCACCCAAAAAGGTCCGCAAATACATCTTCCTTTACTTATTTTTTCTATATATTTCTGATGTTGGTATTAATTATGTAATAGCAAAAATCATTATGTTGTTATAATTATCATTAATATTTGAATCTGGTTTTGTTTTAGTTAATGAGAATGATTTGGGTATACTCTATTAGTTTAAACTGCTGAAATGATGTGTCATAATATAGAATTTGATAAATGTAATCTTATGTGTTCAATGTTGTTGTTCAGTGAGACTATGGCGTATAATCTTTAAATTTATTCTTATCACATATCATGTCAATGAATTCAATATTTTCTGAAAGATGTTTCAAATATTATTTCCTAAGTTTTTGACATATCTTTTAAACAATCATTTAATAATAGTAATCGGAAATATTATTTGACCAAATTATATATTATTCTTTTTTATTGTGCTTTCTCTTTTTCTTCTAAGCTTTAAGAAACTTGTATAGATAATTTATTGGAGCAAATGTTGATTTAGAAAAATTCTTTCTTGATTTTCTAGAAGTAATACCTATTCTGGGCCGCAACGATATTTTTTTCTCGTATAATGCACATGCCTTATTTTTAGAAGTCCTTAGATATTTTGAGTACTTTAAATTAAAAATGACGGATATTGTTTCATGTAAGTTGTAATAAAAAATCTCCTTGTGTCTAACCCTTGTATTTCAAACCTCATGGAGTAGAATATAGATAGTTTTGGAATGCAGAATGCAATCCCATTTATTTCTTTTATGCTGCCACTGATTTAATATAGGATGATTTGGTTAGTTTATTTAAAGTTGTTTGAGTTGTGTATGTATGTTCCCCGCCACTCTCCCCTTCAAACTATAGAATACTTGCTTATTTTTTTCTCATTCAACTTTTCTCAAAATACAAGATATAAGTCCTAAAATAAATTTCTTTCTGATTCGGTAAGTCGATTGAACTTGAAGGACCCTTGCCTCAGTTCGTTGCACGCCAAAATGATCCACAAATACATCTTCTTTTACTTATTTTTCTATATATTTCTGATGTTTGTATTAATTACGTAATACCCAACGACGTTATGCATGTGCAACGACATTATCAATATTTTGTCTACACAAAGGACAACATCTATAACACATCTATTCAACGAAATCATTTTATTATGTCTGTGCAACGGTATTATCTATATTCCGTCTACACAACGGACGACATCTACAACACGTCTACCCAACGACGTCATTTTATTGTGCATGTGCAATGACATTATTTATATTTCGTCTACTCAACGACGATATCTACAACACGTCTACCAAACGATGTCATGCATGTGCAACGACATTATCTATATTTTGTCTACCCAACGGACGACATCTATAACACATCTATTCAACGACATCATTTTATTATGCATGTGCAGCTGTATTATCTATATTTCGTCTACACAACGGACAACATCTACAATACGTCTATTCAACGATATTATTTTATTATGCACACGCAACGACTTCATCTATATATTGCAACGACGACCTATACATCATGTCTACTCAACGACATCACTTTATTATGCCTGTGCAACGACCTCATTTATATTTCGTATATACAACGACGACCTCTACATCGCGTCTACTCAACGAGTCATTCCATTAGGCCTGTGCAACGACCTCATCTATATTTCGTATATGCAACGACGACCACTACATCACGTTAACACAATGACGCCCTAAAATTGTCAACACAATGACACCCTAAAAATTGTAAACACAATGACACCATCAAAATTGTCAACACAATGACACCTTCTAAAATTGTCAATACAATGACACACTCAAAATCGTCAACACTATGACACCATCAAAATTGTCAACACAATGACACCCTCAAAATCGTCAACACAATGACGCCTACAAAATTGTAAACACAATGACACCATCAAAATTGTCAACACAATGACACCATAAAAAATGTCAACATAATGACGCCCTCAAAATAGTCAACACAATGACGTCATCTGCATCACGTCAACATAATGGCGTCATATGCATCGGCTCAACACAATGATGTCATTACGTTAATAAAATGACGGCATCTGCATCTGGTCAACATAATAACGTCATCATTACGTCAACACAATGACGTCATCTGCATTGCGTCAACACAATGATGTCATAATCGCGTCAACACAATGACGTCATCTGCACTTTCGACCTCAAGGAACAAACACCTTTGGAGGCACCTCAGAGAACAAACACCCTTAGAGGCATTTTCGACATCAAGGAACAAACACCTTTGTAGGAACATCATGGAACAAACACCCTTAGAGGCATTTTTGACCTCAAAGAACAAATACCTTTGGAGGCACCTCAGAGAACAAACACCCTTAGAGGCATTTTCAGTCTCAAGGAACAAACACCTTTGGAGGCACCTCAGGGAACAAACACCTTTGGAGGCACCTCAGGGAACAAACACTCTTAGAGGCACTTAAACACATTTGTCCCCAAACACCTTTGGAAACTACGCTCTTTATTTTGCATGTAATGAAATACATTAATTTATTTGCCTTCACAAAGGGAGGGGTATTTATAGGGAAACCAATGGCCATGATCTAGCCAAGTGGGGGGCAAGTGGAGGGCCAAGATTTGCCCAAGTGCCCCCTAGTCCCTACTCCACAAATCCCTCACAAATATCCTACCAACTAAAGCCCCCAAATCGTGCAAGGCTTGCCGTCCACACTCCACCAACTTGAGGGTGACAAGTGTCGCCCTCTCGTTGGTCCAAAATGTTCCGTCTCTCGGAAAAATCCGCAAAAATTAAAAATGACATAGCCGGAATTTTCCCTTCGCAAGTTTTGCAAAACGTTTCGTCGAAAAACGACTCTAATCGGGGGTTATGCACAAAATAAAATCGGCCAAGCCTACTTTAAAGTTCAAACTTTTCTACGTACGTCCCCACGTACATACTCTGGAAATACGGGGTATAACATTCTCCCCTCCTTAGAAACATTCGTCCCGAATGTTCCTTCTAAGTCTCAAAACAAACGCGCGCCAGTATAGTCTTCACTACTATACTTACGAGAACAAACCTGTCATACCTGGCCACAGAAACACCTGCGCAAAATACTTACATCAAAGTCCACGAGAAAACACCTCTAGCAACACAAAAGCCCTTACCCGAGGTCTAAAATATACTTCCTTCGCACCTTCTCCTTACAAAAGAAATGATCACATCTATGCTCGCAATACATGCTCGCTTTTTCCCTTACGCGTCGTACCCTTCTTGTACACTCGAACTCTTTCTTACCATATCTCTGTTACTGATTCAGTTTCCAAATCTCTGGGTTACTATCTCTAACTTGCACATGCCTTATTTTTAGAAGTCCTTAGATATTTTGAGTACTTTAAATTAAAAATGACGGATATTGTTTCATGTAAGTTGTAATAAAAAATCTCCTTGTGTCTAACCCTTGTATTTCAAACCTCATGGAGTAGAATATAGATAGTTTTGGAATGCAGAATGCAATCCCATTTATTTCTTTTATGCTACCACTGATTTAATATAGGATGATTTGGTTAGTTTATTTAAAGTTGTTTGAGTTGTGTATGTATGTTCCCTGCTTATTCAAGAATCGGGTTTAATAAATTGTTTGATGTCTGTTTTATATATGTGTTTAATCTTCATAACAATATCGTTTATTATTCGGTAAGGTTTGGAATACATACTAATCCTTATCTTTTCTTTGTTTTTACATGGAATGCATCGGGAGTAAATGAAGAGTCTCATTACGAGACTCAATGCAACCACGACGAAACAAAGATCCGCATCCATGCCCCTTTGCAGTCCTCAGCTTCGGAATTCTAAAACCATATGAGCCGAGTGACAATGTCATCCGTCCTATGTCACCCTTCTATCTTTACTCTTAAATCTCGTCTTTACTTTTGTTTTAATTTTAAATATATAATCTTGCATAAATATTGAAATGTGTAGCATAGATAGACTTAAGATCAATATATTAAAGGGGATGGTAGCTTAAAACGTAAGAGTCGCGCTCGTTTTTGACCTCGGGGGAATGAACGGTATCCGCAACGTTGCTCTTTGGCGCGGTTCCCTGGATGGAGCAATAGTGCTGTTTTTAAGGAGTCGTCACCTAATTATTTAAGTGAATTAGGACACTTGGTTTATTGCAATAAAAATACTGCAATTGACCTCCATTTAGTGATCTGCGAAATTAGTGAGATTCTGGATTAGTGTTCTTTATTATCCTAAAGGGAAGGGGTTAGACATCCTTTAAGATCCGCTAACTTGCGGTTATTCGTTCAAGCTCAGGTTAATTATTTATTGCCCTTTTTATTGTCGCGCCCTTTTTCGATCGCGGCATTTTCTAAATAGCGAACCCTGCTCAAAATGCAATGTTAGAAAATAAATAATAATAAATGCCAAAGGTTTAAAAGGGTGCTAAAATGCTAAAGGGTTCGCGGAGTCGCCATTTCTGTCGCGCCCTTTTTCGGCCGCGACATTTTTTATTTTCTAAACTCCTGCTGCTCAAATAAAAAGGTTAGAAAATAAATAACAAAAAATGCTAAATGTTTAAAAGGCTTAGAGGTTTTAAAAATGCTAAAAGGGTGCTAAAATTGCAAAAGATGCTAAAGTTTAAAAGGGTACTAAAATGCTAAAGGGTTCGCGGAGTCGCCACCTAATTAGTTTGGGTGAATTAGGACACCTAAATGTTTAACTAGTTTAAAGTAAAACATTAACTCCATTTAATTGGTCTGCTAAACTTAACGAGATTCTGGGTAAGGGTTCTTTATTAATCTAGAGGGAAGGGGTTAGGCACCCTCTAAGATCCGCTAACTTGCGGTTGTCCTGCCAAACCTAGGGTAATTATTATATTTAAGAAAAATGCAATGCTAAAATGTTAAAATGTTTAAAGGTGCTTAAGTCTAAAAGGGCAAAAGGTGCTATATGTGAAAGAATGCTAAGAGATGCTAAAATATTAAAGGTTAAGGACGCTTAACAAAAGTGCTAGCAATTTAAAAGTGCTAAGTGTAAACAAAGTGGTGCTAGGGTGCTAAAATATTAAAAGTGCTAAAAGGTTAAAAATGCTAAAAAATGCTAAAGTTTTAAAACATGCTTAGAAAGCTTAAAAAGAAAGGTGTCAAAGGTGCAAAAGGAGTGCTAGCATATTTAAGGTGCTAAAAGTGCTAAGAGGGGCTAAAAGGCTAAAGGTGCTTAAGAGTGCTAAAGATTAATTTTGAAAGTAAAAGGTGCTAAAAGTGCAAAAGAATGCTAAATGTTAAAGAGTGCTTAAAAGATGCTAGAAATGCTAAGATGCTAAAGGTGCTTTATGGGCCATAGATTTATCTGCGCAATTAAAGAAGTGAGGCGTTAATTTTAGATATGCGATTTTAATAATTCAGGCAAAGGATTAGATATAAAGTGACAAACCTAAAATAGATAATTAGAAGTGCCTTGCCGGTTTTAAACTACCCGCCCAATTTATTTATTTCGACAATAATTGTTCTATGTCTCTTATTATTACAAAATAAATAGAATTGTGAATAAACAAATAAAGACATAATTAGGCAATTAATTTTAGAGAGTAAGAGGAGTCGAGACGGATGACCACGACATCTTGTCCTATTTGTTTTTCCTAAGAGTTACTGAAGATGGAACTCGATGGATTTAAAGTGGTTGCCATTTGAAATGGCTTGCGATGAGTCTCAAGTGAGACTCTTTATTTTTGCTCCGCGTGCCATGTAAATAAAGAAAAGATAAGGATTAGTATGCACTCCAAACTTTGTCAACAATTAAACAGACAAATAATCACATAATCAAGCATATGATTTAATTGCATTATATTAAATCAAAGATATAACGAATGAAAGCAGTGAAGGCCGAAACACTGTCCAAATAATCATCAAGCCGAAGTGAGCCTAATGGACATATTCAAATACCTAAACAAAAGCAATATCAGATAAGGATGCAGCCAGCAGGTAGTATTGTACATAGCCCCTGACAATTCCAAGTAAAGGCAGTATGCAAACAGCAAGTAGAAACAGTAGGCAAAGACACTAAGCAGAGACAGTGAGCAGCAGGCAATATGCAGTAGCAGCAAGCAGAAACAATAGGCAGAGACAGTAAGCATAACACACATGGAGAACAAGATGGAAAAGCACAAGTAAACCTGGCAGTCAAGAGTGTATAAAAGATGAAGTGACAAATTACTTCATGCCAAATATAGGCAGAAGGCAAACTAAATTTGCCTTTTTGTTGTATAAAAAGATGAAGTGACAAACATGCTGACTACACTTTATTTGGCAATAGGCAAACTACAGAGGATGATCAAATTACTTCATGCTAGATTTAGGCAGAAACAGAAAGCAAACAGTAAAGCGAACAGAGGCAAGAATGCAAAATAAGACCTAAGGCAACCTACGAGGAGAGGAAAGGAAAAGGAGACAGTGGGGGCTCAGAGATTTATGCAGGACATAAGGCAAACAGTAAGGCAAACAGAGGGAAACAAATATGCTGGCTCGATTGTAGTAATTATCAGGAGAGGCAAAATACAGAGAAAACAGATAGATAGCGCGACAAGCGGAATGTATGCAGGCGATAGACAGAAGGCAGAAGACATGGCGATGGCGTGTAAGCAACGAGAAGCAAACAAGGCTTAACCCAAATAAATAAGCTTTTAGTAAAACATGATTCATACCCAACCCAATATATCCCTGAATAACAGTGAGGAGCAACAGGCAGCAGGCAATAAACAATGAGAAACAAGCGGAGTGGGCTTAACCCATAAATGAGCATTCAGCAAACATAATGCATCTCAAACTTGGCGTATTCAAAAAAATGATGATCGATGGCGGGGCAAGCGATGCTTGCAAGCGTGGCAAGCAACAAACAGAGGGAGTTTAAATTGTTTGCCAAAAACAGATTAGCACCAGATGCAAATGAATGAGGTTAACTGGATAACATGTTTGGCAAGTACGGCCATGAGACAAATACTGTAAGGGCATAATTTAGCAGAGATATACTGATTCCGTAGATGCAAAAATACTACTGCTAATACATTTGGGAAGGAAAGCAACTTCAACAGACAGGGCATAACAGGATTGCCGACATTTTAGTCTCGTATTCTTCGTATTACATCAGAATAACCAATTCAGAATAGCAAATAATTGACTGAACCTTAGAACAATATCTATCACAGAGCATTTTCAATAATAAGTATCTGCCAACATTCACACAACCAAACAAGTCTCAAAATAGTCTAACATGATGGACAGGTTTACTTCAGAACTACATCATATTATCCACGCAACGAATGCTAGTAGAACAAATCGACCGTCATAGTCGCAAAACAAAGATGTATAATATCTAACGCATTATTTAACACAAATTCGCACAAAATACAAAATGAACAGAAACCGAGAGGGAGTGGATTTTTACCTTCTCCGGGCAGCGAACCGGGGCAGCGTATCAAGTCGTCGGTCCACTCGACGGGTTTTGGTTTTTGCAATGCGAAAAAAAAGCAAGGTTTTGTTTGCTGGTTTTTGGCTGGAAGTAAAAGAAAGGGGTATTCGAACTACCTATTCTCCTGAGTTGTCGACTGCTGCTAAGGGGGATGTCGAATCGATGCCTGCTGACTTCCCCAACTGAGCTCTGTGTTCGATCAGCTGAGGAGTGTCCTTGTCGATGCTATGGGTCTCCTGTCTTGCTCCTGCTCTCCCCGTATCTGCTCTTGTTCGATGTCTCTGCTTCTTAACTGCCGCTAAAGGTGTCCTCTATCGATGCCTTTGCATGTTCTTATATAGCCATGCTTTGGATTCCCTATTAGGTAAGTAGTAAGGGCTGATATTGACGCGATTTGGTACTTGATTCGTGCGATTTAGTACTTGATATGATAAGGTAAACGATTCGGAAAGATTCGTTTGGTTATGGAAAGAAATCGTTGGCTGCGCTTGCATGGGTAAGGAAGGTAAGTGATTTGGTTAAGGAAGGCGAGATTTTAGGTTAGGTATGGGCGAGGGAGGCGGCTGCTGGTTTCTAATCCTAGGTTTAGGTTTTAGGTTAACGTTATTTGGGAGAGACGATGGCGTCTGTGGGTATAAGGAAAGGAAGTGAAGGGCTGGGCGCATTGGGCCAACTGATAAGGGAAAAGGAGTGGGCCGGGGCGACGGGTATTGGGTGTGGGCTGCGGGTCGCGGGCATTGGCCCAAAGGCTGGGCTGGGGTAGAATTAGGTTAAGTGTTAGGTTAGTTTTAATTAAGTATTTAATTCTAGGAGTTAATTAGTGATAAATTAAATTAACAAATGTGATTAAATTATTTAGGTGCTTCATTAATCTAATTGTTATAATAAACGCGGGCGTGTTATTTAATGAGTGCTTAATATTTTAAAAATGCGGCGCTATTATTTAAAAACTTATTATTATGCATTATTGCGAAGTTAAATTAAAATTAAAGTTGAGTTTAGATTAAAATATTTAAATGCTAAATGCAAGTGTGATGTTTAAAGCTTTTATAAATGCGACGCTATTAGATGCATGTATTAGATTAAATTGATTTTAAAATACAAATGATTATGAAATTCTCTGGCGTATTAATAAATGCGGCTATGCTACTTGACGTGACGTCATTGCTAAATTAATTATTTTATGTATTCATTAATGATTAAGAATTACGACAGAGCTTACAATTAGTTAATGCGGGCGCGAGACTCTAAGTGTTTAAAACTCTACGTAAGACGCGATGCCATTATTAAATTGTTTATTTATGCCTGTATTTATGTTTTATTGTTGCATTTTATTATAAAAAATCTAAAAAAATTATTTTACAAAATTAGTCTAATTTTATGGTTAATGGCTGGACGGGAGGGTCAAAATTGGGTGTCAACATTTATTCTACGTATTCTAAGCATTTTTCATAATTTATAATTAAAATAAAGTGCAATACAGAATAATAAAACTAAAATTAAATGCGACATAAAAATAAAAACTCCGGGACATCTTTTAGCCCTTTTTAGGCCTTCTGCGCAAGATGATCTCCGGGTACCTGCATAAACACTTAGTAAAAGTATTAGTAATAGAATGAATAATTTTAAAGCAATGACAGGAATTAATAAGTAAAGCAAAAATAAATAAATAAATAAATCCGTCTTTTGCACAGAGGAGGCCTTGGAAATCAGACGGGGATTCCTTCATCGACCAATATTGTTAAAAGCAATAAAATAAATAAAACCTTCAGATCTGCGCCAAAACAGTAATAGTTTTAAACACAGAGGGCTCAGATATAAAAAATATATAAAGTGGGACAGCCTAAACAAGTGCGGCTGTGAGAATTCGCCCTGCCAGCGCATGTTGGTTATCCAGTGTAAGTGGAAGAAATCATCCTTGCCCAGAAAGCTTCATTTATTTTATTTTCCGTCTTTGCAACTGTGGAAGCCTCAAAAATCGACGGATAACTTTTTCATCGGCCAAACAAGTGTAGCATCTTGTTCAAATCAGTAAAAAAAATACCAACAGTGTAGTATTTGTTCTAAATCAGTAAACCAGCAAAAAATGTCCAAAATCAATAGCAATATGGCCAAAACCAGTCCAATAATATGGCCAAAAACAGTAGCAAAAATGGCCGAAAATTAGTCCAATAAATGGCCAAAACAATAGCAAAATGATCGAAAATCAGTCCAACAAAATTCCCCAAACAGTAGCAGGGTAATGGCCAAAACGAAATCCTAAACCTCAAGCACTAAAACAAAACAAAAAAAAATCTCTCCATTCCAGAGCCTCCCAGAGAACAAACATGCAGTTTTCACTATTATGAGTATTATCAATATTAACTAAGCTCTCAAAAATTAAACATATGTTAGTCACCATTACCAATATCAACTAAATACACCATTATAAAGATTTGCAAACTTGATTTCCACCAGCATCCATGTGTGAGACAGTGAAGTACCATCATTTGGATTCTAAAACAAGATTAGACATGGGTATCTTATCTACCAAAAAGATGCAATCTTTAAGCCTTGTAAAGCAAAAATAAGCAAAACCCACAAATAAATAGAACAATACCAACACGAAAATTAAACAGTGAGTCTACAAAAGCCAACCGGAACAGTGTTTAACGCCGCCGGTGGTCAAATCCGGCGGAACAATGGCAAAACAGAAGATAAATCCAAAACCAAAGTCGCCGGAGTTTCGAGCTCCGATTAGTGTTAACGACAAAATGAGCGGCGACGTCACTTCCACGGCAAAACGCCGGAGCGACGCCGCCAGTGATTTGAGGTGCGGAACAGTGGGGTCTGTGTTTGTGAGGGTGTTCGCCGGTGATGTGGTGAGGTTCGCCGGTGTGTGTGTGCATGTGGGTGACGGGTCTAGGCGACGGGTCAGTGGTGGTTTCGACGGAGTGGGTTGTGATGTTGGGGAGGTCGACGGGAGTGAGGTGAGGAGAGTGAGACGTGGGCAGATTTTTGTGTTGTGCGGCTCATCCTAAATGTAGGGCTGGCTGGGTTGATAAAATGTGTAAGAGAGATAAGAAATGTGTTGTTGATGTTGATTGTTGGAGTGTAGAAGTGGTGAAACAAGGTATGGGGTGGAGTGTGGTAAAGGTAAAAGAGGTATGGGTGAAATAATAATAAAAAAATGTTGGATTGGACTGATTCGGATTGGGCCTCGGACTGGATTGGTTTGACAAAAAATGCAAGGCTGGTTAATTATTTAAAGAAAAATTATTTAAAAAGATGCAAGATTATTAAAATGCAAATGCCGATGCAATAATACTAAAATGCAATATTTAAGACATGTTTAATGCATGATTAAAAGTAAAAACAGGATGTTAATTAATTATTTAAAGAGATGCAAATATTATTAAAATAAAACGACGGTATAACAATAATAAAAACATAATATTAACAACGACGTAATGCTTAATTTAAAAATAAAAGATGCAATGCCATTTTTGTGAAGAAATAAACATAGAATATTATGTAAAAATATGCAAAATAACGATTAAAATGCGGTGTGCTAAAATACTTAAAATTGCACGAAATATATAAAAAACGGGTCAAAATTGACTGTCAACAACATGTCCCTCTTTGTACGGAGATGATGGAAGAGTCTTCGGACAAAGATGTTGACTTGTAGCCAATTTTGTCCTGTTTTATAAACTAGAACTCAAAAATAGGGATGATGCAGACCCAAAAAATGTCCCAGTGTCAAATCATGATGACACTGGGTCGTGGATGCAAAAAAACAGAGTGACGCCGAAAAATTGTCCTAGTGTCAAGTATGATTGACACCGGGTTGAAAGTGATGGTCAGAATGCATGTGAGTGCTTGTAGATATTGATGACGTCATTGCATGGACGCGATGCAGATGTTCGTCGTTGCATAGACGAAATATAGATAAAGCCGATGCATATGCTTATATGAAATGGCGTCGTTGCATAGACGCGATGCAGATGTTCATCGTTGCATAGACGAAACATGAATGAAGTCGTTGCATAGGCTTATATGAAATGGCGTCGTTGCATAGACGCGATGCAGATGCTCGTCGTTGCATAGACGAAACATGAATGAAGCCGTTGCATATGCTTAAATGAAATATCGTCGTTGCATAGACGCGATGCAGATGCTCGTCGTTGCATAGACGAAACATGGATGAAGCCGTTGCATAGGTGTCACGCCCCGAACCCCGGGCCCGTGACTGGTGCCCTACCTGGGCACCCTTCTACCTTAACAACACAAGTAAACTGCGGAAATTTAATAAGACCTCATTTTTTTTTTTTAAACAAACGTACGTGCAAGGGCAAAGCCGACAAGGCTGCCATATATACATAAACAAAAGACACTACACCGTACATGAGTCCAATCCCACATATGAATACAGACCTCTAAGAGTTATACTGAACTATGACGGGACAAGGCCCCGCCGTACCCAAAATCAGTACAAAGCTCAGATCAAGGATATATACCAAAAGATAAACTCTGAGCAGAGGGAGCTATCCAAAACCTTGAGCAGATCCTACGCTGCCGATCACCGTACCTAAACTCATGCGGCATGAACGCAGCCCGAAGGAGGTCGATCGAAGAATGTACCAAGTATGTGAGCGATGAAATCAGTAATAAAATCATAACGATCTAAACAAAGCGGAGACATGTATGATAGCCAACCTACGATACACAATACATAAGCGATACATCAAGTCGTGGACGCAGCCCTCGAGTCATTACCCAAATATAACCATGGGTCTCACGCCCATAACATCAATCATGCCCGTGGAATCTTTCCTCACCGCCGGATCCATGATATAGTACAACACCAATAGGCATACATGAACACCAAGTCCCACGGTGGTATAGCATCTTGGGGTTTACCCTCACTTATACTCTTACCCCGGAGAAGGTGGTAAGCGGTGGTAGAGCATCTTGGGGTTTACCCTCACATATACTCTACCTGGAGAAGGTGGTAAAGCGGTGGTATAGCATCTTGGGGTGTACCTCACATATACTCTACTGGAGAAGGTGGTAAACAGTGGTATAGCGTCTTGGGGTGTACTTCACATATACTCTACCTGAAAAGGTGGTAAACAGTGGTATAGCGTCTTGGGGTGTACTTCACATATACTCTACCCTGGAGAAGGTGGTAAAACAGGTGGTATAGCATCTTGGGGGTGTACCCCTCACTTATACTCTTACCCTATCTCGACTGATCATCAAACAAGACATAAGCACTACCATGTCTTTTATAAAAAGAATCTGGGAATTTAACCCAAGTACTACAAATGACGGAAGCATACCCGTGGAATCCCACATCACTGTCGGTACGTCCAAGTAACTTACAACCAGACAACCGACCCTTCAACCGAGAGTCGCGACAACGTAATAAAACATAGTACTTGCACTCAAAGGCTATCACCGGCACACACAGGCAATTCCCAATTAATCAAGCCAAAGTACTTATCAAGGCACACATGGAATAATTCTCAATTATCAAGCCAAAGTACTTATCAAGGCACACTTAGAATTATTCTCATTTAACAACCAAAGTACTAATCAAGGCACCAATAGAATTATTCTCATTTAACAAGCCAAAGTACTAATCAAGGCACACTTAGACAAATTCTCAATTAATCAAGCCAAAGTACTAATCAAGGCACACTTAGACAAATTCTCAATTTATCAAGCCAAAGTACTAATCAAGGCACACTTAGACAAATTCTCAATTTATCAAGCCAAAGTACTAATCTTTTCAAGAGACTCTTTTTTGTGTAAAATCCCAAGATACTAACACCCGTAGTATCAAGGCGTGTCTATTTTTCAAAGTAAGTTACTACATTTTCAGAAAGCTTATTTCAACACTTGAAATCAAGTAACTCCAATTTTTTTTCCACAATCTAGGCAACTTATGCCGATAAATCAAAAATAGACAACTTTCTAAACTTTCCATAAAGCCGTTATAACCCTTTATGGTTTTAGACATATCCATTCCTTTTATAACCAAGAGACTTATACTTATTAAAAAAAAAATCCAAGTATTAAATACTTTCAAATCGATTTCCTTAACTCTTAAAAATACACTTAGTCTCTTAACCTTTAGAAACCAAGTAACTTATTTTATTACTAAACCTTAGGCAATTGATGCCTTAAAATCAAGTTGCCTTTTCATTAAAAAAAATCGAGTCATTTATCTTTCCATAAAGCAAATATAACCAACTTCCCATAAAGTCGTTATATTCACTCTATACCTTAGCCAAATACAATTTCCTATCCGAGGGACTTATACGTTTAAAGCAGACAAGTACCACATACTTTAAAACTCTTCAAGTCCTTAACTTTCAAAACACTTCAAGTCTCTTAATATATAGAAAACAAGTTTCTTCTCTTAAATCATGTCATTTCTCCTCTTTTAAAACAATTAAGTAAATCACTCCTTGACTTCTAAAGTCATTTTAATGACCTTTAGGATTTTTGGAACTAAGACACTAGCCAAAAGATTTGGAAACCACTTCCTTTTCAAGTCTCTATGTACTTTAAGAAAAATACCTTCACTTTTAAGAATCCAAACTTCACTAAGGAAATGGATTATACAACTTACAATTTAAACATCAAAGTACACTCAAGGAAGTACATAGAACAAATTCTATTTTAGGCAAACCAAATACAAGCAAGGAATGGATCATTCAAGGAGTAGGACGTACTTTCTTTATCTTAAGGAATCATGCTAGAAGAGGAGATAGTTCACATACCTTTTCGGCTAATTCCACAAGCTAAGCCGAATACGCCGTACGTAGAAGTGTCAACCTATAATGGTCACAACAAGACTATCAACTTCTAGTCTCTACGTAGAATAATACTAAGTATTTGGTCTCTAATTCTACGGAAAATCGGGCAGCACTTCCTTTGTTTCTACTCACTTTGCCACCTTTTTCAAGGTCGAATACAATAACCAACACGCCACATTTAAGGCTCCAAACAACAATCAAACAAAGGGGATTACACGCCTTACTATACGTGTAAAATTCCGCCCACAATTCATCTGAAAATAGCCTAAGGCACACTAGCCAATTCTCGGCCAACTTACATAGCAACACTAAGTCCTTTCCAATCCTTTTCCAATTCCAAGTTCTAAGGTCTAACATGTTATATAGTTATAAACTACTTCAACAACTACAATTTCCTTCTTAAACAACATGCGACAATCTCAAACGAATAAACAACTTGAATTGGAATCTTAAGCTAAACATGTTAGTTTTTGGATTAGGGTTCCAATAGCCAAAAGACATATCAAACTTCATACTATATAACACATGCTTGCTAAAATCCATAGCTCTGACAATAAGTAAGTCTTAACTACTAAAGCGACAAAATTTATACCTTTATAAGCCCTTATAATTCCAAGATTCAAAGTCGCGCCTTAGCAAATTCTTAGCTCCTTTCCTTAGGTTCCAATCCGCTCCAAGCACTCCAGAGGCCTATGAAGAACCCATCTTCAAGTTCCAACTTCAAAGTTGAGGAACTCCTTTAGTTTCACTTGCGACTAACGTGAAAATCGTTTTCGAAATCTTTCTATTGAGATAACCTTACAATACCCTTAGGAACCTTGGGTTTAAATCTTGTGGCTAATGGATCAAAACTACAAATTTTTCTCCTTTCTTTCTTGAAACCCGAGAGGTCTCTAGTGAAGAACACAATGTGCAAAATTTTCTAAGTGTTAAAATGCCAAGTCTTGCTACTAGTTGTATACTTATAACACTGATGGAGGTCGTGACTTGACAAATGTGAGGCTAGGATGAGTTTCACAAGGATCGGCTTATGTGGCAAGTGGACTTGGTCAACAAACTCAAGCTAGCAAGACTTATCTTCCAAGATGGTCAATGACCATTATACCCTTGCATAAATTTCGACCAAGCCATGTGGGGGTGCCACGTGTCGCCCTCTCATTCGTCCATAAAATTTCCGTAACCCTCGTGGGCCCCACAATTCTGTAAAATTCCTCGGGTGGGCCCCACGCGACCAAATCCGTAAAAATAAATTTCCATAATATTAATAGGGTCCATACTCTTCAAATAATGTATTTTGAGAATCTAATTCTCAACAACGAACATTTTTCCTTTCCGACGTTCGGAACATTTTCCGTCGGAAAAACAATTCTTCCTTTCGTAACAATTTCCAAGTCTTGTTTCCTTATGTACATTCTCTTATACAAGTCCTGGACTTACGGGGTGTAACATTCTTCCCCCCTTAGAAACATTCGTCCCCGAATGTTCTTAGTCGGTTGCCAAGATATACAAACTCCGGCATAATCTCTATACTATGCCTGACAATCAAAACTGCACAAGACCAACGATGCCACACATGGCCATCACCTAACATACGTAAACATAATAATGGACCTTCCGTCCGCGACCCCTTCTCACAAAACTCGAAGGTTACAGTCTTCTAAAACACGGGATCCTTAGAGGTTCCTTTCTTTCCTTACTTATCATACTTTCTCGTACTTTCAAACTCATCTAGTACACGTATAAAATCTCAAATTTTGTTTCTATTTTCCAATCCGGGGTTACTAACCAAACTTGGCCATATTGTTACTTACGTCCCGTTAAGGCTCTTCTGGTCCTTACGACCTAGTTCCCGTGGAACGCATCCACGAACTCGTACAACGATCAACTAGACTTGGGCCTTGCACCCTCGTGGCCCTATCACATAGAGAGACCATTTCTAACTGACATCACCCCATTCTATACTGCCGGCTGACCCGAAATGAGTCTATAACCCGACTCATCGTCACACTTAACTTCTTGTTCTTAGTCTGAAATAAATCTCTCTCTTATCTCAAGGTACTTCTTACCCTATCCCCTAATCACTAGAGGTTCGTCACATAGTCGAAGTATTTCTACTGCATAATCTTCCCTATTGGTCTTACACTCGGGGCCGATTACTACGTGTGAACTCTACACAACTATAGTCTCATCACTTACCATTCTTGTCAACATTCTTAACTTCTCACCTTAGTAATCAAAGTATTCCTACCTGGGAACTATCACTTATAATTGCTAGCAACACAAGGAAAACATATATGCTAGGGCAAAATCGAATCTATCAAAGCACGTATGATTCAAAAGAATCGAAATATACATGTACCCACGCGATGTCGCCTCACGATCCCGCCCGAGTCACGTCATCTATGCGGTTCGAGGACCGCGAACTATAAACTCCCCTCGACCTACCACGATCGGTGACATCCGAACACCACGCTCGGGGACGACAACCGCGGAGGAAGGAACCAACTACGGCCTCGAAAGGTGAGCCACCCTACCGACGCTCTTTCTAACCGGCATTCCCACTTCTTGTGGCGGACGCCACAATAGTAACAACCATCTGGTCATAACGGCATTTCCCTGAATGATGCTTACCACATCCGATACATCGAGGAATAGGTGGCCTTGGCCGGAAGGTCCTTCGCTCTGGGAACCTCGATCCCGGAGCTTGGACCGCTCCTAAATACCTTGTGGGTCAAATCTCCCACCCGTGAGCTGCGGGGTATGTCTGGGTAGGTGGGACGAATACCTCACTCGGCCGAGGCACTCGTCCAAAACTCACCGATAACCAACCGGTCTAGCCTCTTACGCCGATCTCCGCTGGCCCTCTACCTCTCTGCACTCTGCATCTTGCCGAATAACTTCTCACGAGGAAAGCAGAACACCGCTATCTTGGTCAATAACATAATCGCTTCCTCATGACTCCTAAAGTCTTCTCCTAATCGAGAAATCAGGCTCGTGCCGGGTCTCAAAACTCCGCGCAGAAGAACTTGCCGATCGTGGAACAATATCCAGATACCACAGGCACGAGCCCTATCAACTCTCTGAGTCCGACTAGTAGCTCTCGCTATTCCTTTGCCCTTCTCGGGCCGTTGTTCCTCGAGGCATAGCCAGAACACAAAAATACGCTGAGAGGAATTTCTTACTAACACAACTCATGGCACGATCTTAGAGTGAGAAGAATAGAAACCAACTCCTAAATGTCCTGTAGCCTCCTGTTTATGGGTGTGGCGCGCGCAACACACCGAGCAAGCAAGACTCTACTAGACACGGTGCAGACATTCCGAGGATCGATCGCCTGATACCACTGTCACGCCCGAACCCGGGCGTGGATCGTGCCCTACCCGCACCCTTCTACCTTAACAACACAAGTAAACTGCGGAAATTTAATAAGACCTCATTTTTTTTTAAACAAACGTACGTGCAAGGGCAAAGCCGACAAGGCTGCCGTATATACATAAACAAAAGATACTACACCGCATACGAGTCCAATCCCACATATGAATACAGACCTCTAAGAGTTATACTGAACTATGACGGGACAAGGCCCCGCCGTACCCAAAACTGTACAAAGCCTGTACTGAAGGATAAATACCAAAAGATAAACTCGAGCAGAGGAGCTATCCAAAACTTGAAGCGGGATCCTACGCCGCCGATCACCGAACAGACCTAAACTCATGCGGCATGAACGCAGCCCAAGGAGGTCGATGAAGAATGTACCAAGTATGTGAGCAGCATCGTAATAAAATCATAACATCTAAACAAAGCGGAGACATGTATGATAGCCAACCTACGATACAATACATAAGCGATCCACATCAAGTCAGGGACGCAGGCCCTCGGAGTCATTACTCACATATAACCATGGGTCTCACGCCCCTAACATCAATCATGCCCGTGGAATCTTTCCTCACCGCCTATCCATGATATAGTACAACACCAATAGGCATACATGAACACCAATTCCCACCTGGTATAGCATCTTGGGGTTTACCCTCACTTATACTCTTACCCTGGAGAAGGTGGTAAGCGGTGGTATAGCGTCTTGGGGTTTACCCTCACATATACTCTACCTGGAGAAGGTGGTAAAGGTAGTATAAAGATCTTGGGGTGTACTTCACATATACTCTACCCTGGAGAAGGTGGTAAACAGTGGTATAGCATCTTGGGGTGTACTTCACATATACTCTACCGGAAGGTGGTAAAGCAGGTGGTATAGCGTCTGGGGTGTACTTCACATATACTCTACTGGAGAAGGTGGTAAACAGTGGTATAGCGTCTTGGGGTGTACCCTCACTTATACTCTTACCCTATCTCGACCGACCATCAAACAAGACATAAGCACTACCATGTCTTTTATAAAAAGAATCTGGGAATTTAACCCAAGTACTACAAATGACGGAAGCATACCCGTGGAATCCCACATCACTGTCGGTACGTCCAAGTAACTTACAACCAGACAGCCGACCCTTCAACCGAGAGTCGCGATAACGTAATAAAACATAGTACTTGCACTCAAAGGCTATCACCGGCACACACAGACAATTCCCAATTAATCAAGCCAAAGTACTTATCAAGGCACACATGGAATAATTCTCAATTATCAAGCCAAAGTACTTATCAAGGCACACTTAGAATTATTCTCATTTAACAACCAAAGTACTAATCAAGGCACCAATAGAATTATTCTCATTTAACAAGCCAAAGTACTAATCAAGGCACACTTAGACAAATTCTCAATTAATCAAGCCAAAGTACTAATCAAGGCACACTTAGACAAATTCTCAATTTATCAAGCCAAAGTACTAATCAAGGCACACTTAGACAAATTCTCAATTTATCAAGCCAAAGTACTAATCTTTTCAAGAGACTCCTTTTTGTGTAAAATCCCAAGATACTAACACCCGTAGTATCAAGGCGTGTCTATTTTTCAAAGTAAGTTACTACATTTTCAGAAAGCTTATTTCAACACTTGAAATCAAGTAACTCCAATTTTTTTTCACAATCTAGGCAACTTATGCCGATAAATAAAAAATAGACAACTTTCTAAACTTTCCATAAAGCCGTTATAACCCTTTATGGTTTTAGACATATCCATTCCTTTTATAACCAAGAGACTTATACTTATTAAAAAAAATCCAAGTATTAAATACTTTCAAATCGATTTCCTTAACTCTTAAAAATACACTTAGTCTCTTAACCTTTAGAAACCAAGTAACTTATTTTATTACTAAACCTTAGGCAATTGATGCCTTAAAATCAAGTTGCCTTTTCATTAAAAAAAATCGAGTCATTTATCTTTCCATAAAGCAAATATAACCAACTTCCCATAAAGTCGTTATATTCACTCTATACCTTAGCCAAATACAATTTCCTATCCGAGGGACTTATACGTTTAAAACGGAGCAAGTACCACATACTTTAAAACTCTTCAAGTCCCTTAACTTTCAAAACACTTCAAGTCTCTTAATATATAGAAAACAAGTTTCTTCTCTTAAATCATGTCATTTCTCCTCTTTTAAAACAATTAAGTAAATCACTCCTTGACTTCTAAAGTCGTTTTAATGACCTTTAGGATTTTTGGAACTAAGACACTAGCCAAAAGATTTGGAAACCACTTCCTTTTCAAGTCTCTATGTACTTTAAGAAAAATACCTTCACTTTTAAGAATCCAAACTTCACTAAGGAAATGGATTATACAACTTACAATTTAAACATCAAAGTACACTCGAAGTACATAGAACAAATTCTATTTTAGGCAAACCAAATACAAGCAAGGAATGGATCATTCGAGTAGGACGTACTTTCTTTATCTTAAGGAATCATGCTAGAAGAGGAGATAGTTCACATACCTTTTCGGCTAATTCCACAAGCTAAGCCGAATACGCCGTACGTAGAAGTGTCAACCTATAATGGTCACAACAAGACTATCAACTTCTAGTCTCTACGTAGAATAATACTAAGTATTTGGTCTCTAATTCTACGGAAAATCGGGCAGCACTTCCTTTGTTTCTACTCACTTTGCCACCTTTTTCAAGGTCGAATACAATAACCAACACGCCACATTTAAGGCTCCAAACAACAATCAAACAAAGGGGATTACACGCCTTACTATACGTGTAAAATTCCGCCCCACAATTCATACGAAAATAGCCTAAGGCACACTAGCCAATTCTCGGCCAACTTACATAGCAACACTAAGTCCTTTCCAATCCTTTTCCAATTCCAAGTTCTAAGGTCTAACATGTTATATAGTTATAAACTACTTCAACAACTACAATTTACTTCTTAAACAACATGCGACAATCTCAAACGAATAAACAACTTGAATTGGAATCTTAAGCTAAACATGCTAGTTTTTGGATTAGGGTTCCAATAGCCAAAAGACATATCAAACTTCATACTATATAACACATGCTTGCTAAAATCCATAGCTACAACAATAAGTAAGTCTTAACTACTAAAACGACAAAATTTATACCTTTATAAGCCCTTATAATTCCAAGATTCAAAGTCGCGCCTTAGCAAATTCTTAACTCCTTTCCTTAGGTTCCAATCCGCTCCAAGTACTCCTTAGAGGCCTATGAAGAACCCATCTTCAAGTTCCAACTTCAAAGTTGAGGAACTCCTTTAGTTTCCGCCATGACTAACGTGAAAATGCGTTTTTCCCGAAATCTTTCTATTGAGATAACCTTACAATACCCTTAGGAACCTTGGGTTTAAATCTTGTGGCTAATGGATCAAAACTACAAATTTTTCTCCTTTCTTTCTTGGCAAACCCGAGAGGTCTCTAGTGAAGAACACAATGTGCAAAATTTTCTAAGTGTTAAAATGCCAAGTCTTGCTACTAGTTGTATACTTATAACACTGATGGAGGGTCATGACTTCAACAAATGTGAGGCTAGGATGAGTTTCACAAGGATCAAGCTTATGTGGCAAGTGGACTTGGTCAACAAACTCAAGCTAGCAAGACTTATCTTCCAAGATGGTCAATGACCATTATACCCTTGCATAAATTTCGACCAAGCCATGTGGGGGGTGCCACGTGTCGCCCTCTCATTCGTCCATAAAATTTCCGTAACCCTCGTGGGCCCCACACCTCAGAAATTCCTCGGGTGGGCCCCACGCGACCAAATCCGTAAAAATAAATTTCCATAATATTAATAGGGTCCATACTCTTCAAATAATGTATTTTGAGAATCCAATTCTCAACAACGAACATTTTTCCTTTCCGACGTTCGGAACATTTTCCGTCGGAAAAACAATTCTTCCTTTCGTAACAATTTCCAAGTCTTGTTTCCTTATGTACATTCTCTTATACAAGTCCTGGACTTACGGGGTGTAACAATAGGCTTAAAATGAAATGAAGTCGTTGCATAGACGCGATGCAGATGCTCGTCGTTGCATAGATGAAACATGAATGAAGCCGTTGCATAGGCTTAAATGAAATGACGTCGTTGCATAGACGCGATGCAGATGCTCGTCGTTGCATAGACGAAACATGAATGAAGCCGTTGCATAGGCTTAAATGAAATGACGTCGTTGCATAGACGTGATGCAGATGTTCGTCGTTGCATAGATGAAACATGGATGAAGCCGTTGCATAGGCTTAAATGAAATAGCGTAGTTGCATAGACGCGATGCAGATGCTCGTCGTTGCATAGACGAAACATGAATGAAGTCGTTGCATAGGCTTAAATAAAATGACGTCGTTGCATAGACGCGATGCAGATGCTCGTCGTTGCATAGACGAAACATGAATGAAGCCGTTGCATAGGCTTAAATGAAATGGCGTCGTTGCATAGACGCGATGCAGATGCTCGTCGTTGCAGACGAAACATGAATGAACGGCCGCCAGACAGCTTAAATGAAATGACGTCGTTGCATAGATGAAACATGGATGAAGCCGTTGCATAGGCTTAAATGAAATAGCGTCGTTGCATAGACGCGATGCAGATGCTCGTCTTTGCATAGACGAAACATGAATGAAGCCGTTGCATAGGTTTAAATGAAATGACGTCGTTGCATAGACGCGATGCAGATGCTCGTCGTTGCATAGATGAAACATAGATGAAGCCGTTGCATAGGCTTAAATGAAATGACGTCGTTGCATAGACGTGATGCAGATGCTCGTCGTTGCATAGATGAAACATGGATGAAGCCGTTGCATAGGCTTAAAATGAAATGACGTCGTTGCACAGACGCGATGCAGATGCTCGTCGTTGCATAAACGAAACATGAATGAAGCCGTTGCATAGGCTTAAATGAAATGACGTCGTTGCATAGACGCGATGCAGATGCTCGTCGTTGCATAGACGAAACATGAATGAAGCCGTTGCATAGGCTTAAATGAAATGACGTTGTTGCATAGACGCGATGCAGATGCTCGTCGTTGCATAGACGAAACATGGATGAAGCCGTTGCATAGGCTTAAAATGAAATGACGGCGTTGCATAGACGCGATGCAGATGTTCGTCGTTGCATAGACGAAACATGAATGAAGTCGTTGCATAGGCTTAAATGAAATGACGTCGTTGCATAGACGCGATACAGATGCTCGTCGTTGCATAGACGAAATATGAATGAAGCCGTTGCATAGGCTTAAATGAAATGACGTCGTTGCATAGACGTGATGCAGATGTTCGTCGTTGCATAGATGAAACATGGATGAAGCTGTTGCATAGGCTTAAATGAAATAGCGTCGTTGCATAGACGCGATGCAGATGCTCGTCGTTGCATAGACGAAACATGAATGAAGCCGTTGCATAGGCTTAAATGAAATGACGTCGTTGCATAGACGAAACATAGATGAAGCCGTTGCATAGGCTTAAATGAAATGGCGTCGTTGCATAGACGTGATGCAGATGCTCGTCGTTGCATAGACGAAACATAGATGAAGCCGTTACATATGCTCAAATGAAATGACGTCGTTGCATAGACGCGATGCAGATGTTCGTCGTTGCATAGACGAAACATGAATGAAGCCGTTGCATAAGCTTAAATGAAATGACGTCGTTGCATAGACGTGATGCAGATGTTCATCGTTGCATAGATGAAACATGAATGAAGCTGTTGCATAGACTTAAATAAAATGACGTCGTTGCATAGACGCAATGCAGATGCTCGTCGTTGCATTGACGAAACATGGATGAAGCCGTTGCATAGGCTTTTAATGAAATGACGTCGTTGCATAGACGCGATGCAGATGTTCGTCGTTGCATAGACGAAACATGAATGAAGCCGTTGCATAGGCTTAAATGAAATGCGTTGGTTTATGAGCATACCTGCTTTGTGACTCGCCTGGATTGAGATAACGTCATTGCATAGACGTTGGGCATTTGTAACCCGCATGGGCCTATTGTTGTGTTTTTGCCTTTGTTGATATGAATATTCTGCACTCAAAGAAAACTTGTGAGTTTTAGGAAATGAGTGGTTGATTCGCGTCGACTTCGTAGCTTTGGCTCTTGACGCCTGCATGCTTAGACTGGTTTGGCCTGTTTTTTTTTTTTATTGCTATTTTCTTGCAGTGAATTCTTAAAATGTCCCAGTTTCTGATAAATGAAGATGTTGAACTGGGTAAGGTTGACTCTTGACGCTATTAAAGCGATCATGTATGCAATTTTTTTTATTATCATGAATGAAAAGCTAATGCGAGAATATGGACAAAATCGAGTCCAGTGCAAAACAAGGAAAATATTTTTAATGGAGTGACCGAAGCCGATGTGGCTGTCTACGTATCCCGCCGAGGGAGTCAGGTCAAGACGTAGTTGGTGCTGTAAAAAAAAAAAAAGGATTTTTTATGATTTTAAAATGATGCGGGACCGAAGCCGATGTGGTCGCCTACGTATCCCGCTGAGGGAATCAGGTCAAGACGTAGTTCATGCTGCAAAAATAAGAATTTGCTATGATTTTAAAATGATGTGGGACCGAAGCCGATGTGGCCGCTTACGTATCCCGCAGAGGAAATCAGGTCAAGACGTAGTTCGTGATGCAAAATAAGAATTTTTATGTAATATGCATTTTGTTGTTTTTTCTGAAAAAATGGAAGACAATTTTACGTTCTGACTCCAGTTGATACCAACAATTAGTATTGTGCATAAGGATTTTCTTTTATTGCTTTCCGTCTAACCGAGATTGACTCCGGTATAATTCACACAGCTTCAGATAGTACCTCAGACATACCTGAGTGTCGACACACCTGCTTGCATCCAAGGTTTCGAACTACACGTAATCTCACGTTTCAAATGCCTCACTGAAAGAAAGTCTCATTCTCACATATATTTCAGTATTTTGAATTTTGGGACGTTTAGAGAAGTACGCTCACACTCAAAAAGATGTTCAATGCATGCAAATGTGATACCATAGGCTTGGCCGTCATCTAAGTATCCACTAATGTGAGAACCCTCAGTACAAGATCATGTAGGGCTTGTCACAGGCTTGTAATGTAGGCTTGGGGAAGGGATGGATATCATTTGGGTAAAAAGTGATTAATCCTTCCTCGAGCGTTGGACTATGTCCATGCTTGATATTTGTGCGTTTTGATGCTGACTTGCTTTCTTTTTGTCCCAGTTTTTCTGTACTGACTTCTTTTGAATCTTTCATTTGGAGCCCCTTTTTTTATAACATCGAGGCTTTTGATTTCTTTTTTGTGTGAAGTCGTCGTTTTTTTTTTAGACTTTGACAATTTTTGTCTTTGAAAACTTCAACGCAGGAATTTTGTCAGCCACTTGCACATTTCTAAAGCACTCAAGGAGGTCGGGCCAAGAGAGGGATAGTGCGTACGCACTCAGAAAGGGTATAGGTGCAATATGCGGTTGTCAAAAAATAGGTTTTAGGCTCAAAGGGGTGTACTAGGGATAATGTTATTTGGTAGGCTGAAAAGGCTCAAACGGGTCAAAGAAAGCCTACGATCATTTCCTACACCGAGTGTTGCTCAGGATTTCGCCTCAACAAACATTCAGGCCAAGTTCTAGATCACAATGCAATGCAATTGAACTTATTCAAACACTCACCACACAATGCATATGAAACGATGAGGTCGGTTTCATTCTTATCTTGGAAACATGCAAGACAATGTCATCTACTGGTATGAATAAGAGGTACCAAAAGAATCTATGGTTTACCACAAGTCAACCCATACTGATTATCACTTGTTTTTATTTATTTATTGTTTTTTTTCTGCACAACCCTAACTGTGTTGGTATCAACAAAGTCAAACAATAATACTAAAAAAATATATATATATTTTGAATAACATTTTTTTTTTGTATTTTTGAATAATTGTTTTTTTTTTGTATTTTTTAATAAATGGTACCGAACCCGAATAGGGCTGCCTACGTTGTTACACCCCGTAAGTCCAGGACATGTAAAAGAGAATGTACGAAAGGAATAGAGACTTAGAAATTAGTACGAAAGGAAGAATCGTTTTTCCGACGGAAAATCTTCCGGACGTCGGAAAGGAAAAATGTTCGTTGTTGAGAATTGGATTCTCAAAATGCATTATTTGAAGAGTATGGAACTTTTAACCTTATGGAAATTTATTTTTACGGATTTGGTCACGTGGGGCCCACCCGAGGAATTTTACATTTTTGTGGGGCCCACGAGGGTTACGGAATTTTATGGACGAATGAGAGGGCGACACGTGGCACCCCCTCCATGATGTTGGACGAAATATTGCAAGGGTGTTATGGTCATTTGACCTATGTAGATGATAAGTCTTCTAAGCTTGATTTTGTTGACTAGTCAACTTGCCACTTAGGCTTAATCCATGTGATCTTCATCTAAGCCACACAATTGTTATAATCTTGGCCCTCCAATGTGTTATAAGTATACTAGTAGTGCAAGACTTGAGCATTCTATACTTAGTAAAAAATTTCAAGAACTAGTCTTGTTCAAGAAAGGTGCTCTCGGCCAAAGGAGCTTTCAAAGACAAAAATTTTGTAGTTTTGATCCATTAGCCACAAGACTTTAACCCAATGTCCCTAAGGGTATTATAAGGTTATCTCAATAGAAAGATTTCGGAAAAACGGAGTTTTCACGTTAGTCGCAAGGCGGAAACTAAAGGAGTTCTTCAACTTTGAAGTTGGAACTTGAAGATGGGTTCTTCATAGGCCTCTAAGGAGTGCTTGGAGCGGATTGGAACTTAAGGAAAGGAGCTAAGAATTTCTAAGGCGCGACTTTGGATCTTGGAAATTTTAAGGGCTTGGAAAGGTATATTCTTGTCGTTTTAGTAGTTAAGACTTACTTATTGTAGTAGCTATGGATTTTAGCAAGCATGTGTTATATAGTATGAAGTTTGATATGTTTATGGGCTATTGGAACCCTAATCCGAAAACTAGCATGTTTAGCTTTAAGATTGGAATTCAAGTTGATTATTAGTTTAAGTCGCCGCATGTTGAATAAAGAAGGAAATTATAGTTATTGTAGTTGTTTATGACTAAATAACATGTTGACCTAAGAACTTGAAATTGGAAAAGGATTGGAAAAGACGTAGTGTTATTGGTTATATGTCACGAGAATGGCTAGTGAAGTATTATACTTTGGTATGAATTGTGGGCGAATTTTACACGTATTGTAAGGCGTGTAATCCCCTTTGGTTGGTTGTTGTTTGGAGCCTTAAATGTGGCTTGTTGGTTATTGTATTCGCCTTGAAAAAGGTGGCAAAGTGAGTAGAAACAAAGGAAGTCTTTGCCCGATTTTCCGTAGAATTAGGGACCGTATACTTAGTATTATTCTCGTTAGAGACTAGAAGTTGATAGTCTTGTTGTGACCATTATAGGTTGACACTTCTACGCACGCGTATTCGGCAGCTTGTGGATTTAGCCGAAAGGTATGTGAACTATCTCCTCTTCTAGCATGATTCCTAAAGATAAAGAAAGTAGGTTCTACTCCTTAAATGATCCATTCCTTGGTTGTATTTGGATTGCCTAAAATAGAATTTGTTCTATGTACTTCCTTGATTGTACTTTGATGTTTAGATTGTAAGTTGTAGAATCCATTTTCTTGATGAAGTTTGGATTCTTAAAAGTGAAGGTATTTTTACTTAAAGTACATGTAGTCTTAAAAAGGAAGTGGTTTCCAAATCTTTTGGCTAGGGCCTTAGTTCTAAAACCTAAAGGTCATTATAATGACTTTAGAAGTCCAAAGGAGTGATTTACTTATTTGATTTAAAAGAGGAGAAATGACATGATTTAAGAGAAGTAACTCGTGTTAAGGGTGAAGTTACTTGAGGTTTAAAAGTAAGAAAACTTGTTTTCTAACTATTAGAGACTTGAGGTATTTTGAAGGTTAAGAACTTGAATTGTAAGTATGTGATACTTGGTTTTAATAGTATAAGTCTCTTGGTTATTGAAGGAATGGATACGTCTAAAACCATAAAGGGTTATAACGGCTTTATGGGAAGTTGGTTATAACGGCTTTATGGAAGATTTTGAAAGTTGTCTATTTTGATTAATCGACATAAGTTGCCTAGATTGTGAAAATTTAGAGTTACTTGATTTCAAGCTTTGAAATGAGTTTTCTAAAAGTGTAGTAACTTACTTTGAAAAATAGACACTCCTTGATACTACGGGTGTTAGTATCTTGGGGCTTTACATAGAAAGGAGTCTTTTATAAAGGAATGTACGTACGTAGTACTTTGGCTTGATAAATTGAGAATTTGTCTAAGTGTGCCTTGATAAGTACTTTGGCTTGATAAATTGAGAATTTGTCTAAGTGTGCCTTGATAAGTACTTTGACTTGTTAAAAGAGAATTATTCTATGTATGCCTTGATTAGTACTTTGGCTTGATAAAATGAGAATTTATTCTATTTGTGCCCTGATAAGTACTTTGGCTTGTTAAATGAGAATTTATTCTATTTGTGCCCTGATAAGTACTTTGGCTTGTTAAATGAGAATTTATTCTATTTGTGCACTGATAAGTACTTTGGCTTGTTAAATGAGAATTTATTCTATTTGTGCCCTGATAAGTACTTTGGCTTGTTAAATGAGAATTTATTCTATTTGTGCCCTGATAAGTACTTTGGCTTGTTAAATGAGAATTTATTCTATTTGTGCCCTGATAAGTACTTTGGCTTGTTAAATGAGAATTTATTCTATTTGTGCTCGATAAGTACTTTGGCTTGTTAAATGAGAATTTATTCTATTTGTGCCCTGATAAGTACTTTGGCTTGTTAAATGAGAATTTATTCTATTTGTGCCCTGATAAGTATTTTGGCTTGTTAAATGAGAATTTATTCTATTTGTGCCCTGATAAGTACTTTGGCTTGTTAAATGTGAATTTATTCTATTTGTGCCCTGATAAGTACTTTGGCTTGTTAAATGAGAATTTATTCTATTTGTGCCCTGATAAGTACTTTGACTTGTTAAATGAGAATTTATTCTATTTGTGCCCTGATAAGTACTTTGGCTTGTTAAATGAGAATTTATTCTATTTGTGCCCTGATAAGTAATTTGGCTTGTTAAATGAGAATTATTCTATGTGTGCCTTGATAAGTACTTTGGCTTGGTTAATTGAGAACTTGCCTATATGTGCTGGTAATAGCCTTTGAGTGCAAGTATTATGTTTTATTAAGTTGCCGCGACTCTCGGTTGAAGGGTCGGCTGTCTTGTTGTAAGTTACTGGGACGTACCGACAGTGATGTAGGATTCCACGGGTATGCTTCCGTTACTTGTAGTACTTGGGTTAAATTCCCGGATTTTTATAGAAGACATGGTAGTGCTTATGTCTTGTTTGATGGTCGGTCGAGATAGGGTAAGAGTATAAGTGAGGGGTAAACCCCCAAGACGCTGCACCACCCGCTTTATGTGTTGTTTGTGTACGGTTGAGATAGGGTAGGAGTATAAATGAGGGGCAAGCCCCAAGACGTTATACCACCTTCTCCAGGGTAAGAGTATAAATGAGGGGCAAGCCCCAAGACGTTATACCCCCTGCTTTACCACCTCCTTCAGGGTCAGAGTATAAATGAGGGGTAAACCCCAAGACGTTATACCACCTGTTCGTTTGCCTACTTGGCCCGTCTAGTTTTTAGAACACAGGTGGGACTTGGTGTTCATGTATGCCTATTGGTGCTATGTTATATCATGGATCGCCGGTGAGGAGAAGGATTCCACGGGCATGATTGATATTATGGGCGTGAGACCCATAGTTATATTTGAGTAGTGACTTTGAGGGCCTGCGTCCCTGACTTGATATGACTGCTTATGTATTGTGTACTGTAGGTTGGCTATCATACATGTCTCCTGCTTTGTTTAGACTGTTATGATTTCATTACAGTACTTACTGTTCACATACTTGGTACATTCTTCGTCTCGACCTCGCCGGCTGCGTTCATGCCGCAGGTTTAGGTACGCAGTTTGGTGATCGGCAGGTGTAGGACCCTGCTCAGAGTTTTTGGATAGCTCCCTCTGTCCAGGAGTTTATCTTTTTGGTATATATCCTTCAGTACATGCTTTGTACAGTTTTGGGTACGGCGGGGCCTTGTCCCGTCATATTTCCGTTTAACTCCTAGAGGTCTGTATTCATATGTGGGATTGGACTCGTGTACAGTGTAGTGTCTTTTGTTTATGTATATTATATGGCAGCCTAGTCGGCTTTGCCTTACACGTACGGTTGTTTTAAAAAAAAAAATGAGCTGTTATTAATTTCCGCAATGTACTTAGTTGTTAAGGTAGAAGGGTGCCCAGGTAGGGCACCAGTCACAGGCCCGGGGTTCGGGGTGTGACATACGTATCCCACCGAGGGAATCAGGTGTGCGTATTCGTCCAAATATGTTATAAAATGTATGCTTGGAAAAATTTATCAATGAAATGATAGCAATATAAAGCTGTGCAAAAGAAATAATTGTCCATTGTGGACGAATGCAAAGTAAAATGAATGTAACGAAAAATGAATGTCTGAGAATATGATGAATGGGATGCATGAATGAGAAATGCGTTTTTTTTTTTGCTTTTTTTTATATTATTTTTGTGGTGTCGAACCCAAAATGAGTTGCCTACGTATCACACCGTGTGGTGAGAATCAGACACGCGTAGTTCGGAATAATTATGCTGTAAAATGCATGATATGAAAGAACAATGCAATAAACGCTAAACATATTAATTGAATTTGCAAATATGAATAAAAATACAAAGTAAAGAAGAATTGAGAGCGATGTATCGTTGAATCTGTTATAAACTGATTTTTATTAGTCAACATAACTACCGCTCATTTTGTGATGATTTTTTTTTCCGGCCGCCCTTGGCTAATTGCGAGGACGGTCTTCCTGCAAAAATAATATGAGAAATTGGTGAGTAGGAAAATGACGAAAATAATAAAAATGCAGGTGTGACAATATAGTCAAAGACTCCCCTGATTGGTTCGACCGGATTGGTGGTTGATGCTTCACGAAGTCCAAGTCGCTCTATTCAAGAGTGATTTACGCAGTAGAAGCCCTGATTGCAATGTGACAGCAAAAAGTGCAAAAATGCAATGCTCGAGCCCAGAATCACAAAAGAGCAATTATTGAATTAAATAATATGTACAGAGTTGCTAGCGACAAACAATAATAAACAAAAAAGCATGCAAATCAAGCACGTGCCCTAATATGCTTGGGACCTCTCTTATGCCAGAGGTCGGCCTAAACGCCAAATATGCGAGATTATGATAAATAAGTCCAAGTCGTTAAACTACAATGTTTTGTTGGAAATGGCGACCAAATTACGGTGCACTTTTTCCAATTTCAGCGTGTCATGACCAGGCTTGGATCCGTCTATCATTATCACGCTACACATATATGCTTATTGGTCAACGGGTTGTGAAACCCAACGACAATTTGGTGGATTTGCTAATCGTGGAGACGATACCAAGGATCGACCCACCTAGACGTATGCATGCATGACTTTAAAAAATGCGGTATAGCTCTATCCTAATTTTGCTAAGATTTGGTTGACTAGACGCAAGGTTCCCGAGCGGACTACTCGAGTGAGAAGGCTACGCGACCACCGGTTAGACCGGACACTCCACGTATATTACCAACTCTCATAAATTTGGGTTTTGAAGAAAGAATTTTGCTGATGCACCAAGCGCACCTCGCGTGTAGTGAGTGATAGTGTTAATTTTCCAGAATGGAGAAAATATGAGCGGAATGTCAATTTAAGAAAAGCAATAAGATAATGTAGCAATTAAAGTAGCTAATTACAAAATAAAAACAAACTATATAAAATATTTACAACAAATATAAAAGCAAAATAAAGCGCGATATTTAATTAACCTGGATTTGCTATGATCAAGAACCTGATATCCCCAGTGGAGTCGCCATGCTGTCGCGCCCGTTTTTTACCTCGGGGGTCTGAACGGTATCCGCAACGTTGCTCTTTGGCGCGGTTCCCTGGATGGAGCAATAGTGTTGTTTTTAATGAGTCGCCACCTAATTATTTAAGTGAATTAGGACACTTGGTTTATTGCAATAAAAATACTGCAATTGACCTCCATTTAGTGATCTGCGAAATTAGTGAGATTCTGGATCAGGGTTCTTTATTATCCTAAAGGGAAGGGTTATGCATCCTTTAAGATCCGCTAACTTGCGGTTATTCGTTCAAGCCCAGATTAATTATTTATTGCCCTTTTTATTCTACGTATTCTAAGCATTTTTCATAATTTATAATTAAAATAAAGTGCAATACAGAATAATAAAACTAAAATTAAATGCGACATAAAAATAAAAACTCCGGGACATCTTTTAGCCCTTTTTAGGCCTTCTGCGCAAGATGATCTCCGGGTACCTGCATAAACACTTAGTAAAAGTGTTAGTAATAGAATGAATAATTTTAAAGCAATGACAGGAATTAATAAGTAAAACAAAAATAAATAAATAAATCCGTCTTTTGCCCAGAGGAGGCCTTGGAAATCAGACGGGGATTCCTTCATCGGCCAATATTGTTAAAAGCAATAAAATAAATAAAACCTTCAGATCTGCGCCAAAACAGTAATAGTTTTAAACACGGAGGGCTCAGATATAAAAAATATATAAAGTGGGACATCCTAAACAAGTGCGAGAATTACGCGCCAACTGCATGTTGGTTATCCAGTGTAAGTGGAAGAAATCATCCTTGCCCAGAAAGCTTCATTTATTTTATTTTCCGTCTTTGCAACTGTGGAGGCCTCAAAAATCGACGGATAACTTTTTCATCGGCCAAACAAGTGTAGCATCTTGTTCAAATCAGTAAAAAAAATACCAACAGTGTAGTATTTATTCTAAATCAGTAAACCAGCAAAAAATGTCCAAAATCAATAGCAATATGGCCAAAACCAGTCCAATAATATGGCAAAAAACAGTAGCAAAAATGGCCGAAAATTAGTCCAATAAATGGCCAAAACAATAGCAAAATGATCGAAAATCAGTCCAACAAAATTCCCCAAACAGTAGCAGGGCAATGGCCAAAACGAAATCCTAAACCTCAAGCACTAAAACAAAACAAAAAAAAATCTCTCCATTCCAGAGCCTCCCAGAGAACAAACATGCAGTTTTCACTATTATGAGTATTATCAATATTAACTAAGCTCTCAAAAATTAAACATATGTTAGTCACCATTACCAATATCAACAAAATACACCATTATAAAGATTTGCAAACTTGATTTCCACCAGCATCCATGTGTGAGACAGTGAAGTACCATCATTTGGATTCTAAAACAAGATTAGACATGGGTATCTTATCTACCAAAAAGATGCAATCTTTAAGCCTTGTAAAGCAAAAATAAGCAAAACCCACAAATAAATAGAACAATACCAACACGAAAATTAAACAGTGAGTCTACAAAAGCCAATCGGAACAGTGTTTAACGGGTCAGTGGTGGTTTCGACGGAGTGTGTTGTGATGTTGGGGAGGTCGACGGGAGTGAGGTGAGGAGAGTGAGACGTGGGCAGATTTTTGTGTTGTGCGGCTCATCCTAAATGTAGGGCTGGCTGGGTTGATAAAATGTGTAAGAGAGATAAGAAATGTGTTGTTGATGTTGATTGTTGGAGTGTAGAAATGGTGAAACAAGGTATGGGGTGGAGTGTGGTAAAGGTAAAAGAGGTATGGGTGAAATAATAATAAAAAAATATTGGATTGGACTGATTCGTATTGGGCCTCGGACTGGATTGGTTTGACAAAAAATGCAAGGCTGGTTAATTATTTAAAGAAAAATTATTTAAAAAGATGCAAGATTATTAAAATGCAAATGCCGATGCAATAATACTAAAATGCAATATTTAAGACATGTTTAATGCATGATTAAAAGTAAAAACAGGATGTCAATTAATTATTTAAAGAGATGCAAATATTATTAAAATAAAACGACGGTATAACAATAATAAAACATAATATTAACAACGACGTAATGCTTAATTTAAAAATAAAAGATGCAATGCCATTTTTGTGAAGAAATAAACATAGAATATTATGTAAAAATATGCAAAATAACGATTAAAATGCGGTGTGCTAAAATACTTAAAATTGCACGAAATATACAAAAAAGGGGTCAAAATTGACTGTCAACAACATGTCCCTCTTTGTACGGAGATGATGGAAGAGTCTTCGGACAAAGATGTTGACTTGTAGCCAATTTTGTCCTGTTTTATAAACTAGAACTCAAAAATAGGGATGATGCATACCCAAAAAATGTCCCAGTGTCAAATCATGATGACACTGGGTCGTTGTGATGCAAAAAAAAAAAAAAAAAACAGAGCTGACGCTGATTAAAAAATGTCCCAGTGTCGAAGTATGATTGACACTGGGTTGAAGGTGATGTGGTGCTGTAACAGACAGAGTGCTTGTAGATATTGATGACGTCATTGCATGGACGCGATGCAGATGCTCGTCGTTGCATAGACGAAACATAGATGAAGCCGATGCATAGTCTTATATAAAATGGCGTCGTTGCATAGATGCGATGCAGATGTTCGTCGTTGCATAGACGAAACATGAATGAAGCCGTTGCATAGGCTTATATGAAATGACGTCGTTGCATAGACGCGATGCAGATGCTCGTCGTTGCATAGACGAAACATGAATGAAGCTGTTGCATAGACTTAAATGAAATGGCGTCATTGCATAGACGCGATGCAGATGCTCGTCGTTGCATAGACGAAACATGAATGAAGCCGTTGCATAGGCTTAAAATGAAATGACGTCGTTGCATAGACGCGATGCAGATGCTCGTCGTTGCATAGACGAAACATGAATGAAGTCGTTGCATAGGCTTAAATGAAATGGCGTCGTTGCATAGACGCGATGCAGATGCTCGTCGTTGCATAGACGAAACATGAATGAAGTCGTTGCATAGGCTTAAATCAAATGACGTCGTTGCATAGACGTGATGCAGATGTTCGTCGTTGCATAGATGAAACATGGATGAAGCCGTTGCATAGGCTTAAATGAAATAGCGTCGTTGCATAGACGCGATGCAGATGCTCGTCGTTGCATAGACGAAACATGAATGAAGCCGTTACATAGGCTTAAAAGAAATGACGTTGTTGCATAGACGCGATGCAGATGCTCGTCGTTGCATAGACGAAACATAGATGAAGCCGTTGCATAGGCTTAAGTGAAATGACGTCGTTGCATAGACGCGATGCAGATGCTCGTCGTTGCATAGACGAAACATAGATGAAGCCGTTGCATAGGGCCTCGGACTGGACTGATTCGGATTGAGCCTCGGACTGGATTGGTTTGACAAAAAATGCAAGGCTGGTTAATTATTTAAAGAAAAATTATTTAAAAAGATGCAAGATTATTAAAATGCAAATGCCGATGTAATAATACTAAAATGCAATATTTAAGACATGTTTAATGCATGATTAAAAGTAAAAACATGATGCCAATTAATTATTTAAAGAGATGCAAATATTATTAAAATAAAACGACGGTATAACAATAATAAAAACATAATATTAACAACGACGTAATGCTTAATTTAAAAATAAAAGATGCAATGCCATTTTTGTGAAGAAATAAACATAGAATATTATGTAAAAATATGCAAAATAACGATTAAAATGCGGTGTGCTAAAATACTTAAAATTGCACGAAATATACAAAAAACAGGTCAAAATTGACTGTCAACAGTAAGTTTATTTTTTATATCTTTAAAACATGATTTTTAATAATGCCTTACAAGTGCATATTTTCATAAAATTTCAATTTTGTACATAATATATAATTTTCAAACAAACTACCTTTCATGCATTTTAAAATAAACTTCATGCAAATTTATCAAAGAATATATACATCTTTAGCTTTATACTTTCAAAAACATGCATTTTTAAATACAATAATTAACCTAAGTTTGACCAGACAACAACAAGTTAGTGGATCCTATAGAATGCCTAATCCCTTTCCTTTAGGATAATAAAGAACTCTTATCCGGAATCTCATCAAGTTTTGCAGACCATTAATTGAAGTTTATTTTTAGCATTTTGCTAAGTAGATGTCATAATTCATCTTTATAATAATTAGGTGGGGACTCCTTAAATACAATTCAGAAATCATCCATATGTCCTACACTATTTTTCGACTCCGGTTAAAATGGGGTGTGACAGCATGGCGACTCCGCTGGAGACTATTAGGTTTTTAACCATAACAAACTTAGGTTTATTATTTGGCTTTATTTGTTTTTATTTGTTTTAAATGCTTTAAATTGTTTGCTTTTAATTTCGTATGTTTGACTGCTTTAATTTCTACTTTATTTTACTGTTTTCCTTAAACTGTCATTCCGCTCATATTTTCTCCCTTACGGAAATTCACACTATCACACAAATATATGCGAGGTGTGTTTTGTGCATCAACAAATTTCTTTCATAAAACCCAAATTTAAGAGAGGTGGCAATATACGTGGAGTGTCCGTTCCAACCGGTTGCCGCGTAGCCTTCTCACTCGAGTGTCCGCTCGTGAACCTTGCGTCTAGAATGCCGAATCTTAGAAAACATAAGATAGAGATATACCACCCTTTATTTTTAAGTCATGCATGCACTTACCTTAGGTGGGTCGATCCTTGGTATCGTCTCCACAATTAGGAAAACACCAAAACTTGTCGACGGATTTTGATAACCCAACGATCAATCAGCATATTATGTGTCGTCATTTCTCACAAAATATTGCAGTTTACGGCTTGGACCTATTTATCATAATCTCGCATATTTGGCGTTTAGGCACGCCTCTGACATAAAAGAGGTCTCACGCATATTAGAACGCGCACTTGATTTGCATGTAATTTGCTTATTATTGATTGTCGCTTGCAACTCTATACATATTTTCTAAAGCAATATTTACCCATGTTATACTAACTTGGTTTGCTTCATTATTATTAAGGATTATTTTTGCCTAGCTTATTTGCCCAAAAGGTTGATTCACGTTGACTGACAGATCATATCCTCCACAAAATCAAAGGCATAGTCATCCAGCAGAAAGATTGATTCAAAGGCACCCAATTGTTCGGGATGCGAAACATGGAAATGTTATGAAAATTAGACATATACCCCGGCCTGATTTCTCCTGCAAAGCTTGTTAAAATTCAAATTGAGGCCTTAATCACATTTGTGCATTCAATGTGTTTTTCTTCCTTCTTTTGAAAACTTAAAATTTAAACTGATTTTTGCAAATTCAGAATTCGTTCTGTTTAAATCAATTCTCTTTCAACAAGCATATTAATAAATTTGTCGATAATAAGAATGTAATAAAACAAGCGAACAAAGTCCAAATGACTTAATTGACATGATCATATTACAATCAAGACTTCTACCGGGGCAACGTCATACATGATTGGAACTACGTTATGAGCTGATTCCCTCGGCGGAATACATAGGCGGCCTATATCGGCTTTGGTCACACCTTTAAAAAACCTTTTCTCCCTTGTTTTGGATATGGCGAAATTCGCATATTTGAAACTGCGATTTTTTTTTGAGGTTTTACCTAAAAAAGACGCCAATAAACACAGAAACGTTGATCTTGAAAATCTGACAATAACTTTTTCATAAGCATTTTGTTTTTCAATAAATAAACCTTCTCGCCAAGACAGGAAACCAGATAGGGGTTACAGGTCCAAACAGGCCGGGCGCACAAGTATCAATGGTCAAAGCTACAAAGTCGATACTAATCAAACCCCCCCCAAACTCACAATTTTTCTTTGAGCCCAGTTTTTTTTTCATATTAGAAGAAGCGAAAAAGACAACAACAATCAAAGCTCAAATTTCGCAATAACGTCCAGACAACGACGTCATTTCAACCTCAGGCAGTTTCCAAACTCACAAGTTTTCTTTGAGTGCAGATTTTAGGTTAACTGAAGCATCGAAACCGCAATACTGATATGTAATTCCGAGGAATATGCATCGCAATTCAGCCCAAATGGATCACGCTCCTATTAGGCGGCTACACAAAATTGACCTACATGGTCCAACGATATTATGTTTGCACAAGGATGATATCTCGGCTCACAGGGCCACATTCTTATCCTCATTCATTCATTTCGCATATCTATATATCAATGCACTAACTATTTCATCTATATTTGGTTTTGTAGAATGTTTCGCATAGCAGCACAGCCCGCAAGTCCACAATCGCACGCGTCTATCAAGACTTTATTTCGGCTCACAGGACCACACTCTGATCCTCATTTCTCAATCACTTTACAACTAACTATTTTATTCGGTTTATATTCTGTAGGTAATTCCATCATAGTGGCCTGTCCCACCGGGTAGAAATTATCTTATTACGTCCGCACAACGATGTCTTTTTATTACGTCTGCACAACAACGTCTTCTTATTACGTCCGCACAACGACGTCAGCTCGATCACGTCTATCAGCGACGCTTATCTTATTACGTCTACTCAATGACATCATTTATCATGCCTATCCAACGACATTATCTATATTTCGTCTACTCAACGATGATATCTACAACACTATATATATTTCGTCTACTCAACGACGATATCTACAACACGTCTACCCAACGACGTCATTTAATTATGCATGTGCAACGACATTATTTATATTTTGTCTACTCAACGACGATATCTACAACACGTCTACCCAACGACGTTATGCATGTGCAACGACATTATCTATATTTCGTCTACCCAACGGACGACATCTATAACACATCTATTCAACGACATCATTTTATTATGCCTGTGCAACGGTATTATCTATATTTCGTCTACACAAGGGATGACATCTACAATACGTCTATTCAACGACATTATTTTATTATGCACATGCAACGACTTCATCTATATATTGCAACGACGATCTATACATCGCGTCTACTC
Source organism: Przewalskia tangutica (assembly GCA_029844215.1). Lineage (NCBI taxonomy): Eukaryota > Viridiplantae > Streptophyta > Magnoliopsida > Solanales > Solanaceae > Przewalskia > Przewalskia tangutica. The sequence goes on along the minus strand of CM056727.1, from coordinate 44,887,465 downwards.
AACGACGTCACTTTATTATGCCTGTGCAATGGCCTCATCTATAATTCGTTTATACAACGACGATCTCTACATCGCGTCTACTCAACGACGTCATTTTATTAGGTCTGTGCAACGACTTCATCTATATTTTGTCTATGCAACGACGACCCATACATCACGTCAACACAATGACGCCTTCTAAAATTGTCAACACAATGACACCCTCAAAATTGTCAACACAATGACACCATCAAAATTGTCAACACAATGAAACCTTCTAAAATTATGAATACAATGACACCCTCAAAATCTTCAAAACTATGACACCAATAAAACTGTCAACATAATGACACCCTCAAAATCGTCAACACAATGACACCATCAAAACTGTAAACACAATGACGCCCTCAAAATCGTCAACACAATGACACCCTCAATATCGTCAACACAATGACGTCATCTGCATCACGTCAACATAATGACGTCATATGCATCGGGTCAACACAATGATGTCATCATTACGTCAACACAATGACGTCATCTGCATCGGGTCAACATAATAACGTCATCATTACGTCAACACAATGACGTCATCTGCATCGCGTCAACACAATGATGTCATCATCACGTCAACACAATGACGTCATCTGCATTTCCGACCTCAAGGAACAAACACCTTTGGAAGCACCTCAGGGAACAAACACCCTTAGAGGCATTTTCGACCTCAAGGAACAAACACCTTTGGAGGCACCTCAGGGAACAAACACCCTTAGAGGCATTTTCGACCTCAAGGAACAAACACCTTTGGCACCTCGAGAACAAACACCGCCAGAGGCATTTTCGACCTCAAGGAAAAAACACCGCAGGCATTTTTAGGTCTCGAGAACAAACACCTTTGGAGGCACCTCAGAGAACAAACACCCTTAGAGGCATTTTCAGTCTCAAGGAACAAACACCTTTGGAGGCACCTCAGGGAACAAACACCCTTAGAGGCACTTAAACATATTTGTCCCCAAACACCATTGGAAACTACGCTCTTTATTTTGCATGTAATGAAATACACTAATTTATTTACCTTGATAAGACATGTTTTCATATTAGCAGCAACCGAAAGGACAGTAGCAGTCGTGCGACTCACAAACACAGCACGTTGATACAATGATATTTTGAATTACGACCGAAAACAATGTCTGCTGCATTATATCCGTAAACTACGTCATCTGCGTCGCGTCAACACATTTACGTCACCTGCATCCTGATCATGCATCTGCAATTACGACACCTTCAGCACATTAATGTCTACATATGAAAACATTCATACTTACATGATCACATTTTCTCATATATTTATGTTTTATCGTTTTGTCTTAACAGTTATGTACTAATTTTTCTTAAGTTTTAGTTTGTAGGAACCTTAATTTACAGGAGCAGGAGCACAACGTGGAACCATCTTCCGCGGCGAACTGAGGTAATTTATTGGGAGGCTAGACCCCCGGCAAAGGTCATCGACTTACTTCGAACATCTTCCTACTCTTTCCCCAATATTTTGCCACAATAACCCAGTGTCTTCATAATTCGAGACTGGGACAAATTTTGAATTTCCGTCAGTCCGCCTTCAGTTTTTCTAAGCGCCATGAAAATCAAGTGTCATTATATTTCGACACTGGACAAAATTTTGAATCAGCATTAATCGTGCCTTTATTTTCCCAGCGTCAACCCAATGTCATTATAATCCGACACTGGGACCAATTTCGAATTCGCGTCAGCACCATATTTGATTTTGTAGCATATAGAAACCCAGTGTCATCATAATTCGACACTGGACAAATTTCGGATTCGCGTTAACTTTGCCTTTAATTCTCTAACATCGATAGCCCAATGTCATAATAATTCGACACCGGGACAAATTTTGAATTGGCGTCAGTCCGCCAATTCAAAATTAAAATTATCATTAATATTTGAATCTGATTTTTAATAATGCCTTACAAGTGCATATTTTCATAAAATTTCAATTTTGTACATAATATATAATTTTCAAACAAACTACCTTTCATGCATTTTAAAATAAACTTCATGCAAATTTATCAAAGAATATATACATCTTTAGCTTTATACTTTCAAAAACATGCATTTTTAAATACAATAATTACCTAAGTTTGACCGGACAATCGCAATTTAGCGGATTCTATAGGATGTCTAACCCCTTCTCTTTAGGATAATAAAGAACTCTTACCCGAAATCTCTTAAGTTTTGCAGACCATTAATTGGAGTTTATTTTTAGCATTTTGCTAAGTAGATGTCCTAATTCATCTTTAAAATAATTAGGTGGCGACTCCTTAAATACAATTCAGAAATCACCGATATGTCCTACACCATTTTTCGACTCCTGTTAAAATGGGGTGTGACAGCATGGCGACTCTGCTGGGGACTGTTAGGTTTTTAACCATAACAAACTTAGGTTTATTATTTGGCTTTATTTGCTTTTATTTGTTTTAAATGCTTTAAATTATTTGCTTTTAATTTCATATGTTTGACTGCTTTAATTGCTACTTTATTTTACTTTTTTCCTTAAACTGTCATTTCGCTCATATTTTCTCCCTTACGAAAATTCACACTATCACACAAATATATGCGAGGTGCGCTTTGTGCATCAGCAAATTTCTTTCATAAAACTCAAATTTAAGAGAGTTGGCAATATACGTGGAGTGTCCGGTCCAACCGATTGCCGCGTAGCCTTCTCACTCGAGTGTCCGCTCGGGAACCTTGCGTCTAGAATGCCAAATCTTAGATAACTTAAGAGAAAGTTATACCACCCTTTATTTTTAAGTCATGCATGCACTTACCTTAGGTGAGTCGATCCTTGGTATCGTCTCCACAATTAGGAAAACACCAAAACTTATCGATGGGTTTTGATATCCCAACGATCAATCAGCATACTATGTGTAGCGTGATAATGATAAATAAATCCAAGCCTAATTATGACATGCCGAAATTGAAAAAAGTGCATCGTCATTTGGTCGCCATTTCCCACAAAACACTGCAGTTTACGGCTTGGACCTATTTATCATAATCTCGCATATTTGGCGTTTAGGCCCACCTCTGGCATAAAAGAGGTCCCACGCATATTAGAACGTGCGCTTGATTTTCATGCAATTTGCTTATTATTGATTGTCGCTTGCAACTCTATACATATGTTCTAAAGCAATATTTACCCATGTTATACTAACTTGGTTTGCTTCATTATTATTAAGGATTATTTTTGCCTAGCTTATTTGCCCAAAAGGTTGATTCGCGTTGACTGACAGAACATATCCTCCACAAAATCAAAGGCATAGTCATCCAGCAGAATGATTGATTCAAAGGCACCCAATTGTTCGGGATGCGAAACATGGAAATGTTGTGAAAATTAGACATATACCCCGGCCTGATTTCTCCTGCAAAGCTTGTTAAAATTCAAATTGTGGCCTTAATCACATTTGTGCATTCAATGTGTTTTTCTTCCTTCTTTTGAAAACTTAAAATTTAAACTGATTTTTGCAAATTCAGAATTCGTTCTGTTTAAATCAATTCTCTTTCAACAAGCATATTAATAAATTTGTCGATAATAAGAATGTAATAAAACAAGCGAACAAAGTCCAAATGACTTAATTGACATGATCATATTACAATCAAGACTTCTATCGGGGCAACGTCATACCTGATTGGAACTACGTTATGACCTGATTCCCTCGGCGGAATACGTAGGCGGCCTATATCGGCTTCGGTCACACCTTTAAAAAACTTTTTCTCCCTTGTTTTGGATATGGCGAAATTCACATATTTGAAACTAGGAATTTTTTGAGGTTTTACCTAAAAAAGACACCAATAAACACAGAAATGTTGATCTTGAAAATCTGACAATAACTTTTTCATAAGCATTTTGTTTTTCAATAAATAAACCTTCTCGCCAAGACAGAAAACCAGACAGGGGTTACAGGTCCAAATAGGCCGGGCGCACAAGTATCAAGGGTCAAAGCTACAAAGTCGATACGAATCAACCCCCCCCCCCCCCAACTCACAATTTTTCTTTGAGCGCAGGTTTTTTTTTTCATATTAGAAGAAGCGGAAAAGACAACAACAATCAAAGTTCAAATTTCGCAATAACGTCTAGACAACGATATCATTTCAACCTCAGGCGGTTTCCAAACTCACAAGTTTTCTTTGAGTGCAGATTTTAGGTTAACTGAAGCATCGAAACCGCAACACTGATGTGTAATTCTGAGGAATTTCTGCATTGCAATTCAGCCCAAATGGATCACGCTCCTATTAGGTGGCTACGCAAAATTGACCTACATGGTCCAACGACATTATGTTTGCACAAGGACAATATCTCGACTCACAGGGCCACATTTTTATCCTCATTCATTCATTTCGCATATAGATATATCAATGCACTAACTATTTTATCTATATCTGGATTGTAGAATGTTTCGCATAGCAGCACAGCCCGCAAGGCCACAATCGTACGCGTCTATCAAGACGTTATTTCGGCTCACAGGACCACACTCTGATCCTCATTTCTCAATCACTTTACAACTAACTATTTTATTCGATTTATATTCTGCAGGTAATTCCATCCAACGACGTCATGCATGTGTAACGACATTATCTATATTTCGTCTACACAACGGATGACATTTATAACACATATATTCAACGACATCATTTTATTATTCCTGTGCAACGGTATTATCTATATTCCGCCTACACAACAGACGACATCTATAACACGTCTACCCAACGACGTCATTTTATTATGCATGTGCAATGGCATTATTTATATTTCGTCTACTCAACGACGATATCTATAACACATTTACCAAACGCCGTCATGCATGTGCAACGACATTATCAATATTTCATCAACACAACGGACGACATCTATTCAACGACATCATTTTATTATGCCCGTGCAACGGTATTATCTATATTTCATCTACACAACGGACGACATCTACAATACGTCTATTCAACGACATTATTTTATTATGCACATACAACGACTTCATCTATATATTGCAACGACGACCTATACATCGCGTCTACTCAACGACGTCACTTTATTATGCCTGTGCAACAGCCTCATCTATATTTCATCTATACAACGACGACCTCTACATCGCGTCTACTCAACGCGTCATTCTATTAGGCCTGTGCAACGACCTCATCTATATTTCGTCTATGCAACGACCACCACTACATCACATCAACACAATGACGCCCTAAAATTATCAACACAATGACACCATCAAAATTGTCAACACAATGACACAATCAAAATTGTCAACACAATGACACCTAAAATTGTCAATACAATGACACCCTCAAAATCGTCAACACTATGACACCATCAAAACTGTCAACACAATGACACCCTTAAAATCATCAACACAATGACACCTTCAAAATTTTCAACACAATGACACCATCAAAATTGTCAACAAAATGACACCATCAAAACTGTCAACACAATGATGCCCTCAAAATCGTCAACAGAACGACACCCTCAATATCGATAACACAATGACGTCATCTACATCACATCAACACAATGACGTCATCTGCATCGGGTCAACACAATGATGTCATCATTACGTCAACACAATGACGTCATCTGCATCGGGTCAACACAATAACACTATCATTACGTCAACACAATGACGTCATCTGCATCGCGTCAACACAATGATGCCATCATCACGTCAACACAATGACGTCATCTGCATTTTCGACCTCAAGAAACAAACACCCTTAGAGACATTTTCGACCTCAAGGAACAAACACCTTTAGAGGCACCTCAGAGAACAAACACCCTTAGAGGCATTTTTTACCACAAGGAACAAACACTTTTGTAGGCACCTATTGAAACAAACACCCTTAGAGGCATTTTTTACCTCAAGGAACAAACACCTTTGGAGGCACCTCAGAGAACAAACACCCTTAGAGACATTTTCATTCTCAAGGAACAAACACCTTTGGAGGCACCTCAGAGAACAAACACCCTTAGAGGCATTTTCAGTCTCAAGGAACAAACACCTTTGGAGGCACCTCAGAGAACAAACACCCTTAGAGGAATTTTCAGTCTCAAGGAACAAACACATTTGGAGGAACCTCAGGTAAAAAACACCCTTAGAGGCACTTAAACACATTTGTCCCCAAACACCATTGAAAACTTCGCTATTTATTTTGCATGTAATGAAATACACTAATTTATTTGCCTTGATAAGACATGTTTTAATATTACAACAATCGGAAGGACAGTAGCAGTCGTGCGACTCACAAACACAGCATGTCGATACAATGATATCTTAATTACGTTCGGAAATGACGTCTGCTGCATTACATCCGTAAACGACGTCATCTACGTCGCGTCAACACAATGACGTCATCATTACGTCATCACAATGACGTCAACTGCATCGCGTCAACACAATGATGTCATCATCACGTCAACACAATGACATCATCTGCATTTGCGACCTCAAAGAACAAATACCTTTGGAGGCACCTTAGAGAACAAACACCACCTACTAAGGATTTGACCCGCCCTGCCCTATTTAGCAATTTTCAAAAAATATGTTCTGTCCTGCCCTGTTCTTCCTCGCTAAGTCCTGCCCTGCCCCGTTTATTTTTTTAATCTTTTTATCTCACCCTTTCATACGCTGAATTAAGCATAGTATGCTATAGCATGGTTAGACTTTACTCGAAAATATTGGCGTACATTGATATTCGTTAGATTGTATAGCATGATATTTTCCATTTCTTTGTCACTTCTCTTTTGTCAATGGACTATTTAACCAACTTCTTTTGTGGATTAAAGTACACATGCACGAGTAGTTTTTTTTAACTAAAATGTTCAGAAATCAGAAAAGTACTTTAATACAAATTTCCTCAATGAGAATATAGTTAGAAACTTTAATAAAAATAGCTTAGTTTCAACTCTCGGAGGCTAAACCTGACAAATAGCATCAAATACGTTGAGATGTTGTTGGAATTGAAGCATAGTAGTTCTTGTTGTAAAATAGAAAGTGTCTGGAGGATATATCACTGTAAGATTAGTAATAAACTTGTCTTCTCCCAGACAACATATTTGCTCACTGATGTATTCTCTGTCAAATCAATTCAATAGAGACCGGGAATTATAGACTTATTTGGTAGGATACCCCGGAAAGAGCTGACACCAAAGCATGAGTACCAATAGTTACATTCAAAGCATGGTTTTCTTCAAAACTCACCACCTGTCCTGCCCCATTTCAATTTTTAATAAAATTAATTTTGTCATGTCCTGCCCCGTTAAGAATTTGTCCTGCCCCGCCTGCCCTGCCCCAATTGTCATCCCTATTTTCAAGTAGAGCTTTTAGGAGTAGAGCTTTTTCAAGTACATCTTTTATGAAAAAATTATTAGGTGTTTGGTTGTCAATAAAAAAGTGTTTTTATATAAAAAAACATAAAAGTAGAAAGCCAAAATAAGCTCTACTCAAGAAATTCAAATTATAAGTTTCTTCCAAAAGTGCTTTTGGAACCCAAAAACACTTATCCATTTGTCAACGAAACACTCCATTTAAAGGTCAAAAGTGTTTTTGACTTTTTAAAAGCACTTTTGGCCTTTCCAAAAGTCCAACCAAACGGACACTAAATGTCCATATCTTCTTAAAGATTAGATGATGTTTCCCATCATACAATTTCTCTTAATAGTTGGATTTGGTCATGCTTTCTAATGGCCAAAATTATTATTATTATTATTTTCAAAAGGTAAGGGTTTGACCAATTTTTTTTTTTTTTAAAATAAGTATTTTTAAAGAATAGCAGAAGACTTCCTCAGAAGCTAAAAGAAATAAATTTTTCTACTGACACTTTTTTTAAACCACTATTTTAAAAAATATACCTAGAAGCATTTTTTAAAAGTTTGATCAAACATTAATCGATATTCATAAATACTTTTTAAATTAATTCGTCAAACACACATTGTGTCTCACCAAAAGTATTTTCTTAAAAAACTTTTCAAAATAAGATGGTTTAAAAATTTGGCTGAACACTATAAAATAGCATCTCAGTCTTTTTAATAAAACTTTGGCAAAGTTACCTTTAATTTCTTATTCACTATAAATTTAATTATATTAATGATAAAGCTTTTGTGAGTACAACAATGGTAGATTTACGGGAAGTAAGTAACTATTACAAAGATTACAAACTGGAGACAAGAACAAATGAAAACTACTACAAGAAATTTGCTGAGTCAAGTGTTAGCACTATGTCCTTAAGACAATATTGTCCCGTATAAATCATTTTACGTTATGGGCAACTTGTCTCCCAAGATGAAACATCAACTAACAAATGAGCAAATAAAACTAAAGTGTTTACTAAAAGAAGAACTTTTGAGTGTTTGAGAGATTGCTTAGAAGAAAAGAAGATCAAAAAATCTGGGTGATTCAAATGTGAAGTGTGTTCAACAATTGATCTAAAGGCCTCAATTTATAGTATTAGGAAGATGACCTCTCAACTAGATAACTAATGGCTTTCAATAACCATGTAATGTCACTTAATTAAGAGGTTACAATCAACCAATAATGCAGCCAAATAATGGTTGAGTTATGGAGGAAAAACTAGCATTTGAATGCTCCAAAATGTCCCCATAATCAGCCAATTTTTTTTACTTCCGTCGCATAGGCACTGCCCGAGTAGCGCCGCGGCTCAACCTCAGAAGCGTCGCAGCTCAAGTGAGCCACTGCCCAACTAGAGTCGCGGCTCAGCCCTTGGGGGGCCGCGACCCTTCTCGGCTCCGCGGCTCTTTTCCGACCCGTTCAGACTTTTACACTTCTTCATGCATTTACCAACGTAAAACACTCGTCATTTGGTCAAAAACCGTCTATCATTCTATGTCTCAAATATTTTATTTACGTACCAATATCTCTTTCACTAAGGAAATTTACGATCTTTGATACCAAGTGTGCACGTGTGTGAAAATGATGTTTCTGATGTGCGGGGCTCCAATTGTTCGAGTCATAAATAATAAGATAAACTTTATTCCACGTTAATAAATTTCCAACAATCCCCTCTTGAAAGAGATTTTGGCGCACTCACAAGGTTCCTTTCTAGCAATCTTTCGGCGGACCGATGTTGCATCTGGATAGGTAATGGTAGCCTTGAACCTTCCATAGTTGAATACCATCGGACTTACTTACTGCGCGGTGAACGTGATGTCTTGAACCGTCGGTGTTTAGTGTAAGTCAAGTCAACGGTACCAACACAACAACTTTCCTTACTTTATTCTTCTTTAATGTTTTGTCCATTGTGGTCGTGGACACTTCTTGGATTCTTATGTGCGTTCATTTGAGGCGGCCTGTCCTCGCACTTAAATAGGTGGTCTCCTACAAGGTATCCTGCTATACCCCACTTCACAAGTGTTAGAAACTATTATAAGTTTTCCCAAACCTAACCTCAACCGTTGAAGATCATTAAAGGTTTTGGAAACTTAACTTCTACCCACACTGCAAATAGCACTTAATGTTTATCATGGAAACGGCCTTGGATTCATGTTTTTTTACAGAAATCATCATTCGAAGTGCTCTTTGTTCCACCAAAGCGCTCAACTGAACCTTTACGGCTTTGTTTTCTCATTGAACCTAATTATTGGGAGCTCCAGTCAGTAAGGTTGGGTATCCACCGTATCAGTCCTTATTGTTTGGGTTTTAAGCCCATTCCCCTAGACATGCAGACTGTCTGATCTCTGGGTATGCCCTTAGTCAAAGGATCTTCTATGTTCTCTTTTGATTTTACATAATCAATGGAAATAATACCCGTGGTGATCAGTTGCCTAACAGTCTTATGTCTCCGTCGAATATAACAAGATATGTTGTTATACATAGAACTTTGTGTCCTTCCTAGAGTCGACTGGATGTCGCAATAGATAATTACAGAAGGTATGGGTTTATCCCAACACGGGACATCCTCTAAGAAGTCACTCAGCTTCTTCTCCTGCTTTGTCTAATCGATAAACTCTGATTCCATCGTGGATCGGGCAATGCAAGTGTGCTTAGAGAATTTCCAAAACACAGCCCCACCACCAATTGTAAATATATACCTATTGGTGGACTTGGTGTTCTCTATATCAGATATTCAGTTTTCATCACTTTACCCCTCTAGTACAACTGAATATCTCGAATAGTGCAACCTGTAAGCTAGCGTGTATTTCAGGTACCGTAGTACCTGATTCAACACTTTCCAATGATCATCACTTGGATTATGGGTAAACCTTGCCAATTTGTTGACAACATACGCGATATCAGGTCGGGTGCAGTTTGTTATGTACATCAAACTACCAATCACCTTCGCATATCATTCCTGACATACGGGAGCACCACAATTTTTATCAATCTTTTGATTTATATCCAGTGGTGACGTTATCGGCGAACTGTCGAACATGTCATACTTTTTCAACACATCCTCGATGTAGTGAGACTGAGATAAGACCAGTCCGCCAGACGTCTTAGAGATTTTGATCCCTAAGATGACATTTGCAATACCCATATCCTTCATGTCGAAACATTGCTTCAACATGTTATTAGCCTCTAGAATCAAACTAGGACTGCTCTATGTGATCAACATGTCGTCTACGTAAAGACATATCATGACGAATGAGTCATCATTACCTTTCATGTAGACTCATTAATGATGAAATCTTTTGATAATAGAGTACTATTAATTTTTTCGTGTCATTGCTTCGGGGCCTGTTTCAGCCCATACAGATATTTGACAAGCCGACTGTCACGACCCAAACCGAAGGACCGCGATGGGTACCCGGATCTCACCCGCCGGGTACCTCATATCATATCATCAATGTATAATCACAATAAGCACGGACTAAGTCGAAAAAAGATTATGAAAGTTGTTGAACAGAAAACTGACTTATATATATATATATATATATATATATATACATGACCATGTCAAGGCCGATAAGGCCATACAAAACCACTATCCACATGACACCTGTCTACAAGCCTCTACAGAGTATACGACATTATAATATCATACCAAGACTAGACTGCAACTCTGGAACAAATAGAGTGTGCCGACATCAGCTGAACCAGAAACATACCAGCGTGAACCATCACTCTTTTTAACTGAACCTACGGACATGAAACTCAACGTCCCCCGATAAAAGGGACGTCAGTACGACTGATGTACTGAGTATGTTAGGCATAAGAATTAACATAGTCAAGATATATCATAATCTGAAACAGAAACACTGACCAACAGTACATACCTCTGAGACCCCAATACGTATGTCTAAATGGTATGCAATGCAAATACGGTATAAAACTGGCCACACAAGCATCTTTCTTTTCATAACAGCCTTTGTGGGCATCATTTCATTATCGGCCTCTGTGGGCGTAATATGTATATATGTCATGTATGTAGCAAATGCGGTAATACATATATACTGACCACAAGGGCATCTTCCTTCCCAATCGTGTGTGTATATATATATATATATATATATATATATATATATAATTTGGCCCTTAATCAGGCATCTTCCTTCATTAAGCCACACAGGCTTTATCATTATCATATCCCAGTTGATCAGGTGGTTTGCGTTCCCCGTTTTCCATCCCCACTATATAATCTTGGGTAAAATATGAATGCAAATGAAAATGCATGAATGACAATAAAATATTCCCTGAATTTATTGGACGACAATAATATCATTGCTTCTTTGGATAGCATTATGGAAACATCTGATTGGTGATAACGGATCCGAACTGCCTAATTAATTCTTATATGTACAGTGAGTAATTTATTTTATAATAATCTTATCTAATCAATTGTGACTGTAAAACAAATTGATTATATCTTAGTTTCTATGCAGATGACATTCTAAAATCATTTTAATATAATTGTTTGTTGATACCTTATTCACTTAACGCAACAATGACTTATTTCAACACGTCTACTAAAAACATACCCACTTATTTACTAAATTCGTCTCAGCACTTAATACTTATCAATTACTTTAAATTAGCAAGGTCAAATCGGCTCCAATGCTTACTAAAAACTCCTATCAACATCTCTCTCATATGTCTTAATAAGGACTCAGAAATAATTTAGACATGCTTTTAGTATAGAATCAATAACATGAATATTCCTTAACTTCTAAGAGTAGAATAAATTATGGAACAATACCACAGTTATATTTCGTACGGAGAACATGCCAAAAGAAAGAAAGAATTTGTCTTAACATACATCGAATATTGAATGGACTGAAAACGCTGCTCTCTTTATTGTTCGGAAATTCATACTTTAAATCCCTTTCCCAAATCATTTTCTTTCCCTCTACGATATGACCTTCTTCATGGAATTGTTACAGGGAAGAGAGCTAATTGAAATAAGACATTTGTGTATGATGAACAAGTTAAAATAACTAGAAGAAAGATTGTGAATGAAGGAGGAGAATATTCTATTTTTCGACAATGATTTAGAAGTATTCACTAAAGGTCATCGTCCACGGATCTCTTATGTTAAAGGAAAATATAGAAGTATAAAACTTAAAAGAAAAAAATGATGAAACGAAACAAGAAAAGGATAGCAGAATTCATGTAGGCTTGCCAGCACTAAAGTAATAGTGCATAGTCATTAGGAAATTCTCAAAATGCTACACGTACTGATTCTATTTAATGTTGTTCCCCACTTAAAAATAATTTTTCCTGCAATTAATCAATTGTACACACCATTAATTTCTTAATCCCAATTCATTTAAATTTTAAAAACTCATAAGACTTTCGTATACTCGATGTCATAATTCTTGTAATATGACACTAGTTCATAACCTCTTTATGCATACTCCAAAATTATTTTCAACTTCTATCGTCACACTTGTCACGTCAAAAAAAAATCGGGATCACATCCTTTTATATACTAATTTCCTTATTAGCATATGTAAATATAACAAAATTTTCCCCACGCTCGGGTCTACTTCCTTTAGTTAGGTGCTCAAAGCATTATCCAAAATATGTGGTGTTACATCGACAGACTTTCTTCTCTTTTCCTAGAACCACATACTCATCGGGTTGGTCCATATAGATTTCTTCTTCCAAATCACCATTTAGGAATGTTGTCTTGACATTCATTTGATGTATCTCAAGGTCCCGCAATGCGGCGATTGCAATGAATACTTGTATGGACGTGATTCTAGACATCGGGGAGTACGTGTCAAAGTAGTCAAGACCCTCATATTGTCGATAGCCCTTGACTACCAACCTGGTATTGTACTTATCTATAGATCCATCAGCTTTATACTTCCGTTTGAGTATCCATTTACAACCCAACGGTTTATTTTCCGAAGGAAGATCAATCAACTCTCAAGTATGGTTATGCAGGATGAAGTCTATTTCACTCTCAATAATTTCTTTCCAGAGCGGTGCTTCTGAAGTTGACAACGCTTCAACAATTGTCTATGGTTCATTATAAATTATATTAGCTATAAAGTCCGGACTGAAAGACTTATCCTTCTGGCCCTTTTGCTTCGTCTTGGTTCAATCTCTGGAACCTCCAAGTCCTGAGAATCTGGAACACTATATTCCGGATAATCATCCACTTCGAAGTCCATTAGATCTGAACCACCTAGATCTGGGAAGTCAACGACTCCTGGATCTTGAGAGTTTTGCTCATAACTTCGTTTGCGAGAGGTTATGTCTCTTTCCTTTCTAGGAAACGTGTCCTCAAAAAAATTGGCATTCCTTGATTCTATGATTGTACCCACAAAGATGTCTGGTACATCTGACTTATGCACTAAGAAGCGATAAGCACTACGGTTATTAGCATATCCGATGAAAATGCAATCTACAGTCTTAGGCCCAATCTTAACCTACTTTGGCTTAGGTACTTCAACCTTTGTAAAACAACCCCACACATTCAAGTATTTGTAGGTGAGTTTCTTTCTCTTCCATAACTCGTATGGAGTCTTTTCCTTACACGTATCCTCATGTTTCAAATGCCCTCACTGAAAGAAAGTTTCATCCTCACATATATTCCAGCATTTTGAATTTTGGGACGTTTAGAGAAATACACTCACACTCAAAAAGATGTTCAATGCATGCAATTGTGATATCATAGGCTTGGTCGTCATGTAAGTACTCAATAATGTGAGAACCCTCAGTATAAGCTCATGTAGGGCTTGTCATGAGTTTGTAATGTAAGTTTGGGGGAAGGAAGGATATTATTTGGAAAAGGTGTGATTAATACTTCCTTGAGCGTTGGATTATGTCTTCGCTTTGCATTTGTTTGCTTTAATGCTGATCTGATTCTTTTTGTCCTTTTCTTTTGGACTGACTTCTTTTGAATCTTTCGTTTGGAGCTTTTTCTCATTTTCAGAGTTATTTCCTCATTTCATTTCAGTTTTTTGTTGTTGACATTGTTGGGGCTTTTGATTTCTTCTTTGTGCGAAGTCGTCCGTTACTTTTTTTTATTTTCTTTTGGGACTTTGCAACTTTATCCCTGAAACTTCAATGCAGATCGTTGTCAGTAATTTGCACTTTTTTCAATGCGCTCAAGGAAATCGGAGGAAGAAAGGGATATTGCGTGTATGCACTCAGAAATGGTATATGCTTAATATGTAGTTGTCAAAAGAATAGGCTTTAGGCTCAAAGGGGAATGCTACAGATAATGTTATTTGGTAGGCTGGAAAGGCTCAAACAGATCAAAGAAAGCCTACGATCATTTCCTATACCGAGTGTTACTCAAGATTTCGTCTCAACAAACATTCGGGCCAAGTTCTAGATCACAATGCAATGCAATTGAACTTATTCTAAAACTCACCACACAATGCACATGAAACGATGAGGTTGGTTTCGTTCTAATCTTGAAGCACGCAAGACAATGCCATTACAAGTATGAATGTGAGGTACCAAAATAATATATGGTTTACCACGAAGTCAGCCTATACTGACTATTATTTGTTCTTTCCTATGCACACTCCTAACTCTGTTGGTATCAATCAAGTCAAACAATGATACTAAAAATATATTATATTTTTTTGAAATAAAATGTATATATTTTTTGTGCTTTTTTAATAAAGATTTTTTTTTGAATAAGTATTTTTTTTATATTTTTTTAATAAAGGGTACCGAACCCGAATAGGGCTGCCTACGTATCTCACTTTTGATGAGAATCAGGTGCGCGTAGTTCGTTCAGATTAGTTATAAAATATATGCTTGAAAAAAAATTCATTCATGATGGGATAGCAGTAGTAAAAGTTGTGCAAAAAAATGATCGTCCACTATGAGACAAATGCAAAGTAAAATGAATGTAATGAAAAAAATGAATGTTCGTGATATGATGAATAAAATGAAAAATGAATGTCTGTAATAGGATGAATGAAATGCATGAGTAAGCCAACTATGTTTTCCTTTTTGTAGTGTCAAACCCGAGAATAATTTTTCTATTATTATTATTTTATTTTATTTACGTGGTGCCGAACCCAAAATGGGTTGTCAACGTATCACACCGTATGGTGAGAATCAGACACACGTAGTTTGGGAGATATGTTGTAAAATGCATGATATAAAATAATTATGTAAACAAAAACTAAACATATGAATTGAATATGCAAGTATGAAAAAATACAAAAATATAGACAACTCAGAGTGATACCTCGACTGTTTGCGAGGACGGGTTTCTCCTCTGATTGGTTGCTCGGACTGAAGGCTGACTGACTCATTTCAGTTAAAAATAACTCTTGGTCATCTTTGTGACGTTTTTGTTTTGTTTTTTCCTGGAGTATCTCCGGGGATAATGTTTTAGAACGACCGTCCCCAACTGTTTTTGAGGACGGTCTTCCTGCAAAAGATACGAGAAATGGGTGAGATTAGGAAAGTCACAAAAATAATGAAATGTATGAGTATGACATAATAGTCAAAAACTCCATGATTGGTTCAACCGGACTGGAGGTTGATGCTTCACAAGGTCCAAGTCGTGCTATTCAAGAGCGATTGACCCTTTGTTGGTAACACAATTTCTGTCCCATGGACCAAAAATATGATGTTGGCCCAGTAGAAGTCCTGATTGTAGTGTACTAGCTCAACAGTGCATAGGGCAAATGCTCACGCCAGAGTTGTAAATGATATGGTATGATATGTACAGGTAATTATTGCTTTAAATAATATGTACAAAGTTGCAAGCGACAAACAATAGTAAGCATGCAAATCAAACATGTGCCCTAATATGTTTGAGACCTCTCTTATGCCAGAGGTGGGCCTAAACGCCAGATATGCGAGAGTGTAATAGATTGATCCAAGTTGCTAAACATTAATGCTTTTGTTGGAAATGGTGAATGTACATTTTCCAATTTTGGCATGTCATGATTATACTTGAATCCTTCTATCATTATCACGCTACACATATATGCTGATTGGTCGTTGGGTTGTTAGACCCGTCGGCAATTTGGTGGATTTCCTAATTGTGGAGACGATACCAAGGTACGACCCACCTAAGATGTATGTATGCATGACTTAAAAGAGAGGTATAACTCTATCCTATATTTGCTAAGATTTTACTTACTAGACACAAGGTTTCCGAGTGGACTGATCGAGTGAGAAGGCTACGCGGCCGTTGATCAGTGTATTTTATATACACTTTTTGAGTCGTTTTTAGTGAGTCTTTTGTCCCTTTTTATACAAATACGTGTCGTCTTAGGATATATTTTCTTTCTTTTGAGTCAAATTGGTTAAAATGGCTCTTTGGCGGAAAATGAGCGAAAAGAGGGCAAAAGTGAAGGTTTCAGAGCTTAAAATGCGAGAAAGTGGCAAACCAGGCACGGACACGGGCCAGCGCCGCGGCGCCTCTAGCCAGCAGAACCAGCGCCGCGACGCCCAATATCCAGAGGCCTTCAGAAGTTCCAGCGCCGCGGTGCCTCATCGTCAGAGAGTTTCAGAACTTCCGGCGTCGCGGCGCCGACGCGGGAAAAATCAGGTTTTGACGATTTTATGGGCCAGGCCTAAAGGAAAACCTTAAGGGCGGTTTTGAGGCTATAAAAAGAGAACCCTAGGCAGTTTTCAAGGGTTCCCTTTCTTGCAAAAACACAAGACTTCTTGGAGTTGAAGATTGGAGACCATTACTTAGTAATTTCTTTTCTTTCTTTTACTTTATTTCAGTTTTTATGTTGGATATTGAATTAGTTCTTGTCATGTCAATGGCTAGGAACTAATTCTAATATAGGGCTTTCCATGTCAATTCACTTGAACCTTATTTTATGAGTTAATGCATGTTTATGGTTGTTCTTCTTATTGTTGAGGTTTATTCCAATAATGTTTTGAATGCTTGGTAATTACTTGATCATTAATTATCATTATTTATATGATTTCTAATCAAACTTCGAAAGAAGGAGGTTGTGACTATGCTGTAGTTGGGTAATCATAAGTCGGATTGGGGATGAAAATACCTCAATTACTTGTGTAGCGTTAACGGGGGTTTAAACACCTAGCTTACTTGCGTGCGTTAACGAGTTTTGTTCTTAATCCTCCTATAGAGTCATCCTTATCCAGAAAGGTAGAAAGGGCGCTCTTTGGGGTTGAGTGTTTATATAGCCTTAACGGAGTATAAAGCGAATTAGTAAACTGCTATCTCGAAGAAGAAGAACCATAATGTATTGCATTAATAAGTAATATAAGCGGATAGTTGAGGCGACTTGGAAGCCCTATTTCCATCACTACTGAAGTAAACACATAGTTAATTAGTATTTATAATTGTTAGTTATAATCAATAAACTCAAATATCGGTTACCAAATAGATAACAAAGGATAGATAATTGGTACTTGAGCACTAATCCCTGAGGACGATAACTCGGTCTTCAAGACTATATTACTTGAGTCGACAACGTGCACTTGCGTTAAAGTGAGTGCATTAAATCACGCATCAAGTTTTTGGGGCCGTTGTCGGGGATTAGGCATAGTTCAATATCAATTTTATCTATTTTTAATTTCTAATTTGGTTTTTATTTTTTATTTTTTTATTATTATTTTTTTACGCTTTTTATTTTTATTTTTGTGAAAAGGGTGTCGTGATCCGTTTGTTTGTTTTTGATCTGTTTCAGGCGCTCAATTTATGCGAAGGAGAAGAGGAGCAGACACTCTTGTTCCCTTCAATCCAGAGATTGAGAAAACTTGTAAACAGAATAGAAGGAACCAGCGAATCAACCTTGATAGAGATGGACGGCGTCCAAAACAACAATGTGCTGAGAGAGGGGTTAGGTGAAAATCAACCTAACCAAGGAATGCCTCGGCGAATACCTATGGATGTCGAGGAGAGAGTTCAAGTCCAGGCAGAAAGAAGCTTGGGAGACTACGTGCTGCCGAGGGTGAACGGAGCACAAACATGTATTAGGCTCCCTGCAATAGGAGCAAATAACTTTGAGATCATACCGGTAATTCTAAGCATGGTGCAGAACACGGTGCAGTTTGGAGGGTTGCCATCAGAGGATCCACACATGCACATAGCTAATTTCTTGGAGCTATGTGCAACATTCAGATATAACGGCGTTACTGATGATGCCGTCGGATTGAGGCTCTTTCCTTTCTCACTCAGGGATAGAGCAAAGGTGTTGTTGAATTCCTTACCAGCTGATTCGATTTTTACATGGCAAGAGCTGACACAAAAATTTCTAGCAAAATTCTTCCCGCCATGCAAAGTAGCAAAGTTGAGAGGGGAGTTGAATAATTTCTACCAAGCAGATGGAGAGTCATTATACGAAGCTTGGGAAAGATTCAAGGACTTGCAGAGGAAGTGTCCACCCAGCGAGATTGAGTTGTGGAACTTGGTCCACATCTTCTATAACGGGCTGAGCGGAACAACCAGAACAATTATTGATGCAGCAGCAGGAGGGACCTTTATGAGGAAAACAGCCCATGAAGCTCACGACTTACTAGAAGACATGGCCACCAATAACCATGTCACAGAAGATAGGCAAATGAGTGGAAGGAGAACAGTGGGAGTTCACGAGATAGACGCCCATCCGCCACTGAGCCTAAGTTGCCCTTTTGACCAAACAACTGCAGCAACATACAGTATCCGTAAATGCAGTGCAGATGCCAAGGAGCTGTGAAATGTGTGGTGGTCCACATACATTCGATAGATGTCCTTTAGCTGATCCTAATAATATACCAATCGAGCAAGCAGAGTGCCAAGCTGTGGGTAACTATCAGAGGCCCCAGAACAACCCATACTCCAACACATACAATCCAGGGTGGAGGAATCACCCAAATTTTCATGGAGGAGACCAGGCAGCGAGAATCGGTATAGAGGCGATGCAAAACCAAGAAGACCAAAATCAGCGACCATTTACTCAGCCCCACCTTCAACAATTTAATGCACATTGCGTCGAAAAGCGGGCAGTGAGAGCGGCTTTGTTGACACTTACCAACTCCCAGACCCAGTTCATGGCGGAGACTAGATCTTCGTTCAGGAACTTGGAAACACAAGTGGGTCAACTAGCAAAGCAATCGAACAACAGGCCACAGGGTACACTGCCAAGCAACACAGAGATGAATCCGAGAGAACAATGTCGAGCGATGCAGTGAAGTGGTAAGCGATTGGGCGGCGTACACCTCGGTGTAGTTGAACAAAGGGCAGAAATAGAGAAAAAGAAGGTGGTTGAAGCTCGCCCAGTAGTAGAGAAAGCTCCAGAGAAGGAGTATACTGAGAAGATTCCATTCCCACAACGATTGCATAGGAAGGCAGTTGATAGACAATTCTCCAAATTTTTGGAGACGTTCAGAAGCTACATATCAACATACCCTTCATAGAGGCATTGGAGCAAATTCCCTCTTATTTCAAATTCATGAAGGAGATTTTGGGGAAGAAGAAGAAACTAGCAGAGTATGAGATGGTAGCACTGACTGAGGAGTGCAGTGCTATCCTACAGAAAAAGTTGCCCCCTAAATTAAAAGACCCAGGGAGCTTTACATTGCCTTGCACAGTTGGCAAGGTGACATGCAACAGGGCCCTTTGTGATTTAGGGACAAGCATAAATTTGATGCCTTTGTCAGTATTTAAACGGTTGGAGTTAGGTGAGGCAAAACCAACCACGGTGAGGCTGCAACTAGCCGATAGAACAGTGGTACACCCAAGGGTGAAGATTGAGGACGTGCTTGTTAAAGTAGGAAAATTCTTTTTTCCTACGGATTTCCTCATTCTTGACATGGAAGAGGATGCAGAAATCTCCATCATATTGGGGAGACCATTCTTGGCGACAGGGAGAGCCCTGATTGATGTAGAAAGAGGAGAGCTGACGTTGAGGGTGAAGAAGGAAAAAATGGTGTTTAAAGTATTTAAACACATTATTGAGCCACGATCGTGGCGGTGCTTTCTGTCGGCACCATCAGAACCCGCGTGAGCGGTGCAAGCCAAACCAAGGGAGATAAGCCCGCTGGCAGTACGTGATGCCGAACCTCCGCCAAAGCAGGTATGTGCTCCTGAACCTTCCCTTGAAAATAATTTTAAGAAAAGAAACAGACGAAGAAAAAGAAAAATGTGGAAAAAATGGATTGGTTGTGGGGTTAATCCACCCCACACTTATTAAGTTAAGGAACTTGCGTCCGGCTAAAAGACGTTAAAGACAGCGCTACTTGGGAGGCAACCCAAAGTATTTTGATTTTATTTTATTTTAATATAGTTAGCTTTTACTAAGAACAGTCTCACAGAGGTAGTGTTTGTGTTGTGTTAACAGGTGCAGGCCAACAAAATTTGGAGGGCGAAAAACTGAAACAACAAGGGGATTCCAGAAAATCGTGTTAGCGTCGCGGCGCCCAGGAGCAGGGCCGCGGCGCCAAAAGAGCAGAAAGGTGCTGAAGTTTAAGCGCCGCGGCTAGGAAGCGAGGCGCGGCAAAAATCGAAAATTCCAGTCTAGGCCGCAGGCGCCAATGCGAGGGCCGCGGCGCAGAAATTCCCGAAGAAGTGCAGTAAGTTGGGCGCCGCGGCGCCAAGTGCAGGGCCGCGGCGCCGAGGCGGAAACCCAGAACTTAAAAGAAGCCCAAAAACCCGATTTTTCCCAATTTCAAACCAAAACCTAACTCTTCTTCTCCACAAAAACCCACAAAAATCCACACTCTACCTAAAAACCTTCCATAAACCACACCCAAATACAACCAAAGCTCTTAAATTCCCTAACCCCGTCACCATCTCAACAAACAAAGCTCATCCCATTGCCTCAAATCACCATTAGAAGCAAGAAAACCTTGAAGAACACCGTCAAAAGGTAATCTTTATCTTTTCTTGAGAGCATTACTGTAGTCAGAGGATGTAGTAGTTTGGAGGAGTGTTGTATTGTTGAAGTTGTGAGGTGTTGAAAAATTGGTTGTGAAAAAGTGAGGAAGAGTATACAAGGAGGGTGTGGGTGTTGTGTAGAAGCTTCTTAAGTGAAGTTTGGGGGTAATTGGTGTTGTAACTGTTGATTGGTGAGTGATAGTGTTGGTGAACAGTATTGATAGAAAGGGAACGCTGCATAAAGTGATCTAGACATGTCTGCCAGAAAGAGAAGAGCCTCCACATCCACCTCAGCCCCTCAATACGATGATACTAGGTTTATTAGCCAACAAGCTCAGGAAAGATACAAAAAGCTTAGTACTAGGCTCTTAATCCCGGAAAGGGGAATAGACTATCAAAGGGGTTCGCTTGGGGAGGAGGATGTCTATGAGCCCATTCGGGCAATGATTGAGATGATGGGGTGGAGAAGATTTGTAAACCCGGAAGAGATAGCACCAATGGACACAGTAATGGTGCGTGAATTTTATGCTAATCTCCCGGAGAAGGTGGACAATAGATGCTTTGTGAGGGGAAAATATGTGTCTGTGACGGCAGAAGAGGTCAATGCGATATTGGAAACAGTTGATGTTGAAGGAGGAGATGGTGATTGGAGCTATTTTAGAACATGGTCTAGAAGCACCACCAACATCGACTGGAATACCGTCGCAGGCACAGTGAGCTACCCTGGGGCTGCATTTGATATTGCCAGAAATTGGTCAAGAGGACTGAGCAGGTGTCAGTTCAACAAAGCAGCCAAGGGTTGGCTGTATTTCGTCAGTGCCCGTCTGATTCCATCAACGCACTTTACCAGAGTGCCAGAAGACAGGATCAAATTGATATATGGAATTATGACGGGGAAGACGATTGATGTGGGAAAGGAGATAGTGCAAAGTATTGAGGAGACCAGCAGGTTGGTAACAACAGGTGGGTTGGGACATGACTCACTTATTACAAGTTTATGCGCCATAAATGGGGTACCAACCCTACCCACTGATACTCGTGAGAGAAACCAGCTGCCTGTGTCATATGGGATAATGCACTCCTTCCCAGACCCAAGTCCCCTAACAGCAAGAAGAAGAGCACCAAAGACACCGCGGCAGCGGCGATAGGCGCCATGGGCGAAGCGAGCACGAAAGCAGAGGCTCAATATGCGGCAGGAAGCAACCACCAGCCACCCACAGAATCAGAACCTCCAGTGCCTATGATGGGCGGTTGCTCGAGAACTGAGAAGGATGATGCAACATTTCGACACGTTGATACAAGGACAACAAGAGTTGAGACAAGGACAACAAGAATTGGCGGCGACAGCGGTTGCACAGCGGTTTGACGAGATGAGTTCCCTGTTCAACCAATGGTCGATGCATTATCCACCGCCACCGCCACCATTTTAAACCAAGTCTGTAAGTGTCTTGTTTCTTTTATTGTCTTTGAGTCTTGCACACATTGGAGACAATGTGTGATTTAAGTTTGGGGGGTGTCTTATTTGTGTCTTATTGTTATAGTATGTTTGAGTCTTTTTTATTGCTTTTGTGTAATTTTTTGAGTCATATTTTGTTTTTTTAGTCATAATTGTCTGTCAAAGATCATGCATGCTGTAGTTACTAGAAACACCTAGTGAAGTAAGGTGGAATAATGTAATGGAATTAGAGCAACTATCTAAAACACTTAGGTTAGATATGCCAAAAACTCATAAAATCTGTCTATTTGGAGTTTCTTGCTTGAATTGTGCATGATAAATGATTAAAACCTATGTGTTATGATTGCTTGCTATTTGAGGTGAAATAGTTAGGATATGCATGTTAGGGAGATGACTCAGGCATTTCTTTGTTAGCCAATTCTTACCACTCTTTTCTATCCCTGACAGTAAAAATATCCCTAGTCAGCCCCATTGAGCCTAAAAAATGAACTTTTTCTTTGACACCCTATATTTTCATATCTATGCCATAAGTAAACACGTGAAATAGTTGGAATAGAATGTGTTAAAAAAGAGACAAAAAGAGCAAACAAGTTTGATGCACCCCAATAAAAAAGTAATAAGAAATAGGCAAAAGCCTAAGTTTGGGGGTGCTTGTTATTATAATACACTTCACGCACTCAAAACAAAAGAGGGGAAAGATAGATTTGAAGTGAAGAAAAGAAATCAAAAGAAAAGGGAAATATTGAAAAGCTAAAGAGCTTATGGTACACAGATGAGCCTAAATGCCTATTTTTACCTATCCATGCCTAAGCCTACATTACAACCCTTAAAAATCCTGAAGATCTCTTATATGCATATCCATGATTAGTGGAGAATAGCAAGTAAAAATGTCATAGGATTTTTGAAATTAACATGTATGATTCAATATTTTGACTTTCATTAAGCATGATAAAAATGAGTTTGCGAAATATCTAGCTTAATGTGTTTAGAATGCTAAAATTTCATGCTACATGTTCCTGCATATTATTCTGCTAACCTTCATGTTTTTCTAAGTAACACCAATGCAGCAAAGTGATCAATGTCATTGAGTCTTTTATTTTTCTATTTTCGTTTTCCTTGAGTCTTTATTTCTTTCTTTTGATCTTTGCTCGAGGGCGAGCAAAGGTTAAGTTTGAGGGTATTTGATCAGTGTATTTTATATACACTTTTTGAGTTGTTTTTAGTGAGTCTTTTGTCCCTTTTTATACAAATATGTGTCGCCTTAGGATATATTTTCTTTCTTTTGAGTCAAATTGGTTAAAATGACTTTTTGGCGGAAAAGAAGCGAAAAGAGGGCAAAAGTGGAGGTTCCAGAGCTTAAAATGCGAGAAAGTGGCAAACCAGGCACGGACACGGGCGGCACGCGACGCCTCTGCAGCCAGAACTGGCGCGGCTGATATCTGAAGGCCTTGAAGTTCCAGCGCGCGGCCTCGAACGATAGAGTTGCAGCGCCGCGGCGCCTCATCGTCAGAGAGTTTCAGAACTTCCGGCGCCACGGTGCCAGTCAGTAGGGCCGCGGCGCCGACGCGGGAAAAATCAGGTTTTGACGATTTTATGGGCCAGGCCTAAAGGAAAACCTTAAGGGCGGTTTTGAGGCTATAAAAAGAGAATCCTAGGCAGTTTTCAAGGGTTCCCTTTCTTGCAAAAACACAAGACTTCTTGGAGTTGAAGATTGGAGACCATTACTTAGTAATTTCTTTTCTTTCTTTTACTTTATTTCAGTTTTTATGTTGGATATTGAATTAGTTCTTGTCATGTCAATGGCTAGGAACTAATTCTAATATAGGGCTTTCCATGTCAATTCACTTGAACCTTATTTTATGAGTTAATGCATGTTTATGGTTGTTCTTCTTATTGTTGAGGTTTATTCCAATAATGTTTTGAATGCTTGGTAATTACTTGATCATTAATTATCATTATTTATATGATTTCTAATCAAACTTCGAAAGGAGGAGGTTGTGACTATGCTGTAGTTGGGTAATCATAAGTCGGATTGGGGATGAAAATACCTCAATTACTTGTGTAGCGTTAACGGAGGTTTAAACACCTAGCTTACTTGCGTAAACGTTAACAGGATTTTTGTTCTTAATCCTCCTATAGAGTCATCCTTATCACCGAAAGGTAGAAAGGAGCGCTACTGGGGTTGAGTGTTTATATAGCCTTAACGGGAGTATAAAACGAATTAGTAAACCTGCTATCTCCAAAAGAAGAAGAACCATAATGTATTGCATTAATAAGTAATATAAGCGGATAGTTGAGGCGACTTGGAAGCCCTATTTCCATCACTACTGAAGTAAACACATAGTTAATTAGTATTTATAATTGTTAGTTATAATCAACAAACTCAAATATCGGTTACCAAATAGATAACAAAGGATAGATAATTGGTACTTGAGCACTAATCCCTGAGGACGATAACTCGGTCTTCAAGACTATATTACTTGAGTCGACAACGTGCACTTGCGTTAAAGTGAGTGCGTTAAATCGCGCATCAGCCGTCCAGACGAACCAGACAACTCTGCGACGTTGCCAACTCTTCTAAAGTTTTAGACATTTGAAAGAAATTTGCGGGTGCGCAAAACACACCTCGCGTATAATGTGTGATAATGTCAATTTTTCGAAAGGTAGGAATATGAACGGAATGCCAATTTAGGAAAAGCAGTAAAAGAGAGTAGCAATTAAAGCAGTTAATTACAAAAATGAAAAGCAAACAATTTAAAGAATTTACAACAAAAATAAAAGCAAAATAAAGCAATATATTTAATTAACCTGAGTTTACAATGATCAAAAACCTGATATCCCCAGCGGAGTGGCCATGCTGTCGCGCCCGTTTTTGACCTCGGAGTCTAAACGGTGTTGCAACGTTGCTTGCAGGCGCAGTTCCCTGGATTGAGCAAAATGCTTGTTTTGAGGAGTCGTCACCTAATTAGTTAAGTGAATTAGGACACTTGAACTATTGCAATAAAAATACTGCAATTGATCTCCATTTAATAGTCTTCGAAATTAATGAGATTATGGATCAGAGTTCATTATTATCCTAAAGGAAAAGGGTTAGGCATCCTTTAAGATCCGCTAACTTGCGGTTATCCGATCAAACCTAGTATCTATCATGCTTTAGAAATATATGTATTTGAAAAATATATGCTTTAAGGAAAAAGAATGTATGAAAATATTGCAACAGACCTAAAAAATAAATAAACTAGCGGTTTCTGATTTTAATCTATCATTTTAAATTATTAATTCTAAGTCTACCTATTCTAAATATTTCAATAATTAGAACTACAATAAAATACAATACAGAATAAATAAAACTGAAGTTAAATACGACAATAACAAAAATAAAACTCCGAGGGTTGTCTTGTGCCTTTATAGTCATTCTTCACAAGCTGCCAAGAACAAACAGTTAGAAATATTAAAATATAATAAAATCTTCGGATCCACGCAAAACAGTAAATGTTTTGAATACGGAGGGCTCAGATATATAAAAAAGTGGGACATCCTAAACAAGTCTGGCTGCAAAAATTCACCCAGCAAACGCATGTTGGCATCCGGTGTATGTGGAAGAAATCATCATTTCCCAAAGATTTTATTTCCGTCTTTGCAACTGTGGAGGCCTCAAAAATCGACGGATAACTTTTTCATTTGTCATTCAAGTGTGGTATCTTGTTCAAAATCAGTTTAATAAAATGAATTAAAGGGGCAAAAATGTCAGAATCAGTCCAGAGAGTCGTAACCAGTGGCGAAAATGGAGCAGCGGTCAACGTGAATCAACAGTATGGCAAGAAAATAAACCAGCAAACCAGATCGACAACAAAACTAAAAAGCGAGAACAATATCAACGAGAGTAAAACAAATGACAAAGCGATGGCGAGCGATAGACAAACGTCGTCGGCAAATGTCCATTATCCCGAAAAGATCAGAATGTAACCAGAGGGACCAATATTGTGCAAAAAATCAGTCCTCTTCAAAACAAACAGAACCCAAAAGTAAATCCAGCGGAACAAGACAAAGCAAAAATCAGCTGGTCGTCCCAGCAACCCGTATGCAATATCAAAAAATAAGGCCAAACCAAGGCAAAAAATCAGTCCAACATAACATATGGCAATAAAGTAAAGAATAAACAATAGCGTCGCCGGAGTTTTACTCCGGCTAGATTCAAACAAAAGAGAACGGCGGCGTCACTTCCACGACGACGTACACCAGAGCGGCGCCGCCATGGTGGTTTGCAGGTTGTGATGGGACCACTTCTCAATCTCATGATGCGGGCACTTCCTCTGTAAATCTTTGAACCGCTCTTATGCATCATAAAGTGACTCTCCCTCCATCTGATAAAAATTATTTAGCTCTCCTCTGAGCTTTGCTGCCTTCGTAGAGGGGAAAAATTTGGCAAGGAACTTCTGGGCTAAGTCTTGCCATGTAGTGATGGAGTTCGCCTGTAATGAGTTTAACCATCTCTTTGCTCTATCCCTGAGTGAGAATGAGAGGAGTCTCAACCGAATGTCATCATCAGTAACACCATTGTACTTAAAAGTTGCACACAACTCCAGAAAATTTGCTAGATGCAAATGGGGATCTTCAGACGGTAACCCCCCAAACTGGACTGAACATTGAACCATGTGCAAGATCGCTGGTTTTATCTCAAAATTATTAGCCACAGTTGGAAGTCTGATGTAATTCTGCACCCCTGTAATTGTAGGCATCACATAGTCCCTTAAGCTCCTTTCTGCAGGATGTTGGACTTGTCTCATTACAACCGGTACCTCATCATTCCCCATATTATTGTTTTGCTGATTTTTCATTGCTAAAGAATCAGCAATTCTCTTGTCTTTTCTATTATGTCTGCACAATATCTCAATCTCAGGGTTCAGTGGGATATGAGTGTCTGCTCCTCTTCTACTTCGCATAAACTAAGTTCCTAAAATCGATCAAAAACAAGCAAACAGATCAAAGCAAAAAGCACTAGAATAAAAATGTATATATATATATATATATATATATATATATATATATATATATAATGGAAAATAAAAATAAATCAAATTAGAAATAAGAATAGATAATTCGATATTGAAAGTACGTCAGTCCCCGGTAACGACACCAAAAATTTATTGCGATATTTCTAGATGCTTACGCAAGTGTACGTATCGTTCAAGTAATAAAGATCTGTAAGACCGAGTTATCGTCCACAGAGACTGATTTATCAAGTACCGATTATCTAATCTATAGTATCTATTTGGTAACCGTTCTTTTGTTTGAGATTTTAAACTAAAAATTATAACTAAAATGATTTGCAGAAAATAAACTAAAGTGATGATACTTGAGATTAAAAATAGTTATGAATGAATTAGGGCTTCCAATCTCCTCAACTATCCACTCTTTCACGTGTTAATGCAATGCTAATGATTATTCTTCTTATTAAGATAGCAGGTTAACTAATATGTTTTATATTCCGGTTAGGATATATAAAAGCTCAACCTTGTGCAGAAACCTTCTATATTTCCATGATAGATTTTACCACACAGGAGGATTAAGAATAATAACCTCAAAATACTACACAAGTATCAGGGTACTTTCGTCCACGATTTTAACCTTAGTCTAAACAACTACAGAATATTCAAATCTCCCCTCTCGGATCTCGACTCGAAATCATATAAGTTATGACAATTAGTTATCAATTAATTATCAAGCAATCAAAATAATATTGGATAAATCTTAATATGTTGAAGAATAACTCAATAACTATGCATTAATTATATGAAAGAGCTTCAAGAAGATTCGACGGAAAACCCTACTAAAGTGATTAGCTCCTAAACATTGTCATGTCAAGAACTAATTTACAATCCAACATGAACTGAAATTAAAATAAAGGAAAGAGAAAGAACTTGAACAAGAGTCTCAAATTGTGAAGTTGTGGCCTCCTTTTCCTCTCCCAAATATATCTCAAATAATGACAGAATTTAGGGTATTTATATCTGAGAAAAAACCTTGCTTTGGACCCTTTTACCCTTACTGAAATTCTGCCAAAAAATCTGGAACTTTTCGCGTCGGCACCGTGATGCTAATTGGTCGAAATTGCTGGGCTGCTCACTGGAATGGTTGCACCGCAGTGCTGCTGCCAGGAACCACGGTTCCTTCGATGGTGATTTTTCGTCCTCAGCTACTGGAATTTTTACGCCTCGGCTCAAAACTTTTCAGCCGCGGTTCATCAGCACCGCGGTCCCTCTTGGTCATGCACCACGGTGCCTTATGCTTTTCGCCCGATTTTCGCCTGATTTCTTCTATTCTTCTTGGGGTTGTGCTTGTGCAAATTTTCATCTCGATTACGCTCATTTCATCCTCAAAAGTGGTATTTCTCTTTTATGACCGTTGTGACTCAAAAGACAGAAAAACAACCTAATACTATACTAAACACAAACGAAAAGAGAAAAATACTTAACTAAAAAGGACTCAAAAGAGTGTATAAAATACACTCAACAATGACGTCCCGTGTTGGGACAAACTCGTTCCTTCTATAATGATCCACTACGATAGCCAGTCGGCTCTAGGAAGGGCACGAAGTTCTATGTATAATGGCAAGTCTCGTCATATTCGACGGAGACATAAGACCTTTAGGAAGCTGATCACCACGAGTATTATTTCCATTGATTATGTAAAATCAAAGGATAACATAGCAGACCCTTTGACTAAGGGTATACCCAGAGATCAGATGTTCTGCCTGTGTAGGGGAATGAGCTTAAAACCCAAACAATAAGAACTGATACGGTGATAACCCAACCTTACTGATGGGATATCCCAGGAATTAGGTTCAATGGAAAAACTAAGCTGTAAATGTTCAGTTGAGCGCTTCGGTGAAAGCAAGAGCACTTCGGGTTATAATTTCTATAAGGAACATAAACCCAAGGTCGTTCCCGAGATAGACATTAAGTGCTATCTGCAATGTTGGTAGAGGTTAAGTTTCTAAAACCTTTAATGATCCTCAACGGTTGAGGTTAGGTTTGGGAAAACTTTTAATAGTTCCTAACACTTGTGAAGTGGGATATAGCAGGATACCTCATAGGAAACCACCTATTTAAGTGCAACGACAGGCCGCCTGAAATGAACGCATTTAAGAATCCAAGAGTGTCCACGACCACAACGGACAAAACATTAAAGAAGAACTAAGTAAAGAAGTTGTTGTGTTGGTACCGTTGACTTGGCTTACACTAAACACTGACAGTCAAGACATCATGTTCACTGCACAGTAAGTAAGTCCGATGATATTCAACTAAGGAAGGTTCAAAGCGAAAGCTACCACTCCTGATGCAACATCGGTCCGCTGGAAGATTTCTAGGAAAGACACCTTGTGAGTGCGCCAAAATCTCTTTCAAGAGGGGATTGTTGAAAATTTATCAATGTGGAATTATCCCATTATTTATGACTTAAATAATTGGGGGCTCGCACATCGGAAACGTCGTTTCCATACACCTGCAGACATTGTGCCAAAGATCATAAATTTCATTAGTGAAAG
This sequence comes from Przewalskia tangutica, assembly GCA_029844215.1. NCBI lineage: Eukaryota > Viridiplantae > Streptophyta > Magnoliopsida > Solanales > Solanaceae > Przewalskia > Przewalskia tangutica. The sequence continues at coordinate 44,857,190 of CM056727.1, read as the reverse complement.
ATATATTGATACGTAAGTAAATGTTTGAGACATAGAATGATGGACGGTCGTTGGTCAAATGACAGATGTTCCACGTTGGTGAATGAAGGAAGAAGTGTGCATAGTATAAAATATTGGGACGGGTCGCGAAGCCGAGAAGGGTCGCAGCGCCACCTCAGAGCCGGAGAGCGTGCCGCGACGCCACCCCCTTAAGGGCCGCAGTGCCCCCGAGGTGAACCGTGGCGCTAATTCGTTCCCGAGTCACTGGAGTCGCGAAGCTTCCGAAGGCGAGTCGCGGCGCTACCCAGGCAGAAAGTCTGAAACGAAAATCTAATTTTTGAGACGTTTGGACTGCCCTCAATGACATTCATTCCACCATTACTCAACCATTATTTTGATGATAAATGGGTGCCATTACTTGGACAATTCATTGTCATTACATGGGTGATTCAATGACATTACTTAGCACTTGAAGGGACAAATCTTACACACTATAAATTGAGGCATTTGGCTCAATTGAAAAACACTTGCAAAATTTCTGAAAACTTCTTCCTTTCTAACATTCTTTCAATAAAAGTTCTTCAAGAGAAACACTTAGAGTTTCATTTGCTCAAGTATTAAATCTAATTTTTAGTTTTAATTTTATTTGATTTATTTTAAGTAAATTTATATTTATTTGAATTTGGGTCTTCGGACATACTTATGTATTAGTTTATGAACTATGGTCTTATGAATTATATATTGAATATTTGATTGATTGTCAATTTGTTATGAATGTTTCTTTTTAATTTGGTACATATTTAATTTGGTATTTTGGTTATTTGGTTATTTGGTATATAACAAATTTGAATTAAATTTATAATTTATTTATGAATGTGAAGCTTTAATAATATTAATTTTAGTATTTTATATATTATATTATATATTATATATTATATATATAAATATTTTTAAATTTATTTTTACAGCCGTGTCGTGTCCCCTATTTTTCAAAATTATCGTTTCCGCGTGTCCGTATCCGTGTCCTATCGGACACCTCTCACGTGTCCGGGCTACATAGTTGTAGACTGATATTAATATTTCACACAACTACTCTAGGTTTACAGTTTTCACCAGGTTATACAAAGAAACTTGAATGTTTAAATGCCAAAAGGTCTTTGAAATGACACATCGAAATTGAGTGGTTAGTGTAATCAAGATTAAACGAGAGTCTTCTAATTTAGAGCAAATTGCTGGATTATGGTTTTATGTAAAACTGAACCAAATAGCTACAAATCCTCTTTGTTCAGATCTGATCCTTCATGTGCAATGTACCAATCATATCTCAATGAGGTTCTTAAATAACCTGCTATCATCCCCAGCGAACAAGGTAATTTAAGTCTAACATATGAGTAAGGGGAGAAGTAAACGAAGCAGCTCAAAATTAGAGAAAAGAAACTTCAAAAAAGTTAGAACCAGAACACATGGTAGATAATACAACAATAACAACATACCCATTATTCCACCATTTGGACTGCCCTCAATGACATTCATTCCACCATTATTCAACCCATTATTTTAATGATAAATGGGTGTCATTACTTGGGCAATTCATTGTCATTACATGGGTGATTCAATGACATTACTTAGCACTTGAAGGAACAAATCTTACACACTATAAATTGAGGCATTTGGCTCAATTGAAAAACACTTGCAAAATTTCTGAAAACTTCTTCCTCTCTAACATTCTTTCAATAAAAGTTCTTCAAGAGAAACACTTAGAGTTTCATTTGCTCAAGTATTAGTAGTTGTTTTATCTTGGGAGACTATTGCCTAGAAACGTAAAAGGATATATACAAGTCAATCTTGTCTTAAAGACAGAGTGGCATCTCTCGACTCAGCAAAGATTCAGATTAAGTGTTCGTTCTTGTTTCCAGTTTTAATTTAAAGTTATTTCTTCTGGTTGTAATCTTTTGTTCTTCATTTTTCTAGTTTTTGAAATAGGTGTTTTACTATTTCCGTTTGTTGTTGCTTTCATTTTAGATAACAAGAGCCGTGTCAGACACACTGATTCCATATCTAATAGGATTCAAACCCGAAATATCTGATTAAAGATGAAAGAATACTGTCATTCCATCACAATCATTATTGATATCTTAATTAAAGTGAATCCGGCACTTGAAATTCCATCGTGTCTTGCGATAATAGGTGTAAATTTAGTAAAACTATATAGATATAAAACTTGCTTTTACTCCACATATAATTTGAGTAGATGGCAATGGCCAGGTGCAGATGCATCCATTGCTTAAAGGACATCTACTCTTGAAAGAAGATAAATATTTATTTCGCTTAGTTGACATGAATTTTAGGTATTATTAAAATGACAATTCTAGCATAGTGATAAGAGCCTCATAAAAGTTTTGGTGTTATAAGGTGGGGGTTACTTGATAGGGACAAACTAATAGCCACAACCGTCCTATTGGTTCCGTTGCCCCTCTCAATCTTTGTTCGCTATGTGCAAATTGTAGCCATTAAAATGTGGTCCACGGAGTTCTTCTACACTACTTTATCCATTGGTACATTTTTCTATGCTTTGTTTTTTTCTTCACTTCATTTTCTTTTTCTCTTCCATAAGGAGCTCTTTATCTTTTCGATAGCAGACTTCTTTTAAACTTTATTTTTCTTCAAAGTTCCAAAAGTATGCATGCCTAGGCAGGAAAAAAGAACCACGTATCTATTTATGACAAGTAAAAATAATTAAAAGAAGAGGATGCGTGAGACCAAATTCCATCCTATAATAATAGTATAATACTATCTTTCTTCACTCACCCCGCAAAGAGGAAATAATTCGGATTCAAGATTTTAAATTATCTAGTCATACATATATACATGTGTATATATCCGAAAGTGGTCGCTGGACCAGTTATAAACCGAGGACCAGTATGTCCAGATGTAGCGGTGCAGGTGACCCAGCACCACTAGGGTCATTTTCCAATATATTTGGCACAACTAGGCTGCCTTTAAAATTTTAAGCTGTCAAATCTTGCTTTAATCCTTTGGTGGGAGGATTGGGACAAGTAGCTGGAAGAAATGAACTGTACATTTTGGACTTCTTACCTTTAATTGTGACAACACTACCTCATTATGTGTCTACAAGTGATTGCTTGGGACTTACACATTATACAGGATTTTCTTACTAGTACTGGGTAGTTGTCGTCCATGAAACCCGCAAGGCTCAGTTGGTTGAGTATGGAATTTTCATAATGGAGGTCTCAAGTTCGGAACCCCCTGCTACGACAACAGGAAATTTTTTCTTCTGGATCGAGCTCGTTTCACAGGACTTGCCTAGTGCGAATTACCTCTCCGGTGTGATTTGCGAGCTATTGCACAAGAGCTGAATTTATGATGTGCGCACCCAAAAAGAATAGCAGTTCCTGTGTCATTAAAAAAAGTTGTCATCCATGAAAGAGCATTAGTTGAAACAATTGGTATTTGATTACCCATTCAGTGATTAAATATTTCGAAGTTTGTTCTGTCACAATTTACGTGGCCTAATTAATTCGTACTGACAGTTTGACACATGTCTATTTGGTCTACATTGCAAAAATCACTGTATACTGATATACATAAATAACGTGTAAGTATTAAAAAAAAACATTTTGTCGTCTTATAAGCATTGACTAATACAAAATTCATGTAGAATCATTCCGCCAAAGATACTGTCAACGATGCCCAATGTCCTAATTGCAAGTCAGAAGGAATCTAGCCTTCTGCAAAATGTCAAACCATCTTCTGTGTCCCCATTCAAGACTTCATGTTTAACAAGGAACTGCAGCTGTCCATATCTGACAGCCGTACTTATTTTTTCTTAAATCACAAGGCATGGTCATTGCAACAGAAAACTAGCCGAAAATTTGCTAATTGACTGATGTAGAATCGAGCAATAGCCAACAACAATAGAGAACAAAAAAAAACGATAAAGTTTGCTCATTGTTAGTTGCCTCCATCACTAACGAATAGGTTGAAGGTTTGAAAAATATGGAGTGAGGAAGCATTATCGATCCCACATGGATCGAGATAAGAAATGAGAAGTGAAATTATTGCGTCCCATGAAAGGATCACAATGGTCCAGAGTTCCCTAATATATTGCCTAAAGCTATTAAAAGAAGAAATAGACTTAAATACAACAAAAGAAAAAAAAAATGGGAATCCACTGTATAATAGCCTTGCTGTCATTAACAGATTACTGTAGCAATAAAACAGGGTCACAGAAATAATTCTGTATTTCCATTAATGGCAAACAATATAAAGTACCTCTTTGCCAGCAATACAAATGTTGAATCTGGCATGCAAAATTAAGCGGAAGTTTTGTCGCCCCCAAAACCTTCGCTTTCTTTTATAGTAAATCTCTGTCACATGGTTTTCGATACTTTGATTTTACTTTTATAGAAAGTAGGAATCCCATTAGCATGCCAAAACGGATGAAAACTGGTTTACAAGACCTCTTTAACGAAGACAAGCGTGAGAGTTCTAACTATCAAACCCGTCCCGTCTCCTTACTCGAGATATCTGAGATAGCTCCGTAAACTAATAACTTATAATAGACGAGCCCATTATGGCCGTTCTGAACTTGCTTCTTGGTACAAGGGGAGGGGCGCAGAATTCTAGTTCTAGTTAGAAATTCTGTCTTGTTGGGATGACTTACATCGGCTCAACGGTCCATTCATCCTTATCAGACAAGTGAAGTATACCAACGGATGTATTCCAGATCTTACTTGTAGACCTCCTATGTGGGGAAGCCCGCCTGTGAAGTGCTCTGATTGCACCCCCATGAGATACCACAACTACTCGTTGTCCTACATCGTGAATAAACAAATTGCATATGCACAAAGTATCTATATGATATACACATTTATCAATCCAATAGTTATAAAATACCTCTGTGCTTCTTTGCAATCCTCTGTAAACAAGAAGTGCAGCGCTGATAAAGTTGATCTAAACTTTCTCCACCACCCTGCAAATAAGTGGTGGGAAATTGAATACATGCAAACCCTTCATAAAACAGACAAACTCATGCAGTCTTTGTTCCTTCCCCTCTTTTACTTTTATCTTGGAGTGGGTACTTGATCCTATGTCCTGGGAGTCCTGATTCTAATTTGTTCAATCTCTGTCAGTTAACGCCTTCCTTGACTATGGATTTTAGGTCAAATTGCAAATTTAGAGCCCACAGTTATGGCATGCACATGTGACGAAGCAGATTGAATAACCAAAAAGAAGAAATAAAAGAAGCAGATTAAAGAAAACTTGTATTCACAATGACTACAAGTTTATTCAAAAAAATTAGGCTAATGCTGATCATGGCAGTAATAGTACATGGACTGCTCTTCTACTTCTTTTTTCCTGTCTTTTTGGGTTCGTATAGGAAAAATGGAGTACTCACTGAAATTTCTTAATCATTTCGGTCAGAGAGAAAAGCATTATAAGCCATTGGTTGGCTTTTGGCAGCTTCACGGAGCGAAATACCTTGAAGATCTCCTAGATGTCTCTCTCGAAGGTCTGGATCTTTAATGACCTATATTAAGCACAAACCAAAGACATAAAAGTAATTAATTTACTCAAGTATGTTGGCTAGTCAGCTTTTCCAAGATTACATACAACACCCTTGACCGCTGGGCTACCACTGTCAGTTGTAATTGCATGTAACAATCTGACCAACTACCTATCTGTGGAACTACGGAAGAGCTGTTTCCAGAACTGAACCTTTGCATTCTTACTAAGAGTGCTATGTCTTACAATTCCTTAGCTCTTACACAGAAATAATGGACGACAACAACATAATATGGAATCACTAGTCTCCTCTCCACGCTAATAACAATCACATTAACTAGAATAAAAAGAAGTGAAGCAACAATAGTTTAATCGTGTGAAGCATTCACATGAAATGTAAAGCTACATACTAAAAGAATTAGAAAAGGGTGAAAGATAAAGTAGGATCAATTATAGAATAGAAGCCTCTAAACAGTGGAAACAGAGTTGATAGCGCAGGTTGATTTCCAGGTAAAACAAGAGTATTCAGGAAAAAGATAGTTCGAAAACAAATGATAAAAGAAACCAATTGTGAAAGTACAATAGATACCATGAAACAATGCTGAAAACTTTCTTTCATCTACTAACTAATAAATAATTGAAACCTGCAGAAGTTTCTAATATATCACATTATCCAATTGACTAACAAACCAAACTCTCTTTACATAATAAGGCATGATGTGAATAATACGGTGAATTTGAAGTTACAACTGTAATATGCTTGAATTCATACCTCTAGATCCCCACAACTCCTTGCTATTATTTCTGCTGTCTCATGGGCCCATTTCAAGTCAGATGAATATATGACAGAGATCCTTGGCTCCTTAGAGAGCCGGGCTACCACCTTGAATAGATTAACTTCAGGCGTTGCACCAAAAACCCCAAATAGAAAAAGAAAAAATGAAAGAAAAAGAAGGGAAAGTTTTTAAGCAGGGAAACCTGAAGTTCCACACCCCCTACCCCCCACAACAAAAACAAATAAAATGGAACGGGTAAAGGTACAGATTATATCCCTTAACAAGTGGTATCTTAGGACTTGAATCATTTCACAATCAAATATGTTAATCTAAGCAAGTTACTCATATTGTCTTATGAAGAGGTGAGAAAAAGATAGCTATAACCACTAATGGAGAGAAATATTGTCAGATAGACAGAGAAAATGAGGAAACCAACTTGATACTTGAGCCAAGGGCTGAGCCATAATTCCTTTCTTCTCTTTCAAATGCATATACTTCATAACAAATGCAAAAGTGCCCATCTCAAAAAATTATTTGAGGGGTAGTGTACATCAATCTGAAAAGCTCAAAGCATTTAAGTGAAATACAGAATTTACAAACAAAATACTATCCTACAGATACTTACCGCTATAGCTTGCTGTCTCCCAATGTCGTTTAATTCGACATCTAAATGCCCCTGGTTAATAAATGAAACAAGCATCAGTTACTGCATCCTCTATTTATGATCCATAAATTGTTAGAATTTCCCATAAAAAAGACAAATGCTAACGATTTACAAGAAGTTCCAAATGAATACAATTTCTCCAATAGAAAGGGAGAAGATTATGTAACATATTGCACTAAAACATGAAGGAGTTTATGATAACCGAGAAATTTCCGAGGGCCCGTGGCGCACGGTTAGAAACTCTGAGGACAACTGGCCCACCCCTCTACCCTTATCTACTTAAATACCAAACTTTTGTCTAACTTGTGACGTCCGCCTAACCCACACATCACAAGTTGCGGTCTTACCACCAGACCAAAGCCCACCCAATCATCAAGGACATTCAACCACCTTAGATGTGGGTTTTTAAGAATATTCTATCCATATTTCCTCTGGTTTTGCATTATGCCATTTATGCTTCATGAGGTTGCACTTCATCATCTACAATCTTCAAAGAGCATTGCACCATTGACATCTTCCAACTGAAAAGACTGACAAATTTTCAAATTGCAGCCATCTGGCCAAGATATGTGTACAATATGAACGGTTCCCCTGTCACAGCCCTTTCTGAATGACCTCCAGTCTTCCATCTTTTTCAAACCCTTTCTGAGGTAAGTGGGGCTTGTGTTTTAGAGGGGTGTTGATTGGACATCGGAAAGTGCTTATCCTTTAAATTGCCAGTATATATAGCACGTTACATAAACTCCAAAATTTTAGTACAAAACCTTTAATTCATCGATAACAGAGGAAACATTCTACACCTAAATTGTAGACCTATGAAGCAGGGACACCTCATCGGACACGACACGCCTCGGACACGTGTCCGGGACGTTTCCCAGCAAAAAAAAAAACGGACACGGCAAAGGGGGACACGGCAGGGACATTTTTTTTTTTTTTAGAAAAAGTTTAGTTTTAATTTTATTTGATTTATTTTAAGTAAATTTATATTTATTTGAATTTGGGTCTTCGGACATACTTATGTATTAGTTTATGGACTATGGTCTTATGAATTATGTATTGAATATTTGATTGATTGTCAACTTGTTATGAATGTTTCTTTTTAATTTGGTACATATTTAATTTGGTATTTTGGTTATTTGGTATATAACAAATTTGAATTAAATTTATAATTTATTTATGAATGTGAAGCTTTAATAATATTAATTTTAGTATTTTATATATTATATTATATATTATATATATAAATATTTTTTAATTTATTTTTACAGCCGTGTCGTGTCCCCTATTTTTCAAAATTGTCGTTTCCGCGTGTCCGTGTCCTATCGGACACCTCTCACGTGTCCGGGCTACATAGTTGTAGACTGATATTAATATTTCACACAACTACTCTAGGTTTACAGTTTTCACCAGGTTATACAAAGAAACTTGAATGTTTAAATGCCAAAAGGTCTTTGAAATGACACATCGAAATTGAGTGGTTAGTGTAATCAAGATTAAACGAGAGTCTTCTAATTTAGAGCAAATTGCTGGATTATGGTTTTATGTAAAACTGAACCAAATAGCTACAAATCCTCTTTGTTCAGATCTGATCCTTCATGTGCAATGTACCAATCATATCTCAATGAGGTTCTTAAATAACCTGCTATCATCCCCAGCGAACAAGGTAATTTAAGTCTAACATATGAGTAAGGGGAGAAGTAAACGAAGCAGCTCAAAATTAGAGAAAAGAAACTTCAAAAAAGTTAGAACCAGAACACATGGTAGATAATACAACAATAACAACATACCCAGTATAGTCTTGCTAAAAAATTTAACTCACCCATATTTTGCAATATGAAGTACTCCAATCACCGGAATTCATTTGTTTTGCGAAAAGCTATAATATGATGTTATATATACAAGGGAAGAAAAACTTGGCCACATTTATGAACAGAGAAAATTACAGATTAAGTCGCTTATGTTTATTAATAAGATTCAACTTCATAGTATTTCCTCTATATTTTTCCAACCAATTTTGAGGTGATCTAACAATAGGTGCTCATTCTCCAAAGATCAACTGTCACATGGATGTAAATAATGATGACGTCAGTATTTAACAGTTCGTTAAAAAAATTATATAAGCTACACAAATCTCAACTTAACAACCAACCAGAAGTCCAGAACCCCTTGCTGCATCTCTGATGCAAATCCTTACCATTCTCTGGTGATAGAATACTAATAGTTTTTTATTAAATATTGCAAATTGAGAAATAAGGTACAGAGGTCAAACTACCTTGCTGTGGTTGTAAGATCATAGGTGAAAGGCCAGAGATGAGCAAAACTATACATAGAGCCATAGAGGTGCAAATTGATTTTTTTTTATTTACAAATAACGCACTACATATGAGAATTTGTATATTTTCAAGACTTTGAAATGCCTTTTTACTTGCATACATTCACATAACTGTATATATTTTCTGGTGAACATCAATTTTGATAATTAGAATTCCTCAATATGATTCCAAAATATAGACAATGGACTAAATACGAGCAATAATAAGCACAAAATATTACCAAGTTTCTTTCAAAACGAGATATTAAATATTCTATTTGCTATGATGATTATAAAGGACTGAATTTTCTTTCACAATGAAAGACTTAGATGGCAAACTAATTAGAGAAAGGAGCTTCCTAGATTAGATATGATCCAAAAATTCAAAATACAGTCAAACCTCTCCGTAACAATGTTGTTTGTCCCAATACTTTTTGGATGTTATAGCGAAATGTTGTTATATAGATCATATGATACAACATAACATGAAAATCGGTTCCAAAGAAAACTTGTCCGTCATAGTGAAATGTTGTTATAGATAATGATTGCTATAGAGACGTCTGACTATATGAAGTTTTGCATATCACTTTTACTGTGTATAGACCCCTAAAAAGCTTTCAAAAAAACAAATCCAGAAAAAAAAATAACAAAAACCTACGTAAAAACGAAGCAGGAAATTACCTGAATTCTACCATGGGCATTCCATTCCGTCTCGCCATGACGGATTACAATAATCTCAGTCAAATTAGGACTCAAATTTTCAGACTTCGCATCTCCATCACACTCAGGCTGCGATACAACCCTGTTTAAGACACGTCAAAAATCGTCAAAATCACAAGCTAGGGCAGAAAAAAATAGAAAACAATTAGAAAAGCGCACGACGATCTGTAAAAAATATACACATTACATAGTTCTCAAAATTTCTTCTAGTCCAATATATATATATATATATATAAGGCAGCCAGTTCACTAAGTTACAGCTATAGGCTGCGTCCGGGAAGGGCCGGACGTGTGTATGTATGACGTGCATAAATCAGTTATCAATGGATATAAAATGAATTGCTTATATGAAATGTAATTGTAACTTGTAAGCACGACAGTATTTTTTTTTATATGGAAAGGTAAATGTGTATTAATAATCGTCTGAATATACATGTTTTGCGGGCGGGCCCACGGCGTAAAGGCGATATAAATCTAGTGCGTCTTTACTAGGCAAATCAGCACAAGATTCGGGCTCGTCTGTAACAAGTAAGCATGACAGTATTAGGTGCACGTGTAGCAACTGCTTATATAGTTATATATAAAGAAGGGTAACAATGTAATTGCAGACCTAGAAGTAGAATCAGCCATAGGAGTCCTCGAAATGTGAAGAATAGGAGGGATCGATTTGAATCTCAAGGCCGATATGAGAGTACGCTTGGAAATTGAGAAACAGTTTTTTATGGGCTTGCCGGTATGAGAGTGGCGGAGAAGCAGATGAATGTCAGGCTTTAGTAATGAGCTCATAGATGATTTGTAAACTTCTGCTACTCCTGAAAATAGCAAAATTAAATGGGCTTACGGATCTGGGCCAGCCTAATCACTAAATGGGTCCAAATTTTTTTATGGGCTGCAAAACAATCATATTTTTGTGGGAAAACTACACTAATGCCCCTTTATTGTTTGCTTGTCGTGAATCGCTCATTCCCACCTTCCTTATAGAGAGGGAAGGATGTTTTCGCAGACTGCGGCGCGCCTATCACCCCGGCACTGCGCAACAGAAAGTTTTTTCAATGGGTGCTTGATATCAAGCGCAGTAACTGGGAGTCCTATTAGACCTAAGGCCAACTTCAATTCATTTATCTGAGGAGGAGGCTTCGTCGTCCGGCTTCTCATAAATGATGTTAGGATTGGCCGGTCTTTGACAACCGTCGTAAGGATAACAAAACCTATACTTATGTGTGTTCGACACTATAACTATAGGCGAAAACCAAATTATTTACGCGTGCGTGCCCCTATCACTTTTGATACCCTTAAATTATTTACACGCCATATCCCATAATCTTTACCTGCTTCAGCCCCCAAACAAAACGTGAACCTCCACTGCAACAAAATTGAGCGCTGCAACGTGAACCACCAACTTTTAGTTTCGAATTTGATTTTCCGATTTCAAATTACTTTTCGCCCAATTCTCAAACTCAAAATCTGAATACTCTTCAACTTGATTTACACATCTTCAAATTGACACATTTCCAATGGATGATATTATAATTTTAGTGCAACACAATGGTAGTTGGGATTCAAATAAAAATACGTTGATTATGATGTTGACGCAATTCTCATAAAAACTAGCTGCAATTTCAATGAGCTTGTTGCACAAATTACAACTCAATTACATCACTTTCCTGCTACAACAAAGCTAGAAATCAAATACACACTTGGAGAGAGATTCCCAGCGGGATCTTCAACGACATGGGAATAAAAGTATATTTCGACTTAAAGAAAAAGAACACTGTCATAAATTCGTATCCATTGTCAATCTCGTACAAAAATACTGTTATCAATGAAATCATGCCAAAAATTGATGTTGCTGAAACTTCATAAAAAATATAACTGATCAATTCACCAAAACTAGATGACGATGGTGACATAGATATGATTGACAATGTCATTCATCAACCGCAACACATGGACAACATTATCATTACTAATCCACTCAAACAAGCAATTGAAGTTGGCCAAATTTATATTGACAAAAGTATAATACTCACTAATTGTTGTTGTGCGTCAAGTTGTTGATGTTGCTAAACACGTGGAAGCAATCACCACTGCAAAGTATGGGACGACCGTAGTTGTTGGAGAAGAGTACAATGATCGTGAGCTTCTTGATGAATTGGGACCTTTTGCAGTGGACAAGGAAACAGTAAAAAATTTCAGAATTAGTCCAACAAGGGTGTTCGACAGTAGTCTCTGGTGGTCTTGTGTTGTTGGTTTTGGCCACAAGATCGTCTTTAATCGGAGATCCCAAATTTAGTTACTTTTTTTTTGAAGGAATTTGTATTGAAGGACTTGGATGAAGTAGAGGAAAAAGTACTTCCATTGTTCAGTAATATCCATGTGATTTTAGATACTATTCCACAATTTTTTTTTTATAGTCCAGGTTTTCAGGCCACAAGATCGCAAGGTCTTTAATCGGAGATCCCAATTTTAGTTTGACTTTTTGTTTTGAAGGAATTTGTATTGAAGGACTTGGATGAAGTAGAGGAAAAAGTACTTCCATTATTCACTAATATCCATGTGATTTTAGATACTATTTCCACAATTTTTTTTTGATAGTCCAGGTTTTCGCGGTTTCGACTACTTCACCCAGATATTACACGTCCCAGGCGTAATAAAGACCTGGCCCTTCAACACTATTACCAGTAAATCGCGGAATATGCTCCGGTGACCAGTTTCTGAGAGCGTACAACTGATCAATGAGACAAGGTTCAATTCCCCAACATGCAGAGTTACTTCGTGCTTGCGAGGAATCGAACTCACGCTGTCCATGTCAGAGCGCCTTATAGCGCCCAGACTTTGCCGCTGTACTATGCCCCGGAGGACCACTATTTCCACAATTGATTCTAGTATTCTACCATTGGCTGACATTATCGAATTGCAATACTGGAGGCAGGAATGGTAGCGCATTCATCACATCGACACCAACCACAAGATCGCAAGCTAGTGGAAACTGAGAACAACTTTGAAATGGTAACAACTACATCCAATGTCCGGTTGGCTCCTTTCTTTCAAAGAGAAAATCTGTTTCTAGTAAAAGGGTCTTCGGATAGCCTGAGGTCTGGTTCATTTCCTTCTTACATACTACCTGACACACTAAAGATAGCAACTGATATGATGGGCAAAATGTATGCCGAAGAAGTGCAAAACATGTTTGTAAAGGAATCTTTGTTAAACGAGAAAAGTTTTGCTAGCTCCATTACTTATTTGCAAGAAGATATGGGACACCGAAGGGCAGGTCCAGTCATGAGACAAATGTTCTCCTCAATGAATAAAAACATGAGTCTAGAGGGGATGGGTAACTTGCTAGCATGGTTTTATTCTGTGTATAGTGCTTGTTCCACCAATTCACTTGACAGTCCTGTGACTCTTAATACATTTTGTTGTGGCATATAACATGGATGTTGTTAATATGATTCAGTTGTGGACGGCTCGTGTGGTTGACAGTGGAGGTATCATCAACTGGACGAGAACATACCAGATTGCTATAGTCAGTTTCTATGGCACCCTAAAATTATAAGTTTTCTCATCTTACCACTAGATCGAACAAACGTGGTGCCAACTTTTTGTCCAATTGATTTTTGTACCCGAACAATTTCACCGATCGGTCAGCTAATACAACAATAACATACCCAGTGAAATCCCACAACGTGGGGTCTGAGGAGGGTAGAGTGTACACAAACATTACCTCTACCTTAATAGGTAGAGCGACTGTTTCAAAGAGACCCTCGACTCAAGATAACGTAAGCAAGAGCACAACAACAACAAAAGCAGTCAGATCCGATAAAAATAAGCTAAACAAAGTACACTAAAGGACGCATAACATCATAAATCAAATTACAAGGAAATATAAAGCAATACTGCACCTATTAGTAAGATAGGCTAAGCGGGCTACAATAATAACATTACCCCTACTAGTTTGTAAGAGTAAGTAGGACTATGCTCGACTATCTAGTACCCTTCTACCCTAATCCATGTCCTCTGCAACCCCTTTCTAAGGTCATGTCTTCAATACGTTGCATCTGCGTCATATTCCGTTTAATCACCTCTCTCAAATACTTTTTCGGCATACCTCTCCCTCACGAACCCGTCCCTAGCCAACCTCTCAAACCTCCGTACTGGGGCATTTGTGTCTCTCCTCTACACATGTCCAAACCATCTCAACCTCTCTTCCCGCATCTTATCCTCCACTGAGGGCACTCCTACTCTGTCCTGAATATCATCATTTTTAATCATATCCCTCCTGGTATGCTCGCACATCCATCTCAACATCCTCATCTCCGCAATTTTCATCTTTTGGATGTGCGAAGTCTTGACTGGTCAACACTCCGTTCCATACAACATAGTCGGTGTAACCACCTCCCTATAGAACTTGCCTTTACATTTTGGTGGCACCTTTTTGTCGCAAAAGGCTCAAGATGTAAGCCTTCATTTCATCCATCCTGCCCCAATATGATATGTGACATCGTCATCAATCTCTCCATCCCCTTGGATAATATACCCAAGGTACTTGAAGTTTCCTTTCTTCGGAATGACCTGAGTACCAAGCCTCAACTCTTCGCCTATCTCTAGCTCGCTCTCGTTGCTGAACTTGCACTCCAAGTACTCTGTCTTGGCCCTACTCAGTCTAAACCCTTTAGACTCCAGAGTCTGTCTTCAAACCTTCAGTTTAGCGTTCACTCCGCTGCGAGTCTCATCAATAAGGATTATGTCGTCTGTGAATAACATATATTGTGACATGACACCTCCCCTTAAATTTGTTGCGTAAGTCCATCCATCACCAAGGTAAATAAGAATGGACTAAGAGCTGATCTCTGATGCAACTCCATCATGAAAAGTGCTCCGAGTCTCCTCCTAGTGTCTGTACCCTGGTCTTGGCTCCAGCATACATATCTTTGATCGTCCTAGTGTACGCCACATGTACGCCTCTAGCCTCCAAACATCTCTATAAAGTACTATTTTTTTTCCATAACTGATGAGGTGGGACTATATCTTAATTTTGGTCTTGATAACGTTCCTGCCACCATTCATGATGTTATCAGACACTTTAATAAGTTTAACCACAGGTTGCCTTTGCTATTTGGGAAGCTCTGCATAAATTCACTTTTCTTGGCACTATCCTACAATCATCACACTATTTGGAGTATGTTGCAGAGACATCATACCTCAGTATCCTTTGGTGAATCCTCATGACCATCAAATTGAACTTTGCCACTTTAGACGTGTTAAGATTTTGGTTAAAGCTGGCCAATATGTTACAGAAGCAAGAGGAGTAACACCAATTTCCTTAATGATCTCCAAAGACAACATAAAGCTGCACTTTGCATCAGATCATCTAAATAAGTTTCTTTGGCCAAATTTATTGCTGGATGGAGGAGTGTTGTCTCAATTTATACTTGTGATATTGCAACATGTAGAAATTGCTACTCTTCAGATAATTAAGTGTTGGATGGATATCGTGATTTGAACCTTGAGGACAAGGTTCTTATTGAGGACGGAGTATTGTTGTGATTTGTGAAATAACCCATTTCTGGATATACTATTGGGCTAAGTGAGGATTTTATTTGGGATCCAGGTTGAGGACAAGTGTCATGATGGTAGTGGCTTAGAGGAAATATGCTTGTTATAACTACTGCTAGTCGGTATCGTAGGGGGTATGCCTATTGTGATTATGTTTAGTCAAAGATTGTGCTTCTCATCCCGTATTCTCTCGTCCCTTCTTCTACTATCCTTAGTTACTTTACTTTTAGTATTTTTCATCGAGATTCAATAGTTTTACTACTATCCAAAAGTTATAACTGTGAGATACACAATGGATGTACGGAAATAGTATACAACTACTATTAATGCTTAGAAAGGATAAACAATTACAATACCACGGGCTTAAAGCCTAACATGAGTTGTTACAACAACAATGAATTTTGTGGTCTTGATCTTTTGTTTTGAATCTTCATTTCAATTACAACAAGCTCATTGATCTTGAAAACCTGAAACCAAAAGAAATTAAATCTCTACTTGTTACAACTATACTGAGTCGAGTGTTAGTACTCTGTCCTCAAGACATTATTGTCACGTATATATCTTTTTACGTTGATGGACAACTGTCTCCCAAGATAAAACAACATCAAACAAATGAACAAAGGAAACTCAAGTGTTTCTCAAGAAGAACATTTGAGTGTTTGAAAGATATGCTAGAGATGAAGAAGTTCAGAAAAAATATGAACTATACAAGAGTGAGGTGTGTTCTACAATTGAGCCAAGGGCCTCAATTTATAGTTTGTGTAAGATGACCTTTCATCTAGCCAACTCATGGCAATCAATGACCATATAATGACACTTATTGAGAGGTGTTATTCAGCCAAATAATGGCTGAATTCATGTACCAATTCGTGGGGAATCAATGCCCCAAACCACCCTAAAAGTCAGAAATTTTTCAGCTCCCGTCGAACATTCTGCCATCGAAACGTTGCGGCCACATGCGAGGCGCGCGACGCTTGACTTCAGAGTTACTACCACTGGCGTTGCGGCCGGCCGAGGAGTTGTGACCGCCCGTCCAGCGGCAATTTCTGAATCATTTCATCTTTTACACATCGTACATATCTTTCTTCATTTACCAACGTGGAACACATGTCATTTGGCCAATAACCGTCCATCATTCTATGTCTCAAACGTTTCACTTACGTACCAATATCACTTTCACTAATGAAACTTACGATACTTGGCACTATGTGTGCACGTGTGTGAAAATGACGTTTTCGACGTGCAAGGCCTCAATTGTTCGAGTCATAAATAATGTTAAACTTAATTCCACATTTAGTAAATTTCCAACAATACCCTCTTGAAAGAGATTTTGGCGCACTCACATGGTGTCTTTCTAGTAATCTTTCGGCGGATCGATATTGCATCTGGATAGGTAGTCGTGGCTTTGAACCTTCCATAGTAGAATACCATCGGACTTACTTACTGCGCGGTGAACGCGATGTCTTGAACCGTCAGTATTTAGTGTAATTCAAGACAATGGTACCAACACAATAACTTTTCTTACTATGTTCTTCTTAATATTTTGTCTGTTGTGGCCGTGGACACACTTGGATTCTTAAGTGCGTTCATTTGAGACGGTCAGTCCTCGCACTTAAATAGGTGGTCTCCTATAAGGTATTCTGTTATACCTCACTCTACGAGTGTTAGGAACCATTAAAAGTTTTTCCAAACCTAACCTCAATTGTTGAGGATCATTAAAGGTTTTGGAAACTTAACCTTTACCCACCCTGCAGATTGCACTTAATGTCTATCACGGGAATGACCTTGAATTCATGTTTCTTTGAAGAAATCATTATCTGAAGTGCTATTGCTTCCACCGAAGTGCTCAACTGAACTTTTACGACTTAGTTTTCCCATTGAACCAAATTCTTGGGATCTCCAGTCAGTATGGTTGGGTATCCACCGTATCAGTTCGTATAGTATGGGTTTTAAGCTCATTCCCCTAGACCGGCAGAACTCTTGATCTTTTGGTAATCCCTTAATTAAAGGGTTCGTTATATCCTCTGATTTAGTAATCAAGGATGTGTCACCCGATCAACTGCCATACGGTCTTATATCTGCGACAGATATGTCCAGACGTCGTCATCTGAGCCCTTACAGTGTATAACTGATGATGGTACGGGTTACTCCCAATAAGGGACAACCTCTAAGAGGTCATGAAGTTACTCAACTTCTCATCATGCTTTGTACATAGCGGTAAACTCTGATTCCATCACAAATCGGCCGATGCAAGTTTGCTTAGAGGATTTTGCAAAGACACACCATGCACATCCACTTGTGGCATTGGTGTTCTTCAAGTCTGATATCCGGTTTGCATCACTTTGTTCTCCCAGAACCGCTGGACATCCAGAATATCATAATCCATAGATAAGCGGATAATTCAGATGTCTTCACATCTTATTTAAAGCCTTTTATCGATCATTTCCAGTATCACGAGAGAACCTTGGTTCAATTGATCTTCTTTATGAGCCGATCCTAGGTCAGTTGTAGTGTGTAAAATACATTGAACTATATGTGACCTGCGTCTATCGCTCCTGATATATGGGTGTACCATGATTTCAATCATTGGTGACTTCAACGAGACAGTCAAAACACCTCACGAATGAGTTTGGTTTAGACTAGTCTGTTATATGTCTTAGAAATCCCAATTCCTAAGATGTCATATGTAATACTCATATCATTCATATTGAAACATCATTTCAACATACTCTTAGTATCTAGGATCAACCTAGGACTTCTCATTGTGATCAACCTGTCGTCTAAGTAAAGGCACATCATGACGAATATGTCAGAATTACCTTTCACGTAGACACATTTGTCACTTTCATTAATGGAGAAACCCTTCGATAGTATAGTACTATCAAGGTCTTCGATCTATTTCTTCGGGACTTGTTTCAGCCCGCACAGAGATTTGACAAGTCGATAGACTTTCTTCTCTTTCCTGGAACCACATACCCTTCGGATTGTTCCGTATCACTTTCTTCTTCCACTTTCAGACTTTTGGTTTTCCAACTGTTGGCTTTCTAACTTCAGAGTCAATGTTTCTGTAGTCAGATTCATTGTTTCTATTTTATCTAAAACCTACAGGATCAAAATGTAAACATTTCAGGGACCATAATGGAAGTTTAGGAAAAAGCTCAACAGTCCATCAAACCAACTCTCCGGTTAGGAAGGTTGTCTCAACATCCAAATCACGCAAGACAGCGGTGGCCCTGGATATTTAAGATATTCACATAGGAGCACATATCCAAGTAGCCGAGGTCTTATTCTCGTCAGTAGATCCATCTACTTTGTACTCAATTTGAGTATCCACTTTTACAACCCAGAGGTTCTTTTTCCGACGGAAGATCAACCATCACACAAGTGTGGTTCTATATGATGGAGTCAATTTCTCTCTTTTAGCTTCTTTCCAAAGCAGCGCTTCTGGAGATGACAATTATTTATCATTGTCCATGGTTCATTCTCAACCATATATGCTAGAAGGCCTGGAACAAGTCTTTGTCCCATCTGTTTGCTCTGTCTCGGTTCAACATCTAGAATCACTGAGTTTTGTAGATCTGGAACATTAATTTCTGGATAGTCAGCAACTTCCGAGTCCTATAGATCTGGAACATCTAGTTCCGTACAATCAGGTACTCGCGGGTTCTTGTTAACCTTGAGCAATTACTACTTTTTCCTTATCATTCTTTGACACCAAGATGCAATACGCACGACTATTATTTGCAGATCTAGTGGATATGAAATCTACAGTCTTAGGTCCAACTAGACCCATTTTGGCTTTGGTATTTAAACACTTACCACACTACCTCATATCACAATATTTGTATATGGGATTCTTTCCAAGTTTCACATGGAGGGTTATTCTTATGCGGAGTTCTGTTGAGAATCACATTAACAGTAAGGATTGCCTTGCCCCAAATATCTTGGGCATACAGATCTGCGCTTGGAAAACACCATTGGTCTGAGGTGAGTAAGGAGCAGTCGTTTGATAAACGATGCTTCACATTCTCCCCCTCTATCCCTACGAATTCCTCAATCTGTGGGTTTCCAACTTCTGCTTCAGAAGCGGCCCTGCCTGAGAGGTGTCGCGGTGCCTGAATTCCAGTAGCCAACCAGGCTTCAACAATTTCATCTTTTCTTTTCAACAAATAAAGGAATTAATATGTTGTACCATTATCGATGAATATCATAATATTTTTGTCTCCCCCTCTATTTGTACAAGTGTCAAATCACTCATGTAGGTGTGACTGAGTTATAGAGGAGCGACGCTTCTTTCGTTATTCTTTTGACAGAATGGAAATGTTATTTTGCCTCTTCGTCTACCTCACAAACATTAGAGGGTTTATGTCGACAGATAACAACAGTCTCAACTCAATTAGTTTTGAATGAATTTCTATTTAACGTATCTCAATCTATGAAGGCATAGATGCACATATTACAAATATATCATTCTCTTTGGCTACTGTCTTACTGTACCACTCTTAGTTATTATAGACCTGTTGGACTAGACTCAAGACAGTTTGACTAACAACGTACTTGAACCAACTTGGGACATGTATCATCTCTTGTTGGAGTGATCCCATTCCCTTAAGTCCTTTTGAGGACAACCTCTTCAACTCATTTTACTTTGGAGGTGGCGTTGCTTCACATGAATAAATTATTGCCCATGGTTAGGGCATAACCGGATCATATGAGACCTAGATACTCTGGCCCACTCCAGTTGCTTTGGCAGACGGAGTGTCCAATTTATGTCTTTCTTTTGGCCTTCAAATCATTTAAGATCTGGAAACTCTGGCCCACTCCAGTTACCCGTAGGCTTTGTATGACCGAGTGTCCAATATCGTTATATCATGTGACAGATCTGGCCCACTCCAGTCACATATAGACTTTATATGACTGAGTGTCCACTACTATCCTGTCAAAAGACGGATCTTCTGTCGGAAACGGTGACATATTTGTCTCTGGTCCTCTAGTCCTTGTCCTTAGTCCTCTTCCATTGCTTAGGATTGTCCATAAATCTAGTTTATTACAATCTAAGTCCATTCTTTTTAGGCCATTTTTTATAATAATCCAATCATATACGGGAAGGTAAGTGAGATTAAACTTCTGATTTTAAAGTGTAGAGAATATAAGTTTTAACAAAAACACTTAATATTCCTAGCTTTGCTTTATTCACTTTTATTCAAAAATTATCTTTTAATCTCAATTTTGACAAGGAATAAAAAGTTAACTCATACCTTTAGAATATGACCCACGTCAGTCACGTGTCCAAATCCCCCTTTCCATGGTTCAGATCCTTTGTCTCGGACAGATGTACGCTTTCTGCTGTAAGGTAGAACAACATCTTCAGCCTTCTCATCTTGTTCCAGTTGATATCCTCCACCTCTCGTGAGAACTTGTTTCTACCACTCTCGGGAGCGGTGACAACAATTCTTCCTTGATCCTTAGCCTTGCTAGAATGATTATCAGCAGTATCTTCAAGTTCAGGATCACCAACAGAGATCTCCTCTTTGACGGAAACAAATCTGTAACTATCGTCAAAGAGAGACCCAAAATTGGGACCAGATTTGTTGACAGAGACAGTGTTTGAACTGTTTATAGAACTGACAACAGAACTAGTTTCAACAAGAAACCCGCCAGATCTGGGATCATATCGGCTGACATACATCTTTCTAGCACTAGTACAAATAATATCTTAAGATTGTGATATACACAGCGGATGTACGGGAATAGTATACATCTACTACTAGTGTTACACCCCGTAGTTCAGGTCATGCTATGAGAACGTACGAAAGGAATTAAGATTTAAATTTTTGAAAGATAGATTGACAGAATGTTTCGGACATGTTTTTAGTCAACTTTGAGGCGGTTTATGCCCCGTTACCTTAGGAGTTCCTAGGTGTTTCAAAGGCCTAGTATGTGGTTCGTTGAGTCTAGTTCCCAACGCAATAAACCGTTCGTCGATAGGACATCGGAGTAGGAAGTTATGGAAGTTACAAGTTCAGTGCGCAGTCGAGCAGAAAAGTATTTCGGTCAGGTGCCACAGCGCCGCGACGCCGGATATTCTGAAAATCGCTGAAGTTGCAGCGCCGCGGTGCCGAAAAGCAGGGCCGCGGCGCCGGAAGTACTGAAGATTCTCGGAGGTTTCAGCGCCGCGGCGCCGAGGCGGGATTTTTTTGCGAAATCTGGGGGAAAATCAGAAGTTTTCTTTTAAAAAGGCCATGGGAGGGTGACAAGTGTCCCTCCCATCTGATTGTGAGGAAGCACTATATATTGACCAAGTCTTGAAGACTTGGTCATTCTTTACAAAACTCCTTCTCTCTAAAAATCTCTCTTCCTTCTCTCTAAAAATCCATCTCCCTTCTCTCTAAAAATTCAAGAAGAAACCAAGGCCTAGAGAAATTTCAGAAAAGGTGGCAAGAAGGAAACATGTTGGCAAGCTTGTAGGATGGTTGTGGTAGTGATTGTAGAAAGAAGGCAAGTGAAATTTGTTGGACTAATTTGGGTAAACTCTAAGGTAACAATCCATTCTCATTTTTGAGTAAATTGTGTTGCATGTGAGGAAGAAAAGACTTGTAGTTATCAATATTGCTTTTAGGTATATTGCATGTAGGAAAAAATGATTTGGATTCGAAAGGATTGAATAAGGATGATATGTGAACATGTTATAGCCAAGATAATACCTTAAACTTATTGGATTGTTTAAATTGTATTGTGGGGCAGAATTTTACACGTCCAAGATGGACGTGTAATCCCTTTGTATTGCTGAATTGTTGGGCCTTAAATGTGGAGTTTAGTAGTTGATATCGGACCTTGAAAAGGTGGAAAAGTATGTAGAAACAAAGAAAGTGTTGTCCAATTTTCCGTAGAATAAGGGACTTTTCAATTAGAATGTTCTACGTTGAAGCTAGAAGCTAATGGACGTATTATGGTCATTATATGTTGACATACTACGTGCGGTATAGTGGACTTGCGAGTGGATTGACCCGAAGAGGTATGTGGAACTTTCCTATCTCTTGAGCATGAATAGTTGCACTTATATAGTACGGTAGACGTACAAGACTTTGATATCCCTTACTTGTTTTAAGAATGGCCAAGTTGGGTGAGTAAGGGGATTAACTCACTTCTTTAAAAGTATTAAGGATGTCTAAAGTTTTCAAAGTTAAGGGACTTGAAGTGTTTTAAGTATATGATACTTGTTTCGTTTTAAAAGTATAAGTCCCTTGGATATAGGGAAATGTATTTGACTAATGTATAGAGTTAATGTTGACACCCAATTTTGACCCTCCCGTCCAGTCATTAACCATAAAATTACACTAATTCTGTAAAATAATTTTTTAGGATTTTTATAATAAAATACAACAATAAAACATTAAATAATGGCATCGCGTCTTACGTAGAGTTTTAAACACTTAGAGTCCCGCGCCCGCATTAACTTTAAGCTTTGTCGAAATTCTTAAATAATTAATAAATGCATAAAATAAATAATTTAGCGATAACGTCGTGTCAGGTAGCATAGCCGCATTTATTAGTAATCATTGGTAACTTTAAAATCAATTTTAATCTAATACATGCATTTAATAGCGTCGCATTTATAAAAGCTTTAAAACAATTCTTAAAAATCATATTTGCATTAGCATTTAAATAATTCAATCTAAGCTCATTTTAATTTAATTTAACCTCGCAATAATGCATAACAATAAAATTTTAAATAATAGCGTCGCGTCCTAAAGCATTAAGCATTAATTAAATAACACGCCCGCGTTTATCATAACAATTAGATTAATGAAGCACCTAATTATTTTAATCACATTTGTTAAATTAAGTTATCACTAATTAATTAATACACTTGCCTAGAATTAATTAGCTAATTAATTAACTCCTAGAATTAAGCCTAATTAAACACTACCTAATTAAATACCCACTAACTTAATACCCAACACCCTAATAACTACCCAGCCCAATACCCCCTTAATTTCGTCTAACCCACAGCCCATACCCCCTAAAACTCTACCCAGCCCAACTACTCAGGCCCGTTTCTTTTGCACCCGCAGCCCATTTCCCTTTTAAACGTTGCCAGCAGCCCACGCCCAGATATATCCCTTTCTTCACTTCGTCTCCCGCAGACCAGCAGCCCTCAAACAAACCTAAACTTAGAGAAAGCCTCAATCGCCGCCATGCCCGGATTTCTCGCCGGAGAATCCGGGCTTTCCTTTATCCACGCACCCCAGTCGGTTTCCCCTACCATAAACCTCAATCATTTCCTTACCATAACCGTTCGAATCGCACAAAATCAGTAGCCAATCAATACGAATCAGCACCAATATCTTCCAAAATCAGCCTCAGTCATTTCCTTACCATTATTAGAACTCAAAGGAGGGCTATATAAGCACATGCAAGTCGAGCACAATGAGGGGGTGAACATAGAATCGATACAGAGCTCGATCATCGGGCGAGAGCACGATGAAGTACAAGAGTGAGGCGCCCAATTTTAGGACAAGAGGCGTAGACGAGGAGTTCGAGCTTGAGAATCAACAGAGCATAGGAAGTTAAGGGGGGCTCAGCACATAGACAATCAGCATAGCACAAATAGGAAATTAGAATCCTTTCCTTTCAATTCCAGCCAAAAATCAGTAAAGGAACTCGCCCTTTTATTCGCATCGCAAACCCAAAGCCCGTCGAGCGGACCGACGACTTGATACGCTGCCCCGGGTCGCTGTCCGGAGAAGGTAATCTCGCCTCCTTTCTTACTTTCTTTTTCGATTGATATTCTGTGATAGTATGTGTGAAATCTGTGTGTCGAGCGGACCGACGACTTAGGTGTATTAATTTGATTGCTGAATCTATTTAGTTGATATTAACTGTCATTAGTGCTCTCGACTGTGATTGTTAATGCATTTTACTAGCATTTGTTATGTGATTGAACTTTGAGAGTGGTTATATCTTAAGAAGCATGTCTTAAAGGTTTCATTTCCGGTACAGTGATTCAATACTAGTCTCGACATTTGAATCATCACAAGAATTAACTAAAGCGCTTCAGTCGCTAAGTTACTGATTGAGATATCAAAATATGGTATATCGCTAACTGACATGTTTAAAAAGGTTCGTGATCAAATCAGACACTTCGTGTTTATTGTTGTTTGATAGACTGACTATGTTTGGTATTTTCTTCTAGTTTTGTATCGCTTAATCCCTTGTCAAGATGTTAAGATCTGGTGACAAAGCTCAGATTTCCGTGAAGATTCAAATTATGTGGTTATACAACATGTTTACGTGTCCCCTGTGATTCAGGAATAGCTGAAGCTTAAATTCATCGTAAACAAATACCAGCAACTGTGGTTCTATTGTGTTCATCTTGGCCAAAGTGGCCCTGCATAGCAAAGCAGTCCTTCTGAATAACTGTGTCTCATCCTTGTTTGTCTAACATCCTACTAAATTAGTCATAAATGAATAAAAAAATGCATATGCAATTTAGGATAACCAATATCAATCCTCTTGTATTATGTGAAATACTAATATCCAGAAACAACTTTATCTCTCATAATTTAAAAGTAGGTCATTTTGAATGTATAGATATCATTTAAAGTATGTGTGAAACATGTCATCCATGCTATGATGAATCCCAGCCATGTCCCTTAGATTCTATATCCACTTTTTAAGGGGCATGATATCTTAAGTGTCAGTATGTTTGTAAAATGGTTGAAGATTAGACTTTAATTTGAGTTCTGTTCAGTAGTTGCCTCGTATAAACTCACTTTGTCAATATGATTAGACTTAAGCTATGACTGCAATCTACTATCTGAAATAAAGTACATACCTTACTGTTTGAAGATATATGTGTTGATCCTGGATCATAAATGGATACAGTTTATCTAGATTATTCATAAATGAGTAAGAGTGTACCTCAAATTGATTGTATGCTTGGATGTCCTCCTTTTTCTTTAGAATAACTGAACAGAAGAATGTTAGCATAATGTTTCTGTCCTGCAATGTCTCTGCCATCGCTTGTACCGATCGTGTACTTAGAGCAGATCTGAGCACTTACCGCAGCAGGTATACTGATTGCACCATGTCTAACAGTCAAAACTACTAGTGTTAGCATCTCTCGGATATACCAAGTATAGTTCTGATTTTCTTTTGTGTGCAGCAGTTCCTATGTATGCATGTATTGGCTAACTGGCTTCAATTATCATGGCCCATTATCTGCTCATATGTGAAATTTCTTTTTGGTTGCCTTACCGACACATTCTGTGTCGAAGGCTTAACAGCTGGGGCTTGTCTATTATCCTTTTCCCTCATCTGGTTGTCGCCATCGCCTATACCTGTTTGCTCGTTATCTTTCTCTCCTCTGCTTGCTGCGTCTTTGCCTGTTTGTTTGCTTGAGGAGATGGCTTCAAAAATAGAGAATCACCAAAGCCTGTTTACTTGTCTTCATTCTTTGGGTGTCGATAGCTTGTTCAGATTGGCCGTGACTGTTTACCCCTATTTTTCTGCTACTGCGCAAGACTGTGACAAGCACTCTGGCCTTTACGTGTGCTCGCTTCAATATAAACTGTGTGCCAAATGCTTATTCGTTATTTAATTGGGCTCGTACTAATTCCTTATCTTTTCTTATTTTACATGAAACGCATGCCTTGGAGCAAAGGGAGGAGTCTCAATACGAGACTCATCGCTATTTTCCCAAATGAAGATCCGTGCCTACATTCCTCGTTGCATCTCACATCTGATATCCTAAAGCCACAAGCGAAATGCTCTCGCTACCATTCCTTAGGGTCATTTTATTTTTTGCTTCCCCGCCCCATTCATTTATTGTAATATAATTGTCTAACATTATGCTATTAGTAAAACATTTGGAGTAATTAAACATTGGCGCAATAAATTAGAAGGTAGTTTGCCCCCTCTTAAGTTAATTGCCTAAATTATCAAACCATTTAATCACATAACTACTCGGGTAGCCTAGACATTATTTCCGCCATTAAATCTTAACTTGCATAATTAATCACATATAGCTATGATATTATTTTCCAGATTTCTAACTCATTTGCTATAGCACCCATATAGAAATCTTATTTTTATATTAAGAAAACCCCCTTAGCATGTGTTATACTAATCAAGGTAGACAAATGTGTATATTTAGTCAATTAGTCTATTTTTGCATTATATATATATTATTTAAAGCATGCTTTAAACTTTAGTAACATTTTAGCACCTTCCTAGCATTCTTTCTACTTTAGCATATAGCACCTTTTGCCCTTTCAATACTTTAAGCACCTTTTAACATTCTAACATGCTAGCATCTATCTCCTAGCCTTCAGCACTTTAGTATTTAGCACTTTTAAGCACCTCTTTACACCTTAGCACCCGTTAGCTTTTAAAATTAAACTCTTAGCACCTTTAAACATCTTCCAACATTTCAAAACCTTTTTAACTACTCTGCATTATTCTAACATCCAGCATCTTATTTTCTAACATTGCACTTTTTTTTGTAGATCTTTTACTTTGCATTTTAAAAAAAAAATAATAATAACTACCCTAGGTTTGGCAGGACAACCGCAAGTTAGCGGATCTTAGAGGGTGCCTAACCCCTTCCCTCTAGATTAATAAAGAACCCTTACCCAGAATCTCATTAAGTTTAGCAGACCATTAAAATGGAGTTAATGTTTTACTTTAAACTAGTTAAACATTTAGGTGTCCTAATTCACCCAAATTAATTAGGTGGCGACTCCGCGAACCCTTAGCATTCTAGCAACCCTTTTGCAATTTTAGCCTCCTTTAGCACTTCTAATATGTTAGCATCCTTTTTGCACTTTTAGAACCTTTAACCTTTTAACCTTTGTTAGCATTTTATTATTTTATTATCTAACCTTTTAATTTGAGCAGCAGGAGTTTATAAAATAAATGCCGCGGCCGGAAAAGGGCGCGACAGAAATGGCGACTCCGCTGGGGATTTTAGGTTCTTAACCACAACAAACCTAGGATAATTATTTGGCAATTACTTTTGCATTTAATTTTTGT
Organism: Przewalskia tangutica; assembly: GCA_029844215.1. NCBI lineage: Eukaryota > Viridiplantae > Streptophyta > Magnoliopsida > Solanales > Solanaceae > Przewalskia > Przewalskia tangutica. The sequence goes on along the minus strand of CM056727.1, from coordinate 44,829,622 downwards.
GTGCTGTATTTTGTTTTGTTTATTTTTAAATTGCTACCTGCTTTACTGCTTTCCTTAAACTGGCATTCCGCTCATATTTCTTCCACTCTGGAAAATTCACACAAACACACACTACATGCGAGGTGCTACTGGGTGCATCGAAAATTCTTTCTTCAAAACCAAATTTAGGAGAGTTGGTAATATACGTGGAGTGCCTTGTCTAACCGGTGGCCGCGTAGCCTTCACTCGAGTAGTCCGCTCGGGAACTCAAGGCCTAGAAAAGCCAAATCTTAGCAAACTTAAGATAGAGCTATACCAACCCTTATTTTAGGCGCATGCATTTACCTTAGGTGGGTCGGTCCTGGCATCGACACCACAATTAGGAAGACACTGCTTGTCGACGGGTTTCTCAACCCAACGACCAACCAAAGATATCACGTAGCGTGGCAATGACAGACAAATCCAAACCCAATCATGACATGCCGAAATTGGGAAAAGTGCACCGTCATTTGGTCGCCATTTCCAACAAAGGCATTATAGTTGGACGACTTGGACAAATCCGTCATAATCTCGCATAAGTGACGTTTAGGCTTACCTCTGGCATAAAGAGGTCCCCCTGCATGTTAGGAAACGTTTGAATGTGCTATGTGCAATATATCTGCTACATACCTGCAAATTATGTGCTTTATGCTAACACCGTTTGTTGCATTTTTAGAAAGATTTATCATCTCCCCAAAAGGTCGATTTGTATTTGACTAGCAATGGCAGAGCATCAGTATTTCACAAGATCAAAGGCACGGTCCAGCGACATGACCGATCCAAGGGCATTTGAGCAGAACGAGTCGGAACCTGTCTTGGTTCCTATAGGCAAAGCAGGGGTCTCAGAAAAGAAAAGCAGCATAGATCTAATCGAGCACCTCGCCCAGTTACGCAAAGAAATGGCAACCCTACAAGCCAAATCGTAACGCCTAAACGCCACGATACAAGCAACTACATTGAGACCCACTTTAGGCGGACACCCTTTTCAAAATCGGGACAATGTAGGAAACCGGACAGATTGCAAGTCCAAAGCGCACGCAGATGTCAAGGCGAAGTCAAATACAAATCGACCCCAAAAACTCACAAATTTTCTTTGAGCACGTGTCTTTTCATATTAACAAAAGCGAAAGTGCAATAGCGAAATGGAGAATACGCGAAAGGTTTCTTCAGATAGCGTAGCGAAAAGCAAAGGCAGAGGATGACAACAATCCAAAGTCCGTGAGCGGCAGAAAGAGCGGCATCAACAATCGGCAATCAAAGTTCAGAGTTCCGCAACAAAACCTAGCGCATCAACTAGGGCACAAAGTCAAATTGGCAACCAATGCATCACACCCAACAGAGGCATCATGGCAATTCGCTGGCGAGATTTAGCATGTCCACGCAGGCGACATCTCAAGATTCATCCGCGAAAGGCGACCGCATCTCTACCCATAAAATTGCACTTCGTATGTGTTTACCATTTCATTTAAACAGTATACACTAATGTTTTCTCAAGCTTGCGAGCATCTCATCTCTACAGAGCGAAGAACACGCCCGCATAACGACGGCGTTATTATGTCCAGCGGCGACATATATCCGACTTCGGCCACACCATCGGGACATCTTTAAGGACTTCGCCACGAAAGGACACCGACGAATAGGATTCCATACGCTCGAGAGATAGAGGCACCGACAATCAACAGTCAGAATTCAAAAGTCCGCAATAAATTATAAGCGCATCGGGCCCGTAGTCAAATTGCGGCATGCGATTACAAACGCACAACAAAGACATCATGACAATCCACATGGTTCACGAATGCATCACAACAAAGGCATCATGACAATTTCGCTGGCAAAGATCTAGCATGTCCGCCAAGGACAACATCTCAAAGATTCACAACACCCACATATCATACAGAAGACATCCTTATTCACATAATTGCATTTCATATATATTTATCATTTTGTTTAAACAGTATACTAACGTTTTCTCAAGCTTAGTTCGCGAGAGCATTTATTCTACGAGCAGCGAAGAATACGCCCAGCAACGTTATCGCGATTGTGTCCAGTAACGACATCATCGCGATTGCGTTCACGCAACGACGCCAAAAGAATACGCCCGTAACGACGTTATCGCGATTGTGTCCAAGCAACGACACCATCGCGATTGCGTTCACGCAACGACGCCAAAGGAACACGCCCGTGCAACGACGCGTTATCGGCATTATGTCAAGGCAACGACATCATCGCGATTGCGTTTACGCAACGACGCCAAAGAAGAACACGCCCAGTAACGACGCTATCAAGATTGCGTTTACACAACGACGCCAAAGAACATTATGTCCAGTAACGACATCATCAAGATGCGTCACGCAACGACGCCCAAAGAACATTATGTCCAGTAACGACATCATCGCGATTGCGTCTACGCAACGACGCCGGCAGAATACGCCCAGTAACGACGCGTTATCGCGTATGTCAAGGCAACGACATCATCGCGATTGCGTCTACGCAACGACGCCAAAGCGAACACGCCCAGTAACGACGTCGCAAGATTGCGTTTACACAACGACGCCAAAGAACATTATGTCCAGTAACGACACCATCAAGATTGCGTGCGTCACGCAACGACGCCAAAGAAGAACGCCCGTGCAACGACGTTATCAACATTGTGTCCAGAACGACACCATCAAGATTGCGTCACGCAACGACGCCAAAGAAGAAGACGTCCAGTAACGACGTTATCAAGACAAAGAAGTCCGAAACGACGCCATCATCAAAGATATCACATCCGCAGGGGACGATTTTTCTCTGTTCTCAAAATTGCATTTCTCTCATTCATGCTTTATTCTCTTAGCGCTTATGCACTAACTTTCTTGAGCTTTAGTCTACAGTACATTTCGCAAGGCGGCGTACGCCGCGTTCACAATCGCAACACGCCCGTGCAAGGTCGAAAAATCACGGCATTTGCGATCGCATCAACACAAAGGCCATGCGGCAATTGCAGCAGACAACGATCCGCATTCACAATCGCAACACGCCCGCGTGCGGCGAAATCACAGCATTTGCAGCATCGCATCAACACAGCAGGCATCATATTTTTGCAGGATAACCCTTTTCTACTCACAGTTGCATTACTTTAAAATTATGCATCATCATTTTGCCTTAACAATTATGCACTAACCGTTTGTTCAAGTCTTAGCGTGCAGAGCGGGAGCACAACGTGGATTTTCTCTTCAATAACCGGCAACTGTCGGGCCAACCTTCCCAACGATCGCGTAGGCGCCTCAGCGTCGGTCCACTCGCCCACTTCATCGTAGAACCCAAAGACCACAAGCCATAGCAGACACCCCGTGTTCAAGCCGCTTATTTTCTTTACTTTTTGCATAACCCAGGTCATCATAACTCGACATCGACATTTTTAAGCCCGCATTAGCCCGCCTTGGTGTTTTGACCATGGTAGCCCAAAGGTCGCCATAACTCGACACCGACATCTTTGAGTCCGCTAGCTCGCCTCGTGTTTAGACCATGGTAACCCGAGGTCGCCATAACTCGACACCGGGACGCTTTTTGATTTTTTTGTGTCACCTTGTCTACCGCCAAAGATTTCGCACTCAAGATCGAGACAAAATTGGCTATGAGTCAACGTCTTTGTCCGAAGATTCTTCCATCATCTCCATACAAAGAGGACATCTGCTGACACCCAATTTTGACCCTCCCGCCCAACCATTAACCATAAAATTACACTAATTTCAGAAATAATTTTTTAGGATTTTTATAATAAAATACAACAATAAAACATTAAATAATGGCATCGCGTCTTACGTAGAGTTTTAAACACTTAGAGTCCCGCGCCCGCATTAACTTTAAGCTTTGTCGAAATTCTTAAATAATTAATAAATGCATAAAATAAATAATTTAGCGATAACGTCGTGTCAGGTAGCATAGCCGCATTTATTAGTAATCATTGGTAACTTTAAAATCAATTTTAATCTAATACATGCATTTAATAGCGTCGCATTTATAAAAGCTTTAAAACAATTCTTAAAAATCATATTTGCATTAGCATTTAAATAATTCAATCTAAGCTCATTTTAATTTAATTTAACCTCGCAATAATGCATAACAATAAAATTTTAAATAATAGCGTCGCGTCCTAAAGCATTAAGCATTAATTAAATAACACGCCCGCGTTTATCATAACAATTAGATTAATGAAGCACCTAATTATTTTAATCACATTTGTTAAATTAAGTTATCACTAATTAATTAATACACTTGCCTAGAATTAATTAGCTAATTAATTAACTCCTAGAATTAAGCCTAATTAAACACTACCTAATTAAATACCCACTAACTTAATACCCAACACCCTAATAACTACCCAGCCCAATACCCCCTTAATTTCGTCTAACCCACAGCCCATACCCCCTAAAACTCTACCCAGCCCAACTACTCAGGCCCGTTTCTTTTGCACCCGCAGCCCATTTCCCTTTTAAACGTTGCCAGCAGCCCACGCCCAGATATATCCCTTTCTTCACTTCGTCTCCCGCAGACCAGCAGCCCTCAAACAAACCTAAACTTAGAGAAAGCCTCAATCGTCGCCGCCATGCCCGGATTTCTCGCCGGAGAATCCGGGCTTTCCTTTATCCACGCACCCCAGTCGGTTTCCCCTACCATAAACCTCAATCATTTCCTTACCATAACCGTTCGAATCGCACAAAATCAGTAGCCAATCAATACGAATCAGCACCAATATCTTCCAAAATCAGCCTCAGTCATTTCCTTACCATTATTAGAACTCAAAGGAGGGCTATATAAGCACATGCAAGTCGAGCACAATGAGGGGGTGAACATAGCATCGATACAGAGCTCAGTCATCAGTCGAAGGCAGAGCACAGTAGAGTACAAGACGAGGGAGAGTGAGGCCCAATTTTAGACAAGAGGCGTAGACGAGGAGTTCGTGAGCTTAATCAACAGAGCATAGGAAGTTAAGGGGGGCTCAGCACATAGACAATCAGCATAGCACAAATAGGAAATTAGAATCCTTTCCTTTCAATTCCAGCCAAAAAAATCAGTAAAGGAACTCGCCCTTTTATTCGCATCGCAAACCCAAAGCCCGTCGAGCGGACCGACGACTTGATACGCTGCCCCGGGTCGCTGTCCGGAGAAGGTAATCTCGCCTCCTTTCTTACTTTCTTTTTCGATTGATATTCTGTGATAGTATGTGTGAAATCTGTGTGTCGAGCGGACCGACGACTTAGGTGTATTAATTTGATTGCTGAATCTATTTAGTTGATATTAACTGTCATTAGTGCTCTCGACTGTGATTGTTAATGCATTTTACTAGCATTTGTTATGTGATTGAACTTTGAGAGTGGTTATATCTTAAGAAGCATGTCTTAAAGGTTTCATTTCCGGTACAGTGATTCAATACTAGTCTCGACATTTGAATCAGTCTGTCAGCAATTAACTAAAGCAGTCTAGGGTCGCTAAGTTACTGATTGAGATATCAAAATATGGTATATCGCTAACTGACATGTTTAAAAAGGTTCGTGATCAAATCAGACACTTCGTGTTTATTGTTGTTTGATAGACTGACTATGTTTGGTATTTTCTTCTAGTTTTGTATCGCTTAATCCCTTGTCAAGATGTTAAGATCTGGTGACAAAGCTCAGATTTCCGTGAAGATTCAAATTATGTGGTTATACAACATGTTTACGTGTCCCCTGTGATTCAGGAATAGCTGAAGCTTAAATTCATCGTAAACAAATACCAGCAACTGTGGTTCTATTGTGTTCATCTTGGCCAAAGTGGCCCTGCATAGCAAAGCAGTCCTTCTGAATAACTGTGTCTCATCCTTGTTTGTCTAACATCCTACTAAATTAGTCATAAATGAATAAAAAAATGCATATGCAATTTAGGATAACCAATATCAATCCTCTTGTATTATGTGAAATACTAATATCCAGAAACAACTTTATCTCTCATAATTTAAAAGTAGGTCATTTTGAATGTATAGATATCATTTAAAGTATGTGTGAAACATGTCATCCATGCTATGATGAATCCCAGCCATGTCCCTTAGATTCTATATCCACTTTTTAAGGGGCATGATATCTTAAGTGTCAGTATGTTTGTAAAATGGTTGAAGATTAGACTTTAATTTGAGTTCTGTTCAGTAGTTGCCTCGTATAAACTCACTTTGTCAATATGATTAGACTTAAGCTATGACTGCAATCTACTATCTGAAATAAAGTACATACCTTACTGTTTGAAGATATATGTGTTGATCCTGGATCATAAATGGATACAGTTTATCTAGATTATTCATAAATGAGTAAGAGTGTACCTCAAATTGATTGTATGCTTGGATGTCCTCCTTTTTCTTTAGAATAACTGAACAGAAGAATGTTAGCATAATGTTTCTGTCCTGCAATGTCTCTGCCTACTGTTTGTACCTGACTGGTGTACTTAGAGCAGATCTGAGCACTTACCGCAGCAGGTATACTGATTGCACCATGTCTAACAGTCAAAACTACTAGTGTTAGCATCTCTCGGATATACCAAGTATAGTTCTGATTTTCTTTTGTGTGCAGCAGTTCCTATGTATGCATGTATTGGCTAACTGGCTTCAATTATCATGGCCCATTATCTGCTCATATGTGAAATTTCTTTTTGGTTGCCTTACCGACACATTCTGTGTCGAAGGCTTAACAGCTGGGGCTTGTCTATTATCCTTTTCCCTCATCTGTTTGTCGCTGCTTACTGCCTATACCCTGTTTGCCTGTTATCTTTTCTCTCCTCTGTTTGCTGCTGCGTACTGCCCTGTTTGTTTGCTTGAGGAGATGGCTTCAAAAATAGAGAATCACCAAAGCCTGTTTACTTGTCTTCATTCTTTGGGTGTCGATAGCTTGTCTCAGATTGGCCGCATACCGCTTACCCTATTTTTCGCTACTGCCGCAAGACCTGATGCATTCTCTGTTGGCCTTTACGTGTGCTCGCTTCAATATAAACTGTGTGCCAAATGCTTATTCGTTATTTAATTGGGCTCGTACTAATTCCTTATCTTTTCTTATTTTACATGAAACGCATGCCTTGGAGCAAAGGGAGGAGTCTCAATACGAGACTCATCGCTATTTTCCCAAATGAAGATCCGTGCCTACATTCCTCGTTGCATCTCACATCTGATATCCTAAAGCCACAAGCGAAATGCTCTCGCTACCATTCCTTAGGGTCATTTTATTTTTTGCTTCCCCGCCCCATTCATTTATTGTAATATAATTGTCTAACATTATGCTATTAGTAAAACATTTGGAGTAATTAAACATTGGCGCAATAAATTAGAAGGTAGTTTGCCCCCTCTTAAGTTAATTGCCTAAATTATCAAACCATTTAATCACATAACTACTCGGGTAGCCTAGACATTATTTCCGCCATTAAATCTTAACTTGCATAATTAATCACATATAGCTATGATATTATTTTCCAGATTTCTAACTCATTTGCTATAGCACCCATATAGAAATCTTATTTTTATATTAAGAAAACCCCCTTAGCATGTGTTATACTAATCAAGGTAGACAAATGTGTATATTTAGTCAATTAGTCTATTTTTGCATTATATATATATTATTTAAAGCATGCTTTAAACTTTAGTAACATTTTAGCACCTTCCTAGCATTCTTTCTACTTTAGCATATAGCACCTTTTGCCCTTTCAATACTTTAAGCACCTTTTAACATTCTAACATGCTAGCATCTATCTCCTAGCCTTCAGCACTTTAGTATTTAGCACTTTTAAGCACCTCTTTACACCTTAGCACCGTTAGCTTTTAAAATTAAACTCTTAGCACCTTTAAACATCTTCCAACATTTCAAAACCTTTTAACTACTCGCATTATTCTAACATCCAAAGATCTTATTTTCTAACATTGCACTTTTTTTGTAGATCTTTTACTTTGCATTTTTAAAAAAAATAATAATAACTACCCTAGGTTTGGCAGGACAACCGCAAGTTAGCGGATCTTAGAGGGTGCCTAACCCCTTCCCTCTAGATTAATAAAGAACCCTTACCCAGAATCTCATTAAGTTTAGCAGACCATCAAAATGGAGTTAATGTTTTACTTTAAACTAGTTAAACATTTAGGTGTCCTAATTCACCCAAATTAATTAGGTGGCGACTCCGCGAACCCTTAGCATTCTAGCAACCCTTTTGCAATTTTAGCCTCCTTTAGCACTTCTAATATGTTAGCATCCTTTTTGCACTTTTAGAACCTTTAACCTTTTAACCTTTGTTAGCATTTTATTATTTTATTATCTAACCTTTTAATTTGAGCAGCAGGAGTTTATAAAATAAATGCCGCGGCCGGAAAAGGGCGCGACAGTTAATATAACGACTTTATGGGAAGTTGGTTATATTAGCTTTATGGAAGGTTAACAAAAGAAAGATTTACTCTAAGTAAAATAAGTAAGGATAAATGATTTGAATTTATGAAAGGCAAATTGATTTTAAGACATCAATTGCCTAAGGTTTTAAAAGAAAAGAAGTCACTTGATTTAGAAGCCTCTTATATTTCTAAAAGGAAATGTGACTTGTCTTGAAAAGTAGTCATGACTTGATACTACGGTTATTAGTATCTTGGAAGTTTTATATAAAAATGAGTCATTTATAAAAGGTTAGAAGTACGTAGTACTTTGGGTTGCATTCCCGGATTTTCTCTTAAATGACATGTTAGTGCCTTAAGTAAACTAAAATGAGAGGATATATTAATAATGTTAATAAGAAGTTAGGGGATTTCTTAACTTGCTTATGTTATGATAAGCCGGTAACGCTTATGTTATGTATGATATTCGGTTATGCTAGGTTATGTATTCTTACGGGGTAGACCCCGGGTTACTACTTATTCCATGGATTTGCTACCCATGATGCGAGTGCGGCGTTTGTACTCATTGCGGGCCCACTGGGCCCATGCGGGTGAAATAGTCCCATGCGGGTGAAATAGTCTCATGCGAGGCGGATGACCTCATTGCGGGTCCACAGGACCTATGCGGGTGAAATAGTCTCAGGAGTAGGATTGCTTAATGATACTACGGGTGGGTGACCCTATTTTGATCATGAGCCTCCTATTTTTATGCAGTAAAGTTTATACTTGTTACTCTCATTGTTAGTAAGGCACAGTGCATTGTAGTTTGATTATCATCCATGTCTCCAGCTTTGTTTAGACTTATGATATAATTACAGTATTTTTTCGGTTTTACATACTTGGTACATATTGTGTACTGACCCCCTTCCTCGGGGGCTGCGTTCATGCCGCAGGTAGAGGTAAGCAGGTGGTAGATCCTCATTTTTAGGATCATTGATCAGGTATCAGAAGCTCCATTTCTCCGGAGGCTTGTCTTTTGGTACGGTTCTCCCTGATGTTGTAGATATTATGTACATTCAGGGGTATGGCGGGGCCCTGTCCCGCCACAGTTGTTATTCCTAGAGGTCTGTAGTTACACTTGTGGTTTGGGCTGTAAGAACAAAGTTGTACATTCTTACTTTTGGTTATGTATATGTTATGGAAGGCGGCCTTATCGGCTAGCTTGTGATGTTTGTTGTCTAAACATGTTTATGTGTTGTGTATGTTCCGCTGCTATTCTCTGATGTATACCTGAAAGGGGTGCCCAGGTAGGGCACTAGTCGCGGCCCGGGGTCGGGTCGTGACAACTAGTGCTTAGAAAGGATAAACAATTACAATACAACGGACTTGAATTCTAACATGAGTTGTTACAACAACAATGAGTTTTGTGGTCTTGATCTTCTGTTTTGAATCTTCGTTTCAATTGCAACAAGCTTTTTGATCTTGATAACCCGAAACCAAGAGAAACTAAATCTCTACTTGTTACAACTGTGTTGAGTCGAGTGTTAGCACTCTCTCCTTAAGACATTATTGCCTCATATATATCCTTTTATGTTGATCGGCAACTGTCTCCCAAGATAAAACAACATCAAACAAATGAGCAAAGTTAAACTCAAGTGTTTCTCACGAAGAACTTTTGAGTGTTTGAAAGATATGCTAGAGAGGAAGAAGTTCAGAAAAAATCTGAACTATACAAGAGTGAGGTGTGTTCTACAATTGAGTCAAGGGCCTCAATTTATAGTGTGTGTACGATGACCTCTCATCTAGCCAACTAATGACAATCAATGGCCATGTAATAGAACTTATTGAGAGGTGTTATTCAGCCAAATAATTGCTAAATTCATGTGTCAATTCGTGGAGAATCAATGCCCCAAACCACTCAAAAGTCAGAAATTTTCCATCTCCCGTCGAACATTTTGTCATCGAAGCGCCGCGACCCTGCCTGGGAGGCGCCGTAGCGCATGACTTCCAGAGTGTTACTGCCACCAAGGCGCTGCGGCGCTGGCTGAAGGCGCCGCAGCGCTCCGACGCCGCGGCTCCAACGGTGTTGCGTCGCGGCCCTTCACGGCGATTTCCGAATCGTATCATCTTTTACACATCGTACATTTCTTCTTTCATTTACCGACGTGGAACACATGTCATTTGACCAATAACCGTCCCGACGTGGAACACATGTCATTTGGCCAATAACCGTCCATCATTCTATGTCTCAAACGTTTCACTTACGTACCAATATCTCTTTTACTAATAAAATTTACAATACTTGACACTACGTGTGCACGTGTGTGAAAAAGACGTTTTCCGACGTGCGAGACCTCAATTGTTTGAGTCATAAATAACGGGTTAAGCTCAATTTCACATTTAGTAAATTAAAAACAATAACTTTATTCCAGTTTTTATTATTATAGTGAGCAGTTTGAGTATTGTTACATTTTCTCTTTGTGCCTTTACTTTGTTTTTTGTTCTTTTTTTCTTCTCGTTTCTAATTCATCCTTCAAGTTTCCAAATTCCCGTTTTTCTTTTCTTGTTGGAATTCCCATTATTTTGCTGCTTCTCTTTTGTCACTTCTTTCTTTTATGTTTTTTTTTTTGTCAATTGTTTTCTTTTTCTTCTTCATTATTTCGAGTTTCAAAATTTTCTATCTCCTATCCTTTTCTCCACAGTAATTTTCAGAATCGCATGTAATATAGGAAGCACGTAATTACATATTTTAATCAAATATAAAATTAATATTTATCTCTTTGAGTGTGACCGTAGCCTTCAAGCATAAACAAAAACTATTCACGCAATCATCCTCCTATTTCACAGTCTTTAGTTGTGATACTCGACCAATACCAGAATTTTCAAAATTTATGTGGGCGAATTTCTCATGAAAGATGTATACAAATCGTGGACTCATGGAATAAAAACTTTCTATATGGTCACATGTTTTAGGGTTTAAAACCCCTTTTCTAAATCTGCTAGGTCTCCTTTTTCTGCCAAATATTGGATTTTTTTAAATTCTTAATCATTCAGGCACAATAAGGATCACATAAATTAATTAACGAGGCTTTCTATCATGAAATTTAACTCGAAGTATTTAAATTAATCCTATCATAATAAACTACAACTTATTCCACTTAAAATTCATAATTTCATTCCTTAGTTCAATTTCAAAATTCTTCCGTTAAACCTTATTTAATTTCCATGTCAAGATTCAGATACTAATAGATTAAATTACTGACAATTTAATTTATTGATTAACTTTTTAGATTTTTGTTTTAACTAATTTCATGTGTCGGATATAAAATTCACATGCAGGGTTTACGATGCAAATTTATAACCTTTTTCTAAAAGTGTATCATCAATCTCTAGACCGAGACATGAATTTCATCAGTTAACTATCACTTCATTAATGTATATTGTTATCATCCAATGTATCAGATATATTGATCCACAAAAGAATCTTGACTTTTAATAAATCAAAATAATAAATAATAAACACAAATAACAATTATATCAAAGTTAAGAGATATACATTTAACGGACTAGAGAATTTACTTTATTTAGTCATATCTTTATTTGGTCCGTTCAATACATATAAAATGTACTAGCATAAGAAATCTATCATGCCCATAATCAAGATAAACATATTTAATCTTATGCTACAATCATTTCGATGACTTAAGCAGTTCCATCTTAGATTGTGAATACACTATTTAGTGTATGATCTTCCTTGTAAGGTAAGTAGGGTATTTTAGGATAGAATGGAGAAGATGAAGGCTAAGTATCTTCCATTCTTATTTGTATATATTGAGATCTTTTGTATATGGAAAGGGGAGGAAAATCATTCAATTTTATCATCCTATTCTAACATGGTATCAAGAGTTTTAGAAAATAGATCCATATTCTAATCAACAATTTCGATCACTTCCTCCACATACTCAAAAACCAAAAATTCTACTAGAATAATTTATTCTTTGTTTTCCTTATGTTTCTCATCGTTTGTATTACACAAACATTGTTCCTTGAGATTTTCCAACCGAATTCAACATGTCCGATTCAAAATCTTTTTATCACCCTACTCTCACCGTTTCTAATATCAAAACACATGTTCCAATCACATTACAAATGGAGAATGTTCATTATGTTTCATGGACGGAACTTTTCAAAATCATGCCCATCTCACCGGTTCTTCACCATATAATACTCTAAAAAGGCAAAGAAAAGGTTTTGACAACGGATGATTTAAAAAGAATTATGGGATACCCGATGCCACGCTTGATCGATATATGCAACAATTTCGACTGATTTCATGGAACCAGATTCTAAGGCAATTGACGCTTGGAACCACTTACGGGATGTGTTTTATGATAATCAAAACTCTCATGCAGTTGCTTTGGAACAAGTAGCCGAGGTCTCATGCGGCGCCAGATGCAGGGCCGCGGCGCCGGATATTCTGAAAATCGCTGAAGTTGCAGCGCCGCGGTGCCGGAAAGCAGGTCCGCGGCGTCGGAAGTACTGAAGATTCTCGGAGGTTTCAGCGCCGCGGCGGGATTTTTTTGCGAAATCTGGGGGAAAATCAGAAGTTTTCTTTTAAAAAGGCCATGGGAGGGTGACAAGTGTCCCTCCCATCTGATTGTGAGGAAGCACTATATATTGACCAAGTCTTGAAGACTTGGTCATTCTTTACAAAACTCCTTCTCTCTAAAAATCTCTCTTCCTTCTCTCTAAAAATCCCTCTTCCTTCTCTCTAAAAATCCCTCTCCCTTTTCTCTAAAAATTCAAGAAGAAACCAAGGCCTAGAGAAATTTCAGAAAAGGTGGCAAGAAGGAAACATGTTGACAAGCTTGTAGGAGGGTTGTGGTGGTGATTGTAGAAAGAAGACAAGTGAAATTTGTTGGACTAATTTGGGTAAACTCTAAGGTAACAATCCATTCTCCTTTTTGAGTAAATTGTGTTGCATGTGAGGAAGAAAAGACTTGTAGTTATCAATATTGCTTTTAGGTATATTGCATGTGTCGGATATAAAATTCACATGCAGGGTTTACGATGCAAATTTATAACCTTTTTCTAAAAGTGTATCATCAATCTCTAGACCGAGACATGAATTTCATCAGTTAACTATCACTTCATTAATGTATATTGTTATCATCCAATGTATCAGATATATTGACCCACAAAAGAATCTTGACTTTTAATAAATCAAAATAATAAATAATAAACACAAATAACAATTATATCAAAGTTAAGAGATATAAATTTAACGGACTAGAGAATTTACTTTATTTAGTCATATCTTTATTCGTCCGTTCAATACATATAAAATGTACTAGCATAAGAAATCTATCATGCCCATAATCAAGATAAACATATTTAATCTTATGCTACAATCATTTCGATGACTTAAGCAGTTCCATCTTAGATTGTGAATACACTATTTATAATTTATATGAACGGGGATGATCTAATCTTCTGTATCTAAACTAAACTCTATACACTAAAAAAAATAGTTATAGCATATATTGTTAGAGAATATTTTAGAAATACATTTATGAATTAAATGATCTAGAGAATTATTGTAATTTAATGGTAATTAGTGTATGATCTTCCTTGTAAGGTAAGTAGGGTATTTTAGGATAGAATGGAGAAGATGAAGGCTAAGTATCTTCCATTCTTATTTGTATATATTGAGATCTTTTGTATATGGAAAGGGGAGGAAAATCATTCAATTTTATCATCCTATTCTAACATGGTATCAAGAGTTTTAGAAAATAGATCCATATTCTAATCAACAATTTCGATCACTTCCTCCACATACTCAAAAACCAAAAATTCTACTAGAATAATTTATTCTTTGTTTTCCTTGCGTTCTACTGTTTGTATTACACAAACATTGTTCCTTGAGATTTTCCAACCGAATTCAACATGTCCGATTCAAAATCTTTTTATCACCCTACTCACCGTTTCTAATATCAAAACACATGTTCCAATCACATTACAAATGGAGAATGTTCATTATGTTTCATGGACGGAACTTTTCAAAATCTGTTGCCCATCTCACCGGGTTCTTCACCATATAATACTCCTGAAAAAAGGCAAAGAAAAGGTTTTGACAACGGATGACGAAAAAGAATTATGGGATACCCTCGATGCCACAGTTCTTGATTGGATATATGCAACAATTTCGATCGATTTCATGGAACTGCATTCTAAGGCGATTGACGCTTGGAACCACTTACTGACGTGTTTTATGATAATCAAAACTCGTAGTTGCTTTGGAACAAGTAGTCGAGGTCTCACGCGCGGCGCAGGGCGCGCACGATATTCAAAAATCGAAGTTGCACAGCCGCTGCCGGGAAAGCAGGTCCGCAAGGCGTCGAGATCAAGATTCTCGAGGTTTCAGCGCACATGGATTTTTTATAAACTGGGAAAATCAGAAGTTTTCTTTTAAAAAGGCCATGGGAGGGTGACAAGTGTCCCTCCCATCTGATTGTGAGGAAGCACTATATATTGACCAAGTTGAAGACTTGGTCATTCTTTACAAAACTCCTTCTCTCTAAAAATCTCTCTTCCTTCTCTCTAAAAATCCCTCTCCTTTTTCTCTAAAAATTCAAGAAGAAACCAAGGCCTAGAGAAATTTCAGAAAAGGTGGCAAGAAGGAAACATGTTGACATGCTTGTAGGAGGGTTGTGGTGGTGATTGTAGAAAGAAGACAAGTGAAATTTGTTGGACTAATTTGGGTAAACTCTAAGGTAACAATCCATTCTCCTTTTTGAGTAAATTGTGTTGCATGTGAGGAAGAAAAGACTTGTAGTTATCAATATTGCTTTTAGGTATATTGCATGTGTCGGATATAAAATTCACATGCAGGGTTTACGATGCAAATTTATAACCTTTTTCTAAAAGTGTATCATCAATCTCTAGACCGAGACATGAATTTCATCAGTTAACTATCACTTCATTAATGTATATTGTTATCATCCAATGTATCAGATATATTGACCCACAAAAGAATCTTGACTTTTAATAAATCAAAATAATAAATAATAAACACAAATAACAATTATATCAAAGTTAAGAGATATACATTTAACGGACTAGAGAATTTACTTTATTTAGTCATATCTTTATTTGGTCCGTTCAATACATATAAAATGTACTAGCATAAGAAATCTATCATGCCCATAATCAAGATAAACATATTTAATCTTATGCTACAATCATTTCGATGACTTAAGCAGTTCCATCTTAGATTGTGAATACACTATTTATAATTTATATGAACGGGGATGATCTAATCTTCTGTATCTAAACTAAACTCTATACACTAAAAAAAATAGTTATAGCATATATTGTTAGAGAATATTTTAGAAATACATTTATGAATTAAATGATCTAGAGAATTATTGTAATTTAATGGTAATTAGTGTATGATCTTCCTTGTAAGGTAAGTAGGGTATTTTAGGATAGAATGGAGAAGATGAAGGCTAAGTATCTTCCATTCTTATTTGTATATATTGAGATCTTTTGTATATGGAAAGGGGAGGAAAATCATTCAATTTTATCATCCTATTCTAACATGGTATCAAGAGTTTTAGAAAATAGATCCATATTCTAATCAACAATTTCGATCACTTCCTCCACATACTCAAAAACCAAAAATTCTACTAGAATAATTTATTCTTTGTTTTCCTTGCGTTCATCGCTTGTATTACACAAACATTGTTCCTTGAGATTTTCCAACCGAATTCAACATGTCCGATTCAAAATCTTTTTATCACCCTACTCTCACCGTTTCTAATATCAAAACACATGTTCCAATCACATTACAAATGGAGAATGTTCATTATGTTTCATGGACTAACTTTTCAAAATCATTGCCCATCTCACCGGTTCTTCACCATATAATACTCTGAAAAAGGCAAAGAAAAGGTTTTGACAACGGATGACTTAAAAGAATTATGGATACCCTCGATGCCACAGTTCTTGATTGGATATATGCAACAATTTCGACTGATTTCATGGAACCAGATTCTAAGGCGATTGACGCTTGGAACCACTTACGGGATGTGTTTTATGATAATCAAAACTCTCATGTAGTTGCTTTGGAACAAGTAGTCGAGGTCTCATGCGCGCCAGATGCAAGCCGCGCACGATATTCTCAAAATCGCTGGTTGCAGCCAGCTGCCGGAAAGCGGTCCGCTGGCCGAAGATCAAGATTCTGAGGTTTCAGCGCCACGGGATTTTTTTGCGAACTGGGAAAATCAAGTTTTCTTTAAAAGGCCATGGAGGGTGACAAGTGTCCTCCCATCCGATTGTGAGGAAGACTATATATTGACCAAGTTGAAGACTTGGTCATTCTTTACAAAACTCCTTCTCTAAAAATCTCTCTTCCTTCTCTAAAAATCCCTCTCCTTTTTCTCTAAAAATTCAAGAAGAAACCAAGGCCTAGAGAAATTTCAGAAAAGGTGGCAAGAAGGAAACATGTTGACATGCTTGTAGGAGGGTTGTGGTGGTGATTGTAGAAAGAAGACAAGTGAAATTTGTTGGACTAATTTGGGTAAACTCTAAGGTAACAATCCATTCTCCTTTTTGAGTAAATTGTGTTGCATGTGAGGAAGAAAAGACTTGTAGTTATCAATATTGCTTTTAGGTATATTGCATGTGTCGGATATAAAATTCACATGCAGGGTTTACGATGCAAATTTATAACCTTTTTCTAAAAGTGTATCATCAATCTCTAGACCGAGACATGAATTTCATCAGTTAACTATCACTTCATTAATGTATATTGTTATCATCCAATGTATCAGATATATTGACCCACAAAAGAATCTTGACTTTTAATAAATCAAAATAATAAATAATAAACACAAATAACAATTATATCAAAGTTAAGAGATATACATTTAACGGACTAGAGAATTTACTTTATTTAGTCATATCTTTATTTGGTCCGTTCAATACATATAAAATGTACTAGCATAAGAAATCTATCATGCCCATAATCAAGATAAACATATTTAATCTTATGCTACAATCATTTCGATGACTTAAGCAGTTCCATCTTAGATTGTGAATACACTATTTATAATTTATATGAACGGGGATGATCTAATCTTCTGTATCTAAACTAAACTCTATACACTAAAAAAAATAGTTATAGCATATATTGTTAGAGAATATTTTAGAAATACATTTATGAATTAAATGATAATTAGTGTTAAAAAATATTTTAGAGAATTATTGTAATTTAATGGTAATTAGTGTATGATCTTCCTTGTAAGGTAAGTAGGGTATTTTAGGATAGAATGGAGAAGATGAAGGCTAAGTATCTTCCATTCTTATTTGTATATATTGAGATCTTTTGTATATGGAAAGGGGAGGAAAATCATTCAATTTTATCATCCTATTCTAACATGGTATCAAGAGTTTTAGAAAATAGATCCATATTCTAATCAACAATTTCGATCACTTCCTCCACATACTCAAAAACCAAAAATTCTACTAGAATAATTTATTCTTTGTTTTCCTTGCGTTCTACTGTTTGTATTACACAAACATTGTTCCTTGAGATTTTCCAACCGAATTCAACATGTCCGATTCAAAATCTTTTTATCACCCTACTCTCACCGTTTCTAATATCAAAACACATGTTCCAATCACATTACAAATGGAGAATGTTCATTATGTTTCATGGACGGAACTTTTCAAAATCTGTTGCCCATCTCACCGGGTTCTTCACCATATAATACTCCTGAAAAAAGGCAAAGAAAAGGTTTTGACAACGGATGACGAAAAAGAATTATGGGATACCCTCGATGCCACAGTTCTTGATTGGATATATGCAACAATTTCGACTGATTTCATGGAACCAGATTCTAAGGCAATTGACGCTTGGAACCACTTACGGGATGTGTTTTATGATAATCAAAACTCTCATGCAGTTGCTTTGGAACAAGTAGCCGAGGTCTCATGCGGCGCCAGATGCAGGGCCGCGGCGCCGGATATTCTGAAAATCGCTGAAGTTGCAGCCGCCATGTGCCGGAAAGGTGTCCGCGGCCGAAGTATCAAGATTCTGAGGTTTCAGCGCCACATGGATTTTTTTGCAAACTGGGAAAATCAAGTTTTCTTTAAAAAGGCCATGGAGGGTGACAAGTGTCCTCCCATCCGATTGTGAGGAAGACTATATATTGACCAAGTCTTGAAGACTTGGTCATTCTTCTAAAACTCCTTCTCTCTAAAAATCTCTCTTCCTTCTCTCTAAAAATCCCTCTCCCTTTTCTCTAAAAATTCAAGAAGAAACCAAGGCCTAGAGAAATTTCAGAAAAGGTGGCAAGAAGGAAACATGTTGACAAGCTTGTAGGAGGGTTGTGGTGGTGATTGTAGAAAGAAGACAAGTGAAATTTGTTGGACTAATTTGGGTAAACTCTAAGGTAACAATCCATTCTCCTTTTTGAGTAAATTGTGTTGCATGTGAGGAAGAAAAGACTTGTAGTTATCAATATTGCTTTTAGGTATATTGCATGTGTCGGATATAAAATTCACATGCAGGGTTTACGATGCAAATTTATAACCTTTTTCTAAAAGTGTATCATCAATCTTTAGACCGAGACATGAATTTTATCAGTTAACTATCACTTCATTAATGTATATTGTTATCATCCAATGTATCAGATATATTGACCCACAAAAGAATCTTGACTTTTAATAAATCAAAATAATAAATAATAAACACAAATAACAATTATATCAAAGTTAAGAGATATACATTTAACGGACTAGAGAATTTACTTTATTTAGTCATATCTTTATTTGGTCCGTTCAATACATATAAAATGTACTAGCATAAGAAATCTATCATGCCCATAATCAAGATAAACATATTTAATCTTATGCTACAATCATTTCGATGACTTAAGCAGTTCCATCTTAGATTGTGAATACACTATTTATAATTTATATGAACGGGGATGATCTAATCTTCTGTATCTAAACTAAACTCTATACACTAAAAAAAATAGTTATAGCATATATTGTTAGAGAATATTTTAGAAATACATTTATGAATTAAATGATCTAGAGAATTATTGTAATTTAATGGTAATTAGTGTATGATCTTCCTTGTAAGGTAAGTAGGGTATTTTAGGATAGAATGGAGAAGATGAAGGCTAAGTATCTTCCATTCTTATTTGTATATATTGAGATATTTTGTATATGGAAAGGGGAGGAAAATCATTCAATTTTATCATCCTATTCTAACATGGTATCAAGAGTTTTAGAAAATAGATCCATATTCTAATCAACAATTTCGATCACTTCCTCCACATACTCAAAAACCAAAAATTCTACTAGAATAATTTATTCTTTGTTTTCCTTGCGTTCTACTGTTTGTATTACACAAACATTGTTCCTTGAGATTTTCCAACCGAATTCAACATGTCCGATTCAAAATCTTTTTATCACCCTACTCTCACCGTTTCTAATATCAAAACACATGTTCCAATCACATTACAAATGGAGAATGTTCATTATGTTTCATGGACGGAACTTTTCAAAATCTGTTGCCCATCTCACCGGGTTCTTCACCATATAATACTCCTGAAAAAAGGCAAAGAAAAGGTTTTGACAACGGATGACGAAAAAGAATTATGGGATACCCTCGATGCCACAGTTCTTGATTGGATATATGCAACAATTTCGACTGATTTCATGGAACCAGATTCTAAGGCGATTGACGCTTGGAACCACTTACGGGATGTGTTTTATGATAATCAAAACTCTCATGCAGTTGCTTTGGAACAAGTAGTCGAGGTCTCATGCGGCGCCAGATGCAGGGCCGCGGCGCCGGATATTCTGAAAATCGCTGAAGTTGCAGCGCCGCGGTGCCGGAAAGCAGGTCCGCGGCGTCGGAATCAAGATTCTCGGAGGTTTCAGCGCCACATGAATTTTTTGCAAACTGGGAAAATCAGAAGTTTTCTTTTAAAAAGGCCATGGGAGGGTGACAAGTGTCCCTCCCATCTGATTGTGAGGAAGCACTATATATTGACCAAGTTGAAGACTTGGTCATTCTTTACAAAACTCCTTCTCTCTAAAAATCTCTCTTCCTTCTCTCTAAAAATCTCTCTCCCTTTTCTCTAAAAATTCAAGAAGAAACCAAGGCCTAGAGAAATTTCAGAAAAGGTGGCAAGAAGGAAACATGTTGACAAGCTTGTAGGAGGGTTGTGGTGGTGATTGTAGAAAGAAGACAAGTGAAATTTGTTGGACTAATTTGGGTAAACTCTAAGGTAACAATCCATTCTCCTTTTTGAGTAAATTGTGTTGCATGTGAGGAAGAAAAGACTTGTAGTTATCAATATTGCTTTTAGGTATATTGCATGTGTCGGATATAAAATTCACATGCAGGGTTTACGATGCAGATTTATAACCTTTTTCTAAAAGTGTATCATCAATCTCTAGACCGAGACATGAATTTCATCAGTTAACTATCACTTCATTAATGTATATTGTTATCATCCAATGTATCAGATATATTGACCCACAAAAGAATCTTGACTTTTAATAAATCAAAATAATAAATAATAAACACAAATAACAATTATATCAAAGTTAAGAGATATACATTTAACGGACTAGAGAATTTACTTTATTTAGTCATATCTTTATTTGGTCCGTTCAATACATATAAAATGTACTAGCATAAGAAATCTATCATGCCCATAATCAAGATAAACATATTTAATCTTATGCTACAATCATTTCGATGACTTGCCAGCTCCATCTTAGATTGTGAATACACTATTTATAATTTATATGAGCTGGATGATCTAATCTTCTGTATCTAAACTAAACTCTATACACTAAAAAAAATAGTTATAGCATATATTGTTAGAGAATATTTTAGAAATACATTTATGAATTAAATGATAATTAGTGTTAAAAAATATTTTAGAGAATTATTGTAATTTAATGGTAATTAGTGTATGATCTTCCTTGTAAGGTAAGTAGGGTATTTTAGGATAGAATGGAGAAGATGAAGGCTAAGTATCTTCCATTCTTATTTGTATATATTGAGATCTTTTGTATATGGAAAGGGGAGGAAAATCATTCAATTTTATCATCCTATTCTAACATGGTATCAAGAGTTTTAGAAAATAGATCCATATTCTAATCAACAATTTCGATCACTTCCTCCACATACTCAAAAACCAAAAATTCTACTAGAATAATTTATTCTTTGTTTTCCTTGCGTTCTACTGTTTGTATTACACAAACATTGTTCCTTGAGATTTTCCAACCGAATTCAACATGTCCGATTCAAAATCTTTTTATCACCCTACTCTCACCGTTTCTAATATCAAAACACATGTTCCAATCACATTACAAATGAAGAATGTTCATTATGTTTCATGGACGGAACTTTTCAAAGTCTGTTGCCCATCTCACCGGGTTCTTCACCATATAATACTCCTGAAAAAAGGCAAAGAAAAGGTTTTGACAACGGATGACGAAAAAGAATTATGGGATACCCTCGATGCCACAGTTCTTGATTGGATATATGCAACAATTTCGACTGATTTCATGGAACCAGATTCTAAGGCAATTGACGCTTGGAACCACTTACGGGATGTGTTTTATGATAATCAAAACTCTCATGCAGTTGCTTTGGAACAAGTAGCCGAGGTCTCATGCGGCGCCAGATGCAGGGCCGCGGCGCCGGATATTCTGAAAATCGCTGAAGTTGCAGCGCCGCGGTGCCGGAAAGCAGGTCCGCGGCGTCGGAAGTACTGAAGATTCTCGGAGGTTTCAGCTGGCATGGATTTTTTGCAACTGGGAAAATCAGAAGTTTTCTTTTAAAAAGGCCATGGGAGGGTGACAAGTGTCCCTCCCATCTGATTGTGAGGAAGCACTATATATTGACCAAGTCTTGAAGACTTGGTCATTCTTTACAAAACTCCTTCTCTCTAAAAATCTCTCTTCATTCTCTCTAAAAATCCCTCTCCCTTTTCTCTAAAAATTCAAGAAGAAACCAAGGCCTAGAGAAATTTCAGAAAAGGTGGCAAGAAGGAAACATGTTGACAAGCTTGTAGGAGGGTTGTGGTGGTGATTGTAGAAAGAAGACAAGTGAAATTTGTTGGACTAATTTGGGTAAACTCTAAGGTAACAATCCATTCTCCTTTTTGAGTAAATTGTGTTGCATGTGAGGAAGAAAAGACTTGTAGTTATCAATATTGCTTTTAGGTATATTGCATGTGTCGGATATAAAATTCACATGCAGGGTTTACGATGCAAATTTATAACCTTTTTCTAAAAGTGTATCATCAATCTCTAGACCGAGACATGAATTTCATCAGTTAACTATCACTTCATTAATGTATATTGTTATCATCCAATGTATCAGATATATTGACCCACAAAAGAATCTTGACTTTTAATAAATCAAAATAATAAATAATAAACACAAATAACAATTATATCAAAGTTAAGAGATATACATTTAACGGACTAGAGAATTTACTTTATTTAGTCATATCTTTATTTGGTCCGTTCAATACATATAAAATGTACTAGCATAAGAAATCTATCATGCCCATAATCAAGATAAACATATTTAATCTTATGCTACAATCATTTCGATGACTTAAGCAGTTCCATCTTAGATTGTGAATACACTATTTATAATTTATATGAACGGGGATGATCTAATCTTCTGTATCTAAACTAAACTCTATACACTAAAAAAAATAGTTATAGCATATATTGTTAGAGAATATTTTAGAAATACATTTATGAATTAAATGATAATTAGTGTTAAAAAATATTTTAGAGAATTATTGTAATTTAATGGTAATTAGTGTATGATCTTCCTTGTAAGGTAAGTAGGGTATTTTAGGATAGAATGGAGAAGATGAAGGCTAAGTATCTTCCATTCTTATTTGTATATATTGAGATCTTTTGTATATGGAAAGGGGAGGAAAATCATTCAATTTTATCATCCTATTCTAACATGGTATCAAGAGTTTTAGAAAATAGATCCATATTCTAATCCACAATTTCGATCACTTCCTCCACATACTCAAAAACCAAAAATTCTACTAGAATAATTTATTCTTTGTTTTCTCATGCTCTACTGTTTGTATTACACAAACATTGTTCCTTGAGATTTTCCAACCGAATTCAACATGTCCGATTCAAAATCTTTTATCACCCTACTCACCGCTTTCTAATATCAAAACACATGTTCCAATCACATTACAAATGGAGAATGTTCATTATGTTTCATGGACGGAACTTTTCAAAATCTGTTGCCCATCTCACCGGGTTCTTCACCATATAATACTCCTGAAAAAAGGCAAAGAAAAGGTTTTGACAACGGATGACGAAAAAGAATTATGGGATACCCTCGATGCCACAGTTCTTGATTGGATATATGCAACAATTTCGACTGATTTCATGGAACCAGATTCTAAGGCAATTGACGCTTGGAACCACTTACGGGATGTGTTTTATGATAATCAAAACTCTCATGCAGTTGCTAGGCCCAATCCACCAACCTCTATCCCAACTTATTTTCAGACCATTAATCCTTCACACTTTGCGGGAATTGTCAAGCCCACTGCTGGGCCAATTTACTCCAGGCCTAACAGTGAGGTTGGATACCCACAGCAGTGCACAAGCGGGCCAATGCAGGCAAATGGGCCACTGCCGATGTGGCAGGAGGCCCACTCGGCAGTGGTCCAACCCACAGACATCAATGCAGCCATGCAGACACTCGAAATTAATACACCGGACCCGAATTGGTAAATGGACTCTGGTGCAACGTCCCATATGACGCTCTCCCAAGGTAACCTTACGTCCTATTTTAATTCGAGCAAATCAAATGGTATAACTGTCGGAAATGGCCATTCTATTCCAATTAAAGGTTATGGTTCTACAAAATTATCCAACTCAAATCCTCCATTAGCCTTGAAAAATATTATTCATGCTCCACAATTTATTAAAAACTTAATCTCTGTCTAAAAGTTTACAAGTGATAACTGGGTAACTGTAGTTTTTGACCCCTTTGGTTTCTCTATGTATGATTTTCAGACAAGGGCGCGACTCATGAGATGTGATAGTCAGGGAGAACTTTATCCAGTCACTTCACTCCTCCACCCAGAAAAGAAACATTTTAATTTTGTTGTTTTTAATTTCAATTTATGGCATGAGCGTTTGGGACATCCAGAAGAGTCTGTTTTGAACTCTCTCAAACACAATAACATTATTTCTTGTACTCAGACTTTTATTGAGTGTCAGTCATGTCCTTTGGGTAAACATATTCAATTACCGTTTGCATCATCCTATAATTGCACATTTATGCCTTTTGACACTATTCAATGTGATATTTGGACATCTACTGTCTTAAGCTCCTCCGGGCATAGATATTACTTGCTTGTTTTAGATGACTACTCTAATTTCTTGTGGACATTTCCCCTCTAAAAAAAATCACAAGTTATTTTCCACCTTCCTCACTTTTAGAGCATTCGTCCAAAAACAATTTGAAAGGGATATCAAAAATATACAATGTGATAATGGGAGGGAGTTTGATAATAGGCAATTTTGGGATTTTTGCAAAACAAACGATTTGAATTTTAGGTTTTCATGTCCCCACACCTCTTCCCAGAATGGAAAGGCGGAACGAAAAATCCGAACCATAAATAATATTGTTTGGACATCTCTTGCTCATGCCTCTCTACCCCCTAATTTTTGGCATCATGCACTTCAAGTGGCTACTCATTTGTTGAATATCCTACCCAACAAAAATACACTCAACCAAACACCTCTTAAATTGCTTTACCTCCGAGAACCCTCATACTCTCATCTACGGGTTTTTGGTTGCTTGTATTATCCATTATTTCCATCTACAACCATTCACAAACTACAACCGAGATCTACTCCATGTGTTTTCTTGAGATACCCATCACATCATAGAGGATACAAATGCTATGATATATCCTCAAATAGGATGTTTATTAGCCGGCGTGTTCTCTTTGATGAATCTCAATTCTCGTTCAAAAAAATCATGAGCCACGATCTCCCACATATGAGTTTCTGGATACCAGGTTACATCCAATTTATTACCCGACCCTCACCCAACATTCTCCTTCCCGACACCCAAAAACTGCCCGAGCAATGTCCGAGATTGGGCCAGTGGGATTCTAATCAAGTGAGCCTCTTCAACGGGACAACAACCCAAAAACTAATGGCAAACACCCAGTCACAAAGATCCAATAGTTTTCCTTGGCCCAACTTCCAGTGATGCTGAAAATTCTTCACGGGCCAGTGGCTTCCAGCCCACTGACCCGTCACCTTGTCCAGTGGCTTCCAGCCCACTGACCCGTCACCTTGTCCAGCCCACTGACCCATCACCTTGTCCAGTTCATCCACTCAATCCACAAACCAGTGTCCATCGCCCTGTAACCCATAACCAGCATGGTATACTGAAGCCCAATACCAAATATAGCTTGCACACCCAGGTCACAAAATCGCCATTACCCCGAAACTCTGTATCTGCCCTACATGACCTAAATTGGAAAATGGTCATGGATGGTGAATACAATGCTCTAATTAAAAATAGGACGTGGGAGTTAGTACCTCATCCATCTCATGCTAATATTATTCGGTCTATGTAGATTTTCAGTCATAAAGAAAAATCTGATGACACTTTTGAGCGGCATAAATCATGTCTTGTAGGTGATGGAAAAACACAAAAAGTAGGCGTGAACTGTGGAGATACATTTAGTCCCGTGGTGAAACCAGCTACTATCAGGACCATACTCAATCGGAATCTCTCCAAAGGATGATCACTTCGTTAGTTGGATGCCAAGAATGCATTCATTCATGCACATCTCCATGAAACAGACTATATGCATCAGCCTTTAGGCTACAGGGACCCCAGGTTTCCGAACCATGTGTGCTTACTTAAAAAATCATTATATGGCTTAAAGTAAGCGCCTCGGGCTTGGTACAAACGATTTGTAGAATTTGTATCAACACTGGGTTTTACAAACAGCCGATCGGATAACTCTCTATTTATTTACCGTCAGAGTGCTAATATTGCTTATCTTTTTTTATATGTGGATGATATTACTAACCACCTCATCAGATACTCTTCGTCAGTCCATCATGTCATAGCTAGGTTCGGAGTTTTCTATGAAGGATCTTGGTCCACTTCATTACTTTCTCGGGATTGATATCACACATCATTCAGGTGGTTTGTTTTTATCCCAAAAGAAATATGCTACAGAGATTGTTGACCGAGCTGGTATGTCTTCCTGTAAGTCTTCCGCCACCCCGGTAGACACCAAATCCAAGCTGAGTGGTGTTTCTGAAAAACCATTTGAGGACCCCACCCTTTACAGGAGCTTGGCAGACGCACTTCAGTATTTGACATTCACCAGGACAGATATCTCATATGCAGTGCAACAGGTCTGTCTTTTCATGCACAACCCTATGGAGGAACATATGCGTGCCCTCAAACGAATTGTGCGGTACATTACACCTATATTCATCTCCTGGGTCCAAATTGATCTCCTATACAGATGCATATTTGGCAGACTGTCCGGATACACGACGCTCCACGTTAGGATATTGTGTTTTTCTTGGCGACAATCTGATCTCCTGGTCGTCCAAACGGCAACCCACGGTATCACGTTCCAGTGCTGAAGCAGAATATCTTGCGGTAACCAATGTAGTCTCTAAGTCATGTTGGATTCAGAATCTCTTACTTGAACTTCATTGTTCAATGCCAAAGGCTACACTAGTATACTGTGACAACATCAACGCAATTTATCTCTTCGAAAATCCAATCAATCACCAGCGCACAAAACATATTGAGTTGGATATTCATTGTATTCATGAGAAAGTGGCTCGCTGACAAATTCGTGTGCTACATGTTCCGACACGTCATTAGATAGCTGACATATTCACTAAAGGGCTTCGGCTGATTTTATTTGAAGACTTTCGGGAAAATCTTAGCATCTGTCCTCCCCCGTTTCGACTGCGGGGGATTGTTAGAGAATATTCTAAAAATACATTTATGAATTAAATGATAATTAGTATTAAAGAATATTCTAGAGAATTATTGTAATTTAATGGTAATTAGTATAGAATCTTCCTTGTAAGGTAAGTATGGTATTTTAGGATAGAATAGAGAAAATGAAAGCTAAGTATCTCCCATTCTCATTTGTATATATTAAAATCCTTTGTATATGAAAAGGGGAGGAAAATCATTCAATTTTATCATCCTATTCTAACATATATCTCAATAGAATCTTCAATAATATTTGTACAAACAAAAGTCAATTTTCCCCATTCTTTTATCGTTTCTTTCGTTTTGTTTTTCTTTAATTGTTTTCTTTTCTTTGTACAAGTGAATTTTCTTTAAATAATAATGGTAAAATTCTTGATTACTTTCAAAGTATTGAAATTTCGTTAAAAACAATTATTAATCTTCACGAAGATGTTTGTTTTCTTAGGATAATAATATTAATTATAATTTGCTCACAAGTTGTTATCATGGCAATTGGCGAAATTTCATGAAATCGAATCAACGGTAGTAACGTGTTTTAAATTTTGAATAGGTGTCGATTGGATAGGGATGTAGCATATTCATCGTACTAGCTAGCATATCTTAAAAACATTTGAATCTGGCAAGTAAAGGCTTACTAGTAAGCATGGGATATACTCTAGTTATAGCCTATCCAAATTGCAAGTGCTCTATATACTAATCCTATGTCATACAATTACTTGGTCCAACGATCTCTTCTTTCACATAGAGATAATTTTCGAAAACTTGTTGAACGTTATTTGCACTTGCATCGAACTTTTGTCTATTTTTGGTACTATTCAACGGATCAAAAGGAGAACCAGTGGATAAGAGTTAAAAGACCGTGTATATTCAAATTAAATTATTGGTGATAGTTATATATATTCAAATACATCATTTATTTATTGATATGATGTAAATATTGTTGAGATACACCAAGTGTATATCATATATATACATTGTATATATATGTGGTTAGTTAATTGGATATTATTTTGATTAAATGATATCATTAGATATTTTGATTAGACTAGATATTTTGTAATTAGATATTTTGTGATATTAGGAGTGCAATTAGTTTAGCCTATAAATAGGGCATTTACTTGTAATATTCATTTGAGCAAACATCTTATATGAAATCTGTGAAGAGCACTTTGCTCCCCAAAATATCTCTTTCTTATTTTTTTTACTTTCCCCTGCTCTTCTTCTCAATTCTCTTTCGTTTCTTTCTCTCAGTTTATCCTCCGCTTGCAGAACAAAATCTGCACTTCATTCCGAAATTTAACATGGTATCAAAGCCTAGATCCTATTAGATCTAGTGATTTGTTTTATTCAAATTGCCAGTAAGACCAGCGAATACAGCGAGTGGTGCTTTCACATTTCAAGGACGGCGAAGAGGAAGCTTCGTTGTTCAAATTTGTTGGAGATTCATCTGTTCGTAAGGTTTCTCAAGTTATCGAGATCGCGATTTCGTCTGGAAAATAGAGAATCGAAATCGAAGAATCTGAAATCGAGATTAAGCGATTGATTCAAATCGAGGAAAAGAGATCGAAGAAGGAAATCAATTGAAGGAGTTCAATTCGAAAATAGAGAATCGAAAAATCTTATTGAAGAAGATCGATTGAAGGAGTTCAATCGATCGAAAACAGAGAAGTTCGAAAATCAGAAAATCGAAGGAGACAGAATATTGAGGTAATCTCTATAGTATATCGATCGATTTTGTTGCAAGTGACAACAGAATCGACAGAGATTCAAAGTCGATTCATCATATTTTGTTTACTATTTTTTTTTCCGATTATCGCATTTGTCGATTTAGTCGGATGGAGATATTATCGTTTTATGCGGATACACTCCGCCTTTGGCTATCGTTGCGACGTCGCAGATGGCCGAGGATAGTCGAGTTTCTGGAAACTCAATTTCATTTACTTTGTGTTGGTGAATTGAGGAAATTGGAGAAAAGATATTGATAGCTGTGGTGTTGTTCTCAGTCCGCGTTGTCGCTCGCCGTTGCTCGCTTGATTCTAGAATTGTATCAATTGTTGTTACGTGTTGGCTTGCCGATTTTGATGTGGCATGTTGGCTTGTGGTTGTTCTTTGACACAAGATGTTTGAGCTTTCACCGTGCCTAACGCCGAGGTAGTCTGCTTGCCATCGGTGTTGTTGAAAATCCAGTGTTATTGTTGTTTTGAAATATGTTGGTGTTGTTATGTTAGCTTCTATATGGAGTGATTTTATTCAGCAACTGGTGTTACTGATGGTTTGGATGCATTGATGTGGTAGATCACCAGGAAGTAAGACTCCAGTTCAAGGGAAACTGTGGTTCTGTTTTTATTTCAGTATATTGGAAAATTGGTATTATCGACTGCAGAACTTAAGTATCTGATTGTCGATTTGAGAGTTGCATATTCAATAGATCGATTGAAGGATCGAGGAGTTCTTAGCGACAAATAGACTAAGAATTGAGGGATACTTCGTCGAAGACAATCTGGATTGTGTGAGATTGCGTGATGAGAATTGAGGGATTCTCTAGTCCAAGCGAGGCTAGAGAACGAGGGGTTCTTGCCACTTATTAAAATAGTTGTCGTGATGAGAATCGAGAGATTCTCTAGTCCGAATGAGACTAGAGAACGAGGGGTTCTTGCCGTTGTTTTTTACATAAGGAGAATCGAGGGATTCTTTAGTCCGAGTGAGACTAGAGAACGAGAGGTTCTTCATCTATTGATATGGGAGTTAAAACTCCTACTTGTTTCATGATTGATGTTCTGCCGTGCGAATCGTTTCTTTTTGTTGGCATGATTTTGTTGGTGTTGTTTGGCTTGTTGTTGCTGCTGCTTCTACCTACACTTCTTGTTGGTGTTTCTGCTGAAATGGATATGAGAAATTGCACATTTACTTATGTCATATTGCAGCTGTGGTGTTCCTGCTGTTGTTAGTGTTACTGCAGCAGTCGATCTGCTGTAGTTACTAATGTTCTTCGATATTGTTCTTGATATCGAGTGTTGTCAACTTCGCTGTGTTGTCCTCATGTTGTTGCTCGCTCTGCCTCGTTGGTTCTTCTTTAGTAGAAAAGGGTTGTGGATGGTGTTGAAGTTGCAGATTTGCTGTTTCTGTCACTCGTGTGTTTATTATTGGTGAAAATTCAGGAGCAGTAACAACTATTCTTTCAGAAAAGTATTGTTTCTCTGTTTTGTCTAAACCTTGCAGCTAGGACATCCAATTGCCCATGTCAAATGAGAATATTGGACTCTACACTGGAGATGGTTTATTCTTGAAAATGTTACATGTTCTTTGGTGTGTTGTTGCATCCGAAAGCATAGCCGAGATGTGGTTAAATCCAGGATATTATGTTTCTCGTATTCGAGCACCCCACTCTGCAGCTTGTTTACGTGGTCGCGCTATCTTTGAGCTGTTGGGGTGGCAGCACAACCTGAATATCATACAGAACCAGAATGTTATTGAGATAATGCTGCGGCTGACTTTGTCCTTATGGTTATTCATAGTCAAATTTAACAACATGGATGATAGGAATGAGTTGATGATTCCCTGTACCCTGTACTTGCTACTATCAGCAAGGAGTTTTATTTTTTAAGCAGCAGATGTTGCTAATGTTGTTGGCTGCTTACATTTCTGTTGTTGCTGGTCGTGCAATTGCTGCTCCTGGAAATGATACACAAGCTGTTGGTGTGGCTGCTGAGAATTCAGAATTCAGGAAGTCCCTAAGGACATTGCTTCCAAGCTAGGACTGAAATCGCTGTTTTCAGTGCCTAGCTTGAGGGGGGGTGTTGAGATACACCAAGAGTATACCACATATATACATTGTATATATATGTGGTTAGTTAATTGGATATTATTTTGATTAAATGATATCATTAGATATTTTGATTAGACTAGATATTTTGTAATTAGATATTTTGTGATATTAGGAGTGCAATTAGTTTAGCCTATAAATAGGGCATTTACTTGTAATATTTATTTGAGCAAACATATTATATGAAATCTGAACCCAAAATATCTCTTTCTTATTCTTTTTACTTTTCCGTGCTCTTCTTCTCAATTCTCTTTCGTTTCTTTCTCTCAGTTTCTCCTCCGCTTGCAGAACAAAATCTGCACTTAAATTTAACAAATATCAGCGTTAAAGACCATATAAGTGTTGTTCTTAAAGACGAGGAAGCTATACTGGTGCAAGTCAATAGCTTTTAATAAATTATAATTAATACAAATCAAATCATCAACTAGATAGGATGGTGTTTAACTACTAGCACTATTGAAAGTCATGAGAACGAAATTTCAACTCCAAAGTGTTCAAAGAAGACTGAGCAAACTCCATTTACCAACTTGTGATTTGTTTTTGTCCTCTCATTTACAATACAATATCTCTTTTTTCCTCTTTGAGATATAATTAATATGTTAACGTGCAACACGT
The DNA here is from genome assembly GCA_029844215.1 of Przewalskia tangutica. Classification (NCBI taxonomy): domain Eukaryota; kingdom Viridiplantae; phylum Streptophyta; class Magnoliopsida; order Solanales; family Solanaceae; genus Przewalskia; species Przewalskia tangutica. The sequence goes on along the minus strand of CM056727.1, from coordinate 44,797,729 downwards.
CTATTATTCTTGAGTAGCTATTGGGTGCTTTCGCATTCATTTGCTCATTTGGCCTCCCTCACAAAACAAAAGTAAATAAATAGGGTAATTTTAAGGAATTACCCCGAAAATCAAACATGAATGAATTATATTAATTTTTTGACTTACAAGAGGGGGGAGTTTTTGACTTACAAGAGGGGGCTTAAGCTCCTATTTGGCCATATATTTTGATGTTGAAATCTGAAATTTTGATTTTTCAAAGTTGTGATTTTTAAAATTTGAAGTTGTGTTTGGACATGTATTTTACTTAAAAAATATTAAAGTTTTGTGAGTGGAAGCCTCAAATCTTAATACCTATTTAATTAGGGGTATTTTAATCAAATTATCTACTTTTACCTAGGAGCTAATATTTTCTTAAAGAGTGTGTAAATGTAGAGAAGTCGTTTGGTAGAGTGTATACGAATAATGCTTAATAGAATGTATTAGTAATATTGGTATTAGTAATGCTGACATTAGTAATACTGACATTAGTTATGCAGAGATTATTTTTTATCCACCATTTGGTTTGGTGTATTAGAAATAACATGCATTGCATAATTTCTAAAAATAATTGATTGTTTACAAATATACCCTTCATATTATACTATGTGATGGACTTCATGGACAATTGTGTCTTTAACCATGTTAATACATGCATTAAAATTCATTGTGTGTATCGACGTAAGGCCCCATTGACTACAGTAATAATATTTTTAAAATGGCAATTGAATTCAACTGTTCAAAGATATAACTCCCAGTAAAATATAAAGAAGATTTTGTCAACAACCCAAAAGCCATCTAAAATGTGTTAGCCGCCATTGTCATTATGTCACGACTGAAAGTGTACAACGGCATTTAAGTATAAATAAAGCATTCGCCTAAACTGGTGACTCCAAGCCATATATTAAGTTGCTATTCTTTATATCTTCTCTGTCAAATATCAGACATAGTCTGAATTCTTTTTCTCTGTTATAGAACATAACTATGGGTAGAACTTTTGTAGCTTTACTAACTTTATTAGTGATACTTCAATCAGTTTTACAACCTCCTATAGCTTATGCTGCTACAAAAGGAAAGATAGTAACAGTTTTGAGCATAGATGGAGGTGGCATCAGAGGCCTTATTCCTGGCACCCTTCTTGCTTTCCTTGAAACCAAACTTCAGGTACTCATAAATGCGAATCTCCGACGGACGTTCACGTCGAAATACGGTCATAAATATGGTATTTCTGACGGAAAGTTCATCAGAAACTTCCCTGACGAGCCAATTTTCAACGGTCTCCATAACAAATTCGTGTCTTTCTAGTAGTGATTATCTCAGTATATTTTAACAGGGAGAATAGATAATATATATATATATATATAATTACTAAAATTTCAACAAATATTAAGTTCACAATCCATAACAGCAAAAGTGCACTGGATTCACTAGTGAGAACATAAAGGTTGAACCCATCAAATTTATAATATCCTGAATCTGTCTCTGTTTCGGAGTTAAGAGAGTGAGTTCTGGGATTTATATGTAACTCAATATATATTTGTTCTTCCAAATTTATGTATAATTTGAGAACGAAGCACTGAGTTCAACTTTGAATTTTTTTGCCCTGCAATAACCTTCAACTTGTCTGGCTATTCTAGGAACTTGATGGACCAAATGTAAGACTTGCAGACTATTTTGATGTGGTAGCTGGAACGAGCACAGGTGGATTAATAACCACTATGCTAACAGCTCCAGACAAGGATAATCGCCCTTTATATGCAGCAAAAAATATTACCAATTTTTACATGGATCATGGCCCTAAAATCTTTCCTGAGAGCAGGTTAGAACAATTGAAAATTAATCTAGTGTTTTATTTTTAGTTTGCTGAACACAGTACTGATCATAAATTGTGTTTATATGTAAATGCAGCCGCAGCGGTTTTGTGAAGAGAATCACAAATTTATTTGGGGGACCAAAGTATGACGGAAAATATCTGAGAACATTGGTTAAGTCAATATTAGGCAATCTTACTATGAAGCAAACATTGACGCAAACAGTCATCCCAGCTTTTGATCTCAAGCGCCTTCAACCCATCGTCTTCACAACTACTGATGTACGTACAGTACTCTTCACTTTATATATATAATTACTCTTTCAAGTTACGATATTAGATTTGCTATGAAAGTTACGTATTATTATATGTCAACTTAACATGATAGTGTAGAAAGTCAGTATGCAAAACTTAAAACTCATCATATTTATATACGCTGTACAGGCCAAAGTACACGTCTCTAAGGATGCTCTACTATCGGACATCGGCCTTAGTACCTCTGCAGCACCCACCTATTTCCCTGTACATTATTTCGAGACCAAGGATGCTCAAGGGAAAACACGTTCATTCGATCTTATTGATGGAGGTGTAGCTGCAAATAATCCAGTGAGTATCCATAGAAAAAAGAAAGCACAGTACTTATAAATTTCTTTGTCAAAATGATAGTAATTAATCGACAATTGACTTTGATCAATATATATTTGCAGACTCTAATGGCAATTACTCACGTTTCGAAAGATATCATGTTGGGGAAATTGCAATACGAGGGTGTGAATCCAATGGACTGCAAGAAAATGTTGGTTCTGTCATTGGGCACAGGTATAGGGAAGGAGGAAAAGAAGTATAGCGCAGCAGTGGCTTCAACGTGGGGTGTACTTGGTTGGTTGTACAACAGTGGTGCAAGTCCATTACTAGATGTTTATGGTGATGCAAGTTCTGATATTGTGGATGTACACCTTTCAGTCATGTTTCAGTCCCTTCTCAACGAAAAGAACTACCTTCGAATTCAGGTACTCCCTCCGTCCCTATACGACATTCCTTTTTTATTCCGTGAAAAAATAATAACATCTTTCTATATTTAATAGGAGTAACAATTTAATTTTAAAAAAATATTTTATATTTAATGAAATGATTTATAGTCATATAAATATTTATCGCTCATTTAGACTATAAATTTTAAGACAAAGGATTATCAAATTGGGAGAAATTTTACTCCGTCTAATATGCCATGTCATAATTGTACGAGGCTCCCTCATTGTTTGACATTGGATTAGTGGGTCCCAATCAACTTTGATACTCCCGTTTAAACGGGTCCCTCGACCTTATATTCTTTCTTCATTGTTGACTTCATATTTTTATACGAGGGTGTGTCTCTATCAACTTGTCATTAAAGTTTATCACAACACTTTACCTGCTATAATTGGTAGGGGTTTGGCGACGTTATTATCGTAATGAGTAAAATTCGATTACTTTAAGGTAGCACACTACTAAAAAATCTCTATTTTTAACTGAAAAATGAGGAAATTTATCAGCGAAACTTGTTTCTAATTACGCGTTTTCTCAGTGAGCTGGTTCGCTGAGAATGAAATGAGAAAATCATATTTTATAACACAAATTTCTACTGAATGCTAGTGGAAAAAAATTCTATTCCTAGTAGTGATATAATGAGTAAAATTTAATTACTTCTAATGTGACAAATGTAATTTTGTAAGTTTACTGTCATAGTGAGTAATATTCATTAACCATATAAAAATAAATTCGAAATAAATAATAACTTGCTACAACCTGTTAATTATAACTATATTGTCAATACATATATACACGTCATGTTGACATTTTAAATTGTGCAGGATGATAGTTTGACAGGGGAGGCTGCATCTATGGATGTTGCAACCACAAAGAACATGCAGAGACTTGTGCAAATTGGTGATGATCTATTGAAGAAACCTGTGTCAAGGGTTAACTTGGATACTGGCCGCTATGAACAAGTTACTGGTGAGGGCACCAATGAGGAAGCTCTTATTCGCTTTGCTAAGTTGCTTTCAGAGCAAAGAAAACTTCGACAACCAGTTGACGAGTTCGCTTCCACTAGAAAAATACTCTAGGAATTTGTCAATTAACACCAATAAGAGAAAACTCTTACAATTAGTATTTCTTTTTTGTTTTGAATTTTCATATGTTGAAGGTAATTTTTTTAATGTAAAATATTCAGAACGACCTACAAAAAGAAAGGAGTATAAAATTCTCCAAGTTGGGTAAAGGTAGACGTGGCTTGCTTATCATGTACATTGTATTCTAATAGGCAAAATAATGGTGATATATATGATATCTTTGGAAATTGGTATGGTAGGGTTTTGTCGGGTTCGTACGCAGCGAAATTTAAAAATTTGTGTTTCAAATCCGACAGATGGACGAATTGCAGGATGATTATGTAATGATATAAACATACAAACATGTTGTTAATCGTAATACTTCGAACGAAAACTTACAGTTTGTATAATCTGAAATCTTCTGTGTACCGAGGGTGAGCACGCAATTGTTCCTCGATTGCAAGTCCAAGACTCCAATGTAATTACTCTTTCGGAAAGCTAGAAAATCCGGCATAGTTTCAGCAGAGAATGATTCTTATGAATTGGGTGTATTAAAATAATGATTGAACCCTTTATTTATAGCTGCAAAAAGCAGCTATGGTTCCCACGTGGGCCAGGCCCAGAAACTGAGGCAAAGTGGGTCATTCGGACCCATCGACATGTATGCCGCGCCCAGGTCCTGCCGCGCCCCACCAATTTTGCCCCGTTTCTATTTTAATTAAATCTGAAATCCTATCTCGATTTAATTAAATAATCATTATTTATTCTAATGTCTCGATCATAAATCAAATATTTATATTCTCTCTTATTACATCCCTGAATCAACGGAACAATTGACTTAGTGTTACCCTACATGCCTTCACATATCGACACTAATTACATTAGGGTCTACACTAACTCCTGACGCTACCGAAGACGAACTCAATATGTGAAGTATAGTTACATGAATCCTGTAAACTGAATCTCTATGTGGGAAGATAAAATCCTTTCATTCACGACACACTCGATCAAGCTTAGGATCTGTCAAGTGTCTATCCAAATGGCTTGATCATTATATCTCATTTATATTAGCTGACAACAAGACCATATCATAGATATGTCTACTGTGTTGGCCAACGACTTAGTCAACCTAATACCATATGAGAATCTGAGTGTTCTCTCGAAGATACATTCGAGGAATGAATCCTAATCTTGGTACCACCTTTAATCTACGTCGCAATGTACCCAATACAAGTTGTGTCTCAACCTATAAGGCATTTGACCTTAGGACAGGATTAAAGTACATTACTCTGTAGACAAGGCGCATATCGACCTCAAGTCTAAGGACTTCTATCTCTCACACGTGATCATACTTTAGACATATATAACAAACAGTATATCAACAAGGTATAACAATACTTCCCAAGTATCCACGTGTCCATCATGAGTTACCATAACTCATAGCAGGTGAAACATACTACATCCTCTAAGGATGATGCAGGTCACATGCCGACTTATCACATATCATCAATATCTATATTTCGATGATCATTAGTCGAGACTGTTTTAAGAGTTACACTAATATTAATATCTCACATTATTTATAACCACGTAACCTCTAGGGATGCATTTATATAATATTATAAATAATCAAGTAATAATTCAATAATTGCAAATGCCATAAAATTAATCTCCATTAATATACATACGAATGTGTATAAAGTACATTTATCCTAATACAGATTGTCTCTAGGACATAAATATACTTTCAATCTCCCACTTGTCCTAGAGCCAATCACCAACCTATCTAATACTCATATTCTCAAAATGACCATTATGATTAACTAAGCTTAATGGTTTAGTTAAAGGATCAACTAGATTATCATCTGTGGGAACATAGTATAATCTAATCTCTTCAGTCTCCACCATCTCTCTGAGAATGTGGTACTTCCTTGGTACATGATTGTTTCTATTTGTTGATCTTGATTTCTTAGCCTGTGCAATCTCACCAGTGTTGTCACAATAAATAGTTATTGGACAACTAGCACTCGAAACTACCCCTAGTTCCTCCAGGAACTCAAAAATCGCGACAACTTCTTTACCAGCTTCCGATCCAGCAATGTACTCATCTTCAGTTGTCGAATCAGCAGTTGTAGCTTGTTTGGAACTTTTCCAGCTCACTGCTCCACCATTGAAAATGAACGTGTAACCAGACTGAGATTTGAAGTCATTAATATCTGTCCGGAAGCTAGCATTAGTGTACCCAGTACAAGTTAGCGTATCTTCTCCACCATAGACCAAGAAGTAATATTAAGTACGTCTGAGATACTTAAGAATAATCTTGACTGCCTTCCAGTGTTCATCCCCGGGATTCTGCTAGAATTTGCAAGTCATACTAAGTGCAAATGCCACATCTGGCCTAGTACAAGTCATGTCATACATGATTAATCCTATAGCTGAAGCATATGAGATCTTCTTCATGTACTCAAGTTCTACAGCATTAGAAGGACAATCCTTCTTAGATAACTTGATGCCTTGACCTATATGTAGACCACCTTTCTTGGAATTTTCCATAGATAAATGTCTAAGCACTTTGTCTATGTTGACCGACTGTGACAGCCCCAACAATCTATTAGGTCTATTTCTACAAATCCTAATTCCCAGAATGTAGTAGGCTTCACCTAAATCCTTCATCATGAAGGTATTGGACAACCACTCCTTGACTGACTGCATTAGAGTCTTATCGTCTCCCGTTATCAATATGTCATCTACATATATAACAATGAAGAAAATACTCTCATCCTTGCGTTTTCTATAAACACAAGGATCCTCTTTGATTTTGACGAAATAAAATGACTTGATAGCTTTGTCAAAACAAATGTTTCAACTCCTTGAGGCTTGCTTAAGCCTATAAATGGATTTCTGTAGCTTGTATACAACATTTGGTTTGGACTCGGATGAAAAACCCTCGGGTTGTGTCATATACACTTCCTCAATTAAATTATCATTGAGGAATGCAATTTTGACATCCATCTGCCAAATGTCATAATCATAATATGCAGCTATTGCAAGCGAAATTCGAATGGACTTAATTTTAGCAACAGGTGAAAAAGTTTCATCATAGTCGACCCCAAGACGTTGATTATAACCTTGAGCCACCAGTCTAGCTTTATAAGTCTGTACCTGGCCAAATGCATTAATCTTCTTCTTAAAGACCCATTTTCATCCTATGGGTTTAACCCCATTTGGAAAATCAACCAAGTTCCATACTTGATTGACGTACATAGATTCTATTTCGAATTTCATGGCTTCTTGCATCTCTTTGAATCAATATCCAATATTGCTTCATTGTTGGTTGTAGGTTCATCATCATCTGTAATATCTATCTCACTGTGTATTTCCACAATTAGATTTAGTTTTTCTGGAGGACAGTGAGTTCTAGTAGACCTATAGAGTTGATTGTTTTACAGTTCAGTGTTAGGTATGTTCTGACTGTGAGAAGGTTCTTGTATATTGGTTACCCCACCAACTCGAGAGCCTTCAGGAATATCATTTTCATGGCTTTCCTGAATGGGAGGAGGTGCAACCATTGCACTTACTCCCAAGGGTTGTGTATGAGGATCTTGCATTTCTGCATTCCTCACAACACTCCCACTAGCCGAAGGGCGTACTCGTAGTACCCAATCTTCTCCAAATGCTCCCACTGAATTATTGCCTTGGTCATTCGACAAGGATTCAACTATTATGTTATCTCGTGGTTCTTGAATTTCTTCAAGTTCTATCTCTGTGCTACTCTCTTCCTTGTAGACATATTCTTCTTCAAGAAAAGTTGCATTCTTGGAAACAATGACCTTATGTTCACCAGGAAGATAGAAGTAATATCCCTTAGTTTCCTTTGGATACCCCACGAAGTAACATTTCTCACTTTTGGTTTCCAACTTATCAGTGAGCATCTTCTTAATATATGCAGGGCACCCCAGGGTCTCACATGTTTAAGAGTTGGCTTCTTGCCACACCATAACTCATATGGCGTCTTTTCAACTAATTTAGAAGGAACCCTGTTTAGAACATAAATTGAGGTTTGTATAGCATATCCCCAAAGGTATATTGGTAAAGCTGAAAAGCTCATCATGGATCAAACCATATCCAATAGGGTTCGATTTATCCTCTCGGCAACACCCTTCATTTGTGGTTTTTCAGGAGGTGTCCATTCTGAATGAACTCCATGTAGCTTTAAGTAATCTAGAAATTCTTTGCTTAAGTATTCACCTCCTCGATCAGATCGAAGAGTCTTGATACTTTTTGCTAGTTGTTTCTCAACTTTAGACTTGTACTCCTTAAACTTTTCGAAGGCATTAGATTTATATATCATAAGATACACATATCCATACCATGTCAAGTCGTCAGTAAAAGTGATGAAGTAAGGGAAACCTCCTCTAGCTTGAGTAAAAAATGGTCCACATACGTCAGTATGTACCAACTCAAGCACCTTCTTGGCTCGCACACCTTTCCCAAAAAAGGGCTTGTTGGTCATCTTACCTTTCAGACAAGATTCACAATTAACATAAGACTCCAGGTCAAATGGTTCTAGGTAGTCAAGTGTCCTTAACCTTGCTACCCTTGTTTGGTTGATATGAACAAGTCTACAGTGCCAAAGGTAGGTAGAATTTCTATTAATTATTTTAGCTCGTTTGTTTTGTACATTAAAAATTTCTCGGCTACAGTTCAGTCTATACAATCCATTCACAAGAGGCGCAATTCCATATATAACATTATTAAAAGACAATACCACACTGCCATTGAATATATATGTGGAAAAACCCTCCATATCTAAAACTGGAATAGAAATGATGTTCCTCGTTAACGAGGGTACATAAAAACAATTGTTCAACACTAAACATTTACCAGAAGGTAAATCTAATCTATGAGTTCCCACGCGCTCAGCATCAACTCGTGCTCTATTTCCAATGTGCAGGTCCACCTCTCTCGGTCATCTTCCAGTTGTCAGTTAGCCCCTGCACATTTGTACAAATGTGTGATCCACAAGCGGTATCCAATACCCAGGAATGAGAGTTGTTAATAAATAGATTTATTTCAATTACAAACATACCTTGTCTATTAGAGGCTGAAACATCTGGTTAGGGATGTCAATGGGGCGGGGCGGGGGCGGGTTAGGGTATCTCATACCCGTACCCGCCACCTAAAACCCACCCCCATCCCCGCCCCACCACCCATCACGGATAGTAATTCCTCCACTCGCCCCCGCCCCACCTACCCCGGGCGGGTACCCACTTACCCGGCAGGTACCCACCTAAATAAGTTGAATGAAACTGCATAGCAGATTTTTTTTTTTTAGTAGTGAATCTCTAACATCTATGAACCTAGGTAGCTAGTTTAAAGATAATATGTAGTATCTTGAAGATATAGAGAGTATCTCATTATCAAAAGCTGATCCAAAAAATGTTGATTTCATTTGCATGAACTGATCATGATAACACCCTGAAAAACACTTCTAGAATTACCTGTGAAATAGTATAACTATACGGGGAAGAAACACAAAAAAAAGGTTACGATTATTACTAAATCTTGATTGGAGGGAAGGAAAAATCGGACCATGTGGAGATTAAAGGCGATAATACAAAGGGTAAATATACAAAAGTATATGATGGCATGAGCAAGTACTGAAATCCCACTGGTGTACATATTCCCAAACTCGCAGAATCTTGTTCTTGAAGGCAACTGGAATAGCAGCCTCGGTGACAATAATATGAATAATCCCACCGCTATTATCGATGGCGCCCAATCTGTTCCCATTTTTTATGCAACACTTCGTCTTGCTATACTTTATATCTCTACTTGTTTGGTACTTTGTAAATAAGTGGTATAGAGGAGATTTTTGTAAGGCAAATAGTGAGTTTTACTTACTGGAGAAGGAGAAAAGATGCTAAACTTGAGAGTGAAATGAACGTATGGTATTAAAAAGGAAGAAAGGCGGGTACGGGCGGTGTGGGTACGGTGCGGGTAGCGTGGCGGGGCGGGTACGGTGCGGGTCTTATATGAAATCTACCTCCGCCCCACTACCCATGGCGGGTAGCACTTTTGATACCCATACCCGCCCCACCACCCACCAAACCATCCTCCATACCCGCCCCAACTGGAGCGGATGCGGGGCGGTATCCACATTTACCCGCCCCACTGACATCCCTACATCTGGTGCCTTCCCTATTCCTGGAGCAGTGCAATCTTTCTTCCAATGCCCCTTCCTATCACAGTTGAGGCATACATCCTTGGCCGGGATCACTTTTTTCTTCTTCACCTTTCCCTTGGGCTTCATTGCTGAGGTCGCAGCGACAACTTTGTCCTTCTTCTTCTGTCATTCCTTACCTTTTGGTTTGGGATGACTAGAAGAGATCACCATGATCACATCTTTGCTCTTGGAAATTGAAGATTAAAAAGTCTTTAGCATATTATGCAACTCCGGCAGACTCTCTTTAGTTCCATTCATGTTGTAGTTGATAATGAAACTCTCGAACGAACGGGAAAGTGAGTTCAGGATGAGCGTGGAAGAGACTCTATTGTGTAGAATTATTCCAATTGAGGACAACCTCTCTATCACCCCAATCATCTTCAAAGACGTCTTTGAGACACTCGTTCCTCTTCGTCTTACACTTGAAAAGCTCTATTAACTGCTCATATTCCATTGTCTGGGACTGAGAGTCATAGAGGCTCTTCAAGTGTTCTAGCATCTCGTTGGGGCCCATGTTCTCATGATGCCTCTGTAATTCCATTGACATAGAAGATAACATAACGCATTGTGCAGATGTGGCATCATCTAAATGTTTTTGATAGACCACCTTATCAAATGCAACATACTCAGCAGGGTCTTCAGCAGGCACTGCGGGGAAAACATTATCCAATACATATTCAATTTTCTCTTGCCTTAGGACAATCCTTAGATTTCTAAGCCAATATAGATAATTCGGTCTAGTGAGTTTGTTCATTTCTATTAGCATCTTTAGTGATAGACTCGACATTCTGAAGATCTGAAGAATTAGATAGACAGGAAAATATAATCAAAATTTATTTCCTATTATACACATTCGTTTAGGCTAATTTAACATGACCTTTTGTTTAATTATCTCCCACTATTTTAGCATACTTCTACGACCTCATGGTAGAATACAGACCTAGGTATATTTAAGGTCATAATGGACCAAGATCCAAAAGTATGCTATATCCGCGTTTGCTTTGGCTGATAACTTCAATAACACATTTTGGTAGGTTCTAAATCAATTGCAAAACTTAGTTGCAACTCTTGGTTGAATCAAATATATTTCATTTTAATCTTGCGTCCTTATATTAGTCCGACACTTTGGCGCCAAGATTTGTCAAAGCAAGTCAACCTCATTACACGACTGCATTTATGTATCTAAGTAAACTTGGCATTTGTGAGCAAACACTTTGGTGTAAATACCCACAAAAATTTATCATCTACTTTTACATTTAACACATCTATGAAAGAGCCTGAGTCCTCGTAGAATTAGAGCAAATGTTTTGGCATAAATACTCGTATCGCCGAAAAGGATTTTGCGTTCTAACAATTATAATGGACGATACGTTTTAATTTAGACTTGTATTCAAGTTTGGGGAATATTTTCAGTTTTTGGGGATTTCAACCAAGATCAACATACATGTCATATCCAATACGACATCCTATCATGCAATTTCTAAAACACATTGATGGGAAAACATCAACCCAATAGGCATGATAAAAGATAATTTTAATCAATTATTGGGTGCCGCCTACCTAGACAGTTTTAGCGGACACTACCAATTACTGGGCGCCGCCTACCCAGACATTTACAACGGATACTATGCTAATAATTAAATGCACGCATTTAAAACACTTAACATATATTCGTATATTATATAATAATATACAATTAATGATAATCATGGGTAATTTGTCTAAACTCTAAAATATATGTATATATCAAACAGTCCCTAAATATTTTCTGATTTTAAAATTGATTTTCAGGATATTTCTAAAAACTTTCAAAATTTACAGTTTAGTCCCTAAAGAATTTAAAAATTATATTTGAACCCTTTTAAATTCAGATAATCCAATTTTAAACTTTCAGAAAATATTTTCAGGTTTTAGGGACCTATCTGCAATTTCCATAATTTAAAATTTGATATTCAGAAACTTTATTTAATTACAGAATTACTCGAAAGGACCAAATCTGTCTAATTAAAAGTTATAATTTTCAGATTCTGAACATTTTAAACTTTAGAATCAGAATCTGAATATTTAAAATTTCAGTTTCTGATTCTAATTTTTTTTTTAAAAACACTGTCGGCGTCCCGGCGCCTCTGCCCAGAACCACAAAATTCTGCAATTCTCAAAACCTAAAACTGGTTAAGGGTCAGATTTACAGATTCAATCTCGTACCCCTTCACCATTAACCAACACGTTCATCGACCATCATCCAATCCCTTCTCGTTCTTCGTCTCAGTGCACCATGTTCGATACGAACCGGTAACGCACATCAACTTAGAAGAGTTAGATCGGAATGACTTCCTCGATTACATCATTGTTCAATAGTTTAAGAGACAATGATTATGCGTTCTTGAGATTTAAGGTTTTAAAGCTTCTTAACGACTTAAAATTAAACAAATCCTATCCCATATTATCATTAACTATTGTTACATAATCACACAAAACAACACATACTTTGATACCACTGTAGAGTTTTGTCGTGTTCGTGTACGCAATAGAATTTAAAAATTTGTGTTTCAAACCCCGACAGACGGACGAACTGCAGGATGATTATGTAATGATATAAACATACAAACATGTTGTTAATCGTAATACTTCATACGAAAACTTACAATATGTATAATCTGGAATCTTCAAGTGTCTACCGAGGGTGAGCACGCAATTATTTCTCGATTGCAAGTCCAAGACTCCAATGTAATTACTTTTTCGGAAAGCTAGAAAATCCGGCAGAGTTTCAGCAGAGAATAATTCTTATGAATTGGGTGTATTAAAATAATGATTGAACCCTTTATTTATAGCTGTAAAAAGCAGCTAGGATTCCCACGTGGGTTATGCCCAGAAACCGAGGCGAAGTGGGTCATTCGAACCCCACTGGACACGTGGCGTCGCATCTCTAAATGGGTGGCGCCGTGGCCCTGGGTCCCAAGCGCCGCGGCCCTGGGTCCCAAGTGTCGCGGCCCCAGTCTAATTTTACCCCGTTTCTATTTTTATTAAATCTGAAATCCTATCTCGATTTAATTAAATAATCATTATTTATTCTAATGTCTCGATCATAAATCGAATATTTATATTCTCTCTTATTACATCCCTGAATCAACGGAACAATTGACTTAGTGTTACCCTACAAGTCTTCACATATCGACACTAATTACATTAGGGTCTACACGAAACTCCTAGACGGCGCTGGAAGACAAACTCAATATGTGAAGTATAGTTATACGAATCCTGTAAACTGAACCTCTATGTGGGAAGATAAAATCCTTCCATTCACGACGCGCTCGATCAAGCTTAGAATCTGCCAAGTGTCTATCCAAATGGCTTAATCATTATATCTCATCTATATTAGCTGACAATAAGACCATATCATAGATATGTCTACTACGTTGACCAACGACTTAGTCAACTTAATACCATACGAGAATCTGAGTGTTCTCTCGAAGATACATTCGAGGAATGAATCCTAATCTTGGCTCAACTACCACCTTTAATATATGTCGCAATGTACCCAATACAAGTTTTGTCTCAACCTATAAGACATTTGAGCTTAGGACATGATCAAAGTACATTACTCTATAGACAAGGCGTGTATCGACCTCAAGGCTAAGGACTTCTATCTCCCACACGCTGATCATACTTTAGACATATATAACAAACAGTATATCAGCAGGGTATACCAAATACTTCCCAAGTATCCACGTGTCCATCATGACTTACCATAACTCGTAGCAGGTGAGACATACTACATCATCTAAGGATATGATGCAGACCACATGTCGACTTATCACATATCATCAATATCCCTATTTCGATGATACATTGGTCAAGGTTGTTTTAAGAGTTACGCTATAATATTAATATCTCACATTATATTAATAACCACGTAACCTCTAGGGATGCATTTATAAAATATTATAAATAATCAATTAATAATTCAATAATTGCAAATGCCATAAAATTAATCTTCATTAATATAAATACGAATGTGTATAAAGTACATTTGTCCTAATACAGATTGTCTCTAGGACATAAATATACTTTCAAGTATCTGTTTTTATATATAGTTTTGAGCGTGATTAATGCGCGTACTTCAGTTAACAAAAAACACTACAGAAAAAATTTGCACTTAACTAAGAACTTTCTTGTTAATCCGTTACTAAATTGTACATAGATAAGAGATTTTTTTATAATTCGTTATTAATTCATTGCTAAATAAGATTAACGACGAATTTTGTTGCTTAACATTTTATCACTAATTTATGTTTGTTTAGTAGAATTCTGCATTATATGATTATAAACATAAAATAATCCGTTTTAATAGAATTAATCTTCTTCTATGATTCGTAGTCTTTATCCAAAACTCTAATTAGTATCCTTATACTTCAAAGTCCGACTAAATTTCATATGATTAAAATTTCATGCACAAGTTTTATTAAAAACGAAATCATGGACATGCCTTTTTAATCAAAGTAGATACATGAAATTAATTTTAGAGAGAAAAATTAAGTGATTATGGAAATTAAATTACGTGCAGAAAGGCGAATTTCAATAATAGCTAGCTACGACTTGTTCAAAGTACTATGAGAGATGATCACTTTCTTGTACATTGTACTTCATCTTTTTCACAAATATTATCAACAAATGTAGAATAATAAATTTCATAACTCACAAGTCACGAAATCATGATTAGTTGCAGCTTTCAATAAGTCATCAATTACAATAGAAAAAATTAGTTGTCACAACCATCTTGAATACGATCTCCTAGTATTTTCAAAAATTATTTAGCTATATTAACAAAGGAGAAGAAATGCTGGCATACATAAATTCTCCGATATACAAGTACTAAAAGGATCAATTCTAAAATAAAATATGAACGAATAATATAAATTCAATCTGTTAGGTCCGAGGCTACGAATAAGCAAATAAACGTGGAAAAAATAAAGAATCGAAAGCTGAAAAGTTAAACAGTTTCTTTTTGTTGTCTTTAGTGTTGTGTCAACACTTGAGGCAACACCAGATAAAACAATAAACCTTAAAGAGTAAATGCAGCGGAAAAGTAAAAGACACAAAGTTTATATTTTCAAAAGTATATATTAATATATCTCTTGATGATCAAAAATAAAAAAGATAAAAAACCATAAAAACGCAACAAATAAAGCAATTGAGAGGGGAAGCCTCACCTTGGTGGGGGGGGGGGGCTGCCTCTACGTGGACGAGCAACAACTGAGCTAAAGCGAGCGTGCTGTTCTCCTTGCCATTTTTGGCATCGTGGAGAAGATGATGCGGCTAGGGTTCACAAAGGGGAAATGGGGATGGGCTTCTGTCTTTTACGCTTAAAGGATGTGATGGGTCGGGTCACTATCCAATTGGGCTAGTTTTTACGTGTTGGGTCGGGTCAACTAAAAAACAAGGTCAACTCTATAAAACCGTCACACAACATGTGACGGTGCAAATACCCATCATATGACTGTCATAATTTTATGACAGTTTAAATACCTGTCACACATACGTAAGTGTCATTGGCCAAGAAGTTAAGAAAAAGCGATGATTGAATAAATTGTGACACTGATCACATCAGAGGTCATTTTTCTTGTAGTGCTACCATGCTTTTGCTTCTCCTATTCTATATAGATATAGATAGATATATTTAGACATACATGTTTCGAAATTTGTCTTGTCAAGCCAAACTTCAAATACCATTGTCGGAAGTATTCAAACCAAATTAAGTAACTTTAAAAGAGAAAAAAATAACACACTTCATAATTGAAGTCTGAATATTAAGATTTCAAACTAAAAACTGAACACATTTAATCACTTAAATTTAAATAAAAATTCGTAATAAAAATTCATACATTCATTAAGTGAAAATAAATTCACAAATGAGGCCTTAGTCATGTATCAGTATTACTACGGCGAACCACACACGTGTTAAATTTATTCTTTTTTATTTATTTTGAAGTTAATTGAATAATTAAAAGAACAAATTAAGAACCCTAGAATGTGAGTTCATCCGAGGAAGATAATGGAGAGAATAGAAATGTATAGAGAGAATATTTTCATATCATATTCATTCAATTAAATTGTAATACATGTGTGATGTACAATATATATAGGAGGATTAACACCTCATGATTTAGCTAACAAAATAAGCAACTAGCCATTAGGATCATTAGTCAACTAACTACTTCTTAACTATAATTTGAACATTGAAATTACAGTATTGTCCTTCATTCTAGCTATTTCCTTCAAGCTAGGTATGTGGTTTTTCAAAGATTTTAACCAGACCTAGCTTGGAGCAAGATAATTGTGTTGAGCTTTGGTTAAATATTTTGGCAAAATGCCTGCTGGGTGATCATGAGTTGAAATGTACTTTGTAATCATCATTATTTGCATATTTTTTCTCTAATGAAATGAAAATAAATTTTTATGTGTTTAGTCCTCTCAATATACTGGATTTACAGCAATTTGTATAGCTGCTTTACTGTCACTAAACATACACACAGGACTATCAATCTTCACTTCCAATTCTTTTAGTAATCTCAATAGCCAAATAACTTATGTTAGTGCAGTTGCAATACTTCTATACTCTAATTCTGCAGAACTTCTTGAGATTGTAGTCTATTTCTTAGATTTTCAAGTAATCATAGTATCACCCAACTTGATTAGATATCTAGTTACCGTTTTTCTGGAAATATGACATGATGTCCAGTCTGCATCACAGTATATTGTCATCACCTGATTGTTCTTGCTTGATAAGAGAATCTCTTGCCCATGCTTATTCTTTAAATATCTTACTATTCTCAATGTTGCCTCTATATGAGATTGTTTAGATTGTTGTAAGAATTGACTTAGTGTTTGAACACTATAAGCTACATTTGGCCTTGCCATGGTCAAGTACAGTAATTTCCCAATTAGCCTTTGATAGGCTGCTTGATCTGCAGGTGGATCATACACTATTTTCCCATTCTCTTCAACATAATCATCATATTCTCTTGTAGTCAGTTTCACATTTGTATCTATAGGAGTAGGAGTGGGTTTAGCTACTGATAATCTAGCTTCAGAAATAAGTTCCAATGTGTACTTCCTCTAATGCATCAGGAATCCTCCTTTGATCTAGTAAATTCAATACCAAGGAAAAATTTAAATTCCCCCAAGTCGTTCATCTTGAATGCTTACTGTAGTTTCTCTTTAGTACTTTTGATTAGTTGCACACTGCTTCCTGTTATAAGCATGTCATCTACATACACAAGAATTTTGATCATATCTTCTGTAGTCTTCTTTATGAACAAGAATTGGCCATATTGGCTTTCGTGAAACTGAGCTCTAGTTAGTGCTTTAGTTAGCTTTGCATTCCATTATCTTGGAGCTTGTATAAGCCCATACAAGAATTTGATGAGCATGCATACCTTGTTCTCCCCTAGCTCTTAAATTCTTGTGGCATTTCAATATAGATCTCAGTATAAAGATCACCTTGTAGGAAAACATTGAATATATTCGTCTAATGTACATGCCATTGTTGTACTACTGCTAGGCTCAACAATGTTCTTGTTTTCATTTTCACAACAGGAGAAAACATCTCATTATAATCAATGTCCTCTTTTTGGCTGTAACCCTTGACTACAAGCCTAGCCTTGAATCTTTCACCTTCACCAGATACCTTATACTTTAATTTGAATATCCATTTGCACCCTATAGATATTTTTCCTTCAGGTAATGCAACAGTTTTCCAAGTATGATTATTTTCTAATGCCTCTATCTCATCTTTCATGATATCTATCCATCTTGGGTCTTTAATAGCTTCAGCATATGTTGTAGACTCTACATGAGTTGAAGAAGCTGCAATATAAGCTTGATATTTAGGTAATAACTTGGTGTAGTTAATGTTGACACCCAATTTTGACCCTCCCGTCTAGATAGTAGCTATAAAATTACACTAATTTTTGCAAAATAATTTTTTATGATTTCTTATAATAAAATGCAACAATAATACATTAATACATGCGTAAATAAGCAATTTAATAATAGAACCGCATCTTACGCAGAATATTAAGCACTTAGAGTCTCGCGCCCACATTTATTAATTTTAAGCCCTGTCATAATTCTTAAATGATAATAAAATAAATAAATACATAAAATAAATAATTCGACAATGACGTCGTGTTAAATAGCATAGTCGCATTTATAAGAAAACTTTAAGCAGTCCTTAAATGTCATATCTGCATGTAGCATTTAAATAATTCAATTTTTTAATTTAGATTCGCAGAATACGCATAATAAATAAGTTTCGATAACGACATCGCATTATAAATATTAAGCACTAATTAAATAGCACGTCCGTCTTTATTTTTGTAATAATTTTAAACTCAAGCTTAGACTAATAAAACACCTAAATAATTTAATCACAATCTGTTAATTTAAATTACCACTAATTGATTAATAATACACTACCCAAATTAATTTTACCTAAAATTAACTCCTAAAACTAATACCCTAATTAAATAAAACCAGCTTTGCACCCATGACCACGCCACTCTTATTTCTCTTCCCGCCGTCAATAGCTTTCATAAAAAAACAAAAACCTAAAACCTAAAGAACTAACCCTAAAGACGCCGCCGACAACCAGCAGATCCTCGCCGGATTTTTCGGACGGAAGATCCGGCGAGTCAAACATATCACCTACCATAAATCCCTCGAGTAAGAATCATCCGCGAATCATTCGAAATCAGTCCCTAGATGGTCACAAATCTTCATCCAAAATCTCGCCAAGAATTTAAGCTTACCTTAAACGAAAATCAGTTAATACCGAAATCCAATACTATATAAACCAACAACCTACACATGCAAAGGCATCGGTTTTCCGCAGGGAGAGACCCGTTAAAAACACAAAGGGGGATGAGGCACCAGTTTAGGGAGAGCTTCGCATGAGACAGAAAAAAAGAATCGACAGGCATCGGGAGTTAGGGGCTCAGCACCCAGACAATTAGCATCGCAAGAATAGGAATTTCGAACCCTTTCTTTCAATATCAGTCAAGAAATCAGCAAACAAACTTTGCCCTTTTATTCGCATCGCAAAACCAAAACCCGAGCTGATCGATGACTTGATACGCTGCCTCGGTTCGCTGTCCGGAGAAGGTAAATTCATCGCTCTTGATTTTCCATTCGATTTATACTTGGTGATCTGTTTGATGATGATGTGCTTGTCAGATGTGTTCAGTTTAATTTAACTATCATTTATACATGTTAAGTCGCTTTAAAGTATGTTTTGGCGAATTTGCTGTCAATACTCACCACTACGATGTGTTAGCTGAAGTATACAATTCATATGTGTTTATTGTAAATCTGTGTTCATGTCGCATAGTAAAACAACCTTTTACCTGTTATGCTAATAACCTGGGAAGAACCTTCAAACTTTTTTTCTGGAAAATCAATTTTTTACATCGTAAAAGGCTAAGTTTATTTCAAAGCAAAGTCGATCGCCACTGATGTTCGCGACTGCAATCACTAATGTGACTCGGATAATATATGGCGTTAGTAATGTATTTATCTATATGGCCACTGAAGCTTTCTTCATCCCTTCTTTATGTTTTAAGTCTGCTATGATTAATTGCCTGTTTGCTAGTTTAGTTAAATAGGATTAGGGATGATACGTATGCGTCCTAGGCCTTCTTGACTAATATGTTATGAGGATAGTGGGTAGCCTCAAGTTAAAACACTCTGTTGATTGGTTTAGACCTGTCATATTTTCTGTGCCCTTCACGTTGGTAAATAAGAAAAACTGCATTTATTTTGAATATGAGTCCAAGGTATGGATCTGGTTTTGGCTTGTGTAGAATGGTGTAAATTGATTTCTCTATTTGAGTATGTCTAAATCACAAGGTTACGAGGCCTGCCACCTAGTTTAAACCACTTTATTTTCAACTGGTAGCATCCCTGCCTGTTCATCTTTGTTTAAAACAAGAGATTGAGTGGGGTTAATGTAAATTCCAGTCCAGGGAAATCATGTTGAGTTTGTCTATGTATCTCCTCTGGAATATCTGTATCTGCCTATTGTAGCTGGTCTCTGTTGAAGCCCTTGTCTAAACTCATGTATAGCTATCTCTTTCCCTATTGCCCAAAGTGTTAGCTGATAACACCCTGTTCTGATGGCAGTTTCTTTTTAACAAATGGTTTACATATATCACCCAGGGATGAGTAGAAATGTCCCATTAAAGCTTCTTGTATGATTCATAGTATCTATTCCCTAGGATAAAGTACAGATATATGTGTCTAAATGGCAGGCTAAAAATGTTTACTGCATTTGATTATTAAAATGGTTTATGTTAAATTTGTCCAGTTAACACTTGTTTCTATTGGCTACTTTGATTGTCAATATGTTTTAGCCAACACTAGCATTTACTGTATACAAGACCAAGTAGAGTAACTATGTGTCTGGGTTTTAAATTATGTCCTTTATGATAGATAAGTTCATAATCGCCGAGAGTACTATAGTAGATATCTATCATGTTGAAACGATTAAATATGAACAAATCCTTGGAATTATGGAACTGTTAAGGCTCTTAAAGTGATTCTTGTTAAAACTTGATGTTAGCATTCTATGTTAGTTTGCAGACATGAATCTCAATGCCATGTACATTATCAAGTACCCTTATCATTTTAGGAATCATGTCATATGTGTTTGAAGTTTGTCCATTTGATTTCCTCCTCTGTTTTGTTGTTTCCCCTGAATGCAACTTGGAATCTGCCCCTTTGAATCTACATTCTGATTACTTGCTGACTTAATAATTTCTTAGTTTTAAATCAATGTGCTTATCTGGCTTCTGTGAACCAACAGTCACGTTATAGTTTAAGTCTAAAAGACTTCAATGCCTGGACAAATATGTCTTCACATCTGGACTCTCTGTCTGTACCAGGACTCAACACCTGAATAAGACAGTGTTGTTTTGGGCTTTTATATTTGGACCTGCCATCTCGTTTGATTTTAATAAATAAAGCATAAGCATGTTTGAGTATGTAATCGTTTGTTTGGCTTAACGTGTACTAATCCTTATCTTCTTCTTTATTTACATGAAATGCACCGGAGCCAAATGAAGAGTTTCATTGCGAGACTCATCACGCCTCGATCAACTGAAGATCTGCATTCACCCGCATCTATGTGCATTCTCTATCCGCATCGGAAATTTCAAGCCACCGGCGAATGACTTCGCCATTTCTTCGAGTCCTTATTAATTCATATCCTCACCCCATTTATTTGTTGTAATTATTTGTCTAACATTACACTACTAGTAGTACACTTAGAATAGCTAAACTTTGGGCTGTCATTAGAAAAATAGTTTGACGCTAGAAATTCATTCTCCTTAAATTAGTTATTTTTATGACTAGTTATGCATTGCCTAAGCCATACCAAGATGACATAAATATTCACGTAGCTAAAGCGTCACTCGCTATTAAATTCTTAGCATAATAAATTAATTTCTTCATAAACTCTTACTAACATTCATAATTAAAAATTATTTTGTTAGCCTTTGCATGATAGATATTTTACATCTTATTTTATAAGTACACATTTCATCATAATAAGATTTTGCATTATTACAACACATGTATCTTATCTAATACGTCATAAATGCATAAATCATCTTTTAGCTAGAACTAGCTTTATATATTTTAAAATAAATCTCACATTTTTATGCTAGCAAAAATACTTCCTATATTTTTACTTAAATACTTTTCAAGACATGTATTGCATCTTAGCATAATAATTACCCTAGGTTTGACAGGACAACCGCAAGTAAGCGGATCTTAGAGGGTGTCTAACCCCTTCCCTCTAGATTAATAAAGAACCCTTACCCAGAATCTCATTAAGTTTAGCAGACCATTAAATGGAGTTAATGTTTACTTTAAACTAGTTAACATTTAGGTGTCCTAATTCACCCAAATTAATTAGGTGGCGACTCCCTAGCAACCCTTTAGCATTTAGCACCTTTTAGCACTTTTAATATGCTAGCACTTTTTAAGCACCTTTTAACACCTTTCACTTTTAAAATTAACCTTTTAACACTTCTTTAACATATTTAGCACCTTTTAACATTTAGCACTTATTTATTTTCTAACATTTTATTTAAGCAGGGAGTTTTTAAAAATGTCGCGGCCGAAAAAGGGCGTGACAGTTAACATAGTTAGATATGTCATAAGGTTTGTCACTTTGGGCTGAACAGGTGATGAAATCTTTAATCCATATAAGAGGATTTTTCTCCCTACCTAACCTTCTCTCAGTCAGCTGATATATTTTGCTCTTTCCTTTGGTTTGTATTAGTAAGGGACTGATATGATTGATTTTGAACTTGTATATGGTTTGTATCAACAATAGTCTGAGATGGTTGACCAACATCATAATGAGTTATAAGCTCACTATTTTGCTCTTGAACCTGATCTGTACTGAGTGTTTGTTCATCATTAGTTGAACCAATATTTGGTCTACCTTGAGTAGTACCTCTAGTGGCATCACTTGAACCTGAATACTAGTCATTCAAATAAGCTTCTGAACTGACATTAGGAAATAGCCACTGATCTGTAGTCATATTTACATCTTTAAAGAGAAATGTATCTTCCTTGAATTGCACATCTCTACTTACAAATAGTATCTTGTTCTGGAGATCATATAAGACATAGCCTTTTTTAGTGGCTGAATATTCCATATGTATAACCATCATTTATCTTTACTGTATCTTGTCATGTTCTTGCAGATTCTTAGCAAAACATAAATATCCTACCACTCTTAAATGTGTAATAAGAGGTTACTTGTTGTAAAGCTTTTCATATACATACTTGTTATGAAGAATAGAGCTAGGAACTCTATTAAGAAGATACACTGCTGCTTGTATACACAACCTCCAAAATCTAATAGGATTTTCCTTGAAACCTGATTACTTTAAGTATGTGTTTGTGCTTCCTCTCAGTTACACCATTTTGCTTAGGGTATAAGCACAATTAGTTTGATGAATAATGCCTAGAGATTTGAATAAATTGTCACATACTGAGTTTACAACTCAGTTTCATTATCAGACCTTTGAACTGTTTTATCAAACTGAGTTAATACATATGCAATGAATTGTTTAATGACCACACAAATATCAAACTTTAGAAAAACCCATGTCATTCTGGTAATATCATCAACCATTGTTAGAAAATACTTGTTATCATTAAATGTTGTTTGTCTATAAGGACCCATAAGTTCATGTGTACAAGCTCAAAAACAGTAGTAGTTTGAATATAACTGATAGGAAAAAAAATTCTAGTCTGCTTGGCCCATGGACATGTGGTACATATATTTGATATACTATTTAAACTAGCAAGCAGTATTTTATTAAGTGTTGTGGTAGAAGCATGGCCAAGCCTCATATGTCATAGTTGAATCTATGGCTGTTCAGTGGGTCGGGTCGGCCCGAAACCCGCCCCGCCCCTATCCCCCTTAAAAAATGTTACAAGGGATCGAACTTGGGATAGAACTAGGGCTCATCCCTCCCCAATTCCGATCCTGACCCATCCCCACCCGTCCCCGCCCCGATCGGCAACCCCTCTTTGCAAAAATAGTTGTTGCAACAACGGCCAAATTTTGATTTTGGTCATTGTGCAATAGCTATAACAACCACTTTTGTCCCCCACCCATAAACCTCCATACCCCCTTAATATTTATTTTTAACCCCTAAGTTAGTATATTTACACCTTAACCATATTTCCAAACTATAAATACCTCATTTTCCTCTTCATTTTTCTCACAAATCTTCCTACTATCTCTCTAATCTTTCAATTTATCTCTTTACAAGTCTACATTTCCTACTAAATATTATATTTTACTTACTTATTTGTATCAAAGTTCAAAAATTGGGAGTGAAATTGGCAACAAGCTTGAGGATCATCCATCGAGCAATGTTTCAATTTTCAACCTCGATTACACGTTGACGTTACGCCGTCATTTGGTACCTTCGTCTCTTCTTTAAATTATTATTGTTACTTAATTTTAATTATTGTACTTAATTTCATTATCTTTAATTATTTATTACACTTAATTTTATTTCTGGTAGAGGTACTAGGGGTAACAAGGGTAAGAGTGCATCTTTTAGTTATCATATTCCTAGTCCCGATGATTTCACTCATATAGATGAAACTATTTTTTTTTATGATAATATTAATACACCATTAGATCATGAGGTATATTCTGCATCTGAACCAGACTTTAATATGAAAATAAATTAGACGATAATGTAGATAACACACTCATTAGTGCATCTCCACCTCAGGATCAGGCTCAGACTGAGTCTCAACGTGAAACTGAAATGCCTCTTATTCCCCCTAATATGAGTCGAAGCCCCAAAGAATGAAAATTAAAATCATTTGTATGAATTTTTTTTATAGGGACAGTGAGAATCAACTAGCTAGATGTAAAATTTGTCAAGAAGTTTATAAATTTAAAATCGAAAAAGGTTATGGTGGGACGGGAGATTTATTGAGACATGTACAAAGCATGCACAAAGAAAAGTAAAACGAATATCTGGCTGAAAATTCGGGTGTGTCAATGTCTTTCGAGTCGAGACAATGTTCACATAGTGTCTCCTACCAAGTACATGGTCGAATTAACCTGATGAAGGGGGAATTATTGGTCATAAATACGATAAACACAAAGATAGAGAAAATATAGAAAAATTAGTTGCGGTGGAGAGTTTGCCTTTTTCATTTCATTCATCTCCAAGTTTTATTCATTACATTAGAGAAACGTATACTCCTGTTTTAACGGTTTCCTAGACCAACTGTTAGAAGAGACGTTTTTAAATTTACACAAGAATATCAACAGTATTTACGTTATGCATTATATCATTTTAATGACAAAGTGACTATCACTTCTGATATAGTCGTAGTACTAACGGTAATGATTACTTAATCGTTACATGTCATTAGATCGATCAGACTTGATCTATGCAAAAATATATTTTATCATATAGATATATTGATGATAGACACACTGGATCTTTCATTGCAAGAAATATTCATGAAATTTGTAAATATTATGGAATTACTGATAAAATTATGAATGTTACATTAGATAATGTTACTGCTAATGATTATGATGTAAACCTTTTAAAAACTCGATTTACTCAATCTTTTCCAGTTATTTTTCATATTAGATGTGCATGTCATATTTATAACTTAGTTGTAAAGGATGTCCTAAAACTTTTTTAAACATTCTTGATAAAGTACAATTTGCTATAAACTTTATTTTTAAAGGTAATAAAATACAAAGACTCAAAGGGTATAAATTTTTTTGTCATGATTATGGACTACCTTATAGAAAAATTTCAGAAGAAGTTTTGACTAGGTGAAATTCTTTATATGAACAACTACTTGTTGCTCAGGAGTATAAAAAACCTATAACTTTATTATTTAATGCCTATAATCAAAGTCCAACAGATATGCTGGTAGATGATGATTAGGGGAAAATTTCGGAAGTTATTGCATTTTTAAAGAAATGTTTTCTAGCTACTAAAGAATTTTCTGAAATTTATTATGCTACTATTTCAACTATGTTATTTTATATATCTCTAATATTTTTGTTACTTAATAAATATACGCAAAAATGAGCTTATGCTCCAGCTATTAAAAAATATTTATAAAAATATTTTTTTCCTATTTCCACTATATATTTTATTGGTGTTGTATTAAATCCAACTATTAAAGTAGACGATTGTAAAACACTTGTTGAAACGATTTATGAAAGCTTAGAAATACTTCCAACAGACCCAACTGAAGAAGAAGAAGAAGAACCAACTAAAAAAGAAGCTATGTCTAGCATACACAATGAATGTAATATATATATATATATATATATATGTATGTATATATATATATATATATATATGTATGTATGTATGTATGTATATATATATGTATGTATGTATGTATGTATATATATATGTATGTATGTATGTATGTATGTATATATATATGTATGTATGTATGTATGTATATATATATGTATGTATGTATGTATGTATATATATATGTATGTATGTATGTATTACCAACAAGAAAGTGCAAATAATCAACCGACTTCTGTACCATCTTCTTCTACTTCACTGCAACTTAATAAAGACATGTGTTTTCTGTTGCTAGTGTTCAAGGCCTTAGAAATAGAATGTTTAGTGGTACAACTTCTTCACAAAATTAGCGAATTTGGTGTTTATGTTTTGCAGTGTGTTGTACCGTACGAATCAATTGTCAATGAAGATGGATATGAAGATTTGTTGAGATACTGGAGGAACATTGTGAAGACATTTCCGACACTATCAAAGATGACCCGATATGTGTTGAAAATTCAAGTGTCACAACAGCGTCTAAAAGTATTTTTTCTGCTGGAATATTTCAAATAGGAGAGCACACACATTCATTGGTGGGAGAAAGCTTGGAGATTACAGTTTTATTCAGAGATTAGAATAGAGCAGAGCGTAGAAGGTGCGGTCAACCAGAGATCAACGAAGAAGACGACTACAACTACAACGAAATCTTATCCGAGGGAACAGGAAGCTACGTCGAATAATTTGGCCAATAACTTTCAATTCCAACAGAAGATCCTCAAGACATTATGAAGAAATTAGAAAAAGTATAGTTAACTATGTAATTTTTTAATGTTAATTTTATTATGTGATTTGCAACTTCTGAACAAAGAAACAAAGTTGTAATTTTGAAATTGTACTACAAAAAATTATAATTCTATTAAATAATATAAGAGACACAAAAACAGCCTTGAGGTATTTTATTACACTATCTTGTTCAACTATTTAAGTGTTTAAATATATATATTGTAAATTAAGTGTCTAAAAAAACAAATCCCGCAACCCGACCCGTCCCGTCCTCCCAAATCTCGGCCCCTATTCCGGCGGGATGTGGGTGTTGAGTGTACTTTATACACTATTTTGAGTCCTTTTTAGTTAGTATTTTACTCTTTTATTTTGCGTTTAGTAGTGTTAGGTGTGTTTTTCGTTCGTTTGTGTCACAACGGTCATACAGGAGAAGATACTACTTTTGAGAATGAAATTGCACAAGAAAAACCTAAGAAATAAAGTCTAAGAAGTCCCGGGAAGCATAGAATCAATCAGACGAAGTACGGACGAAAAAAGGACGCAATTTCAAAAATTCACGTTGCCGGCGCCGCAGCGCCAGCCAGCAGGACCGCGACGCCAATAATCCTGCGTGCTCTGATTTTTCCCCAGTAATTCCGGCGCCAGCCAGCAGGGTCGCGACGCAGAGGCAGAAAATTTGATTTTCTGGACCGAATTTGACACGGTTTTTAGGGTCCGAAATGCAATTTTTTTCAGCTATAAAATCCCTAAACCCATACCTTATACGAGAATTCTGATATCATACTTTGGAGGCAAGAATTGGAGGCTACAACACAAGATTGGAGACAACTCTTGTTCAAGTTTTTTTCTTTCCTTTGTTTTTATTTCAGTTTATGTTGGATATTGATTTAGTTCTTAGCATGACAATGTCTAGGAGCTAATTACTTTAGTAGGGTTTTCCGTCGAATCTTTTTGAAACTCTTTCATAGAGTTGATGCATAGTTATTGATTTCTTCTTTAGCATATTAAGATCTATTCAATATTGTTGTGATTGCTTGGTAGTTAACTGACAAATAATTATCATCACTTATATGATTTCAAATCAAAAGTCTGAAAGGTGAGATTTGAATATGCTGTAATTGTGTAGACATAGATAAATCGTGGACGAAAGTACATTGATACTTGTGTAGTAATTAAGATTATTGTTCTTAATCCTCATGTGTGGTAAAATCTATCATAGAAATATAGAAGGTTTCTGCACAAGTTTGAGCTCTTGTATGTCCTAACCGGAATATAATGACAGATTAGTTAGTCTGTTATCTTAATAAGAAGAAGAATCATTAGCATTGCATAGACACGTGAAAAAGTGGATAGTTGAGGAGATTGGAATACCCTATTTCCTTCATAACTGCTTTAAACCCAAAATATTATCATTCTTAGTTATTTTCTGCATTAGTTATAATCTTTTAGTTATAGTTCTCCAACTAAAGAACGTTCAAAAAATAGATATCATAGAATAGATAACCGATACTTAATAAATCAGTCTCTGTGGACGATAAACTCGGTCTTACAGATCTTTATTACTTGAATGATACGTACACTTGCGTAAGTATCTAGAAATATCGCAACAAGTTTTTGGCGCCGTTCTTGGTTATTTAGATTCTTAGGTTGGTAGCGTCTTTATTAATATCGAATTATCTATTCTTATTTCTAATTTGGTTTTTATATTCTGTTTTTTTATTTTATTTTAGAACATTTTTCCGTGATCTGTTTGTTGTTTTTTATCAATTTCAGGAAACTTAGTTTATGCGAAGCAGGATAGGAGAAGACACTCTTATCCCTTTGAAACCTGAGATTGGAAGATTGTGCAGACAGAACATGAAAGACAAGAGGATTGCTGATTCTTTAGCAATGAGAGATCAGCAAAACAACAATTTAGTGAATGATGATTTATCGCATGTCTTAAGACAAGTCCCTGCAGAAAGGAGCTTGGGGGGATAATGTGTTACCTACAATCACAGGGGTGCAGACTTACATCAGGCTTCCAGCTGTTGAAGCCAGTAATTTTGAAATTAAACCAGCCATATTGCACATGGTTCAAGGCTCAGTTCAGTTTGGGGGATTACCGTCTGAAGATCCCCATACGCATCTAGCAAATTTCCTGGAGCTGTGTGCAACTTTCAAGTATAATGGTGTTACTGATGATGTCATTCGGTTGAGACTCTTCCCATTTTCACTCAGGAATAGAGCAAAGAGCTGGTTGAACTCATTGCAGGCGAACTCCATCACTAAATGAAAAGACTTAGCCCAGAAGTTTCTTGCTAAATCTTTCCCTCCAGCGAAGGCAGCAAAGCTCAGAGGAGAGCTAAATAATTTCTATCAGATGGAGGTAGAGTCACTATATGATGCATGTGAGCGGTTCAAAGACTTACAGAGGAAGTGCCCGCATCATGGGATTGAGAAGTGGATGTTAGTCCACATATTTTACAATGGGTTGTGTGGTACAACTCGTACCATTATTGATGCTGTAGCAGGAGGGACGTTCATGAAGAAGAGCGCCAATGAGGCACATGATTTTCTAGAAGACATGGCCACAAACAACCATCAGGGTGCCGATGAGAGAGCAATGAACAATAGGAAAGTGGCGGGGATTCATGAGTTGGATGCTATCACTGCATTGACTACGCAGGTTGCCACTTTGACAAAGCAGATGCAGCAGAGTACCATGTCATTTAAAGCAGTCCAGACACCAGTGAGTTGTGAAATTTGTGGGCCCCCCCATACTTTTGATAGGTGTACAGTAGTGGACCCAAATAATGTTCCTATGGAGCAGGTTCAGGAAATGGAGAGTTTTCAGAGGCCCTATAACAATGCATTCTCCAACACATATAATCCAGGGTGGAGAAATGACCCAAATTTTTCATGAAAGAATGAACAAGGGCAGCAACCACAATTTCAGGCATCATCCTCACATCAGTTCAGTCCACCAGCCCCACAAGAGAAGCCAGATGACATAAAAGCAGCACTGCTGACCTTGGACAACTCTCAGACTCAATTCATGGCAGAAACCAGTTCCTCAATTTCATCCTTGGCCAATACTCAGACAAAATTTATGACAGAGACCCATCAGTTCATGACAGAGACTAGGTCATCTATCAGAAATTTGGAAACACATGTGAAACAACTGACACACACGCTGAATAGTAGGACAAGGGAATCTTCCCAGCAATACTGAGATGAATCCAAGAGAACAGTGCTAGGCAATAAGCTTAAGGAATGATAGGCAATTAAAGCAAGCTGCAGCCTAACCAGTGATGGAGAAGGAGAATGATGTGGAGAAGACAGTTGAGGTAGAAAAAGAGGGGGTTACTGATGACCGCCCTATTTTAGAAAAGGGTCCACCAGCAGTTATGAGGGATTACACATACAAATTCCTTACCCTCAAAGACTGCAGAAGAAGGTCTTGGATAAGAAGTTTTCAAAAATTTTGGAGAAATTCAAAAAATGCATATAAATCTTCCATTCATTGAAGCCTTAGAGCAAATGCCAACCTATATGAAGTTTATAAAAGACATTCTTTTAAAAAAGAAGAAGCTGACAGATTATGAGATAGTGGTGCTGACAGAGGAGTGCAGTGCTATATTGCAGAAGAAACTTCCCCCAAAGTTGAACGATCCAGGGAGTTTCACCTTACCTTGCACCATAGGGAAGGTTACATGTAAAAGGGATTTATGTGATTTAGGGGCGAGTATCATATTATGCCCCTCTTTGTGTTCAAAAGACTTGGTTTGAGGGAAGCAAGGCCAAGCGACTGGCGCTTCAAAAGGCGAAACTCTCGGTCGTAGTTTGGCGACCTATCTTCAGTAGGGGCCTTTAGTCTTTTGATTAGAGTAAAGGCCGCGAGAGAGCAGAGTGTACCGCCCTGCCATAGTCTCGAGTCTGTTTATAGTCGCGACTGTTGTCATAGTCAACAAGGTTGAAACTTCCAGGAAAAAACTTCGAATTGGGAGGGCGATCCTCCCGGTGAACTGACCGTACCCCAAACCGACATAGGTGAACAAGAAGCAAGGCCAACAACGGTGACTTTGCAGCTAGCAGATCTCTCAGTCGTACATCCCCGAGGAATAATTGAAAACATCTTGGTGCAAGTGGGTAAATTTATCCTTCTGCTGATTTCCTCATTATTGATATGGAGGAAGATGACAACATACCCATGATCCTTGGGAGACCATTTCTAGCCACATGGAGGGCACTTATTGATGCTGAGAAGGTAGAGTTGAAACTCATAGTTCAAGATTAGGAAATTACCTTCAAAGTTCTCAAGCCACCCACTGTACCTCAAGTCATTGATATATGTTTTGCTATTGGAATAGTTGACAAGGTTGTGCATGAGCAAAGCCTCACAAGCAAAGATGCTCGTGGGGTACCACCAAAGCAGCATGAAATACCTGATGGTAAGACTTCTGAACTAGCAATTGATGAAAAAGAATTGAACTCCTCTGAAATCAGCACTATGAAAAAGAAGAGGAGGAGGAGAAAGAGAATGGTGTTAAAATGGATATGCGGAGGGGATACTCTACCCCCTTGATTTAGTAAGTAACATGCGTCCGGCTAAAAGACGTTAAAGACATCGCTACTTGGGAGGCAACCCAACATTTTTAATTATGTTATTTTAATTCCTGTTTTAGTTGTTTTTATTTTATCTTGAACAATCTCACGGTCTTAGTTTTTGTCTTATGTTTTGATGGCAGGTGGACTAGGGACTGACCCTGAGTGAAAAAGGATCAAAAACGCTGAAAAAGGGAAAAATTGGCAGCAGCGCCGCGACGCCAACATGCAGGGCCGCGGCACCAACAGTTTAGAGAAGTCCCATGACTGTGCAATTTCCAGAATTTCCTCCTAGACTTCTGTTATGACCGTTGTGTTGTGTCAGTAAGTTGTCCCTTTATTTTTAGTCTTTACACATTGGGGACAATGTGTCGATTAGGTTTGGGGGTGTCTTATTTTGTTTTATTGTTTTGTTTTAAGGCTTTTTATTGCCTTTTTGTGTGTTTTATATGTTTGTGAGTCGTAATTTTTTTTATGCATCAAACATGTTGTAGTTGCTAAAGATATTGAGTGAGTAAAGTGAGATAATGTAATGGAATTGAAAGCAAAAAAACTGTGTGCTTAAGTTAGATATGTCAAATATTCATGACATCTAATTATTTGGAGTATTTGTGTTTAGCCTATGTGTTGTCAATTATGGAAAGAAATGTTGAAAATGTCTAGAAAATCTGTTTGCTTGTTATTTAAGGCGAAATAATTAAGATATACATGTTTAGGGAGATGATTCAGACATTTCTTTGATAGCCCTTCTTACCGTTCATTACCTACCCTGACATAAATTGTATCATTAGTCAGCCCCTGTGAGCATAAAATAATATCTTTTTTTGACACCCTATGATTCCCTGATTGTGTCATAAGTAAAAAGTGGAAGTTATTGGGATGAAAAGTGTTGAAAAAGAAATAAAAATAGAGTAAAAATTTGATGCACCCCAATGAAAAAATATGCAAAAGCCTAAGTTTGGGGGTGCTTGTTATTTATAATGTGTTTCATTCTCTCAAAAGAAAAAGAGGGGATAAAAATAAGTATGACACTAAAAAGAAAGTCAAAAAGAAGGAAAAATGAGTTGAATGAAAAATGCTTATGGTACGTAATTTGAGCATAAATGCCAACTTTTATCTACTTCTGCCTAAGCCTACATTACAACCCTTGAAAGTCCTGATGATCTTTAAGGTATATGTCTATGATTAGTGGAGAATACCAAGTAAACAGGTCTATAACATTTTGGGAAATATGGAATGAAATTGACATGCATAGGTTAGGTGTTTATGTTTCCATTGATTATGATCTAAGTGAATTTGTGAAATATCTAACTTGAAATTCTAGATTGCTAAATATTTATGATATGTATGTTCTAACATATTATCCCAACTTTCATTCATGATGTTGAAGAAGCATTGTTATAGCTACGTGATCCATTTCATTAAGTCTTTTCTTTGATTTTTATTTTTGTTTATTGTTTAGTGTTTTACTCGAGGGCGAGTAAAGTGTAAGTTTGGGGGTGTTTGTTGAATGTATTTTATACACTCTTTTGAGTCATTTTTAGTTAGTATTTTACTCTTTCATTTTGCGTTTAGTATAGTGTTAGATGTGTTTTTCGTTCGTTTGTGTCACAGCAGTCAGAAGAAGATACTACTTTTGAGGATGAAATTGCACAAGAAAAGCCTAAAAAATGAAGTCTAAGAAGTCCCGGAAAGCATAAAAGAAATCAGACGAAGTCCGGACGAAAAAAAGATGCAATTCCATAAATTCACGTTGCCGGCGCCGCAGGGCCGCGGCGCCAATAATCTTGCGTGCTCTAATTTTGCCCCAGTAATTCCGGCGCCAGCCAGCAGGGCCGCGGAGCCGAGGCGAAAAATTTGATTTTCTGGGCCGAATTTGACACGGTTTTTAGGGTCCGAAACGTAATTTTTCTCAGCTATAAAATCCCTAAACCCATACCTTATACGAGGATTCTGATATCATACTTTGGAGGCAAGAATTGGAGGCTACAACACAAGATTGAAGATAACTCTTGTTCAAGTTCTTTTTTTTTCCTTTGTTTTTATTTCAGTTTATATTGGATATTGATTTAGTTCTTAGCATGACAATGTCTAGGAGCTAATTACTTTAGTAGGATTTTCCGTCGAATCTTCTTGAAACTCTTTCATAGAGTTAATGCATAGTTATTGATTTCTTCTTCAGCATATTAAGATCTATTCAATATTGTTGTGATTGCTTGGTAGTTAACTGACCATTAATTATCATCACTTATATGATTTCAAATCAAAAGTCTGAAAGGTGAGATTTGAATATGTTGTAATTGTCTAGACATAGATAAATCGTGGACGAAAGTATCCCGTTACTTGTGTAGTAATTAAGGTTATTGTTCTTAATCCTCCTGTGTGGTAAAATCTATCATAGAAATATAGAAGGTTCTGCACAAGGTTGAGCTCTTGTATGTCCTAACCGAAATATAATGACAGATTAGTTAGCATGCTATCTTAATAAGAAGAAAAATCATTAGTATTGCATTGACACATGAAATAGTGGATAGTTGAGGAGATTGGAATACCATATTTCATTCATAACTGCTTTAAAACCCAAAGTATTATTGTTCTTAGTTATTTTCTGCATTAGTTATAATTCTCCAACTAAAGAACGTTCACCAAATAGATATCATAGAATAATAACCGGTACTTAATAAACCAGTCTCTATGGACAATATACTCAGTCTTACAGATCTTTATTACTTGAACGATACGTACACTTGCGTAAGAATCTAGAAATATTGCAACAGTGGGACGGGACCTCTTCCCATTCTGCCTATCCCATATCGCCTGTCCTGCCTAGACCCGCACCCTCCCCCTGTCCCATCGGGTCCCATCCCGCCAAGACCAATCACATCCCGCCCCGCTCTTCACCCCTAGATGAATCTCATCTTCTATAATGATGTACACCTTAGCATTGTTGTTTACTTTTCATGTAGTTAAAAACACTCTCTTATTCTTGTTGAATGATTGATTGACTAGAATGCAAAGTCCACTTTCTTCCTTACAAATCCCCATCACCTTCCCAGTAAAGAGATCTTGAAACAAACAAAAGTCGGGAAAGAAATTCACATAACAATTTAGTTCGCTAGTGATCTTTGAAACTGACATGAGGTTATATTGGAATTGTGGTATATAAAACACACTCTGAATTATACTTCTGTCTGATAGAACACTAGAACCAATATGAGTAACTTTTGTTACTCCTCCATTTGATAGATACACATTTTTTGAGTTAACAAGTTGAGACATTGTACTCTTATCTAATAAATCTTTATTGACTACCATATGATTAGTAGCAACAACGTCAATAATTCATTCCTCTTGAGTTTTCTTTGAGGCTAAAAATACACTAGTATCTTCACCAGTAGTTGAGCAAGTAGTAGGATCTAATAATGAATTATAAGTACATGCTGCTGAGAATGCATTGTTGGAGTTGCCAGTGTTATTCTTCAACATGTTGATACTGGTTTTGTGGAAAAGCATATGACATATTCTGATTGTAGTTAGGATCAACACTTGCATTTGCACCACTAGAAACACCCTGATACTCTTGTCTGACGAATGACCTTTGAAACTGATTATGATTAGGCACATTGTTTACATTTGTAGTTGATGTACCCTTACCTATCTTATTGCCACTATACACAACACTATTTGTAGATGAATTCATAGACTAATTATATTGTATATATCTATTGCTATTATCAACTTTGTTATTGTTATTATCCAAAGTATTATATGGTCTCTTCTTATCCCTCTGATTTGTGGACTGAGGATATTCATTATCATATAACAGTCTTTGGTAACATGATTCCTCATCTTGCACACTTCACAAAATAGATTACCACTATATGTTTTCTTGAACCTCTGAGAGTTGTTATTATTATTATTTCTAGTGTACATAACCATATTCATAATTCCACCAGTACTTGGATTGGAACCTAGAACACCAGCATTAGCCACTATTGATTTATGTCCTTCATTACTCAATATCATAGGTTTGGTTGATAGTTGGCATATGATACATTAACAGAATTTGGCTTCTTGCCTAATTATAAGACTCATTCAATCCCATCAAGAACTGAAACAATCTTAATTTCTGCAAATATATCGCAAATTTTTTGAACTTCACACAGTTACAACTAGGAGTTGAGATTAGGCCTCAAATTCTTCCCACAAATCTTTCAGCTTAGAGAAATATATAGATACAGAGGTGCCTTGAGTAAGTGTGGCTATTTCTTTATGCATATTAAATATTCTTGAACCATCTACTTTATTAAACCTTTCATAAAGATCCTCCCAAACTGCTTGTGCACTCGATGTATACATTATACCTCATAATAGTCCTTTTACGACAGAGTTCGTGATCCATGAAAATACTATTGCATTCACTCTCTCCAAGTGATTTTCCATAGACTCAGGGAATTGTTCCTTCGCACAAGATCCATCAACTAATCCCATTTTATTTCTACCTAATAATGCAATTCTCATTGAGCGATACCAAATCGAGAACTTCTTGATACATGTTAACTGAAATGAAATGATTTGTATGCCACTCTGCTCTGCAGGTGATAGGAATAACAGATAATTATAATTAATTGTAGTTCCTTGACTCGATCCAATACTCTGAGATGCATTCTGAGTGGAATTAAAATTTACACCATTGTTGATCACATTTTCTTTGATCGCCATTGTTGGACCTTGATCGAATTTTATTTCTTGATGCGGAATTATCCAGAATCGATTTACGACACTAAATTAACTAGCAATGCTCTGATACCATGAAGTTAATTGAATAATTAAAAGAACAAATTAAGAACCCTAGAATGTGAGTTCATCCGAGGAAGATAATGGAGAGAATAGAAATGTATAGAGAGAATATTTTCATATCATATTCATTCAATTAAATTGTAATACATGTGTGATGTACAATATATATAGGAGGATTAACACCTCATGATTTAGCTAACAAAATAAGCAACTAGCCATTAGGATCATTAGTCAACTAACTACTTCTTAACTATAATTTGAACATTGAAATTACAGTATTGTCTTCCTTCTATTTCCTTTGTTCGTCATAATTCCACATATTTATTTAATCATGATATCCAAAATTTAGTGACCGGGTTAGTTATTTCAAATTCAATGATGCCTAGGGCTCATTTAAAGTGGAAGCGCTTATATATTATCAAGAATTTTTCATTCTCTTAGAGTTGGATCCTAAAATATGTGATTAGTAGTGCAAGGATCATATCTCATCAATCTCCAAGAAAGATTGAGAATACTTTGTTGTAATTTTTTTAAGTAAACAACAGCAATCGTGTTCTTCAATGTGCAACACGATCTCGTTTTCTTCGGAGGAAAGATAACAATAGTACGTTAATAATTCTGATGAACGTGATTGAGAGGTAAACATTATTCATTTTCTTCATTGACCTCATTCAAGTAGGGTAATTAGTCAATTTAAATCGTTTGCTTAACTATCAGGAGTCGTAAAATTTTAATCATAGGAATTGTACAAGATGTGATCGAGGCCAAATAAGGACTGACATAAATTAATGCAAGCTTCAATCGCCATATATACAACATAAAATACACCTTATAATCACATGTGAATTCCCTACAAAATGAATAACAGAGAAGGAACATTATTTTTTTCGTCACGTGGACAGGGCGGACCCAGGAGGCTTCAAGGTATTCATGTGAAGTCCCTACAACATAATAAATGTGTAGTTGAGATGATAGAAATCTGAATTTTTACCCCAATGAAGTCCGGTTCGATTCTCAGCAAAAACATTATTTTCTTCATTTATCATCTTTTTGCTTTTCAAAAAAAATTACTATTGGGCCATTAAAGATGGATGTACAAGTCCATACCGAAAAAACCCAATTCAAAATTTAAAAAATAATTGACTGAGTCCATTAAAACCAACACAGACTCCCAAGTCTCAAATAAATAGATCTATAAATTAAAAAGAAAAATCCAAAAAAAATGAAAAAGAAGAAAACATCTTTGGCTTGGTGCACATACCGTAAAAGGGCCAATTAGGCCACTACGACGAGCCCTTCAGGTAAAAATATCTCCAAAAGTACTTTCTCTTTGTTTTTTTTTAAATAATAATTAATTAGGGTTTTTCTTTTTATGTATATACTTTTAGTATTGAATATTTTTTTTTTAATATAATAGTATTAATATTGAATGGTTGAATAAATCTCCTATTTTTGAATCCTGGATCCGTCCCTGCATGTGGAGCCTTGAAGGAATACATGCAAATTAAAATTTGTAGAGTCAACGAAACGACGACGGAAAAGGTGGATCAAAACACATGTCAATTACCTAGAAGAAGGAAGAAATGGGAAAAAAACAGTCCATAAAGTTCCAACACCATTAGAGATCCGAACAAGAGTTGATTTTCAGAGTGATAGATTGCCCTCAAGTAGGCAGGTTCGAGCCCTGACAGTCGCAGTGTGATAGTTTCATTCCTCCTTTGTGGGAGATGAATCCTTGTGGGTATCAGACACTGTGTCTCCTACTTAGTGGACCGATGAGTCACCATGATTTACCTTCTTTACCAATTTTTATCGGGGTGGGACCATGTGGGCGAGGAATTTCTCTTTTTGCCCCCAAGAATTGATTTCCTTTTAAGTCAATAAAAAGTGTACAACCAAGAGAGGAAATGTGAGTATACAAATGGATTTAAATTATATATATTTGCTGGCAGTCTAATATTATTTTATACCATTAATAATATAATTTAATTCATTATAACATGCAATTAAGTTATCTAACTGTGTAACTCATGTTTACACCATCATGTGCATGAACTTAAAACTCCTGTATAAATATGCCTTCACCTAGACATAGGTGTTGCCAAGCTAAGCTGTTAAGTAGCTATTCTTGATACAGTATGACTAGGACTTTTGTAGCTGCACTAGCTCTGCTAGTGACCTTTCTAGTTTTGCAACCTCCTATAGCTTCTGCAGCTACAAAAGGAAAGACGGTAAGCATAGATGGAGGTGGGATAAGAGGCATTATTGCTGGCACTATTCTTGCTTTCCTTGAATATAAACTTCAGGTACAAACTCATCAATCACTCTATATAGCAAGGCTGGCCAGTGGGCCGGGACGGGCCCACCGGGGTCGGGTTTGGCGGGGTCGGGGCGGGGTCGGGGCGGAGAAAAGGGGCGGGGTCGAGCTGGGGCGGGCCTGGAGGGTCGGGTCGGGCGGGACCATACCATGTCCGTCCGATCCGTCCGTTGGGTAGAAGTCGGGGCCAATTGGTCGGAACGGGACGGGTTGGCGGGGTTTTTTTTTATTTAATTTTTTCACTAAATTAAAAATAATAAATTACTAAGTACTAACAAAGTAACATTAACATATCATATAGTCATAATGTCATATACATATACTATAATATTATAGACTTATAATATTATAATTTATAATTATAGTATTATAGTATTATACTCATATATATAATATATTTATAAAGTATAAACTATAAACTATAAAGTATAAAGTATACAGTTATAAACTAAATAATTAAACAAAGACAAGAATAGTGTAAAAAAAACATCCCAAGGTTTGTTTTGTGCCTTTATATTATTAATTTCATTGAAATATCAAATATACAAGATTCAAAATTACATTATAGTGTCTTGTTGTTGAAAAAATTGCAAAAGAGTGAAAGACATAGAAAAATTTAAAAATTGCAATGA
The DNA here is from genome assembly GCA_029844215.1 of Przewalskia tangutica. Lineage (NCBI taxonomy): Eukaryota > Viridiplantae > Streptophyta > Magnoliopsida > Solanales > Solanaceae > Przewalskia > Przewalskia tangutica. Next base: position 44,758,588 of record CM056727.1, on the reverse strand, counting down.
AATAAATTACCAATTTGAAAATATTTTTCTAATTTCTTTATAATTTCTTGTGGTTCTTGGTTGGAATTGGTATATCTTGATCAAATTGTTCCACGCCGCTACTCATGCCTTGGATAAAATGTCGTTGTAGTTGTCGCCATCTTCTTCGTTAATCTCTGGTTGTGCGCCTCCTTCGCTCGCTCGTATCCAATCTCTGAATAGTACCGCCATCTCAGTGTCTCCGCTAATGAGTGTCTGTGCTCTCTATTTGAAATCTGCTGCAGAAAACGCTTTCGAAGCGATGGCGCCAGATGTTCAAAATATCTCGGGCCATCATTGAAAGTGTCGGAAATGTCTTCTCATTCGGCTCCAATATTTGACAGAAGTCTTCCTTTCCTTCTTCATTGATAAGCGCTTGGTAAGGTAAATTACCGCAAAACAAAAACATCGAACTCACTAATTTGGTTAGCACTGCTACCACCGCATTTTATTTACGAGGCTTTCAATAGAATTAATATTAGGCCTAGCCACGAAGCGCTTGTCTTTTTTAGGTTGTGTTGAAGAAGAAGATAATACAAAAGTCGGTTGGTTACTAGCACTTTCTTCTTTGGTAATGCCGATATACTTTTTGCATTCATCTTCTACGCTATTCAACACTTCTTCTAGCGTTAGTTCAATAGGTGGTTCAACATTTAAATTTTTGGGAGTTGGAGGTGGTAGTGCGTCCATCTGATTATATATATTTTCAATAAGACTTTTACAACCCTCTACTTTAATAGTCGGGTTTAATACTGACACCAATAATATAAATAGGGGAATAGGAATAAAATATTTTTAATTTCATAAACATTTTTTAATAGCCAGATAAGCGTGTTTTTCCATATATTCTTTAAGTAAAAATATTATAGCTATATAAAACAACATAGTTGAAATAGTAGGATAATATAAAGTAGAAAATTCTTTTGTTGCTCGTTGAAAATTTTCTAAAAATACAATAAGTTCTCTAATTTTCTCCCAATCGATCCACAATCATATCATTTGGATTTTGATTATGGGCGTTAAAAATAAAGTAATAGGTTTTCTATAGTCATAAGCAACAACTAGTTGGTCATATAAAGAATTCCACCTAGTTGGTACTTCTTCTGAATTTTTCAGTATGATAGTCCACAATCGTGGCAAGTTTTTATATTATTTTCTTTGTTGAATTCTATTATTTTTAAAAATAAAGTGTATAGCAAATTGTATTTTTCAAGAATATCTTGAAAAAGTGAAAGACCATCCTTTACAACTAAGTTATAAATATGGCACGCACATTTGATATGAAAATGTTTTGGAAAAGACGAGTTAAAACATTTCTTAAAATACTAATAGCGTAATTGTTAGAAGATCATTATCTAATGTAATACTCATAACTTTATCGCTATTCCGTAATAATCGATCGAATAAATATTTTCAAATAAACTCACCAAGGTGCCTACTATCTATATATCTATATGCTAAAATACGTTTTGCATAGACCATTTATAATCTATCCAATGACAAAGTTACCGTTAAATAATCATGGCCGTTAGTACTACGACTATATCGGGTTAAAGCGACTTTGCAATTTAAATGATATAATGCATAACGTAAATACCATTGATATTCATGTGCAAATTTAAATACATCTCTTTTAATTGATCTAGGAAAACCTTTATAAGCGGATTATACATATCTCTAATATAATGAATAAAACCAGAGATTCAGAAATGAAAAGGCAAACCTCCACAACAACTAATTTTGCTAAGGCTTCCCTATCTTTATGTTTATCGTATTTAGGGCCTACAACTCCCCGTCATAGGGTTAATTTGACCTCAGACTTTCTCCGACAGTAGATGTGAACCTTGTCCCGATTGAGAGGACGTCTTCTCACCTTCTTTTTCAAAAATGTATTGAGCATGCAAGGCTTTGTGTTTTTGCAATAGGTGTCTTCCTAAACCCCCCGTCCCACCATGACCTTGTCCAGTTTTAAAAGAATAAACATTTTTACAAGTTTTACATACAAATACTTGATTAGCTACGCCCTCACAAAATATTTCCATACAACCGATTTTAATGGTCGTTTTGCCGACTGCGTCTCATAGTAGGGGGGATAGGAGGCATTTCACTAGTGGGTGTATCATCATCATCTTCATTAATAGGTGTATCATCAACTAGAGTGTCATCTAAATTAAAATCTTCTTCAATTTCAGGATAATCATTTGTGTCAAGATCATATGGTATTTCAGGAAACATTTCAGATCTATAAAATCATCTTGTCTAGGAATAATCGAGCAGAATACTAGAAGAAGTACCTTGCCCTTGTTACCACCCCTACTAGAAGAAGCCCGACTTACCCTTACCCAACATGCCTCTTAGTCCTTTCATTTTAATTATGCTAATAAATAGTTAAAGATAATGAAATTAAATGTGCTAAATGAAATAAAAACAAAATAATAATTTAATGAGAGAACGATCAGACAAACGCCGACGTAGTCGACGGTAATCGAGAGGTTGAAAATTGAAACTTTGCTCGATAGATAATCCTCAAGCTAGTTTTCAACTTCACTCCCAATTCTCAAATTAATAAATAGATTGAATATGTAGACAATGTGGTATCGAGAATTAGAGATTGAGTGAGTGATTAGAGTGTAGAAAGATTTGTGAAAATAATAAGAAGAGGAATGAGGTATTTATAGGGTTAAAAATAAATATAAAGGGGTAGGGGTTGGGGAGGGAGGCCTAAAATGGCCGTTGTCCAACGGCCAAAATGTAAAATGGTCGTTGGACAACGGCTATTTTGTGCAAAGGGTTGAACTGGGGCGGGATTTGGGGCGGGGTCGGGGCGGGGTCGGGGCGGGATCGGGGCCTGGCGGGGTCGGACCTGGCGGGACCATACCCTGTCCCGCCCCGGTTCGAGCCCCGGTTTTTTTTTTTTTTTTTTTAATACCGGTGTCGTGTCGGGGTCGGGGTCGGGGTCGGGTCGGGACCGGGACGGGGTCGGGTCGGCCCGGCCCACTGGCCAGCCTTACTATATAGTATTCATACAATTACTATTCTCTCTGTGTCATTTTATGTGATCCAGTTACTACCCGGAGAGTTAAAAAAGTTTCTTGATAACTAAAAACTTTTTTGGCTATGCTAGGAAATTGATGGACCCAATGCAAGAATTGCAGACTATTTTGATGTGGTAGCTGGTACAAGCACAGGTGGACTAGTAACCACAGTGCTCACAGATCCAAACAAGGATAATCGCCCTTTATATGCAGCAAAAGACATTACCAACTTCTACTTTCAGCATGGCCCTAAAATCTTTAGTGGGAGCAGGTAATTAAAATGGACTCGATTTAGCTTTTAAGGTTCTCGGTACTAAATACATGGGTCATAGTAGGGCTGGCCAATGGGCCGGGCCGACCCGGTCCCGTACCGGCCCTTATATAAATTTAAAAAAAAAAAAAATTAGCGGGTCCGGGGCTCGAACCAAGACGGGACATGGTATGGTCCCGCCCGACCCGGTCCCGCCAGAACCCGACCCGTCCCGGTCCCGTCCCGGTCCCGCCACTTGCCAAAATAACCGTTGCAATAACGGCCATTTTACATTTTGGCCGTTATTGCAACGGCCATTTTTGGCTTCCCCCAACCCCCCCTACCCCCTTTATATTTATTTTTAACCACTAAGTTATTATATTTACACTTTAACCAATTTTCCAACTATAAATACCTCATTTTCTCTTCTTATTTCTCACAAATCTTCCTACAATCTCTAATCTCTCAAATCTCAATCAATCTATTTCTATACAACATTGTCTACCACATATTCACTCTATTTATTAAATTGAGAATTGAGAGTGAAGTTGACAACTAGCTTGAGGATTAATCCATCGAGCAAAGTTTCAATTTTCAACATCTCTTGATTACACATCGACTCTACGTCGGCGTTTGGTACATTCGTTCTCTCATTAAATTATTATTTTGTTTTTATTTCATTTAGCACATTTAATTTCATTATCTTTAACTTTTTAAGTCTTTAACTATTTGGATACGAGCGGAGCGAAGAAGGTGCGGTCACCCAGAGATTAACGAAGAAGAAGACGAAAACTACAACGACATCTTATCCGAAGGCATGAGTAGCGACGTGGAACAATTTGACCAAGATATACCAATTCCAACCGAAGAACCACATGAAATTATAAAGAAACTAGAAAAAGTATTTTCAAATTGGTAATATATTTCATTGCAATTTTAGTATTTTTTAAATTTTTTTGATGTCTTTTGCAATGTTTTTCAACAACAGTACACTACAAAGTTGTAATTCTGAATCTTGTATATTTCAATGAAATAATTAATAATATAAGAGACACAAAAACAGTCTTGGAATGTTTTTTTTACACTCTTCTTGTCTTTGTTTAATTATTTAGTTTATAAATATATATGAGTATAATACTATAATAGTATAATATGAGTATATGACTATCACTATATGACTATATGTTACTTTGTTAGTAATTTAGTATTTTTAATTTAGTGGAAATTTTTTTTTTTTTAAAAAAACCCGCCGCCCGACCGACCGATCGCCCGCCTGCTCGACAGGCCGACGATCGCCCACCGACCGGGATCGGGACGGAACACGGTATCGTCCCACTAGTACCGGTCCCGCCCCAGCCCGATCCCGCCCCTCCTCTTCGTCCCGACCCCGTCTATCCCGATTCCAGTGGACCCGACCCGACCCACTGGCCAACCGTAGGTCATACCTTTAAAATTATGGATTTAGATCAAATTAATATTTGTCGAGAGATTTTATTAGTACGCGCACACAATATATTTATGTATATATCCATGTATGTGTTGCACCTAAAATATTGAATTCAGTTGAGCGGATATGTTGCATTTGTATATGTGAACACTTCACTTAATGGCAATTTTTAAATATATCTAATGAAGCCGCAACAACTTCGTGAAGAAGATCTCAAATATATTTGGGGGCCAAAGTATGATGGCAAATACCTGAGATCTTTGGTTAGGTCGGAACTAGGCAATCTTACTATGAATCAAACGTTGACTCATACAGTTATTCCAACTTTTGATATCAAGCGCCTTCAACCCATCATTTTCACCACCACTGATGTACGTACAATCTTCTTCACCTAAATAAAGTTCTCTGTGTTTTAGTACTAATATTCTATTTTCTGCTAATTAATGTACATGATGGCTGACATTCATATTTATCATTTATGTACACTGAACAGGCAAGAGCAAGTGTGACTATAAATGCACGACTATCGGACGTGTGTCTTGGTACCTCAGCAGCACCCACTTATTTCCCTGCATACTATTTTGAGACCAAGAATGCTCAAGGGGAAGTACATACATTTGATCTAATTGATGGAGGTGTAGCTGCAAATAATCCAGTGAGTAAAAGACTAGCAGAGTATATATTTTTTCATTTTAATATAGTCAACTGTTGAGGGGCTTGGCCTTTATTGAAGTTTAACACATATTTAATAACTTAATTACTACGCGTTCCTTTTTATAACATGTCGAAGTGTGTGACCATCTCATCTAAAAACTTAAATTATCAAAGAGAACACACTTTTATCTACTTAGTAACCACAAAGTGAATACATACAAAAGGGATATAATGCCTGATCTTCACAAAAGATAATACATATATCAAATTATTTGAAGTACACTTTTAATTTCTTTGAATCTACTGGCAGACTTTACTAGCAATTACTCAAATTTCAAGAGAAATCATGACGAAAAGACTGCAATATGAGGATATGAAAACCGTAGACTGCAAGAAAATATTGGTTTTGTCACTTGGCACTGGTACAAGCAAGATTAAAGAGAAGTATAATGCTGCCACGGCTTCAAGATGGGGCGTACTTGGTTGGATGTACAACAATGGTGCCAGTCCATTGTTCAACCATGTTTCAGTCCCTTCCCAACCAGAAGAATTACCTAAGAATTCAGGTTTGATCATCAAGCTGAAGTTAAAATCATTCCTCTTAAAATCTATGTTGCTCAAACTCTTCAAAAATGGCAATTGGTACGTATCGGATTCTCCAAAAGTAGTGCATATTTGAAGAATCCGACATAAGTACGGCAATATTTTTAGAGAGACTTAGCAACATGACTTAACACACATATATTTGCTTTTCATGATGGCTTAATAAATTTGTACAGAACGATAGTATGATTGGGGAGGCGGCATCGACGGATATTTCAACATTAAAAAACATGCAGACACTTGTGCAAATTGGTAATGATCTACTGAAGGAGCCTGTGTCAAGGGTCAACTTGGAGATGGGCCGCGTTGAAGCATTTCATGGGGAAGGCACCAATGAAGAAGCTCTTACTCGCTTTGCTAAGTTGCTTTCAGAGGAAAGGAAGCTCCGACGATTAGGGACGGCTCACTAAAATTAGTTACACTAGAATAAACATTAGTAAGAGGTCTTAAGTTTGTTTTCAGTAAAATTATTTTCTAACGTTTTCAGATGCAAATTACTTCTTATTTTGTTATTATCTTGTTAATGTTGGGTTTTGGTGTTATGACATTTTACCCAACATATCATTTTCAGTACTAAGTTAAAATCAGAAAATGTTGGAACAACTGTCATGACATTCGGACCGACATTCTGGTTAACAGTTTTGCCTTACTTCACTGGACAAACCTAAAATCATGGACCTTTTTACCACGTGGTAATTGACTTGACAAGAAATCTTTCAAGCAGATTGAAAAACGTGGAAGACCAAGTTCAAGGAGTAGCTTAACTTGAGGAGAAAGTAGGGTGAAGAACAAGTCAAATCAACTCATATTTTCATGCCTCAAGCTACTGCTTCACGTGCCCACTTTTAGCTCAACTTCTACAATCAATTGATGAGCTTTTCAAGAAGGACTCTCTACTATAAATAGAGATGATAGAAGAGTGAATCAATATTCAGAAACAAAATGTAAAAATACCAAGAGAGCTCTCGGGATTTCTTCTCAGAAATCTGGATCACAAAATGTTGCCTGAGTTTGTGACGACATTTTGTCCGACATTACATTCGTTGTTTCAGATTTTAGATTAGCTTTGTATGGAGCGATTGTAATGAGATGTTGTGCACTTCTATTTAGATAGATTTTTCAGGCATAAGTCATCTACGACTTAACATTTTTTATTCATTTGTATTATCTTGTAAATCTTGTAAAGAAAGGAATATATTCAATTGTAATATATATATATATATATATATATATATATATATATATATATATATATATATATATATATATAATACTTTTGGTCATTGACCATCATGGGTTATATCAATATATAACCTATGAAAATTAAACCTTTGTGTTTTTTATTTATTTCCGCTGCACTTTAATTCTTCAAAGATTTTATTCTGTTTTTACCGAAATGTTGTCAGTTGTGCCAGACGATATTTCTGCCGACATTCGCAAATTGTTCCAGCATTCGAATTGATTTTACTTTCAGTTTGTTTTTATTATTCCATAGCATAACCCTCGGGACCCAACAAGTGGTATCAGAGTCAACACTTGACATAATAAGTGATTGGTCTTATTATTCAAAGCTATGGATTCGGCTAATCTAAATATTGGTAGACTTCCCATTTTAAATGGAACAAAATCTACCTATTAAGGATTTGTCTACGTTCTCACATCAAATCAATTGATGTTAGGGCATGGAGATCTGGGTATGTTCAAATGTTGCCGCCGGATGAGGAAGGTAACATTCTTGTTAAACCTGAATCCAAATGGATGGCGGAAGAAACCAATAATAGTAAGCTTTAGTGAAAAGGCATTTGATGCAAATTTTGGATGGGTTGATCTTTGCATGTTCAAGCTCATTCAAAAATGTCCAACGGCTAAGGATGCATGAGATACTTTACAAATTTATTGTGAATGTAGATCAAGTATTCGTCGAACAAAGCTACTGTTGACACCCAATTTTGACCCATCTTTTAGGCATTTCTTGCAATTTTAAGCATTTTAGGACACCGCATTTTATCATGATTTTTGACATTTTGTATATTTTTTACATAACATTTTATGTTGTTTATTCTTGTAAATTGACATCATGTTTTGCTTTTTACCTTTAATTAGGTATTAAACATTTTTTAGCATCTCTTTGAATAATTAACTGACACCCCGTCTTTACTTTTAATCAGGCATTAAATATTTGCTAAATATTGTATTTTATTATTATTGCATCAACATTTGCATTTTAATAATTTTGTATCTTTAAATAATTTTCTTTTAAATAATTAATCAATTTTGCATTTTTTGTCAAAACCAAATCCCAGGCATAATCGAATCACCCTATCCGCTAAATCGAAACAAAAAATGAAGCCCAATACGCTTTCATCCAATACCCAAACCCAATACCCAATAACCAATACCCAATACCCAAGACCCAATACCCCTAAACCCTAAACCTAATCTCACCCTATAAAACCTACCCTACTTCTACCCTATTTTGGACTCAGCCGCATAATAGACCCTACATCATCTACCCAGCCCCACAAGATTCAGATCGCCCTTACACCTCTCCCTCTCCTCCTTAAACCCTAGCAGCTGCCCTCATCCCTCACACTCACCCACAGCCATCCGTCTACCCTCTCTCACCTCAGCACCCCTCTCTCCCGGCGAACCCCTACACAACCGAACACCACTGACCCGCCATTCCCGTTGACCCCTCTCCCCTTCAACCGCACACCCTTCTCTCCCGTTGCCACCATCCCGTCACCGTTAAACCCCCACAGCTCCCGTCGCCCCCATCCCGCCGCCCTCTCCATTATCCCCTCCTTCACACACACACACACATCGCACACAATAACTCACCACTCCCCATACCGCCGCTGCCTTTTCGTGTTGTTAACTCCGGCGATAACACTGTTTGTATCTCTTTTGTTGGCTATGTTGGACTGATTTAACGTTATTTTCTGATCTTTATGTCTTAACAGAGTTCTTGGATATCTGTTGTTGGTATATTTGGTTGGAGACTGATTGATTTCTGTTTTGGTGATTCGCCGGAGTTCTAAAACTCCGGCGAGCTCTACTGTTCCCGTGCATTTTACTGCTTCCGGCGAACCGCTGGTGTGTTACCGTTTCAGGAACTGTTTTGACATCTTTGCCCTTTAACTGGCTTTGTACTATCTTGAATTTTCCGGCGAATGTGGTTGGTTTATTTCGTTGGTTATCGGTTCGTCGTTGGTCTTTGACTGATTTTTTCCGGATATGGTGTTCTACCGGAGTTCTAATGTGTTCGGGATTAGTCGCCTGTTTTGTTGTTACTAATTTTCTGATTTTTGTCGCTTCCGCGACGTTATGAAATTTTGTTGGCTGTTTGGTGCGTTTCTGGGAGATCTATGTCACTGTATTTTTGTCTACTGATCGTTGTTGCTTGGCTATGGTTTTGGACAATTTTGGACAATTTTGCCCTTTGATTTATTAAACTGATTTAGAACAAATACTACACTTGGTATTTTACTGATTTTGAACGTGATACTACACCGGGTATTTTACTGATTTTGAACTTGATACTACACTGGCCGATGAAGGAATCTCCGTCTGATTTCCAAGGCCTCCATGTACAAAAGACGGATTTATTTATTTTGGCTTTATTTATTAATTATTGCTATTACTTTAAAATTGTTTATTTTATTACTAACACTTTACTAAGTATTTATGCAGGTACCCGGAGATCATCTTGTGCAGAAGGCCTAAAAGGACTAAAGATGTCCCGAAGTTTTATCTTGTGTCTCATTTAAATTTTAGTTTTACTATTTTTATATTGCATTTTTTTTAAAATTGTAAATTATGTAAAAATGCTTAGAATAGGTAGAATAGAAAGCCAATATAATTAACCTAGGTTTGAACAGATAACCGCAAGTTAGCGGATCTTAAAGGATGCCTAACCCCTTCCCTTTAGGATAATAAAGAACCCTGATCCAGAATCTCATCAATTTCGCAGACCATTAAATGGAGATTAATTGCAGTATTTTATTGCAATAAACCAAGTGTCCTAATTCACTTAAATAATTAGGTGGCGACTCCTTTAAATACATCTAGGAATCAACCATAAGTAGTACTCCCGTTTTCGACTCCGGTTAAAATGGGGTGTTACAGATGGCGACTCCGCTGGGGATTTTAGGTTCTTAACCATAACAAACATAGGTTAATTATTGAGCTTCATTTTTTCTTATTTTTGCTTAATTGCTTATTTTGTGGTTCACACTTATTTGTTTTTATGTTTTGCCTAAACTATTCTGCTTTACATATAAATATTTGCATATTGTCTTAACTACTATTTGTTACTGCTTTCCTTAAACTGACATTCCGCTCATACTTCCTCCCTTATGGAAAATTCACACTATCACACACAACATGCGGGTGTGCTTCGCGCACCTGCAAATTTCTTTCAAACACCCACATTTAAGAGAGTTGGCGTTTTGCGCGGAGAATCCGGTCCAACCGGTGGTCGCGTAGCCTTCTCGCTCGAGTAGTCCGCTCGGGAACCTTGCGTCTAGTAAGCCAAATCTTAGCAAACTTAAGATAGAGCTATACCACCCCTTATACTAAGTCATGCATGCATACACTTTAGGTGGATCGATCCTTAGAATCGTATCCACGACTAGGAACCTTCCAAATCGTCAATAGGGTCTCATGACCCAATTGACCAAATCAAGCATATTATGTGTTGCATGATCATGATAGATTTATCCAAGCCAAAAGACATGCCAAAGTTGGAAATGTAAGTCTATTATTTCTATTATTTTTTCCAGCATTTGTATCATAACATGGATCGTATAAGAATGGTAAGCGGAGTTCCTAACAAGCTAAGAGTATGGTGGGAGGATTTCGACATCAGCAGTCAGACGATGATTAGGAAGAAGTTGGGGTGTCTCATCTCACTATTTGGTATTTCGCCAGATCCGCATTTGATCCGAGCTTTAATCCAGTTTTGGGATCCAGACCGAGTCGTTTTCAGATTCAAGGATTTCGAAATAACTCCTACATTGGAAGAAGTGCATTATTTCACATGTCTAGTTTACCAAGGTAGAAGACAAATTATTCCCAACAGCCAATCAGGGAAGAAATTTCTCCGCTACATGGGTCTCAAGAATACTAAGGAATTGCGTTGCTTCGAGAACAACTGGGTGTCTCTTGACTATCTTTACGAGAGGTATGGACATAATAATGCTTACAAGACATGCAAAACAGAATTCTCATGCACTCTACGCCATTGGCAAAATAGACGTCCTATTGCATTCACTGTCGCTTTACTTGACACCTTGATTTTTCCTCTTGAGTATGGCAAAATAAGTACTTGCATATGTTCCGTGGCCAGATCACTTTTCGAGGGAATTGACGGCGTACAACCCACTTTAGTTCCTATGATCTTGGCAGAGATATTCCGAGCTCTTGGGAAATGCAAAAGAGGCCAGACAAACTTCTTTGAAGGTTGCAATCTTATCTTACAAATGTGGGCCATGGAGCATTTTTACCAACGGTCAAATATGACAGATGTTTGTTTCAGCGCATCTTATAAGATCGACAGCTTCTATGATAGGACGAAACGGTTTGTGTCACCGGTCGGCGCCAAAGATTGGTGCAAGTTTTTGACATCCCGCACCCAGGATCAGATCCAGTGGAAATATCCTTTACTCCCTCACAAGACTGGAGCCTTTATACGCGGTAAAGAATTATACTATATTGAGCTTATTGGTCTAAAGGGTCTGCAACCATACACTCCCCTACGCGTACTCCGACAATTTGGCCAAGAACAGATGATCCCACTCCGGTCAGACATGGGAGTTTCAGAAGTTACATTTGGACCAAACTTTATCGTGCCCCGAACTGGACAAATTTCGAGAGAATGGGACGACACTAACAAGGTAGACATCGGAGATGAACAAGCAGGGTGCACATCCGAATATCGGACATGGTTGCAAGAGGATCACAGCAGCACAACCTACAGCCCAAAAGGAGAGCAAGGTTTCGAGGATGTGGGCACGAGTAATAGGATGAAAGATCGTCTACTCAAAGAAAATGTCATCACCCCGCATACGTGGGTCCTAATGCACGATGCAAGATGCGATTTGGAACAGCGGGGCTATACCAAAGAAGACCTAAGCTTCACTATCACATCGACAACATAGTTATCTAGTTTGAGATCTTCATTGTTTTCTTATCAGTGTTATTTCAATTAGCTTTATTTCCAATAAAAAGCATTTCAATACAATGGCTTGGGTACATCTAACATGACTTTGCATATATGACGCTTAGGCCTACCTCTGGCATAATAGAGGCCCCTTGCATATTAGGACGCGCTTCAGTCTATTCTATTTGTCGAAACTTCATTATATGCCCATATGTTCTGCTATTCTGTTTGATGCTAACACATGTTTTGGATAAAAGGATTTTTGCTGTACTACTCCCCTCATCGGCTGGTTTGTGTTGGCAAGCGCTGGCTGAACACCCATATTTCACAAGATCCAAAGCACGAGCAACAAAAATGAATGATTCAGGGGCAAACGAACAGGATGGTTTGGGACTCATTGCCATTCAACGAGAAGAACCAGAAACATCAGAAAGGGGGAATGCCACATCCTCGGACGAATACCTCGCTCAAGTACTGCAACAAATGGCGGTCATGCAAGCGGAAATGGATCGACTCCGAGACATCACTAAGCTATCCATAAGCCTCAATGCACAACTACCCACACTTCCAAATTCACCATCTTTTCGACGCCCTCCCCAACATCCAACAGATAACCCACAGCCCCCCAATCCACCACACAACAACACACCTCCCCGTAACCCACAAACCACAAATGACCCTAACATACCTCAGCCCCAGATCATACAAACCACCTTGCCCACCCAAGACAACCAGCCTGCTCAACCCGCACCGATGACATACCATAACAAACAATACGGATCACCCATATATATGACCCATGCCCCACATCTCAACACACACATACCCATACCCCCTCCGGAGTTTGCTCAGTATGAAGAGATGGAGAAGAAGACAAGAACTGAGATAGAGGAAAACATGGCTAGAGAAATCCATGATTTGAAGGAAGCCTTTAAGAGCCTTCAAGTGAACAAGGGCCATGAGGGATTAGAGTACGAAGACTTGTGCATGCATCCCGACGTCGAGTTGCCCGTCGGATATAAGGTACCAAAGTTTGACCTGTTTGATGGCAAAGGTAACCCTCGTGCACATTTGAGATCCTATTGCGACAAGTTAGTGGGTGTGGGAAGGGATCAATCGATCATTATGAAGTTGTTTATTAGGAGCTTGACTGGAGAAGCCTTGGATTGGTACACTAGCCAGGATCCAAGAAAATGGCGTAGTTGGGGGACGATGGCACAGGACTTTGTGGACAGATTCAGATTTAATACGGACAACATCCTTGATAGATTCTACCTCATGAAATTGGAGAAAAAGTCGATAGAGACTTTTAGGGAATATGCGATGAGGTGGAGGTCTGAAGCAGCGAAGGTCCAGCCGCCTATGGCAGAAAGCGAAATGACAACACTATTTGTACAATCCCTAAAGGACCCCACGTACTATGAGAGATTGATCAGCGTTATTGGACGTAATTTTTCTGAAGTGGTAAAGATGGGAGATTTTGTGGAAGAGGGAATTAGATCAGGTAGGATCACGAATATGGCTGCTTTGCAAGCAACAAGCAAAGCAATACAATCAGAGTCAATCGGAGGAATGAATAAGAAGAAAAAGGATGGAGCAGCCCCTATCATGACGGTGCAACAACACAAACCAAATCGAACCCTGACATACCAACCCCAGACATACCAACCCCAAACATACCAACCCCAAACATACCAAACCCCTACGTTCCAACCCCAAACATACCAAACCCCTACGTTCCAAAACCCTCACTACGATCACCTTAGCCAAAATACTTCCCCATACCATCAACCTTCACCCGTCTACACCACCCAACCAATATACAACCCACCACGGGCGCTCGCCCACACAAATCCCTCACAATACTGACCAGCATACCCACCCCCACAACAATACCACACACAAAACACCTGCACTCAACCAACACCGAGAGGAGACCCACAAAACCATACACCCCATTGGCCGAACCATACTCCCAACTATATGAAAGACTGAGAGCCGCTGGTTTTATACAGCCGATCCCAGGGAGAAATCCCAATCCACTCCCACCATGGCATGATGAGAATAAGCATTGTGCATACCACTCTGGAGCATCAGGACACGATACAGATGGTTATTATGCTCTGAAAAACAGAATTGAGGAGCTAATCAGAGAATGAGCTATTCGGTTGAAAGAGCCTTCCCCTAATGTCAACAACAATCCCTTGCCAAATCACGACAATGCTGGCGTGCACATGATCACCTTTGATGATGTGTACGATATGGAAGGGACCATCGTGCCAATCAAGGAGACAGAGACAGGGGGATCTTCAGCCCACATTTCTCATGTGATTACCGCCAAGTCGTGGCGTATGGAGGTAGAGTTGAGCCGTCATAAGCCTTTAATGCCAGTCTTAGTACCAGGATGGAGCCACTCGATCAAATAACAGGATAAGGGTAAACAGAAATAGGTGTTAGAAGTTGTTGCAGCGGGGGTGACGAGGTACGGACAACGTTACTCATCGGTAGAAGTATCGCGAAAGATGCCCCAAAAAAAGATTGTGACCGAACCAGAAGTAGAGGAATTTTGGAGAAGAATGCCTACAGGAGACTATTCCATTGTAGAACAGTTGAGTAAAACACCAGCACAAATTTCTCTATTGTCACTGTTGATGAATTCTGTGAACCACCGGATCTCTTTGATAGAAGTTTTGAAAGAGGCTCATGTGCGGTAGAATTGATGAAAACTTCTCGTGTCGGAAAATTAAAGAGGTGCAAAAGATAATCTTCCATGAGAGTGAATTACCTCCTGAGGGTCGGGGACATAATAAGGCATTAAACATAACAGTCACGTGTGCTAATAAGTTTATCTCTCGAGTCTTGATCAATGGGTCACCGTTAATGTATGCCTTTGGATACTCTTGAACTTTGGAGTCAACATTGGGAAACTCCGTGAGAGCTACACGAGGGTAAAAGGTTTCGATGGGACCCTGAGGAGCGTCGCAGGCGAGACTGACTTGACACTGCAGATTGGGCCCGCAGAGTTCGTGATAGAATTCCAGGTATTGGACATATCCACATGCTACAATTTATTACTCGGGAGGCCTTGGATCCACGTAGTCGGAGCCATCCCTTCCACTTTGCATCAAGTCTTGAAGTTCATCTGGAATCATCATGAAGTTGTGGTTGAGGGAGACAAGGACAATACTGCTAACTCAAAAGGGGCAATCCCAGTCATCGAGAGTATGGAAAAGCTGGATGGATCTGTTTACCATATGAACAAGATCGTAGACGTTAGCAAGGCTAAAGGAATGCGACTACCCCGCACTCCCAAAATGGTGGCCCGAGAGATGCTAAGAAATGGTTTCGAGCCAGGTCGAGGACTTGGACCAAAATTAGGAGGAATCACAGAGCCGATTCACCTGTCGGGGAAGAAGGACACTTTTGGCCTCGGGTATCAGCCCACTGCCGATGAGATGTTATTTGATCACAGAAGGAAGGGTGAGTCTCATCTGCCAAGACCTGTTCCACCCCTGAATCATTCATTTGTCAAGGCATACACTGCTCAGCTACCAGAAGAGGAGAATGTAGATATTCTTGCAGAGGAACTTCAAGGCCTTTTCATTTCTGAGGGAGAAGCAGAGTGTCATGCAATTTTGGAAGACTACACAGATGACCAGACCATTTGGAGTGCAGAGCCAGGAGATGTCTTGAGCAACTGGACCTGTACCCCAACACTGTTTTTTCATGAGTCTGGGTAGAATTAATAACTAGTCGTTTTTTAACAATTCAATTCGTATTTTTCTGAATTATGGGACACAGTTTTTATGAGTTTATTTCCCTTTTGAAGTTTTAATAACAAGTTATGTTTTAATCAACGTTCTTTATTCCCTTTCTTTCAGCATACAAAATAATATACTTGTCGATAATGAAAATGTGACATGTCATGAAACAAGCGAACAAAGTCAGAACCGCGAAAATAATCCAACAGAACCCGAAGGAAATTTTCCATTTGAGGAATTAACGGAAGAGTTAGCAAAGTTCGAGGATAAGCCGAAACCTAATCTGGATGAAACAGAAACAGTAAACCTAGGAGATGATAAAGCCGTCAGGGAGACGAGGATCAACGTTCACTTGAATACCGCACAGAAAGAGGATTTGGTGGCTTTATTGAAGCAGTATGTTGGCATATTCGCTTGGTCTTATGATGATATGCCAGGTCTAAGCACGGACATCGTTTCTCATAAGTTGCCCATTGAACCATCCTGTCGTCCAGTGAAGCAAAAACCAAGGAAAATCAAGCCGGATCAGAGTTTGAAAGTCAAGGAAGAGATCTCCAAATAATTGGACGCGAAAGTCATTCGGGTAGCAAGATACCCTACTTGGTTGGCCAATGTTGTGCCAGTAACAAAGAAGGATGGTAAGATACGAGTTTGTGTCGATTACAGGGATCTCAACAAGGCAAGCCCTAAAGATGATTTTCCCCTTCCGAACATTCATTTACTCATCGATAATTGTGCGAAGTACGAGTTGCAGTCATTTGTCGATTGTTACGCCGGGTACCATCAAATCTTAATGAACGGGCAAGATGCGCAGAGAAGGCGCTCACTCCGTGGGGGGTATATTATTATCGAGTCATGTCGTTCGGACTTAAAAACGCAGATGCCACTTACATGAGAGCCATGACTACCATTTTTCATGATATTATCCATAAGGAAATTGAAGTCTACGTGGATTACGTCATTATCAAGTCACGGAGGGCTACAGACCATTTGGTCCATCTGAAGAAGTTTTTTGAACGATTGAGGAAATACAACCTGAAGTTGAATCCGGCAAAGTGTGCCTTCGGCGTCCCAGCGGGAAAATTGTTGGGTTTCATTGTGAGCAGAAGGGGAATAGAGTTGGATCCTTCGAAGATAAGGGCCATTCAGGGACTACCTCCTCCGAAAAATCGCAAGGAAGTGATGAGTTTTCTCGGTTCATAGCACAATCAACAGTGATATGCGAACCAATATTCAAGTTGCTAAAGAAGGACGCTGCCACTAAGTGGACATTGGAGTGCCAACAAGCCCTTGACAAAATCAAAGAGTATCTGTCAAATCCGCCGGTCTTGGTGCCTCCAGAACCCGGGAGGCCTTTGCTGTTATACTTATCCGTATTGGAAAATGCGTTCGGATGTGTGTTAGGACAACATGATGAGATGGGAAGGAAGGAACAAGCAATATACTACTTGAGTAAAAAGTTCACGCCTTATGAAGCTCGTTACACAATGCTGGAACGCACGTGTTGTGCCTTGACTTGGGTCGCACAAAAATTCAGACATTATTTATCCGCATACACCACCTACCTCATTTCGAGGATGGACCCGCTCAAGTATATCTTTCAGAAGCCTATGCCTACTGGAAAACTTGCAAAGTGGCAGATCCTCTTAAGTGAATTCGACATCGTATATGTCACCCAAAAGGCAGTCAAGGGGCAAGCATTAGCAGATCATCTTGCGGAGAATTCGGTAGACGAGGAATATATCCCCTTGCGGACCTACTTTCCAGATGAAGAAGTGATATTTGTAGGAGAAGACATCCTAGAAGAATATCCGGGTTGGAGAATGTTTTTCGATGGCGCCGCGAATTTCAAAGGAGTAGGTATCAGAGCAGTTTTGGTATCAGAAATAGGACAACACTACCCAATATCGAAAGCTCGATTCCCGTGCACCAATAATATGTCGAATACGAGGCTTGCATACTAGGACTCGAATGGCTATTGACATGAACATACAAGAGTTGGTCATAGGGATTCGACTGTTGATTCACCAAGTGCGCGAATGGGCCACCAAGAATAGGAAGATACTTCCTTACCTACATCGCGTGAAAGAATTGCGCAAAGGTTCGTTAAGATAGAGTTCGTGCATACCCGAGGATCAAAATGAGTTTGCAGACGCTCTAGCCACTTTGTCCTCCATGATTCAACATCCAGACAAGAACTATATTGACCCAATCAAAGTAGATGTGCTAGAGCAGCCAGCCTATTGTTCTCAGATAGATGAAGAATCAGAGGGTAAACCTTGGTATGACGAAATCAAGAGGTATCTCAAGGCAGGTGAGTACCCGGAAGGCATGACCAACATACAGAAGAAGACTCTTCGGAGGTTAGCCAACCATTTCTTCCTGAGCGGCGAGGTCCTTTATCGGAGAACTCCGGATTTGGGTTTGTTGAGATGTGTTGATATTCAAGAAGCAAACAAGTTATTAGAAGAGATACACGGAGGTATGTGCGGACCCCACATGAACGGTTTCACGCTAGCAAAAAAGATACTACGAGGAGGCTACTTCTGGATGACAATGGAAACAGATTGCATCAGTTTCGTGCGAAAGTGCCATCAATGCCAGATCCATGGCGACTTGATTCACGTGCCGCCAAATGAGCTCAATGTCACTAGTTCTCCATGGCCATTCGCAGCTTGGGGCATGGACGTCATTGGTCTTATTGAGCCGGCAGCGTCAAATGGACACAGATTTATCCTAGTGGCGATCGATTACTTTACAAAATGGGTAGAAATATCATCGTACAAGTCTGTGACCAAGAAAGTAGTAGTGGATTTTGTTCATCACAACATCATCTGTCGGTTTGGAATTCCAGAATCAATCGTAACCGACAACGGGTCCAATCTCAATAGTGGTCTGATGAAGGAAATGTGTGAGAAGTTCAGAATCACTCATCGCAACTCTACTCCATATCGACCACAAATGAATGGAGCAGTCGAAGCGGCCAACAAGAACATCAAGAGGATACTGAGGAAAATGATAGATAACTACAAGCATTGACATGAAAATTTGCCTTTCGCCCTCTTAGGTTACCGTACTACAATCCGGACCTCCACAGGAGCAACACCGTATCTCTTGGTTTACTAATGAAGCCGTCTTGCCAATGAGGTGGAAATACCATCTTTAAGAATCATTCAGGAAGCCGAACTAAGTGAAGCCAAATGGATACAAAGTAGGTACGAACAATTGATGCTTATTGATGAGAAACGAATGAATGCAGTCTGTCACGGACAACTTTACCAGAACAGAATGGCCAAAGCTTTTAATAAGAAGGTACGACCAAGAAACTTCCAACCAGGACAGCTGGTGCTGAAACGTATATTCCCTAACCAAAGTGAGGCGAAAGGGAAATTCACGCCCAATTGGCAAGGGCCTTACATGGTTCACCGAGTGCTTACAGGAGGGGCCCTCATCTTAGCTGAAATGGATGGCGAAGTGTGGCCGAGAGCCATCAACGCAGATGCAGTGAAGAGATACTACATTTAGAGTACTTTATTTTCCATGTAATTACTTTTCTTGTAATCGGAACTACGTGTGACCTGATTCCCTTGGCGGATACGTAGGCGGCCACATCGGCCTCGGTCCCGTCTTTAAATTTTTTAAAATCTTGTCTGTAACGAACTACGTTCGACCTGATTTCCTTAACGGATACGTAGGCGGCCTACATCGGCCTCGGTCACACCATTAGGAAATCTTCGTTTTGTCAATTTGCATTTTTAGTGAGTCAGATCACTCCGCCATACACACAAGAAAATGAACGACATATATCCGACTTCGGCCACAAAAAATCGACAATTTTTAAGGACTTCGCCACGAAAGGACACCGACAAATATGATTCCATATGCTCGAAAGATCGACATAAACTGGGACAATTTTAAGGGTTTTACTACAAATGACATCAAGGGACGTGGTTAATTTACGCAAAGGGTTCCATGTCCCAAAACTGAGACAAATTTTGAAAGAGCTTCACGGCAACGGAGCACCGAGAATATGGGAGAATATACCGCCAATTTCGGATAAGGATGTTCCCGCTGTTTCACAACATGTCACTATTCAAAGATCGACATAATTTCCTACTAGTATATATAAGTATATTTTCTCAAGATATAATATTTTCAACAAATGTTTTGACCGAGACTCAAAATCAGACAGGGGTTACATGTCCAGACAAGACAACGCGTGCAAGTATCAAGAGCCAACACAAATCGGCCGACCCCTCCCCGAACTCACAATTTTTCTTTGAGTGAACTTTGCAGGACAACAGGAACAAGGAGGACAATAACATTCCAATACAACAGATTCGCTCACAAAGTCCATCTGCAACAAGTCTACATCAAATACATCTCGCAAAAAACCGCATCTTCTTTATTCAGGCTACATCATTTACACTTTAATTATTTCATCTAATTAACGCCCATACAAGGCGCTATTACAACGCCATACAAGGCGACATTTGCATTTCGCCCATACAAGATTTATAACGCTATACAAGGCGCTATTTGCATTTCGTCCATACAGCATTTATCTCCGCCTATACAAGGCGCTATTTGCATTTCGGCCCATACAGCATTTATAACGCCCATACAAGGCGTCATTTGCATTTCGTCCATACGAGACGATAACGCCATACAAGGCGACATTTGCATTTCGCCCATACAGCATTTATAACGCCCATACAAGGCGTCATTTGCATTTCGTCCATACAAGACGATAACGCCCATACAAGGCGTCATTTGAATTTCGTCCATACAGCATTTACAACGCCCATACAAGGCGACATTTGCATTTCGTCCATACAAGCGATAACGCCCATACAAGGCGTATTTGCATTTCGTCCATACAAGACGACAACGCCATACAAGGCGTATTTGCATTTCGCCCATACAAGCATTTACAACGCCCATACAAGGCGACATTTGCATTTCGCCCATACATTTATAACGCCCATACAAGGCGACATTTGCATTTCGCCCATACAAGCATTTATAACGCCCATACAAGGCGACATTTGCATTTCGTCCATACAAGCATTTATAACGCCATACAAGGTGACATTTGCATTTCGACCATACAAGACGATAACGCCCATACAAGGCGACATTTGCATTTCTTCCATACAAGACGACAACGCCCATACAAGGCGTCATTTGCATTTCGCCATACAAGCATTTACGCCCATACAAGGCGCTATTTGCATTTCGTCCATACAAGACGACAACGCCATGCAAGACGCTATTTGCATTTCGCCCATACAAGATGACAACGCCTGCATAAGGCGTCATTTGCATCTCGCCCATACAAGACGACAACGCCCATAAGGCGCTATTTGCATCTCGCCCATACAAGACGACAACGCCCATACAAGGCGCTATTTGCATCTCGCCCATACAAGACGACAACACCCATACAAGGCGCCATCTCGCATTTCGTCTATACAACGATTTAACATCTCGATCTCGCCCATACAAGACGACAACGCCCATACAAGGCGTCATCTCGCATTTCGTCCATACAAGACGACAACGCCATACAAGGCGCTATTTGAATCTCATCCATACAAGACGACAACGCCACACAAGGCGCCATCTGATCTCGCCATACAAGACGGCGTATCATCACATCACTTCATCAACACCTACAAACACCATGTCTTTTCCAGCACCACCACACTTGCAACCCAGTGTCAATCATACTTCGACACTGGGACAAATTTTGAGTTTTGTATGCGCTGTTTTATTTTCTAGCATTAGAAGAACCCAAAGTGTCTCATAATTCGACATCGGGACAAATTTTAAATGACTTTGTCTTTTACCTCGCATCACAAATGACCCAAAGGTCGCTTTTGCCCATTCTTTGCTTAATCCTTGTTTTAATTTCGACGATGGGACAAAATTGGCCACAAGTCAACGATTTGTCCGAAAACTCTTTCATCGCCTCCCACAAAAGAGGACAAATGCTGACACCCAATTTTGACCCATCTTTTAGGCATTTCTTGCAATTTTAAGCATTTTAGGACACCGCATTTTATCATCATTTTTGACATTTTGTATATTTTTTACATAACATTCTATGTTGTTTATTCTTGTAAATTGACATCATGTTTTGCGTTTTACCTTTAATTAGGTATTAAACATTTTTTAGCATCTCTTTGAATAATTAACTGACACCCCGTCTTTACTTTTAATCAGGCATTAAATATTTGCTAAATATTGTATTTTATTATTATTGCATCAACATTTGCATTTTAATAATTTTGTATCTTTAAATAATTTTCTTTTAAATAATTAATCAATTTTGCATTTTTTGTCAAAACCAGTCCAGTCCAGGGCATAATCTGAATCAGTCCAATCCGCCAGAAATCAAAACCAAAAATGAAGCCCAATACACTTTCATCCAATACCCAAACCCAATACCCAATAACCAATACCCAATACCCAATACCCAATACCCAAGGCCCAATACCCCTAAACCCTAAACCTAATCTCACCCTATAAAACCTACCCTACTTCTACCCTATTTTGGACTCAGCCGCATAATAGACCCTACATCATCTACCCAGCCCCACAAGATTCAGATCGCCCTTACACCTCTCCCTCTCCTCCTTAAACCCTAGCAGCTGCCCTCATCCCTCACACTCACCCACAACCATCCGTCTACCCTCTCTCACCTCAGCACCCCTCTCTCCCGGCGAACCCCTACACAACCGAACACCACTGACCCGCCATTCCCGTCGACCCCTCTCCCCTTCAACCGCACACCCTTCTCTCCCGTTGCCACCATCCCGTCACCGTTAAACCCCCACAGCTCCCGTCGCCACCATCCCGTCGCCCTCTCCATTATCCCCTCCTTCACACACACACACACAACGCACACAATAACTCACCACTCCCCATACCGCCGCTGCCCGCTGCCTTTTCGTGTTGTTAACTCCGGCGATAACACTGTTTGTATCTCTTTTGTTGGCTATGTTGGACTGATTTAACGTTATTTTCTGATCTTTATGTCTTAACAGAGTTCTTGGATATCTGTTGTTGGTATATTTGGTTGGAGACTGATTGATTTCTGTTTTGGTGATTCGCCGGAGTTCTAAAACTCCGGCGAGCTCTACTGTTCCCGTGCATTTTACTGCTTCCGGCGAGCTCTACTGTTCCCGTGCATTTTACTGCTTCCGGCGAACCGCTGGTGTGTTACCGTTTCAGGAACTGTTTTGACATCTTTGCCCTTTAACTGGCTTTGTACTATCTTGAATTTTTCGGCGAATGTCGTTGGTTTATTTCGTTGGTTATCGGTTCGTCGTTGGTTTTTGACTGATTTTTTTCGGATATGGTGTTCTACCGGAGTTCTAATGTGTTCGGGATTAGTCGCCTGTTTTGTTGTTACTAATTTTCTGATTTTTGTCGCTTCCGCGACGTTATGAAATTCTGTTGGCTGTTTGGTGCGTTTCTGGGAGATCTATGTCACTGTATTTTTGTCTACTGATCGTTGTTGCTTGGCTATGGTTTTGGACAATTTTGGACAATTTTTCCCTTTGATTTATTAAACTGATTTAGAACAAATACTACACTTGGTATTTTACTGATTTTGAACGTGATACTACACCGGGTATTTTACTGATTTTGAACTTGATACTACACTGGCCGATGAAGGAATCTCCGTCTGATTTTCAAGGCCTCCATGTACAAAAGACGGATTTATTTATTTTGGCTTTATTTATTAATTATTGCTATTACTTTAAAATTATTTATTTTATTACTAACACTTTACTAAGTATTTATGCAGGTACCCGGAGATCATCTTGTGCAGAAGGCCTAAAAGGGCTAAAGATGTCCCGAAGTTTTATCTTGTGTCTCATTTAAATTTTAGTTTTACTATTTTTATATTGCATTTTTTTAAAATTGTAAATTATGTAAAAATGCTTAGAATAGGTAGAATAGAAAGACAATATAATTAACCTAGGTTTGAACGGATAACCGCAAGTTAGCGGATCTTAAAGGATGTCTAACCCCTTCCCTTTAGGATAATAAAGAACCCTGATCCAGAATCTCATCAATTTCGCAGACCATTAAATGGAGATTAATTGCAGTATTTTATTGCAATAAACCAAGTGTCCTAATTCACTTAAATAATTAGGTGGCGACTCCTTTAAATACATCTAGGAATCAACCATAAGTAGTACTCCCGTTTTCGACTCCGGTTAAAATGGGGTGTTACAGCTACACATGATCATGAGCAAATATGAACATTTAAGGATGGAAGAAGCGGATGATATTAAATCTTATTTTGAAAGGCTCTCCGTTCTCTTCCTGAAAAGTTCAATTTAAAGATTTGTGTCATTAAAGAAGCTCACATCTTGCTACTATGAACCTTCATACATTGATGATCATTCTAAAAACCTATGAGATGAACATTAAGAATCAAAGGGAACTATATTAGAGCAATAATGTGACACTTCAAGTTCAATCCTCAGAGAATCATATCGATGAAGGGGATGCGAACCTTGAAGAAATTGGTATTGGTCCTAATGTTGTCTTACTCACTCGAAAATACAATTTGATAGTGAAGAAGTTCAACAATAAGAGAAATCAATCTAAATCTAAAAACATAAACCAAGGCTTCAATCAAAAGTCCACCAAATTCCTTCCAAGTACTCAAAAAGAAAGGCAAAAAGAATGAGAAGAGGAAGGAGATCAAGAAGTCGAATCACAAGCAATGCTGGCCATTGTTTATGAACAGTTCCTGACTGAAAAATGAAAATGTCGTCTGTAATGTTGCCTCAGGTGTCACGACATTTCAGGCAACATCTGCAACGACATCTGCATCTCCAGCAACATCTGAAAGGTATATATTCTTTAACTATTCTGATGTTAATGCTTTAGTGATTTTATTTATAATGGTGATAATGAGAGTATGGATCAAGTTTAATGCAAAGATGACATGATTAGTGAATTACAAAACATTTGTAAAACACTAATCATAGAATCCAAGTAACTTGAGATAAATGTAATATCTTTAACTCGTGAGAATGTAGATCTAAAAGGCACAATAACCCGACTAGAGGTTGCACTTACCAAATAGGATACTACATTTGGTACGATTTGTGCAAAATTACATTTAGCCAAAATAACCTTCCGTAAGCTCTACTCATGGCCTTATAAATTGAATGAGATACCCAGTTTTTAGTAAACTTTCGCATGCAGGTATTGTGTACTAAAACTCTCTTAAAACAATATGCTCTAGTTTGTTTGACAAAAATGAGAAAATGTGCTTTGGAAAAGAAAAAGGATTATATAATAGGTTCTCATATATGTCAAAGGATATGAAGTTTGTGTGCCGTCATTGTAACTCCCCTGGGTTTTTTTTAAAACCGTACTGTTTTCAAACTTCAGAATTCTATGAGCGAAATGTTGTCCAACATTTCTGACAACATTCAAAGCAACATTTCTGAGCTGAAAGGTAAAAAAATGTTTTAAAAGAGTTTGGATTCCCAAAATGGATGTATCTTATAATGTGCGATAACTGCTTTAAGAACTAACATTTCAGGTTCTTGGTGCTTTGAGAGTAGATGTTCTCATCACATGACAGGTACAAATGAGTTTTCTAAATAACTGCAGTCGTTCAATGGAGGTAACATAACTTATGGAGGTAGCAGTAAAAGTAACATGATTGGGAAAAGAATTCTGAATATTCCTGGATTTCCAACTTTAAAAAATGTCTTACACGATTGAAGGTTTAACGGCTAAATTGATGAGTCAATTGTGTAATGACAATCTGGAGGTGAAATTTAATGAGAATGCCTGAAAAGTTACGAATGAAGCTAAGGAATGTGTCATGTCAGGTACTAGAACAGGTGATAATTGCTATTTTGTTGCAAGACAAGAAACGTGCAATAATGTCAAGATCGATGACACAACACTATGACATCAAAAGTTGGGGCATGTCAACTACCGCAATCTGGAAAAATTGGTATCATATGGAGCGGTTAGAGACTTACCCAACTTCAGTCTTAAAGGTAAAATAATCTATGCAGATTGTCTCCTGTTAGACACATTTTGTATACACTTTTTGAGTCATTTTTAGTTAGTATTTTACTCATTTCTTTTGTGTTTAGTATAGTATTAGGGTTGTTTTTCTTTCTTTTGAGTCACAGCGGTTCTAAATGACAAAATGGCAAAAAGAAGCTAAAAGTTGGCAGAAAAGGAGCTACCGAAGCAAAAAGGATGAAAGTGACTGCAGGACCGCGGTGCCATAATTACTGGGGAGCCGCAGTACTTTCGGCACCACGGTGTCATTATGCAGGACTACGGTGCCGATGCGGGAATTTCCAGTCCGAAATAGAATTGGCAAGGGACAAAAGGGTCTGAAACACAATTTTTCTCAACTATATAATCCTAAAACCCTGACCTAAAAGGGGGAGGGGGGACATCCTTGTACATATTTCACAACACAACTCTTGGAGGCTACAAGATTGGAGACCTAGTTCTAAGTATTTTCTTTTCCTTTTCTTTATTTTCAATTCAGTTCATGTTGGAATTTATATTAGTTCTTAGCATGTCTATGACTAAGAGCTAAACACTTTATTAGAGCTTTCCTATTGAATCGCTTGAAACTCTTATTCATGAATTAATGCATTAGTTTGATTTTCTTCTTCTCTTGATAAATATTTATTCAATATTGGTATGAATGTTTGATAGTTAATTGATCACTAATTATCATAATCTATATGATTTCGAATCAAGAACCGAGAGGAGAGATTTGGATATGCTGTAATTGAATAGACATAGGCTAAAATCGCGGACGAAAGTACCCCGATACTTGTGTAGCATTATAGGTTATTGTTCTTAATCCTCCTATGTGGTAAAATCTATCATATAAATATAGAAGGTATCTGCACTTGGGTTGAGCGATTATATACCCTAACCGGAATATAAGACAGTCTAGTTAACCGCTATCTTAATGTAGAAGAAGAAGTCATTCCAGTTGCATTAATGATTGAAAAGAGTGGATAGTTGAGGATATTGGAAGCCCTAATTCCTTCATAACTGATTAAACCTCAATAATTTAGTTTAATTCTTGCAATTACTCTAGCAGTGTTAGATAAAAAACCCAAATCAACCATCGTTTGCCAAATAGATAACCTAGAATAGATGTTCGGTAATTAGAAATCAGTCTCTGAGGACGATATTCGGTCTTATCAGACTATATTACTTGTAACGATACGTACACTGCATGAGCAATTAGAAATCGGCCTAACAAGATTTTGGCGCCGTTGTCGGGGACTGACGTACTTTTAATATCGAATTATCTATTCTTATTTCTATTTTGGTTTGTATATATTCGGTTATGTTATTTTATTTCTAATTTGGTTGCTACAGGAACAAGTTTCTAACTTGTTCTGCGAGCATCTTTTTATCACTTTTTGTTGTTTTTCTTATTTTGTAGGTAAAGTTGAAAAATAAATGGACTACTACTACTATCAGGGGCAGTGAAATCAACAACAACAGCTTAACCCACAGGTTCCATAGGAAGATCAAAATGAGTTGCAGGCAGCCATAATCAGGCTCACCAAGTGTCAGACTCAGTTTATGGATGAGACAAAGGTAATTTGGAGACACAAATAGGGCAGCTGATGGATATGGTGATCAATGTACTGCATGAAAATCTGCCTAGCGACACAGTTGTGGGGGTGATAAGCAGAGTGAGGAACCTGAACCACAACAAGCTGTTGAGAATAATGAGTAATTGAGAGAGATAGTTGGTGTAGAGAAAGAAGAGGTTACCGAGATCCAAATTTTCACCTTTTTGGATTCCTTGGAATTTCTTTTTTCTATACCCGTTGCATAAAAGACACCACCAACTATCATTGCTAAGCCCTAACCAGAAAGTCCATACCCTCAAGGGCACCCCCAAAAGTTGAGAGATGTAGGGAGTTTCACTGATCCCTACATTATAAAGAGCCTAGAAGACAAGTCTGCCTTGGGTAATTGGGGATAATCTTAGACATGAGGCCCTTGTTTGAAAAAAGTGTTGTAGGTGAAGTGAGACCCACAACAATAACTGTGCGGATTGCAAGCAGTTCGCAGAAGGATCCACTGGGCACTAGTAAATATGATAATCCGGTAGATCTAGGGCGATTTGCCTCTCTATATGTATGCGTTTTAGCCTTTTAGGCTTTCAAAAATCCCATCAGTTCGAAACTCAATCCTAAACTTCGGAGTGGCAAGTAGCAGAAAGAGAAAGTCCAACTTAGGCCTCAGGCTTGAGAAGGGTCATCGTTCCCGAGTCCGGCTAAAAGACGTTAAAGACAACGCTACTTGGGAGGCAACCCAAGGTTTTAATTATGTTATTTAAATTTTTATTTTAGTTTGTTTTATTTTGAATTGAACAGTCTCACGATCTGGTATGTTGAGTGTTGTGGATGACAGATAAAAGCAGAGATTGAGAAAAATACTGCAATAACGGGAGAAATTTGGCACAGCGCCGCGACGCCATAATGCACGGTCGCGGCGCCCGTTGATAAAACACGACATCTCCAGATACCGCCTCAATGCAACATCCGCACCCACCACCACCATTTTGAACCGCTGTTTTGATGTCTGTAAGTCGTCCCTTTTAATTTTTAGTCTTTACACATTTGGGACAATGTGTCGTTTAAGTTTGGGGGTCTTAGTATTTTGTGTGTCTGTTTTTGAGTTTTTTTGTGTGTTTTTGTGTCTTATATTAGTCAATTGTTTTTCATGATCATGCATGGTGTAGTTGCTTGAAACGCCTAGTGGATTAAGTGAGATAATGTAATGGAATGAGAAGCAAAAATATGTGTGTTTGAGTTAGATATGCCAAAATTCATGAACATCTAATTATTTGGGATAATTGTGTTTAGCCTATGTGTTTTCAATTATGAAAAATGTCTACGAGTCTGCTTGCTTGTTATTTGAGGCGAAATAGTTAAAGATGTACATGTTTAGAGAGATGATTCAGGCATTTCTTTGTTTTCCCTTCTTACCTTTCATTACCTGCCATGCAGTAAATTGTATCTCTAGTCAGCCCCTTTGAGCCTTAAATAAGTTGTTTCTTTGACACCTTATGATTCTCTTGTGTGCCATAAGCAGTAAGTGAAAACAGGGATGAAAAAGAATGAAAAAGAAATACCAAAAGAGAGTGAAAAATTGATGCACCCAATGAAAAAAATATAAAAGCTTAAGTTTAGGGGTGCCTATGTGAATGTGTTTCATGCTCTCAAAAAGAGAAGAGGGGAATGATAGGTATGAACGGAAAAGAATACCAAAAAGAAGGACAAAATGGTTGAATGAGAAAAACGCTTATGGTACGTAATTTGAGCCTAAATGCCAACTTTTATCTACCCCTGCCTAAGCCTACATTACAACCCTGAAAAGTCCTGAAGATCTCTAGAGTGTATGTCTATGATTAGTGGAGAATAGCAAGTAAACATGCTCATAGGAACTAAATGAAATTGACATGCATATGTAGGTGTTCATGCTTCCATTGATTATGATTGAAATGAATTTGTGAAATATCTGACTTGAAATTCTAGATTGTTAAATTCATGCTATGTATGTTCTAACATATTATCCAACTGACATTCATGCTTTTCCAAGTAACCTTGTGCAGCTGCTTGATTAGAGTCTTTTGAGTCGTTTTTCTTTCTATTTCTCTCATTTTATTTTGATCTTTGCTCGAGGGCGAGCAAATGTTAAGTTTGGGGGTATTTGTTAGGCACATTTTGTATACACTTTTTGAGTTATTTTTAGTTAGTATTTTACTCATTTCTTTTGTGTTTAGTATATTATTAGGGTTGTTTTTCTTTCTTTTGAGTCACAGCGGTTCTAAATGGCAAAATGACAAAAATAAGCTAAAAGTGGGCAGAAAAGGAGCTCCCGAAGCAAAAAAGGACGAAAGTTGGCAGATCCGAACGAAAGACTGCAGGACCGCGGTGCCATTCTGCAGGACCGCAGTGTCATAATTACTGGGGAGCCGCAGTACTTTCGGCACCACGGTGCCATTCTGCAGGACCATGGTGCCGATGCGGGAATTTCCAGTCCGAAATAGAATTGACAAGGGGCAAAAAGGTCCGAAACACAATTTTCTCAACTATATAATCCTAAAACCCTGACCTAAAGGGGGGAGGGGGGACATCCTTGTACATATTCCACAACACAACTCTTAGAGGCTACAAGATTGGAGTCCTAGTTCTAAGATTTTTTTTTCTTTTTCTTTATTTTCAATTCAGTTCATGTTGGGATTTATATTAGTTCTTAGCATGTCTATGGCTAAGAGCTAAAAACTTTATTAGGGCTTTCATATTGCATCGCTTGAAACTTTTATTCATGAATTAATGCATTAGTTTGATTTTCTTCTTCACTTGATTAAGATTTATTCAATATTGGTATGAATGTTTGATAGTTAATTGATCACTAATTATCATAATCTATATGATTTCGAATCAAGAACCGAGAGGAGAGATTTGGATATGTTGTAATTGAATAGACATATGTTAAAATCGCGGACGAAAGTACCTCGATACTTGTGTAGCATTATAAGTTATTGTTCTTAATCCTCTTATGTGGTAAAACCTATCATAGAAATATAGAAGGTTTCTGCACTGGGTTGAGCTATTATATATCCTAACCGGAATATAAGACAGTCTAGTTAACCGATATCTTAACGTAGAAGAAGAAGAAGTCATTCTAGTTGCATTAAAGATTGAAAAGAGTGGATAGTTGAGGATATTGAAAGCCCTAATTCTGTCATAACTGATTAAACCTCAATAATTTAGTTTAATTCTTGCAATTACTCTAGCAGTGTTAGATAAAAAAACTCAAATCAACCATCGTTTGCCAAATAGATAACCTAGAATAGATGTTCGGTAATTAGAAACCAGTCTCTGAGGATGATATTCGGTCTTACCAGACTATATTACTTGTAACGATATATACACTTGTGTGAGCAATTGGAAATCGGCCTAACATCTCCAAGGTAAGCAAACCCATGTTTCCCATAAAGTTGTCTAGAATGACGACAACATTCAGGTATGTCTCACTGTTTTCTATTATTGCACATGGATCTTACAGATCTAATTGAGGTAGACAGTTTAGGAGGCATGAGGTAATCCTATGTGATTGTAGATGATTTTTCTAGGTACTTACGGATATATTTTTTTTGAAAGAAAAATCTCAAACTTTTGACATGTTTTAAAATTTTGCACTCTAGAATTAGGAACTTGTTCTATTCTCTTATTTTTTCGGATTAATTTCGACAATGAAAAAGAATTTGAAAACATCTCCTTCACAAAAAAATGTGAGAAAAGAGAAATTTTCGATGAGTTTTTTCTGCTCCCAAAATCTCCTTAACATAATGGGTAGCACAAAGGAAGAATAGAACATGGCAAGGAATGACTAAAGTTATGCTTAGTTCTAACAAATTGTCAAAGTTTTTTTACTGTCAGTCACATCACTAATAGAGTCTACTTAAGGCCAGTAACAAAGATGACATCCCGTGAAATTATAAATGAAAAGAAACCTAATGTGCGTTAATTTCATTTTTTGGATGTATTTGTTACATTTTAAATGATAGAGATTATCTGGCTAAGTTTGATTTTAAGAGTGAAAGGAATTTTGTTGGCTATTTCCAAAATAGTCATGCTTATCGAGTGTACAATCGAAGAATAAAAACTGTACAAGAGTATATTACTGAAGAACCAGATGTTGCCTCAAATGTTACGACATTCGGAGCAACATCTGAACCTGAACCAGAAACCACAAAGGGTGTGAATGAGGAGTCAAATGCTGAATTGCTAAATCAAGTTCGAAGGGACCCTCATCAAGGATTAGGAAAAATCATCCAACATGCCAGGTGATAGGTAGAGTGTTTGAAGGAAGTAGAACGAGAAGCAAAGAACCACTCAATTACAAAAGGTATGTGTGTATGTCTATCATATACCAAGAGGTTAGTCTTTCTTGTTTTATATGTGCTCTAGAACCTATGTTTAGTGTTTGGTGTATGTACTCGAGTCCAAGCCTGTTCCAAATTTTTCCACTTAAATGTCGTGAAACGTGTCATTAGATATGTTGCCGGCACATGTGAGTTGGAATTTGATATTCTATATACTCTAATCCTAATTTAATAGGATATAGTGACTTGGATTGGGCTAGTGATGTGGATGATAGAAAGTGTACAAATAGAGGATATTTTTATCTTGACAATAATCTTATTTTTGGTATAGTCGTAAATAAAACTGTGTCTCACTTTCAACTGCTGAATTTGAATCTATAGCAGCTGAAAGTTGTTGCTCTCACTAAATATGACTAAGACATATGTTAAACGACTATGGTTTTACTAGCAACATTTTAATTTTGTAGTATGATTAGACATCATTTTTAAGAGATTTGATTGAAAAACAGCTAGTTCAAATTGAACATGTTGACACTCTTTATCAACTAGCTGATACTTTTATAAAAGTTTTTTGGACCATGAGAGATTTTCTAGTTTGAAAAAAAATCTTTTGGTCTTTGTAATCTCTGAAACAGGCACTGTTGGACGAATGTCAGCTGGAATGTCTCTAATATTTCGGGTGATATTTACCCTTGTAATATCATAATCTGATTTTCAGTACTTGTAATGACTGATTTTTGTTCAACAAGGTATGCTTTCTGATGCGCGAAAAGATGCACACACTTTAACGCAAGTGCACGTTATCGTGACAAGTAATATAGTCTAGGTAAGACCGAATATCGTCCTCAAGGATTAGTGTTCAAGTACCAATTATCTATCTTTTGTTATCTATTTGGTAACCGATATTTGATTTTTGTTGATTATAACTAACAATTATAAATACTAATTAACTAAGTGTTTACTTCAGTAGTGATGGAAATAGGGCTTCCAAGTCTCCTCAACTATCCGCTTATATTTATTAATGCAATGAATTATGGTTATTCTTCTTTTGGAGCTAGCAGGTTTGCTAAATTGTTTTATACTCCCGTTAAGGCTATATAAACACTCAACCCCAGTAGCGTTCCTTTCTACCTTTCGGTGATAAGGATGACTCTATAGGAGGATTAAGACCAAAAACTTAGTTAATCGTCACGCGCCATGCGTGAAATTAGGTGTTTAAACCTCTCATTAACGCTACACAAGTAATTGAGGTATTTTCATCCCCAATCCGACCTATGTCTACCCAACTTACAACATAGTCACAACCTCCTCCTTTCGAAGTTTGATTATAAATCATATAAATAATGATAATTAGTGATCAATTAATTACCAAGCATTCAAAGCAATTATTGGGTAAATCTCAACAATAAGAAGAACAACCATAAACATGCATCAATTCATAACATAAGGTTCAAGTGATTTAACATGGAAAGCCCTATAATAGAATTAGTTCCTAGCCATTGGCATGACAAGAACTAATTCAATATCCAACATAAAAACTGAAAGTAAAGTAAAGAAAAGAAAAGAAAATTACTAAGTTAAGGTCTCCAATCTTCAACTTCAAGAAGTCTTGTGTTTGTGCAAGAAAGGGAACCCTTGAAAACTGCCTAGGGTTCTCCTTTTATAGGCTCAAAACCGCCTCCAACTTTTCCCTTCAGGCCTGGCCCAGAAAACGTCTAAAAACCTGATTTTCCCGCTTACGCGGAACTTCGCGCTGCTCGTAATTAGGCGCCGCGCCCCGCACTCGCCAGATAGAGAGCGGCGCTGCAACTTCTGAGACCTTCTGGATATTGGGCGCCGGGGCGCCTGGACCTGTTGGCAGGAGGCGCCGCGGCGCTGGCCCGTGTCCGTGCCTGGTTCGCCACTTTCTCTGCTTTTAAGCTCTGGAACCTCCACTTTTGCCCTCTTTTCGCTCCTTTTCCGCCATTGGGCCATTTTAACCACTTTGACTCAAAAGAAAGAAAATATATCCTAATACGACACGTATTTGTACAAAAAGGGACAAAAGACTAACTAAAAACGACTCAAAAAGTGTATATAAAATACACCGATCAAATACCCCCAAACTTAACCTTTGCTCGCCCTCGAGCAAAGATAAAAAGAAAGAAATAAAGACTCAAGAAAAAGGAAAATAAAGGACTCAATGACATTGATCACTTTGCTGCATTGGTGTTACTTTAGAAAAACATGAAGATTAGCAGAATAATATGCAGGAACATATAGCATGAAATTTTAGCACACTAAACACATTAAGCTAGATATTTCGCAAACTCATTTTTATCATGCTTAATGGAAATCACATATTGAATCATGCATGTAATTTCAAAAATCCTATGGCATTTTTACTTGCTATTCTCCACTAATCATGGATATGCATCTAAGAGATCTTCAGGACTTTTAAGGGTTGTAATGTAGGCTTAGGCACGGGTAGGTAAAAATAGGTATTTAGGCTCATTTTTGTGTACCATAAGCTCTTTAGCTTTTCAGTGTTTCCCTTTTCTTTTGATTATTTTCTTCACTTCAAATCTAGCTTTCCCCTATTTTGTTTTGAGAGCGTGAAGTGTATCATAATAGCAAGCACCCCCAAACTTAGGCTTTTGCCTATTTCTTATTACTTTTTAATTGGGGTGCATCAATCTTGTTTGCTCTTTTTGTCTCTTTTTTAACACACTCTATTCCAACTATTTCACATGTTTACTTATGACACAAGTATGGGAATATAGGGTGTCAAAGAAAAAGTTCAATTTTTAGGCTCAATGGGGCTGGCTAAGGATATTTTTAATGTCAGGGATAGAAAAGAGTGGTAAGAATTGGTTAACAAAGAAACGCCTGAGTCATCTCCCTAAACATGCATATCCTAACTATTTCACCTCAAATAGCAAACAATCATAACACATAGGTTTTCATCATTTAGCATGCACAATTTAAGCAAGAAACTCCAAATAGACAGATTTTGTGAGTTTTTGGCATATCTAACCTAAGTGTTTAGATAGTTGCTTCTAGTTCCATTACATTATTCCACCTTACTTCACTAGGTGTTTCTAGTAACTACATCATGCATGATCTTTGACAGACAATTATGACTCAAAAAGAAAAAAAATTATGACTCAAAAATACATAAAAACAACAAAAAGACTTAAACATACTATAACAATAAGACACAAATAAGACACCCCCCAAACTTAAATCACACATTGTCCCCAATGTGTGCATGACTCAAAGACAATAAAAGAAAAAGGACACTTACAAACTTGATTTAAAATGGTGGCGGTGGCGGTGGATAATGCATCGACCATTGATTGAACAGGGAACTCATCTCGTCAAATTGCTGGTGCAATTGTTGTTGCTACTGCCTCAATTCTTGTTGCCCTTGTCTCAACTCTTGTTGTCCTTGTATCACTGTGTCGAAATGTTGCATCATCCTTCTCTGGTTCTGGAGCAACTGCTCCATCATAGGCACTGGAGGTTCTGATTTTGTGGTTGGCTGGTGTCGCTCCGCCGCATATCGAGCCTCTATTTCGTGCTCATCTTCGCTCATGGCGCCTCTGCCGGCCGCGCGCTGGTGCTCTTCTTCTTCTGGGCGCTTGGAGTGCAGGAAAGAGTGCAATATCCCATATGACAGTGCAAATGGTTTCTCTCATTAGTATCGATGGTAGGATTGGGACCCCATTCATGTGGCATAAATTAGTGATAAGTGAGTCATGTCCCAACCCACCTGTTGTTACCAACCTGCTGATTTCTTCAATACTTTGCATTATCTCTTTCCCCACATCAATCATCTTCCCCGTCATGATTCCATATATCAATTTGATCCTATCTTCTGGCACTCTGGTGAAGTGCGTTGATGGGATCGACGCATCGATTTAAATACAACCAACCCTTGGTCGCTTGTTGAATCGACACCGCCACCTCTTGACCCATTTCTGGCAATATCAAATGCAGCCCCAGGGTAGCTCAATGTGTCTGCAACGGCATTCCAGTTGATGCTGGTGGTGCTTCTCGACCATGTTCTGAAGTAGCTTCGGTCATCACCCCTTTCTTCAACATCTGCTGTTTTTAGAGACACATTTATCACTTCTGCCGTCACAGGCATATATCTTCCCCTTACAAAGCATTTATTGTCCACCCTCTCCAGAAAGTTAGCATAGAATTCACGCACCATCGATGTGTTTATTGGTGCTATCCTTTCCGGGTTTACAAATCTCTTTCACCCCATCATCTCAATCATTGCCCGAATGGGCTCATAGACATCCTCATCCCCAAGCGAATCCCTTTGATAGTCCATTCCCCTTTCAGGGATTAAGGGTCTAGTTCTAAGCTTTTTGTATCTTTCATAAGCTTGTTGGCTAACGAACCTAGTATCATCGTATTGCGGGGCTGAGGTGGATGTGGAGGCTCTTCTCTTTCTGGCGGACATGGTTAAATCACTTTTTGTAGCTTACAAACTTAGTATCACAAATGTTCCCCAACACTATCACACAACAACTAGCAGCTACAACACTATCACCCCCAAACTCCAACTCATGTACTACACAATACCCACACCATCCTTGTGTACTCCTCCCCTAAATTTCACAACCAATTTTTCAACACCCCAACGACTTCAACAATGCAACATTCCTCCAAACTACTACCTCCTTTTGACTACTGTAAAGCTTTCAAGAAAAGATGAAGATTACCTTTTTGACGGTGTTCTTCAAGGTTTTCTTGCTTCTAATGGTGATTTGAGGCACTGGGATGAAGTTTTGTTGGTTGAAATGGTTAAGGGTTTAGGGATTTTAAGAGTTTTTGGTTGTGTTTGGGTTTGATTTATGGAAGATTTGTGGGTGAGGTTTGAATTTGTGTGGGTTTTGTGGAGAAGAAAGGTTAGGTTTTGGTTTGAATTTGGGGAAAATCGGGTCTTTGGGCGTTTTATTACTTCGATTTCCGCCGCCGCGACCAGCATTTAGCGCGCCCAACTTTCGCACTACTGAATTTCTCCAGCGCGCCTAGACTTGGCAATTTTTCTGGTTTTTAGCCAAGGCCTCGTGATTTTCTGGAAATCCTTGGCTATTCTTCAGTTTTTCGCCCTTCAAATTTGTTGGCCTACACCTGTCAATCACAACACAAACACTACCTCTGTGAGACTGTTCTTAATAAAAACTACTATATTAAAGTAAAATAAATCAAAATACCTTGGGTTGCCTCCCAAGTAGCGCTGTCTTTAACGTCTTTTAGCCGGACGCAAGTTCCTTAACTCAATAAGTGTGGGGTGGATTAACCCCACACCCAATCCATTTTCTCCACATTTTTCGTTTTCTTCTTCTTCTTCTTCTC
Source organism: Przewalskia tangutica (assembly GCA_029844215.1). NCBI lineage: Eukaryota > Viridiplantae > Streptophyta > Magnoliopsida > Solanales > Solanaceae > Przewalskia > Przewalskia tangutica. The sequence continues at coordinate 44,721,356 of CM056727.1, read as the reverse complement.
TTCTTAAAATTATCTTCAAGTGAAGGTTCAGTGACACATACCTGCTTTTGTGGAGGTTCGGCATCACATACCGCCATGCTCATCTCCTCGTTTGGCTTGTATCGCTCACAGGGGTTTTTGATGGTGCTGATTGCAAAGCACTGGCCATGATTGGTGGCTCAATGACGTGTTTAAATACTTTAAACACCATTTCTTCCTTCTCCACCTCAACGCCGCCTCCTCTTTCTACATCGATCAGGGCTCTCCCTGTCGCCAGGAATGGTCTCCCCAATATGATGGGGATCTCTGCATCTTCTTCCATGTCGAGAATGAGGAAATCCGCGGGAAAAAAGAATTTTCCTACTTTCACAATCACGTCCTCAATCTTCCCCCTTGGGTGAACCACTGTCCTATCAGCTAGTTGCAGGCTCACCGTGGTTGGTTTTGCCTCGCCCAACTCCAACCGTTTGAATAATGACAAAGGCATTAAATTTATACTTGCCCCTAAGTCGCAAAGAGCCCTGTTGCATGTCACCCTGCCAACTGTGCAAGGTAGTGTAAAGCTCCCTGGGTCTTTTAGTTTAGGGGGCAACTTCTTCTGCAGGATAGCACTGCACTCCTCCGTTAGTGCTACCATCTCATACTCTGCCAGTTTCTTCTTCTTCTTCCCCAAAATCTCCTTCATGAATTTGAAATAGGAGGGCATCTGCTCCAATGCCTTTATAAAGGGTATGTTGATATGCAGCTTTCTGAACGTCTCCAAAAATTTGGAGAATTGTTTATCAACTACCTTTCGCTGTAATCTCTGGGGGAATGGGATCTTCTCAGTATACTCCTTCTCTGGAGTTTTCTCTACTACTGGGCGAGCTTCAACCACCTTCTCTTTCTCTACCTCTGCCCTTTGTTCAACTACCGGCTGAGGTGACTGCTGCTCCAGCTGTTTACCACTTCTCAACTGTACTGCCTGGCATTGTTCTCTCGGATTCACCTCTGTGTTTCGCGTGTACCGTGGCTCATTGCTCGATTGCTTTGCTAGTGACCCACTTGTGTTTCCAAGTTTCAACGAGGATCTAGTTTCGCCACGAATCTGGTCTGGCGTTGGTGAGTGCAACAAAGCCGCCACTCATCTTGCTTTTCTGGCTGAACAGGTGCATTGAACTGTTGAGAGGGTGGGGCATGAGTAAAGGATCGCGATTCGTGCCGCTGGTTTTGCATCGCCTCTATATTGATTCTGCTGCCCCGGTCTCTCCATGAGAAATTTGGGTGATTCATCCACCCTGGATTATATGTGTTGGAGTATGGGTTATTCTGGGGCCTCTGATAGTTACCCACGGCCTGACACTCTGCCTGCTCGATTGGCATATTATTAGGATCAGCTGCAGGACATCTATCGAATGTATGTGGCCACCACATATTTCACGACTCTTTGGCATCCGTGACCGCATTTATCGACATCAGATGTTGCCGCATTGCTTTCGCCAAAAGGGCCACTGGGTAATTCAGTAAGCGATGATGACATCTATCTCGTGAACTCCCAACGCTCTCCTACCACTCATTGGTCTATCTTCCGTGATACGGTTGTTGGTGGCCGATCTTCTAATAATTCGTGAGCTTCGTGAAATGCTTTTCCTCATAAATGTCCCACTTGTCACGTGCATCTATAATTGTTCGTTGTTCCGCCACCGTTATAGAAGATGTGGACCAAGTTCCACAACTCAATACAAATGGGCACTTTCTCTGCAAATCCTTGAACCTCTCCCAAGCTTCAGATAATGACTCTCCATCCGCTTGGTAGAAATTATTCAGCTCCTCTCAATTTCACGCTTGCACGGTGGAAAGAATTTGGCCAAAAATTTCTGTGTCAGCTCTTGCCATGTAAAAATCGAATCAGCTGGCAGGAAATTTAACCATACTTTTGCTCTATCCCTGAGTGAGAAGGGAAAGAGCCTCAATCTGACGGCATCATCAGTAACACCGTTATATCTGAAAGTTGCACACAACTCCAAGAAATTAGCTATGTGCATATGTGGATCCTCTGATGGCAACCCTCCAAACTGCACTGTGTTCTGCACCATGCTTAGAATCGCCGGTTTGATCTCAAAGTTATTCGCTCCTATTGTTGGGAGCCTAATACATGTTTGTGCTCGCTCACCCTGAAGACGTAGTCTCCCAAGCTTCTTTCTGCCTGGACTTGAACTCTCTCCTCGACATCCATAGGTACTCGCCGAGGCATTCCTTGGTTAGGTTGATTTTCACCTAACCCCTCTCTCATCATATTGTTTTGACCGCCGTCCATCTCTATCAAGGTTGCAATTAGATGGTTCCTTCTATTCTGTTTACAGGTTTTCTCAATCTCTGGATTGAAGGGGACAAGAGTGTCTGCTCCTCTCCTCCTTCGCATAAACTGAGCGCCTGAAACAGATCAAAAACAAACAAACGGATCACGGCACCCTGATTTTTACAAAAAATAAAAAAACGAAAAAATAAAGAAAATAAAAACCAAATTAGAAATTAAAAATAGATAAAATTGATAATGAACTATGCCTAATCCCCGGCAACGGCGCCAAAAACTTGATGCGCGAAAAGATGCACACACTTTAACACAAGTGCACGTTATCGTGACAAGTAATATAGTCTAGGTAAGACCGAATATCGTCCTCAAGGATTAGTGTTCAAGTACCAATTATCTATCTTTTGTTATCTATTTGGTAACCGATATTTGATTTTTGTTGATTATAACTAACAATTATAAATACTAATTAACTAAGTGTTTACTTCAGTAGTGATGGAAATAGGGCTTCCAAGTCTCCTCAACTATCCGTTTATATTTATTAATGCAATGAATTATGGTTCTTCTTCTTTTGGAGCTAACAGGTTTGCTAAATCGTTTTATACTCCCGTTAAGGCTATATAAACACTCAATCCCAGTAGCGCTCCTTTCTACCTTTCGGTGATAAGGATGACTCTATAGGAGGATTAAGACCAAAAACCTAGTTAATCGTCACGCGCCATGCGTGAAATTAGGTGTTTAAACCTCTCATTAACGCTACACAAGTAATTGAGGTATTTTCATCCCCAATCCGACCTATGTCTACCCAACTTACAGCATAGTCACAACCTCCTCCTTTCGAAGTTTGATTAGAAATCATATAAATAATGATAATTAGTGATCAATTAATTACCAAGCATTCAAAACAATTATTGGGTAAATCTCAACAATAAGAAGAACAACCATAAACATGCATAAATTCATAACATAAGGTTCAAGTGATTTAACATGGAAAGCCCTATAATAGAATTAGTTCCTAGCCATTGGCATGACAAGAACTAATTCAATATCCAACATAAAAACTGAAAGTAAAGTAAAGTAAAGAAAAGAAAATTACTAAGTTAAGGTCTCCAATCTTCAACTTCAAGAAGTCTTGTGTTTGTGCAGGAAAGGGAACCCTTGAAAACTGCCTAGGGTTCTCCTTTTATAGGCTCAAAACCGCCTCCAATTTTTCCCTTCAGCCCGCCCAAAACGCCTAAAAACCTCGATTTTCCACGGAACTTCTGCTGTTCTCGTAATTAGCGCCGCGCCCCGCACTCTCAGATAGAGAGCCGCGCGCTGCAACTTCTGAGACCTTCTAGATATTGGGCGCCGGGCGCTGGACTGGCGCGTGAGGCGCCGCTGGCCTCGCCCTCGCGTGCTCAGTTCGCCACTTCTCTGCTTTTAAGCTCTGGAACCTCCACTTTTGCCCTCTTTTCGCTCCTTTTCCACCATTGGGCCATTTTAACCACTTTGACTCAAAAGAAAGAAAATCTATCCTAATACGACACGTATTTGTACAAAAAGGGACAAAAAACTAACTAAAAACGACTCAAAAAGTGTATATAACATACACTGATCACTTTCCAAATGAGAACATGATTTTAATGTGATATCGTTCTCTGCGATGATATTAGATATCATAAAAAGAGAGTATCAAAATAAGGCAAAGCCTTTCTAATTCTCGGCAACTGTGCAATACGGGCAAAACCCTTGAATTGATACCGTTCCTATACTATAGGAGTATCAAAGTGCTTAAAAAAAATATTATGAGGATGCTAAATAAGTATTCTTGTTTTTGACACGAAAATGAATTTTGTATGTGTTTTATGATTAGATCTAGGACTCAATGGGAAAATGCTACATTGGTCTGGAGGTTAAACTCATAAAAACATATATGAAACGTGTATTGATTTGTTGCCGAAAGGAAGGTGTTCTTGAAGGATCATGATACTTGTGTTATACAAAATGTTACCAACATTACTGTTGACATTTTCAGATAATGATATTTGTTGGGATGCAATGTGTAACTGATTTTTGAAAATTCAGTTATTTTTTCTATTTTTGTGCCCTGTTTTAATGGGAATTTCAAACTTTAAACTGATAAGATTATTTTTTTCCTACTTTGATGTCTAGTTAGTTTATCCCAATATTTTAGGTGTAAGTTATTGTGTAAAATTGAAGCACCTAAATCTAAGAGATTTTTGTTGCTTAGAAAGAGTTGCCATGGATATTGATATTCCTCCTATTTATTTATTTTTTTATCATTTCTGCTTTTCCCTATATAAAAAATAAAAAAATATATATAAAAAATTATTTTTTATCATTTCCGATTTTCTATTTAAAAAAAAGGAAATCACATCTATATTGCAAAATGTGTCTCAAGAAAGTAAGGAAGTTCCTGATGAAACTCCAGTGAAGCAATTCTTCCCAAAGGAAATTTCCAGATATGCCAAATGGAGTGTTGCTCCGAATGTTTCCACTGATGCCACAACATCTCAGGCAACATTTCAGCCAACATCAGAAGAGACGCAAACTCCAACATCCTCCAGCAAAACTGAATCTGATTCAGACCTTCAGGTATGTATCTACTCAGATAAATTCTATTCTAAAACTAATTCTCATAATTAGGACTAGTACAAGAATAGAGTTGTTAGGTCTGAAAAAATAATAGATATTGTCTCATGTTCAGAATATGATTTGGTAGAGTTCTTAAAAGAAATATAGCTCCTAGGATCTGTTACTGAAATTGTAGTTGATAAAATAGTCAGGTTGTGCTTATTTTGAGTTATGTTATAATAGATACCAACTCAAAGAAATCTGGGAAGGTATATCTCTATAATAGAGTTTTTTTACACCTGCTGTCATAAATTAATGTATGGAATTAAATGCTAAGGAGAATGTTAGAGAAGTAGACCCTGCAGTGGACAATAGAGATGAATTAATTGAGTACCTCACAGAAGGTATAATGCATAAGTGGATCTCTAAATGTCCTGCCTTTAAATCAACAGCCCTGTTTGCCACCAACACTGTAAGCCACCCTGCGGTATAAGATTGAGAAAGGTTTGAGAGTTGATCTGGACAAAATGAGTTTATATCAAGCTGTCACCTTGGCACAAAAAGAATCAACCTCAATCATTCCTTATCCCTCTCTGATTTACATAGTTTTAACTACACAAGGTCTTAAGCCTAAGAGAGAGGACACACTAGGAAAGGCTCCTGAACTGTACACAGTAAACATAACAGTTTTGAAGAGTAGAGATAGAGTCATCGATCTACCCTGAAAAATGGAAGAAAATAGTGCATATGTTGACAGGAATGTCACCAACATTCTTGACAACATCGTCCAAGACATCTTCCATCGTCACGAACGGCCAGTGATTCAAATTGCAAAGATCAACCAACAAATCTCTGAGGTTGATATTGTGAGGAATGCTCTAATTCAAGCCAGAGACCATTTCATGCTGCTGCTTTCTTCACAAAATGGGGGAGAAAATGATATGCATATGCTACTGTCGAGGCTACTGTTTAAAAAATAATGATGCTGAAGTCGAGGAAACAAAAGGTGCTAATGCAGGGGGAGATGATAAAGCAGATGAAGTGCTAATGCAGGGGGAGCAGAAGAAGAAGTCTAGATGTTGTTGTTCTGTATAGAGAATGAGTTATGCATGTGCAGAGAAGGAGTTATGCATGAGTAGAAAGCTGATGGAAAGCTATTATCACGCGTGTCTTTGGAAAATCATACTCCCGCTAGAAGTTCTTTCTTTGTGTATGATGAGTTAGGAAGAGTTGATGCATCGTTGATATCAGGAAGCTAATACTACCGTTGATACCGCATGAAGCCGATGCCATCGGTCGAGTTGAGAATATGATTTGTATATTTTGGATGATATGTGTATACGTGCTAACATCTTTCTTCTTTTCTAATCCTACATGATATGGTATATATATATATATATATATATATATATATATATATATATATATATATATATATATATATATATATATATATATATATATATATATATATATATATTGTCTTGTATATATTTTGTTTATATGCCATCATAGGTTGAGGGGGAGAGTTTCTGTGGATATGTCATTGCTAAAGGTCACTCGCACTTATTCGATTAGGTTTTGTGAAGAAAGGCAAAAAGGGGGAGAATGTATGTTGGGTTTTGGTGTTATGATATTTTACCCAACATATCATTTTCAGTACTAAGTTAAAATCAGAAAATGTTGGAACAAATGTCATGACATTCGGACCGACATTCTGGTAACAGTTTTGCCTTACTTCACTGGACAGGACCTAAAATCATGGACCTTTTTATCACATGGTAATTGACTTGGCAAGGAATCTTTCTAGCAGATTGAAAAACGTGAAAGACCAAGTCCATGGAGTAGCTTAACTTGAGGAGCAAGTAGGGTGAAGAACAAGTCAAATCAGCTCCTATTTTCATGCCTCAAGCTACTGCTTCACGTGCCCATTTTTAGCTCAACTTCTACAACCAATTGATGAACTTTTCAAGAAGGACTCTCTACTATAAATAGAGAGGGAAGAAGAGTGAATCAATATCCAGAAATAAAATGTAAAAATACCAAGAGAGCTCTCGGGATTTCTTCTCAGAAATCTGGATCACAAAATGTTGCCTGAGTTTGTGACGACATTCTGTCCAACATTACATTCGCTGTTTCAGATTCTAGATTAGCTTTGTATGGAGCGATTGTAATGAGATGTTGTGCACTTCTATTTAGATAAATTTTTCAGGCATAAGTCATCTGCGACTTAACCTTTTTTATTCTTTTGTATTATCTTGTAAATCTTGTAAAGAAAAGAATATATTCAATTGTATATATATATACAATACTTTTAGTCATTGACCATCATGAGTTATATCAATATATAACCTATAAAAATTAAACTTTTGTGTTCTTTATTTATTTCCGCTGCACTTTAACTTTTCAAAGGTTTTATTCTGTTTTTACTGAAATGTCATTTGTGCATTTACATTTCGACGACATTCGCAAACCTGTTCAAAGATTCGAATTGATTTTACTTTCAGTTTGTTTTTATTATTCCATAGCATAACCCCGTGACCCAACATATCTAATTATCTAGATTGAGAACTTGTTCTTGTAGAAGACTCTCCCGTGTATTTCGAATTAGTTTTTTGAGTAATTTAAATTTAGTAACTTGGATAGTGAGGATTCATATAGCTGACTCTAACTTGCTTGGATAGAGAGACAGTTTATGTTCTGTGTTTAAAGCTTTGCTTTGGTGAATTCATTCAGCTGCTTTACATTACACAATAAGCTATCAGAAAGTACTTTAAAAATTGATAGTTAACTCATACAAACTTCCAAAGGGTTTCAATATCTTTGATTTCTGTCATTGCATCTGTATCGTTGTCGTTGAAGCTCCATTTTTGTTATCAATACACAAAAGATGAGATCCAAGGTCTGCAGCGCAATTCCCTGGACTAAAAAACCATCTTCCTCTCAAGTTCTAAACATTATCGGGGGGGTACCTCCGGGCTCCAAGCTATCTACAGAGCACAATTGATAAAGGTCCGCAATGTATTTACAAAGTCCTGCTCTCTTTAGAAAACCACATCAATAAAGATGAGTTTAGAACTTCGGAAGATAGTATAGGTAACTTGTTTCCAAGCCACTGCACCAGATGGACATGTACTCTCGATAGTCGACCTAGAATGCCTCTGTTATTTAATGGGGATGAATTGGGGACGGTCATGGGAGTTTGAAAAAAATAGCACGGTGCCATTGTTATGTTAGAATACAAATTATGTCATTGCTGGCCTGTATTAATCACGCATGAATTTGCCCATCTGAGCATTCCATTCTTCGGATCACAATTTTACTTCTTTTCCAGCTCTTCCTGAGTGCTATCTTTCTAATGATACATGCACTGAGTCAAGTTTATAACTTGGCTGCTCTCTTTGAGAGTGCAACTTTTCCTGTCAAAGGTATAGTATGGCATGAAGAAACATAAAACCAAGGATAGTGCTTAACACTATCCTAAGACCGTAATACCCGAGAAATCCGAAAGAAACCACGTGAATACACGCTCTAAGTATGAAGAAGGATATGGAAGAACACTTAGAGAATACATGAAAGACTCTTAGAGAGGATGAGAGAAATTATGATGAACACTCTTTCTTTGAACTTGTTTTTATTTCACTTGTTCAACTTTTGTGCTTGTTACAAATGAAAGAGGAAGGAGTTATTTATAGGCTCAAAAACTACAAAATATCTTACAAACCTTCTCCTAATCTTTAGAGCTTTCTACCATAATATCTAGATTATTAACTAATAGAATTCTCTAGAACACTTAAGGAGGTAATGATATTTCTAGTGAAATTCTAGAACTTGGGCTTAATTTTGGGGTTGGTCCAAAAAGGTTAGTTGGATCATGAACCCATAATTAAGCTTAACCCAAAATCTAGTTTAATTTCAATATAACCACCAAAAGAGGAAAGGGGAGAAGAAGGGACTGAATGTACATACTGTTAGTTTTATTCCGTTAAGTTGCTGGACAAAAGAAGGAACTTCTGGTTGATGCGAGATTCTCACAAATTGATGTTCTAGCAACATTCTAGCTGATGGCCTCTCTGCTGGATTTCTACAGAAACAACAATGCAAGAAATCTTTTCCTTCTGGTGATAATGTTATCAGGTATTGGTGGGGTATCTTTTAGAACCTTGAACATTGCTGCAGCCTGCAATAGTTAAATTAAACGATATATTCATCTTCAAAGATTTATATGTGTAAAAGGTTAATATAGCACTGATGATCTTGCTCTTTGGTGAAATTACACAAAGACAGCTTGCACAAGTAGAGTATAAACAAAGACTCATGTAGCCATGATTTTTGTACTGCCTGATATTCCTCCATTTCTGATTTTCTAAAGTTCAAGCAGCGATTTATGATTTCATAGACTTGTAACTTGATTCTTAGTTCCGAACAAAGGCAAAATCAGAACGCGGTGAAGAAGATATTTAACTCTGTTAGTTGGCCAATGACAAAACATAAAGGACGATTGGGAAAAATCAGATATTTGATTATACTAATGCCCTGGTCTAATGGAGTACCAACTACACAACTAGAGTAACAAATTCATGTGACCCCTGACACAAGAAACTTTAGCATGATTAGTCTTTATTTGCAAAGTTCTTGGCGCCATTTGAAACTAAGAGAGCATGTCAAGAAATGGATATCGGTCAGGAAAGATCATGTATGAGCTAAAAATGCAGAAATAAAGTCCTTACTGCTTCATATTCACTCCAAGGGGGTTTGCCATTCAGCATCTCAATTGTAGTACAACCCAAACTCCATATATCAATAGCTAGGCAAGATCGCTATTGTTATCCCTCTGCATAACTGATTGCAACAGCTGTAGGAAACAGAAAACGTAAGCTGTGGGAAGTGAAAGAACATAACTAGAAAGATGTGCGGTTGAAGGGAAGTACCTCAGGGGCCATCCAGTATGGACTTCCTTTTAATGAGAGATTAGCTGAGTGCCAATACTTATATGGATGTAACACAGAAGCTACAAATTGGAGAGAGAGAAAAAATTCCCAAGCTTGAAAGTGAGATCTTTCAGAATAGCTAACAATAAATACAATGAGGTTTCATTTTCATAGAAGGTAGAATTAAACGATTCTGTCGTAAGGACACAGAAAATTTAATCTTTGCAACTTTAAGCGGGAGAATAGAAGAGTACTAACCTTTGTTTTAAAAAAAAAACATATTCAGTGAAATTTCACAACGTGAGTCTATTGTTATTTGGGAGTCTACTATCGTAAGTTAATTATATCTAATAAAAAATTTCAATATTAAAGGTAAAACATTAAATTTAAATAAAAATTATAAATTTTTAATCAACTCGAGGGAAGAAAATTTACTTGACCAAAATGAAGCAAGTTATGACTCAATAGTGAAAGAATTAATCCCTTGATTATTCTTATTAACGAAAGACATATATATATACAAGTTAAAATAGGAGAATATCATTCCTACTTTACATCTAAATTTCCATTCTATATAGAGACTAACTATACAATTATAATAATACTACAATACTAATTAAGGTACAAATATACAATTTTTGTACAAGTAATAAGGGGCCGTGTGGGACCCATCTTCATTGTCACCGAAACATATTGGGCCGGACCCAATATGTTTAACAAAGAGACTTTTAAGTAGAATTAACGAACGTTATATTCAGGGATCCCATGAGTGAAGCAAATTCAATTCCTCTAATTGGCAGAGAAATGCATACATTTATTCTCTCTGAATAATGACAACCTAAATTAAAACTCAACAAAGAAAAACACTGGAAAGAAGAACTCATGTAGTAGGATGATGAAATCATCTAAGTTGAAGTAACAATAGTTATATGCTCCAAATTTTGAAAGAAACACAGCTAAAGATGGTAAATGATACAAGAATCTTACAAAAAATTAAAAATAAACAATCTCACAATCATCATAATTTCTAATGTATTCACAATAGTAGAGAATTTATAAATGACATAAGCTTCCCAGAATAAAATGCGGTTACAAGACAATGAGAAAGTAGCAACAACAACAAATGGTAACAAATCTGAAAATGAGTACAAGAAAATGGTTTGTTGAGTCGATTAATATTCAATCTTTCCTTAAGATAATATTGCCCTGTATTAACCTTTTAACGACTATTGACAACTTGTCTTCCAAGATAAAACAGCAACAAACAATTGAACAAATGATAGCTCAAGTGTTTACTAAAAAATAACCTTTTTTAGTGTATGAAAGTTAGCAAGAGAAAAAGAAGTTTCAGATTTCAAGTGTCTTCAAATGAGCTTTGAGTCTCAATTTATAGTGTGATGAAGATGACTTCCCATCTAGCCAAGTAATGAACTTAATTGACCATGTAATGACACTTAATATGGGGTTACAATTCAGCCAAGTAATGACTGAATTCATGTGGAAAATAATGGAGGTTTAATGCTTCAAAACCAGCCCAAGAGTCATGTCTTTTCGTCTTCCGTCGTGACTTCTGGAAGCCAAATGCCGCGGCCCTTCGGTGAGGCTTCGCGACGCTCCCTATCCAGTAGCTTCAGTGATTCAACGTCATCACCGGCGTCGCGGCGCCTCAATTTCAGTAACTAAACCCGTCGTAGGCGTCACGACTCAAGGGAGGAGGCGCCGCGACCCTGACGAGGTTGCGCCGCGGACCTTCACGGCTCTGCGGAGATTCATGACTCGTATTATCTTTTAACACATCATACACTTCTTCCTTCAATTATCAACGTGAAACACTTGTCATTTGACCAATAACCGTCTATCATTTCATGTCTCAAACATTTTGTAGAAGTACCAATATCTCTTTCATTAAGAAAATTTACGATCCTTGGTAAAACGTGTGCACGTGTATGGAAATGAAGTTTCCGACCTGCGGGACCCCATTTGTTCGAGTCATAAATAATAGTATTAACTTTATTTCACGTTAATAAATTTTCAATAGTATATGTTACTATTTATTATGATTTTCACTACTAAGTGCACATTACAGCGGCATCAATGAATCCAGCAAGAAGTGTAGGCAGAGGCGTATGTGGCATTCATGGGGGTTCTGTAAACATGTATAGTAGTATAATAAAATTCCTACCCATAATTAGAATATATTCCATATATTGTGTAAATATAATTATGGTAAGATTAGGATTCCTCTTGTAATTAGGACTATGATTCCTCTTGTATAAGGGATGAATATTGTACACTATATATATATATATTGATATTAATGAGAAGGACTCCCCAAGGGAGATTAATATCATCTTACATGGTATCAAGAGCCAAAACCCTATTTTTCTTCTAAGAAAGTCGTCGCCTACCCCCCTTTTCTCGGCTTCACCGCCGCTGCGGACTAAGGGCCCTCCCCCTCTTTCTTTTTCCTTCTCTCCTAAATTGTATCCACTATCATGACTCCTCTTACAACACCTACAACCTCCTCCTCCACCGTTATCACTCCCGAAACACCAAAACCATCTTTTCACCCAGCCCTAACCGTTACCAACATCAAGAACTGCCTTCCCATTCTGCTTGATCAAGAAAACGGTCAGTATTCTCCTTGAGTTGAACTGTTTCGCATTCATGCATGTGTTTATAACGTGCTTGATCATATCAATAACGATATTCCTCCTCCCCGGAGGTTGATGATTCTACATAGCTTCGTCTCGACGTCGTTGTCAAACAGTGAATATATGGTAGTATTTCCGAGGATCTAGTTCTTACTATCATGAAATCTGACGCCACAGCCCGTGAATTGTGGATTCGTTTGGAGGAAATTTTTCAGGATAACAAGCACACTCGTGTTGTGTATTTGGAGGAACAGTTTAACAATACACGTCTTGAAAAACTTCTCCAACATGACTAAGTACTGCAAACAGTTAAAACTTGTGGCAGATCAACTCTCCAACGTCGGCACACCTGTCTCGGAAACTAAAATGGTGTTACAGTTGATTGCAGACCTTCTTAAAGGCGAATATGATACTTTGGCCACCATGACTCAATATGCGGATCCGTTACCCAGTTTTAACAAAGCTCGCTCATAGTTGTTGCTCGGAGAAACCCGTCGTGCTAAGCAGGATTAGCACAATCAGAAGGCGTTAGCTGTTGAAACGCAACCCCAAGACCTAACATCACCGAAAAATTCTCAACCGCGGCAGGGTCGCGACGACAAGGGTGGCAAGGGCCGCAACGGCAGAGGAGGTCGTGGTCGTGGAAAGGGTTGCGGTTAGCAGAACCAGCAACAGTAGGGCCCGCAGAACCACTAGGTCGCGGCGCCTCAACAAGACAGCAGCCGCGCCGACGCACCTGGGGCCCAATTCAGCCCAAAGAACCCTTATCTCAAGATTTCAACAAGTGGTCATTGGGCCCCGCTCCACTCGCTAACCCAAGACCGCAGGAAGCCCACTTCATGCAAGGCCGCCCAGCCCACATCCCAGATGCCCCCATCGATTTGGGTCGCTTTCAAGACTTTCAACTGCAACCCCGGACAACAGTTGGTACATGGACTCCGGTGTCACATCTCACCTCACACGGTCTGCAGGTAATATTCTCAAACTGTTCAGTTTAAAGCATCCTCAATTTATAACAGTTGGTAATGGCCACCGCATTCAAATAAAGGGCTATGGCACATCCTATACACAATCTCCGCATCCACCCTTCTCCCTTAAGAATGTCCTATATGCCTCAAACATCATTAAGAACCTAATTTATGTCCGCAAATTTACTCGTAATAATTTTTTCTCTGTTGACTTTGACCCTTTTGGTTTCACTGTGAAGGATCTTTATACGGGGACACCTCTTACGAGATGCAATAGCACGGGGGATCTCTATCCATTCTCATCCACCTCCGCTGCCGGATCTCGCTCTCCGTCTCTCTAGCGGCTATTTCTTCCTCCACAAGGCATAATAGACTTGGTCATCCAGGAGCCCCAGTTTTTAATTTTCTTTCTAATTGTTTAATATAATTTAATGACTAGAGAAAACAAATTGATTAAGAAATTATAGGTCTAGGGCTCTAGGCATCCATTGATGGAAATGGGCTTTTTATAGTGTATCGACCCAAAGAACTGGTACCGAAAGTCTGGGTTCAGTACAATCATAAGAAGATTTAAGTCCAAATGAGGAAAAAGCTAATATATAAGGGATATTATAACATTCTTAGTCAGCAGGCTTACAAACAATTTCACCCGCCTAATAGTTTGTAGTGATTATCAATATATAATAAATATATAATCAAAAGTTCAAAAGTTCTAGAGAAGATATTTCTAGCATGCTTAGAAGTGTTTTACAATATCTCTTTCTATAAATATGGGTAATTTTAATATTTCTAAAGCACCAGGAGGTGCATATATTAACAAATTAAAACTAAAAACTTACCCTCCTAAGTAAACGACATGCACATGCATGCTTCGAAAGAAGCACCAGAATGGATCTCAAATGTATTATTAGTAGTGTTTGATTTTACTATTTACAATTCATAAAGGAGAAAAAGGAGAAAGGAGGAGAAGGTCTTAAATTTGTCAACTCTGGCTAAGCTTTAAATAATTTTTAAAATTGGATATATTTTAAAATCACACGCGGCTCCCCCATAATCTGTTGGAAATTTATTAAACGTAAAATAAGTTAATTCTATTAAATTATGACTCGAATAATTGAGATTCCGCACGTCCGAAACGTTATTTCCACACAAGTGCACATAATGTGTCAATGATCGTAATTTCCTTAATGGAAGAGATATTGGTACGTATACGAATTGTTTGAGACGTAAGATAATAGATGGTTATTGGTCAAATGACAATGATTTCAGGTTGGTAAATGAAGGAAGACGTGTACGATGTGTAAATGATGAAACAAGTCGGAAAACGCCGCAGAGCCTTGAAGGGTCGTGGCACCTCAACGTCGGAGCCGCGGAGCCTTCATTCAAACGGTGGCGGCGACGAATCTGAAGTTTCGCCGGCCTCCTGCAGGTCACTACGCATTTGATCGCTTTTGGAGAAGAAATAAAACTGATTCTTACCCTTTTAAGTATATTTAAGAGTGAATATCCTTTGTAACTTCACCATTAATTTTGTATTAGTCAACCAATCTGAGATGTTCAAATCGCTTAGTCTCGATTATGACTTAAGCATAGTAGTCTTTGCTTGCCACGGTTAAAAATCAGATCAAAGTGGACAGCATAAACGAAAAGGACAGAATGGCATCTTATTTATGTTTATATATTTGGGTTGTATATAGTTTTCCTCAATTAAGCATACAATAATAAGACTTTGGAAGACCCAAGAGATACGCTGATGGAGACACACATCTATCTGTAATTAGCTAAAAACAAATACTGTAAGATTTAGGCACTTAATAGCCAAATTAGGAGATGTAGTCATCTAACTACGTTTTGTCCAGTTGTTAAGTCTTTCTACAAAAGCCAAAGAGACTTGCACGTTCACGTTAAACATCATAGTCAGTTGCACTTTATTCTACACCAAAGTAAAGCTGAGATTTGATAATTTATTGCAAAAAGCCAAAAGGTGGCTTAACCTTTTGCATGAAATGACTCAATGTATTTATTGACTTTGAATTCACATGAATAGCATTGCACGCTTGCGCTCATAATGTCGATGCATTTGATTGGTTCTACATTAGAAAAAATGTGATGGCCACATCATAAACATATTACGTTAAAACCTCGATAAATTAATGTTCGATAAATGAATAACTTTGATTAATTTATAAATTCTTTTGATTCCGATTTGAGTCAGTATACTAAATGCATAATTTCGCTAAAGGCATACGATAATATATTTTTTCGAAAATCCTTAAAGACTCAACAATAATATAAATGAATAATTGATACAATGTAAAATAAAATGTTAATTGAAAATAACACATAATATTCTTATTTTTATTGATATTACTATGACAACTTCTCAAATTCAACTCTTTTAAAGATATTCATCTAAATTTTTTTGTTTTTTCTTTGGTCCTATGTTTAACTCAATCTCATCCTTCATTTTCTGCAAAGCATGCCATGCATTTGATGCATCTTTTTCTTGTTGTAAAAAATAGTTATTTAAGGTTTTCACTGCTTGAATTGCTTCTTTTGTTGATATCATTGGCAAATTCTGACTATCATCTGGATCTTGATCATTATCAGCAAATGTTTCCATTACACCTTGAATAATTTCTTCATCAGTAGGAGACTCCATCAGTGCATCATTTTCACTAGGATAGTTTAAAAGGTCTTTCACATCCATTGCATTTCTATAACCTAAATCATTGATAACTTCATATAATCCCTAGATGCTTTCATCTTCACCAAGTGGTTGTTCAGTATTTATATCTTCGTCTGACCAAATTTTACAATGTCGAAAATAATTTACAATAGTTGTTATTTTCATATCAATATTCCAAGTCGCACTAATAAAATTGATAGCATTCAACACACTAATTTTCTTTGGACTTGTCTCTCCTGACTCGTAGAGTTGCAAGATGCTTGAATAAAGACGACATCAATAATGAATTTTCAATTTCCGAATAATTCCAGCATCACATGATTGAATCTTTGAGGTTATATTTGGAGGCAAGACAAATAGTTCAATATTTCTCAAGCCTTCAATAACCTTAGGATGAGAAGGGAAATTGTCCACTATCAAAAGAACTTTTCTGTCATCCATTCGTTTATCAAACCATCAAATAAATTATGAAAAAGTAATCCAGTCATCGATATTTTCTTGTTAGCTCGATAGTGGCACTTTGCCAGAATCGTCGATATTGCAACAAACAACAACCGTAATCCTTTCCTTATCCTTTCGTCCTTCCAACTGCTTTGTTGCAAGTGAATGATCTGCTTCCAAACGATAAATTAAATCAATTTCATTCATATTGTAGATATCCTTCCATTGAAATTGATCTAATTTAGCTTGTATACTTGGTAAAGGATCCTCAACATTCTCCATATTCACTAAACCACTTTCACCAAACCTTCAATAAGATTTAATTCCATGTCTCGCCTTAAACCGTTCTAACCAACCACTTGAAAAATTAAATCCTTGATCAGATCTTCCATATATTTTTGCCAATTTTTTTTGCTTAGGCTTGGATCATTTCTCTACTAATATTAAATTTCTCTTGATATCGGAGAAACCATTCATACAACACTTTTTCTAACTCTAGATATTTTGATGATTTGTGTCTCTTGACGTTTTTATTCATTATCTCCATAAATACTCTGGTGATCTTTTAAGTATTTGATATTGTTGATTGACTAATAGAGATGTTGAACTTTTGCTCCATCCATAACTGTAATTTTTTTTTTTACTTAAAGTGGGCTGCTCATTTTTATGCTCACATAATGCTATTCTCATTTCATCAACCAAGGTGGATTTTTTTCACTCCTTTCAAATTTGAAGCAATGAAGGGGAAATAAAAGAAAAATCTAGTGATTTGAGAATGAAACGAAAACTAACGTATTTATAGAGTTTGTGTTCATGCATAACATTTAATAATTTTTTTTGTTACAATGTACTTTGTTTTATCAATATACAATTCATGCGTATCATTTTTTTGAAATTGTTTCTTACAAAGTACTTAGTTCAAATTTTAGTTTCTCAATTAATAATAACTAAATATTAATATAAAGTTATGCATATATTACATATTTATTAGCTTTTTGTTAGGTAGTTTAACTTAATTTCATCTTTTAGTTTCTCATAATTCTAATTAATAAAAGAAAATTCATGCATACTTTATTGTTCATGTTCATCCTTTACCAAATTTGTTACAATGTATTTAGTTTAATTTCTCTAGTTTTTCAATACATATATTTAAAATTACATGCATGGACCTTAATTAAAATAATAATAAAAATGTATGTCACACAAAAAATATAAAAATATTATGTAAATGAATAAATATTCATTTATCGATAAATGAATAAATATATTATTCATTTATCAATAAATAAATAAATAATATTGCTAAATGAATATTTTTTATCGGTTCCAGTGATATTCATTTATCGAAATTTTACTGTATTACGATGTCAAACCCATGCACGTGATAATCTTGCCTACTCAGCCATCAATCCCCAAGTTCTATGAGTAAGTCAAAATTGCCCAAAACAACCGGACGCGGAAATATAAAAAAGAGGCAGTTTTTTTTTTATAGTCCAGGTTTCCAGGTTTGCGCCTGACTACTTCACTGGTATTATCTAGACATTCTGGAGGTAGTAGCACCAGTCCTTCAACACTATTACCAGTAAATCGCGGGATGTGCTCCGGTGACCAATTTTTGGAAGCGTACAACTGATCAATGAGACAACGTCCAATTCCCCCAACATGCAAAAGTTACTTCGTGCTTGCGGAGAATCGAACCCACGTTGTCCATGCCAGAGCGCGTTATAGCGCCCAGGCTTTGCCACTAGACTATGCCCCGGAGAACTATAAAAAAAGGCATTTATTACCATTTAGTGCAGTCTCATAAAATTAAATAGGAAGAGAAAGGTTAGATATTCCCTCGTCTCAAATTATTTATTATACACTTCATTAAAAAATATTAATTAAAAAAAATATTTGACTACTTTTATCTTTATTGATGTCTAATAGCATGTTTGATAAAGTTTCTAAAATCAGCTTAAGAAATAATTTGTGTTTAGCCAATTATTTTAAAAAGTACTTTTGTGCAGCAATTAGTGTTTGACAAGGTATTTAAAAAGTGTTTCTAAGTGTATTTTTCTCGCAAGTACTTTTCAGAAAAGTGCTTTTAGGGAAAAATTATTTTTTTAGAAAAAACTGTTTTTGTTACTTCCTATGAGCACTTATTTTATCTCAAAAGCTTGGTCAAACACCTAAAAAAATTAAAATAAGCACTTTTTTAGAAAAATAAGCACTTTTAGAAAAAAATAAGTTTGGCCGACCAGCCTATTAAGTTATAATCTCTCTTCATTAAATGTTTTATCTATGTATGTGTCATCTCCATTAATGATAAAATTTTACCAAGGATAAAATGAGGAAGAAGTTGTTGATGTTGGATAGGATGTTGTGACAACATCTGCGAAAGCACAGGACAACATCTTCAGGATGTTGCGACAACATTTCTGCCAACATCTATGTAATTGTTTTACCTATTATTCCGGCCTAAGCAGTTGAAGTTACTGCGAGTAAAAATGACTTAGGCAAGCTTACCAGATTGCTGTGTTTAAAACGTGGTGAAAGACCAAGTCAAAATGTGGAGAGAAAACAACTTAGACCAAGTCCAGACCGTTGAAGATTTTTAGGAGGAAGACTCGGTCCAAGCTGCTGCCATCTTTTGCTTAACCTCCGCAACCATCAGTGAGAATTTCAAGGGAAGCTCAACACTATAAATAGAGGAGAGCTTCACAAGTATCGACATCCAGATTTAGAGAAGATGAACTTCCAAGAGAGCTCTCGGATTTTACGTTAGAAAACTGGATCAACCTTTTAGCCTAAAGTTGTTTTAACAACATCTTGTCCCACATTGCAATCGCTATCTCTATTCTAGATTAAGCTTATTGTTCAAGTGATTGTAATGAAGATGTTGTCTTTTATCTTTTAGATTTTGTAACTTTAGGCGAAGTCATATGCGACTTTATTTTTGTATGTAATTTCTTTTTCGTTTGTAACGCTCAATTTGTAAAAAGAAATTTTTTGTAATTGTATATAATTTATACAATTCTTTTGGTCATCGACCATCAAGGGATATATTCATATATACCCTTGAAAATATAAATCTTGTGTTCTTTTACTTTTTCGCTGCATTTACTCTAACAATGTTTATTCTGTTTTATTACAATGTTGCCTTAGATGTTGACCCAACATTGAAGGCAACATCCAGTGACTGTTTTAGTTGTTCGTAGTTTTTGGGATTTTAATATTACGCTTTACGAATCCGTAGCCCACGGGACCCTACAAGTGGTATCAGAGCCTGCACTTGATACAATAAGTGTTTGATTTTGAATATTACGGCTATGGACTCAGCTGCACAAAATGTTGGTAGACTTCCAATACTTGACGGATCTAACTATGCCTACTGGAAAATTCGACTGCGTTCGCACATCAAATCCATTGATGTTCGAGCCTGGAGATCTGTATCCGAATGCTATGTAATCCCCAAGGACCCAGCAAATGAGGATGGTGATGTTTTCACTAAACCCGAGTCTGAATAGACCCAGGAAGAAATCAACTCGGCAAGCTTTAACGAAAAGGCCCTAAATGCGATATTTGGATGGGTAGATCTCTATATGTTCAAACTTATCTAGAAATGTACAACGGCCAAGGATGCTTGGGAAACCTTACAAACCCATTGTGAGGGAATCTCAAGTGTTCGACGTACAAAGCTTCGCATGATCTTGAGTCAATACGAGCGCTTGAGGATGGAGGAGTCTGACGACATAAAATCCTATTTTGAAAAGTTGATTGACATTGCTAATCAGTGTCAAGTGCTTAGGTCTTCATTAACCAACACACAACTTGTGTATAAAGCTCTCAGATCTCTTCCTGAAAGATTTAATACTAAGATTTGTGCTATTGAAGAGGCCCATAATCTTGCTACTATGGATCTTCACGCTTTAATGAGCATCTTTCAAACATATGAGATGAACCTGAAGAGCCAAAGAGATCTATACAAAGACAAGACTTTGGCACTCCAAGGACAAACCTCCGAATCTGAAATAGAAAACGAGGAAGAAAACCTGGAGGAACTGGGGAGTGATGCTACTGTTGCCTTACTCACTCGTAGATTCAATTCTATGGTGAGAAAGATCAACACTGACCGTAACAAAGCAAAATATAACAAGCATCAGAACCCTCTCTTCAATAAGCAGCCTAATAGGTCAACTTCTGAGCAAAGTAACCGCTTTCCACTGAGGAAATCCAACTCCGACGGAACCAATTACAATCCCTCACAACTAGATAAAGTGCAATGTCATGCATGCTCGGGTTGGGGACACTTCGCTAATGAGTCTGCAAACACCCTTAGTAAAATTGGTAAGGTCATGTGGGTAACCCTCAGTGATGATAAGAATGAAGAAGAAGAAGATCGAGAAGAAGAACAACCACAAGAAATGGTTGCAGCCATGTTTGAACACTAACTGTTCGACGATGAAGATGTTGTTGACGATGTTGACCCAACATCTGAAACAACATCGGAGGCCACATCGGAAATGTCAGCCTCATCAGAGAGGTATGTCTACTTTAATTATTCTGATGTAAATTATTTTACTGGATTTATTTCTTCAACTGAGGCTGCTGATTTGGATCTAGTTGACTCGAAAGACGAAATGATAAAGGAATTACAAAATCTTTGTAAAGCCTTAATTACTACATCTGAGCAACTAGACTCAAAAGCAAAATCATTGGCTCTTGAGAACTGCAATTTGAAAGGCACAATCAACCGATTAGAGGTGGCCCTTACCATGAAGGATCTTGAGCTTGGTAAGATTCGTGCACGATTGTACACAACTGAGACCACATTTCAAAAGCTAAACATGGGAACCTCCAAACTGGATGAAATTTTGAACTTCAGCAATCCCACAAGGAATGGGCTTGGTTATCTTTATCCAAGAAAAACCGATACTTCCAGGATCCATAGTCCAACTGAGAGGATAAAATTCTTCAAAGAAAATGCTTGTAACTCTCAGAGCCCTATGATTGGATCGAAGTTTGTATGAAGCTTCTATAAAAAGTCAAGACATCTCATGTCCTACTGCTACAAGCTTCAAAATTCTGCTCTCAGCCTATTGCCTAAAGTGTTGTCACCAATGTTTCCCAACATCACTGACAACATTCAAAGCAACAAGCCTGGAAGCGGAAGGA
This sequence comes from Przewalskia tangutica, assembly GCA_029844215.1. NCBI lineage: Eukaryota > Viridiplantae > Streptophyta > Magnoliopsida > Solanales > Solanaceae > Przewalskia > Przewalskia tangutica. Next base: position 44,699,670 of record CM056727.1, on the reverse strand, counting down.
AGACAAGGTTTAAGAATGAATGGGTACCCAAACTAAATCTAAAATGTAATGTGTGCATAACTGCCTTGCGTACTAACATTACAGGTTCTTGGTACTTCGATAGTGGCTGCTCACGTCATCTGACAGGTACTAAAAGTCTCCTGAAGGAGTATAGAGCATTCAATGGAGGGTGTGTAACCTTTGGAGGAGGAAGTAAGAGTAAGATTATTGGTAGAGGAACTCTTAATGTTCCGAATGTACCAGCCTTGAAGAATGTGCTTCATGTAAAAGGTTTAGTTGTTAATCTTCTTAGCATAAGTCAACTATGTGATGACGATCTAGAGGTGAAATTCAACAAACTTGGATATAAAGTTACAGATTCTGCAGACAAGTGTGTCATGTTAGGAACCCGAACCAGAGATAACTGTTATCTAGTATGTAGAGAAGAGGTTTGCAACTCCGCAAAGGTAGGTGACTTGACACATTGGCACCAGAAGTTGGGACATGTCAACTACGACACCTTGGAGAAACTGATCTCATTTGAGGCTATTAAAGGCATTTCCAGACTGGATACAAAAGATAAAACAATGTGTGAGGATTGTTTGAAGGGAAAGCAGACCCGAGTTTCTCACAATGTTGTCCAACATGACGGACAACATTCAGACCATTCAGGAGTCTATCAATGTCATTTTTGATGATCTACTGGATATGTCTGGAAGACCTTCAGAAAATAACATTGTAGTTGCAGTCGAAGATGAGCAACTCACTGATGCAACAGGTGTTGTCCCAGATGTTGACCCAACATCAGAGGACACATCTGAACCTCAAAGAGAGAACACCGAGGAAGATGTCGAGGATGAGTCTGCTACTGAGTTGAATAATCATATGAGAAGAGACCCTCCATCAAGGATTAGGAGGAACCATCCACCCGACCTAGTGATAGGGGGAGTTTTTGAGCAGAGGCGAACGAGGGAGGAAGAACCATTCAATTATCGAGAGATGGTAAGGTATGTGTGCATGTCCACCATATACCAACAGGTTAGTCTTTCTTGTTTTACATCTACATTTGAACCTAAGAATATTGGGGAAGCATTGAAAGATAACTTTTGGATACAAGCTATGCAAGATAAGCTGGAGCAGTTTACCCGAAATGAGGTTTGGGATTTGGTACCACGACCCAACAACACCAATGTTATTGGGACTAAGTGGATATACAAAAACAAATCAGATGAGTTAGGGCAGATTGTGAGGAACAAAGCTCGACTTGTTGCTCAAGGATATACACAAGTTGAAGGCATCGACTACGACGAGACCTTTGCACCTGTGGCTAGACTTGAATCAATAAGATTGCTTCTTGCCATTATTTGTTACTTGAAAATTACCTTGTACCAAATGGACGTTAAATGAGTCTTTCTCAATGGATACTTGGAAAAGGAAGTATACGTTGAACAACCAAAAAGATTCGCAGATCCTCACCATCCACAACATGTATACAAGCTCAAGAAAGCTTTGTATGATCTAAAACATGCACCACGTGCATGGTATGGCCGTTTGACTAATTTTCTTATTGATTTTGGTTTTATCCGTGGAGAAGCTGACAGAACTTTATTCATAAAGAGACACGGAGTAGATGTAATCATAGCTCAAATCTATGTTGATGACATTATCTTTGGCTCGACTAAAGAATCCCTCTTGAAGTCATCTGTCGAAGTTATGTCGACAACATTTGAAATGAGCATGATTGGAGAACTAACATTTTTCTTAGGCTTGCAGATTAAACATGTTGAAGAAGGGATTTTTGTATCCCAGAGCAAGTATGCCAAGAATTTTGTTAGGAAGTTTGGTCTGGAAAACGCTAAACACATAAAGACGCCAATGGGCTCTACGCAACAGGTTTGTAAAGACAATGTTGGACAAGATGTTGACCCAACATTGTACCGATCTATGATAGGGAGACTTTTATACCTTACTGTCAGTCGCCCGGATATCATGTTTAGTGTGTGTGTTTGCGCTAGGTTCCAAGCCAGTCCCAATGTATCTCATCTTAATGTCGTGAAACGTATCTTACGATATATTGTCGGTTGATCGGTGTATTTTATATACACCTTTTGAGTCAGTTTTAGTTAGTCTTTTGTCCCATTTTGCACATATAAGTGTCGTATTAGGATAATTTTTCTTTCTTTTGAGTCAAAGTGGTTAAAATGGCCAAATGACGGAAAAAAAGCAAAAAGAGGGCAAAAGAGGAGACGCCAGAGCTGGAAATAGAGAAAGTGGCGAACGAGGGAAAAATCAAGACCGGCGCCACTACGCTCCCGCAAATAAACTGGCCGCGCCCATCATTCGAGAAGGTGCGGAAGATCCAGCACTGTTATACCGTATTTCCAGTATGTACGTAAGGGCGACGTAGAAAATTTGAACTTGAGAAAGTGGCTTGGCGAAATTTATTTGTGCACAACACCCTGCTAGAGTCGTTTTCGACTAAACGCTTTCACGCCTTTCGTAGGGAATTTCCGCTATATCATTTTTAATTTTTGCGGATTTTTCCGAGAGACGAAATATTTTAGACCAACACAGGGCGCCACTTGGCACCCTCTCATTGAGCACGCGCGCGGTTCAAAGTGGACGAATTGGCCTTGTTTGGTCGGGCGGTTGGTAGGATATTTTTGTGGTAGATGGATAAGGTGCACTTGGCAAGATCTTGCCCTACACTTGCTATGCACTTGGCATGATTCGCCGTTGGTCGCCTTTGCTAGACCTATAAATACCCCCTTGGATGACTTCTTCATCCATTCCAAATAATTCTAAGTGTTAAATCCTCCTCCTCCTTAGTGTAGAGTTCGGCCAAGAGCCTCCTCCCCTCGCCGAGAGCCCTCCCCTCTCGGTGCAGCCGCGGTACCCCTAGCCTAGTTGTTTTCAGATAATACCCCCTCTTGGTAGAAATACTCTCAAAAGTATTGTTATAATGCCCAAATTACCTTAGCCAGATACCTTGTAGTATTCTAAGGTTATACTTATACTGAAAAGCCCGTAAATACTATTATACTTCCTTCCGTCACAAAACCGAAACCCTAAGGAAAATCTCCATAGTTAGTTGGAGTATTAAGTGAAGTTGGTTAGAACTTCTAAGGGTTGTTTGAGGCCTGAGCGCAAGGAGTAGTGAGCTAAACCTTGCTCAGATCGACATTTAAACTCGGATAATTATGGGCTTATCGAGGTAAATATCTTGTTCCTCTATTGTAATTGGAAATTACATGATTGTTAGACTATATAGTTGAAGTATACTATATATATAGTCTTGAACGTAGTTATCGCAATGTCTTTTGACTTAAGCTGAATAATAAGAAACCTTTTGGAAAGAAGAGTCGAATCAGATTTACATAGGTGTATCTGATGAGACTTGTGTAGCTTTTCTGTGAGGTAGAATTGTGCACGTCCGGTTTAGACTTATAACCCCCCCTGGTTGGCTTGGTAGCCGGCCCCGATAGAGGAGGAGATTTACGTTGTTATGTGGGAGAGTGTCACGAATTTTCTGTAGAATGTTCTACGGCGGATCTAAATGTTAAAAAGCCCCTTGTGGCCTTATAGGTTTAATTAATACGTGTGGCGCGATCTACTTGGCCAAGGAGTAGCCGACGGTTGGAAGTACTTGGGCGTTTTGCTATTAGTCGATACTCGCCGCGAGGTATGTGAACCTCTTCCTATCTCTTCTAGCATGATATGTGTGAACTATGTAGTACGGTGAGACGCATACGTGCTAAATGTATTTGATTGGTTTAAAACATAAAGTGTTATAACGGCTTTATGGGAAGTTGGTTATAACAGCTTTATGTTGGTAAGAAAATACTTGTGGTTTTTAAGGTAACTGATTTGAACTATAACTGGCTTATTATGTGTTAATAAAGAACTTGAAGTATTTCAAAAGATTTTTGAATCATTTCGAAAGAAGAAGTAATACTTGGTTTTTTTAAAAACTTAAGAGTTATACTAGCTTTATGGGAAGTTAGGTAATAACGGCTTAAGAATGTTTTACTGATTTCGGAAATCAGAATGTGTATCGACAAACCACTGCAGCGTTAATAAAAGGAAATGTTTTGTGATTAAGTATTATTAAAACCAAGAGAAACTTCCATCCGCATGTAAGCTAAGATGAGACAAAATGATATTTCCTAGATCATGGCTGCTGTAATAAGATTGTTATAAACAAGAATATCCTACTCACATATAAGACTTATGTTTCTCAGATAGTTTAAAAGAGAATTATATTCTTAAATGAATAAGACTATGAACTACGAAACCTTTCTAAAATAAGAAACGTGAACATTTGAAATTAGGCAAACTTGGACGTTTGGATAATAATGTTGTTACTTGATTTTACAAAGATAAGTGTTTTGATTCACTTCAAAAGATAATCACTCTATTTTCATATACTACGGGTATTGTGTGACTTTTGTGAAAGTAACGTATCTTTTAAAAAGTTAATGTATGAAGTACTTTGGGGATAGAAACCCGAACATGTTGACATATAGTATAAAGTACCTTGTGTGTATAACTTGATTGCGTTGGGTTGTGATAGCCTTGTAATACCTTCGTGATGCTTTGATAAGTAAACATATTAGGATGCTACGTGTGTTAGTATTCTCGCGATGCTTGTGTAAAGGGTTTTCCTCGATTGTGCTTATGTTGTTTAAACGATAAACCGTTATGTTGGTATTATACCACTCACCGTGTTTCCGGGTTAAGCCGCCTCCGACGCGGTAGACTTCGCGATGCAGGACCGTGATTCGAGAATACCTCATGCGGGTCCCGGACCTATCGCGAGCTACGAGTTCCGTGTTAGTGTGCGCCTTTATGGTCATGCGGTCTACGTGGCCATGCGCGATCGCGAGTCCAGGCGATGCCGGAGTAGCTACCGATGCGGGTTATACCTCACGCGCCTATGATCGCCTATGCGGAGTCAGCGGGAGTTCGGGGCTAGACGCGCATTTGATATCGGGCGGCGACCGGCTTTGATCATGTGACGGCCTAGACAGATATCATGATACATTTTATGACCTTGTTAGTACCGCTGGTGTTAGTAGTCGGCTATGCCTTCGCATTTTACCGCATCGCTTTATTTGGACACAGTGGGACTGTTGTTCATGTGTATTCCTTGGTTCTTTTCTATCATCGATCGCAGCGGCGGAAGGTATTCCACGCATGATTGATGTTGTGGCGTGAGACCCATTGTTATATCGAGTGATGACTTCGAGGCGTGAGTCCCCGACTTGATATGATCGCTTATTTATCAGGAATCGTGGTTTGTTATCATACATGTCTCCCGCTTTATATAGACTACTATGATTTCATTTACGATTTTTCGGGCACATATTCGTTGTTATCGACCTCCTCGAGGCCGTTCATGCCGCAGTAAAGGTACACCGCCGTTGATCCTCGCCTTGGTCACAGCCAGTCATTGGGAAGCTCCGTTCCTCGGAGGCTTATCTTAGTATAGTCCCCGTTGTAGGTGCTATTCGTGGTATGGCGGCCCCGTCCCGTTGCTGTTGTCATATCATTCGTAGAGGTCTGTAGTATCGCGCAAGGTGGTTTGTAAAAAGGATTAAACTGCTCAGATTGAAAGAGTTGTTATTTATATATATACCGACGTAATCATTTTTGGTTAGCTTTGTCTTCTTATTTCACCGCCTTATTACATTGGTTTCATGTATTGTCTTTATGTTCACGATTACGATGTTGTATCACTAGGGTGCCCGGTAAGGCACCACCACGCCCACAAACGGTCGTGACAAAAGTGGTATCGAGCGATTAATCCTCTGAAAGTGTCTACGCGCATCGATCCAAGAGTCTTGATTATCGGTGTGTTGTGCACCACACCAATAATCAGGAGGCTATAGGATATTTAGGATTGGTTTCTATTCTTCTCACTCTGAGATCGTGCCTTAGAGTTGTGTTGTAAGTTGGACCCTCTAACGTATTTCTTTCCCTTACCGTTATGCCTCCGCGTAGGGCAACCCGCCCAGAGGCAAGGCAAATGGCGAGCTGCGAGTAGAGTGCAGAGGGTTACGTGGGCACAGGCCCAATCATCACCTGGGGTGGTGCTTCATTCGGGGAGTTTTGCGACGTCACTAGCCCCAGCAGAGTTTAGCACGGCGGCGGCAGTTCCTACTGCGGCCACGATGTTTGGACCTTCAGTTCCACGATCGGAAACAGAGAATATAGATTACGAAAAGACAACCCTGTTACTAGCTATGGATTTGGCTACCAGAGAGTGTACCGATGTACCGCGAGTCTTGATGACTATCAACGAGAAGGTTGTGCAAGAGTAAGTTCTTCAGTTAGGCTTGAGCATGGCTCGTGGTACGGGCTTATGCACAGCAGGCCGAGAAACGTAGAGATCGACGGGTTAACCAAGGACAGCAGAAGAGGGCCAGAGTAGCAAGGTCCTTTAGTAACTTTCGAGTCGAGTCACCTCACCAGCAGATTAGATTATGCACATCCACCAGTGCAGAAAGGTCCTCCACAGGGTTCAGGACGTTCGGGGTATGCAGGAGTTGGTCAGAGCTCCAGAGCTTCCGCTCACGATACACGGGCGTTCCACCATCCGATTCGCTTTTTCGGTGTTCACACAGCTGGCAGCGCCATCTCGGGAATGTCGCCTTTTAGTTGGTACTTGCACCTATGACCGCCGTGGTCCGATGTCGAAAGAGTGTCCTCGCGGAGGACTTAGCCTTCGTGGATCGGTGGGTAGTTTGTCATCTTCCTTAGCTGCGCCTACGAGCAGTTTGATTAGACGACTAAGGAGCAAGCGAGAGATATAGATATATCTTTAACCTCTGAGTTTTGTTTATGTGATAAGGTGAGTATACCTTAAGTGCTATGTTCGATAGCAAGGTGTTAGTTGTGATTAGAAATCATGGTGGGTTAACCGAGTAAGATTTTGGGGATAGAGAGGTGTGAGCCTTAGAGTTTTATACGTAGAGACCTTAGAGGTAAGGCCATCTCGAGTAAAAGATGTATTGTTTATGTTTGACCTTATAGAGTGCATAGTGCACGTGAGTTATGTTTGTGGGATTAGTCCCTGAGTAGTGTGGAATGAAAGAGGGTAGTTGAGCTAAGAAGACCGCTAGGTTTTCGTAACGTGATTAGTGAGATTGTTCCTGTTCGGAGCTAGTACGCGCGCGCCGGTCGGGTTGAGGCCACGTTGCGGGTCAACCCGCGCCTATTGGTGGTGCGGGTCGGTTGTGGTGGTCCCGCCGTGATAGGGTCACGAGGGTGTTAGGCCCGAGTTTAGTTAACCAACGTCCGAATTCGTGGACGATTCGACCGCAGTCGTCGCCGGCGAGGTCACCGCCTTGTCTCCTAGCAAAGCACCGCTTACTCGCAGAGGTTATGCGAGATGATATATCGTAAGGTTGTAAGGTCGCACGAGGTGCCTACCTTCACCTTATGGCGACAGTGGAGCCAGTGTTGCATACTTCTTTTCCGAGGTTTTACCGAGCAAGGTTAGAAACTCAAGTAAGTCTCAGACCACATTCGCCTCGCCGGTGTTTGGATTTCGTGATAGTTGCGAATTGTTGTCTCCTGAAGAAGTGTTTAAGCTACCATTTCGGTGTTCGGATGTCGCCTTACGAAGCCTCAGGGGCGGATGTGTGAGTCGCCGGCCGATTGGTTCGATGTTGGCGTGATTCGGATAGTTGGTTCAGCTTGTTCCACAGATCGTGGATAGAGTAAAGCTTGTCTGAAGAGGTTCGCGGCTCGGAGAAATCGTGCGAATAATCGGCGACGACGCTTAGAGTTCGTGCCGACGGTCGGCCTTGAAAATACCACCGGGTTGGGTGTGACGAGTTTTGGAATACAGAGGAACTTAGCCCGAGTTACTTTGGGCCTTTGAGTTCATGTGAAGAATAGGCGGGTTGCCTATATGTTAGCATTTGCCGTCCGACTTAGGAGGCGGTCGTCCCGTTAAATGTTATGTTCGAGAAGGAAATCGGAGATCCATCCATAGTATTCCCAGCTCATGCTGACCAAGTTGAAGATGAAAACCCCGAGTTTTGGAGATCAAGACGATTTAAATGTGGTAAGAGTTCGAGTGTCACGACCTCGGGGATCACACGTAGTCCGGCACCATTTGTTGGGTCGCCGAGTGACACTAGAACCTCGCGCAAAGTGACAAAAGTGGTATCGGGAAGAAGCGAGCATGTATGGCAAGCATAGATGTGACCATTTCTTTTGTTTGGAAAAAGTGTGGAGGAAGTATATTTTAGACCCCGGAGAGAGGTGTTTGTGGTGATGTTAGAGGTGATTCCTCGTGGACTTGGATGTAAGTATTTTGCGCAGTTGTTTCTGTGGCCATTGTGGCAGGATTGTTTCGTAAGTATGGTAGTGAAGACTATACTGGCGCACGTTTGTTTTGAGACTTAGAAGGAACATTCGGGACGAATGTTTCTAAGGAGGGGAGAATGTTATACCCCGTATTTCGCAGTATGTACGTGGGGCGACGTAGAAAATTTGAACTTGAGAAAGTGGCTGGCGAAATTTATTTGTGCACAACACCCGTTAGAGTCGTTTTTTAAACGCTTTCACACTTTCGTAGGGAATTTCCGCTATATCATTTTTAATTTTGCGGATTTTTCCGAGAGACGAAATATTTTAGACCAACAAGAGGCGCCACTTGGCACCTCTCACTGAGCACGCTGGGCGGTTCAAAGTGGACGAATTGGCCTTGTTTGGTCAAGGGGTTGGTAGGATATTTTTGTGGTAGATGGATAAGGTGCACTTGGCAAGATCTTGCCCTACACTTGCTATGCACTTGGCATGATTCGCCATTGGTCGCCTTTGCTAGACCTATAAATACCCCCTTGGATGACTTCTTCATCCATTCCAAATAATTCTAAGTGTTAAATCCTCCTCCTCCCCTTAGTGTAGAGTTCGCCAAGAGCCTCCTCCCCTTGGCCGAGAGCCCTCCCTCTCAGGGTGCAGCGTGGGTACCCCTAGCCTAGTTGTTTTCGTATAATACCCCCTCTTGGTAGAAATACTCTCAAAAGTATTGTTATAATGCCCAAATTACCTTAGTCAGATACCTTGTAGTATTCTAAGGTTATACTTATACGAAAAGCCCAGAAATACTATTATACTTCCCTTCCGTCACAAAAACCGAAACCCTAAGGAAAATCTCCATAGTTAGTTGGAGTATTAAGTAGAAGTTGGTTAGAACTTCTAGGGTTGTTTGAGCGGCCTGAGCGCAAGGAGTAGGAGCTAAACCTTGCTCGGGATCGACATTTAAACTCGGATAATTATGGGCTTATCGAGGTAAATATCTTGTCCTCTATTGTAATTGGAAATTACATGATTGTTAGACTATATAGTTGAAGTATACTATATATAAGATCGAACGTAGTTATCGGCAATGTCTTTTGACTTAAGCCCAATAATAAGAAACCTTTTCGAAAGAAGAGTAATCGAATCAGATTTACATGTGATCAGACATGAGACTTGTGTAGCTTTTCTGTGAGGTAGAATTGTGCACGTCCGGTTTAGACTTATAACCCCCCCCCCTGGTTGGCTTGGTAGCCACCCGAGAGGAGGAGATTTACGCCATGTGGAGAGGTCACAATTTTCTCGTAATGTTCTACGGCGGATCTAAATGTTAATAAGCGCGTGGCCTTATAGGTTGAAGTACTACGTGTGGCGCGATCTACTTGGCTTAAGGAGTAGCCGACGGTTGGAAGTACTTGGAGCGTTTTGCTATTAGTCGATACTCGTCGCGAGGTATGTGAACCTCTTCCTATCTCTTCTAGCATGATATGTGTGAACTATGTAGTACGGTAGACGTACATGTGCTAAATGTATTTGATTGGTTTAAAACATAAAGTGTTATAACGGCTTTATGGGAAGTTGGTTATAACAGCTTTATGTTGGTAAGAAAATACTTGTGGTTTTTAAGGTAACTGATTTGAACTATAACTGGCTTATTATGTGTTAATAAAGAACTTGAAGTATTTCAAAAGATTTTTGAATCATTTCGAAAGAAGAAGTAATACTTGGTTTTTTTAAAAAACTTAAGAGTTATACTAGCTTTATGGGAAGTTAGGTAATAACGGCTTAAGAATGTTTTACTGATTTCGGAAATCGTAACGTATCGACAAACCATCGCAGCGTTAATAAAAGGAAATGTTTTGACAGATTAAGTATTATTAAAACCAATAGAAACTTCCATCTGCATAGAAGCTAAGATGAGACAAAATGATATTTCCTAGATCATGGCTGCTGTAATAAGATTGTTATAAACAAGAATATCCTACTCACATATAAGACTTATGTTTCTCAGATAGTTTAAAAGAGAATTATATTCTTAAATGAATAAGACTATGAACTACGAAACCTTTCTAAAATAAGAAACGTGAACATTTGAAATTAGGCAAACTTGGACGTTTGGATAATAATGTTGTTACTTGATTTTACAAAGATAAGTGTTTTGATTCACTTCAAAAGATAATCACTCTATTTTCATATACTACGTATCAGTGTGACTTTTGTGAAAGTAACGTATCTTTTAAAAGTTAATGTATGAAGTACTTGGGGATAGAAACCCGAACATGTTGACATATAGTAGAAAGTACCTTGTGTGTATAACTTGATTGCGTTGGGTTGTGATAGCCTTGTAATACCTTCGTGATGCTTTGATAAGTAAACATATTAGGATGCTACGTGTGTTAGTATTCTGTGATGCTTGTGTAAAGGGGTTTTCCCTTGATTGTGCTTATGTTGTTTAAACGATAAACTGTTATGTTGGTATTATACCACTCACCGTGTTTCCGGTTAAGCCGCCTCCGTCGCGGGTAGACTCGCGCGATGCAGGACCATGATTCGAGAATACCTCACGCGGTCCCGGGACTATGCGAGCTACGAGAGTTCCGTGTTAGTGTGCGCCTTTATGGTCACGCGGTCTACGCGCTACGCGGATCGCGAGTCGGGGCGATTTACGCCGGAGTAGCTACCGATGCGGGTTATACCTCACGCGCCTATGAGACCGCCTACGCGGAGTCGCGGAGTTCGTGGCTAGACGCGCACATTTGATATTGCGAGCGGCGACCACTTTGATCATGTGACGGCAGCGGATATCATGATACATTTTATGACCTTGTTAGTACCGCTGGTGTTAGTAGTCGGCTATGCCTTCGCATTTACCCCGCATCGCTTTATTTGGACACAGCGGACCCGTTGTTCATGTGTATTCCTTGGTGCTTTTCTATCATCGATCGGCAGTGATGGGAAGGTATTCCACGCATGATTGATGTTGTGGGCGTGAGACCCATTGTTATATCGAGTGATGACTTGAGGCGCGAGTCCCGACTTGATATGATCGCTATTTATCAGGAATCGTAGTTTGGTTATCATACATGTTTCACGCTTATATAGACTACTATGATTTCATTTACGTGATTTTCGCCACATACTCTGCACTCAGATCGACCTCCTTCGGGCTGCGTTCATGCCGCAGTAAAGGTACACCGATCGTTGATCCTCGCCTAGGGTCACATTCAGCGTTGGAAGCTCCATTCCTCCGAGGCTTATTCGTATAGTCCCCGTTGTTGTAGGTGCTTACATTCAGGTATGACGGCCCCGTCGTCGTTGTTGTCATATCATTCGTAGAGGTTGCAGAGTAATCTTGCGCAAGGTGGTTTGTAAAAGGATTAAACTGCTCGATTGAAAGAGTTGTTAGTTATATATATACCGACTGAATCATTTTTGGTTAGCCTGCCTTCTTATTTCACCGTCTTATTACATTGGTTTCATGTATTGTCTTTATGTTCACTGATTACTCGATGTTGTATCACTAGGGTGTCCGGTAAGGCACCGCCACGCCCACAAACGGTCGTGACAAAGCGTGTGGCCGCGGCTCCCACTATCCGAGACAGAAGATATAGCCGCGGCGCCTCGTGACAGCAGCAGGCCGCGACGCCTACACATCCGGAAGCCACAGATATGCAGGCGCGCGCTCGCATACAGATATCGGCCGCGCGCCAAACAATCGACGGATTGCGACTTCCGGCGCCATGGCGCTGCTCGCAGGCCGCGCGCCGACGCGAAAAAAATAGGTTTTGACGGATTTTGGGCCAGCTGCAGGAAAAGTTGAGGCGGTTTTCACCTATAAAAGGAGAACCCTAGGCGCTTTTAAGGTTCCTTCTTGCACAACACAAGACTTTTGGCTTAGAGATTGGATACCATTAATTTAGTACTTTCTTTTCCTTTTCTTTACTTTATTTCAGTTGTTGCATGATGAACTTTGAATTAGTTCTTGTCATCTTTATGGCTAGGAACTAATTCTCTTATAGGGCTTTCCATGTTGAATTACTAGAAACTTATGTTATAAATTAATGCATGCTTATGGTTATTTTTCTTATTGAGAGATCTATCCAATAATTGAGTTGAATTCTTGGTAATTAATTGACAACTAATTATCACTATATGATTTCTAATCGATTCAACAAGGGGATTGTGAATATGTTGTAAGTTGGGTAGACATTCTTGGATTGGGGATGAAAATACCTCAATTATTTATGTAGCGTTGATGAGAGGCTTAACAACCCTAATTTTGCGCATTGTGCGTGACGGTCAACTAGGTTTTTGTTCTTAATCCTCCTATAAAGTTATCCTTATCACCGAAAGTTAGGTATGGTGCGACATCGTCGAGTGTTTATATAACCCTAACGGGAGTATAAAACGATTTCGTAAACCTGCTTTCTCCTAAAGAAGAATACCATGAGTTAATGCATTAGTAAGTAGCATAAGCGGATAGTAAGGATACATGGAAGCCTTATTCTCATCACAACTGAAGTAAACCTTTATAGTTAAATAGCTTTTATAATTCGTAGTTATAAACAACCAATCAATCATAAATTCACCAAATAGATACTAGAAAATAGATAGTTGGTAATTGGACCCTAATCCTTGTGGACGATATTCGGTCCTATCAAAGATTATACTACTTGTCACGATAACGTGCACTTGCGTTTAAAGTGTGTGCATCTTAACGCGCATCAAGTTTTTGGCGTCGTTGCCGGGGATTAGGCATTAGTTCAATATCAAAGTTATATATTTTTAATTTCTAATTTGGTTTTTATTTTTTTATTTTTTTTATTTTTACGTTTTTATTTATATTTTTGAAAAGTTCGAGGTGCCGTGATTCTTTGTTGGTTTTGATTTATCTTAGGAATTTGTTAGATATGGATTTTTTCTGTCAATATGACAGAGAACCAACCATAGAGGAAGAGAGGGAGGAGTTAAGAGAAACTATACTCAGTCTCACGAGGTACCAAAATCAGTTCATAGATGAAACAAGAATGGCCATGCAGAAGTTGGAAGCGCAAATAGCAGAGCTCGCGATCATATTCAACAGCGAAACATATGAAGAGCAATCTGAACCTGGGGTAGGCAATGAGGAAACACAATGTCAGGCAATTGACCTGAAGGATGCCGAATCAAGGGAGATAGAGAGTTCGCAGCAGAAAGCCGCTACCGATGAGCGTGGCCGCGCCAAGATCTCGAGACAATGCAGAGACATGCGAAGGCGTTCTCGCATCCGAGGCAAGCAGAAAGTGAGCGCCGCGCGCCAAGATCGTGGTCGCGCGCCGTAACCTGTAAACCGAGAAATCGACCACTATGGCAACCGCACCCGGTGATGATACCATATCCTCGTAAATTAAAACATGCACCCTTGACAAGCAATTCTCCGATTCGCGAGGTCCTCAAACAATTGCGACCAATATCCCGCTTGTCAAGCATTAGAACAAATGCCGAGCCACGCCAAGTTCACAAGGATGTGCTTAGCAAAAAGAGGAGGATAGAGGATTACGAAACAAATGATGTTGATCGAGGAGTGTAGTGCCATCTTACGCAGACAATTCGCTCAAAAGTTACAAGACTCGGGAGCTTTACCATCCCATGTACTATCGGGAAGTTTGAATGTCGTAAGGCATCGGCGACCTAGAGCGCATATAATCGATGCCCTATCTAGTTTTCTCGCAAGCTAGAAATGGGAGAAATCAGACCTACAAACATCACTCGCAGCTAGTGACCGCTCAATTGTTCATCCGGAGAGTCATCAAGATGTTTTAGTGAAGGTGGACAAGTTCATCTTCCCGCCGACTTCGTTATCTTAGACATACAAGATAACGATGGAATCCCCATCATACTTGGCAGACCCTTCTTAGCCACAGGACAGGCGCTCATTGATGTTCACAAAGGGGAGTTGAAGCTTCGAGTAGACGAAGAAGAGGTGATTTTCAATGTTTTTCGAGCAGCAACTTTTCCAGAGGCCAAGGATAACTGCTCAGCCATTGATCTTAGCGAAGAAGCAGTGTCAGCCAAAGAGTTCGGATATGATGATACGCTTGAAGAAATCGACCACGTGGGATGATGATAGAGTAAACGATCCAGACCGATGGAATATGCAAATGGATGAACGCTATGAAAAATGGGATACAAGGAAGTATGGCGAGCTCGACAAATTGTAAAGATCATTACCATCCACAGAGAAGGCTCCAGAGTTAGAGTTAAAAACCCTACCAAATCATCTACAATACCAATACCTAGGTGAAGAAAAAACCTTACCAGTGATCATTTCATGCCACCTATCCACCGAAGAGATTGACAAACTGCTAAGAGTACTAAAGAATCACAAGCGGGCCATTGGATGGACATTAGCGGACATAAAAGGGATAAGTCCATCGACAGTAATGCATAAGCTCCGTCTAGATGAGAAAAGCAGACCATCCATCAAAGCCCAAAGGCGACTAAACCCACACATGAAAGAGGTAGTGAGAAAGGAAATCCTAAAATGGCTCGATGCAGGAGTAATCTACCCCATATCCGACAGCACATGGGTAAGCCCAGTACAAGTGGTGCCGAAAAAGGGTGGAATAACAGTGGTGACCAACGAAAGAAACGAACTCATTCCCTCGAGAACGGTCACCGGATGGAGAATTTGCATTGACTATCACAAGTTGAATAAAGCAACTAGAAAAGACCACTTCCCGTTGCCATTCCTAGATCAAATGTCGATGACTTGCAGGCATAACTACTACTCGCTTTTTGATGGATACTGTGGTATCACCGCATTGCAATAGCCCCGTAAGATCGTGAAAAGACAACATTCACCGCCCTTTTGGTACATTTGCATTCAGAAGGATGTCATTCGGACTCTGCAATGCACCTGCAACTTTTCAGAGGTGTATGATGGCAATTTTTTCAGATATGGTAGAGAGAACTATAGAAATCTTTATGGATGATTTTTCGGTCTTTGGAGCATCATTCGATGAGTGTTTAAGGCATTTAGACGCAGTGTTAAGCGGCATAAGAATCTAACTTGTGCTAAATTGGGAAAAGTGTCACCATGGTAATGTATGAATCGTCTTGGGACACAAAATATCAAACCAAGGTATTGAGGTGGACAAAACAAAAATTTCGTGATCGAAAATCTCCCACCTCCATGATCAACAAAAGGAGTCAAGTTTCTCGATACGAGTTTTTATAGAAGATTTATCAAGGATTTTTCAAAGGTCTCAAAGCCCTTTCCACATTGCTAATGACGACGGGGTTGCTTCGACTTCAATAAAGAATGCTTATCCGCATTTCAAACGCCAAGGAAAAGCTCATTTCAAGACTCATAGTCATCAGACCAAACCGAGCTCCCATTCGAACTAATGCGATGCAAGCGACTATGCAGATTGGAGCGGTGCTTGGACAGAGAATCGACAAGGTATTTAAATCCATTTACTATGCTAGTAAGACTTCTAAACGACGACAATTAAATTATGCAACTCAAAAAAGAACTACTAGCTATAGTATATGTGTTTGAGAAATTCAGGCCATACTTGATTGGGAATAAAGTGATAGTATACACTGACCACTCTGCTATAAAGTACTTGATGGCAAAGAAGGATGTGAAGCCTCGCCTCATCCGATGGGTCCTACTCCTACAAGAATTTGACGTAGAGATTCGTGATAAGAAAGGAACAGAGAATTCAGTTGCAGACCACTTGTCAAGACTGGAAAACACAGAGAGCCAGAACACCAAGGATGTGCAAATAAATGATCACTTTCCGCATTTAACAACTGCTCCGGTAAGTATGAATTCTAATTTACCTCGTACGCTGATTTTGTCAACTTTAAATGCGCAAGGTATTACCCCTGTGCTTGTCAAGACAGCAAGTGAAGAGGTTTTATTCAGAAGTAAAGCATTACTATTGGGAGGAACCGTTGTTATACAAACACTGTGCCGACCAAGTCATCAGGCGATGTATACCAAAGGAAGAGATGCACCAGGTTCTCAACCATTGCCACACCTTATCATGTGGTGCACACTTTGGGGCATCAAGAATGACAAAGGTATCAGAATGCGGATTCTATCGCCAACACTCTTAAGGATGCCCATACCTTTGTGCGTAGATGTGATAATTGTCGAGAACAGGAACATCTCAAGACGAAACGAAATGCCTTCGCAAGTGATATTGGAAGTAGAACTATTCGATGTGGGAATCGATTTCACGGGCCATTCCCGCAACTTTGGAAATCAATACATCCTTCCGGCAATGACTATGTGTCCAAACGGGTGTAAGAAGTGGCCACCAAAGAAAACGACAGAAGATCTGTTCAAAAATTCCTCCAAAAGAATATTTTCACAAGGTTCGCACCCCAAGAGCTCTCATCGACGGCGAAGCCATTTTTGCAATAGACAATCAATTCATTGCTTCCGATATGGAGTTTACCATCGACTACAACCGCTACCTCCTCAAGCTAATGGGCAAGCGTATATCAAATAGAGTAAGAAAGAGCATATTAGAAAAGACGGTGAACGCTCAAGGAAAGACTGGTCTATCAAATCGATGACGATTGTGGGCATACCGACAAAGATTCAAAACACCAATGGTATGTCACCTTATAAATTAGTCTTTGGTAAAGCATGTCATTTGCCGAGAGTTGGAACACAGAGCATACCGGGCAATGAAGAAGTTAAACATGGATACCACTAAGCGGCGTGAGGAGGCTACTACAGCTAAGCGAATTAGATGAATTCCGACACAATGCCTATGAGAATGCAAAGATCTACAAGGAACGAACGAAAGCATGACACGATAAGAATTTGATACCAAAAGAATTTCAAGAAGGACAACAAGTGTTGTTATTCAACTCAAGGTTGAGATTGTTTCCAGGCAAGTTAAAATCACGTTGGACAGGACCATACACGGTGGTGAGAGTATTCCCATATGGAGCGATTGAAATAAAAGGGAGAGAGGGAGCTGCTTTCAAGGTAAACGGACAGAGGTTAAAACCTTACCTGATCAATGAAATGGAATACATGAACTTGGTAACTTCTCATACCTTAAAATAATAAGGAACTTGCGTCCGGCTAAAAGACGTTAAAAACAACGCTCATTGGGAGGCAACCCAATGTTTTTAATTATGTTATTTCAATTTCTGTTTTTATTTTATTTTGTTCAGTCTCACGGTCTTGGGTTCTTGTGTCTATGTTATGTTGACAGATGAAAGCCGAGGATGTGGAAGGCGAAAAATAAAGAGAAGCCAAGGAAACCGGTAATCATAAGGCCATGGCCATTACCAGTGCCATGGCTGATAAACCGTAAGATGTTCAGAACTTTCGGCCATGCGCGCCATTTCGTGGCCGCGCGCCACAACCGAAAATGTGAAAACTGAAAACACCCTGATCCGAAGGCCCACTCGCCAAACCAAAACACCAAGAATGCTCCGCCCCTCACGGAATTCAAAGTATTATCCACCGCCACCACCACCATTTTAACCAAATTTGTAAGTGTCTTATTTCTTTTACCGTCTTTGAGTCTACACACATTGGGGACAATGTGTGATTTAAGTTTGGGGGTGTTTTCTTTATGTGTCATGTTATGTTTTACTTAAGTCTTTTTGATTGTTTTTATGTCTATTTTGAGTCACCAATTTTTTTTTCTTTTTGAGTCATAATTGTCTGTCAAAGATCATAATTGCTGTAGTTGCTAGAAACACCTAGTGAAGTAAGGTGAAATAATGTAACGGAATTGAAGCAACATCTAAACACTTAGGTGAGATATGCCAAAAACTCATAAAATCTGTCTAGTTGGAGTTTCTTGCTTGAGTTATGCATACTAAATGATAAATGCTTATGTGTTATGATTGCTTGCTATTTGAGGCGAAATAGTTAGGATATGCATGTTAGGGAGATGACTCAGACATTTCTTTGATAGCCAATTCTTACCATTCTTTTCTATCCCGTACTTTAAAAATATCCCTAGTTAGCCCTATTGAGCCTAAATTTGAAACTTCTTCTTTGACACCCTATATTCCCACAAATTGTGCCATAAGTAAAAATGTGAAGTAGTGGAATCAATTGTGTTAAAAAAAAAAAAAAGACAAAAATAGTGAATAAGTCTGTGCACCCCAATACAAAAGTAATAAGAAAGAGGCAAAAGCCTATGTTTTGGGGTGCTTGTCATTATTATATACTTCACTCTCCCAAAACAAAAGAGGGAAAAGATAGAATCGAAGTGAAGGAAAAAAGAAAAAGAAAAAGGGAAATATTGAAAAGCTAAAGAGCTTATGGTACACGAAATGAACCTAAATTGCCTATTTTTACCTACCTATACCTAAGCCTACATTACAACCCTTAAAGCCCTGAAGATCTCTTTTATGCATATCCAGAATTAGTGGAGAATAGCAAGTAAGCATGCCATAGGAATTCTTGAATTTATATGCATGATTTAGTATATTGACTTCCATTAAGCATGATGAATATGAGTTTACGAAATATTTAGCTTCATGTGTTTAGTGTGCTGAAAATTTCATGCTATATGTTCCTGCATATTATTATGCTAACCTTCATGTTTTTCTAGTTAACACTAATGCAGCAAAAGTGATCAAAGTCATTGAGTTTTTTTGTTTTTTTGTTTTGCTTGAGTCTGTATTTCTTTCTTTTGATCTTTGCTCGAGGGCGAGCAAAGGTTAAGTTTGGGGGTATTTGATCGGTGTATTTTATATACACATTTTGAGTCAGTTTTAGTTAGTCTTTTGTCCCATTTTGCACATATAAGTGTCGTATTAGGATAGTTTTTTTTCTTTGAATCAAAGGGGTTAACATGGCCAAATGGCGAAAAAGAGCAAAAAGAGGGCAAAAGAGGAGACGCCGGGAAACAGAAAGTGGCGAACGAGGGAAAATCAAGACCGGCCGCGCGCCTCGCAGCTGTGCAGCCGCGCGCCATCATTCGTAGAAGGTGCAGAAGATCCAGGCCGCGGCGCGCTAAAAGCAGGCGCCTCCACTATCCGCAGAGATGAAGATATAGCCGCGCGCCTCGTGACCAAAGCAGGTCGCGCGCTTACACATCCGAGAATCCACAGGAGATGCAGCGCCGCGCCTCGAACAGCCAGATATCGGGCCGCGCGCCAAACAATCGACGGATTGCAGAATCTCCACAAGGGCGCTGCCTCGCAGGCCGCGCCGACGCGAAAAATTAGGTTTTCAGACGGATTTTGGGCCAGGCCTGCAGGGAAAAGTTGAGGCGGTTTTCAGCCTATAAAAGGAGAACCCTAGGCAGTTTTTAAGGGTTCCCCTTCTTGCACAACACAAGACTTTTGGCTGGAGATTGGATACCATTAATTTAGTACTTTCTTTTCCTTTTCTTTACTTTATTTCGCCAGATGATGAACTTTGAATTAGTTCTTGTCATCTTTATGGCTAAGAACTAATTCTCTTATAGGGCTTTCCATGTTGAATTACTAGAAACTTATGTTATAAATTAATGCATGCTTATGGTTATTTTTCTTATTGAGAGATCTATCCAATAATTGAGTTGAATTCTTGGTAATTAATTGACAACTAATTATCACTATATGATTTCTAATCAGATTCTGAAAAGGGGGGATTGTGAATATGCTGTAAGTTGGGTAGACATTCTTGGATTGGGGATGAAAATACCTCAATTAATTATGTAAGCGTTGATGAGAGGCTTAACAACCCTAATTTTGCGCATCGTGCGATTTGGCCAACTAGGTTTTTGTTCTTAATCCTCCTATAAAGTTATCCTTATCACCGAAAGTTAGGTAAGGTGCGACATCGGGTCAGTGTTTATATAACCCTAACGGGAGTATAAAACGATTTCGTAAACCTGCTTTCTCCTAAAGAAGAATACCATGAGTTAATGCATTAGTAAGTAGCATAAGCGGATAGTAAGGATACATGGAAGCCCTATTCTCATCACAACTGAAGTAAACCTTTATAGTTAAATAGCTTTTATAATTCGTAGTTATAAACAACCAATCAATCATAAATTCACCAAATAGATACTAGAAAATAGATAGTTGGTAATTGGACCCTAATCCTTGTGGACGATATTCGGTCTTATCAAAGACTATACTACTTGTCACGATAACGTGCACTTGCGTTTAAAGTGTGTGCATCTTAACGCGCATCACCGGTACAAGTGACTTGGGACTTTGGTACTCTAGAGACACTAATCCTAATCTAATAGGGTATAGTGGCTCAGATTGGGCCGGTGATGTCGATAATAGGAAAAACACTAGTGGTGGTTGTTTTTATCTTGGCAACAATCTAGTCTCGTGGTACAGTCGTAAACAAAATTGCTTGTCACTTTCGACTGTCGAATCCGAATATGTGACATACGGAAGTTGTTGTGCTCAATTGATTTGGTTACGACATATGCTTGATGACTATGACATACCTAATAACTCTATGATTTTGTACTGTGATAATCTGAGTGCTATTAATATTTCCAAAAATCTTGTTCAGCATTCACGTACAAAACACATTAACATAAGGCATCATTGTTTAAGAGACTTAGTGGAAAAACAACTAGTTCAAATCGAACATGTTGATACTCTTTCGCAACTAGCTGATATTTTTACCAAACCCTTAGATCATGAGAGATTTTCTAGCTTGAAGAAATCTCTTGATCTCTGTTTTCTCTGAAAATAAGACGGGAAAGGCAGATGTTGTCCTAAATGCTGACATAACATTCTGGGTAACATTTACCATTTGGGTCAGTGTACAGGATATGAATTGTAAGTAATGTTGCTCAATTTTTTCAAAGGAATCAAGCTTGACTTCACAAGGACAAGGTTTGAAGGTGATACCGTTCTCTGCGATGATGCATATCATAAAAAGAGAGTATCATAAGAAGGCGAAGCCTCAACTAAAGATTTGGTTTTATCCAAAAAGAGCAAAGCTCTAAGGTTGGTACCGTTCCTATTATATATGAGTACAATGTGCTTCAAGAAGGTTGAAAATTTCCTAATATTTATTTCTTTTATCCATATGTGTTTAACTAAGTTGATTAAGGACAATGGTAAAATGTTGCATTTGTCCTGCGATCAGTCTCATAGAGAACATATACGGAAATCCTTTTGCCAAATCAGAAAATCCTTGAAGTCTCAAAATGCTAGTTGAACTTTGAAATGTTGCCAACATCACTCGCAACATCATGTTCCAGTACATTGGTCGATCTTGTTTACCTTATTTTATTCAAGGTTTTAATTTGTAACAAGTCTCTGTGAATAACGAAAATCCAAAAAATAAAGAGGATCGTTTCTTTTAAATTTTTTAAATGCCTTGTGTCATGCAAAAACCGTTGTTTTGGGTATGTGTAGAGTTCAAATATTTTCCACTATCTTGATTTAAGGAAAAGAGTTTGTGTGTAAATTGAAGATTGCCTTGATTAAAATCCCTATTATTGTGTTTGCCTTGTCACATCAATCAGCCACCAAGTCAAACCATCAAATGGCAGCCCAAACATCACCGCCTGTTTTTCAAAACTTTTCAAATTCGCCCAACTCTTCAAAACCCTCTCCCATGTACATATCCCCCAATCCTTCCAAATAAAAAGAATATTCTCCTACGTAAACAAGTCCACCAAACCGTCACAAAATGTATAAATATTACAAAGCCATCAATGAAGAAAAACCTACTGAGGAAGACGCAAGTGTAGCCCTGATTTTTCTGGGTTCCGATGAGCCATTAAATGTGTGTTACCCCGGAGATTCGGAGAACCCAATAGATGTTGATACAACATCTGATGTTACAAACCTTGCGGCAAGAGGATCACATTCAACAATGCCGACGAGAAGGTCGAAAAGGGTGTTTGAAAGCAGATTCGGTGAAGAGAAAACTGCCAAAAGGACCAGGGCAGAATCGACTTTCCCTGTTGAAGAGTCGAATTTCCCTGTTAAGTCCACTACCTCAACAAGCACTGATTCAGACTTCAATCTACCCAAAAGTCCGACAGCTTCAACCACCACTCCAACCTCTCCAAACACTCCAACCGAAGCCGAAAAGGAAGGAGAAGAGGAAATGTCTGATAACACTCCTCTAAGGAACTTCATGCCTAAGAGAGTGCGAAAAATATACTGGAACCCAGGTTCAAATGTTGCCTCAACATCGAAGGCAACAAAGGAAAAAGAAGTTGATCCTGACTATGTTGCCCCAACATCCGAGGCAACACCGGAAGCCACATCACCAAAACAAGAAAAACCAGAATCCGAATCAGATTCTGCGGTAATGCCTTACTCTATTTTGTTCCATAGTAAAACGTGCTCAAATAATTGGAACTGGTTTAAGAATAGAGGCATCAGAAGTGAAAAGGTGATAAATGAATCTTCATTTTCATAATATGGTTTGATTGATTTTCTAATTAGTCGTAGGATTCTGAACTCAGAATCGAAAGAATCTCATCGCGAGAAGGTTGCTAGGGTGTTCAATGCCAATCTGACCCACCTTGTAAGAGACACAACCTCAAAGAAATTTGGGAGGGTGTATCTTTACAACAAGGTGTATAATTGTACCCCTGACATCATAAATACCACACTAGGGATCCCTAAAGTTGTTAGAACCCCAGAAGCTACTACCACTGCTGAAGAATTGAATGAAATGATCAAATACCTCACTGGAAATTTGATCACCACTTGGGCTCCTCGCAGTCCAGTTTCGAGGCGCATAGCACTGTTTGCAACCCTGCATAGAATTGCCATATACAACTGGTTGCCCTCCGTGAATGAAACTGTTGTTACCCTTGACTAAGCAACCCTACTGTACAAGTTAGGAAGAAACTACAGAGTTGATCTTGAAACGCTGATTTTCAACCATGTCACAAACTTGGCTGAGAGACAATCTAACTTTGCTCTTCCATACCCCTCTCTCATTTTTCAAATACTGCTGAACCAAAACTTCAAGACTCCGAAAGGAGAAAAACTGAGTAAGCCCCTAGATGTTTATCCAGTACAAAGAGCAGTAGTGAATAGCAGGACAGAGTCATAGACTTTCCCTGGAAGAAAGAAAATTGGGACACCAAAACATTGCAGTATGTTGCAACTGAACCAACACAGAATGTTACCAACATTTTTGGCAACATCGAGTCTACTTTCCATATGTCCAAGGATTGTCTAAGGAAGCACATTGCTGAACTTGATCGAAAAATTCTAGAGCTTGTGCGTGCAAAAAACTACTATGAGGATATGTTTTCTTCACAAAAAGGGGGAGAAAGTACTGATGCAGCAGTTGAGGGAAGGAGCAAATAGAAAGAGGGAGATGGTGCAGAGTCAAGCAAGCAGGGGGAGAAGAGATGAAGATGAAGATGGTGGTGATAGTATATTGATGCTGCTCGATCTCTACTATGTAAACAATCATTTGGTTAATGGTTTGGTGTCTTTTAATTAACATTTGGATACAATTTTTTTTGCTTTGTAATAATTAATTATGGGATATTTAGGTATGGTTTTTGCAGATATATCTTTGTGCTTATTTTCTATATATATATATATATATATATATATATTTGTCTGATGTGGATTAGTGTTATGGATGTAGACTAACTATGCTCGTATCTGCTGAAAGTAAGTCACGACGGACATAACATAACTCCTAACTAACCATAACATCGATACCACCTTGCTTGAAATCTTGTAAATGCAGGTTAAGGGGGAGCACGACACTGATCTTACTGTTTCTTAGATTGACGAGGACTACATCAAGACTCAGTATCCTAGTCATTTTAGCAGCTATGGAGTTTTGTGAAGAAAGACAAAAAGGGGAGACTGTTGATGTTGGATAGGATGTTGTGACAACATCTGCAAAAGCACAGGACAACATCTTCAGGATGTTGTCTGCGATGTTGTGACAACATTTCTGCCAACATCTATGTAATTGTTTTGCCTATTCTTCCAAATTCTTAAGCTGGGTTATCACGAGTAAAATGACCTAAGCAAGCTTACCAGATTGCTGTGTTTAAAACGTGGTGAAAGACCAAGTCAAAATGTGAAGAGAAAGCAACTTAGACCAAGTCCATATCGTTGAGCATTTTTAGGAGGAAGACTCGGACCAAGCTTCTACCATCTTTTGCTCAACCTCCGCAACCATCAGTGAGGATTTCAAGGGAAGCTCAACACTATAAATAGAGGAGAGCTTCACAAGTATCGACATCCAGATTTAGAGAAGAAGAACTTCCAAGAGAGCTCTCGAATTTTACCTTAGAAAACTGGATCAACCTTTTAGCCTAAAGTTATTTTAGATTTTAGATTTTGTAACTTTAGGCGAAGTCATCTGCGACTTCATTTTTGTATGTAATTTCTTTTTCGTTTGTAACGCTCAATTTGTAAAAAGAAATTCTTTGTAATTGTATATAACTTATACAATTCTTTTGGTCATCGACCATTAAGGGATATATTCATATATACCCTTGAAAATATAAACCTCGTGTTATTTTACTTTCCCACTACATTTACTCTAACAAGGTTTATTCTGTTTTATTACAATGTTGCCTTAGATGTTGACCCAACATTGAAGACAACATCCAGTGACTGTTTTTGTTGTTCGTAGTTTTTGGGATTTTAATCTTACACTTTACGAATCTGTATCTCACGGGACCCTACAGAAGTAATTAGTTGTTCTTGAACTTCTAAAATGACAAATAATTTAAGACAACTATTTTTTGTAACCACGACAAATAAATTGAGACAAAGGGAGTATAATGATATTCAGTTTATTGGAAAATTAATCTTTCGCCATGAAAATTTCAAATTCAACTTGAAGTTATATTTCAGATTTGAAAAGCATCTTATAATTTATTTTTCAACTCACTTTTGATTTGAAGTTGTATTTAAGTACCTTCAAAAACATCATTCTCACATTCTTTGCAAAAAATATAACTAAATAAAAATAACTTCAACTCTAGCTCCATAAATTCTAAATAAAATGAAAAGATTTGGAATCTATGTCCAAACGCGTACTAAGAGTAGCAATATGGAGTTAAAGTCAAGTACTTTTAAAAAGTTATTTTTTTATTTTAATGAAAATTATTTTCTTAAAAAAATATTTTTTATAATCAAACGTATAAAATAAGATATTTTTCTTTTGCCAAACACGTTATATTTGAGAAAATATTGTGGAATTTTGTGATTCACCAAACAATAGCAGTCAATTTTTACCAACCAAAAAAAAAATTAATGAGAGAAAGGTTCAGCCAATACTTTTAAAACATACATGTATTTGATGAAAAATAAGAAACCTCTGCATGCACGCAATATTTGCACACAGACCTAACTATTTGTCCTCTTCCACCTAATTCAGTCCTTTGTCTATCACATAAATCCAATTAATAAAACGTAAGCTTCATTTATTTACACTTAATTATTCAGATTCAAGATCTGAATCTTAATCATTCAAATTCAGTCCATTAATTTCATTTATTTTGTTTTCTTATAAAGCCGCTTAATCAGTTTGAATGAATCAAATATGTAACAAAATTTTAACACCATTTAAACTAATTAAAATAATCCTTTCTTTTTTTCATAAAACCTCTCACCACTTTTCTTCTCATCAACATTTTCACGCCTCTAGCTATCCTTTCTCAATTAAATATTATCAAAAACTCTTGTTGTCACAATATTAATTGATTAAGTGTAACAACAAAAAAATAAATCTGGAAATTATTTTTGAATCTGTCAAAACATTTGCTTGAAATCCTATGTATCTTCACCCAGTTCATTGTCTATTTTGAACCAATAAAATTAAACATGAGTGAATTTATCTTCACAATAAAATTTATACATTTATTTCTCAATCTTTGAAAGATCGCAGTGACTCTATAATTTAACGTTTCTCGAGAAAATAACAACTAATTGAAAAAATAATTGAATACTACATAACCCTCTAATCAAATTTAAAACTAAATACATAATATCAAGCTTCAAAAAATAACATAGAACACTCATAAATTGTGTCAAACATTGAAAAATTTCCTCCTTTTTATCTTATTTTAATAAAGTTTCTTACTAGATACATCTCGTAGGATTCAGCCATAACAACTCTCTTTAAATCACTTTCAGTCGATAGAGAAAGGTTTGTCATTTAAATAATAAACACAAATTCTTAAACAATTTATGTTACCTTGTTACAATTGTTTTTATATTGATGCATAAATTTTATTTACATTTCAGATAGTTCAAATTTTATCTTTCTAGAAAACAAAAGAGGAGATAGTTCAAATTTTTAATCAAACATAAATATTAAAAATATTATTTTCTATAAAAAATAAATATATTTTGCTAAAATGAGATTCTTATAATATTTATAGATATTGTGGTTATATTGAAAACAAATAATAATCATTCAATATTCAGATTTAGAGACAACATCTTAATATTCAGATTAAGACATCTAGATCCTAATGCACATCTTAATATTCAGATGTGTATTTAGATTTAAACGTCTTAATGTAAACAAATAAAGCCTAAATTCCTTTTTCATCTTTGTTATTTTGAGAAATGTTTTGCCGATTGAACAAGTAACAAATTAAAGGTCATGCTATTCGAAGAACAAATTACAGTGGAACTAATTATTAAGTAAATTCAGTTTACAATTTTTTGGTGAAACAGTTTAAAAGTGATATCTAATCAAAAGCTACCTAATGGAGTAATAGTATCGAGAGAGAAATTGGACAACGAACTCAAAACTAAAATCAAATTTTCATGGTAATCTAACAAATTCAAGAAAAGGTTAAAAAAATAATTGGGTCTAACTTAACCTCAAAAATTAGTTAATGACTCATGAAGTAAAAATTACTCAAGATCATATAACGAGACCAAGTACACTATTTACGATCAATGTGGAAAACTCAACAAGAAGTCTCTGTCGAAGCTCACGGGTTTAGACTTTTAGGGCCTGTATGGAAAAATAAATGAGAATTAGATTTGAGTGTAATTGAGTATAATTATTGTTAAAGTTTGTAGCAGCAAACCAATCGAGAAGAGGAAGACATAAGGGAAGAGATTTTCGCGAAGAAAAAGGCAGTGGAGAGGATATTTAGGAGCGTAACTGTGCTCTTCTGTATTTTATGATTTATTCCTCTCAAAACTGTAATTACAAAGGAGTAGTCTATTTATAGGCTAAGCTAGCTAACTTAACTCTAATTGCTACTAATAATCCACTACCAACTATATATATGTGATATGTATACTGAGTATATATTTTGTGTATATCCGTGTATTCTTTATACTTCAACATCCCCTCAAGCTAGGCACTGAAAACAAAGGGTTCAGTCCTAGCTTGGAAGCAATAGCAGTAAGGCCAGTAGAAATGGCCAAAGCAAAATCATGAATAGCAGCCACATCAGTGATCAAGATTAGCCTGAACCCTCGTACAAGCTTCCCACATTTGGTCTTGGACAACATATTCAGATGTGTAAGCCTGCTCAAGGATAGCTCTGTGAAGAACCTCTTTCTGCACCTTATGTTATGTCAACTTCATACCTCAACCAGTTGACACACATGTTAGCAGCATTTGGTTACATACTTATATCACATATGCAGCAGGAAACATTTCCAATTGTATGATGCACTGTAAACATGCCAATTTCTTGGTCCACGTTCACCGCACCGACAAAAACTTCTCAGCAATCCTTGTAGCAACCTCAACAGTCACAACAATAGATTCTACATTGAAACTAACAAAAATTGCTACACCAATAGCTACTACAAAACAGAAGCAACTTCTGTCTTTTATTCAAAACTCATTTTGTTATTCGAAATTCATTTTGTGAGATATTCCATCAACACAAATCTTTTGCAAGAACAGCCAACAAGACAACATTAGTAGCAGCACAACAACACCAGCAGCATAAGGATCAACTGGTGTTGAGGCAGCATCATCATGAGTTGCATCATTATGGAATATCAGTATCAACAACAATAGTTGCAGTCACAACATTTCCAACCTCAGCAGCATCAACAACAGTAGAAGCCTTAACAGATGCAGTCAAACCAACAGCAGGATCAGTACTAACTGCAGTACCAACAATTATCCAATTGCAGCATTAATCATTTTTCAAGCAGGAGCTTCAACTCCTACAACATTTCAGCAACTTTTGAACCAGCACCAGCACCAACAGAACTACAATTTTAATTCTGAACCAGCACCAGCAGAACTACGATTTTGAACCAGCACCAGTCGCAACAATGACAATATCAGGTGCAGCCTTTACAAGTTGAATCTCTCAGTTTCCGTCCTTAATTCGACAGAATAACCACTGAATTCATCTTGCTAACAGTAATAATGAATAACTCCTCGTTCTCTAGTCTCACTCAGACTAGAGAATCTTTCAATTCTCTCTATGCAACCCACGACAAGAACTCTTCGTTCTCTAGTCTCATTCGGACTAGAAAATCTCTTGATTCTCATCACACAAACTATTTTAATAAGCGGAAATAACCCCTCGTTCTCTAGTCTCACTTGGACTAGAGAATCCCTCGATTCTCATCACGCAAGCTATCATAATAAGCTCGGATATGCAGCGGAGTCTCTCTCAATTCCGGCTAGAAATCCTTCGATTCTCCTATCCTGAGCTACATATATAAAAACAGGCAATCTAACACTTGATCGACCTGTGAATAACTCTTTGAATTGAGCTTCAACTCAATCCATATTGTCTTCGATGAAGTATCTCTCAATTCTTAGTCTATTTGTCGCTAAGAACTCCTCGATCCTTCTATCGATAGAAATTTCCTACTCTATGATCTTCTCAACCCATTGATCTTCATTAACATCCCTATCATGAGCTGTAATAGCAACATCTACACCAACCGCCACCCCAAACAATCACACGTAATGTACACACAACAAAGAGCTACACCAATGTAATCAAAGTGTGCAATAATATTCTCCAAGTCCATCACATAGTAATGAACATTCCTTCAACTGTGAGCAGCAGCACCAACACAGAATAGAAACTAACACAACAACAACGAATGACACAATTTTCTCCAATTCGTCAATTCACCAACACAGATACAACTTTAACAACACAGAATCATACACCAACATAGAATCAATACGAAAAATAAAATTGAATTTCCAGAAACTCACAGCAATTTGGAACTTAATTTGATCATTTTTTGCTGAATCACAGCAACTGGACAGACATACCTCAGAAGAATACATACTCGCGGCGATCTTCGACGTCGCAACAATAGCCAAAAGCGGATTGTATCCGCAGAAAACGATAACATCTTCGATTCTGATTTTCAGAAGAAATTGTGATTCTGATTTTTAGAAGAAATTGCGATTCTGATTTTCAGAACCTCATGATTATGATTTTCAGTTATTCGATTCTCTGCTCCTCGATATTCAGTTATTTCTCATCACCAGATTACAAATCGAATGTCGGTATTGTAGATTTTGACTCCTAATTGATCTTCAATCTTATAAGTATTATATCCTCACAGATTGATCTTCAATTTTGTGGAATCGAACTCCTGATCGATCGCATACAGCTTCGATCGCTTTCATCTTTTATCTCCACAAATTAGCATGTAAAAATTACTCCTATATCGGATCGATACATCCGGGCTTTGATACCATGTTAACGTTTGTAGCAACAAACCAATCAAAAAGAGGAAGACAGAAGGGAAGAGGTTTTCGCGAAGAAGAAGAAGGCAACAGAGAGGATATTTGAGAGCGTAAATGTTCTCTTCTGTATTTTATGATTTATTCCTCTCAAAACTGTAATTACAAAGGAATAGTCTATTTATAGGCTAAGCTAGTTAACTTAACTCTAATTGCTACTAATAACCCACTACCAACTATACATATGTGATATGTATATTGAGTATATATTTTGTATATATTCGTGTATTCTTTATACTTCAACAATTATACGTTACTGATATTAATTGGGAAATTCTCACAAAAAAACTGTAGTTCAAATCTTATTACTATCTTTTGTCCATTTTATCTAATCTCCTATATATAATAATGATGATTTTCTCATAAAGGAAAACAAGTGAAAGCAGTTGAACTAATGTTTCAATAGTGGTGATAAGCTCCCAAAGTCCTCTAGCACGTTGGCCTATCTCTGTCGCAACTGTACGGCTGAGTTATTTAACATTTTCTTCCATGTATACCACATACACCTTGCTACCAACTATATAAACTCCTAATACTTTGCTCTATAAGACTATAATAATATATTTTTTATTAATAGCATAATTTTTTTATTGTTCTATCACCTATGGATTAATTGATTAAAAGTAGTGGATATATAAGCAGTATTGAAAAACGCTTTTAACAGTTGTAACTAATTTTATAAAAAAACAACTACATGTTTTACAAGCGTTAAAATTGATAATAAGTAGTTGATATGTGTAGTCAAAAAGTGATGAGAAATAATATTCCTAAGAAAATGACTAATTTATTCTTAAAGTTATTTATCAAAATTCTAAAAATAATAATATTTGTGCAGGTTCACGTATACATGACAACATTCCACGTTAGTAGGCTGCAGACTCAGTGGATTTTGGAGCACTCCCCTTGTTTTTGAGTGTCGGTCTAATTTTGGTACGATACAATTTTGCATATAGATATGGGTATGGTGGGGCCCTGTCCCGACCTTTTGATGTCGTATACTTTTTAGAGACTTGTAGATGGTGTCCTGTGAGTGTAGTAGACTTGTATGACCTTGTCGGTCTTGATATGTGTATGTATATATATAAATTGATTTTCTGAATACAGATTTCACATAGTTTTCTTTCGGCTTAGTCCATATTTAATTATGACTAGGTGTTAAATGTATGAATGGCAGTACCCGGCGAGTGGGATACGGGTGCCCGTCGTGGCCCTCTGTTTTGGGTCGTGACATGAT
Source organism: Przewalskia tangutica (assembly GCA_029844215.1). Taxonomy (NCBI): domain Eukaryota; kingdom Viridiplantae; phylum Streptophyta; class Magnoliopsida; order Solanales; family Solanaceae; genus Przewalskia; species Przewalskia tangutica. The sequence goes on along the minus strand of CM056727.1, from coordinate 44,668,489 downwards.
CAACAGAACATTTCTGAGTTGGGCTTCTAGATGAAAGTAGCTCGGTGGCTACAAAAGTAGGAACACCCAGGCTGGATAACAAGATATGGTTGAAAAATGTTCTTTATGTTTTGGATTTGACATGCAATTTAATTTGTGTCACAACTAGTTAATTATTTAGATTGTGATGTGACATTTAATAAAATTATATGTGCTATACTTGAGACTCTACAACGAGGATGTTGATTGTAAAGTGTGAGCGTCGAGGTGGACTTTACTATTTTTGGAATATACCGCTGATACGGGCTATGAAGACAGAGGCAGTTGATTGGTTCGATCTTTGACACAAACGGTTGGGTCATCCTTCAGGACAAGTAACAAAGTCTATTACGACATTAGGATTAATGGAGAATGATGATAGATTGAATATAGAATGTGATGTATATCAACGAGCAAAGCAAACGAGAAGTGTTTTTCCTTTAAGTGAGAATATTGCTTCAGATACTTTTGAGATGATCCATTGCAATTTATGGGGACCATATAGGACCCGTTCCTCTTGTGGTGCTTCATATTTTTTTACTATTGTGGATGATCATTCGCGAGCCGTGTGGATATTTCTCTTAGTTTATAAGAAAGAAGTGTCCCAAACCTTGATGAATTTCTTCGCTCTTGTGGAAACACTTCGGCAAAAGGGTGAAAATAATTAGAAGTGATAATGGAACTGAGTTCACGTATATGAAGACTTACTTCTTCGAACATGGAATTCTGTTTCAAACATCTCAACATAATGGAAGAGTCGAAAGAAAACGCCTTCACATTCTTAATATGGCGTGAGCATTGAGATTTCAGGGCAATCTTCCAATTAAATTCTAGGGAGAATGCATTTTGACTGCGCGATACTTGATCAACAGAACACCATCTTCAATTTTGAAGGTGAAAACGCCCCATGAAATTTTATACGGGGAGGCGCCTCATTATGATCACTTAAGGGTGATAGGGTCACTATGCTATGCACACACAAAGGGAAGAATAAGAGACATGTTTGAGAGTTGGAGTCGTAGGTGTATTTTCTTGGGATACCCCTATGAACAGAACGGTTGGAAACTGTATGACTTAGAAAACAATGAAAATTTAGTCTCAAGAGATGTGGACTTCTACAAAACTAAGTTTTTTTCCATAGGAACAGTGCGAACAACAAGTTTTCGAAGAAGAACATACAAATAATGTAGGTGCAAACAAAGCTCGAATAGAAGAAATTCAAACACCGGATACCGAACGTACGGATCAGCAAAATTAGATCGAATAGATACTAGTTTGAATAATGAAAACGTGGAAGAAGTACAAATGAAAGGTACCCGGGCCAATGAAAAGCCACCGGAGAAACAATTGGGTCGAGGTAAACATCGAAAGCATTCCTCAGTTCGATTACGTGACTACGTTACTGAAATATTTCGGAAAGAAAGTTCATCAACGAGTTCGCTCAATCCTCAGCAACTCTCAGGTGCACCTTATCCTTTAGTTCGCTATATATCATGTAATAATTTTTCCTCGCAACACCAAAGCTTCCTTGTAGCAATTACAACAGGAAATGAATCAAAATCCTTCTTGGAGGCTATGAAAAAGGAATGTTGGAGAAAATCCATGCAACAAGAAATCCAAGAATAGATGACAATGACACATGTACATTGGAAACATTATCATCGGATAAGAAAACACTTGGATGTAGATGAGTGTACAAGATCAAATACAATTTGAACGGAATAATTGAACTATATAAAGCTCAGTTGGTCATCTCCGGTAATAAGCAGGGGGCAGGTATTGACTACAATGAAAAATTTGCTCCGGCTGTGAAGGTAGTGACCGTTCGGACCTTCTTAGCGGTAACGACTGATCGAAGTTGGGAGTTCATCAGATTGATGTTAATAACGCTTTCTTGAACGACGAACTGGCAGAAAAAGTTCATATAAAATTACCACCAGAATTTCGTGTGTCTGGTTCAGGGCAAGTATGTCAACTCCGAAAATCTTTATATGGGTTGAAAACAAGCTCCACGATACTGGTTTGCATAATTGTCAAGTGTCTTGATGAAATATGAGTTCAAATACTCATACTCCGATTATTCTCTCTTCACGATGCACTAGGGAGGTATACAACTTAACATCTTAGTTTATGTGGATGACTTGATTATCTCCGAAAATGACCATGGTGTAATTGCACGGTTCAAAGACTATCTCCGAGCCTATTTTCACATGAAGTATTTGGGTCCCCTGAAGTATTTTCTGGGGGTTGAAGTTGTGCTTGGACCAATCGGGTATTTCAGTAACGGACTAAACATATTGAAATGACTGTCATTATGCCCTGGACCAATTTATATAAAGAGGTCATTATGATAAATGAAACCAAACAAGAATTCTCCCAATATTTTTTCTCTCCCTAAATTTCCATCGCCTCTCAAATTTAATATTAACCTTACCTCTTCAAAGATTACAATTTTGAGGAAGTATTTTAGTGAAACTCAATTTCAATATTTATAAATATATGTTGATAGTACCACAATGCAGCGGATGGGGTTGTTCCTCCCTTAACCAGAGGTCTCGGGTTTGAGCCATGGGTATGGAAAAATCCTTGGTAGGGAGCGCTTCCCCCGAATGGGACCTATGCAGTGCGAATCCGGACAGAGTCGGGCTCCAATGCGTATACCGGACAGGAAACCAAAAATATATATATGTTAATAGTCTATCTGTCCTACGATAATGGAGAAGCCGTTATTGATTGATTCTCTACCGCTTCAAAATCTTATTTTGACTTAGTTAAATTGTAAACGTGTAAATAGAGACAATATTATTCCCTACCCATAATTAGAATATTTTCATATATTGTGTAAATATAATTATGGTAAGACTAGGATTCCTTATTTGTATAGGCTTAGGATTCCTATTGTATAAGGGATGAACATTGTACTCAATATATACTTTGATATTAATGAAAGACTGATGCGCGAAAAGATGCACACACTTAAACGCAAGTGCACGTTATCGTGACACGTAATATAGTCTTAGCAAGACCGAATATCGTCCACAAGGATTAGGGTTCAAGTACCAAATATCTATCTTTTGGTATCTATTTGGTAAATTGATATTTGATTTTGTGGTTTATAACTACGAATTATAAAGACTAATTTAACTAATGAGTTTACTTCAGTTGTGATGAGAATAGGGCTTCCACGTCTCCTCACTATCCGCTTATGTTACTTATTAATGCAATAGCTTATGGTCTTCTTCTTTTGGAGAAAACAGGTTCACTAAATCGTTTTATACTCCCGTTAGGGTTATATAAACACTCAACCTCAAAGATTGCACCTTACCTACCTTTCGTGATAAGGATAACTCTATAGGAGGATTAAGACTAAGAACCTAGTTAACCGTCACGCACAATGCGTAAAATTAGGGTTAAGCCTCCTCGTTAACGCTTACATAAATAATTGAGGTATTTTCATCCCCAATCCAAGAATGTCTACCCAACTTACAGCATATTCACAATCCCCTCCTGTCGGAGTCTGATTAGAAATCATATAGTGATAATTAGTTGTCAATTAACTACCAATCATTCAATTTAATTATCGATAGATCTCAACAAGAAGAAGAATAACCATAAGCATGCATTAAATCATAACATAAATTTCTAGAGATTCAACATGGAAAGTTTATAGAGGAATTAGTTCCTAGCCATTGACATGACAAGAACTAATTCCATGTTCTTCATAAACCGAAATAAAAACAAGAAAATGAAAGAAAATTTATTAAACTATGGTCTCCAATCTCCAAGCAAGAAAGCCTTGTGTTGTGCAAGTGGGAACCCTTAAAATCTGCTAGGGTTCTCCTTTTATAGTCAAAACCGCTCTCTCTTTCCTTCAGCCCGCCTGCACTTCGCCCAAAACTCGATTTTTCCGCCACGCTGCCATGCTTTAGCCGCGCGCCGGAATCTCGTGGTCCTTCGTGATTTACGCCGCGCCCCGATCTCTGGCTGTTCGTGGCCATGCGCACAACTCAGAGCCTCTCGGATGTTTAGCGCCGCGCCCGCACTGGCCGACATGAGGAGCCGCGCGCTGGTCTTTGATGGGCGTAAGATGCACACACTTTAAACGCAAGTGCACGTTATCGTGACAAGTAGTATAGTCTTGATAAGACCGAATATCGCCCTCAAGGATTAGGTTCATTTACCAACTATCTATTTTTTGTATCTATTTGGTAAATTGATATTTAGATTTGTTGTTTATAACTAAGAATTATAAAAGCTATTTAACTAAAAGGGTTTACTTCAGTGATGATGAGAATAGGGCTTCCACGTCTCTTCACTATCCGCTTATGTTACTTATTAATGCAATAACTTATGGTCTTCTTCTTTTGGAGAAAGCAGGTTCACTAAATCGTTTTATACTCCCGTTAGGGTTATATAAACACTCAACCCCAGTATTGCACCTTACCTACCTTTCGGTGATAAGGATAACTCTATAGGAGGATTAAGAACAAGAACCTAGTTAACCGTCACGCACAATGCGCAAAATTAGGGTTGTTAAACCTCTCATTAACGCTACATAAATAATTGAGGTATTTTCATCCCCAAACCAAGAATGTCTATCCAACTTACAGCATATTCACAATCCCCCCCTTTCGGAATCTGATTAGAAATCATATAGTGATAATTAGTTGTCAATTAGTTACCAAGAATTCAACTCAAATATTGGATAGATCTCACAATAAGAAAAATAACCATAAGCATGCATTAACTCATAACAAAAGTTTCTAGAGATTTAACATGGAAAGCCCTATAGAGGAATTAGTTCCTAGTCATTGATATGACAAGAACTAATCCCATGTTCATCATACAAAAACTGAAATAAAGTAAAGAAAAGGAAAAGAAATTACTAAATAATGAGTCTCCAAGCCTTCTAGCATCCAAGGGTTGTGCTGTGGAATATTTACAAGGTGGAATGGTGGATGGATGGATGTAGAATGGTGAATGGTAGAATGGAGAATGAATCATTCTTCTAATGATGTAGAGTATTTATAGCCAAAGAATCCTTTAGGTGAATGGTTAAGGATTTGTAAGTAGGAAAAGTTATTAGAATCCTTTTAGGTAAGGGTTTTAAGGTAGGAAAAGTTATCCCTTTAGGTAGGAAAAATAATCCCTTTAGGATTCTGAAAACATGTCAAATTCGGCCCAGCACTTCATAATTCCGCGCCATGTTCGCAGATCAGCCATGCGCTGAAAATCGTAGATCTTTGACGGCTTTCTGGTCGCGCAAGGCCGCTGCCAGCGCCGCGCTCGTGACAGAACTCTTCCGATTTTTCGCTTTCTTCGCCCTTTGTTCGTCCTGGCTTTCGTCGATCTCTCTATAATTCCTAACTTCTAGACTTCATTTCTTGGCCCTTTTTGTGTGCAATTCCATCTCAATTAAGCTCATTTTATCTTCTTTTCGTCATTTCTCCATTTCTGACCGCTGTGACACAAAAGAAAGGAAAACGACCCTAATACTATACTAAACATAAACAAAATGAGTAAAATACTAACTAAAAATGACTCAAAAAGTGTATATAAAATACACCGATCAAATACCCCCAAACTTAACCTTTGCTCGCCCTCGAGCAAAGATAGAAAGAAAGAAATAAAAGACTCAAGAAACGAAAAATAAAAGACTCACGGACATTGATCACTTTTGCTGCATTTAGTGTTATATAGAAAAACATGAAGGTTAGCAGAATAATATGCAGGAACATGTAACACGAAATTTTTCAGCACACTAAACACATTGAGCTAGATATTTCGCAAACTCATATTTATCATGCTTTAATGGAAGTCAATATACTAAATCATGCATATAAATTCAAAAATCCTATGGCATGCTTACTTGCTATTCTCCACTAATCCTGGATATGCATAAAAGAGATCTTCAGGACTTTAAGGGTTGTAATGTAGGCTTAGGTATAGGTGGGTAAAAATAGGCATTTTAGGCTCATTTCGTGTACCATAAGCTCTTTAGCTTTTCAGTATTTCCCTTTTCTTTTTGTTCTTTCCTTCACTTCGATTCTATCTTTTCCCTCTTTTGTTTTGGGAGAGTGAAGTGTATAGTAATGACAAGCACCCCCAAACTTAGGCTTTTGCCTATTTCTTATTACTTTTTATCAGTGCAACAGTTTATTCACTCTTTTTGTCTCTTTTTTTAACACACAATGTATTCCATCGTTCATATTTTTACTTATGGCACAATTTGTGGGAATATAGGGTGTCAAAGAAGAAGCTTCAATTTATAGGCTCAATGGGGCTGACTAGGGATATTTTTAAAGTCCGGGATAGAAAAGAATGGTAAGAATTGGCTATCAAAGAAATGTCTGAGTCATCTCCCTAACATGTATATCCTAACTATTTCGCCTCAAATAGCAAGCAATCATAACACATAGGTTTTCTTTATTTAGCATGCACAATTTAAGCAAGAAACTCCAAATAGACAGATTTTGTGAGTTTTTGGCATATCTAACCTAGGTGTTTAGATAGTTGCTTCTAATTCCATTACATTATTCCACCTTCCTTCACTAGGTGTTTCTAGCAACTACAGCATACATGATCTTTGACAGGCAATTATGACTCAAAAAGAAAAAAAAATTGTGACTCAAAAATAAACACAAAACAAATAAAAAAAGACTTAACTGAAACATAACAAGACACAAATAAAACACCCCAAACTTAAATCACACATTGTCCCCAATGTGTGCAATACTAAAAAAAATGGACAACTTATCGACACAACACAATGGGTCATAATGGAGGTCTGGAGGAAAATTCGAATTTGCACTAAATATGGTTTCAAGTTCTGCCGCGCTCGAGATTCAGCCGCGCGCGCTAGTACTGTGGCTCTTCTGGTTACGGCCACGCTGCCTCGATTCTCAGCCATGCCTGACGATCGCTTTTCCTTTTTTCAGCGTTTTGCTCTTTTTCCTGCTTTAGCTTTCACCCACTCATCCAACAACACAAAACAAGAACCCAAGACCGTGAGACTGTTCAAGACAAAATAAAATAAAATAAAGACAGAAATTGAAATAACATAATTAAAAACATTGGGTTGCCTCCCAACAAGCGCTGTCTTTAACGTCTTTTAGCCGGACGCATATAACCTTTTCGAGTGTCCATTGGATCCTTCTGCGAACTGCTTGCAATCCGCAGAGTTATTATTGTAGGTCTCAATTTCCCTACGACCATTTGTTCAAACAAGAGCCTTAAATATACAATTATCCCCCAAGTAGGCTTGTCTTTTATGCTTTCTATAATGCAGGAATCCGTGAACTTCTCTACATCTCTCAACTCTAGGGGGTACCCTTGATGGTATGGGCTTACTAATTGGGAATCAACCGTGATAGCTAGTGGTGTTTCTTCTGTAATAGGTGCAAGAAAAAGAATTTCCACAGAATCCAAGAAGGTAAATAATTGGATCTCTGCAATCTTTTCCTTCTCTATACCAACTATCTCACCAGATTCCTCAATAGTCAGCGTGGTTCGTGCTCTCAATTTGTTGTTCGATGTTCAAATCACCTCGATTTCTGGTTCGGCGCCGCGCCCTCGCTTTGGTGCCGCGCGCCACTCTCGCATCGTCTTAGAATCTTCGCGCGCCCTCGCTCATCGGCTCATGCGCTGGCTGCCGCGAACTCTCTATCTCCCCGATTCGCATCCTTCAGTCAATTGTCCGACATCGTGTTTCTCATTGCCTACCCTGTGTGCATTGCTCTTCTTGTGTTTCGCTGTTGAATATGATCGCGAGCTCTGCTATTTGCGTTTCCAACTTCTTCATGGCTATTCTCGTTTCGTCTATGAACTGATTTTGGTACCTCGTGAGACTGAGTATAGCTTCTCATAATTCCTCCCTCTCTTCCTCTATGGTTGGAGCTCGATCATATTGACAGTAGAAATCCATGTCTTAAAGATCCCTGAGATGAATCAAAACTAACAACGAATCACGACACACTTGTTTTTTTTTTTTTTTTAAAAGAAAATAAAATAAATAATTTAAAGAAACAAAAATAAAAACCAAATTAGAAATTAAAAATAGATAAATTTGATATTGAACTATGCCTAATCCCCGGCAACGACGCCAAAAACTTGATGGGCGGTAAGATGCACACACTTTAAACGCAAGTGCACGTTATCGTGACAAGTAGTATAGTCTTGATAAGACTGAATATCGTCCTCAAGGATTAGGATTCAATTACCAACTATCTATTTTTTTGTATCTATTTGGTAAATTGATATTTAGATTTGTTGTTTATAACTAAGAATTATAAAAGCTATTTAACTAAAAGGGTTTACTTCAGTGATGATGAGAATAGGGCTTCCACGTCTCCTCACTATCCGCTTATGTTACTTATTAATGCAATAACTTATGGTCTTCTTCTTTTGGAGAAAGCAGGTTCACTAAATCGTTTTATACTCCCGTTAGGGTTATATAAACACTCAACCCCAGTATTGCACCTTACCTACCTTTCGGTGATAAGGATAACTCTATAGGAGGATTAAGAACAAGAACCTAGTTAACCGTCAGACACAATGCGCAAAATTAGGGTTGTTAAGCCTCTCATTAACGCTACATAAATAATTGAGGTATTTTCATCCCCAATCCAAGAATGTCTATCCAACTTACAACATATTCACAATCCCCCCTTTCGGAATCTGATTAGAAATCATATAGTGATAATTAGTTGTCAATTAATTACCAAGAATTCAACTCAAATATTGGATAGATCTCACAATAAGAAAAATAACCATAAGCATGCATTAACTCATAACAAAAGTTTCTAGAGATTTAACATGGAAAGCCCTATAGAGGAATTAGTTCCTAGTCATTGATATGACAAGAACTAATCCCATGTTCATCATACAAAAACTGAAATAAAGTAAAGAAAAGGAAAATAAATTACTAAATAATGAGTCTCCAAGCCTTCTAGAATCCAAGGGTTGTGCTGTGGAATATTTACAAGGTGGAATAGTGGATGGATGGATGTAGAATGGTGAATGGTAGAATGGAGAATGAATCATTCTTCTAATGATGTAGAGTATTTATAGCCAAAGAATCCTTTAGGTGAATGGTTAAGGATTTGTAAGTAGGAAAAGTTATTAGAATCCTTTTAGGTAAGGGTTTTAAGGTAGGAAAAGTTATCCCTTTAGGTAGGAAAAGTTATCCCTTTAGGTAGGAAAAATAATCCCTTTAGGATTCTGAAAACATGTCAAATTCGCCCAAAGACTTCATAATTCCAGCGTCGGCGCCATGCAGATCGGCGCCACGGCTACCAAAAATCAGAGATCTTTGACGGCTTGGTCGGCGCAAGGCCGCTGCCAGCGCCGCGCTCGTGACAGAACTCTTCGGATTTTTCGCTTTCTTCGCCCTTTGTTCGTCCCCTTCGCCCGATCTCCTCTATAATTCCCGTAACTTCTTAGACTTCATTTCTTGGCCCTTTTTGTGTGAAATTCAATCTAATTTAAGCTATTTTTCTCTTCTTTTCGCATTTTCTCCTTTTCTGACCGCTGTGACAAAAAATAAAGTAAAACGACCCTAATACTATACTAAACATAAACAAAATGAGTAAAATACTAACTAAAAATGACTCAAAAAGTGTATATAAAATACACCGATCGCCTTCTATGCCTTCTCGATAGTGGGCGCCATGCCCGCTTATGATCGCAGAAGAGGCCATGTGCTGGTCCGGGTTTCACTCGTCGCCACTTTCTCTGCTTTAGCTCGAATCTCCTCTTAGCCTTCTTTAGCTCCTTTTCCGCCATTTGGCCATTTTAACCACTTTGACTCAAAAGAAAGAAAACTATCCTAATACGACACTTATATGTGTAAAAAGGGACAAAATATTAACTAAAATCGACTCAAAAGTGTATATAAAATACACCGATCAAATACCCCAAACTTAACCTTTGCTCATTTCGAGCAAAGATAGAAAGAAAGAAATAAAAGACTCAAAGAAACGAAAAATAAAAGACTCATCGACATTGATCACTTTTGTTGCATTAGTGTTAACTAGAAAACATGAAGGTTAGCAAAATAATACGCAGGAACATATAGCATGAAATTTCAAAGACACTAAACACACGGTTAGATATTTCGCAAACTCATATTTATCATGCTTAATGGAAGTCAATATACTAAATCATGCATATAAATTCAAAAATCCTATGGCATGCTTACTTGTTATTCTCCACTAATCGATATGCATAAAAGAGATCTTCAGACTTTAAGGGTTGTAATGTAGGCTTAGGTATAGGTAGGTAAAAATAGGCATTTTAGGCTCATTTCGTACCATAAGCTCTTTAGCTTTTCAAGATTTCCCTTTTCTTTTGTTCTTTCCTTCACTTCGATTCTATCTTTCCTCTTTGTTTTGGGAGAGTGAAGTATATAATAATGACAAGCACCCCAAACTTAAGGTTTTGCCTATTTCTTATTACTTTTTATCAAAGCAATGACTTATTCACTCTTTTTGTCTCTTTTTTAACACAATTTATTCCACTATTTCATATTTTTACTTATGACACAATTTGTGGGAATATAGGGTGTCAAAGAAGAAGTTTCAACGTTTAGGCTCAATGGGGCTGACTAGGGATATTTTTAAAGTCCGGGATAGAAAAAGAATGGTAAGAATTGGCTATCAAAGAAATGCCTGAGTCATCTCCCTAACATGCATATCCTAACTATTTCGCCTCAAATAGCAAGCAATCATAACACATAAGTATTTATCATTTAGCATGCATAATTCAATCAAGAAACTCCAAATAGACAGATTTTGTGAGTTTTTGGCATATCTAACCTAAGTGTTTAGAGAGTTGTTTCAATTCTGTTACATTATTCCACCTTACTTCACTAGGTGTTTCTAGTAACTACAACATACATGATCTTTTGACAGACAATTATGACTCAAAAAAGAAAATTTTTTGTGACTCAAAAATACATAAAACAATAAAAAGATTTAAATAAAACATAACAAGACACAAATAAAACACCCCCAAACTTAAATCACACATTGTCCCCAATGTGTGTAGACTCAAAGACAATATAAGAATAAGACACTTACAAACTTTGGTTAAAATGGTGGTGGTGGCGGTGGATAATGCATCGACCATTGGTTGAACAGGGAACTCATCTCGTCATATCTTTGGTGCAACCGCTGTTGCTCGCCTCAATTCTTGTTGCCTTGTCGCAACTCATGTTGTCCCCTGTCTCAACTTTTTTTGTCCTTGTATAATTTTGTCGAAATTTTGCATCATCATTTTCTCGTTCGAGCACTTGCTCCATCATGTGCAATCCGGGCGTTCCGCTTCATGGTTGGATGGTGGCTAGGTCTCGCCTCATATCGAGCCCCTATTTCGTGCTCATCTTTGTTCGCGGCCTCTGCTGCCGCCGCCGCTGGTTGTGCTCTTCTTCCGCTGTTGGGGCTTGGTGCAGGAAAGAGTGCACTATCCCACAGACACCGGCAGTTGGTTTCTCTCATGAGTGTCTGGGTAGGTTGGGACCCCGGAAGGCGCATAGATTGGTGATCGAGCCATGTCCCAATCCACCGTTGTCACCAACTCGCTGATTTCTTCAATGCTCAGACTATCTCTTTCCCACATCAATCGTCATCCTCATAATTCCATATATCGCTTTAATCCTATCTTCCGCACTCGTGAAGTGCGTGGATGGAATCACGCGGCGCCGATTGAAATATAGCCAACCCTTGGTCGCTTTGAACTGCACCGCTAGTGCTCTTGACCCATTTCTTCCAATATCAAAAGCGACCCTGTAGCTCACGGTGTTTGCAACGATTCCAATGACGCGCGGTCGCTTCTAGACCGTGTTCGAAAGTGATTCCAATCGCTTCTTTCTTCAACACCAACCGTCTTCAATTTTGCATTGACATTCTCTGTCACACAGCACATAAACTCCCTTACAAAGCATCCCCGCCCACCTTCTCCGAAAGTTGGCATAGAATTCACGCACTATTGTTGTGTTCATTGGTGCTATTTTCTCCGGATTTACAAATCTCCTCCACCCCCTTAACTCAATCATTGCCCGAATGGGCTCATAAACATCTTCTTCCCCATATGACTCCCTCTGGTAGTCCATTCCCCTTTCCGGGATTAAGGATCTGGTATCAAGCTTTTTGTATCTCTGGAAGGCTTGGTAGCTCACAAACCTAGTATCATCGTAATGCCAAAGGGTGGATGCGAGGCTCTTCTCTTCCCGGTGGCCATGGTTAAAACAGTCAGCTTACAACTTAGTGGCACAAATGTTTCCTACACAATCAACAACTAGCAGCGAACACAACACCCCCAAACTTCAACTCTTCTACCCAATACCCAACCTCCTTTTCTATTCTTTCTCCAAACTTCACAATCAACTTTTTAGCACCCAAACTACTTCACAACTACAATACTCCTTCAAACTACTACCTCCCGTGACTTCAAGAAAGATCTCAAGAATGAAAAAGATTACCTTTTATGAGAAAATTCAAGTCGTTTCTTGTTTCTAATGGTGGTTTGAGGCTATGGAATGGAGCTTTGTTGTTTGAGATAGCTAAGGATTTTAGGAATTTATGAGTTTGGTTGTGGTTGGGTTGGATTTGTGGAGGAATCAGGTAGATTTGTGGATTTTCGTGTGTTTTGGAAAAGAAGGGTTAGGTTTTTGAAATTGGAATTGGGGGAAAATCTGATTTCTGGGCGTTTTAAGTTTTCGATTTCCGCCGCGCCACGCCTGCTTTAGCCGCGCGCCAATCTTCTCACTCTTCGGGACTTTCTGCGCTGCTTCATTTGGAAATACGCGCGCTAAACTTGGCAAATTTTCGAATTCGCCGCGCCCTCGCTTCTCCGGCGCGCTGCACTCCGCTTTTCTGGAAATCCTGGCGTTTCTTCAGTTTCTCGCCCTTCAGTTTATTTGCCTATCCATATCAATCACAACACAAACGCTACAACCCAAGACCGTGAGACTGTTCTAGATAAAATAAAATAAACTAAAGACAGGAATTAAAATCACATAATTGAAAACGTTGGGTTGCCTCCCACTTAGCGCTGTCTTTAACGTCTTTTAGCCGGACGCAAGTTCCTTAGTTTAATAAATGTGAGGTGTATTAACCCCACAACAAATCCATTTTTCCACATTGTTCGCTTTCTTTTCTTCTTCTTCTTCTCTTAGCATTATCATCAAGCGAAGTTTCAGAACACATACCTCCTTTAGTGGAATTTGGCAAACCATGCACCTTTCTTGGGCTCATCTCCTTTGGTTGACTTGTATTGGCTCGCAGGGGGGTTTGATGGTGTTGATTGCAAAGAACCCACTCATGGTTGGTGGCTCAATGACGTGTTTAAAAACTTTAAACACCATTTCTTCATTCTCCACCCTTAATGTTAACTCTCCTCTTTCAACATCAATCAAAGCTCTTCCCGTTGCTAGGAATGGTCTCCCCAATATGATAGGGATTTCTGCATCTTCTTCCATATCAAGAATGAGGAAGTCTGCAGGAAAGAAGAATTTTCCTACTTTCACAATCACGTCCTCAATCTTGCCTCTTGGATGAACCACTGTCCTGTCGGCCAGTTGCAGGCTTACTGTGGTTGGTTTGGCCTCACCCAACTCCAATCTTTTAAATACTGATAAGGGCATTAGATTTATACTTGCCCCTAAATCACACAGGGCTCTGTTGCATGTCACCCTGCCCACTGTGCAAGGTAGTGTAAAGCTTCCTAGATCTTTTAGCTTTGGTGGAAACTTTTTCTGCAAGATAGCACTACACTCTTCTGTCAGTGCTACTATTTCGTATTCTGCCAGCTTCTTCTTCTTCCCCAAGATCTCCTTCATGAACTTGAAATAGGAAGGCATCTGCTCCAAAGCCTCTATAAAAGGTATGTTGATATGCAGCTTCCTGAATGTCTCCAAAAATTTGGAGAATTATTTATCAACCGCCTTCCGCTGTAATCTCTGGGGAAAAGGGATCTTCTCTGTATAATCTTTCTCTGGAGTTTTCTCTACTACTGGGCTAGGCTCAATCACCTTCTATTTTTCTATTTCTGCCTTCTTCTCACTTACTGGCTGAGGTGACTGCTGCTCCAACTGTCTTCCACTTCTCAACTGCACTGCTTGACACTGCTCCCTCAGATATACCTCTGTATTGCTTGGCAGTGTACCCTGCGGCCTGCTGTTTGCCTGCTTTGCTAGCTGACCCACTTGTGTTTCCAAGTTCCTGAACAAGGATCTAGCTTCTGTCATGAACTGCGTCTGGGCGTTGGCAAGTCTTTATCCGCTTGCTTTCAGCTCGTCACGGCTTTTCTTCTTGAACCGGTGCATTGGAATCGCTGAGGTTGTGGGGCTTGAATGAAGAGGTGCTGATTCTGTTCTCGCTGGTTACATCGCCCTGTATTGATTCTGTTGCCTGTATTGATTCTGCGCCTGGTCTCCTCTCCATGAGAAATTTGGGTGATTCCTCCACCCTGGATTATAAGTGTTGGAGTAGGGGTTGTTCTGTTGCCTCTGATAATTACCTACTGCCTGACACTCTGCCTGCTCCATTGGTATATTGTTGGGATCAGATGAAGGACACCTATCGAATGTATGTGGCGCATATATCTCTCTCGCGACTTTTAGGCATCTGCACCGCATTCATCGACATCGTATGTTCTTTATTTGTTTCGCCAAAAGGGCCACTTGGGCATTCAAGGCAGCAATAACATCTATTTCGTGGACTCCCACTGTTCTCCTCCCACTTGTCGACCTCTCTTCTGTGACATGGTTGTTAGTGGCAATATCTTCTAATAACTCATGAGCGTCGTGGGCTATTTTCCTCATGAATGCTCCACCTGTTGCTGCATCTATAATGGTTCTGGTTGTACTGTTCAGCCCGTTGTAGAAGATGTGGACCAAGTTCCACAACTCAATGCAATGGTGTGGGCACTTTCTTTGTAGATCTTTGAACCTTTCCCAAGCTTCATATAAGGACTCTCCATCTGCTTGGTAGAAGTTGTTCAACTCCTCTCGTTCTTTGCTTTACGGGGAAAGAACTTGGCTAGGAATTTCTGCGCTTTCTTGCCATGTAAAAATCGAATCGGCCTGAGGAATTCAACCATACTTTTGCTCTATCCTGAGTGAGAAGGAAAGAGCCTCAATCTGACGCATCATCATGCAACAGTTATATCGAAAGTTGCACATAGCTCCAAGACATTAGCTATGTGCATATGTGATCCTCCGATGGCGATCCTCCGAAATGCACCGTGTCTTTGTACCATGCTCGTAATCGCGGTTTTATCTCGAAGTTGTTGGCTCCTATTGCAGGGAGCCTAATGCATGTCTGTGCTCCATTCACTCTTGGCAGCACATAGTCTCCCAAACTTCTTTCTGGCTGGATTTGGACTCTCTCCTCCACGTCTATTGGCACTTGCCGAGGCATTCCTGGGTTAGGTTGATTTTCACCTAACCCTTCTCTCATCATGTTATTGTTTTGAGCACCGTCCATCTCTATCAAAGTTGCAATCCGTTGATTCTTTCTGTTCTGCTTACAGGTTTTCTCAATTTCTGGATTGAAGGGAACAAGAGTGTATGCTCCTCTTCTCCTTCGCATAAACTGATTTCCTGAAATAGATCAAAAACAAACAACCAATCACGGTACCTCGAATTTTCTGAAAATAAAAACGTAAAAATTTAAAATAAAAAACGTAAAAATTAAAAACCAAATTAGAAATTAAAAAATAGATAAATTTGATATTGAACTATGCCTAATCCCCGGCAACGGCGCCAAAAACTTGATGCGCGAAAAGATGCACACACTTAAACGCAAGTGCACGTTATCGTGACAAGTAATATAGTCTTAGCAAGACCGAATATCGTCCACAAGGATTAGGGTTCAAGTACCAAATATCTATCTTTTGGTATCTATTTGGTAAATTGATATTTGATTTTGTGGTTTATAACTACGAATTATAAAGACTAATTTAACTAATGAATTTACTTCAGTTGTGATGAGAATAGGGCTTCCACGTCTCCTCACTATCCGCTTATGTTACTTATTAATGCAATAACTTATGGTCTTCTTCTTTTGGAGAAAGCAGGTTCACTAAATCATTTTATACTCCCGTTAGGGTTATATAAACACTCAACCTCAGTATTGCACCTTACCTACCTTTCGGTGATAAGGATAACTCTATAGGAGGATTAAGACTAAGAACCTAGTTAACCGTCACGCACAATGCGTAAAATTAGGGTTATTAAGCCTCTCGTTAACGCTACATAAATAATTGAGGTATTTTCATCCCCAATCCAAGAATGTCTACCCAACTTACAACATATTCACAATCCCCTCCTTTCGGAGTCTGATTAGAAATCATATAGTGATAATTAGTTGTCAATTAACTACCAAGCATTCAATTTAATTATTGGATAGATCTCAACAAGAAGAAGAATAACCATAAGCATGCATTAAATCATAACATAAGTTTCTAGAGATTCAACATGGAAAGCCCTATAGAGGAATTAGTTCCTAGCCATTGACATGACAAGAACTAATTCCATGTTCTTCATAAAACTGAAATAAAAACAAGAAAATGGAAGAAAATTTACTAAACTATGGTCTCCAATCTCCAAGCAAGAAAGCCTTGTGTTGTGCAAGAAGGGGAAACCATAAAAACTGCCTAGGGTTCTCCTTTTATAGGCTGAAAACCGCCTCTCTCTTTTCCGAGCTGGCCCGAATTTCGTCCAAAACTGATTTTCAGCGTCGGCGCCGCGCCTTCCAGCTTTCGCGCCGCGGAACTTCTGGGCCGGGTGATTTGGCGCGCGACCACGATCTCTGGCATGCGTGGCGTCGCGCGCTGCAACTTCTGTAGCCTCTCAGATGTTTAGGCGTCGCGCCTGCACTCTGGCGACATGGCGCCCGGCGCTGGATCTTCTGCGACCTCTGCGATAGTGGCGCGCGGCCACGCTTCGCGCAGCATGGCGCTGGTGCTGGTTTCAGCCTCGTTCGCCACTTTCTCTGTTTTTAGCTTTGGAATCTCCTCTGTAGCCCTCTTTTAGCTCATTTTCCGCCATTTGGCCATTTTAACCACTTTGACTCAAAAGAAAGAAAAACTATCCTAATACGACACTTATATGTGTAAAAAGGGACAAAAGATTAACTAAAACTGACTCAAAAAGTGTATATAAAATACACCGATCAAAGACTCCCCAATAAAGATTAATATCATCTTACATGGTATCAAGAGCCTCACACAAAAACCCTAGAATTTTCTTCAAAAGCCGCCGTCGTCGACCCCCCTGGCTTCTCGCCGCGGCACTACCCCTCTCTCCTCCCTAAAATTCTTGGGTTTTCTCTCATTTCCTCTCTTCTCTAAATGGCTACTGAGGATTCTTCCAATACTTTTGATGCTTCAACCTCCACCAATCCCACCACCATGTCATCATCCTCTTTTCATCTCGCTCTAACTGTTATCACTATCAAGAACTTTATTCTCATTCTTCTTGATCAAGAAAACAGTCAGTATTCTCCTTAGGTTGAACTGTTTTGTAATCATGCATGTCTCTATAGCGTGATTGGCCATATTGATGACACTATTCCGGCCCCTCCGGAGGTTGATGAGTCTACTTGGCGTCGTCTAGACGCCGGCGTCAAACAGTGGATTTATGGTAGTAGTTCTCAGGATCTTCTTCTTACTATAATGAAATCTGGCGCCACAACCCTTGAGTTATGGAACCGCTTGGAGGAAATCTTTCAAGATAACAAGCACACTCGTGCATTGTATTTGAAGGAACAGTTTAACAATACACGCCTTGAAAATTTCTCCAACATGACTGAGTACTGCAGATAGTTGAAACTCCTGGAGGATCAACTCTCCAACGTTGACACTCCTGTCTCGGACTCTAAATTGGTGTTGCAATTGATTGCAGGTCTCCCCAAAGGTGATTATGATACGTTAGCCGCCATAATTCAACAGGAAGATCCGTTTCCCAGTTTTAACAAAGCTCGCTCGCAGTTGTTGCTCGAAGAAACTCGACGTGCTAAGCAGGATGAGCACAATCAGAAGGCGTTAACTGTCAAAACGCGCCCTCAAGATCCAACACCGCCAGAAAACTCTCAACCGCAGCAGGGATGCGGTGGCAAGGGCCGCAGCAGAGGAGGTCGCGGTCGTGGCAGGGGTCACGGACAGCAGAATCAGCAGCAGCAACAATAGTATCCGCATGTCGATTCGGCGGCGCTTCCGATATCCATCTGGCGCGCGACGCCACCATTTCGATTCGAGAACCCTTCCACCAGTTCTTCAATCATGTTGTGTTGGGCCCTGCTCGACCCGCCGGTAAAGTCTAGTACCGCAATGTGCCCATCTCATGCATGGCGATTTGACCCTCATCCAGCATGACACCCACTGAGTTAGGTCAGGACTTCAGCAGTCTCAACATGCAACAGCCTGACAAAAATTGGTACATGGACTTCGGAGCCACTTCTCACCTCACCCGGACTACAGGTAATATTCCCAAACTGTTTGGTTTAAAACATCCTCAATGCAGTTGGTAGTGATCACCGCATTCCAGTAAGGGGTTTTGGTACATCATATACACCACTTCCTAATCTATTCCCACTTCAAAAAACCCTATATTCCCCACATGTAATTAAGAATCTATCTCTATCCGTAAATTCACTCGTAATAATTCTGTCTCTGTTGATTTTGACCCTTTTGGTTTCACTGTGAAGGATCTTCATATGGGGACACCTCTTATGAGATGCAATAACACGGGGGATCTATATCCATTCACTCCCACCTCCGCTTCCAGATCTAGATCTCCCGTCTCTCTAGCGGTCATTTCTTCTTCAACATGGCATAATAGGCTCGGTCATCCAGGAGCTCCAGTTTTTAGTTTTCTTAGAGGTAATAATTTCATTACTTGTAATGGGAAGCTTGCCCAAAACTGCGTTTCTTGTTCTTTAGGCAAACATACTCGTCTTTCATTTAAATCATCTACTAGTGTTACTTTTTCACCTTTTGATATTATACATGCCGATTTATGGACATCACATGTTGCTACTTCTCTCGGTCATAAATACTATCTTATCTTACTAGATGATTTTTCTCACTTTGTTTGGTTGTATCATCTTAAATTTAAATTGGAAGTGTTTGCCAAATTACTTGAGTTTCATAAATTCATTCAAACACAGTTTGAAAAGGGCATAAATCTTTTCAGTGTGATAATGATCGTGAATTCAATAACTCTATGTTTCACCGGTTTTGTACCAATAATGGCATGGTATTTCGCTTTTCCTGCCCCCACACGTCCTCACAAAACGGTAAAGGTGAAAGAATCATCCGCACCATTAACAATATGATTTACACTCTTTTGATTCATGTCTCCCTACCTCTATCTTTCTGGGTCTATGCTGCTAAAATGTCATAATACGTTCTAAATATTCTCCCAAATAGCACCCTTCACAATATTACCCCTACCGAAATTCTCTATCATAGAGTACCCTCTTATGATCATCTCCGAATATTCGGTTGTCTATATTATCCTAACCTTGCCTCTACTACCCCTCACAAACTAGCCCCACAGTCCACTCCTTGTGTCTACATAGGCTTCCCGCCGAACCATAGGGGCTATCGATACTATGACTTGTCCACTCGTCAGATCCACATCTCTCATCACCTCACATTAGACGAGACCACATTCCCATATTCGAATCTTAAAAAGTTCCAAAAATCAAATTACTCTTTTCTTGACGAGCCTGCCATCTCTCCCATCATTCTAAGTCAACTAGAGCATAGCAGTTCTTCTTCAGTCACATGCGCGCCCAAGAGTCGTCGCGGCCCCAAAACTCGCTAACGGTCTCTCGATTCCACCGTCGGCAGCGGTAGCCAGTGCTAAAGCGCCACGACGCCAAAACATCAGATAGGTCTGTCAGTCCTCCAGCGCCATGGTAGTTGATCACGGCGTCGCCGACGGTTCCCTCCAGCGCCGCGGTGCCGGCGTATGTCCCTCCTTCTCCGTATCCAACAAATCCCTCCGCCTTGGAACCTCCCACTATCCCCACTCACCAAATAGAAACTCGTGCAAAACATGAAATCATCAAACCCAAAGTCCAATTTAACCTGTCTGTCCAAACTATTTCACCAATTCCCAAGAACCCTATATTGGCCAAACAAGACCCTAATTGGAATGCGACTATGATTTAGAAATTCAATGTTTTAACTAAAAAACACATATGGGATCTAGTACTTAGACCTGAGGGGGTGAATATGATTCGTTGTCTGTGGCTATTTCGTCACAAATTCAGAGACAGTGGAGATCTTGAGAGGTATAAGGCAAGACTTATGACTAATGGCACAAATCAGCATGAGGGCATTGATTGTGGTGAGACCTTCAGCCGGGTTGTCAAATCGGCTACCATCCACACAGTTTTGAGCATTGCCATGGGCAAACACTGGCTGATCCATCAGCTTGATGTGAAGAATGCATTCTTACATGGGGATCTGAGAGAGACAGTGTCATGACCCGACCCGACGGGCCGCGACTAAACGCCCTAATGACGCCATTATGCTCACCTGACACCCATAATCCAACTAACACTAAGGCAAATATGCAATCTGATAGCATAACGCCGCAACAATAACATATGTCAGAATAGGCAAGCCGACAAGGCTGCCTTTACACAAGAATATACCTGCCTCGTGAGAAGTCACAACTAGCCAACATAATATAATAGGCAAGCCGACAAGGCTTCCACAAAATAGTATCACATATACACAGGAACATCCCAACACAGATTACAACAACCTGGCTGACCAAAACAGATTTATAACTTCTACATAAGTACAACCCACAATTGTCTACAGACCTCTATAAGGAGGATAACGACATGTGATGAGACAGGGCCCCGTTGTGCCCCTATATATATATGCAAAAGTCAAAATAATAAGGTTCTGTACCAATATGACAAAACTCTGAATCAAATGAGCTTTCCAAACAACTGAGCAGGAATCTAGACCGGAGGTTCATCAAACTGAACATCTGTACATGCGGGCATGAACGCAGGCCCCCGAGAAAAGAGGGATCAGTACGAAAGAATGTACCGAATATATGAAATATAAAGTACAAAATAGATAATCATAACTGGTCAAAACGTACAGAAGACATGTAAGATTAAGTGCCAAGCTAACTGTGCTATAGAAAATAGAGAATCAAATGTGCCTTATAAAAATAGGAGTAATGAAAATCAGTTCTTACCTTTTTTTAAAATATGCAAGTCATGTCAAAATCAGGGACTCCTACCCCCAGAATATAATAGCACGAGACTCGAACCCGCATAAGTATATACATATAATATGGGACTCGAACCCAAATAAGTATATATATATATATATATATCGTGGGACTCGAACCCTAATAAGTATATAAATATCGTGGGACTCGAACCCTAATAAGTATATATATATCGTGGGACTCGAACCCACGTAAGTATATAGAATAATAAACCGGGAGTTGAACCCGCTTGGGACTCGAACCCAAGTAATATAATAATAATAATAGTCGGGACTCGAACCCGGAATATACGATATGTTGTCGGCCCTCTGTGTGAGGGACTCGGTGAATGTGTAATAAGACTTGGCACAAGTAGATATCATGAGCAACCATATGAAATTATAAATCATCTTTTGACTTTCGATGGTATCATCATAATAAACTCTTTTACTGAAAATCATAGGCACTTATTATAACAACTGTCCTTTAACACTAACATTGTAGGAAATCATGTACGTTCGCCGTACTTTTATTAAAGTCATGTCAAATGAAAGTCTTTCACAAAGTCATGCCAAAAGAAAGAAGGATAGTCTCACATACCTCTTAGTCGAGCTAATCAACTCAATATTAAGATACGTCTTGTCTAGTACGTCAACCTATAATAATGGTAATATGATCGTCAATTCTATGATCACTTAGCATATTTTATATCGAATGACGACTTTCTTATTCTACAAAATATCGGGCAGCACTTCCTTTGTTTATACGCACAACCACAATTTCCAAACCAAGCCAGCAATACCAACAGCAAGTCATAACACAAGAATATAACCACAATACTCTCAGATATTCTATTTATGTCATCACAACGTATTCCTTCTCTTTTATATTTAATCCATAACATAATTACAACAAACCAGATGATTACTACACCTGTTTATCAGGTTCATCCAATCCTTTAGTCACGTTAAAGTAGTCCACTTAAGCAGTCCAATCTTCTAGCAACATAGAGAGTTCAAGAATGTGAAATAACACATTTCCACACCTTAATTCTTTCAAGACATGAATAAGTAACTACATCAATCATATATACATATTTATAACTTGTATATTAAGCACTAAAACAGTCCATCAATTCTAACAATTAACAATAAGAGTGCGAGTCCTTTAATTGCAACATAATACCTTTTTACATTTTTCCATAACTCTTTTCTTAACTTCTTAGAATCCAATTCATCCTTCAATACTTTCATATAACCAACTACAAATTTAAACATCAAGATTTCTTCTTCAATTTCAACATGCAATTGGTGATAATACTAACAACAACAACATTCAAACTCTATGGACACAAAACAGTCCCACAAATCAGTAACTATCCAAAATAATTACATGCAACCTCTTAATTCCAATTCTTCTTTAACATGTGTTCATATCTTCAACTACAACAATATGCAACTATAATAATACCATAAGTAGAATGATTTTTACCTTAATTGATGCTCAAAAGCAGGTCCCCAGTTAAACTCTTTGCTCGGCCGAATTACCATTGCTTTATCGATTTTTCTTGCCTAATTCTTCACTTCTTCAACTCCAATTCAACATGCATGAATCCCATAATGTTAACCCATCATTTTTATGCATTTTTATTCCCCAAAATCGTGTCCGAAAATCTAGGCCTAAAATCGGCCAGCAGTGCCGAAATTCCTCACTATTCTGTCAGCTGAACTTGTAACATCCATAATTCTCTACTTCGATGTCCTATCGACGAGAGGTTTATTGAGTTGAAAACTAGACTCGACGAAATTCATCTTAGGCTTTTGAAACATCTAAAAACTCCTAATATACTAGGAGGTATACCCCTTCAAATTTGACTAAAAATCTGCCCAAAATTCTGCCAAGCAGTTTCCGAATTTCTGCCCCAATTTTTCTCAATTTTTGGCTTAAAACTTTGGATGAATAGTTTATTTTGGAGGAGAGAAATAGGAAAGCTTCAATTGTATGAAAATAAGATTTCTTGTTGAGGGAGGGGGAGAAATCTCTGGTGAGGAGAGGGAGTGAGATGAGGGATTTCAATTAAAAAGAAAAGAAGAGTATATGTTTAGTTAAAACAAAAATCTGAATTTCTCTTATTACACTTAGGTCCCTAAAATACTACATTTTAGTCCCTCATTGTCTATTTAAATTAAATCAATCCCCCAAGTAATAAATCTTAATCCCACTTCTTTTAATCTTAACTTCCGTTTCCTTTAATTTCCGAAAATTCCATAAGATTTTGTATTCTACATGTCGTAGTTCTTATGATATGTTACTAACCCATAACCGGAATATACAACAATCATTTTCAATTCTCTTGTCACGCTCATTGTAACAAAAAAAAATTCAGAAATCACATCCTTAAGTATATTAATTTCCTTAGTGACGTCCTTAATTATCGTCTTAAACTTACGAGGTGTAACATCCTTCCCCCCTTAGAAACATTCGTCCTCGAATGTTCATCATAGGTCTCATGGTAGAAATATTTCGGCAGTGTCTCCTTTATAATTATGCCTATCCATCATATTCAACAACCTAACAGATGCCACACAGGGCCACAATATACATCACATACATCATCTACCAAATAATAGTTAAGTAAGGAATCAAATTACCCGTGAATATTCAACTGAATCTCATGTAACACCTTGAACAAAGTTAAAGATCTTCCATGCTGTACTGTATTCCTTCATTTTCAAATTTGTCTTAATATTCCAGATGGTACTACCTTGTACACTTACTTCAATTTGTAATGGCATATAGTGTTCTACCATATCTGTACTGTATGCTTAACATGACGACAATTCATGTGTATACGGTATACCTGCTGCATTGCTACAATAGCTCCATATAAATTTGGTAAGCTCCCTTGTAAGAAACAAGTGGTCTATCATTTCTTGACGTAAAATATTATATCAACATCATCTTGATACTATAATAATTCCAATATTTTGCAACACTTTATCCACTGAAACTTTAAATTTTCACATTGTCCACAGGAAGAAATATATCTGGAATGACACTCTGTTAACCTACATTTACCAATATACATCAGAAAGTATGATCTTTATCTCAACAAATCCCATGCAATTGACACAGTAAATTTACTAGAACTTGTCATCATCCACCGAGGATTATCCACACGGTATATATCAAGTATGTAGTGACATGCGAGCAAATGTTATCTGGTAGATACTACCCTAACCTTGACAAATCCCTACGTAGCAATTCTTTGATATCTTTCACTCTTTCTTCAAGAAGAAACTATGATAGTAGTACATAGTGTAATGCTTCCAATTTGGTACGATTATCCATTCAAACCACTCTTTGTTTCCCACCATATTCCTTGTTTAATGTTCTCCCTTACCTCAAGACTCATTTTCAAGACCTGAGAACCATCTTTCCATTGCACATATTGAGAGTAATGCTTCTTAGAGTACATGTTCCCTAGAAAGTTAGCCCATAGAGAGTTGGTGGTTCTAAATCTCCACCATAGCCTTTCACACAATGCCTTGATATATCAAAATGAGATTCTCAGGCAAGTACATTGTTAACCATGTAAACCAATGCCTAGCCTTAACATCATCCTTACTATACACTAGAAAGACATCACAAACATTTGACGTATCTCTGATGCGCGATTTATGCACACACTTAACGCAAGTGTACGTGTCGTGTCAAGTAATATAGTCTTAGAAGACCGAGTTATCGTCCTCAGGGATTAGTGTTCAATTCTCAAATTCTATTCTATGGTATCTATTTGGTGACAGATGATTGATAGATGGTTTCTAACTATAATTAAGAATGCTAACTAGACTAATTGGTTTTACTTCAATTATGGTGGAAATAGGGCTTCCAAATCTCCTCAACTATCCGCTTATCTTACTTGTTAATGCAATTAATTATGATTCTTCTTCTATTTTGAGATAACAGGTTAACTAAGCCGTTTTATACTCATGTTAAGGTAATATAAACACTCAACCCCAATATAGAACCCTTCTACCTTTCGGTGATAAGATTGACTATAAAGGAGGATTAAGAGCAATAACCTATTAATACTACACAAGTATCGGGGTACTTTCGTCCACGATTTAACATATGTTTATTCAACTACAGCATATTCACAATCTCCCCTTTCGGCTTTCGATTAGAAATCATAAGGATTATGATAATTAGTGATCAAGTAATTACCAAGTATTCAGGACAAATATTGAATAAACCTCAACAACAACAAGAAGAACAAAAAACATGCATTAATTCATAAGAATAAGGTTCAAGTGAATTGACATGGAAAACCCTAGATTAAGTTAGTTCCTAGCCATAGACATGACAAGAACTAAATTAAAATCCAACATAAACTACAAATAAAATAAAACAAGAACAAGAAATTACTACAAAGTGGTCTCCAATCTTGATCTCCAAAAGTTGTGTGAATTGGCAAGGAAGGGAACCTTTAATTCTGACCTAAAGACTGCCTTTTATAACCTCAAAACGTTTTTCCAGGTTTTCCTTCAGGCCTTGGCCCATTCTCATTCGAATATTTCAGAATTTCGGCAGCGCCGCAGCCCAGAATCAGCGCGGCGCTAAACTCTGCGACTCTCAGAATTGGGCGCGGCCTCGACTCTTACTGGAGGCTCATGAGCCACTGTTCGTGCCCGGTTCGCCAACTTTCTCGTTTTTCGAGCTCTGGAACCTCTGTTTCTGCCCTCGTTTTGCTCCTTTTCCGCCAATGAGCCACTTTAAACCAATATGACTCAAAATAAAGAAAATTTATCCTAAGACGACACATATTTGTACAAAAATGGGCAAAAGACTAACTAAAAATGATTCAAAAGGTTTATATAAAATACACCGATCAATCTCCTTGATCACACATTTTGCAATTCACCAATTTATAACCAAATAAAGAGTTGAACTGAATTACCTTGAGGTACAGGGAACAAGGGAGGATAACACAGGCCCTCAACATATCCTCTAGTATCTGAATAGTACGTCGAGGATGGAATACTGTGCTAGAACTCACCTGCGTCCCCAATCTCTCCTGGAATGATCTCCAAAAGTTTCCTTACTCCATCATAATAGGGCAGTCTTGACATTCTTCAGTTTCGGTCTAAAAGAAACGAAATCATCCTAATCGTAATCAGTGTGTCAGTTTTGATTTAGCGCCTATAAGAATACTTCACATTCTTTCCAAAACTTGAGGAATCTAAATGGTTTACTCACATACATAGATTGATTCCCCTAAGTTAACAACTAACGGGCATGGTCTAAACTTGTTCTTATTACATGCAACTGGCGCCGCGGCGTCGAAACTTCTGCAGCTCTCTGTAAATTGGGCGTCGCGGCTCTCTGACTCTGCTGGCTGGAGACGCCGCGGCGCCGCCCTGTTTCGTGCCCGGTTCGCCAACTTTCTCGCTTTTCGAGCTCTGGAACCTCTGTTTCTGCCCTCTTTTTGCTCCTTTTCCGCCAATGAGCCACTTTAAACCAATATGACTCAAAATAAAGAAAATCTATCCTAAGACGACACGTATTTGTACAAAAATGGGCAAAAGACTAACTTGTATATAAAATACACCGATCAAACACCCCCAAACTTAACCTTTGCTCGCCCTCGAGCAAAGATCAAAAGAAAGAATTAAAGACAAGAGAAGGAAGAAAAATAGACTGACTCAAAGACACTGATAACGTTGCTGCATCATTGTTACTTAGAAAAGCATGAAGGTTAGCAGAATAATATGCAGGAACATATATCATGAATTTTTAGCATTCTAAACACATTAAGTTAGATATTTCGCAAATTCACATTTAATCATGCTTAATGGAAGTAAAAATACCTAACTATGCATGTCAATTTCAAAATCCTATGGCATGTTTACTTGCTATTCTCCACTAATCATAGATACACATGTAAGAGATCTTCAGGGCTTTTCAGGATTGTAATGTAGGCTTAGGCATGGGTAGGTAAAAGTAGGCATTTAGGCTCATTTTATGTACCATAAGTTCTTTTGTGTTCAATTCTTTCCTTTTCTTTTGATTTCTTCTTTCTTCACTTCATACCTATCTCTCTCCTCTTTTGTTTTGAGAAAATGAAGTGTATTATGAATAACAGGCACCCCCAAACTTAGGTTTTTGCCTATTTATTATTACTTTTTCACTGGGGTGCATCAAGATTGTTCACTCTTTTTGTCTCTTTTTTAACACTTTCTATTCCAATCACCAAAATTTTCACTTATGGCACAAGTGTGGAAATGTAGGGTGTCAAAGAAAAAGTCTACTTTTTAGGCTCAAGGGGCTAACTAGGGATATTTTTTAATATCATGGATAGGCAAAAGTGGTAAGAAATGGCTAACAAAGAATTGTCTGAGTCATCTCCCTAACATGCATTTCCTAACTATTTCGCCTCAAATAGCAAGCAGCGTACACATAGTTTTAATCATAGACAATGCACAAGTCAAGCAAGATACTCCAAATAATCTGATTTCATGAATTTTTGGCATATCTCACCTAAGTGTTTAGATGGTTGCTTCTAATTCCATTACATTATTCAACCTTACTTCACTAGGAGTTTCTAGTAACTACAACATGCATGATCTTTAAAAGAAAATTATGACTCAAAAATACTTAAAAAAAATCAAAAAGACTCAAAAATACTAAGACAATAAGACACCCCCCAAACTTAAATCCCACATTGTCCCCAATGTGTGCAAGACTAAAAAAGATAACAAAAATAAAAGATAACAGGACAACTTACAAACTTGGTTTAAAGTGGTGGCGGTGGATAATGCATTGACCACTGGTTGAACAAGGAACTCATCTCATCAAATATCTGGTGCAACTGTTGTTGCTCCTGCCTTAATTCTTGTTGTCCTTGCCTCAGGTCCTGTTGACCTTGTATCATTATGTCAAAGTTCTGCATCATCCTTCTCTGGTTCATGAGCAACTGCTCCATTATGGGCATTGGAGGTTCAGATTAGGAGTTCTTTGTTGATCGCTTCGCCTCATCTTGAGCCAGCATCTCGTGCTCATCTTCATCCATGGCGACACGCTCTGCTGGTCTTTGGTCTCCTTCGTGTTCTTCTTTGGAGGGAGTGGGTGGAGGGAGTGGGTCAGGGAAGGAATGCACTAGCCCATATGACACAGGAGGTTGGACTTTCTCATATGTATCAGTGGGTAATGTTGGGACCCCATGTCTGGAGCATAAGCTACTAATAAATGAGCCATGTCCCAACCCACCTGTCGTTACCAACCTGCTGGTTTCTCCGATGTTTTGCAATATTTCCTTCCCAACGTCGATCTTCCTCCCTGACATGATTCCATATATCATTTTTATCCTATCTACTGGCACTCTAGTGAAGTGCATCGATGGAATTAAGCGGGCACTGACGAAATATAACCAACCCTTGGCTGTTTTGTTGAACTGACATCTGCTCAGTCCTCCTGATCCATTTCTTGCAATCTCATACTCAGCCACAGGGTAGCTTACTGTGCTTGCGACGACATCCCAGTCGATGTTGTTGGTGTCTCTAGACCATGTTCTGAAATAGCTCCGGTCGTCACCTCTTTCTTCAACATCAGTTGTTTTTAATAGCACATTCACCACTTCTGCCATCACATGCACATACCGTCCCCTCACAAAGCATCTATCATCCGCCCTCTCTGGAAAGTTAACATAACATTCTCTCACCATTACTGTGTTCATCGGTGCTATTCTTTCCGGGTTAACAAATCTCTTCCACCTCATGACCTCTATCATTGCCCGAATAGGCTCATAGGCATCTCCCTCCTCAAACGACTCCCTTTGGTACTCCATTCCTCTTTCAGGGATCAAGGGTCTAGTACTAAGTTTTTGGTATCTATCCTCAGCTTTTTGGCTGACAAACCTAGTAGTGTCATATTGGGGGACAGAAGTGGATGTGGAAGCTCTCCTCTTCTTGGCAGACATTTTTAGATAATTTGGCAGCGTTTCCTTTGTTCAACGATATTACCCAACACTATCAATCAACAATCAGCAGCTACAACACTTATCAACCCCCACACTTCACTCAAAAAAAGCTCCTGTACAACACCCACACTCACTTCGTATAATCTTCCGCTAAATCTCACACCCAACTTCAACACACCACACACCTTCCACTAATAAAGCACCTCCTCACCTATTACCTCCCCTGAATGTATTGAGGATTTCAAGAAAAGTGATAAAGGTTACCTTGGACGGTGTTCCTCAAGATTTTCTTGTTCCTAATGATGTTTTGAGGCAATGGAATGAGGGTTGTTGTTTAGGATGGTTAAGGGTTTAAGGGATTTAAGAATTTTGGTTGTGATTGGGTTTAGTTTGTGGAAGATTTTTAGGTAAAGGGTAAATTTCGTGGGTTTTGGAGAGAGGGAAGGTTTGGGTTTTGATTTGGAGTGAGGAAAATCGGATTTAGGGCTCCCTTAAATTTTAGAATTTTCATCACGGCGCCGCGGCCCTGCAACTGGCGTCGCGGCGCCCAAACTTCTGCAATCCTCTGAACTTCCAGAGCCGCGGCGCTCTGATTTGGTGCCGCGACACCCAACCTTCAGAACATTTTTGGACTTTTGGCGCGCGCCACAGTAGTGGCGCGTACTGGATCTTCTGCGCCGCCGATCTTTTGGCGCGCCACTCTCTGGCGCGTGATCTTTGAGCCGATTTTCTTTTGGTTTCTTTTCAGTTTTCGTCCTCCAAACTCTTGGCTCTGCACCTGTCATCACAACATATAAACAATACCCTCCGTGAGACTGTTCTAAGTAAAAAAAAAACTAAAAAACTAAATTGTATAAAATAACCTTGGGTTGCCTCCCAAGTAGCGCTGTCTTTAACGTCTTTTAGCCGGACGCATGTTCCTTACTCACGAGGCATGGGGTAAATTTTACCCCACAACCTATCCACTTCATCAACATTTTCCGCCTTCTCCTTATGTTTTCTTTTTTTCTTTTTTTTTTCAAGAGGAGGTTCAGTATCACTTACCTGTTTTGGCGGGCTTATCTCCCTTGTTGTGGCTTGCGCTGGCTCAAACGAAGTTCTGACCGTGCTAATTGCAAAGCACTTGCTCATGACTGGGGATTCAATAATGTGTTTGAACACTTTGAACACCATCTCTTCGTTTTCCACTCTAAGTGTCAGCTCACCCTTCTCTACGTCAATTAGGGCTCTCCCTGTTGCCAAGAATGGTTTTCCCAATATGATGGGGATCTCCTCATCTTCCTCCATATCAAGGATGAGGAAGTCCGCAGGAAAGAAGAATTTTCCCACTTTAACTAGGACATCTTCAATCTTTCCCGTGGGATGCACCGCCGTCCTATCTGCTAACTGCAAGCTCACAGTGGTTGATTTGGCTTCACCTAACTCCAACATTTTAAAAACAGACAAAGGCATAAGATTTATGCTAGCCCCCAAGTCACAAAGGGCCCTATTACATGTTACCCTGCCAACTGTGCAAGGCAGTGTGAAGCTCTCTGGATCCTTGAGTTTAGGGGGCAATTTCTTCTGCAAGATGGCATTGCATTCCTCTGCCAGTGCCACCATCTCATACTCCGCCAACTTATTCTTCTTTCCCAGAATTTCCTTCATAAATTTAAAGTAAGTAGGCATTTGCTCCAATGCCTCAATGAACAGAATGCTGATGTGTAACTTTCTGAATATCTCCAATAACTTGGAGAATTGCTTATCAACCACTTTCTTTTGCAATCTTTGCGGGAAATGAATCCTCTCAGTGTACTCTTCACCGACCGTTGAGCTTTCTCTGATATCGGGCGGTCTTCAACAACCCTCTCCCTCTCTGCATCTACTCTCTGTTCAACCACAGGCTGGGTGTAAGTTGTTCTAACTGTTTTCCACTCCTTAGCTGCACCGCTTGGCACTGTTCTCTGGGGTTCATATCTGTATTGCTAGGCAAGGTACCCTGTGGCCTGTTGTTTTCCACCTTCTCTAGTTGTCCCACCTGTGTCTCCAAATTCCTGATAGAAGATCTAGTCTCTGCCATAAACTGGGTCTGGGAGTTGGTGAGTGTCAACAGGGCTGCTCTCAGCTCATCTGGCTTCTCTTGTTGAGCAGGTGCACTGAATTGTTGTGAAGATGAGGCCAGAGTGAATGGTTGCTGATTTTGGTACTGGCCTCGAAATTGGTTCTGCTGCCCTTGATCACCCCTCCATGAAACATTAGGGTGATTCATCCACCCTGGATTGTAGGTATTCGAATAGGGGTTGTTCTGGGGCCTTTGATAATTTCCTACTGCTTGACACTCTGCTTGCTCGATCGAAATATTGTTAGGATCAGCTGATGGGCACCTATCAAAGGTATGTGGACCTCCACACATTTCACAACTCAATGGCATTTGCACTGCATTTACAGACACTGTATTTTGTTGCAGTTGCTTGGTCAAGAGAGCAACTTGGGCATTTAGTGCAGTGATGGCATCAATCTCATGAACTCCTATTGCTCTTCTGCCACTCACCCCTCTGTCCTCTGTTACATGATTATTGGTGGCCATGTCTTCCAATAAATCATGAGCTTCGTGTGCTGTTTTTCTCATGAAAGTTCCACCTGCGGCTGCGTCAATGATCGTTCTGGTGGTCCCGCTTAACCCATTGTAGAAAATATGGACCAAATTCCACAACTCAATGTTGCAATGTGGACACTTTCTTTGCAAATCTTTGAATCTCTCCCAAGCTTCATAGAGTGACTCTCCATCAGCTTGATAAACATTGTTCAACTCCCCTCTCAGCTTAGCGGCTTTGCATGGTGGAAAGAACTTAGCTAAAAACTTTTGTGCTAACTCTTGCCATGTGAATATCGAATCTGTTGGCAAGGAATTCAACAAAACTTTCGCTCTATCCCTGAGTGAGAAGGGAAAGAGCCTCAATCGGACGGCGTCATCAGTAACGCCATTGTACTTGAAGGTTGCACACAACTCTAAGAAATTCGCTATATGCATGTGAGGATCTTCCGATGGCAACCCTCCGAACTGAACATTATTTTGCACCATACTTAGGATCGCAGGCTTGATTTCAAAATTGTTTGCTCCTATTACTGGGAGCCTGATGCAAGTTTGTGCCCCATTCACCCTTGGCAGCACATAATCTCCCAAGCCTCTCTCAACTTGGACATGGACCCTTTCTTCTACATCCATCGGCAATCTCCGCGGCATCCTTTGGTTAGGTTGATGATCACCTAACCTTTCGTTCATCTCATTGTTGTTTTGTAAGCCTCCCATCTCTATTAAGGCCGAAACTCGTTGGTTTCTCCTGTTCTGTTTGCAAGTCTTTTCAATTTCTGGGTTGAAGGGAACAAATGTGTCTACTCCTCTTCCCCTTCGCATAAACTAGATGCCTGCAACAGATCAAAATAAACAAACGGATCACGGCACACTGGTTTTCACAAAATAAAAAAATAGTAATAAATAAAAACAAAAAATAAAAACCAAATTAGAAATTAAGAATAGGTAAAATGATATTGAACTATGCCAATCCCCGGCAATGGCGCCAAAACTTGATGCGCGATTTATGCACACACTTAACGCAAGTGCACGTGTCGTGTCAAGTAATATAGTCTTAGAAGACCGAGTTATCATCCTCAGGGATTAATGTTCAATTCTCAAATTCTATTCTATGGTATCTATTTGGTGGCAGATGATTGATAGATGGTTTCTAACTATAATTAAGAATGATAACTAGACTAATTGGTTTTACTTCAATTATGGTGGAAATAGGGCTTCCAAATCTCCTCAACTATCCGCTTATCTTACTTGTTAATGCAATTAATTATGATTCTTCTTCTATTTTGAGATAGCAGGTTAACTAAGTCGTTTTATACTCCTGTTAAGGTAATATAAACACTCAACCCCAATATAGAGCTCTTCTACCTTTCAGTGATAAGATTGACTATAAAAGAGGATTAAGAGCAATAACCTATTAATACTACACAAGTATCGGGGTACTTTCGTCCACGATTTAACCTATGTTTATTCAACTACATCATATTCACAATCTCCCCTTTCGGCTTTCGATTAGAAATCATAAGGATTATGATAATTAGTGATCAAGTAATTATCAAGCATTCATGAAAACTATTGAATAAACCTCAACAACAACAAGAAGAACCAAAAACATGCATTAATTAATAAGAATAAGGTTCAAGTGAATTGACATGGAAAGCCCTAGATTAAGTTAGTTTCTAGCCATAGACATGACAATAACTAAATTAAAATCCAACATAAACTACAAAGAAAATAAAACAAGAACAAGAAATTACTACAAAGTGGTCTCCAATCTTGATCTCCAAAAGTTGTGTGAATTGGCAAGGAAGGGAACCTTTAATTCTGACCTAAAGACTTCCTTTTATAGCCTCAAAACGTTTTTCCAGGTTTTCCTTCAGGCCTTGGCCCATTCTCATTCGAATATTTCAGAATTTCCGCTTCGGCGTCAGAATCAGCCGCGCGCCAAACTTCTGACTCTATAAATTGGCCGGCGCTCGACTCTTCTGGCCGAGGCGCCGCGGCGCTCGCTGCGTCTTGCCGCCAACTTTCTCGTTTTTCGAGCTCTGGAACCTCTGTTTCTGCCCTCGTTTTGTTCCTTTTCCGCCAATGAGCCACTTTAAACCAATATGACTCAAAATAAAGAAAATCTATCCTAAGACGACACATATTTGTACAAAAATGGGCAAAAGACTAACTAAAAATGATTCAAAAGGTGTATATAAAATACACCGATCAATCTCCTTGATCACACATTTTGCAATTCACCAATTTATAACCAAATAAAGAGTTGAACTGAATTACCTTGAGGTACAGGGAACAAGGGAGGATAACACAGGCCCTCAACATATCCTCTAGTATCTGAATAGTACGTCGAGGATGGAATACTGTGCTAGAACTCACCTGCGTCCCCAATCCCTCCTGGAATGATCTCCAAAAGTTTCCTTACTCCATCATAATAGGGCAGTCATGACATTCTTCAGTTTCGGTCTAAAAGAAACGAAATCATCCTAATCGTAATCAGTGTGTCAGTTTTGATTTAGCGCCTATAAGAATACTTCACATTCTTTCCAAAACTTGAGGAATCTAAATGGTTTACTCACATGCATAGATTGATTCCCCTAAGTTAACAACTAAGGGGCATGGTCTAAACTTGTTCTTATTACATGTTCCACCTCCACTTGTCCAACCAATCTAATAAATAAATTTTTGTCATCATTCTATCGAACCTCTTAGAAGTGCAGTCATTATCAGCTCTTTCATCCCACCATCTAAATCCAATCTCAAACAATTCACATGAGTTAGTACAAAATGCAAAAATCCTTATACTCTGCAAGATATATATATAGGAAGATCACCTATTGTCTTCCTTTCATTTACAATAACATTGAAATCCTCACTAACTAGCCAAGGATCCCCCATATCGTCAATAATACAGTATCAACTATCCCAGAGAACAACCTTTCTAATGCATCACTCTTTGCATATACCATAATATATCTACCTACTTCATGTAACTCTTTCACCCTTGAGTCCTTAAGTTTGTCATGTTGATTAACCCTTATATTATTTCTGATTAAGTTTCTCTGCTGATCAATATTTAGGATAGACACATCCGCTTCCACTGCAATATTTTGCTCCACATTGGGCATCATTATCCCATCTTCCTTTAATATTACTGCATTACTATTATTAGAGTTGTTACCATTGGTACACATCTCATGCCTCTTGTCAACATTCAGCTCCTCATTAACTTTTGCTAATACAAAAGCTCATTCAACCTATTCTTTAGTAGTAAGAGTTGCTTTTGATTCTTCCATCAATTGTGGGTCTTCGATGAGTGTTCTACTTCTACCACCTTACCATTATTGTCTTCTTTATTCTATTTATTATCATATTCTTCCCCAAGTGACACTTGTTCTATCCTCTTGTTGGACTTACTAACTCAGTAGTATCAGTAGTATCCCTGGTTGCATCAATATTTGTCACCTTGGCTACATCACTCTGAATATCTATTATCACTTCATCGAATTCATCTATATCTTTGTACCGCTCTTATCTGTTTTCCACCCTTCTATTATTGTCTGTAGAAACTCAGGATCCAACCTTTACCTATTAAAGTACCTGAACTTGCACTGAGTCTTTATGCCTACTTCTCACCCACTTAACCCAAGAGAATGTTCATATAGACCTGGTTTCATGAAAGGCACCTTAGAAGCATGTAGGTTATCAACTCATTCTTGATTAGTAAGTGTTGCTATACACCCTGCATGCCACTCATCATAATCTGCTATATACTGCTTAGAATCCCTTATCTCAGTCTTAGCGATATGACACTTCACTCTTCCATTCCACTTTAATACCCAGTTGAAATCACTCATTATTGCCTATGGTCCTTGTATCTGGCCATATAATCTTCCAATATGTATCCACAATTTTCTTTTAAGAGTCACATCATTAAACGCATACACCAAGGTCATATGAAAACTTTTCTTTGTACCCCTATGTGTTACCCCGCAGTGTATCAATTATTCTATATAGTTTAATATCTACCTCATAGAAATGATGCTTCCACAATAACCATATTCCTCCATTTGGATGGTCAGTAAGATTAGTACTTAAAAGATCACCCACTACACAAGTTAAGCGAGGTATTATGAGCTTCTTCCCTTTTTATCCTTTGGTTCCAAGAGACCAAATAGCCTCATCTTAGCATTCTGCGTGAACTAATGCATTGAAACTGTGCACAAATACATACCTCGGTTACCAATCCTTCAAATAACTCCTCAACTGAAAATATGAACTCCAGAGGTTACGATATTGAAAATGCTTGACACAACTATACACCAATAGGATGCTCATAATTCCCAAGTTCTAAGTCATTTGCGAATGAAACTCAATTAATCCCTATGTCCAATACTTCCTAGTACACGGTCCAAAGTAGGAAAAATACTTTCATTCATGTATATCAATCTTATTATTCCGGAAGTAATAGCCTCTTCTTATTCTTACCTGAGAATAATATTTTTTTACAGTTTCCTACCTTCACATAGTCCAACAACATGGTATACCATAAAACGGTCACAGATTCTAACAATTAGAGCTCAAAATTTAATTAGAGGTATGAAGGAGAAAAGAGTAGGTAAGCTTCATTTTATATCTTTGGAAGGAAAAGTTCAATCTCTGTAACTATAGAGCAGATAGCGTAGCATAATGGAGTACCAATTCGTAAGATAGAGACGACTACAATTCATTTCACAAGTCGACACCTCATTCATGGTCTGAAAGGGATCTCTTCACTACTCGTAATTATAAACAACTTCATTTCTTTTAACACTTGTTCACTCATTTCTTACTTGTCGTACTTTTCCTAATTCCAACATATTCTAGTATACATACGTATTCTCAGACATTGCTCCTGGTTCCAATCCCTAATGATACCATCCCTTAAGTGATGAATTGTTAACTTATTTTCTTATTTGGTACGTAAAAGATTCTGAAGACTTACCTTACCTGACGTTGACCTAGTATCTCCAAACCTGGTCATCATACTTCTATTCAAACTCTTTCACTTTCCTTATGGCTTGACGCACACCAAGTCAAGTCCGAATAACTCTAATTTTCCCTTCCGAGCCACTGTCGCTGTTTTTCGAGACATAGCTGCAACCACAATAATTATTAGAAAGAGGGGGGGAGATTATCCTAATGACATAGATCTATTGCACGATCTACGAGATGAACGAGTAGAAACCAATCCTAAATGTTCGGCAGCCTCCTGCGTATAGGTATGGTGCACAACATACCCATACACAAGACTCTACTAGACACGGTCTGTAGATATTTTGAGGACTAACTGCTCTGATACCACTTCTGTCACGACCCGACCCGACGGGCCGCGACTAAACACCCTAATGACGCCATTATGCTCACCTGACACCCATAATCCAACTAACACTAAGGCAAATATAAAATCCAGCAGCATAACGCCGCAACAATAACATATGCCAGAATAGGCATGCCGACAAGGCTGCCTTTACACAAGAATGTACCTGCCTCCTGAGGAGTCACAACTAGCCAACATAATTGATCGGTGTATTTTATATACACTTTTTGAGTCCTTTTTAGTTAGTATTTTACTCATTTTGTTTATGTTTAGTATAGTATTAGGGTCGTTTTCCTTTCTTTGGTGTCACAGCGGTCATAAATGGAGAAATGACGAAAAGGAGATGAAATGAGCATAAATGAGATGGAATTGCACACAAAAAGGGCCAAGAAATGAAGTCTAAGAAGTTCCGGGAATTATAGAGGAGATCCGACGGCACGGACGAAAATGACGACAAACAGAATCCGCTAAAACGTCACCGGAGCCGCGCGCTGGAAGCGGCCATGGCCAAAGTGCTAAAAGTTCCGAGAGTTGCTGAATTTGGCCCGCGCTGATCCAGGCCGCGGCGCCGACGCGGGAATTATGAAGTGCTGGGCCGAATTTGACATGTTTTCAGAATCCTAAAGGGATAAATTTTCCTACCTAAAGGGATAATTTTTCCTACCTTAAAACCCTTACCTAAAAGGATTCTAATAACTTTTCCTACCTACAAAATCCCTAACCCTTCACCAAAAGGATTCTTTGGCTATAAATACTCTACATCATTAGAAGAATTATTCATTCTCCATTCCACCATTCACCACTCTACATCCACCCTTCCATCAATCCATCTTGTAAATATTTCACAACACAACCCTTGGATGCTAGAAGGCTTGGAGACTCATTCTTAGTAATTTTCTTTTCTTTTTCTTTTCTTTATTTCAGTTTTGTATGATGAACTTTGAATTAGTTCTTGTCATGTCAATGG
This sequence comes from Przewalskia tangutica, assembly GCA_029844215.1. NCBI lineage: Eukaryota > Viridiplantae > Streptophyta > Magnoliopsida > Solanales > Solanaceae > Przewalskia > Przewalskia tangutica. The sequence continues at coordinate 44,630,348 of CM056727.1, read as the reverse complement.
CTAGGAACTAATTCTCTTATAGGACTTTCCATGTTGATTCACTAGAAACTTATGTTATGAATTAATACATGTTTATGATTATTATTCTTCTTTGAGAGATTTATCCAATAATTGCGTTGAATGCTTGGTAATTAATTGACAACTAATTATCCTTATATGATTTCTAATTTACTTCGAAAGGAGAGATTGTGAATATGTTGTAAGTTGGGTAGACATTCTTGGATTGGGGATGAAAATACCTCAATTATTTATGTAGCGTTAATGAGAGGCTTAACAACCCTAATTTTGCGCATGGTGCGTGACGGTTAACTAAGGTTTTTGTTCTTAATCCTCCTATAGAGTTATCCTTATCACCGAAAGGTAGGTAAGGTGCAATACTGGGGTTGAGTGTTTATATATCTTTAACGGGAATATAAAACGAATTCGTAAACCTGCTAGCTCCGAGAGAAGAAGACCATAATTCGTTGTATTAATAAATAACATAAGCGGATAGTTGAGGAGACATGAAAGCCCTATCCCCATCACAACTGAAGTAAACTTATAGTTAAATATCTTTTATAATTATTAGTTATAAACCACAAAATCAAATATCAATTGCCAAATAGATACCAAAAGATAAATAGTTGGTACTTGAACCCTAATCCTTGAGGACGATATTCGGTCTTACTAAGACTATATTACTTGTTACGATAACGTGCACTTGCGTTAAAGTGTGTGCATTTTTTCGCGCATCAAGTTTTTGGCGCCGTTGCCGGGGATTAGGCATAGTTCAATATCAAATTTGTCTATTTTTAATTTCTAATTTGGTTTTTATTCTTTGTTAATTTTTTTTTTTTTTTTTTTTATTCTTTTTCATTTTATGTATTTATTGTGTGAAAACAAGTGTGCCGTGATCCGTTGTTGGTTTTGATGCATCTCAGAGATCCTGAAGACATGGATTTCTACTGTCAATATGATAGAGCTCCAACTATAGAGGAAGAAAGGGAGGAATTACGAGAAGCCATACTCAGTTTCGCTAGGTATCAAGCTCAGTTCATGGACGAAACGAGATTGGCCATGAAGAAGTTGGAACTGCAAATAGGAGAACTCGCAGTCATTTTGAACAGCGAACAACAATTTAAAGAGCCTGAACCAAACCCAACTATTGAGGAATCTGGTGAGATAGTTGGTGTAGAGAAGGAAAAGATTGCAGAAATCCAATTATTCACCTTCTTGGATTCTGTGGAAATTCTTTTTCTTGCACCTATCATAGAAGAAACACCACCAGCTATCAATGTTGACCCCCAAACAGGAAGTCCATACCATCAAGGGCACCCCCTAGAGTTGAGAGATGTTGGGAATCTCACTGATCCCTACATTAGAGAGAACATAAACGACAAGCATGTCTTGTGTACTTGGGGGATAATCGTATATTTGAGGCCCTTGTTTGAAGCAATTGTTGTAGTTGAAGTGAGACCTGCAACAATAACTCTGCGGATTGCAAGCAGTTCGCAGAAGGATCCAATGGGCACTCGTAAAGGTTAATTGAGTCCGGCTAAAAGACGTTAAAGACAGCGCTTGTTGGGAGGCAACCCAATGTTTTTAATTATGTTATTTTAATTTCTGTCTTTAGTTTATTTTTATTTTTTTTTAACAGTATCACGGTCTTGGGTTCTTGTTTTGTGTTGTTGGATGACAGGTGGACTGAAAGCTAAAACCGAAGGAAAAAGGAGCAAAACGCTGGAAAAAAAAAAGAAAGGGAAAAGTCGTGCCGCGGCGCCAGACCGGCCGCGCGAACTCTGAGAGGCCACAAGATTAGCAGTGCCGCTGGCGCTGACATCGGCCGCGCGGAACTTCAGAGAGCTATATTTCTGTGCAAATTCCAGAATTTTTCCTCCTAGAACTCCGTTATGACCGCTGTGTTGTGTCAGTAAGTTGTCCTTTTTCTTTTATTTTCTTTGAGTCTTGCACACATTGGGGACAATGTGTGATTTAAGTTTGGGGGATGTTTTATTGTTTTTGAGTCTTTTTGAATTGTTTTGTGTATTTTTGAGTCATAATTTTTTTTTTAAGATCATGCATGCTGTAGTTACTTGAAACGCCTAGTGAAGTGAAGTGGAATAATGTAGTGGAATTAGAAGCAACCATCTGAACACTTAGGATAGATATGCCAAAAATTCATGAAATCAAACTATTTGGGGTATCTTGCTTGATTTATGCATTGTTAGTGATTAAACCTATGTGTCTGCTTGCTTACTATTTGAGGCGAAATAGTTAGGATATGCATGTTAGGGAGATGACTCAAGCATTTCTTTGTTAGCCCTTTCTTATCATTCGTTGCCTATCCCTGACAGTCAAATTATATCCCTAGTCAGCCCCTTTGAGCCTAAAAATAAGACCTTTCCTTGACACCCTATAATTCCATACTTATGCCATAAGTGAAAAATTTAGATGTTTTGAATATAAAGTGTTGAAAAAGAAACAAAAGAGAGTAAACAATTTTTGATGCACCCCAATGAAAAAGTAATAATAAATAGGCAAAAGCCTAAGTTTGGGGGTGCTTGTTATTCATAATACACTTCACTCTCTCAAAACAAAAGAGGGGAAAAATAGATATAAAGCGAAGAAAGGAAATCAAAAGAAAAGGGAAGAATTGAAAAGCAAAAGAGCTTATGGTACATACAATGAGCCTAAATGCCTATTTTTACCTACCCCTGCCTAAGCCTACATTACAACCCTGAAAAGCCCTGAAGATCTCTAATATGTGTATCCATGATTAGTGGAGAATAGCAAGTGAACAGGCCATAGGATTTTGAAATTGACATGCATAGTTAGGTATTCTTACTTCCATTTAGCATGATTAAATTGAATTTGCGAAATATCTTACTTTAAGTGTTTAGAATGCTAAAAACTCATGCTATATGTTCCTACATATTATCCTACTAACCTTCATGCTTTTCTAAGTGACAACTATACAACAATTTGATCAATGTCTTTGAGTCATTTTATTTTCTTTTCTTTCACGTCTTTGTTTATATTTTTTTATCTTTGCTCGAGGGCGAGCAAAGGTTAAGTTTGGGGGTATTTGATCGGTATATTTTATATATACTTTTTGAGTCCTTTTTAGTTAGTATTTTACTCATTTTGTTTATGTTTAGTATAGTATTAGGATCGTTTTCCTTTCTTTTGTGTCACAGCGGTCATAAATGGAGAAATGACGAAAAGGAGATGAAATGAGCATAAATGAGATGGAATTGCACACAAAAAGGGCCAAGAAATGAAGTCTAAGAAGTTCCGGGAATTATAGAGAAGATCCGACGAAGTCCGGACGGAAAAATGACGACGAAACAGAATCCGCCTGAAAAACGTCACCGGAGCCGCGGCGCCTGGAAGCGGCCATGGGCGCCAAAGTGCTGAAAGTCCCGAGTTGCTGAATTTGGCGCCAGCTGATCTGAGGCCGGCGCGACGCGGAAATTATGAAGTGCTGGGCCGAATTTGACATGTTTTCAGAATCCTAAAGGGATAAATTTTCCTACCTAAAGGGATAACTTTTCCTACCTAAAGGGATAATTTTTCCTACCTTAAAACCCTTACCTAAAAGGATTCTAATAACTTTTCCTACCTACAAAATCCCTAACCCTTCACCAAAAGGATTCTTTGGCTATAAATACTCTACATCATTAGAAGAATTATTCATTCTCCATTCCACCATTCACCACTCTACATCCACCCTTCCATCAATCCATCTTGTAAATATTTCACAACACAACCCTTGGATGCTAGCAGGCTTGGAGACTCATTCTTAGTAATTTTCTTTTCTTTTTCTTTTCTTTATTTCAGTTTTGTATGATGAACTTTGAATTAATTCTTGTCATGTCAATGGCTAGGAACTAATTCTCTTATAGGGTTTTCCATGTTGATTCACTAGAAACTTATGTTATGAATTAATACATGTTTATGGTTATTATTCTTCTTTGAGAGATTTATCCAATAATTGCGTTGAATGCTTGGTAATTAATTGACAACTAATTATCCTTATATGATTTCTAATTTACTTCGAAAGGAGAGATTGTGAATATGCTGTAAGTTGGGTAGACATTCTTGGATTGGGGATGAAAATACCTCAATTATTTATGTAGCGTTAATGAGAGGCTTAACAACCCTAATTTTGCGCATGGTGCTTGACGGTTAAATAAGGTTTTTGTTCTTAATCCTCCTATAGAGTTATCCTTATCACCGAAAGGTAGGTAAGGTGCAATACTGGGGTTGAGTGTTTATATATCCTTAACGGGAATATAAAACGAATTCGTAAACCTGCTAGCTCCGAGAGAAGAAGATCATAATTCGTTGTATTAATAAATAACATAAGCGGATAGTTGAGGAGACATGGAAGCCCTATCTCCATCACAACTGAAGTAAACTTATAGTTAATTAGCTTTTATAATTATTAGTTATAAACCACAAAATCAAATATCAATTTCCAAATAGATACCAAAAGATAAATAGTTGGTACTTGAACCCTAATCCTTGTGGACGATATTCGGTCTTACTAAGACTATATTACTTGTTAGGATAACGTGCACTTGCGTTAAAGTGTGTGCATCTTTTCGCGCATCAAGTTTTTGGCGTCGTTGCCGGGGATTAGGCATAGTTCAATATCAAATTTGTCTATTTTTAATTTCTAATTTGGTTTTTATTCTTTGTTAATTTATTTGTTTATTTTTTTTTTTTTTATTCTTTTTCATTTTATGTATTTATTGTGTGAAAACAAGTGTGTCGTGATCCGTTGTTGGTTTTGATGCATCTCAGAGATCCTGAAGACATGGATTTCTACTGTCAATATGATAGAGCTCCAACCATAGAGGAAGAAAGGGAGGAATTACGAGAAGCCATACTCAGTTTCGCTAGGTATCAAGCTCAGTTCATGGACGAAACGAGATTGGCCATGAAGAAGTTGGAACTGCAAATAGGAGAACTCGCAGTCATTTTGAGCGAACAACAATTTAAGGAGCCTGAACCAAACCCAACTATTGAGGAATCTGGTGAGATAGTTGGTGTAGAGAAGGAAAAGATTGCAGAAATCCAATTATTCACCTTCTTGGATTCTGTGGAAATTCTTTTTCTTGCACCTATCACAGAAGAAACATCACCAGCTATCAATGTTGACCCCCAAACAGGAAGTCCATACCATCAAGGGCACCCCCTAGAGTTGAGAGATGTTGGGAATCTCACTGATCCCTACATTAGAGAGAACCTAAACGACAAGCATGTCTTGTGTACTTGGGGGATAATCGTATATTTGAGGCCCTTGTTGGAAGAAATTGTTGTAGTTGAAGTGAGACCTGCAACAATAACTCTGCGGATTGCAAGCAGTTCGCAGAAGGATCCAATGGGCACTCGTAAAGGTTAATTGAGTCCGGCTAAAAGACGTTAAAGACAGCGCTTGTTGGGAGGCAACCCAATGTTTTTAATTATGTTATTTTAATTTCTGTTTTTAGTTTATTTTATTTTTTTTGAACATTCTCACGGTCTTGGGTTCTTGTTTTGTGTTGTTGGATGACAGGTGGACTGAAAGCTAAAACCGAAGGAAAAAGGAGCAAAACGCTGGAAAAAAAAAAAAAAGGGAAAAGTTGCCGCTGTACGCTGTAATCGGGCAGCGCGCCGAACTCCAGAGGCCACAAGATTAGCAGTACAAGCGCGCTGAATATCAGGGCCACGCCGCCGGAACTTCAGAGAGCTATATTTCCGTGCAAATTCCAGAATTTTTCCTCCTAGACCTCCGTTATGACCGCTGTGTTGTGTCAGTAAGTTGTCCTTTTTCTTTTATTTTCTTTGAGTCTTGCACACATTGGGGACAATGTGTGATTTAAGTTTGGGGGAATGTTTTATTGTTTTTGAGTCTTTTTGAATTATTTTGTGTATTTTTGAGTCATAATTTTTTTTTAAGATCATGCATGCTGTAGTTACTTGAAACGCCTAGTGAAGTGAAGTGGAATAATGTAGTGGAATTAGACGCAACCATCTGAACACTTAGGATAGATATGCCAAAAATTCATGAAATCAAACTATTTGGGGTATCTTGCTTGACTTATGCATTGTTAGTGATTAAACCTATGTGTCTGCTTGCTTACTATTTGAGGCGAAATAGTTAGGATATGCATGTTAGGGAGATGACTCAGGCATTTCTTTGTTAGCCTTTCTTATCATTCGTTGCCTATCCCTAACAGTCAAATTATATCCCTAGTCAGCCCCTTTGAGCCTAAAAATAAGACCTTTCCTTGACACCCTATAATTCCATACTTATGCCATAAGTGAAAAATTTAGATGTTTTGAATATAAAGTGTTGAAAAAGAGACAAAAGAGAGTAAACAATTTTTGATGCACCCCAATGAAAAAGTAATAATAAATAGGCAAAAGCCTAAGTTTGGGGGTGCTTGTTATTCATAATACACTTCACTCTCTCAAAACAAAAGAGGCGAAAGATAGATATAAAGCGAAGAAAGGAAATCAAAAGAAAGGGGAAGAATTGAAAAGCAAAAGAGCTTATGGTACATACAATGAGCCTAAATGCCTATTTTTACCTACCCCTGCCTAAGCCTACATTACAACCCTGAAAAGCCCTGAAGATCTCTAATATGTGTATCCATGATTAGTGGAGAATAGCAAGTGAACAGGCCATAGGATTTTGAAATTGACATGCATAGTTAGGTATTCTTACTTCCATTTAGCATGATTAAATTGAATTTGCGAAATATCTTACTTTAAGTGTTTAGAATGCTAAAAACTCATGCTATATGTTCCTACATATTATCCTACTAACCTTCATGCTTTTCTAAGTGACAACTATACATCAATTTGATCAATGTCTTTGAGTCATTTTATTTTCTTTTCTTTCACGTCTTTGTTTATATTTTTTTATCTTTGCTCGAGGGCGAGCAAAGGTTAAGTTTGGGGGTATTTGATCGGTGTATTTTATATATACTTTTTGAGTCCTTTTTAGTTAGTATTTTACTCATTTTGTTTATGTTTAGTATAGTATTAGGGTCGTTTTCCTTTCTTTTGTGTCACAGCGGTCATAAATGGAGAAATGACGAAAAGGAGATGAAATGAGCATAAATGAGATGGAATTGCACACAAAAAGGGCCAAGAAATGAAGTCTAAGAAGTTCCGGGAATTATAGAGGAGATCCGACGAAGTCCGGACGGAAAAATGACGTAAATGTAATCCGCTCAAAAACGCCACGGAGCCGCGCGCTGGAAGCAGCGGCCGCGCCAAAGTGCTGAAAGTCCCGAGAGTTGCTGAATTCAGCACCACGCGCGATCTGCGTGGCGCGCCGATGCGGGAATTATGAAGTGCTGGGCCGAATTTGACATGTTTTCAGAATCCTAAAGGGATAAATTTTTCTACCTAAAGGGATAACTTTTCCTACCTAAAGGGATAACTTTTTCTACCTTAAAACTCTTACCTAAAAGGATTCTAATAACTTTTCCTACCTACAAAATTCCTAACCCTTCACCAAAAGGATTCTTTGGCTATAAATATTCTACATCATTAGAAGAATTATTCATTCTCCATTCCACCATTCACCACTCTACATCCACCCTTCCATCAATCCATCTTGTAAATATTTCACAACACAACCCTTGGATGCTAGAAGGCTTGGAGACTCATTCTTAGTAATTTTCTTTTCTTTTTCTTTTCTTTATTTCAGTTTTGTATGATTAACTTTGAATTAGTTCTTGTCATGTCAATGGCTAGGAACTAATTCTCTTATAGGGCTTTCCATATTGATTCACTAGAAACTTATGTTATGAATTAATACATGTTTATGGTTATTATTCTTCTTTGAGAGATTTATCCAATAATTGCGTTGAATGCTTGGTAATTAATTGACAACTAATTATCCTTATATGATTTCTAATTTACTTCGAAAGGAGAGATTGTGAATATGCTGTAAGTTGGGTAGACATTCTTGGATTGGGGATGAAAATACCTCAATTATTTATGTAGCGTTAATGAGAGGCTTAACAACCCTAATTTTGCGCATGGTGTGTGACGGTTAACTAAGGTTTTTGTTCTTAATCCTCCTATAGAGTTATCCTTATCACCGAAAGGTAGGTAAGGTGCAATACTGGGGTTGAGTGTTTATATATCCTTAACGGGAATATAAAACGAATTCGTAAACCTGCTAGCTCCGAGAGAAGAAGACCATAATTCGTTGTATTAATAAATAACATAAACGGATAGTTGAGGAGACATGGAAGCCCTATCCCCATCACAACTGAAGTAAACTTGTAGTTAATTAGCTTTTATAATTATTAGTTATAAACCACAAAATCAAATATCAATTGTCAAATAGATACCAAAAGATAAATAGTTGGTACTTGAACCCTAATCCTTGTGGACGATATTCGGTCTTACTAAGACTATATTACTTGTTACGATAACGTGCACTTGCGTTAAAGTGTGTGCATATTTTCGCGCATCAATAATATAACAGGCAAACCGACAAGGCTGCCACCAAATAGTATCACGTATACATGGGAACATCCCAACACAGATTACAACAACCTGGCTGACCAAAACATATTTATAACTTCTACATAAGTACAACCCACAACTGTCTACAGACCTCTATAAGGAGGATAATGACATGTGATGGGCCAGGGCCCCGTCGGACCCTATATATATGCAAAAGTCAAAATAATAGGGTTATGTACCAAAATGAAAAATATTTGAATCAAAGGAGCTTTCCAAACAACTGAGCAGGAATCTAGATCGGAGGTTTACCAAACTGAACACCTGTACCTGCGGGCATGAACGCAGCCCCCCGAGAAAAGGGGGGATCAGTACGAAAGAATGTACCGAGTATATGAAACATAAAGTACAAAATAGATAATCATAATTGGTCAAAACGTACAGAAGACATGTAAGATTAAGTGCCAAGCTAACTATGCTATAGAAAATAGAGAATCAATTGTGCCTTATAAAAATGGGAGTAATGAAAATCAGTTCTTATCTTTTTTTAAAATATGCAAGTCATGCCAAAATCAGGGACTCCTACTCCCAGAATATAATAGCACGAGACTCGAACCCGCATCAGTATATATGTATAATATGGGGCTCGAACCCAAATAAGTATATAATATATATATATCGTGGGACTCGAACCCAAATAAGTATATATATATCGTGGGACTCGAACTCACGTAAGTATATAGAATAATAAACCGGGAGTTGAACCCGATTGGGACTCGAACCCACGTAATATAATAATAATAGCCGGGACTCGAACCCGGAATATACGATATGTTGCCAGCCCTCTATGTGAGGGACTCGGTGAATGTGTAATAAGACTTGGCACAAGTAGATATCATGAGCAACCATATGCAATTAGAAATCATCTTTTGACTTTTGATGGTATCATCATAATAAACTCTTTTACTGAAAATCATAGGCACTTATTATAAAAACTATCCTTTAACACTAACTTTGTAGAAAATCATGTACGTCCGCTGTACTTTTATTAAAGTCATGTCAAATGAAAGTCTTTCACAAAGTCATGCCAAAAAAAGAAGGATAGTCTCACATACCTCTTAGTCGAGCTAATCAACTCAATATTAAGATACGTCCCGTCTAGTACGTCATCAACCTATAATAATGATAATATGCTCGTCAATTCTATGATCACTTAGCATACTTTATATCGAATGACGACTTTCTTATTCTATAAAAATTCGGGCAACACTTCCTTTGTTTATACGAATAACGATAATTTCCAAACCAAGTCAGCAATACCAACAGCAAGTCATAACACAAGAATATAACCACAATACTCTCAGATATTCTATTTATGTCATCACAACGTATTTCTTCTCTTTTATATTTAAGCCATAACATAACTACAACAAACCAGGTGATTACTACACCTGTTTATCAGGTTCATCCAATCCTTTAGTCACGTTAACGCAATTCACTTAAGCAGTTCAATCTTCTAGCAACATAGAGAGTTCAAGAATGTGAAATAACACCTTTCCACACCTTAATTCTTTCAAGACATGAATAAGTAACTACATCAATCATATATACATATTTATAACTTGTATCTTAAGCACTAAAACAGTCCATCAATTCTAACAATTAACAATAAGAGTGTGATTCCTTTAATTGCAACATAATAACTTTTTACATTTTTTCATAACTCTTTTCTTAACTTCTTAGAATTCAATTCATCCTTCAATACTTTCATATAACCAATTACAAATTTAAACATCAAGATTTATTCTTCAATTTCAATATGCAATTGGTGATAATACTAACAACAACAACATTCAAACTCCATGGACACAAAACAGTCCCACAAATCAGTAACTACCCAAAATAATCACATGCAACCTCTTAATTCCAATTCTTCTTTAACATGGGTTTATATCTTCAACTACAACATTATGAAACAACAATTATACCATAAGTAGAATGATTTTTACCTTAATTGATGCTCAAAATAGTCCCCCAAGTTCGTCTACTGCCCAGCCCGAATTACCCACTGTTTTATCGATTTTTCTTGCCTAATTCTTCACTTCTTCAACTCCAATTCAACATGCATGAATCCCAAAATGTTAATTCATCATTTTTATGAATTTTTCTTCCCCAAAATCGTGTCCGAAAATCTGGGCCTAAAATAGGCCAGTAGTGCCGAAATTCCTCACTGTTCTATCAGCTGAACATGTAACATCCATAATTCTCTAGTCATATGTCCTATAGATGAGAGGTTTATTGAGTTGGAAACTAGACTCGACGAACTTCATCTTAGGCTTTTGAAACACCTAAAAACTCCTAATATACTAGGAGATATACCCCTCCAAAGTTGACTAAAAATCTGCCCAAAATTCTGCCAAGCAGTTTCCGATTTTCTGCCCCAATTTTTCTCAATTTTCGGCTTAAAACTTTGGATGGAGAGTTTATTCTGGAGGAGGGAAATAGGAAAGCTTCAATTGTATGAAAATGGGGATTTTTTGTTGTGGGAGGGGGAGAAATCGCTGGTGAGGAGAAGGGGTGAGATGAGAGATTTCAATTAAAAAGAAAAGAAGAGTATAGGTTTAGTTAAAACAAAAATCTTAATTTCTCTTATTACACTTTGGTCCCTAAAATACTATATTTTAGTCCCTCATTGTCTATTTAAATTAAATCAATCCCCCAAGTAATAAATCTTAATCCCACTTCTTTTAATCTTGACTCCCGTTTCCTTTAATTCTAGAGAATTCCATAAGATTTCGTATTCACCATGTCGTAGTTATTATGATATGTTACTAACCCATAACGGGAATATACAATAATCATTTTCAATTCCCTTGTCACGATTGTTGTAACAAAAAAAATTCCGGAATTCCATCTTTAAGTATATTAATTTCCTTAGTGACGTTCTTAATTATTGCCTTAAACTTACGAGGTGTAACAGACAGTCTACATGCATCAGCCGTCAGGGTTCACCCATCCAGCAGTTTCTCACTATGTGTGTCGTCTCCGTAAGTCACTATATGGCCTGAAACAGACCCCCCGTGCGTGGTATGATCATTTTTCCAGGTATGTCTTGCAGATTAGGTTTGTATGCAGCAAGAGTGATACATCACTTTTCATTTTTCATCGAGGTAGTAGCACTGCTTACTTATTACTTTATGTGGATGACATTGTTCTTATTGTCTCCTCCGACGGATTGAAGAATGACATTATTGCCTTGCTTAAGTCCGAATTTACAATGACTGATTTGGGGAAGCTGGGTTATTTTTTGGGGATATCAGTGACCAGGTCTGCCAATCATATGTTCTTGTGTCAGCGTAAGTATGCAGAAGAGATTGTGTACAGGGCTAAGATGACGAACTGCAAAGAGGTGCCTATTCCGGTTGATTCCAAATCTAAGCTCAGTGTCATGGATGGTGCTCCAGTCTCTGATCATACTCTGTATAGGAGCCTTGCAAGTGCACTTCAGTATCTCACCTTCACCAGGCCAGACATAGCTTATGTTGTTCAGTAGGTATGCTTATTCATGCATGCCCCCAGAGAGTCTCATTTCACTGCTCTTAAGCGTATCATTCGATACATTAAGGGCACTCTTGATTATGGTTTGCACCTATACCCCTCTGCCCAAATAAGTTGCTTTCATATACGGAAGCATATTGGGCAGGGTGTACGGACACACGACGCTCCACCTCCGGCTATTGTATTTTCTTAGGGGATAATCTGATTTCTTGATCTGCTAAGCGACAGGCTACCCTATCTCGCTCCAGTGCCGAGGCTGAGTACAGAGGCGTTGCAAATGTAGTAGCTGAGATTTGTTGGCTCAGAAATTTACTGTTAGAACTTCAGTGTCCTTTACGTCAAACATCTATTATGTATTGTGATAACATCTCTACCATCTATCTTTCTCATAATTCAGTTCAACATCAGCGAACCAAGCATATTGAGATAGACCTACACTTCGTTCGTGAGAAAGTTGCGCTAGGCCATGTCAGAGTGTTACATGTTCCATCATCATATCAGTATGCAGACATATTTACCAAAGGACTTCCCAGACAGTTATTTTTTGACTTCAAATCCAGTCTCAGCGTCCGCCCTCCTCCCGCTCCGACTGAGGGGGTGTGTAAACGTGTAAATAGAGACAATATTATTCCCTACCCATAATTAGAATATTTCCCTATATTGTGTAAATATAATTATGGTAAGACTAAGATTCTTTTTTTGTATAGGCTTAGGATTCCTATTGTATAAGGGATGAATATTGTACTCTATATATACTTTGATATTAATGAAAGACTCTCCAAGGGAGATTAATATCATCTTACATAGTATCAAGAGCCTCAATAAAAAACCTTAGAATTTTCTTCTAAAGCCGCCACCGTCGACCCCCCCCCCCCCCCTCTCGGGCTTCTCTCCACGGCACTCCCCCTCTCTCCTCCCTAAAATTCTTGGTTTTTCTCTCCTTTCCTCGCTTCACTAAATGGCTACTGAGGATTCTTCCAATACTTCTGATGCTTCTGTTATACCCCGTAGTTCTGGCCATGCGTATGAGAGCGTACGAAAGAAGTAAGACTTAAAATTTTCGAAAGATAAGTTGATGGATTGTTTCGGACGGGTTTTAGTCAACTTTGGGGCGGGTTGTGACTCGGTACATTGAGAGTTCCTAGGTGTTTCAAAGGCCTAGTGCGTAGTTCGTTGAGTCTAGTTTCCAACGCAACCAACCGTTCGTCGATAGGACACCGGAGTGGGAAGTTATTGGAGTTACAAGTTCAAAGTCAGACGACGTAGAAGGTGTTTCGCAGAGCCACGGCCGCGCTGCTGGCCGGTGCGCCGCCGCTGGTCGCGCGCGAAAGATCCGAGGCTCGCTGAAGTTGCAGTCTTGGAAGCAGTGTCGCCGGAATGTCGAGTCGGCGGGGAGTTGCAGCGCCGGCTGCAGGGCCGCGGCGCCGAGGCGGGTTCTGCGAAGTTGAGTGGGAAATTCTGCACTGTTTTATTTTAAAAGAGGTCATGGGTGGGTGACAAGTGTCCCCCCCATCTGATTTTTGCATGTCCTTTATATTGACCAAGTCTTAAAGACTTTGTCATCTTTCAAAGCCTTTCTCTCTCTCTAAAGCTAGAGCTCTCACTTCTCTCTAAAATTCCAAGAGGAATTCAAAGCTTAAGGAAAATCTGAAAAGTTAGGACAAGAAGGAAGCTTGTGGCTAGCTTGTAAGGGTTGTTGTGGTGGTGTTCTTGGAAAAGAGGCTAGCAAAATTGTTGGACTAATTTCGGCTAAAGCTCTAAGGTAACAATTCTTCTCTTATAGCTAGTTATTGATGTTGCATGTGAAGAAGAAGGAACTTGTAGTAGTAAATAATGCTCTTAGATTCATTGCATGTAAGAAATATGGTTTGGATATGAAAGGATTGGTTAAAAAGGTTATGTGAGCATGTTGTAGCCTAAAAACTACCTTAGACTTGTTAAGTTAATTGTTGTACCTTATGGGGCAGAATTTTACACACCCAAGTTTAGGTGTGTAATCCCCTTTGAAATGTTTGGATTGTTGGGCCTTAAATGTGGCGTTTGGATGTTGAATTCGGCCTTGAAAAAGGTGACAAGTATGCAGAAACAAAGGAAATGCTGCCCAATTTTCCTTAGGAATTAGTAACTTTGAACTTGGAAATGTATACATTGAAACTAGAGGTTAATAAATGTATTATGGTCATTATATGTTGACATATTACGTGCGGTATTTTGGACTTAGCAAGTGGATTGACCGAAGAGGTATGTGGAGCTTTCTTATCTCTTGAGCATGAGTAGTTGTACCTATGTAGTACGGTAGACGTACAAAGATTTGACATTCTTCACTTGTTTTAAGTATATGATACTTGTTTCGTTTTAAAGTATAAGTCCCTTGGTTAAAGGGAGATGTGTTTGACTAGTGTATAATGATAATATAACAACTTTATGGGAAGTTGGTTGTATTGGCTTTATGGAAGGTTGACAAAAAAAAGGTTTACTCCAAGTAAAATAAGTACGGATAAAGGATTTGAATTTGTGGAAGGCAAATTGTTTTTAAGGCATTAATGGCCTAAGGTTTTTAAAAGAGATGAAGTCACTTGATTTTAGAAGCCTATTGTATTTTTAAAGGTAAATGTAACTTGTTTTGCAAAGTTGTCGGGACTTGATACTACGGTTATTAGTATCTTGGAAGTTTTACATAAAAAGGGGTCATTTTCTTAAAAGGTTTACGGAACGTGGTACTTGGGTTAAATTCCCGGATTTTCCTTTAAAACAACATGTAGTGCCTTAAGTAACTAAAATGAGAGGATGTACTAGAAATGTTATTAAGGAGTTAGGAGATATTCTTAACTTGCTTACGTTTACGTTATGATAAGCCGGTAGCGCTTATGTTATGTACGATAGACGGTTGTGCTGATTTATGTATTATTATTATTATTATTACTATTTATGCCATGGATTTGCTACCCATGATGCGAGTGCGGCGCTTGTACTCACGCGGCCACGTGGTCCACGCGGTGAAATAGTCCCACGCGGGTGAAATAGTCCCATGCGAGGCGGATGACCTCACGCGGTGAAATAGTCCCACGCGGTGAAATAGTCCCATGCGAGGTGATGACCTTACGCGGGTCCACATGACCCACGGGTGAAACAAATTCCAGGAGTAGGATTGCTTAATGATACTACGGGCGGGAGATCCTGTTTTGATCATGAGCCTCCTATTTTATGCAGTAAAATTTATACTTGTTACTCTCATTGTTAGTAAGGCACAGTGTACGGTATTTTTGACTCTCTTCCATGACTCCAGTTTATTTTAAACTTATGCTAGTATTACAATATTTTCCCGTTTTACATACTTGGTACATATTGTGTACTGACCCCCTTCCTCGGGGGCTGCGTTCATGCCGCAGGAAAGGGAAAGCAGGTGGTGGATCCTCATTCTTAGGATCTTTACTCAGGTGTCAGGAGCTCCATTTCTCCGGAGGCTCGACTTTTGGTACGGTTCTCCCCGGTGTTGTAGATATTTGTATATTCAGGGGCATGACGGGGCCCTGTCCCGTCATAGTGTTTACTCATTCTTAGAGGCTTGTAGTCCTGCTATAGCTTGGATTGTTAGGGATGTAACTGTTCAGCTTTGTTGTATTAGAGGTAGCCATTTTGGGTTAGCCTGCTTATTTTATATATGGGTTCTTGTTGTGAGTTTATCTTCCACTGGTTTTCTATGATGTTGTATCACAAGGGTGTCCGGGGTAAGGCACCAGTCACGGGTCCGTGGTCGGGTCGTGACAAAAGTAGTATCGTGAGCGCTTAATCCTGGAAAGGGTCTACAGTGCCGTATCTAGTAGAGTCTTGATTATCGGTGTGTTGTGCACCACATCTATAATCGTGAGGCTGCAGGATATTTAGGATTGGTTTCCATTCTTTCACTCTAAGATCGTGCAATGTAGATGTTATAGGTTGAACTCCTCCGACATATTTTCTCAGACGCTTATGCCTCCACGCAAGGCAACCGCGCCCGTGGCGGTAAGGCAGCAGAGGAACTAATAGTAGGACACCGAGGTTACGAGGCACAGTGCCCGCCTTTACTGCAGAGGTGTTTGACGGCGAGTTCCACGACGCCGCCAACTCTAGCGAGTTGGGGCGGCAGCAGCGCCATCGAGACCGCGATATACGAGCCTCCGCCATACACCTGGAGCGGAGGATATGGGATACAAGGATATGGCGATTATTAGCCAGATCGTGGCTGGCGGGAGGATAGACGGAGGCGGCCCGGTTGTACCAGATCCCCACGAGCCGATAGCTGAGACCGCGGACTTTTAGTCATCCACAAGAGTTCTACAGTCGAGACACGAGGATGACCTCGTGAGTTTATCCGAAGCGATTCTGGATCATGAGAGTGATCGTGGCTTGAGACAGAGTCGGTATTATTGGTCTCTCATCTACCGCGGATACTGCGGTTGGATCGGTATGATTCATGGAACTATCCTGGGAGCATGCGCTTCCAAGCTTGGGACGAGTTCTCGAGGCGCCTTGGCCATTTCTTTCCTCCGCAGATGAGGGCTCGGCCGATAGATTTTTGATACCGAGGCAGAGGCGACAACCGAGTACAATGTAGAGTTTGACTCTTTGGCTCAGATGTACCCGCTTTGGTAGCGCATACGGAGGACAGGTGCACCGCTATGTCACAGGCTCGATGATTGGCCGAGAGTTGCACGGAGTAGCTGTTCACCGGGCATGGACATTGCCCGCACGCAGCATATGCACTGCGGCGAACGCAGGCCGACGGATTGACAGTATCGCCAGGCAGGCCAGACAGCAGGTCCTCTGGTAGTTTTCGAGGTAGACAACCTCAAGAAGAGACGGATTTGCACCTCAGCCGGTTCAGAGCGCTCTTCCACCATCTTCCGGACGTACAGGGCATTCAGGAGCGGGACAGGGTTCTAGGGCTTCGAGTTCCCAGAAGGACCAGGGTTCCAGTCAGATGAGGCCACCTATACCTCGGTGTGGTCGATGCGGCGATTGCCATTATGGAGGGTGTCGTGGTACTCCAGGAGCTTGTTATTCTTGTGGCCAGCAGGGCCATTTGAGGAGAGATTGTTCATCCAGAGGCGGCGGGAATGTTATGGCTCACCGGCGGTCGCGGTCGGATCTTCGTCTTGGTGGCGATGCGCCCGAGGCGTAGTGTTCACGACCGCAGCCGCGCAGGGGTCGTGGTAGGGTCCCGCCCAGCGGTCCTCAGAATCGCATCTATGCTATGTCCAGCCGTCAGGACCAGGAGGCATCACCAGATGTCGTCACAGGTACATTATTGATTGCATGTTGTGATGTATATGCTTTGATAGATCCAGGTTCTACCTTGTCCTATATATCTCCTCATATTGCTGGTAGAATAGGGATAGAGTCCGAGTCCATAAGACCTTTTGAGGTGGCTACGCCAGTAGGTGATTCGGTGGTAGCTAGGTGGGTATATAAGGCTTGCCCAGTGACTATAGACAGTCGTCAGACTCTAGCCGACTTGATAGAGTTGGATATGACAGACTTTGATGTGATTATGGGTATGGATTGGCTAGCGTCTTGCTATGCCAATGTGGACGGTAGAGAGGGATTAGTTCGGTTCCAGTTTCCTGGTGAGCCAGTTATCGAGTGGAAGGGAAATACTGCATCGCTGAGGGGTAAGTTTATTTCTTACCTCAAGGCTAGAAAGATGGTGCGGAAGGGGTATATCTACCATATGGTTCGAGTATTCGACATCGAGGTGAGATACCGACCTTCATCGATTCGGTCATTAGAGAGTTCTCAGACGTGTTTCCAGACGAGCTTCCGGGTATCCCTCCTGAGAGGGAAATTGAGTTTTGTATTGATTTGGCGCCAGACACGCGACCGATATCTATTCTGCCATACAGGATGGCACCTGCCGAGTTGAAGGAATTGAAGGACCAGCTGAAGGACTTGCTGGAGAAAGGCTTTATCAGGCCAAGTGTTTCTCCCCGGGAGCGCGGTGTTATTTGTAAAGAAGAAGGATGGGGCAGCTGCGTATGTGTATTGATTCTGAGCGGTGAACAAGGTAACTATCAAGAACAGATATCCTCCCGGGATTGATGATTTGTTTGACCATTCGCGAGTGCGAGATGTTTTTCCAAGATAGACTGCGATCCGTTATCATCAGTGCGAGTTAGAGAGGCGAATATCTCAAAGATCGCATTCGGGACCGGTATGGGCACTATGAGTTCAGGGTGATGTCTTTCGGGTTGACCAACGCTCCAGCGGTATTCATGGATTTGATGAATAGGGTGTTCAGGCCATTCTTGGATATGTTCGTTATAGTATTCATTGATGATATCCTGGTTTATTCGCGCACAGAGCAGGAACATGCGGATCATTTGAGGACGGTATTGGCAGTTCTTCGGGACCGGCAGTTGTATGTTAAGTTCTCGAAATGCGAGTTTTGGTTGGCTTCAGTGGCTTTCTTAGGGCATGTCATCGGGGCCGATGGTATTCGGGTTGATACAGCGAAGATTGAGGCAGTCAAGACTTGGCCCAGACCCACTACACCAACGGAGGTGCGCAGCTTTTTGGGCCTTGCAGGTTATTATCGGAGGTTTGTGGAGAAGTTTGCTTCCATTTCAGCACCTTTGACTAAGCTGACTCAGAAAGCAGCTATGTTCCGGTGGACGGATGCTTGTGAGGGAAGTTTCCAGTTGCTAAAGGAGAAGTTGACGACCGCCCCAGTTCTTACTCTTCCAGAGGGTTTAGATGGATATGTGGTTTATTGTGACGCTTCAGGTGTCGGGCTTGGGTGCGTGCTGATGCAGCACGACAGAGTTATAGCTTACGCATCTCGACAACTTAGGAAGCATGAGAAGAATTATCCCACACATGACTTAGAGTTGGCAGGAGTGATTCATGCCTTGAAGATCTGGAGACATTATTTGTATGGAGTTCATGTGGATATTTACACAGACCACAAGAGTCTCCAGTATATCTTCAGCCAGAGGGAGCTGAACTTGCGACAGAGACGGTGGTTGGAGCTGCTTAAGGATTACGACGTTGATATTCTATACCACCCAGGGAAGGCCAATGTAGTTGCAGATGCCCTTAGTCGCAGATCGATGGGTAGTCTGTCTGATGTACAGCCAGAGAAAAGGGATATGGTCCGAGAGTTACATCAGCTAGCGAGCCTTGGGGTTCGTTTGGTTGATTCTGATAGTGATGGAGTTCGGGTTCGAGAGGTTGCCGAGTCTTCCATCGTCGAGGAGGTGAAGAGGCGACAGTATGAGGATCCGATTATGGTACGGTATCGAGATGCAGCTCTCCAGGAGGAGAAGAGTCTATTTGAGGTAGCACCTGATGGGGTGCTAAGATTCGAGGGTCGGTTGTGTGTTCCCGATGTGACAGGACTTCGTCAGCAGATTCTGGGGGAGGCACACAGTGCTCGTTATTCTATTCACCCGGGGTCAACTAAGATGTACCATGACCTCAGGTGTATGTATTGGTGGGATGGCCTGAAGAGGGACGTGGCCGGTTTTGTTGCGCTTCCTAATTGTCGCGAGTTAGGTTGAGCACCAGAAGCCCGGTGGGCTATTACAGGCTATTGATATTCCGATGTGGAAGTGGGAGGTGATCAACATGGACTTTATTACAGGGTTACCTACCACTCAGAGGAAGCATGATTCCATTTGGGTGATTGTCGACAGGCTGACGAAATCAGCCCATTTTCTTCCAGTCAGGACGACTTTTTCGGCCGAGGATTGCTAGACTGTATATCAGAGAGATTGTGATACTGCACGGAGTTCCTATATCGATTATTTCAGACAGAGGAGCCCAGTTCACGGCTAACTTCTGGAGGTCTTTCCAGAAGGGATTAGGGACACAGATGAGTCTCAGTACGGCGTTTCATCCTCAGACCGACGGACAGGCCGAGCGCACTATCCAGACACTTGAGGATATGTTGCGGGCTTGTGTTATTGATTTCAGGGGTAGCTGGGAGGATCATTTACCTCTTATGGAGTTTTCTTATAATAACAGCTACCATTCTAGTATTCAGATGGCGCCTTATGAGGCCTTATATGGGAGGAAGTGCAGGTCACCGATAGGCTGGTTCGAGGTGGGAGAAGTGCAGTTAGTCGGGCCAGACTTGGTTCAGCAGGCAGTGGATAAGGTGAAGCTTATCCAGGAGCGGTTGTTGTCAGCTCAGAGTCGACAGAAGTCGTATGCGGATCATCGGCGTCGACACTTGGAGTTTGAGGTAGACGATTGGGTCTTCCTGAAAGTGTCACCCATGAAGGGCGTGATGAGATTTGGGAAGAAAGGAAAACTTAGCCCAAGGTACATTGGGCCTTATCAGATTGTCCGTAGGGTAGGCAAGGTTGCCTATGAGTTAGATCTGCCGTCCGATTTAGAGGCGGTACATCCAGTTTTCCATGTGTCTATGTTGCGGAAATGTATTGGGGATCCGTCTAGAGTGCACCCGATTCATGATGTTCAGGTGACAGAGGGGTTATCGTATGAGGAGAGCCCCATAGCGATACTCGATCGTCAGGTTAGGCGACTTCGGACGAAGGACGTGGCTTCCGTCAAAGTCTTATGGCGGAACGAGAACAGGGAGGAGATGACGTGGGAAGCAGAGGATGACATGATAAAGAAGTATCCTCACTTATTTCCTATACCTCCAGGTAACCCACTTTCTTGCTTGTTAGTTTTAATTTGGCAATTTTGCTTAAGTATTGTTGTGGTTTGTGGAGCGTCTTTAATTGCAAAAAGAATAGTTGAGAGGGTCTATGTTGGGATTGTGGTTTGAGTAAGCCTAGAAGAAACATTCGGGACGAATCTTTCTAAGGGGGGGAGAATGTTATACCCCGTAGTTCTGGCCATGCGTATGAGAGCGTACGAAAGAAGTAAGACTTAAAATTTTCGAAAGATAAGTTGACGGATTGTTTGGGACGGGTTTTAGTCAACTTTGGGGCGGGTTGTGACCCGGTACATTGAGAGTTCCTAGGTGTTTCAAAGGCCTAGTGCGTAGTTCGTTGAGTCTAGTTTCCAACGCAACCAACCGTTCGTCGATAGGACACCGGAGTGGGAAGTTATGGGAGTTACAAGTTCGGTCGTGACGGACGAAAGGTGTTTGAGCGAGCCACGGGCGCACCGGCCGCAGGCGCCGAAAGATCTGAGGGCTCGCTGAAGTTGCAGCGCCGGGAAGCGAGGCGGCGCCGAATGTCCCGAGTCGCGGGAGATGCAGCTGTGGCGAGCGGGCCGCGCGCGCGGCCGCAGGCCGCCGAGGCGGGTTCTGCGAAGTTGAGTGGGAAATTCTGCACTGTTTTGTTTTAAAAGAGGTCATGGGTGGGTGACAAGTGTCCCCCCACCCCCCCCATCTGATTTTTGCATGTCCTTTATATTGACCAAGTCTTGAAGACTTTGTCATCTTTCAAAGCCTTTCTCTCTCTCTAAAGCTAGAGCTCTCACTTCTCTCTAAAATTCCAAGAGGAATTCAAAGCTTAAGGAAAATCTGAAAAGTTAGGACAAGAAGGAAGCTTGTGGCTAGCTTGTAAGGGTTGTTGTGGTGGTGTTCTTGGAAAAGAGGCTAGCAAAATTGTTGGACTAATTTTGGCTAAACCTCTAAGGTAACGATTCTTCTCTTATAGCTAGTTATTGATGTTGCATGTGAAGAAGAAGGAACTTGTAGTAGTAAATAATGCTCTTAGATTTATTGCATGTAAGAAATATGGTTTGGATATGAAAGGATTGGTTAAAAAGGTTATGTGAGCATGTTGTAGCCTAAAAACTACCTTAGACTTGTTAAGTTAATTGTTGTACCTTATGGGGCAGAATTTTTTACACACTCAAGTTTAGGTGTGTAATCCCCTTTGAAATGTTTGGATTGTTGGGCCTTAAATGTGGCGTTTGGATGTTGAATTCGGCCTTGAAAAAGGTGGCAAGTATGTAGAAACAAAGGAAATGCTGCCCAATTTTCCTTAGGAATTAGTAACTTTGAACTTGGAAATGTCTACATTGAAACTAGAGGTTAATAAACGTATTATGGTCATTATAGGTTGACATATTACGTGCGGTATTTTGGACTTAGCAAGTGGATTGACCGAAGAGGTATGTGGAGCTTTCTTATCTCTTGAGCATGAGTAGTTGTACCTATGTAGTACGGTAGACGTACAAAGATTTGACATTCTTCACTTGTTTTAAGTATATGATACTTGTTTCGTTTTAAAGTATAAGTCCCTTGGTTAAAGGGAGATGTGTTTGACTAGTGTATAATGATAATATAACAACTTTATGGGAAGTTGGTTGTATTGGCTTTATGGAAGGTTGACAAAAAAAAGGTTTACTCCAAGTAAAATAAGTACGGATAAAGGATTTGAATTTGTGGAAGACAAATTGTTTTTAAGGCATTAATGGCCTAAGATTTTTAAAAGAGATGAAGTCACTTGATTTTAGAAGCCTATTGTATTTTTAAAGGTAAACGTAACTTGTTTTGCAAAGTTGTCGGGACTTGATACTACGGTTATTAGTATCTTGGAAGTTTTACATAAAAATGGGTCATTTTCTTAAAAGGTTTACGGAACGTGGTACTTGGGTTAAATTCCCGGATTTTACTTTAAAACAACATGTAGTGCCTTAAGTAACTAAAATGAGAGGATGTACTAGAAATGTTATTAAGGAGTTAGGAGATATTCTTAACTTGCTTACGTTTACGTTATGATAAGCCGGTAGCGCTTATGTTATGTACGATAGCCGGTTGTGCTGATTTATGTATTATTATTATTATTATTACTATTTATGCCATGGATTTGCTACCCATGATGCGAGTGCGACGCTTGTACTCATGCGGGCCCACAGGGTCCATGCGGGTGAAATAGTCCCATGCGGGTGAAATAGTCCCATGCGAGGCGGATGACCTCATGCGGGTGAAATAGTCCCATGCGGGTGAAATAGTCCCATGCGAGGTGATGACCTTATGCGGGTCCACAGGACCCATGCGGGTGAAACAGTCCCAGGAGTAGGATTGCTTAATGATACTACGGGCGGGAGATCCTGTTTTGATCATGAGCCTCCTATTTTATGCAGTAAAATTTATACTTGTTACTCTCATTGTTAGTAAGGCACAGTGTACGGTATTTTTGACTCTCTTCCATGACTCCAGTTTATTTTAAACTTATGATATTATTACAGTATTTTCCAGTTTTACATACTTGGTACATATTGTGTACTGACCCCCTTCCTCGGGGGCTGCGTTCATCCGCGAGAAAGGGAAGCGGTGGTGGATCCTCATTCTTAGGATCTTTACTCAGTGTCGAGCTCCATTTCTCCGGAGGCTCGACTTTTGGTACGGTTCTCCCCGGTGTTGTAGATATTTGTACATTCAGGGGCATGACGGGGCCCTGTCCTGTCATAGTGTTTACTCATTCTTAGAGGCTTGTAGTCATGCTATAGCTTGGATTGTTAGGGATGTAACTGTTCAGCTTTTTTGTATTAGAGGTAGCCATTTTGGGTTAGCCTGCTTATTTTTTATATGGGTTCTTGTTGTGAGTTTATCTTCTGCTGGTTTTCTCTGATGTTGTATCACAAGGGTGCCCGGGGTAAGGCACCAGTCACGGGTCCGTGGTCGGGTCGTGACAGCTTCAACCTCCACCAATCCCACCACCATGTCATCATCCTCTTTTCATCCCGCTCTAATTGTTACCAATATCAAGAACTCTATTCTCATTCTTCTTGATCAAGAAAACAGTCAGTATTCTCCTTGGGTTGAACTGTTTCGTAATCATGCATGTCTCTATAACGTATTTGACCATATTGATGACACCATTTCGCGCCCTGCGGAGGTTGATGAGTCTACTTGGCGTCGTCTAGACGCAGGCGTCAAAAAGTGGATTTATGGTAGTATTTCTCAGGATCTTCTTCTTACTATCATGAAATCAGGCGCCCTTGAGTTATGGAACCGCTTGGAGGAAATCTTTCAAGATAACAATCACACTCGTGCAGTGTATTTGGAGGAACAGTTTAACAATACACGCCTTGAAAATTTCTCCAACATGAGTACTGCAGACAGTTGAAACTCCTGGCGGATCAACTATCCAACGTTGACACGCCTGTCGCGAACACTAAATTGGTGTTGCAATTGATTGCAGGTCTCCCCAAAGGTGACTATGATATGTTAGCTGCCATAATTCAACAGGCAGATCTGCTTCCCAGTTTTAACAAAGCTCGCTCGCAGTTATTGCTCGAAGAAACTCGACGTGCTAAGCAGGATGAGCACAATCAGAAGGCGTTAGCTATCGAAACGCGCCCTCAAGATCCAACGCTGCCAGAAAACTCTCAACCACAGCAGGGACACGGTGGCAAGGATGGAAAGGGCCGCAGCAGAGGAGGTCGCAACCGTGGCAAGGGTCGCGGACAACAGAATCAACAGCAGCAACAACAGTATCCGCAGAATCAGTTCGGCGCCGCGGCGCCCCAGCAGTATCCATACAGTGTCGCGGTGCCGCCATAGTTTCAGTACCAGCAACACTTCTACCAGTTCTCCCATCACGGTGTGTTGGGCCCTGCTCCAGCCCTTCGGCAAGTCCAGTACCCGCAGCAGGCCCATCTCATGCACGACCAGTTTCAGCAGCCCTCATCCAGCATGACACCCACTGAGTTAGGTCAGGCCTTCAGCAGTCTCAACATGCAACAGCCTGACAACAACTGGTACATGGACTCCGGAGCCACTTCTCACCTCACCTGGACTACATGTAATATTCTCAAACTATTTGGTTTAAAGCATCCTCAATTTGCAGTTGGTAGTGGTCACCACATTCCAGTAAAAGGTTTTGGTACATCATATACACCACCTCCTAATCCATTCCCACTTCAAAATACCCTATATTCCCCACATGTAATTAAGAATCTAATCTCTATCCGCAAATTCACTCGTAATAATTATGTCTCTTTGATTTTGACCCTTTTGGTTTCACTATGAAGGATCTTCATACGGGGACACCTCTTACGAGATGCAATAGCACGGGGGATCTATATCCATTCACTCTTACCTCCGCTTCCAGATCTAGCTCTCCTGTCTCCCTAGCGGCCATTTCTTCTTCAGTATGGCATAATAGGCTTGATCATCAAGGAGCTCCAGTTTTTAGTTTTCTTAGAGGCAATAATTTCATTACTTGTAATGGGAAGCTTGCCCAAAACTGCGTTTCTTGTTCTTTAGGAAAACATACTCGTCTTCCATTTAAATCATCTACTAGTGTTACTTTTGCACCTTTTGATATTATACATGTCGATTTATGGACATCGTCTATTGCTAGTTCTCTCGGTCATAAATACTATCTTATCTTTCTAGATGATTTTTCTCACTTTGTTTGGTTGTATCATCTCAAATTTAAATCGGAAGTGTTTGCCAAATTTCTTGAGTTTCGTAAATTCATTCAAACACAGTTTGAAAAAGGCATAAAATCTTTTCAGTTAGATAATGGTCGTGAATTCAATACTATGTTTCATCGATTTTGTACAAATAATGGCATGGACTTTCGCTTCTCCTGCCCCACACCTCCTCACAAAACGGTAAAGCTGAAAGAATCATATGTACCATTAACAATATGATTCACACTCTTTTGATTCATGCCACCCTACTTCCATCTTTCTGGGTCTATGCTGCTAAAATGTCAGAATACGTTCTAAATATTCTCCCAACTAGCACCCTTCACAATATTACCCCTACCGAAATTCTCTATCATAGAGACCCCCTCTTATGATCATCTCCGAATATTCGGTTGTCTATGATATCCTAACCTTGCCTCTACTACCCCTCACAAACTAACCCCACAGTCCACTCCTTGTGTCTACCTAGGCTTCCCGCCGAACCATAGGGGTTGTCTATGTTATGACTTGTCCACTTGTTAGATCCACATCTCTCGTCACGTCACATTCGACGAGACCACATTCCCATTTTCGAATCTTAAAAAGTTCAAAAAACCGGATTTCTCTTTTCTTGACGAGCCTGCCATCTCTCCAATCATCCTAAGTCAACTAGAGCATATTAGTTCTTCTTCAGCGTCAGCGCCGCGGCGCCAAAACTCCTGCGAACAGGTCCCTGATTCACTGTCGACAGCGCCGCGACCCAGTGCTGAGGCGCCACGGTGCCAAAACATCAGAGAGGTCTGTCAGTCCTCCAGCGTCGTGGCACTTGATCACGGCACCGCCGACGGTTCCCTCCAGCACCATGGTGCCGGCGTCTGTCCCTCCTTCTTCATATCCAACAAATCCCTCCTCCTTAGAACCTCTCACTATCCCCACTCACCAAATAGAAACTCGTGCAAAGCATGAAATCTTCAAACCCAAAGTCCAATTTAAATTATCTGCCCAAACTATTTCACCAATTCCCAAGAACCCTATATTGGCCAAAAAAGACCCTAATTGGAATGCGGCTATGACTGAGGAATTCAATGTTCTAACTAAACAACACACATGGGATCTAGTACCTAGACCTGAGGGGGTGAATGTGATTCGTTGTCTATGGCTATTTCGTCACAAATTCAGAGACAGTGGAGATCTTGAGAGGTATAAGGCAATACTTGTGGCTAATGGCACAAATCAGCAGGAAGGCATTGATTGTGGTGAGACCTTCAGCCCGGTTGTCAAACCGGCTTCCATCCGCACAGTTTTGAGCATTGTCATGGGCAAACACTGGCCGATCCATCAGCTTGATATGAAGAATACATTTTTACATGCGGATCTAAGAGAGACAGTCTACATGTATCAGCCGCCAGGGTTCACCCATCCAGCAGTTCCTCACTATGTGTGTCGTCTCCGTAAGTCACTATATGGCCTGAAACAGGCCCCCCGTGCATGGTATGATTGTTTTGCCAGGTATATCTTGCAGATTGGATTTGTATGCAGTAAGAGTGATACATCACTTTTTATTTTTCATCGAGGTAGTAGCACTGCTTTCTTATTACTTTACGTGGATGACATTGTTCTTACTGTCTCCTCCGACGGATTGAAGAATGACATTATTGTCTTGCTTAAGTCCGAATTTGGAATGACTGATTTGGGGAAGCTGAGTTATTTTTTGGGGATATCAGTGACCAGGTGTGCCAATCATATGTTCTTGTGTCAGCGTAAGTATGCAGAAGAGATTGTGTACAGGGCTAAGATGACGAACTGCAAAGAGGTGTCTACTCCAGTTGATTCCAAATCAAAGCTCAGTGTCAGTGATGGTGCTCCAGTCTCTGATCCTACTCTGTATAGCAGCCTTGCAGGTGCACTTCAGTATCTCACCTTCACCAGGCCAGACATAGCTTATGATGTTCAGCAGGTATGCTTATTCATGCATGCCCTCAGGGAGTCTCATTTCACTGCTCTTAAGCGTATCATTCGATACATTAAGGGCACTCTTGATTATGGTTTGTACCTATACTTTTCTGAACCAAACAGGTTGCTTTCATATACGGATGCAGATTGGGAAGGGTGTACGGACACGCGACGATCCACCTCCGACTTTTGTGTTTTCTTAGGGGATACTCTGATTTCTTGGTCTGCCAAGCGACAGGATACCCTATCTCGCTCCAGTGCCGAGACTGAGTACAGAGGTGTTGCAAATGTAGTAGCTGAGATTTGTTGGCTCAGAAATTTACTGTTAGAACTTCAGTCTCCTTTGCGTCAGGCATCTATTGTGATAACATCTCTGTCGTCTATCTTTCTCAAAATCCGGTTCAACATCAGCGAACCAAGCATATTGAGATAGACCTACACTTCGTTCGTGAGAATGTTGCGCTAGGCCATGTCAGAGTGTTCCATCATCCTATCAGTATGCAGACATATTTACCAAAGGACTTCCCAGACAGTTATTTCTTGACTTCAAATCCAGTCTTAGCGTCCGACCTCCTCCCGCTCCGACTGAGGGGGTGTGTAAACGTGTAAATAGAGACAATATTATTCCCTATCCATAATTAGAATATTTCCATATATTGTGTAAATATAATTATGGTAAGACTAGGATTCCTCTTTTGTATAGGCTTAGGATTCCTATTGTATAAGGGATGAACATTGTACTCTATATATACTTTGATATTAATGAAAGACTTCCCAAGAGAGATTAATATCATCTTACATGGTATCAAGAGCCTCACACAAACCCTAGAATTTTCTTCTCAAGCCGCCGTCGTCCCCCCTCTCGAGCTTCTCGTCGCGGCACTCCCCCTCTCTCCTCTCTAAAATTCTTAGTTTTTCTCTCATTTTCTCTCTTCTCTAAATGGCTACTGGGGATTTTTTCAATACTTCTGATGCTTTAACCTCCACCAATCCCACCACCAAGCATACTCGTGCCGTGTATTTGGAGGAACAGTTCAACAATACACGTCTCGAGAATTTTTCCAACATGTCCGAGTATTGCAAACAATTGAAACTTGTTGTTGACCAATTATCCAATATGGGGACACCAATTTCCGAAACGAAAATAGTCCTCAAACTAGTTTTTGGCTTACCAAATGGCGAATACGATACTCTAGCAACCATGATTCAACAATCCGACCCACTACCGAGTTTCAACAAGGCCCATTCACAATTACTTTTGGAATAAACCCGGCGTGCCCAACAAGCTGAACAAAATCAGAAGACGTTAGAAGTGAAAATCCAGTGACGAATGATAACACCACTACCCAGCCGCCACCGTCGGACAACCAACAACCGCGGGGCAGCCGCGTTAGTGGCAGAGGCGACAAATCATACCAGCAGTACAGCTAGCCCAACAACTGGACCAACCCAGGCCACTGGCCCAACAATCCCAGTTGGGCTCCTTACCCATTCTAGTAGTCACTGGGCCAGTACAACGGTACATGGCAGTCGAGCCTGTTAGGCTTAATCCCAGGTCATCGACCCGTCACCAACCAGCCCTATCAGACCTACTTAATGCAGACCCAACAATAACACCACTTCAATAGCTTGGCCCCAATCGATTTGGGTTAAGCCTTCAGCTCTTTAAATATACAGAAGCCCGATAAAAATTAGTATATGGACACGGGAGCCACATCTCACCACACCCGGTCATCAGGTAATCTCTCAAATCTTTCTCATTTAAAGTATTCTCAATTTATTACGATTGACAATGGTCATCACATTCCGATTTAGGGTTACGGTACCACCTACACCCAACCACCTCACCCACTCTCCTCCTTAAATAACGTCTTTTATGCTCCCAACATCATTAAAAATTTAATATCTGTTAGAAAATTCACTCGTTACAATTATGTGTCTGTTGAGTTTGACCTCTTTGGTTTTTCTGTGAAGGGTCATCTTACGAGGGCACCCCTTATAAGATGCAATAGTACATTGGACGTCTATCCATTCTCATCCACCTCTGCTGCCAGATCCCGCTCACACCTCTCTCGCTGCCATCTCTCCGTCAACTTGACATAATAGACTTGGACACCCAGGAGCTCTAATTTTTAATTTTCTTAGAAGCAGTAATTTTATACGATGTAATAATGGGAAACTTGTCCGACATTGTTTTTCTTGCTATTTAGGCAAACATGTTCGTCTTCTTTTTCAGTCATCTTCAAGTGTTACATTTTCTCCATTTAATATTATTCATATTTATTTATGGACATCTCTCATTACTAGCTTACTAGGTCATAAATATTGTCTAGACTTATTACATGGTTTCTCTCACTTTATTTGGATTTACCCACTAAAATTCAAGTATGAAGTTTTTGCCGAGTTTCTTGAGTTTCGTATTTTTATTAAAATACAATTTGAAAAAGCCATCAAATCTTTCCAATGTGATAATGGTCGTGAGTTTAATAATTCCATGATTCACAAATTTTACAAAAATAATGGCATGGTTTTTCAGTTCTCGTGTCCCACACCTCCTCCTAAAATGGAAAAGTCGAACGGATCATCCACATTATCAATAACATGGTTCGTACTATCCTTTTTCATGTCTCTCTCCCCTTCCTTTTGGTTCTATGAGGTCAAAATAGTATAATACATCCTTAATATTTTACCTACCAGTATCCTTCATAACATGACCCCCACCAAAATTCTATACCGTCGGATCCCCTCCAATGATCACCTTCGGATGTTCGGTTGCCTTTGCTACCCAAATCTTGTCTCCACTGCCACTCATAAATTAGCACCTCACACCACTCCATGTGTCTTCGTAGGCTTTCCATCTAATTATAGAAGCTACATATGGTATGACTTGTCCACTCATCAAATCCACGTCTCTCGTCACGTCACATTTGACGAGATAATTTTCCCTTTTGCAGACATCCAAAATTTTCAAAACACGGACTATACCTTTCTAGAAGAGTCTGACACCTTCCCCGCCATACTCATCGAACTATGTCGTACCACCGCCACAACCCCCCACATCTTAGTCACTGACAAATTCCACTTCCACCATCGGCATTTTGTCAGACCACTCTCGGTCACCGCTGATTGCCACCACAGACAATCAGTCAGAGGTCTCCCCGACCTGTCCTATCATTGTCTCTCCCACCCACTGGTAAACCCAACCGATAACCTCTGTGTCACCATCACCTTCCACCGTTACTCTAGTCACCCAAACCAGCCCTGTCACAATACCAGCACCCCGAACCCATCACAGTACCAACAACTAGACCGCCGCACCACAACCCCGTGACACCCTTCCCAACTAATCATCATCATCGAACCCGACATCGAGTCACCCTCACCCACTCGATCTAACTAGATCTCCACCTCCACCCAACCTGTCTTGGTCACCAGAAACCACCTGACATATCCCCTACTCCGTCAACCTTCCCCAACAACCACCCATCACTACTCCAAATATCATTGACCCGACACCCATCCAGACTACCCAAATCTCCCTGTCCTCACGCACCGTATGGAAACCTGTGCACAACATGATATTTTTAAACCCAGAATCCATTTTAACTTTTCCACACAAACCATATCCCCAAATTCCAAAAGTTCAAAATTAGTCAAACTTGACCCGAATTGGAATACGGCCATGCGTGAAGAATTTAATGCTTTAACGAAATATCACACTTAGGATTTGGTACCTAGACTGGATGGAGTGAATGTGATTTGATGTTTGTGGCTATTTCATAACAAATTCAGAGACATTGGTGACCTTGAGCGATATAAGGCAAGACTGGTGGCTAATGGTACTAATCAGCAGGAGGATATTGACTGTGGTGGGACGTTTAGTTCAGTTGTTAAACCGGATATCATTCACATATTCTGAGCATTGATGTGGGTAAGCATTAATCAATTTATCAGCTTGATGTGAAGAATACTTTTTTACATGGGGACTTGAAAGAAAATATTTACATGCACCAGCCACCAGGCTTTGTCCATATGGAGGCTCCTCATTATGTTTGTCGTCTACGTAAGTCACTATATGGTTTGAAATAGGCCCCTAGAGCATGGTATGACAGTTTTGAAATCCGAATTTTCTATGACTGACTTGGGGAAGCTGAGCTATTTCTTGGGAATATCGATGACTAGATCTGCAGATACTATATTCTTGTGTCAGCTTAAGTATGCAAAAACAATTATGTATAGGGCTAAAATGGCGAACTGCAAGATAATGCTTACTCCGGTTGACTTAAAATCGAAGCTCAGTGTTGTTGACGGTGATACAATGTCTGATCTCACTCTTTATAGGAGTCTTGCAGGTGCACTTCAGTATCTTACTTTTACCAGGCCTGATATTTCTTATGATGTTCAGCATGTGTGTTTGTTTATGCATGCAACAAGGGAGCCTCATTTTACATCTCTTAAATGTATCATCTGATAAATTAAGGGCACACTTGATTATGGATTGCATCTCTACCCCTCTGCACCGACCAGATTGATATCATATACAGACGCCGATTGGGTAGGATGTCCGTACATGCGATGCTCCACCTCCGGCTACTGCGTGTTCTTAGGACATAATCTCATTTCGTGATTTGCCAAGAGGCAAGCCACCTTATCCCGATCGAGTTCAGAAGTAGAGTATAGAGGCGTTGCAAATATTGTTGCTGAGATCTGTTGGCTCCGAAATCTTATTTTGGAGCTTTAGTGTCCATTGTGTAAGGCGTATATGGTGTACTGTGATAACATATCCGCGATATACTTATCTCATAATCTGGTTCAACATCAGCGAACCAAGAACAATGAGATGGATATACATTTTGTTCGTGAGAAGGCTGTTATATGTCATGTTAAGGGTTTGCATGTGCCTTCTTCGTATCAGTATGCAGATGAAAATCTTCACCAAAGGACTTCTTAGACAGATATTCCTTGACTTCAGATCTAGTCTCAGCGTCCGGCCTCCTCCCGCTCCGACTGCGGGAGTGTATTAATGATATTAGAATATATTCACCATATACTTTGTAATTATTAGTAGTGTATACTTATGATAGATATAAGATCCTTATTGTATTGGAATTCAACATTGTACACACTATATATATTTGTATTAATGAGAAAGACTTCTCAAGGGAGATTAATACAATCTTACAAAACTAATAGATATAGTTTTACTAGATATGAAATTTTAAAAAAGCAAGTAAGACTTTAAAACGTATGATCTTAAACATTTCATAAATTGGTGTGGCTAAAAGAACTTCTCACTCAATATAACAGTAACCTAAAGAAAATTAGCAAAAGTTTGGATGGATGAGATTAAGTTAAAGAAAATTCGCAAAAATTACAGATCATTACACATACGAAGACTATATATGGAAAGAGATCGGGTAACATAAAGATTTCATATCGAGCCAAACATTAATTTTGTGTTCACTTATCAAATTTCCCCTCTTATTGGTTGTATCTGTTGCGAAATTAGATCTATGGCTAATATTCTTCTTTTTCTGATAATTATTTATTTTTAATTTAATCACCGACATTTAGAAATGACTAGAGGGTTTGAAATTTCTTAATGAAACTATGAATAAGAGACTTTATTAGAATAGCAACCAAATAGTTAATTAATTAATAACTAGAGTCACATATATTAATTTGACTCATAATTTGGTCGACTATGTTAATTAATCTTAGATGTACAAAGAGTCTAATCATAATAAGTACAAAAAAAAAAAAAAAAAAAAAAAAAAGTTAGAGAGAAGTTTCTCTCACTAGGCGAAAATGCTCTCAACATTTCTCCCTAGTCGCTCTTCGCAATCCGCCTCATTCTTATGATTTCATCTTAGATTTCATACTCCTTAAATCTGATTTCATCTTTGATTTCATAAGATTGTTCGTTTGTTCATCTTACTTGAATTTGATACGAAGTTGTTTGAGTTTATTACGTTTGAGTTTATCAACTTGTTCAAAGATTGCTACGAAGATACTTCAACTTGATTAAAGATTGCTCAAGATTTGCATTATCTTCCTTCTAGCCATGAGAAAGAATACAAAAATTTCAGCCAAAAGAATGAAAGAGATTATTTTGATTGTTCAAGATTACAAGATTCAGGATATGAATTTGAAGTTTGCTTTTCCGGTGGGGGGGGCATCTTCTAGTGGTGGCCAGTTTGCTTCTCTGGATTTGGTGGGGTATTCGGGACAGGCGGGTGATGTAGGGTTGTTAGCAGGCCAGGAGGGTGTTCTTGGTGTGCAAGAAGGTCTTGATGGTGGTCTTGGGTTGAGGATTCAGCCCTTTGATTCCCCCAACCTCCCGGCAGGCACCTTGGGGTCCGGGTCGAAGGAGGGACAAAAGGGTGGTCATGGGATGCTGATTGGTCTGTTTGGTGGTCGCGGGTCAAGACTGAAGCCCAAGGGTCATCGGTTCAAGATTGTAGGGTCGGAAGTTGGTTCACTTTCCATGGCTCTTGGTATTGCAAACCGTGCGGAAGTTGAACATCCTACTCTTCAAACGACTTGTAACTGGGCAATTTATTTGCTGAGAAAACCAAGGAAGCATCTCATTCAATGGGACATCGTGAATTGATAAGGGTGGGAACCGAAGAGTCAACTCTGCTAATGAATTTAAAGGTTGCGGAAATCAAAGGGGCAGCCCGTCCAAAGAGGTTTGGAAACTTGATGGCTACGGGAACCAAAGGGTCTACTCTTCAAACGAGTCTTGGAAGATCAACTTATGTGGAATTTGAAGGGTCATTCTTTTCCAAGACACCTAAGAATTATGATCTTGTTTCGGCCAATGAAGCATTTAATGCCGAGGGACATAAGCCATTTATGGCAACCATTCCCAATGATGCACAAGTCTTGATTTCCCCCACGAATTCAACTATTGCACCTAATGAGCGTGCAAATGATACTGATTAATTAAAAGAAGATACTATCTTGGAATGCACCGGATAGTAAGAATTTAATTTTTATGATTTAATCTCCCATTGTAACGTCACCTTTGGGTAGACGCCCCATCCCTCCTCTCTTTCATTTCTTGTTTACTGCTTACGTTGAGGATTGAGAACCCTCGACGAATGATTGTAGCTACCTGTTTTTTCGTTTTTCTTTATAATATTAGCATTTATCTGGAAAAAAAAAAAAAAAAAAAAACTTTCAAATAAAAAAAAAACTTTCATTTAATGCATTACGTCTACTAAGAAATTTTATTTTCTAATGCACGTGAGAATATTGTACGAAGTGTCTAAATAATGTGTTTTTTTTTTTTTTTGTTGACGAAGGAATCCGCGGCCGCTGCTCTTTCGAGTGCGCACAGGGTAAACCCCGGACTGACGCAATAGCCTGCAAACCACGTCAGCCAGTTAAACCACACTTGGCAAGCCAGGTGTGACAGACTCCCCCCAAGAGGCGAAGGCAGGCCAGACGTTACCCTGGGGTTTCGAACTTGTGACCAAGCTCTCCCACACCACCCAATGAGGATATCCTCTGCCTTCAAGACCAACTGGTTTAGGGCTTCGGAGAGCTGTAACAATTGATGATATAATTTTATTATAACGTAGACACCGACTATTACATAAATAGCACAACAATAAATGTGTAATTAGACTAAGTTAGGAGGAAAAATATATATTCTTAAACTATACAGCTCCACTCAGAGTACGCCATGATCAACTTTCGAGAGTCAACATAACTTATGTTTCGTGAGGCACAAAATTAAATTACTCGGAAAATAAAAGTCACATAGTAATAGTTTTTTTTTTGGGATAGGTGGGAAATCCCTTGAGGTGATTTTTTCTAGGGGGTGGGCTGAGTTGGGGTTAGAGTAAAAATCTTTGCAACAATTAAGATTATAACTTAAATTATATGCACCATCCGTTAAAAACTTTAAGTTTAACCTGTAATAATTGTTGGAAATATTTATTAAACGTGAAATAAAGTTAATCCTATTTAATTACGAATCGAACAATTAGGGACCCCACACGTCGAAAAAGTTGTTTCCCCACACGTGTACATACAATGCTAATGATCATAATTTCCTTAAATGTAAGAGATATTGGTACGTATACGAATTGTTTTGAAACGTAAGGTAATAGACGATTATTGGCCAAATGCGTTGGTTTCACGTTGGTAAATGAAGAAAGAAATGTACAATGTGTTAAAAGATAAAACGAGTCATGAATCGCCTCGGCGGCAAGGACCGTGGTGCTGGAGCGCCGCGACACCTTAATGCACGGCCGCGGCGCCAAGTCTCTGAAGTTTCGGCGCCACGGCGCCACTCTGCAGGGCCGCGGCGCTATGCCTCTGAAGTTTTGGAGTCGCGGTGCCTCCCTGCAGGGCTGCGGGGCTGTGACCGTTTTCAGTCCGTTGGAGAAGAATAAAAACTGACGTTTGAGTTGACTTTGGAGGATTAACTCCTCATTATTCTGCTCTTGAATTCAGCCATTACTTGGCTGAATTGTAACTCTATACTAATGGTCATTACTTGGTCATTCAAAGTCATAAATTGGCTAGTTGGAGGGTCGTCTTCTCAACACTATAAAATGAGGCCTTTGGCTCATTTGCAAAAAAAAAACACTTGAGTTCCCTTTACTCAATTGTTTGATTGCTGTTTTATCTTGGGAGATAAGTTGTCATTACCACCGTTGAAAGGATATACGGGGCAATATTATCGTAAGGATAGATCAAGAATTTGGTCGACTCAGCAAGCCCTCATATTTGATCATTTCCAAATTTCTAACAAATAGTTGTTGTTGTTATTTTCTCGTTTTACACATTACCACTCACAAGCTTAAGATAATATCCGTTATTTAACAACAACAACATGTCTGGTGAAGACCAATTCAACGCTTTGAACAACGTCAATGCTCAAGGCAATCTCGTTGCCTTCAATCCCACCACTCAAGGCAATGACACTGCCTACTCTCCCACTAATCCAGACATTCCAAATGCCTTCCAACCTGCTGCGTTTGGCACAACTGGTGTCAACAATACGTTTGGCACAACTAGTGCCCCCACTGCTCCTCAAGGCGTTCACAATGCCTATGCTTCTGCTCAAGGTATTTACAATGCCTTTACTACTGGTCAAGGGAGAACTCCTGCTGGTTTCCACCATAAACGTCCCGAGAAGTTCATGAGTGCACATTTCAAGCGATGGCAGCAAAAAATGTTGTTTTTCCTAACGGTTATGGGACTAAAACGTTTCCTAACTGAAGACCCTCCACAAGTTGGGGATGACACGGACTCTCAGCAAAATGATTTGGCAGGAGGGGGGCGAGGTAACCATGTTGTTGACGAATAAGGGTGGTTCGCGAAGCATGGAAACACAGTGATTTCATGTGCAAGAACTACATTCTAAACAATTTGTCCGATCCTCTCTACACGATATATTGTACCGTTGAAACTGCCAAGCAGTTGTGGGACAAACTACAAAAGAAGTACGACACCCAAGATGCGGGTAGCAAGAAGTTCATCATTGGAAAAATTCTGAAATTTCAAATGGTGGACAGCAAAAGTGTGTCATCCCAAGTCCAGGAATTTCAAAAGATTCTACATCACCTAGACTTGAAAGGATTGAAGCCCAACGAGCAATTCTTGGTTGGGGCATTAATCGAGAAGTTGCCTCCCTCGTGGAATGAGTTTATGAATTACTTGAAACTCAAAACTAAGGAGATGACTTTAGACGAACTTATTGTCAAACTCCAGATTCAATAGGACAATAAGAAGGTCATGTCAAAGGGGAAACAACCCGCTGAGGCTAAGGCAAATCTGACGGAAGTCAAAGGGAATCCAAGCAAAAAGCAGAAGTTCCAGAAGGATGGTCAATCCCAAACAACTGAAAAGTTCAAGGGAACATGCCACTATTGTGGTAAAGTTGGTCATATGGCCAAAGACTGCCGCAAGCAAAACCATGATAAAGGCAAGGATAAGGTAAACATCGTCGAAGACACGCTCATAGATGATATGATTAAAGAACTCTCAACAGTGGTGCTAGAAGCAAAGCCTTGTTGAGACTCCAACGCAATGGTGGTTGGACACGGGTGCTACCCGTCACATTTGTTCCAATAAAGACGCTTTCTCCACGTATACACCAGTCATAGATAAGAAGTTGTTCATGGGTAACAACTCCTCTTCAGAGGTGTTGGGGGTAGGAAAGGTAATCCTTCAGATGACGTCCGGAAAGGAGTTGTTTCTCAAAGAAGTGATGCATGTCCCAGAAATTCGACGAA
The DNA here is from genome assembly GCA_029844215.1 of Przewalskia tangutica. Lineage (NCBI taxonomy): Eukaryota > Viridiplantae > Streptophyta > Magnoliopsida > Solanales > Solanaceae > Przewalskia > Przewalskia tangutica. The sequence goes on along the minus strand of CM056727.1, from coordinate 44,592,795 downwards.
ATCTAATTTCTGGAAATTTATTAGTGAATGCTGGTTTTAGACTAGTGCTAGAGGCTAATAATTTTGTAATCACTAAAAACAGAACATTTGTAGGAAGGGGCTTCGCATGTGAAGGACTCCTTAAGGTTAATGCGACACCTATAATGACGTCTACTAAGAAAGGGTCTTCGCCTGTTGCTGACACCCAATTTTGACCCTCCCGTCCAGCCATTAACCATAAAATTACACTAATTTTGTAAAATAATTTTTTTAGGATTTTTATAATAAAATGCAGCGAATAAAACATAAATACAGGCATAAATAAATAATTTAATAATGGCATCGCGTCTTACGTAAAGTCTTAAGCATTTAGAGTCCCGCGCCCGCACTTATTAACTTTAAGCTTTGTCGTAATTCTTAAATAATTAATAAATGCATAAAATAAATAATTTAGCGATAACGTCGTGTCAGGTAGCATAGCCGCATTTATTAGTAATCATTTGTAATTTAAAATCAATTTTAATCTGATATATGCATTTAATAGCGTCGCATTTATAAGGCTTTAAACAATTCTTAAATATCGTACTTGCATTCGGCATTTAAGTAATTTAATATAAACTCAATGCATTTTAATTTAACTTCGCAATAATGCACAATAATAAGATGTTAAATAATAGCGCCGCATTCTAAAATGTTAAGCATTAATTAAATAGCACGCCCGTCTTCATTTGTTATAATAATTCAAAACTTAGGCTAATAGAACACCTAAATAATTTAAGCACAATTTATTGTTTTAATTTACTACTAATTAATTAAATAGCACCTAAAACTAGCACTAATTAAATAACTAATTAAAAACGCAGCCCATTAAAACACCTAAGAACTAATAGCCCAATACCCTAATTAATTAACCCTAATTCGCAGCCCACTACCCAAACCCAGTGTCAGCCCAACACCCGCGACCCGCAAGCCCAACCCGCCCCACACCTTATTTTCCCTTACATTACCCGAAGCCCATTCTCCTTTCCTCCCCTCAGCCCTTTACCTTACCCCTTCCCTGTCGACAGCCCTAAAACAAAACCTAAACCTAGCACTAGAAACCAGCAGCCATCGCCGCACCTTCCCTGCCGTGATTCTCGCCTGAGAATCCGGCGAATCGAACCCTTTCCTTTACCCACGCACCCCAGACAGCTCCTCTTACCATAACCGAACCAAATCCCTTCAAATCATAACCCGTTCAAAATCAGTACTAAAATCAGCACAAAATCGAGTACGAATCGAACGAAATCCCTCCAGAATCGTGCCTTGATTACTTACCCAACTTAGGAACCCAAAATCCTAACTATAAATTAATCCTCTTATACATGCAATAGGCATGGTCATCGTCTAAAGGCCAGCACCTTCTGAATCCAGAAATTTCACTCGAATGCTATAGAACATAGAGGCGGAGCACAATAGAGCATACCCATAGCATAGAAATAGGGGGGTCGAGCTCAGTAGGTCAGTAGCAATCGTTTTTCTTTACGAGGGCAGAGACGGGTCGAACACAGAGCATATACGAGAAGGCTCAGAGGAGTCCAACAAAGAATATTGAAGAGCACATCGTAACGTAACTCGCACCTAGGCCATTAGCATCTCAAGAATAGGTAATCTGAATCCCTCGCTCAATTCTAGCCAAAAATCAGCAAGCAACTTTACCCTTCTATTCGCATCGCAAACCCAAAACCCGTCGATTGGACCGACGACTTGATACGCTGCCCGGTCGTCCGAGAAGGTAAATTCGACTCTCTCGATTTCATTCATTCTTGTATTTCGCGTATTTGTATCAAATATGTGTTAAATGATGAAGATGTTGAAGATTGTAGGATGTGTACGCTGTCTCAATGCTACCTGAATTCGTTATTTTGATGGTTGTTTGATTTTCGATTAGCTGTGTTACGATAATGATTCAAATTTAAGACGCTGTTAACATTCATTATTATTGTTGAGCCTATTAAGTCGCTGTGCAATATGTTTTAGATAGATAAATGACGTATTGTGTGCTGTTGTTGCTACTTGAGTCATTTGTATATAAGTCTGTAGCCAATGTGAATTTGTTTGGTATCTGTCGAAGTTGTTTTTGTTAGAACTAGTGTAGATCATCATTTCTTTCCTATTAACTTGATAGGTTGCATAAGATCCGATGTTATAAGCAAGTTTAGTTAATTGAATGTTGTATCCTCAAGGAATATTATGCATCTTAGCTTCTTTCTGTAGATGTTGAGTTTATTTGTATCCTGCATGTTTTCTCCTGAATATGTTGTACTCCCTGTTAGCATTCAGTGATTAGGTAGTATACTAGGAATGCAGCCTTGTCTTAGAAAGCATTAAGCAAATAGAAGTGGCCTCATAAATGATTGGAAAATATTTCATTTGAACTAAAAAAATGTCTCGGTATTTAGTATATTCTTGTCAAGAATTGGTGGTGCGGCTGGGCATACCATCGCTCGCAGCACGATCCTATTCCTCCGCCTTGATATTAATCTGGTTCTTGTTAGTGTAATTCTGCCTCGCCTATATCGTATGCCATATTTCTTGTCTAATTAGGATTATCTTGCATTCCCAAAATCCATGCTTGATATAAAGATGTACAGGCCAATTAGGACATTCATACCCAGCTGTTTTAACTACTTGAATTGCCTGCCAAGATGCGCCTGCTTGCCTTACTTGAATTTCTGAAACTGCATACCTAGAAAGTCCCATAGGCCATAGAAATAGTTGGTTAGCATTAGCGTTGCATTTACTGTTTTGTTGGCACTAGTGCTACTGCCGTCACTGTTTTGGCATTACGCTGCCGCCATCATCATTAGGTTCATCCCGCCCTCGGGCTTGCCTTTGTTTATTTCTTATTTGCTGATCTTGGAAGTAATTCCTCTTCTCCTGCATACTGCCTGGCACCTTGTCCCATATGTATGTACAATCTGGGTTCGGCTTCCCTTATTTGCTCCTCGCCTATTTTACTATCCCGCAATTCAATCATGCATACATGTTTTAAATCACATGTGCTAATTCTTATATCTAGTACTTGTTTATTATTATTTGGGGCTCGTACTAATCCTTATCTTTTCTTTATTTACATGAAACGCACCGGAGCAACAAAGAGTCTCATGGCTTGACTCATCGTGGCAAATTAATACCCGCATCTATGTGCATTTCCACTCGCATCGTAAATTCCAAAGCTATAGGCGGAATTACATCGCCTTTCTTCGAGTCGCCATTATTAATTCATATCCTCTCCCTATTCATTGATTGTAATTAATTGTCTAACGCTATACTAATTAATTAGCATTTATGATAGTTAAACCTTGAATCAATAGCTAGAAATCGGTTTGATTTACTTACTTTAGGCTTGCCTCGCCTTGTTTAATAGTTATAATAAATCATGTAGCACCCTACACTTGCACAATAAGCTGAAATATTATTTACCTAGATATCCTTAAAACCGTGGTATAATTTCCTATTAATACAGAATAAGAAATACTGCTTTTGCATAATAGACACGTCCTCCCTCTTATCACAAAAAAATATTATATCCTCATGCTAAGTAATATATACCCCTTAGGTAAAGGAATACTTGCATACATTTTACTTCTATTATATCCATAACTAAGATAGTATTTAGGCATCCTAATTGCACGGTTTTAAAAAATAACCTTGACTTTCCTACATAAACCTCGCAACATATCTTTAGAAAGTATATCTTATACTCTTCCGCTTAAATGTTTTTAAATACACCTTTTGCCCTTTTATACTTTAAGCACCTTTCAAACATTTTAACATTTTAGCATTTTTATTAAGCAGGAGGAGCTTTATTTTGCATAATAATTACCCTAGGTTTGGCAGGACAACCGCAAGTTAGCGGATCCTTTAGGGTGCCTAACCCCTTCCCTTTAGGATAATAAAGAACCCTTACCCAGAATCTCATTAAGTTTAGCATACCATAAAAAATGGAGTTAATGTTTACTTTAAACTAGTTAAACATTTAGGTGTCCTAATTCACCCAAATTAATTAGGTGGCGACTCCGCGAACCCTTAGCATTCTAACAATCCTTTAGCATTTTAGCACCCCTTTAAACTTTAGCATCCTTTGCACTTTTAGCATCTTTTTAGCATTTTTATACCCTAGCACCTTTTTAGCACCCTTTTAACCTTTAGCATTTTTTTTAAACCTTAGCACTTTTGCATTTCTAGCACTTTAATATTTGTTTGCACTCTTAACATTTATTTTTATTTTCTAACATTTGCATTTTAAGCAGGAGTTTAGAAAATAAAAATGCCGCGGCCGAAAAAGGGCGCGACACCTGTGAAGGCCTCTTTAAGGCAAATATTGTACTTGTACTGCCTTCTATTATCAATAAAACCGAGTCTTCCTTTTATCTGTTTGTGTCTTCTAATTTATGGCACCATATATTAGACGAGTTATCTATCAATCTATATTAAGGTTGGTAAAGTTGGAATCATTGATGTCTATCGACATAAACTCTCAACATAAGTGTGAGGCGTGCGTAGAGGCAAAACTTTCCAAGAGTCCCTTTAGATCCGTCGAAAGAGAAACCGCTCCTCTAGAACTTATACACACTGATATATGTGATTTGAAATTCTCTCAAACTAGAGGGGGGAACAAGTACTTTGTGACTTTCATAGATGATGGCACAAGGGTTTGTTACATTTACTTACTAAGAAGTAAAGATGAAGCCTTTGAAGCATTCAAACGCTACAAAACAGAAGTTGAGAACCAACAATGCCAATGAGTCTATAGACAAGTATAAACCTAAGACATCCATACATATGTTCACAACTATCGCCGCCTTGCGGGATCTTGAAATACATCAAATGAATGTCAAGATGGTCTTCCTAAATGATTATTTGGAAAGAGAAATATACATAGACCAACTAGAGGAGTATGTGGTTCCAGAATAAGAGACAAAGGTCTGTCTGCTTGTCAAATCATTGTACAGGCTGAAACAAGCCTTAAAAAATGGCACGAGAAATTTAATAGTACCCTACTATCGAAAGGGGCCTCTACTAACAAGTAAGACGAGTGTGTTTACATGAAGAGGAAATGACCGATTCATTAGGCATAAGTAATGACCGATTAATTAGGCATTACATTCCTCTATGTAAACGACTTGTTGATCACTGGGTGCTGTCATGTGGTAATCCTAGAGACTAAGAAAGTGCTAAAAACAATGTTTTGACATGAAAGATATATGAGTCATAGATGTTATCTTAGGGATCAAGATCTCTACGACAACTAACGAATTGGTCTCGTCTCAATCTCACTACATCAAGGATGTGCTGAAGAAATTTGAGATGTTCGACAGTTCACCGGTAACGACACCATTGGATAGAAGTCAAAAGATTGACAAATATCTTGGTGTATCCGTACGCCAGGAGCGATACGCAGGAGATTGGGAGTCTGATGTATATCACAAACTGCACTCGACTTGATATCGCGTATGTAGTCAATAAATTGGCAAGACTCATCCGTAAGCTGAATGGCTTCATGGTTTCTTCGAAGATGTCCCATGTTGGGATAAAACCGTGTCTTCTGTAATGATCCACTGCGACAGTCAGTCGGTTCTAGAAAGATCACGAAGTTAGATATACAACGGCAAGTCTCATCATATCCGACGGAGACGGGAGTCTATTAGGCAACTGATCACCTCGGATGTGATTTCCATTGATTAGATAAAATCTAAGGAAAACATAGCAGATCCCTTGACGAAGGGAATACCCAGAGATCAGATGAACTGATTGTCTAGGGGAATGGGCTTAAAACCCAATCAATAAGAATCAATATAGTAGACACCCAACCTTACGGACTGGAGATCCCAGGGATAAGGTTCAATGGGAAAACTAAACTGTAAAGGTTTAGTTGAGCGCTTCGGTGGAAGCAAGAGCACTTCGAATAATAAATTCTTCTTAAGAAACATAATCCAAGGCTATTCCCGTGATAGACAAAAAGTGCTACCTGTAAGAGGGGTAAAGGATAAGTTTTCAAACCTTTAATGATCCTCAATACTTGAGGTTAGGTTGGGAAATTTTTAATGGTTCCTAACGCTTGTATAGCTGGGTATTGCAGGATACCTTGTAGGAGACCACCTATTTAAGTGCGAGGACATGCCGCCTCAAATGAACGCACTTAAGAATCCAAGTGTGTACACGGCCCACGACGGACAAAAACATAAGAAAGATTGAGTAGGAAAGGTGTTGTGTTGATACCATTGTCTTGGCATATACTAAACACTGACGGTTCAAGACATCACGTTCACCGCGCAGTAAATATGTCCGATAGTATTCTACTATGGAAGGTTCAAAGCTCCGGCTACCTCTCTAGATGCAACATCGTTCCGCCAAGTGATTGCTAGAACGACACCATACGCGTGCACCAAAATCTCTTCCAAGAGGGGATTGTTGGAAATATTTATTAAACGTGAAATAAAGTTAATCCTATTTAATTACGAATTGAACAATTAAGGGTCCCACACGTCGGAAAAGTTATTTCCACACACGTGTACATACAATGCCAAGGATCATAATTTCCTTAAATGGAAGAGATATTGGTACATATACGAATTGTTTTGAGACGTAAGGTAATAGACGGTTATTGGTCAAATGACGTTGGTTTCACGTTGGTAAATGAAGGAAGAAATATACAATGTGTTAAAAGATAAAATGAGTCATCGGGCCACGGCGGCAAGGACCGTGGTGCTGGAGCGCCGTAGCGCCTTCATGCACGGCCGCGGCGCCAAGTCTCTGAAGTTTCGGCGCCACGACGCCACTCTGTAGGGCCGCGGCGCTGTGCCTCTGAAGTTTTGGAGCCGCGACGCTATGACCGTTTTCAGTCTGTTGGAGAAGAATAAAAAATGACGTTTGAGCTGACTTTGGAGGATTAACTCTTCATTATTCTGCTCTTGAATTCAGCCATTACTTGGCTGAATTGTAACTCTATACTAATGGTCATTACTTGGTCATTCAAAGTCATAAATTGGCTAGTTGGAGGGTCTTCTTCTCAACACTATAAAATGAGGCCTTTGGCTCATTTGCAAAACAAAAAAAAAACACTTGACACATTCACTAAACAATTCTCTGAAATTGTCTTCCTCTCTTGTAATCACAAACACTCAAAGATCTCTCTTACAAAGCAAACACTTGAGTTCTCTTTGCTCATTTGTTTGATTGTTGTTTTATCTTGGGAGATAAGCTGTCATTACCACCGTTGGAAAGATATACGGGACAATATTATCTTAAGGATAGATCAAAAATTTGGTCGACTCAGCAAGCCCTCTTAGTTGATCATTTCCAGATTTCTAACAAATAGTTGTTGTTGTTGTTATTTTCCCGTTTTACACATTACCACTCACAATAATAAGCTAATTATTATTTTTACTAAGTTATCATTAATTAAATTATAATTTATCTATAATTGTATGTTTTTAGTAATTAATGTTTATATATAATTGAGATTTATACTAACAAAAGTTAATCTAGATTTGGATATTCGTAAAATAAAGTAGGCATTCGGCCATAGAAATTAAATATTTTTTCACTTTATTTGAAATTTTTTAAGCTGGAGCTTTGTTTGGTTATAATTTTTGCAAATAATATTTAATTATTTGAATGTACTTTTCTACAAAATACCTGAAATATGATTTATACTCCCTAATTTCTAAAAACTAGCAAAATCACCCAATTTAACTAAATTATCCAAATTTGTCATCCTTAATTCCTTAACATGTTCTTTCTCTATCCAAACTACATTCGCTAACTCTATTATTTTATGCAATATATAAAATCACATTTGTTAACATTAATGCTTATTATTATGTTCAAACTTATCGACTTTCCAAGAGTGTCAAGATTTTTCCTATGAAGTTAAGAATATTGGTAATGATAGTAGAGCATGCAACAGTTCGTTGGCTGATACAAAAATGGGCCGTTTTTATAAAAATAAAAAATTTATGGTAAAATTTAAAAAGTAAAAATAAATGCCAAATCTGAGAGTGAAAAAATGAAAACATAATTTTAGGTGTTTTTCAAATTTTAAATATAACTTCGAGTTATATTTGAAATTTTTATCTTGAACGCTAATTTTTCAAATGAGTTGAAAAAATCATAAAAAAATGAATAATTCTCACGATCAAACGGGATTTAAAGTGTCACGTAAGGGCGAAGACCTATTTAGCACATTTCCAAAGGTCATATAGCTTGCTTAGCACAAAGTTACACAGCAACTATGGAATAAATCTGGAAAAACAAAATTGATCCGGAGACAAAGAGGCTACTCAGATTTACATTTGCTCATTAGTCAGAATTAAGGGTGGCCAACGGGGCGGGTATGGGGGGAGACACAATTCGGGTGATATTACTAGCACTCGGGCTGAGGCAGACCGCCCCGACGGATCTGCCCATGTCGCCCTGCCGTTCGGCCCCGCTTAAAAGGGGACCGTCCGGCGGGGCGGGATCGGGTTTTCCAATTTATTTATTTTTACACTTAATTTAAAAAATAACATATATAAACACCTCAATAATTGAACAAGATGGTGTAATAAAAATATTCCAAAATTTTTTTGTGCCTCTTATATTATTTAATAGAAATATGATTTTTTTAATACAATTTCAAAATTGCAACTTTGTGTTGTTCCAAAGTTGCAAATCACATAGTAAAATTGCAATTAAAAAAATTATATTTTTATAAACACCTTTTCTAGTTTCTTCACAATGTCTTGTGGTTCTTCGGTTGAAATTGGTATTTGTTGGTCAAATTGCTCGACGTCGCTTCCATCTCCGTCTGATAAAATTTTGTTATAGTTGTAGTTGTAGTCGTCTTCTTCGTTGATCTCCGGTTGACCGCACCTTCTACACTCCGCTCGTATCCAATTTCTGAATAAAACTCCAATCGTCAAGCTGTCTCTGGCTAATATGTGTATATGCTCTCCTATTTGAAATCTTCTGGCAGAAAAAACGCTTTCAAACATTGTTGATGACGCTTGAATGTTCAACACATCTCAGACCATCTTAGATAGTGTCGAAAATGTCTTCTCATTCTCCCTCCAGTATTTCAGCAAGTCTTCACGTCCTTCTTCATTGACAATTGATCTGTACGGTTTAACACCTGCAAAACAAAAATATCAAACTAGCTAACTTGATTGGTAGTACCACTAACATTCTATTTCTAAGACTTTCAATGCTAACCGCAGAAACATCATGTTTGAAGAAGAAGAAGGAGTTGCTAGCACTTTCTTGTTGTTAATCCGTATATACTATTTTGCATTCAGTGTGTATGATAGACAAAACTTTTTCTTTAGTTGATTCATAAGTTGATCGTTCATTTTGATTTTTTGAAGTCGGAGGTGGAAGTACTGCTATATAATCATAAATAGTTTTCATAAGTGTTTTACAACCGTCTATTTTAATAGTCGGATTTAATACAACACCAATAATATAATTAATGGGAATATGAATAAAAAAAAATTGATAAACATTTTTTTAATAGATGTCTTATAAGATGACTTTTCCATATATTCAGTAAATGACAAAAATATTAGAGCTATATAAAATAATATTGTTGAAATAGTAGGATAATAAATACCAAAAAAATCTTTAGTAGCTTGAAAAATTTTCTCTAAAAATACAATAAGTTCTGAATTTTTTCCCCAATCGCTATCTACAACCATATCAGTTGAATTTCGATTATGGGCGTTAACAAATAAAGTTATAGGTCTTCTATAATCATAAGCAATAAGTAGTTGTTCATATAAAGAATTTCACCTAGTCGCTACTTCTTTGTGAATTTTTCTATAAGGTAGTCCACAATCGTGACAAGTTTTTTTTATTCTTTTTTACGTTGTATTCTATTACTTTTAAAAATAAAGTTTATAGCAAATTGTATTTTATTAAGAATGTCTTCAAAAAGTTATAAACCATCTTTTACAACTAAGTTATAAATATGACACTCACATTTTATATGAAAATAATTTGGAAAAAATGGAGTTAAAATTCTTTTAAAAGTCTACAACATAATTATTACAAGAAACATTATCTAACGTAACAGTCATTATTTTGTCAGTTATACCATAATATTCGCAAACTTGAAGAATATTTTCTGCAATAAAACTATCAGTGTGCCTATCATCAATATATCTATATAAAAAAGTACGTTTTTGCATAGACCATTTATAATATATCCAATGACATGTTACAGTTAAATAATCATGGTCGTTAGTACTACGTCCTATATCAGACGTAATAGATCCTTTGTGAGGAAAACGATATAATGAATAACATAAATATTGTTGATATTCGTGTGCAAATTTAAAAACGTCTCTCCTAACAGTTGATCTAGGAAAACTTTTATAAGCAGGATTATACATATCTCTTATGTAATGAATAAAACCAGGAGATGAAGGAATGAAAAAGGCAAACCCTCCACTCCAACTAATTTTGCTAAATTTTCTCGATCTCTATGTTTATCGTATTTTAGGCCTACAATTTCCCCCCGTCATATGGTTAACTTGACTCTGAACTTGGTCCGGGACAGTATGTGAACCTTGTCCCGACTGAGAGGGAATTGGCGCACCATATTTTTCAGTCAGGTATTGATCCTATCTAGCTTTGTGAAAGTTTTGTACATGTCTCAATAAACCTCCCGTCTCACCCTGGCCTTTTCCCATTTTAACTTTATAAATATTTTTACAAATTTGATATCTAACTACTTGATTCTCTTGGTCCCTATAAAAAAAATTATGCATCTGATTTTAATTTTCATTGTGTTGGGCCTCGTCTCATACTAGGAGGAATATGAGGTGTGGTTTGAGGTGCACTAGTGGGTGTGTCATCTAGATTAGTGGTTGTGTCATCTAGATTATCTTCTAAATTAAATATTGTTTGAGTTGCAGAATATATCTCATAATCTAATGTTATATAATTAAAAAAATCTGTTTCATCTATATGTTTAATCAAGCAAATCATCCTGTCTAGAAATATGATGACTAGAAGAAGTAATTCTGCCCTTGTTACCCCTACTAGAAGAAACACCCTTACCCTTACCCTTAAACATACCTCTTAATCCTTTCATTTTAATTATGCTAATAAATAATTAAAGATAATGAAATTAAGTGCGATAATTAAAATAAAGTAACAATAATAATTTAAAGAAGGAACCCAAAAGCCGATGTAACGTCAACTTGCGAGGTTGAAAATTGAAACTTTGCTCGATGGATGATCCTCAAGCTAGTTGTCAACTTCACTCCCATTTTTTGAACTTTGATATAGTTATACAAATGAATAAATAAAATTTAATATTTAGTACACAATGTAGACTTGTACGAGATAGATTGAGATATTAGAAAGATTTGTGAGAAAGATGAAGAAGATGAGATATTTATAATTAAAAATTTGGGTTAAAGTATAAATATACTAACTTAGAGGTTAAAAATAAATATTAAGAGGATAGGGAGGTTGGCGGAGGCCAAAAATAGTCATTGTGCAATGGTTATTTTTTGCAAAGGGAGAAGATCGGGCGGGAGCGGGGCGGATCGGTGTGATCGGGCTGGGGAGGGACCAGCGGTCCCGTCCCGTGTTCGAGTCCCATTCCCATTTTTTTTGGAGACCGGGGCACGGTCGAGGCAGGACCGGGGCGGGGAGGACCCGGCCCACTGGTCAATCCTAGTCAGAATGGAGGTTTCTTCCTCTCTTTACGTGGTTACCACAACTCGTCTTTCATATTAGACCCCCGGAAGTTGATTTACTTACACTTCTATCCCCTGTATAATAAAATGACTTACTTGTACAACTACATACTACATAGTAATGATATATCTTCCTTTTTAATCTCTTGTGTATCCCCGCCCCCCTCACTCCCAAGCTCTATCTCATATTCATAATAAATAAAAACCTACAAGAATAAACGTGTTCTATTTTTGTTGTATTCTTTCTTCTCTGCCTCTTCTATTGGGATGTGAAATTTTGAAGATCAGATCGACAACTTTCTCACTGAAATTCCCTCCTGTGATTGAAGAAGAATGAATCTTCATTTTTCGAATGATTTCTCTTTATATAGGTATGTCACGTCGATTTTAATATTCTTCTTCATTTTTTCTATAACCATCTAGTTAATCAGATTTGCGTTATGTAAGGCTCATAAAAAATAAGCACACCCTAGTTTTCTCCATCTCCATTTTCACTGACTATATACTAGTCTTTTTGTCCATTTTCTACTCACTCCATTCTTGGCAGATGATATGAGAGAGATAAAGAGAAGGATTAAAGTTTGATATATCTAGGTTTTGAAAATACAAGGTGAGATTTTCTTTAATTTACTCCCCAACTCGTTTGTGTTTTTGGATCTTTATTTCTGTGTTTGTGAATTCGAGAAGTTGTTGAGTTTGATAAGGAAACGCCATAAATTTCATGTTATTTGATTCACTTACTAACTTAAGATCTTAAACCACAACTGCAAGTTTCCTCTTCAACACTGCCTCTCTACATAACCGCCTTCTTTTTTCTTTTCTTTTTTTGGGCATCATAAAAAATTAAAAATACCCCTTTGCTTTTATTAATAACTTATAGGAGTAATGGATATTGGAAATTTTAGGAAGAATTGGCTGGAACAGCACCCTCTTGGTTTCTTTGAATAAATAAATTAACAGACCTCTTAGTTTATTACATGCCATGTTTGCTTCAATATGACTTTAATGCCTTTCTACTCCAAAATGGTTAAAGGAAACAGCTTCTTTAAATACCATGCATTCTTTAACATACTCAAAGTATCTCTTGTTTACTTATTTAATTTTCTATCTATCATACTGAAAAATGCATTTTGCTGTTATAGAATCAAGGAGACATTCATTTGTCTACAGCAATATAGGGAGGCCAAAGATGTCATCATCCAATTCTCCATGTGCAGCATGCAAATTATTGCGTCGAAAATGCACTCAAGAATGTGTTTTTGCGCCATACTTCCCACCAGATCAACCTCAAAAGTTTGGGAACGTCCACAAAGTGTTTGGGGCTAGTAACGTGGCTAAATTACTCAATGAATTAAACCCGACTCAACGGGAAGATGCTGTAAATTCCCTAGCCTATGAGGCCGAATATCGCCTTCGTGATCCAGTTTACGGTTGTGTTGGCCTAATTTCAATACTTCAACATAAGCTCAAGCAAGTTCAAGATGATTTATTGAATGCTAAGAAAGAATTGGCAACATACATTGGTCCGCAAGCAATGTTGCCAATGCTTCAACACCCGGGGTATATACAACAACATCCGAATAATCCGTCTTCTTCTACTATGATGCCTTATAATATACAGCAAATGTTGGGAATGCCAACAGGGATACAACAACATGGTGCTCAATTAGTGATGCGCGATCCTCAACAACAGCAGCAACAACAACAGAATCAGCAACATGTGATTGAAGCTCATCAATTAGCCGCAGCAATGGCAGCGAGGGAGCAACAGGAGATGTTGAGAACTTATGAGCAACAACAGCCACCACCACAACAATATCACAGTGGATTTGATGCTGGAGGTATTGTCTCTTTAATTATGTGTGTATTAAAACCCTCAAAATTAGGAGTAGTAGTTGTTTAAAACCCACATATATATATATAGCCGTAAACCATGAAATTAGTTTAAATATTGAGTGTACTTGGTATAACTGAAGTAATTTTTCACAGACAAAATATTTTCCACCGGAGATTTCCACCAGAAAATATTTTTTGATGCCTGGTTGGTGGCATTTTCCAGTAAAATATATTTAAAAGATTAATAATATTAATAAATCACAAAGTGTTTTAATGAATTTTTTTTAATACTAGTGATTAATTATAATAATTTGCAAGTGTTATTGTATCATGTAATGGGAAGAGGAGACTTGGACCAATGTTAAAGTTGTCTTCGTAGTTCGAAATGTTATGAATCAGCCATTAATGTTTGCATTAGTGTAGGATGCCTTTGTGCACCCGCCTACTCTATTATATCATGTAATACAAAGTTAAAAATTGCTAATATAAAGTTAAAAATTACGACAGTTTAAAGAAAAAATGACTTCCATTAATAAAAAGTACAGTGCTTTTTTCCTTGTGTTTTGAAAACTCTTATTTTTAATGAATTCGGAACCTTGAACTCATCAATACTAAATCTTGAATTCGTCTCTCTGTCAGCCGCACCGGTAGGTGCCACCGGATTTCATCAAATGGGTTCTCCATTTTCATTAGCTTCCTTTGACAATAATCCTTATCAGACTCAGCAAACCCAACAGGAGCAGCATCGCTGTCAAGTTCAGGTTCAGCCGCATCAATTGCTCCATCAACAACAGCAGCAGCAGCTACCGCAACAACCACAAACACCACAGCAGCAACAGAGAGCCGAAAGTGAAGAGGAAAGGAGTATTGTTCCTTCATGTTAATGTCTTCGGTATATGTCATTCAACACTTTTTCTTTCAACATTTTTTTTTATCTTGGTGAGTCTCTTCTTTCTTGTCTCTGACATACTTTACATTAATTTGTTACCCCACTTTTGTGTAGTTGGATTTTCTTGAGTGATGATTGGTTGCATACTTCTTAAATACTCTCTCTTTCACATTACATTGATACAAGTATTAGATATACTCTATTCGTTTCAATTTATGTGATCTTTTTTTTCTTCAGAGAATCAATTTGATTAATTTTAAAGCTAATTTGAATTAGATCAACTCAATATTTAAAATTAAAATTTAAATATTTAAAAACTATACAAAAAGTACTAGATAAATTGTATTTATTCTCATGTCAATATGATGAAAAAATACATTTTGAATCCCAATAAGTAAAAAATATCACATAAATTCGGATAGACGGAGTAGTAGTTTAGTGCTGGTGCATATTTGCAGTGGATTTTAGTTATATACATTGAGACAGTGTAAATGATAGTGTAGTTTTACATGTTATACATGTTACTTGCTACTGTACAAGTATTATATTTGCAAGTAACAAAACAAGTCTTGTTAGAAAGTTACATGTACTAGATTTTTTAAGTGATCTGACAGTATACAAAATTTAACGATCAATTTGTAGAAGTTAAACTCATCCACATTTATTGTGTCAGTTATGTAATTCTTGCATTTCTTCATAGACGGTCAACACTCAAATATACTTCAAGAAACCTATAGCCCATGTGGAAAAGTGGACATCGGATTGTAGGTTGAAGTTCTTTTAGGTTGCTTGATCTCTAGTACTTAACTCCTTCTCAATGATTTATATAAGTTCCGCACTCACATTTCTTCTATCTCTGTGACTTGCACTCTTTTCTTTCTTTTACTATCTTTGTAAGCAAGATAGCTTCTTCTTTTTTTCTACAAGCAATTATACTGAAGGATTGAAATGTCACTTAAAGGGTTATTATACTGTGTCATTGCATTTCAACCAGTTACAATATGGTACTTAATCTATTTATCAAACTTTCGTGTTGAATTTACTATGAAGAACTACATGTCGTTGTATGTAAACTTTATCTTACGATATAAATTGTCTGTGCACAAAACTTAAAACGCTTTTGCTAATTCATCCATGCAACTGTATATCTTTAGTCTAACATTTTTTTCTCTGTGGCTGATGCGTAAACCAGTTTACAAAGAAGAGATAACTGGAGATAAAGATGAGGATATTCAACTCTGATAGTGAAAGGTGGCAAGTATCTGCCCTTCTTTTTAGACTTTTCTTTCTTGTCACCCCCCTTGTGAGTTGTTGAAGGACATTATTCAATTATTGGGGAGGTGAACTTTTGAAACATAGAGAATTAGTATTATTGTCTTTCATTTACCTATAGATGCTGACTTTTTGCCGCAATCATACAGATTTTATTCATATACTTCATTCTTTTTTCTTTTTTTTTTTTAACGTGAAACCCCGGCCGCTATTCGAATGTGCGCACTGAATAAACCACGGACTGACGTTCATTCTTTTTTCTGTTCCTATGTTATTTAGATATACTTTATTTTCCTTATTTTCAACTTTGACTAGCTTATGGTGTGGCTTATTGGTTAGTTAAGTGAGTAATAATCATGAAAAATTAGAGCTCAAATTTTAATAAAGATAATGTATTAGTTAATTTCTTCTCATCAGTCTAACTCTTTGCAGATGATTGACTTGATACTTGTGCGAATGAAAAATATGACATCTGGTGAAATAACTGAAGTACGCCTAGAATAAACTGACTCATACACCACTATTTTAAAGGAGATTGTTATTTGCACCGGGGTATTTGCAGTCACATCACTGCAAATACCCCAAACAGTGATATGACAATTTTTTTTTTTTTTTAAAAAAAAAAAAAAAAAAACTGAAAAAAAACGTCCATCCCCGCCCCTACGCCCCTACCTGCCCACCTATCCCCTGCGTGTCCCGTCAAGGTAAATTTGAAATTCAAAAAATATTGAATTTTTTCTTTTTTTTCAAATTTTTCTCTTCCTATATATATCATCTCACACTCATCATATACTAACCCATAATTATCTCATCAAAATTACCTTTCCTTCATTAATATGATAATAAAATATCTCAAAATATTAATTAAAAATCATATAATTTGACTTTCATAAACTATTTCGAGACGGAAGAAATAGTAGTTAAAAACAAGTGCATCAACGATTGAAAATACAAATTTGAATTACTCTTCCAACACAACTTTACATATTTACAAAGGAAAAAGAAAAAAAAAGTCACACTAAAATAGTTTGACCTTAACGAATCGCCAAAAAAAAAAAAAAAAAGCCGAAAAAACGCCCCATCCCCGCCTCTACGCCGCCTCTACCCCCGCCCCTATCCCTACCCCTATCCCCGCCGTGTCGCGTCAGAAATTTGAAATTCAAAAAATATTGATTTTTTTCAAATTTTTCAAATTTTTCTCTTCCTATATATATCATCTCACACTCATCATATACTAACTCATAATTATCTCATCAAATTTACCTTTCCTTCACATTCTCAAAATAATCTCATATTCACATCACATTCTCAACAAAATGGAATGGAATCATGATAATATGTATTCAAATTTTTTCGAGTTTGATCTCAATCAACCTCTTCATTCAAGTTATGGGGAAGATAATTTAAATGAGCCTGATTCAATTGTTGGCAATTTCAATTTGAACGAGCCTGTAAATTCGGTATAAAATAATGTCAACTATATAATTAATTCATTATAGTAATTATATTAAAATATTTGTTAATTTGTTTTCTTTTATATTACTAATTATCATTGATTATAATAGTTATTGTTTTTTCCGTCTTATTATTTAATATACTAAATTAATATTATCTTAGATAATATAATTTTAAAAAAAACGAAATCAGAAAAAAAAATAAAAGGAAAAAAAAAAAGAAAAAGGGAAATAAATTACGCCGTTTTTTTTTTTTTTTTTTTAAATTTGTCACATCACTGCAAAAAACCGTGGTATTTGCAGTGATGTGACTGCAAATACCACGGTTTTTTTAGCGGTCACCATTTTAAAAAGGTAGATCCTATCACTTCAACTAGAGGTCCAAATCGGGGTTTGGTGGTTAAACTATACTCTCTAATTTCAACCAGAAGATAATGGATAAAAAAAATCAAATTGTTGTACGTTTCCCAAACAATGCAAGTAACAGCATGTAGCAACATCTTATAAGACGCTTCTCCTTAGTGGCACCAAATACAGCTGCATCTAGAAATAGAATAACACCTGACATTATTGACCTGAAACTTTTTTCCCCTTAAAATCTTAATACCAATGTCTCCTAAAAGTTCAATCTAGGTATAAAAGATATAGTATGAAGGAATATTTTTTAATCCACTTACAGTTGGGCTCATGACTTTAAAATATGGAGGTTAGTGTAAAGTGTAAACTAGTTAATATTGGGATACTCCTTTACTAAAAGTTCCCCAAATAACATTGAGAACTGAAATCCATGAAAAATTGGTAGACTTCTTAGATCTCCTGCACATGGCCCTTCTTTTTCATTTTTGGAAGACCAAGTGCAATGTACCAGCCAATTTAGGAGTGTCAAATAGATGAATTAAATTAAGTTTGACGAAGCTTCTAGAAATGTGTTTCTGTTTTTTAGAATCTGGAGAATCAGTTAGGGTGTTTGGCCTATAATTATAAAAGTGTTTTTGAGAAACAGAAACAGTTTCCTGTTTGACCAACATTTATGCAAATTTACTAGAATATTCTTTTTAATAAATTTAAAACTATTTAAAATATTCTTTTCTATCATATGTTTCTAAAATTTAGTATATTTTTACAATTTAATAATTTTTTTAAAATTATTTAATTACAACATTTAATCAAAAAATAATATTATATTGTACATAAGAAATGTAACGACAATATGATAGTCAATGACTCAAATATGTCCAAACTTACCCCCCTCCCCCTGCCCTACTCACACCTACCCCCACACCATCCTCCAATTTCGATATCATATTTTTTTTACTTTTATAAAAAAAATGATTTTTTTCTTCCCCCTTCCCCCCCCCGCCCTACCCCCCAACCCCATTCCATTGCCCTACCCCATCCTCAAATTTCTAATTCATATTTTTTGTTATTTTTATAAAAAAAAATGATCGAAAATGTGAATTTTTTTCTTATACCCCGCCCTACCCCTACCCCCACCCCCCCCATCCTCAAATTTCTATTTCATATTTTTTGTTACTTTTATAAAAAAAAAAAACTATTAAAAATATGAATTTTTTTCTCCCCCGCCCTACCCCCGCCCCACCCCATTGCCCTACCCATTCTCAAATTTCTATTTCATATTTCTTGTTACTTTTATAAAAAAAAAAATTAAAAATATGAATTTTTTCTTACCCCCGCCCGATCCCCACCCCATTGTCCTACTCATCCTCAAATTTCTATTTCATATTTTTTGTTACTTTTATAAAAATAAAAAATAGAAAATATGAATTTTTTTCTTACCCCATACCCCCACCCCATTGCCCTACCCATTCTCAAATTTCTATTTCATATTTTTTGTTACTTTTATAAAAAAAAAGTGATTTTTTTTCTTACCCCCCGCCCTACCCCTACCCCTTGCCCTACCCATCCTCAAATTTTTATTTCATATTTTTTGTTACTTTTTATAAAAAAAATATGAATTTTTTTCTTAACCCCCGCCCTCCCCCCTATCCCCTACCCCCACCCTATCCCTATTCCCAAATTTCTATTTTATATGGGGATATTATATGAGATTAAAAGGAATTTCGTAAAAATAAAATGGTAAATGGGTCCAAAGAAAATTCAATGAATAAGCAAAAAGGGTTAAGCACTTTCCGTAAGCCAAATTGGTGGTGTTTTTCCCATCTAAACACTTTTTCGAAAAAATGTTTACTTTGAAAGATGGTGTTTGGCCAAAGAAGTGTACTTTTTGTTTTGAAGAGAAAAAAATTTCATTAAACGTACTTTTTGTTTGGCTAATCAATTTGAAAAAAATACTTTTATCAATATTAGAAATAATTTATACTTGGCTAAAATTCTAAAAGTGTTCTAGGAACAAGCTATTTTTTCAGCTTTTACTCCTACGTACTTAAAAACACTGTATTTTTTTCCTAAAACATGACAAGTACTTAAAATCTCTTAATATTTTTTCTAAAAAAAAAAAAAACCTCCCAGCAGGTTAGCCAAACAAGCTACTATATTTTAATACTCTTTGTGAACGCAAGGATAGTTCGTGATTGAGGAAGTTTGGTACCTACCTTTAGTTTGCTTCTCCTAATGAAAAGTGAGGATAGCGATCGTTCAGTAAGGGACAAAGTGGAAGGGATATTCTAGGATTCTATTATTTATTGTATGATTGTCTAGTGTAGCACATGCGTGGGAGTCCCCCATTGGTCTTTTAAAAAAAAAAACAACCATCCTTTTTTTTTCCTATTAAGAGTGGATATCTTTTTTAATAGATCACCAGAACGTACAAAAGCAGAAGAGGGAAAACCTCCCTATACCTACTTAGCATGGAACATGATAGAATAATTAGGAATTCATCATTGTAATTACTAATTAATAGATAGAATAATTAGGAATCAATCATTGTAATTACTAATTATTATATAATCATGCGTAAATGATAGGAGGTAGATTAGGAAAAAGATTCTATCCTCTATAAAAAATACTTCAAAAATTCGGCCAATCAATCACCTTCCTCCACTGACCGAGCACCACCCTTCCCCTTAATTTTTTAATCATTTCTTCTTCTTTTTTCGGTTAACAATATCAGAATTCAAATCCATTTCATCCCGCTCTTGCCGTCTCTAACATTAAAACACATATTTCTATCACTCTTGAGATGAAAAACATTCATTATGCAACTTGGGCAGAGTTCTTTAAAATTTGTTGTCGTTCCCACCGGGTTATTCATCACATAATCCCACCGGAAAAAGACAAAGAAAAGGTTTTAAAAACTGATGATGAAAAAGAACTTTGGGAAATTCTTTATGCCACAGTTCTTTCGTGGATTTATGCAACTATATCTAGTGATTTATTGCACGCAATAATGGAATCTGATTCTACGTCAATGGAGGCATGTAATTGCTAGAGGGATATTTATCAAGACAATAAAAATTCTCGCGCTGTCACGTTGGAGCAAGAATTCTCCACCACCGATATGGCAGATTTTCCGAATGCGCCGGCATATTGTCAACGCCTCAAAGTCTTGTCGGATCAACTTAAGAATTTTGGTTCGCCGGTTACCAATAATCACCTGGTTTTACAATTGGTTGTCGGCCTTACCAACTCTTATAGTGGCGTGGGAACTCTCATCCGACAAAGAAATCCTCTCCCACTTTTTTACCAAGCATGTTCTATGCTTATTCTTGAAGAGGAGGATTTCACAAAAAAGTCTGCAACCGTTTCTAATTCCGCCATGATTGCTACCCCAACGAGTGAAGGTACTACCAATTTTGAACCCACACAACAAAATCAGGGACAAAAAGTACGCAATGATGGTAAAAATCGAGGAGGAAATTGCGAAAATAATAAAAGTGGGGGCCACCGAAATTTCGGTGGTGGCGAAAATGATGGTCGAAAGAATAACGGCGGCGATGGTGGCGAGCCGCGGCGGTCCATCCTCGATGGGCCTAGCGGTACGCACCATGCGTACAATCTTGGACCGGCTGGCCAAACAATCCGTGTCCACCGTCACGCGAGAAATTATTTTGGATCTGAAGAATTTTCAAAAGGGGATTCTTCTAATGAGATGTGATAGTCATGGGGAGCTATATCAAATTACACCATCTAATCAACGAACCAAGTCACCATCCACTTTTATAGCCCTTGCACCTTCATTATGACATGAATGTTTGGGTCATCCAGGGGCACCTATTTTAGCCTCTCTCAAACGGAATAATTTTATTTCATGTACTCAAACACGTAATTCAAATGTGTGCTGATCATGTCCACTTGGAAAACATGGTCATTTGTCGTTTGTTTCATCTAATTCATGCACACCTATACCATTTGATATTATCCATTTTGATATTTGGACATCACCCATTTTGAGCTCTTCGGGCCATAAATATTATTATTTTTGCTAGATGATTACTCTATTTTTTGTGGATGTTTCCTTTGGCTAAAAATCACAAGTCTTTTTCACATTTTTAAATTTTAGAGCATTCATCCGAAATCAGTTTGAACGGGATATTAAAAATGTTCAATGTGATAATGGTAGGGAGTTTGATAATGGGAGTTTTTGGGATTTTTTTAATTCTAATGGTTTATCTTTTCGTCTTTCATGTCCACGTACTTCCTCTCAAAATGGGAAGGTGGAACGAAAAATCTGAACCATCAGCAACATAATCCAAACATCCCTTGCTCATACCACACTACCACTGTCTTTTTGGCATCATGCACTACAAATGACTACTTATATTTTGAGCATACTTCCCAACAAAAACTTGTCCTATCAAGCTCCACTAAAATCCTATACTTATGGGATCCATCTTGTCTAATTTACGGGTATTCGGGTGCTTATGTTATCCTCTTTTTTCATCCACCATAATTACCAAACTCAAACTTCAATCCCGGTCTACACCTTACATTTTTTTGGGATATACATCTAATCATCGAGGCTATAAATATTACGACCTTTCCTCCAATAAAATAATTGTGAGTCGTCACATTATCTTTGATGAGACAAATTTCCCATTTGCTAAAATGCTTGAGTTTGTACCACCTACCTATGATTTTCTAGATAATAGCATGCCCCGGTATTTATCCCAACATTTTTTGTCACAAATTAGGCCCTCTGTTTCAGCGGACCAACATGTCTCGGGAAATTTGGGCCCTGGAACAGTGGCTCAACCGCATCAATCAAATGCCCAGCATGTTAGGCCTCTCATCCCGAGCCCAAATTTATCTACTATAACCCAAACCAAACCAACTGCCTGGCAATGGCTTGGGTCATGACTCATTTCCCTATAGACTGTCAGGCAGTGGACTCCCATCCAGTGGCCCACCTCAAAATATGGCCCAACATCCAGTCATCTGTAGTTAACATAGCATTGTCAAACCCAACACCAAAATATATGTTACACACCCAAATCACAAAATCACTATTATCTCGTAATTTTGTGTATGCTCTTCATGACCTGAATTGAAAAATGGATATGGATGATGAGTTTAATGCTCTTATTAAAAATAGGACATGGAAATTGGTACATCATCCTCCTAATGCTAATATAATTCGGTCTATGTGGATTTTCAGTCACAAAGAAAAATCTGATAATATTTTTTAGCGGCATAAAGTCCGTTTTGTAGGTGATGACAAGACACAACGTGTTGGCATGGATTGTGGTGAGATGTTTAGTCCGATAGTTAAACCAACAACTATTAGAACTGTTCTTAGTTTGACTTTCTCAAAGGCATGGCCACTTCATCAATTAGATGTCAAAAATGCCTTCCTCCATAGACAACTAATGAAACAGTGTGCATGTAATAGCCTTTGGGATACATGGACTCTAAATATTCCAATCATGTGTGCCTCCTCAAAAATCATTAAATGGGCAAAATCATGCCCCCCGGACATGGTACAAGCGGTTTACGGACTTTGTTTCACATATTGATTTTTTCAACAGTCGTTCCGATCACTCTCTATTTATTTATCGTCAGGGTAATAATATTGCTTATCTTTTTTTATATGTGGATGATATTACACTAACTGCCTCATCAGATACTCTTCGAAAGTCCATCTTGTCACAACTTGGCTCTGAATTTGCAATGAAGGATATAGGGCCACTACACTACTTTTTAGGCATAGCTGAGATTGTTGAACGTGTTGGCATGTCATCATGTAAACCTTTGGCAACTCTGGTAGACACCAAATCTAAATTGAGTGCATCCTTCAGCAAGCCATTTGCCGATCTGACTCTCTATCGCATCCTGGTAGGGTCCCTGCAATATCTAACATTCACCAGGCCGGATATTTCTTATAATGTGCAACATGTGTGTCTCTTCATGCATAATCTGATGGATGATCATATTCATGCTCTCAAACGCATAGTGTGTTATATTCAGGGTACTCTCGAGTATGACTTGCATTTATACCCCTCGTCGACATCCACACTTGTCTCCTACACGGATGTCGAATGGAAAGGTTGTCCGGACACCAGACGCTTCACATCCGGTTATGACATATTTCTTGGTGTTAATTTGGTTTCATGGTCCTCTAAAAGGAAGGCAACGTTGTCCAGATCCAGTGCCGAAGCAGAATACTGAGGTGTTGCCAATGTTGTTTCTGAATCGTGCTGACTTCGAAATCTTCTTCTCGAACTACATTGCCCGATTCCGAAGGCCATTTTAGTGTATTGTGATAATATTAGTGTCATATACCTCTCTGGAAATCTAGTCAATCACCAACGCACTAAACATATTGAGCTGGATATCTACTTTGTCCGTGAAAAATTTGCGCGGATAAGTGTGTATTTTACATGTCCCGTCGCGCTATTAAATTGCAGATATATTTACTAAAGGTCTTTCGCTTGTTTTATTTGAAATTTTTTGGGACAGTCTCAACCTCCCGCTTCAACTGCGGGGGAGTGATCATTGTAATTACTAATTATTAGATATAATAATTAGAAATCAATCATTGTAATTAGTAATTATTATATAATCATGTGTAAATGATAGGAGGTAAATTAGCATTAAGTAGATTAGATTAGCATCATCTTAGAAAGATAATTTTGCATGCTCTTCTCATCTTATCCTTACTTGTAGCTTGTAATAGTAGTATATTTACTACATTAGTGGAAGATGAATATTCAGAAAAATATTCTATCAATTCTAATTATTCTTACCGAACAAACTCCGTTATATAATTCAAGTAGGATTTCTAGTAAGCTCACAAAAAAATAGCACCTAAAGAGGATTCAAGCACTTTGAAGCAAGCTATGTAACATCCTCAAAGGACATCGAAAGATTAATTTCTAAGATAAGTTCCTATCTACATAGAAGGCATTATTGATGTGTTTCACTCTAAAAGAAGGAATATTCAATATTCTATCCAGATTCATTTCTCCTCTAACTTCTACGGAGAGTTGTTGAATGTCAAATATCCAAGCAGTTTCCATCTGGTTTGGATGATTTTTTATTCTTTTTATCGAGTTGTAGATGTTCCAAGGTTGATTGGGCGATCCCATTGGTCTCCAAAATATATTGATAAAATCATGTTTAGTCCCTCTTATTTTAATTTCATGAGCAATTTAAGAGAAAAAGAAAAGCTTTTAATATATATTATAAGCTGTTTTCGATCTATTCAAACGGGCGGGTGCGGGTACCTCCTTTCCCTCTAATTTTTTTTATATTCGTCACCTACGCTCCACGCGGATATATTTTCAACATCCATATCTGTCTAAGCGGATATATTCCTAAATACACACCCTCTCCATCACCCAATTAGATATCTTCAAAATTCATTATTATTGGACTTATGAGCTGCTAAAATTATGTGTGTCAAATTATTTGAGCTTTAGATAAATATAAAGTTGTAATAGGACTGACAATTGGGTGGGGCGGTGCGGATACCCCCTCCCCCGCACCCGTACCCAACAGAAATTTTATATCCGTCACCTACCCGTCACAATACATTTTTAACATTCATATCTATCTATTACCCGTCAAAGTTATACTCATACCGTCCCAATCGAAGCGAATGCGATGTAAAATCCGTAAAATGGTGTATATCCACTTGCCATCCTAGATGTGAGGAAGGTTCCATCTAATTATGTCAGCCAAACAAGGGCAAAAAGGAAAATAATGGGCTTATTAAGTGTTACTTTCTAGAATTGGCAAATTTATTTCTTTCCTTGGCGGAAGTGGTACTTTCTTATATTTGGTATCTTTTTCACACGTTTGCTGTCAAATACAAAATAGATATTTGGGCTTACTTTTCCAGAATGTGACATCAGCTAAGCAAATGCAAGACAGAATTATTCTTTGGGAATTATGATGGATTTGGATACAAAGATTTGGATGCCAGGCACAAAGGGACAAAATTAGGTTCTTTATTTATTTTATAAGAAAAGGACAAAATGAAGTAACTTTCGTGACAAAAGAATACTAGCTGAAAATAGTTAACAGAGTTGATGAGGTCATTTCAACGAAATGGATTCGTCATCCTTTCAAAGTTTCTCCCCACTATGACAAGACAAGAATTAAGGTGCCTAAATTGAAAGGAAATGTAATTTTATACAATCTGTACGGGTACGGCAAACATCATTTAACTCTTTTATGTGAATCAACTATTTTTTGAGAATCTGGCTCTAGATCGGTTAGTTTTAGCGGATGAGATTCGTTGGGTGGTGTCGCGCAGAGAAATTACAAGTTCGAAACCCCGTGGTAACGCCCGCCCGCCGCCTGGGAGTCACACACTGGCCAGTGTGGTTTAAGCTGGCCGACGCGTTTGCGTTGCGCTATCATACACCCTTTACTCTGGCGCACTGAAGAAAGAATGGCCGCGTTCCTTCGTCAACAACAAAAAAAAAAACTATTTTGAAGGGAGCCTTGGATTAACTCGTAAAGTTGTTGTTATGTGATTAGGAGATCATGAGTACAAGCCGTGAAAATAGATTTTTGTAAAAATGCAAGGTAAGAAGACTGTATACAATAGACTCTTGTGGTCCGCTTTTCCGACCGCCATACAGAAATTAGTGCAGATCGGCCCGCTTTATGTGAATGAACTATTTATGGTCTTTATTTCTGCCCAGTTTCTGATTCCTACGCTCAAGGGAATGGATTAAGCCACAATAAGAGATCATACTATCTTTGACAACACTACGACCTCTACAAATAACATCTTCTCTCGACCACGCGGAGCGCTTTGATGGGATCCATACCCATTTAATTAAATAAAAAAAAAAAGGAAGAAAGAATAATTGATTGTCATGATAACTTGTTTTGAGTGGCAATTGTGGCTAGCTTGCAAATTGCAATTGCAAAGAGCTCTGATTGATTAAAGTTGGCAGAGACTCTCCTATAAATAGAAGCTTTCAGGCTTCTCACTTGATACACCAAAAACAAAGCAAGGAGTGGAGAGTGAGTTTCACAGATAGAGAAATATTCTAGTCTGTGAAAAAAAAATGATAGTGTGAGCAGTGAGGTGGGAAAATCTTAAAAGAGAGTTTTTTTTTTTTTTGAGTGTGTAGTAATCTTTGGAGTATTGTACTCAGATCTACAATGTGTAAAATTCCTTACTACAGTGATATCAGTTGCTCCTCACGGCCCGTGATTTATTCTTATTTTAGAAGGGTTTCCACGTAAAAATCTTGATGTCATTATTGATCTCTTCATCCTTGTTGAATAACTGTATATTAGTGTTTCCCTTTTATTGCTAATATACACCGAGAATATTATTCCAGAGGGCGGATATTATTTTTGAATGGGTGAAGTAATTAAAGTGTCCGATATTTATTTTCGTTGATCATTTATATATAAGTAAAACTTACTGACCGATTCTCAATAAGTGGTATCAAAGCTAGGTTAAGTTCATCAGTAAATTTTATCTTTAGTAAATAGAGGACACCTTTAAATTTACCGGCACCATGATAAAACTCACGACGATGAACTGCACGTTGTGGAGACCAAAGATGGAAGACTTGCTCGTGTGCAATGATTTGTTCGAGCGATTGAGAACAAAAGAGTTTGCTCGTCCGACAAGGACAGCAAAAGACAAGGAGTGGCCGAAGGTGAACCATAAAGCTTTTTCCACGATTCGACAATGGGTGGATGACAATATTTTAAGCAACATAGCCAAAGACACTGACGCCTACAAACTTTGGACTAAGCTAGAAAATTTTTACGAGAGGAAGTCGGCACAGAACAAAGCTTTCTTATTCAAAAAGCTTGTAAATTTGAAGTACAAAGAAGGGCTTCCCATTTCTGAACATTTTTGCGACGTGCAAGACATCATGAATGGGATCACAACAATGAAGATAAATTTCAGTGATGAGGTGCACGCGCTAATGCTATTAGGCTAATTACCTGATAGTTGGGAGACTCTTTTAGTATCCCTTAGCAATTTTGCCCCGGAAGGAACATTATCCTTAGCAATCGTGATGGATTACATTCAAAACGAAGAGACAAGGAGAAAAGAGCTTGGCCATCACGATGGACAAGCATTTCTCACCGAAAACTGAGGTCCGAGAAGAACTCAAGGATCAAGTGATCGTCGAAAATCAAGAGGACAATCAAAATCAAGATACAAAAGGAAGTGCTACCATTGTGGTAAAGGTTTTGTAAGCTCTTGAAGCAATAATAACCAAAACACCGCGGATCAAAATACTAAGATTGCGGTGATAATGGTTGAAGATGTGAAACTAATAACAAGTGAATGCAACCATGTTGGTGACTCGAATGCTGAATGAGTGATAGATTCAGCAGCCTCATATCACTATGTTCCTCGTAAGAAACTCTTCACGACCTACAAGGTTGGTTACTTTGAAAGCGTAAGGATGGGCAATTCCACTCGAGCGATGATTGTTGAAATTGGTGATGTGTGCCAAAAGACATATCTTGGGTGCACACTAACATTGAATGAGGTATGACATATTCCCAATTTATGATTAAATTTGATGTCCACACATGTCTTGGATAAGGAGGGTTAATATTCAATTTTTCGGAAATGGAAAATGGAAGTTGAGCAAGGGTTCATTAGTTGTTGATCTAGGAAGTGTGTGTTGCACCCTGTACAAGACATGTGTGAAAGTTTGTGGTGGCTCAACGATTGCGACTGGGGATGATACTTCACTGAACTTGCGGCATCGGAGGTTTGCTCATATCCATTAGAAAGGATTACAACAATTGTCAAGGAAATCTCTTATTCCTTCAGCTAAATGTATTCCACTAAACCCTTGTGATCACTATTTGTTTGGAAATCAACATAGAGTTATTTTTTCGAAGAAAAGTATGCAAAAGGTCTAATAAATTATATTTAGTTTATTCGGATGTTTGTGGTCCACTTGAGGTAGAGTTCATGGGGTAGCAACTATTTTGTTACCTTTGTATACGATGTTTCACGAAGGATCATATTTTCAAACATTTCCAGCAATTTCATGTCATTTGTGGAAAGATAGACGGGAAGGAAGTTGAAGTATCTCCGCACTGACAATGTCATAGAATACACATCCCACCTCTTCAAATCTTACTATGCAAAACATGGAATTCTACAGGAAAAAATGGTACATGGAATGCCACAACACAATGGTATAGTTGAATGTATGAATCGTACCATTGTGTAACGCGTCCGATGTATGTTGAGAATGCAAAACTATCTTAGTCATTATGGGGTGAAGTTTTTGGTACTGCCTATTACCTCATCAATCGATCAACATCTACTCTCTTGATATTTGACATACCAGAGAAAATGTGGACTAGTAGAAATGTGTCATACTCACGCATCAGAGTTTTCAGTTGCAAAGCATTTGCGCACATACCCAAGAAACAGAGGTCGAAGCTGGACAATAAGGAAATTTTATGTATCCTTATCGGGTATGGTGATGAAAAATTTGGTTACTATGGGATCCAGTCAACAGAAAAATGATCAGAAGTAGAGATGTCATTTTTTGTAAAAATGAGACTTTTTTGGAAAGTAGAAGTCAAGACTGCGAGATCGAAGGTATAGTTGATCATACACCAATATCTATGAGATGATAACACGGATGAGAGAGATATGCAAGAAGAACATGGAGATAAAGAACCGACAATGGTTGGTGGAGAAGAAAATGTAGAAGATGATGAGCAGGAGGAGCAAACGACCCCTTCGAAGATAGTGGAGCCCGAGACTAGAAGGTCTACTAAGGAACACCAAACATCAACTAGATATCCTAGTTTAGAGTATATCTTTATTACTGATCGGTGTATTTTATATACACTTTTTGAGTCATTTTTAATTAGTATTTTACTCATTTTATTTATGTTTAGT
This sequence comes from Przewalskia tangutica, assembly GCA_029844215.1. Lineage (NCBI taxonomy): Eukaryota > Viridiplantae > Streptophyta > Magnoliopsida > Solanales > Solanaceae > Przewalskia > Przewalskia tangutica. Next base: position 44,563,350 of record CM056727.1, on the reverse strand, counting down.
ATAGTATTAGGGTCGTTTTCCTTTCTTTTGTGTCACAACGGTCATAAATGGAGAAATGGCGAAAAGAAGATGACATGAGCATAAATGAGATGGAATTGCACACAAAAAGGGCCAAGAAATAAAGTCTAAGAAGTTCCGGGAAATATAGAGGAGTTCAGACGAAGTCCGAACGAAAAAGAACAACGAGACGGACCGCGAAAAAGCGTCACCGGACGCGGCGCCAATGTCTTTGGAAGCTCGAAAGTTGCAGAGTTTTTCGTAGCGCGGCTGACGCGGGATATATGAAGTCTGGGCCGAATTTGGCATGTTTTCAGAATCCTAAAGGGATAACTTTTCCTACCTAAAGGGATAACTTTTCTTACCTTAAAACCCTTACCAAAAAGGATTCTAATAACTTTTCCTACCTACAAAATCCCTAACCCTTCACCAAAAGGATTCTTTGGCTATAAATACTCTACATCATTAGAAGAATAGACCATTCTCCATTCCACCATTCACCATTCTACATCCATCCATCCACCACTCAATCTTGTAAATATTCCACAACACAACCCTTGGATGCTAGAAGGCTTGGAGTCTCGTTCTTGAGTATTTTTCTTTTCTTTCTCTTTGCTTTATTTATTTCAGTTCATGTATGGAGTTTGTATTAGTTCTTAGCGTGACAATGGCTAGGAGCTAATTACTTTATTAGGGATTTCCTTGTGATTCACTTGAAACTCTATTCATGAATTAATATAGTAGTTGATTTTTTCTTCACTTAGTGAAGATCTATCCAATAATTGCTTTGAATGCTTGGTAATTAATTGATCACTAATTATCATTATTTATATGATTTCTAATCAAACTTCGAAATGAGGAGGTTGTGAATATGCTGTAAGTTGGGTAGACATATTTTGGATTGGGGATGAAAATACCTCAATTATTTATGTAGCGTTAATGAGAGGCTTAACAACCCTAATTTTACGCATGGTGCGTGACGGTTAACTAGGTTTTTGGTCTTAATCCTCCTATAGAGTCATCCTTATCACCGAAAGGTAGAAAGGAGCAATACTGGGGTTGAGTGTTTATATATCCTTAACGGGAATATAAAACGATTTCGTAAACCTGCTAGCTTAACGTAGAAGAAGAAGTCAGTCTAATTATATTAAGGATTGAATAGAGTGGATAATTGATGATCTTGGAAGCCCTAATCCCCCATCATAACTAATTTAAATCAAAGTATATTTATAATTAGTTTATTTCCTGCATTATTAGTCTAAAATCCCAATCAATTACGTTAACCAAATAGATACCATAAGATAGATAACCGGTACTTGAAAACCAATCCTTGATGACGATATTCGGTCTTACCTAGACTATATTACTTGAGTCGACAATGTGCACTTGCGTTAAAGTGTCTGCATCTTTCCGCGCATCAAGTTTTTGGCGTTGTTGTCGTGGATTGGCTTACTTTCAATATCGATTTATCTATTCTTATTTCTAATTTGGTTGCTCCAAGAACTAACTTGTTCTGCGAGCATTTTTTTATCATTTTTTTTGTTTTTCTTTTTTTGCAGGTTAAATTCGAAAAAAAAAAAAAAAATCAGGACACATGGACTACTACTATCAGAGACAGTGGAGTCATCAACAGCAGCTTAACCCACATTATTCAGAGGAAGATCTAGATGAGTTGCAGGAAGGCATACTTATGTTCGCCAAGTGTCAGGCTCAGTTTATGGCTGAGACAAGAGAGTCCCTCAGAAAATTGGAGACACAAATAGGGCAATTGATGGATGAGATGAGCAATACAACTCAAGCAAATCTGCCTAGCGACATCATTATGGGATGTGGCAATCAAATTGAGGAGCCTGAACCACACCCAGCTATTGAGGAATCCGGCGAGATAGTTGGTGCAGAGAAGGAAAAGATTGCTGAAATCCAATTATTCACCTTCTTGGATTCCTTGGAAAATCTCTTTCTTGTACCTATTGAAGAAGAAACACCACCAGCTGTCAATGTTGACCCCCAAACAGAAAGTCCATACCATCAAGGGCACCCCCTAGAGTTGAGAGATGTTGAGAATCTCACTGATCCCTACACTAGAGAGAGCCTAAAAGACAAGCATGTCTTGTGTACTTGGGGGATAATCGTATATTTGAGGCCCTTGTTTGAAGCAATTGTTGTAGTTGAAGTGAGATCTGCAACAATAACTCTGCGGATTGCGAGCAGTTCGCAGAAGGATTCAATGGGCACTCGTAAAGGTTAATTATGTCCGGCTAAAAGACGTTAAAGACAGCGCTTGTTGGGAGGCAACCCAATGTTTTTTTAATTATGTTATTTTAATTTCTTTCTTTAGTTTATTTTATTTTGCCTTGAACAGTCTCACGGTCTTGGGTTCTTGTTTTGTGTTGTTGGATGACAGGTGGACTGAAAGCTAAAACCGAGGAAAAAATAGCAAAAACGCTGAAAAAAGAAGCGATCGTCGGGCACAGCGCTGAATCAGCATGCGCGGAACTCAGAGAGCCACCGTCTTAGCAGTGGCCACGCGAATCTCGGGTCGCGGCGAACTCAGAGGACCATATTCGTGCAAATTCGCATTCTTCCTCCTAGACCTCCGTTATGACCGTTGTGTTGTGTCAGTAAGTTGTCACTAATTTTTTTTGAGTCTTGCACACATTGGGGACAATGTGTGATTTAAGTTTGGGGGGATGTTTTATTATTTTTGAGTCTTGTTGAATTGTTTTGTGTATTTTTGAGTAATTTTTGAGTCATAATTTTTTTTAAGATCATGCATGCTGTAGTTACTTGAATTGCCTAGTGAAGTAAGGTTGAATAATGTAATGGAATTAGAAGCAACCATCTAAACACTTAGGTTAGATATGCCAAAAACTCATGAAATCTGTTTATTGGGAGTATCTTGCTTGATTTGTGCATTGTTAAAAGATTAAAACCTATGTGTTATGATTGCTTGCTATTTGAGGCGAAATAGTTAAGATATGCATGTTAGGGAGATGACTCAGACATTTCTTTGTTAGCCAATTCTTACCACTCTTTTCTATCCCTGACTTTAAAAATATCCCTAGTCAGCCCCATTGAGCCTAAAAACATGAAACTTTTTCTTTGACACCATATATTCCTACAATTGTGCCATAAGTAAAAATGTGAAATAGTTGGAATACATTGTGTTAAAAAAGAGACAAAAAGAGTGAATAAGTTTGATGCACTTTGATGAAAAAGTAATAAGAAAGAGGCAAAAGCCTAAGTTTGGGGGTGCTTGTTATTATAATACACTTCACTCTCCCAAAACAAAAGAGGGGAAAGATAGAATTGAAGTGAAGGAAAGAATCAAAAGAAAAAGGAAAAATTGAAAAGCTAAAGAGCTTATGGTACACAAAAATGAGCCTAAATGCCTATTTTTACCTACCCGTGCCTAAGCCTACATTACAACCCTTAAAAGTCCCGAAGATCTCTTAGATGCATAGCCATGATTAGTGGAGAATAACAAGTAAACATGCGATAGGAATTTTGAAATTAACATGCATGATTCAGTATTTGACTTCCATTAAGCATGATAAAAATGAGTTTAAAATATCTAGCTTAATGTGTTTAGAATCTTGAAATTTCATGCTATATGTTCCTGCATATTATTCTACTAATCTTCATGTTTTTCCAAGTAGCACCAATGCAAAAAAGTGAGCAATGTCATTGAGTCTTATATTTTTTCGTTTTCCTTGAGTCTGTACTTCTTTCTTTTGATCTTTGCTCGAGGGCGAGCAAAGGTTAAGTTTGGGGTATTTGATCTGTATTTTATATACACTTTTGAGTCATTTTAATTAGTATTTTACTCATTTTATTTATGTTTAGTATAGTATTAGGGTCGTTTTCCTTTCTTTTGTGTCACAGCGGTCATAAATGGAGAAATGGCGAAAAGAATATGAAATGAGCATAAATGAGATGGAATTGCACACAAAAAGGGCCAAGAAATAAAGTCTAAGAAGTTCCGGGAATTATAGAGGAGATCAGACGAAGTCCGGACGAAAAAGGGGCAACGAGACGGAATCCACCAGAAAAACGTCCCCGGCGCCGCGGTGCCTGGCAGCAGAGCCGCGGCGCCCAATGTGCTGGAAGTTCAGAAAGTTGCAGGTTTTCAGGCGTCGCGGCGCCAGTCTGCAGGGCCGCGGCGCCGACGCGGGATTTATGAAGTCTGGGCCGAATTTGACATGTTTTCAGAATCCTAAAGGGATAACTTTTCCTACCTAAAGGGATAACTTTTCTTACCTTAAAACTCTTACAAAAAAGGATTCTAATAACTTTTCCTACCTACAAAATCCCTAACCCTTCACCAAAAGGATTCTTTGGCTATAAATACTCTACATCATTAGAAGAATAGACCATTCTCCATTCCACCATTCACCATTCTACATCCATCCATCCACCACTCCATCTTGTAAATATTCCACAACACAACCCTTGGATGCTAGAAGGCTTGGAGTATCGTTCTTGAGTATTTTTCTTTTCTTTCTTTTTGCTTTATTTATTTCAGTTCATGTATGGAGTTTGTATTAGTTCTTAGCGTGACAATGGCTATGAGCTAATTACTTTATTAGGAATTTCCTTGTGATTCACTTGAAACTCTATTCATGAATTAATATAGTAGTTGATTTCTTCTTCACTTAGTTAAGATCTATCCAATAATTGCTTTGAATGCTTGGTAATTAATTGATCACTAATTATCATTATTTATATGATTTCTAATCAAAATTCGAAAGGAGGAGGTTGTGAATATGCTGTAAGTTGGGTAGACATATTTTGGATTGGGGATGAAAATACCTCAATTATTTATGTAGCGTTAATGAGAGGCTTAACAACCCTAATTTTACGCATGGTGCGTGACGGTTAACTAGGTTTTTGGTCTTAATCCTCCTATAGAGTCATCCTTATCACCGAAAGGTAGAAATGAGCAATACTGGGGTTGAGTATTTATATATCCTTAACGGGAATATAAAACGATTTCGTAAACCTGCTAGCTTAACGTAGAAGAAGAAGTCAGTCTAATTATATTAAGGATTGAATAGAGTGGATAGTTGATGATCTTGGAAGCCCTAATCCCCCATCATAACTGATTTAAATCAAAGTATATTTATAATTAGTTTATTTCCTGCATTATTAGTCTAAAATCCCAATCAATTACGTTAACCAAATAGATACCATAGGATAGATAACCGGTACTTGAAAACCAATCCTTGAGGACGATATTCGGTCTTACCTAGACTATATTACTTGAGTCGACAACGTGCACTTGCGTTAAAGTGTGTGCATCTTTCCGCGCATCAATTACTAGTGAGGGGGAGCCAGAAAGTTATCAAGAAGTATTGTCTCACACCGACAAAGACAATTGAATGAAAGCGATGAAGAAAGAGATGTGCTCTTTATAGAAGAACAACACCTATCAACTGGTGAATCTTTCTAAGGGAAAAAAATCCTTGCAGAACAAGTGGGTATTCAAGTTGAAGAAAAGCGGGAACAAAGTAGTGAAACACAAAGCTCGATTGATCGTAAAAGGCTTTGCACAGAAGAAAGAAATTGACTATGATGAGATCTATTCTCCTGTGGTGAAAATGAGATATATCCATGTCATAATGGGTCTGACAACCAGCTTAGACCTAGAGCTTGAACAAATGAACATGAAGACAATATTTCTCCACGACAACTTGGAGGAGGAAATTTACATGTTCCAACCGAAGGCGTTGCGGTTAAAAGGGATGAGAATAAGGTATGTAGATTGAAGAAGAGCTTGTATGGACTGAAGAAAGGTTCACGCCAATGGTACAAGAAGTTTGACTAAGTCATGGTGGATCATGGTTATGGAAGAACAGAAACAGATCAATGTGTCTACATTAGGAAATTTCCTAATGGTAACTTCATCATTTTATCGTTATATGTACGAAATATTTATTGTTGGACAAGATGCAAGCTCATTGGTGACTTGAAGAAGGAGTTGGCTAAGTTCTTTGATATGAAGGACTTAGGTGCAGCCCAACAGATTCTCGGCATGTAGAATTTTTGTGATAGAAAAATGAAAGAAGATATGGTTGTCGTAGGAAAAGTACATTAAAAGGGTGCTAACATGTTTCAACATGGAGTATTCGAAACCATTCAGTATTCCTCTGGAAAATCATGTTAAGCTGAGTAAAAAGATGTGTCCAACAACATAAAAGAAAAAGATAGCTATGTTGGCTATTTCATACTCTCACCAGTCGAGAGATTAATGTATGTGTTGGTGTGTACTCGGTCAAACATCGCGCACGTTATTGGAGTGGTTAGCAGGTTTCTTTCAAACCCTGGAAGAACAACTGGGAAGTCGTGAAGTCGTGAAGTGGATCTTCAGATACTTGCAAGGAAGCTCCAAACTTGTCTTATGATTTGAGGGATCAGAACCGATTCTAAAACATTATATGGATGCAGATATGGCAGGCAAAAAATCTACATCGGGATACCTATTTTCTTTTGGGGGATGTTTCTTGGCAGTCCAAACTGCAGAAACGTGTTGCTTTGTCTACGATAGAAGAAGAGTATATCGCAACTACGGCAACAGGAAAGAAGATGCTCTGGATGAAGAGGTTCTTTCAGGAACTCAGTTTGAAGCAGGATCAATCAGTGGTATTTTATGATAGTCGAAGTGCTATTGACTTGAGCAAGAATTTCACTTATCATTCTCGAACGAAACATATTGACGTGAGATATCATTAGCTACACAATGTGGTAGAAGAAAAACTAATGAAGCTGAAAAAAATTCATACGGATAAGAATGTTGTTGATATGATGATCAAGGTGATCCAAAGAGAGAAGCTTTATGTGAAGCTCGTTGGGATGAACTCTATCCGAAGATGAAGATACCTCATTCAATTGAATGGGTCTGAAGGGAGATTGATGGGTTTCATACCCATTTAATTAAATAAAAAAATTGGTTGTCATGATAACTTATTTTGAGTGGCAAACATCAATTATTGTGGCTAGCTTCAGAATATTGCAAATTGCAGTTGTAAAGAGCTCTGATTGGTTGAAGTTGACAGAGACTCTCCTATAAATAGAAGCCTTCAGGCTTCTCGTTTGATACACCAAAAACAAAGCAACAAGTGGAGAGTGAGTTTCACATTTAGATAAATATTCTAGTATGTGAGAAAAAAAAAAGTGAATGATATTGTAGTGAGGTGGGAAAATCATAAAAGATAGTTATTTATTTTGAGTATGTAGTAATTTTTGGAGTATTGTATCCAGACTTATAATGTGTAAAATTTCTTATTAATATCAGTTGTTCCTCCCGGTCCATGGGGTTTCCCCTTATTTCATAAGGATTTCCACATAAAAAGCTTAATGGCATTATTGCTCTTTTCATCATGTTGATTAACTGTATGTTAGTGTTCCGTTTTATTGCTAATATACACCGAGAATATTATTTCAGAGGGTATATATTATTTTTGGATGGATGCGATAATTAAATTGTCAAATATTTATTTTCGTTGATCATTTACATATTGATAAAACTTACTGACCGATTTTCAATACGCCTAGCACCCACAGGAACAAAGATAATTTTTTCCAGGGTAGAATGACGCATAAAAATGGCCCTTTAGCGAAAGAAGTTTAGAATCAACATATCTAGACATTATTTTTTATTCTTTATGTTCACGAGGGTCTATCAAAAACAGTATTTCTATCTCACAAAGGTAAGGATAAAATTTACATACTTCCTAGATGCCCTCTCAAACCCATGTATGGAATTACAATGGATATATTGTTTATATATATAAACTTGTTCTTAACTTTTCATTTTTTTTTTGTTCTTTTCTTTTCCTAGGTTAAGATTAGAAAGATGGAGAGATGGGATAGTAAGGGGTTGCAGTGGGTTCGGCTCCACTCCATTAGTTTTTTCTTAAGAAATTTTCAGTGCACCTTCAGATAGCTGACATGTGGACTTATAAATATGAAGATTGGAATTGTTTTCTAGTTTATTTTGTGTCTTTTATTGTATTCTTTATTAACGGTAATGTTTAAAGACACGTCCAAAACATTCTGAGATTCCTTGCCGGCTAATAAGATTATGAAACACTAACCTATTTTCTGTTACACTACTAAACAAATCAAAGGATGGTATTGAAATAGAATAATCTCCTCATTATTTTCATTAATGAGAAGGTATACATGATATACAATTTTTATTATGAAAATAAAATTTACATTTTCCTAATATAAAATTACTATATTTTTCTAATACAAGACTACTATCATATTTATACATGTACAAGAACTCTAATAATTATGGTAAAGAATGTACAAAATATACACACCATATACACGGTTTTGACCATGTATATCGTGGTAGTCTTTCACACCCCCTCAATCGTAGTGGGTGGTTGTCGTACGCTGAGATTGCCCCTAAAATCTTCAAATTGAACTAAGGGAAGACCCTTAGTAAAGATGTCAGAAATTTGGTACCGTGAAGGGACATGCAAGATACGTACTTATCCACGAGCTACCTTTTCACGAACAAAGTGAATATCCATCTCGATATGTTTAGTGCGCTGATGTTGGACCAGATTTCCAAAGAGATAGACTGCACTAAAATTATCGCAGTAGACCAATGTAGTTTTTTGAATAGGAAAGTGAAGCTCTAGTAGGAGATTACACAACCAACAGGACTCAGACACCACATTGACTACCTCTCGATACTCGATCACGATAAAGTAGCATGACATTTAGCCGACCAAGAGACCAAGTTATCACCAAGAAACACACAATAACCATATATCGAACGTATGTTATCTGGACATCCACCCTAATCGGCATTTGTATAAGATATGAGAGTAGATACGAAGGATAGATATAAGTGCAAACCATAATCAATAGTTCCCTGAATAAAACACAATGTGGTTGAGAGCATGTGTGTACTCGTCTCTCGGATCATGCATAAATAAACACACCTACTCTAATGTATATGTAATATCGGGCCTTGTGAAAGTAAGGTACTGAAGAGCCCATACACGATTGTGATAGTGGGAGGGATTCTCATAAGGTGTGCTTTAATTTGCATTCAGCTTCGGTTTGGTATCAACCGGAGTGGGAGAGGACTTACAGGATGACATGTCAGCCCGTTCAATAATCTCAGTTGCATACTTCCTCTGGGATTGAAAAAGACCACTTGTATGATGAGTTACAAATATCCCCAAAAAATAACTCAATCCCCCAAGTCTTTTATTGCAAATTCTGAACTGAGAAGAGACATGATAGACTTGCACAGGTTATTAGAAGAGGCAGTCAATATAATACCATCCATATATAATAGAATGTATGCCAGAGAAGTACCACGACGATAGATAAACAGAGAATGATCAGACCTGTTGTGAGAAAAACCAAAGTAGACACATAATCTGCAAACCTTTTATACCAAGCCCGGGGGGGGGGGGGGCTGTTTTAGCTCATACAAGGACTTCTTGAGCAAACAAACATTGTTAGGATGATTGGGGTCCCTGACACCCAAGGGCTGATGAATGTATATTGTTTCTTTGAGATCACCATGTAAGAAAATATTTTTCACATCCAGCTGATGAATGGGTCATTCTTTCGAGAGAGATATACTAAGAATAGTGTGAATGGTTGTTGGTTTGATCACTGGACTAAACATCTCTTCACAATTCATGTCAACCTTGTGAGTTTTTTCCATCTCATACAAGACTGGCCTTATTCCTCTCAAAACAATCATCAGATTTCTCCTTATGAGTAAAAATTCACATAGAACAAATAATATTGACACCAGGCGTACGGGGCACCAACTCCCACATCTTATTTTCAATAAGAGCATTATATTCATTATCCATGACCATTTTGCAATTCGTGACATAAAGGAAAGACACGGGGTTACGTGGTAGAGGTGATTTAGATTAAAATGACATTTTAATTTAAAATACCTTGTTGGCTACGAGTAACGGCCCCTTGACTCGGAATAGAAGTGGGTCAGACATGGGTTGGTGTAGGGATGTCACAGACTGGACTGATGGAAGACGTAGAAACTAGGCCTGCTGGCCGAGACGCTGGATCGGGAGGAAGAATTATTGGGCCAGCAGGAAGTGGGCCTGAGAAATTGGACTAAGAACGAGACCTGATGGGCCAGTAGGCAGTGGGCCTGCTGGCCTAGAAACTAGATCTGGACATGGAAAATTAGGCCAGCAGACAGTGGGCATGATGGCAGAATTGGGTCACGGGAATGCTGGGCCCCAATGGTGGATGATATATGGTGAGAGCCCATCATCCAAAAAATTATAAGAACTAGATACGGAATGATAAAATTTAGCAAACGGAAATTAGGTCTCATAAAAAATGGCATGACGACTAATTATGATTTTATTAGAGAATAAATCAAAACATTTATAACTACGATGATTAGACGGATAACTCAAAAACACACAAGTAAAATAATAGGATTGAAGTTTGTTAATTGTAGTGGATGGAAAGAGAGGATACCATAAACACCCAAATACTCTAAGAGGAGAATACGAAGGATTCTTATGATAAATAATTTGGAGTGGAAATTGGTATGCTTGTCCTTTGACCGGAAGTATGTTAAGGAGGTAAGTAGCCATTTGTAATTCATGATTCGAAAAAGAAGGTGGTAATGAAGTATGTGCTAGTAAAGTTCAAACAATATTATTAATGGTACGAATTTTTCTTTCGGCTTTCCCATTTTGTGAGAACGTATGAGGACAAGAAAATCCAAAAGATATGTCATTATTATTACAAAATTCCCGAAAAGGCCCATTATCAAATTCCCTTCCATTATCACATTGAATGTTTTTAATTTTCCATTCAAATTGGGTACGGATGAATGCTCTAAACGATAGAAAAATGGAATAAACTTGAGACTTTTTAGACAACGGAAAAGTCCACAAAAAATTAGAATAAGCATCCAAACATAACACATAGTAACGATTTCCCAAAGAGCTCAAAACGGAAGATGTGCACAAATCACTATGAATAATATCAAATGACATCAAAGTACTAGAATTGGAAGGAACAAACGGTAATTTAACATGTTTCCCAAGCGGACAAGATGGAAAAACATTAGTACTACGCGTACTATTACACTCAATAAAATTATTATTTTTAAGAGAAGAAATAACAGTCGCTCCCGGATGACCCAAACGTACATGCATAAGAAATGTGTTAAGGCAACAAACATTAACGGTGTGGATTGATTAGTGGTGGTAATGGTGGAAGTGGGGATGGGATATAGCTCACCCTAACTATCACATCTCATTAGAGGTATCCCCGTCAAAAAATCCTTCACAGAAAATACAAAAGGGTCAAAGTCAATAGAAACTCAATTATTAGTTGTAAAGTTTTTAACAAACACCAAATTTTTAATTAAGTGAGGAGCATGAATGACATTTTTCAAGGCGAAAGGTGGGTTTGGAGGAGATAAATTTGTATGACCATAACTATGAATTGAAATTGAATGACCATTATCAACAATTATGCCATAATTTTTGCTCAAATTGAAATAAGATGAGAGATTACCTAATACGGACGTTATGTGAGAAGTAGCACCGAGTCCATGTACCAATTTGCATCCAGGGGATTTAAGCCAAATGTATGCATTGCTGCCTCGATATATGTGGGTGTCGGGGCGGTCGTTGCTGGGCCGGCAACATCGAAGGCCTGTTGAGGCCGAGGCCCAAGCAGGCCAGCCTGCTGCCAGGAATTGTTTACTGGTGTTACGATATTTCTAGATGCTTACGCAAATGTATGTATCGTTCAAGTAATAAAGTCTGTAAGACCGAGTTTATCATCCACAGAGACTGGTTTAACAAGTACCGAATATATATTCTATGGTATATATTTGGTAATCGTTTTTTTGTTTGAGATGTTATAACTAAGAATTAAAACTAAGTGCAGAAAATAAACTAATTATGATAACACTTTGGTTTAAAACAGTTATGAAGGAAATATGGCTTCCAATCTCCTCAACTATCCACTCTTTCACGTATTAATGCAATGTCAATTATTCTTCTTCGTATTAAGATAGCAGGTTAACTAATATGTTCTATATTCCGGTTAGGATATATAAAAACTCAACCTTGTGCAGAAACCTTATATATTTCTATGATAGGTTTTACCACACATGAGGATTAAAAACAATAATGTAAATACTACACAAGTATCGGGGTACTTTCGTCCACGATTTTAATCTATGTCTAAAAAAACTATAACATATTCAAATCTCTCTCTCGGATCTCGATTCAAAATCATATAAGTAATGACAATTAATGATCAGTTAATTATCAAGCAATCAAAATAATATTGAATAGATCTTAATATGGCTGAAGAATAAATCAATAACTATGCATTAACTATATGAAAGAGTTTCAAGAAGATTCGACGAAAAACCCTACTAAAGTAATTAGCTCCTAAACATTGTCATGTCAAGAACTAAATTACAATCCAACATAAACTGAAATAAAATAAGGGAAAGAAAAAGAACTTGAACCAAAGTCTCCAATTATGTCTTTCCTCCTTCTTTGCCTCCACAAAATATGATATCTGATAATGACAGGGTTTATGGATTTTATAGTTGAGAAAAATTGTGTTTCAGACCCTTTTACCCTCGTCAAATTTGGCCCAGAATCATACAATTTCCGTCGTGACCCTGCTGGCTGGCGCCGCGGTGCCAAATGTTCTGCAGCTTCCAGGACTTCCGGCGTCGCGACCCTGCTGGCTGGCGCCGCGGCGCCGTCGACGTGATTTCCGATGGTGCTTCATTTTTTCGTTCAGACTTCGTCAGATGTCTTATATTCTTCCCGGGACTTCTTAGGCTTCATTTCTTGGTCTTTTCTTGTGCAATTACATCCTCAAAAGTAGTATCTTCTCCTTTATAACCGTTGTGACACAAATGAAAAAAAACATACCTAACACTATACTAAACGCAAAATAAAAGAGTAAAATACTAACTAAAAAGGACTCAAAAGAGTGTACAAAATACACTGAACAAACACCCCCAAACTTACACTGTACTCACCCTCGAAGAAATCACTAAACAAAAACAAAGATAAAAACAAAACAAAGCCTCTATGAAATGGATCAAATAGCTATAGCAGTGCTTCTTCAAAGTCATGGATGAAAGTTAGGTTAATATATTAGAACATACATAGCATGAATATTTAGCAATCTAGAATTTCAAGTTAGATATTTCACAAATTCACTTAGATCATGATCAATGGAAACATAAACACCTAACCTATGCATGTCAATTTCATTTTATCTTTCCAAAAACACTATAGACCTGTTTACTTATTATTCTCCACTAATCATAGATATACATATTAAAGATCATCAGGACTTTCAAGGGTTGTAATGTAGGCTTAGAAAGGGGTAGGTAAAAGTAGGCATTTAGGCTCAAATTACGTATCATAAGCATTTTTCATTCAACTCTTTTTCCTTATTTTTGACTTTCTCTTTAGTCTCATACCTATATTCTTTCCTCTTTTATTTTGGGAGAATGTGACATATTATAAATAACAAACACCCTAAACTTAGGCTTTTGCATATTTTTCATTGGGTAGCATCAAATTTTCACTCTCTTTGTATTGCTTTCTTCAACACTTTTCATCCCAATATTTTTCAATTATTAATTATGGCACAAACAGAAAATCATAGGGTGTCAAACAAAGATATTATTTAGGCTCAAAGGGGCTGACTAGTGATACATTTTATGTCAGGGTAGGTAATGCACGATCAGAAGGGCTATCAAAGAATGCCTGAATCATCTCCCTAAACATGTACATCTCAACTATTTCGCCTCAAATAACAAGCAGACAGATTTTCTAGACATTTTTAACCTTTCTTTCCATAATTGACAACACACAGGCTAAGCACAAATATCCCAAATAATTAGATGTCATGAATTCTTGGCATATCTAACTTAAGCACATAGATTGTCGCTTTTAATTCCATTACATTATCTCACTTTATCCACTCAATATCTTTAGCAACTACAACATGATCCATAAAAAAATTATGACTCACGAACACATAAAATAAACAAAAAGACTCAAAACAAAATAACAAAACAAAATAAGACACCCGCCAAACTTACTCGACACATTGTCCCCAATGTGTAAAGACTAAAATTAAAGGGACAACTTACTGACACAACACAGCGATCATAACGGAGGTCTGGGAGGAAATTTTTGAAATTGCACAACATCTGGGCTCTCCGAACTTCTGGCGTCGCGACCCTGCATACTGGCGTTGCGGCGCTGCTGCCAATTTTTCCCTTTTTCAGCATTTTTGATCATTTTCCACTCAGGGTCAGTTCTTGTCTTTATCTGCCATTAAAAAACACTAAACATACCAGATCGTGAGACTGTTCAAGATCAAATAAAACAACTAAAACAAATATTGAAATAACATAATTAAAAATATTGGGTTGCCTCCCAAGTAGCGTTGTCTTTAACGTCTTTTAGCCAGACGCAATTCTTTTATTCACTCAAGGGGGTAGATTATCCCCTCCGCATATCCATTTCAGCACCATTCTCTTCCTCTTCCCCCTCTTCTTCTTCTTCTTCACAGAATTAAGTTTAGGGGGATTTACCATCTTGGCATCATTCACCAATTCCTTAGCCTTACTTTCAGGTTCTACAATTTGCTTTAATGGTACCCTACGAGCATCAGTACTTTTGAGGCTTTTCTTAGACACAACCTTGTCAACTATTTCAATAGCATAACATCTATCAATGACTTGAGGTTCAGTGGGTGGCTTGAAGACTTTGAATATCTTTTCATTATCCTGCACTCGGAGCTTTAATCCCCCCTTCTCCACATCAATGAGAGCTCGCCCTGTAGCTAGAAATGGTCTCCCAAGGATGATGGGTATCTTTTCATCTTCCTCCATATCAAGAATGAGGAAGTCAGCAGAAAAGATGAATTTTCTCACTTTCACGAATACATCTTCAATTATTCCTCGGAGATGCATGATTGAGCGATCTGCTAGCTGCAAGTGCACTGTTGTTGGCCTTGCTTCCCCCAATCCAAGCCTTCTAAACATAGAGAGGGGCATAAGTTGACACTTGATCCCAAATCACACAAGGTCTTCTTGCATGTCATATTCCCTATAGTGCAAGGTAAGGTGAAACTCCCTGGATCTTTAAACGTCGGGGGGAATTTCTTCTGCAAGATAGCACTGCACTCTTCTGTCAGCACCACTGTCTCATAGTCTGCCAGCTTCCTCTTTTTAAAAAGGATTTCTTGCATGAATTTAACATACGTCGGCATTTTCTCCAAGGCTTCAATGAATGGGATGTTGATGTGCAGCTTTTTAAAGACCTCCAAAAACTTGGAGAACTGTTTGTCTAGGGTCTTCTTCTGCAGTCTTTGAGGTTAAGGAATTCTGTCTTTATATTCCCTCACAACTGCTGGTAGAGCCTCCTCTGAAATAGGGCGGTCATCAGTGACCCCCTCTTTCTCTGCATCAACTGTCTTCTCCAACTCCTTCTCCTTTTCAATATGTGGCTGGGGTACAACCTGCTGTAACTGTCTACCACTTCTCAAGTTTATTGCCTGACACTGTTCTCTTGGGTTCACCACAGTATTTCTGGGAAGATTACCCTGAGGTCTGTCATTCACTTTCTCTGCCAACTACCCCATTTGAGTCTCCAAGTTACTAATGGATGACCTGGTTTCCGCCATGAATTTAGTCTGAGAGTTGACCAAGGATGAAAGTGAGGACGCCAAAGATGAAAATAAGGACTCCAAGTTACTAATGGATGACCTGGTCTCTGTCATCGCTGATCTAGTCTCTGTCATAAATTATGTCTGAGAATTATTGGATTGTATGGGATTTAGTGATAGCACTTAATCGTTACACACCCAAGTATAGGTTTGTCTCAAGTAATAAATTTCTCAGAAGTCCGAGTGTCGAACCACATGGATATTTTGAAGAATTATAATGTCATCTAGTTGTGAATTTTAAGGCTTTATATAGTGGACTACGTACTAGAGCTCTGGGATTCCACTTAAGTAAAATAATAGAGTTGTTCTTGGCTATATTTGATAACTTAATTGAAATTTAACAATCAAGTGATTTCAATTGGAAGATAAAAACATTAAGCACTTGAAAGTTTATAACTTTTGAAAACTATCTTTCTAGTTCCCTTAAAGAGTTTTATGAACCAATTGTTGTTATGTAAAACTAAGCATTCATTTTTTTTCCTCCTGGGTGCGTTTTACGCTCCATCTCAGGAGTATATATATTTTTTTATTTTATTATTATTATTACTTTAAAACCCAATCATTTAGCTGCAGTCATTTGTAAAGCAAAGAAATTAGTAGAATTATTCAATTTACAACCCACAATCATTTGTCACTGTGTGTGTGTGTGTGTGTGTGTGAAATAAAGATGACTTATAACCAACTACTAGATAATACAAGATTATAATAGAAATAAAATGTGCCAAGTTTGTTTTATTGCACATATTGAAGTTAAGGAATTCAAATAAGAAAACTTTATTTATTTTTATGCGTCTCAAGGGTCGTTTTTACCCCTTACTCTGCCATTTTTACTTCTTTTTTTTTCTTTTTCTTTTTTTATAATAAAAGGATGTCTACTAATTCTCTCCTCAACCCAATCAACACATTTTCCCCAATGTTTCAAAGCTCGAGTTGCAAAAATTAGAAGATATTACCTGATTCCACAGAAAATTGAAGAAATAAACCTGAAACACACACACAAACAAAAACAAAAAAAAATTGCAAACATGATTATTGTTATAGCCGTAAATCTAAATCAACCTTTCTCTTTTTTCCACGGTCACCAAACCAATCTAATTGAGAAATGATTTAATTATATTTAAACTCAAAGACCTGGAATTTTTCAATTAACCGTTCAGGGTCTGAATCTGATAGAAAGATTTGACGTACTTGCTCTGTCATGAAACCTTGTTGTACTGCATGATCTAGAAAAGTTAGTAACCCATCATAAAAACCATTAACATTTAGTAAACCAATAGGCTTTGAATGAATAGTTAGCGTTAACCAATAAGCAATATGAATGATGTTCTCAAAAGTTCCAAGTCCACCTGGCAAAGTTATGAATGCATCCGAATGTTCCAACATTTTAGGTACCCTCTCTTGTATGGACGAAGCTTCTATTACCTTACCCACTGTATTTCCAAAAAAAATTAAGAGCAGTCAGGACTATTCCTAAAACTTCGGTCCCTCCAAAGGATGCCGTCAACGCCACATTCCCTGGTAAACCAAGTGTACTACCTTCATATACTAAATTGATTTTTTTCTTTGCTAGCACACTTCCAAGTTTATTTGCTGACACTTGGTTTTCATTATTTTTACCAATAGACCTACCAAACACACAAATGGAAGCTATCTTTGGAGATGATGATGTTGCCATTTTTTTTAGCTCTCTCTCAAGACTAAAAATTATATGAGTTGTTTGCGATAAACTAGATGATGCATTATATACAAAGGAAAAGTAAAAAATATACATGGGTACGACTCTAGATGCACTATTTATTCGGGGGAAATCAGAATTAAAGATCCCACTAACAGTAGTTGTGATTGTGGCTCACATCTTCTTCTGGTTTTACGTCCAGAAACGGCTTAAACGCCTTCTATGAGTCGAGGATGAGCTTCCCATCCAATTTTCTTAAAAATTGGAAAACAGGGTCTTTTAACGTCAGATTCTCGAGACTAAGTGCATATTCTCTTCTAAATTGTCCCCATAAATCGATAATATGACGTTGCACCATTCCACAAGAATGTGTCTCAAGAGTCAAATGAATATCATCCAAAGACTCCTTACTCAGCTCAATCTTATTGAAATCTATCTTATCATATCGATTGTTGGATGTCATTCCTATACTTCTACAACGAGTGTTACAAGTACATCTAGCACATTTGCTGCAAACATTTTGAAAATGTCACCACTTCTTGGATTCTCAATTTCAACTGCTCCATATGAAAAGACAGTTTTTACTGTAAAAGGTCCTGACCATTTTGACCGTAACTTTCCAGGAAAACAAGTGTAATCTATAATTATACAAAAGATTGTTTTGCCCAATTTCAAAAGTTTTTCTAACAATGTATTTGTCATGAAATACTTTCATTTTCTCTTTGTAAATTCTAGAATTTTCATATGCTTCATTTCTGATTTCTTCTAATTCATTTAGTTAAAGTTTTCTCAATGAACTAGCTTTATCTAAATTGAAATTAAATATTTTGATAGTCCAAAAATCTTTATGTTCTATTTCAACAGGCAAGTGACAAGGTTTCTCAAAAACAAGTCGGTAAGAGGACATACCAAGAGATGTTTCGAATGCTGTTCGATATGCCCACAGTGCATCAGTCAACCTGAGAGACCAATCTTTTCGAGTTGGGCCAACTGTTTTCTCCAGGATATGTTTGATCTCTCTGTTAGCAAGTTCAGCTTGTCCACTTGTGTTCAGATGATAAGGGGTTGACACTTTGTAATTAATTTCATATTTTTTCATTAAGTTTTGAAATGGTCTATTACAAAAATGTAAACCTCCGTCACTTATGATTGCACGAGGCATTCCAAATCTTGAGAAAATATTTTCCTTCAAAATAATTTTGTGATCATTATTTTTGCAAGGAATTTCCTCAACCCATTTTGAAACATAATCGACTCCAACCAAAATGTATTGATATCCAAAAGATGGTGGAAAAGGACCCATAAAATCAATTCTCCAACAGTCAAAGATTTCTACAACTGAAATGGGATTTAGTGGCATCATGTTTCTACGAGTTACCCCACCTAATCTTTGACACCTATCACAAGATTTGAAAAATTCGTGTGTGTCTTTAAAAAGTGTGGGCCAATAAAATCCGCACTGCAATATTTTTGCAGCGATTTTCTTTGATGAAAAGTGACCACCACATGCTTCTGAGTGAGAAAAAGTGATTATACTTTGAATTTCATCATCAGGCACACATCTTCTTACTATTTGATCTGGACAATATTTAAAAAGATATGAGTCATCCCAAAAGAAAATTTTCACTTTTCTGAAGAATTTTTTTTTTGTCCTGTGCATTCCAATGATTTGGAATTTGCCCTGTAGATAGAAAATTAGCAATATCTGCAAACCATGGAAAATTAGATACAGAAAAGAGTGTTCATCAGGAAAAGAGTCATTTATGGGACTTGTCTCAAAAGATTCATCACATGTAAGTCTAGACAAATGATCAGCCACAATATTTTCAACTCCTTTTTATCTTTAATTGTTATATCAAATTCTTGGAGTAAAAGAATTCACCTAATCAACATTGGCTTTGCATCTTTCTTTGCTAGTAAATATTTTAAAGCTGCATGATCAGTATACACAATAATGGGCGAGCCAACTAGATAGGATCTAAATTTTTCTAATGCAAATACTACAACAAGTAGTTCTTTTTCAGTAGTGGAATAGTTCATTTGAGCACTATTAAGAGTTTTACTTGTATAGTGGATCACATAAGGTTTTTTATCTTTTCTTTGTCCTAAAACAGCTCCTACAGCATAATCACTAGCATCACACATTATTTATGTAACGACTCGTCTGGTCATTTAGCACTTTAAACTACGAAAAAGAATTATGACATTGAGAATACGAGGCTTTATGAAATTCTCGGGAATTAAAGGAAACGGGAGTTAAGATTAAAAAAAATGGGATTAAGATTTAATTACTTGGGGATTGATTTAATTTAACTAGACAATGAGGGACTAAAATTTGGTATTTTAGGGACCTAAGTGTAACAAGGGAAAGTCAGATTTTGTTTTAATTAACCTAAACTCTTTCTTTCATTTTAATGGAAATAAGAAAAAAAACTACTAGGTAGAAGAGAGGGAGACGTGCGCAGCCAGAACGGAGGAGAAGGAAGGAGAGGAAAAAGAAAGGGGGAGAGGGACGAGCAGCGAGAGAGGGAGAAAGGGGAGTACGAGCGCAACACACAGGAGAGGGAAGGAGAGAAGAAAGAAAGAAGAGAAAGAAACCCTAGTAACTAGAAGACAATGAAGAATCACTCAATTAAGTTCAACTTAGATTCTATATTATATGGTTGAATTAATCTATTCATGATCCTTATACTAATGTGTTATTGAATGAAATCAAAATTTCAAAGAGGTTATTACACGAAAATTCCACAATCCACTTGAATAGAGAAACTTGAGGAATGTAACATGGCATAATGATTACAGCAGCGTATTAAACGTGGAAATGTATAAATATGTAAATAATATAAAAGTATGGGCTGAATGAAAGTTGTATATTACTCTGTTCCCGTCAGTTTAAGATTCTTACGGAGATAAATCCGACTTACGGTTTGAAAGTTATGATTGCTTAAAGTTTCTGCCTCATTTTACCGAAACCCAGGCGACACAGCATATAAAACATGAAAACTGTACAAATTCGTAAAGAATATGAAAATATGGGCTGAATAAAAGTTATATATTACTCTGTTTCCGTCAGTTTGAGACCTTACAGAGAAATATATGACTTATGGTTTGAAAGTTATGACTGTTTAAAGTTTCTGCCATGTTTTACAAATATACTGGCGACACAGATTTCATAGGGTTGTTTCTTTCGTAAATTTTCACCATCACACTAAGTATTGTCAGGTGGGATTAGGTATAATAATATATCCTAGTGTTTCCTTCGATGTGGTACGATAAATACCTTATTTGGAGTTACGAATTTAATGTTATATCCTTCACAAGCGGGAGATACGAGAAAGTTAAAAGAAAGAAATATTATTTGTTTGTCCTGAAGTTATGCTAATATTTTTATAGGGGTATGAGTTTAGTCATACAATGGAAATGGTAGATATCTTGTTAATATAAATATAACAATATGGGTGTCCTTAGATTCGTATTATAATGTAGTTCACATATTTTCTAGATTTTAATCGTTTAGAGGCTCTACGCAATGAGAAGGAATTGGTTTGATTGTTCGTGGTACCCGCTCGGCATTGAGGTAGGTTATGATTTACTTTAGTAGACTCTGATTAGAGAATCGTATGTAGTCGGAGGAAGTGACGGGGATAACATGATAGACTTTCGGGCAGAAAATGGAGATAAATTATTATTACGTTGGTTCTGTCAGCTGTTATGTGGGCTTGTCGCTATATGTGTTATTTTCTGTGATTATCACCTGATTTAACTTGTACTTGTTGATTGTATATTGGTGATATGTGTTGAGTCTTGATATCATGTCTGACATACTTTCCATATTATTTTGTGGTGATGGTGAGGTGAAAGACTGAGAGTGATTGTCTCCGAGGTTTCAGCCGGAGAGAGGGAGTGATTGCCTCCGAGGTTTCTACCGGAGAGCGGGAGTGATTGCCTCCGAGGTTTCTGCTGGAGAGAGGGAGTGATTGCCTCCGAGGTTTCTGCCTGAGAGCGGGAGTGATTGCCTCCGAGTTTTCTGTCGGAGAATGGGAGTGATTGCCTCCGAGGTTTCTTGCGGAGAGCGGGAGTGATTGTCTCCGAGGTTTCTGCCGGAGAGCGGGAGTGATTGCCTCCGAGGTTTCTGCCGGAGAGCGGGAGTGATTGCCTCCGAGGTTTCTGCCGGAGAGAGAGAGTGATAGCCTCCGAGATTTCTGCCGGAGAGCGGGAGTGATTGCCTCCGATATTTCTATCGGAGAGCGGGAGTGATAGCCTCCGAGGTTTCTGCCGGAGAGCGGGAGTGATAACCTCCGAGGTTTCTGCCGGAGATCGGGAGTGAGAGAGGTGACATTGCATTCATCCACTCATATTTTAACTGATTATTTGGTGAATTATATTTGTCTTGGTTGATTTCATGATTTCTTTACACTTTTCTTATATATGATATGTGACCATGCCTGATTGCTCTATGTGCTACTTGTTGGTTTCAACGTCTTCATGCGTTATCTAATCACTGTCGTCCTATGATGCTTACCGGTACTAGTGTTGTACTGATACTACTCTTGTTGCACTTTTGCTGAGTGCAAAGTACGATCCAGGTTCCAGTTCTACACCCCGTGGCTGATTCGCGAGGTGGACATCTTCTAGTCATTCAGGGTGAGCTACTTGGTCGTCCGTAGCCCCTGAAGGTCTTCTTAGTTAATTTCATTTTTCTTTGGTTATTGACAGACAGTATGTAGCCTTCGGGCATTTCTTCAGACCTCTATTTTTCATATTTGATAGTGCTCTTGTACCCTTTGACCAGATTTTGGGGAATGTCGTAACCGTTTAAGTATTAAGACTTTTTAACTTCTTTTTATTTATTTATTTTCTGCTGATTTAATTTGTTATTGAGAATATGGTTCGCCTACTCGGGGGAATAGGGTAGGTGCCATCACGACTCGTGAATTGGGTCATGACAAAGTTGGTATCAGAGCTCCTAGGTTAATCGATCTATTGAGTACCAGAGCAATGTCTAGTAGAGTCTTACAGATTGGTACGTAGACGTCCGTACCCATCCGCGAGAGGCTATAGGACATTTAGGAAACACTCCACTTCTTTTCTCCTTTCATGCTAGTTCAATCCAATTGGTATCTGGTTCATTCTCTTCGTGCGAGATCGTTCATATTGGTATGTTAAACTCATTTCTATGTTCACTCACAGATGGTAGAACTCTGGTGTTGACAATTGCTATGTGAATTTGATTTGAAGCGATGCTAGATTGATTAGGCTATTCGTTAGACCCTTCTCCACTAGGTTTGGAACAATATTATTGTGTTCCAAGTGTGCTACTACTTGTTCCTGCTCGTTCCAAGTTGGTAGGATATGGACAATGGGAAAATGTTTCTAGTAGGTGTGGGTTCATGGTGTTGTAGTTTATTTTATCCACATTTGAAGTTGTTGACGATGACGCCGAAAACTTGGAGACCAAATTTTAGACAGAATTTTGTTGACTTTCATATTTGGATTTGACATTCAAAAATAGAGTTTCACATTTGGATTTGACATTCAAAAATAGATTTTCACCTTTGGACTTGTTATTCAAAATAATCCCTATTCCATTTGCATCAAGATTGGTTGTATTCTGGGGTTTCAAAGGGCTTCTTGTCTTGGAAAAATCGAATTCATAATTGTTTCGGTTTCTAATTTTTGTTGGGAATGTGTAGTAGTAGTATATCGGTAGGGAGGAATTTTGCTAATTGTACAAGGTTACATAATCTAGCATATCGCTCTTTAGAGGTATTCATGATATTTGTTGCTATTTTTATGACAGACCCTATTTGGCTACCTATTTGGTGTAGGATAGCAAGGTTGTAGTATTCTATCGACAGTTCAGGTACCTCTTTTCCTCCACTCATACCTTGTTGCTCGAGGACAAGCGATTGTTTGATTGGTATCTAACGTAACGACCCGTCTGGTCGTTTAGCACTTTAAACTACGAAAAAAATTATGACATTGAGAATACGAGGCTTTATGAAATTCTCGAGAATTAAAGGAAACGGGAGTTAAGATTAAAAAAGTGGAATTAAGATTTAATTACAGAATTACTTGAGGGATTGATTTAATTTAAGTAGACAATGAGGGACTAAAATATAGTATTTTAGGGACATAAGTGTAACAAGGGAAATTCATATTTTGTTTTAATTAACCTAAACTCTTTATTTCTTTTTAATGGAAATAAGAAAAAAAAAACTACTAGGTAGAAGAGAGGGAGACGTGCGCAGCCAGCAGGGAGGAGAAGGAAGGAGAGGAAAACGAAAGGGGGAGAGGGACGAGTAGTGAAAGAGGGAGAAAGGGGAGTACGAGCGCAGCACGCATGAGAGAGAAGGAGAGGAGAAAGAAAGAAGAGAAAGAAACCCTAGTAACTAGAAGACAAAGAGGAAGCGCTCAATTAAGTTCAGGTTAGATTCTATGTTATATGGTTGAATTAATCTATTCATGATCCTTATACTAATGCGTTATTGAATGAAATTAAATTTTCAAAGAGGTCATTACACGTAAATTCCACAATCCACTTGAATAGAGAAACTTGAGGGATGTAACATGGCATAATGATTACAACATCATATTAAATATGGAAACTATATAAATCCGTAAAGAATATAAAAGTACGGGATGAATGAAAGTTGTAGATTACTCTGTTACCGTCAGTTTAAGATCTTACGGAGATAAATCCGACTTATGGTTTGAAAGTTATGACTGCTTAAAGTTTCTGCCTCGTTTTACCGAAACCCAGGCGACACAGCATATAAAACGTGAAAACTATACAAATCCGTAAAGCATATGAAAATATGGACTGAATGAAGGTTGTATATTACTCTGTTCCCGTCAGTTTGAGACCTTACGGAGAAAAATATGACTTATGGTTTGGGAGTTATGACTGTATAAATTTTCTGCCTTGTTTTAAAAAAAATATAGCGACACAGATTTCATAGGGTTGTTTCTTTCGTAAAGTTTCACCATATACACTCGGTATTGTCAGGTGGGATTAGGCATAATAAGATATCCTAGTGTTGCATTCGATGTGGTGCAATAAACACCTTATTTGGAGTTACGAATTTAATGTTATATCCTTCACAAGTGAGAGATACGAGAAAGTTAAAAGAAAGGAATATTATTTGTTTGTCCTGAAGTTGTGCTAATATTTTTATAGGGGTATGAGTTTAGTCATACAATGGAAATGGTAAAGATCTTGTTAATATAAATATAGCAATATGGGTGTCCTTAGATTCGTATTATAATGTAGTTCACATATTTTCTAGATTTTAATCGTTCAGAGGCCCTACGCAAGGGGAATGCATTGATTTGATTGTTCGTGGCACCCGCTCGGCATTGAGGTAGGTTATGGTTTACTTTAGTTAGACTCTTATTAGCGAATCATATGTAGTCGTAGGAAGTGACGGGGATAGCATGATAGGTCTTCGGGCAGGAAGTGGAGATAAATTACTATTACGTTGGTTCCGTCAGCTGTTATGTGGGCTTGTCGCCATATGTCTTATTTTCTGTGATTATCACCTGATTTGACTTGTACTTGTTGGTTGTATATTGGTGAAAACGTGTTGAGACTTGATATCATACCTGACATACTTTCCATATTATTTTGTGGTGAGGTGAGAGATTTGGAGTGATTTCCTCCGAGGTTTCTGTCGGAGAGCGGGAGTGATTGCCTCCGAGGTTTCAGCCGAATAGCGGGAGTGATTGCCTCAGAGGTTTCTGCCGGAGAGCGGGAATGGTAGCCTCTGAGGTTTCTGCCGGAGATCGGGAGTGATTGCCTCCGAGGTTTCTGCCGGAGAGCGGGAGTGATTGCCTCCGAGGTTTCTGCCGGAGAGAGGAAGTGATAGCCTCCGAGGTTTCTGTCGGAGAGCAGGAGTGATTGACTCCGAGGTTTCTGCCGGAGAGCGGGAGTGATTGCCTCCGAGGTTTCTGCCAGAGAGAGGGAGTGATAGCCTCCGAGGTTTCTGTCGAAGAGCAGAAGTGATTGCCTCCGAGGTTTCTACCGGAGAGCGGGAGTGATAGCCTCCGAGGTTTCTGTCGGAGAGCGGGAGTGATTGCCTCCGAAGTTTCTATCGGAGAGCGGAGTGATTGCCTCCGAGGTTTCTACCGGAGAACGGGAGTGATTGCCTCTGAAGTTTCTACCGAAGAGCGGAAGTGATTGCCTCCGAGGTTTCTGCCGTAGAGCGAGAGTGATAGCCTCCGAGGTTTCTTCCGGATAGCGGGAGTGAGGAGGTGACATTGCATTGCATTGCATTCATCTACTCATATTTTGACTGATCATTTGGTGAATTATATTTGTCTTGGTTGATTTCATGATTTCTTTACACTTTGTTTGTATATGATACGTGACCATGCCTGATTGCTATATGTGCTACTTGTTGGTTTCAACTTCTTCATGCGTTATCTAATCATTGTCGTCCTATGATGCTTACCGGTACTAGTGTTGTACTGATACTACTCTTGTTGCACTTTTGCTGAGTGAAGAGTACGATCCAGGTTCCAGTTCTACACCCCGTGGCTGATTCGCGAGGTGGACATCTTCTAGTCATTCAGGGTGAGCTACTTGGTCGTCTGTCGCACCCTGAAGGGCTTCTTAGTTAATTCCATTTTTCTTTGGTTATTGACAGACAGTATGTAGCCTTCGGGCATTCCTTCAGACCTCTATTTTTCAGATTTGTTAGTGCTCTTGTACCCTTTTGACCAGATTTTGGGAAATGTCGTAACCGTTTAAGTATTAAGACTTTATAACTTCTTTTGCTTTATTTATTTTCCGCTGATTTAACTTGTTATTGAGAATATGGTTCGACTACTCGGGGGAATAGGGTAGGTGCCATCACGACTCATGAATTGGGTCGTGACAATTTCAAAGGGTAAAGTCCAATCAATAATAGGTGCAGAAGTGAGCATTTCTTTGAGTTTCACAAAAGCATTTTCACAAGAATCAGTCCATTTGAATGTAGCATCTTTTAATAAAAGATTGCATATTGGTTTAGAAATTGCACTAAAGTTTTTTATGAACCTTCTATAAAAGCTAACATGTCCTAAAAATGATCTAATATTTTTTACTGATTTTGGTGTTGGTAAATTAGCAATTAGATCAATTTTGGATCTATCAACTTCTATTTCTTTTTTTGAAACAATGTGTCTTAATACAATCCCTTCAGTTACCATAAAATGACATTTTTCCCAATAAAGAACGAGAATTTTCTCTTCACATCTAGTCAAAACTTTAGCCAAGTTCATTAAGCAATCATCAAATGAGTTTTCAAAAATAAAGAAATCATCCATGAAAACTTCGAGAAAACGTTCAACCATGTCACTGAAAATACCTATCATACTTCTTTGGAATGTTGTTGGGGCATTACATAGTCCAAATGGCATCCTTTGATATGCAAATGTTCCAAACGGACATGTAAATGTTGTTTTCTCCTGGTCCTCAAGTGCAATTGCTATTTGATTATACCCTGAATATCCATCTAGGAAGCAATAAAAAGTATGTCCTGCAATTCTCTCTAAGATTTGATCCATGAAAGGCAAAGGAAAATGATCTTTTCTAGTCATAGAATTTAATTTCCTGTAGTCAATATACATTCTCTAGCCAGTAACAGTTCTAGTGGGAATCAATTCATTATTTTCATTTTTTACTACTGTTACTCCAGACCTTTAGGTACAACTTGAATAGGACTTACCTATGTACTGTCGGAAATAGGATAAATAATGTCATTATCTAGAAGTATAATGACTTCACTTCTCACTACTTCTTTCATATTCGGGTTTAGCCTTCGTTGCATTTGCCTAGAGGGTTTAACATTTTCCTCTAAATAAATGTTATGAGTACAAATTAATGGGCTAATTCCTTTTATGTCAGGCAAAGTCCATCCTATTGCATGTTTTTAGTACTTCTAACAATTTATGCTCTTGATCATGGTTCAATTTGAAAGATATTATTACCGGATATGTATCATTATCACCCAAATATGCATACCTCAAACTTGATGGTAAAGGCTTCAATTTTAACACTGGTGGTTGAACACTTGATGGAATTGAAGCTTTTTCTGATTTTGATAATTTTTCAAATGACGGCTTCCATCCATTAGCCTCTGGAATCTGTGAAGTCTCACACATAGAAGCAAACTCCAAATTGTCCTCATTAATCAAATCATTTGTTAATAAATTTTCTAACGGATAAAAAAATGAGGTCATGAAATGTTCAAGAGTGTATTTATCAGTTACATCAATTTCATATACTTCATCATTATTTGGTGGTTGTTTGGAAATGTTAAAAACATTTAAATCCAAAGTCATATTTCCAAAAGAAAGATTCAAAACTCCATTTCTACAATTTATCAAAGCATTAGAGGTTGCAAGAAAAGGTCTTCTTAAAATGATGGGATGTTGAGATGTTGGATTTGAAACTGCATGTGTGTCCAAAATAATAAAATCTACAGGAAAGTAAAATTTATCAATTTGAACTAATACATCCTCCACTAGACCTCTTAGGATTTTTATTGAACGATCTGCCAATTGAAGTGTGATATGAGTCTTCTTTAGTTCTCCCAAATCTAGTTGTTTGTACACAGAGAATGGTAAAATATTAACACTTGCTCCAAGGTCAAGAAGTGCATGCTCAATTTTAGTATTACCCAATTACACAAGATATAGTTGGACAACCAGGATCATTATATTTTGGTGAAGTTTCTTGTTGAATGATTGAACTTACACTCTCTGTTAGAAATGCCTTATTTTGAACATTTAATTTCCTTTTCACAGTACACAAATCTTTCAAAAATTTGACATAAGATGAAATTTGTTTTATTGCATCAAGTAGGGGGGTGTTAACTTTTTACTTGCTTCAAAATTTCAAAAATTTCAGGATTTTGATTCAACTTCTTAATAGGATGTAATCTTTGAAGAAAAGGAGTGGGTGATGGTCTTCTACTAGGAGTTAGAATATCAGCATTCTTACCGTCATCCTTATCTTCATCATGTGAACTTGAAGTAGAGCCCGATTCTGGATCTTTGAGGTGAATTATCTTGTCAATTGTTTTTCCAATTCGTAGGGTAGCAACGAAATTGAAATTTTCTGGTGATGTTTCGGCAGATATTTGGCATTAAGCAGGGTTTTATTGAGTTTGAGCCAGAAACTTCCCTTTTTCAGTTGTTCTTAAGGAATTTATCAACGTAGACAATGTTATTTTAATTTCATTGATGACTTGTGAAGTTTGGTTGTTGATCGTTGTTTGACCCTGCATAAATGCTTGTAATGTTTCTTCAAGGCTTTTTGTTTGTGGTATAGTGTATGGGGTGAAATTAGAGTTTGAGGTATTTTGGTTGCGTAAATGTTGAACATTATTATCATTCCTCCAGTTTGGTTTATATGTCTCAGAAAAAGTAGATGGGAATGGTTTCCTAAAGTTAGACATCGCATTTGCTTGTTCATGACACATCTCTTTGAAGACGGGATTCTTGGTTATTCATTTGTTAAATGTCCTTCAACAGCACAAATATCACACAAGTCTTTGTTTTGCACAAATTTGACTTCCTTAAATTTAGTTAACTCTATGCTTTCAACTTTTCTAGTTAGACTGGCAATCCTGGCATTTAGATCATCTTCTTGACTAAGATAATACTTTCCTTTATTACCATTTTCAAGATTAGATCTAATTGAACCTTCCGAAGTACTTTCATTATACCAAGACTGAGTTTTATCAACTAAATGATCTAAATACTCAAGTGCATCTTCAGGATTTTTGTCTAAAAATTCACCATTACACATCATTTCCACAAATTGTTTCGTTTCAGAGTTTAAGCCTTCATAAAAGAAACTTACAGTTCTCCAATTTTCAAAACCATGGTGAGGGCAAGAATTTAACAAATCTTTAAAACGTTCCCAACATTGAAAATATTGTTCATTAGGCTTTTGGAAAAAGTTTTTGATTTGCTTCTTCAAAGAATTTGTTTTATGAATTGGAAAGAAATTTTTTAAAAACTCGGTTTGCCCTTGTTGCCAAGATGTAATTGATCCAGGTCTTAAAGAATTAAGCCATATTTTTGCCTTATCTTTGAGAGAAAACGGAAATAACTTTAACTTAATTGATTCTTGAGTGCATGTTGTATCGTTTAAAGTGACACATATTTCCTCAAATTCTTTCGAATGCAAATAAGGGTTTTCAGATTCAAGTCCATGAAAATTGGGAAGTAATTGGATCGTACCGGGCTTGAGTTTAAAATTATGAGCATTTTGTGGATAAACAAAGCATGATGGAATAGTATTACGTTGAGGTTCTAATAAATCTCGCATGGAACGCACTTGTTGATTTCCTATTAATTCATTAGGATTTTCTATATCACCTTCAACCATATTTTTGAAATTCTTACCCGAATTATCTACTTCACTCCTTATTAGTCGACCACTTTTTTAAATCACGTATACAATTATGCATATAAATTATAAACACACAATGAGTAGTTATGCTATCCTAAATACTACTTATTTACATATGCTTACCAAAAACAGAAGAATAAGAAAGAGATTACCAACCTTTTGGAGTCTTAAAAAAAATACACAAAGAGATGGACCGTTCTCCAAGGGATATCCCCGACAACGGTGCCAAAAACATGATAGCACTTAATCGTTACACACCTAAGTATAGGTTTGTCTCAAGTAATAAATTTCTCGGAAGTCCGAGTGTCGAACCACAGGGATATTTTGAAGAATTAGAATGTCAATCTAGTTGTGAATTTTAAGGCTTTATATAGTGGACTACGTACTAGAGCTCTGGGATTACACTTAAGTAAAATAATAGAGTTGTTCTTGGCTATATTTGATAACTCAATTGAAATCTAAAAATCAAGTGATTTCAATTGGAAGATAAAAACATTAAGCACTTGAAAGTTTATAACTTTTGAAAACTATATTTCTAGTTTCCTTAAAAGAGTTTATGAAATCAATTGTTGTTATGTAAAACTAAGCATTCATTGTGCCAAATATGTCTACAACAAATCAAAGTTTTCACAAAACAAAACCATTGACATATCTCATTAGACAACTAAAAAGATATAACATTGAAGACCTTTTGAAAAGTCAAGAACAATACTACTATCTTACTTAAGCTTCACCCCTAGCTTTAGCTAAAGGTTTAGCTACTCATATTATAATAATTAAAACTCATATTTTTCAGAGAAACACTACTAATATATTAGATATATTACAAAGAGAGTGATGCCCCAAATGGCTTGCCAAAGGTCCCTTTATATAAGCTCCAAAGTTGAGAAGACTTGCATTATTGTGGACAATTTCGAGCCCACTCATTAATTGCTAAATTGGACAAGCTTTCTATTAAAATCTTGAATTTCTTCCTTCATATAAATTGTGGGGCGTTGATGTAGCTTTCCAGCCCAGTTTGAATCTCTTCCATTGGATTTTCATGTGAAAGTTATGGTCAATTTACTGCTCCTTGGTTAAATGAACATTGACAACTTTGGCATATTGTTATGATGAGTTTACACGATACAAAACTCCACTTGCACACATTCAATGATCTTCAAACTTTTCAAAGTTGTAGCAGTATATTTTATCTACACTTTCCAGTTGGTGGTAGATCAATTGGATTTTTTGTGAATTATAGTGAATTAAGTTCCAAATTGTGTCCTGTGGAGTTTGAAATCCGGAGCATTGTCATGATGAACACTTTGATCGTCACACTTTGATCGTCAATTTGGCTCTAGAATCCAATGTTTTCAGTAGTTTGGGCCTTGATAAGAGTTATAGATACATTAGTTATCTAACCAATGAAACTGGAATTGGATCAATAGGATTTGTATAGCTTGAGATATGGTCCAAATACGCAAATGTGTCATGGATCAAAATTCAACCAAAATTTGGACAGAATTATTATGTAATCTTAATTGGACTTTCAAATTGCAAAGTTGGTTTTATATACCCACTTATATCTAGTACATTGTCTTGAGTATCCAAAAATATTAGTGTCACAAAAATTGGATGAGTGTAATTTATATTATGGCCTAGACATCCAGTGGCGGACGCGGGAATTTTTCCAAATGGGTGCACACATTTAATAAATAAGGGTTAGGTGGGTCACCATACATTATATATACATAAATCTAAAATTTTAGCCTAGCTAAACAATGTAATTTTCTGACAAAAGTAGTGTCGCTTGACACCCCTTTGGTAAGGGTAGGTCCGCCAGTGTAGACATCAAGCAATACACATACTAACCATGTTCAATCATGCTTAAGTATTCCATTACTACAGAAAAATAGATATTTGTGGCTAACCTATGAAATATAAAATTACGTATAAATATGCAACAAATACTATACAATAACAACTAAAATATACATGGAATCATTATAACATATGCATATTTATACATTAATCATTTAGCCAATGTCATCAGCGTAGCTTTTATTTCTCTTATTTCATCTAACTTCTCGTGTGGAGCTGGTGGGTTGAACTGTTGTAAGGAAGATGCTTGATTCAAGGGTTGTTGTGGCCTGCTCTATTGATATTGCCCCTGAAATTGAGGTTGCTGCTCTTGTTCATTCTTTCATGAAAAGTTGGGGTGATTTCTCCACCCCAGATTATAAGTGTTGGAGTAAGCATTGTTATAAGGCTTCTGAAAATTTCCCACTGCTTTAACTGACATGGTACTCTGCTGCATTTGCTTTGTCAAAGTAACAATCTGTGCAGTCAACGCAGTGATAGCATCCAGCTCATGAATCTCAGCCACCTTCCTGCTGTTCATTGCTCTCTCATCGGGCCCCTGATAGTTGTTTGTGGTCATGTCTTCTAGCAAATCATGTGTCTTATTGGCACTCTTTCTCATGAATTTTCCTCCTGCTGCAGCATCAATAATGGTACGAGTAGTACCACACAACCCATTGTAGAATATGTGTACCAACATCCACTTCTCAATCCCATGATGTGGGCACTTCCTCTATAAGTCTTTGAGCCGCTCTCATGCATCATAGAGTGACTCTCCATCCATCTGATAGTAATTATTAAGCTCTCCTATGAGCTTTGCTGCTTTGGATGGAGGGAAGAATTCGGCAAGGAACTTCTGGGCTAAGTCTTGCCATGTAGTGATGGAGTTTGCCTGTAATGAGCTCAACCAACTCTTTGCTCTCTCCCTGAGTGAGAATGGGAAGAGCCTCAACCGAATGGAATCATCAGTAACACCATTGTACTTAAATGTTGCATACAGCTCCAGGAAATTTGCTAGATGCATATGGGGATCTTCTGTCGGTAATCCCCAAACTGAACTGAACTTTGGACCATGTGCAAGATCGCTGGTTTGATTTCAAAATTATTGGCTTCAACAGCTAGAAGCCTGATGCAAGTCTGCACCCCTGTAATTGTAGGCAACACATAGTCCCCTAAGCTCCTCTCTGCAGGATGCGGGACTTGTCTCATAACAGCCGGTAACTCATCATTCACCTCATTCTGATTCTGCTGATCTGCCATCGCTAATGAATCAGAAATCCTTTTTTATTTTATGTTCTGTCTGCACAATCTTTCAATTTCAGGGTTCAAAGGGATATGAGTGTTTGCTCCTCTCCTACTTCGCAAAAACGAATTTTCTGAAATTGATCAAAAACAACAAACAGATCACGGCAGAATGTTCTAAAATAAAATAAAAAGAAAAATTTAAAAAAACAAATTAGAAATAAGAAAAGATAATTTGATATTGAAAGTACGCCAGTCCCCGGCAACGGCGCCAAAAACTTGTTGCGATATTTCTAGATGCTTACGCAAGTGTACGTATCGTTCAAGTAATAAAGTCTGTAAGACCGAGTTTATCGTCCATAGAGACTGATTTAACAAGTAACGAATATCTATTCTATGGTATCTATTTGGTAATCGTTCTTTTGTTTGAGATGTTATAACTAAGAATTAAAACTAAGTGCAGAAAATAAACTAATTATGATAATACTTTGGTTTAAAATAGTTATGAAGGAAATAGGGCTTACAATCTCCTCAACTATCCACTCTTTCACGTGTTAATGCAATGTCAATGATTATTCTTCGTATTAAGATAGCAGGTTAACTAATATGTTCTATATTCCGGTTAGGATATATAAAAACTCAACCTTGTGCATAAATCTTCTATATTTTTATGATAGGTTTTACCACACAGGAGGATTAAGAACAATAACCTTAAATACTACACAAGTATCGTGGTACTTTCATCCATGATTTTAACCTATGTCTAAAGAACTACAACATATTCAAATCTCCCCTCTCGGACTTCGATTCGAAATCATATAAGTAATGACAATTAGTGATCAGTTAATTATCAAGCAATCAAAATAATATTAAATAGATCTTAATATGGCTGAAGAAGAAATCAATAACTATGCATTAACTATATGAAAGAGTTTCAAGAAGATTCGACGAAAAACCCTACTAAAGTAATTAGCTCCTAAACATTGTCATGTCAAGAACAAAATTATAATCCAACATAAACTGAAATAAAATAAGGAAAAGAAAAAGAACTTGAACAAGAGTCTCCAATTGTGTCTTGCCTCCTTCTTTACCTCCACAAAGTATGATATCTGATAATGACAGGGTTTAGGGATTTTATAGTTGAGAAAAATTGTGTTTTTGACCCTTTTACCCTCGTCAAATTCGGCCCAGAATCAGACAATTTTCGTCGCGACCCTGCTGGCTGGCGCCGCGGCGCCAAATGTTCTGCAGCTTCCAGGACTTACGGCGTCGCGGCCCTGCTGGCTGGAGTCGCGGCGCCGTCGACGTGATTTCCGACGGTGCTTTATTTTTTCGTCCAGACTTCGTCAGATGTCTTCTATTCTTCTCGGGACTTCTTAGACTTCATTTCTTGACCTTTTCTTGTGCAATTATATCCTCAAAAATAGTATCTTCTCCTTTATAACTACTGTGACACAAACAAAAGAAAAACACACCTAATACTATACTAAACGCAAAATAAAATAGTAAAATACTAACTAAAAAGGACTCAAAAGAGTGTATAAAATACACTTAACAACCGGCCTAGTTGTTTTTTGCCTCTGCTGGCCAGCATTGGGCCTGGCCCAATTGGTTGAAGGAAATGACACGGGCCACTATCTGTTGGCCCACGTCATGGCCTGGCCACGCCCTGATAGATGGCGCCGCCCAAGCCCGATGCAACGGGTTCAGCGGCCCTGCTTGTCGCCATCGCGGTCGTCACCCTTATCGTCGCTGCGATTTTTCCAACGGTGTTGACCCTTTTATCCACTCTTGTTGTTATGATTTTAACCATACTTTTTGGAGAATGATTGAGAGTTATCAGTTTAACGGGACATGGCCACCATCACGGTGGAATTGGCTTCGGTAGCCATTTTTTAGCAATCCTGCTTCTTCTAAGGTGAGCATGGAACGTACTTGGTAGAATGGCGGGAGAGGAGTGTTTTGACGAATGAGAGTCTCAACGTCATTATACGACTCGGAGAGGCTCGCAACTATCTAAAGAACAAGACGATCATTAGTGACAGGCGCACCAATATTTTTGAGGTGATCTGACAACTCCTTGATCTGTTGATAATAGGCTGAGGCATTCATAAAATTGTCCATATTAATGTGGGAGAATTCTTGCTCAAGTGTCACGGCACGAGAATTTTTGTTGTCTTGGAATATATCACGCAACCTATTCCAAGCTTCCATTGTCGTAGCATTGGGTTCGATAATTGTCTGTAAGAGGTCCGTAGAGATGGTGGAATAGATCCATTGAAGGGTCGTAGCATCAAGAGTTGTCCACATCTCAATTTCATCATCCGTAGAAGGCACATTCTTCTTGCATGTCGTCGATGGAACGATATGATGTAGGACTCTATTAGATCAGGCGTGAATTTTGAAAAGTTATGTCCACATCACGTATTGGAAGTTTTTCATCTCAAGAACAACAGGAATGTTGTTTTTGATATTGGAGAGTGCAAGGGCATGATGAAAGGTGTTCTTTGTGGTAGACATGATGGAAGAACAAGAGAAGAATTAGGAATTTGAAAAAAAATGAATGGATGGGAGGGGGTCGTCGATCGGGGGTGGCCGAGAGGATGCCGAGTTAGGGCGGCAGAAGCTAGGTTTTAGAGAAGGAAATATTGCCCTAGACTGCTGATACCATGAAAGAGAATAATCCCCTGATTATTTTCATTAATGAGAAGGTATATATACATGATATACAATTTCTAATTATGGAAATTAAATCTACCTTTTCCTGATACAAGACTACTACATTTTTCTAATACAGGACTAATTGTACATGTACAAGAACTCTAATAATTATGGTAAAAAATATACAAAATATACACACCATATACACGGTTTTGACCGTGTACACCGTGGTAGTCTTTCAGATATCACTTCTTAATGTGAACAAAGAAGACTAAAGATCATCACAAAGGTAATGATGGAACATTTTTGTTCCTGAGACCGCAGGGAAATAGAAGAAATTTATATTAAATTGATTGACAAACGAAGATAAAAGAGTAAAGAGATGGCATGAATATTTCATAAATTGTATCATAATATTTCACAATTAGAAGAACAAGAAATGGCCCTGATGAAGAGTTACCTTCTAGTCAAGAAGAGATGAATGGAGTTTGCCACCTCAGAAAGATCTCTAAGTTGACCTTCAAGAACCATTCTCACTGCTGCCTCGAGAAAATCTCTAACACGATTGTGAAGTAACCGTAAATTGGACGTGTTTTTAACGTTATCGATAAAAAATAAGCTAGTGTAAAATGATATTAATCTCCCTTGAGAAGTCTTTCTCATTAATATCAATATATATATTGTACAATATACATCCTAATACAATAGAAATTTTAGTCCTAATTACAAGAGGAATCCTAGTTTACCATAATTATATATCACTAAATATTTACACAATATATGTGATATATTCTAATTATGGTAGGATGTCTAATTATATACGTGTACACACCCCCTAAGTCGGAGCGGAAGGAGTCCGGACGCTGAGACTGAATCTGAAGTCAAGAAATAACTATCTGGGAAGTCCTTTAGTAAATATATATGTGTACTGATATGATAAGGGCACATGTAATACTCTGACATGTCCTAGCACAACTTTCTCACGGACGAAATGTATGTTTATCTCAATGTGCTTGGTTCGCTGATGTTGAACTGGGTTGTGAGAAAGATAAATCGCAGATATGTTATCACAGTACACAATAGATGTTTGACGCAAAGGAAACTGGAGCTCTAACAGCAAAATTTCTGAGCCAACAAATCTCAGCTACCACATTTGCAACGCCTCTGTACTCTGTCTCGGTACTAGAACGGGATAGGGTGGCCTGTCGCTTGGCAGACCATAAGATCAAATTATCCCCTAAAAAAACACAATAGCCGGAGGTAGAGCGTCGCATGTCCGGACACCCTGCCCAATCTGCATCCGTATAAAAGAGAAACCTGTTTGGTGCAGAGGGGTATAGGTGTAAACCATAATCAAGTGAAATGAGACTCCCTGGGGCATGCATAAATAGGCATATCTGCTGAACAGCATAAGAAATATCTAGTCTGGTAAATGTGAGATACTGAAGTGCACATGCAAGGCTCCTATAAAGAGTGGAATCGGAGATAAGAGCACCATCCATATGACTGAGCTTGAATTTTGAATCAACCGGAGTGGGCATGATTTTGCAATTCGTCATCTTACCCCTCTACACAATCTCTTCTGCATACTTACGCTGACTCAAGAAATATGTGATTGGCAGACCTGGTCACTGATATCCCCAAGAAGTAACTCAACTTTCTCAAATCAGTCATTGCAAATTTGGTCTTAAGTAAAGCAATAATCTCATTTTTCAACCCATCAGATGAGACAGTAAGAACAATATCATCCACATAGAGTAGTAAGTAAGCAATGCTACTACCTCGATGAAAAGTGAAGTATCACTCCTGCTACATACAAATCCAATCTGTAAAATATATCTGGCAAAGAGATCATACCACGCACGGAGGGCCTGTTTCAGGCCATATAGTAACTTACAGAGACAACACACATAGTAAGGGACTGTTGGATGGACGAACTCAGGTGGCTGATGCATCTAGATTGTCGCTTTCAGGTCCCATGTAAAAATGTATTGTTCACATCAAGTTGATGTATCGGCCAGTTTTTTCCCATGGCTATGCTCAGAACGGTGTGAATGGTAGCCGATTTGACAACCGGGCTGAATGTCTCACCACAATCAATATTCTCCTGCTGGTATGTGTCATTAACTATAAGTCGAGCCCTATACCTCTCTAGATCTCCACTCTCTCTGAATTTGTGGCGAAAACCCCACATACAGCGGATCACATTCACCCCCTACGGTCTAGGTACTAGATCTCACGTGTGTTGTTTAGTTAAAGCATTGAATTCCCTATACATAGTTGCATTCTAATTAGGGTCTTGTTTGACCAATTTGGGGTTCTTGGGAATTGGAGAGATAGTTTGGACAGATAAGTTAGATTGAATTTTGGGTTTGAAAATCCCATATTTGGCATGAGTTTCCATTTGGTGAGTGAGAACAGTGGGTGGCTGCAACGGCTGAGTGGCATGATCTGAGACAGATGGTATGGTCGGATATGGGGAGGGTGGTGGACAATCCGTCGGAGGCATTGCGGCGTCGCGATCAGGGGAAGCGACGCTCGAGGTACAGTGGCTACTGCAGCTGATGCGCTGCGGTGCCTTATCGATGGGCCATGGCGCTGACAAAGGTGTGGAAGCACTTTGTTCGCTGGAAGGTTGGCGCTGCGGCGCCTCCCTGATGGGTCGCGACACTGATGATGTTGATGACTGAAGTTGACTGAGAATGATGGGAGAGATGGCAGGCTCATCAAGAAAGGAGTAATCCAATTTTTGGAATTTTTTAGGATTCGAAAATGGGAATATGGTCTCGTCGAACGTGACGTGACGGGAAATGTAGATTTGATAAGTGGACAAGTCATAGCAGAGATAGCCCCTATGGTTCGATGGAAAGCCTATAAAGACACATGGTGTGGTCCGGGGGCTAGTTTGTAAGGGGCGGTGGAGACAAGATTAGGATAACAGAGACAACCGAATATCCGTCAAAGATCGTAAGAAAGAATTCTATGGTAGAGGATTTCGGTGGGGGTCATATTGTGAAGGGTACTTGTCGGGAGAATATTTATAATGTATTCTGACATTTTTGCGACGTATATTCAGAATGACAGAGGAAGAGATGCATGAATCAATAGAGTACTAATCATATTGTTAATGGTGCGAATGATTCGTCCAGCTTTACCATTTTGTGGGGAGGTGTGAGGACAGGAGAATAAAAAAACATGTCATTATTTGTACAAAACCGGTGAAAGGTGGAATTATTGAATTCACGACCATTATCGCACTGAAAAGATTTTATACCTTTTTCAAACTGTGTTTGGATAAAAGTGTGAAACTCAAGAAATTTGGCAAACACTTTCGATTTGAAACTAAGAGGATATACCCAAATGTAGTGAGAAAAATCATTTAGCAACACAAGATAATATTTATGACCGAAGGAACTTGGGATAGGAAATGTCCATAAATCGGCATGTATAATATCAAAATGAGCAAAAGTAACACTAGTAGATGATTTAAATGGAAGACGGGTATGTTTGCCTAAAGAACAAGAAACACATTGTTGGTCTAGTTTTCCATTATTACATGGAATAAAATTATTGTCTCTAAGAAAATTAAAAACTGAGGCTCCTGGATGACCAAGTCTATTATGCCTTGTGGAGGAAGAAATAGCCGCTAGAGAGACGGAGAGCGAGATCCGGCAGCGGAGGTGGATAGAAATGGATAGAGATACCCCGTGCTATTGCATCTCGTAAGAGGTGTCCCCGTATGAAGATCATTCATAGTAAAATCAAAAGGGTCAAAGTCAACAGAGACAGAGTTATTACGAGTAAATTTGCGGAGAGAAATTAGGTTCTTAATGATGTGTGGGGCATATAGGACATTTTTAAGAGAGAATGGTGGATGAGGTGGTTGTGTGTAGGATGTACGATAGACATGTATTGGAATGTGGTGGTCATTGCCAAATGTAATGTACTGACGATGCTTTAAACTAAATATTTTAGAAATATTACATGCAGACCGGATGAGGTAAGATGTGGCTCCCGAGTCCATGTACCAAGTGTTGTCCAGAGGCTGCAAGTTTAGGTCAAGGCCCGCCCAAATCATTGGAGCTACGCCGAGTGCGGTCTGAACCGACCTTGCATAAAGTGGGCTTCACGGCCGTACTAGTCGGGCCGGCTGGAGCTGGGCCCAACAACCCTTGTTGAGTATACGGGTTGAAGGGCTGTTTTTGGTACTGTTGAGACGTCGCGCGCTTCATCGAATCGCTGATGAGCCGCAGCCCAACCGACCGGGGCCTAGCCGCTCGCTAACCGCGACCGCACTACGACAACGGCGCCTTCGACCCCGCTGGCACTCGCCGCCGCGACCTGCCGCAGTTGGGAGTTTTCCAGCGGGGTTTGGCCGGCAAGATTCTGATTTTGAGGAGGCATTTCGACGGCTAACGCCTTTTGATTATGTTCATCCTGTTTAGCACGATGGGTTTCTTCGAGCAACAATTGCGAACGAGCTTTGTTGAAAATTAATAACGGATCCGTCTGTTCAATCATGGTGGTGTTAGGCGTATTTTATATACGCTTTTTGAGTCATTTATAGTTAGTATTTTTCTTGTTTTTGTTGTGTTTAGTATAGTATTAGGGTCGTTTTTCTTTCTTTTGAGTCACAACGGTTTAAAAAGGCAAAATGACAAAAAGGAGCGAAAAGTGGGCATAAAAGGAGGTCCCGAGGCAGAAAAAGGTTGGAAATTGATAATTCGGACGAAGGCAAAGCAGCACCGCGGTGCCCAGAAGTAGAACCGCGGTTCCAGAAGATCAGAGACCCCGCAGGACTTTTGGCACCGGGGTTCCATTCGCATGCAACGCAGATGTCATATCTACCAGTCGCAGACTTTCGGCACCGCGGTGCCACTCTGCAGGACCGCGGTGCCGAGACACGAATTTTCAGATCCGAGTTATAATTGGCCAAGGGCAGAAGGGTTCATAGGGCACAAAATTTGCAACATACTTATGTGTTTCATACTCTCAAAAAGGGAAAAAAGGGGAAGTGATAGGTATGAACTGAAAAAAGAATACCAAAAAGAAGGACAAATGGTTGAATAAGAAAAACGCTTATGGTACGTAAATTGAGCCTAAATGTCTACTCTTACCTACCCCTACCTAAGCCTACATTGCAACCCTGAAAAGTCCTGAAGATCTCTAAAATGTATGTCTATGATTAGTGGAGAATAGCAAGTAAACAAGCTCATAGAACTAAATGAAATTGACATGCATATGTTAGTGTTCATATTTCCATTGAATGTGATTTAAATGAATTTGCGAAATATCTGGCTTGAAATTCTAGATTGCTATTTTCATGATGTATGTTCCAACATATTATCCCATTGACGTTCACGTGTTTCTAAGTAACTTTGTGCAGCTGCTTGATTTGAGTCTTTTTTATTATGTTTCTTTGTTCTTGTTTTCTGTTTTACTCGAGGGCGAGCAAAGTTTAAGTTTGGGGGTTTGTTAGGCGTATTTTGTATACGCTTTTTGAGTCATTTTTAGTTAGTATTTTACTTGTTTTTGTTGTGTTTAGTATAGTAGTAGGGTCATTTTTCTTTCTTTTGAGTCACAGCGGTTCAAAAAGGCTAAATGACAAAAAAGAGCGAAAAATTGGCATAAAAGGAGGTCCCGAGGCAGAAAAAGGTTAGAAATTGATAATTCGGACGAAGGCAAAGCAGCACCGCGGTGCCCAGAAGCAGAACCGCGGTTCCAGAAGATCAGAGACCCCGCGGTACTTTTGGCACCGGAGTGTTATCTGCATTGCAACCGCGGTTCCATATCTACCGCCAGTGCAGACTTTCAGATCATGCGCGCGCGAATTTTCAGATTCGAGTTAGAATTGGTCAAGGGTAGAAGGGTCCATAGGGCACGAAATTTGCAACATACTTAAGCCCTAGGGATTAGTTTAGTGAGGGAGGTTGGACATTCTATCAAAGAACACAACTCAGGGCAGATTTGAAGCCACAATTTGAGACTTTAGTTCACAGTACTTCTTTTCTTTTCCCTTAGTTTATTTCAGTTATGTTGAATTGTAATTTAGTTCTTGACATGACAATGTTTAGGAGCTAATTACTTTAGTAGGGTTTCCGTCGAATCTTCTTGAAGCTCTTTCATATAGCTAATGCATTAGTTAATTGATTTCTTCTTCAACCTTTTTAAGATCTATTCAATATTGCTTTGATTGCTTGATAAATAATTAGCTACTAATTATCATTATTTATATGATTTCGAATCAAGAACCTAGAGGAGAGATTTGAATATGCTGTAATTGTTTAGACATAGGTTAAAATCGTGGACGAAAGTACCCTGATACTTGTGTAGTGTTTAAGGTTACTGTTCTTGATCCTCTTGTGTGGTAAAATCTATCATAGAAATATAGAAGGTTTCTGCACAATATTGAGCTCTCGTATATCCTAACAGGAATATGATGACAGACTAGTTAACCTGCTATCTTAATAAGAAGAAGACCCATTAGCATTGCATTAACAAGTGAAAGAGTGGATAGTTGAGGAGATTGAAAGCCCTATTCCCTTCATAACTGTTATAAACTCATAGTATTATCAACCTCAGTTTAAATTCCTGCACTTTGCTTTAATTATAGTTCTTAGTTATAAAACCAAACAATTTACCGATTGCCAAATAGAAACCAAAGTTTAGAAGTTCGGTACTTGATAACCAGTCTCTGTGGACGATATTCGGTCTTAAGACTATATTACTTGTGAACGATACGTGCACTTGCGTGAGCATTTGTAAAATCGAACCAACAAGTTTTTGGCGCCATTGTCGGGAATTGGCGTATAATCAATATCGAATTATCTATTCTTATTTCTAATTTGGTTTTTATTTTTGTCTTTCTTTTTAGAACATTTTGTTGTGATCTGTTTGCTTGTTTTTATCACTTGCAGGAGAGACAAGGAAATTGCTGATCCTTTGACAATGAAAAATCAGCAAAATAATAATTTGGCGGATGGTGAGTTACCGTCTGTCTTAAGACAAGTCCCTGCGGAAAGGAGCTTGGGAGATTATGTATTGCCTACAGTTACAGGGGTGCAGACTTGCATCAGGCTGCCAGTAATAGGAGCCAACAACTTTGAGATCAAATTTGCTATTCTGGATAAGGTGCAGAACACAGTCCAATTTGGAGGGTCGCCATCTGAAGAGCCACATATGCACATTGCGAATTTCCTGGAGCTTTGTGCCACATTCAAATAGAATGGCGTTACTGATGATGTCATTCGGTTGAAGCTCTTCGCATTTTCACTCAGGGACAGAGCAAAGGTTTGGTTGAACTCCCTGCCAACAGACTCCGTCTTCACATGGCAGGACCTAGCCCATAAATTCCTTGAAATATTTTTTCCACCAGCGAAGGCAGCAAGCCTGGGGGGAGAATTGAACAATTTCTATCAAATGGATGGAGATTCATTGTATGATGCTTGGGAGAGGTTCAAGGATTTGCAGAGGAAGTGTCCACATCATGGCCTTGAGCAGTGGAACTTGGTGTACACCTTCTATAATGGTCTAAGTGGGATTACTAGAACAATAATTGATGCAGCTGCTGGTGGCACTTTCATGAAGA
The DNA here is from genome assembly GCA_029844215.1 of Przewalskia tangutica. Taxonomy (NCBI): domain Eukaryota; kingdom Viridiplantae; phylum Streptophyta; class Magnoliopsida; order Solanales; family Solanaceae; genus Przewalskia; species Przewalskia tangutica. The sequence goes on along the minus strand of CM056727.1, from coordinate 44,520,177 downwards.
GAACAGCACATGAAGCCCATGAATTGCTGGAAGACATGGCCACGAACAATCACTTGCCAAATGATAGAAGAATAGGTGGCAGAAAAGCAGTTGGGGTTCATGAGCTAGATGTCATCGTTGCACTGAAAGCACAAGTCGCTCTCTTGACTAAGCAGCTCCAGCAGAATACTATGTTCGTAATGGCGATCCAGTTACAAGCAGTTTGTAAGATTTGTGGGGATCCACACACCTTCGATAGATGTGCAACAATTGATTCCAACCACATCCCAATGGAGCAGGCCCAATGTCAGGCTGTGAGAAATTTTCAGAGGCCATACAATAATGCACGCTCTAACACATATAACCAGGGGAGGAAAATTCACCTAGATTTTTATGGAGGAATGATCAGGCGTGACCCGCTTTGAGGCGTGATCAACGAGTAATCCACAACAACCCTTGACTCAAGCATCTTCCTCACTGCAGTTCAGCCCACCAGCCCCACACGAGAAGTCAAATGAGTTGAAAACAGCACTGTTGACCCTGGCAAATTCCCAAGCACAATTCATAACAGAGACAAGGTCATTCATGGCAGAAACTAAGTCCTTACTTTCAACCTTGGACAACTCCCAAGCACAAATGACCGACTCTCAGATCCAGTTCATGACATAAATGAGATCCTCTATTAGGAACTTGGAAACTCAGATAGGACAGTTGACAGAAAAGTTGAATGACAAACCTCAGGGGGCTCTCCCCAGTAATACAGTGATGAATCCAGGAGAGAAATGCCAAGCAGTCAGTTTGAGAAGTGGAAAACAGTTAGAGCAGATTGGATCCCAACCAGTGGTGGAGAAGACAGCTGAGGTGGAAAAGGAGGGGGTTACTGAGGACTGCCCTATTATAGAGAAGGCTCCACCGGCAGTCATGAGGGAATATGTAGACAAAATCCATTATCCTCAAAGACTATGTAAGAAGTCCTTAGACAAGGAGTTTTCCAAGTTTTTAGAGATCTTCAAAAAGCTTCATATCAATCTCCCGTTCATTGAAGCTTTAGAGCAAATGCTAGCTTATGTAAAATTCATGAAAGACATCCTGTTTAAGAAGATAAAGCTGGCAGACTATGATACAATAGCGCTGACAGAGGAGTGCAGTTCTATCTTGCAGAAGAAATTGTCCCCTAAGTTGAAAGATCCAAGGACTTTCACCTTACCTTGCACTATAGGTAAGGTTATATGTAAGAGAGCTTTGTGTGACTTAGGGGCCAGTATCAACTTGATGTCCTTCTCTGTGTTTAAAAGACTTGGTTTGGGGGAAGCGAAGCCAACTAAAGTCAACTTGTAGCTAGCTGATCGATCAGTCGTACATCCAGAGGTATAATTGAAGATGTGTTAGTGAAAGTGGGCAAATTTATCTTTCCTGCTGATTTCCTCATTCTTGATATGGAGGAAGATGAAAATATGCCCATCATTCTTGGGAGACCATTTCTAGCCACATGGGGGGCACTTATTGATGTTGAGAAGGGGGAGTTGAAGCTCAGAGTTCAAGATGAAGAAATGACATTCAAAGTGTTCCAGCCACCACCTGAGTCAGAGATGACCTTCAAAGTTTTCAGACCACCCACTGAACCACAAGTCAATGAGATATGTTATGCTATTAGGATAGTTGACAATGTTGTGCCTGAGAAAAGCCTCACGAGTACTGATGCTCGTGGGATACCATTAAAGCAAATCATAGAACCTGTGAGTAAGGTCAAGGAAATAGTGAAAGATGTCGAGATGGTAAATGCTTCTGAAAATAACACTGTGAAAAAAAAGATGAGGGAGAGGAAGCGGTTGGTGCTGAGATGGTTATGTGGAGGGGACACTCTACCCCCTTGATCTAGTAAGTGAACTGCGTCCGACTAAAAGACGTTAAAGACAGCGCTTGTTGGGAGGCAACCCATTGTTTTTTTATGTTATTTTAATTCTTGTTTTAATTATTTTATTTTCAATTGAACAGTCTCACTTGTGGTATTTTTTGGTTGTGATGTGATGAAAGGTGTGAGAGTCTGAATGAGCAGGAAGAAAAGGGCGGAAAACGGAAAATTGGGTCGACACCGCGGTGCCGAATGTTCAGAGGGGCCATAATACTTTAGGCATCGCAGTGCCGTCATGCAGGACCGCGGTGCTGAGACGAGATTTCAAAATTAAAAAGTCCTAAACCCCCAATTCCTTTCCCACACAAACACAAACCCTTCTTCTCTTTAAAAGTTCCGAAAATCCTCTCCCCCTCACACAAAAATACCCACAATCTTCCCCAAATTCTTCCAACAATCCCTATACACCACCCCATTAAAAACCCTCTCATCTTACACCATCATCACTCCTTCCATTTGGGTTAAGAAATTGGTGAGGAACAACTCTTCAAAAATGTAATCTTCATCATTGTTCTTGCAATTTAAAGGCTATTAGGGAGAGTAGATTTCAAGTTTGGGGGTTGTACGGGCTGTGTTGGTAGGGTGTTGTGTAGTTGTGGGTGTGTGCTGCGGGTTTTTGTGTGCTATGTTGGTTGAGTTCTTTTTTTGGGGGGTGCTGTGTAGAGTTGATTCGTGGGTTATTGTTGGTGTAGTCTGATTTTATTTGGTTATTGTTGTTGTGGTCTAATTTTATTTGGTTATTGCTTTGTAGAATTGATTTTGTTTGGTTATTGTTGCTGTGTGGAGTGAGAGTTGTTGGAAAACCTCAAGAAAACGAAAGAAACGCTGCGGAAATTTTCCAACATCCCTCAAAATGACCTTTAGAAAACGAATCGCCAGAGCCTCCCCATCTTCATCAGCTCCAGAATATGATGTTACTCGATTTACCAACAAACAGGCGGAAGATCGATATAACAAAATAAGCAATAGAGAATTGATACCAGAAAGAGGCATGGACTACCAGACCACGCCATTTGATGATGATGATGACTACAAGCCCATCAGGGCTATGATTGAGGCGAATGGTTGGAGAAGGTTCACAAATCCAGAAAGAATTCCACTTCAGAATACTAGCCTTGTGAGGTAATTCTATACGAATTATCCCGAGCAAGAGGATGGGAGATGCTTTGTTAGAGGGCGATATGTGCCCGTAAGTTCTGAAGTAGTGAATGCGATACTGAGGACCTATGATGTTGAGGACCAAAGATATAACCCGCAACATTTCAGAAGTTGGTCGAGAGATGTCAACCACATCATGTGGAATACAGTTGCAGCTATTCTATGCTACCCAGGCGCCGAATTCAACATTTCTCGTAACGGGTACAGGAGACTTGCCCGATGTCAATTTAACAGAACAACCAGAGGATGGCTATATTTCGTAAGTGCTCGCTTGATTCTGTCAACCTATTTTACCAATGTGCCTACAGACAGAATCAAGTTCATTTATGGCATCATGTCGGGCAAGACAATTGATGTGGGGAGAGAAATAGTACAGAGCATAGGGGAGATTAGCAGGTTGGTTACTACTGGCGGACTGGGTCATGGATCGCTCATTTATGCCTTATGTGCTAGGCAGGGAGTCCGAACATTCACCACGTATATTCTCGAGAAGAGTCAGTCTCCCGTGACCTATAGTTTAGTGCTCTTTCCTTGACCCCACTCCCAGACCAGAAGCAAGAAGAGGGGTCCCAGGAGAAGCAGACGTAGCAGCCATGGATGAGGAAGAGCCTGAGGCAGCCACACAACATAAAGCAGGAGAAATCAGCCACCAGCCTCCCCTGTCCTTGGAGCCTCCAATGCCAACAATGGAGCAGTTGCTCTTAAACCAACAACAGATGCTGCGAAACCATAAACAAATGCTCTTAAATCAACAACAGATGATGCAAGGGCATCAGGACCTGAGCCAGCGCATCGATGATTTGAGCACCAGGTTAGACCAGTAGTCAGTGCAATATCCACCGCCGCCGCCACCATTTTGAGCTGTTGTATGTCTGTAAGTCATCCCTGTTTAATTTTTTGAGTCGTTACACATTTGGGACAATATGTCAGTTAAGTTTGGGGGGTACCTTATGTTTTTGAGTCTTTGTTTTGTGTCTTTTATTGTGTTCATATGAGTCAATTTTTTTATGATCATGCATGTTGTAGTTGCAGAAAACGCCTAGTGAGTTAAGTGGGATAATGTAATGGAATTAGAAGCTAAAATATGTGTGCTCAAGTAGATATACCAAAAATTCATGAAAATCTGATTATTTGGGATATTTGTGCTTAGTTTATGCGTTGTCAATTGAAAAATATCTATGAAGTCTGCTTGCTTGTTATTTGAGGCGAAATAGTTATGACGTACATATTTAGGGAGATGACCCAGACATTTATTTGTTAGCCCTTCTTACCTTTCATTACTTACCTTGCAGTAAATTATATCCCTAGTCAGCCCCGTTGAGCCTAAAATAAGTTATTTCTTTGACACCCTATCATTTCCTTGTGCCATAAGCAGTAATTGAAAATTGGGATGAAAATGAGTGAAAAAGAAATACCAAAAGAGAATGGAAAAAAAATGAATGCACCCCAATAAAAACAATGATGCAAAAGCTTAAGTTTGGGGGTACCTATGTGAATGTGTTTCATACTCTTAAAAAGGAAAAAAAAGGGAAGTGATAGGTATGAACTGAAAAAGAATACCAAAAAGAAGGACAAATGGTTGAATGAGAAAAACGCTTATGGTACGTAAATTGAGCCTAAATGCCTACTCTTACCTACCCCTGCCTAAGCCTACACTACAACCCTGAAAAGTCCTGAAGATCTCTAAAATGTATGTCTATGATTAGTGAAGAATAGCAAGTAAACAAGCCCATAGAACTAAATGAAATTGACATGCATAGGTTAGTGTTCATATTTCCATTGAATGTGATTGAAATGAATTTGCGAAATATCTGGCTTGAAATTCTAGATTGTTATTTTCATGATGTATGTTCCAACATAGTATCCCACTGACGTTCACGTGTTTCTAAGTAACCTTGTGCAGCTGCTTGATTTGAGACTTTTTTATTTTGTTTCTTTGTTCTTGTTTTCTGCTTTACTCGAGGGCGAGCAAAGTTTAAGTTTGGGGGTTGTTAGGCGTATTTTGTATACGCTTTTGAGTCATTTTTAGTTAGTATTTTATTTGTTTTTATTGTGTTTAGTATAGTAGTAGGGTTATTTTTCTTTCTTTTGAGTCACAGCGGTTCAAAAAAGCAAAATGACAAAAAGGAGCGAAAAGTGGGCATAAAAGGAGGTCCCGAGGCAAAAAAAGGTTGGAAATTGATAATTCAGACGAAGGCAAAGCAGCACCGCGGTGCCCAGAAGCAGAACTGCGATTCCAGAAGATCAGAGACCCCGCAGGACTTTTGGCACCGGAGTGCCATTCGCATGTAATCGCGGTGCCATATCTATTGCCAAAGTTATAGACTTTCGCAGCATGCGTAGAGACGCGAATTTTCAGATCCGAGTTAGAATTGGTCAAGGACAGAAGGGTCCATAGGGCACGAAATTTGCAACATAATTAAGCCCTAGGGATTAGTTTAGTGAGGGAGGTTGGACATTCTATCAAAGAACACAACTCAGGGCAGATTTGAGGCCACAATTGGAGACTTTAGTTCACAGTATTTCTTTTCTTTTCCCTTAGTTTATTTCAGTTATGTTGATTGTAATTTAGTTCTTGACATGACAATGTTTAGGAGCTAATTACTTTAGTAGGGTTTCCGTCGAATCTTCTTGAAGCTCTTTCATATAGTTAATGCATTAGTTAATTGATTTCTTCTTCAATTTTATTAAGATCTATTTAATATTGCTTTGATTGCTTGATAAATAATTAGCTACTAATTATCATTACTTATATGATTTTGAATCAAGAACCGAGAGGAGATATTTGAATATGTTGTAATTGTTTAGACATAGGTTAAAATCGTGGACGAAAGTATCCCGATACTTGTGTAGTGTTTAAGGTTATTGTTCTTAATCCTCTTGTGTGGTAAATCTATCATAGAAATATAGAAGGTTTCTGCATAAGAATGAGCTCTCGTATATCCTAACCGGAATATGATGACAGACTAGTTAACCTGCTATCTTAATAAGGAGAATATTCATTAGCATTGCATTAACAATTGAAAGAGTTGATAATTGAGGAGATTGGAAGCCCTATTCTCTTCATAACTGTTATAAACCCATAGTATTATCAACCTCAGTTTAAATTCCTGCACTTTGCTTTAATTATAGTTCTTAGTTATAAAACCAAACAATTTACCGATTGCCAAATAGAAACCAAAGTTTAGAAGTTCGGTACTTGATAACCAGTCTATGTGGACGATATTCGGTCTTACAGACTATATTACTTGTGAACGATACGTGCACTTGCGTGAGCATTTGTAAAATCGAACCAACAGGTGGCTAAAGTATCATATTCACCTTTTTGGAGTCCTGCAATCAACTGTAAGACCATCTTAGTTCAGATACAGGCGTGCCGACGTTGGAAAGTTGATCCGCCATGAGTTTCAGCTATTTGCAATACTCAGTCATGTTGGAGAAGTTTTCAAGACGTGTTGCGTTAAATTATTCCTCCAAATACACAACATGTGTGTGTTTGTTGTCTTAAAAGATTTCCTCCAAACGAATCCACAAGTCGCGGGCTGAGGCGCCGGATTTCATAATAGTTAGAATTAGATCCTAAGAAATACTGTCATATATTCACTGTTTGTCGATGGCGTCGAGACGAAGCCATGTAGAATCATCAACCTCCGGAGGGCGCGGAATAGAGTTATCGATATAATCAAGCACGTTATAGACACATGCATGAATGCGAAGCAGTTCAACTCATGGAGGATACTGATCATTTTCTTGATCAAGAAGTATGAGAATGCAGTTCTTGATGTTGGTAACGGTTAGGGTTGGATGAAAAGATGGTTTTGGTGTTTCAGAAGTGATAACGGTGGATGAGAAGGTTGTAGATGTTGGAGGAGAAGTCATGATGGTGGATAAAATTTAGTAGAAAGGAAGAAATAGGAAAAGATAGAACAAACCCTAGGAGGAAGGGGAGGCCGCCGCGGCGGTAAGCCGAGAGAGGGGGCGGCGGAATGCTTTAAAAAAAGATGACTAGGATTTTGGCTCTTGATACCATGTAAGATGATATTAATCTCCCTTGAGGAGTTTTTCTCATTAATATCAATATATATAGTATACAATATACATCTCTAATACAATAGGAATCCTAGTCCTAATTATAAGAGAAATCCTAGTTTACCATAATTATATATCACTAAATATTTACATAATATATGGAATATATTTTAATTATGGTAGGATGTCTTTATACACTTTTACAGCTAGAAATCAATTTCAATTGTTCATGCTTATACGTCCATATGCCAGCCATCCGAAGGTGTATTGATAATATTTGTGCAAAGACTAATGCAGCGGAGCCGAATCCGTTGTGCGGTAACCTCAAACCTGGGTGAAAATCCAGACTACTTTAAACTGGGGTATATTTAAAAAATTTCATAATGGTGGAATAATTTTGACCATATATTATAACCGAGAATAGGTGTGACCAATATATTAAAGTAAAGGGTTAAATTTTTAGTTACCCTTTAAATTTTGCAATTAAATTTTAAAAATTGTGCAAATATAATCTAATGTTTATAAGTTTTAGATCATGGTTCGATGTTTTCTTATAAGATTTTAAGTTTGCCTAAATTTTTTGTAAATCATAGTTTAAAAGGTCATAAATTAAAAAAAAAAATCATTAACTACATTAATAGGGATGGCAACGGATCAGATCTGGACCGGATCCTACTAGATCCAGATCCGTTTTTCATACCTGGATTCAGATTCGCTCCGGATCTGGATCCATCGGGTCCATAAAAATCATATCCAAATCCGGATCCATCGGATTCACCGGGTCCGCGGATCAGATCTGGTTCCACATGTAAAAAAAAATTGCCTTGAATAATATTCTCACTTGTTGATTTTTTTTGCCGGAAAAGCATCAACACTACTACATCGACATCACCCAAATCAGAAAGAACCAAATTAAAATAAAAACGAAATAAAAAATTTGATACCAAATGGGTATGACTTGACTCAGATATCTTTTCCTCCAGTATGCCAACATCATAATGATTAATTAGGATTAAGATATTCTAACTTATTCTAACTTAACTTGTTAAGAAACTAAACTGGAAAGCTCTTATCGAAAGATTTTTTTTAATATGAAGCAAATATGTGAATACTGCCAACTTTTTTTCCTGTTTTTCCTGGAAAGCTCTTGTTAAGGTACAATTTTCAGAAGCCTGTCCCATTTTTTCTAAGCTTTAATCACATATATTTAAAGCTAAGTCTGTCACATTTTTCCTAAGCTTTAATCACATATATTTAAAGCTTATATGTGAACACTGCCAATATAAGTGTTCTGCATGCAAAATATTTTCCGATATAATAAAAAACGGATCCACGGGTCGGATATGGAGCGGATACGGATCTCAAATACAAGATTCAAATCTGATCCCTCAGAAACGGATCCGGATCCGACCCGAATCTGTCGGGTCCAAATTTAAAGATTCATATCCTATAAAACGGATCTGAATCCATCAAATCCGGACCGGGTCCAGGATCCACTGCCATCTCTAAGACTCTAACTACATAGTTGCCTCAAAAGGAACAACTGGCTTAGAGGTTGGCAGTATTTACACTTTTGACCTCACTTGCTCAATTAGCAAAATTTCAAGGTCAACAAGTTTTATCCTTTTACGTTTTTATCGTTGGGGGTAAGTGGTGGTTAAAAATTTAAGACCACGCATTTTGAAGGTCATTGGGTGTAATTTCTTGGTCCATAACAGATATAGAAATGGATTCTCAACAGAGAGCCGTGTAAGGCCCAAAGACGAACTCGGCCCAATAAAAATGGGGAGATTTGCACAAATTAGACCGAAGTTTTCAGAGTTATTATGACTTCCCTTCACAATCATTTAGCAAAAAAACTCATTATAGACTTCTCAAATCACTCATAGTCAATCAGGGGAGGATCTACCGAGTTTGAAGTGGTTGTTCGGAAAAAAAAATCACAGCGTTGTATAAGGAAATGAGGATGTTTTGCTTGTTCAAAAGTGGAAAATAGCTTTGCAAAAAAAAAATCACGCTTGTTCACGCACCTACATAGGTCCGCGCCTGTAGCCAATAGAGCTACTTGATTATGTGAGGGGGGGAAACAGGCTCTTCAAATTTGAAGTTAGATTATGTTTTCAGGGAAGAAGTTAAATGCAGCTACAGTAGCAAGTTGAATCCATTTTTTAGTGTTTGCATTTATACAGACAGCTGATCTGAATACTCTCATTAGCTTCTTGCAGCCCTGAACCCTCTTGAATCGTATATGGTATACTGACAACAATACAAACAACTACAACTCAATTCCAAGCCAGTTGAAATCAGCTATGTCAAGCTTCATGATTCAAGTCACTCCATTCAGACAGTCTCAATCAAGTATTCGATATTTAGGCATAGCACTACAAAAAATCAATTGGTATCACCTTAGTCCTAACTAATTGGCATTACCTTTAAAAAAAATCAATTGGTATCACCAATATGGAAATGTTATGGAGATAACCAAGCCTCGATTCCAATTTAAAATATTTAAAAAGTTGATAATTGCATTTGCTACCGGATATGTCCTTTTATATTTTCAGAACAGAGACAGAAAGTACATGAAAACAACACGAGTGTTCACAACTTTCATCAAAGTACAATTCCTAAGTTAATCAGTTTGAGCAAAACGAGTTCTATATTCTCATAGACAAGTGAATCAACTTACAACAGCGACCCTTTCTCCTATAGTTCACAGTAGACAGTCATGTCCAAAAACATATACACCAGAAAAGATAACAAAGATGTTAGTATCTAGCTTTAAACTTGAAGCAAAATTCTGAAGCTATTGAGCTTTTCGCCAAACGAAGACCACCATATCACCGTTCTGCCTTAATAAATGCGGAGTAAGTAGTTTCGTTACTCCAAATCCCAATAAGGTATCAACATGAAACAGTTCTTTCAACTTCTCATCACATATTATTTTCCTCTTGTCAGACGGATCTTTCAAAGATAAAGAAAGAAAAGTTTAGCTAATGTCGAACTTCCAAAAAGTCTACGCTTAACCTGGCAATTCAGTCAGACCATTACATTAAATCATAAAATTGAATCTGGAAACGCAACTTCTGTCCCTCAACCAAACATTAGCTTTCTCAACAATACTCGGCAGGAAATGTGAAATGCTTAAGTTGGCACGCACTAACGAATTCCTAGTGTTCTTTCCTCGGATATAAGAAATTTGCATCTTGTTTTACATGCTCATCTAAAGTTCTTTCTAGATGCAAAGTTAAGTTTCCTAGTCACTGAATGGACTCTTGCTTCTCATAATATATACTAGGACTCAAAAGAAAATAAAAAATGTTTCAACAAACTAGCTGGCAGGATAAAATAATGTCACTGTCTGAAAAAGGTGTTTTTCCACATGAAGAGAGTCTCATCATCTACTCTTCAGATAAATAAAGTTGGTAGCCTCCAACCCAACTTGGACACACCTCGACTATTCCACCGAGTACCTGCTTCCTCCCAACAGCACTAGGTGTCGGATAACTCTACTCACGAAAACTTAGGCAGATAGTAAGAAACCACTACTTAACTTGCATGCCAAAATGGAGATATAGCAATTAAATAACACAAATTTTTGGTTGGACTGATGAGAGGGGGTAACAAGAGTGGAAGTGAAAGACGAGCAAGGGAGAATTCCCTCATTGGCCAGGAAGCCTGGGTGGAAGTAACCAAAATTGGGCAGAAATAAAGAAATAAATTATGTTTCACTTTTATAACAAGTTTCTTTTAAAGAAAAAAAAACATACTTGGAAAGATACATATCTCCCTATGGAAGGAGAGTTGACGATATGGGTTTGAGTCTCTTTACATGGTTTTGGACGCTCCATTTTCTTAACAATTTTCGGTTGAAGATTGAATTCATGAGAATGGTTTTCTTCCAGAACTACTTGGAACCGACTTATTGCTTCCTAAAATCAGACCTTTTCAGGTAATAACAGTAAACACCTATATTGGCTTCATGACCTTTTCAGGTAATAACAGTAAACATCTATATTGGCTTCATGTGATTAGAAGCTACCACAGTACCACTGAGTATTGCAAGAAAGCTAATGAAAGCATTGAATACCTGTCTAAATCAAGCAACATTCAAGTATGCATCTGTTACCAGCATTGACTGTGACTAAAGGCAAAAAATGGTGAACACCTACTGCAAGCCATATTGACAGTGACCTAGCTAAAGCGATATTTCTAAAGCGAGAAGTAACGAATTGCAATAATAAAGACACACTATACTGACCTTTAGGTTAGTTCTATAAATTCTGGACTAAAAAGAAAAGGAAAAAGAAAAAGTTGAGGTTAATCCAGCGGGGAGAGAAATTAGAACAGATACCACAAATTAATGTCTACCTGCAAGTCATTCTGCTTAATGTATTCCCAAATTCTTTTAACATTGGATCGAGGCATTTCACTCTCTCCAGTACCAAGGAACTTTATTAAAGCATTAGAAAGCTGGAGTGGAGCCAGAATTCCAGAGTTCTGCCGCTTTTCCTTTCTCTTTGGCTCATCTGAATCTATTGTCACATAAAGGAGGGATCAAATATATCATTTACAAATAGTGCATTGCATATGGACAAGAATTGAACTATGTATGAATCTAAATTTATCAGCAACAAAAACAATGTAGGGACAGATAACAACCCTTTACCATTTTTAAATGTAAATCATGGAGCAGAATCAAAATAAAGTTGCAGGGATAAATACTACAAGGTACATCTAAGAGATTAAAGCATTTTTATGGCATAAGGACAGTAAGCAAAAGCAACTTTCACAGCTGGGAGAAGCACAAAAAAAAACATTATCTGAATAGTAGTTGAAGCTAAGTTATTACCTTCATCCTCCTCTTTTTTCAGCCGCTTTTTCATTGCTGTAGAGCTTTTTTCCTTTGCTGTAGAACTTACCGAACCAGAAGTTGTTATTGTGGAAGCTGTTTCATAAGTCACAGAGGTGAAAAGTACAAATTAGAAATGCAAGACTTTAAATATGTCAAGAATCAATCATTCAACAGGTTTTTAGTTGTTAAATCCTAAATTAACAAGCTGTAGCATCAGCTAATATTCCATATAAGATTAATGTTTTACCAAACAGTACTATTGAGTTGCATTACATGCTGATCACAATTTCGAATTGAGTCAAAACAGCCTACATGAGGAAACATTTTATCATTCTTCATCCCAGTTACTATTACACGTGCAAAATTACTGTTTTCTCATATATTATTATTGACTGCAAGCTAGCCTTCGGATGCAACACCGAAAAAGGTTTATTAATTGCACAAAATGATAAATGAAGATAAAACAGTTACGAAGAAATAAGGTGGCCACAGTAAGACATGAAACCAGTACAGAATGTACTGTAGAAACTTGTGGAAACCCGTCTTGATTTAGATAGTTAAGGAATACAGCATTACGTGGTAGAACATTAATAAGTCAACAACATACTAACACAAATTAGGACTGCAGCCTCTATGTAATTAATCTGAGAAGAGTTGCAGCAAGACTTTAAAAGAACTGAACAAAAGTCAGTTACAGCTTCATTTAGCAAGAAGCTCCATCCAAGCGATTTATGTACTTTTTCACAATGGGAAGAATCAAGTGCCATAGTAAAGTTTAATCAGAAAGTATTCAGCAAAGCAGGAAAAAGGTGAAAAAAGGAAAAAGAAAGAATGAAGAGAAGTGTCTCCAATACCACCATCAGAATCCAAAGGCCAGATATGCTTTGCCAGAGCCTTGTTCATTTGGAACATGTCTATGGTATCCACACGGACCACACCAAATAGCTCGCGTAATATGTCATCACAGTTTATATTCCGCCTATTTGATGGGTCTTGCAAATTATTTTCACGAATATAGTTCCACATCCTCTTCACCACCTTCATAGAACATTTGTGAGGGTTTAGTTCATGCACGATAATATCCATGACAATGGAGCCTTTAAAAGAGAGAGAGAGAGAGAGAGAGGCATGCAGAATTGTGATACCTCAGTCCTTGCCAGTTCTGCTTCCCCAGTAAATTTCTGAAGTTGTGGAGAAAGGCTACATACTTTGGTAAAACCACCAGCTTTCCTTTTAACACTTTCATTCTTCTTCACAGCCCTAATAGGATTTAATGTACCATTAGCTCAACCAGTGTAGACTAGACTAAAATACAGAGTTCCCCTTAAAAGACAAATAAGAAAAATAATTTATTTCATACACAATCATGCAGATATTCATATTGTCTGTCCCACTCAGCATGCCCAGATTCATAATCAATCAAATATAATGATACTACTTGTTTGCTGCAAACATTAGAAGTTCGACATTTCTGGGTAAACAGGTTTGATACATGAATAGTCAGCTCTCTGTAATGTGTAATGATTGAGCGAACATGGTCTGCGCATAACCAAAAGAGCGATAAACCAGCTTAACATCACTAATCAGCAAATATCACCTCAACTTTTTGTTATTAGTTTAAATATCTTCTAGACTTAACAGGACCAAGTAATACAGATCCAAACATGAGTAAAGATGTCACACAACCACCAGAATTAAACTACACACACGCTCTATAGTTTCATGTCCTTTGATTTATGTTATTATCGGTGTGTAGTTTCTTGTAGTTACGTTAGTGTTATTTTTTTTAGACTGCTTTGCCATGCTTTATTGAGTATTTTTCCTTTGCTTCTTTACTTTTATTACGTCCTTTGGCAGAGTGCTTTGGTTTGCTTTCTTTGAGCCGAGGGTCAATTGGAAACAGCCTTCTCTATCTCTCATGGTAGGGGTAAGTTCCGCGTACACTCTACCCTCCCCAGACCCCTGCACTGGTTATGTTGTTGTTGTACATGTTAAATTCCCCTGCAGTATAGCAGTGACTTCTCCCAGAGAGAAAGAGAGAGCACTCTCTCAGCAAAACTAACTGAAGTTCCAGCAAGATAAACTCTCAGTTTATGAAAGCGAAACATAAACTCTCAGCTCATAAAAGGGAGATCCCGTCCATATAATCTACCTAAGCGTTTTTTTAAAATATAATCTAACCAAGCTTTGTGATTGTGATTATTCAAAGGAAAGAAAGTAAGATTTTCAATAAACCTCTCAGAGACTTTCCTTCTCTTTCCTTTTCAAGTTTTTGGTTTGCATCTGCTTTCGCTCTTACTACAAAGAATTGACCATCTTTTTCCTTAGCTTACTACAACCAAGTAACTTTCTCAATTTCACTCACTTTACACACAGAGGTTCTTTGATTTAACACATGCAGGGTTTGGCTATAGTTTTGCATAACCTCTTCAGCAGACTTTTATGATGGTTTCTCGAAATATATCTGTTTCAGTCATGAGAAAGAATGATAGCAAGAGCAGCTAAGGCCTTCCACAAACAAGAGGAGGAACAAGCAATAGTCTCTCAGGCTAATGCATCCAGAAATACTACATCTACTCTTTATCAAAAGAAAAATTAGTAACATTAATATCATGGCCCACCATCACTATGATCATACATCGCTGGAAAAGCGTCCAACATATTAACAACCTTAATAGCATAATGAGGCTAACAGATTAGACTTCCAATTGAGCCGTGAACAAAATGAATGAGTTGAAAGTATTGCCAATATATCAACAATTAGAGGTTAAATGTTTACACCTCCTCAAGTAAATCATAACGCAATCCAAATACTCTAGCTTAATTGTTAAACAGAAGAGGAAGTGACAGAAACATAAGGATGACAAATTGAGCATAGACTGTAACCTTGACAACAACAAGAACATTTTGCAACCAAAGCAGGCAATAGCCGCAAGATTTCAACTTTCTAATCTCTCTCTCTCCCTCCCCCCCTCCCCTCCTCTGCTATCCGCCTTCCCACCAACCCCAGAGTCTTTTCATCCTTTCTATAACTCATACCTCCAGGTGAAAAATATACCAAAAGAACCATGGCAATGTTTCAACTGCCCAGAATAAGAACATACAGGAACCAATAAACTGATAATCATTCAAAGAAGATCTATACATATACAACAATTTATCAATTACGCCTCAATCCCAAACCAATAGGGTCAAGTATATGAATCCTCTATATCCATTCAGACCTATTTGGGCCAACTTCATATTCAATGTTTAGAGGATTCATATAATTTTTTAAGATTCATGTGTTGACTATTTTTCACATGCTGGCAACTTATTGCAATCTTTCTCCTTTATCTTTATCGTTTTTTAATAACAATAGAATAAAAATGCAAACTCTCCTTTATCTAGGCATGGAACCAGCTAGGCAGCTACTCTCTCCGTCTCATTTTAAGTGTCTTACTTTTCTTTTTGGTCCGTCCAAAAAAGAGTCTCTTCCTATATTTAGTAAGTTGACAATTCAAATATCCTACGTGACAAGTTTATAATCACAAGATTCAAAAAATATTTTAGTAGATTATACACATCTTTAATTTAGGATCACAAGATTCAAAAGTCTCACTTTCAAACTAAGACACTTAAATTGGAAGAGGGAGTATACAAAACTCACATAGGTGGAGCTGACGAGAAGAGAACCCAAACAACAAAAAAAGAAAGAAGCTCGCACTACTAATCTTTTTTCTAGAAAGGTAATGTATTTGATTAAAAACAGAATGCTAGATTACAGAAATATGTATCATTAGTAAAAACCACCCTTATCTATTAAGGCAGTGTACAAAGTCTATCATCTGTTTTAACTTCTAAGCTATTACCTATATACTTTTTACACCAGAAATGCAGAAAGTCAAATGAAAATAAAAAACCTTAGTATCTAGGACAGTTTGAGTAAAACCACTTTATTCTTGCATGATTGTAACAATGTTGTCTTAAAATAGAATCAACAAAATTGTACTTATAATATAATACTCTCTCTATTTCAATTTATTCTTTTTAGTCCGTTTTAAAAAAAAAAAAAAAATCCTCTTTTTTTGCAACTCTTTAGTTACAACTTTTCTCATGACATGTTTAAGACCACAAGATTAAACACATCCCGGTACTTTCCACATATTTTTAATTTAAAACCACATGATTCAAACGTTTTACTCTCTTTATATGATACACTTTCCTTTTTAGTCTATCCAAAAATGATATATTTCTATATTTAAAATAATTTAACTTTAAACTTCTCTTTTACCACTATACAAATATATATAATTATTTTAGATAACACATTTCAAAAGTCTTATTTTCTTTCTTAAACACTGCGTCAAGTCAAAACCACACGGAGTATATTCTTGCATTATTGTAACAATGTCGTCTTAAAATAGAAGCAACAAAATCTATAATATTATATTTGAACAAGGCATTAATCATCTTCGTTTAACTGAAGATATATCTGAATTTCACATGCGTTAAAAAACAGACATACTTTTTCTTAGAACTTGTTCGTTTAACTTTAGCAACAACTTCTTCTTCGTCGTCACTCACTTCCGATTTAACTTCCATAGACGGTCCATCATCTTCTTCTTCATTTTCCTGGAACTGGCTTTCAAGATAAAGATCAACTTGCTCTCGAATAAATGCTTTTTATCAGATAAATCAATACCGAAGTCTTCTTCGAGCTTACGCCGGACGGTAGTGGTGGTGGTGGTGAGGTCCGATGTACTAAGGAATTCACGAAGCCGGCCGACGAGCTCGGAATCCGATACCATTTTGCTGTTTCTTGTTTGGGTTAGGTTTGATTTTTTTTTTTTTGAGTAAATAAATAATATATTACTAGAAATCGAAAAATACAATCAATCGTTGAAGTTTCTCAAGCCTCAATGTAAAACATGAAAATAAAATACAAGATAATAAAATAAACGCAATACAAATAAACTCAATCTTGGAGGGTTGAAATACTCTTTCACTTCTAAAATTTGCTGTTTGGCTTTATTCTTAATAACATCACCCGGGAGCTGAACCCGTTTCTTTGGAAATCGGGGTAATGAAATGCTCCTCCAATCTTCATACTTGTAACTTTACCACTGTTTCTTTGGAAATTCTTTCTTGGAGTAACCTCATGCCATCCATCCTCATCTCCCTGCCTTGACACCGGAGCACCTCCAAAAGCATCCGGAATCAAAGGCGTATTAGGTACCTTAGTCATTATATCCATGTCCACTTCAATGTTCAATGATCCACCAACTGGTAGTGGAACAAAGAGGGGGTTGGTTTGAAGTGAACGTGTAGGTTCATTAACACCAATCATTTCCGTATCTACTCATTTGTCCGAAGCAACCATTGGCTCATGAATGCTCGTTGTCTCCATAGGCGTTACATGTTCCTCCAATTTCTTACACTTGAAATGATTATGCTCGAATGCTTTGCAATGAAAATAAAAATCGGGATAATTCTCATATTCCACTTTTTGAACATACTTGATATTGCTAGGTAATTTAACATTAAATTCCGTGACCGGCTCCTTGCTAACATTGACTTCAATTAAAACCCGTGCATAATTCATTTTGGACCTCTCCTTCGTGAATTGGTGCGTACTGAGGCTTCCCCACACGTGAGGCGATCTTACTTAACCCGGATGCGCTCCATACCGACAAAGAAACATCACGAAGCACCACCCAAACCGGGATGTCCATGAAAAGATCATCCGTATCAACTGATTTTAACATCAAATTTTTCCCAAAAGTCGTATAAGGACCACCATGAAATATCGTGATGCGATCTTGTTCAGTCATAAATCGGAAAATAATTCATCGACGTCCGTATGGAATGATTCTACACTTAACTCCCCATTTTTTAACAATAGAATTCCTTGATTCACGTCCCGAGAAAGAACCCGTGAAGCACCCAATAAGACAATAACCCCAAGTTTCAACAAAGGGAACCTCGTCGTTTGCATCCAATTCCATATCATCCCCTTCTTGTTCGACAAATTGTAGTTTAAGTCCTTTTGATTCTAGACGAGAACTTGTAAAGATTCCCGTATAAGTATTCTTTGTTGGATTAAACTCATTATTTTGTTGTGGTACCCGAGTAACATTTGCACGCTCAGTAGGTGCATTAGTTGCATTTGTGGGGGGAAGTCAAGACTTGTGCACTATTGGGAATGGTTGCCATAAATGGCTCATGTCCCTCGGCATTAAATGCTCCATCGGTCGAGACAAAAACAGTGTTCCTAGGTGTCTTGGGAAAAGACGACCCTTCGATTTCCACATTGGTTGATCTTCCAAGGCTCGTTTGAAGAGTAGACCCCTTGGTATTATCAGCATTTGAAATTCCAAGGCTCATGGGGAAATAAGTTCCATTGATACCCGCACTGGTCGAGTACCCATGTATCGGTTGAAGGTGTGACCTTTCGGGATCCGCCACTCTTGAATCCCCAATGTTTATGGGAAATGATGTTCCATTGAATTCTTGAAGTCTTGACTGATGGCTCTTGGACTTCGCCCTTGACCCATGGTCATCTACCTGTCCCGCCTTCGACCCGTACCCACCCATGTGACCCGTCTTCCCCTCGAAAAGGGGTGACGTTTCGGAAACCGCAAAACTTGCATTCTCAATGTTAGTGGGAACTGAAGACCCTTCACCTTCTCCAACCCTTGGTTGATGATTCATGGACTTCAACTCCGACCCGTGACCACCATCCTGACCCGCCATCGATCCGGGACCACCCTCTTGACCCGTCTTCTCTCTGACCTCTATGTTGCCAGCCGGAAAATCACTAGTAGCCACAACCGTCGGAGTTAAAGTCGGAGAATTGGAAGAGTCATTGTTAATTTTACTCATTACACTATTATCATTCATATGCTTAACCTTCATACCTTGAACGTTCATACCATGAACATTATCAGCTTCCATGGCTATTGCCGAAGCAAAACTTTGAGCAAACACGATCGGTGGTTGCTCCGGAGAAGTACTAACCTTTTTCCTTTTCTTGCTGAACTTGGAGCTCTTCTTAATCGTCCCCATGATATCCAAGTGACTCAAATCTCTTCGATTTCACTAGTGGTGTATCCAATAGAAATCCGAATGCAACTACACGAATACTTTGCAATCTTGAACGTTAAAGATGAAGAACTAAGAAGATGAAATCTGACTTTTAATGCAAATCTTGAACAATCTTTAAACAAGATGTAGAATCTTCTCAAGACAATCTTATGAAATCATATTTAGAAGGTATGAAATCGGAGATGACATCATAGGAATGAGGCGGATTGCGAAGAGCGACTAGGAAAAAATGTTGAGAGCATTTTCGCCTAGTGAGATAAACTTCTCTCTAAATCCTCCAATTCGCATGATTAGGTTTGAATTGTTTGTTAGAAAGAAAGGTGAGGTGGAGTAGAGGGGGAAATGCTTTGGATTTGGTGGGGGTAACGTCTAACACGTGGGGCTCGGAGTAGCAAACAAACAGGGTATTTCTGGAATAATAATAATGTAAATTTTGTGCACCTGAATTATAAATAACTAACAAAATATTTTTTCTACTATCATCAGAATATATTGTGACCAGTGTTTTAAAAGTCACTTTCAGGACTCGCCCTGAGCTCACCATGGGGTGAAACACTGGAAAATTGATTCGGGACTCACGTGCGAAGGTGTATTTTATTTCGTGTATTCAGTATCTGAGTATATTCGTTAATTTTTACTATAAAATTCAATATTTCTTTACGTATTTTTTTCTTGTATTTTTTGTTTGTATTTTGAATGAGATATTTTTGTATACAAATCAATAAAGTGAATTGAATACAGTTGAATATTTTCTATATTTTTTTGCATTCATGATTTTTTAATGCAATCGATTTTAAATATAATAAATTGAATGTAATGTAAAAATAGCTACAAATGACTACAGTTGAGTTGAATACATCTGATTTGAATATATCTGACTTGAATACAGCAAAATATGACTTGAATACGGTGAAAATTAGAATACAGCCGAATTTTGAATACACTTTACTGTAATATAGTTATCAAAAGTATAGTTATGCCTAAAAAAACTCAAAGTATAGTCATTTATGTTAATTTCACATGATAAATGAATAATCCATTACAGCCCGTCATGATAAATAAACTTAAATTTTGAATTAAAATTCATTGTAAATAATGGATATTGGGTCTAACTCAACCCTAAAAGCTAGCATGTAGGGTGAGGATTGTCCAAGTCCAGACAAGGAGTCCATGTTTTCATTTATGTGGTACTCTTAACACTCCCCGCACGCCCATTCTTTGTTAACTGGAGCGTGGATAATATAATTTGGTGCCCCAACATCGGTGAACAAAAAATTGGAATGAGTCTGACTCTGATACCATGTAAATAGTGGATCTTGGGTCTAACTCAACCCCAAAAGTTAGCTTGTAGGGTGAGGATTGTCCAAGTCCATATAAGGAATCTATGTTCTCATTCCATATCCGATGTGAAACTCTTAGTGCATTGGATTGGCTTTTGGGTACCCAAAAGTGATTCTGGGTACCTACTTTCGTGAAAATTAAAAAATTGACATGTTTGGATTGTCAGAATCAATTATGTCATTTATTTCAATTTGAATTTTACCTTTCCTTTATTACCCTCTTTAATTTTCATCAACAACTCTATCCACTTTTATTACTCTTTTTAAATATCTAGAAATAATTACTATTTTTTTCAAATATACAACTTTTATTATCCTCTTTAAATATCTAGAAATAATTACTAAAAAAATTCAAATATACAACTTTCATTATGCCCTTTAAATATCTAGAAATAATTACTAAAAAAATTAAATATATTACTCATGTTCTATTTTATTTTTTTTTAAATCAAATATACTACTAAAGTTGACATTTGTTCATGTGTAATTGCAGATTGGAATTTTAAACTCCCCAAACATCCTAACGTTGTCCTATTATACGAGGATTATCCTTCTCTTTTTCCTATTGTCTTCTTTCAAATACTCTGAATATTATTACTATAATATATTATATTTTAAACAAACAAGAAATAAATATACCCAAATTGAAGTATCGAAAAGTTTTATTATTTTTTAAGAATTGTCTGAAGCGTCGTTGCGCTTCCTCCCAAGGGCCGCGACTCCTGTGGCGTGAAAAATCACTGGAACTTAGGCGCCGCGGTCCAAGTTCAATTTTGAATGCTCAAGTTTAATTTTGAAACACAGGTTCAAATAGTCGTCGCAACAATGACTATACACAATTTTATCAGAAGGAATGCAGAAACGGATATTGATTTTGATATTTATGAAGATGGAAGCACAATCATTCACTATGATGATTATCATAGATCATCTAACTTGGATCAATCACGGATTTTTAATGTAGCTTCTTCGTTAGAGATGGATCACGTTCGAGACTTAGTCCGCAATCAAATTATAGAGTACATGTAAAATTAGTATTGTAATAATATTTAATTACTATTTGCACTTTAAATTAATATTGTAATAATATTCTACTAATATTTAAGTATTATATTGCACTTTAATTTTTATTATCTATTTTCAATTTTTATTTACATACTTCTATTTTTTTTAGTAATTTTTGTTTACGTCTCTTGCCAATTTTTAGAATACTATTCACATCTCTTGCCAATTTTAAAGAGGTTGTTACTTGTGTTAGTATGTAAACTAACGAAACTAGAGAGGAACAAAATTCAAATTGTTTTGCCTTCGTTGATTAAAACTTATGCTAATGCAGTTTGAATTATAACATATTGAGAAGTAGGCTTGGATTATTCCCTTTATTAGTGAAAAAAAATTCTTTTTTCCTGGAGAGCAAGAGGGAATGCATGCTAAAAAGGCAAATGCGTAAATATATCTTTTAACTTTGCGATTTAGAACAGATATATTCCGTTATAAAAGTGGTGGATATATATATCTGCTATTACAAAATGGTGTAAATATACTTATGCCGTTACAAAATGGTGCAAATGTATATACCTCTGTCGTTACACAAATGATGCAAATATACCCTTTTCGATGACGAGATTTTTTTAAAAAATCATTAATCTTATTTTTTTTATAAAAAAAATGTCACGGGGCTGTAAAAAATATCTACTCATTTTTTTAGTAAACATATTTTTCTAAAGCCACATGGTAATTTTTTCTTGGTGGATGAGGTCTGATTTATTTTTTAAAATATTTCCGTGAATTAAAAAAAATAAGTCTACTCATTTTTCTAAACGAACCAGACCCGACCCACCAGGAAAAAATTACCACGTGACTTTAGAGAAATATATCTACTAAAAAAATGGGTAGACTTTTTTTAATGTCCGTGGTATTTTTTTAATTTAAAATTAAGATAAATGATTTTTAAAAATATCGTCAACAAAAAGGATATATGTGCCCCATTTTATAACAATAGATGTATATATCCACCACTTTTATAACGGGAAATATATCTGTTATAAATCGCAAAATTAAGGGATAATATTTATACTTTTATCCTACTAAAAAATGACCGTGCAAGCAGTGGGCTTTTATTTCGAGAAACATACAAAACAACATGGATTATCTCAAAGATTTTCTCTGTTTTCTTATAACTCTGCAGGATACAAAAACAGACAAGCAAAGAATTGAGGCAAATGAGAAAAATAAGAACAAACGGAGGCATCTTTTAAACTTTCCTTGGTCCTTCTGCAATTCACTTTTCTATTTTCAGGTGGCACTTAATAAAGTTTTAGTGGTACACCCAAATACCCAATATTGGATTGGACCCCATACTTTCCAAATCAATTATACGCACACATAACAACCAACATATCACATGGGTCTCCCTCATAATTAGTTTTATCTTCTCTCTCTTTTCGATAATTCATGTTTTTCTTATCCTCAGTAATTTAAAAATATAAATGCGGTGAAAATCGACATGACACGTAGCTTGGTTTAGAAATAAAAATCGAAGGAAGTGATAATTTGTATCGGTGGTAAGTTTGGGTGTCGTAACAAGGCCGATTGGCGGTCGAACCAGGTGACACCAAATGGCGATCGAACCAGGTGACATCGGGTGGAAGACCGAAGGAGCTCAGCTCCCCGTTCCGGATATGGCGCCAACTGTTATTATTTGCTTATTAAATAATTGTTTTTATCATTTAATTACATTTAATGAGGGAGTGATTCTGTTAGCGATATTTCGACCGCTCACGCAAGCGTACGCATCGTCACAAGTAATATAGTCTAGTAATACCGAATATCGTCCTCAGAGACTGGTTTTCAAGTACCGATTATCTAAGCTTTAGTTTCTATTTGGTGAACGTTAATTTATTTGTATTTTTATCTAATAACTAAAACTAAGTAATTGCAGAAAATAAACTAATTATGATAATACTTTGGTTTAAATCAGTTATGAAAGAATTAGGGCTTCCAAAATCCTCGACTATCCACTTTATTCAATCCTTAATGCGACTAGAATGATTCTTCTTCTTTGTTAAGATAGCGGTTAACTAGACTGTCTTATATTCCGGTTAGAATATATAATCACTCAACTCCAGTGCAGAACCCTTCTATATTTCTATGATAGGATTTACCACATAGGAAGATTAAGAACAGTAACTTATAATGCTACACAAGTATCGGAGTACTTTCGTCCGCGATTTTAACCTATGTCTAGTCAATTACAGCATATCCAAATCTCTCCTCTCGGTTTTTGATTCGAAATCATATAGGTTATGATAATTAGTGATCAATTTATCAAACATTCATACCAAATATTGACTAAATCTTAATCAAGTGAAGAAGAAATCACACTACTGCATTAATTCATGAATAAAAGTTTCAAGCATTTCATAAAAAAAAAAAACCTAATAGAGTGTTTAGCTCCTAGTCATAGTCACGCTAAGAACTAATACAAACCAACATAAACTGAAATAAAAACAAAGAAAAGAAAAGAAACTTGAACAAAAGTTGTCTCCAATCTTGTGTTGTAGCCTCATTTTCCTCTCCAAAGTATTATGTGAGATGTAAGATCCCAGATGAATAATGAGGTTAGGGTTTTATGGATTTATAGCTGGGAAGAGTTGCCCTTTCGGACCCTGAAAACGTGTCAAAATTCGGCCCAGAACTTGAAAAACCCGCCTCGACACCGTGGTGCCAAAAATCCTGCGGCTTCTCAGCAATTATGGCACCGCGGTCCTGCTTTCTGGCACCGCGGTGCTAATTGCCTTGTAGACCCATTCCGGTTTACAGCCTATTTCTCGTCCGGACTTCGTCTGATTTCTTCTATACTTCCCGGGACTTCTTAGGCTTCATTTCTTGGCCCTTTAAGTGTGCAATTCTACCTCAATCAAGCTCATTTCATCTCCTTTTTGTCATTTCTCCATTTATGATCGTTGTGACTCAAAAGAAAGAAAAGCGACCATAATAATATACTAAACACAAACGAAATGAATAAAATACTAACTAAAAATGACTCAAAAAGTGTATATAAAATATGCCTAACAAACCCCCAAACTTAAACTTTACTCGTCCTCGAGTAAAACAAAAAACAAAAACGAAAACAAAACAAACGAAGACTCTATGAAATGGATCAAGTAGCTATAGCAATGCTTCTTTAAAATCATGGATGAAAGATGGAATAATATGTTAGAACATATATAGCATAAATAATCAGCAATCTAGAATTTCAAGTTAGATATTTCGCAAATTCACTTAGATCATGGTCAATGGAAATACAAACACCTAACCTATGCATGTCAATTTCATTTCATCTTTCCCAAAATGCTATAGACATGTTTACTTGCTATTCTCCACTAATCATAGACATACATATTAAAGATCATCAGGACTTTGAAGGATTGTAATGTAGGTTTAGACAGGGGTAGATAAAAATAGGCATTTAGGCTCAATTACGTACCATAAGCTTTTTTCATTCAACTTATTTTCCTTCTTTTTGATTTCCTTTTTAATCTCATACCTATTTTTCCCCTCTTTTATTTTGAGAGAATGAGATACATTATAAATGACAGGCACCCCCAAAACTTAGGCTTTTGCATATTCTTCATTGGGTGCATCAAATTTTTTAATTCTCTTTTTGTTTCTTTTTCAACACTTTTCATCCCACTAACTTTCAATTATCACTTATGACACAAACAGAGAATCATAGGGTGTCAAACAAAGATCTTATTTTAGGCTCAAAGGGGGTGACTAGTGATACAATTTATGTCAGGGTAGGTAATGAATGGTCAGAAGGGCTATCAAAGAAACGCCTTAATCATCTCCCTAAACATGTACATCTTAACTATTTCGCCTCAAATAACAAGCAAACAGATTTTCTAGACATTTTTCATCTTTTCTTTTCATAACTGACACACATAGGTTAAGCACAAATATCTCAAAGAAGTATATGTCATGATTTTTTGGCATATTTAACTTAAGCACACAGATTTTTGCTTTCAATTCCATTACATTATCTCACTTTATCCACTCAATATCTTTAGCAACTACAACATGCTTGATCCATAAAAAAAATTATGACTCAAAAGACACATGGAACAACACAAAGACAAATAAAAAAAGACTAAAAAACAGACGCTCAAAACAAACTAAGGTTCCACCACACTTAAACGACACATTGTCCTAATGTATGAAGACTAAAAATAAGGGACAACTTACTGACACAACACAATGATCATAACGGAGGTCCGGGATGAGATTCTGGAAATTGCACATCTTTTGGGCTCTCTGAAGTTTCAGCGCTTTTGATTCTTTCCCCCTTAGGGTCAGTCCGTAGTCCGCCTGCCATCAAAACATAAGACAAAACCCAAGACCGTGAGACGGTTCAAGATAAAATAAAATAAACTAAAACAAAAATTAAAATAACATAATTAAAAACATTGGGTTGCCTCCCAACAAGCGTTGTCTTTAACGTCTTTTAGCCGGACGCAATTACCCTTTACTAGTGCCTATTGGATCCTTCTGCGAACTGCTTGCAATCCGCACAGTTATTTTTGCCGTCCTCACTTCACCTACACCATTTCTATAGAATACAGAAAAGGGTAGTACTTTTATGCTTGTCCCCAAATTGGTCAATACTTGCTTGCATTCAAAATTCCCTAAAGTGCAGGGAATAATGAAACTCCATGGATCTCTAGACTTTTGGGGGTTCCCTTGAGGGTATGGACTTTCTGGTTGAGGGTCAGCAAAGACATCTGGTGGTGTTTCTTCTGCAATGGGTACAACAAAAAGGAACTCCAAGGAATCCAAAAAAGTGAAAAATTGGATTCCAGTAACCCCTTCTTTCTCTATACCAACAACTTTTCTCAATTCTTCAACAGCTTGGTGTGGTTCAGGTTCCTCATTCTGCTTATCACCCCCCACAAATGTGTCTCTAAGCAGAGTTTCTTGCGGTACATTAATCACCATATCCATCAGCTGTCATATTTGTGTCTCCAAATTTTTGACGGACACCCTGGTCTCAGCCATAAACTGAACCTGGCACTTGGTGAGTCTGAGTATGGCTGCCTGCAACTAATTTCTATCTTCCTGTGGAACCTGTGGGTTAGACTGTTGTTGATGATTCCACTGCCCCTGATAGTAGTAGTAATCCATATGTTTTTTTCTTTACCTACAAAATAAGAAAAACAACAAAAAGTGATAAAAAGATGCTCGCAGAACAAGTTAGAAACTTGTTCCTGGAGCAACCAAATTAAAAATAAAATAACATAATCAAATATATACAAACCAAATTAGAAATAAGATTTGATAATTCAATATTGAAAGTACGCCAGTCCCCGGCAACGGCGTCAAAAACCTGTTAGCGATATTTCGACCGCTCATGCAAGCGTACGCATCGTCATAAGTAATATAGTCTAGTAATACCGAATATCGTCCTCAGAGACTGGTTTTCAAGTACCGATTATCTAAGCTTTAGTTTCTATTTGGTGAACGTTAATTTATTTGTATTTTTATCTAATAACTAAGACTAAGTAATTGCAGAAAATAAACTAATTATGATAATACTTTGGTTTAAATCAGTTATGAAGGAATTAGGGCTTCTAAAATCCTCGACTATCCACTTTATTCAATCTTTAATGCGACTAGAATGATTCTTCTTCTTTGTTAAGATAGCAGTTAACTAGACTGTCTTATATTCCGGTTAGGACATATAATCACTCAACCCCAGTGCAGAACCATTCTATATTTCTATGATAGGATTTACCACATAGGAAGATTAAAAACAGTAACCTATAATGCTACACAAGTATCGGGGTACTTTCGTCCGCGATTTTAACATATGTCTAGTCAATTACAGCATATCCAAATCTCTCCTCTCAGTTTTTTATTCGAAATCATATAGGTTATGATAATAAGTGATCAATTAATTATCAAACATTCATAACAAATATTGACTAAATCTTAATCAAGTGAAGAAGAAATCATACTACTGCATTAATTCATGAATAAAAGTTTCAAGCGATTCATAAGGAAAGCCCTAATAGAGTGTTTAGCTCCTAGCCATAGTAACGCTAAGAACTAATACAAACCAACATAAACTGAAATAAAAATAAAGAAAAGAAACTTGAACCAAAGTTGTCTCCAATCTTGTGTTGTAGCCTCATTTTCCTCTCCAAAGTATGATGTGAGATGTAAGATCCCAGATGAATAATGAGGTTAGGGTTTAAGGGATTTATAGCTGGAAAGAGTTGCCCTTTCGGACCCTGAAAACTTGTCAAAATTCGGCCCAGAACGTGAAAAACCCGCCTCGGCACCGTGGTGCCGAAAATCGCGCGCCAAAGAATTATGGCACCGCTGATCCGCTTCGCACCGGTGCTAATTGCTCAGAGACCCAAATCAGGTTTACAGCCTATTTCTCATCCGGACTTCGTCTGATTTCTTCTACCCGGGACTTCTTAGGCTTCATTTCTTGGCCCTTTAAGTGTGCAATTCTACCTCAATCAAGCTCATTTCATCTCTTTTTTGTCATTTCTCCGTTTATGATCGTTGTGACTCAAAAGAAAGAAAAACGATCATAATACTATACTAAACACAAACGAAATGAGTAAAATACTAACTAAAAATGACTCAAAAAGTGTATATAAAATATGTCTAACAAACCCCTAAACTTAAACTTTACTTGACCTCGAGTAAAGCAAAAAATAAAAACGAAAACAAAACAAACGAAGACTCTACGAAATGGATCAAGTAGCTATAGCAATACTTCTTCAAAATCATGGATGAAAGATGGAATAATATGTGAGAACATATTTAGCATGAATAATCATCAATCTAGAATTTCAAGTTAGATATTTCGCAAATTCACTTAGATCATGGTCAATGGAAATACAAACATCTAACCTATGCATGACAATTTTATTCTATCTTTTCCAAAATGCTATAGACCTGTTTACTTGCTATTCTCCACTAATCATAGACATTTACATTAAAGATCATCAGAACTTTCAAGGGTTGTAATGTAGACTTAGACAGGGGTAGGTAAAAATAGACATTTAGGCTCAATTACGTACCATAAGCTTTTTTTCATTCAACTCATTTTCCTTCTTTTTGATTTCCTTTTTAATCTCATACCTATTTTCCCCCTCTTTTATTTTGAGAGAATGAGATATATTATAAATTACAGGCACCCCCAAACTTAGGCTTTTGCATATTCTTCATTGGGGTGCATCAAATTTTTTAATTCTCTTTTTGTTTCTTTTTCAACATTTTTCATCCCACTAACTTTTAATTATCACTTATGACACAAACAGAGAATCATATGACACAAACAGAGAATCATAGGGTGTCAAATAAAGATCTTATTTTAGGCTCAAAGGGGGTGTCTAGTGATACAATTTATGTCAGGGTAGGTAATGAATGGTCAGAAGGGCTATCAAAGAAACGCCTTAATCATCTCCCTAAACATGTACATCTTAACAATTTCGCCTCAAATAACAAGCAAACAGATTTTCTAGACATTTTTCATCTTTTCTTTTCATAACTGACAAACATAGGCTAAGCACAAATATCTCAAAGAAGTAGATGTTATGATTTTTTGGCATATTTAACTTAAACACACAGATTTTTGCTTTCAATTTCATTACATTATCCCACTTTATCCACTCAATATCTTTAGCAACCACAACATGCTTGATCCATAAAATAAATTATGACTCAAAGACACATGGAACAACACAAAGACAAATAAAAAAAGACTCAAAAACAGACGCTCAAAACAAACTAAGGTTCCCCTATACTTAAACGACACATTGTCCCTAATGTATGAAGACTAAAAATAAGGGACAACTTACTGACACAACACAATGATCATAACGGAGGTTCGGGAAGAGATTCTGGAAATTGCACATCTTTTGGGCTCTCTGAAGTTTCAGCGCTTTTGATTCTTTCCCCCTTAGGGTCAGTCCGTAGTCCGCCTGCCATCAAAACATAAGACAAAACCCAAGACTGTGAGACTGTTCAAGATAAAATAAAATAAACTAAAACAAAAATTATAATAACATAATTAAAAACATTGGGTTGCCTCCCAACAAGCGCTGTCTTTAACGTCATTTAGCCGGACGCAGTTAACCTTTACTAGTGCCCATTGGATCTTTCTGCGAACTGCTTGCAATCCGCACAGTTATTTTTGCCGGCCTTACTTCACCTACACCATTTCTATAGAACACATAAAAGGGTAGTACTTTTATGCTTGTCCCCAAATTGGCCAATACTTGCTTGCATTCAAAATTCCCTAAAGTGCAAGGAATAATGAAACTCCATGGATCTCTAGACTTTTGGGGGTTCCCTTGAGGGTATGGACTTTCTGGTTGAGGGTCAGCAAAGACATCTGGTAGTGTTTCTTCTGCAATGGGTACAGCAAAAAGGAACTCCAAGGAATCCAAAAAAGTGAAAAATTGGATTCCAGTAACACATTCTTTCTCTATATCAACAACTTTTCTCAATTCCTCAACAGCTTGGTGTGGTTCAGGTTCCTCATTCTGCTTATCACCCCCCACAAATGTGTTGCTAGCAGATTTTTTTGCGGTACATTGATCACCATATCCATCAGCTGCCCTATTTGTGTCTCCAGATTTTTGACAGACACCCTGGTCTCTGCCATAAACTGAACCTGACACTTGGTGAACCTGAGTATGGCTGCCTGCAACTAATTTCTATCTTCCTGTGAAACCTGTGGGTTAGACTGTTATTGATGATTCCACTGCCCCTGATAGTAGTAGTAATCTATATTTTTTTTTCTTTACCTACAAAATAAGAAAAACAACAAAAAGTGATAAAAAGATGTTCGCAGAACAAGTTAGAAACTTGTTCTTGGAGCAATCTAATTAGAAATAAAAGAACATAATTAAATATATACAAACCAAATTAGAAATAAGATTAGATAATTCGATATTGAAAGTACGCCAGTCCCCGGCAACGACGTCAAAAACTTGTTAGCGATATTTCGACTGCTCACACAAGCGTACGCATCGTCACAAGTAATATAGTCTAGTAATACCGAATATCATCCTCAGAGACTGGTTTTCAAGTACCGATTATCTAAGCTTTAGTTTCTATTTGATGAACGTTAATTTATTTGTATTTTTATCTAATAAATAAGACTAAGTAATTGCAGAAAATAAACTAATTATGATAATACTTTGGTTTAAATCAGTTATGAAGGAATTAGGGCTTCCAAAATCCTCGACTATCCACTTTATTCAATCCTTAATGCGACTAGAATGATTCTTCTTCTTTGTTAAGATAGCGGTTAACTAGACTGTCTTATATTCCGGTCAGGAAATATAATCACTCAACCCCAGTGCAGAACCCTTCTATATTTCTATGATAGGATTTACCACATAGGAATATTAAGAACAATAACCTATAATGCTACACAAGTATCGGGGTACTTTCGTCCGCGATTTTAACTTATGTCTAGTCAATTACAACATATCCAAATCTCTCCTCTCGGTTTTTGATTAGAAATCATATAGGTTATGATAATTAGTGATCAATTTATCAAACATTCATACCAAATATTGACTAAATCTTAATCAAGTGAAGAAGAAATCATACTACTGCATTAATTCATGAATAAAAGTTTCAAACATTTCATAAAAAAAGCTCTAATAGAGTGTTTAGCTCCTAGCCATAGTTACGGTAAGAACTAATACAAACCAACATAATCTGAAATAAAAACAAAGAAAAGAAAAGAAACTTGAACAAAAGTTGTCTCCAATCTTGTGTTGTAGCCTCCTTTTCCTCTCCAAAGTATGATGTGAGATGTAAGATCCCAGATGAATAATGAAGTTAGGGTTTTATGGATTTATAGCTGGGAAGAGTTGCCCTTTCGGACCCTGAAAACGTGTCGAAATTCGCCGAGCGTGAAACCCGCCTCGGCACCGTGGTGCCGAAAATCCTACGGCCAAAGAATTATGGCACCGCTGATCCGCTTTCTCGCACCGCTGCTAATTGCCTCAGAGAACCATTCCGGTTTACAGCCTATTTCTCATCCGGACTTCGTCTGATTTCTTCTATACTTCCCAAGATTTCTTAGGCTTCATTTCTTGGCCCTTTAAGTGTGCAATTCTACCTCAATCAAGCTCATTTCATCTCTTTTTTGTCATTTCTTCATTTATGATCGTTGTGACTCAAAAGATAGAAAAACGACCATAATACTATACTAAACACAAACGAAATGAGTAAAATACTAACTAAAAATGACTCAAAAAGTGTATATAAAATATGTCTAACAAACCCCAAACTGCCCTCGAGTAAAGCAAAAAATAAAAACGAAAACAAAACAAATGAAGACTCTATGAAATGGATCAAGTAGCTATAACAATGCTTCTTCAAAATCATGGATGAAAGATGGAATAATATGTTAGAACATATTTAGCATGAATAATCAGCAATCTAGAATTTCAAGTTAGATATTTCGCAAATTCACTTAGATCATGGTCAATGGAAATACAAACACCTAACCTATGCATGTCAATTTCATTCCATCTTTTCCAAAATGCTATAGACCTGTTTACTTGTTATTCTCCACTAATCATAGACATACATATTAAAGATCATCAGGACTTTCAAGGATTGTAATGTAGGCTTAGTCAGGGGTAGGTAAAAATAGGCATTTAGGCTCAATTACGTACCGTAAGCTTTTTTCATTCAACTCATTTTCCTTCTTTTTGATTTCCTTTTTAATCTCATACCTATTTTTTCCCTCTTTTATTTTGAGAGAATGAGATACATTATAAATGACAGGCACCCCCAAACTTAGGCTTTTGCATATTCTTCATTGGGGTGCATCAAATTTTTCAATTCTCTTTTTGTTTCTTTTTCAACACTTTTCATCCCACTAACTTTCAATTATCACTTATGACACAAACATGGAATCATAGAGTATCAAACAAATATCTTATTTTAGGCTTAAAGGGGCTGACTAGTGTTACAATTCATGTCAGGGTAGGTAATGAATGGTCAGAAGGGCTATCAAAGAAACGCCTTAATCATTTCCCTAAACATGTACATCTTAACTATTTCGCCTCAAATAACAAGCAAACAGATTTTCTAGACATTTTTCATCTTTTCTTTTCATAACTGACACAGATAGGCTAAGCACAAATATCTCAAAGAAGTAGATGTCATGATTTTTTGGCATATTTAACTTAAGCACACAGATTTTTGCTTTCAATTCCATTACATTATCCCACTTTATCCACTCAATATCTTTAGCAACTACAACATGCTTGATCCATAAAAAAAATTATGACTCAAAGACACATGGAACAACACAAAGACAAATAAAAAAAGACTAAAAAACAGACGCTCAAAACAAACTAAGGTTCCCCCACACTTAAACGACACATTGTCCCTAATGTATGAAGACTAAAAATAAGGGACAACTTACTGACACAACACAATGATCATAACGGAGGTCCGGGATGAGATTCTGGAAATTGCAAATCTTTTGGGCTCTCTGAAGTTTCAGCGCTTTTGATTCTTTCCCCCTTAGGGTCAGTCCGTAGTCCGTCTGCCATCAAAACATAAGACAAAACCCAAGACCGTGAGACTGTTCAAGATAAAATAAAATAAACTAAAACAAAAATTATAATAACATAATTAAAAACATTGGGTTTCCTCCCAACAAGCGCTGTCTTTACCGTCTTTTAGCCGGACGCAATTAACCTTTACTAGTGCCCATTGGATCCTTCTGCGAACTGCTTGCAATCCGCACAGTTATTTTTGCCGGACTCACTTCACCTACACCATTTCTATAGAACACAGAAAAGGGTAGTACTTTTATGCTTGTCCCCAAATTGGCCAATACTTGCTTGCATTCAAAATTCCCTAAAGTGCAGGGAATAATGAAACTCCATGGATCTCTAGACTTTTGGGGGTTCCCTTGAGGGTATGGACTTTCTGGTTGAGGGTCAGCAAAGACATCTGGTGGTGTTTCTTCTGCAATGGGTACAAAGAGGAACTCCAAGGAATCCAAAAAAAGTGAAAAATTGGATTCCAGTAACCTCTTCTTTCTCTATACCAATAACTTTTCTCAATTCCTCAACAGCTTGGTGTGGTTCAGGTTCCTCATTCTGCTTATCACCCCCACAAATGTGTCGGTAGGCATATTTTCTTGCGGTACATTGATCACCATATCCATCAGCAAAATAAGAAAAACAACAAAAAGTGATAAAAATATGCTCGCAGAACAAGTTAGAAACTTGTTCCTGGAGCAACCAAATTAAAAATAAAATATCATAATCAAATATATACAAACCAAATTTTAAATGAGATTAGATAATTCGATATTGAAAGTACGTCAGTCCCCGGCAACGACGTCAAAAACTTGTTAGCGATATTTATTTGCTTTCGCGTCTGCACGTCGTCACAAGTAATATAGTCTAGTAATACCGAATATCATCCTCAGAGACTGGTTTTCAAGTACCGATTATCTAAGCTTTAGTTTCTATTTGATGAACGTTAATTTATTTGTATTTTTATCTAATAAATAAGACTAAGTAATTGCAGAAAATAAACTAATTATGATAATACTTTGGTTTAAATCAGTTATGAAGGAATTAGGGCTTCCAAAATCCTCGACTATCCACTTTATTCAATCCTTAATGCGACTAGAATGATTCTTCTTCTTTGTTAAGATAGCGGTTAACTAGACTGTCTTATATTCCGGTCAGGAAATATAATCACTCAACCCCAGTGCAGAACCCTTCTATATTTCTATGATAGGATTTACCACATAGGAATATTAAGAACAATAACCTATAATGCTACACAAGTATCGGGGTACTTTCGTCCGCGATTTTAACTTATGTCTAGTCAATTACAACATATCCAAATCTCTCCTCTCGGTTTTTGATTCGAAATCATATAGGTTATGATAATTAGTGATCAATTTATCAAACATTCATACCAAATATTGACTAAATCTTAATCAAGTGAAGAAGAAATCATACTACTGCATTAATTCATGAATAAAAGTTTCAAACATTTCATAAAAAAAGCTCTAATAGAGTGTTTAGCTCCTAGCCATAGTTACGGTAAGAACTAATACAAACCAACATAATCTGAAATAAAAACAAAGAAAAGAAAAGAAACTTGAACAAAAGTTGTCTCCAATCTTGTGTTGTAGCCTCCTTTTCCTCTCCAAAGTATGATGTGAGATGTAAGATCCCAGATGAATAATGAAGTTAGGGTTTTATGGATTTATAGCTGGGAAGAGTTGCCCTTTCGGACCCTGAAAACGTGTCGAAATTCGGCCCAGAACGTGAAAAACCCGCCTCGGCACCGTGGTGCCGAAAATCCTGCGGCTTCTCAGCAATTATGGCACCGCGGTCCTGCTTTCTGGCACCGCGGTGCTAATTGCCTTGTAGAACCATTCCGGTTTACAGCCTATTTCTCATCCGGACTTCGTCTGATTTCTTCTATACTTCCCAAGATTTCTTAGGCTTCATTTCTTGGCCCTTTAAGTGTGCAATTCTACCTCAATCAAGCTCATTTCATCTCTTTTTTGTCATTTCTTCATTTATGATCGTTGTGACTCAAAAGATAGAAAAACGACCATAATACTATACTAAACACAAACGAAATGAGTAAAATACTAACTAAAAATGACTCAAAAAGTGTATATAAAATATGTCTAACAAACCCCAAACTGCCCTCGAGTAAAGCAAAAAATAAAAACGAAAACAAAACAAATGAAGACTCTATGAAATGGATCAAGTAGCTATAACAATGCTTCTTCAAAATCATGGATGAAAGATGGAATAATATGTTAGAACATATTTAGCATGAATAATCAGCAATCTAGAATTTCAAGTTAGATATTTCGCAAATTCACTTAGATCATGGTCAATGGAAATACAAACACCTAACCTATGCATGTCAATTTCATTCCATCTTTTCCAAAATGCTATAGACTGTTTACTTGTTATTCTCCACTAATCATGACATACATATTAAAGATCATCAGGACTTTCAAGGATTGTAATGTAGGCTTAGTCAGGGGTAGGTAAAAATAGGCATTTAGGCTCAATTACGTACCGTAAGCTTTTTTCATTCAACTCATTTTCCTTCTTTTTGATTTCCTTTTTAATCTCATACCTATTTTTTCCCTCTTTTATTTTGAGAGAATGAGATACATTATAAATGACAGGCACCCCCAAACTTAGGCTTTTGCATATTCTTCATTGGGGTGCATCAAATTTTTCAATTCTCTTTTTGTTTCTTTTTCAACACTTTTCATCCCACTAACTTTCAATTATCACTTATGACACAAACATGGAATCATAGAGTATCAAACAAATATCTTATTTTAGGCTTAAAGGGGCTGACTAGTGTTACAATTCATGTCAGGGTAGGTAATGAATGGTCAGAAGGGCTATCAAAGAAACGCCTTAATCATTTCCCTAAACATGTACATCTTAACTATTTCGCCTCAAATAACAAGCAAACAGATTTTCTAGACATTTTTCATCTTTTCTTTTCATAACTGACACAGATAGGCTAAGCACAAATATCTCAAAGAAGTAGATGTCATGATTTTTTGGCATATTTAACTTAAGCACACAGATTTTTGCTTTCAATTCCATTACATTATCCCACTTTATCCACTCAATATCTTTAGCAACTACAACATGCTTGATCCATAAAAAAAATTATGACTCAAAGACACATGGAACAACACAAAGACAAATAAAAAAGACTAAAAAGCAGGCCAAAACAAACTAAGGTTCCCCCACACTTAAACGACACATTGTCCCTAATGTATGAAGACTAAAAATAAGGGACAACTTACTGACACAACACAATGATCATAACGGAGGTCCGGGATGAGATTCTGGAAATTGCAAATCTTTTGGGCTCTCTGAAGTTTCAGCGCTTTTGATTCTTTCCCCCTTAGGGTCAGTCCGTAGTCCGTCTGCCATCAAAACATAAGACAAAACCCAAGACCGTGAGATTGTTCAAGATAAAATAAAATAAACTAAAACAAAAATTATAATAACATAATTAAAAACATTGGGTTTCCTCCCAACAAGCGCTGTCTTTACCGTCTTTTAGCCGGACGCAATTAACCTTTACTAGTGCCCATTGGATCCTTCTGCGAACTGCTTGCAATCCGCACAGTTATTTTTGCCGGACTCACTTCACCTACACCATTTCTATAGAACACAGAAAAGGGTAGTACTTTTATGCTTGTCCCCAAATTGGCCAATACTTGCTTGCATTCAAAATTCCCTAAAGTGCAGGGAATAATGAAACTCCATGGATCTCTAGACTTTTGGGGGTTCCCTTGAGGGTATGGACTTTCTGGTTGAGGGTCAGCAAAGACATCTGGTGGTGTTTCTTCTGCAATGGGTACAGCAAAAAGGAACTCCAAGGAATCCAAAAAAAGTGAAAAATTGGATTCCAGTAACCTCTTCTTTCTCTATACCAATAACTTTTCTCAATTCCTCAACAGCTTGGTGTGGTTCAGGTTCCTCATTCTGCTTATCACCCCCACAAATGTGTCGGTAGGCATATTTTCTTGCGGTACATTGATCACCATATCCATCAGCAAAATAAGAAAAACAACAAAAAGTGATAAAAATATGCTCGCAGAACAAGTTAGAAACTTGTTCCTGGAGCAACCAAATTAAAAATAAAATATCATAATCAAATATATACAAACCAAATTTTAAATGAGATTAGATAATTCGATATTGAAAGTACGTCAATCCCCGGCAACGGCGTCAAAAACTTGTTAGCGATATTTCGACTGCTCACGCAAGCGTACGCATCGTCACAAGTAATATAGTCTAGTAATATCGAATATCGTCCTCAGAGACTGGTTTTCAAGTACCGATTATCTAAGCTTTAGTTTCTATTTGGTGAACGTTAATTTATTTGTATTTTTATCTAATAACTAAGACTAAGTAATTGCATAAAATAAACTAATTATGATAATACTTTGGTTTAAATCAGTTATGAAGGAATTAGGGCTTCCAAAATCATCGACTATCCACTTTATTCAATCCTTAATGCGACTAGAATGATTCTTCTTCTTTGTTAAGATAGCGGTTAACTAGACTGTCTTATATTCCGGTTAGGACATATAATCACTCAACCCCAGT
The DNA here is from genome assembly GCA_029844215.1 of Przewalskia tangutica. Lineage (NCBI taxonomy): Eukaryota > Viridiplantae > Streptophyta > Magnoliopsida > Solanales > Solanaceae > Przewalskia > Przewalskia tangutica. The sequence continues at coordinate 44,482,620 of CM056727.1, read as the reverse complement.
GCAGAACCATTCTATATTTCTATGATAGGATTTACCACATAGGAAGATTAAGAACAATAACCTATAATGCTACACAAGTATCGGGGTACTTTCGTCCGCGATTTTAACATATGTCTAGTCAATTACAGCATATCCAAATCTCTCCTCTCAGTTTTTTATTCGAAATCATATAGGTTATGATAATTAGTGATCAATTAATTATCAAATATTCATAAAAAAATATTGACTAAATCTTAATCAAGTGAAGAAAATCATACTACTGCATTAATTAATGAATAAAATTTTCAAGTGATTCATAAGAAAAGCCTTAATAGAGTGTTTAGCTCCTAGCGATAGTCACGCTAAGAACTAATACAAACCAACATAAACTGAAATAAAAATAAAGAAAAGAAACTTGAACCAAAGTTGTCTCCAATCTTATGTTGTAGCCTCATTTTCCTCTCCAAAGTATGATGTGAGATGTAAGATCCCAGATGAATAATGAGGTTAGGGTTTAAGGGATTTATAGCTGGAAAGAGTTGCCCTTTAGGACCCTGAAAACGTGTCAAAATTCGGCCCAGAACGTGAAAACCCCGCCTCGGCATCGCGATCCTGCAGAATGGCACTGCGGTGCCAAAAATCCTGCGGCTTCTCAACAATTATGGCACCGCGGTCCTGCTTTCTGGCACCGCGGTGCTAATTGCCTTGTAGACCTAGTCCGGTTTACAGGTTATTTCTCATCCGGACTTCGTCTGATGTCTTCTATACTTCCCGGGACTTTTTAGGCTTCATTTCTTGGCCCAAGTGTGCAATTCTACCTCAATCAAGCTCATTTCATCTCCTTTTTGTCATTTCTCCATTTATGACCGCTGTGACTCAAAAGAAAGAAAAACTATCATAATACTATACTAAACACAAACGAAATAAGTAAAATACTAACTAAAAATGACTCAAAAGTGTATATAAAATATGCCTAACAGATTATTGGGCATAAATGTCTTGTATTGTTAACTATAAAAGGAGTCCAACCTTCATGTTGGAAGGGCATCTAATTCCCACTACTGATACTCACTCAATTACATTCGAAAGTGCTTCTGTTTGTTCTCGTTTCTGGTTCGGACCCAAAACAATTTAGCTAAGGATAGGACCAAACTCTCAATTCTATTTCAATCAATATTATGACATTTCAGGCTAATTACTTGTTTATTGTTTTCATTTACTTATTTATTGTTAATTGTTTATCAAAATTACCTGTAAATATAATCGTGTATCCTTAAAACCACTTACAAATTCAACTGTACCTTTTTTGGGTAAATAATTTGGCACTCACCGTGGGGTTAAGGATAATAGTGGTTATTTGATTCAAACACAAATTTCACTTATTTTTTTTGAGATTTTTGTGGTTACAGGTCAATCCTAAGTACTAACAGTATGGCTAGTGAAATCAACATTGAGGTTAGCAACCATGAGGACAACAACTGTGACAATGGTGCTCACAACGTCAATAACAACAACGACGTTCCACCCATTAATCCACTAAATGGCGTTTAGCCTGTTGTTCCACCAAATGACGTTCTGCCTATTGATCCAATGAATAATAACAATCATGTGATTTCACTTCGGTCTTCTAGAAGATAAACGTCAGAAGACACTAGACGGTGATGAGGATGGTGAAATAAATTTGGCTCAAATCTTTTATATGCTAAAGGAGCAACAGGAGGCCATAACTCAGTTGCAAAAGAAAAGCAACGGAGCAAGTGCGACTAATTTCTTGCTTATTATTTTCATTTACTTATTTATTGTTAATTATTTATCAAACTTATCTGTAAATCTAACCGCGTATCTTCAAAATTACTTACAAATTCAATTGTACTTTTTTTTGGATAAATAATTTGGCATTCATCGTGGGGCTAAGGATAATAGTTGTGATATGATTCAAACATAAATTTCACTTGTTTCTTTCGAGATTTTTGTGGTTACAGGTCAATCATAAGTACTAACAGTATGGCTAGTGAAATCAATGTTGAGGTTAGCAACCACGAGGATAACAACTTGACAATGGTGTTCACAGAGTCAATAACAACAACGACGTTCTACGCATTGATCCACTGAATGGCATCCCGCCCGTTGTTTCACCAAACGACATTCCGCCGAATGACGTTCAGCCCGTTGATCCAATGAATAATAACAATCTCGTGATTTCACTTCGGTCTTCTAGAAATCACGTCAGAAGACACCAGACGATGATGAGGATGGTGAAATAAATTTGGCTCAAATATTTTATATGCCAAAGGAGCAACATGAGGCCATAACTCAATTGCAAAAGAAAAGCAGCGAAGCAAGTGCAGTGGATGAAGCTCGTCTCGTCCTCAATGATGGACCAGGCCGAAAAGAGGATCGGGTCGACAAGAATGCAAATGGTTCGGGGATTAATGAGTCATTGGAGGTCTTGAAAATGCTTGAAGACTTAATTAAACGAATTGACACCAATTAAAAGAAGGTTGAAACCTACAACTCACGGGTAGACCATATTCATGGGGCACCACTAATCTTGAAAGGGCCAAACTCGAATAGATACATCCTGTTGACGTTCCCACCAAGTGAAGCACCAAAATTGATACCGAAGAGGTTTAAAATCCCCAACCTCCCAAAGTATGATGGGATAACAGATCCCCATGAATATGTGGTGTTTTATACATATGTAATAAAGGGCAATGCTATGCATCCAAATGATATTGAATCAGTGTTGTTGAAGAAGTTTGGTGAATGCTTTCAAATGGAGCAATGACATGGTATTCTATGTTGCATGAACATTTTATTAATTCATTTGAAATGCTTGCAGATGTTTTCATAAAGGCTCATGCCGGAGCTCAGATGGTTCAAGCAAGAAAATCAGATATTTTCAAAATTGCCCTGAAAGATAAAGAGTTGCTATGAAAGTTCGTGACCAAGTTTCAAAATGCGTGAATGTTTCTTCCCCGAGTATTAGATGAATGGGCAGTTGAAGCTTTCACCAAGGGGTCGAATCCTAGGAGCTCTAGTGCCTCATTCAAATTAAATAAGAACCTGTAGGAATTCCCGGCTGTAACATGGGCAGATATGCATAACATGTACGAGTCCAAAGCAGGGTGGAGGATGATCAGTTTAAACATCCACCAGGGATAGTAGGACGGAACAAAAACTTTGATAAATCAAAGAGGGCAGTCAATTCGGAGCCGAAATCTTCAAAGGATAGATATCAACCCTATGGGCAACCAGAGAGGTCGAATTTTAGATCGGATCGGGGTCGCAACAATCGCAATTTCCCATTTGATAGAGGAGATAAACATAATGACCGGGGGTCTACCAGTAGGAGTTTGTAATTTAAAAATGATATCAGTGGATCTTCTTCTAATATTATGGAAAGCCCGAGGCTATCTGAATATAATTTAAACGTTGACTCATTTCAGACATTGGTCATATAAAAGAGACAATGTGGCCAAGACCGCTTCGGACAGACCTGGCTCAAAGAGATCCAAACTTGATTTGTGATTACCATGGAACTCATGATTATCAGATATAGGATTGTCGCCAGTTAAGAGATAAAGTGGCCCGATTATTGAAAAATAACCACTTATGTGAGTTCGTAAGCGATCGTGCAAAGGAAAATTACAGAAATAGGGAAACGAACAAGCAAACAAAATCGATTGAACTCCAGCATATCATAAATATGATTATCGGGGGGGGGGGGGGGGTGAACGTCCCAAAGTAAGCTATCACGACTACAAAAAAATACAAAACTGTCAATAACTCGAGAGAAAAGATCCAAAAATTATGAACTGGAGGAAACAATATCTTTCAATGAAGATGATGCGGAAGGCATCATTCAACCTCACAATGATGCACTGATAATTTATGCCTTCATTAATAAATTTCAGATTAAGCATATTTTAATTGATCTAGGTAGCTTAGCAACATCATCCAATAGAAGGTGATGGAGCAATTGGGGTTATTGGACAAAATTGTACCGGCAGCTCGAGTTCTAAACATGACAAACGAGACCACGAAAGTGGAGGTCATTCTTCTAGTCAATGCAGCTGGGATAATTCAACAAATGAGATTTTATGTCATAGAAGGCGAAATGAGGTACACCGCAGGCCTTGGATACATGACATGAAGGATGTACCTTCAATGTCACATACAATGCTAACATTCTCAATATCGAAAGGAATCAAGACGATCCAAGGAGAGCAACCAGTAGCAAGGGAGATTTTTGTGATGGAAAAATCGATGCAAACATCAAAAGAAATGAAGGACGTAGTTAAAGGCAAGGAGGTGAAATAGCAATCACAGGGTTCAAACTCACTGAGTCCGAAAAATGAAGAGGAAGAAAAGGTAAATTATGAGGATGAAAAATACTACTTTCACGTACCGAGGTCATTTGTGTTGCCAGATGATTCAGATGCTAAGAAGTCAATTGTAGAGAAGTTAGAACAAGTCATCTTATTCGTGCATCTACCAGATAGAAAGGTATACCTGGGAACCGAATTGACCCCGGAGCTCATGCTTAAATTAATTGAATTTCTTAAAGATAACACTGATTGCTCTACATGATCTCACTTAGATATGACAAGTATCCTACCAAAGATTACAACTCACAAGTTAAGTTTGGACTCAAGTTTCCCCCAGTAAATCAGAGTAGGAGGCCTATGACTGACTTCAAATATAAGTTTGTCAAGAAGGAGGTAATAAAACTTTTAAATATAGGTTCATCCGGGAGGTAGAGTATCCAGTTTGGTTAGCAAATGTAGTGGTCGTACCTAAAAAGGCAATAAACTAAGAATGTGCATAGATTTTAAAGATTTGAATAAGACATGCCCAAAGATTCTTTTCCTTTGATGCACATTGATCGGATGATTGATGCTACGGCAGAACATGATATGTTGAGTTTTCTTAACGCTTGCTCTGGGTATAAACAACTTAGGATGAACCTGGAGGATGAAGAGAAAACCTCATTTATCACTAGATACGAGACCTATTGCTATAATGTAATGTCATTTGGTTTAAAAAATATTGGAGCAACATATCAGTGTCTAGTTAATTGTATGTTCGAGGACAAAATATGTAGCACAATGGAAGTTTATATTAATGATATGTTAGTTAATTCCCTGGAAGTAGAGTATCATTTAAAGAATTTGCAAAAATATTTGACATACTCTGAAAATACAACATGAAGTTGAATCCAGAAAATATGCTTTTGAAGTTGGCTCGGGCAAATTCATGGGTTTCTTGGTTTCAAACCGAGTAATAGAGATCAATCCGGATAAGATCAAAGCTATTGAGGAAATACCGAAGGTACTTGAAGATGTGAATGCGGTACAAAAACTCACCGGGAGGATAGTCGTTCTAAGCAAATTCATCTCTCGGCCCTCAGAGAAAAGTCATTGGTTCTTCTCTTTGTTAAAAAAGAAGAATGACTTCGAGTGGACACCGGAGTGTTAGCAATCTTTGAGGATTTGAAGAAGTACTTGTCTAGTATGCCGTTATTGCATAAACTGAGGGCAGCCAAGTAGTTGTTTCTGTATCTAGCGGTATCCGAGGTAGTTGTAAGTGTAGTTCTGGTTTGAGAAGAAAAAGGTACACAATTTCCCATTTACTATGTGAGTAGAACATTAGCTAGTGCGGAAACTAGGTACCCTCATTTAGAAAATTGGCATTAACATTAATAACGACTCCTAGAAAACTGAGGCTGTATTTTCAATGTCATCTTATATGTGTAGTAACAACTTATCCACTAAAAATGTGATGCATAAATTGAAACTTTATGGTAGGTTAGCCAAATGGTGAGTAGAAATTAGTGGGTATGACATATAATATAAACCAAGAACCACTATAAAGTCTCAAGTTTTAGCAGACTTTGTAGCGGACTTTACACTCGGAATGATCCCTGAAGTAGAAAGAGAACTTTTATTAACCTCGGAAAAAACTTCAGAGGTTTGGACCATGTACACAGACGGAACATGATCCAAACTTGGGGTAGTACTTAAGGTGCATACATGAGATATTATTAGGCAATACCTTCTAAGGAAGTCTGAGCTCCTTCCCATGCTAAGACCTCTCTATAGCGGGCCAGCCCTATCGAGAAGGATAGAAAACAACTACTTTCCGATGACCGAAGAGTCTTGAGACTCGTAAGGGATTACCAGAGAGTGAATAAACTCGAAGAGCCTTAGAATAAATTACACTAGCAGCAGGGATCAGCCTTAGACTTCCAATCAATATGAACTGTGAAATTAACTAACAATGAAGTCGAGTATGAGGCTATGATTGTAGGTCTAGAGTTGGCACAGAGTCTGGGAGCAGAAGTCATCGAAGCAAAATGTGATTCGCTCCTGGTTGTTAATCAAGTGAATGAGGTGTTCGAAGTAAAGGAAGAAAGAATGCAAAAATATTTAGATAAGATCCAAGTAATATTGCATCGGTTCAAAGTATGGACTATGGAGCATATGTATCGAGAGCAAATCAATGAGGCGTATGCCTTGGCTAATTTGGGGTCATCCATGGAAGCGTAAGAGTTTAATTCGAGAACAGTTATGTAGTTGACTGATTCGGCAATTGATGGTGGTCATGCCGAAGTGAATACAACAATATTGACTTGGAATTGGCGTAATAAATACATCGACTACCTTTGGGATAGAAAGTTGCCTACGGATCCAAAGGAGTCGAGGGCTCTTCGTACTACAACATCTAGATTTTGTTTGGTTGATGGTTTATTGTACCGAAGGTCATTTTATGATCCTTTAGCAAAGTGTCTAGGACCTGGAGAAATTGATTACGTGATGCACGAGGTTTACGAAGGGACTTGTGGCAATCATTCAGGAGCATAATTATTGGTCTGAAAATTAATTAGGGTCGGGTACTATTGGTCTGAGATGGAGAAAGATACAAAAAACTTTGTTCGAAAAATGTAACGAATGTAAAAGGCACGCACCTATTGTCGCGCAAGTTTTTTTTTACCGCGGGCTCGCGTCGCTTGGTGAATCTTGAATTAAATGAATGTATGCTTAAGGAGTCGTCACCTAATTATTATAGTGAATTAGGACACTTTAAATGCTGCAAAATAAACTCCATTTGATGGTCTGCGAATTTATGAGATTTTGGGTAATAGTTCTTTATTATCCTAAAGGGAAGGTATTAGGCATCCTTTAAGATCCGCTAACTTGCGGTTGTCCGATCAAACCTATGCTAATTATTATATTTACAAAAGCATGTTTAAAAGCATTAAAATGGTGATGCAAATAGTAAAGAGATGCATTTTTGATAACGTACGAAATCTTTATATGGAGAAGGAGATTCCCAGTATGAAATCCGAAATTTGATTTTGATATAAAAGTATGCATTTAGCAAGATATTATAAAAATACATATAAAATTGAACTGTTAATAAAAGTATGTATTGTGTAGTATAGTATGAAAAATGCAATGCAAGAATTGGGTTTTGACAAAATATGCATTTAGACAACATAAAGTAGGCATGACATAGTTTATAAAAGGTAATGTAAAAATTGAGTTTTGACAAAATATGCATTTAGACAACATAAAATAGGAATGACATAGTTTATAAAATATAGTGTAAAATTGATTTATTGGGTGAAAGCATGCAATTTGTATTGTTTATAAAATATTTATTTTTTAGACAATCGAAAGTAAATAGAAAAGTAATTTGTTTGTGATGTCAATAAATGAGTTTATGGGAACATCATTTTTATTGTGAATTTGGTAAGAAACAAAACCTTAGTTACATGATTAAATATGCGGGTGAAGGATGATTAAATTATTTTTGCAAAATTTTAAGCACGTATGACAGACCTAAAATAGATAGAAACTATCCATCCAATTCATCAATTCAAAACCTACTTATTCTAAGTATTCTAATGATTGTCAAGAGTAGAGACTAAAGCAGATGCTATTGTCATCCCGCCTTATGTGTTTAGGGATTCCGAAGTGAGAAAAGCGATGATCATGGATGCAAATCTTAGTTTATCGTGGTCATGATGAGTCTCATAACGAGACTCTTCATTTGCTCCAATATGTTTCATGTAAATTAAAGAAAAATAAAAGGATTAGTACATACCCAAACCTTATCAACAATGCACATAATAGAGCGCTCATGTAAATTTAAGCATGTATGTGATTTAATTCTTATTAGCTATAGCAATCCGAACTGAACTGGCAGGTCCAAGCAAATAAAAAAATGACATTACTCAACTCAGACATTAGGTCTTGTATGCAAATAGTGGACATAAATGTAAAACATACCCAAAAGTGAATCTTTCAGATTTAAATGAAGAGCAAATCAACATATGATAGGCCCAGTCAATGAATGTTCACATTCGTACATGTGTAAGCCCGTATTTAACACACACAATCATATATAGGGGTGATATACATGATATCATCTGATATATCTGAAAGATGTACATACATATACACTTTTGTATACACCGAATGTATACTAGATATGTATACCGTGTATATTTTCGTGGAAAATCACTTCGAGCCCAACAAATCAGAAAAAATGACAATATTTACATATTCATGCTTCAGATAATAGAAAGGGAGATGAGAGAATATCACACGTATTTTAAGACAAACCACATTTAACCAAACATGCCTAAGGATGAGGGACACTACATCATCCTACCAGGGTCTAATATATAATTACAGGACCGGCCAAGGTAGTCTCTACATTAATTAAGCCCTCTCGAACCTCTCAGAGAGCTTGATGGCGAGCCTGATACACAACATGAGTTTTTTCAATAATAAAATCCATCTTTAGTTGCTGAATTTTGGCATCCATATCAGTCCTACTAACTTTCTGCAAAGTGCCCCCCAAAGGGAATTGTTGCTTGTAGACAAGTGTTCATTGCATTTGACTTGTCTATCATAGCGTGTACTCAGACCCTCATGCATCTCTTCTAGTACTCACAAGTCTCCTTCAGTAGAAGCCTTGTCCCTATGGCAGGCCTCGAGATCAATCCCTACAACATGGAGATTTTCTATCATCTATGTCTCTCTCCTTACTATGTTGGTTAAATGTTCCTCACCCTCAACCCACTTTCCCTGAAGATCTAGGAGCTCCTTATTAAATATCACAGTCTCATCGCTGTAAACTTTCTTGTCTTGCTATGACTGAATTAGCTTGACTTCTAAATCCTCAACGGGTATTAGCCGTCTCTCCAAAACCATGACCCTCTCAGTCAGCGCATGATACTCTAATATCATCTCCCCTTCTTCGGCAAGTTTCCATTGAAAACCCTCCATAGTGAGAAGACTTGCCTGGGGAAATAGCAAATTCAGGGAATAGAGTATTGCAATACAAAAACATAGGGAGTTAGATAGAAAGTAAGAGGAAAGTATATATGTGTGGCCGCATGAGCCCCAACATTCAGCAAACAGTCACCGGAGACCCTGTACATCTTCTCATTATCCCTCTTTCTCACCAAAGGCCACAAATAACTACCAACCCTACTGGTCTTGAAAGAAGATTGCATTCATGAGGCACGGTCAAATTGACTTGCCGACGCGATGCATGATTACAAATCAGGGCAGAATAGGTATCTACCAACCCGAATTCATGGGAGCCCCGCGAGCCCTCATTACGTGACCTCACATTCAGAGCCTCCATTCGAGCCCTAGGCAAGGTACCTTGAGAAGTGCAGACTCGCCACTGAAAATCCAATGTAGGGGAGCCAGTGATGATGATGGAATACAAAGGGTATGGGTCAGACCCGAAGCCACATCATCAATCCGGGCAGGAGTAAGAGAGACAAGAGCATAAGAGTTCATCTGGTCTGACAAATTCATTCCCCTGAAAAGGCCGGCAACAGCAATATCAGATCTATCAGCCCCTCGAAGAGCAGGTTCCTATTCTCCACTGGTATCAGACTCCAAATCAATAGATACTGGATGAGCAATATACGTAGTTGGGGGAGGATCCTGAGCATCTCATTCCCAACATCCGACATGACCTTTTTGACTGGGGGAAGAGAAGAAGAAGACAATGGTCTTTTGTCTCTGGTGGAATCTTCGGCCTCTGAGCCCCGAACCAACTGAGAAACAATGTTTTCGATTTGCTGAAAGGTCACATCTAAATTCTTAGGAACCTTCGCATACGCTCTAATGGATGCCCTCTTCGGGATGTCGTGGTTTTTCCCGTTCTAATTGTGTTTCAATGCAATCTCCTGCCATGTTTGGAGGGAGGAGGGCACATAGTCCAAGATTTTCTATACCAAACAGGCCAAACTTGACACCGGTTCCAGAGTCCACACCACGACTGACAGAGAAAGAAGGAAGATAGTGAGATACACTGACCAAGAAAGATGGAACAATAAAGGTGAACTTAATCAAAATACTTACGATCAAAGTTCCATTGCTCCAAGATAGGAGCCTCTAGGGGCTTGACCAAGTCGTCCATCACAATAATAATGTATCTCTCTGTCCATCGTCAATCGGAGTCATCATCAATACAACAAATCAACACATTCTGACCTTGATGGGATAACTGGATGACTCATGCTCTAAATATCTTAGGGGAGTAAATGTGAATTAGGTGAGCGAGGGTGAAATCCTCACCACCTGAGAAGAAAAGGTATCAGAGGCATGCAACCGTCCTCCAAAAATTCAGACTAATTTGGGCCAGGCAAACTTCGTATCTCTAACAAAACTCTAAAATCAGAAGGTCGATGTGCTTGCCCAGTTGCAAGGAAAATGGATACGTATAGACAAAAGATTACCTTTGCCGGCGAGAAGTTGTGTTTTCCCTTTCCGTGGGGAGAAACACTTCTATATGGGTCCAGCCGCAGTCCACCTGTATCCGTCTTAGATAACGGGCAGTCATGGTGGATTTATATGAGCTCGCCTGCCGAGATCGTTCTGATTTCAGAAAGACTGGGCGCTTCTTGAGATCCTACAGAGAAAATCAACTGCAGGGATGTAAGCATTGATTTGGCGAGAGGAAGAAAATGCCTTTGATCTTTTCCTCGACGCACTAACAGTCGCCGAAAAAGAGTCCAAGATAGGAACTTTATGAATATGGATGTCTGAATTGCCCCATGCTAGGCTCCAAGTCCGTGTGGTAGCATCGATGACGACCGAAGAATCAGAAGACATGGTAATAAAGATTAGGGCAAAAAAGAGAAGGAAACAATGGTCGGTTAATATTGAAGAGCGAAGCGTCAAGGGAGCAAAAAGAATACGTGAAATCTTAATAGGAGAGGCGAAGATAAAGAAGGGGAAACCGAACCATCATTATGACGCTCATTCCCTAGACAAACTACTGACGGATGCATGACCTGTGTAAGGTGGGAGGTACGCGGGTAGCAGAGCATTAAATGCTGTGAGATGGCATCGAAAAGGGAGATGGACAACTGAATCGGTGAACTATTCCCTAAGGTCGTCATGTCACGAGATTGACAAACTCTTCCACTCCCCGGTCCCTCGAAGCTCGAAGAACTTGGAAAGTGGGAGACTATCTGTATTGGGTAGAAAGACATCCGGGAGCGTCATGCGTAAACAAGAAGCTTTGTGGCTTCGGAGACTCTAACATATCCTTACAACTATCTCTCATCCCAACAACTCCCGTCACATCAATCAACCTAGATCAGAGCGTCGCGACACGCATGAGAGTAATGTCATCATGATGTGTACGTCACCACAACCCCCTAGGGTCATAATAGTCTAAGTTTTGACTTGTATATGTAAGGCTTAGAAGAGAAAGAGGACACATTGTATTCTCTCTAAGCACACATTTCTTGTAACTCACATCTCTCTCAAAGCTATTATACGATTCACGACCTTTTAGCTCATACTCGATCCATAATTATTTTCAGATCTAATTTATTGGTTTTTATTACTTGTTGTTCTTGCTATTATCTTCATACATCATATATCCGTAACCTAAATCTCAATCCCGGACTCAGTCAAGAGGGTTTCCGGATCGGATATGACCTACTTGTCTTTAAACCTTTGAAATACAAAGCTCTAACTGCGTTTTTTGTAGATGTCATTTTTACCGGAAACATATTATATTTGGTTTGATTTAATTTTAATAATTTAAAAATCGACTACATTGATTTGATTTTGGTTTTAACCAAAAACCATCCAAACCGACCATGATAACCCCTAGCTGCAACTTTAATCTTTATGACTACTAGCTAATCATTTCTAATCTTCTATATCCATTCTCCTTTACTTTTTACACCTGAAAAATGAATGACAAGCTAGAAAGAAATGGAAGAGAGAGAGACAAGAAAGGGATGGGGAATCAATCACAATATATAAAATATGGTAATGTCCCATAAATACGTGAAAACGCGTGAATACGCCGAATATGAAAGTTGGCATTAGATAGCTAGGCCCAAATGAACCTTTATTTACCTACCCATTCATTATTTATGTGCTGCTTCATATTCAAACTACTTCATTCTTGAAGACAGTGAAACCACCTATATCAAGTACCCAGAAAGTGATAGATAGATTCATACATACAATTCTTTAATTCTTTCCATTTTAGTAGCAATACTCAGCTAGCCACTTAAAGAACTTAATTGGTATGTTCCTTTCTTGTTCTGTTTAAAGCTGCTACCTTTTTTTTGTTCTTGCATTCTTGTTTTAGCTTAGATAGGGGTTTATGGACTCAGATTAGGATAGAGGCTAGTAGGAGCCGGCTTATACTTTCAGTAGTTGCAGTATTGCTTTATAGTTTCTTGTCCTTTGATTCCTGCTAGTGTGCATTGTTTCTTGTACTTTGATTATCTTATTTCTACGTAGCAGCTATTACTCTTTTTTTTTCTTTTTTCCTTGACTTATTCATTTTCGTTATTTTCATTTTCATATTGTTTTAAACTGCTTGTCCATGACCTTTTTTTACTTTCTCTTGCGCTGAGGATCTTTGGAAACGGTCTCTCTACCTTTTAAGGTAGATGTAAGTTTTGCGTACACTCTACCCTCCCCAGATCCACCTTGTGGGATATCAATGGGTGTGTTGTTGTTGTTGTAGTATTCTTGTTTGAGCCGAACATTAGCATCTGAAGATCTGTTGCATAATATGTGAATTGGGAATTTGCAGGTATATTATAAAGGGGTTTGGGTTGTCTATTCTTTCAGCACTGCTCCAATAATGGGGAAATTAGCCTTGCTTCATATGCTTTGTGGTATCTTGATTTTTTGGAGTGTCACTGTGGTAAAAGCAGAGGATGCTTATAGATACTTCACATGGACTGCCACTTATGGAATGGCTTCTCCATTAGGTGCTTCCCAGCAGGTTAGCACCATATTCCCCTTTTAGCTGTCTAGCTTGGTGCTTTTAATATTATGTTGTTTGTCACTTTGTCTTAATGAAAGTTTTGATCTTTGAACTTGTAGGTGATACTTATCAATGGTCAATTCCCTGGCCCTAGGCTTGATCTTGTCACTAATGAAAATGTTATCCTCAACTTAATTAATAAGTTGGATGAGCCATTTCTCTTGACATGGTGAGTTTCCTTTTCCAATCTATCCCTTTTTGTACTCATATTTGCTTGAATATGGCCTTAACTTCTTAAAACCTACTTATTGGAGGTTAATTTTGGGTGTGTTGGGTATGAAGGAAAATATTTTCCACGGAAAAGATTTTCTTGGAAAATAAGCGAGTTCTTACTTATTTACCGTTTGGTAAGTAGTCATGAGAAAATATTATCCAAAAACATTTATATATAATATGGACAAACACTATGGGGGTGGTCGAGGTGGGAGCTATTGGGGTGGGGGTGCGATGAAGTGTGTTGGAGGATGGGTAGGAGACCCTACTTTTAGAAGGGAAGTTATTTTTGTCATTTTTAAGGAACGTGTTTCTTAAAGAAAATGTTTTCCAAATTTTTTGACTGACCAAACATGTAAAAATTGAAAATGGTTTCCTCCAAACCAAACACACCCTTTATTTACTACACTTGTTTCTTTCAAAATGTATTCCCCTTTTGGATTGTGGCAACTGACTGAGATGACTGCATTATCTTGATGTTTCTGTTGCTTGAGTGTTCATGTAAAATTACTTATCATGTTTAGGAATGGAATCAAACAGAGAAAGAATTCTTGGCAAGACGGAGTTTTGGGAACTAATTGTCCTATTCCTCCAAACTCAAATTACACTTACAAGTTTCAAGCTAAAGACCAGATTGGAAGCTATACATACTTCCCTTCAACTCAACTACACAGAGCTGCTGGAGGTTTCGGGGTACTTAATGTTTATGCAAGATCTGTAATTCCTGTTCCATATGCAAAACCTGATGGAGATTTCAGTTTACTTATTGGTGATTGGTACCAGACCAGTCATAAGGTGAATCTATGGCCTATTTCGTGCAGTCTCTTCTATTAAATTTAGCTACCATCAGTCTATTGTAGGAGTAACTTATTTTGATTGTTGTTTGAGGACCCTAATATTTTGGCAGTATACATCAATAAACTCCATTTTACCCTAGTTCTTTGTCGGAAGAGCTCATTCGCTCATATCTCTGTTGCAAGAGTAGTACACATTACACACTCTCTAAGGGCTGACTTTAGCAGGCTTCTAGTCAAATATCCCCTCTATATTTTAACCCATTAGAGAATATTTTTGCTCATCTTATGATATGAATTAATGCCTGATTTCTTGGTTTTATTTTGACATAAAATTAAATATACTTTTCCTTCCTTTACAATACATCTCTGAAGATGCAAATGCGAGTCCTCATTTTAAAGAATTTTGAGAAAATGTCTAGCCATTTTAAGAAGCCGCTTGAAGGAAATTAGATGAAGTTTTCCATTGCTCTCATGTACGAAGATTTTTTTTTATTATGTAAGGACACTCAATTTCTTCCTATCCTGGGGAACTGCAGGCATTGCGGCAAATATTGGATTCAGGAAAGTCTCTTCCTTTCCCGGATGGTCTCCTTATAAATGGACATAAGCAGTCAACTTTCAGTGGTGATCAAGGTTATTCTCCGCATTTCAATCTTCTCTAACGTCTTTGTTCATTACTGAATTGCCATTTACCATCAAAATGTGCTGCTATTTTACCCTCTACAAGTAACAACTCATTAACAACACAATCATGCTTTTGCTCTTCAGGAAAAACATACATGTTCAGGATTTCAAATGTGGGTTTGAAAACTACCATTAACTTCAGAATTGAGGGACACAAGATGAAGCTGGTCGAGGTTGAAGGATCCCATGTCATTCAAAATTTATACGATTCTTTTGATGTCCATGTTGGTCAATCTTTATCTATCCTTGTCACATTGGATCAATCTCCAAAGGACTATTACGTTGTTGCATCTACAAGGTTCACAACTACTGTTCGTACTACTACTTCAGTGCTCCACTACACAAACTCTCAAACACCGGTATCTGGACCGGTGCCAGATGGTCCAGCTGATCAACAGTGGTCTTTGATGCAAGCCAGAACAATCAGGTACATATATTCCAGTGTGCATTCACTGCCTCCTCACAGCAATGCATTATGACCTCTGAAGTTTTAGAATCCCGGCTTCCTTTCTTGCACTTAGTCATGTAGTTTAGTGTAGCTTTTTCATTTCATTCACCTTGACTAGAGTTCATAGATCTCTAGGTTGAAGGGAAACCTTGACCAATTGCACTAGAACACTTGAGAGAGCAAACTATTTGTTGTGCAAGGGAAATAACAGTATCCTAGTCCAGTGTCACTGCTAAAAATAGGAATTAGCGATAGGCAAATTTTGTAGCCAGCAAAATCCGTCGCTGGTTCTATTCAGGGACGGATTATAAAAAAAATATGTTAGTTATGAGCTATTTAGTGTCGAAATTCGTAGCTAATTCCAGTTTTTTTTTGTTGTGTGTACTTAATGGGGATCATTATTCTGTTGCACCAGCTTTGCATTTTTGAGTCGAGCATATAATTTGGAATGTGGGAAGGAAAAGTTCACAGCTGTGATGGTTACAACTCTTCAATACCTAACTTCCTGTTTTCCTTTTGAAGGTGGAATCTGACATCAAATGCAGCTAGACCAAATCCTCAGGGTTCATTCCATTATGGAAAAATTACACCTTCAAGGACAATTTTGCTTGCCAACTCTGCACCACTTATAAGCGGGAAGCAGAGATACACTGTCAATGACGTCTCTTACATTAATCCTGACACCCCTCTGAAGCTTGCTGATCACTTTAACATCCCCGGGGTGTTCTCTTTGGATTCCATTCGAGCTGCTCCAGGTGCTGGTTCACCACACCTAGCTACAGCTGTTTTACCGTCCTCTCTCCATGAGTTCCTTGAAATTGTTTTCCAAAACAATGAAGACACAATGCAGTCTTGGCATCTTGATGGTTATGATTTCTGGGTCGTAGGGTACGTGTTAATCATTAAAAAGTATTTGTTTCACCTAATGTGAGGTTTCTAACACTTCCTGTTAATATCTGCAGTTTCGGATCAGGTACTTGGACACAAGATAGTACAAAAGGGTATAATCTTGTCGATGCTCTTACTAGACATACTACACAGGTAATTCCAATTTCCTCCATGGCAATGCAACTGTTTAACAACATTAAATAAAGAGTTACTAACATACATCGAAAGTGTAAAGAAGTTTTATACTTTCAGGTTACTTAAAATTCAATAGCAAGTATAGATTGGTAACCTGCAAAACATGGTAAATGGCCTATTATTGTAAAAATCTTTGACACTGTCAAAGTATCTAATTTTAAAGGGAAAGGGTTAAATTTATCCCTCTACTTTCAAATATAGTGTAAATCTAACCTCTGTTATACTAGTGGGAAAATATTACCCCTGCCGTTAGCAAAGTAATAAAAAAAATCATTAATTCTAATGGTGCTCCACCATGACTATTAAAATCCCACACGGCCTGATATATGGGTGAGGTGTATGCCACGTGGCATGCCACCTCACCACCCCTTTCCCTTTTTATTGGTTCATAAAAAGCTTAATTGCAGTTTCTAAGCATCAACATGAAATGTTTCTTGCAGGTATATCCTAAATCTTGGACTGCTATATATGTCTCTTTGGACAACCAAGGAATGTGGAATTTGAGGTCTGCAATGTGGGATAGGCAATACCTTGGGCAGCAGGTTTACCTCAGGGTCTACAATCCAACAGCCAGTTTAGCTAACGAATATGACATACCTACCAATGCTCTTCTCTGTGGCAAAGCTGCTGGTCGACATCCTTAATTTGATGAATATTATTAAAGTCTTATGTTTTCTTGGTCATAAGAGGTTGACTACAAGAGATGCGGCAAAAGTAACTACTAGTTGCTACTTATGTTGTACTACATAACAAGCAAATATTTTGTGATTGTGTCACAATACAATATTGTGACAATGTTTTTCCCTTGTTAAATTAGTCACTTAAGTTTTTAGTAGTTTCAGTCCTTGAGGACAAATTCTGTTACTTAGTTATGTTTATTCTTATTTAGTCCCTTATGTTTTAAGTAAGTGATAGAAGACCCCATGTAATGCCTTATAGGGCTGAGTACTGTTACATTGTTTTTTTATCGATCAATATCAAATATTTTCCTTCACCTTCTCTTCTCTGTTCTCTCTCCCTCTCCCTCTTCCCAGTTTAGTAACAAGAGTTATCTTGTTACAAATGGCATCAGAGCCACCGATATCGGCACTATCTGAGCTACAAATTTTGTACGACGACATTCAGATAATCAAGATGCAACTGGCAGTGTTCGTCGAAGACACCGGCAAGAGATTTGAATCACTTGAGCAAAATCAGGAGCAATTTCAGTCACAACTGGAAGAAAGTCGCGAAACAAACAGAAGATTGGAGCTCGAAACCAACAGACGATTGGAGCTCATTTTAGCGAATATGAATATGATCCAATCGGGGGGATCGACGCAAAGTACGCCGGCAACGACACATGCAAACATAGCGGGTATACTACTAGTACCAACGACACAGGAGTACGGCCAAACTTCAGGTACTAGAACCCTTATCGACAACACACAAGTTGTTTATGCACCTTCGACTTTTCCGACATGGAGAGGTTTCACCTTTCCTCCAGCTGCCCCATTATTTTCAAGCCCACCCCTCTACCGTAATCCTAACACCTCCAACATCCCCAAATATAACACTTCCAAACCCTGAAACCAACAATAACTATAGAACTTTTAAACCAAAAATAAACGTTAGAGAATTTGACGACACTAACCCCAGGAGCTGGCTTCGTAAATGTGAGATGTTCTTTGAATTATACGACATATATGAACAGGGGAAACATAACTATGCTTCGGTTCATATCGGGGAAAAAGCTGATGTGTGATTTGATAGCTATATGATTAATAACAGGAGGGATATGGCACGGTTTAAGTTCAGTAGTGAGGTGTGTAGGAGGTTTAGTAATATTAGACCACAAGACATTGTCGATGAGTTTAACAAAATTATGCAAAATGGTACTGTCGATCAGTACCAAAGTAAGTTTGAGGAGCTTATGGGATACATGACTATATTCAATCCTTTGCTAAATGAAATTCATTATGTGTCTAGCTTCATCAGTGGATTGAAGCCACAACTGAAACCTCTAGTTAAAATGAGCAATCCCCATACAATTTTAGATGCATATGAAACTGCTAAACTCTATGAAGAGTCCTTCATGGCTCTCATTCCCTTTGCCCAACAAAAAAACCATCAAAGTTATAACCAGAAACCTACCCTAAATACCCTCTCACACAACCATGTCCCAAACCTAACTACCCTGCCCAGAGAACCATAAACAAAGTACCTTACAAGCTAAACACCTTTCCCACCAACCTAGAGAATCTCAGAGAACATGGGTTATGTTACAGATGCAAGGAGAAGTACTTTCCTGGACATCAGTGCAAACAGAAAAATATGAATACTATGGAAGGGCTGCCAGTGGAGGATGATGGGGAGAACCAGGAAATGTTTATGGATGTGGCTGAAACTTTAAAAGAGGCAGGGGAGGGACAATTTGAGCAGGCTGAGGTCTCAGTGAATGCTATATTGGGCTTAAGTTCTTCCAAGGGAAAGATATCAACTATCAAAATCATAGGGTAAGCTGGCAAAGTATCCATGTCAGTGTTGATAGACAGTGGGTCGACTCATTCCTTCATTGACCCTTACATTGTTAAGAGGTTGAGACTACCTATTCAACCTATGAAGAAGCTTATGAGAGTTTTTGTAGCAAATGGACAGGAGATGGGTTGCAGTCTGGAAAGTTCTGTGTTCAATTGGAAAATACAAAATGAACCTTTCACTTTCAGATTCAGTCTAATGAAAGTAGGAGGGTGCGACATGATATTGGGTATGGATTGGATAGACAAGGTAGCTCCTGTGATACTAAACACTAGACCTCATAGTCTGAGTTTCATGTGCAAATGGAGGATGATTACATTGTATAAGAACAAGAAGAAACTGGAATAGCCACAGTGAATCCTGAGGAATTAAAGAGGATGTTACACTGTGGTACTTGTGAAGTAATTGCTGTTGACAGTCAATTTTGACCCGTTTTTCGCATATTTGTCGCATTTTTATGTGTTTTAGGACACCACATTCTAATCATCTTTTTTTGCATTTTTTATCTTTATATTTTTAAATTAAGCGTTATGTTATGTTTCTATTATTACTACACCGTCGTTTATTTTAATAATATTTGCGTTTCTTTAAATAATTAATTGACATCCGGCTTTAATTTTAATTAGACATTAAACGTTTGTTAAATATTGTATTTTATTATTATTGCATCGGCATTTACATTTTTTATAATTTTGCATCTTGTTAAATAATTTTTCTTTTAAATAATTAACTCGTTTTACATTTTGTCAAACCAGTCCAGTACGGAACCCAATCCGAATCATTCCAATTCAACACCATTTCTATTTCATCCAAACACCCCCATTTTTAAATTTCAAACACATTCTTATTTTCCCCCCATATTTTAAATTTCAAATACCACTTTCATTTCCCCCCCCCCCCCCCAAATATTATCCCTCCCCCCCTTATTAAATAAAAGAGGGGGGGCAGACAAAAAAAGAGAGGACAGCCCACGTTCAGCACTTAACAAAAAAAAGGGCAACAGAGCCCATTTTTCATTTCAGAAAAAGGAAAAGAAAGTCTCCCTTTTCCCTCAGCCCCTTCCCTCTCCCGTCGCCGCCGCCCCTTTCGCCGGAGCTCCAAACTCCGGCGAACCCTCCTTTTAAAACACCCAGCGCCCCCACGCCATACATCTACCCTCCCCCTCGCATTGTCTCTGTCGCTGACTCCGACGAACTCACGACGCCGGAGTTCGGCAGCAACACCAACCCCGTCGTTGAGCCATCGTCACTGCCTTGCACCCGTCGGCATCACCTGCTCTCGTCGAACTCCCCATACCCTGTATCCCTTTTGTCGTCTCTGCCTCGCCGGAGCTGACCACCGGCGACTGGCGGAGACGCTGTTGGTTTCTCTTTTTGTTATGATTATGTGTTGTGATTCGGGTTAACTGATTTTCTGATTTTTTGCGTCGCGTCTTACCGGAGTTCTGAAAACTCCGGCGACGTTGCTCTTGACTGCATTTCGGGCATCGGTTGTTATCTTGGTTAATGGGCTGGTTTTATGTTTTTTGGGGCATCTGCCGGAGTTTTAAGACTCCGGCGACGTTGGTTGTTTCCATTCGTGAGCCACAATCTGCGTGGTTTTGCTCTTCGTTTTCTTTGTTTTTCTTTGCGCTCCGGTGACCACTGTTTCGCTCATGGTTGTCCGTTTTATACTGCTTTTCGCTATTGTTTATTTGGGTATTATTGTTGGCTTTAGTCGACATTTTCGGCAAACTTAGTTGCATTACTTGTGGTTGTTGTATCACTGACTATTGTTTCTTTTGCTTTGAGGTTTGTTTCTGGACGGTTGTGTTGTCCTGATCCACTGCTACTGTTTCGGGCACTGCTACTGTTTCAGGCTTGCTACTGTTCCGGCGAACCGCTACTGTTCCGGTGAACTGTCCGCTGTTCATTGGGTTCTGCATTAATTTTAGGCTATTTGGGTTAATTTATTTACTGATTTTTGAACAAGTTACTACACTTGGTATTTTACTGATTTTTGAACAAGTTACTACACTTGGTATTTTACTTATTTTTAAATATAATGCTACACTTGGTAGTTTACTGATTTTGAACTTGATACTACACTGACCAAAGAAGGATTTATCCGTCGATCTGGAGGCCTCCGTGGTAAGCGAGACGGAATACGTGGGCGAGGAGCAAAGTGAAAAGATTAGACGAGAATGCATAGTATCGTTCACCGGGAGACGAGTCGACCGCAGCCGTAGCGATATTGGCTTCTCATGTCTTAGTATCCTTGACATAACACTAGCTGAGCCCACACTATATAAAAATATATCTTTTACATATATATATCTATATCTATATATATATATACACACACATTGTGTTTGTTTGGTAATTTATTTATTATTTACTAACTCTTCTACTAAGTGTCTTTTGCAGGTACCCGGAGGCGCACCCCAAAGTTAAACATTCACATAAAATAAAATAAAAGCGAAATATCGCTAAATTCTATTCATTTCATCTTTTTTATGATTATTTGCTTTCATTACTATCTCTTAAATATATATCTATTTTAAATATTTGCATGCCTAGTTTAAATATATATATATATATTTTTTTTGTTAGTTTAATAATTAGAACACCTTTAGAATTGTAAATTGCATGTTAGCACAATAATGTTAAAACCTAAGTTTGAACGGATAACCGCAAGTTAGCGGATCCTTTAGGATGCCTAACCCCTTCCCTTTAGGATAATAAAGAACTCTTACCTAGAATCTCACATAGTTTCACAGACCTTTAAAATGGAGATCATCCGTAGTATTTTATGCTACATTTTCAGTGTCTTAATTCACTATAATAATTAGGCGGCGACTCCTTTAAAATGCATTTCAGAAATCCAACCATGTAGCAGTAATCCCGTTTCCGACTCCGGTTGAAAATAGGGTGTCACAGCATGACGACTCTGCTGGGGACTTTAGGTTCTTAACCACAACAAACATAGGTTAATTTATTGTGCTTTATTTTCTTTATTTTTGCTTAAATTACTTCCTTTATGTTTTACACTTATTTGCTTTTATTATTTTGCCTAAATTATTCTGCTTTACATATAGATATTTGCATATTGTCTTAACTGCTATTTGTTACCGCTTTCCTTAAAATGACATTCCGCTCATATTTCCTCCATTATGGAAAATTCACACTATCACACACTCACGCGCTGGTGTGCTTCGCGCACCCGTAAATTTCTTTCAAATACCCAAAATTTAGAAGAGTTGGCGCTTGCGCGGAGTTAGATCGGTTAAATGCGATCATCATCCGTTATACCGTATTTCCGCAGTATATGCGTGAGGGCGTGCGTAAAGCGTTGTGCCTTAAAGTGCAAGGGCCGAAAATTATTGTTCACAAGTACCGAAAAGAATCGTTTTTCGACGAAACGTTTTACAAAGCTTGCGTAGGGAAAATTCCGGCTATGTCATTTATAATTTTTGCGGATTTTTCCGAGAGACGAAATATTTTGGACCAACGGGAGGGTGACACTTGTCACCCTCATTGGACGGCAACAATGGGCCAAGGTTGGACGATTTTTTGGCTTTTCTTTAGTCAATAGTTGGTAGGATATTTGTGAGGGAATTGTGGAGTAGGGACTAGGGGGGCACTTGGGCAAATCTTGGCCCTCCACTTGCCCCCCACTTGGCTAGATCATGACCCTTGGTTTCCCTATAAATACCCCTCCCCTTTGAAGACTTCTTCATCCTAAAAACTTCTAAGTCTTGAAAGCCCTCTTCCCCCCTTTGTGTGAGTTCTCGTCCTAGCCTCCCCCTCCCCCCTTTGTGAGGCCCCTTGGCCGAGAGCCCCTCCCCTTGGACGAGAGTATCCCCCCCTCCTAGTAGGGGTTGGTAGAAGTACACCCCCCTTGCCTTGTTGTTCTCGTAGAATACACCCCCCCTCTTGGTAGAAATACTCTCCAAGTATTGTTACTATACCCAAAATACCTTGGCCTAAATACCTTGTAGTATTCCAAGGTTACACTTATACGAAAAGCCCAGAAATACTATTATACTTCCCTTCAGTCACAAAAACGAAACCCTAAGGAAAATCTCCATAGTTGGTTGGAGTATTAAGAAGAAGTTGCGTAGAACTTCTAAGGGATGTTTGGAGCGGGTTGGAGCACCCGGAGTAGGAGCTAAACGTTGCTCAGGATCGACATTAAACTTGGATAATTATGGGCTTATCGAGGTAAATATCTTGTCTCCCTTTTGTAATTGAGTTTGCATACTATTGAAGTATAAGAATTAATGTATAAGTTATATACAAAGAAAGTATATAAGAAGAGAATGGAACTGTACTTACATAGGACTGTATTACAGTAGACTTGTGAAGTTTGACGGGTAGGGAAGTGCTGCCCGATTTTCCGTAAATAGAGAACCTACTGCTTAAGAATATTCTGCCGAGTAGTCTAGACTTTGATAGACTCGTATAACCTTTATAGGTTGAATGTTCTGCGAGTAGCATGTGCTACTTGAAAGGTGGACAAGGCTAGCCGGGTTATAGCCGTGGAGCGTTTTGCTAATAGTCGATAATCGTCGCGAGGTATGTGATTCTTCCTATACTTGAGCATGATATTTTAAAATATATATAGTAATGCGGTAGGCGTGCGTGTGTTAAGCGAATAATAATTACGGCAATGTCTTTTGACTTTGCTTTGAATAATCTGAAGTATTTCAAAAGAATCTTGAATCATTTTTAATGAAGAGTAATACTTGGTTTTAAAGCTTAAGAGTTATACTAGCTTTATGGGAAGTTAGGTATAACGGCTTAAGAGAGATAAAAGAATGATTTATTGATTCAAGAAGTTGAGAGACTTAATCTTAAAAGATAAGAGACTTGACTTAATTATATTAATATGAATTTTGAGTGAAACTTCATTCGTGAGAAATGAGTACTTGGTTTTTAAAAGCAATAATGTTTCTTGATTTGAAATCAGAATAAGTATCGAACAAACCACAGCAGCGCTAATAAAGGGAAATGTTTTGACTAATAAAGTATTATTAAAACCAGTAGAAACTTCCATCTGCATAGAAGCTAAGATGAGACAAAATGATATTACATTTCCTAGATCATGCATTCTTTGTAATAAGATTGTTATGAACAAGAATAACCTACTCACACATAAGGTATATGTTTCTCAAATTGTTTTAATGGATTAAAACTATGAACTACGAAACCTTTCGAAAAATGAGAAACTTGAACATTTGAAATTAGGCAAACTTGAACGTTTGGAAAATAATGTTGTTACTTGATTTTACAAAGGGAAGTACTTTGGTTTACTTAAAATATAGTCACTCTATTTTTATACTACGGGTATTGTGTGACTTTTGTGAAAGTAACGTATCTTTTAAAGATTTATTGTATGAAGTACTTTGGGGATAAAAACCCGAACTTGTTTAACATAAAGTAGAAAGTATCTTGTGTGAATAACTTGATTGTGTTGGTTTGTGATAGCCTTGTAATACTTTCTTGTTGGTTTGATAAGTAAACATGTTAGGATGCTACGTGTGTTAGCATCTTGTGATGTTTGTGTAAAGGGGTTTTCCCTCGATTGCGCTTAAGTTGTTTAACTATCAGCCGTTATGTTGGTATTGTACCACTCACCTTGACATAATCCCGGAGGTTAAGCTGCCCTCCGATGCGGGGTAGACTCAGGCGGATCTGTGTGACCTATGATTCGAGAATACCTCATGCGGGTCCTGGGGGCCTATGCGGAGCTACGAGAGCTCCAGGTTAGTGTGCGGCCTTTATGGTCATGCGGTCTATGTGGCCATGCGGACTGCGAGTCCAGGCGGATCTTGGGAGTAGCTACCCTCGATGCGGGAATACCTCATGCGGGCCTATGAGGTTGGCTATCGGAGTGCGGAAAGTTCGAGGCTAGACGCGCATTAGATATCGCGGCGAGTGGCCAACTTTGATCATGTGGCCAGTGCAGGCGGATCTCATGATCTGATTATGACCTTGTTGGTGCGTGGGTTTTAGTAGTCGGCTATGCCTTCGTACTTACCCCGTCACGGTTTTATTGTGACACAGTGGGACACGGTGTTCATGTGTATTCCTTGGTGCTTTTATATCATAGATCGGCGGTGAGGAAGGTATTCCACGGGCATGATTGATGTTGTGGGCGTGAGACCCATAGTTATATTTGAGTGATGACTTTGAGGCGTGAGTCACGACTTGACATATTTGCATATTTATTGTGAGCGTAGTTTGGTTATCATACATGTCTCCCGCTTTATATAGACTACTATGATTTCATTTCTGATATTTTGATTTCACATACTTGGTACTGTTATCTTGACCTCGCCCGGGGCTGCGTTCATGCCGCAGTTGAGGTACACCGATCGTTGATCCTAGCTCTCGTGGTCACGATTCGGCGTTGGGAAGCTCCGTTTCTCCGGAGGCTTATCAGTGGTATAGTCCCCTGTCTTAGTAGGTGCTTACATTCAGGGGTATGGCGGGGCCCTGTTCCGCCATTGTTGTCATGTCACTCTTAGAGGTCTGTAGTACTGTTGTGGGCAGAGCTGTAAAAGGGATGTAACTGTTCGGATTTAAGTTTTATATATTATGCCGAAAGGCAAATTTTCTCAGATAACTGTTTTACACTTCTTGATATTTCATGTCTTGTTTTATGTTCCGCTGATTACTCTGATGTATGTCTACTTGGGTGCTCGGGGTAAGGCACCAGTCACGGGCCCGGGTTCGGGTCGTGACAGCCGCGTAGCCTTCTCACTCGAGTTTCCGCTCGGGAACCTTGTGTCTAGTGAAGCCAAATCTTAGAAACTTAAGATAGAGCTATACTACCCTTTTTTTAAGTCATGCATGCATTTATCTTAGGTGGGTTGATCCCTGGTATCGACGCCACAATTAGGAAAATACCAAAACTTGTCGACGGGTTTCGCAACCCAACGACCAACCGGCATACTATGTGTAGCGTGACAATGATAGACAAATCCAAGCCGAAACATGTCATGCCGAAATTGGAAAAAGTGCACCGTCATTTGGTCGTCATTTTCAACAAAACATTGCAGTTTAACGACTTGGACCTATTTATCATAATCTCACATATTTGGCGTTTAGGCCCACCTCTGGCATTAAAAGAGGTCCCAAACATGCTAGGACGCGCATTTGATATCTATATAGTCTGCTTGCTATTATAATGTTTGTTGCTTTCAGCTATGTGCACTTTACTACATTATTTTGCTACTTCAACTTTGTGCATTCACTTAGTATTAATTACGAGCTATACTAGCTTGGTTTTCTGGGGCTGTGTTATCCCTTGCATTATCAGCGCGATACGCGGAAAGCCCATATCTCAAACAACGATTTTCTCTTATTTTGTCACATTTATGAACTACGTTCGACCTGATTCCCACGGCGGGATACGTAGGCGGCCATTTCGGTCTCGGTCCCACCTTTTAAAAAATCCTTTTTTTTTTCATCTATTAAAAATTACTTTATTCTCCGTCACCGGCAAACTATGGCTTAAACCGGTTCATTTGGCAAAATGCATAGGCGGCCATATCAGCTTTGGTCCCATCTCTTAAAAAAAAAAAAAAACTCGAAGTCTAATCGACCAACCCAACTTCAATAGGGCTAGGCTCCTAGACTATGTATCTACTTGATCTCTATGGCGAGACACGTAGGTGGCCACATCGGACTCAGTCCAACTTTTTAAAAATATTTTGCCCTTACTCTACCGGCTACAAATCACACTCCATCCAATCTCTGCAATAGGATAGTAAAGGTTTTTTATATCAAATTCGGTCTCGTCCATTCGACATCCGCTTATGCCAAAACTGTGGCTGCCCAAAAAACAAAAAAAAAAAAAAACTGCAAGAAGAGGCAGTCAGTACCGAATAGCATATTATCGAATACGCTCTCGTAGCCAAATACTTAAAGTCAGGCAACGGTTACAAGTCCGAACAGATTGGGCGTGCGAGTGGTCAGAGTTAAAGCTACAAAGTCCGCACAAACCAACAGCCCATTTCAAATCTCACAAATTTTCTTTTGAGTACAGATAACAAGGGCTGGAAAGTTGGCAACGTTGAGGGGGATTTTCGCATATCAGCTCGGCTCACAGGGCCACATTTTTATCCTCATTCATTCGTTTTTGCATATCTATATATCCCTGCACTAATTATTGCGTCTATCTTTGATTTTGTAGGAAGTTCCGCATAGCAGCTCAGCCCGCAAAGCCACAATCGCACGCGTCTATCAAGGCGTCATTTGGCTCACAGGGCCACTCTCATCCTCATTTCTCAATCACTTTACGACTCTAATTATTTTTATTCGGTTTATATTCTACAGCCTACAGGTTCCTCAATTCACAGGAGCAGTTGCAGCACGTCTGTGCAAGGACAACATCTCGGCATTCAAAACGTTTGTACGAGGACAACATCTCAGCAGTTGCAACATCTAGCATGTCCGCCCAAGGACAACATCTCAGCATTCACAACACCCCACATATCATACAGAGACGACATCCCTACTCACAGAATTGCATTTATCATATATTTATCATTCTGTTTTAACAGTTATACACTAATTTTTCTCAAGCTTAGCTTGCAGGAGCATTTATTCTACAGGAACAACAGCAACACGTCCAGGCAAAGACGTCATCTCGACCCAATGGTCACAACACACTTTATCCCTGCAATAACATTATCTACAGTTCATCTATGCAACGATGATCCCTGCATCACGTCTATGCAACGACGTCCCTTTTATTATGCCTATGCAACGGCTTCGTCAACAGTTCATCTATGCAACGATGATCTCTGCATCACGTCTATGCAACGACGTCCCTTTTATTATGCCTATGCAACGACTTCATCAACAGTTCATCTATGCAACGATGATCTCTGCATCACGTCTATGCAACAACGTCCCTTTTATTATGCCTATGCAACGGCTTCATCAACAGTTCATCTATGCAACGATGATCTCTGCATCACGTCTATGCAACGACGTCCCTTTTATTATGCCTATGCAACGGCTTCATCAACAGTTCATTGATGCGCGTTAAGATGCACACACTTTAAACGCAAGTGCACGTTATCGTATCAAGTAGTATAGTCTTTGATAAGACCGAATATCGTCCTCTGGAATTAGGGTTCAAGTACCAACTATCTATTTTCTAGTATCTATTTGGCGAATTGATAATTGATTTGGTTGTTTATAACTAAGAATTATGAAAACTATTTAAAGTATAAAGGTTTACTTCAGATGTGATGAGAATAGGGCTTCTATGTATCCTCACTATCCGCTATGCTACTTACTAATGCATTACTTATGGTATTCTTCTTTTGGAGAAAGCAGGTTTACGAAATCGTTTTATACTCCCGTTAGGGTTATATAAACACTCAACCCCAGTATCGTTCCTTACCTACCTTTCGGTGATAAGGGTAACTTTATAGGAGGATTAAGAACAAAAACCTAGTTGACCGTCACGCACAATGCGCAAAATTAGGGTTGTTAAGCCTCTCATCAACGCTACATAAATAATTGAGGTATTTTCATCCCTAATCCAAGAATGTCTACCCAACTTACAAAGATATTCACAATCCCCTTTCGGAATCTGATTAGAAATCATATAGTGATAATTAGTTGTCAATTAATTACCAAGAATTCAACTCAATTATTGGATAGATCTCACAATAAGAACAATAACCATAAGCATGCATTAATTTATAACATAAGTTTCAAACAATTCAACATAGAAAGCCCTATAAGAGAATTAGTTCCTAGCCATTGACATGACAAGAACTAATTCCATGTTCATCATACAAAACTGAAATAAAGTAAAGAAAGGGAAAAGAAATTACTAAATTAATGGTATCCAATCTCCAAGCAAAAGTCTTGAGTTGTGCAAGAAGGGGAACCCTAAAAAACTTCCTAGGGTTCTCCTTTTATAGGCTGAAAACCGCCTCAACTTTTCCCTGCAGGCCTGACCCAAAATCCGTCTAAAAACCTATTTTTTTCGCGTCGGCGCCGCGACCCTGCAGACAGGCGCCGCGGCGCCGGAAGTTCTGCAATCCGTCGGGTGTTTTGGCGCCGCGGCCCTGCTATCTGGCATGCAGGCGCGGCTGTATCTTCTGTAGCTCGCCGGATGTTTAGCGCCGCGCCTGCATCTGGCTGCTCGAGGCGCCGCGTGCAGTCTTCTGCCTCTGAATAGTGGCGCGCCCCTCGCTTTCGGCAGGAGGCTGCGCGGCGCAGTGCGGATTTTAGCCTCATTCGCCACTTTCTCTGTTTTCAGCTCTGGCATCTCCTCTTTTGCCCTCTTTTTGTTCCTTTTCCGCCATTTTGGCCATTTCAACCACTTTGACTCAAAAGGAAGAAAAACTATCCTAATACGACACTTATATGTGCAAAACTGGACAAAAGACTAACTAAAACTGACTCAAAAGGTGTATATAAAATACACCGATCAAATACCCCCAAACTTAACCTTTGCTCGCTCTCGAGCAAAGATAGAAAGAAATAAAATAAAAGACTCAAAGAAACGAAAAACAAAAGACTCCCTGTCATTAATCACTTTTACTGCGTAAATGTTAACTAGAAAAACATGAAGGTTAGCAGAATAATACGCAGGAACATATAGCATGAAATTTTCAGCACACTAAACACATGAAGCTAAATATTTCGCAAACTCATATTTATCATGCTTTAATGGAAGTCAATATACTAAATCATGCATATAAATTCAAAAATCCTATGGCATGCTTAGTTGCTATTCTCCACTAATCCTGGATATGCATAAAAGAGATCTTCAGGACTTTAAGGGTTGTAATGTAGGCTTAGGTGGGGGTTGGTAAAAATAGGCATTTAGGCTCATTTTTGTGTACCATAAGCTCTTTAGCTTTTCAGTATTTCCCTTTTCTTTTGATTCTTTCCTTCACTTCAATTCTATCCTCCCCTCTTTTGTTTTGGGAGAGTGAAGTGTATTATACTAATAGGCACCCCCAAACTTAGGCTTTTGCCTCTTTCTTATTACTTTTTCATTGGGGTGCATCAACTTGTTCACTCTTTTTTTTTTCTTCTTTTTAACACAATGTACTCCACTATTTCATATTTTCACTTATGACACAATTTGTGGGAATATAGGGTGTCAAAGAAGAAGTTTCAAATTTAGGCTCAATGGGGCTGACTAGGGATATTTTTAAAGTACAGGATAGAAAAGAATGGTAAGAATTGACTATCAAAGAAATGCCTGAGTCATCCCTAACATGCATATCCTAACTATTTCGCCTCAAATAGCAAGCAATCATAACACATAAGCATTTATCATTTAGTATGCATAATTTAAGCAAGAAACTCCAAATAGACAGATTCTGTGAGTTTTTGGCATATCTAACCTAAGTGTTTAGATAGTTGCTTCAATTCCTTTACATTATTCCACCTTACTTCACTAGGTGTTTCTAGCAACTACAACATACATGATCTTTGACAGGCAATTATGACTCAAAAAAAAGATTTTTTTTTTGGTGACTCAAAATAAACATAAAACAAATAAAAAGACTTAAATAAAACATACATTGACACACAAATAAAACACCCCCAAACTTAAATCACACATTGTCCCCAATGTGTGCAAGACTCAAAGAAAATAAAAGAAAAAAAAGACAACTTACTGACACAACACAGCGGTCATAACGGAGGTCTAGGAGGAAAAATTCTGGAATTTGCACGGAAATATGGCTCTCTGAAGTTCGGGCGCCATGCCACGAGATTCGGCGGCGCGCTGCTAGTCTTGTGGCTCTTACGAAGCTCTGGCCGCGGCCGATTCTGGCGCCACGGCGACAGTTTTCCTTTTTTTCAGCGTTTTGCTCCTTTTTCCTTCGGTTTTAGCTTTCAGTCCACCTGTCATCCAACAACACAAAACAAGAACCCAAGACCGTGAGACTGTTCAAGACAAAATAAAATAAAATAAAGACAGAAATTAAAATAACATAATTAAAAACATTGGGTTGCCTCCCAACAAGCGTTGTCTTTTACGTCTTTTAGCCGGACGCAATTAACCTTTCTGAGTGCCCATTGGATACTTCTGCGAACTGCTTGCAATCCACAGATTTATTGCTATAGGTCTCAATTTCCCTATAACTATTTGATCAAACAGGGGCCTTAAACATACAAGTATCCCCCAAGCACACAAGATGAGTTTGTCTTTTAGGCTTCTTATTTTGTAGGAAACCGTGAAATTCTCTACATCTCTTGACTCAGGGTTGCCTTGATGGTATGCAATTCCTAATTGGGAGTCATTCGTGATAGCTAGTGGTGTTTCTTCCGTGATAGGTGCATGAAAAGAATTTCCACGAGTCGAAGGTGAATAATTGGATTTCTGCAATCTTTTCCTTCTCTACACCAACTATCTCACCAGATTCCTCAATAGTTGGGTGTGATTCAGGCTCCTCAACTTGTTGTTCGCTGTTGAATATGATCGCGAGTTCTGCTATTTGCGTTTCCAACTTCTTTATGGCCAACCTCATTTCGTCCATGAACTGAGCTTGAGATTTAGTGAGGCTGAGTATGGTTTCTCGCAATTCCTCCCTCTCTTCCTCTATGGTTGGAGCTCGAGCATATTGACAGTAGTAATCCATATCTTCAGGATCCCTGAGATGCATCAAAACCAACAAAGAATCACGGCACCCTTGTTTTCACACAATAAATACATAAAACAAACAAAATTAAAAAAACTATACATAAAACCAAATTAGAAATTAAAAATAGATAAATTTGATATTGAACTAATGCCTAATCCCCGGCAACAGCGCCAAAAACTTGATGCGCGTTAAGATGCACACACTTTAAACGCAAGTGCACGTTATCGTATCAAGTAGTATAGTCTTTGATAAGACCGAATATCGTCCTCTGGGATTAGGGTTCAAGTACCAACTATCTATTTTCTAGTATCTATTTGGCGAATTGATAATTGATTTGGTTGTTTATAACTAAGAATTATGAAAACTATTTAAAGTATAAAGGTTTACTTCAGATGTGATGAGAATAGGGCTTCTATGTATCCTCACTATCCGCTATGCTACTTACTAATGCATTACTTATGGTATTCTTCTTTTGGAGAAAGCAGGTTTACGAAATCGTTTTATACTCCCGTTAGGGTTATATAAACACTCAACCCCAGTATCGTTCCTTACCTACCTTTCGGTGATAAGGGTAACTTTATAGGAGGATTAAGAACAAAAACCTAGTTGACCGTCACGCACAATGCGCAAAATTAGGGTTGTTAAGCCTCTCATCAACGCTACATAAATAATTGAGGTATTTTCATCCCCAATCCAAGAATGTCTACCCAACTTACAGCATATTCACAATCCCCTTTTCGTAATCGATTAGAAATCATATAGTGATAATTAGTTGTCAATTAATTACCAAGAATTCAACTCAATTATTGGATAGATCTCACAATAAGAACAATAACCATAAGCGTGCATTAATTTATAACATAAGTTTCAAGCAATTCAACATAGAAAGCCACATAAGAGAATTAGTTCCTAGCCATTGACATGTGAGAACTAATTCCATGCTCATCATACAAAATGAAATAAAGTAAAGAAAGGGAAAAGAAATTACTAAATTAATGGTATCCAATCTCCAAGCAAAAGTCTTGAGTTGTGCGAAGGAACCTCAAACCGCCTAGGGTTCTCCTTTTATAGTGAAAACCGCCTCAACTTTTCCTCGCAGCTGGCCCAAAATCCGTCTAAAAACCTATTTTTCGCGTGCGCGCGGCCTGCGAGCAGCGCCTGGCGCCGAAGTTCTGCAATCCGTCGGGTGTTTTGCGCCGCGCCCGTTATCCGCTGCGAGGCCACTGGCTTCTGTAGCTCTCCGGATGTTTAGCGCGCCGCGCTGCATCTGGCTGCTCGGGCGCGCGCCGAGTCTTCGCCTCTCTGATAGTGGGCGCCGCGCCTCGCTTGGCTGCGAGGCCGCGCCGTCCGATTTTAGCCTCATTCGCCACTTTCTCTGTTTTCAGCTCTGGCATCTCCTCTTTTGCCCTCTTTTTGTTCCTTTTCCGCCATTTTGGCCATTTCAACCACTTTGACTCAAAAGGAAGAAAAACTATCCTAATACGACACTTATATGTGCAAAACGGGACAAAAGACTAACTAAAACTGACTCAAAAGGTGTATATAAAATACACCGATCATTCATCTATGCAACGATGATCTCTGCATCACGTCTATGCAACGACGTCCCTTTTATTATGTCTATGCAACGGCTTCATCAACAGTTCATCTATGCAACGATGATCTCTGCATCACGTCTATGCAACGACGTCCCTTTTATTATGCCTATGCAACGGCTTCATCAACAGTTCATCTATGCAACGATGATCTCTGCATCACGTCAATGCAACGACGTCCCTTTAATTATGCCTATGCAACGGCCATCAGCGGTTCATCTATGCAACGATGATCTCGCATCACGCCTATGCAACGACGCCCTTTTATTATGCCTATGCAACGGCCGTCAACGGTTCATCTATGCAACGATGATCTACGCATCACGCCTACGCAACGACGCCCTTTTATTATGCCTATGCAACGGCCGTCAGCGGTTCATCTATGCAACGATGATCTGCGTCACGCCTACATGCAACGTCCCCTTTTATTATGCATATGCAACGGCCATCAGCGGTTCATCTATGCGGCGATGATCTGCATCACGCCTACGCAACGACGCTTTTATTATGCCTATCGCAACGCGTCATCAGCTTCATCTATGCAACGATGATCTCTGCATCACATCTATGGAACGACGTCCCTTTTATTATGCCTATGCAACGGCTTCATCAACATTTCATCTATGCAACGATGATCTCTGCATCACGTCTATGCAACGACGATCTCTGCATCACGTCTATGCAACGACGTCTCTTTTATTATGCCTATGCAACGGCTTCATCAACGGTTCATCTATGCAACGATGATCTCGCATCACGCCTATGCAACGACGTCTCTTTTATTATGCCTATCTGGCAACGCTTCATCAACGTTCATCTATGCAACGATGATCTGCGTCACGCCTATGCAACGGCGTCTCTTTTATTATGCCTATGCAACGGCCGTCAACGGTTCATCTATGCAACGATGATCTCTCGCATCACGCCTATGCAACGACGCCCTTTTATTATGCCTATGCAACGGCTTCGTCAGCGTTCATCTATGCAACGATGATCTCTGATCACGCCTACGCAACGACGCCCCTTTTATTATGCCTATGCAACGGCTTCATCAGCTCATCTATGCAACGATGATCTCTGCATCACGTCTATGCAACGACGTCCCTTTCATTATGCCTATGCAACGGCTTCATCAACAGTTCATCTATGCAACGATGATCTCTGCATCACGTCTATGCAACGACGTCTCTTTCATTATGTCTATGCAACGGCTTCATCAACAGTTCATCTATGCAACGATGACCTCTGCATTTCGTCCATGCAACGACGACATTCATATAGCATTTATGCAACGACGTTATTTCATTATGCCTATGCAACAGCTTCATCTGCATCGCATCTACGCAACGATGGTCATTTCATCTCAGCATCTGCAACTACGTCTACTTAGGACGACATCTTTTCTCACATGATCACATTTCTCATATGTTCATGCTTTATCATTTTTTTTGTCTTATCAATTATGCACTAATTGTTATTAGTGTTTTAGCCTACAGGAACCATAATTTACAGGAGTGGGAGCACAACGTGGAACTATCTCTTACGGCGAACCGAAGCAATTTATACCTCGAATGTCGATCCGCTCTCCTCCAGCATCCTGCAACGCCAATGACCCCATTGTCATCATAATTCGACACTGGGACAAATTTTAAATCTGCTCCCGCTTTGGTTTTAATTTTTATAGCGTCACAGAACCCAGTGTCATCATAATTCGACACTGGGACAAATTTTAAATCTGCTCCCGCTTTGGTTTTAATTTTCTAGCGCCACAGAACCCAGTGTCATCATAATTCGACACTGGGACAAAATTTTGAATCAGCATCCGCCCTGCTTTAATTTTTCAAGACATCCAGAACCTGGTGTCATCATAATTCGACACTGGGACAAATTTTAAATCTGCATCAGCTTTACTTTTTACTTTAGCATCGCAACAATCCAGTGTCATCATAATTTGACACTGGGACATTTCTGGGTCTGTATCATCCCTACTTTTGAATTCTAGTTTATAAAACATGACAAAATTGGCTATAAGTCAACATCTTTGTCCGAAGACTCTTCCATCATCTCCGTACAAAGAGGGACATGCTGTTGACAGTCAATTTTGACCCGTTTTTTGCAAATTTGTCGCATTTTTATGTGTTTTAGGACACCGCATTCTAATCAACTTTTTTTGCATTTTTTATCTTTATATTTTTAAATTAAGCGTTATGTTATGTTTCTATTATTACTACACCGTCATTTATTTTAATAATATTTGCGTTTCTTTAAATAATTAATTGACATCCGGCTTTAATTTTAATTAGACATTAAACGTTTGTTAAATATTGTATTTTATTATTATTGCATCGGCATTTACATTTTTTATAATTTTGCATCTTGTTAAATAATTTTTCTTTTAAATAATTAACCCGTTTTACATTTTGTCAAACCAGTCCAGTACGGAACCCAATTCGAATCATTCCAATTCAACACCATTTCTATTTCATCCAAACACCCCCCTTTTTTTCCCCCATTTTTAAATTTCAAACACCTTCTTATTTTCCCCCCATCTTTTAAATTTCAAATACCACTTTCATTCCCCAAAATATTATCCCTCCCCCCCTTATTAAATAAAAGAGGCGGACAATAAAGAGAGGACGGCCAGTTGACACTTAACAAAAAGAACAGAGCCCGTTTTCATTTGAGAAAAGGAAAAGAAAGTCTCCTTTTCCTCGGCCCTTCCTCTCCGTCAGCGCCGCTTTCGCGGAGCTCAAACTCGCGAACCCTCCTAAAACACCCGGCGCCCTCACGCCATACATCTACTCCTCTCGCATTGTCTCGTCGACTCGGCGAACTCACGGCCGGAGTTCGGCGTAACACCAACCGTCGTTGAGCCATCCTCACTTTGCGCACCGTCGGCATCACCGCTCGTCGAACTCCCCATACCTGTATCCCTTTTGTCGTCTGCCTCGCCGGGTGACCACCGGCGATCCAGCGGAGGCAGCTGTTGGTTTCTCTTTTGTTATGATTATGTGTTGTGATTCGGTTAAGCGATTTCACGATTTTTGCGTCGCGTCTTACGGAGTTACGAAAACTCCGGCGTTGCTCTTGCGCATTTCGAATCGGTTGTTATCTTGGTTAATGGGCTGGTTTTATGTTTTTGGGGCATCTGCGGAGTTTTAAGACTCGGCGACGTTGGTTGTTTCCACTTTATTCGTGAGCCAAAGCTGCGTGGTTTTGCTCTGTTCCTCTTGTTTCTTTGCGCTCCGGTGACCACTGTTTCGCTCATGGTTGTCCATTTTATACTGCTTTTCGCTATTGTTTATTTGGGTATTATTGTTGGCTTTAGTCGACATTTTCGGCAAACTTAGTTGCATTACTTGTGGTTGTTGTATCACTGACTATTGTTTCTTTTGCTTTGAGGTTTGTTTCTGGACGGTTGTGTTGTCCTGATCCACTTTGCTCTTGTTTGAACCGCCTCTTTGTTTGGGTTTGCTCTTATTCGTGAACCGCCATCTTATTCGCGAACCGCCTTCGTTCAGTGGTATCATTGCTCATTGGGTTCTACATTAATTTTAGGCTATTTGGGTTAATTTATTTACTGATTTTTGAACAAGTTACTACACTTGGTATTTTACTGATTTTTGAACAAGTTACTACACTTGGTATTTTACTTATTGTTAAATATAATGCTACACTTGGTAGTTTACTGATTTTGAACTTGATACTACACTGGCCAAAGAAGGATTTATCCGTCGATCTGGAGGCCTCCGTGGTAAGCGAGACGGAATACGTGGGCGAGGAGCAAAGTGAAAAGATTAGACGAGAATGCATAGTATCGTTCACCGGGAGACGAGTCGACCGCAGCCGTAGCGATATTGGCTTCTCATGTCTTAGTATCCTTGACATAACACTAGCTGAGCCCACACTATATAAAAATATATCTTTTACATATATATATCTATATATATATATATATATATATATATACACACATTGTGTTTGTTTGGTAATTTATTTATTATTTACTAACTCTTCTACTAAGTGTCTTTTGCAGGTACCAGGAGGCGCACCCAAAAGTTAAACATTCACATAAAATAAAATAAAAGCGAAATATCGCTAAATTCTATTCATTTCATCTTTTTTATGATTATTTACTTTCATTACTATCTCTTTAAATATATATCTATTTTAAATATTTGCATGCCTAGTTTAAATATATATATATTTTTTTTGTTAGTTTAATAATTAGAACACCTTTAGAATTGTAAATTGCATGTTAGCACAATAATGTTAAAACCTAAGTTTGAACGGATAACCGCAAGTTAGCGGATCCTTTAGGATGCCTAACCCCTTCCCTTTAGGATAATAAAGAACCCTTACCTAGAATCTCACATAGTTTCACAGACCTTTAAAATGGAGATCATCCGTAGTATTTTATGCTACATTTTCAGTGTCCTAATTCACTATAATAATTAGGTGGCGACTCCTTTAAAATGCATTTCAGGAATCCAACCATGTAGCAGTAATCCCGTTTCCGACTCCGGTTGAAAATAGGGTGTCACAATTGTTGAGGTAGCTTTGATCAAACCAGATGTGACAATGAAGGAGAAACACACTATGCACCCTGCCATTAGCACTTTACTATAGAAATACCAAACTTCTTTT
Organism: Przewalskia tangutica; assembly: GCA_029844215.1. Taxonomy (NCBI): domain Eukaryota; kingdom Viridiplantae; phylum Streptophyta; class Magnoliopsida; order Solanales; family Solanaceae; genus Przewalskia; species Przewalskia tangutica. The sequence goes on along the minus strand of CM056727.1, from coordinate 44,444,697 downwards.
CATGAACCTGTTGAACTACCACCAAAGAGATACTGTCATCATGTTATCAACCTAATCCCTGGAGCCCAACCTTTCAACCTAAGACCATATAGATATTCTTATGAACAAAAGAATGTTATTGAATCCATTATTGCTGACATGATTAGAGCTGCTACTGTGGTACCCAGTCAATCAACTTTTGCATCTCCTACTTTACTAGTCAAGAAGAAGGACTCCTCATGGAGGTTGTGTGTAGATTACAGAAGGTTGAACAACCTTACTGTTAAGAATAAGTACCCTATACCCATCATTAATTATTTATTAGATGAGCTGTGTGGGCCAAAGTATTCTCTAAAGTTGATTTGAGAGCTGGTTACCATCAGGTTAGAATGAAGGAAGGGAAGGAGCACAAAACTGCATTTAGAACCCACCATGACCTTTGGGAGTTCAAGGTAATGCCATTTGGTTTAACCAATGCACCTGCAACTTTTCAGTCTCTTATGAATGGTGTATTCAAGGAGCATTTGAGAAAATTTATCCTAGTGTTCTTTGATGACATACTAATCTATATTAAGCCTATGGAGGATCATCTGAGACACTTGGAGTGTGTATTGAAACTGTTAAAGAAACACCAACTATTTGTTAAACTCAGTAAATGTGAATTTGGGCAGTACCAAGTAGAGTATTTGGGACACATTATACATGATAAGAGAGGAAACATTGCTTCTAACAAAGTGAGTGCAATGGTAAGATTGACCCTAACAAAAAACAGTCAAAGAACTAAGAGGTTTCTTGGGATTGATAGGGTACTATAGGAAATTTGTGAAGGATATGCACAGATTAGCAAGCCACGAACAAGTTTGTTGAAGAAGGGGGAATTCAAGTGGAATCAGGAAGCTGAAACAACCTTTAACCAGCTAAAAATGGCTATGTCCAGCACACCAGTTTTAGCACTACATGACTTCAACAAACCCTTCATACTAGAGGTAGATGCATGCAAAACTGGTATTGTTGTAGTTCTGATGCAAGACAAAAGACCACTGGCATTTATGAGCCAGATGCTGAGCAAAAAACACCAAGGCATGTCTACATATGAGAAAAAATTAATAGCCTTACTACAAACTGTGGATAGATGGAGACATTATCTTCCTCCCCATCATTTTATCATCAAAACAGACCACTTCAGTTTATATTTCTTACAAGACCAAAAGATAACCACCTCTCTACAACATAAAGGAGCTAATGGAGTTAAGTTTTGAGATCCAGTACAAGAAAGGGGTTGAGAACGTAGTGGCTGATGCTTTGTCCAGGAAGACCATAGTTCAACAGGATCAGACATTAAAAGGGAGCACAACACAATGTTCTATAATATCTCAAGCACAACCTAAGTGGATTGAAGAATTTTAAATAGTTACAGAGGAGATTTAGAGGTATTACAAGCAATAACAATCATTAGCACCAATGATAACAATGAAATGGATCTCTCAATGCACCAGGGGGTGTTGAACTACAAAGGTAAATCCTGGGTGGGGGAAAATGGATCCCTTAGACAACAGTTGGTGTTAACAATGTATCAGATTGTACTTGGAGGACATTCAGGTGTGTGGGCCACATATCAAAGGTTGAAATTCATATTTTATTGGCCTCCAATGATTGAGCAAGTTAAGAGTGTAGTAAGAGTATGTGAAGTATGCCAACGATGCAAGGATGAACAAGTAGCCTATCCTGGCTTGTCCTTCCCTTCAGATTTTGGTGATTATTGACAGATATAGTAAATATGCACACTTTATAGCCATTGCTTACCCATTCAAAACATCATACATAGTCAGAATATTCCTAGACAACATCTACAAACTACATCGATTGCCTAAGAGTATTGTATCCGACAGAAACAAGGTGTTCATCAGTAACTTCTGGAAGAAAAAATGTTCAAGCTACTACAAGTCCAACTTTGCTACAATTCAGCCTACCATCCACAAACTGATGGTCAAACTGAGAGACTCAACAGGCGCCTTGAAAACTACTTGAGATGCATGACTGGGCATAAACCAAATGAGTGGAATAAATGGCTATCAATGGCAGGATACTAGTACAATAGCAACTATCATAGCTCACTGAAAATGATCCCCTTCAAGGTATAGTTATGACCCTCCTCAAACTACTTTCGAACTTATTGCTCAAACTATAGTGGACACAGTGGATCAACTATTCAGAGAAAGACAGTTAATGGCTAGAGTCTTGAAGGAAAACTTGAATGAAACACAGAATAAAATGAAGATGAATACAGATGAATGCAGACAGAAAGAAAACTGAAAGGGAATTCCAAGAAGGTGATTGAGTGTTTCTAAAGTTACAGCCTTACAAACAGTCCTCTGTAGCCATAAGAAGAAATCTCAAACTTTCTTTCAAATTTTATGGCCCCTACCAAGTAATTCAGAAGGTGGGATCAGTGGCATACAAGTTGGTATTGCCAATGAATGCGAGGATACATCCAGTTTTTCATGTGTCCCAACTTAAGAAGAAGATTGGAGATCAAATCACACCTTCCATTGATCCTCCTTTTTGCTCAGTTCATGGCCAAATAATGACAGAACCAGTCGCAGTATTAGATAGAAGGATGATCAAGAAAGAAAACAAAGTTGCCACTCAAATATTGGTTCAGTGGGCTAATCTCTTACCGGAGGAAGCAACGTGGGAAGATTTTCAATTTATCAAGTCTCAATTCCCAGAAATAGCTGATTTTTGAAGACAACTGTTGAATTTGAAGAAGGATGGAGTGTCACAATACAATATTGTGACAATGTTTTTCCCTTATTGAATTAGTCACTTAAATATTTAGTAGTTCACTTTAGTCCTTGAGGACAAATTCTGTTACTTAGTTATGTTTATTCTTATTTAGTCCCTTATGTTTTGAGTAAGTGATAGAAGACCCCATGTAATGCCTTATAGGGCTGAGTACTGTTACATTGCTTTTTATCGATCAATATCAAATATTTTCCTTCACCTTCTCTTCTTTGTTCTCTCTTCCTCTCCCTCTTCCCAGTTCAGTAACAAGAGCTTTCTCTTGTTATAGATTGTTGACTAAGTTAAATAGTTTTTGATGCAATTAGTTCTGAGTCCCTGCTATGTAGATTCACCTTTGATGTTTACGATCCGATGTCAAAGGTGGACCTAGAGTGTTGGGAGTCGGTTCAATTGAACCTACCATTTTAGTTTAGACCATAATTATATATGTGAAAAACCGTGAAAAGTAGAATTAATATTAATTTTTGAACTCATATTTTCTAATAACTCAGAATCTTGAACCTATGATGATTCTGCAATTGCATGAGGAAATAGCCATGGCAGAAAATAAATTAATGAAAGGAAATCTAAGCAGCTGTTTGGACATGATTTGAAATCACAGTTTAAAATCACATGGTTTGAAGTTGAAATTTTGTTTGGACATGTAATTTAGGTTTCTTAAAGTGGTATCTTTTCTCATTGACATATAAATCCCACAAGTTCTGAAAATTATCAAAATTTTCCTAATTCTTATGCAATCTTATCAAATAAGCAAGTCATAATTCATAAAAAAAATTAATATGCGGCTCGAAGGCCTTTCTAAAAAAATACAACATCAATTGATCAAACTTTACTTCAATAAAAAGGAAAACTGAACATGAATAAAAGTGTAACTAGTCTTTAGTATATATCAATTGATCAAACTTTACTTCAATAAAAAGGAAAACTGAACATGAATAAAAGTGTAACTAGTCTTTAGTATATCTTCACACATGGTATGAACAATCCTTTGTGTGTATGTATATATATATATATAATACATATGTTTTGGATAATTATATCTAATACAATATAAAGTCGATCAATTGATATATATCTGTTAATTTATGGATATGTTTACAAAATATAAACTTATGAAATTTTATATATTTTTTAAAATATACACTTTTAAGTCATGTCATAGTCAAACCTTTGTGTATATATACAATATAAATTATGTATTGGACAATTATATTCAATACAATATAAAATCAATCAATTGGTATATATGTACTAATTTATGAATTTTTATATATAAAATATAAACTTATGAGCCAAGTTTTGTCTCTCGAAAACAATCGCTCTACCTATCAAGGTAGAGATAAGGTTTGTGTACATTATACCATCCTCAGATCCCACGTCGTGGGATTGTACTCGGTATGTTGTTGTTAACTTGTTATTGTTGATTTAGCATTCCAACTCACACATTTTTGAATGATTTGAGATTTCAAACTATGGCATGAAGTTGAAGTTCAAGTTATGTTATAACTATTTTATTCCAATCATATGATATAACTATTTATTTGAACCACTCTTTACTTGAGGATAATGTAAACGTGTATATGAGAAACATAATATTCTCTATCCATAATTAAAATATTTTCATATATTGTGTAAATATAATTATGGTAAGACTAGGATTCCTCTTTTGTATAGGCTTAAGATTCCTATTATATAAGGGATGAATATTGTACTATATATATACTTTGATATTAATGAGAAGACTCCCTAAGGGAGATTAATATCATCTTACATGGTATCAAGAGCCAAACACCCAAAATCCTAGAACTTTTTCTTCTTACCGCCGTCGAGAACCCCACCCATTTGAACTGCATGTGGCCTCCTCCAAATTCTAGGTTTTCTTCTTCATTCATCTCTTCTCTAAATGGATATCCCTGAATCTTCCACATTTTCTGAATCTTCTACCTCCACAAATTCCACCACCACGTTGTCATCCTCTTTTCATTCAGCCTTAACTTTTACAAATATCAAGAACTTTATTCTCATTCTTCTTGATCAAGAAAACAATCAGTATTCTCCCTGATTTGAACTGTTTCGTAATCATGCATGTCTCTATAACGTGCTTGATCACATCGATGACACCATTCCGCGCCCTCCGGAGGTTGATGAGTCTACTTGGCGTCTTCTAGACGCCGACATCAAATAGTGGATTTATGGTAGTATTTCTCAGGATCTTCTTCTTACTATCATGAAATCTGGCGCCACAACCCTTGAGTTATGGAACCTCTTGAAGGAAATCTTTCAAGATAACAAGCACACTCGTGCAGTGTATTTGGAGGAACAGTTTAACAATACACGCCTTGAAATTTTTTCCAACATGACTGAGTATTGCAGACAGTTGAAACTCCTGGCAGATCAACTCTCCAACGTTGACACGCCTGTCTCGGACACTAAATTGGTGTTGCAATTGATTGCAGGTCTCCCCAAAGGTGACTATGATACGTTAGCCGCCATAATTCAACAGGCAGATATGCTTCCCAGTTTTAACAAAGCTCGCTCGCAGTTGTTGCTCGAAGAAACTCGACGTGCTAAGCAGGATGAGCACAATCAGAAGGCGTTAGCTGTCGAAATGCACCCTCAAGATCCAACGCATCCAGAAAACTCTCAACCGCAGAAGAGACGTGATGGCAAGGGTGGCAAGGGCCGCGGTAGAGGAGGTCGCAGTCGTGGCAGGGGTCGCGGACAGCAGAATCAGCAGAAGCAACAACAATATCCGCAGAATCAGCTCAGCGCCGCGGTGCCCCAGCACTATCTATACAACTCCGCGCCGTCGCCATTTCAGTACCAGCAACCCTTCCACCAGTTCTCCCATCACGGTGTGTTGGGCCCTGCTCCAGCCCCTCGGCAAGTCCAGTACCCGCAGCAGACCCACTTCATGCACGACCAGTTTCAACAGCCCTCATCCAGCATGACACCTACTGAGTTAGGTCATGCCTTCAGCAGTTTCAACATGCAACATCGTGACAACAATTGATACATGGACTCCGGAGCCATTTCTCACCTCACCCGGACTGCATGTAATATTCCCAAACTGTTTGGTTTAAAGCATCTTCAATTTGTGACAGTTGGTAGTGATCACCGCATTCCAGCAAGGGGTTTTGGTACATCATATACACCACCTCCTAATCCATTTCCAATTCAAAATACCCTATATTCCCCACATGTAATTAAGAATCTAATCTCTATCCGCAAATTCACTCGTAATAATTCTGTTTTTGTTGATTTTGACCCTTTTGGTTTCACTGTGAAGGATCTTCATACGGGGACACCTCTTACGAGATGCAATAGCACGAGGGATCTATATCCATTATGGAGCAAGAGTGATACATCACTTTTCATTTTTCATCGAGGTAGTAGCACTGCTTACTTATTACTTTACGTGGATGACATTGTTCTTACTGCCTCCTCTGACGGATTGAAAAATGAGATTATTGCCTTGCTTAAGTTCGAATTTGCAATGACTGATTTGGGGAAGCTGAGTTGCTTTTTGGGAATATCAGTGACCAGGTTTGCCATTCATATGTTCTTGTGTCAGCTTAAGTATGCAGAAGAGATTGTGTACAGGGCTAAGATGGCGAACTGCAAAGAGGTGCCTACTCCAGTTGATTCCAAATCTAAGCTCAGTGACATGGATGGTGCTCCAGTCTCTGATCCTACTCTATATAGGAGTCTTGCATGTGCACTTCAGTATCTCACCTTCACCAGGCCAGACATAACTTATGTTGTTCAGCAGGTGTGCTTATTCATGCATGCCCCCATAGAGTCTCATTTCACTGCTCTTAAGCGTATCATTCGATACATTAAGGGCACTCTTGATTATGGTTTGCACCTATACCCCTCTGCACTAAACAAGTTGCTTTCATATACGGATGCAGATTGGGCAGGGTGTCCGGACACGCGACGCTCTACCTCCGACTTTTGTGTTTTTTAGGGGATAATCTGATTTCTTGGTCTGCCAAGCGACAAGCTACCCTATCTCGCTCGATTCAGAAATTTGATCTGAGCGTTGCAAATGTAATGTGAGATTTGTTGGCTCAGAAATTTACTGTTAGAATCCGGTTCAACATCAGCGAACCAAACACATTAAGATAGACCTACACTTTGTTCGTGAGAAAGTTGCACTAGGCCATGTCAGAGTGTTACATGTTCCATCATCCTATCAGTATGTAGATATATTTATCAAAGGACTACCCACACAGCTATTTCTTAACTTCAGATCCAGTCTCAGCGTCCGGCCTTCTCCCGCTCCGACTTAGGGTGTGTGTAAATGTGTATATGAGAAACATAATATTCCCTACCCATAATTAGAATATTTCCATATATTGTGTAAATATAATTATGGTAAGACTAAGATTCCTCTTTTGTATAGGCTTAAGATTACTATTGTATAAGGGATGCATATTGTACTTTATATATACTTTGATATTAATGAGAAGACTCCCTAAGGAAGATTAATATCATCTTAAAGATAATAAATGTTTACTGTCTAAACATGGACGTAGACATAAAAATGAAAGTGATATATTATATTAAAGAAGGAATTGATCTGAAATATAGTATTCCATTTCCGGGGCTAAAAACAATGTTGTGAAGGAATATGAACTTCTTTTTACAATAAAAAAAAGAAAAGTAGATGAAGCTCATAAAAATTGTAGAACGAAGGAAAAACAACGTTACCTTCTCACCAAGTATCAGAATAGAACACTCACTCTGTTAAGAGTCCCACATCGAATATGAAATGAGAACATAGACTCCTTATATGGACTTGGACACTCACCCTACAAGCTAACTTTTGGGGTTGAGTTATGCCCAAAATCCATTTTTTACATAGTATCAGAGTTAGACTCATTCAAATTCGTTGTCCACCGATGTTGGGCCCCCAAATTATATTGTCACGCTCCAGTTAACGAGGTCTAGGAGTGTTAAGAGTCCCACATCGGATATGAAATGGGAACATGGACTCCTTATATGGACTTGGATAAACCTCACCCTGCAAACTAGTTTTTGGGGTTGAGTTCTATGCATTTCTTTTATTTCCCAAATGATCATGGAATAACTGTAGAATTTTGAAATTTATCAGGTCATCAAATTGTAGTTGCGAAATAGCTTCTTGGGCTTGGTTCGAAAATAAATATCTTTCTCTGCAAAATACATAATCATATCACAGTTTAAAATAAAATAATAACAATCTATTTAAATAAGCGCTTATACTTTATCATACGTATAAATAGAGAAAACAATAATAATAATAACATACCCAGTGAAATCTCACAACGTCAAGTCTGGGGAGAGTAAAGTGTACACAGACCTTACCTCCACTTTGATAGGTAAAACGGCTATTTCCAGGAGACTCTCGGCTCAAGACAAAACATAATCACAGACAAAGCAAAGCAAAACAAAGCAAAGCAAAACAAAGCAAAGCAAGAGTAACGGTCAGACTCAGACGAGAAATTAAAACATTATGAATATACATATAATAAAATCGAATACGTCATGGTAGTGCATTCTAACAACAGGAAGCAGTAGTTAAATATAAATAGAGAAAAAACATTAGATTTGTGAAAAAATAGATTTTCAGTCATTAGATGAAAACTACAAACTGAGCATTGCAATGACACTTGAATGACAAATTTGAGGGGAAATAACGATTATGGAAGAAAATAAAAGACATGGGCGTTAATATGAGTTAATTGTGCATAATTAGAGATTAAAATTATTAAATATATAATTTACGGATATTGATTATTGATTATGCGCATGATAATTGATTGAAAAAGAAGAATTTAAAAATTGAAGTGAATGAGAAGAAAGGGAAAGAGAGGGAAGAGAGAGGGGAAATTGGGAAAAAATGAAAATATTATGTGTTATTGAATATTGTGACAATACATGTATTTATACTACAATGTATTTCAACACCCCCCGCAAGCTAGGAGATATGAAGACATTATTCATTCATAGTTTGGACATTAGTTACAACACCTAAGAATTAACAGCAATAACAACACAAGTAGTTGTATGAAGATATTGATCAGCTCCGTCGATCTATTTTTTTCCGACGAATCCGAGTTATATGGCAGACCATTCTTGGTGCTACTATCAGGAAGCAAAAGATGGGATTTCTCAGATAGAGTATATAGTTTGCAGTCAATTCTGTTGTAAATTTGTGGGTGTGAATGTAGAACGGAAAAACTGAAAGAATGAATAAAAGAAAGCTAATTGTAATGTTGTTGAGTAGAGTGTTAGCACTCTTACCCCCGTATATAGTGGCTTACAGTAGATGGGTAATAGTCTCCAAAATAAAATGACAGTACTTTCTCAAGCACAAGCCAAATACTTGAGAACTCTTGCAGAGAAACAAGAACAAAAGATTGCTAGGAATAGAAGTAAGGCTCTCAACAATTTTCAAATTTTTGTGTTGTCAATGGATGATTTAAATCTGAACTTTGAGGCTCCTTTTATAGTTGCAAAATGATCATTCACATATCATGTGAATGCACTAAATGAGGTGCATAGATCTTATCAAAAGACACATTGATCATGCCAAGAGTTGGCTGATCTTTGGCCTTTCAAATCAGTCCATGAATCAGAAGATTCTGGACAGATTTTCGGTTCACTATACCGCAAGCGCCGCGGCGCCTCGAGAAGCGTCGCAACCTTAAATTTCCAGAACCGAACTTCAAGCTACTGGACGAGAGACGCCGCGACGCTCCACTTGGCCAGGTAGCGTCGCGGCGCTGTCCCGTCGTGGCTCGGTGTCACGACCCTGTCACAGTGTCGCGGCTCTTCCCCATTTTCATATTTTGCACATTTCTTCTTTTCTTATACCGTCGTGGGATACACATTAATTTGGCCAATTAATCATCCAGTCTTACCTAACTTAAGAACACTTTAGCATGTGTACCAACACCTCTTTCACAACGTGAAATTTAGTTAGACGTTGTACGACGTATGTGTCACACCCGAACCGGGCGTGGTGGTGCCTACACAGGCACCCTCTACCTTAACAACTAAGTACATTGCGAAATTAATAACACTCATTTTTTCTTTTAAAACCAACGTGCGTGCAAGGCAAAGCCGACTAGGCTGCCATATATACATAAACAAAGACACTACACCGCATACGAGTCCAATCCACATATGAATCTGCACTCTGGGAGTTAATCGAAAATATGACGGAATGAGGCCCATGGTACCAAAAGCAGATAAAGCCATGCTTGAAGGATATATACCAAAAGATAAACTCCTGGACAGAGGGAGCTATCCAAAAACCCTGAGAAGGATTCTACACCTGCCGATCACCAAACAGCGTACCTAAACTGCGGCGTGAGCAACCCGGCCGAGGTCGATCTGAAGAATGTACCAAGTATGTGAACAATGAGTCGTAATGAAATCATAACGATCTAAACAAAGCAGAGACATGTATGATAGCCAACCTACGATATAGCACATAAGCGGTCATATCAAGTCGGGGGCGAGCCCCAAAGTCACTACTCAAATATAACTATGGGTCTCGCCCATAATATCAATCGTGTCCGTGGAATCCTTCCTCACCGGCGATCCGAGGATATAACATAACACCAATAGGCATACATGAACACCAAGTCCCACGTGTTCTAAAAGCATGCAAGCAGTAGGCAAGCGAGCGGTGGTATAACGTCTTGGGGTTTACCCTCATTTATACTCGACCACGAAGGAGGTGGTAAGCGGGGTATAACGTCTTGGGGTTTGCCCTCATTTATACTCTTACCACGGAGAAGGTGGTATAACGTCTTGGGGATTGCCTCATTTATAATCTTACCCTATCTAAAAAGGCCGTCAAACAACACATAAAGCAGTTGGTATAGCGTATTGGGGGTTTAACCCTCACTTATACTCTTACCCTGTAGAAGGTGGTACAGCGTCTTGGGGGTTTAACCCTCACTTATACTCTTACCCTATCTCGACCGACCATCCAACAAGACATAAGCACTACCATGTATCTATAAAAATCAGAATTTAACCCAGTACTACAAGTAGCTAAGCATACCGTGGAATCCACATCACCGTCAGTGCGTCCAAGAACTTCTACAAGACAAGACTAGGCCATTCCAGAGAGTCGCGGCAACTTAATAAAACATAATACTTGCACTCAAAGGCTATTACCAGCACATATAGGCAAGTTCTCAATTAACCAAGCCAAAGTACTTATCAAGGCACACATAGGATAATTCTCATTTAACAAGCCAAAGTACTTATCCGGGCACAAATAGAATAAATTCTCATTTAACAAGCCAAAGTACTTATCAGGGCACAAATAGAATAAATTCTCATTTAACAAGCCAAAGTACTTATCAGCGCACAAATAGAATAAATTCTCATTTAACTAGCCAAAGTACTTATCCTGGCACAAATAGAATAAATTCTCATTTAACAAGCCAAAGTACTTATCAGGCACAAATAGAATAAATTCTCATTTAACAAGCCAAAGTACTTATCCGCACAAATAGAATAAATTCTCATTTAACAAGCCAAAGTACTTATCCGCACAAATAGAATAAATTCTCATTTAACAAGCCAAAGTACTTATCCGCACAAATAGAATAAATTCTCATTTAACAAGCCAAAGTACTTATCCGCACAAATAGAATAAATTCTCATTTAACAAGCCAAAGTACTTATCCGCACAAATAGAATAAATTCTCATTTAACAAGCCAAAGTACTTATCCGCACAAATAGAATAAATTCTCATTTAACAAGCCAAAGTACTTATCCGCACAAATAGAATAAATTCTCATTTAACAAGCCAAAGTACTTATCGAGGCACAAATAGAATAAATTCTCATTTAACAAGTCAAAGTACTTATCAAGGCACACTTAGACAAATTCTCAATTTATCAAGCCAAAGTACTAATCAAGGCATACATAGAATAATTCTCTTTTAACAAGTCAAAGTACTTATCAAGGCACACTTAGACAAATCCTCAATTTATCAAGCCAAAGTACTTAGCAAGGCATACATACATTCTTTTATAAAAGACTCCTTTCTATGTAAAGCCCCAAGATACTAACACCGTAGTATCAAAGCGTGTCTATTTTTCAAGGTAAGTTACTACACTTCAGAAAACTCATTTAAAAGCTTGAAATCAAGTAACTCCAAATTTTCACAATCTAGGCAACTTATGACGATTTAATCAAAATAGACAACTTTCTAAACCTTCCATAAAGCCGTTATAACCAACTTCCCATAAAGCCGTTATAACCCTTTATGGTTTTAGACGTATCCATTCCTTCAATAACCAAGAGACTTATACTATTAAAACCAAGTATCACATACTTACAAATCAAGTTCTTAACTTTCAAAAATACTTCAAGTCTCTTAATAGTTAGAAAACAAGTTTTCTTCTACTTTTTAAACCTCAAGTAACTTCACCCTTACGAGTTACTTCTCTTAAATCATGTCATTTCTCCTCTTTTAAATCAAATAAGTAAATCACTCCTTTGACTCCCCTAAAGTCATTATAATGACCTTTAGGTTTTAGAACTAAGGCACTAGCCAAAAGATTTGGAAATCACTTCCTTTTCAAGTTTCTATGTACTTTAAGAAAAATACCTTCACTTTTAAGAATCCAAACTTCCCTAAGGAAATGGATTATACTACTTACAATTTAAACATCAAAGTACACTCAGGAAGTACATAGAACAAATTCTACTTTAGGCAATCCAAATACAAGCAAGGAATGGATCATTCAGGAGTAGAACTTACTTTCTTTATTCTAAGGAATCATGCTAGAAGAGGAGATAGTTCACATACCTTTTACTAAATCCACAAGCTAAGCGAATACACGTGCGTAGAAGTGTCAACCTATAATGGTCACAACAAGGCTATCAACTTCTAGTCTACATGTAGAATAATACTAAGTATTTAGTCTCTAATTCTACGGAAAATCGGGCGACTTCCTTTGTTTCTACTCACTTTGCCACCTTTTTCAAGGCGAATACAATAACAACAAGCCACATTTAAGTCTCCAAAAAACAACCAAACAAAGGGGATTACACGCTTACAATACGTGTAATATTCCGCCCACAATTCATACCAAAGTAGTTCCACAATTAAAGCCATTCTCGGACTTACAACCAACCACACTAAGTCTTTTCCAACCCTTTTCCAAATTCCAAGTTCTTAGGTCTAACATGTTATATAGTCTAAACAACTTCAACAACTACAATTTCCTTCCTTTTTACAACATGCGGCGACTTTACTAATAATCGACTTGAATTGTAGTCTTAAGGCTAACATGCTAGTTTTCTGATTAGGGTTCCAATAACCAATATCCTTATCAAAATTCATACTATATATCTCATGCTTGCTAATAACCATAGCTACAATCATAAGTAAGCCTTAACTAATAAAGCGACAAAATTTATACCTTTCAAGCCCTTAAAATTTCCAAGATCCAAAGTCGCGCCTTAGAAATTCTTAGCTCCTTTCCTTAAGTTCCAATCCGCTCCAAGCATTCCTTAGAGGCCATGAAGAACCCTTCTTCAAGTTCCAACTTCAAAGTTGAAGAACTCCCTTTGTTTCCGCTTTGCGACTAACGTAAAAATCGTTTTTCCGAATTCTTTCTATTGAGATAACCTTACAATACCCTTGGGGACATTGGGTTAAAGTCTTGTGACTAATGGATCAAAACTACAAAATTTTCTCTTCCTAAAGTAGCCTTGGCGAGAGCAACTATAGAAGAACAAGAGTTCTCTAATTTTTCTAAGTGTAAAGTGAGCTAGTCTTGCACTAGTATGATACATATAACACATTGGAGGGTCTAGATATCAACAAATGTGAGGCTAGGATGAATATCACAAGGATTGAGCCTATGTGGACAAGTTGACTTGGTCAAATATGTCAAGCTTGCAAGACTTATCATCTACATAGGTCAAATGACCATTCTACCCCTTGCATAAATTTCGACCAAGCCATGTGGGGTGCCACGTGTCGCCTCTCTCATTCGTCCATAAAATTCCGTAACCTCGTGGCCCCAAAAACGTAAAATTCCTCGTTGGCGTGACCAAATCCGCAAAAATAAATTTCCATAAGGTTAAGAGTTCCATACTCTTCAAATAATGCCTTTTGAGAATCCAATTCTCAACAACGAACATTTTTCCTTTCCGACGTCCGGAAGACTTTCCGTCGGAAAAACAATCCTTCCTTTCGTACTAATTTCCAAGTCTTGTGTTCCTTGCGTACATTCACTTACACATGTCCTGAACTTACGGGGTGTAACAGTATGCATGAGTATGGAAATCGTATTTCCGACGTACGGGGCCCTATGTGTTCAAGTCATTAAGAAAGGAATAAACTCAATCTCACTAGGTAAAATTTTCCAATAATCCCCTCTTGAAAGAGGTGTTGGTGCACGTGGAGTGCCAACCATTAGCAATTTAGTAGCGGAAGTGTATTGCATCGGAATAGGTAGAAAACAACTTTGAACCTTTCTTAGTCAACTACCATCGAACATATTTACTTAGCGGTGAACGCGATGTCTTGAATCACCAGTGTTTACTATATGCAAAGACAATGATAGAGACACAAATAACAGTCCAATCTCTCATTTCTACTTATGTTTTGTCCGTGGACACGCTTGGATTCTTAAGTGCGTTTAATTGAGGCGGCATATCCTCGCACTTAAATAGGTGACCTCCCACAATGAGTCATTAAAAGTATCTTCATCTTAACTTCGACTCTCGAGTATTGTGTTAAGATTTGACACTTAACCTTGTACCCATAATTCCGGTAGCACTTTAATATCTATCGCGGGAAGGCTTTGGATTTGAGTTTTCATAAGGAACAAAATCCGAAGTGCTCTTTCTTTTCTATAAGCGCTCAACTGGACCTTTACATCTTAGTTTTCCCATAGAACCAAATTTCTGGGATCTCCAGTCAGTATGGATGGGTTACCACCATATCGGTCCTTATTGCTTGGGTTTTAAGCCCATTCCCCTAGACAGGCAAATCATTTGATTATTGGGTAATCCCTTAGTCAAAGGGTCAGCAATATTCTCCTTTGATTTTATGTAATCGATGGAGATAATACCCGTAGAGATCAATTGCCTAACGGTCTTATGTCTCCAATATATGTGCCGAGATTTGTCGTTGTATATGCTACTTCATGCCCTTCCTAATGCCGACTGACCGTCGTAGTGGATCATCACCGAAGGTATGGGTTTATCTCAGAAAGGGATATCCTCCAAGAAGTCATGAAGCCACTCAACTTCTTCACCTGTTTTGTCTAAAGCGATGAACTCCGATTTCATGGTGGATCAAGTGATGAGTTTGTTTGGAGGACTTCCAGGACACAACCCCACCACCAATTATACATACGTACCCACTGGTGGACTTGGTGTTCCTTATATTGGATTATCCAGTTTGCATCACTATACCCCTCTAGTACAACTGGATACCTCGAGTAGTGCAATCCGTATGATATTGTATATTTCAAATACCGGAGTACTCGATTAAGCACTTTCCAATGGTTATCTCTGGGATTGCGTGTAAAACTCGCCAACTTATTGACGAGATAAGTGATCGGTGTATTTTATATACACTTTTTGAGTCGTTTTTAGTTAGTCTTTTGTCCCTTTTTGTACAAATAAGTGTCGTATTAGGATAGATTTTCTTTCTTTTGAGTCAAAGTGGTTAAAATGGCCAAATGGCGGAAAAGAAGCTAAAAGAGGGCAAAAGTGGAGGTTCCAGAGCTTAAAAGCAGAGAAAGTGGCGAGCGTAAACGCAAGTCGGCCGCGACGCCTCGCCAACGATAGCGAGGCGCGGCGCTAATCATCGAGACTACAGAGTTGCAGCGCGCTCTCGAACAGCGAGATCGGGGCGCGCGTAAATCACCCGGCATCGCGAGTTGCGCGCCATGGCGGATAGCGAAGCCGCGACGCCAACGGGAAAATCGTGTTTTTAGGCGAATTTACGGGCGGGCTGAAGGAAAAATTTGAGCGGTTTGGAGCCTATAAAGGAGAACCCTAGGCGCTTTTAAGGGTTCTTTCTTTGCACAACACAAGGATTCTTGGATTGAAGATTGGAGACCATAGTCTAGTAATTTCTTTCCTTTTTCTTTTCTTTTATTTCAGTTTTGTATGATGAACCTTGAATTAGTTCTTGTCATGTCAATGACTAGGAACTAATTCTTTTATAGGGCTTTCCATGTTAATTCACTAGAAACTTATGTTATGAATTGATGCATGTTATGATTATTCTTCTTCTTGTTGAGATTTATCCAATAATTGCTTTGAATGCTTGGTAATTAAATGATCACTAATTATCATTATTTATATGATTTCTAATCAAACTTCGAAAGGAGGAGGTTGTGAATATGCTGTAAGTTGGGTAGACATATTTTGGATTGGGGATAAAAATACCTCAATTATTTATGTAGCGTTAATGAGAGACTTAAAAACCCTAATTTTACGCATGGTGCGTGACGGTTAACTAGGTTTTTGTTCTTAATCCTCCTATAGAGTCATCCTTATCACCGAAAGCTAGAAAGGAGCAATACTGGGGTTGAGTGTTTATATATCCTTAACGGGAATATAAAACGATTTCGTAAACCTGCTAGCTCCGAGAGAAGAAGAACCATATTTCATTGCATTAATAAATAACATAAGCGGATAGTTGAGGAGACATGGAAGCCCTATTCCCATCACAACTGAAGTAAACACATTAGTTAAATTAGTCTTTATAATTATTAGTTATAAACAACAAAATCAAATATCGATTGTCAAATAGATACCAAAAGATAGATAGTTGGTACTTGAATCCTAATCCTTGTGGACGATATTCGGTCTTACCAAGACTATATTACTTGAGTCGACAACGTGCACTTGCGTTAAAGTGTGTGCATCTTTTCGCGCATCAAATTTTTGGCGCCGTTTCCGGGGATTAGGCATAGTTCAATATCAAATTTATCTATTTTTAATTTCTAATTTGGTTTTTAATTTTTATTTTATTTTTACGTTTTTATCGATTTTGGTAAAAATCAGGGTGCCGTGATTTGTTGTCTGTTTTTGATCTATTTCAGGAAATCAGTTTATGCGAAGGAGAAGAGAGGCATACACTCTTGTTCCCTTCAATCCAGAGATTGAGAAAACCTGTAAACAGAACAAAAAGAATCAGCGGATTGCAACCTTGATAGAGATGGACGGTGTTCAAAACAACAACATGATGAGAGAAGGGTTAGGTGAAAATCAACCCAATCCAGGAATGCCTCGGCAAGTACCTATGGATGTCGAGGAAAGAGTTCAAGTCCAGGCAGAAAGAAGCTTGGGAGACTATGTGCTGCCGAGAGGATCCACACATGCACATAGCTAATTTCTTAGAGCTATGTGCAACTTTCAGATATAACGGCGTTACTGATGATGCCGTCAGATTGAGGCTCTTTCCCTTCTCATTCAGGGATAGAGCAAAAGTATGGTTGAATTCCCTGCCAGCCGATTCGATTTTTACATGGCAAGAAATGCGCGAAATTTTTGGCCAAATTCTTTCCCCAGTACAAGCGTGAAATTGAGAGGGAGGATGAATAACTTCTACCAGCGGATGGAGAGTCCTTATATGAAGCTTGGGAAAGGTTCAAAGATTTCTGAGAAAGTGCCCACACCATTGTATTGAGTTGTGGAACTTGGTCCACATCTTCTATAACGGGCGAGCAAAGACTGAACCATTATAGATGCAGGCGGTGGGGCATTCATGAGAAAAAGCAGGCCACGGCCACGCGAATTATTAGAAGATATGGCCACCAACAACCATGTCACGTAAGAGATCAATGAGTGGGAGGAGAAGCGGTGGGAGTTCACGAAATAGATGTCATTCTTTGTCTTGAACGCCCAAGTGGCCTTGTTGGAAAGCAATTGCGGAACATACATTATCGATGAATGCAGTCACAGATGCCCAAGTTGTGAAATCGTGAGGCCCACATACATTCGATAGGTGTCCTTCAAGTGATCCTAATAATATACCAATTGAGCGGTAGAGTGTCGGTAGTGGGTAATTATCGAGGCCACAAACAATCCATACTCCAACACATACAATCGGTGGAGAATCACCCAAATTTCTCATGGAGAGGAGACCGAGCGAGAATCAATACGAGGCGATGCAAACCAGCGAGAACCAAAATCAGCGGCCCTTTACTCGGGCCCACATTCTCAGCGATTCAATGCGGTTCAGCAAGAAAAGTCGAGCAGTGGCGACTTTGTTGGCACTTACAACGCCTGCACCGATTCGTAGCGAAGCTAGATCCTCGTTCAGAACTTGGAAACACAAGTGGGTCAGCTAGCGAGCAAACAAGCGAGCGAGTACACTGCCAAGCAACACAGAGGTGATCCAAGGGAGCAATACCAGGCAGTACAATTGAGAAGTGGAAAACAGTTGGAACAGCAGTCTCCTCAGCCATTAGTTGAGCAAAGGGCAGAGATAGAAAAAGAGAAGGTGGTTGAATCTCGCCCAGTAGTAGAGAAAACTCCAAAGAATGAGTATATAGAGAAGATCCCATTCCCCCAGAGATTACAGCGGAAGGCGGTTGATAAACAATTCTCCAAATTTTTGGAGACATTCAGGAAGCTGCATATCAACATACCTTTTATAGAGGCTTTGTAGCAGATGCCCTCCTATTTCAAGTTCATGAAGGATATCTTGGGGAAGAAGAAGAAGCGGCAGTGCGAAATAGTAGCAGCGGAGGAGTGTAGTGCTATCTTACGGAAGAAGTTGCCACCAAAACTAAAAGACTCGGGAGCTTTACGATGCACTTGCAGTGGGCGGGGTGACATGCAATGGGCTCATGCGATTTAGGGGCAAGTATAAATCTGATGCCTCTATCGGTGTTTAAACGGTTGGAGTTGGGTGAGGCAAAACCAACCACTGTGAGCCTGCAACTAGCCGATAGGACAGTGGTTCATCCAAGAGGGAAGATTGAGGACGTGATTGTCAAAGTAGGAAAATTCTTTTTTCCTGCGGACTTTCTCATTCTTGACATGGAAGAGGATGCAGAAATCCCTATCATATTGGGGAGACCATTCCTAGCGACGGGGAGAGCCTTGATCGATGTAGAAAGAGGAGAGTTGACATTGAGGGTGGAGAAGGAAGAAATGGTGTTTAAAGTTTTTAAAAACATCATTGAGCCACCAACCATGAGTACGTGCTTTGCAATCAGCACCATCAACCCCCCCTGTGAACCCGTACAAGTCAAACAAAGGGAGATGAGCCCACGAAAGCAGGCATGGTTTGCCGAACCTCCACGAAAGCAGGTATGTGTTCCTGAACTTCCCCTTAACGATAATGCTAAGAGGAGAAGAAGAAAAAGAAAACGAAAAATGTGGAGAAAATGGATTAGTTGTGGGGTTGATTCACCCCACGTTTATTAAACTAAGGAACTTGCGTCCGACTAAAAGACGTTAAAGACAGCGCTACTTGGGAGGCAACCCAAGGTATTTTAATTTATTTTACTTTAATAGTTTTTATTAAGAACGGTCTCACGGAGGTAGTGTTTGTGCTGTGATTGACAGGTATAGGCCAATAAATTGAAAGGCGAAAAACAAAGGAACAACAGGGATTTCCAGAAAAACGGGTTAGCGTCGCGGCGCCAAAAGAAGCGTAAGAAGGCGAAGTTTAAGCGCCATTCAGGAAGCGGCGCGGCGCAAAAATCAGAAAAATTGCAAAGTCTAG
Source organism: Przewalskia tangutica (assembly GCA_029844215.1). Classification (NCBI taxonomy): domain Eukaryota; kingdom Viridiplantae; phylum Streptophyta; class Magnoliopsida; order Solanales; family Solanaceae; genus Przewalskia; species Przewalskia tangutica. The sequence goes on along the minus strand of CM056727.1, from coordinate 44,425,180 downwards.
GCGTCGCAGGCGCCAGAATGTGGCGCGCAGATTTCGAAGGAGTGCGAGAACATTGGCGCGGCTAGCGAAGCAGCGCCGGCGGAAATCCAGAAATTAAAAGACGCCCAGAAATCAGATTTTCCCCAATTTCAAAACCAAAACCTAACCCCCCTTCTCCACAAAACCCACGAAAATCCACAATTTACCCACAAAACCTCCACAAATCAAACCCAACCACAACCAAAACTCTTAAATTCCTAAAAACCTTAGCTATCTCAACCAACAAAATTCCATCCCATTGCCTCAAATCACCATTAGAAGCAAGAACACCTTGAAGAACACCATTAAAAAGGTAATCTTCATCTTTTCTTGAAAGCTTTCAGTAGTTAAAGAAGGTAGTAGTTTGGAGAAGTGTTGCATTGTGAAGTAGTTGGGGTGCTGAAAAATTGGTTGTGAAGTTTAGAGAAGGAGTAGACAAGGAGGGTGTGGGTATTGGGTAGTAGAGTTGAAGTTTGGGGGTGTTAGTGTTTTAGCTGCTAACTGTTGATTGTGTTGAGGAATAATTTTGCTACGAAGGAAAAGCTGCAGAAAGTATTAGCCATGTCCGCCAGAAAGAGAAGAGCCTCCACATCCACCTCAGCCCCGCAATACGATGATACTAGGTTTGTGAGCTACCAAGCCTTCCAAAGATACAAAAGCTTAGTCTGAGGCCCTTAATCACTGAAGGGAATGGATTATAAAAGTGCGCTTGAGGAGGATGTCTATGAGCCCATTCGGCGATGATTGAGATGAGGGTGGAAAAGATTTGTAAAGCAGGAGGTTAGCGCAATAAACACAGAATGGTGCGTGAATTTTATGCTAATCTTCCGGAGAAGGTGGAAAGGGGATGCTTTGTAAGGGGAAACTATGTGCCTGTGACAGCAGAAGATGTAAATGCACAATTGAAGACGGTTGATGTTGAAGAAAGTAGTGATTGGAACCATTTTAGAACATGGTCTAGGAGCACCAACAACATCAACTGGAATGTCGTCGCATGAACCTGATGAAACTACCGAAGTGCATTTGATATTGCAAGAAATGGGTCAAGACCGGCAGTGCCGGTTCAACAAAGCGACCAAGGGTTGGCTATATTTAAATCGCCGCATGATTCCATCCACGCACTTCACCAGAGTGCCAGAAGATAGGATCAAGCTGATATATGGAATTATGAAAGGGCAGACGATTGATGTGGGGAAGGAGATAGTGCTAAGTATTGAAGAGACCAGCCGGTTGGTAACAACAGGTGGGTTGGGACATGGCTCACTCATTACAGCCCTATGTGCCACCAATGGGGTCCCAACCCTACCCACTGACACTCATGAGAAGAACCAACTGCCTGTGTCCTATGGGATAGTGCACGCCTTCCCAGACCCAATCCCTCCAGCAGCAGCAAGAAGAAGAGCACCAACACCACCAGACGTAGCAGCAGAGGCCGCATGAACGAAGATGAGCCTGAAATAGAGGCTCAATATGCGGTAGGGCCTAGCCACCAGCCTACCACAGATTCAGAACCTTCAGTGCCCATGATGGAGCAACTACTCCAGAATCAAATGAGGATGATGCAGAGTTTGGACACAGTGATACAAGGACAGCAAGAAACGCGGCAGCAAATTAATGAGATGAGTTCCTTGTTCAACCAGTGGACCATGCATTATCCCATGCCACCGCCACCACCACCATTTTAGCCAAGTCTGTAAGTGTCTTATTTATTTTATTGTCTTTGAGTCTACACACATTGGGGACAATGTGTGATTTAAGTTTGGGGGTGTTTGTCATTATTATACACTTCACTCTCCCAAAACAAAAGAGGGGAAAGATTGATTTGAAGTGAAGAAAAGAATCAAAAGAAAAGGGAAACACTGAAAAGCTAAAGAACTTATGGTACACAAAAATGAGCCTAAATGCCTATTTTTACCTACCTATACCTAAGCCTACATTACAACCCTTAAAGTCCTGAAGATCTCTTTTATGCATATCCAGGATTAGTGGAGAATAGCAAGTAAACATGCCATAGGATTTTGGAATTTTACAAGCATGATTCAGTATGTTGACTTCCATTAAGCATGATAAAAATGAGTTTGCGAAATATCTAGCTTAATGTGTTTAGTGTGCTAAAAATTTCATGCTATATGTTTCTGCATATTGTTCTGCTAACCTTCATGTTTTTCTAGATAACATCAATGCAGCAAAAGTGATCAATGTCAGTGAGTCTTTTATTTTTCGTTTTCTTGAGTCCTTTATTTCTTTCTTTCTATCTTTGCTCGAGGGCGAGCAAAGGTTAAGTTGGGGTATTTGATCGGTGTATTTTATATACACTTTGAGTCGTTTTTAGTTAGTCTTTTGTCCCTTTTTGTACAAATAAGTGTCGTATTAGGATATATTTTCTTTCTTTTGAGTCAAAGTGGTTAAAATGGCCAAATGGCGGAAAAGGAGCTAAAAGAGGGCAAAAGTGGAGGTTCCAGAGCTTAAAAGCAGAGAAAGTGGCGAACGAGGCATAAGTCGCATGCGCGCTACATGCCAACAGATGGCCGCGACGCCTAATCATCAGAGAGGCTACAGGAGTTGCAGTGCCGCGGCGCCAAATCACCAATCTTGCATAAGTTGCGGCGCGGCCGCCGATAGCGAGCCGCGGCACGCCGCGGGAAAATCGAGTTTTTAGGCAATTTACAGGCGGCCTGAAGGAAAAGTTTGAGGCGGTTTGGAGCCTATAAAAGGAGAACCCTAGGCAGTTTTTAAGGGTTCCCTTTCTTGCACAACACAAGGATTCTTGGATTGAAGATTGGAGACCATAGTCTAGTAATTTCTTTCCTTTTTCTTTTATTTTATTTCAGTTTTGTATGATGAACCTTGAATTAGTTCTTGTCATGTCAATTGCTAGGAACTAATTCTTTTATAGGGTTTTCCATGTTAATTCACTAGAAACTTATGTTATGAATTGATGCATGTTATGGTTATTCTTCTTCTTGTTGATATTTATCCAATAATTGCTTTGAATGCTTGGTAATTAAATGATCACTAATTATCATTATTTATATGATTTCTAATCAAACTTCGAAAGGAGGAGGTTGTGAATATGCTGTAAGTTGGGTAGACATATTTTGGATTGGGGATGAAAATACCTCAATTATTTATGTAGCGTTAATGAGAGGCTTAAAAACCCTAATTTTACGCATGGTGCGTGACGATTAACTAGGTTTTTGTTCTTAATCCTCCTATAGAGTCATCCTTATCACCGAAAGGTAGAAAAGAGCAATACTGGGGTTGAGTGTTTATATATCCTTAACGGGAATATAAAACGATTTCGTAAACCTGCTAGCTCCGAGAGAAGAAGAACCATATTTCATTGCATTAATAAATAACATAAGCGGATAGTTGAGGAGACATGAAAGCCTTATTCCCATCACAACTGAAGTAAACACATTAGTTAAATTAGTCTTTATAATTATTAGTTATAAACAACAAAATCAAATATCAATTGCCAAATAGATACCAAAAGATAGATAGTTGGTACTTGAACCCTAATCCTTGTGGACGATATTCGGTCTTACCAAGACTATATTACTTGAGTCGACAACGTGCACTTGCGTTAAAGTGTGTGCATCTTTTCGCGCATCAATAAGCGATATCAGGTCGGGTACAGTTTGTTACATATATCAAACTGTCGATATCTGCGCATACCACTCTTGGAGCACGGGTGAACCATAATTTTTGTCAATGCTTTGACTCTTGTCCATTGGTGAGCTTAATGTCGGACAGTCAAACATCCCAAACTTTTCAAGATATTATCTATGTAATGAGACTGAGATAACACTAGTCCGTCAGATGACTTAGAAATCTTAATTCCTAAGATGACATCCGCCATACTCATTTTCTTCATGTCAAAACATTATTTTAACATGTTCTTTATTTCCAGGATCAAGGCTCGACTACTACATGTGATTAACATGTCATCTACGTAAAGACAGATCATGACGAATGAAGAGTTTCCTTTCACGTAGACATATTTATCACACTCGTTAATGGAGAAACCTTTTGACAGTAGTGTACTATCAATTTTTTCATGCCATTGTTTTGGAGCTTGTTTCAGCCCGTACAGGGACTTGATAAGTCTACATACTTTCTTCTCCTGTCCTGGAACTACATACCCCTCGGGTTGTTCCATATATATCTCATCTTCCAAATCACCATTTAGGAAGACTGTCTTAACATTCATTTGATGAATTTCAAAGTCATGCAGTGATGCAATGGCAATGAACACCCTTATGGAAGTGATTCTCGATACTGGGGAGTACGTGTCGAATTAGTTAAGGCCTTCGGTTTGTCGGTATCATTTGGCTACCAACCTAGCATTGTACTTGTCTATAGATCCATAAGCTTTGTACTTACGTTAAGTAACCACTTACAACCTAGTGGTTTATTTCCCGGAGGAAGATCAACCAACACCCAAGTATGAGTTTGCATGATGGATTCTATCTTACTTTCCATAGATTCTTTCCAAAGCGGTGCTTCTGGAGTTGACAATGCCTCTGCAATTGTCCATGGTTCATTCTCAACCAATTAATCTAGAAAGTCCGGACTAAAATATTTCTCTTTCCTGGCCCTTTAGCTTCGCCTAGGTTTTGTTTCAGGATCAGTTGGATTCTCATCCACATCTGTATCCATTTGGTCAGACTCGTCAGATCCCGGGGAATCATGACTCCTTCTGCGCGAGGCGACTTCATTTTCCTTCTTAGGAAAGATTGTCTCAAAGAATTCAGCATTTATTGACTCTATTATTGTACTCCCGTGGATATCTGATATATTTGACTTATGTACCAGAAAGCGATAAGCACTAATGTTATTTGCGTATCCAATGAAGATGTAATCTACAGTCTTAGGTCCTATCTTGACCTGTTTTGACTTTGGTACCTCGACCTTGGCCAAACAACCCCATACCCTTAGGTATTTGTAAGAGGGTGTCTTTCCTTTCCATAGTTCATATGGAGTTTTCTCCTTGATTCTGTGAGGGAATCTATTAAGTATCATGTTGGCAGTAAGAACTGCCTCTCCACACATATTTTGCGCAAGGCCGAAATTGATAAGCAGGGCGTTCATCATTTCCTTTAGTGTACGGTTCTTGTGTTTCACCACACCGTTTGATTGTGGAGAATATGGTGTCATCGTTTGATAGATTATGCCGGATTGGACACAGTATTCCTCAAACAGAGCTATATACTCTCCTCCCTATCACTATGAATCGCCTTAATTCGTAGACTTAGTTGGTTTTCAACCTCGGCTTTATAACGCTTAAAGGTATCGAACGCTTCGTCCTTACTTTTGAGTAAGTAAAGGTAGCAGTACCTTGTACTATCATCTATGAAGGTCACAAAGTACTTATTCCCCCTCTAGTTTGGGTGAACTTTAAATCACAAATGTCCGTGTGTATAAGTTCTAGAGGAGCGATATCTCATTCTACGGAATGGAAAGCCAACTTGGTATGTTTTGCCTCTACACATACCTCATATTTGGATTGAGGGTTTATAGCGTCAGACGACAATAACTCCAACTTTACCAATCGTTATGTGTCCCAGTCTATGTTGCCATAGGCTGGGCGACTCAAGCAAGTAAGAAAATGCATTTTCATTGATGTTACGAATTACAGACATGACGTTTAATTTGAAGAGGCCTTCACAGGCGAATCCCCTTCCTACAAACACGCCATTCTTAGTAATAACAAACTTACCGGATTCGAACACCACTCGAAATCCGGCTTGAACTAAAATATTAACAGAAATTAAATTCTTCCGGATGTCCGGAACATGCATGACGTTCTTCAACTTGAGGTCTTTGCCAGAAGACATCTTGAGTACTCCAATGCCTTCTCCCAGCACATCTGAGGTAGCATTGTTTCCCATGTATAGCTTCTTACCGTCAACTTCTGCATAGGTAGAGAAAAAATTTCGGTCGGAGCATATGTGACAAGTTGCACCTGTATCCAACCACCACTGCTTCGGGTTTTCGACTAAGAATTTTTCACACAGATCATCAAGGATATTGTCTTCAACCATATTGGCTTTGGCCTTCTTCTTTCCTTTGGCCTTCTCGTGCTGCTCGCACTTCAACTGGCGGCAGTCTTTGACCATGTGGCCAGCTTTGCCACAATGATGACAGTTGCCCTTGAATTTCTCAACGACCGGAGTCTTTCCATCTTTTGGAAACTTGCGTTTCTTACTCGGGTTTCCTTTGGTTTCAACCAACTTAACCTTGACATCAATTGTTGCCTTGCTTTTGACCAAGGTCTTCTTGTTGTCTTCATGGATATGAGCTTGATGACAAGTTCTTCAAAACTCATTTCCTTGGATTTGAGTTTGAGATAACTAGTGAACTCACCCCACGAGGGAGACTTTCTCAATAAGTAAAGCGACCAAGAATGACTCATTGGGCTTCATACCTTCTAGATCCAGATCATGGATGATTAACTGGAATTCCTGCACTTGTGACATGACTGATTTGTCATTCACCATTTGGTACTTTAGAAATTTTGCAACTATAAATTTCTTAGCACCCGCATCATGAGTGATGTACTTCTTCTGCAACAGATTCCATAACTCTTTTGTGGTATTTGTAGTACAATATACCATGTAGAGTGGGTCGCACAGACAATTCAGGATGTAGTTCCTGCACATGTAGTCGTTTAGACTCCAGGGGTCAATTTCATCATCAGGCTACCAGTAGCCTGGGTATCCTGGCCCGTCTGAACCATGTTGTCGGTTTGGACGTCCATATTATCTCCAACAGTAGGAGGGTCCTCAGATAAGTATTTGCCATACTTAGTACGGTGAGATAAAACAACATCTTTTGATGTCACCTTTTGAAGTTGGTGCCCGCAAATTTTTCGAGTCTTTCGGCTTGGAAGTTGGGAGGAATCATAGTATTCCCTTTGGTACCAAAAGTGATACCAGCGGCGGTAGCAGTGCCAGAAGATGTGGCATTATTGGAAGCGGAGACTTGTTCCTTTCCATTCACCATCTTCATGTCTTTGTAATAATAATTTTGTCTTAAATTGTTGTAAATTTGTGGGTGTGAACGGAAACGGAAGAACTGAACGAATGAACAAAAGAAAGCTAATTATAATGTTGTCGAGTGTTAGCACTCTTTCCTTAAGACAAAATTACCCCCGTATATAGTGGCTTACGGTAGATGGGTAATAGTCTCCCAAGATAAAACGACAGTACTTTCTCAAGCACAAGCCAAATACTTGAGAACTCTTGCAGAAGAAATAATAACAAAAGATTGCTAGGAATAGAAGTAAGACTCTCAACAATTTTCCGATTTTATGTTGTCAATGGATGATTTAAATCTGAATTTTGAGGCTCCTTTTATAGTTGCAAAATGATCATTCACATACCATGTGAATGCACTAAATGGGGTGCATAAATCTCACCAAAAGGCACCTTGATCATGCCAATAGTTGGTTGATCTTTGGCCTTTCAAATCAGTCAATGAATTAGAAAATTCTGGACAGATTTTCAGTTTACTGTACCGCAAGCGCCGCGGCCCTAAATAGCCAGAACCGAACTTCGAGCTACTGGACGAGAGGAGCTGCGGACCCTGCCGGAGGCGCCGCGGCCCTTGGCCAGGTAGCGCCGCGGCGCTGTCCCGTCGTGGCTCGGTGCAGTGGCCCTGTCACGGCGCCACGACTCTTCCCAATTTTTGTATTTTGCATATTTCTTCTTTTCTTATACCGTCGTGGGAGACACATTAATTTGGCCAATTAACCGTCCAGTCTTACCTAACTTAAGAACACTTTAACATGTGTACCAACATCTCTTTCACTACGTGAAATTTAGCTAGACGTTGTACGGCGTATGCATGTGTATGAAAATCGTATTTCTGACATGCGGGCCCCCATGTGTTCAAGTCATTAAGAACGGGATAAACTCAATCTCACTAGGTAAATTTTTCCAACAAATTCTTCCCAAACTTGCAGTCTAATTATAAAAGTTTGCAGTTAATATGTGCTGAGGCAAGAAATGTTGCTCAAACTTCATGGAAAGAAAAGGAAAAGGATCTGTTTCTCCAGATTGGAAAGATACACTTTGAAAAGCAGAAGCTTCTTCAAGAAAACAAGTCTAGAATGGCCAGAGTTCTCTAACTTCACGTGAGGTCGAAGATAAAGTTTCTGAGGCTTCTGATTTTGCCTGCAAAGTTATTAAACAAAAATTCGAACAGAAAGTGCTGGACAATGACCAAGGAGTTAGCCTGATCCCAAGATCCAACTCCATCGCATCTCCAGCTTCAAGTGCTTTTGTTGCACCTAAAGTTCCAGCCAATGTCAAATCTTGCCCATCAGCTGCTGCAAAACGTCATGTTTCTTATTGGAGGGATACCAGGTCGCATCAAAGTCGAGTTGGACCTGATCCTCATGATGATTTTCTTGATACTCCCATCAATTTCTATTTTGAACGATGCTCTCTTCCCATCGGACAATCTTCACAACAGAAGCAAATTGGTCATCTGACTTAAGAATCTTGAAAGAATAGCTGCTACTGCTCCTTTCTCATTCACTTTGTGTGTGTATCTGTATTCAACAATGGATGAAAGTTTCCTCTTTGCCCTCTCACATGCAGTTCTCAACCTCCTGAGTGACTTAGGATTACCAATGATATCCTTCTTGTTCTTCCTCTTAAATTCCTGAACAAAATGGTTCACTATCCTGTTGTCAAAATCCTCACCTCCAAAATGGGTGTCTCCAGCAGTAGCTTTCACCTCAAATATACCTTCGTCAATTGTGAGGAGAGAGACATCAAATGTATCCCCACCAAGATAAAAAATAAGCACATTCTTCTCACCAACACTTGTTGCCTTTTTATCAAGACCATAAGCAATGACAATTGTTGTAGGTTCATTGATAATACACATTACATTTAGGCCTGAAATAACACTAGCATCCTTGGAGGCTTGATGTTGGGAGTCATTGAAGTAGACTGGAACAATAACCACAACATTCTTGACAGTGGAACCAAGGGAAGCTTCAACAATCTCCCTCATCTTAATGAGCACCATAGAAGAGATTTCCTCAGCAGAAAACTGTTTCTCTTCACCCTTGTAGTTGACATAAATCATTGGCTTATCACCAGTTTCAGGGATGACCTTAAATGGCCAATGCTTAATATCATTCTGAACTGTTGAGTACTGAATCTCCTACCAATCAACCTTTTCGCATCGAAGACGGTGTTGATATGGTTCATAGCGACCTGATTCTTAGCAGTAGCAGTCGCAACAGTGGCAGAAGTAGCAGCAATAACACCAACTCTAACACTACTACCAACACCAACAAAACCAACACAAATATCAGTAATCACCCCAATAATTGCTACTGCTCCTGCATTTCACCAACAACAACAACGAAGAACCCCTCGTTCTCTAGTCACACTCGGACTGGAGAATCTCTCGATTCTCCTTATGCAAAAACGACAGCAAGAACCCCTCGTTCTCTAGTCACACTTGGACTAGAGAATCCCTCGATTCTCCCTATGCAAGCTTTTATAATGAGCTCGGATATGCAGTGGAGTCTCCATCAATTTCTAGTCCAATTATGACTAGAAATTCCTCGATTCTCCTGTCCTGAGCTAAATAAATGAAAAAAACCATATTGTTTCCGACGAAGTATCCCTCAGTTCTCAGTCGATTTGCAGCTGAAAACTCCTCGATCCTTCCATCAATCTATTGCTTATGCAACGCTCAGTATCTCCTATGAGAGCGAAAATGCGTACTAGAAAATCGACAATCAGAAGCTTATGCTCTGCAGATTTTCCACCGGTTTCCTGGATAATGCGAAGAGATTCGCGTCAAACTGGTCAATTATGAGACTACATTTCAACGCAAAATTCCAGTAACCTCTGCCCCGATAGTTGCTGATTTTACTCAGAAATCTGGTGGATCTCAAATTCAAAATCAGCGGCAGGGACAGAATCAAAGTAGAAATGAAATCATAATCGAACCAGAAACTCAATAGCAGATTCGAGATCTCAGATACGAAGAAAACCCTAGGTTTTCAAACTACAACAGTCAACACCGTCAATCAAAGTATAAAATTAGTAGAACGAAAATACCAACACTTTCGCTACCGGAAAGTGAACGACCTTCGTGAAATAAACCTTCGATCACGAGCTAGCAAAAATAAATGTCGACTTCAGATCCAATGGAAAACACTAAAACTTCATAAACTCCGGTCAAACTCTGAGGAGGAACGGAATAAGATGGAACATCGTCAACTGCTCGTGCGCCTCTGCTTCGGCATGGTTCAGTTGTTGGAACAGTATCAACAAACTGATATGAACCCTAATTTTCAGAAAAATTGGATCAATTGGTCGAATGTGGAATGAATCGAATCGAGTAAGTGTAAGACTTTGATACCATGTTAAATATATAATTTACGGATATTAATTATTGATTGTGCGCTATCATTGATTGAAGAAGAAGAATTGATAAATTGAAGTGAATGAGAAGAAAGGGAAAGAAAGGGAAAAGAAAGGGGAAATTGGGAAAAGATGAAAATATTATGTGTTATTGAATATTGTGTACAATACATGTATTTATACTATAATGTATTTCAACAAAAAATGTTGACATATGGACGGTAAAAATAGCAAGATCCATAAAATATAGGAGAAGATGAAAAGCATAGTAATTAATATGTACTAATTGTTCAGTTTAATAAAAATGATTATGGAGGAAATTTAAGAGTTCCTATTTTGTGAATATTTTTTAAACATAAAATAAGGAAAAAAAATTAAAAATTTGAGAAAATAGATAAATAGGAATGGTGGGTATAGAGAAGTGTCACTCACATTGTCTATGTCTAAATTTATATTATATATAAATATAAATTTTTGATTGTTGCTCTGTTGAATAGACTTTTGAGATAAATATACAGAAGGTTGTTGAATTTTTACCAACAAAAAAATGAGATTTTTTCTTGTACGTCACAATTACTATGTTACTATCATACGACATTTTCATTGATACATCTAATTATGATTTAATTGTGATAATAGTTCAAATTATTATTATTATTAAAGATATTTGCTTGCCACTTGACAGGTTATTAAACATATGAAACAACTTGATTGCCAATATTAAATATTTATTCGAGATTGTGGGCTGTTAAAACAATTAAATCGCAAAATCTCTTTAATAAGTTTCTTTTTCTGGGTTATTCTTTTATGTGTTTTCTTTTGCATTTAAAAAGGTATTCCTATTGATTAACTTCCCATCCAAATGCATAGTATTTCACTTGCCATTTATCCAATATTTATCTTAATTATGCATTCTCGGATAATTTGTCTATGATCAACACTCCACGTTAACAATAATGAAACACGCGGTACGCATGAGTGTAGATTAGTGTACTGATGGCGCGGGGCCATGGTCGCGAGTTCGATCCTGCATAAACCTTCGGTTGAAGCACATACGTGGCTTGCCAAGTGTGGTTTACTGGCCGGCGTGGTTTGCGACTCTGCGTCGGTCAGGGGTTTACCACATGCGCTCGAAAGAGTAGCGGTGCGGGTTCGCCGTCAAAAAAAAAAAAAAAAAAATAATGAAACACACCGGTGCAGATCGTTCAATTTCTTTGGCGAAGGTTGAACTTGTGGCCCTAGGATCACAGGTTCGATTCTCACTAGGACATCGCCCTCCGAGACATATACTTGTGATTAAACCTAGACGCTAAAAGCCGCGCGGGCATGTTGCAGTGTGAGTTTGATTCCCGCCAAGTCTTGTGGATGAGGTTTGTGGGGGGTCAACATTGTACCATTGATCCGTTGGACGCAAGCAGACATTGATTATGGGTGCACATCACGCGATTTGTCTGGTGGTGAGGTGCTGAAGGGCCGGTCCCATCACCTCTAGGAGCTTAATACCAGTATTTGTGCAGATACTAGTGATATGGGGGTACGAAGGCCACCCCGAGACCTGAATTATCAAAAAAAAAAATAATAATGAAACACAGCCGTCGGACCAGAGCGTTGATCCGTTGGTAGCGATCGAACGAATGCGGTGCACATCCGCGATTTACCGGCGTTGGCGGCTGGGGCCGGCTTCTATCGTCTCCGGGGCGTATGCAGTCTTTGTGCGGTCTAGCGATATGAGTACTAAAGCCACCCGACCCGAGACCGGATTATCAAACAAAAAAAAATAATGAAACCTGTCGGACCGGGTGGAATTCCACACTTGGGAGCAATAATGAAATTCCTTAAATCGTAATCGGAAGTAACCACAATTGTAGCTTCCTCGATTACTCAACCTTTACTCTACTAGGCTAGGGTTTATTACTTCCCGATCACTAAAAAGGAAATCATTAATCATGAACTGTGAAGTTTGCCAGCTAAAAGAACTTGTACGTTTCCGCTTTTGACTTGTTCAAATACGAGTTTCTTTATTGACCTTGATTTTTCACTTTTCCTTTTTAAAGGATGTGGAGCACTTTGAGATACGAGAAGTTCTTCGATGTAAGTATTTGTGATTATTATGTTTTCAATTTTAGCGATTCATCCGTTACATAGTTGACTAAGTTTGTATGAATTGGGAACCTACCGGTAAAGTTGACTCCATGTGAAAACAATCTCTTACGGAAATGCAGGATAAAGCTGCATACAATATAATATGCTTGTGGTCCGACCCTTCCCCGGACCCCACGCATTGCGGGAGCTTAGTGCACCGGGCTGCCTTGCCTTTGTTTTGACTAAGTTTTGTGTATGATCATCCTAGGCTTATTGAATGATCTAAGCGTTGGCTTATACTGGTTAGTTTTTCTGTTTAATCTAGAATCCAATAACAAATTGCTCATTAGAAAGACAATTTGGAATTACACATTGGTTGTTCCTGTTGAGGATGTGATTTTTGTTTTTGATATGGAAGTATTGGATTGTAGAAAATCATGAACAGTTAGATATCCACATATTTGGTTTTGAGATACCACCTAGTAAAAGCTGAAACAGTGGAGGAAGTCTTGATGACTAAAATGGATTAATGCATGAGAATCAGATACCAGAAGTTGACTTAGATAAGATCTTTAATTGTACAAGATGCATATTTCAGGCCTAAAAGTTTTTGTATATTGATGAATAACTGAACAGCGTGTTCACATGTCACATTGTTCATGTGTTCTAAAGTGCGATGTTTTCTGGAAATTCTATTGACTGGTTTTGACATTCTTCCTTTGTGCTTTTGCTTGTTTGAGTTCCTCCTAGATATCATCATTCAATGATTGCAAGCTCAGAGTTGCTAACAATTTTGACTGTAGTTTGAATACACCGTGTAGATCTATCCTAAACAATTGAAAGGTGAATTACAGGTATTTTACATACAATTATGTTCCACAGAGCATTAGGCCTGCTGCGGCCAAAGGATGTTGATTTGGAACTTTTTGACATTACATATGTAAGTATTAAATTCTTATAGTACATATTTGGCTGGTAGGCTTTATCTCTTTTGAAGGGGAGCCTTGGAGCAACAGTAAGTTTGTCTCCGTGTGACCTATACGTCACGGGTTCAAGCCGTGGAAGCATCCACTAATGATTGCATTAGGGCAGACGGTCTACATCACACCCCTTGGGTGCGGCCCTTCCCCGAACCCTGCTAATGTAGGATGCTCTGTGCACCGAGCTGCCCTCTAGGCTTTATCTCTTTTTCATCATTTTCTTTTTCTCTTTTAATTAGTGTGGTGTGTGAAAACAAAATGGAAAAATGTATTGTGGCAGGAGGACTCTTGATTATTCAAAGACGAGACATGAGATGTGGATATGACATCTTGAACTTTGAAAAAGGAGTGAATGTCAGCTAATGTCTTTTGTTAGAAGCTAATATATTTTAAACTTTTTAGAGAAGGTGAATTAATGGTCAAACGAACTATTCACTATTAGTGAAAGACGTTTATAGTGACACATTGAACTAGAGGGAAATCACTGTATAATTTAGAACCAAAAGCGAGATCCATTAAATTATGTTAGTCTAGAGGAGAGGTTGGTGTAATACTGTAATATACCATGTGTTTTTTTTTTCCTTTCCCAATTTGTTTTTTGATCTGTATAAGTTGCTGATATTTACTATTAGGTATAGTTTTAGTTTATTGTTCTTTCATGTTATGTCATGTAGACACAGTGTGGTGATGTGGAGGTTGAAAAGAAAATTGAAGAGAAGATTACCCAATTCATTGATAGGGTCGAGAAGCACCCTAACAGGAAAAATCAGGTTAGTGGTTTCAGTTTGTTTCTGTTGGTGATAATCACTTTTTGGCCAATGGTCGTTCATTTTCCTACTTTATAATTCTGTTCAATGTTTACATATTTTGATAGCCATTTCTTTTTCTTAAATATGCTCTTTATTCATGAGAGTTCCTTGTGATTTTTGTGGTGGTTTCTTATTTCGTACTGTTTGGTTCTTCTATTGTATCTTGGATTTTTCTTAGGGTATTGTTGCATGTAACCTTTTGACTAGTTGTATAAGTATCTTGTGGAATTTTAATCACTAGTGAAATCAGTACTGGTCTAAATATCTAAAGGAACTTTCTTTTTGTAACATCAACATACATATTTCTGTAACTGGATGGAGAAAATATGCAGATTTGCCTATCCTTCTGTGAAGTAAAAAATAAACAGACCTCATGGTTCGCTAGCAAAGTTGAACGTTTCTACTGGGAATACTGGTATATAAATTTGAATGTGGCTCATCATCCGAAAGGTCATTCTGGCAAGTCTCATCTCTCAAAAGTAGTTGACCCAGGAGGTACCATCTTTTTTCTCCTTTTATTTTGAAAAATATTTTTGCATACGGTTTTACAACTTGTTCACTAGTCAGTTTTGTAAAGGGAGGTATAATTATTTTTTTGCAGAGAGTGCATCTGAGGAGAGGAGTGCTCAACGCACAGTGTTAGAGTCATCTCTTCGTGAAGTTATGTTTCAAATAATAAAATTTGTAAATGAAAAAAAGGACCATATTCCTGCGATACCAAATCTTGAGTGTGTCACATTTCCCTATGAGATCACTATCTCAAGGTAATTTCCCCTTTCTCTAAGTTGTGAACATGTAATTAAGTTCTGTTATTCATCATAGATCAGTATACAAGTGGTTTGCTATTAATGACTTCAAACTATTATTATTGATTTCTTGTTGTGGGTTTTTGCTTTAATTTTCTGATTTATATTGATTGGAATTCTGAAATGCATTTGATTTCCTTGAGTTTCTTCTTGCACGAGAGAAGTTATAATATGCTTTGGTAGTGCAAAATGGTATTTATTTTCTCTGGTTTCTACTTTTTGCCACTGTAAGTAGGTTATCAGGTAATATGAATATTCTTTTTCTTTTTGAAAGAAAATATACTAAGGCCTTTACCTGAGATATATATATCTTCAAAATCTTCACATCTGTTGCCACTGTTGCTGGTGGGAGGGGGCAGGTATCCCGTGTAATTAGTCGAGGTCCATGCAAGCTGGCCCGACACCACACCACAGTTATAAAAAAATCTTCACATCTGTGGGGTTAATTGACCTAAGGCATCACTCAGGGGAAAAAGGAATTACATCTTCAGTACAGATGTTTTCCTTGTCCGCATAGGTAGAAATCGAGAGTGGAATAGGCTTATGATAACTAGTTATAGTCTTCCATCCTATGTTAGTCTCGGTATTCCTCTTCTCATACTTCTAGCTTAAATTGATATCAATGCAGTTTGTTGGGTAGACACTTATTTTTGGGTCTGATGACCTACATGACTATTTTGGCTAATAATGCTCCTTCTATACTTGTGGTATTCTTTTTCTCATATATGCTCATTTGTACAAGCAATGCACTTACATGTGCCACTTTACTGTGCTTGAATTTGTTAATATGCTATTTTGCCTAAAGCTTAGCTGCTTATGTAAGATTAAGTTTTTTGTAGGATATACGTGGTTTTTGAGCCTCAAGTTTGGCTATAACACTCGCTCAGTAATTGCCTTGTGCCAAAGACCATACTCAGCTGTGGGTCTAGTACTTTTTGTTCCTTCGGCTTCTAATGGCTGATCAATAAACTATTTCCTCTAGCTGAAGTTTTAGCTATAACACTCGCTGAGTAATTGCCTTGTGCCAAAGACGCACACTCAGTTGTGGGTCTAGTACTCAGATCAGTTTCGTCCTTCTACAATTTTTTGTTCCTTCTGCTTCTAATGGCTGGTCAATAAACTATTTCTTAGCCGAAATTTTGGGTGTTCGTGTGGAGTCAAACTATTTCCTCTGGCCAAAGCTGTTCAAGGAAAAGTAGTTCAGAAATGGACCACTAATTACAATTGAGAACCAAGCGAAGTGCCCTAGGATTCTTGTTGACTCAATCGGTTCGAGTGTTGTGGTTATCTTTCAACATGTAGGTACATATATAGAGGATAAATTACACTTGACCTTACTTTATATCACCCCACAAGAGCTCTTATTTAGCTGATGATACTATGGTATATAGCACTTCGACCATAAGATTCTACCATGATAAGATTGACAATGGTATCAAGTTATTGTTCACTCCCCAAATAGATGAGGTCATAAGATCTTGATCCTAAGTTCCACTCTTTAGGGGGAACAAGAAATGGTTAGGATGACAATAAAGAAATAAGTTAAATATTTAAGATAAATTGACAAAACATATTTGTCATATAAGTTCATGATGGTAAATAAGATGTTTTTGCTGAAGCCCTTTATAGAGAGGTCATCGTAATTCTGGAAGCTAGAGGATAGATTTTTGTGCTGTAACTAGTACAAAGTACTATGTACTTGCATCTACAATAATATGTAGCTTTTATTAATTATTTAAAAGAAATTTAACATGTATCACCTTCCAGCTAAGTTTTGTGTTACCTTCTTTAGTTCATCAGATTCTGCTTTTGGGATGGATGTGATCAGGAGGATGCTACAGACTGGGCATCCAACCATGCTCAGCTGATTGGAGAATGCCCTGATGGTGGCCAGTCTTCCCTTTATCTCATTCATTAAGAGGTAAAATGGCTGATCATCCAATGTCTGGTAATGTCAATATTTAGGGCCCAAGTCGAGTATGGGTTCCCTCTAGTGGCCAAGGAGTCGCACAGTTGAAAGAAATGGAAGCTACATGTACATAGTATTTGCTAATCTACAAATGTTCTATCTTATCTTTGTTTTCTTCATGTTTCATATCACAGTAAACGAAATATATAAGCTGAAAATTGTTACGTAATCAATCTAATTGGTCAATTTTTTTACCAGTTATCATCTCTTTGTCCCCGCTGTTGTCTCTCTGATGTTTTTGTTAGCTGTATCCTGTTTAGTTTCTTTTAAGATAGTTAACTTGTATGAACGATGCTTCCTAGGAAGCATTTGCTTCAAAATTCACCACATATGAAGTGAATTTGACCAGTGTAGGAGAAAATATACGAAATTCATAGGTACAAAGGAAAATCTTTATCCATTGTCGTACTCTTGTTTTAATTCAAAACCATATTTCTTCTTAAATAGAACGTATGAAGCCCGTTTGGTGTGTTAAACGCACAGCCAGATAGCCAAAAAGAATGGTCAGAATAATTAGAAAAGATGTATTAAAGTTAAATATGTAAGTAAACTATCTTAAAAGAGTTTCAAGAATGCACTTGTAGAAAGTTCTAATTAGGATGAGTGAGTACTGAGTACTTATGCTAGATTTCTGATATTATATTCCTAAAGCTAGTACTCCTGTTCTTGTTTACTTGTCAACATGGTTAATCTAAAATACTTGTCATTTTCGACAACTAAGAAATAATTATGGATTTGTTTTTCAATTTTACCCTCAGCATTATTAGAATTTATTGCATAGAGACCAATGTAGTGAAAGATCAAAGAATAAATAAGGGCAAATTAGTCAAATAATTCTTATTTCAAGGATACTTGAGGATAGATATACAAATACAATGACGTATATAGCATTTTGATTCTGCTCGAGGGTTCATCCAGTGCTTTTGGCTAATCTCTCCCCCTTCTTCTTCACTGGTGCAGATTCTTTTCATTTATCAGTCTTCTTCTTTATTTTCTTCTTCTATAAGGGAAAATCATATTTATTTCTTCATTTTGTTCCCTTCTTCTTTATTGGTCATTTTCTTCTCAAAATGAGGAAGAATATCTTTTGCCAATGTGGAATTAAATTTTAACCTTTGATTCTACCACAGTGAAATTATCTATCCATATGGAGTGCCACTTTGCAGGATTTTTAAATAAAAAAGAGAGTGCAGTGCCCACACTATCATATATTCGCGTCTTTTTACTAATTTGTTAATAATAGTTTAGGTAGAAACCGTTCACTTTTAATTGTTTAGGTATAAAATATAAAATAAAATAAAAAGATAATTGGGGTGTGGTTTTAACCCTTCTCTCCAACTAATACACTGTTCCATTATTGCTCTGCCTACTTCACGACCACATTTCAATGTTGTAGCCATGGGCATCATTTAAGTCCTCCATTGACGCTTCTATTCTACGTATACTCACTCATTCAAAGATAATCTACTCTTTCATTCATCACATAATATTTCATCCGTTCACTTTTGCTTGTCACGTTTCACTTTTTTAGAGTCAAGCTACGTGAATTTTGACCAATATTTTAAGATATATATATTTTTCATCATATTAATATGAGAACAATTGAAACTTATAGTATTTTTCGTATAGTTTTTTAACAACTAACTTTTAATTTTTAAATATTGAATTAATCTAATTAAATTTAGCTCTGAAGATTAGTCAAATGAACTCTGGAGAATAAAAATGTGACAAGTAAAAGCGAATGGAGGGAGTAATATATATAAAAGTATCCAATGAGTTAACATCTCCGAAATTTTGTAGAGATGATAAAGGTGGTGAGATTTTGTCACGATCCCTTTTCAGGAATCGTGGTGGCATATACACATTCTCGCCGGTAGGTGAACCACTTCTCATATAAACAAGACAATATGAACAAAATGCGGAAATATAATCCAAACATCAAACAACCCCTAAAATCTGGTCTATGATACAAGAGCGCTATGTGAAATACAAGTCTGAATGAAAGCAACATAGACCAAAACAGAATAATAAAATTAAAATATCTAACTACTCTTTCGAATCCAAATGTAAAGACAGAGTAAGAGAATAAGCATTCAAGGCATACCGAAAAAAGTATCCTTACCTTTGAACGCCAAAATCCACCTGCCCGGACTCACACTCGAGCTCGCAAACTAGTAGAGGGACATGTATCTGCATTAGAAAAGATGCAACAAGCGTAGCATAAGTACACAATGTACCCCCGTAGACATCATAGGCCGACAACGATGGAATATACGTAACAGTGATAAATATCAAGTTGACACCAGATAAGTCTATACTAGACAGTTCAATCGCCCATATAACTCACGTTGTACACATATCAATTCACTGATTCATCAAGTCACATTGATCACATAAGATTCTAATCACAGTCAAATATATTTAACACATTCACATATACAAGGACATTACTATCATAGTACCCACCAAATATTACTCTATTATCCAAGTCATATTCAAGCTTAACCTCATTTACTCAACTTTAACACATCAATAAACAAGTCGACACTTAGATCACAACTACCCCTTTAGAACGTCACACTTAAACTAATCATGATTACATTAACTCTTTTATACTTCTTAGCCTTAGATTTAGTTAAGTCTCTATATTATTATAGTTTGACACACATAGATCATTCAACACATACGATCCCAATAGAAACCCTTATTATAGGCTCCTTACTAGACTCGGTACCCAATCACATGATCAATTATCGGACAACACACAATGCACGTATTTTTCTTGGATCTAGACCATAATCCTAACATATTGACACTTCCGACCACAATAGCAGTAAACATCAAAGATTTAGGCTTACAAATTATACCCATAAAACTTATGCATAAGAAATCAAGCCACACATGGGAACAAATTCCATATTTATCCAAATCTTTACAGATTCAGGTATCCAAGTATACACAGAGACAAGGCCAATCATGGATCAATTCAATTATTGATCGGAGTATTTTATATACACTTTTTGAGTCGTTTTTAGTTAGTCTTTTGTCCCTTTTTGTACAAATACGTGTCGTCTTAGGATATATTTTCTTTCTTTTGAGTCAAATTGGTTAAAATGGCTATTTGGCGGAAATGGAGCTAAAAGAGGGAAAAAGTGGAGGTTCCAAAGCTTAAAAGACGAAAGTGGCGGGCGAACGCACGGGCCAGCGCGCGGCGCTCCTTCCAACAGTCCAGCGCCCGGCGCCAATATCGAAGGTCTCGGAAGTTGCGGCGCGCTGCAAACAGCGAGTGCGGGGCGCGACGCCTAATTACGAGCAATGCGAAGGTTCGTCGCGGCGCCGATAGCGAACGCGGCCGCAGCGAAAATCGAGTTTTTAGGCGATTTACGGGCGGGCTGAAGGGAAAAATTGAGGCGGTTTGGAGTCTATAAAGAGAACCTAGCGGTTTTCAAGGGTTCCTTGCACAAACACAAGATTTCTTGGAGTTGAAGATTGGAGACCTTTACTTAGTAATTTTCTTTTCTTTTCTTTACTTTACTTTCAGTTTTTATGTTGGATATTGAATTAGTTCTTGTCATGTCAATGGCTAGGAACTAATTCCATTATAGGGCTTTTCATGTCAAATCACTTGAAACTTATGTTATGAATTGATGCATGTTTATGGTTTTCTTCTTATTGTTGAGATTTACCCAATAATTGCTTTGAATGCTTGGTAATTAATTGATCACTAATTATCATTATTTATATGATTTCTAATCAAACTTCCAAAGGAGGAGGTTGTGACTATGCTGTAAGTTGGGTAGACATAAGTCGGATTGGGGATGAAAATACCTCAATTACTTGTGTAGCGTTAATAAGAGGTTTAAACACCTAATTTCACGCATGGCGCGTGACGATTAACAAGGTTTTTGGTCTTAATCCTCCTATAGAGTCATCTTTATCACCGAAAGGTAGAAAGGGGCGCTACTGGGGTTGAGTGTTTATATAGCCTTAACGGGAGTATAAAACGAATTAGTAAACTTGCTAGCTCCAAAAGAAGAAGAACCATAATTCATTGCATTAATAAGTAATATAAGCGGATAGTTGAGGAGACTTGGAAGCCCTATTTCCATCACTACTGAAGTAAACACATAGTTAATTAGTATTTATAATTGTTAGTATAATCAACAAACTCAAATATCGGTTACCAAATAGATAACAAAAGATAGATAATTGATACTTTAACACTAATCCTTGAGGACGATATTCGGTCTTACCTAGACTGTATTACTTGTCACGATAACGTGCACTTGCGTTAAAGTGTGTGCATCTTTTCGCGCATCAATTATCCAGGTAAATAAATCAGAGTTTCACCCAAGGTCCAATAACCAATCATATCATATTATCAAATCATAATTAATTAATGAAATATCATATATAGATGTATGTATGATATATATGCAAATGCAAATGTCATGTACCTTTCCGTCAACTAGTATACACACATTACATAGGTTTGTCATATAAAAGTGACCCATAGGGGACCCGCAAAGTCCATATACCCATTCGCTCCAGATAACTCATCGAATAACAAAGTCCAGCTCTTGGTTGTAAAAATATCATATTACAAGCGTGCAACTCTGATCCCCGTGTATCATCATATCTGTTACGACGTGCAACCCAAACCATCCGTAATATTATCATTATCTCAATATTGCTGATAATCTTATAAATACCTTGCCTTTTCGGTCTCTTGGACCCATACCATTTTCATACCACTCTCAGCTCGATATCATCCGAATATCATATCAATAGTCCATCCATAATAATCCAAGTACTATCAAGATATCATATTAAACAGTCCAACCACATTAATCTAAGTACCATCAGGATATCATATTAAACAGTCCAACCACAATAATTCAAGTACAATCAGAAGATCATATCAAATCAGGTGTGATGAATAAACACGACAATATCAAATATGGCGACGAGCCCAAATAATGACGACAAACCCACATAACAGTAGTCGGAATCAACTTAAGGCTGATTCTCCAAATCACCCATCAATACAGTCAACACCGGTATCCATTGAACCATTTATCACAATCATTTGAGTGGGACCCCCAAACACGCCCAATACCCGTTAATATTTATAACTACTACGTACTTCTATCGGAGTCTCGAAAAACAAAATCGTAGCCTACCTTATTTCCGAATAGGACCGCTACATGATCAAGCCTCAGTGACAGCCTTGTCCTTACTTTGCACCTCATGACGATTGAAGTCTATTCCCACATATACTACTCGTTAATATATACGACTTACACAAAATAAGGACATAACCTTTAACAAAATCAAGACCATAATATCGACCCCAGGACCACTTCACAAAGACTAATACTTTAATATCTGAAAATCACGAATGCATACTAAGTAGTCATATCCTTAATTGAAAAATTATACCCATTTGAACCCTCAATTGAATAGTATTCAAAAAGCCCTAAATTGAAACTCTAGAAATTTCCCCAATTGAAACTAGGTTTCTACAACTAAATTAAGACTTACAACATGATACTCTAACATAATCCAACCCTAATTCATGATATAAACATAATTTGATCCATAAACCTCCATTAAAATCAATAGCATAACTCTCTTATTGTCAGAGAAACTTACAATAATATTCCCCAACTTAATAACACACTACATCATGATTAATTAATTTAGAATCATAAACATAAGCCAATGAATGAAAGAAACTCTTACCCAAAAGTTGAAATTGCTCATAGGGCTCTGAAAATACTCCAAGGTTATGCTGGTTTCGAGGTTTGCTATTTGGGGAAATAAAATTACGACCTAAAGAATATATAGGACACCTGATACAGTGCTTCGGCCTCAACGGAATTGACTCTGCTGGAGCGGACCCGCTGCGATGGACAAAACTCCCACTGAGGCGATGTCACTTGACACCTCGCCTCAGCGCCACATCGAGCTCGACTCTGCAGGAGCGGACTCGCCCCTATGGATGGACCCTCCTGCATGGCGGAAATCCCCACTTCCCAAACTCCCATTTTGGCAAGCTAATCTCTCACCGAGGCGGACATGCCGGAGAGGAAACTGGTGCTACCGAGGCGGACACTAGACACCAGATCATGAAAAACATCCACCAACGTTTACCAAACAACCAAAACACTCCCGAGACCCCAGACACAAACCAGACATGCTCGTCTATAGTAAACAGTGCTACAAACTCGCTCGTACCCTTTAATTTCATAAATAACTGAGCTAAGACATACTTTCCTAAAGAATCGTCCAGAAAAACCAAATATTCAAATTTCACAAATAAAGGCACAAAAACACATCTGATTACCTCGGGAAGTGAACTAATTACTCGATTAAGTCATAAATAACCGTCCAGAACTACAAAAAGAGACGAAACCCGAAAATGAACCCATATAGCCAAAAGTCAACTTTGAGTCAAACTAACCAACTCTAAGTTTCCAGTTTTGGATTTTTCATCTTAAACTCATATAATGAATCTCGAGATCCGTGTTATCCATCCTTTGTGCATCAAAAACTCTACATTGAGACTTTGGGATGGGTATAATAGGAAATTAAGGGTCTTAAAATAAAAATAACAGGATGGGTCATCACATTAGATACCGATTAAACAAACGTTTATCTTCGAACGAAGGGAAAGAGAATGCAGAAGATGACGAGCAACCAAGGAACCCAAAAATAACCTTACAAGAGCCCCCAAAAGGCTAAAAATGGCATGATAGCACCGTTCATTTAACCAGTGGAAGCTACTATAACTTACCTCAACGCATCATATCTCTATTCCTTAAACTAAAATTTCTTTTACATATGATTCTCAAATGTACGAACTGTCTCCACTTGAATTACTTGATTTGATCATAGCCATACTTTTGTCCGCGTCTGATTGAATCCACGAATTATCACAATAACCACCATCATCCCTTAGTTATAACGACAACCAGAGTCCAACCTGCACCGATAACATAGTCCAATACTACTAGTCTTGCTTCCTAACTATTAATGATGATCTTCATACCAAAAAATTCTAGAAACACATAAACACACCCTACAAACCCAATCTCCTTCGAATCTCTAACAACCATGCTACAAACATACTTACTGATTACTTTGTCGTTCCAAATTCGTATAAAATGATTGATCCCTATAAAATACTTTCCATAACCAATTGTACCTCCTCAGTACATGCCAAGTACCCGTGTATACTATTAGAACTGTCTAACTTGTTGTCATCTAAAGAATATCATCAATCTTGTAATTCCTATGAGAACCATTACTGTCATACCTCTATTTCTAATCAAAGTACATCAGATCCCTAACAGTGGTCTAATGGAATACCATAAGTCCTCCATGCAACATAAACACAAGTCACCTAGCCTCAAGTGAGCAAATCTGACCCTAAATAGAATACTCAATTTCTAAATCAGCGATAGTCACCCGAAATGCTTTCAATTGAACTGGTAAGCCTTCCATAAATATGGTATGACCTCTTCCATCCTTTTTTCCTCATGCACAATCAATCATGTGTCGTCACCCATAGCTTTCAAAGATGGATTCTATCCAAATCATCATTTTAACACCGATGAACCATACCTTTGATTATGGTCTCCAAGTTCCTCAACTTTTACCCGATACATAAGTCTGATAGAGCCATCGGACCCTAAATACATCAAATTTTCCTTGTACCTAAACTCACCCACACTCTGGACGCCTTGTCAAACCTCTATCAGTCATATCTTGCTAATTACTAGCCTTACCAATTTCTGACGTATCAATTTACCTTACATTTACCTTTCATTGATCAATTACTTTCAAGTCTTAATACTCGAAATACTCATCCATGCTATCATTTCATAACATCTCAACACAGTCTACTACCGGTTGCTCCCTCATGGAACATTTATCATAACACTTAGTCAACTACGATAGACCTACTCCTCCGAGTGTACCAAACAATTTCACTCGGTCTGAAAGATTTGAAATTAATGACACCATCAACCACATCTAACCCAAGAATTTCCTCTATTTCAAATTCGATTCCTTTCCTATCTCAAGGATGCACCTTACTCAATCCAAATTAGATCAACCATATATTTATCAAATTTCTTATGTTTCCACCATTCATTCCAATCATGTTCACTACTAACAACCAATCATTACTCAAACCTTTAAACAGGGAAGCTTTTTCCAAAACCCGGCACATACCATGTACAATCCTTTATGAAATTCCTCGACTGGAAAAGACGTCAACCCACTCTGGTTACTCTAGCCAATAGTCATTTAGTAGCCAAATGATAACCTGAACCATCACTGAACCAATCCATAATCCGGAAGTGATCCCTAATTATCAAACATACACTCATTCTAACATTATCACATAGTTCCGTTGAAATATCCTTCTAAAAAATCCTTAACCAAAACAATCCTTCCTTTATCTTAGTTCATACGCTCAATGACCTGATCATCGATACCCAAAGCTTTTCAGAACTAGAATTAGATCAAACTATCATTAATCTGTTACCGCAATCATCCCTATTACCAAACATCTTATTCGAGAGTCTATTACCATATTTGTCTACGAAGGAGAACCAACCCTTACCTTATTTTGCCGAACCATAACACACCCAAATAACCGTGCAATTTTCCCTATCCTTCGGTCAACTCCAAAGTCATTATACTATTAACTATAAAACTTCTCAAGTATTAACCTTTACATATCTTGCCGACAAATCTTATCCAAGAACTAATTGCAACACCTGATAATTCTTTGATAGAACCTCACCCTCATCCAACGCTTAAGTCCTTCCTATTAGTCAATCACTAGCTCCCATTAGCCTATGACAAGTCCGATATACCAACGCATATATGAGTTTTACACTCACTCGATACTACACAACTGCAAAATAACTCACAAATAAACAATCTCTTGGTTTCAACAATTCCCTATCATCATTACCTCAAAATGCCGAGTGAACCCACGAGCACACTATTAGGTGAAGAAGCGCGACTGTATATTCCATTAAGCTTCACTCATCACAAGTAATATTGCCACATGATCTCGAACATAAATCCATTCCCTTAAAGGACTTACAACCACTAATTCTACTTTGCGATCACAATTCTGTCGAATTGAAGCCAATTTAACCTTTTATGACATGTACGACATCCACCTTCGTACATCTTGCAACATAACCTATCAAGAACGTCAGATACCAATTTTCTCTTCATATAACAAAGATTGATCTATCCAATTTCTTTTCCTTGCATCTCTGAATTATCATTCTTACTTTTCAAGAATATCACTGAACTGAGAAGTTACAACCATAACTCCAATCAACTAAATCGTCAAATCATAGGTAAAGACTAAAATTGGTCACATATCTGTATCATAGTAACACATTGCATAGCCTACCGTGCGACTTTATATCGAACCACTCACGCTTGAATTTAAGAGTGAGTTACCACCATCAGTGATGGAATATGAAGAAGAAGTTCAGATACTAATTTGATTTGACATAGCAGTTAGCACAAAAAGAATGAGGAAAGCGAAGTTTCCTTAATGTCTCATAGTCTCTCGAAGATAAGTACTGACGTCTCCGCATCGATCTACAAGACTTTACTAGACATTGCTCTTGTATTTAAGATCGTTTAACCTAAAGCTCTGATACTAACTTTGTCACAACCCCTTTTCAAGAATCGTGGTGGCACCTACACATTTTCGCAGGTAGGCGAACCGCATCCCCTATAAATAGGACAATATGAAAGAAATGAGGAAATATAATCAAAACATAAAAAAAAAAAAAAATCTAGTTTGTGATACAAGAGCGCTAATGCGTAATACAAGTCTGAATGAAAGCAAAATAGGCCAAAACTGAATAACAAAATCAAAATATCTAACTATATCTTTCGAGCTCACAAACTAGTAGAGGGACCTGTATCTGCATTAGAAAAGATGCAACAAGTGTAGCATGAGTACACAATGTACCCCGTAGACATCATAGGCCGACAATGATGGAATATACGTAACAGAGATAAATATCAAATTGACACCAGATAAGCCTATACTAGACAGTTCAATTGCCCATATAACTCACATTGTACACATATCAATTCACTGATTCATCAAGTCACATTGTTCACATAAGGTTCTAATCACAGTCAAGTATATCAATCCATTCACATGTCCAAGGACCTTACTATCATAGTATCCACCAACTATTACTTTATTATCCAAGTCATATTCAAGCTTAACCCCATTTACTCAACTTTAACACATCAATAAACAAGTCGACACTTGGATCATAACTACTCCTACTCCTTTAGAACGTCTTTCCAGAGCATTACACTTAAACTAACCATGATTACACTAACTCTTTTATACTTCTTAGCCTTAGATTTAGTTAAGTCTCTATATTGTTATAGTCTGACACACATAGATCATTCAACACCTACGATCCCAATAGAAACACTTATTATAGACTCCTTACTAGACTCGGTACCTAATCACACGATCAATTACTGGAAAACACACAATGCACATATTTTTCTTGAATCTAGACCATAGTCCTGACATATTGACACTTCCGATCACAGTAGCAGTAGACATCAAAGATTTAGACTTACAAATTATACCCATAAAACTTATGCATAAGAAATCAAGTGACACGTGGGAAAAAATTCCATATTTATCCAAGTCTTTACAGATTCAGGTATCCAAGTATACACAGAGACAAGGCCAATCATGGAAATCAATCAGATTCAATAGCATCTATCCAATTATCCAGGTAAATCAGTGTTTCACCCAAGGTAAATCATAATTAATCAATGAAATATCATATATAAATGTATGTATGATATGAATGCAAATGAAAATGTCAGGTACCTTTCTGTCAACCAGTATACACACTTTACAAGGGGTTGCCATATAAAAGTGACCGACGGGGGACCCGTGAAGTCTATATACCTATTTGCTCCAGAATAACTCATCGGATCATGAAGCCTAGCTCTTGGTTGGAATAATATCTGCAGGCGTGCAACTTTGATCCCAGTTTATCATCATATACATTGCGGCGTGCAACCTGAGTCATCCGTAATATTATTATTTATCTCAATGTTGTTGATAATCTCATAAGTACCTTGCCTTTTCGATCTCTTAGACCCATAATATTTTCATACCACTCTCATATCGATATCATCAGAATCATAAGTGTATGAATGCAAATGACAATACAAAACAAGAAATTAGAATGTATAAGATGCAACCAAGTATATGAGATGAACATGATTTTAGAATTTAACAAGTAACTAAAGTACAATCCGAATATCATATCAACATTCCATCCATAATAGTCCAAGTACTATCAGGATATCATACCAAAACGACCAACCACATTAGTCCAAGTACAACCAGGATATCATATTAAACAGTTTAACCACATTAATTTAAGTACCATCAGGATATCATATTAAATAGTCTAACCACAATAATTCAAGTACAATCAAAAGGTCATATCAAGGCATGCATGATGAATAAACACGATAATATCAAATATGGCGACGAGCCCAAATAGTAGCAGTCAGAATAAACTTAAGATTGATTTCCCAAATCATCCACTAACACAGTTCAACATTGGTACTCACTCAACCATTCATCACAACCGTCTGAGTGGGTCACCCAAACACGCTCAATACCCCATCAATATTTATAACTACTATGTACTTCTATCGGAGTCAGAATCAATTTAGGTTTCTACAACTAAATTAAGACTTACAACATGATACTCCAACATAATCCAATCATAATTCATGATATAATCACAATTTGATCCATAAACCTCCATTAAAATCAATAACATAGCTCTCTTATTCTCATAGAAACTTGCAATCATTTTTTCCCGAACTTAATAACACACTACATCATCATTAATGAACTTAGAATCATAAACATAAGCCAATAAAGAAAAAAACTCTTACCCAAAAGTTAAAATTGCTCCTAGGGCTCTGAAAATATTCCAAGACGACGTTGGTTTCGAGATTTGCTCTTTTAGAAAATAAAATTCTAACCTAAAGAATATATAGGATACCTGATACAGTACTTCGGCCCCAGAAGAATCGACTCCACTACAGTGGACCTGTTGCGGCTGACAAAACTCCCATTGAGGCGGTGTCACTTTACTCCTTGCCTCAGCGCCACGATGAGCTCGACTCCGGAGGAGCAGACTCGCCCTTGCGGACAGACCCTCCGCCATGGTGGAAATCCCCACATCTCAAACTCTTGCTTCCGCGAGCCAATCTCTCGCCAAAGCGGATACGCCAGAGTGGAAACTGGTGCCGCCGAGGTGGACACCAGACACCAAATCATAGAAAACAGCCACAAACTTCTACCAAACACCCGAAACACTTTTGAGACCCCCCCGAAAACAAACCAGATATGCTCGTCTATGGTAAACAATGCTACGAACTCGCTTCTACCTTCAGATTTCACAAATAACCAAGCAAAAATATACTTTTCTAAAGAATCGTCCGAAAAACTAAATATTCAAATTTCACAAATAAAGCAACAAAACACACCTGATTGCCTCAGAAAGTAAACTAAGGACTCAAATATGTGATAAATAACCCTCCGAAACTACCGAAAGTGACACAATCCAGAAACAAATTCATCTAGTTGAAAGTCAACTTTGAGTCAAACTAATCAACTCTAAATTTCTATTTTTGGGGTTTTCATCCGAAACTCATATAAAATGGATCTAGGGATCCGTGTCACCCATTGCCACACATCACAAACTCCTCACAGAGACCACATGGAGGGTAGAATAAGAAATTAAGGGTCTTAAGCTAAAATGACCGGACGGATCATTACAGATTTGTGTGGACATATTGAAGATTTGGACGCCAGAAACACATCATCCCAAAAGTTAAGAACGGAAGAACCTATTACATGTAGGGGTGCACAATTTTCGGTCCGGACCGAAAAATCAGACCGGACCGACCCTCTTTGGACCGGACCGAACCGGACCGAGATTATCGGTCCGGTCTTCGGTCCTTTAAAAATCTTGTTTCGGTTTTCGGTCCAGGTCGAGTCGGTCCTCCGGACCGAATTTTTTTTTTTTAT
Source organism: Przewalskia tangutica (assembly GCA_029844215.1). Lineage (NCBI taxonomy): Eukaryota > Viridiplantae > Streptophyta > Magnoliopsida > Solanales > Solanaceae > Przewalskia > Przewalskia tangutica. Next base: position 44,394,966 of record CM056727.1, on the reverse strand, counting down.
AATATATATAATTTATATAATTCCTAATATATATAATATATTTAATATATATAATTCCTAATATATATAATATATATAATTCCTAATTTTCTAAATTCCTTCCTAATATATATAATTCCTAATTTTCTAAATTCCTAATATATATAATTCCTAATATATATATAATATAATTCCTCATATATATAATTCCTAATTTTCTAAATTCCTAATATATAATATATATATATAATTAAGTCGGGTTAAGGACATTGTTTTTAAATTGAATTTCCAATCAAATTGACATTCTCGGACGCGGTGCCACATGATTTTTACGTTGAAATATATTGTACATCGCGAGATATTTAGATTTGAAAATGGGAAAAAGCGTGCGATTTGGGGAAAAAGAGAAATTGAGGGGCAAGATGGGCGTTTTGGAGAAATCGGAGGAATCAAACCGCTTAAGCGGTTTAGCCACCGTATCGAAAAATACGAAATCAATTTTTTTAGGTAAAGCGGACGTCCGCGCAAAGTTATGGCCGTATAAAGTTTGATCAATTTACAACCTATATTTCATATGTCAATACGTCCGAAATTGTTTGAGGTTAAATGGTTGAAATGGGGGCCAGAAATTTGGTGTAGGGACTGGGAGTGAGGAGGATTGGTCCATCGGTCCATTAAATGACCGACCGAGAAATTCAGTCCGATCTTGATCGGAGAATCAAGTTCGGTCCTCGATCCGGTCCGATCGGTCGGTCGATCGATTGACCCTTTGTGCACCCCTAATTACATGAATGTAATTATGATTCAGGCATATTATTTAATATTTGTTTTATTTTATGTGAATTTGTTTGACTAGATATAAAAATTTAAATTTTGATTTTTATGATCTTTAATATATTATGATACTTTTGCGATATAAAATTTTTAAATTTGTGATTTTAAATAAGTCGATATATTTATGTAATTACAAAACTTTGTGATTGAATGAAAACTATATCAAAAAAGTTGTGTTGAGACGTGTTGGAGTTATAAGAAATTTTGAGGTAGAAGTGGGGCAGAGAAAAAGAGAGAAGGGGACCTAGCGGAAAAGTTTAACCAAACCGAAAGAGGAAAGCCTATAGTAATCGGTACAATGAATTCGAGGCACATGACCAGAAACGGAAAACTTGAAAATGAGAGCGATTACAATCAGGACCTATTAATAAAGAATGGGTATAGTACTTGTAAATAATGCATCACTGGGATACGATCACCACAAGTAGTGAAGGACAGGCTGGTTAATTAACGTACTGAAATCTGCTCCAAGTTCAAAGAAATCATGGGAAGATGAAGTAGAACAAGGAGAAATGCCATCAAGTATATCTGATAAGAAATTGCACCTTCGATTTGGGATAATTTTAATGTTTCAATACTAGCTATGAAATCGATTATTGGCAGAATGCCATAGTGTACTATGTTCTAGGCACCTTTTGCGATTCTGAATGGATATAGGGATTGATAAGGTGGTCATGATGAAGAATGGGATTGTTGTAGTGAGTTTTGATAGTTGAAATGGGAAAATAAAGTAATTCAGGAAGGTGTGTATGTATCACTTTGACAATAAACCACCTACCGGATATAGACTTCTCTAGGAAACAGTTTATGACATTTCCCATATGGATAAAGTTTTATGGCCTTGACTTCAAGTATTGGAGTGCTAAAGGACTAAGTAAGATTGGACAATCTATGATGGTGGATAAACACATAGAGAGGAAGATGTGATTAAACTATGCAAGGTTACTAGTGAAAGTTAAGGCGGGGAATGAGTTACCTGATGAAGTGTTGTTTAAGAATGAGAAAGGGATAGTGATCACTAAGAAGGTGACTTATGACTGGAAGCTAATTTTGTGTACATACTGTATGGGTATGAAAAGGATAATTATAACAAGTTAAAAGGATAGTTGTAGGAAGTTAAAACCACCTCAGCAAAAGAAATCATATGTGGATGGTGAGGGCAGTACAAATACAGATCTAGTACATGAGCTTGATGTGCAAGATCAAGCAACTGTTAAACAGAAGGAAAAGGAGGCTGGACCAAGTAAGACACCTGATAAGCAGCAGAGGGCTAAGGTTGGAGCAAATAAAATCGTGCAAAATGCATCTAGTTCTTCCATGGTGCCAGGGGTGGTGGGAATGAAAAATTATGTTCAAGCATTGAGTGGGAGTGCAGATTCATCAGTGTAGCCTACTAGTGTTATCCTAAATGGAGTTGGAAAGCAGATTGTCCCATAGGAAATGGTTAATATACTGTACTGGAATGTTAGAGGCTTAGATGCCCTCTCAAAGCAGAAGGAGGTGAAACTCTTCTGCAATAAGCTTGATGTGAGTTTAATTGGGTTGGTGGAAACAAATATAAAGAGTAATGGAATAAATGATATAGCAGGTAGGATGTTTGGGGTGTGGAAATACCATTCAAATCATGCCTCTCATTACAATGGTAGGATTTGGGTGGTATGGAGGATAGATATGAATGAAGTTTATGTTATAAGTGATTGTGCACAAGCTGTTACTTGTAGGGTTAAATTTATACCATTGCAAAAGGTGTTCTATGTCACTTTTGTGTATGCTCAGAATATGAGAGGAAAGGAGAGAGTTATGGTATATTTAAACCAAATAGGGGGTCCCTGGTTGGTGTTAGGTGACTTTAACTCAGTATTGCATAGTGATGATAGGATTGGAGGGAATCCAGTAACTATGGCTGAAGTAGTGGACATCTAGGGATGTTTGGATGCTTGTCGAATAGAGGAGATGCCAAACTTTGATTGTACATATACATGGAATGATAAAGGTGACACAGTGAGAGTATATTCAAAAATTAATTGGTCCTTTGTGAATGGTTGAGTGACCATTGTCCTATACACATAACACTATTTATTAAATGTACATCAAAGAGGAGTGCCTTCAAATATTGTAACATGTGGAGTACTCATCCATAGTTAAAAGATATTTTTTAGGAAGGGTGGGGATATCAGTACATGGATGCCATATGTTCAAAGTTGTGAAGAAATTGAAGCACCTAAAGCATAAGTTGAGGGTTTGCATACTCAACACTTTAGTAATTTGTTTCATGAGGTGGATATTAGTAGAGATAGGCTAAGAGAAGTGTATAATCAATTGCAACAGAACCCTCTGTGCAGTCAGCTACAAGAGTAAGAGAAGGAAGCTGGGAGAGAGTTTAAGGGCCGTTTGGTACAACTTATTAAAAAGAGCTTATAGAAGTAGAACTTTTAGGAGTAGAGCTTTTTCAAGTAGAGAAATAGAGGCTAAAAGTGTTTTTTCCAGCCAAAAACACTTTTGGTCTTTCCAGCCAAACACTAAAAAAAAAAGGCCAAAAGTGCTTTTGGAAAAAAAAAAACTCTTTTTGAAGGCCAAAAGCACTTTTGACCTACTTTTGACCTTTTTTTGGAGTGTTTGGCTGCAAACCGAAAAAGTGTTTTTGGCTTTCAAAAGCACTTTTGGCCTCTATTTTTAAAAGCTCAAATTTTGGGCTTTTGAAAGTAGAGGCAAAATCTCTTTTGATTATGCCCATTTTTAAGCCAAAAACATTTTTTTATTGACAACCAAACACCTAACAACTTTTTGATAAAAAAACTCTACTTGAAAAGCTCTACTCCTAAAAGCTCTACTTCTAAAAGCTCTTAATAAGCTGTACCAAACGGGCCCTAAGAGGGTTAGTTATTTGGCTGAGATGTTGTTGGTACAAAAAAGTAAATCTACATGGATCAAATTGGGAGATGATAATACAAAATGCTTCCACTCAGTGATCAAGCGAAGGAAGTTAATGTAGTTAGTGACTCAACTTAAAGATGATCAGCAGAACCTGTACACTGATCCAAGTGCAATTGGCAACCTGTTTGTTACTTAGTATAAGAAGTTATTGGGAGAAAAGGGTGATGAGCACAGACCCTCAACTTTAGAATTGTTCCTAAAGAATGGCCATTTTCTAACAACAGAACAGCAAGTAGAAGTACTAAGGGACTTCACAAGTCAGGAAGTTAAGGAAGCAATGTTTGACATAAAAACTACAGAGATGGTTTTGGCAGTGGTTTCTTTAGGGAGGCCTGAGAAACAATTAGGGAGGAAGTCACACGTGCAGTTCTCGAGTTCATGAGGAATAGGAAAATGTTTAAACAACTCAATGCAATAATTATTATTTTAAGGACCTTTTATATATGACTTTTTGTCAGAGACAACCTTTTAAAAAATTTTGGACAATGTCAGACCTTAATAGTTTTTTTTTGTTGCGAGACACACCCGAAGCAGCCTAGTCACACAATGCAGTTGGAGCTAGAGACCAACTGACTTCAGTGTCTGAGGATGGCGCTAGTATTCGCTAAGGAAGTTCATTTAGCACAACTTCATTCCGCTCGGGCCTCTCTTTGGAGAGTCCCTTCTTCCTGAACTCAAATTGCTGCGAGAGAACCCTAAATCACTATCCGATCTTATAGGTGGATATTTAACCGTATCAGTAGGTGTTGTACACGATCTCCATTTTAGTAGTCCTAGCTATCCACTCCACTATGTGGTCAAAAAGGTGGAAGGGTACTCCGATCGACCGGGTTCTTCTTTTGTAAATAAGGTAAAGGGATTCTTTTGAATTGAATTCCTTCCAAACCAAAATGAAACCGGAGAATAGACGCACCTCTTGTTAAAATGTTTTCTTTCCCTTTTAACAGAAATGTCCATATTTCATTTATTATTTAACACCCCTCATTTAAAAGGTCAAAAATACCCCCGTCTCCTCCCTTCTCCCAAAATCCACCGTCGCCACCCTTCCCCGGTAAATCAGAGATCCGCCGGAGTTCACCACCATCACCTCCACGCCCCGTCACCTTACCACCCGAGACCAGCACCCACATAACCCATCAGCCGCCACTCCCAAAACCCTCACAACCACCGCCGCCCCATCCCGCCGGAGAGCTCAGAGCTCCGGCGAATACCCACGCCCCAGTCGAACCTCAATCCCCCTCTCCCCTTTTTTGCGCACTGTTGTTACGCCGGAAAATACTCCGGCAACCTCCATTGCTTTTTCTCTGTTTATGGCTAATATTAGATTGTTATTTTACATTTTTGGGTTTGTTGTTTTTATGTAGTTATAGCTGTTGCGATTTTGCTTGCTAATTTTTCTTGTTGGGCTTGCTTTGCTTTGATTTTGCTACTGATTATACCGCCATTGATTTTGCTACTGATTTTGCCTGTCGTCGGCTTGCTTTGCTTGTTGGGTATGATTTTTGGTATTTGGCCGGAGTTTTAAACTCCGCGGCGGATCTCTGGTTTACCGGCGAATGGCAGCGGCGACGGATTTTGGGAGAGGGAAGGAGACAGGGGTATTTTTGACCTTTTAAATGAGGGGTGTTAAATAATAAACGGAATATGGGAATTTCTGTTAAAAGGTTGTGTCTCGCAACAAAAAAAACTATTAAGGTCTGACATTGCCCAAATTTTTTTAAAAGGTTTTCTCTGGCAAAAAACCATATATAAAAGGTTGTCTTTGACAAATTATCATTATTTTAATCCCAAAAGTGTCTAAACCTAAAACTACAAGTCAATTTAGGCCTATTTCATGTTGTAATGTAGTCTGTAAATGCATCTCAAAGTTTCTTTGTTGTAGATTAAAAAAGGTGTTGCCTTATTTGGTGAATCAGACACAAGCTGCTTTTGTTCCAGGAAGATCTTTAGTGCAAAATATTCTTATGTCATGATTTGATGAGGCATTATAACAGAAAAACATCATCAAGATGTATGATGAAGATAGACCTCCGGGAGGCATATGACATGGTTAGGTGGGAATTTGTAGCAGAGATGTTGAAAGGCTATGGTTTTCCACCAAAATTTTGTGAGCTGATTATGGTATGTGTCACTACCACTCAGTTCTATATTAAGATGAATGGGGAATGTCATGGTTAATTTGAGGGGAGAAGAGGTTTAATACAAAGAGATCTTATTTCTCCTTTGTTGTTTGTGTTGACTGATCCAAGCAAAGATGGCGATCTACCAGACTTCAGGTATCATCCAATGTTCAAAAATCAGGTGTTGACTCATCTCATCCTTGCAGATGATCTTCTATAAGGGGCGTGTGGCATCAGTAAACATGATAATGGAGGCTTTGCATAACTTTTCACAAGTAGCCGGACTGGAAGCAAACATAGATAAGTCTAATACGTTTGTTGTTGATGTTGAAACCAAACTGAAATTGTTGCATCTAACCGGGTATGTTGTGGGTTCTTTTCCTATAAGATACTTAGGACTCCTACTATCTCTTAAGAAATGGAATAAATTGGATTGTTACCAGTTGTGTAATAAAATAACAGAGAAGCTTAGAGCTATGTTTACAAGACATCTATCTTATGCTGGAAAGTTATAGATTATTAACTCTGTGATATTCTCTTTGCATAATTTTTAGGGATCTGTATTCATTTTGCCTCAGAGTATTCTAAAGGAGGCGGATAGGAAGTGTAGGAAATTTTTATGGGGAACCAATGAAGAAAAGAAGAGAGTTTCACTAGTTGCATGGGAAAAGATTCGCAAACAAAAGAAGCAGAGTGGTTTGAATATCAAGGGTAGTATGTTGTGGAACATGTCAGCTGTGGGGAAGCTAATATGGTTTGTAATGGAGAAGAAAGATTTGCTATGGGTAAAGTAGGTAAATGGAGTTTATATGCAAAATAATGATAATTTCGGGGATCACATTTCACCTTCAGATTGCAGCTGGTATTGGAAAAGGTTGCACAAACTGAAGTTGATAACGGTTTGCTGGTATACAAATGAAAGATATTGTCTGACTGCTAATGGGAAGTATTCTATCTCAATGGGATATAGGCATATACTTGGGGATGCACCACAGATGGAAGCATCTGACATAGTTTCGAATAGAGTTGTTGTGCCAAAGCACAAATTCATCCTATGGCTGGCAACTCTGGGTAGACTGCTCACAAAGAAGAGGCTGAGTGGCATTGAATTAGGAGGGGAAAATGATGCTTGTATAATGTGCAATACTGGTGCAACTAAGATATCACACACCTATTCTTTATATGTCCTTGTACTAGAGACATATAAGATGCAATACATGGTTGGTTAAGAATGATGCTTCACCATAGAGGAGTCCAAGAGGACTTACAAAGCATACAACAGAAACAGTGGAGTAAGTCCAGGAAGGATGTAGAAGGAGTTGTCTATGGAGAAGTGATATATCATATATGGATAGCTAGAAATAATAAAATATTTCAAGGAAAGAATGTTCAGAGTAGGTATAGTTCAACAGGTCCAATTTATAATTAGAGAGAGATTAGATATATTTAGATACTCCAAAAGAGGTAGGAAGAATAGGAATCGTGTACAATATATTTGTAATTAGAAGCTTCTTAGAGATTTATTGGTGTTAGCACCGTTCCTAGAAGGCGGTCGGGACTATGGGTGGTAATATTTCATATTTTATTGTCAAAAAAAAAAGGAAATTTCGAGATTTTTATTTACTTGAAAGGGTTAACTTAAATTATTTTTTAAGATTGGCTTATGAACTAATAAAATATTAACTTATGAATGATTATTTATCTTTGTTTACAAATTGTATATACTATATAATAGTAAAAAAAAGTTAAATATAAAGGGAGAATGAACTAAGGGCACGTTTGGTACGCTGGACTGCACTAGACAAAAAAATAATATAGCGTTTGGTGGGCGTTTTCAACCGGACTGGACTGTACTATTTCTAAAAATAGTACACTCCAACTGCCATTTTGAGACCCCACTAGTATATGAGTCTCACCTGAACTGTATTAAACCTAAAAAATAAAATACAGTCCATTATATATTAATACTCTAATATCGTCCATTAATATTAATACAGTCCAATATAAAAATATACAATCTAGTGCGACGTACCAAACGAGCGGTTTAAGAAATAGACGAAATAGTCAATAAGCACTATCGAATAGTAAATATTTATTTGCAAAAGTCGTAGGTGTGCTTGGGTTCAAGACTAGGCCCACACACGCACCACCACCACCCGGTCCGGGTCGGGGGTTGTGGGCTTCTGACATTATTTTTTTGGACCCCATATTTTATTATAATTACAGTTTGGTCCCTGAAGTTTCTGAAAGCGCCGGCGCCGCGACACTAGGCTGCAGGGCCACGGCGCCAACTCTCAGGAGTTTTGGCGCCGCGGCGCCAGCCTGCAGGGCCGCGGCGCCAATGGCGTTTCAGAGGTTTAATGTCACATTAAGTTGTGGAACGTTGGGCTATTACTCCTTAACGTTTTGGCTCTTCATTGAGCCTCTTAACAACCCTCTTAATAGTCATTAACCCCATTAACACCTCCTCCATCCAAAACACTATATAGTCAAGCCTTATTCCAGATTTGAGGTGAGACATATAATATACATTGAACACACAATATATGAGAACATATACAGAACAGAAAATAGAGGAAGAACACACATAGAATACATATTTCTGTAAGTTCTTCCTAGCTCATGAAATATCTTCCTTTCTTGCAATCTTACACACTCAAAGATCCTTCTATTATAGCGAACACTTGAGTTCCCTTTGCTCGTTTGTTTGATTGCTGTTTTATCTTGGGAGATAAGTTGCCATTACAACCGTTGAAAGGATATACGAGACAATATTATCTTAAGGATAGATCAAGAATTTGGTCGACTCAGCAAGCCAATTATATTGTTATATTTCCAGATTCTAAACATATTATTGTTGTTCTCAAGGGGCTTGTTGCAGTTCAACCAACATCTCAACACTTCAAGGAAGGATCAAATACCGAAGATCAAGATCATCAACACTTATTGATGTTGTGACAACTGATGTTAGACTTCAAGTCTATTGTATTGAAATTGTAATTGATTATCCTTTCTAAGCACTAGTGATAGTTATAAATTTTCTTATATAGATCTAAATATGTAAATTTTATTTAAAAGAGTTGAATATTCACATTCTAATTCACACCAAATATTAATTAGTTTTACACTCTGTACTTCAAAGGGAGAATTGATCGCTTGCTTCTTATATGCTGGCTGTTGCAAAACCAAAGCCATACTAGAGGGTTTTGTTTATGGGTGCGCAACAATGCATCATATCACAATCACTTTTTCAATATTTTCTATCTAACTATATACAATGAGCGTCGGGGTTAATAGGTGCTCTGTGCTCGAGTACACAACACGTACAGAGTCGCGCAGTCCGCCCGTGTAGAATCACGTTTTCGCTTCACATCAGAAGATATCAATAATCAGATGGTCCTTCCTTGATAGGATATGGGAGCAATGTGCTAACTTATTGATCTCTAATATGCATTTATTAATGATATGTATTTATTGCCATAAAAATAATTCGACACTGTTAATGTGTTGTAAAAGTCTTGTTTGTTTTTCTAATTTCATGTCCACTTAAATACTACTAACATCTAATATAAAATGAAAATGTAGGGAACAGTAGCAATAGTATGTTTTTTTGTTACTACAATGCTATTATATATATATATATATATATATATATATATATCTAGAAGATAGCTTATATTTTTATTTTAATCAAAAAGTTTAGCGATCACCGTAGACTTTCATCCAATATCCTAACGATCTCTTTATAATATTGTATAACTGATTGTATAGAGCAAAATTCATATAATAAAGCTGAGCGAATTATGTCATGACACATGGCAAGTAGCGTGAGTCAAAAATAACTCAGCTCTTGACGCTACTGGTTGAGCATGAGCAGACCGGGAGAATCGGAAGGACGCAGGGTACCGGTAATCGAGAAGACCATGTGAACAGTTTGAATTCCAACGGACAATCGTTACTTGCCCGATTCTACATCTTCCAAAGGAAAATTAATGACATTTATGAAGGCATTAATTGTCAAATTATTACATCATTCATTCTCTTGTATTAATTAGGGCATATATTATGGGGTGTGTACCCGTGAGCTCAAGTATAAATATGACACATTATCCCATTGTAAGAGAATCAGATGCAAGTTACTACAATACACTTATCAATATTATTTTTTCTCAATATTTATGTTTTCATACTAGCATTACACTCGATCCCGAAGCCTTAACAAGAAGCTTCTACAGACCTCAGGCTAATTATCTATTAACTTTGTCTTAATGTTACTGATTTGCATTATATATTATCCAATACTTTTGTCAAATCAGTCACTTGAGACCTACATGTCCTTGATCGCGTGTACAAATTCAAATGTATCATTTTACGGGTAAACAGTTTGACACCCACAGTGGGGCCTGGGCAATTGTGTTGTCGCAACTGACCCCCTATTTTCACTAATCTAATATTTTCTTTAAGTCTTATTTTTATTTAAGACAAACAAATGACAGGAATGGAAGAACTTTGAGGCAAGCGCAACACCGGGGATAATACAAATAACTCCCAATAGGACCAGATGACTTACCGGTAGCAAATCAGGTCCCAGATTATTCGACGTTGGCGGAGCCACCTCTGGAGGCGGACATACCCGAAAGGAGGATGTTCTCAATAATGGGACACTCGAGGAAGCCATGCAAACCCTGAGGGCATAGAATGTCGCGATGAGCAGACAATTGGACAACCTGATGCATTTTTTCTCCGAGTTCATGTCCAATAATGCTGGTAGCGCACTATCAACCGCAACCACACCACCAGCAAATGCCACAGGTGCTACGAGGAACAGTCAGAATAGACCGAGACTTGATGACGCTTTAGAAAGTGAGACCATTCCTAAAAATCCATTTCAGGAGGAGGTTTTGAAATATATGAAAGATATGATAAACAAAGTAGATACCAAAGCAAAAAAGGCAGAGAAAAATGCCAAGAAATTCCGGCAAAAGTTAAATCAAATATCCGGGGTCCCTCCTATGATCGAAAGACAAGATGCGAGGAGATATATTCAATTAACGTATAAGCTAGAGGTTGCGCCCGAACTAGTCCCCAAAAGGTTCAAAATATTGTTCATACCCAAGTATGATGGAACTACAAATCTGCAGGAACACATAACGACATATACCACGACCGTCAAGGGAGATGATCTAAAAGAGCATGAGATAGAATCATTTCTTATAAAAAAGTTTGATGAAACACTCACTAAGGGAGCCTTGACATGGTATTTACTTCTCTCGAAGCACTCAATGGGATCTTTCGCCATGCTTGCCGACATGTTTATAAAAGCCTATGTGAGGCGTAAAAGGTGAAAACAAGAAATGTGAATATCTTTCGCATTGCGCAGAGAGAGACTGAAATCCTTAGGGACTTTGTTATACGATTTCAGACGGAGCATATGCTGCTACCCGCGGTACAAGATGAATGGGATACAAAGTCTTTCATAAAGGGTTTGAACCCTTTGAGTGGATGCCTCACGAAAGCTCAAGAAAAATCTCTTAGAATTCCAGGCTACAACCTAGGAAGACGTTCACAACTAGTATAAATCCAAGATTTCAATAGAAGATAATTTGCTCAAGACTCAGGCTGAGAGCATCTTTCGAAAATCAGACAAAGGAGCCGGGACAGATCGTAACTCCTCAAGGAACTACTTTTAACCTTATCCTACTCCCGAAAAGTAAGGAAGTGGGCAGCGTTTTCGCTCCCTTGAGAAAAATAAACAACTAGGGAGGCCCTGGAAGAAACAATCACGGATTAGTGAATTAAGACAAAGGAAATTCATCCAACTCCTCCACAAAGGGGCTCGAATACCAAAAATTATCTGAATACAACTTCAGCATCAACGAAGATCATATGGTGGCGGTATTGAGAACTCATCCAATATCTCGACCTCCAAAACCATTTCCATCTAATCCGAACAAAATAGATCAGTCTGTTTGGTGTGATTTTCATGGCACTCACGGACACAAAACTGCATATTACAGACACCTATGGGAATAGGTTGCGGGAATGCTAAGCAGGGGCTACCTAAGATAATATTTAAGCAAAAGAGCTCATAACAACTACGAGGGGGACCTCACGCTGAAGGCAAACCAATCCAACCGCACCACTACATATGATAAACATGATCATTGGTGGATTAGTGATTGTCGCTACATCTTTTATTGTGGCTAAGAAAACAAAAAAATTAGTAACCCATGAGAAGAGATTTCATGAAATACATGACGAACATTCTATTACTTTTATCGAGGAAGATGCAACTGGTGTTATTTCCCCCGTAATGATGATCTGGTCATTAATGTACCTATTGATTGCTTTCGGTTGAAGAGAGTTTTGATTGATCCAAGAAGTTCTGCTAACATCATCCGACTAAAAATTGTGGAAGAAATGAACATGATAAACAAAATCATTTTGGCTGCCAGAACAGTCTGAGGTTTTAATATGTCTAGCGAAACCACCAAGGGTGAAACTGACTTACCAGTGGATGCTATGGGAGTTATAAAGGTAACCAAGTTTTATGTCATCCATAGTGACATGCGATACAATTCTATATTCGGGAGGCCCTAGATACACGATATGAAGAGGGTCCTATCAACATTGCATCTACTGGTGAAATTCCCGACATCAGAAGGAATCCAACGAATTAAGGGAGAACAACCCGCTGTCAGAGAGATGTATGTCATAGAGGAACCATAAGCAGCGGCGGACCCTAAATATCAATTAAGGGAAGCAGGGCCCACATTAGAAGATGTCCATCAGATTTCGCCATCAGAAATAGAACCAATGTATCAGAATTTTTAGACTGGTACCAGGTACCTAGATATTTTCAGGTACCGGATGAGTCAAACACCACAAAATTTATAGTGGAAGAGCTTGAGCAAATAGCTCTACGAGAGGAAACTCCTGACAAGAAGGTATAACTGGGCACGGGGTCAACCCCAGAGCTCAGGAATTTAATTCTTTAATTATCTTACAGCTAACAGTGATTGTTTTGCTTGGTCACATAAGGACATAACATACATTCCTTTAGAAGTTGCAACTCATAGGTTGGGCCTGAATCTTAGTTCCCTCCCGTGCGGCAGAAGAAGTGGCCCATCGCGAACTCCGTAATAAGTTTATGAAAGAAGAGGTATCTAGGTTACTTAATATAGGATCAACCCAGGAGGTAAATTATCTGAATTGGTTAGCAAATGTAGTTGTAGTACCTAAAAAGGAAAATAAATTTAGGATGTATATTGACTATGAAGATTTAAATAATGCATGCCCGAAGGACTCATTTCCACTGTCGAATATAGATTAAATGATCAATTATACATCCGGACACAAGATAATGAGTTTCCTCAATGCATATTTAGGGTATAACCAAATAATGATGCACCCGGAAGACCAAGAGAAAACTTAAGGTTTGACTACTTTCGGCACTTATTGCTATGATGTTATGTCTTTCGGATTAAAAATGCTAGGGCTACTTATCAAAGATTAGTAAAAAAGATATTTGAAAAACATATAGGAAAACCAATGAAAGTATATATAGATGATATTCTTGTTAAGAATCTTTGTGCAGATGATCATTTAACTCATTTGCAGGAAATTTTAGAGGTGCTGAGAAAATTTAAGATGAAGCTCAATCTCAAGAAATGTGCATTCGGGATGGGCTCTGAAAAATTCTTGAGTTTCTTGATACCTCAAAGAGAAATTTAGATAAACCCTGACAAGATAAAAGTCATCAAGATAAACGGCCGCCCATTGGGATTCGAACTGGCCTACTAATCTTCTTGCTCTCCGGTACCTGTGACTTTTTAATACATCCGATACGGTTCCAGCGCTACTGGTCGTACCAAAATCTGACTTGGATCTAACTCATCTCTTCCTTTCATACGTCACGACATAATTCTTCCATCTGTATAGCATGAATTTTCCCTATATACATAGTCCCCACACTTTTCGGTCGCGTCTTTAGCGTTTCCGAAAAGTGGATTTGATTACCTAAAAAATCGGAAACCCTATCTCTTGGTGGGAGCCTGAAATGCAATGATGACCTTATTCTAAACACCAAACACCGCAACCTCATTTAGTGCCTCTGAAATTACGACAACCATCCAAGCATGCTGATTGACATAAAGCTTCATGATTACGATGAGTGGCATATTTTTGTTTCCCGGTCATTACCTTTTTCCTCCTTAAATAGGAAGCCAAAACCATTCATAAATATTCAACCAATATTTCCTTTCCAATCTAAAAGCTAAAAACCCTTCAAGGATCCTTTACTCCTTTTCGATTTTCTTCAACCATAATGTCGACTTTCAAATTCTCCCCTTCTCGTTCACCAAAAAATAATGACGACTCTCCCCCGAGTCGTTGCCCAGGAAAAGATCTGGCTTCTCCTAAGAGTCGCGAGATTGACTTGAACTCTATTACTACATAAATTCTCCTTGTAGGATTTGATTATCAAGGAGATTTTCGTGTTAAAGAACACTTTTAATCTGTAAAAGAGATAGAATCATTGATAACTGCGGACATTCTCCCCAAAAGTCATAAATGACTGTAATTTTAATTCCAACACAAATGTTAAAATTTTTAGTCCGAAATCTAGACCGAACCACCATATGGAAGGGTTTTCGATGGTCCATATGTTTCCTTTTACCATCGATTTTCGCCTCCTAATCTCGAAGATCATCGAGGATATCTGTCGTCGATATTCGGTATTCCTTAGACAAGTCGCCCCTCAAATTTGGAGGCTAGTATACTACATTTAGATGCTGGCAGATTGTGCGAACGTGTCATTCACCATTGATTATCTTTTCCTTCCTTACTATCCTTAATTGTTTTGGGTGGAACTAATCATTTATACCTCCGCGAAAATTGAAGCCTCATAAATATTGATAATAACTTCGACCGAGGGTGGCTGACCAGATTTGTGAGAATCCGAACCGATCATGTTCATGAGCCAACCTTTGAACCTTTCTCTGAAAAATGAAAAAGTGCTCGTAAGTTTTTCTAATCACTACCCCACCCACATTTTTTTTGACAACTTGGAACTTTGCTTTTCACGTACATATGTTTTTCCTTCGCAACTATCCCCATCGAACCGCAACTGATCATGGGGATATTTGAATGGGTGATCAGCCTCCTCCGTGCATCTCCCAACACAACCCAGACTTAGAAGAGCATAACCTTCGAATGGTGGAAAGGAAAGTACAATGTTAAGATATAACCTTTTAAGATGAACCTGAAATATTTTTTGAGACTCCTCCTCATCGCCTCCATATTTCCTACATGTAAAATCCGGAAAAAAAAAATAATATATAGTTGTGGTTGAGTTAATAAAAATATATATATATATATAAAAAAACAAAGAATAAATTGCATGGGATAGAGTTAGTGTTAAAGTTGGATAAATAGATAGATAAAATGAAAATAAGAAAAAAAAAAGAGGATGCAATGCACCACGCACGTCCCTTCCTTCTCCCCTTTTCATTTCCTCCAACTCTTGTCATTTCACCTCCCATAGGTTATAGAAAACTCTCCACTTATACATTGTATTTACACACAAACAAAGTACATAGCATAAAGGTTAGAAAATCAGGAAAAAACAAGTGAAAAGAAGAGGAAAAAATCTGGAAAAAATACCAAGAGGGCAAGAAGAACAAGAATCAAAATACTAGAGAGTAAGGATAATTTTAGCAACCACACAACAATAATCTTCACACTTACAAGGTGAGTTTTCTCACTCAGAAATTCTTGATAACATCCTTTATTTTTAGTTTAATACATGTTAGAATAAGAATTGAGTGTTGAAAAGAAATATTGAACTTTTGATTGTTTAGACTACTAGTTGCGTCATGAACTTTACGAACTGTTTTCACTGAGTTATAATTGTTAGAATTTGATGAAATTCGGAATAGTGGTACACCTCTCTAATATGATCATATAGAACCAAAAAGAGGTAAAATGGACATACGGTTTGAAAGTTATCATAGTTCAAAGTTCCTGCCTTAGATTTGGTCGAAATTCGGAAAGGCATAATTACAGACTGTTTTTATTGAGTTTTACTTATTAGAATTATATGAAAATTTACATGGTTGTAAATATCTCTGTTACGGACAGATATAGATAAAGAGTTATTAAAACGGACTTACGAGTTGAGAATTATTGTAGTTTGAAGTTGCTGCCTCGGATTCATCGGAATCCAGAAGGGCAGGACGTGGAAACGTAAAACTGTACTAATATGTGGGGAATATGAAAATTGTTGCTAAATGAAAGTTATATATCTCTCTGTTGTGGACATTTTTAGACCTTACGGGGATCTATCTGACTTACGGATTGAGAGTTATCGCTGTTTAAAGTTTCTGCCTCGGATCTATCGAGATCTAGGAAGGGCAGCGAATAAAAGTGTAAAACTGTACCAAATGGTACAGAATATGAAAGGATGGTTCACATGGAGACGTGTAGCTCTCTGTTTTCGTTGTTTTGAGATTTTGTGGGGCTTGAACGGGTTTACAGATTAGGAGTTATGACTATTCTAAGATTGGGTTCTGTTTAATAAAAATTCTGCCGAAACAAATCTCATATGACTGTTTTGAGGATAAATTTGTGTTAGTTACCCAAAGTAGTTTTAAATGAAATTTGGTACAGTGAAAGATCTCCGTCTTACCTTAGTTTTCGCTTGAGAAACACCTTAGTTGGAGTTATGGTTAAAAAGTTATAATTGTTACAAGTATGAATGACATAATGTTGGGAAAGAGAATATTATTTATTCGATCTTCTGAAAAATATGAAAAGTGAATACGTGTTGACATAAATATATAAATATAAACATAATGGATCGGGTTGCACGCCGCAACAAAACGTAAAGTGAATACGTGTTCACAAATACGTAAATATAATGGATCGGGTTGCACGCCGCAACAAAACGTAAAGTGAATACGCGTTCACAAATACGTAAATATAATGGATCGGGTTGCACGACGCAACAAAACGTAAAGTGAATACGCGTTCACAAATACGTAAATATAATGGATCGGGTTGCACGCCGCAACAAAACGTAAAGTGAATACGTGTTCACAAATACGTAAATATAATGGATCGGGTTGCACGCCGCAACAAAACATAAAGTGAATACGCGTTCACAAATACGTAAATATAATGGATCGGGTTGCACGCCGCAACAAAACGTAAAGTGAATACGTGTTCACAAATACGTAAATATAATGGATCGGGTTGCACGCAACAAATATGAAAGATGAATACATGTTCACCTATATATAAATATGAAAAGTTAATACGCTGTCACAAATATATAAATGTAATAAACATGTGGAAATGCAGGGAATGTCTTAACGCATAACACGATAAAATGAAGTGTTAGTTAAACCGAGAATTTCCTATGAGGAGTTGTTGCATATTTAAAAATGTTGTAACTTTGATATGTTTTTGCAATATGCTCATTCGTTATAATGTGATTGCGCTTGGAATATTGTGGTTACTTTGAATTGCAGAGTAAGGTTCTCACTCAGCCCCAGATGGTAGGGCTGACTCTTTATTTAACATGTTTCAGGAAAGCGTGATAGAGGAAAGGCTCCACGCCAAGGCTAGCGATCGTCCCGCAGCCTCTTGTCATACCAAGTCCATTGCTTCGGGCTTGGTACTCGTCGAGTTCGAATGTCGGTTCGATGTCTCGAAATGCGTGTGGAATGGTCTCCCTTCCAACTTAGAATAATCTTTGTCAGTATGTCTATGTAGAAATAATATTTGCACGAGCATAGGCTCGCGTTATGTTTTCTATAAAGTCATAAACAGATTCCTTTATTGTTATTTTTATTAATAGCTCCGTATTTGAATATAAGTTTAAATTTCTAAATAAAGAGAATTAAATGGTGCTCCTGGTGGGAAATAATTGTCCAGGTGCCATCACGCCCTAAGTAAAGGCTTAGGAAAAGTCGGGGTGTGACAAGTTGGTATCAAAGCTAAACCAGGTTAAGAGATTCTAGGAAGTTTTCTTCGAGTTGGGTGTTTGAACGGTTACTTATTGCGACGGTGTGCGCGCCACCTTAGTAATAAGTAAACGGAATAACATCCTAAAGTTTCACTTCTTTCATACTCTTCTCGTGCCTATCTTGAGTCTTTTCAAATACTTGGTCCTCGTACTACCTCCTTCAAAGGATTGTGGAAGGGAATGTACAACGATAAAATAACCAGATGCGACTACACCACCGACCGAAAAGGTAGGAGAGGTACCAGATAGACTATGGGACAAATTTTGTGAGAAGAAGGGAACATATCTATACAGGGAAGGACTACAAGTCTAACCTAATAGTATTTCTCGATGAGGTAGCAAACCTACTGTTTACACGAGGATGTGTGGAGACGCATGACGTCAATTTGGTAGGCGCACGACTAGTGGATGATGCAGGAGTGTGGTGGAGGAATTTTAGGAAAAATCGTCCCCCGATGTCACCACCAATGACTTGGGGAGGATTCAGAGCGGCATTCATTGAGAAATTTATGCCTAATACGCGCAAGGATGCGCTCAGACGGGAGTTTGAACAATTGAAGCAAGGTGACCGCAATGTACAAGAATATGATACACAGTTCGTGAGGTTATCGGCATACAACACACATGTCGTCCCTACAGAAATGGATAGAGTCAAGCGATTTGTAGAGGGTTTAAACCCGAACATAGCAGAGAAGGTGGTGGCGTTAGCCAACGATCGAACTTATCTTCAGATTGTCGATATGGCTTTGAGGGTAGAAGGTTTCGCTAAAGCAAAAAGAGAATATTCGCAGAAGAGATTTCGGACGTCAGGATCATTTAACCAGAGTCAAAATCAGAAGCAGGAGTTTAGTAAGGGATCTTCAGGACCGAACCAATCGCGGGCGATCTTATTTCAAGCCTAAGGGGCACAGTTGGTCAAATTACCAAGGTAGCAAGGACAAGGCCACCAACCCTAACACAGGAGGTGACAAACCAATTTGTAAGATTTGTCAAAGAAAACACACTGGAGAATGTCGGCTCTTAACGAAGACATGTTATAACTGTGGAGAGTCAGGCCACTATGCCAGGGATTGCAAGAAGATGACCCAAACTCAATCTATTCAGGGGAGGTCAGAAGCAACCACAACTGCCTACAGGGGAAATCAGGGAAACCAACCCCGCCAGAGTCAGGGAGGTCAACAACCCAACAATTCTAATCGGCTCTACGCTTTGCCCCAGAGGAATGAGGTAGAAGCATCTAATGCGGTTGTCACAGGTATTTTGCTAGTCCCGAGTATTCCTGCATTTGTATTATACGATCCTGGCTCTACATTTTCATATGTGTCAATGGTCTTTGCTAAGAATTTACACGTAGAACCTTCTTATTTAAGTGAACCTTTTGAGGTTATGACACCAGTAGGGGTCTCAATTTGGGCCTCTCGGGTGGTAAATAATTTCCCATTAGAAGTGAATGGCAGGGGAACAATAGTGAACCTAGTACTACTTGATATGGTAGACTTCGACGTCATTTTGGGTATGGATTGGTTGTCGGCATGTTATTCCATGTTAGATTGTCGACGAAAGATAGTGAGATTAACTTTTCCCGGAGAACCAGAAGTTGTTATAAGGGGTAGGATTGGAATATCCTCAGGTCAGTTTATTTCCTACCTTGGGGCTCAAAAGTTATTGAGAAGTCACAGAGTGGAGTACGCATATCTGGCTAATATAGTGGATACCCAAAAAGAATCCCCAGCAGTGAATGATGTCCCTATTGTTCGGAATTTTCCGGAGGTTTTTCCTGAAGATCTTCCAGGTCTTCCTCCGGATAGAGAAGTGGAGTTTGCTATAGAGTTAATTCCGGGTACAAGACCCATTTCTATTCCTCCATATCGAATGACTCCAGCTGAATTGAGGGAGTTAAAAGAACAATTGAAGGATCTTCTGATAAAGGCTTTATAAGGCCTAGTGTTTCCCTTGGTGCACGATCTGTTTGTGAAAAGAAAGACGGATCGCTCGAATGTGCATCGATTATCGGCAGCTCAATAAGGTCACGATCAAGAACCGATACCCATTACCAAGAATCGATGATCTTTTGACCAACTTGAGGAGCTAGCTATTTTTCCAAGATTGATCTCCGTCGGGATATCACCGGTGAAAATAAATCCGGATGATATATCCAAAATGCCTTTAGAACCTGACACGGCCATTATGAGTTCTTTGTCATGTCTTTTGGGTTAACCAATGACCCAACAGCTTTTATGGATTTAATGAACATAATCTTCAAACCATTCCTAGATTAGTTCGTGATCGTGTTAATAGATGATATCCTAATTTCTGATAGAGTGTTGAAGAACATGAAGAGCATCCGAGGGTAGTGCTTCAAATCTTGAAACAGAGAAACTATATGCTAAATTTTCAAAGTGTGAATTTTGGTTGGAAAAGGTAGCCTTTTGGGCCATGTTGTGTCGAGGATGGAATTATGGTAGACCCAGGAAGATAGAAGTGAAGAAGAACTGGCCAAACCGACCACTCCGACAGAGGTTAGAAGTTTCTTGGGTTTGGCTGGGTATTATAGAAGATTCGTAAAAGGTTTTTCTAGTCTTGCTGCTCCCTTGACCCGGTTGACTCAAAAAGCGGTTAAGTACCAGTGGTCAGAAGCATCTTAAGCAAGTTTTGAAACTAAAGGAATTGTTGACTCTTCGCACCACCCTAACCTTACCATCGGGACAAGAAGGGTTCACAGTCTATTGCGATGCCTCTAGAGTTGGGTTAGGATGTGTCTTGATGCAGTTTGGAAAGGTTATTGCGTATGCATCTAGACAGTTGAAGATACATGAGAAGAATTACCCAACTCATAACTTGGAATTAGCTGCGGTGGTGTTTGCCTTACGAATATGGAGACATTATTTGTATGGTGTGCATGTGGACATATTTACAGATCATAAGAGTTTGCAGTACATAACCACGCAGAAGGATTTGAATCTCCGACAAAGAAGATGGTTAGAGTTGCTTAAGGATTATGACCTTAGTATTTTTACCACACAGGAAAGCTAACGTGGTGGTGACGCTCGATGGGAGATCAATGGGCAGCCCATTTGGCAATACAAAAGAGGGTATTGTTCGTGAGGTACAAAGATTGGGAAACCTCGGGGTTAGCTTAAGCGAGATCGGTGAAGGTAGGGTGGTGGTACATGATACCTCATGCATGCCTTAGCTTGAAATAAAAGAAAGTTAGTTTGAGGATACGGAGTTTGTTGGATTTCGGAGAGGATCCAACAGGAAAACCTTCGATTTACATTGGGAGATAATGGCGAACCCTTCGGTATAAGGGTAGGTTATGTGTTCCTAAGGTAAAGGATCTAAGGAGGAAGATCTTAGATGAGGTCATAACACAGGATATTCCATTCATCCGTGGTCAACAAAAATGTATCGGACCTCAAGGCAAATCGCGGTGGGACGGGATGAAGGACGCGTTGCGGAGTTTGTCGAGGTGTCTTATATGTCGCCAGTGAAAGTGAACATCAAAACCAGCGGATTACTTCAGGACATTGGGGTCCCCATGTGGAAATGGGAGGCGATTCATATGGATTTTGTAACTGGTCTACCGAAAACTCGAGAAGGGTATGATTCTATTTGGGTGATTGTTGATCGGCTTACAAAGTCAGCCCATTTCTTACCGGTCAAGACTACATATCGCGCACCACAGTACATACAGATTTATTTGAAGGAGATTGTGCGGTTACATGGGATTCCCTTACAAATTATTTCAGATAGGGGTTCCTAGTTCACCTCACACTTTTGGCAAAGTTTCCAGCAGGGTCTCGGGACAAAAGTTAAGTTAAGCACGACTTTCCACCCGCAAACAGATGGGCAAGCTGAGCGAACAATTCAAACACTTGAGGACATGTTGCGATCTTGTGTGTTAGATTTTCAGGGAAGTTGGTTGGACCATCTATGTCTAATTGAGTTCGCCTACAACAATAGTTTTCACTCTAGCATACAAATGGCCCCGTTTGAAGCATTATATGAACGAAAATATAGGTCTCCACTTGGATGGTTCGAGGTGGGTGACGCAATCGTTCGACTGAAGTCATTCAAGAAACAAATGATAAGGTACAGATGATTCGGGAGCAGATCAAAACAGTTCATAGCCGTCATAAGTCCTATGCGGATCATCGGAAAAGAGATTTTGAATTCCAAGAGGGGGAGAAAGTATTTTTAAAAGTGTCCCCAATGAAGGGAGTGATGCGCTTTGGTAAGAAAGGGAAATTGAGCCCAAGGTTTGTTGGGCCATATGAGATCTTGCGAAGAGTGGGGAATGTGGCTTACGAATTAGCACTTCCACAAGAGCTGGAAGCAGTGCATCCGGTATTTCATGTGTCAATGTTACGAAAATACTTGCACGATCCAAGTCACGTCATCCTTCCCTAGGAGATAGTTCTTAATAAAGAGCTTCAATATGAAGAGGCTCCGGTAGAAATACTTGATAGAAAGGTTCAACGCATTAGAAATAAAGATATTGCTTCCGTGAAAGTCCTATGGAGGAATCACTCCACAGAGGAAGCCACCTGGGAAGCTGAAGAGGCGATGAAAGTCAAATATTCATTCCTATTTGACTAAGGTAATAAAATAAAAAGCGTTACATAGTACTTCATATGTGTGCCATTTGCGTGTCTATATGCATGTGTTACAACCTTATTCTCATTCGAGGACGAATGCTTCTTAAGGAAGGGAGAATGTGAAGCCCCAAATTTGTTACAATAACAATAAACATTATTGTGTCTATGTGATTATGTTACGACCTTATTTACATTCGAGGACGAATGTTGCTTAAGGAGGAGAGAATGTAAAATCCGGAAAAAAATAATAATATATAGTTGTGGTTGGGTTAATAAAAATATATATATATATAAAAAAACAAAGAATAAATTGCATGGGATAGAGTTAGTGTTAAAGTTGGATAAATAGATAGATAAAATGAAAATAAGAAGAAAAAAAAAAGAGGATGCAATGCACCATGCACGTCCCTTCCCTTCTCCCCCCTTTTCATTTCCCCTCCAACTCTTGTCATTTCACCTCCCATAGGTTATAGAAAACTCTCCACTTATACATTGTATTTACACACAAACAAAGTACATAGCATAAAGGTTAGAAAATCAGGAAAAAACAAGTGAAAAGAAGAGGAAAAAATCTGGAAAAAAATACCAAGAGGGCAAGAAGAACAAGAATCAAAATACTAGAGAGTAAGGATAATTTTAGCAACCACACAACAATAATCTTCACACTTACAAGGTGAGTTTTCTTACTCAGAAAATCTTGGTAACATCCTTTATTTTTAGTTTAATACATGTTAGAATAAGAATTGAGTGTTGAAAAGAAATATTGAACTTTTGATTGTTTAGACTACTAGTTGCGTCATGAACTTTACGAACTGTTTTCACTGAGTTATAATTGTTAGAATTTGATGAAATTCAGAATAGTGGTACACCTCTCTAATATTATCATATAGAACCAAAAATGAGGTAAAATGGACATATGGTTTGAAAGTTATCATAGTTCAAAGTTCCTGCCTTAGATTTGGTCGAAATTCGGAAAGGCATAATTACAGACTGTTTTTATTGAGTTTTACTTATTAGAATTATATGAAAATTTACATGGTTGTAAATATCTCTGTTACGGACAGATATAGATAAAGAGTTATTAAAACGGACTTACGAGTTGAGAGTTATTGTAGTTTGAAGTTGCTGCCTCGGATTCATCGGAATCCAGAAGGGCAGGACGTGGAAACGTAAAACTGTACTAATATGTGGGGAATATAAAAATTGTTGCTAAATGAAAGTTATATATCTCTCTGTTGTGGACATTTTTAGACCTTACGGGGATCTATCTGACTTACGGATTGAGAGTTATCGCTGTTTAAAGTTTCTGCCTCGGATCTATTGAGATCCAGGAAGGGCAGCGAATAAAAGTGTAAAACTGTACCAAATGGTACAGAATATGAAAGGATGGTTCACTTGGAGACGTGTAGCTCTCTGTTCTCGTTGTTTTGAGATTTTGTGGGGCTTGAACGGGTTTACAGATTAGGAGTTATGACTATTCTAAGATTGGGTTATGTTTAATAAAAATTCTGCCGAAACAAATCTCATATGACTGTTTTGAGGATAAATTTGTGTTAGTTACCCAAAGTAGTTTTAAATGAAATTTGGTACAGTGAAAGATCTCCGTCTTACCTTAGTTTTCGCTTGAGAAACACCTTAGTTGGAGTTATGGTTAAAAAGTTATAATCGTTACAAGTATGAATGACATAATGTTGGGAAAGAGAATATTATTTATTCGATCTTCTGAAAAATATGAAAAGTGAATACGTGTTCACATAAATATATAAATATAAACATAATGGATCGGGTTGCACGCCGCAACAAAACGTAAAGTGAATACGTGTTCACAAATACGTAAATATAATGGATCGGGTTGCACGCCGCAACAAAACGTAAAGTGAATACGCGTTCACAAATACGTAAATATAATGGATCGGGTTGCACGCCGCAACAAAACGTAAAGTGAATACGCGTTCACAAATACGTAAATATAATGGATCGGGTTGCACGCCGCAACAAAACGTAAAGTGAATACGTGTTCACAAATACGTAAATATAATGGATCGGGTTGCACGCCGCAACAAAACATAAAGTGAATACGCGTTCACAAATACGTAAATATAATGGATCGGGTTGCACGCCGCAACAAAACGTAAAGTGAATACGTGTTCACAAATACGTAAATATAATGGATCGGGTTGCACGCCGCAACAAATATGAAAGATGAATACATGTTCACCTATATATAAACATGAAAAGTGAATACGCGTTCACAAATATATAAATGTAATAAACATGTGGAAATGCAGGGGAATGTCTTAACGTACAATACGGGATAAAATGAAGTGTTAGTTAAACCGAGAATTTCCTATGAGGAGTTGTTGCATATTTAAAAATGTTGTAACCTGATATATTTTTGCAATATGCTCATTACGTTATAATGTGATTGCGCTTGGAATATTGTGGTGTTACTTTGAATTGCAGAGTAAGGTTCTCACTCAGCCCCAGATGGTAGGGCTGACTCTTTATTTAACATGTTTCAGAAAAGCGTGATAGAGGAAAGGCTCCACGCCAAGGCTAGCGATCGTCTCGCAGCCTCTTGTCATACCAAGTCCATTGCTTCGGGCTTGGTACTCGTCAGGTTCAGAATGTCAGTTCCAATGTCTCGGGAAATGCCCGTGTGGAATGGTCTCCCTTCCAACTTAGAATAATTTTTGTCAGTATGTCTATGTAGAAATAATATTTGCACGAGCATAGGCTCGCGTTATGTTTTCAATAAAGTCATAAACAGATTCCTTTATTGTTATTTTTATTAATAGCTCCGTATTTGAATATAAGTTTAAATTTCTAAATAAAGAGAATTAAATGGTGCTCCTGGTGGGAAATAATTATCCAGGTGCCATCACGCCCTAAGTAAAGGCTTAGGAAAAGTCGGGGTGTGACACTACAAGACTTCCGGTGAGAAAACCCGTTGCTCAGAAGGTTCCTTCTCGTGGAGCTGCCCTGGCTAACATAGCCTTAAGAAATCGAAAATGAAAACCTTAAGAAGGGACTATCGAGATCCCAGCGGGAATTAGCTCTAGAGTGAGAATCCTCTGCAGGCTCACTAAGATATGTAAAGAAGTGCAAGCAAGACTTATCACATTGTTGATGAGTTAATACAACCAAGAAAAATGATAATGTCGGAAACCTCCCGAGACTCCTGACACTAAAATGATAGTCCCTACGCACCATTTTTATAAGGAAAGCTCTATCCCTTCCTCTGATACTGAAGTTTAAACATCTGTTTCTTCCTTCCGGAAGTGCCCGAGTACAATCCTGGAGGCTTCCTTTTATCACCTAGAAGATTTACTTCTTCAAGTAAAACCTTGTTTCCTCTTCATAACTTTCAAAAGTCTGACTTTTTGATGACATACACCTTTTAGTTTAGGGGAATTCCACTGCTATTTCTACTGTGTATTTAGCTAAGGCAATATCCTCCTCACAGGAAGAAAAGAAGTTGTTAGAAGAAAATAACACTTAAGAGATGAGGTAGAGAGTCTTCGATCCGAGATCCGGGAGATCCGAGATCCGGGATGCTAACTCCCTTCAGTCCTCGCTCTGATTACGCTTGCAGGACGTTACTGACTCACTGAGGTCGATTTGACGACAACTCGGGAATAGTTTATTTATCTAAAAATAATGTGATTGAGCTTCAGGCCAGGTGTTAAAGGTGGAAACTTCGTAGACATTTAGCCATCCTGAATACTGGTAGGGATACACTCGAGGAGGTTAGCAAGCCAAGAATGGATATCCCTATAGCCCCTGTTAATGAAGAGGTTGATCTGCATGAAGCAGAGTTATCTCAGATGAAGAAGCGGATGACGCCCCTCCTGCCTAGCCATTGAATTTTTATTTTATGATTTTTACAAAACACCCACGGTGGACCATTAAATGAGTGTATCATATCCTTTTGCGTAGTTTTTTGTCTTGTAACTGAGTCAGTTTTAGGCTCTGTATTATTCTTGAATGAATGAAGTTTTATTTCCAGACTTCATTGCTAGACTTCATTGCTTGTGGATTTTTGTTCGAGGCTTTGTCCTACACTTTTGTTTATAGAAGAACATATTTATTCCCCTTATAAATTAAGCCATAGATTTTTGTTTTCTTTTATTTTGCTAAGTAGTATCCTAGGTTTTTGAACTACCTTTAAAAATTCTAAGTCTTAAAGTCTCTTAATGACTTTCAAAAAGACTTATAATCATCCATAAATGATGTATTTTTCTTTAGATTTTTCATGGACTTATCATTGATCCCGGATTAACTATAGAAGATGATGTCTCCCGTTTATTATGGCACATATTTTTGATATGTTTATAACAACACATTCGTCTAGGACCATAGGTAACAACATTCACTCCTTCTGAAACCGCATAATAAAGTCCCTAAGGAGTTCAGACTCTATCTGTGCAATACAGAAGATATCATATTTCCTTGTTTTTACCTTCCGCGCTCTCGCATGGGCTTTTATGAACATATCCGCTAGTATGGATAATGAACCGATTGAGTGCGCGGGAAGTGAATAACACGCCAGGTCAACCTTAGTAAGTGTATGAGCAAAGTTTTTGATCAGTACTGATTCTTTCTCGTGTTCTTTCAAGTCGTTCCCTTTTAGTATAGACCCCTATGTGTTCTTGTGGGTCCGTCATTTCATCGTATTTGGGTATGAACGATATTTGATTCTTTTAGGAATTAGTTCTGGTGTAGCCTTTGGTTTATACGCCAACTAAATATATCTTTTCACGTCTGGACCTTTTATCACCGGAGGGCTCCCGATATTTGATCCAACCAGTGCTGAAATTCCTTGGCATTCTTTTCTGTCTTTTGAGCGTTTGTATCTCCTTTGCTAGTTATCTCCTTCATGAACTTTAGCACCTGCTCCTGAAATGGATTTTCAGGAATCGTTTCACTTTCTGAAGCATCGTCATTTTTTTGGCTCATTTTGGTCGTTTCTTGCAGTATTTAGGATATTTGCTGGAGGCGCCGTTGTGACCGCTAGATTGTTGCCAGCAAAGTTGGAAGTGAACTTAGATAAAAACTACTTTATGCTTCCCAACTCTTCTCTCATCGCAAAATTTATGCTCTTAGGTTCTGCATAGCCTCCTCGGGCGTTTGGTTAGTGGGAACCTCATCTCCCCGTGGCTTCTGTCTCTTGAAGTGGCCTCGTCTACGATCGCTTGATCTTCTAGTATCAGATTTGTGATTGGAAGGCCATCTGATTCGATTTGGTTATTTTTGGCATTGTTTCCAGATATGTGGTTGCCTTCAAGTCCTTCCATATCTGACATATGTTGCTTAAACAAAATAAAACTGAAGAAAGAATTAGGTTTAAAAAGGGGGTCACATGTGACACCACTAATGCACAGGTCCCATGGTGGGCATCAAACTATTTACCCTTAAATCAGTACAATTAAATTTGTATATGTGATCAAGGACACGTGGGTCTCAAGTGACTATGTTAGCTAACTGATTAGAAAATAGTTATAACAAATAATGAATAACAAAGTGATATTAGACTATAGTTAGCCTGGGCCTGGAAAAAGCTTCGGGATGATGCCTCCGGACTAGATGTTTCCAACAGTATGAAAGCATAAATATTGAGACAAATAGTATGAATTGAAAAATAGTAGTGTAATATCTTGAATATGGTGTCTTTACAATTAGTTAATTAGTTCTATTTGTACTTTAACTCATGGGTACACATTCACTGAATTATGCCCCTAATAATCCAAATATATGAATGTTGTAATAATTAAACAACTAGTGTCTTCATAAATGTCTTTAATGCATTCTTAGAAGCCATATAGTCAAACAAATAACGACCGCTCGTTGGGATTCGAACTGGCTCCTTAATCTTCCTGCTTTTCGGTACCTATGACTCTTTGATACCCATGTGTTGTTCCTGCGCTACCGGTTGTACCAAAAGCTAACTTGAATCTGACTCATTTCGTCCATCTATTTAAGAGGAATTTTGCCCTATATAAGTTCACCTAGTCGTTCTTTAAAAACAAGACTGAAAAGTAGCCAGTACATACTCTATATTATTATAATTATAATAATACTAAACAATAACAAATCTCGATCCGACAAGATAGACCAAAAATATTGTAAAGGGATTAAAATCTACTATCATTTTCACATCCGGATTTTTCAATGTCTTTCTCTCACTTCCCTAAAAAGTTGACTATTCTATCATAAGCATATTGATCGAGAGATTTAATTATTCGCCAGATATTTTAAAAGTTGTTATAAACTTTCCATGCCCACCAAACCTCTATATAATAATCCCATCTAAGAGTTCTTCTGTAGTCCGCATGGGCAGCTCAACTGTTCTCAAGGGGATAATTGGAAAAATGGCCAAGATCGAATTCCGCTAGCGGCAGAGTGGGGATTACTTCTTGAAATAAATGTTGGAATGCAGAAACTCCATTAAAGTAGAAGAGAGAGAGAACTGAAGAAGACAAGTAGAAAAGAGAGAGAACTGAAGAAGACAACGAAGACGTAAAGTAAAGAATACAGCTGTGATATTTCAACATAAATGATTGAGACAGGTGGACTCATCTCAGCCATACAACACATATTTGATAGATTGACTCTCCACCCTTAGATTAAATTCTTTGCAGATTCTGGTCATGTGCCCAACACGTGAGATATAAAAGTTTGTTAGAAAATGGACCAGTTAGAATATGACAAGTGTAATTAATTTTCTTTTTCTACTTATTTCTGTTTTCATAGCATTGTGTATAATACATGTACAATAATAAATTAAAGAACACACAGAGAAATTTCTCAAAATCAGTGTCATCATCTTCAATTTTAATATGGTATCAGAGCAGCTCTAAAAGCTCGATCCAGGTATGTGTCAAAACCATCAGAATCAGCTTCAAATCCTTAGTAAATCAAAATGCCTGAAACAATTGTAACGGGATCATACAGTGGTGAGAAAGGAATCACATATGGCAATGGTCATCCTTATCACCTAAACAACTCAGATTCACCTGGTATGACTCTAGTCAACATTGTCTTCGATGGAAGAGGGTACCCAGGTTGGAGGAAATCTATTATCCTATCTCTATCAACCAAGAGGAAACTTGGTTTTATCAATGGAACCTGTAAAGCTCCAGATCTGAAGTCTGCAGATTTTGAACAATGGAGTTGTGTCAATGATATGATTATATGATGGATATCAAATGCATTATCTAAGGATATTGCAGATAGTGTGATGAGTTCCAAGACTGCAAAAGAACTTTAGGATAGTCTAGAACAGAGATTTGGCAAGTCAAATGGTGCCAAACTCTATCATCAACAAAAGAAATTAACAGGCCTAGTACAAGGTAATGGTGACATTGCTGGATACTTCACCAAACTTAAGAGGTGATGAGATGAATTAGATGGGATAAATCTGATTATCTGCTGTTCATGTGATTGCACTTGTAATGGGAAAGAAAAACTAACAAAATCCCTGGAAGATCAGAGGTTGATTCAATTTCTAATGGGACTAAATGATGTATATGCTCAGGCAAGAGGAAACATACTTCTGATGAATCCCTTGCCTGGAATGGATGTTGCATATTCCTTGCTTTTGCAGGATGAGAACCAAAGGGAAGTGTATGAAAATGCACACTTCACCTCTGATTCTGGATCATTTATGACAACTGGTCAAGCAAAACAGCCAAACAACAAATTATTTGCTGAGTTTGCAGCATTCATGACTAATGGATAGGGAAGAAATGCACATAAATTTAAAAACCAAGCAACAAAAGGACCAAACACAAATCAAAATTATAATAATTCAAGCCAGAGGTCTGCCAAGCTACAACACAAATTTAAGGGTAAGAAGAAATATGAATCAAATTTATCTTGCACTTATTGTGGAAAGACAGGACATGTGCATGATGATTGCTACAGACT
Organism: Przewalskia tangutica; assembly: GCA_029844215.1. NCBI lineage: Eukaryota > Viridiplantae > Streptophyta > Magnoliopsida > Solanales > Solanaceae > Przewalskia > Przewalskia tangutica. The sequence continues at coordinate 44,364,544 of CM056727.1, read as the reverse complement.
GCATGGATTCCCTGTAGATTTTGAGTTCACTAACTCCAGGAACTATCAGCCCCAGATTAAAGCAAATGCAAGTTTGACTCATGAGGAAGAGGAAAACACTGGAGGACCAGATTTTGGAGTCAATGATAGTAGTTTTGAAAAGCAGTTTAGCAAGGAACAGATTGCAGAAATGATGCAGATGTATAAACAAAGTAAATTGACACAAATAGGAAAATAGAAATCAATGCAAATGCAGTGGCTGGTACCATTCTTAAATACTCAAGTTCTGTGTTCACTAGTCTTAAACAAAATACTTAGATCATTGATTCAGGAGCTTCAGAACGTATGTGTGATCCCAAGTCTTTCCTATTCTTAATCCCTCTCCATGTGCCTTTGAACATTAATTTACCTAATTCTTTCAAGGTAAGTGTAACTCATATAGGCAGTATCTCCATTTTACCAGGTCATGTCATAACTGATGTGCTTCTTGTCCCAGATTTTAAGTATAATCTGTTGTCAGTCCACAAGCTTTGTGTCCAGTTTCAATATGATATCCTATTTACAACTACTGGATGTTTGTTGCAGGCCCTTTCAATGAAGAGTCCTCAAGCTTTTGGTGAAGTTAGAGAGGGACTCTATCTATTGGAGCCTAAGAATGCTAAGTCTAGAAGTATTTTCAATTCCAATGATGTATTTTCAATTCCAAAAGAAAGAAATTCCACTTCACAATCAGTTTCAGTTTCTAATCCAATCCATGTTAATGTTGTACCTAATGTAAAGCTTTGGCATGTAAGGTTGGGACATCTCCCATTTTCAGCCATGAAACATTTAAGTTTTCTTCCTTGTGACTTCAATTCTGATTTTATTTGTGATGTTTGTCCTAGAGCTAAACAAACTAGACAACATTTCCCTACTAGTAGCATAAAGTCCATACATATTTTTGACCTAATCCATATAGACACTTGGGGTCCCTACAAGTGTAATACTTACAATGCTTTCAGGTTCTTTCTCACCATAGTAGATGATTTCCGTAGAGAAACATGGACATTCTTACTAAGTACTAAGAGTAATGCTTTCCCTGTACTAAAAAGTTTTCTATCTATGGTAGAAAGACAATTCAATTTGAGGGTTAAAATGATCAGGTCTGACAATGCTTTGGAGTTAGGGAGAGGCACACAAGAAGCAGCATTTCTTGCCTCACAGGGGATTTTGCATCAATTGTCTTGTGTAGCTACCCCTCAACAAAATGGAATTGTTGAGAGGAAGCATAAACACCTCTTAGATATTGCTAGAGGGTTGATGTTCCAATCCAAATTGCATGTGTCATACTGGGGAGAATCTATTCTAACTGCTACACACATCATTAATAGGCTGCCATCTAGTGTGCTCAAGGGACATACACCTTATGAAGTACTGTTTAAACTAAAACCTATTTATGATCATTTGAGGAATTTTGGGTGTTTGTGTTATGCTTCCACCCTAGCACAAGGAAGGAACAAGTTTGATGAAAGAGTTACTGCTTGTGTTTTACTAGGATATCATTTACAACAAAAATGATATAAACTGATATCTCTTGATACAAGGAAAGTATTTGTATCCAGAGATGTCAGATTTCATGAATTACATTTCCCTTTCAACTCATCTGACAACTCTCACACACCCATCTTTTCAAATTCCCCTTCCTTTTCGGATCATCACTCTGATTTTCCTCTCCACACTCAATCAGATCCACTTGTTAATGATCTTTTTCACCCAGTTACAACCTCAGAACCTCCACATATATCTCCTACTTCTAATCATTGTCCAAGATCTACAATCCCTTATCTGTCACTGAGTTCTTCTCAACAAACAAATTCTACAGATCAGCCTCCATCACCACAAATTGACCCTCCTTACCCAAATTCTACTACACCAACAAATTCTCCTTCTACCTTTGTCCCTATTCCTATAACAAATCCACCAAGAAAGTCTAGCAGGATCTCCCATGAACCTGTTTATCTAAAAGACTACATTTGCAATAGTGTAGTTTTCACTGATCAAGGGAAAATTTGTTTTGATCACCCACATAAGCCTAGGAGTTATGCTTTTTCTTCATTATCCCTTCACAATCAGCAACTTTTCCATTCCCTTTCTAGCATTACTATACCTAGTTGTTACAATCAGGCTTCCCAACATCCAGGATGGAGAGAGGCCATAGACTCAGAAATTCAGGCTTTAGAAAACAATCAAACCTGGGAAGTTGTGATGTTGCCTAAGGGGAAGAGAGCTTTACCTTGCAAATGGGTATACAAGGTAAAACACCTCTTAGATGGGAGCATTGAAAGACTCAAGGCAAGGCTTGTGGTGAGGGGGGATATCCAAAGAGAAGGTATAGACTATGGAGAACCATTTTTACCTGTTGTGAAAATGACCACTATTCGATGCTTACTTACCATTGCAGCTAAGAAAGAGTGGTATGTTTCACAACTAGATGTCAACAATGCATTTTTGCATGATGACCTACAAGAAGAGGTTTTTATGAAGTTTCCAGCAGGAATGACACCTCCTAGTCCTAAACATGCCTGTCTTCTGAAAAAGTCTCTCTACGGTTTAAAGCAAGCTTCACGACAGTGGTATGCTCGGCTTGCAGGAGCATTAAGCTTCAAAGGTTATTCCTCTTCCTTGAACGACTATTCTCTGTTTTTAAGCAAAATGGGACACAAATTTCCATCCTAGCAGTCTATGTAGACGATATTCTTCAAACATGGGATGATTTGAGTGAACTCGAGAACATCAAATATTTTCTCAATACAGAGTTCAAAATTAAGAACTTGGGAGAAATTCACTATTTCCTTGGCATGGAAATTTTACGAGAGGAGCATGGTTTTATTGTCAATCAAAGAAAATTTACCTCAGATCTGCTTCATGAATTCGATGTCTCTCATTTGCCTAAGGTTGGTTATCCATTGGATCCATCGTCCAAACTTCGAGCAGACGATAGTCCTCGCATGGATAACCCCACGATTTATCGTTACTTGGTCGGAAAGTTGAATTATTTGACCAATACTCGCCCAGATCTGTCCTTTGCTGTTCTCGCTTTGAGTCAATGCATGCAGTGACCTTGTTTGTCATATTTTTCGGCTGCTTTACGAGTTCTACGATACCTGAGCTCAGATCCGGGTCAGGGAATCTTACTGTCTTCCAATCCATCATTTTCTCTACTAGCTTTCTGCGATGCGGACTGGGCATCGTGTCAAGATTCTCGTAAGTCGGTAAGTGGTTTTTTATTACCCTTGGAGGTGCTCCGATCTCGTGGAAATCGAAGAAACAAATCTCGATCTCTTTGTCTTCCGTAGAAGCGGAATATCGATCCATGGTCGTGTTACTGCTGAGCTTACTTGGTTGATTAAATGTTCGAGGATCTCACGCTCGATTTCACTCCCGATTCCGCTCCACTCCGATAGTCAAGCTGCAATCCATATAGCTCGCAATCCGGTTTTTCACGAGCGTACCAAACATGTTGAACTGGACTGTCATTTTGTGCGCCAACAGTTCTAATCCGGTCTGATTACACTTTCTTTCGTTCCTTTTAAAGATCAACTTGCAGATCTCTTTACTAAGCCCCTTTCTGGGGTTTCTCACAGAGCAATTTTAAACAAGTTGGGGGTCATGAATCTCCCCACCAACTTGAGGAGGATGTTGGAATGCAGAAACCCCATTAAAGTAGAAGAGAGAGAACTGTAGAAGACAAGTAGAAGAGAGAGAGAACTGAAGAAGACAACGAAGACGTAAAGTAAAGAATACAGCTGTGATATTTCAACATAAAGGATTGAGACAGGTGGACTCATCTCAGTCATACAACACATATTTGATAGATTGATTCTCCACCCTTAGATTAAATTCTTTGCAGATTCTGGTCATGTGCCCAACACGTAAGATATAAAAGTTTGTTAGAAAATGGACCAGTTAGAATATGACAAGTGTAATTAATTTTCTTTTTCTACTTATTTCTGTTTTCATAGCATTGTGTATAATACATATACAATAATGAATAAAAGAACACACAAAGAAATTTCTCAAAATCAGTGTCATCATCTTCAATTTTAATAATAAAGGAGGGCCCCTTGTGTGCAGCGTGGTAATGGTCTAACCTTTGAAACCAGTTGAGTTACCATGATTAACTCATTCACAATCCTGTCGGACCGGGGTGTGGGGACTCCTGGGGTCCACCCATTTTTTTTTGGAAAAATCTAAGAGTTCTTCTGTGGCTTAAAGACTCAACCAAATTAGAAAAAAAAATCACAAGCCTAAAAAATGGAGGTTATCAAGAAACAAGGAAAACACTTTGTATTGGTACATGGTGCATGTCATGGAGGTTGGAGTTGGTACAAGCTAAAGCGTTTGCTAGAGGCTGCAGGCCACAAAGTCACTGCCCTTGACTTAGCAGCCTCTGGCATTGATTTGAGAAAAATAGAAGAACTCTGTACACTTCATGATTATACCTTGTCATTGATGGAGTTGATGGAAACCCTTTCACAAGACGAGAAGGTCATACTAGTTGGGCATAGTCTTGGTGGTATGAATTTGGGACTTTCTATGGAAAAATATCCACAAAAGATCTATGTTCTTTGTTTTCTTGTTGCGCCATTGATTACATTCACATATCTTCCTATGTTTTGAATCAGGTGAGTGTATATATATACTTGGATATTGTCATTGCATGATGATTTTTGTGATTCTTATTCGCCTATTTGCGAATCCAGAATCATAAGTCAATGAGTTCTGCTAGTTACATATATGGTCAGAGCTAGACGCGATAAGTTGTGTTGAACTTACTTCGTTTAGTCTAGATCTGCCATTGTGCATGTGCCGAACTCTCTCTTAAGTTTGAAATTGTCATACTAGTTTTTATGATACATTAGAAGTTAAAATTTTGTTTTTGCTAATTATACAACAAACTCCGTATCCTCAAACTGACTTTCTTTTATTTCTGAAGCTAAGGCAGACTGTGAGGTATCATGTACCACCACCCTACCTTCACCGATCTCAGTTAAGCTAACCCCGAGGTTTCCCAATCTTTGTACCTCACGAACAATACCCCTCTTTTGTATTGCCAAATGGGCGAGCGCCCATTGATCTCTCTTGAGTCGTCAGCCACCACGTTGGCTTTCCCAGGATGGTAAAGAATACTAAGGTCATAATCCTTAAGCAACTCTAACCATCTTCTTTGTCGGAGATTCAAATCCTTCTGCGTGGTTATGTACTGCAAACTCTTATGATCTGTAAATATATCCACATGCACACCATACAAATAATGTCTCCATATTCGTAAGGCAAATACCACCGCAACTAATTTCAAGTCATGAGTTGGGTAATTCTTCTCATGTATCTTCAATTGTCTAGATGCATACGCAATAACCTTTCCAAACTGCATCAAGACACATCCTAACCCAACTCTAGAGGCATCACAATAGGCGTGAACCCATTCTTGTCCCGATGGTAAGGTTAGGGTGCGATGGTCAACAATTCCTTTAGTTTCGAAAACTTGCTTCATGCTTCGACCACGGTACTTAACCGCTTTTAGTCAACCGGGTCAAAGGAGCGTGAAGACTAGAAAAACCTTTTACGAATCTTCTATAATACCCGGCCAAATCCAAGAAACTTAACCTCTGCCGGGTGGTCGGTTTGGCGGTTCTTTCTTCTTCTATCTTCCGGGTCTACCATAATTCCATCCCTTGACACAACATGACCCAAAAAGGCTACCTTTTCCAACCAAAATTCACACTTTGAAAATTTAGCATGTAGTTTCTCTGTTTCAAGACTTGAGCGATACCGCCGAATGCTCTTCATGTTCTTCAACGCTCTTCAGTAGATTAGGATATCATCTATGAACACAATCACGAACAAATCTAGGAATGGTTTGAAGATTATGTTCATTAAATCCATAAAAGTCATTTGGGCATTGGTTAACCCAAAGACATGACCAAGAACTCATAATGGCGTATCGGGTTCTAAAGGTCATTTTGGATATATCATCGGATTTATTTTGGTGATGATATCCCGACGGAGATCAATCTTGGAAAAATAGCTAGCTCGCGAAGTTGGTCAAAAGATAATCGATTCTTGGTAATGGGTATCGGTTCTTGATCGTGACCTTATTGAGTGCCGATAATCGATGCACGTTCGAGCGATCCATCTTTCTTTTCCTGAAGCAGGTGATGCACTAAGAAGAAACTAGGCCTTATAAAGCCTTTATCCGTAAGATCCTTCAATTGTTCTTTTAACTCCTCAATTTGGGGCCATTCGATATGGAGGAATAGAAATGGGTCTTGTACCCGGAATTAACTCTATAGCAAACTCAACTTCTCGATCCGGAGGAAGACCTGGAAGATCTTCAGGAAAAACCTCCAGAAAATTTTGGACAATAGGGACATCATTCATCTTTGAGGATTCTTTTTGGGTATCCACTATATTAGCGGATATCGTACTCCACTCTGTGACTTCTCAATAACTTTTGAGCCCAGGTAGGAAATAAAGCGACACGAGGATATTTCAACCCTACCCTTATAACAACTTCGGTTCTCAGGAAAAGTTAATCTCACTATCTTTCGTCGACAATCTAACATGGAATAACATGCCGACAACCAATTCATACCCAAAATGACGTCGAAGTCTACCATATCAAGTAGTACTAGGTTCACCATTGTTCCCCTGCCATTCACCTCAATGGAAATTATTTACCACCCGGAGGCCCAATTGAGGCCCTGCGGTGTCGTAACCTCAAAGGTTCACTTAAATAAGAAGGTTCTACGTATAAATTCTTAGCAAAGCCCGTTGACACATATGAAAATGTAGGCGGGATCGTATAATACAAATGCAGGAATACTCGAGACTAGTAAAATACACCGTGACACCGCGTTAGATGTACGCCTCATTCCTGCAGGGCAAAGCGTAGAGCCGGTTAAAATTGTTGGGTTATTGACCTCTCTGACTCTGGCGGGGTTGGTTTCTCTGATTCCCTTGTGGCGGTGTGGTTCTTGACCTCACTGAATAGATTGAGGTTGGGTCCTCTTGCAATCCACGACATAGTGGTCCGACTCTCCACGCTTATAACATGTCTTCGTTAAGAGCCAGACATTCTCCATTGTGTTTCCTTTGACAAATCTTACAAATCGGTTTGTCACCTCACGTGTTAGGGATGGTGGCCTTGTCCTTGCTACCTTGGTAATTAGACCCGGTGTGCCCTTAGGCTTGAAATAAAGGCGCCCGCATTGGTTCGGTCCTGAAGATCCTTACTAAACTCCTGCTTATGATTTTGACTGGTTAAATGATCACGGCGTCCAAATCTCTTCTGCGAATATTCTCTTTTTGCTTTAGTGAAACCTTCTACCTCAAAGCCATATCGACAATCAAGATAAGTTCGATCGTTGGCTAACGCCACCGCTTCTGCTATGTTCGGGTTTAAACCCTCTACAAATCGCTTGACTCATCCATTTCGTAGGGACGACATGTGTGTTGTATCAGATAACCTCACGACGTGTATCATATTCTTGTACACTACGGTCACCTTGCTTCAATTGTTCAAACTCCGTCTGAGCGCGTCCTTGCGGCGTATTAGGCATAAATTTCTCAATGAATGTCGCTCTGAACCTCCCAAGTCATTGGTGGTGACATCGGGGGCGATTTTCCTAAAATTCCTCCACCACACCTGCATCATCCACTAGTCGTGCGCTACCAAGTTGATGCCTGCGTCTCACGCGTCCCAATGTGAACATTAAGTCTTCAACTTGAGGAATACTATCGGGTCGGCCTTGGGGTCATTCCAGTCTGATGGTTCTTTTCTCCTCATAAAATTTGCCCATAGCCTGCTCAGTCGCTGAGCTTCTACACTCTCGGTCCGTAGTGCGCATGATCGGTCCACTGGCCGTCTGTTACAGTTCGGGGCTATGGCGAGAGACAGGTGCGGGCGGAACCATGTGTGGAGCTGCGGTATCATTAACTCTATGAGTCTATCTAGTTTTTGTCACACCGTTTCTTGGGCCATTTGACTCGTTCTCTCAACATTTTCTTGAATTTTCTCTGCTCCTTCGACACACTACGTCAACTGGAGGTACATGAGCTTCGTGATGAACCTCCTCTTGAGCCCCCGGGATTTGTGAATTCACCATTTTCTTCTGAGTCCATCTTACGACGCATGAACTTCATCTAAGCTTTCATTCCCTTTGCCTGTTCCATGAGTACTTCCCTCTTTGTTGGAACTCGCCTTATAATCACCATCTACACAAATCATATTAGTCAGTATAACGTTGTACAATCCCCTTTTCTAACCCGTGTGAAGGAGGTAGTACGAGAAATCAAGTCTTTGAAAAGACTCAAGGTAGGCACGAGAAGAGTACGAAAGAAGGGAAACTTTAGGATGTTATTCCGTTCACTTATTACTAAGGTGGCGCGCACACCGTCGCAATAAGTAACCGTTCAAACACCCAACTCGAAGAAAACTTCCTAGAATCTCTTAACATGGTTTAGCTTTGATACCAATTTGTCACGCCCCAAATTTTCCTAAGTCTTTACTTAGGGCGTGATGGCATCTGGACAATTATTTTCCACCAGGAGCACCATTTAATTCTCTTTATTTAGAAATTTAAACTTATATTCATATACGGAGCTATTAATAAAAATAACAATAAAGAAATTTGTTTATGACTTTATTGAAGATATAACGCGAGCCCATGCTCGTGCAAATATTGTTTCTACATAGACATACTGACAAATATTATTCTAAGTTGGAAGGGAGACCATTCCACACGGGCATTTCCCGAGACATTGGGACTGACATTCTGAACCTGACGAGTACCAAACCCGAAACAATGGACTTGGTATGACAAGAGGCTGCGGGACGATCTCTAGCCTTGGCGTGGAGTCTTTCCTCTATCACACTTTCCTGAAACATGTTAAATAAAGAGTCAGCCCTACCATCTGGGACTGAGTGAGAACCTTACCCTGCAATTCAAAGTAACACCACAATATTCCAAGCGCAATCACATTATAACGTAATAAGCATATTGCAAAAACATATCAGGTTACACCATTTTTAAATATGCAACAACTCCTCATAGAAAATTCTCGGTTTAACTAACACTTCATTTTATCTCGTATTATACGTTAAGACATTCCCCTACATTTCCACATGTTTATTACATTTATATATTTGTGAACGCGTATTCACTTTTCATATTTATATATAGGTGAACATGTATTCATCTTTCATATTTGTTGCGGCGTGCAACTCGGTCCATTATATTTACGTATTTGTGAACACGTATTCACTTTACGTTTTGTTGCGGCGTTCAACCCGATCCATTATGTTTACGTATTCGTGAACGCGTATTCACTTTACGTTTTGTTGCGGCGTGCGGCAGGCCGATTATATTTACGTATTTGTGAACGCGTATTCACTTTACGTTTTGTTGCGGTGTGCAACCCGACCCATTATATTTACGTATTTGTGAACACGTATTCACTTTACGTTTTATTGCGGCGTGCAACCCGATCCATTATGTTTATATTTATAGATTTATGTGAACACGTATTCACTTTTCATATTTTTCAGAAGATCGAATAAATAATATTCTCTTTCCCAACATTATGTCATTCATACTTGTAACGATTATAACTTTTTAACCATAACTCCAACTAAGGTGTTTCTCAAGCGGAAACTAAGGTAAGACGGGGATCTTTCACTGTACCAAATTTCATTTAAAACTACTTTGGGTAACTAACACAAATTTATCCTCAAAATAGCCATATGAGATTTGTTTTGGCAGAATTTTTATTAAACAGAACCCAATCTTAGAATAGTCATAACTCCTATTCTGTAAACCCGTTCAAGCCCCATAAAATCTCAAAACGACGAGAACAGAGAGCTACACGTCTCCATGTGAACCATCCTTTCATATTCTGTACCATTTGGTACAGTTATACACTTTTATTCGCTGCCCTTCCTGGATCTCGATAGATCCGAGGCAGAAACTTTAAACAGCGATAACTCTCAATCCGTAAGTCGTATAGACCCCCGTAAGGTCTCAAAATGTCCAAGACAGATAGATCTAGAACTTTCATTTAGCAACAATTTTCATATTCCCCACAGATTAGTACAGTTTTACGTTTCCACGTCCTGCCCTTCTGGATTCCGATGAATCCGAGGCAGCAACTTCTAACTACAATAACTCTCAACTCGTAAGTCCGTTTTAATAAATATTTATCTATATCTGTCCGTAACAGAGAGATTTACAACCATGTAAATTTTCATATAATTCTAATAAGTAAAACTCAATAAAAATAGTCCGTAATTATGCCTTTCCGAATTTCGACCAAATCTAAGGCAGGAAATTTGAACTATGATAACTTTCAAACCGTATGTCCATTTTACCTCATTTTTGGTTCTATATGATCATATTAGAGAGGTGTACCACTCTTCCGAATTTCATCAAATTCTAACAATTATAACTCAGTGAGAACAGTTCGTAAAGTTCATGACGCAACTAGTCGTCTAAACAATCAAAAGTTGATATTTCTTTTAACACTCAATTTTTATTCTAACATGTATTGAACTAAAAATAAGGGATGTTCTAAGAATTTACGAGTGAGAAAACTCACCTTGTAAGTGTGAAGATTATTGTTGTGTGGTTCTTAAAATTATCCTTACTCCCTAGTATTTTGATTAGCATTCTTGCCTCTTGGTATTTTTTTCCTCTTCTTTTCACTTGTTTTTTTCTGATTTTCTAACCTTTATGTTATGTACTTTGTTTGTGTGTAAATACAATGTATAAGTGGAGTGTTTTCTATAACCTATGGGAGGTGGAATGACAAGAGTTGGAGGGGAAATGAAAATGGGGGAAGGGGTGAAGGGAAATGGACGTGCTGCATGTTTCTTCTCTTTCTTTTTTTTTTTTTTTTTTTTTTGTTTTTGTTTCTCTTTTGTTTTTTTTCTTTTTCTTATTTTCATTTTTATCCATCTATTTATCCAATTTTAACACTAACTCCATCTCATGCAATTTATTCTTTGTTTTCTTATATATATGTATTTTTATTAACCCAACCACAACTATTTATTATTATTATTTTTTCCGGATTTTACAATAGCATTGTGTATAATACATGTACAATAATGAATAAAAGAACACACAAAGAAATTTCTCAAAATCAATGTCATCATCTTCAATTTTAATAATAAAGGAGGGCCCTTTGTGCGCAGCGTGGTAATGGTCTAACCTTTGAAACTAGTTGAGTTACCATGATTAACTCATTCACAATCTTGTCGGACCGGGGTGTGGGGACTCCTGGGGTCCACCCATTTTTTTTTTGGAAAAATCTAAGAGTTCTTCTGTGACTTAAAGACTCAACCAAATTAGAAAAAAAAAATCACAAGCCTAAAAAATGGAGGTTATCAAGAAACAAGGAAAACACTTTGTATTGGTACATGGTGCATGTCATGGAGGTTGGAGTTGGTACAAGCTAAAGCGCTTGCTAGAGGCTGCAGGCCACAAAGTCACTGCCCTTGACTTAGCAGCCTCTGGCATTGATTTGAGAAAAATAGAAGAACTCTGTACACTTCATGATTATACCTTGCCATTGATGGAGTTGATGGAAACCCTTTCACAAGACGAGAAGGTCATACTAGTTGGGCATAGTCTTGGTGGTATGAATTTGGGACTTTCTATGGAAAAATATCCACAAAAGATCTATGTTGCTGTTTTCTTGGCTGCCTTCATGCCTGATTCTGTTCACATATCTTCCTATGTTTTGAATCAGGTGAGTGTTGAACTTACTTCGTTTAGTCTAGATCTGCCATTGTGTATGTGCCGAACTCTCTCTTAAGTTTGAAATTGTCATACTAGTTTTTATGATACATTAGAAGTTAAAATTTTGTTTTTGCTAATTATACAATACTATTACTATTTATGATTGTCTCTCTACCCCACAAAGTTAGGATAAGTTCTGCGTATATCTTATGATTACATAAGGTATGTTGTTGTAATACTATTTATGATTAGTGAAACCTAAAAAGGAATTTCTGGTTTTGTTCAAAAGAAAAAGGAATGCCCTTTGTTGTGACTGTAAGGGGCAAACAGAGGCTTTAAATTGTACTGCCCATATATGGTAGAGTAATCAGTAATGCGGTTTATTACTTTTGGTATGAGCACAACGTTTGCTAAACTTAACAAGGCAAGTTGAGAGGTGGAAAACTACTTTACTTTATTAAAGAGATAGGTCATGATTTGTCCAATTGGCATATATATGAAAAATATAATATAAAAACATAAAAATCTAGTGAAAGAATAATGTCCATTTAAACAAGACTCTTAATTGACTGTATATATTGTGAAAGGTTAGAGGAATTATTCAATTATTGAGGTCCAAAAATATGAAAGATTTTTTTATTTTTCTTTTTGGAAAAATAAATCAATAATGGTAATACTTTATTTTTCTTAAAGATAAAAGTAAAATCAATATATGATAAAAATAATCAGGACAAAAATCAGTACTGAAGAAATAAAAAGAGATTTTTGAATCTTGTGATTTTAAATTAAAGATTTGTGAGATTTTTTTTTTTTTGATGTGACTTGTTGAGTACATTTTTATGCACATCTGTTATGCTGTGTGCATGATTGCTTTACTTAACCCAATTTTAATTTGTGAAGTATTATGAGTGGACGCCAGCAGAGAATTGGTTGGATACTCAGTTCACACCATATGGTCCCCCTGAAGAGCCTCTGACATCCATGTTTTTTGGCCCCAAATTTTTGGCTCACAAGCTCTACCAACTATGCTCTCCCGAGGTAAACTTTACTCTTTAGGAACACAAGCACTTTTTTACTTTGGAGAATGGAAGAGCATACTAGTTAGTAGGATTTAATATATACACAAATAGTATTAAAAATTTATACGTATAGTATTCAACATGTTATACTATAATTATTTACACTAGTCTTCCTAACTTTTCAAATTACATTACTATAGACAATTGACTCTTATTGTAGGCTGCAGAGAATTTTTAGTTTGTGGGTTTTGAAGCACAATTTCTATGAGTTCTGAATAAATTATTAAATATTAGATAAATAGTTTAATACAAATACAAAATTTAAGCAAGAGCTATTGTGTTATGTCGAACCTGTAACTAGCATTGTGGCTTCGCCACTAGAGTTTAGGTCACCTTAACATAATAGTGTAAAGAAATTATACACCGTCAAGACGCAAAAGTTGAACTCAATTAGTTAATTATATGCCCTCTTCAACGATCGTTATTTTTTAGTCCTTTCGAAAATAGAAGTAACCTCACATTTGAATGATAATGTTAGGATCTTGCATTAGCATCATCATTGGTCAGACCAGGCTCTCTGTTTCTGGAAGATCTGTCAAAGGCCAAGTATTTCACAGATGAAGGGTATGGATCAGTGAAGAGAGTTTTTATAGTATGCACAGAGGATAAAGCCATACCAGAAGAATTTCAGAGATGGCAAATTGACAACATTGGCGTCACAGAAACAAAAGAGATTAAAGGTGCTGATAACATGGCAATGCTAAGCAAGCCTGAACAACTTTGCGCCACTCTCTTGGAAATTGCCCATAAATACAAATGATCTCTACAATGTGTCCTCTTCTCATGTCACTATCTCAACTCATCATTCTGTATTATATATATAACTGATTTGAATAATTAGTTCTCATGTCAAGACGTCTAGTTTCTAAGATGGATGCATGGCTGTGCTGTTTTTTTTTTTAAATATAGTCAAGTGTGCTATGATAATAAACTGTCGATTTATTTTTACAAGTTTTGGGTCTCGTGGCTATGGATTTTGGACACTTGTGCATACATAAATAATGACGGTAAAAAAAAACTTACAATTAGGCTACTAAATAGCTAGGTAATTATAGGTAAATCTTAAAAAAATACATTAAATGGTAATTATGTGTTAGCGCATGTTAAAATTGATTAGAATTTATCCGCTGATAGTGGCCCAGTAGTCATTAGTCAAATTTGTGGCCTTAGGGTCACAAGTTCGATTCTCGGCGGATACGTTCTCCGGGGCATATGTCTCGTATTAAAGCCTGGTAGCTTAACTGCGCGGGCATGTTGCAGTGTGGGTTTGATTCCCTCCAGACAAGTCCTGTTAGGGGGTCAGATCTTGTAGCATTGATCCGTTGGTAGAAAACTGAATGCGGGGTGCATATCCCGCGATTTACCCGGCGGTGACGGCTAAGGACGGGTTCCATCGCCTCCAGGAGCTTAGTACCAGTACTTGTGCAGGTACTAGCGATATGAGGGTACTAAGGCCACCCCAAAACCTGAATTATCAAAAAAAAAATTGCGTAGAATTTTCTTACACTACTATGTGGAGAGAGTACCATGATTGACTTTGCAACTAGATTAGCATTAGGACATACTTTTCATTGCAGTCAGTCGTACGTTGAGCGTAAGATTTATTGCTCCAAAAGGTGGATCTCTCACCCCAGGAGCTCTTACTGTGAAGGAGGTAAATCATGGTGATTCAATTGATTTCAAATGTTAGATCAGTACCACGCTGCGTACAAGGGACCCTCCTTTATTTTAAGAAAAAACTCTACACTGCCGCTGACGGAATTCGGTCCTTGGTCATTGCTTCAAATATCTTCTTAAAAATAATTGAGCTGCCCGACCAATTGAGCGCAAGATTCATCATCGCTGGACATATTTTCCATTACAGTTAGACATGTCCTGAGCACTAGGCTCAACATATCAGGGCATACCTGCCTCTTTGAATCATGTGTTTAATGGAGGGAGACTTTAAAATGTTATTATAATGTATATATAGTGTCAAGTCTTTTTATTTATTTTATTTTATTTATTTATAATTTTTTTAAGATAAATATTGGCCTATTAAGTATCATTACTTATTCAAAAACTCTTTTGATCACGTGTTCAATGGATGATAACTCTCATATGATGTATTAAAGTGTTATTATAATATTTAAATAGTATCGAGTCTTTTTATTTATTTATTACTTTTTAGATAAATATTGATCTTTTAAGTATCATTACTTGTCCTAAAACTATTTTGATCATGTGTTCAATGGACGAGGACTCTCATGTGATGTATTAAAGTGTTATTATAATATTTAAATAGTGGCATGTCCTTTTATTTACTTTATTTTATTTATTTATAGCTTTATAGACAATATTGTCTTTGGTATATATATAACATGTGGATAATTATTGAGCATACGTGAAGTCGAGTCTAAATGATAATTGTTAGCTATTGACGACAGTCGGTTATGATATACCTATCCACAGTCCCTTAGATTTATGCAATTTGGGGTGAGGTTTGGATTTTGAGGTTTGGGTTTTTTATTTTTTTATTTTTTTCAATTGGACTAGTGCAAATTCAGCAATTTTCACATTGCAACAATCATCTTTATTTCTCTAGTTTATCATCAACCAAAATAGTCTAAAATTGTCCCAAGCACTGAGTTACTATAGAGTAAGGTAATTTATTTTCAGTTTGGCTTATTTTCTAATTTATTTCCTCCATTATCTCTTTTCTTAATCAAACTCCTCCGTTATCTTTCTTTATCAAACTCCTACATTCTCTTTTATTATAGAGTAAGATGGTACAATCATCAATCTCTTTCCCGAACCTTTCAAATATCACACGCAGAGAATGTGCATTTTCAACTACTGTATGTCATCTCTGAGCCTCATGAAGAGACACTCCATATCATTTCTCAAGAGGAGTACGTCGGGTGAAAGGCGTTGATGGCAGTGGTACTGATTACGTCGTGGTCGAGCTTGAATCCTTCTCGTCAGAACAAGGGATCAATATCTTCATTAGAACCAGACTACTTTGAACCATCCTAAAAAACATAACTATCACCTTGATCATCTTGATATTCATCCACACTATACTCATCCATGGGGTCTGAGTAGGCCTCACTATCAGTGTCTAAATTCTTTTTCTTTCCTTCCCGTCTAACAACTTCTTCACAATTTTTTTTAATCTTTAACAAGCGCATTAGAACAGGTTTGAACCATATCAACAGAACGAGGGACTATGTTTCCTCCTCTTCCCCTACATCTATACATTCTTCATGATCTATATACAAACAATAGAGTGACGTTGATCAACCACGAATATAGTAACAAGAATAATCGATCAAAAGTGTAGTATACCATAATCTATTTGCAAAAAGCAAAAACAGAAAAAGGAAGATCGAAACAAGCAAAATAAGTATAAATAACACATAAGCAGAAACAGGAAAGACTGAAACAACTAGAAATACAGGCTAAACTTTCAACATTTTGAATAAAAATCAAAACTTTATGAACATCCTGAATAAAAAAAAATAAAAAAATTCAGGGCAATTTGGAGCTCAAAATGCTCCGAAAGAGTTGCCAAATTAAAGAAAATACTTGGGAAAAACGACTGAACAATATCGAAACTTGCAGGAGAGGAAAAGTAGGTTGAAAGCTTAAGAAAATTTTAATGTCAGGAAGTGAAAGAGATTGAAGAGATAGGGAGATTGTATATTTTAACACAAAAGAGAAGAACATAAATGTACTATCTTATAACTTTCAAACTTGCAAAAATATACCTTAGGACCACTCCTCTTTGCCCAAACCTGAAAAGATAAATAAAAAATAAATTCAGAGTCCTTTCTCTAAATTAAAACTTACCAAAGCCTATTTGCCAAATCTTCTCAACTTTCTTAGTCTAGTCTATATTTACCACTGTACTATCATGTGGATAGTCTAGTCTACATCTGTTGTACTGTGCATGTGGATAGTGAGTCGCACGTCTCTTAATTAGGGGTGGGTGTTTCGTATTTTAAAATTTCGGGTTCGGTAATTCGGTAATCATTATTCGAAAATTGAAAGTAGATATCAAATACCGAATTAATCAAACTTCGATTCGGTACGATATTCGATAATATGGTATTCCAAATCTTCCACTCAATATATGCAGCAGATTTCTATAATTTGAAACAGTACAAATATGCAATCAGATTACAATGATCAACTTCAACTTTTATTTATAATTCCGTTATTGCTAAAACATAAACTTCTACTATTACACGACCATTTTGGTTTTCTAACAGACCAACAATACACATCAAATACCACTTTGGTTTTCTAACAGACACAATACACATCAAAAACTCAGATTGTTCTTCACTATACCTTCTCAATTCCAAACCATATCTAGCGAAGAGAACAAAGAGTAACTAGTAATGTTGAGAGATGTAAAAGAAAGCAGTTAGAGAGGGTAGAAGAGTGAATCGATATCCAGAAATTTCAAGAGAAAAAGATTAAGAGAGAGCTCTCAAAGAGATCACGATATAAGACTGGATCAATAGTGTTGCCTGAGTTTTGTGACAACATTTTGTCCATCATTATAATTGCTACTTAGATTCTAGATTTGTTCTTTCATTGAAGCAATTGTAATGAGATGTTGTGCACTTCTATTTAAATAGATTTTTCAGACATAAGTCATTTGCGACTTAACCTTTTTTTTTTCCTTTTGTATTATATTGTAATATTGTAAGAGAAGGAATTTATTCAATAGTATATATATATATATATATATATATACAATAACTTTGGTCATTGACCATCATAGGTTATATTAATATATAACCTATGTAAATTAAACTTTGTGTCTTTATTATTTCATTGCAATTTAACTCTTCAAAGGTTTTTTCTTTTTATCTAAGTGTAAATCGATTCATGAACGACATTGTTGCAAACTGCTGTTTTAGTAGCAAGCAATTTTACTTACTGGTTGTGTTTGATTATTCCATAGTATAACCTCCGAGACTCAATATATAGAAACAATTACTTTATTGAAAGTGCTTATGAGTACATTAGAAGAAGAGCATATCGCATGTTATTTATTTTTCAACTAAAAGCCTAGTTAAATTGAATTAAGATGACAAAACGCCTTTGGTGAGTCCTTTGGTTTGGAAGTTCCGTTTTTCATTCCATGCCATTTTCCGGCGTGAGAAAAACAAACTTGTCCTTGCATCAAAATTGTAAATTGTAAAAGGCTTTTAAGTGAAGAAGTAATTAAAGAGGAGGAATAGTGGAAGGCTAACCAACCGAAATTAGGGAACGGCATAATTAAAGAGGAGAAGCGACTATGATAATGGGTTATTCAAAGAAAAAGGAAAAGGCCCTACTTAGTTTCGCAAGCCTTTGTCATTGTTGTTAAAGATTAATGATTAATTAATGTATATGATTGATTATTGAATTGGTGCAGATATATGTTGTATAGTTAAAAGGGTGGAGTAGTCTTTTTACTCTAAGGAGCAGGATTGTCTTTTACTCTATGGGATATTTTATATGCCCGTCTATCTCATCTTGTACGATACTTTTCTTTTTCATCTTCTGAATATCATCGAGAAGCTTCCACTGTACTGCTGTCTTCTCCCTTTACCCCCCTTTTTCGATGAACTCTCGTTTTGTGCTCTCATCTCCATTAAAGAAAAGGAACGGTTCTTCACAGCCTTGTTCTTAACACAGGTCTGTGTCTCAACATGGTATCAGAGCCATGAAGATAACGATCTGATTCTCAAATCGTTTTTTAGGGTTTCGTGGCCACAAGTTGTTCTTGACTGATTTCTTAGGGTTTCGCTTCCATTGAACCATCTTTACAAGATATGTGAAGATCATGAGGTTTTTCAACAAAGGATCTACATAGAGCTGTTGAAGAACAACACATGCAGGGTGCGGCAAACTCATAGATCTGCAGATCTCGTTTGAAAACTCAGCCTGAAGACTAGATCCATCGATTTCTGACTATTCCACGGTTATCTTCATTTTTTTTCGTATTTTTTTTTCTTCCTGACTATTCCTCTGTGTTGATTTGCTATTGTCTATTATTCTGAGATCCAAGCATGGGAAGCACGATGAAGAACGATTCGGAGAAGAAACAATGCGGCGGTGATTACTATCGACCACAATCATCCGCTGTATTTGTTTCCCTCAGATGCTCCTGGATCCCCGTCTGTTGGGATCACCTTAAATGGCATGGATAACTACACGATATGGAGTAGAGCCATGAAGTTGGCCTTATTAGGAAAGAATAAGTTAGGGTTTATTGATGGTAGTGTGCGAAAAGAAAATCTGCATGGAAACTTGACACAAATATGGGAGCGATGTAACGCGATAGTTGTGTCTTGGCTAATGGGAAACGTGAATAAAAACCTACTAACTGGAATGCTGTATAACTCTGACTCTTACACTATCTGGGAAGAACTGAAAGAAAGATTTGACAAAGTGAATAGTTCTAGAACCTTCCAATTACACAAAGAAATAGTTTCTATGCGACAGGGACAACTGTCCATGTCATTGTATTACTCTAGACTCAAAGATCTGTGGGACGATTATGACTCCATCATGCCATCCTCATCTTGTTGCCCAAAATCCAAGGAATTTGTGGATCACTATCAACATCAAAGGCTGTTACAATTTCTGATGGGAGTAGATGATAGCTATAGCCAAATAAGAAGCCAGATCCTCTTGATGCAACGGTGCCTCGGCTGAATCAAGTATATGCTATGATGAATCAAGAGGAAAGCCAGAGGATGATGCTTGGGTCCAGTGGTAGGGCAATCCAAGAGACAATAGAACTATCAGCCATGTTCACTTCTAAAAATGGGGTCAACAGAGAAGGTAATGGAACTGGAAATAAGAAGAAGGGCTACAATCCGAATGCCTTTTGTGATCATTGCAAGATCAAAGGCCATTTCAAGGTGGATTGCTATAAATTGATGAAGTGCGACTATTGCAAGAAAGGCGGACATGTAGAAAATGATTGCTCGACATCCACGGCCATGATCGGTCTGATGAGAACCACGAGCATGACCTACTGATACAACCTTTTACGAGGTGTAAGGAAATCGTGAGACCAGCGGACCTCTATATGGCACAATGACTACATTACTACACTTAATTCCTCTGCTTGACTATACCCCATTTCTGACAATGTTTCTTATTCTAATTTGTCAACAGGTTATCAGAACTTTGTTGCCAAAGTCTCCGACACGAGCAGGCCAACTATTCGGTGGCGACGAGGACCCGAGATGGGTTGAAGCGATGGCAATCAAGGCACTTGAAGACAATGGCACTTGGCGATTGGTGACATTACTGCGGAAAGAGGGCCATAGGGTGTAGATGGGTGTCAAGATAAAGTACAAAGCAAGCGGTGAGGTGGAAAGGTTGAGGCGGTGGTAGCAAAGGTTACAACCGGAAGGAGGATGGACTACGAAACATTCGCGATGGTAAAGATGGCCACTGTGAGAACTGTGATCTCTCTTGCATCAGCAAGACAGTGGACAATCCATCAAATGGATGTCTACAATGCCTTTCTGCAAGGAGATCTCCTTGAAGAAGTATATATGCAGATCCCAGATGGCTTTGATCACAGCAATACAGACAGGAAGAGACAGGTGTGCAGACTGCAGAAATCCCTTTATGGCTTAAAGCATGCATCAAGACAATGGAACATCAAGTTAACCACAGCTCTTGTCTCCTCTGGTTTCAAACAGAGCATCAGAGATTACTCTCTATTCACCAAGCAACAAAATGGTAGCATTGTGATAATCTTGATTTATGTGGATGATCTGTTAATTACGGGGAATGATTCAGCACTGATTCAGGACACCAAAGAAACACTGAAGTCTACTTTCAAGGTCAAAGATCTGGGTGAGTTGAGATTTTTTCTTGGCATTGAGTTTGCAAGAAACTCACAGGGTATTCTCATGCATCAAAGGAAGTATGCTTTAGAGCTGATATCTGACACGGGTCTTGCAGGTGCAAAACCTGCCCATTCCCCCATGGATATGAATCAGAAGTTTACCACACTTGAATTTGATGAGCATATGGCATCGGCCAGCGGTCGCCTGAACCTCAACGGCCGGTGGTGATGATGCATTGAAGGATCGGTATTTTGAAGGCTCATTGAATGACTCCTATATTTGACCACCACTAGACCAGACATCACATTTGCGATTACGCGCCTTAGCGTCGTAAATGCGCACTAAAGTGTCGCATATGGAGGTGATCTGCGAGTTGTCAGTATGTGAAGCGAGAACGAGCGAGGATTTTCTGTCGATTCGATTCCTCACCGGCTCAAGGTATTACGCGATCTTGGCGGGGTTCTTGCGTGAACAGTCGAAGGTCAATCACTGGTTACGTGGTTATGCATGACTCTTCACCTATCTCGTGGAAGTAAAAAAAACAAGACACATTTTCCCGGAGCTCTGCAGAGGCAGAATATAGGGCTATGGCAGCTTCAGTAGCAGAAGTAGTATGGCTCGTTGGACTATTTCACGATCTTGGTGTTAAGATTCGAACACGATCTCGGTATACCGCAGAAGTCCATTATTGATTGCTGCAAATCCAGTCTTCCACGAGAGGACCAAACACATCGACATAGATTGCCATTTCATTCGGGAAAAGATACGCACTAGTCTCATCAACACTGTGTACATACCTTCGGAACAACAACCTGCTGACTTGCTTACCAAATCTCTTGGTCGATAACAACATTCGATTCTGATTTCCAAGCTAGGAATGAAAAATATTTTCATATTTCCTAGCTTGAGGGGGGGTGTTAAAGATTAATGATTAATTAATGTATATGATTGATTATTGAATTGGTGCAGATATATGTTGTATAGTTAAAAGGGTGGAGTAGTCTTTTTACTCTAAGGGGCAGGATTGTCTTTTACTCTATGGGATATTTTATATGCCCGTCTATCTCATCTTGTACGATACTTTTCTTTTTCATCTTCTGAATATCATCGAGAAGCTTCCACTGTACTGCTGTCTTCTCCCTTTACCCCCCTTTTTCGATGAACTCTCGTTTTGTTCTCTCATCTCCATTAAAGAAAAGGAACGGTTCTTCACAGCCTTGTTCTTAACACAGGTTTGTGTCTCAACAATTGTCAATCAACTAAGTAAGACCTGAGGCCCCCTGCGAATCCATAAATCTGAGGAGCAAATAGCGAAATTCTTGGGTCATCTCAATGTGAAGGGAGTAGAAGAAGAAGCTCAGGTCCTGCAATTATATTTATATATAGATATAGATGTCTAAGGTGTTTGTATAATATAATTGAGACGTTTCTGAATAACTGTCAGCTGAAGTCATAATTCTCTATTATATGAGTATAAGTAAGTTGAAGTCGCACAAAATATGGTTGTCGATTAACCATACTGCAAAATACCGTAGCCAAACTTAAAATACTGAACTATACCGATCGAATTAATTTAGTATGGTAATGGTTAGTATTTTTAAAAATCGAAAACAGAAATTATAAAACCAAAATTTTCAAGACAGTACCATAAGGTACCATGCACACCCTACATAAAATAACTAATTTTACAAAGAAACCACGAGTTCACATGCACCATAATTTGAACAGTAAGAGGAAAAAATATTTTTCTAAGCGTGTATTTTTCTCCTTTCCTCATTTGTGTGTTCTAGATGAATCCCATGATTTCATGGTCGTCGAAATGACAACCGACAATGTCTTGATCAAGCGCTGAAGTAGAATGCCGAGGGGTATCTAATGTGGTCGCTGAATCATGTTGGCTCCGTAATCTTCTTTTAGAACTCCATTGTCCGATTGAAAAAACAATTGTGGTTTATTGTGATAATGTGAGTGTGATATACTTATTAGGTAACCCTGTCCAACATCAACACACAAAACAAATAGAAATGTATATCTTGTTTGTCCTTGAAAAGGTTACATGTGGACAAGTCTGTATTCTCCATGTACCGTTCCGTTATCAGATTGCAGATATTTTCACGAAAGGTCTTCCGCGCATACTGTTTGATGATTTCAGGGACAGTTTCAGCATACGATAATCTCCCGCTAAGACTGCGGGGGACTAGTAAGATAATTATGGATATCATATCAAATCACCAATGTAATTGTACATATAATTAGGATATAATTAGATAAGTCTTTCTTAATATTAGCCATAGACTGATCTTGTACACCATTATATAAATTGTAATTTTAGAAATGAAATAAACTATGGGAATAATTTCCTTCAAGTATCATTACCCCTTATTTGAAGAAGCATATGTGTTCTTACTCGGCAGTTTCCAAAGACATTATTTAGGTCGTGGCATTTGATTTTGATGATCGTATTGGATGTTTGATTAGGAACATGAAAGGACGATGGACAGAATTGGCTACTTCAAGAATAAAGGCACCAAAGAAAAGGTGGTTGCGCATTTCTCCTTTGGCTTTCCCAACTCTAGCAAAAACACAATGTACATCTAGATGCATAATCTATCAACAGGTTGGGGCTGTAATTTCTTGTTATATAATCATCTCTATTGGATAGATTCGCAGTAACCTACTTTTTTGACCCGCACAATATTTAACAGTGAGGTATAATCTCCTTATTTATTGATTAGCCTGAAGTTGTATCTATGGTTTGTTATGGGATATAGAATTATACATCCCAACTATTGGACATCCGGATTTGCATTTGTCCTTGAAGTAGGAAGTGCAAACGCAGCAGGTTGAAAAAAGAAGTTAGGCTCTTTGTCAAGAGAACCATTAGGTTTGCTTCTTCATATTTTTGTGTCTTTTTTCCAATTATATAATCATTGAAAAAGGTCCTGGGTTCAAGTCGTGGAAACAGTCTCTTGCAGAAATGTGAGGTAAGACAGCGTATAGGGATGACAAGTGGGTATAATTTTGCGGGTTCCGCACCGCACCCGCCCCAGTTGGGGCGGGTATGGGTATAACTTTGGCGGGTAATAGGCGGGTATGGGTATTGAAAATGTACCCGCCACGGATAGGCGGGTAGGTGGTGGATTTGCAGTTATACCCGCCTCCCCCGCCTACCCGCCCCATAAGTAGTCCGCAAGCCCAATATAAAAAATATATTACAAATAGGGTTTCATTCCATCATTTCCCAACACTCACCACAAGTCTTCAACATGATCATGCGCCTCGCGCCTCGCGACCTTTCGATTCAGATCTCACCTTCACTCTTACACCGCGCCAACATTAGTTTACCCTCGCTCTCAAAGGCCTTTATCGCGTCGTCATCACCCTCTCTCCGTCTCCCATTCTCCGTTCTTGTCACGCACTTATCCGTCACGCCTCCCGCCTCGACAATCGAGAAGCGATGTTGATAACTGATGTGGAAAATTGAGAACTGATGTTGAAAATCGAATCGATGTTCTTTGCTAAAATTGAAGCGATGTTGAATCATTTGGCAGAGACTATGGTGCAGAGACTACTGAGAACTAGAAGTTTAATGGAGAATTGGGTGCAGAATTCTGATATTGAATTATTTTGAATATGTCTTTGTATTTCAGCTTTTTGTATTGGTTCTAATATTGAATCAAAACTACTTAAATGTATTTGCATTTAAGCTTTTCAGCTTTTAGTTTTGATATTGGTTCTCTGTTTGAACATATCTTTGCATCTGAAGTAAATTTATGTAATCTTTTCAACTTTTTTAGTTATTTCACTTGCGGGTACAGGCGGGTATTGACGGGTGACGGATATCCACTTGGGTGGTGGGGTGGGTGTGGATTTAAAAATATACCCGCCTTGGCGGGTATGGGTTTTGAAATTGTACCCGCCGCGAGTGGCGGGTAGGTGGTGGATATAAATTTTTGGCGGAGTGCAGTGCGGGGAGGGTATCGCGCGCCATGATTGCCATCCTAGCTGCGTCTGATAGACCACGTGGTCACTTTTCCGGAACCCCGCACATAGCGGTGAAAGTATATGTATGTCCTAGAGACAATCTGTATTAGGACACAATGTATTTTATACACATTCGTATTTATATTAATGATGATTAATATTATGACAACTTGCATTTGTTGAATTATTAGTTGATTGTTTATAATATTCTATAAATGTATCCCTAGAGGTTACGTGTTTATTAATGATGTGAGAATTAATGTTATAACGTAACTCATAAATTACCTCGACTAATGATCATCGAAATTGGGATATCGATGATATGTGATATATCGACATGTGGTCTGCATCATATCCTTAAGGGATGTAGTATGTCTCACTTGCTACGAGTTATGACAACTCGTGATGGACACATGGATACTTGTTGAAGTGTTGGTATGCCCTGCTGATGTACTGTTTTGTTATATGCCTATAATGTCATCGGCGTGTGGAAAATAAAAGTCCCTAGACTTGAGGTCAATATCATCTTGTTTACGGAGTAATGTACTTTGATCCTGTCCTAAGTTCAAATGCCTTATAGGTTGAGACACGGCTTGTTTTGGGTGCATTACGAAGTAGATTAAAGGTGGTATGTGAGCCAAGAAAGGATTCATTCCTTGAATTTATATTTAAGTGAACACTCAGGTACTCATATGTTATTAGGGTGACTAAGTTATTGGCCAATGCAATGGACATGTCTGTGACATGGTCCTGTTGTCAATTAATATAGATGAGTTATAATAATCAAGCCATTTGGATAGACACTTGACAAATCCTAAGCTTGATTGAGTGTGTCATGAATGAAGGGATTTTATCTTTCCACATATAGGTTCAGTTCACATATTTTATGTAGCTAAACTTTACATATTGGGTTCGTCTTTCGGCGCAGTCTAGAAGTTCCGTGAAGATCCTAATGTAATTAGTGACGATATATAAAGGCCTGAAGGGTAACACTAAGTCAAATGTTCCATTGATTTAAGGATGTAATTAGAAGTAGATTATACCTATATGTTCGGTTGATGACCGGGACATTAAAATGGGAAAAGACTGAAAAATAGGATAGAACCGTGATGCCCTATTTTGGGACCACGGTGCCAAGCGATGGCGACAGCGGTGCCTCTTTAGTGGGACGCGGTGCACTGTCTGAATACAGCGATCCGTATTTTTGCGATCGATTTTCTGTTGGGCCCAGTCCACGAAAACCCTAAGCCTCTGTTTACAACTATAAATAGAGGGCTTACATCCCTTTCCAAAAACAGAAAACCTAAGAGAGGTAAATCTCTTCTAAAGCTCTGTCAGAATCCCTAGAATTAATCCTGACTTAGCAAATTACATCACAGTTCTTCTAGAACTTACAAATCGAGGGTCGTTTGCTTGTTCACCCTCGGACTACACAAAGTAACAGATTCAACTACTTGGCTGATTGCTGCTTCGAATGTAAGTCTTCTGTCGAAGTTTTACATTAATTATGTGCTTTGTATTTTTATTACTTATCATACTACAGTTCGACCGTCGTCGGGTTTGAAACATAAATTTTCAAATTCCGCTGCGTGTACGAACCGACGTAAACACCTACAAGCGAGAGATTAGTGCACCGAGCTGCCTTTTTTTTATATATAACCATTGAAAAAGGTAGTCAGCTCTCGGATTTTACAGTTCTGATATGTTTACTGCTTTGTTATAAATCAATTATCAGAGAAAAAAGAGACCGGAGCTCTATAATGATGAATCTTGGCACTTTATGAATTGTTTAGTAGTATTTTCAAATTCCAAAGATAAAAGAGACCGGAGCTCTTATGTCTTTATGTAGTAATTTAGATCATAAAGATCTGTTTAAATTGAATAACTTGGATCATAAAACATGTGTCGAGTAACATTTATTAAGTTTGCCGATTGAAGTTGCTCTAACATGTAGTTCAGTTGCTCTTTTATTATCGACGTAAAAGAATTGGATATATATGTTTTAATACTTTTTGCATCATTTTGTCTGCAGTTGTAGGGTCGTATCATCTAAACTCCTCTAAAGCCACTATTATATGATAATCTAAACAAGCTCATTTACATATTTTTATGACCGGGCGAAGCGTGAATTTATTGACTAGTGTAAAAATATTCAAAAGAAAGTACAAGCAATTCCCTATTCGTTAATCAATTACACAAAAATGTGATTTCAATCAAGATAGAGTAATCAAAGTTCCAACATCTAAATAATTAATTTTGTACTAATATTGGTTTATATATTTGTTGGTATAATAATAATAATAATAATAATAATAATAGATGAATTGTATATGTAACTATCCACTTGGGTATGGTATTCGATATTTCGATATTTTTTAAATACAGAATACTGTACCGAATACTAATTTTTTTATAAAGATAGATTCCCACTTATTTTTTTCTCTCCTTTATATAATGGTATATCTCTATTTTAGAAATTCTAGATCGTCTTGGACAACCTATAGCGCATGCATCCAAGATAAAAGTGCATTGACACCAGATAGACAAAGTTCTTTTCCACAAGTCTCCTAGTTAAAATTTCCTACTATTGCGTCCAAATATCCGATAAGTTATCATTCAGAGCCTAGTGATGTGGAATTAATTACATCAAATCAGAAGCAAGCCGGGAGATCTAAGTAATTGTTGAAGATTTGACAACCTATAATTGACGAGCTGTAAGATGATATTAATCTTTCTTGGAGAGTCTTTTCATTAATATCAAATATATATAGGTGTACAATGTTCATCTCAATTACAATAGGAATTCTAGTCTTATATACAAAAGAAATTCTTGTCTTACCATAATTATATTTACACAAATATTCTAATTATGGGTGGGGATCTCTACATCTATGCACGTTTACACACCCCCTCAGTCGGAGCGGGAGGATGTCGGACGCTGAGACTGGATCTGAAGTCAAGAAATAACTGTCTGGGAAGTCCTTTGGTAAATATATATATGCATATTGATATGATGATGGAACATGTAACACTCTGACATGACCTAGCGCAACTTTCTCAAGGACGAAGTGTAGGTCTATCTCAATGTGCTTGGTTTGCTGATGTTGAACCGGATTATGAGAAAGATAGATGACAGAGATGTTGTCACGATTACCTGATAGATGTCGACGCAAAGGACGAAGTTCTAACGATAAATTTATGAGCCAACAAATCTCGGCTACCACATTTGCAACGCCTCAGTACTCGGCCGACTGGGCGAGATAGGGTAGTGCGTAAACGGCAAACCAAGAAACCAGATTATCCCCTAAAAATACACAAAAGCCGGAGGTGGAGCGTCGCGTGTCCGGACACCCTGCCCAATCTGCATCCGTATAAGATAGCAACATGTTTGGTGCAGAGGGGTATAGGTACAAACCATAATCAAGTGTGCCTTTAATGTATCGGATGATACGCTTAAGAGCAGTGAAATGAGATTCCCTGGGGGCATGCATGAATATGCATACCTGCTGAACAGCATAAGCAATGTCTGGTCTTGTAAATGTGAGATACTGAAGTGCACCTGCAATGCTTCTATACAGAGTAGGATCGGAGACTGGGGCACCATCCATAACACTTAGCTTAGATTTTGAATCAACTGGAGTAGGTGAAAATCTGCAATTCGTCATCTTAGTCTTGTACACAATCTCATCTGCATACTTACGCTGACAAAAGAACATGTGGTTGGCAGACCTGGTCACTGATATCCCCAAAATATATCTCAGCTTTCCCAAATCAGTCATTGCAAATTCGGACTTAAGCAAGGCAATAATCTCATTTTGCAACCCGTCGGAGGAGGCAGTAAGAACAATATCATCCATGTAAAATATTAAGTAAGCAGTGCTGCTACCTCGATGAAAAATGAAGAGTGATGTATCACTCTTGCTGCATACAAACCCAATCTCCAAGATATATCTGGCAAAGCGATCATACCATGCACGGGGGGCCTGTTTCAGGCCATATAGTGACTTACGGAGACGACACACATAGTGAGGAACTGCTGGATGAGTGAACTCAGGCGGCTGATGCATGTAGACTGTCTCTCAGATCCCCATGTAAAAATGCATTCTTAACATCAAGCTGATTTATGCAACCATTTCTAGCTATTTGTTGCATACTATCATGGAACCCAATTCCACGGCGATGGAGGCTTGGAATCGCTTACAGGATATCTTATAAGATAACAAGAATTTTCGAGTTGTCACTTTGGAGCAATAATTCTCCACCACTAACATGACGGACTTTCCGAATGCATCCACTTATTGTCAATGCCTCAAAGTTTTATCGGATCAACTCAAGAACGTTGGTTCGTCGGTTACAAACAAACAATCGATTGATTTTATAATTGGTTGTCGGACTTACTGATGCGTATAGTGGCGTAGGTACGCTCATCCGACAAAGTAATCCTCTACCACCTTTTTACCAAGTCCGCTCTATGCTTATTCTTGAAGAGGCGGGTTTCACTAAAAAGGTCGCAACCGTTTCGAATTCCGCCATGTTTGCCGCCTCGTCCAATGAAACTACTACACATTTTGAAATTATGCCACAAAACCGGAGACAAAAAGGATGAAATGGTGGTAAATATCGGGATGGTAGAAAAGGTGGAGGCCACCAAAATTTAGGTGGCGGCAAAAATGGCGGCCAACAGACAAATTTCGGCCAGCAGTGGCAGCCCCGAGCCTAGTGGGGCAGCGGACCACCACAGTGGGCATGGCAGCGGTCTTGGGTTGTGCCACCCTACCCATTTCCTTCGGGAAATTTGGCCGGGCCAGTCCAAGGTAAACTGGCTAGCCCACTGCGAGCTAGCAGCCCACTTTTGGGCCCAGAAATAGTGGCGGTCTAGCAGCAATTGGGCCACTGCCGAACCAGTGGTAGGAGGCCCATTCAGCAGTGGCTAGCCCAACCGATATTGAGTATGTTATGCACACTCTTGGACTTAATTCGCCCGACACAAATTGGTACATGGACACCGGAGCGACGTCTCATATGATGTCCTCCCAAGATAATATTTTGTCCTATTTTAATTTGAGCAAAAAATATGGTATAATTATTAGAAATGGTCATTCAATTCCAATTTGTGGTTATGATTCTACCAAATTATCTCCACCAAACCCACCATTAACTTTAAATAATGCCATTCATGCTCCACAATTAATTAAAAACACTTGGTTTTGGTTAGAAAGTTTACTATTGATAATTAGGTGTCTGTTGATTTTGACTCTTTTGGATTTTCCGTGAAGGATTTGTAGACAGTGATAGCTTCTAATGAGATGTGATAGTCAAGGATAGCTATATCCAATCACCACACCTAATCATCGAGCTAATTCGATTATGTGTATTTTCAGTCACAAAGAAAAATTCGATGGTACTTTTGAGCGGCATAAAGCTCAACTTGTAGGTGATGGAAAGACACAATATGTTGGTGTGGATTGCGGTGAGACGTTCAGTCTAGTGGTTAAACCGACAACTATAAGAACAGTTCTTAGTTTGGCTCTTTCGAAGGCATGGCCGTTTTATCAGCTAGATGTCAAAAGTACATTCCTCCATGGATAATTAAATGAAATAGTATACATGTACCAGCCTTTGGGATACAAGGACTCCACTTATACAAATCATGTGTGTCTGCTAAAGAAATCATTATATTTGCTGAAACAAGCCCCCCGGGCCAGGTACAAGAGGTTTGCGGATTTTGTTTCGCATATTGGGTTTTCTAATAGTCATTCTGATAATTCTCTGTTCATATACTGTCAGGATAATAATCTTGCTTACCTTCTTTTATCTGTGAATGATATTATATTGACTGTCTCATCTGATGCTCTTCGCAGGACCATCATGTCATTGCTTGGCTCTGAATTTGATATGAAAGATCTAGGGTCACTAAACTATTTTTAGGGATAGTTGTGACACATCATGCATGTGGTTTATTTTTATCCCAAAAGAAGTACGCAGCAGAGATTGTTGAACGTGCTGGCATGTCATCATGTAAGCTGTCAGCAACTCCGGTTGATACTAAACCCAAGTTGAGCGTCTCCTCCGAAAAGTCATTTGTCGACCCGGCGCTTTACCGCAGCCTAGTAGGGCCCCTGTAATATCTTACATTCACAAGGCCATATATTTCTTATGAGGTGCAACAGGTGTGCCTATTCATTCATAATTCGGTAGAGGATCACATGCATTCTCTCAAATGAATTGTGCGTTATATTCAGGGTACTCTAGAGTATGGTTTGCATTTATATCCATCATCGACATCCACCCTAGTGTCCTACACAGATGTTGATTGGGGAGGTTGTCCGGACACCAGACACTTCATGTCTGGTTATAGTATATTTCTTTGTGATAACTTGGTATCTTGGTCCTCCAAACGGCAAGCAACGTTGTCCATATCCAGTGCCGAAACAGAATACCGAGGTGTTGCCAATGTAGTGTCTGAATCTTGTTGGCTTTGAAACCTTCTTCTAGAACTCCATTGTCCGGTTCTGAAGGCAACATTGGTGTATTGTGATAATGTTAGTGATATTTATCTCTCTGGGAATCCGGTCAACCATCAACGCACTAAACATATTGAGCTGAATATTCACTTTGTTCGTGAAAAGGTCGTTCGCAGACAAATGCGTGTCTTACATGTTCCGTCACGCTATCAGATTGCAGATATTTTTACTAAAGGTCTTCCGATGGTATTGTTTGAAGATTTTCGGGACAGTCTCAACATACGCCTACCTTCCGCTTTGACTGAGGGGGTGTGTTAGAATAATTATACTTATTGTAATTATTTAGTAAAAAATATAATTGATATTAGAATCATGTGTATATGATAGGTAGATTAGATAGTCAACTAATAGCATAATCTTAGTCTAATTATATTATAATCTTAACCTAATCCTAGTCTAAGATGATGTTTTATTTGTGGTATAATTACCACACTTTTGGAAGATAGATAATTGAGGAATATATTGATACACTTATGCGTTCTATTCTTTTTCTTTTGAAAATATTTGAATGCCTTAAAAAGGCATTAATAAGTACAAAAATAAAAATAAATTAGCTAGAGGGACTAGAGATTAAAAAAATCTCAACATAAAGCTTCATCATAGAAAATTATCCAATTTCAGATGAAGACGACAACTCAAAATTTCTTGCGTTATCTCTTATTGTTTTTATGGGAAAACATAAATGGACAATATTTAGAAAATATTTACAAAATTGCAGCAGTATTACTTGATTAACATTTAGTAACAGTTGCATTTCATAAGAGAATCTCTGTTCCAAAATTCTAGGGAATGGTATGCTAATTTCACGCTCAACTCATGGGTTTTCCTCACCGTTTATCTCTCTTTTAATGTATGATTTTGCCGTAAATAATACTAATTTATTAATAATATAATTTACTTTTTCTCTCTTTCAGTTATGGTGGCACACTGGCGATAAATAATAAAGAGACCGTCTAGTGCACTAAACTCTAGCTATGCGCGGAGTTTGGTGAAACATTGATAATAAATAATGATTTTATTAAAATATTATATGTATATAAACAATATACCTTTTATTAAAATATTATACCTTTCAGTAAGATATTATACCTTTTATATTTCTTTCTGTAAAATATATATATATATATATATATATATATAGAGAGAGAGAGATATTATACCAAATATATATACTAATATAATTAATAACATACAACTCTTATCATAATTATACTCATAATATTATTGGTATATTTAGTTATATTCATTATTAATAACTAATTACTAGTATTAGTAGTACTAATATACATTTCTTATTATAATTATACTCATAATATTATTGGTATAATTAGTTATACTCATTATTGCTCCAAAAGGTGGAATCTCCCACCCTATGAGCCCCCACATCCCGGTCCGACAGGTCTGTGAAGGAGGTAAATTATGGTGACTCAATTGATTTCAAAGGTTAGACCAGTACCACGCTGCGTACAAGGGGTCCTCCTTTATTTTAAGAAGAAATCTTCACACTACCGCTGACGAAATTCGATCCTTGATCATTGCTCAATATTCCCTTAAAATTAATTGAGCTGTCCAAGCGGACTACTTATACTCATTATTATAATTAGTTAGAGAAGAGAAAGAAATGAGATTCTCACTAGCATAAATATGTGCCTTGTTGAGCCTGTGAAAACGTTAATGAAACTGTATCAAAATCAATATATATAATAAAGCTAGGAATAGAGGAGGTGATGTGGTACCTCTCTTTGACCAGAAAGGTATTTATTTTTGTTTCTCAATTTTTTGAAATTTTCCTTCATTTTTTTAATTTTAAAAAGTCATCTTCATAATTCATACCTCTTTATTTTCATAAATTCCATGCTTAATTAATATTAATAATATTCACAACCCCCAAACCTCTCATGTTCATAACCCCCAATTATTTAGAATACAAATTTATGACACCTTAAAATCACACCAATTTTTATTCATATAAATTTATTTTGAGCCATCTTGGTTATCCTCTATTTTTGTTGTGTAATAGTCACCATCAATAGAGGGCATTTGCTTGGGTGTTTGATGTGAATGGGGAATTCTTTAGAGAATGATTTCAATTGTTATATTTGCTTCTCTTTTTATTTGTTAGGAATTTGATTATGTTATGTAGTATTCTCTAAAATATTCTTTCTGTTTAGTCAATTTTATTATTTTGTTTCTTTTCTTTGTTGATGTGGTTAACTTATTTTATTTTTAGGTCGGGGTGTTTTCGAAAGTTGAAGCAGAAAAAGAAGTCACGTATATGTGCATACTGCTTAAAGAAGTACATATATATTCAGGTGCAACTGACTGAGGACATGATCGTAGATAGAGGGTTATGGAGGACACAAATTGGGGTAGAATAGTCGTAGGTAGTTGAGCGTAGTCATACTTACGCTTACAAACTTGTAGTTGTAGTGTTATTATTGTAGTATATCATACTAGTATGCGCATTATTGCTTTATAGTCCTCTGTCGTTTTATTTTCGCCGCTATGTCTTCTTTAGTGTACTTTGTTTATCTTATTTACCTGCGTTAGTTACTGTTTTTTTTTCCAGAATGCGCTATAATGGCTTATCGCTTTTGATACTAGCAATTTTCATACTACTTTAGAAATTTCCTAACAGTGGCTCTTGCTTTACTCTTGCTTTTGTTTTTCTTGGCTTGTGCTTATGCTCTATCTTGAGCCGATCTCGAAAACAACTTCTCTACTTACCAAGGTAGAGGTAAGATCTGCGTACACTCCAACCTCCTCAGACCCCACGTTGTGGAATTTCACTTGGTATGTTGTTGTTGTCATGTGGATCAATGTTTAATAAGCCTAATGATAATATATGTGAGTAAAGTTAATTTGTAATTTTGAAATACAGTTTAATTTATATGAGAGTTGTTTATTGTAACGTAAAATTATAGTCTTCAAGAGTTTCATGTTTTGTTGTTGATAAAAGTCATCATGTATTTCATATTTTCATAGATCTTTACTATAATCTGTTAGGTTTTAACTCTTCGATCTTACAACATGAAAATGCAAAAATGTTAGGCTACAATAAAAATCTCTCTATTCATTTTCTTCCCTAATAGAGGAATTGTTGCTCTTCTCTAGACCTTGATTCATCATTTATCGATGAATGAAATTTTAGTGCTGGCATTAAATTTTTTCCTTGATTTAAAACATGGCAAGAGATATAAATAGTTTTATTTTCTTAGTTTAAACCATACAAGGAATATTAAGACATGAGCAATGGTAAGAGAAATTAGTCAAAGTAGAAAGTAATTTTTAGAATGTTTCATAAGATTAGTAAAAGGTGAAGAAGAATTGATTCGGTCACTCAAGACAAGATAAAAATTCGGAAGGATATATATATATATATGAAAAGAAAAAAAAGAGAAAAATATGTAATATAATTTATAACTTATGATATATTTTTTAAAATATTTAATCAACTAAATTGTGTTTTAAAGAAGAATTATATATGCCTATTTTCAGATAATTGTTAAATAAAAAATCCTTTAAAAATAGATAGAGTATAGTATTTGGATAAAAAAGTAATTAAATCTAAAAAGTTATAGCCGGTGACTACTTGAACCACAACAAATATTTCAAATTGGTTGGGACAAAGAGGATGATAGAATTTTGACGTTTTGAGCTCTCTAAATTTATAATGTTACTTGTGTAAAACATGTTAAGAGGAAGATCATTGTTAAGATTTCTTATCAATAATTTTTTAGAGACATTGAAGGGCGTTTGTTGATGCACGTTATTGGCATGTGATCCTTATGTACTAAAGAACGTGGGATAGAAGAAGAAGATAATCAATTATAACCTAAATTATTTATGAAGTTATTTTTGAATGTTCAATATACACATAAATTACAAAAATATATGAAGATTTTAATTAAGAAAAAATTAACATAAAAAGATGGGAGATAGAATAGGAAGACAATCAATTATAAGTAAAATTATTTATGAAGTTAGTTTTGGATATTTAATATGACACATAAATCATGAAAATATATGTAAAATTTAGTTAAGAGAAAAATTAATTTTGGCATTTCCATAATGAATTAGTAGAAGGAGAAAGAAAATTCAATTTGACTATTTTAAAGAAGAATAACAATAATTACTGATTTTTCAGAGAAATTGAATAAATAAAGTAAAGAAATGAAAACGAAAGTTGATAAGGGAAGCTCGAAATAATGTTAGGCTAAGTATAAAGAAGGATAGGATTACATAAGAAAATTATTAAAATAAAAAATATTAAAGAAAAAAAGATAAGAAATAGAAGAGTAGATAATAAAAAAAATAACAAAAAGGAATAAAAGTAGATCAAAATTTCAAGAAGGAAATGTGAATATGATCAAAACTAAGGAGAATCATTTGATTGATATTAAATTTGTTGGACGGCATTTTCTTTATTTATTTGGTATTAACTTTAAAAATATAATTAAAACAACGATAGTGTTATAATTAAAGAATAGAGAAAAAGTAAATTTGATTGATAAGTCAATATTGATATTTTTAACTAGAATTTAATAATTTCACTAATGAAACTAAATGTAGGCTAAGTGGGCCGTAATCCCTTGTTTAAATATAAATGTTTATCCCTTAAATTACCAGACGTAGATATGATAAAAAGGTAATAAAATATGCTATTATTGAAGAACTCTAAGAACTATGTGCCTAAATCTATAGCCCTTTTCCTGCAACTCATTTTCTCATCAAACTCATCCACGCGAGCTTTCTACAAGTTTACCAACACTTTATCTTCTTGCCGTCTTTCCAAAATTTTATTAGGCCTTGGTTTTTCCTTGAATTTTTAGAGAGAAGGGAGAGGAATTTTTAAGGGTGGTTCTTTGATAAAATGACCAAGTCTTCAAGACTTGGTCAATAAATAAGACCTCCTCTTGGTCAAAAAAATGGGAGGGACACTTGTCACCCTCCCATAGGCCTTTACAAAAATATCTTCTGATTTCCCCCCCTTTTTCGCGAAAAATCCCGCCTCGGCGCCGCGGCCCTGCAGCCGGCGCCGCGGCGCTGAAACTTCAAAACTTGGGGCTTTTGGCGCGGCCTGCTGCCCGTATTGTGGCTGATCGAATCTTTCTTTCCTCTTCGTCAACCGAACTTCTAACGTCCATAACTTTCTACCCCGATGTCCTATCGACGAGCGGTTTATTGCGTTGGAAACTTCACTCAACGATCTCCATGCTAGGCTTTTGAAACACCTATTAACTCCTAAGGAACTAGGAGATATACCGCTCCCAAGTTGACTGAAAATCTGCCTACAACATTAGCCAACTTTTCTTTCCAAATTTCAAACCTTATTTCCTTTTGGACGTTCTTATCTTATCCTCTTGAATTTACGGGGTGTAACAGCCTCCCTGCAGGGCCGCAGAGCTGGTAGTCTAAAGGCTGCGACGGGAGACGAAAATACATGACTCTTGTGCTGGTTTTGAGGCATTAAACCTCCGTTACATCCCAAATGAATTCAACCATTATTTGGCTGAATTAACACTCCATAATTAAGGCCATTACACGGTCATTCAAGGCCATTACATGGACAATTGGAAAGTCATCTTCTCAACACTATAAATGAGGCCTTTGGCTCATTTGCAAAAACACACTTGACATTCACTAAATAATTCTGAAATTGTCTTGCTCTCTTGCAATCACAAACACTCAAAGATCTTTCTTCCAAATCAAACACTTGAGTTCCCTTTGCTCATTTTTTTTATTACTGTTTTATCTTGGGAGATAAGTTGTCATTACAACCGTTGAAAGGATATACGGGGCAATATTATTTTAAGGATAGATCAAGAATTTGATTGACTCAGCAAATCCTCATATTTGATCATTTTCAGATTTCTTATTCACTTGTTGTTGTTGTTGCATTCCCATTTTCTTGTCTCTGCACATATTTTCCACAGAAAAGAAGTAGAGAAATAAAAAAAAGGAAGAAAAAAGATATAATTACCTACAAAAATTATAAGGGTAAATAATTTTGGAGGTATGAAAGTAAAGAGAGCAGGTAAATAGTTTAATTTTAGGGGCATTAGTATAGTTTCTACCCAAAAAAAGCTTTTCAAGCACATAGGAAAGTTCCTTTATACATAATGCTAACCGGCAAGCTTTTATTCCAACAATATAGTGGACATGTTTGTTCCAAAAGCTTTTGAAAAAATAACCTTATTTAATCCAATTCCTTACCCAAAAAACCCTTTGCCAACACTCTTAAATAAAAAAGAAAATAATAAAGCATTTAAAATGAAAGTATCTTATTTTCATATAAATTATCATCAAGAATATCTTTAATAGACAATGAGATGACCAAATAAATCAAGTGATGTTGAAGTAACGTGCTTGCCTTTTCAGGAGCTCAAGTTCTATATGATCACCAAAAAATTGCACCAAGCCTAGACGATCAACTTATATATGTTGCTTTCAAGAACCAAATTTACTTAATTATGATTTAGATGTTCAAATATTTAAAACAATCGTATTAGTAGCTAAGAATAATACCTGAAATTCAAATTCTAACCAGAAGATTAATCATTATAGTACTCAATTAGACTTCATGAAAAACTATTTACCTACTTGAAGTCGAACTTAATTGTCATTTTTTTGGATCACATAGCGCCCTTTCTCGCCAATTCTTATTTAACTTTGAATAGAAATTATTTGGAGAATGTTTTGAATCACATAATATTAATTTATTTTCGTAGAGTTTGTTAGTAACGCCAAAAATATATTGACTTTTCATAAATTATTACTAACTATAAGTCGTGAGTTTTTAGCTTCTTTAACCATTGAAAAGTATTTATTTGATTTTGCTAACTGATATAAATAAATCAATTTAAGACCATTTAATATAAACCAACTGGCTGTTATAAACTCTAGCAGACTGGCCATTTGTGCTTTTTGTCCAATATATTTCCTAAAACCCAAACCAAACGGCCCCTAAAAGAAAAAACTAGAGGAAAAAGAAAGTTTCAAGAAGCTAAATGAAATAACAAAAACTAGCGGGGGTGAAATTGCCTAATCCAACTATTTCAGGGACCATTAAAATTCAATGCTAAGTTAAAGAGTAAAGACAAAAGAAGTAAAGCTAAAACCTAGTAAACGTTACCCTTCAAGTTTGATTCTCATACTTCAGAGTGGCGTCTTGTATACTGAGACGATATTCAATTCACCCTAAGCAAATTTCATCATATATTGTATTCCCATTCAATTTAAGCAAATCAAGGTACACCCTTTTCCTTACTTGTCACTATTTCTGTATGTTTTTCTCAATTCTTGAATTATAGTAGTATTTGTTTGTAACAGTGCTAATTATCTTGAATTAGATGGATCTGTGATTTTCTTTAATTTTTTCAAATACCCATCATTCATGTGTTGAAAACAAATCATAAAGTCTCAGTCTTCGGTGGGTTCATTGATAATTTGCTTTTATTGTTTATTTTAGTTGTTTAGGTAAGTATTTCATACCCATCATTCTTATGCTGGAAACAAATCATAAAGCCTCAATTTTGGTGGGTTTATTGATAAGTTACTTCAACATTGTCTTGATGGATCTGTGAAGATATAATTATGAAGATGTTGTTGTTCACCTGTATTGAGTTTTCCTATTTTATGTAGATTTTGTGTAGGGGTGGCAAATGGGCGGGTTGGGCGGGTTATTGACCCCCAAATGTTACTTGGGCTGAAATGGACTAAAAAGTGGGTCAAAACTCAACCACCCAATTCTTACTAAGCTTTAATTGCCTTATTTGTTCTTTTATAAAATTTTAGTATCTAATAATTTATTATTTTTTCTTATTATGACTATATATATAACATATCAAATAAAAAAATATTTTGGAACATATTTTGACAAGATTTCTCATGGATCAATTTGGGCTAGATATCTGCCCTAATTTGATGGGTTGAAATGGGCTTGAGCGGGTTGGACGGGTTATGGTTTCACGGGCTAAGTTTGCCACCTCTAATTTTGTGGGCCTGTTGTAGATTTTCTATCATATTTTCGAATACCCATCATTCTTGTGTTGGAAGTTGATCATAAAGTCTCTGTATTTGGTAGGTTTATTAATAAATTACTTCAACATTGTCTTGATGGATCTGTATTGATTATTCCTATTTTATGCAGATTTTGTGGTCTTTCTGATAGAGAAGTGATGGCAGAAGAAGGTGGCAGAAGTTTTGCCAGAAGGAACCAATTATTGGACATAGAAAAACAGGTTCATAAGTGGTGGACAGAAGGTGATGTTTTCAAAGCTGAACCTAAAGAATCACCTCCTAAAGTAGGT
Source organism: Przewalskia tangutica (assembly GCA_029844215.1). NCBI lineage: Eukaryota > Viridiplantae > Streptophyta > Magnoliopsida > Solanales > Solanaceae > Przewalskia > Przewalskia tangutica. The sequence goes on along the minus strand of CM056727.1, from coordinate 44,325,033 downwards.
GAAAAGTTCTTTGGGAATTTCCCTTTTCCTTATATGAATGGATATCTACATTTAGGCCATGCTTTTTCAATATCAAAACTAGAATTTGCTGCAGCATATCACAGATTAAGAGGTGCTAGTGTTCTTTTGCCTTTTGCTTTTCACTGCACTGGGATGCCCATTAAGGCATCTTCTGATAAGCTTTCGAGGGAGATATCGAAGTTTGGAAACCCACCTGTTTTTCCTGTTAGGGAAGAGGAGAGTGTTGAAACAGATGTGAAGGCTGAGACTGAAGGAAATCAGGCCGCACCGGGTGGAAAATTTAAAGGGAAAAAATCGAAGGCAGTTGCGAAGACCGGCGGTGATAAGTACCAATGGGAGATAATGAGGAGTTACGGTCTGTCGGATGAGGAAATTGCTAGGTTTACAGACCCATATTACTGGCTAACATATTTTCCTCCACTTTCTGTAGAGGATCTGAAGGAGTTTGGATTGGGTTGTGATTGGCGTAGGTCTTTTATTACAACTGACATGAATCCATACTTTGATTCGTTTGTACGGTGGCAAATGCGGAAGCTGAAGGCCACAGGAAAGATTGTTAAAGATCTCAGGTACACGGTATATTCACCCCTAGATGGTCAGCCATGTGCTGACCATGACCGTGCTTCCGGTGAAGGAGTTATTCCTCAGGAGTATACTCTTATCAAGATGGAAGTTGTTTCACCTTTCCCACCAAAGATGAGTGTTTTGGAGGGGAAAAAGGTATTTCTCGCAGCAGCTACACTGAGACCGGAGACCATGTATGGGCAAACAAATGCTTGGGTTTTGCCAGAAGGAAAATACGGGGCATTTGAGATTAATGATAATGAGGTTTTTGTATTGACTTATAGGGCAGCTCTTAATCTAGCATATCAAAGGCTGTCTCTTATCCCTGAGAAACCTACTTGTTTGGTTGAATTGTCTGGTCAAGATCTTATAGGTTTGCCTTTAAGGTCTCCGTTGGCATTTAATGAGATAATATACACTCTGCCCATGTTATCTGTTCTTACCGACAAGGGTACTGGGATTGTAACTAGTGTTCCCAGTGATTCCCCAGATGATTATATGGCTCTCCATGATTTGAAGTCAAAGCCAGCTTTCAGGGCCAAATTTGGTGTGAAGGATGAGTGGGTCATGCCGTTTGAGATAGTTCCGATTATCAACCATCCAGATTTTGGAGACAGGTCAGCTGAGAGAATTTGCATCGAAAAAAAAATCAAGAGTCAGAATGAGAGAGATAAGCTTGATGAGGCAAAGAAAACAATTTACAAAGGCGGGTTTTATGAGGGAATCATGATTGTTGGAGAATATGCTGGTATGAAAGTCCAAGAAGCAAAAGGTCTGATCAGGAGCAAACTTTTGGAGACAAATGAAGCTGTAGTATATAGTGAACCTGAGAAGAAGGTCATGTCGCGATCCGGGGATGAGTGTGTTGTAGCTTTGACTGATCAGTGGTATCTCACTTACGGAGAATCAGAATGGAGGAAGGCTGCAGAGGAGTGTTTGGCCAGTATGAATCTATACTCTGATGAGACACGTCATGGCTTTGAGCACACTCTCAGCTGGCTTAACCAGTGGGCTTGTTCTCGCAGTTTTGGGCTTGGAACTCGTATTCCTTGGGATGAGGAATTCTTAGTTGAGTCCTTGTCTGATTCCACTATTTATATGGCATATTACACAGTGGCACATTTCTTGCAGAAAGGGGACATGTATGGTACTGATCATTCTTCAGTGAAACCAGAGGAGTTGACAGATGAGGTCTGGGAATTCTTGTTCTGTGATGGCCCTTTTCCTGCAAATTCTTCTATATCTTCTCTTCTAAAGGAGATGAAGCAGGAATTTCAATACTGGTATCCGTTTGATCTCAGAGTTTCTGGCAAGGATCTTATTCAGAATCATCTTACCTTTTGCATCTATAACCACACCGCCCTCTTTCCTAAGCACTATTGGCCACGTGGTTTCAGATGCAATGGGCATATAATGCTCAACTCTGAGAAGATGTCCAAGTCTACTGGAAATTTCCGAACACTCCGACAGGCAATTGAAGAGTTTTCAGCAGATGCCACACGATTTGCTCTTGCTGATGCGGGTGATGGGATGGACGATGCTAACTTCGTCTTTGAAACAGCTAATGCTGCTATCTTACGTCTCACAAAAGAAATAGCATGGATGCAGGAGGTTCTTGCTGCAGAGGCATCTTTAAGAAGTGGGCCACCATCCACATATGCAGACCGCGTATTTGCTAATGAAATAAATATTGCAGTCAGGACTACAGAGAAAAACTATAGTGAATACATGTTCCGGGAAGCTCTGAAAACTGGGTTTTATGACCTTCAGGCTGCTAGAGATGAGTACAGGCTTTCGTGTGGTTCAGGAGGCATGAACCGGAATTTGCTATGGCGATTTATGGATGTTCAAACACGACTTATTGCTCCTATCTGCCCACACTATGCTGAATATGCCTGGAGAGAGCTTTTGAAGAAGGATGGTGTTGGCATAAAAGCTGGGTGGCCAGAGGCTGATTTGCCAGATCTTACCCTTAAGAAGGCAAACACATATTTGCAAGACACAATTGTTTCGATGAGGAAGCTGCTTCAGAAGCAAGTTTCTGGTTCAAAGAAAGGAAATGTAAATCTGAGTAGCCAAAACAACAAACCTTCTGTGGGCCTGATATATGTAGACGAGCAGTATAGTGGATGGAAAAAAGAATGCTTGGAGATTCTGCATAAGAAATTTGACACGTCAATCGGCTCCTTTGCACCTGACAAAGAAATCCTCTCCGAATTGCAGAAAAGTGATATTGGGCAACAAGGCAATTTCAAACAAATACAAAAGCAATGTATGCCTTTCTTAAGGTTCAAGAAAGACGAAGTTGTGGCTGTTGGGGTTCAAGCATTGGACTTGAAGCTTCCTTTTGGTGAGATTGAAGTCCTTGAGAAGAACTCGGACTTGATCAAGAGACAGCTTGGTCTTGAGACATTGGAGATCTTATCTATGACAGATGATGCTCTCAATAGAGCAGGGCCTCATGCTGCAGTCGTGAAGCAGAATCCACCATCACCGGGAAATCCAACTGCAATCTTTCTTTCTGAGACCTAAATGATGTGATACTTCTATCCTTCTAGATCTTTTTTGTCCCAGCATTCTCCTACATGCTATTATTTGCTGAAGTTTTCTGCTGAGTTTTTGGTCCAAATTAGTGGTTTATTTACTTCAATCATGAATATGGAGCAACTGACTATATCTCTACATTAGTACTCATTGAGTAGCAATTTGACACTTCGGATGAAGCCAGGACATCTTCGAGTTTTCCATTCTACAATGCTTCCTAGTTGTACCTGCCTGTTGATCGTTTCTGCTTATAGCTTAATTCAATTTTGATGCTGTGTAACTTGTCCAAGTATGACTGTATTTTGTTTTGTATTTTTTGGCAATTTCAGATTTAAGGCCTTTATTCAGATCATATTATAATTGCTAGTCGCATTTCTTAAAAAGAAATTATGTATGTCCCATTTCTTTCTTCCCATGGAACCTTCACTTCAGTGAATGAGTTATAATATAAAGGTATATGGTGTTTGCTGACTTTTTGGTTCCTTAGAATCCTTTTGAAAATTGTGATAAACTAGTTTCCATTCAGGGTTGAGGTGTATTGATGTGATGATTTATTCTACCCTTTGTGTAGTAGGTTAACGATGAATTTATTGAAAATGGGTTGCAGAAGAAAGGGGTATCAGAGCTTCCTCAAGAGTTGGTACATAACAAAATTGTAAACTAAAGCAACAGTAATTGTCTACTGAAAATGAAAAACCAACATCTTTGAAGCATTCTACCAATGCCCAAAGTTGATCTTTTATTTAGGATTTGAAAGATTGTACCTGTTGCTGGTCAGCTTGCTGCCCTGTATCTATGTCACACCGAACTAGCATATCAGATATGTCTTCTAATCTGCAGTTCTGTCAATTCGCTACAACAGATGGGAAGTATGTCAGTCGACATACTAGAATAACTGCATTCAAGTATTTTTAAAGTAAAAAGAGAAAAGTAATTGATCCATTCGAAGAACCTGCTTCAGAGCGACTACTCTGGCTAAGCCTATCTTCCTGCCGGCCCCCTGTTCTCTATGCTTGGTTCCACACCAATTCAGCGCCCGTCCAATTGCTTAGAAGTAGAAGGGCTCACGGACCCCTTCACATCTAGGGCTCATTGAAGCCTTATTATGTGTATATTCATAGAAACCTTATGTCCACCGAGGCAAATTCAAAATTTTGAAAACATTGGTGCACAATTATGAAGAGGTGGATACAAAATTTAAATTCGACGAGGTCAACCTTTTCAACGCAATATGTTACTGTATTGAAGTTGCGAACTTTTACATATTAAAGTTCAACCGTTGGAATATGTGATTTTCTTTTTGGTTTTTAAATTCTTTAAACAATAACGATGCAATACTATTGCAGAAACAAACAAAAATAGAGCATCAGTCAGCCTACTGAGGGTGCGTTTGGTTCGCGCAGGGTAAACGAAATGGAATCCAGTAAGAGAATAGAATGGAAAGGAATGGAATTACCTGATTGTCCCTACATGTTTGGTTCTGGGTGGTCCGGAGTCCGGGGTGGTCCGAGTGGTCCGGGGTCCGAGGTTAGGGGTCCGGGTTGGGGAAAGGGAATCCAAATACCTAGTGGGGTGGGGGGAATCAAGGAAAGGGAATGAAAGTGGAAAAGGGGTAAAGGGAAATGAAAAAATAAGGTCAAACAAACAACAACAAAGGAAATTTCATTCCTCCGTTCCCTTTCCCTTTCCTATTTATCCCGAACCAAACACATCCTGAATCTTATTAGTCACATTCATTATTCAACAAATGAGCCAACATTTAGGAAATCATATTCTGCTTAAGCGAGCATCAAATATCAGAATTCGATTTCAAATTCTAAGAAAACAAAATAGATCCACTTATGCAAAGGCTAAAAAAAGGAAAATATTGTCAATAGAAGGGGGAAAATTGTTACTTGGAGTTTCGACCTCAAATTTGTTGTTTTTCTTGAAGGAATCAATAGTGCGACTTTCATTGTGTTCCCAAGCTTAAAAACCTCCGATAAGAGGAATTTGTAAATAATGGATGTGGAGCCTAATTCAACCCTAAAAGCTAGCTCGTATGGTGAGGATTGTCAAAGTCCATATAAGGAGTTTATGTTGTCATTCCATATTCGATGTGAGACTCTTAACACTCCCCTACACGCTCAGACCTTGTTAAGTGGAGCGTCAATAATATAATTTGGGGGCCCAACATCGGTGAACTAAGAATTAGAATGAACATGACTCTAATACTATGTAAATAATGAATCTTGGGGCCTAACTCAATTCCAAAAACTAGCTCGTAGGGTGATGATTGTACAAGTCCATATAAGGAGTCCATATTTCCATTCCATATCCGATGTAGTACTTTTAACAGAATTGAAGTACAATTCTTTTACAAGTGAGTTTCACACAGATTCTTGCATCACTTATGTATGTATATATTAGGAACGCTGAGTTTAGAGGCCAACCAAACGATGTTTTCAGTTATGCGATGAATGCCTTTTCTTGTACGACTAACTAAATTTCGTATTACTTATGTAGATATTTATGTTTTAAGTTATTTTTATTAGTGCAACAAACCAAAGGACCCTAATCCCTATATATGTTTGACATTATTTTCTTATTAGTCTGTTAAAAAAACATATTTATATATTTTTTTATTGAGAATTTTTTATTGTTACACAAATGTTATGACATGTTTAAAAGTTCACAAATTTTAAATATCTTCAATCAAATAAAGCTATTCAAAACCAGCGAACCAAAAACCCATTTGCCATAAAGTAGCCTTAAAAGTCCACAAATTTTAAATATCTTCAATCAAATAAAGTTATCCAAAACCAGCGAACCAAAAACCCATTTGCCATAAAGTAGCCTTAACACAATCATAAGCTCCTCGAACTTCTTTCTCCTAATATTTAGTTAGTCCCCATCAAACATTGCAATCTGCAACCTGCCTATAATAGCATAAACAGAGGTGTTTGCGTGCGATTATACCTTACTACGTTCATTTTCACTAGTTAATTATAGATGGGCAACGCAACTCGGTATGCATAAGTCGATAGTTGTGTAGGCCTATTGTGGACGTGGGCCAAGTATGCCAGGCTAGACTTGTCAGTTCTGAGGTGAAGTTCACGAGGATGTCGGATACAGGCAAGGAGGGGAGTCCCATGACGATGGGGCCCACGCGGCCCACGGTGGGTAGGCATCCCACGGTGGAAGCTGCGCCACGTCGCGGCCATCGCTGGTTGTTGTTCCGGCGAGGATCGCCCTTCCATTATCGTTATTACGAAATTTCTCCGCCGTGGCCTTTGTCGGGCCCGCTTGACGGTTATTCTGGAGGAAGCCGATCTGAGTTCTTAAAGCAGGAGGCCCTGCCGTCGGTGGAGGGCCGGCGGTGGTGGTGAGGGCAGCGCCGACAATGCTCGCCCGGATGGTGCTGCACTTTATTTTCTAGGTTTCCTCAAGGATGAGCTTCGAACGGGCCTCATAAAACGGAGGTAACAACGTGCATTGCTGAAGGATGGTGGCAATGCCGTCATAGGATTTGTTCAAACATGAAATAAGTTGCATGACCAATCACTGATTAGTGACTGGTGCACCGATGTTGAAGAGTTGATCGGCAAGCATCTTGAGTTCTTGATAATAAGCAGACACGTTTGGGAAATCGTCCTGATAAATGTCCTTGAACTGATTTTCAAGGTCTAACGCTCGTTGAGTTTTGTTGTCGTGGAAAATACTTTTCAAACGCTCTCACATTTGGTTGGCAGTGGCATCGGTCTCAGTGATGGTATGCAATAGATCATTAGATATCATGTCATATATCCACGGGAGGACGGCTGCATCCAAACGAGACCATAGTGCATCATCAGAAGTCAAAGTCAATGCTATGTCTGTGGACTTCAGCATGAGAGGGATGATGTAATCAATAACTTCGTAAACACGATAATGGATCTTAAAAAGCTCCGTCCACGAGGAGTATTGACCCTTTTCCATCTCAAGAGTCACAGGGATGAAGTTTTTAATGTTGTTTACGGTAAGTGCAGGATGAAATTTGGGTTTGTCAGCCATGAAAGAGGGAGGAAGAATTACCGGAAAAAATAGAGTTTCGTCGTGGGGAAAAGAGGGGGTGGGCGGCCGATAGAGGTCGGCGACTAGGGTTCCGACGTGGAAAAAAGGTGGCGGCTGATAAGGTGTATCGACAGCTAGGATAGGGTTTGTAGTTTTAGGCTACTGATACCATAAATGAATATGTTCCTTGATCTTTATTAATGAATGATTTACAATATATATAAGGTTACAAGAATATTTACTTTGATACAAACTAGTTAACTAATTAACCTAATTATAAAAGGATTATAATTCTACCTAAAATAGGAGATATACAATTAATGAAAGAATATTAGGAAATATTCTATTAAAAACATTTGCTTTGTCTTGAGCCGAGAGTCTCCCGAAAACAATCGTTCTACCTATCAAGGTGAATGTAAGGTCTATGTACACTCTACCCTCCCCAAATCTCATGTTGTGAGATTTCACTAAGTATGTTGTTGTATTCTATTAAAAACAATTATTTGTGTACACTACAGATAAATTGTTGAATTTCTTATGGATAGTTTGATTGAGAGTAGTTATTTCTGAGATTATAATATGAAGCTTAAAGGTATTTAGCGTTATTTTCGTTGTTTTATCTCAGGATTTTATTTCATCAAATATGATATAAAAATAAAATTATAATTAAGGTATAAATAATCTGAGATTGCTAATCTTGGAATAAAAAAATTGTACTATCAAATATGAAATGTAATAATGTCATAATTTATTTGGAGATTATAATTCATGATCTCACCAATTAAACGACTCTTAATGTAAGAGAAATTGTTAATGCAGTGAAAAAAATCATTCCTAATCTCCTGGTTTTTTATGATTGTATTCAAATACTTGGTCTAGAATTTAGTCAATTTTGAAGTGTGTTTTGATAAATAGTTAGTAATAGTTTAGTAGGAAACACGAACATTGATAGTTCAGATAGAGAACTCGCAAAAAATGATATTTAGTAGGCGTTTGACCATGAAAATCAAATACTTTTAGCTTTATTTGGAATTTAGAAGTTGAAATTGAAGATATAGTTGTGTTTGATTATAGTGTTTGCAAAAAATATTTGATCGTTTGAATGTACTGAAATAACAAAAAAAAGTGAAAATAACATTTTAGATGTTTTAAATTCCAAATACAACTTGAAATTGTTAGAATTTTAATGACTAAATGTTGATTTTTAAATTAAGTGGGAAAAAATTCGGAAGGTGCTTTTTTGGCTATTATTTCTAATAAAGAAAGAGTGTTAGAATAGAGGGAAAAATGGTATATTTGCCCTCAAAATTAAGGAAAAATGACATATTTATCCCCAGTTAAAGTTTGGGGACAAATATGTCCTTCCCGTTATTAAACTTGTACAATATGCCCAAATTTAACTGAGCTGCCCAGATGTACGTCACGTGGGAGACACATCAGCAGGTGGGACCCACATAAACAAAAAAAGAGAAAGAGAACTTGTAACAGGCAGCGGTCGCCGGAAAAAATGCCGCCAGCGGTCGCCGGGAAGGAAAAATGGTAGAAATTCAAAAAGTGAGAGTTGAACTTCGGGATTGAGTGTATGTTGTAGAGAATGACGATACGAACTCAATGAAACCACTCTCAGTTGTCGACAATAATTGAGTCGATCGGAAATCGCCCAAAACCGATCGGAAAAATTGAAAAATGAATTCAACTCTCCATTTTAGAACAATTCTGTATTTGTCCATTTTGTTCCTTTCATCAAACATTGTTGTTGGATCAAACTGTACCCATTCATGTGGAAACAAATTTCTTCCATTTCTTTTTGATTTTTCCCATGGCTGCCCAATTCAACTAAACTGTACCTCAAATGGACAAATTGTCATCAACAAATTCCAGTTCAATCAGTAACTTCAGATACCATATTAATCAACCTTTTAGCACAATGCACCCGTCCATTTTCAGCAATACACAATCTTGTATCTGAGCTCGCCGGAAAATGTCGGTTACAATGATCGGCGTGAGGATCGATTTGATCGTTCTTGTTGTACAGGTTGAATCGAGTTTCGACGTTGGTATGGAAATGACGGGGAGATTATGACGGTTACAATGGTGTATCCCACTCCCGTCGATTGTACCTAAGCTTGCCGGAAAATGCAAAAACATCGACATCGTTTTTGGCTCTGTTTTTTGCGGGCAAAATCGATGACGATTGAGTACAAATCGATAAGCAAGTGTGGTATAGAAGTGAAGAGATGATGAGACGAGTCTTTTGGTATAAGACTCGTCGCCGGAGGCTTAGTGGTTTGGCCGGAATTTGAAGATTTTCGTCGGAATCACTATAGCATCGCCATTTATGTGGGTCCCACCTAAACTCGTTAACCCGTCTGACGATCGACCTGACCATTGACCAGAGTTTAACCGGATCGGCCCGGACCGGGAAGGGCATACCGGGTTGAGGGTTGATCGCCTCAACCCCAACCCGCACGTTATAAAAACCTTAGGTAACTAAAACCGATTCCATTACGTTAACCTGACCAGAATAAAAAAAAAAAAAAATTAAATTTTGCCCAAACGGTATTGTTACCGTGGCTTGGGAGGAGGCACCTGGGGCATGGCCAATCGGTCATTTCGAATTGCCCTATTTTTTTTTTTGTTTTTTTTGTTTTTTGTTTTGTTTATTTATTTATTTTAATTCCATTTTTACCTTTTAAAAAATCTATAAATTCTCTACATTTTCTTCATTTTTATCACACAACATTTCTCTCAATTCTCTTATTCTCATACTCTATTAATCATCTTTATTATCAATTTTCAAGTTATTATTATTATTAGTTTTCAAATTCAAAGTAGCAAGACGCAAGACTTCGAGCTTCGAGTTTCTATTGAATTCTGAATCCCGAAGTTTGGTACACTCATTTCATTCTCTAATTATTGTATTAAATTGTCATATTTATTTGTTGATTATTTAAATATTTTATAATGTCTTTACTATGGAATTGCGTCGGATCGCGCAGTAAATCTAGTTCAAGGGTAAAAATCATAGGTTCTTCATCATCTAATCAAAATATAGATTATGATCAAATGCAAGAAGATTTTGGAATAGAAGATAATGAATGTGATAACGCTCAATTAGATAATATTGTTGAACTTGAAGAACAAGAACCTCCTACACCTACTTAGTGTTCCTTCACGATGTTGCTGCTAGTGGTAGTCGTAGTCGTAGACCTCCTTTACCGTAACCCGTAGCAAGAAAAAAGGAGTAAAGTGTGGCTCTTTTATGATAAAGTTGTGGTACCGATAGAGTTAAATGTAATATTTGTGGGAAAACTTATAAACATAAGATGCGGTGGTGACGGGGATCGCACTATAGCTAGACATATAAAATTCGATCATACGACACAATGGAATCGTCCCCGATTTAGAACCCGGTCAACAACAACTTAATCCATTAACCTGGGTTGGCTAAGTACGATCCAAAAAGATCGCATTGAATTAGCAAAAATGATTGTCGGAGGTTGTTTGTCTTTTCTTTTCGCTTCTTCTTCATATTTAATTACATATATTCAAAGAGTATATAATCCTTTTTAAAGGTGTTCCTCGTAGTACTACTAGAGCCGATATTTTTAGACTTCATAATGATTATGTTATTTTCTTGCAATATTTGTTTGCTAACCTTCCATGCCATGTTAGTTTTACTTCAGACATTGGACATGCATTGAACGATTATGATTATTTAACAATTACTTGTCATTGGATTGATGAAAATTTTAGAATGGAAAACGATATTGCTTTTGCGTATGACGAGGATCAAAGTCATACTGGAAAATATATAAGCGAAACTATTTGTTTTTATGCCCAAAAATATAATCTTTATAATAAAATACTTTGTGTATCATTCGATAATGCATCTAATAATACTGATGTTGTAGATCTTTTAAAAGCGGAAGTACAACCACCACTTCCTGATATATTTCATGTTCGTTGTGCTTGTCATATTTATAATTTAATTGTTAAAAGTGGTCTTGATTTATTTTCACCAAATAAAACTTGTCAAAAAGAGTCATTGGAGTTATTCAGTAATAATAGGAAAAATAGAATTATAGAATTTAAAGAAAAATGTAAACAATTTAATTTGAGACCTAAATTCATGCCAGAAGAGATTATTACATGGTGGAATTATACTTATTTATTTTTAAAAGAATGTTATAAGTATAAAGACCTCATAACACATGTTGCAAATGCGAATTGTAAGAACGTGATGTATATGTTAACCGACGAACATTGGAAATCAATTGGTGAACTTTTAAAATTTTTACGTAAATTTTACACTGCAACTGTTGAATTTTCGTGATCTTATTACCCAACATTTGTAATGCTTTAGCTCATATAATTTGAAATTTCATATTTACTTTATGGTTTAAAATCAAATGTGAAATATAAAGATGCGATTCTGATTATGTTTGAAAAGTTTAAAAATATTTTTTCCTATTCGATGTTTATTGTATCAGTGCGATCTTAAATCCTTCTATTAAAAAGTAAATTGTCATAATTTAATATTTAGTTTATATACTTATATGGAAATAGGTCAAATGAAACTCCATCTTCATTTGATTGCATAAGTAAACTTGATACTAATTTAACTACATTATATGAATATTATGCTACATTACATGATAACACCAACTCGCTACTAATATTCCTTCTAGTTCCGGTTGCGTGTCTACACCGCAGGATTCAATGATGATGACGATGAAGAAGAATCTTTAGACATATGGAGCACTTTTACAACACAACCAACCACGCCGATCTTGCGATGAGATGCAATTTTATTTGCAAAAGCAATGAGCCGAAGAAAATTTTTGACCCTTTACAATGGTGGCAGGATAACAAAAGACAATTCCCGGTACTTGCAGCGATGGCCCGGGATGTTCTTAATGTGTCGATCTCAACAGTGGCTTCTGAAAGTGCATTTAGCCAAACACGAGATCAAATAGAGACACGCCACTCATTGGGTGGAAGCACATTAGAAGTGTTAGTCCGCAAGGGATCGATCGCATCGAGAGAAGAAATCAAGGATGTGGAGACGTTAATTCTCCGGAAGATGAAGAAATAGGCAATATTTTGGAAGACGGGAGCGGAGGCGGGACTGAAATTAATACTCTAGATTTAGAGGCTATGGAGCATAACCAATTCAATCAACCTATAGATTACGAAGAACTTGCAAAAATGATGCATAATATGTAAATAAAATTATTATTACTTCATTATGTACTCTTATTAACGTTATGAAAGTTCAAAGTTTACATCTTATCATTAATTTTAATTTTACTATCTATTTAGTTGTTAATCTGTTATTACTTATTTGTTAACTTATATCTACTAATCTAATAAATTAATAAAAGTATAATTACAAATTTACAATATAAAGTTATAAACTATAAACTGTATAAAGTATAAAGTTATAAACTATAAAATAAAAAGTTAACTTTAAAGTTTCAATTTTAATATATACAACTAAATTATATATTATATTATTATATTACATATTTAAATTGAATTTAGTTTATATTATAGAAAATAAATACTAGAAATTAAAAAAAAAAAAAAAATAGAAACCGGATCGTAGGACTGCTTCGACCGAACCGCACGCCGACTCGAATCAGAACGACCGGACGGTTGGCGTGAGTCAAGTGAACCGACCAGAATCATCCGAAACCTAAAACCTAGGGACTACCGGCCCGATCGGTCACCGTTAGACACCTATAGTCCCACCTATGTGTCTCCCACGTGGCGTCTACGTGGCTTCCACCTGGACAGCTCAGTTAATTGAGCAAATTATATAAGTTTAATAACGAGAAGGGCATATTTGTCCCTAAACTTTGACGGAGGATAAATATGTCTTTTTCCTTAAGTTTAGGGCAAATATGCCCCTTTCCCTGGAATAAATTGGAATAGTTAAAGAGTATGTTTATTTACCTACCACACTCACGCTGACATTATTGAACATTACAAGGAAATTACTGTTGCTATTACTATATCTATATCATCCTGTCATGGCAAGCAAGGTCCGCCGGCAAGGTGGTGAAGGCATTTCCCATAGGAATTCTTCTACCAATAATAACAACATTGTGCAACCAAAGTTCTACAAGATTATATTTCCCCAACATGAATGCACCCGTCTAGTATGTACAATACTTAATTTCTTCCCTTTTTCTTCTTTTGAGTTTTTTTTTTTTTAATTCAACCATTTGTATCTGTGTGTGTTGGACAAAGATAGTGGTGTGCATGCATCCGGTGTTTGTGTGTGTAATGAGAAGAATCAAGTTCATCTACTAACTTCTTGTCCTTATTTTTGTCATTTGATTCTACTTACTCTGCTTCATCAATGATTATACAAGATTCTTCACTCATGTATACTTAACTTCACGAGAGCAAAGAAGAAATTTAGTTCCTTTGGGTGTGTTTGGTATGAAGGAAAATTGTTTTTCACTAAAAATGATCATGGAAAATGAGTGATTTTCTTATTTACTTTCTGGTATTTAGTTAAGTAAGTGGAAAATATTGTTTCATAAGTATTTTTATAGTACTAGTATAATTTAGGCAAACATGGGGGGGGGGGGGGGAGGGTTGGGGGTGAAGGCGTGAGTGGGACGGGGGTGGGGTGTTGGGTGTGGAAGGAGACAATTAGAGAGAAATTCGAAGTTATGTGAATACAAAATGAGAGATAGGGTGTTAAAAGTGGGAGAGTATAGTTAAGAACTTACAGTAATAAAGACTGTTGACAAATTTAGGCCTATGGTGTAAACTTTAATGAAAGAGTCAGGTATATAGTTACATTAAGGGGTCAATAGTTCACTAATAGTATGAATGATCAAGTTTATGAACATTTATTGTTAATCTTATTGGAATTCCATTATTTAATTTTTGAACATATGTTGTGTAGATCTTCTGAAATAGGACCATGAAATCTTTTCTGTGTCTCTTGTTCTATAGTAAAGCTGAGATATAACAATTCACAGCTTAATGACATCCAAAAATATCCACTAACTATTCTAGTAGGCCTAATTAGACTACTGTGGGTATTTTTGTTTTAGTAATTAGTTCTGAAAGAACAGAGAATACATTATACGAGTATTATAGGATTTCTCTGGATAGAAGGTATATTTCACTGTTTTTGATTCCGAGATGTATGAAACTGAGTCCAGATTTCCTTTGCGCACAGAGGATTCCGGAGGAGTTTGCCAGCAGATATTGCAGGAACATGCTAAACCCCGTGTATCTTGAGGTTCCCAGTGGAGAAGTATGGGAGGTTGAAGTGGAACATTCTCAAGGCCAAATTTGGCTAGCCAAAGGATGGCAGAATTTCACCGACTATTACTCAATAAGATGTGGGCACTTTTTGATGTTCGGATACAATGCTCATTCCCATTTTAATGTCACAATATTTGATTTGAGTGCGGCAGAAATTGAATATCCATACAGTTCACGCACCTTCTGTTGCCATGAAATACACCATGCACCAGAAAGAGATCAGTCTGAGTCAGATGATTCTGTAGATATCCTAGAGGATATTCCAAGAAGACGGAAAGCAAAAGAAAAAAGTCCTGATATGGTTGAGCATTCTGTTGAATACCTAGACCATGTTCGATTAGGACAGTCCAGCAAAAGGAAAAGACAAGAAGGGGTTGTGGAGGATGATGTTTCAGTTGAAACGCATATCAAAAGAATGGGGATTGAGAAGTCGCAAGACGATGTAGCTTCACCTTCTTTCAAGAGAGAGGGCCAAAGTGAGGATTTTATATGCTCTTTATCTTATTGGCTATGAACTGAAGTGAAAATCAGTCATCTTGTTACATGATAATTTAGTATATGAGTTTAAGTTCTATGCAATGACAGTGTAAACATAATTAAACAATCAAGTTATTTATCAGGTCTTATATCTTTATGATAAGTATTACTAGTAATTACTAGCTTTGTAGAAATGGCAACCACCCTACTATCATAGGTTAAACTACGTGAATGGTGTAAAACGGAACTTTATGTTGTTGGTGTATATAAATTAAATCCATTTATTATTAACACAATGATCTTAATTTTCTGTTTGAAGAAAGCAATGAAGACTGCAGGAAGCACAAGCAACAATCCAAGAGTGTTTATGATCAGAACAAGACAGTAACGGACAAAGAGAGCTCTATAGCATATCAAAAGGCAACAGCTTTTAAATCTAAGAATCCGTTCATTATATCTTTTATGCAACCATCATATGTCTTTACTTCATTCAATCTGGTAAGCCATAAGCTATAATCTTTATTGAATTTGCAGGTGCTCTAGTCTTTCTTTATTCCTTTTTTCACTATGTCTAAATCAATTTACTTGGCCATCTCCTTTGGCAGTCCATGCCGTTGAAATTTGCTAGGAAGTATTTCCTTGAGAACGATGGCAATTTAGTGCTTCATTTTCCAGGAAGGGGATCTTGGTCTGTCAAATGCACTTTCGGAACAGCAAATGCTAAAGTTCATTCTGGTTGGAGGGAATTCGTGCTAGAAAATAAGTTAAAAGTTGGTGATGTTTGTGTATTTGAAGTGATTAAGGGCGCTCAGCTCTTTGTAGATGTCACAATATTTCGTGCAGCTGGAAGCACACTAATGCACAATATAGTTGGAGAAGTAACTGATAGTGAAAGCAAGGTTACTAAAACTGATAATTCTGGTTCATTTTTTCAACCCAAGGTAGTACACACCGGAAAATTAAAGCAGGTGACAGGAGGCTCATATGGTTTCAACTCAAAAATTAAAGGTGATAAAGTTGAATTCTCTCTATAAGATAGTCTGGAGTATACAGCTTTCATTGTAATAGTAATTTTCTTGATCGTTTCATTAAGGTTATATCGGCTTGAATTTCTTCAGAAGAACATGGCGAAGGCCCTGAGATTGAGCATTCTGCTGAGATTTGGGGC
Source organism: Przewalskia tangutica (assembly GCA_029844215.1). Taxonomy (NCBI): domain Eukaryota; kingdom Viridiplantae; phylum Streptophyta; class Magnoliopsida; order Solanales; family Solanaceae; genus Przewalskia; species Przewalskia tangutica. The sequence goes on along the minus strand of CM056727.1, from coordinate 44,308,931 downwards.
CATTATTCGTCAGTACATGGCAGCAAAGTAAAAATACTAGAAAGGGATGTAGAGGCTGATGCTTCAATCTACATTCACACCAGAAGCATCAAGAAGTCACAAGACGATGTAGCTTCACCTTCTTTCACACGAAAAAACAAAAGTAAGGTGTTCTATGAACAGAATTGATCATCTACTTACATGACAACTTAGTAGTAATACATTGATTTAGTTTGTTTTTTCGTTTGAAGAAGGCGGAGGAAGTTACAGGATGCACAAGAAACAATCCAAGCATGCTAAGAATAAGGCAGTAATGGACAAAGAAAGGGCTATAGCATATCAAAGAGCAAAAGCTTTTAAATCTAAGAGTCCATTCGTTATATCTTTTATGCAACCATCGTATATTTCCATACCGTATAGGCTGGTAAGCTACAAGCTATTTACTCTAAATTTTCCAATACCCTAATCTTTATTCAATCCATATGGATGCATGCCGTTATACACGTTTTACTGTGTCCATCTCTTTTGGCAGTACATATCGTCAACATTTGCTAGGAAGTATTTCCTTGAGAATGATGGCAATTTAGTGCTTCGTGTTCCAGGCAGTGGATCTTGGTCTGTCAAATGTACTATCGGACCAGGGCATGCTAGAGTTCATTCTGGTTGGAAGGCATTCGTGCTAGAAAATAAGTTAAAAGTTGGTGATGTTTGTGTATTTGAAGTGGTTAAGGGCACTCAGCTCTTTATAGATGTCACAATATTTCGTGCAGATGGAAGAACACCAATGCATAAGATAGCTCAAGAAGAGCCAGGGCTTTCTGATAGTAAAACATTGAATATCAAAACTGATAACCCTCTTCCATGTTCTCAACCCAAAGTAGTTCACACTGGGAAATTAAAGCAGCGGAGAGGTGGTTCATATGGTTTCAGTCCAAAAATTAAAGGTGATTAGTCAGATTCACTAAAGTATTCAAAAATCTTACATTTCAGCACCCATTGTACTAGTTTCTTGATCATTTTGATGAAGTTATATTGGATTATATTTCTTCAGAAGAACATGATGAAGGCACTAAGATTGAGCATTCCGTTGAGATTTTGATCCATTCTCCGTTAGGACATGGCAGCAAAAGAAAAAGACCAGAAGGGGAAGTAGAGGATGACGTTTCAATTGACATTCACACCAAAAGTATAAAGGTGGAAAACTCACAAGAAGATGTAGCTTCACCTTCTTTCACAAGAAAAATCAAAAGTAAGAATTGTTTGGCTTACTAACAGAATTGATCATCTGCTTACATGGAAATTTAATAGTAATACATTGATTTCGAATTTATGTTTGAAGAAAGCGGAGAAAGTTGCTGGACACACAAGCAACAATCCGAGATGGTTTATGCAAAAACTTTACATTGTTGGTGTATATAACTTAAATCCATTTATTACTAACACACTTGTCTTAATTTTCTGCTTGAAGAAAGCAATGAAGACTGCAGGAAGCATACGCAACAATCTAAGAGTGTTTATGATCAGAGCAAGACAGTAATGGACAAAGAGAGCTCTACAGCGTATCAAAAAGCAAAAGCTTTTAAATCTAACAATCCATTCATTATATCTTTTATGCGACCATCGTATGTCTTTCCTCCAGTAAATTTGGTAAATTACAAGCTATAATCTTTATGGACTTTCCGGTGCTCTAATCTTTCTTTATTCCATTTTGCACTATGTCAAAATCAATTTACTTAGCCATCTCCTTTGGCAGACCATAGCGTTGGAATTCGCGAGGAAGTATTTCCTTGAGAACGATGGCAATTTAGTGCTTCGTGTCCCAGGCAGGGGATCTTGGTCTGTCAAATGCACTTTCGGAACAGTAAATGCTAAACTTAGTGCTGGCTGGCCGGTGTTTTCGCAGGACAATAAGTTAAAAATTGGTGATGTTTGTGTATTTGAATTCATTAAGGGAACTCAGCCCTTTTTAGATGTCACTATATTTCGTGCAGCTGACAGGAAGCCAATGCATAAAATAGATGGAGGGGTTTCTGACTGTAAAAACAAGATAATCAAAACCGAGAATTCAGTTCCATGTTCTCAACCCAAAATAGTTTACAACAGGAAACTGAATCTTGAAAAGAAGCAGAAAGGAAATTCCGATGGTTTCATCACTTCAAAAATTAAAGGTGGATTGAATGGCTCATTTTAAAGTATTCTGGTGTATACTGAAAATCATAGCTTTTACTTTTAGAATCCATTAAAGGTACTTTTCTTGATCATTTCAATGTAGTCGTGTTGGCTTGAATTTTTGCAGAAGAACTAGGGAAGCACGTGCAACAATATAAGTCTTCTTGTATGGGCAGAGTGGTGGCCAAAGAAATGGTTATGGCGTATCAAAAAGCAAAAGCATTTACATCTGAAAATCCATTCTTCATAAGTTTTATGCAACCATCATATGTGTCTCTGGCCGGCAGCCAGATGCAATTGGTAAGATAGCACTTTCCGGATATATCATGAAGTTGAATTTTTAGTTACCTAAATGTGATCCCTGACTATAAGAGTCACTATTAAATGATGAATCCTTTGTTCTGTATCATAATGCATCCTTCAAATTGACAGTCCATGGCGCTGCCAGTAGCTAGGAAGTTTTTCGCCACTAAACGTAGTGTTGTGGTACTTCAAGTTTCAAGTAAGAGATCATGGGCTGTAAAATGCATTCTTGGAACAGCAAACGCGAAGTTCACTGCTGGTTGGAAGGAGTTTGTGCTGGACAACAACCTAAAAGTAGGCAACGTTTGTGTCTTTGAGCGGGTTAGTAGTTCGAAACTTCTGTTCAATGTCATTATATTTCCTTCTGCTGAAGGTATGTAAGATTGTTTCACTTGTTTAATACTCTAAACTCCAATGTATATTTTGTTTAACTAATCTGTTTTAGTTACTTCTTTTTTTATGGTGAAGGAAACAATGTATATTATTCTCCCTATGCGCAACCTTAGGATCTATGTTTGTTTCCTGCCTTCATGTATTTCACCTTTTGTGTATTACGTAATACTCCTAATATATAAGATATACACGTGATTCTCGTTTGAGTCGAATGTCACAAAATGGATCTATGATTTTAAGCTCGCTTGTTGATTTTGAGAAAACCGAATCAATTGGCTCTCTTCCCCGCCTAAGTATAACAATATCGAGGCATCAAGATGGCTGACCTCTCTGAGGTTCAATATAAATTAGCAAGTGCAGTATGAGACAAATATAAATTCAGACAAAGGTGGAATAATTAAAAGGTGAATTGAGAATTATAAAAGCAGAAACCTTAAATAATAATATTTGTAGACTATGATTTATATTTATTTATTGTTTGTTAATATAAGAAAGAGCATAATTTGAGTCGAGTGAAGAAAAAAGAAATGCTACTCACTTTCAATTTGGGACGATACGAACACTATAAACAGTTTGGAATATACCTTAGTTAATCATAAGGGGTCGATTGGTTGAAAATATTTAATAGTGTTGATTTTAATATTTGTTTTAACTAATACCTCCAATTAGATATAGGATAAATTTAATCTCAAATTTAAACCAGCATAGAAGCTCAGCTACTTATGTAGAGATTCATTACCCTACTCAGGACCTTTTTTTTTCTTCCTAAAGCAAGTTCATTGGAAAAGCTGGCTTGTATGGTGAAGATTGTTCATATAAGAGTCTACGCTCTCATTTCATTTTCGATGTGAGACTTTTAACACGGATAAACAAATGTCACCAAATTATTTTAAGTGAAAGTAATGGAAGAAAAACATACAGTTAAAGTGTATCAATTTCGTGGAAAGGAAACTAACCAAAAACAAAATATACAAAACGAGAACAGAATCTTTGGGAGAAAAAATGGGAGGTCGATAATTTAGAGGCTTCTAAAATTACCAATCAACTACTGAATATTGGAACAAGAGGAAGTGAATGCTGATAATATGAAGTCAGAGTTTGATTTTTTAAACACAAAGTTAGGAAGGAAAATGATTTTCATCCAAAAAGGTACTACCTCTTATATGTTTGATTTAAGAAAAACATTCAATATCCTTAATTACAGGAATATTTGTCTAACTTGCAACACAAAGTGGTAAAAGAGAAGAGATAGTATTATAAACTATTTTGTCAAGTTGTATTTTGGATGTATTATTAATGTTTATCACAATTAGAAGTGTAAATTGTATCACTTGAGTTAAAGTGATAAATATAACTTGCACTTGCAAGTTGTATCTTAGTTATGCCAAGCAGTGTTTTAAAAGGAGGGGCGTTTCACATATGCTTCGGCCAGGTGTAAGCCAGGAAACACAGGGCGTAAGCCCCAAGGTATTTAATTTTTATTATTTCATAAAATAATATAATTATAATAAATATTTTTAAATAGATAAAATTACATTAAAAAAATCTAAATAAATGAAATTATTTATATATATATATATATATATATATAGATATAGATATAGATATATGTGTGTGTGCGCGCCTATAAAAAAATCAAAGCAATCCATTATACGCCAATTACAATTTGTAATTATAGATAACATAATTTTACAAGTATAAACAATACAATGAAATAAAAGCTCTTATAAAATGCAAATCAACTCAAATATGTTAACTTTCAAACAATGAAAAAATCACAATTTCTTAAAACAATATTACTATCAAACTATTCATAAGCAAATAATCAATAAACTTTATCAGTATTATAATTAAAACGTAACAACTTTATGAATAAAAATAAAATTACTTTCAAATAGCAAATAATAAAATATGATAATTTTGGTACATAGGACAAAAGATCACTGACAAGTGAAATATACAATTCGGCGATGTATTTTAAAAAGAAATACTAAGTTATATTCACCCTCACCCTCACGATGTTCTCAAATAGAAATATGCAATACTACGACTTGTTCTTTGAGTTGCACTCAATCTTTTTATTCTATAGATGAAAAATATCATTCATTCGTTAAAGAATTACGAGGGTCAACAATTTGAATTAAGGAATTTAACATATACTTTGTGTAAAAACTGTTAGGCAAGCCCCGAGCGTTGGACGTTAGGCGTTAGGCGTGTTTAGGGCATACAAACATACTAGCTCCTGTAAAAAGTGGGGTCTTCAAATTGTTTACCAGAAAGACCACTCAGCTTGGCTTTGGTGTCTACCGGAGTGGCGGATGATTTACAGACATACTAGCTCGGTCGATAATCTCTGTAGCATATTTCTTTTGGGACAAAAACAAACCACCTGGATGATGTGTTACAGTAATCCCGAGAAAGTAATGAAGAGGACCAAGATCTTTCATAGCAAACTCTGAACCTAGTTGTGACATGATCGACTGACGAAGAGTATCTGATGAGATGGTTAGTATGATATCATCCACATCTAAAAGAAGGTATGCAGTATTATCACCCTGACAGTAAATAAATAGGGAATGATCCGACCGACTATTTGAAAAACCCAATTTTGATACAAAATCTGCAAAACCGTTTGTACCAGGACCGAGGCGCTTGCTTCAAGACATATAAGAATTTTTTGAGTAAGAAGACATGGTCCGGGAACTTTGGGTCCCTATAGCCTAAAGACTGATGCATATAGACTGTTTCATTGAGATGTCCATGAAGAAATACATTTTTGACGTCCAACTGCCGAAGTGACCATCCTTTGGAAAGAGAGTACCATCCGAATTGTAGTTGGTTTGACCTCTGGGTTAAACGTTTCCCCACAGTCCATGCTTACCTGTTGTGTTTTGCCATCACCTACAAAACGGGCTTTATGCCTCTCAAATGTGCCATCAGATTTTTCTTTGTGACTGAAAATCCACATAGATCGAATAACATTAGCATTAAATGGATGAGGTACTAACTCCCATGTCCCATTGTTAATTAGAGCATTGTATTCATCATCCATGGCCATTTTCCAATTTAGGTCACGTAAGGCAGACACCGGGTTACGGGGTAATGGTGATTTTGTGACATGAGTGTGCAAGCTATATTTTGTGTTGGGTTTGAGTATACCATGCTTGGATACGGGTTACTGGACGATGGATACCAGTTGGAGGACATGGTGTCGGGCCAGGGGACTGGACGCCACTGGCCCGTTGGGGATTTGCTGGATTAATCGAAAATGGGCTGGAAGGACGTGATCCAGGCAGCGTGAAAGTGTTTGAAATAGTGGGCTGGACAACATGAGTCGTTGCTGGATGTTGGGCCGCCAGTCTAGCAACTGCTTGAGTGGCCAATTCAGTTGTTTGGGTCGTCGGTCCAGTGTTGTGGCTGGAAGCTGGGCCAAATCCGTGCGAAAAAATGGATGTATCCCGGTATCCAAAAACTCATATGTGGGAGATCTTGATTCATGAATTTTTCAGAACGGAAATTGAGATTCATCAAAGAGAACATGACGGCTAATAAACATCTTGTTTGTAGATATGGCATAGCATTTGTATCCCCGATGATGTGATTGTTGACACCCAATTTTGTCATCTCTTCCTATTATTCATCCAAAATTAAACTATTTTTTTAGCACAACCTTGAGCCGCCTCACCTTCACTCTCAAAGCCCTAAATAGATCTCAGAGCCACCGCTTTGCACTCTTGAAAACCCTAAAATACTTTGCATTTTTCATTCAAACTTGGAGATCTTCCGGCCACCGTTTTTACTGCGCAAAACCCTAAGCATTTCTCAATTTTTACTAAAACTTTCAGCATAAGTTTTAAAATAAAATTTCTTTCTGATTCGGTAAGTCGACTCGAATTCAAAGGACTTTTGCCTCGGTTCGCTGCATCCGAAGAAGGTAAACTCATATTCTTAATTCTTGTTGTTTTAACGTGCACTGTGAAGTCGATTGTGTATTGGTTAGCTGTTCTTATTTTAATTTATTGATTATGTCTTTCAGTTTGTTTTAGTGTGTCTAAATGAAGTTTAAGTTGATGAAATCTACTTAGTTGTTTAATATGTATGTTGCCTGCTTTATGTCTGTTTTAAATCCTTAAGCGCGCTTATTAAGTTGTCATTTACCGTTTAAATTTATTAATCCAAATATTAGTATGTCAAGACCATTGCCGGTCTATTAAGTTGTCACTAAGCTCGTTGGTCCCTGTTTTAATCTCAAGAACATGAGTTGAGTTTAAGTTAAAAAAAAATGGATCTAGGAACCTGTTTCAGTACGTCAATAAAGTATTTATATTTTTAGGTTTTAATTTTCAACTTGTCTTGTCTAGGTATTATGTTTATTCCCGTTAATTTGAGTTTGGTTCAAGAACTCTGGTAAACCAGCTTGATAAAGGTAGTGGTAGGGACAGTCTCAGTACCACTGAAAGTGCGATAGTCCTTCAAGTAAGGGACTTGGGCAAACAAAGTCCTTACTCGTATTTCACCAACAACTCGCGTATCGTATAGAGCTTTTTCCTATCCTTTCAAGTTCAGTTTCTATTGAATTGGTCTAACTCGCCTAACCTTCAACTCTGTATCGAGAAAGCTGTCCGAGGACACCAACGCACAGAAAAGTAGACATATAGCTTTTTTTGGTCAGCCTATTTTATGTTACATAGACTTTGCGGTTTATATGCTTTGTTTGGTGTTCTTATAAAGTTCAAAACCTCATATGCATCTGTTTGACCGAGAATGAATTATAATACATCCATTTGGCCTAAAGATAAGGGACTAGTTTGCCTACTTGCTCTTGTTTTAATAAGTAGGATTAAATTCTTAGTCAAAAACCATATATTGTTTATTGTGATAATTCCAAAACCGTGTCACGTGTCACTTTTAAACTTGTAACTACTGAGAGCTTCTAGATTTATCATATGTTTGTGATTTTAGCCTAAGTAGAGTGTATAATATTTTACTAATCCTTTTCTTTTCTTGTATTTGCATGAAACGCATTTGGGAGCCGCCAAGAGTCTCGCTACGAGACTCACCATATCCGTGTCTTACATTCCTTGCATCCTACAGCCTCGGAGATTCCAAACAAGAGGCGGGATGATATCGCCATCCGGCCTAATCAATTCTTTTATATCATTTTATTGCTTTAAATTTCAAGAACACCATGAAAACAAATGTCTCCGGACACTTATTTAATTAATAAACCTTCAGAAAGTCGAAGTAAAGGCGAACGACATTCTGTTCTACAACTACAACACAACATATTGTTGTTGTTTATTAAACATCTTAATAGTAGAACGACTTTCGTTCGTTTTATTCTTGTCTTCTTGATGTGCAATGCTATAAATATCGAAATATGTAGAATAGTAGATTTAGGATACTTAGAATAATTAGACCTTGAATAGATTGGGGAGGTTAGTTTAAAAAGGAATTTACCTTTTAACTTATTATTTTTATGCATGTCTAAACTTTTCAGTTTTTTACTCAAAATTAAATTTTATGATATATCATTTCTTACGTATAATTTCATAAATTACATCATGCCAATTTATAAAAAATATATCCTTTGAGCAGCTTGTTCATTTAAATTGAATTTCTAAGAAAACAGGCAGTTTTCAAGAATGCTTTACCAAGGGCACATTCATAAAATTTTCTAATGCTATGCATAATTTTCTACCGAAATATTTTTACATGCATGTTAAATAAACCATAGTATCCTTTCCTTAAATTTATATTGTCAAAAAAATGTTTTTCCTTAACTCAAGAATTAACCTAAGTTTGATCGGATAACCACAAGTTAGCGGATCTTAGAGGATGTCTAACTCTTTTCCTTTAGGATAATAGAGAACCCTTACCTATAATTTCAATAAATTTTGCGGACCTTTAAATAGAGTTATTTTTAGTAGATTTTTGCTAAGTAGATTTCCTAATTCATCTTTAAAATAATTAGGTGGCGACTCCTTAAATAAAATTTGGGAATCAACCATACGTCGTACACCGTTTTGACTCCGGTTAAAATGGGGTGTGACAATGATGGGTATCCCAAAAAAATACATGGTGTAGATCTCGGTTGTAGTTTGTGGATGGTGGTAGAGGGGAATAAGGGATAACACAAGCAGCCAAAAACCCGTAGATGAGAATATGTTGGTTCTCGGAGATAAAGCAATTTAAGAGGTGTTTGGTTTGGTGTATTTTTGTTGGGTAGGATATTCAACAAATATGTAGCCACTTGAAGTGCATGATGCCAAAAATTAGGGGGAGAGAGGCATGTGCAAGGGATGTTCAGACAATGTTATTTATGGTTCGGATTTTATGTTCTACCTTTCCATTTTGGGAAGATGTGTGAGGGCATGAAAAATGAAAATTCAAACCGTTAGTTTTGCAAAAATCCCAGAATTGCATATTATCAAACTTTCGCCCTGTCACGACCCGACCGGGTCACGATTAGTACCTCACCGGTACCGTCAGTATCGTGAGAGAATAGCGGAACATACATAACACATAACTTATAAAAAGGGTAAACATCACTGGCCAGCCGATAAGGCTGCCTTCCATAAAACATACTTAACCAAAAGTATAGAAGTACAACTTGTTCTTATAGCCCAAAACATACATGTTACCACATACCTCTAAGAATAACAGCTGTGGCGGGACAGGGCCCCGCCATACCCCTGAATGTACAAAATACCTATAGCATCAGGGAATATCCGTACCAATAAACAAGCTTCCGGAGGAATGGAGCTTCTGACACCGGAATAGTGATCCTAAGAACGAGGATCCACAATCGCTTACCACTGCGGCATGACGCAGCCCCCAAGGAATGGGGTCGATTACAATATGTACCAAGTATGTAAAGTCGAAAAATCGTAATAATGATATCATAAGTCTAAAAGTAAGCTGGAGTCATGGAAGTCAAACAAAATACCTTTTACTGTGCCTTACTAACAATGAGAGTGACAAGTGTATATAATACTGCATAAAATAGGGGCCTCATGATCAAAACAGGGTACCTCGCCCGTAGTATCAATAAGCACCCTTACTCCTGGGACTATTTCACCCGCATAGGTCCTGTGGACCCGCATGAGGTATTCCTCGCATAGGCGGTACCCGCCCGCATGGGACTATTTCACCCGCATATGCCCATAAGGACTCGCATGAGGTATTCCTCGCATCGTGGGTAGCAAATCCACGGAACAGGTGGTATAATGATCTTGGGGACTTACCCCTCAGATATACTCTTACCCTGAAGCAGATGGTATAACGATCTTGGGGCTTACCCGCCGGATATACTCTTACAGGCGGATGGTATAACGATCTTGGGGCTTGCCCCTCAGATATACTCTTACACTGAAGAAGGTGGAATGACGATCTTGGGGCTTGCCCCTCAGACATACTCTTACCCTGGAGTAGGTGGTATAACGATCTTGGGGCTTGCCCCTCAGATATACTCTTACCCTATCTCAAACTGTCATCATATCATAATCATAAATAAGTTAAGAAAACTTATAACTTCTTATTAGTCTTGTTCATATACCCTCTCATTTTAGTTTACTTAAGGCACTTAATCATATCTTTAATAAAAGAAAAGCAGAATTTAACCCAAGTACTACATACTTCAACTCTTTTAAAAGTGACTCTTTTTCATACATAAAACCTTTGGGCAATTGATGCCTTAAAATCAATTTGCCTTTCATAAATCAAATCATTTGTCCTTACTTGTCTTACTTAGAGTAAACCTCTTCTCATTAATCTTTTATAAAGCTAATAAACCAACTTCCCATAAAGTTGTTATATTAACCCCTACACTTTAGTAAAAATCATACTTTTCCCTAACCAAGGGACTTATACATTCTTAAAACGAAACAAGTCCTTATATACTTAAAACAAGTAAGAATACCAAATCTTGTACGTCTACCGTACTACATAGTTTCATCTATTCATGCTCAAGAGATAGGAAAGCTCCACATACCTCTTCGGTCAATCCACTTGCTAAGTCCAACTACCGCAAGTAATACGTCAACCTATAATAACCATAATGCGTTTATTAACCTCTAATTTCAATGTAGAAATAATCTAAGTTCAAAGCCCCTAATTCTATGGAAAATTTGGCAGCATTTCCTTTGTTTCTACATACTTTGCCACCTTTCTCAAGGCCGAATTCAACATCCAAATGCCACATTTAAGGCTCAACAATCCAAACATATCAAAGGGGATTACACACCTAAACTTGGGTGTGTAAAATTCTGCCCCAAAAGGTACAACAATCCACTTAACAATTCTAAAGTAGTTTTTAGGCTACAACATGCTCATAATATCTTTTTAGCCAATTCTTTCATATCCAAACCACATTTCTTACATGCAAGGATTCTAAGTGCATTATTTACTACTACACATCCCTTCTTCTTCACATGCAACATTAATAACTAAACCACAAGGGAAGAAATGTTACCTTAAAGTCTTACCCAAACTTATTCCAACAACTTTGCTAGCCTCCTTTCCAAGAACACCACCACACTAACACCCGCAAGCTAGCCACAAGCTTCCTTTTTGTTCTTAACTTTTCAGATTTTTCTTAGGCTTTGAATTCCCCTTGGAATTTTAGAGAGAAGTGAGAGCTAATTTAGAGAGAGAGAGAGAGATTGAAAGATGACCAAGTCTTGAAGACTTGGTCAATATAAGGCATGCAAGAAAATCAGATGGGGACACTTGTCACCTCCCATGCCCTTTTTAAACGAGAAAATCAGATTTTCCTAAGTTTTTCCGCTCGAATCCGCCTTGGCGCCATGCGCGACGGCATGGCGCTAAAACTCATGACTTTAACTTCGCGCCAGCGCTCTGTCTGGCCAGCCGCGGCTGGCGCCCTCGCTGTCTGGCCGCACTGCAACTTCAGCGAGCCCTCGGTATTTCCGCCATGCCCATCCGGCCATGCGGCCGCGCTTTGCTCGAAACGCATTTCTGTCCGTCTGCGCACTGAACTTGTAACTCCCATAAATTCCTACTCCGACGTCCTATCGACAAACGGTTGGTTGCGTTGGAAACTAGACTCAACGAACTACGCCTTAGGCCTTTGAAACACTTAGGAACTCTCAATGTACCGGGTCATAACCCGCCTCAAATTTGACTAAAAACCCGTCCGGAACCATCCGTCAACCTATCCTTTAAAATTTTTAAGTCTTACATGCTTTCGTACGCTCTCATATGTAGGGTCAGAACTACGGGGTATAACATTCTCCCCCCCTTAGAAACATTCGTCCCGAATGTTCCTTCTAGGCTTACTCAAATCACAATATCGACATAGACCCTATTAACTATTCTTTTGCAAACAAAAAAGCTCCACAAGCCACTACATACTTAAGCGTAAATGTTAAATCAAAACTAACAAGCAGGAAAGTGGGTTACCTGGAGGTATAGGAAATAGGTGAGGGTACTTCTTCATCATGTCATTCTCTGCTTCCCACGTCATTTCCTCCCTGTTCTCGTTCCGCCATAAGACCTTGACGGAAGCCACGTCTTTCGTCCGAAGTCGTCTAACCTGACGATCGAGTATCGCTATGGGACTCTCTTCATACGATAACTCCTCTGTCACTTGGACATCATGAACCGGGTGCACTCTAGATGGGTCTCCAATACATTTCCGCAGCATGGACACATGGAAAACTGGATGTACCGCCTCCAAATCGGACGGCAGATCTAACTCATAGGCAACCCTGCCTACCCTACGGACAATCTGATACGGCCCAATGTACCTTGGGCTAAGTTTCCCTTTCTTCCCAAACCTCATCACGCCGCCGGGCGATACCTAGGAAAACCCAATCATCTATCTCAAATTCCAAGTGTCGACGCCGATGATCTGCATACGACTTCGCCGACTCGGAGCCGCCAACCGCTCTGGATAAGCTTCACCTTATCCATCGCTGTGAACCAAATCTGGCCCGACTAATCAGATTTCTACCTCGAACCAAACTATCGGTGACTGCACTTCCTCATATAAGGCCTCGTGGCGCCATCCGAATACTAGAGTGGTAGCCGTTGTTATAAGCAAACTCCACGAGGTAAATGATCCTCCTACCACGAAATCAATAACACAAGCCCGCAACATATCCTCGAGTGTATGCGTATAGTGCGTTAGATCTGTCCGTCGGTGCGAGGTGAAACGCCCGTCGAGACTCACCAGTATCCCTAATCCCTTCGAAAAGACCTCCAGTTAGCCGTAAAGCGGGCTCCTGCATGCGAAATAATCGTCTGAGCACTCCGTGCAGTCTCACAATCTCCCTGATATACAGTCTCGCGTAATCCTCGGCTGAAAAAGTCGTCCTGACTGGAAGAAAATGGGCTGATTTCGTCAGCCTGTCGACGATAACCCAAATGGAATCATGCTTCCTCTGAGTGGAAGGTAACCCTGTAATAAAATCCATATTTACCACCTCCCATTTCCAAGTCGGAATATCAATAGCCTGCAACAGCCCACCGGGCTTCTGGTGCTCAACCTTCACCTGCTGACAATTCGGGCACTGTGCTACGAACTCCGCAACGTCCCGCTTAAGGCCATCCCACCAATACACGCATCTGAGGTCATGATACATCTTAGTCGACCCCGGATGAATAGAATAACGAGCACTGTGTGCCTCCCCCAGAATCTGCTGACGAAGTCCTGTCACATCGGGAACACACAACCGGCCCTCAAATCTTAGCACCCCATCAGGTGCTACCTCAAACAGACTCCTCTCTTTCTGAACAGCGGCATCACGATACCGGACCATAATCGGATCCTCATACTGTCGCCTCTTCACCTCCTCGACGATGGAAGACTCGGCAACCTCTCGAACCCGAATTCCGTCACTATCAGAATCAACCAAACGAACCCCAAGGCTCGCTAGCTGATGTAACTCTCGGACCATATCTCTTTTCTCGGTACATCGCATGACGGACTACCCATCGATCTGCGACTAAGGGCATCCGCAACTACATCGCCTTCCCGGGTGGTATAGAATATCAACATCGTAATCCTTAAGTAGCTCCAACCACCGCCTGCTGCAAGTTCACTCCTCCGGTGAAGATATCTTTGGAGACTCTTGTGGTGCGTGTAAATGTCACATGAACTCCATATAAATAATGTCTCCGGATCTTCAAGGCATGAATCATCTGCCGGCTCAGTCATGTGTGGGATAGTTCTTCTCATGCTTCCTAAGTGCCGAGATCATAAGCTATAACTCTGCCGTGATCGTCGCACGCGCAGCCCGACACTGACGGCGTCACAATAAACCACATATCCATCTAAACCCTCTGGAAGAGTAAGAACTGGGGCGGTCGTCAACTTCTCCTTTAGCAACTGAAAACTTTCCTCACAAGTATCCGTCCATCGGAACATAGCTTCCTTCTGAGTCAGCTTAGTCAAAGGTGCTGAAATAGAAGCAAGCTTCTCCACAAACCTCCGATAATAACTCGAGGCCCAAAGCTGCGCTCCGTCGGTGTAGTGGAGTGCAGGCCAAGTCTTGACTGCCTCAATCTTCGCTATATCAACCCGAATACCATCGGCCCCGATAACATGCCCTAAGAAGGCCACTGAAGCTAACCAGAACTCGCACTTCGAGAACTTTGCATACAATTGCGGCCTCGGAGGACTCAATACCGTCCTCAAATGATCAGATGCTCGCGCTGCGTGCGAGAATACACCAAGATATCATCAATAAACACTATAACAAACATATCAAGAATGGCTCGAATACCATTCATCAAATCCATGAATCTTCGGGCGTTGGTCAACCCGAAAGACATTACCCTGAACTCATAGTGCCCATACCGGGTCCTGAATGCAGTCTTTGGGATATCCGTCTCTCTAACTCGTACCTGATGGTAACCAGATCGCAGGTCTATCTTGGAAAAACATCTCGCACCCTGCAACTGGTCAAACAAATCATCAATCCTGGGGAGGGGATATCTGTTCTTGATAGTTACCTTGTTCAGCTGCCTGTAATCAATACACATACGCAGCGTCCCATCCTTCTTCTTTACAAATAACACTGGTGCTCCCCAGGGAGAAACACTTGGCCTAATAAAGCCTTTCTCCAGCAAATCTTTCAGCTGGTCCTTCAATTCCTTCAACTCGGCAGGTGCCATCCTGTATGGCGGAATAGATATCGGTCGAGTGTCTGGCGCCAAATCAATACAAAACTCAATCTCCCTCTCGGGAGGGATACCCGGAAGCTCGTCTGGGAATACGTCTGGAAACTCTCTAACGACCGGAACTGACTGAAGGTCCGGTATCTCAGCCTCAGTGTCGAATACTCGAACCATATGATAGATGTACCCTTTCCGCACCATCTTCCTAGCCTTGAGGTAAGAAATAAACTTACCCCTCGGCGATGCAGTATTCCCCTTCCACTCGATAACCGGCTCGCCGGGAAACTGGAACCGAACTAATCTCTCTCTACAGTCGACATGGGCATAGCAAGACGCTAGCCAATCCATACCCATAATCACATCAAAGTCTGTCATATCCAACTCTATCAAGTCGGCTAGAGTCTGACGACTATCTATAGTCACAGGGCAAGCCTTATACACCCGCTCAGCTACCACTGAATCACCTACTGGCGTAGCCACCTCAAAAGGTCTTATGGACTCGGGCTCTATCCCTACTCTACTGGCAATATGAGGAGATATATAGGACAAGGTAGAACCTGGATCTATCAAAGCATATACATCACAGCAAGAAACCAACAATGTACCTGTGACGACATCTGGCGACGCCTCACGGTCTGTCGGTACGGACATAGCATATATGCGGTTCTGAGGACCGCTAGAACTGGAAACCCTACCACGACCTCTGCCGCGCCTGCTGGCCCATAAGTACCACGCCTCGGCGTCTAACCATCGAAGATGAAGATCCAGCAACAGACCCCGTCGGCTGAACCGTAACGCTCCAGCCGCCTAAGGACGGACAATCCTTCTTCAGATGGCCCCGCTGGCCATAAGAGTAAAACGCTCCCGAACCCATACGACACTCGCCCGGGTGAGACCTACCGCATCGAACGCACCGAGAGGTAGGTGTTCTCGATTGGTGACGGTCTCTGCCTCCCTGAAATCCTGAAATCGGAGCCACGACCGCTCTGAATAACCCGGTGATCGGACCTCCTGCCGAAATCGAGAAGGAGCACTCAGTCTTTGGATGGAAGGTGGACCTAGTCTGCTGGTCGCCCGCCTCGAAACCGCCACGAGACCTGCTGTCACGGCCTCTTGGTGGCCCAAATCTAATCGATCTGCTCTCTCGTCCTCAATCCACTGCGCGTGCGCTGCGTCGACAATATCTATCCACTGGTGAAGAGCTACCCCCAAGCATGAATCATATGACGGTCTAACTCATCACATATCGATGAACCACATGCGCCGTATAATTTCTGATGGTGTGCGCATATCTGGCCAAGGAGTCAAACTCCATGCTGTACTCCCTGATAGTCCTTCCGTCTTGCCTCAAGGTCAAGAATCTATCTACCCGAACTCTCCTAATCTCAGGAGGCAAGAAGTGGTCTAGGAACGCCTCTGTGAACTCCTCCCAAACAGCTGGAAGAGCATCCTCACCTCTCGACAACACCCATGACTCAAACCAGTTCAACGCAATATCGCGTAACCTGTAAGAAGCTAGTATAACAGACTCAGTCTCCGATGCCCTAAGCACCTGCATGGTCCGCTGTAACTGCCGGACAAACTCCTGCGGATCCTCCTCAAATCTCGAACCATAGAACTCGGGTGGGTGACAACCTGTGAAATCCGAATCAGTAAGCTTCGGCTCTAGGGTTGGTCGCCTGCTCCTGTCGGCGCTGCCGCCACTATCTTTGGTCGATGCAGAATCCGCTCCCGTAATCTCTATACTCATACCATTTGTGGGGATGGAGGCTCGTCATCGCGGTCTCGATAACCATTGCCTCGAAATCTGCGAGGTTGGCGGCGACGTGGAACTCGCCGCTCTAAACATCATCTCTGTAAGGGCGGGCTGTGCCTCGTGACTCTCCGCGTCCACTAGCGGCACCTCGGTGCCTTGCCGCATGGGCGCGGATGCCTGCGTGGAGGCATAATCGATACATAAAGGAAAACATCGGAGGAGGTTCAACCTATAACTTCGGCTATTGCACGATCTTAGAGTGAAAGAATGGAAACCAATCCTAAATATCCTGCGACCTCCCGATTATAGATGTGGTGCGCGACACCGATAATCAAAACTCTACTAGACACGGTTTGTGGACACTTTTCGAGGACTAATCGCTCACGATACCACTTTTGTCACGACCCGACCGGGGCGCGACTAGTACCTCAGGTACCACCATCGGTATACATCGAGAGAATAGCGGTGAACATACATAACACATAACTTATAAAAAGATAAACATCATTGGCGGTAGATAAAGTCGCTTCCATAAAACATACTTAACCAAAAGTATAGAAGTACAACTTGTTCTTATAGCCCAAAACATACATGTGACCACGCACTCTAAGAATAACAAGCGTGGCGGGACAGGGGCCCGTACCCTGAATGTACAAAATACCTATAGCATCGGGGAATATCCGTACCGATAAACAAGCTTCCGAGGAATAGAGCTTCGACACCGAATAATGATCCTAGAACGAGGATCCACAATCGCTTACCGCCTGCGGCGTGAACGCGGCCAGGAAGGGGTCGATTACACAATATGTACCAAGTATGTAAAGTGGAAAAATCAGTAATAATGATATCATAAGTCTAAAAGTAGCGAGTCATGGAAGTCAAACAAAATACTTTTCAGTGCCTTACTAACAATGAGAGTGACAAGTGTATATAATCTTTGCATAAAATAGGGGCCTCATGATCAAAGCAGGTACCTCGCCGTAGTATCAATAATCACCCCTACTCACGGGACTATTTCACCCGTAGGTCCGTGGACCGCATGAGGTATTCTCGCATAAGTGTACCCGCACGTGGGACTATTTCACCCGCATAATCCCATAAGGACTCGCATGAGGTATTCCTCGCATCGTGGGTAGAAAATCCACGGAACAGGTGGTATAACGATCTTGGGGACTTACCCCTCAGATATACTCTTACCCTGAAGCAGATGGTATAACGATCTTGGGGCTTACCCCTCAGATATACTCTTACACTGAAGCAGATGGTATAACGATCTTGGGGCTTGCCCCTCAGATATACTCTTACACTGAAGAAGGTGGTATGACGATCTTGGGGCTTGCCCCTCAGACATACTCTTACCCTGGAGTAGGTGGTATAACGATCTTGGGGCATGCCCCTCAGATATACTCTTACCCTATCTCAAACTGTCATCATATCATAATCATAATCATAAATAAGTTAAGAAAACTTATAACTTCTTATTAGTCTTGTTCATATACCCTCTCATTTTAGTTTACTTAAGACACTTAATCATATCTTTAATAAAAGAAAACCGGAAATTTAACCCAAGTACTACATACTTCAACTCTTTTAAAAGTGACTCTTTTTCATACATAAAACCTTTGGACAATTGATGCCTTAAAATCAATTTGCCTTTCATAAATCAAATCATTTGTCCTTACTTGTCTTACTTAGAGTAAACCTCTTCTCATTAATCTTTTATAAAGCTAATAAACCAACTTCCCATAAAGTTGTTATATTAACCCCTACACTTTAGTAAAAATCATACTTTTCCCTAACCAAGAGACTTATACATTCTTAAAACGAAACAAGTCTTTATATACTTAAAACAAGTAAGAATACCAAATCTTGTACGTCTACCGTACTACATAGTTTCATCTATTCATGCTCAAGAGATAGGAAAGCTCCACATACCTCTTCGGTCAATCCACTTGCTAAGTCCAACTACCGCAAGTAATACGTCAACCTATAATAACCATAATGCGTTTATTAACCTCTAATTTCAATGTAGAAATAATCTAAGTTCAAAGCCCCTAATTCTATGGAAAATTGGGCAGCATTTCCTTTGTTTCTACATACTTTGCCACCTTTCTCAAGGCCGAATTCAACATCCAAATGCCACATTTAAGGCTCAACAATCCAAACATATCAAAGGGGATTACACACCTAAACTTGGGTGTGTAAAATTCTGCCCCAAAAGGTACAACAATCCACTTAACAATTCTAAAGTAGTTTTTAGGCTACAACATGCTCATAATATCTTTTTAGCCAATTCTTTCATATCCAAACCACATTTCTTACATGCAAGGATTCTAAGTGCATTATTTACTACTACACATCCCTTCTTCTTCACATGCAACATTAATAACTAAATCACAAGGGAAGAAATGTTACCTTAAAGCCTTAGCCAAACTTATTCCAACAACTTTGCTAGCCTCCTTTTCAAGAACACCACCACACTAACACCCACAAGCTAGCCACAAGCTTCCTTTTTGTTCTTAACTTTTCAGATTTTTCTTAGGCTTTGAATTCCCCTTGGAATTTTAGTATAAGTGAGAGCTAATTTAGAGAGAGAGAGAGAGATTGAAAGATGACCAAGTCTTCAAGACTTGGTCAATATAAGGCATCTGAAAATCAGATGGGGGGACACATCACCTCCCATGGCTTTAAAGAAAATCAGATTTTCCTAAGTTTTTCCGCTGAATCCGCGCCAGGCGCCCCAGCCGCGGCGCGCGACGCTAAACCTCTGCGGACTCCGGAACTTCGGCGCGGCCCTACTGTCTGGCGCCATGCTGCAACCAGCGACCGATGGTACTTCCGCCGGCTCAGATCCGGCCGCGGCTGCAGGTAACGACCGTTCGGGGCGTTCGCGGTGCCTTACCAGGCACCCTAGTGATACATACATCGAGAGAAAATCAGCGGAACATAAAACATGAGTCATTTAACAAGAGATATAATAAATAAACAAGCAACCAAAAGCGATTTGCCTTGGTATATACATAAACACGAACAGTTTAATCCTTTTACAACCACTTGCCAACAATACTACATGACCTCTAAGATATACATGACTATGACGGACAGGGCCGCCATACCACGAATGTACAAGAACCTACAACTCAGGAACACCTAAAAGATAAGCCTCGAGAAAGCGGAGCTTCAATCTGTTGGCTGTGATCCTATGGCGAGGATCCACGGCGATGTACCTCTACTGCGGCGTGACGCGGCCAAGAGGTCGATCTAACAGTACCAAGTATGTGAAATCATGCAATCAGAATGAAATCATACTAGTCTATATAAAGCGGGAGACATGTATGATAACCAAACTACGATTCACAACATAAAAGCGATCATCCTCACAATATAACTATGGGTCTCACGCCCGCACATCAATCGAGTTCGCATTATGGCGCGTGCCTGAATCGCCGGTGTAGACATGTCCATGATGCAACAATAATACCAATGTCCGGCCACATGCCCGGAATTCTGATCGGTGTAGACATGTCCATGTGACCTCAACAACAAGACATCAATCCAAATGGAAGCATACGCGCGCTACGCATCGTGTCGGTATGTCGAAGGAAACAATAAGACAACTTTCCAAATGGGACGATACCCGCGTGCGCTACGATCGTGTCGGTATGTCCAAAAGGAAATCCTGGCGATAATCGAAATGGAAACATACCCGTGCGCTACGCGTCGTGTCGATATATCCAAAGCGATTAACCACAAGACCTTAACCAAAATGGAAGCATACGTGCGCTACGCATCGTGTCGGTATGTCCAAAGCGATTAACAACAATAATACTATCAGCGAACGCGTGCGTGGAATTTCTCCGTCACGCCGACATCCAAGTAAGTTCTCAACGGTCAACCGACTCTATCGAGAGCGGTAACACAGAAACACAACGCTTGTACAATAAAGGCTATCATCACAAGCATAGGCAAGTTTCACAACAACAAGCATAGGCAAGTTTCACAACAACAAGCATAGGCAAGTTTCACACAACTCAAAGTACTACATACGTTAAGTTCTTTTAAAAGAGATCCATTTCTTTTATAAGAGTCACCCGATACCCGTAGTATTAGAATGACCAACCCACCTTCCTTTTCAAAACCAAGTAACAACATTCTTTTCCTAAGTTCCGGTTGCCTAGTTTCAATTACTCAAGCTTCTCATTTTCAAATGGTTTCATAGTTCCCAAACTTAATCACTTGATTCCTTTTTAGAACAATTGAGTAACATATGTCATATATGTGAGTAGTTTATTCTTGTTTATAACGATCTTATTACAAAGACCATGATCTAGAAAATGTAATATCATTTTGTCTCATCTTAGCTTCATGCGGATGGAGGTTTCTACTTGGTTTTAATACAACACATCATTATTCAATACATTTTCCCTTTATTAACGCTGCGGTGATGTCGATACACATTACGATTCGAAATCAGTAAAACATTATCCCTTTAAAAACCAAGTACTCATTACTCACGAATGAGGTTTCACACAAACATCCACATTAAAACAAATAAGTTAAGTCTCTTATCTTATAAGATCAAGTCTCTTAACTTCTAACATCAGTAAACCATTTTCACTTACATAAGGTCGTTATAACTAACTTCCCATAAAGCTATTATAACACCCTATGTTTTCAACCAAATCACTTAGCACATGTACGTCTACCGTACTACATAGTTCACAACAATCATGCTAGAAAAGATAGGAAGAGGTTCACATACCTCGCGACGATTTATCGACAATAAGCAAAATGCTCCAAGTACTACAACCTTGCTAGCCCTTTCCACTCCTAGTAGAATCGCTACTCTTAGTACTTTCACCTATAAAGGTCAAAACGTCTTTTAACCCCAAAACACAAGTTTCTATCTTTCTATAGAAAATTCTAAGATTCTCCCACATGGCAGTAAATCTCCTCTCTATCGAGGCTACCAAGCCAACCAGTGGGGTTTACACGCCTACGGACGTGTACAATTACTCAAGAATACTACACAAGTCTACCAATACTGATCCTATGTAAATACAATTCGATTCGATTCTTTATTCTTCAGCTTAAGTCAAAAGACATTGCGAATACTAAGTAGTTCCATATATAGTATACTTCAACTATATATTCAACCAAACATGTAATTTCCAATTACAATAGAGGACAAGATAATTACCTCGATAAGCCCAAAATTATCCGAGTTTAATGTCGCTCACGAGCAAGGTTTAGCTCCACTCAGTGCGCTCCAAACCACTCCAAACAACCCTTAGAAGTTCTAACCAACTTCTACTCACATACTTCAACCAACTATGAAGATTTCCTTGGGTTTGGTTTGAGACTAAAAGGACAAAAGGTAGTATTTCCGACTCTTCGTAAGAGGTATCTTTGGAATACTACAAGGTACAAGGCTAAGGTATTTTGGGCATTATAACAATACTAGGAGTATTTCTATACCACAACAAGGGTATTATACGAAACAACTAGGCTAGGGGGTACCCATACTAGACCTCATGAGGGAGTGGAGACCTCACGCCAAAGGCCACTTTCAAGGGAGAGGAGCTCTTGGACGAGTCAACAAGAGGAGGAGGATTCAAGACTTGGAAACATTTGTGGATGAATGAAGTCTTCACAAAGGGGTATTTATAGCAAACCCAAACGCCAACGATGGCCAAGATCGAGCCATGTGCAAGGCAAGTGTAAGGCCTCGATCAAGCCAAGTGCACCCTAACCCTACTCCACAAAACACGGCACAAGACAAGCCACAAAACAAGGCCAAAACAAGGCACAAAACAAGGAACCAATAGGGCCAAAAACGTGAGCCACAATATCAATCCATTCGTGAACCAATCGTCCACTGACGCCCGGCTTCGATGTGAGGTGACACATGCCACCTCCGTTGGTCCAAAATGTTTCGTCTCTCGGAAAAATCCGCAAAAATTAAAAGGACATAGCGGAATTTTCCCTACGAAAAGTGGAAACGTTTCGTCGGAAAACGACTCTAGTCGGCACTGCGCCAAATGTAACCGGCGAGCCACTAGGCGGGGTGACACGTGTCACCCTCCTATCGGCCCTCAAAAACGTCTTTCAAAAAAATATCCACAATGGCCAAAATCTCAAAACAAAGTGGGCCACAAAACCAGTAAATTTCTCCGTGGGCCCACGTGACCATTTCCGAAAATAAAATCTCAAAATTCTAATGTAATCTATGAAGTCCAAATACCAAATCTGGGAATCCAATTCCCATTAACGAACCTTTTTCTTCACAAATAACCGGAAACTTTTCCGTCGAAAACTCACATCTTTCTTTCTTTTCAAAATTTCTGCCGTACGCTCGCACGTACGTCCTCACATACATACCCTGCAACTACGGGGTATAACACTCTGCATCCGGCGCCGCGACCCGCCGCTTTGCTCGAAACACATTTACGTCGTCTGCATGCGAACTTGTAACTCGCGTAACTTCACTCCGACGCCCTATCGATTTAACGGTTGGTTGCGTTGGAAACTAGACTCAACGAACTACGCCCTAGGCCTTTGAAACACTTAGGAACTTTCAATGTACCGGGTCATAACCCGCCTCAAAGTTGACTAAAAACCCGTCCGAAACCATCCGTCAACCTATCCTTTAAAAAATTTAAGTCTTACATGCTTTCGTACGCTCTCATACGTAGGGTCAGAACTACCGGGTATAACACGCCCATTATCACATTGAATGTTTTTGATATCCCTTTCAAATTATTTTTGGATGAATGTTCTAAAAATAAGGAAGGTGGAAAACACTTATGATTTTTTCGATAAGGGAAACATCCACAAGAAATTAGAGTAATCATCTAAAACAAGCAAGTAATATCTATGTCCTGAGAAGCTCAAAACAGGGGATGTCCAAATATCACAATGGATAGTGTGAAAAGGCATAGATGTGCAATTAAAAGATGTCTCAAATGGAAGTTGAATATGTTTACCCAAAGGACATGATTGACACTTATTAAAAGTCCGTGTACAAGAAATAGAGTTATTGCGCTTGAGAGAGTTCTAAACCGACTCTCCCAGATGTTCTAAACGTTCATGCCACAAATTAGAAGTAAAAACAACAAAATTAAAATGTTTCTTGTCCTGGTGGAGGAGTGAGGTAACTAGATAAAGCTCTCCCTGACTATCACATCTCATTAGCCGTGCCCCTGTCTGAAAATCATACACGGAAAAATCAAATGGATCAAAAGCTACAGTAACCCAGTTATCCTTTGTAAACTTTCGGACAGAGATTAAGTTTTTAATTAATTGTGGAGCATGAATAACCTCTTTCAAAGCTAATGGTGGATTTGATTTGGATAATGTAGTAGAACCATAACCTTTAATTGGAAATGAAAGGTCATTTCCGACAGTTATACCATTTGATTTGCTCGAATTAAAATAGGACGTAAGGTTACCTTGGGAGGACGTCATATGTGACGTTGCACCTGAGTCCATATACCATTTCGTGTCCGGTGGATTTAGCCCGAGTGTGTGAATGGCTGAGTCGATGTTCGTGGGCTGGCCCATAGCCGAGTGGGCCTCCTGCCACATCTGCGTCGGCCCAACTGGATGGGCTGGTCCGCCACTGCCTATGTAAGAAAATCCAGCCTCGATGTTGGGCTTTGTGAAATTAGGCCCAACAGTGGGCTGTACAAATCCAACAAAACCAGTATTGTTAGAAGTGAAAATGGGCTGAAAATATGTTGGGGTTGTGTAAGGTAGATTGGGCCTGGCCCAGTTGGCTGAAGCTGAGGGATAAGGACACGGAGGTCCAGCCCAATTCCATTGTGGCCAGATCCATTGTTATGCGGCTGCCGCTTCTTTATTCTTTGGGTGTTCTCGCCCGATCTTGCTGCGATCGTAGTCGCTGCGGCCACCGGAACCACCATTGTCGCTGGTATTCCTGTTGCCACCATTTTTGTTGTGATTTCCACCCTTCTTATTACCATTACGCCCTCTTTGTTCACGGTTATTTTGCGTATTTGCAAAATTATTATCATAATTGGTGGCCATTAAGGCCGAGTCATTTGTGGTAGCCACCTTTTTGGAAAAGCCTTGTTCTTCAAGAATCAACATGGATCGTGCTTGGTAAAATAAGGGTAGCAGATTACTTTGACGGATAACGGTTTCCACCCCCGCTATATGCCTCTGTCAATCCGACAACAAGTTATAGAACTAAACGACTGTTGGTGACGGGAGAGCCAACATTCTTCAATTGATCCGCGAACACTTTGAGGCGTTGACAATATGTGGAAGCGTTAGGAAAGTCCTCCATATCAACACTAGATAATTCTTGTTCCAAAGCAACCGCACGAGAGTTTTTATTATCATAAAAAACGTCCCGTAATCGATTTCAAACATCAATCGCCTTAGAATCGGGTTCCATGATCGTGTGCAACAGATCGGTTGAAATCGTTGCATATATCCAACCAAGAACAGTGACGTCGAGGGTATCCCATAATTCTTTGTCTTCATCCGTATCAAAACTTTTACCTTGCCTTTTTTCGGGGGAATGATGTGGTCAAGAACCCGGTGAGAACGACAATAAATTTTGAATAGTTCTGCCCATAAAGCAATGTACATTCTCCATTTGTAAAGTTATGGGTACATGAGTTTTGATATTAGAGACTGTGAGAGCGGGATGGTAAAAAGATTTGGATTTAGACATGTTGATAGTAGTTGGATAAACGAGCAATGGAGAAACAATAAAAGCAAAAGCAATCAAAATTCGGAAAGGGAAGAATTTTGATGAAGAAGGTGATGTTTTTCGGCTAGGGTATGTGGAGGAGGGGGGAGTCGAAAATTTTCAAATCTTAAAAAATATGAATCTTTTCCTTATGCTCTTGATACCATGATAGAATTTTGAAAGATTTTCCTCATCTTTCTATTTACAAAAGGTTACAATATATACAAATATGGGAGGATCCTTACTATTCAATTCTATTCAACTACTTACCTTATCGGTATGATCCTCTCTTAATTACTATTTAATTACATGAATGAATTAATGATTTATTCTCTAGAATATTTTCTAAGTACTGATTTCTCTAGAATATTCTGTAAGTACTGATTTTTCTAGAATATTTTCTAATTATAACGTTTTGTAGCATTGATCCATGCTTCGTACAGTAGCCACAAATAAGAGTGTTTCTTTTGTTGTTATAGCGTTTCTGCCTTTTATCTTAGTACCTGGAC
Organism: Przewalskia tangutica; assembly: GCA_029844215.1. Taxonomy (NCBI): domain Eukaryota; kingdom Viridiplantae; phylum Streptophyta; class Magnoliopsida; order Solanales; family Solanaceae; genus Przewalskia; species Przewalskia tangutica. The sequence goes on along the minus strand of CM056727.1, from coordinate 44,282,956 downwards.
CTTGTCCTTGATTAGCAACTAGAAAAGAGGCAGAATCACCTATTTCTTTAGAGAGAGAATTGAGTAGCAAAGATAGGGTCATTCCATTACAACGAATCCAAACCTTCTGTAGGCTAGGCCAGAATCAAGAGAAGGAACAACTAAGGATCCATTAGTGAATCCAAACTTGTTTTTCGCTGAGAAAGTTATTATAAGTGCTCTTCTCAAGCTATCATATACTTTTTCATCGAACACAAATGAAACAAGATTCATCCCTGGATAATTCGAGTGATGGAGATAGTAAAGATGAGCTGAATCCACACATTAATTGTGGCGGATTCAGCAGATACAACAACATTACCAACTAGGATGGTTTCTGTCACTGGATCTATAGTCGACATTGCAATAAAAGCAAAGCAAGAAAGCAAAAATAAAATTGAAGAGCAATTACATTTGCTCTGATACCATTAGAAAATGTAAAAAAACTTGAAAATTTTCTGTGTATATTCGATGATCTCAACACTGTACAAGACTATGTATTTATACACTACTAAAGGAATCTACAGCTAACAGACTTATTCAGTTGTCCCTATTCTATTCATTATTGTGTCATTTTATTCTCTGAGGTACAATCGTGACTTGTGTGCCCATTTGTCATTAAACCCAATTAAGCAAAAAGAGGCCAATATCATAGAGATGCTATGACTTTTGCAGAAATTCAATCTCTTCTCTTCTTCTATCTTTGTCGGAGATTTCGAGGTTGACCGGAGAATCACCATTTTTCTGTCTAACAAATACTTGTTGTAATTAACTATAGTTAAAATGATAAAATTATATAATAACATGTTATAATGATAAATTATATAAATAACATGTTATGCATCCGTATGAATATATATTTTTCTTGTTGTAACTGTGGTAAACTAATCTCTCACTTCAACCTCGACATACCTGGTAAATAGTCTCTGTGTTCCAATTTATGGAAAGAATTGGAGTACTAGCATACTAGAGTCAAAGACATTAAAATTTTCCGTATAAATTTACATATATATTACTCCTAATTAAATATTTAAAAACTACCTAAAAACTAGTAGTATAATAGTATAAATCAACATAAGTGCTAATAATTTTAGTTTTTTTTAAAAATAAATGAAAATATCATACTCAAAGAAAATAATAAGTATGTGTTTGACCAAACTTTTACAAGTGTTTCTCAACTTGAGAAATATTTTTTGGGTCAATCACATACTTATCAAGAAGTACAGTAGAACCTCTATAAATTAATACTCGGTAAATTAATAACCTCTCTAAAATAATATTTTTTTCTCGGTCCCGACTTGGGCCCAAGATCTAAATTAATAATTTCGATAAATTAATAAGATAATAATTTTCTGGAAGACCCTTATATAAATTTATGGTCCTATAAAATTACAAATATAACTAGGACAAATTAATAAAATATGATTCTATTGTTGTTTGATTCATCTTAAAATTTAAATCTAGGTGTATTTCATCTATAACTTTCCTTATTGCATCCAAAAGCTCTGGTGTTGCATTCTCATACTGCAACAAGAAATTGCAAAGAGTTGTTGCCGCTATGAGTGCTTCCTTCTGCGTAATTGGTTGCAAAGACATTGTATCCTGATCATGTATCTTCAGTTTCATCCTCAATAGGATTTTCAACAACACTAACTACAATTTCTTCTAAACTTTGGACCTCTGATCATGTATCATTTTCACCCTGGTAATCCAATCGGTGATTGACATCCATTTTGTTGCGGTACCCAATGCCATTAATCATCGTATCAAGTTCATGAATGCCTTCTTTAGTAGTTCCTTCATTTAAATTCTTTGAGGCTACTTCATCCTGCGAACGAATTTTACAATGTCGAAAACAATTTGCTATTGTCTATTGCTGAACATTTATCGTCCAAGCTGAATGTCACGACCCATTCCGGGGCCCGTGACTGGTGCCTTACCGGGACACCCAAGTAGTCATACATCAGAGTAATCAGCGGAAATATAAAACAAGACATGAAACAGTTTATAAAATAAGACACAGTTTATGTGAGAAAACGTCGCCTTTCGGCATATATATAAACATGGTTTAGCAGTTACATCCGAAACTGTACAACATGACTCTGCACTTCTAAGGAAATATACAACTATGGCGGACGGGGCCCGCCATACCCTGGATACAAAACTATCTACAACAGGAGATCATACCCAAAGTAGAGCCTCCGGAAAGATGGAGCTCCCACCAACGTAGAGATCCTAAGGATGTGGATCTAGCACATGCTTGCCCTTACCTGCTGCATGAACGCAGCCCCCCGAAGGAGGTCAGTACAACAGGTACTAAGTATATGAAACTGTAAAATACTTAAATGAAAACATATCATTTTAAAATCAGTTTTGCAAGTATGTATGAACCAACCGAGGGACGCGCATAGTGCCATCATAAACAAGAGTAACAATAGGTAAGCGTAATGTGTCTTTTCTAGGCTGCGAATGATCGAAGCGGGGCCATTGCCGTAGTATCACCATGCAAGCCTAATCACGGACTCCGTAGTCGCGTAGGCCACTCACATAGGCCCGCGTAAGTACATAACCCACATCGGTGGGTAGCTCCTCGACATCGCCCCGACTCGTAGTCCGCGTGGCCACATAGACCGCGTGAGGTATAACCCGCATCACTAAAGCGGAACTCCCATAGCTCGCATAGGTCCTCGGACCCGCATGAGGTATTCTCGAATCATGGTCCTGCATCACCGAGTCTACCCGCGTCGGAGGCGACAACCCCGTGAATATGTCAAGAGGTGAGTGATAGTACACTAACATAACGACTTATCTTTAAACAACATAAGCACAACAAGAATACTCTCTTATACAAACGTTACAAGACACTAACACACATAGCATCGTATCGTATGTCTACTTATCAAACCATCGATTATTCTTTTCGCAATTCAATATAAGTGCATTATAAACACATAGGCAAAGCTGTTTCTTTTATCAATCTTAAGTGGTTATACTTAACTTCCCATAAAGCTAGTATAACTCTTAAGCTTCATTTAAAACCCAATTAGTTCTCTTACATTAAAAATGATTCAAGATTCTTTTGAAATATTTTGATTCTTTATTATTCAGCTTAAGCGTGAGGCATTCAGTAAGTGTTATTCGGGCTTAAGCGTGAGGCATTGCGTAAATATTATTCAGCTTAAGTCAAAGACATTGCCATAGTTATTATTCGATTAACACGTATGCGTCTGTACTACATATATATTGTAAAATATCATGCTTTAGGAAGAATCACATACCTTCCAATGAAAACCACCGCCAGTTGAATATGTCGCGCAGAGTCACCTATAATAGTCACAGACATCTATCAAAGACTACTCAAGGTCATTCTAAAGCAGAGGGTTCACAATTCTACGGAAAGTCAAAAGACTTCCCCGGTGAGCTATATAAGTCTCATGTGAAAGCATTCTATATAAGCATAGTTCAATTATTCTTCTTTTAAACCCTTCTCGTGATAATAGTTCAATTCTATTCGTGATATTCTTCTAAGTATTTAATACTTATTCTTATACTACAACAGTAAGTATTCTCTAATTCAAAAGAGGTTAGGATTAGTTACCTCGGTAAGCCCAATAATATCCTAGATAAAGTCGCTGAGCAAGGTTTTGCTCTAAGTTGTATGCTCCAGAAACCTTAGAAGTTCTTCACAACTTCTACTAAGTACTAAGGGATTTGGGCTAGGGTATTTTAGGCATTATAACAATACAAGAAGGCAACTTTTCTACCAAGGGAGGGTAGGTTTGGCTAGGCTAGGGGCCTCGGCCAAACTACTTAGGCTAGAGGGGGTATTCGGCCAAGGGCCTTCACAAGGGAGGGGAGGTGTTTGGACGAAAAGGCTACAAAGGGAGAGGAGAGGATTTTTAGACTTGGAAGCTTTTGTGGATGAAGAACTCTTCATCTCAGAGGGTATTTATAGGTCAAGTGGCCAACCAATGGCCAAGATTAAGCCAAGTGCTAGGCAAGTGTAAGGCGAGATTAGGGCAAGTGTCCTTGGCCAACTTGCACACAAAATATCCTACCTAATCCTTGACTTGTGCCAAGGCACAAAAAGCGTGCAACACGAGTCCATTCGTCCAAATGGACGATTTCAAGTCCAGCAATTGGAGGGTGACAAGTGTCGTCCTCCCGTTGGTCCAAAATGTTTCGTCTCTCGGAAAACTCCGCAAAATTAGAAATGGCATAGCGGAATTTACCCTACGAAGGCGTGGAAGCGTTTCGTCGGAAAACTATTCGTTTTGCGAGTTGTGCCCAAAAATCGCCCAAGCCTAAACTTTAAGGCTAAACTTTTTAGACGTATTCCCTTACGTACATACTCGGAAATAAGGGTATAACATTCTCCCCTCTTAGAAACATTCGTCGAATGTTCCTTCCAAGACAGGATAACGATAAGGTTCTTCATAACTTAAACAGTTTGCAAAAGCCACACACGGCCACAAACAACACTTAGGCAAAAGCGATAACGAAAATTTACAAGTAGGAAAGTGAATTACGGAGGTGTGGGAATAGGTGAGGATACTTCGCCTCATGTCCTCCCCGGCTTCCACGTCATCTCTCCCGAGCTCGTTCGCCACAAGACTTTGTGAAGCCACGTCCTTGGTCAGACGCCTAACTGACGATCGACTATCGCTATGGGAATCTCCTCATACGATAACCCGCCGGTCACTGGACATCGTCAATCGGGTGTACCACAGATGGATCCGATACATCTCTCCGGCGTAGATACGTGAAAAACCGGATGCACCGCCTCGGATCGGACGGCGGATCAACTCATAAGCAACCTTGCCTGCGGACAATCAAACGGCCCAATGTACCTTGGTGAGTTTCCCCTTCTTCCGAATCTCATCACACCCCATGGGTGACACCTTAGGAAAACCCAATCATGAACCTCGAACTCAAGATGCCGACGACGATGATCTGCATACGACTTACATCGACTCGAGTATCGATAGCCTCGGATAAGCTTCACCTTATCCATCTGCTGCACCAAATCTGGTCCCACTAGCCGCACCTCGCCCACATCGAACCAACCTATAGGCGATCTGCACTTCCTCATACAAGGCCTCATAAGGCGCCATCCGAATCTTGGAGTGGTAGCTATTATTATACGCGAACTCAACTAGAGGCAAATGATCCTCCCAACTACCACTGAAGTCAATAACACGGGCTCGCAGATATCCTCGAGAGTGCGGATAGTGCGCTCTGCTGCCGTCTGCCTGCGTGGATGAAATGCGATTACTCGGGCTCACTGCGTCCCTAAACCTCTGGAAGGACCTCAGGAAGTTAGCGTAAATGCGGGCTCCTGCATGCGATATGATCGAGTAGGGACTCATGCGATCGACGATCTCTCGGATGTAAAGTCCGCATAATCCTCAGAAAAAGTCGTCTGACGGGAAGAAAGTGGGCTGATTTTCGACCGTCGACGATAACCCATATAGAATCATGTCTCCTCCGAGTGCGAGGTAATCCCGTGATGAAGTCCATGTTGATCACCTCCCACTTCCGGTCGGGATCTCTATCGCTGCAACAACCCACGTGCCTCGGTGCTCTACCTTCACCGCGACAACATGGGCACCGAGCTACGAACTCGCAACGTCCTCTTCAAGCCATCCCACCAATACGGATCTAAGGTCGTGGTACATCTTGGTCGACCCGGATGGATAGAGTAACGCTTGTGTGCTTCCCAAGAACCTCTGCCAAGTCCTCAAACATCTGGAACACACAACGCCCTCAAACCTTAGCACCCATCGTGCTACCTCAAAGGACCGCCCTCGAAGAGTCGTATCACGATAACGTGTCAAAATCGATCCTCGAATGTTGCCTCTTCTCGCCGACGATGGAAGATTCGGCAACCTCACGAACTCTAACCCATCGCTATCGTAATCAATCAAGCGGACACCAAGGCTCGCTAATCGATGCAAATCACGAACCATGTCCTCCTCTCTCTGCACATCCGATAGGCTCCCATCGACTACGACTAAGAGCATACGCCACAACATTGGCCTTCCCGGGTGGTACAGATATCAACATCGTAATCCTTAAGCAACTCTAACCACCGTCTCGCCGTAAGTTCGGCTCCTCTGGTCAAGATATCTTTGGAGGCTCTTGTGGTCGTAAAAATATCCACGTGAACCCCATACAAATAGTGCCTCCAGATCTTCAAAGCGTGAATCACACCGCCAACTCCAAATCATGGGTGGGGTAGTTCCTCTCGTGTTTCTTGTCGGGATGCATATGCTATAACCCCGCCATGCTGCATCAACACACATCCCAACCCGATGCCCGACGATCACAATACACGACATAACCATCCGACCCTCCGGAAGAGTAAGAACGAGGCGGCCGCCTCTTTTCAAGAATCGAAACCCCGCCACAAGCATCACCATCAAACTTGGCCGCTCGAGTCGACTAGTCAATGGTGCGAGAGATAAAGCAAACTTCTCCACGAACCGCGATAATATCTCGCAAGGCCCGAATCGCGAACCTCTGCCGGAGTAGAGTTCAGGCCAAGTCCCGATCGCCGATCTTGGCCGTATCCACTCGAATGCCATCACCCGACAATATGCCCAAGAAACGCCATCAAGTCAACCAAAACTCACATTTGGAAAACTTGGCGTAAATCTGGTCTGAGAATCACAAGACAAGCCTCAAATGCTCGCGTGCTCGCTTCTGAGCGAGAATAAACCAAGATATCATCAATGAACACTATCACAAACGTGTCCAAAATGGTTTGAACACTCGGTTCATCAAATCCATGAATACCGAGCATTGGTCAACCCAAAAGACATGACCTGAACTCATAATGCCCGCATCGGTCCGAATGCGATCTAGGGACATCCACCTCTCTGACTCGCACCTGATGATAGCCCGACCGTAGATCAATCATGGAGAAGCATCTCGCACCCTGTAACTGGTCGAACAAATCATCAATCCTGGGAGGGGGTATCTGTTCTTAATGCTCACCTTGTTCACCGCTCAGATCAACACATGCGCGTCGCCCTTCTTCTTCACGAACAATACCGGCGCTCCCTGGGAGAAACACTAGGCCTAATGAAGCCGCTTCTCCAAAGAAATCTCTAAGCCGATCCTTCAACTCTCTCAACTCAAAGGGTGCCATTCTCAGATGGCGGAATGGAAATAGGCCGAGTGTCTGGCAATATGTCAATACAAAACTCAATCTCCCTCTCAGGAGGGATACCCGGGAGGTCGTCTGGAAACACGTCTGGGAACTCTCTGACCACTGGAACTGACGGAAAATCTGGTACCGCAGCTTCAGTATCAAACACCCGAACGAGATGGTAGATATACCCCTTCTGCACCATCTTCCTAGCCTTGAGGTAGGAAATAAACCTACCCCTCGGCGATACCGTGCTCCCCTCCCACTCAACAACCGGCCTCGTGAAAACTGGAACGCATTACTCTCTGTGCAGTCTTCATTGGCGTAGCAGGTAGATAGCCAATCAATCCCCATGATCACGTCAAGTCAATCATCTCCAACTCTGTCAAGTCGGCTAGGTCCGACGCGTAAATGGTCACAGACAAGCTCTATATACCCGCCGAGCTACCACCGAATCACCCATCGCGTAGCTACCTCGAAAAGGGTCTATGGACTCGTGCTCTATCCCTATCCTACTAGCAACAAGGGAGATATATGGGGAGTAGAACCCGGATCTATCAAGGCATAAACATCAAACCCAGAAACTGATAAGGTACCTGTGACGACATCAGGTGAGGCCTCCTGATCCTGTCGGTTGGACAAAGCATAAATGCGGTTCTGAGGACCGCTAGAACTGGGACCCGCGCCACGACCTCTGCCGCGACCTGCTGGTCCATGAGTACCTTGCCCTCCAGGGCGAGTAAATCGTCGAGGATGAAGAAGACGCGAAAGAACTCGTAGGTGACCCTACCATCGCGATCGCCTTGGTGGACAAGCCGCATAGTGACCTGCGCCTGGCCAATCGAAACAAGCCTCCGTAGCACCACAACTCCCGAAGTGGGATCTGCCGCATCGGCCACACTGAGGTGGGGGTGGTCCCGATCGGCGATCACTGCCGCTCGACGTCAAGTCACGGGCCTGGCGCCTCGAATATCTGGCCGTCTTGAGGGCGGTGCGAGTGCTCGAGCCGGGCCGTGGTGCAAATCTAGGCTGCTGAGGCCGCCACCACGATAGCCACCAAAAGACCTGCCCCGGTCTTCTTCGCTGCCGTCAACCCGGCGGTCTCTACGCCTCACATCCAAGAGCATGAGCTGCGTGCGGGTAATGTCCATACCGGTGAAGAGAAACACCCGCACATGACTCGGCCATATAGTCATCTAGCCCGGTGACGTAGCGGTGCACCCTATCCTCCATATCTGCTACCAATGCTGGGACATATCGAGCCAATGAATCAAACTCGACATTGTAGTCCCCGACAAGGTCGTCCTCTCGCCTCGAGAAAAAATCTATCAGCCCGCGCCCTCCTCATCTGTGGAGGCAAGAAGTGAGTGAGGAAAGCCTCTGAGAACTCATCCCAAGTAGCTGGGGACTGATCGGTGTATTTTATATACACCTTTTGAGTCAGTCTAGTTAGTCTTTTGTCCCGTTTTGTACATACAAAGTGTCGTATTAGGATAGATTTTCTTTCTTTTGAGTCAAAGTGGCTAAAGTGGCCAAATGGCGGAAAAGGAGCGAAAAGAGGGAAAAAGAGGAGGTACTAGAGCTGAAAACGGAGAAAGTGGCAAACGAGGCTGAAATCGGACTGCGCGCGCCTCGCTGATCGAAGCGCGGCGCTATTATTCGAAGAAGCTGCAGAAGATTCAGCCATGCGCTCTCGAACAGCCAGATATCGGGCTGGCGCCAAAACACCCGGCGTATTGCAGAACTTTAGGCCGCGCGCCGACGCGGAAAAATTAGGTCTTTTGACGGATTTTTGGGCGAACTGGAAGGAAAAGAAGGAGGCGTTTAAAACTATATAAGGAGAACCCTAGGCGCTTTTGGGGTTCCTTTCTTGCACAACTCAAGATTCTTGACTTGGAGTTTGGATACCATTAGCTTAGTAATTTCTTTTCCTTTCCTTTATTTATTTCGCTTTTGCATGATGAACTTTGAATTAGTTCTTGTCATATTCATGGCTAGGAACTAATTCTCTTATAACTTCTATGTTGAATTCTTGAACCTTATGTTATAAAGTAATGCATGCTTATGGTTATTATTCTTATTGAGAGATCTATCCAATAATTGAGTTGAATTCTTGGTAGCTAATTGACAACTAGTTATCACTATATGATTTCTAATCAGTTACGAAAGGAGGATTGTGAATATCTTTGTAAGTTGGGTGACGGTCTTGAATTGGGGATGAAAATACCTCAATTAGATTTGTAGCGTTGATGAGAGGCTTAACAACCCTAATTTTGCGCATTGTGCGTGACGGCCAACTAGGTTTTGTGCTTAATCCTCCTATAGAGTTACCCTTATCGTGAAAGTTAGGTAAGGAACAATCGGGTTGAGTGTTTATATAACCTAACGGAGTATAAAGCGATTTAGAAACTGCTTTCTCCAAAGAAGAACACCATAAGTAATGCATTAACAAGTAACATGCGGATAGTAAGGATACATGAAGCCCTATTCTCATCACACGTAGTAAGTCTTTACATTTAAATAGCTTTTGAAATTCTTAGTTATAAACAACCAATCAAATATTAATTCGCCAAATAGATACTAGAAAATAGATCACCGGGTACTTGAACCTAATCCTAGAGGACGATATTCGGTCTTATCTAAGACTATACTACTTGATACGATAATGTGCACTTGCGTTTAAAGTGTGTGCATATTACGCGCATCAAGTTTTTGGCGCCGTTGCCGGGGATTAGACAATAGTTCAATATCAAATTATCTATTTTTAATTTCTAATTTGGATTTAATTTTTTATTTTTTAATTTTTTTAGTTTCTACGAAAATCGAGTCTGTGATTCTTTGTTTGTTTTGATCTTTCTCGGGATATCGGTTTATGCGAAGGAGAAGAGAGTCAAACTCTTGTTCCTTCAATCCGGAAATTGAGAAAGCCTGCAAACAGAACAGAAAGAATCAGCGAATTGCAACGTTGATAGAAATGGACGGTGCTCCCAACAATACAGGATGAGAGAAGGGTTAGGTGAAAATCAACTTAACCTGTGAGATCTCGGCAAGTGCCAATAGATATGGAGGATAGGGTTCGAATCCGGCCCGGAAAGAAGTGCAGGAGATTATGTGCTACCAAGAGTGAATGGAGCCGCAGACTTGCATTAGGCTCCCTCTGACAGAGCCAACAATTTCGAGATAAAACCAGCAGATTACGAGCATGGTGCGACACAGATGCGATTCGGAGGCGCCATCTGAGGATCACATATACGCATAGCAAATTTCTTGGAGCTATGTGCCACTTTCGAATATAACGGCGTTCACGATGATGCGTCAGTTGAGGCTCTTTCCCTTCTCACTCAGGGATAGAGCAAAAGTATGGTTGAATTCCCTGCCAGCTGATTCGATATTTACATGGCACGAGCTGGCACAGAAATTCCTAGCCAAGTTCTTTCCACCCTGTAAAGCAGCAAAATTAAGAGGGGAGTTGAACAACTTCTATCGTCGATGGAGAGTCCTTATATGAAGCATGGGAGAGATTCAAGGATCTACAGAGGAAGTGTCCACACCATTGCATTGAGTTGTGGAACTTGGTTCATATTTTCTACAACGGGCTGAGCAGTACAACCAGAACCATCATAGATGCAGCCGCAGGTGGGGCATTCATGAGGAAAACACCACACGATTTATTAGAAGATATGGCCACTAACAACCATGTCACTGAAGAGAGGGCAACCAGTGGGAGAAGAACTGTGGGGGTCCATGAAGTAGATGCTATTGCCGCTTTGAACGCACAAGTGGCTCTTCTAGCGAAACAATTGCAGCAACATACTGTGTCGGTGAATCTTTGTGCAATCGCTAAAAATCGTGAGATATGTGGCGGCCCACATACATTTGATAGGTGTCCTTCATGGATCCCAACAACATCCCAATGGAGCAGCGAGTGTCAGCGGTAGGTAACTACCAGAGGCAATGAACAACCCTACTCAAACACTTATAATCCAGGTGGAGGAATCACCCAAACTTCATGGAAAGGAGATCGGGGCAAGAAATCGCATGCGGGGCGGCAAAATCGCATGCAGGGCAGCCAGAACCAATATCGTGGCGTGAGAATCGATAGGCGATGCAGAACAGCGATGCAGAATCAATGACCGCTTCACTCAAGCCCCCGGCCTCAGCGGCTCGATGCACGGTCGGAAAGAAAACAGATGAGCTTAGCGGCCATGACAAAGACTTGCAACGCCCGCACGCGATTTATAACAGATCTAGATCCTCGTTGAAACTTGGAAACACAGTAGGGCGGTAGCGAGCAGCAAACATCGAGCCGAGGACATTGCGAAGCAATACCGAGGTAAATCAGGAGCAATGTAAAGCGATGCGGTTGAGAAGTGGAAAACAATTGGAGCAACAAGCCTCGACCAATAGTTGAGAGAGCGAGTTAGAAAAGATAAGGTGGTGAACCTAGCCCGGTGATAGAAAACTCCGAGAAGGAGTATCTGAGAAAGATTCCTTTCCCGGAGATTACAAAGGAAAGGCGGTCGATAAACAATTTTCCAAATTCTTGAGGTATTCAGAAGTTGCACATCAACATACCGCTTATAGAGGCTTTGGAGCAGATGCCATCTTATTTCAAGTTCATGAAAGAAATCTTGGGAAAAAAGAGGAAATCGCCGAATATGAGATAGTAGCACTAATGTAAGAGTGTAGTGCTATCTTACAAAAGAAATTGCCACCAAAGCTAAAGGACCTGGAAGCTTCACACTACCATGCACAGCAAGGTGGTGACTTGCAACAGAGCCTTGTGTGATTTGTGGCGAGTATAAATTTGATGCCCCTATCGCTTTCAAAAGATCGAGTTAGGAGAAGCAAACCCACCACCGTGAGTCCGCAACTAGCCGACAGATGGTGGTTCATCCACGAGGAAGATCGAGGATGTGATTGTGGCGTAGGAAAATTTTTCTTTCCCCGCAGATTTCATTCTCGATATGGAAGAAGATGCAAATCCCGATCATATCGGGAGGCCATTCCTAGCAACTGTAGAGCCTTGATTGACGTTGAAAGAGGAGAGAGCTAACGCTAAGAGCGAGAACGAAGAGATGGTGTTTAAAATCTTTAAACACGCCATTGAGCCAAGAACCGTAAGTGGGTGTTTTGCAATCAACACCACCAAACCCCACGCGAGCCATCGAATGCAACCAAAGAGTAATGAGCCCAAGAAAGCAAGCATGGTTTCCGAGATGACACTAAATGAGATAATTGTTCTAACTCCCTACTACCGATAATGCTAAAAAGAAAAGGAGAAAAGGAAACGCCAAATGTGGCGAAATGGATCGGTTGGGGACTTAATCCACCCTGTATTAGTAAGTCTAGGAACTTGCGTCCGCTAAAAGACGTTAAAGACAGCTTGTTGAGGCAACCCAACGTTTTCAATTATGTTATTTTAATTTCTGTCTTTAAGTTTATTTTATTTTTGTATCAGAACAGTCTCAAGGTGTTGGAGTCTTGTGTTTTTTGATGGTATTGACAGGTACAGGTAAATAAACTGAAGAAAATCGAGGATTTCGAAGCGGGTAGCGCCTCAGAGCGTGGCGCTACATAAATATCTGAAAAGGTGCTGAGCTAGAGCCATGGCGCCCAGAGCAGACGCGCAGAAATCCGTAAAAATGTGCGAAGATAGATAGCCGCGGCTACCAGAATAGCGCGCATGAAATCGATGAGCGCAGAGTTTGCGCCGCGCGCTAAAGCTGGCCGCGGCGCGAATCGAAACTTAAAACGCCCAAAAAAAAAAAAAAATCGATTTTCCCAATTCCAACTTCAAAACCCTAACCTTCCTCTCCAAAACCCACGAAATTTGAAACTTTCTCACAAATCCTCCACAAATCCAACCCAACCACAACCTAAACTCTTAGATTCCTAAAATCCCCAACTATCTCAAACAACAAAAGCTCCATTCCATAGCCTCAACCCACCAATCAAACAAGAACAAGCTTGAATCTTCTCATCAAAAGGTAATCCCTATCTTTGTTCTTGAATCCTTTTATCAAGTTATAGGAAGTAGTAGTTGGGAATAGTATTGTAGTTGAAATAGTTTGGGCAATCAAAAGTTTGTTGTGAAGTTGGAGAAAAGAGTAGAAAAGAGGTTGTGGGCATTGTTGAAGTTCAGGGTGTTGTTTTCACGCTAGTTGTTGAGTGTATAGGAAACATTTGTGCACTTAAAATTGAAAGCCCTGCAACCATGGCCACCAGAAGAGAAGAGGCTCCACATCTACCCCAACCCCACAATACGATGAAAATAGGTTTGTGAGCTATCAAGCCTACCAAAGATACAAAAGGCTTGATACTGCACTGTAATCCCGAAGGGAATGGATTACCAAAGGGGATCATATGGGAAGAAGACGTTTATGAGCCCATCCGCTATGATTGAGCTAAGGGATGGAAGAGATTTGTAAATCCCGAGAAGATAGTACCTGAATACAACAATGGTACGTGAATTCTATGCCAACTTTCCGCAGAGAATCGAAAGGGGTGCTTCGTAAGGGACAGATATGCCAGAATAAAGAAACGCGATAAATGCAGATCTCAAGATAGGTTGATGTTGAAGGAAGTGATTGGAATCACTTTAGAACACGGTCTAGAAGCACCAACCACATCGACCGGAATGCCACAGAAACACGCAGCTACCTGGTCGCTGAGATAGGAAGAAATGGGTCCAGAGCACCGAGCAAAGCACTAACAAGGCAAAAGGCTTGGTCAGATTTTGTCGCCGCATGATTCCATCCACGCACTTCACCAGAGTGCCGTAAGACGAGATTAAGGCGATTTATGGAATTATGAGGCCGCAAATTGATGTTGGGAAAGAAATAGTGCAGCATTGAAGAAATCAGCAGGATGGTGACAACAAGTGGGTTGGGACATGACTCACTTATCACAAATTTGGCAAAGATAAATGCGGTCCCAATCCTACCCACTCGACACTCATGAGAGAAACCACCGCCTGTCCTACGGATAGTGCACTTTTTCGCACCCACTTCAAAGAGCAGACGGAGAGCACCACCAAGAAGAAGCAGCAGCAGCAGAGGCCGCCATGGATGAAGATGAGCACGAAATAGGGCTCACATGAGGCAGACCCACCCACCGCCAACCACAAGAGCGTAACCTTCAGAGCCCACACAGGCAATTGTACCAACACCGAAGGAGATGATGCAGACCTTGCAAACAGAGTACAAGGATGCAAGAAACAAGGCAACAAATCGACGAAATGAGCCTTGTTCAACCAACGGTCGATGATTATCCACCGCCACCACCACCATTTTAGCCAAAGTTTGTAAGTGTCGCTTTCTTTTGTCTTTGAGTCTACACACATGGGGACAATGTGTGATTTAAGTTCGGTGTGTTTTTGTGTTTTAGTTTTTATTCGTGTCATGTTATGTTTTATTTAAATTTTTCTATTTGTTTTATGTTTATTTTGAGTCACCAAAATTTTTCTTTCTCGAGTCATAATTGCTCACAAAGATCATGTATGTCAGAATGCTAGAAACACCTAATGAAGTAAGGTGGAATAATGTAAAGGAATTGAAGCAACTATCTAAACACTTAGGTTAGATATGCCAAAAGCTCACATAACTGCCTATTCGAGTTTCTTGCTTAAGTTATGCATGCTAAATGATAAATGCTTATGTGTTATGAGTGCTTGCTATTTGAGGCGAAATAGTTAGGATATGCATGTTAGGAGATGACTTGCATTTCTTTGATAGCCAATTCTTACCATTCTTTTCTATCCCGCACTTTAAAAATATCCCTAGTCACCCATCGAGCCTAAATTTGAAACTTCTTCTGACACCCCATATTCCCACAAAATTGTGCCATAAGTGAAAATATGAAATAGTGGAGTACATTGTGTTAAAAGAAGAAACAAAAGAGTGAACAAGTTTGAGGCACCCTAATGGAAAAGTAATAAGAAAAGAGGCAAAAGCCTAAGTTTGGGGTGCCTATTTGTATAATACACTTCACTCTCCCAAAACAAAAGAGGGAATGATAGAATTGAAGTGAAGGAAAGAATCAAAAGAAAAGGGAAAATTGAAAAGCCAAAGAGCTTATGGTACGTAAAAATGAGTCTAAATGCATATCTTTACCAACTCCTACCTAAGCCTACATTACAACCTCAAAGTCCTCAAGATCTCTTTATGCATATCCGAATTAGTGGAGAATAGCAAGTAAGCATGCCATAGGAATTCTTGAATTTATATGCATGATTTAGTATATTGACTTCCATTAAGCATGATGAATATGAGTTTATAAATATTTAGCTTCATGTGTTTAGTGTCTTTAAAATTTCATGCTATATGTTCCTCGTATTATTCTCGCTTAACCTTCATGTTTTTTCTAGTTAACATTTATGCAGCAAAAGTGATTAATGACAGGGAGTCTTTTATTTTTCATTCTTTGAGTCTTTTATTTTATTTCTTTCAATCTTTGCTCGAGGGCGAGCAAAGGTTAAGTTTGGGGGTATTTGATCGGTGTATTTTATATACACCTTTTGAGTCAGTCTAGTTAGTCTTTTGTCCCGTTTTGTACATACAAAGTGTCGTATTAGGATAGATTTTCTTTCTTTTGAGTCAAAGTGGCTAAAGTGGCCAAATGGCGGAAAAGGAGCGAAAAGAGGGAAAAAAGAGGAGGTACTAGAGTGAAACGAGAAAGTGGCAAACGAGGTGAAATCCAGACTGCCACGCGCCTCCTGCAATCGAAGGGCCGCGCCTATTATTCGTGAAGCTGCAGAAGATCCAGTACGCGCGCCTCGAGACTGAAATGTGCCGCGCGCCTAAACATCCGAGAAGCCACAGAGTTGCAGTGGCCGCGCTCGTGCATGCAGATATCGGCCGCGCGCCAAAACACCCAAGTATTGCAGAACTTTAGCCGCGCGCCGACAGCAGGCGCGCCGACACGGAAAAATTAGGTCTTTGACTGATTTTTGGGCCAGCCCGAAGGAAAAGAAGAGGCGTTTTAAAACTATATAAGGAGAACTCCTAGGCGCTTTTGGGGTTCCTTTCTGCACAACTCAAGATTCTTGACTTGGAGTTTGGATACCATTAGCTTAGTAATTTCTTTTTCCTTTCCTTTATTTATTTCGTTTTGCATGATGAACTTTGAATTAGTTCTTGTCATATTCATGGCTAGGAACTAATTCTCTTATGTACTTTCTATGTTGAATTCTTGAACCTTATGTTATAAAGTAATGCATGCTTATGGTTATTATTCTTATTGAGAGATCTATCCAATAATCGAGTTGAATTCTTGGTAGCTAATTGACAATTAGTTATCACTATATGATTTCTAATCGATTCGAAAAGGAGGATTGTGAATATCTTTGTAAGTTGTGACGGTCTTGAATCGGGATGAAAATACCTCAATTAGATGTGTAGCGTTGATGAGAGGCTTAACAACCCTAATTTTGCGCATCAGGCGTGACGGCCAACTAGGTTTTTGTGCTTAATCCTCCTATGAGTTACCCTTATCGAAAGTTAGGTAAGGAACAATACTGGGTTGAGTGTTTATATAACCCTAACGGAGTATAAAACGATTTCAGAACCCGCTTTCTCCAAAAGAAGAACACCATAAGTAATGCATTAACAAGTAACATAAGCGGATAGTAAGGATACATGTAAGCCCTATTCTCATCACACCAAGTAAGTCTTTACATTTAAATAGCTTTTGAAATTCTTAGTTATAAACAACCAATCAAATATTAATTCGCCAAATAGATACTAGAAAATAGATCACCGTACTTGAACCCTAATCCTAGAGGGCGATATTCGGTCTTATCTAAGACTATACTACTTGATACGATAACGCACTTGCGTTTAAAGTGTGTGCATATTACGCGCATCGTGACGCGTGCTCTCCCGGATAACTCCCATGAATCAAAACCAATTGATCGCGGTATCACGCACCGACGCGAACCGGGCGTCACGACTGTCTCGAGGCCTTGATCACTCGCGTGATCCTTCAGAGCCGACGGATGAACTCCTCGCGGATCATCCTCCGCCGACAGTAAAACTCGCGGGCTACAACTCAAGAAATCTCGTAGCCTCAAACTATTCGCCGGGTGCACCACGGCGCGACCGAGCCGAGCTGAATCGAATCGCCGATTCAGCCTACCGATTCGCCACAACTCTAGCCAAAAGTCGGGCCATCTCTCAGTACCTAACTCTCCGCCTGTGCCGCGGGATGCGAGGTACGGCATCGTAGTCTCGCTGGAACCGGGCGGCGCATAGAACTCGCCGTCTGCGGTATAGATCGGGCACGAGCCTCGTAACTCTCGGTGTCCGATCGCGCCTCTCGCCGCTTTGCCCTTCTGGGCCCGGTTGCCTTACGTGGAGGCATAATCACATGTAAAAGGAATACGTTAGAGGGGTCCAACTTTAACACAGCTCTAAAGCACGATCTCAGAGTAAGAAGAGTGGAAATCAATCCTAAATATCCTATAGCCTCCTGATTATTGGTGTGGTGCACAAACACCGATAATCAAGACTCTACTAGATACGGTCTGTAGACACTTTCCGAGGATTAACTGCTCTGATACCACTTTTGTCACGACCCATTCCGGCCCGTGGATCGTGCCTTACCGACACCCAAGTAGTCATACATCGTAGTAATCACGGAAATATAAAACAAGACATGAAACAGATTTATAAAATAAGACACGCTTTATGTGAGAAAACGTCGCTTTCTGCATATATATAAACATGGTTTAGCGCTACATCCAAATCGCATAAATATGACTACTGCACTTAAGGAAATATACAACTATGGCGGACAGGGCCCGCCATACCGATCAGATAAAACTATCTACAACAGGAGATCATACCCAAAAGTAGAGCCTCCTAAAAGATGGAGCTCCCGACACCAACGTAGAGATCCTAAGGATGTGGATCTAGCACTGCCGCCTTACTCGCAGATGAACGCAGCCCAAGGAGGTCGATAACAGTACTAAGTATATGAAATCAGAAATACTTAAATGAAAACATATCATTTTAAAATCAGCTTTGCAAGTATGTATGAAACAACCAGGGGACCGCGCATAAGTGCCACATCATAAACAAGAGTAACAATAGGTAAATCAGAATGTGTCTTTTCTAGGTCGCGAATGATCAAGCAGGCCACCGCGTAGTATCACCATGCAAGCCTAATCTCGACTCAGTAGTCCGCATAGGCCACTCACATAGGCCCGCATAGTACATAACCCCGCATCGAGGTAGCTACTCGGCATCGCCCCGACTCGTAGTCCGCACGGCCACATAGACCGCATGAGGTATAACCCCGCATCACCAACTGGAACTCCCGTAGCTCGCGATAGGTCCTCGACCCGCATGAGGTATTCTCGAATCATGGTCCTGCATCACCGAGTCTACCCCCGCGGAGGTCGACAACCCCTGCATATGTCAAGAGGTGAGTGATAGTACACTAACATAACAACTTATCTTTAAACAACATAAGCACAACAAGAATACTCTCTTATACAAACGTTACAAGACACTAACACACATAGCATCATGTCATGTCTACTTATCAAACCATCTGATTATTCTTTTCGCAATTCAATATAAGTCTGTTATAAACACATAGGCAAACTGTTTCTTTTATCAATCTTAAGTGATTATACTTAACTTCCCATAAAGCTAGTATAACTCTTAAGCTTCTGTTTAAAACCCAATTAGTTCTCTTCTGTTAAAAAATGATTCAGTATTCTTTTGAAATATTTTCGATTCTTATTATTCGAGCTTAAGCGTGAGGCATCGCTGTAAGTGTTATTCAGCTTAAGCCGTAGGCATTGCCAGAATATTATTCAGCTTAAGTCAAAGACATTGCCATAGTTATTATTCGATTAACACACGACGCTTCACCGCACTACATATATATTGTAAAATATCATGCTTTAGGAAGAATCACATACCTTCTCAAATAAAACCACCGCCAAGTCAATATGTCGCGCAGAGAGTCACCATAATAGTCACGACATCTATCAAAGACTACTCAAGGTCATTCTAAACAGAGGGTTCACAATTCTACGGAAAGCTCGCAGCACTTCCCTACCCATGAGCTATATAAGTCATCAGAAAACAAATTCTATATAAGCATAGTTCAATTATTCTTCTTTAAACCCTTCTACTGTGATAATACCAATTCTATTCTCGTGATATTCTTCTAAGTATTTAATACTTATTCTTATACTACAACAAGAAGTATTCTCTAATTCAAAAGAGGTTAGGATTAGTTACCCGGTAAGCCCAATAATATCCTAGATAAAGTCGCTACCGAGCAAGGTTTTGCTCCTAAGTTGTATGCTCGAGGAAATCTTAGAAGTTCTTCACAACTTCTACTAAGTACTAAGGGATTTGGGCTAGGTATTTTGGGCATTATAACAATACAAGAAGGCAACTTTTCTACCAAGGGTGGGTAGGTTTGGCTAGGCTAGTGGGCCTACCAAACTACTTAGGCTAGAGGGGTATTCGGCCAAGGGCCTTCACAAGGAGGGAGGTATTTGGACGAAAAGGCTACAAAGGGAGAGGAGAGGATTTTTAGACTTGGAAGCTTTTGTGGATGAAGAACTCTTCATCTCAAGAGGGTATTTATAGGTCGAAGTGGCCAACCAATGGCCAAGATTAAGCCAAGTGCTAGGCAAGTGTAAGGCCAAGATTAGGGCAAGTGTCCTTGGCCAACTTGCACACAAAATATCCTAGCTAATCCTTGACTTGTGCCAAGGCACAAAAACGCAACACTAAGTCCAATTCGCCCAAATGGACGATTTCAAGTCCATCAATCGGAGGGTGACAAGTGTCGCCTCTCCGCTGGTCCAAAATGTTTCGCCTTCTAAAAATCCGCAAAATTAGAAATGGCATAGCGGAATTTACCCTACGAAAGTCGTGGAAACGTTTCGCGGAAAACTATTCGCTTTGCGAACAGGCCCAAAAATCGTCCAAGCCTAAACTTTAAGGCTAAACTTTTTGTACGTATTCCCTTACGTACATACTCTGGAAATACGGGGTATAACACTGAAACTGCAAAATTGATGGCTTCTAAAACATTAATATTTTCTGCATCAAATTCTCCCAACTCATAGCCCTCTAATACCCTACGGTAAAATCTCCTGCGGTAGTGCATCTTGAAAGTTCTTATTACCCCTGCATCACATGGTCGGATTTTTGATGTCATGTTGGGTGGCAAAAAATACAACTCTACATTATGTAGCCCTTCAATATTTTTTGGATGGGATGGACAATTATCTATCACCAACAAAATTCTTCTACCATGCATTTTCTGGTCCAGCCAACGAATATATTCATCAAAAAACACATTCGTCATTCATGCTCGTGTGTTGGAACGATATTGACAATTCAAGTTGTTCATGTTGACATTTTTGAAGCAACGTGACTTTGCGTACTTTCCATTAACCCATAAAGGAATTTTTTCAGAATCATCATCATTGCAACAAATAACAATTGTAAGTCTTTCTTTGCTTTGTTTTCTTCCTTCAAGTTGTTTCGTTGCAAGAGAATGATCAACTTGTAACCTGTAAAACAAATCAGTTTCATCCATATTAAAAACATCCTTCATAGGATACTGATTTATTTTTTTCCTTATAGCCACCAATTTGTTCTCCATGCCCTCTATGTCAACAGAACCACTCTCTCCAAAGTGACGAAATGACTTGATACTATGTCTTAGCTTGAACATCTCAAGCCAGTCTTGAGAAAATTTGTGTGACTCAGGAGGTTGTTTAGGGTATAGAAGTTTCATCGTGTCTCTTGCCTTCTCCAAAATTAGCTCTCCGGACATGTTTACACGTTATTGGTATTGAAGAAACCACTCATAAAGAACCTTCTCCATCTCTGGATATTTTGCAGGTGTGTGTCGCTTGGTATCCCCTTCTTTTTCTAAGTTAGCTGAAAGGTACTCAGATGATCGCTAGAGTGTGTTCGATATTATACCTTGACTAACTTTCAAATTTAATTTTTCATCAATCCACTGTTGCAAATCTTCTTGAGTGCATGTGAGGTGATCTCTCTTATACTCACATAGTGCTTTGCGTATTTGATCTGTCATGATTGATTTTTGGACACCTTTTAGATGTGAACTGTGAAGCCATGGTTGGTTGGTTGGTTTTAATTTGGATTGACTAGTTAGGAATGTTTGATGTTTTTTATATAGTGGTTGATTTTACCATACATGAACTTGCATTAAGTTTTAACTAGTACTGCGTACTACAATGAACTTTGTTTTTTTAGGAGGATATATTATATTTAATTAGTCACATTGTACATGAACATCATTCAATTAGTCAATACAGTGTATATGTTTTATTCACGAAGAATAATGTAGGTTCGTTGAATCGGAAAAATCTCTTTAAATTAATAAATTATTAATTTATCCATTAATTAATACCTCTTTAAATTAATAAAATTATGTGGTCCCGATATTATTAATTTATAGAGGTTTTACTGTAGATACATTTTGTAAAAAAGCCAAAAAGTGTTTCTAAAATGGAAGAGAAATTTGGTGTTTCTCCAGAGTGCTTCTCGGAAGCCAATATTCCCATTAAATGATTTTTTTTTGAATTCATTTACCCTTTTCTTTTCACAAAATTCCTTTTAATCCCATATAATATTCTCTTCTCAAAAACTCAAAACCAGCCTAATTCATTTTTTAAAATGCTTCATAATAGTAAATGTATCTTTATTTTAATCTAAATTATTAAATTAAGTTATTTGATCACTATAATCACCGACTGCCAATAAGTATCTATTGTGTTGTAAATTCTTTATTTTTATTTTGATGAAATATTTTGGACTAGACGCTTTATCTCAAGATGAAATATACAAAATTAAAATAAAAAATTTAAATTGGAGGAGTACTATGGCACTTGGCACTTATGAGATATGAAAACTCACCATCAATCTCGATTGCAAGGTTAAGTAAGTATTTTAAAAAAAACAGGAAGATAGTAAATAACTCGTTTAGTCCCATATCCATTCCCTTGTCCATATGATTGTAACAACCTGCACTTTTTATATTATGTCTATATTTATGTAGGTAAATACTATGTCGTTGACGCGGGTTATCCTAATATGAAAGGA
Source organism: Przewalskia tangutica (assembly GCA_029844215.1). Taxonomy (NCBI): domain Eukaryota; kingdom Viridiplantae; phylum Streptophyta; class Magnoliopsida; order Solanales; family Solanaceae; genus Przewalskia; species Przewalskia tangutica. The sequence continues at coordinate 44,260,672 of CM056727.1, read as the reverse complement.
TTTTTGACTCATTTTAAAGGTCAGCGATACCATATTTCTGATTTTCGTTGGGCAACACAACCTCCATCTGGTTATTACGAAGTATTCAATTATAACCATTCCTCAATGAAAAATATAATTGAGCGAACATTTGGTGTGTGAAAAAAAAAGATGGAGGTATTATCAATAATGTCAAGTTTCCCATTAGACACACAAAAAAAAATTGTTGTGGCAAATGCCTAACTACATTAGAAGGCATGCACTTGAAGATTTGAAATTTGATAAATGTGATGTAGACCCTAATTATGTTTCTGAAGTTGAAGGAGATGAAGATATTGGAGGAATATCAAACACTTTGAGAGATGATCATGATGAATCGATGGATGATGTTAGTATGAAATCTATTCGCCACAACATTGTCACTTTCTTAATGAGTCACGGGTCGTAATAATATTTTTATATTCTAGTTTATTAGTTGTGTAATGATGTGATATATTCAACTTTTGGACATATTGAGTCATTAACTATCATATTGTCGTTACATTTCTTATGTACAATATAATATTATTTTTTGACTAAATGTTGCAATTAATATTTTTTTTAAATTATTAAATTGTAAAGATATACCAATTTTTAGAAACAAAGGATAGAGAAGAATATTTAAATAGTTTTAAATCTATTAAAAAAATATTCTAGTTTCTTTGCATAAATGTGGGTCAAACATGGAATTGTGCCTTACTTCTTCCTTCCTCTGTGAATTCAATATCTGTCTCGCATGCGAATCCTTATCCTGATCTGAGATTGCCTGTTATTTAATGTTTCTCAGAAGTACTTCTACAATTATAGATCAAACACCTAACAGATTCTCTAGAAACAGTTTCTGCAAAATTACTTTTAAAAAACATAAATTGTTTTAAAAAATTTTGGCTAAACAGACCCTAAAGACAATATTGTCCCTCTAGTTTTTGGAGTAAATGTCAAAAGTCAGCTTTATCAGTAAGGATGACAATTGGGCGGGGCGGGTGCGGGTGTCCCTTCCCCGCACACGCCAAAATTTTTTATACCCGCCACGGGACATCAATACCCGCCTAGGCGGGTATATTCTTAAATCCACACCCGCCTCATCCTAAGAGCGTGAAAAGCCAATTTTTTTCCTTGTACCTCTCTCTCCTTTTCACCTAACTCCAACCATTTTCACCACCGGTACAGAGCTCAATTGAACCATTTTCTCTGCACAATAAGCACATTATAATTTCTTCTTCATCCAAGAAACATCAACAAAGTACCACAAAAGTTTCAAAAATCACCTCCATCCTTTCCCTTCCAACAAAAGCTACAATACAGAAAAATAAGGAATGACAATCGAGCTCCCTCCCCAATTCTTCTTCATCAATGTAATTAATCGCTACCTAATATACAAGAGCACAAGCATAAACGAATTAGAATAGTTATTGTATGAATAACCCACTAACAAAAATTAATTCAGAAAGTTTATTCTTGTATATAAATGATAATCTAGAAATATACTCTTACAAAGGTTTTGAGCTATGGTAAAAGCACACCACTAATTTCGTCACCCAATTAATTATTCGCTACAGAATGTCTATTCATTGCTATTGGATATAAAATTAGTTTGTGATCGAAAAAGACGATGGAACGGAGTAACTGAAAACACGCTGAATCGCGGGTGGAGTGGATAAATGACAATGGAATAGATGAGAAGTCGCGGGCGCGTAAGAAATGGTAGTGCTAAAGTGAGAGGGAGGCGTAAGGGAATGGTTAAGAAAAAAGAGAAGAGTGAGTTGTGATTTGTGAAGGCGTAAGAGTGAGAGTTGGGTAAACCCTACTACTTATTAATTATTGATATTGGGCTTATGGGCTTACAGACTGCTATAAGCCTACAAATATTACTCCTTATGTATGGGGCTAAAGTGAGGCAGTAGGTAGGTATAATCAGAACCCACCACCTACCCGCGACATATATATTTTTAATACCCATATCCATCTATTACCCGTCAAAGTTATACCCATACCCGCCCAACTGATGCGGATGCGGTGGGCCGCAAAATTATACCCACATGCTATTTTTTTTTGTTTTTGATAATCGAGTTTTCTGTGCTTCATACCGACTTCTTCACTCGGTATTACCTGCACGCCTCGAGGTAATGACACCTGGCCCTTCAACACCATCACCGATAAATCGCGCGGACGTACATGCTGGGCTAGTTCTCGGAAGTTGCATAACCGATCAACGATAATGTCAAATTCCCCAACAAACAGAATACTTAAGTGTTTTCTCGTACTTGCGGAGAATCGAATCCACGATGTTCATGCCAGAGCGCCTTATAGCGCTCAGGCTTTACCACTGGACTATACCCGGAGTACCACCTGCCATCTTATTTATGAGGGAAAGGAATGTCTATCTAGTACAAGTAATATAAACATGGAATTGCCCTTAAGGAAGTCATCAAGTGTTTTTAGTGAACTGGCTGTTCTTTATCTGTATGTAACACAAAACCATTAAATTTCACGGCAACAACACCGCCGTTGTTCATGCAATCCAACTTGTGTCCATCCACTAGCACCCATTCTTGTTTCTCATGGAATCCACACAGACCCCACCACCACCCCACACCCATAATCTCCATACACAATAAGCTCAAATCCTCGATTAACTCCCCAACTGTATCTAACTCATCAAACTTTGAAGAACAAAGACTAAATAAGCCAACTTATTATCCTGTTTGTTTTTCATGGATTCCAGATAAAACCCATCTCCCCAAAACCAAAATAAACATACCCAACTCCCCAAATGTATATAATTCACTCAAAACATCATTAACTTTTGAAGAAGAAAAGTTAAATACCCAAGAAGCAACCCCCACTGTGCCTATTTATCTTCCAGTCTTGGTTAGCAACTCAGATAGTCATTTTAGGTATATTTGGGATGGGAAAGACTTAAAATTGGTCTCTATAGACGAGAATATCTTTTCTCTATCCGATTTCTGCTATAATTTTGAAGATACAGTACAAAAGTTGGTCAATATTTGTGTTTAAGCTATAAGAAATTTCTTTACGTAGGGATTTGTCGGGGGTAAAACACACAAGTAAGACACAGCGGAAGTTTAAAATTTTGAGTAAACTTACTTGCCCCAACAAACGTTTCTGGTATGATTATGCGATAATTCAAATCTGCAAAGACAGGAAGAAAACTTACGCTTTAGTTTTTCATACTTTACTAAAGGGAGCGCACCCGATTGTCAATCCGGGTGCAAGCCTTGCTTCAGTATATTCTTTTGCCCAAGAAAGCTAGGAAATTTTGGTAGAGGTTTGAGAGAATTTTATTTCATGAATTCTGAGTTCAGAAAGTGGAAAGTGAGTGCAACCTGAAATTATGGGTTAAGTGCCAAATATATAGTGGAGGAAACCCTAAACCAAATCAGATTTGGATCGCCAACACCGACCTAAATTCAAATTGCAGCTGGCCACGAATCGCCCATCTTGCTCCTCTATTTATTTTATGCACATTTTAGTTCTAATTAAATCCAAGATTTAATTTTGACTTAATTATATAATTTTCATCAAATGAAAATTATCTCATAATTTATTATTAAATAAAATATCTTGATTCTAAATCCGATATTTTACATTCTCTCAATATACCCTTCGACCGAAAAAGACAATCGACTTAGTGTGACTTTGTGCCTTCACACATCGACTGATCAAATCAAGGTTCACACGGAACTCCTAGACTAGCGCGACGACCCAATATGTGAAGACGCTTACAAGACTCAAGTAAATGCACTCTACGAGATGATAAATTCCTTTCATTCGCGACACACTCGATCAAACTTAAGATTTGCCGTTGTCTATCCAAATGGCGATCACTTTATCTCATCTATATTAGTCCACAACTGCACCATATCCTAGATATGTCTCTTGCATCGTCAATGACTGGTCGACCTAACATCTTCGGTGTCGAGTGTTCTCTCAAAATTCCAATCGAGGAATGAATCCTATTCTCGCTCAACTACCACCTTCAATCTACTTCGTAACGCACCCAATACAAGCCGCGCCTCAACCTATAAGGCATTTGAGCTAGGACGAGATCAAAGTGCACCGCCCGTAAACAAGGTGATATTGACCTCAAGTCTAGGACTCTATCTCCCACACGATAATACTCTAGACATGTATAACAAATAGTTTATCGCCAGGTTTGCCAATACTCCTCAAGAGTATCCACGTGTCCATCACTAGCAACTATTACTAGCGATGAGTAGTAGATATACTACATTCTCTAAGAATGTGATGCAGACCACATGTCGACTTATAACATATCATTGATATCTCATTCTCAATGATCATTAGTCTAGGCTATTTTAAGAACTACACTCTATCATTAATATCTCACGCTATCAATAACAATGTAAGTTCAAGGGATGCACATTAATGAATAATATAAACAATCAAATAATTGCAAATGCCAAGTATATTAATCTTATTAATAATATGAATGTGTTCAAGTACATGTACTCCTAAAATGATTGTTTCTAGGACATATATACTTTCAATCTCTCACTTGGCCTAGAGCCAATCACTAATGCATCTAATGCCCATGTTTTTGAAATGACCATTATGCTTGACTAAACTTAATAGTTTAGTAAATGAGTCTGCTAGATTTTCATATGTGGGAATGTAGTCTATCTTTATTTCTTCAGTCTCTACCACCACTCTAAGTGTGTGGTATTCCCTTGGTACATGCTTGTTTCTATTTGTTGATCTTGGTTCCTTAGCTTGCGCAATCGCACCAGTGTTGTCACAATAAATCGTTATTGCACACATCTGACACTTGGAACAACCCTTAGTTCCTTCAAGAACTCATATATCGTAACATCTTCTTTATAAGCTTTCGATTAAGCAATGTACTCGGTTTAAGTTGTCGAATCGGCAGTTGTAGCTTGTTTGGAACTCTTCCAACCAACTACTCCACTATTTAAAATGAAGGCATAACCAGACTGAGATTTGAAGTCATCAAGATCTGTCTGGAAGCTAGCATCGTGATACCCGAGCTACTAGCTCTTCTTGTCCGCCATGTAGACTAAGAAGTATTCTTTAGTTCGTCTAAGATACTTAAGAATATTCTCGATCGCCTGTTCTTCCCCGTGTTTCACTGAATTTGCAAGTCATGCGTGCATAGGCCACATCCGCCTCAGATGTCATGGCATACATGATTGATCCTATACAAGCATATGAGATTCTCTTCACGCGCTCAAGTTCTCAGAATCGTGGAAGGACAATCCTTCCTTTACAACTGATGCTGACCCATGGAAGATTTTCTTTCTGGAATTTTCCATAGAAACGTTTTAGCACTTTGTCTATGTATACGATCGTGATAAAATTTCCAACAATCTATTAGGTCTATCTCAGATTCTAATTCCAAGAATGTAACAAAGCTTCACCCAAGTCCTTCATCACGGCGTTCGATAATCATTCTTTGATCGATCAGATGAGAGCCTTATTGTTTCCCATTATCAATATGTCATCTACATATATAACAATGAAGACAATGCTCTCATTTGTGCGCTTACTATAAACGCATCGGATCTTACTGCTTCTAACAAAGTCAAACGATTTGACGCTTTGTCAAAACAAATGTTCCAACTCTCGAGGCTTGCTTAAGTCCATAAATGGACTTTTGTAGTTGCATACCGCTTGGTCAGTCGATGTAAACCTCTCGTTGTATCATATACACCTCCTCAATTAGATTACCATTGAGGAAGACGCTTAACATCCATTTGCCAAATATCATAATCATAGTATGCAACTATTGCAAGCAACCGAATGGACATAATCTTGCAATGTTTAAAAGGTTTCATCATAATCGACCCTGTGCCGCTGATTATAACCTTTAGCCACCAATCTTGCTTTATAAGTCCAGATTTTGCCATATGCATCAATCTTCTTCAAGACTCATTTGCATCCTACGGGTCTAACCCTCATTGGCAAGTCAACCAAGTTTCATACTTGGTTTATGCATAGACTCCATTTCGATTTCACGGCTTCGCCATCTCTCGTGAAACAATGTCTAGCATTGCTCAGTAGGTAGCGTGCTCATCATCATCGTGAATATCTATCTCATTATGTGTTTCAACAAGAAGATTAAGTCTTTCAGTGCACGATGAGTCCTGTGGTCCTACTGAGTGAACATTCTGCGTTTCAAATTTGTATTTTGATTTTGAGAAGATGTTTGTGTGTTGGACAATCCACCACCTGAGAACTTTCAGAATATCATTTGAATAGGATGATGCACAACTATTGTGTCATCTACCATCGTCATGCAGGTCTTGTATTTCGCAGATCCTCACAACACTCCCATCGGCCAAGGCGTACTCTAAGTACCCAATCATCATCAAATACTCCATCGAATCCTTGTCAGGTCATTTGACAAGTGGGTCATTCTTCACATTATTTTGTACTTCTTGAATTTCTTCAAGTTCTATCTTGTTGCAACTCGTTCCTTGTAGACATAGTCTTCAAGAAAGTTGCATTTCGAAACAATTACTTTATGTTCCTCGGAAGATAGAAGTAGTACCTCTTGTTTTCTTAGTATACCCTACAAAATAATACTTCACTTTTAGATTCCAATTTGTCTGAACAACTTCTTTACATATCCGTGGCACCCTAGTGGTCGACGTGTCTAAGTCTTTGGCTTGCCATTCCATATCTCATACGGAGTTTTCTCTCGACTTTGATGGAACTCTATTCAAAATATAGATTGAGCTTTGCAACGTATCCCCATAGGTATGTTGGCAGAGTGAGAAGCTCATCACGGATCTAACCATATCTAATAAGGTACGATTTCTCCTTTCAAAGAACACCATTCATTTGTGGCGTTCGAGGTGTCCATTCGAATGGACTCCACGGCTTCAAGTAATCTAGAAATTCTTACTTAAGTACTCACCTCCTCGATCCGATCGAAGAGTTTTAATACTTGTTTCAAGCCGCTTCTTTACTGACCAGACTATGAATTTCTCAAAAGCTTCAGACTTATGTTTCATAAGATACACATGCCCAAACTCAGAAATCGTCTCAGAAAAGTGATGAAATAGAAAGTCTCCTTAGCTGAGTTGGAAAAGGCCCACATACATCGGTATGGACTAACTCAAGCACCTTTCGACACGCATCTTTCCTGCAGTGATTTGGTTGTCATCTTTCCTCTTAAGCAAGATTCGCAATCATCATATGACTCTAAGTCAAATGGTTCTAAGTAATCTAATTTCCTCAATCTTGATATCCTTGATTCATTGATGTGACCAAGTCTGCAATGCCATAAGTAGGTGGGATTTCTTTGATTACTTATTTTAGCTCTTTTATTTTGTATATTGAAAATTTCATGCTAGCTTTAGAACATACAATCCATCCATGTGGAGCATTTCCACAAATAAAACCATCATAAGATAAAACATAATTTTCATCGTAATATGAGAAAACCCTCAATGTCTAACATAGGGATAGAAATACTATTTCTCGTCAAAGACGGAACAAAATAACAATTATTAAGTTATAAACAAAAGCCTGAAGGTAAATCTAGTCTATAAGTCCCCACGCGTTCCGCATCAACTCTAGCTCCATTGCCAACGCGTAGATCTACTTCCCAAGGTCCAACCTTTCTACTGTCAATTAGCCCCTGCACATTATTACAAATGTGTGAGCCACAAACGGTATCCAATACCCAAATAGAATTAGTTATGTACATATTTATTTCAATAACAAACATACCTTGTCCAAAGAGGCCAACACTCAGGCCTTGTCTCCCTGTGTTGTACAAATCCTTCTTCCAACGCCTTTCTTACAATCGAGGCAAACATCGATCTATCTTGGCCTTCTTTCAACAACTCCTTTAGATTTCATAGATGCTGGTTTGCAAGAACCGCTTTACCCTTCTTCTTCTCGCATATTCTACCCTTAGTTTGAACTTGCTAGATGAGCCCACCATGAGCACAAATTTACCTTTGGAGGTGGACGACTCGAAGGTCTTCAACATATTATGAAGTTCTGGGAGACTTGCTTTCGTTCCATTCATGTTGTAATTCACAATGAAGTTCTCAAAGAAATCAGGAAGCGAGTTCAAGATTAGATTAACAGAAACATTTGCAGGCAGCTTCGTTCCAATCGAAGCCAACCTCTCAATTAATCCAATCATCTTCAAAACATGTTATGACACCTAACCCCCTTCGTTCAACTTACACTTAAAGAGATCTTTCAACAGTTCATACTCCATTGTCTGAGACTGTGAGTCATAGAGACTCTTCAAGTGTTCTAGTATCTCGTTGGGGCCCATATTTTCATGTTGTCTTTGTAACTCTGGAGTCATAGAAGATAGCATAACACATTGTGCTGCAACAACATCATCAAGATATTTCTGATAGGTTGCTTTGTCAAATAGAGCATGCTCTTCAGAATCTGCAGCAGAGACTGTAGGGAGTGATGTATCCAATACATACTCAATCTTTTCTAATCGCAGTACCAAACGAAAATAATTTAATTTTCCCGGGAATTTAGGAAAAAAGCCGCTTCCTCCTTGAAGGCCTAAGGAAGAGCCTATTCATGTGCAGTTGATTCTCGAACGGTAAGAAGTTTCTATTTATCGCTCTATTCCCTTCCCCGACCAAAGTCACTAAGGAGGGCGGGCGATCGCACTGGTCCGAGCTTAGTCTATAGAATAACGATGTACAAACAAGAACCAATCCCAAGGAAAAGGCAATAAATTGGATCAAGTAATACCACCCTAGACCCCTAATATAAGACCCGATCCTAGAAAGACTAAAAAAATCATGTATTGTTCGTATAAATCCATTTTTATAAAAATCAAAACTAAAATTTCATGACTTTATTGACTCAGAAAAAGAAGTTTTTATATTTTTATGATATTTCTTATTTCTTAAGAAAATTGGCTCCGTTCATTGTTTGTTAACCAACATTTTAAGTGACAAATTCGACATCAGAATCGAAGAAAGATAGACTTGAAATTAATATTTAATATAATTTCTATCAACACATTCATTAACTAACTAACACGTCTTTAGTTTAATTAGCTCACTATTTTAACATACTTATTTCATAAAGAATATCGATTTATATCAAATATACGGCCAAGATCCAAATTCGTTGCGTTGCCGAGGTCGATAACCAACAACACGACCGGTCTTCAAACTGCAAACAATTGTACTTCGTTGACCGAATGTTCTAAATACCGATCTACGCCTTCGGCCGACATCGGGCGCCAAGATAGCAGTCAATTCCGCATCGCAATTACGTATTTGCCGAAGCTTAGCCTTCATCATCAAACATCGGGTGTAAATATCACAAAGGTTTATCACTCATTACTTATTATTTACGCATTCATTTAGTGAATTGAGTCTCAGACTTAGCAAATGTGAGGCATAAATATTATTCGCCGGTGTGATTTTGCATCATTCATATAACAGACGACACGCTCATTTTAAACGAGACTTGTATTAAATTGGGGAATATTTTAATTAAGTTATATTTTAATTCGTGGTTATGTTCAATATAACCTCAATTAAAATATTCCCAAATTTAATACAAGTCTCATTTAAAATGAACGCGTCTGTTATAATCGATCAGTGCAAAATCCTTTCTACGAGACGAGTATTTATGCCTCAAAGATTTGCTCTAAGTCTACGCAGACTCGCACTTTCATGTATGACATAAATGTCAGTAAGTGATAAACCTTCGCAGTATTCACACCCCAAAGTTTGGTCAATGGCTAAGCTCACTTAGATATATAATCGCAAATGATAACGGGTCGACTTGCAGTCGCTCGCGCTCAAATGTCGACAAATTATGGACGTAGATCAAATTGTTTAGAACATCTGGTCAACCAAGAGTTTCAAATTGTTTGCAATTGGTTTAGAGACCTACCAGATCGTGTTGTTGGTTATCAACCTCAAGAAACGCGAGACAACACTTAGTTCGATCTCGCCCATTACGACCGTATTTGATATGAGTCCGTATTCTTTACGGGTAAAAGAGTATGTTAAAATAAATGAGCTAATTAAACTAAAGACATGTTAGTTAGTTAACGAACGTGTTCAATAGAAATTATATTAGTATTAATTTCAAGCCTATCTTTTTCGCCATAATGTCGAATCTGCCACTTAAAATGTCAGTCAAACGAATGTCGAATGGAGCCAATTTTCCGATCGTTAAGAAATCCGCTTGGTATCGCGATTAGAAAAGATCGAGTATGTATTGATACATCACTCCCTACCCCCAAGATTCTCAAGAGTATGCTATGTTTGACAAAGCAACCTATCGTAAATATCTTGATGATGCCACAAAGACAACGTGTTATGCTATCTTCTATGACTCCAGAGTTACAAAGACAAAATGAAAATACGGGCCCCAACGAGACGCTAGAACACTCAAGAGTCTATGACTCACGCCTCGCATAAACGGAGTATGAATCGTTAGAGATCTCTTTAAGTGTAAGTCAACGGCGTGGTCGTTGTCATAACATGTTTTGAAGATGATTCGATTAATCGAGAGGTTGGCTTCGATTGAACGCCGCAAATGTTTCGTTAATCTAATCTCAACTCGCTTCGATTTCTTTGAGAACTTCATTGTGAATTACAACATGAATGGAACGAAAGCAAGTCTCCCGTAACTTCATAATATGTCAAGACCTTCGAGTCGCCCACCTCTAAAGGTAAAATCGTGTTCACGGTGGGCTCATCTAGCAAGTTCAAACCTGCGGTAAGAATACGCAGGTAAGCGGTAAGGCGGTTGCCGCCAAACCCACAATGCTATGAAACCTAAAGGAGTTGTTCGAAAGAAGGCCAAGATAGCCGATGTTTGCCTCAATTGTAAGAGAAAGGGACATTGGAAGAAAGATCGCATGTTCTGCGAGACAAGACACGCGAGTCCCGCTGACAAGGTATGTTTGTTATTAAAATAAATATGTCTATAACTAATTCTCACCGCTGGGTATCGATACCGCTGTGGCTCACATTTGTAATAATGTGCGCGGCTAATCGACCAGAAAGGTTGGACTCGGGAAGTAGATCTACGCGCCGCAATGGAGCTAGAGTTGACGCGAACGCGTGGGACTTATAGACTAGATTTACCTTCGCACTTTTGTTTATAACTTAATAATTGTTATTTTGTTCCGCCTTGACGAGAAATATTATTTCTATCCCTATGTTAGACATCGAGGTGTTTTCTCACATATTACCAATGGAAATTATGTTTTATCTTACGATGGTTTTATTTGTGGAAATGCTCCATTGTGGACGGATTGTATGTTCTAAATCAGAGCCATGAAATTTTCAATATACAAAATAAAAGAGCTAAAATAAGTAATCAAAGAAATCCCACCTACTTACGGCATCGCAGACTTGGTCACATCAATGAATCAAGGATATCAAGATTGAGGAAATTAGATTACTTAGAACCATTTGACTTAGAGTCATACGGTGATTGCGAATCTTGCTTAAGAGGAAAGATGACAACCAAATCACTTCTCTGGAAAGCGAGTACGCGGTAAAGAGTGCTTGAGTTAGTCCATACCGATGTATACGGGCCTTTTCCAACTCAAGCTAAGGAGACTTTCTATTTCATCACTTTTACGCACGATTTCTCAAGGTTCGTACGTGTATCTTATGAAACATAAGTCCAAGCTTTGAGAAATTCATGGAGTACAAGTCGGAAGAGAAGCAACTTGAAACAAGTATTAAAACTCTTCGATCGATCGATGAGTGAGTACTTAAGTAAAATTTTTCTAGATTACTTGAGCTTTCACGAGTCCATTCGTAATGGACACCTCCCTAACGCCACAAATGAACGGTGTTGGAAAGGAGAAATCGACCTTATTAGATACGGTTAGATCCATGATGAGCTTCTCACTCTACCAACATACCTATAGGATACGATTGCAAAACTCAATCTATATTTTGAATAGAGTTCCATCAAAGTCGAGAGAAAACTCCATACGAGATATGAAACGGCAAGGTTAACACTAGACACACGCGACTCGGGTGCCCCGCATATGTAAGAAGTTGCTCACCGACAAATTGGAATCTAAAAGTGAGGTATATTATTTTGTAGGTATCCTAAGGAAACAAGAGGGTACTACTTCTATCTTCCCGAGGAACATAAAGTAATTGTTTCAGAATGCAACTTTCCTCAAGATTATGTCTACAAGGAACAGAGTTGCAACAAGATAGAACTCAAGAAATTCAAGAAGTACAAAATAATGTAGAGAATGCACTTGTCAAATGACCTAGACAAGGATTCAAATGGAGTATTTGATGATGATGGGTACTTGTAGTACGCCTTCCGCCGATGAGAGCTTGTGAGGATACTGCAGAAATACAAGACCCTCATGCACAACCAATGGTAGATGACACAATAGTTGTGCATCATCCTATTCAAAATGATATTTCTGAAAGTTCTCAAGTTGGTGGATTGTCCAACACACAAACATCTTCTCAAAATAGAGCAAACACTGAAACGCAGAATGTTCATCTCCGTAGGACCACTAGGACTCATCGTGCACCTGAAAGACTTAATCTCCTTGTTGAAACACATAATGAGATAGATATTCCTGATGATGATGAGCCTGCTACCTACAGCAAAGCAATGCTAGACATTGATTCACAGAGATGGAAAGAAGCCATGAAATCCGAAATGGAGTCTATGTACATAAACCAAGTATGGAACTTGGTTGACTTGCCAACAGGGGGTTAGACCCATAGGATGCAAATGGGTCTTCAAGAAGAAGATTGATGCATATGGCAAAATACAGACTTATAAAGCAAGATTGGTGGCTAAAGGTTATAATCAACGGCCTGAGGTCGATTATGATGAAACCTTTTCGCCTGTTGCAAAGATTAAGTCCATTCGGATTTTGCTCGCAATAGTTGCATACTATGATATTTGGAAAATGGATGTTAAAACTGCCTTCCTCAATGGTAATCTAATTGAGGAGGTGTATATGATACAACCAGGGGGTTTTACATCCAAGACTCAACCCAAAGCAGTATGCAAATAAGCAAGCCTCAAGGAGTTGGAATATTTGCTTTGACAAAGTAGTCAAATCATTTGACATTGTTAGAAGCGAAGATGATCCATGTGTTTATAGTAAACGCACAGATGAGAGTATTGTCTTCATTGTCATATATGTAGATGACATATTGATAATGAGAGATAATAATACTCTACGCAATCATCAAGGAATTGTTATCCAAGACCTTCACGAAGGACTTAAGTGTTCGCTAAATTCTTGGAATTAGGATCTACAAGAGATAGACTTAGTAGATTGTCAATGGGCCACAATCAGATACATAGACAAAGTGCTAAGACATCTCTACGGAGAAATCCAAGAAGGAGATCTTCCTATAGATCAAGTTATCAAAGAAAGATAGTCTTTCAGTGCAGAACTCAACGCATTTAAAAGAATCCCATATGCCTCAGCTATAGGATAACTCATGTATGTCATGGCCTGTATAAGGCCAGATGAGGCCTGTGCACTTAGTATGACAACACTGTTAATTCGATAACTTAAACTGAGTACATTGCATAATTGAAAGCTTATAAAGAAGGCACATTTATATCTCGAGTTCTTAAAGGAACTAAGCGGTTGTTCCAAGTGCCGATGTGCAATAACGATAGCGCGATCAAGGCAAGCTAAGGAACCAAGATCAACAAGCACGCATTTCAAGGAATACCACATACTTAGAAATGTGGTAGACAAAAGAAATAAAGATAGACTACATTCCCACCGATAATAATCTAGCGGACTATTTACTAAACCATTAAGCATAATCAAGATAATGGTCATTTCAAAACACGGGCATTAGATACATCGTGATTGACTTCAGGCCGTGGGAGATTGAAAGTATATATGTCCTAGAAACAATCATTTTAGGAGCAAATGACTTGAACACATTCATATTATTAATAAGATTAATATATTCGCTTTTGCAATTATTGAATTATTAATCGATTGTTTATATTATTCATTAATGCGCATCCTCGAACTTGCATCATTATCGATAAGTGAGATATTAATGATAGAGTGTAGTTCTTAAAATAGCCTAGACTAATGATCATCGAGAATGAGATATCAATGATATGTCAGAAGTCGACACGCTGGTCCGCATCACATTCTGCAGAACGTAGTATATCTCACTTCATCGCTAGCAATAGTTGCTAGTGATGGACACATGGATACTCTTATGAGTATTGGCAAACCCCGCCGATAAACTATTTGTTATACATGCCTAGAGTATTATCGCGACGCGAGATGAGGTCCTTAGACTTGAGGTCAATATCACCTTGTTTACGAGTAATGCACTTTGATCCCGCCCTAAGCTCAAATGCCTTATAGTCGAGACGCCGTCAGGTGGACGACACGGCAGTAGATTAGCGGTAGTTGAGCCAAGAATATGATTCATTCCTCGATTGGAATTTCGAGAGAACACTCACCTTCTGTAGACGTTAGTCGACCAAGTCATTAGCCAACGCAAGAGACATATCTAGGATACGGTCCGTCATTTAACTAATATAGATGAGATAAAGTGATCAAGCCATTGGATGTACACCGACAAATCTTAAGCTTGATCGAGGTGTCGCGAATGAAAGGAATTTATCATCTCACATGAGGTCTGCTTACTTGAGTCTTGTAAACGCATTTCACATATCGAGTCCGCCACCGCGCCGCCTAGAGTTCCGTGAACCTTGATTTGATCAAGCCGATGCGCGGTGCGCCTAAAGGGTCACACTAAGTCGATTGTCTTTTTCGGTCTAAGGGTATATTGAGAGAATGTAAAATATCGGATTTGTTCAAGTACATGTGCTGCTAAAATGATTGTTTCTAGGACATATATACTTTCACTTTATACCAAGGGAAGTTAGTCATAATTACCTTGAATATGTGAAATGGAGGTTTGTTCATCTCTCCAAGTTCTGGCCATCCAGGTACACTTTTTTTTTTTGTATTTCAGCTACTATTATACTTGTTAATTATTGTTATACAGCAAAAAGTTCAAACTTTGGTTTTGAATGTTCATATTTTAGCTAGGCTCGTTTGGTACGAGGGATAAGGAATATTTGATCCCCGGATTAAATTTGAGATGAGTTCCATGTTTGGTTGGGATAAATCGCGGTATAACTAATCCTGAGATTAGTTATCCCAGGATTGTAGTGTTATTTTTATCCCTATGGGAGAGTGGAATAACTAATCCCGGAATAACTTGTTCCCAACCAAACGATCCCTTAGTCCGGTAAATTATTGGTACATTCAAAAAAGTTCAAATTTGATATTTAACAAAGTTTAAATTTTGATATTGAATGTTCATATTTCAACTTGTATATTGTTGGTATATGGCAAAATTTTTAAATTTTGATATTGAATGTTCAAATTTCCTATTGAACTTGTAAAGCATTGGTATGTGTAGAAAGTTAGATTTTGATATTGAATTTTCATATTTAAGCTATTTAAGTAGTTGTTTCTTTGTATATGATTAAAAAATTTGTATTCAATCTTCATAGTTCAGATATTGAACTTGTAATTTGTTGTATGTGGTGAAAAGTTTCAATTTTTGTGTTGAATCTTTGAATTTCAGCTATCAAACTTGTAACTATTCGTATACAGTAATAAAGTTTGTATTTTGATGTTTAATCCAATTTCGACTATTAAACTTGTAAAACTTGTTTTATTAGTATATGCATATGCTGAAAAGTTTAAATTTTAGTACTGAGTTTGGATTATTCGACCTGAGCTCGTGATAAGGTACAGTGACTCTAGTGTAATTAGTCATTATGATCTTTATGTGGGAGTTAGTCTTTTAGTAGTTCACTGGTGGAATTAGTCAGTATGACTTTTATGAAGGTACCACTAGTTCACTTGATATATGTGTTGTACCTGCACAATTTATAGGTTTAATTAAGTTAGCATCCAAGGTGTGGATCACTCAAATACCTGCCTTGACAATGGCTTATTTAATAGGTTGTATTTTGTGAATGATGATATGCAGGCTATGTTGCGGGCAATTGGAATTGGGAACTCCGGTTCACTTCCATCAGCTGCTGCACTAAATTGGGTCCTGAAGGATGGTCTTGGACGGTTGAGCAGGTGCATCTACACCGCTAGCCTAGCATCTTCTTTTGATACCAATCTTAAGGTATAGCTTTTCTAACATGAAACAACGGTGAATAATTTGTGCAACTCATCCTATAAAGCTTATTTTACTGATTTTTTGATAATAAGAATTCATTTCTATCTTTGTGAAAATGATGTTTATATCTTTTCCCAGAGTGTTTCTTACTTTTTTTTTTTGTGATCGACTTCAGAGAGTAAGGTTCTGGACATCTGTTCTCTTCAGATTGAGCATTGGAGTTGAGTTGTTGACTCCTGTATTCCCACAGTACTTTTTGATGCTTGCATCAATTGCCAACATTGCCAAGCAAATAAGTCTTGCGTGTTACCTAGCCACTAGTGTAAGTCTCGGCTACAAAGCATATGATGTTATATTTATATGCATGTTATGATACTTGTTAGATGTGAGCTAGTTATTTTGACTGTAAGGAATACCTTTTCCCTTAGACCATGTTTTAATTCCCTTTATAGTTTCTAACAATCCACTGCAGTTTGACATATGAACTGATTTCTTGACCTTTTGTTATGTAGAGGGATATTAAGATCTGAAGTGCCTTTCACATATTCAATAAAGCAGGCTAATAAATATATGCACTTACGAGGCTTTGAATTTCTACTGTGAGGTTCCAAATCAACTATGACATTTTAAGGCTGACTGTACTTAATTTTGTCACTTGGTTGAATTGCTTTTGGAAAGTGAAATTAGCTGAAGTTGAGTACTCTAGCCATCTAATTGCTTCCACTAATGACCAATTCACTTCATAAATCGTAGAGATCTGAGAGAAACAATAGACTTCTTGATTTAAGCAATTTTTAGCATATCTATAACAGCTAGAAGAGAATTGATACAATTATAGACCTTGAGTTTCTCCTCTAACATGCAAGTGACGTATGAAATGATCAGGGATTAACTGCTTGTTTTAGTTAATGTGGAAAATGGATATGTTCAGTAAGTGTAGTTGCTTAAATAGCCAAATCACATGTTATTTTTAGCAATCTGAATAAGCACAAGTGTCTGCTGGATTTATCAGTAACATCAAGAAATTTTGAGATAGATTTTTTTCTGTTTGTGAATTTATTGTTGGCATGTTTACAGACTGCTGTTCATAGAAGCTTTGCAATTGCCGATAACCTTGGCGAGGTTTCTGCAAAAGAACAGGTATTATATATTATTAATTGTTCTTATTAAGTTTCACTGTTCCAATCTGACTGTTGATTTATGTTTCAGATTCAAACGGTGTGCTTCGATAATCTTGGTCTTATGCTTGCTGCAACCATGAACATAATGTTTGCTAATAATCCAAGGTTCTTTATTTTACCCACTTGAATTTCTGAAGTACCGCTGTCATCTTTTATCTATAGTATTGAGATTATTTAGATATTCTTGTCCTTTACTTTCACGAACCTCTCCATTTGGTCTATCTTGTTGTGCTTGAAGTGGAACAGTTCATACAGCATAACTCTTATTATTTCCTTTTTACACTGTGATATGAGAAGTGAACATGTAATTTATATCTTCTACCATTTCTTTCTTATATAACAAGTTCCTAAAATCAAAGAATCAGTTGGCACATTTTTTTACTGCTTCTGCTAATCCTTGCAATGTAGATTCCTAACTTCTGGATGATCTAAAAGTTTGCAAACAGGTTTACCGTTTGTGATGTACCCAATCTTCTCAGTGCTTGACCTTTTTGGTATTTATCAAGGACTAAAGCATGTGCATCTGCAGACATTAACCAAGGTTGGCCTTCGTTCTCTATGCTGAAAGCATTAGCAATCAACAACTCAAAGTGACAAGACTTGTTATATTTGCTTTAAGGAGAAGATATATGTGATATGCCATGGCCTACTTAAAGTCTTTCCTGAGTGAATGTTAATCATCTTAACGTGTTGATTCAGATATCACTCCTTTTACATTAATTCCAGGATAGGCTTGACATCATTATAAGCACATGGATTCAACAAGGATTTGTCCCATCACCTGAAGAGGTGAGTAAACAGGAGGGTATTGGCTTATTTTGGAGCAGAGGTAATTTCTAACTTGCATGTTTTCCTTAATAAGGCTTTATTGCTTGGGTCAGTGCTACTTCATTATTAGAGTAACATTCTTAATCAGCTTAAATCAGGCAGAGAGCCGTGGTCTATCAGAATTGGTTGGTTAAATCCTAGACGTCGTACAGCAAAGCTATCTTTGAATAGTGAAGACTTCTATTTCTTGAGCCTGGAGAGTTTGACTAGCGAACTGAAAAGGAACCAGGAGGTGTGTATAGCCAAAAAGTATGAGAGAGTTGTAATCATACTCTTCTGAATGTCAGAATGTGTCTTAAGCAGTTCTTCTTGCTTTGCTTGTACAGTATGGTATCCTACTTTGTCTGCGGGAAGGGGCAGACACTACAGATGTGATCAGGGGCTTATTGCATGTAAGACAATATTATATCCATCTCTTACTCATTGTAGTAATTAACATATCCAGTAGTAATGTGGAAATAATGATTTTCCTTTTGCAAATGAACTAAGTGATGCTGGTAAACCATTAGTTTTACTTCTAATAACATATCTAGCAATGCTTGTTTCTTGCTGAGCTCTTTATAATGGTTAATATTAGGCCCGATGTTGGTATTGTTTTTAATAAGCAATTCTGGTGAGTGACAGGCAAGTTATGTCCGCAAGGGTATAGAAGCTTGTGGTAGTTCTAGTGCAGTTCTCAAGCAATGGTTTAACCTGGTTGGAGATGGCAAGAGATTAACAGAACAAAATTTGAGCCTCTTGTATGAGCAAGTGTTGTCTTTGGGATGGGCATGTAAGAATATTATGTTGAGTATGCAGGAGCAAGCTCATCGCTATAATTTTAGAACTGACTGAGCATATAGATATCGTCTTCCGCCTATGATTGGTTTGAAAAGAGGAAAGCGAATAAAGGCTCAAAGAAACTAAAGACAAGGAGATTTTGTCTCTGTCCTTGCATTTATATATAATCGAAACTTTTTGACATCTCTCAAATGAATAGAGATGCCTTGTACAAGCCGGGAGTACTGGCTGGGTAAAGAGAGTAACTGTTGTACAAATTTTGAGTGGCTTTCTCCATGTTGTAGATTAACTGATTACGGTTTAAACTGTTATCTATAGATTCTTGTTTGTCATTCAACAATTTTGTCAGAAAGGTTTTGTAGAAAACTTATATACATTTTATTAATGAGTATACACGCTCCATATGAGCGAGTCAGATTCTTTTTTCATGCCAAGCCAGTGGAAATCTTTCTTCATGGTGACTAGCATAAGACTGGAATTCAAGACCTCTACTAAATTTTGATACTACATTGAATGAGGTGATCGCACAATTCAGCAGAATTATAACTTGAAAACACTTTTGTCAGCTCTCTGGGCCTCTGGATACTCCAATGTATGGTACTGAATTGGAACTTGGAACCCAACTTCAAAGGAAGGTCATTTTAACTCATTCTCGTACCACTCTACAGCCGATAATATATTGTAGTAAGATTTAATTATGGGTTGTCATTTCTCAAACCTTAGCAAGCTTATATAACAGATTTAGAAGAATATCAAAATCCTTTTGAAGCAATTCATAATCTTGTTGAACCACTTAAAACACTTGATTGAGAAGAGAGTGTTGCAGTTTGACAGTTCAACAATTCCCACCCACAAATGTCAATAAAATTGCAATATACTATCAAAAATTCGTTACATCGTTTAAATTCTTTTTTGTTTTACCCATCCGGTGTCCAGAACCCACTCGCCATTTAGCACCTTACCAGAGCGTATTTCTCATTAAAGCAGGCAATACAACATTAGCATCCGCCGGAGCTAAAATCTTCAAAATCATCAGCCATCATTTGTTACGTAGCAAGCCAGATGTAGATAATAGCCGTAATGCTTGACTGGAATTGTTCAAAACAGCTGATGATCTTGACACCTGCATCTTGCGTTTCTTTAGGAATAACAGTGAGTTCTCTAAGCACGGAGGAGGTCGTAGATCCGTCAATATAACCGGTCCAGACCTGTCCAAGCCAACAAAAATACAGCGAGTAATTAAGAGTAAAGGATAGCAGCACTGCTTTCATTATGCGGTCCGGAAAGCACGACCACAAGGCCTATCAGACGCAACCTTACTTCAGATTGTCAAAGGATCGCTTTCACGACTTGAACCCGTGACCTCCAGGTCACATGACAACAATTTTACCAGTTACTTCAAGACTTCCTTCAGTGAGTAAATAAGAGTGAGTTATCAAAATTATATTAACTAAAGAAGAAGAGAAAAGCATGATGCTCACCCAGAACTCTTGGATCTTTTCTTTTTAGAGGTAGGCTTCTTCTCATATTCTTCTTCCTCTGAGTCTGATGAGAAAACTTTCCTGCACACAATTGAATACCGTTTTTTCAAGAACTGAGAGTATGAGAAGAAGACAGGAGCTAAGAATACACTAAGAAATGCAACAACTAACTTACTTCTCACGAGCTGCAAGGATTTTCACAATCTCATCAGGTAGCATTCCTCTATTGTCCTTTGAATCCTGGGCATTGTCATGTTCTTTTGTGTCTTCAGTGCTTTCATCATTTTGTGTAGGTCGGGGAGTTAACTTTTGAGCCCACTGTCTACGACGTTCCTTCCCTTCCCGAACAACTCTACAACGGAGCAGTCATTTCATGACAAATGATGCAAAGACCGTAAGTAGCTTGCAATTAAGGGCTATAATCGCCACGCAAAAACTATTAAATTAAACATGTTGAATTTCCCACGAATATCCTCCATATGAAGAAATATTACAGGCAGATGTTACTAGTTTTCAGGACTTAAATAATGGGTCATCTCTAATGTTACATATAACAGGCTCAAAGGACCATAAACAAATCTGAGTTGCCATCGACGTCCTTTAACCTAATACTGACTTACATTTATCCTCCAAAACCAGTTTGGAAAGACAACATTTTTAGACTAAAACACATGTACCTGGAACAACCTAGTGATCTCTCTCAAGATACAAGCAACTGAGAATGATTTCAAGTAGCTCACTGCACCCATTACATATCTACACGTGCTTTTCAGCAGGATATTGAACAAATTTGAAGTATTGATAAACTTTGGATTAGTGATTAGAGCGTTTTGACTCACCCCAAAGTTATATTTTTAACACTTTGATCCCAAACTTTATTTTTTACACTTTGCCCCCAAAGTTTTATTTTTAACACTTTGACCCAACCCATATAAACCCTACAGAGCCAAAAAAACGCACCAAATTTTCTGTTTGCCTGCGCTGTTTCCACCATTTTTTGCTTTTTTTTTTGCTTCGTTTCTTCTTCTTCTTGTTTCTTCTTATTTTGCTGCTCGTTTCTTCTTCTTCTTGACTGAATTTTGCTCAAGAAAGAAAAAAACAAGACCACCTGATTTTGCAACTTTTTGACTGGATTTCATTCGTGTAGCACTGAAAATTACTTCATAACTCATTTCATTGTTCTGATTTCTTCTTCTTCTTCGTCCGCCATTGTTGCTCAAGAAAGAAAAAAATGTGACCACCCGATTTTATAATTTTTTGACTGGATTTTGTTGGTGTAGCACTGACAATTATTTCATAAGTGTTTTCCGCTCATTTGGTAAGTACAACAATGCTGTTTTATTTCAATTTTTCACTTGGGTATAAATCTACTGATTTTCCAACAACTTACAATTGTTGCAGCGCCGTATAATGTGGTTGTTGCAACTTCTACAACATATTATAAGTTGTTGTAATTGTTAAATAAATAACCCGCAATAACCGAGTAAGTTGTTGCGTAACGCAGTATTTCACTTCGCTGCACCAACGACTGTTGAGTCAAACAGTAACCCAAAATCAAGCCGCCTAACAGATTATTGACTTACTGCAACAAGTTGTATAGTTGTTGCAACAGGTGTTCCACTTATTGCAACAACTCAACTATCTGTTGGAGTCAGCTTCAATTTTTGTCTGAAACATAATCCAAAAAACTGAAGCTGCTTCCAACAGATTATTGACTTACTGCAGGCCCGATGGATTTTCCTTCCTTTTCTTTTGCCGCATTTCGCTCAAAGGGTTGAAGGGAGATAGTGCATCAAGCTGTTCGCAAGGGTCAACTTGATCCTCTTCCCCAGAGATCTCAGATGAGGGAACCCTGGGAGAGCTACGATGCAACAAGTTGTATAGTTGTTGCAACAAATGTTCCACTTGTTGCAACAACTCAACTATATTTTGGAGTCAGCTTCAGTTTTTATCTGAAACAGACCCAAAAAACTGAAGTTGCTTCCAACATATTATTGACTTGTTGCAACAAGTGTATTACTTGTTGCAACAAGTAATACACTTGTTGCAACAACTCGATATTATGTTGGACATCTTCAACAGTCTGAAACATTACCCCAAAAAAACTGAAGCTGACTCCAACATATTAGTGACTTGTTGCAATAAGTAGTCCACTTGTTCCAACAAGTCAATAATCTGTTGGAACAACTGCTGCAGCTGTTTCATTTTGTTATAGATTGGTATGTACTCTAATGACCAATTTTTTGTTAAACAAAATATCTTCAGGTGAAGACTATGGCAGCGCTTCGAGTCCTATGGTGAAGACTTTGAAAGGCGTATTTATGACTACTCATCTCCATATTACAGGGTGGAGAATTACATAATTGCATACTGTGAGGAAATGAATCCCGTGCCTTCTGAAGAATCTTGAAAAGTTCCTATAGAGATTTTAGAGAGAGAAATACCTCCTCCACATGTTGATCCGAGCAAACCGGAAAGAAGACGGACAAAGAAGAGGCGTAAAATCAGGAAATCACTTGCAACGAGGAAAAACAAATGCTCCATATGCAAAACAGCTGACCATAAAAAAACTACATGCCCAAACCGAATTATTCCTTAGTTGTTAAATTTGCAATGTCTTGTAATAATAATTACTATTGTTTGTGTTTGTGAAATTGGATTTTATGACATTTTTATGTTGTTTATGTTAGTAAAATTGGTTTAAATGATATGTTGATTTTGCTCAAATCACCAATGTATGTTCTGTGGTTTTGCAATTTCTGAACAATTTTCACCAAATAAAAATTCTGTTGCAACAACTGTGTAACTTGTTGGGATTTTGCCAACCAGTAATCGAACTTGTTGCAACAACTAACTTAACTTGGTTTTCCAACAAGTGACATGACTTGTTACAATAAGTTCATATAGTGTTTTGAGTTTTTACAATAGATGGAATGAGTTGTTGCAGAAAGTCCTTAACTTTGTTTCATCCAACAAATGAAATGAGTTGTTTCATCCAATAAGTGATATAACTTGTTCAACATCTATGTTACCTGTTGCAACAAATTATGTACTTGTTGCAACAGGTTATACAACTGCTGCAACAGATTATGCAATTGCTGCAATAAATTATGTACTTATTGCAACATGTTACGAATCGCAGAACCGACATGCAATCACGCAAAGATATTATGTAATCACGCAATGCATCATGAAATTACTGCAACAACTAGGATATAAGTCACATATGTTTAGTTATTAACAGAGGGAACCAATGATATTAGTGTTAAACAAAGGGATTCAATGATATTTAGTGATCAATATATTTATCTACTAACATCCTTAATGGATTAGACGGTAATTTCATTGATTTGATGGGAAATTCTAAGTGTATACTTCCCAAATCGAGCGATCGTTGGTGCAATTTGATGAGAACTACTTGATTCACTCATATTTAGGTGTAAACAACGAAAACCAATGATATTTATTGTTTACTAAATGTTCCTAACCAATTTGATGGTATCCTGAGTCAGGACATATGATCAACTAAGCGTATACTTTTCAAATCGAGCGATCGTTGGTGTAATTTGATGAGAACAACTTGATTCACCCATATTTAGGTGTAAACAACGAAAACCAATGATACTTATTGTTTGCTAAATGTGAAGCTTTTAAACAGGTGACTCATCCGCTACAACAGATAATGCACATGTTGTAATATATTATTAACTTGTTACAACAACTAACTCATCTGTTCCAACAAATTACAAACTTGTTGCAACAGATGGGTTAGTTGTTGCAATTTCTTCAACAATTGAAAGATTTGTTGCAACAATTGACTCATTTGTTGCAACATATCACAACTTGTTGCAACAGATTATCAACTTGTTGTAACTTCTAAAACAACAGTTAGATTTATCGCAACAACTAACCCATATGTTGCAACAACTGAACTATCTGTTGCAACAAATTTACATCTTGTTGCAACAACTGAACTATCTGTTGCAACAAATTTACATCTTGTTGCAACAACTGACTCATATGTTGCAACAGATTACAAACTTGTTGCAATAGATGAGTTAGTCGTTGCAACTTCTTCAACAACAGTTAGATTTATCGCAACAACTGACACATATGTTGCAACAACTGAACCACCTGTTGCAACAAATTACAAACTTGTTGCAATAACTTACTCATCTGTTGCAACATATTAAAAACTTGTTGCAATAAATGTGTCAGTTGTTGCAACTTCTTCAACAACTGTTAGATTTTGTGACTTGTTTAAAACTACTGAAACCACTGAACATAATGTATTGAACACAACTTAAATAATGAACACCTAATATATACTTAACAAAATGTCTTAGAAAAGTACTGAACACATAATATATTACTTAAATTACATAATGTCTTAGAAAAGCTCAGAAACCATTGTCATTTGAAATTGGACATCGGTATCTTCAGGCAAATCTAAATAGAGCCCAAAGCAGCTAGCCGTAAAGAAATTCTCCAACCCCTGCTGCCGGAGAATTCCCCTGAAGGTGTCAAAGCCCTTGCCCATGGTTGATCTAACCACAAAATCACCGGACAAATACTTATTTCCATTCAGCGGCATCGTCACGCCATACTTTTAAATGCTGAAACTCTTGACGACCTCCTTAATCGAAGGTCTATTGGGATCTGTGGCAATACTAGCAGACTCAACAAGATTGGCATCCACATTATGTTTCCTTTTTCTTCTTAACTCGGCCAATGATCTGTTGATTCTTCTTCTTCTTCATTACCATTTTCAGTTTATGCATCTTCTTCACCTCCTTCATCCTCTTCAGCTCCTTCATCTCCTTATTTTTCTTCATCTCCTCCTTCTTCACTTACTTCTTCTTCTTCTTCTTCTCCTTCTTTTTCATCTCCTTCAACATTTTCTTCATTTTCTTCATCTGCTTGGATAAGAAACTTTTTTTGAGTAGTCCTTCACTTGATGCCGAAGGTGTGGAATGACTTCAAATGTCCAAGTCTAGAAAACAATATGCAAGGTAAATCGGAATAATGATTAAAATGCAAAAAAAAAAAGATAAAAGATTAGGGATCTAATAGCTTAGTTAGTACACTGAACTTTTACTCACAAGTAGGCATTGTAATTCCCTCTCTATTACCCCTTCCCCTATCCTCTATGTAATATATTTTTTTTAAATAAGATAAAAGATAAAAATATTGAAGAAGTTTACCATGAAAGCCCAAGGGAAGTCATATAGGTTGACCGTCTTCACAGTTGACTTCAATTCTACAACAACAACAACAACATACAACATACCTAGTAAAGTCCCATAACATGGGGTCTGGAGAGAGTAGAGTGTACGTAGACCTTACCTCTTCATTATCTTTTTTTTCAGTTTTATCTGATTCTTGGCCATTTTCAGGATGTTTATCATTGTCATCTCCAGACACTTCTACTTTGAGGTTTTCTTGGACTCTGAGCCCTCCTCTCTATTAGAAGATTGTGTTTTATTTCGACTATTACTTGCATCTATATTTGTTGATTCTGAAATAGCTTGTTCAACAAGCTCATCTAACGGTGTTTGACCATTGAGTCGTTTACTCTCTTTAGATTCCTCAATTGACTTATCTCATTTTCTTTTGCTTAAAGTCATTTGCACACAAGAGATAAACAAAAATAGTTTCAATTAATTTGTGCATCATTCAAAGTAAACAGAAAAAAAAATTGCAACAACTGATCAAACAAAGTACAACAAGTAATCGAATTTTCCATCAATTGAAGAATATGTTGCAACAACTTGGTGAGTTGTTGCAACAAATGCTTTAGCTATTGGAAAAAATAAAATAGTTGTAATACATCAGCATCAACCTTAGCAACTATTTTAATTTTTTACAACAGATGGTGAATATGTTGCAACCTCAATAAATGTTTGCAACTATCAAACAAGTGCTTAAGTTTCTGCAACAGCTTACTCAGCTGTTGGAAAAAATCAACAAAATTTCAAGCCTTTTTTTCGAAACTCTAAGGAGAACAAGAACAACACCACCAAAATCCATAATTTCACAACCACATACACTATTTACAAACACACAAAAGCCAACAAGTGAAACAAATACCCCAAATAAGGGTTTCTCAAGCATGGAACAACAAAATAAACAACATTGAAGACAAACTCATGTTCTTCTTCTTCTCTGACCAAAATAATCATTTTCACACTTTGATTTCAAAACCTTAACTTTTGAACCCAGTGAAAGAGAAAACTTTACCTTAAATGACAGAGAAGCAGCAACAACATCGACGAGAGAGAGAAACAATATTGTTACAGTGAATGATCCGGTGAAGCGGAAGAACAAATCGTCGTTATTGAAGAGAAAAAACGTGAAGAAGAGGGAGGGTTTGAGCGTTTTGTTTGATAAGAGAACTGGAGAGACTTTTTGATTTTGAAGTATGAAAGAAGTGGGGTCATGGTTTTTTTGGTATAATGTGGGTGTTTTTATATTTTGTAAAAGATTAACAATTTTTAAAAATTACATTTCGGACCCCAATTAACTTAATCAGATTTTAAGTGGGCTTTGACCTTGGCTGGTCAAAGTTATCACATTTTCTAATTAGTAGACTTTTTTGTCACCATAAGTTAAATCTTCCAACTAGCATTACAGAAATTTGATAAGATATTTCAAGAGTTAAAGCAAACCTGTAAGGTAGTTAGTTCTTCAGGGGCGTCATAATCGCTATCTTCTCCTCTTCCCGTGACATCCCATCTAGTTTGCGAAATTACATTTACTTCCCGCACATAATTAAAAAATATTTTGCATAATGACAATAATATTAGCTTCGTGTACCTCGACTATTCCACATATACTGCTACCTGCCTACCTCCCATCACCACAATTATTGAATAACTTTGTGAACCAAAAAAGAAAAAATAACTTCCTATTTAGCACATTTCTTATAAGATCTCAATCAATACACGTTAAAATGAAGAATTTATATCAATTTCTTAAACAACCACAAGTCTCAATCAGCGGTGAAAATTGAAATTTGGACAAGCTCAAAAGGCAAAACTTGTAAGCCAAATGAGTACCATAACAAACAAAAAGTGAAAAAGCAAGTTTATGTATAAAAATAATCTAATTACGATGGATCTTGACGTAAGAATTTGATCGCTTAAATATGTATAAAAAAATTCATAACCAACAGTAATAAATTTGGAATTGAACAAGGGGAGTTGGCTCTCGGGCTAGGGGTGTCAATCGCGTAAATAACTGATTAAGAGACTAATTAAAACTTGTTAAACAGTTAGAGATGGTTTGGTTGGAGGAATTAAGAAAACGATCCCAACATAAAACTTCATATACAATAACAACATACCCAATATAATCTCACAGGTGAAAATGAAAGCGTGGTGTGTACGCAACTTTACCCAATATCTTATGAAAGTAGAGAGGTTATTATCGATAGAACCTTTGACTCAAGTAAAAACATAAAATTCCATATAAATACAATATTTGGTTGAAAGCATTAAGAAATATAATCTCACCATGACCAATGTAGCGTTTAATTGGCCATATATAAATATAATTTTCACTTTACTTTAAATCTAACGTTTTGTTAGCAATATTAACTACCGATTATGCAAAAATCTATTTATAATTTTATACTAAATAAACAAAACATGAAATAAAAATACATCTAAATGTAAAATTCCTGTAATAAAAATTTCTCATAATAAGATACGATTAATAAAAAAATTATCCAATCATGTTTAGATCAACGCCATTCATTTATCACTTTGTTATATTAATTTATCATGTTAATATTTGTTTAGATCGATGTGGGTTATTGTCACCAAGTTCATATTTTGCAAGCCTAAAATGTGTGAAGAAAACTTCACAAGATCCATTGATCATAAGATAGATATGTCAAAAGTACATAACTCACTTAACCAGAAAAGTTCAAACAACGTCCACAACAAAACCAAATCCATATAAATCCTTTATTCATCGTTTTAACAGTAAAGGAAGAGGTCTGCTCGCAGCATTGAACATTTAAATTCGTCGATCAAAACACAGATCATTGTTGCAGCCATAGTTCATCAAATGACTCCAAGTACCAGAGCCCAGATTGGATAGACCAACAGAAGGATAATGCCTACTGTGTTAGATATACCATTGCTTTGTGTGAAGGAATTTCTGAATCCACCAGAGGCTCTGATGTGCTCTTGGAGGAGATAGCAGCCAATCAAAAGACACACCACAGTGCCAACCCAACTGTTTCTAAAAGTCTCGGCAAAGAGGCTGGGTGCAACCACTAGGAGAAGGATTAATGAACCAGGCATCTCCAACCAGTCTATACTTCATGGAAAACATTATAAAGAAGGATTAGCTTATATATAAATAACATAGAGGAAGCACTTGTAGCATAATTTAAGTGGACATGTTAGGTAACATAATTATACGTAGAAGAATTAGGATTTAGAGTCGGCGGCTCAAACTGAGTGTGATCTTATTAGATGTTTATATTTCAATTTTTTCGTATGCATACATAATCCGATCCGAAAGAACGAGTTCAGTTGAAACCATATATCCTACTCTAATTCCGCCTCCATGTGTAGGTATATTTTTTAGAAGAATAGTGTGCAAGCGCATACATCGACTAATTCACTGGTTCCTATTATTTCCGACCAACACAGGTATCAAGTACCTACCAAGATTTACGCAGATGAAAAACAATCTAGTTTTTTTAGTCTGCTAGATTTGAACCCTGGTCTCCCGTGATCTTTTGCCATTCACTGACCACCTAGCTACACCCTTGAGTTCATTATTAAAGTAGATATTGATCGATTCACAAAGGAGCTTGAACTAGTCTTGCTAGTCTTACCACCATCTATGATTAAGTCTGAGGGTGTAAGTAGATTTGTTGGAGGCTTGGAGCTAATGCTCAAAATATTTCAGGAGAAACTAAATTAAGTTCATCATTGAGATGTCCCGAGTGTGAAGATATTACCACTATATACAAATTGTGTTTTACGTTTCAGAACACATAAAGAATCTACCAAAGGAAAGCAAAATCTCAAAGACAATCCTAGTGATTATTCCCAGATGGCTATGCTGCAACTTCTTCAAAAACTTCTAGATTATCTCTAAAATTGCCAGAATAGCACTCATCACATTCTCCATTGATAAAACATGCACATAGTTACAGAAAGGAGAGTGCTGATAGTATGAATGAACCAGTTGATACTACTGATTTTGGCGGCTGGGCTAGTATAAGCTTGGAGTTTTGAAAAGTATACTCGCCGCAATTTTTTGAGTTGAATATCTATGCAGTTTGAGAAATTTAGAGAAATCTATTCCGTGAGCCATGACATGTCATTCTAATAAGTTTGGGATGCATATTACTTGCTGGAAGGCGTTTCCAGCTGTTTTTTGAATATTAAGAAACTGTAAGCGGAGAAGGCTACAGAATCTTGGATTACAAACAAAAGAACTTAATCGCAGAAAAATAAAAACGATAACCAATAGGTTATTTTCATCATATAAATCAAAGACTGATGTTCATACCTGGAAAATGCCGTGGGAAGAAAAGCCTGAGTACTACTGCAACGAAAGCAATCCATTTTCCAACCTCTCCTCTGGAGATAAAAAAATAATTGATTAATGAAGAAAAGAACATCTTTGAATCAGGTAGCAATGAAGTGATAATAGAATATCTTGTATGACAAAGAAGCAAGGAAAATTAAATAATAGGAGTAGCAAACAAGAGAAGTTTACCTGAACAAGTGGAATAACACTGAAGGGAAACTGAAGAAAATATATGGGACTAGAAGTCCAGTCAGCATATTTGTTTTCCAGTTTGTCCGGTCCAGTATCAGCAAATAACTGCAGATAATATTGCTCGACTGGTTATTACAAATCCACCAGGAAAAAAGGTGTAAACTCTAGGTTCTATTCAGCAAGAAACCATTGGATAATGCAAACCTGTCATTGACTATGAAATAAATTTAAGCATTTAAAGTTACTTGCAACCAGCAAACTGACCACATCATGTTTCATCAGCTCCCTTAACAACATCAGAATATACTTATTCAATTGATAAGAGTCACTTCTTCTAAAAGCTTAAAACAATTACAGATTGAACACATTAACTCAACCTTTGTTTTAAAATTTACAAGTGAAGCATCTAAGCCTGTTTGTAACTAGTTTCTTAATGTTCCCCTTATTTATTAAGAGACATTTTCGAGAACAAGGCAGTGCAGAAGAAATCATGGGGATAACTAAAGATCAACAACAATGTCAAATTTCTAGAGGATTAGGATGACCCCGACCTCTAATAGCCCCCAATAGCAGATTTATTGTCATCGTAAAATTTCCACAATAAATTTCAGCTCTGCAAACTTCTGACTTCAACAACAATATTGGCTAAGAGGTCAAAATATTTCAAGCTACTGACTAAGACATCTAAGATGATTATATCACCACCAACCCACGCAGTGAATTGTTTATGCAGTTTCATTCTGGGTAACAATGATGGCATTTAATTCCTTAAAGACACCAGTGAATTTTGCGGGCTCAGATATTTAATTGACGTTTATGTTTCTTCTCTTGTAAGAATTTTCATTTAATTTCGTATACTCTGATTTACTATTTTGAACACAGGATACTAACAGCTATTCCAGATCCAAAGTCCACTGAAAATAGAATCTATTGGCGCAAAGCATTTCCCAGTTTCCACATTGTAATAGACATAAAGAAAAGTAAATAAGGTCAACTCTTGGTAAATAGTGAATCTGAAAATATAAAGAGATAATAGTACAACTAATCAACAACAACAACCTGCCTTAGTTAAATCTCACACCGTGGGGTCTGGAGAGAATAGATTGAAAGAGAAGGAAAAAGGGAGTTTAGACATTACATGGCAGCAAATGAGGCAAACCATTTGAGGAAAGAAGTACCAAATCCAAGACCACCAAGTTTGGTGGCATGGTCAAATAGCTTCTTAGCAGCTAATTTGAGCTCATTGAAATCTTCATTAATCAATTTGTTAGTATCTTCATCAGTCTTCATAGCCAAATAATCCATCCTCCCCATTTTTCTTTCACCTCCAACTAGATCTGAAAATATCGAAGAAATAGTGATCAAATGATTCAAAACCACAGAAATTGAGGATAATTAATGTGTACAGTATGTCGACTGTCGAGTACGGCCTTGTCGATAGTGTTTAATTGGTAATAATTGGACACGTAAAAGAGTGCGGCCTTAGTGCCCGATTCGTTTGGACTTTTCCAAAGGCCACAAGTAGTTTTGAAAAATCAAAAGTATTTCTCACTTTTAATTGGAGTGTTTGGTTGACAAATTCAAAAGTGTTTTTGAATTTTAAAAGCACTTTTGAAATTTAGGCTTCAGGTAATTTTGATTTATAATTCTTTTGTCTTTTATACAAAAACATTTTTTTATTGACAACTAAACATCTAACCACTTTTTGATAAAAAACTCTACTTGAAAAGTTTCTTTCACAAAAACTCTTACAACTCTTTTTAATAAAACTAAACGAGCCACTTCTTCGCTACTTTGACCGAAGTTAATGTAACTAGCTACCACGTTTCTTACTTTATTTGAAGCACCGCATTTCACTCACTTCTCCACGTGAACCTGATACAAAATTTAAGTTCGATTACGGGTAATGAAAAGTCAATACATATATATTTTTAAGAAATTACTCCATATAAAAAATTTTGTTTGATTTTTTACTTGACACAAAATTTTAAAAAGTAGAGAATAATTTTAAAATTTGTGGTCTTAAATTAAAAATGTATAAAATATATCAAGATTAAATTTTGTGGTCTTTGACAAGTCATATGAAAAGTTGAAATTAAAGAGTTGTAAAAAAAAAAAGACATTCAATTTGAAACAAATAACAAACTAAAAAGGAAAATAAGACAATATTTTAAAATGGTTGGAGTACTTATTATAAAAAGTTGAGTTGCTTGGACAAACATATATATGTCTTTGTATACTGTGAAAATCGGCACGACACGTGACATGATTTAAATATGAAAATCGAAGGAGGCAACAGTGTTCAGCACCAGATGCGAGTTGAACCGGGGTGAGTCCGGATTTCAAAGCAGGACCGGATAGCGACCGAATCAGGTGACACCGGATGAAGGACCGGGAGAGCTCATCGCATTCCCGTTCCGGATATGACATCAGCCGTTACTCTTTGTTCATTAAGTGACCGTTGTTATCATTTAATTGCATTTAATGCGGGAATGATTATCGGGCATAAATGTCTTGTAATAATAGCTATAAAAGTAGTTCAACCTTCATGTTGGAAGGGCATCCCATTTCTCACTTTACACTTGTGCGCTTTGTTCATTGCAATCTTAATCATCAAATTCTCTTTGTTGGCTCGTAACCAAAACAGTTAATCTAAGGCTCAGACCAATAGTGATGGTTTGTTCAAACTCAAATTTCACTTGTTTCTTTTGAAATTTTGTGATTTCAGGTTAAAACTAAGTGCTACAGAATGACTAGTGACATTCAAATTGAGGTTAACAACCACGATGACAACAACAACAGTGACAATGGTGCTAACAACATTAATAACAATAATAGTGTTCCACACGTTGATCCAATCAATGGTGTTTGCCCGCTAATCCAATGAATGGCAACAATACCATGATCTCACCCTATGGGTCTATGAGTTCACGTCAGAAAAAATCAGACGATGATGAGGATGGAGAAATAAATTTGTATTAATTTTTTAACATGCTAAAGGAGCAACAAAATGATATAACCCAGTTGCAAAAGAAAAGTAGTGGAGCAAGTGCGGTGGATAAAGCTCATCCTGTCAGCAATGATGATCCAAGTCGAGAGGAGCATCGAGTTGATGAAAATGGTAATGGATCGGGGACTAATGAGTCTTCGAGGTTTTGAGGTTGCTCCAAGCTTTAACCAAACGGGTGGATACTAATGAAAAGAAGGTTGAAACCTACAATTCATGGGTAGATCAGATTCTTGGAGCACCTCCGATCTTAAAGGGGTCGGACTCGAAGAGATACATCGATTTGTCATTCCCACCAAGTGCAACACCAAAATTCTTACTGAAGAGGTTTAAGATGTCCGATCTCCTAAAGTACAATGGAACAACGGATCCACGGGAACACGTGACGTCTTATACTTGTGCGGTGAAGGGCAATGACATGCATGATGAGATCAAATCAGTGTTACTAAAGAAATTTGGCGAAATCCTATCCAAGGGAGGAATGACCTGGTATTCTATGTTGCTTGAACATTCTATTATCTTGTTTGAAATGCTTGCAGATGCTTTTATAAAGGCACATACCAGAGCCCCGAAGATCTAAACAAGGAAAGCGAATATATTCAAAATTGCACAGAAGGATACATAATTAATGCATGAGTTTGTGACTAGGTTTCAAAAGTAATGAATGCTCCTTCCTCATGTACATGATAAATGGGAATTTGGCGCTTTCACAAAGGGGTTGAATCCTAGAAGCTCCAGTGCCTTATTTAATTAAAGAAGAACTTATTGGAATTCTTGTGTCACGACCCGACCCGACGGGCCTCGACTCGGTGCCCTATTTGGGCACCCTTATACCCACATGTCACGTATAGTCACACTGATACCAAGGATAATGTAAACATCGAAAATAATCTGTCTCCAGAGGAGTCACAACTAACTCATATAACAAAATAGGCAAGCCGACGAGGACGCCACTGTACATAAGATATCCAAAACGGTTCACAACCGTACACATATACATAAACACATATACCACCCACATCTGTCTACAGACTTCTAAGAATACGATAATGAAATATGACGGGACATGACCCCGTCGTGCCATGCATAATCCAAAAATAAGGTTCTGTACCAAAACGACTAAGCTCCGGATCAATGGAGCTCTCGATGAGCAGAAAATCTGGGCGGAGGATCACCAACCGAGCACTGCGCTGCGCGCATGAAACCACGACCTCATCCGAAAAAGGGGCTCAGTACGAAATAATGTACTGAGTATGTAAAACATGAAGTACTGTAAATGAGATCATAACTGGCCAAGATAACAAGAGACATGTGTAATAATCAAAATACCAATACAACTGTGCCACATAGAAATGAGAGTCAACCGTGCCTTATAAAAATGAGAGTCATATCAAAATCATGGATGCCTGTCCATATAATCATATATATATATATATATATATATATATATATATATATATATATATATATATATATATATATATATCACGTGTACTTGCATCATGAATACATGTTCATGGAATCATCATATACTGTCATGGGTATCTGTACCCGCATAATGGATACATGTCCATGAAATCATCATATATATAAACATTGTCGGCCCTCTAGTGAGGGACTCGGTGAATAAATGCAAGAATCTACGCACGAACATTGTCGGCCCGGGACTCGGTGAGGTGGAATAATAACACTTTGCACGAATAGCTATCATGAGAAATCATATGCAATTTAAATCATCATTTGACTCTCGATGGGATAAATAGAATAACTACTACTTTTAGAAAATCAAGGCACTGTCATATCATGTGTCATTAAGAGTTAGGATTTAATAGAATTATGTACGTACGTCGTACACTCATTTATATAAATCATGCCAAAAGAAAGAAAGGATAGTTTCACATACATTGTCATCGCATGTACTCTAAGTTCCCACGATAACCTTGTAAACTCTACGAATGATTTTCCATATCCTACGAATGATTTAAATCGCACATAATCAATGCACTAATAATCATATTCTATTGGGGCATTCTATCGAACATCTTATACCCGTAGAACCTATGATTCTTCTTTGTAGAAATCTATATATGTAGCACAATACCCAACCTTTCTAATCCTTCTTTTACTACTACAATACCCAACACAGCTCAGAAATTTCACATGCAATCCCCAATTTTCACACAGACAGTCCCGAAAAATACCCAACACATACTTTAGTTTTTCCGGAACCATCTTAGAAACTAGTGACAAGAATTTGACCTCATAACTGGTATACAACTTAGGAATATGAACCTACCTCTGTTAGAAGCTGCGTCGAGCATCACCGGCTATCCATGCACTGGTATCAGATTTCGGCCAGCAGAATCGAAAGCTCCAAAAATTCGGTTCAGCCAGAGCTTCTTCGAGACTCTGAGTTTTGTTGATTTTGAGTGTTCTAGCTTATTTAAGAACTTAATTCTACTGGAATTAAGGTTTGAAATGCTTCAAAATTCTCCCTTCCTAATTGAATGAAAGCTTGCGGATAACCCCCTAATTTGGTTGCGAATTTTGGGAAATTTATCAACTAAAATAGCTCATCCTACTACTGCTTACATGGAATGATTTCTATAAGAAATTTCGAAAGAAATGGGAGCTTAGAAAGGAAATAAAAATGGAGGAAGATGAAGGTGAAAGTGAAAGTGAAGGTCTGAACGTCTTGTTGAACTGAGTTACTGTAACATTACCTTATAAGGCAACATGTAAGGTTTCACTACGTGTTGTCCCCTTTTTAATAATTAAAAAGGGTCCCACAATTAATTAATTATACACACAAATTATTTCCGATTTCAACTCACTTAAATCCCGATGACTTATAAAACCTTTGTGTACTCAATGTCACAATTCTCATAATGTGATACTAGTCCGTAACCTCTTTGGGGTATAAAATTATTATTAACTCCCGTCGTCGCATTCGTTATATCCAAAATTATTTCCAATACTCGAATCTTATTTTCTTGATTACGTTCTCAAATTATTGCCCTAAGATTACGAGGTGTAACATCCTTCCCTCCTTAGAAACATTCGTCCTCGAATGTTCATAATAGGTCTTATGCTATGAAAATTTCGGCATAGTCTCCCTTATAACTATACCTACTAACCTATATTCAGCAAACCCAAAGATATCACACAGGGCCACAATATATCACATAGATACCTAACATATTATTAAAGAAAGCAAGAGGTAAAATAACTTTGATTCCCATCTCAAACATATATCAAACTAGATGATTTTCTTGAATTAGAGACTAGTAGTTTTCAGCATGAATGTTTAAGTATATGGAAAGAAGATAGAGGATTCTGATGTCTAGTTTCCTTTAAAATAGTAAGTGAATCAGGCTTACAACAATGAGCAACAGCAGAGAATTGAACATGGTAATATTGGTTATCAATGTGCAGCAGAACAGTAGCAGGAAATAAC
Source organism: Przewalskia tangutica (assembly GCA_029844215.1). Classification (NCBI taxonomy): domain Eukaryota; kingdom Viridiplantae; phylum Streptophyta; class Magnoliopsida; order Solanales; family Solanaceae; genus Przewalskia; species Przewalskia tangutica. The sequence continues at coordinate 44,224,007 of CM056727.1, read as the reverse complement.
AAATATTGTAGCTAATTTCCCCAGAAAATAGTGAACATGTGCAGTAACCAACTGGATTCCTAAACAACAACTTAACATGCACTTAGTTTCTTTAGAATGTAATATCAAAACAATATAGATAAATTACTTACACTTCTAATCCTCAATACAGAAACATCTAACATGATACTTATATTAAACATGAAGCTATCACTGATGATGCATCATTCTGCCATGTCCTTATTTTAACACACAATACATATATTCCAAGTAATCACACATTATAAACATCATTTGGAATGATAGCGGGGATATATGTAGGGTATTCTGTTAAATATAGATTGGGTGGAACCAACAAGTGAAGGTTGAAAAATGTATCAACTGAGGTGCAACAGGATGTTGAAAAATTTAAAATGTTGAAATCACAATTGAGGAAGCTTCATTCCTCTGGTCTTAATAATTTGCTAAATGAGGTGCAACAAGATAAGAAAGACCTATTGGAGGTGCAACATAGCTGCAGGTAACCTTGGAGGAAAAAGATTAAATAGGAAATTCAAGAGGTCAATCTATATAGCTGAGGTGTTGTTGATTCAAAGAAGCAAGTCAACTTAGATGAAATTTGGTGATGATAACACCAGGTACTTTCATTCAATTTTAAATAAGGAGTTGCAGCAATGCTATGACATGTTTGCATATTAACTAATTTCTGAAGCTGTAATTATCTGCCTCTGTATCACTATCTGCTGGTATGTAGCTTAATCAGGACATTAGAATATTCAGTATCCAAAATCTTTAAACATTGACTAAGAAAAATAGCCTAGCTATGACCATTATAGGACTGAAATCACACATCAAATATTTAATCCTTAAACATAATAGAAACAAATAAGCTAAATGGACTAACACATGAAAGGGCTAAAGACATATACCATATTTAACTAACATACTTTGGAAAGGGTCATTATTCAGAGAAGTAACCAGGAAAATTATCATTTTCTTAAAGGCAAGTTTGGGAGGGCATGAGGGTTCAATCCATGCCCCCTTAACTTGTATGGAATTATCCAAGCCAGAACCAGTTATGCAAGCATCCCATCTACTGAGGAAAAAAAGGAGGGTATGTTGCAGAGTATATGCTGCAGCAGCTGGATAAGAATGCAACAACTAGTAGGCAAAATATAATGGCCAAAATCCAGCAGTAAATCACACCTGAAATGAGGTGTTAATAGCTAAGGTACAACAGTGGTTTCAGTCAGAATGAGTATCAAAATATGGTAGAAAAACTTAACTCCAGAATACTATCTGTTAATGCTATTATGTTACTTGCTTTAGGTTCAAGTTTAGCCCAGGCGAGAGGCGATGTGCAGTATGATAAAAACGATGTGACTAATGGTAACCATATCAAGCTACAACCATAATAATAGCAAACATGGTAGTTAACTGCCTCAGAACTTTACAAATATATGCAGTAACCAGTGCAATGTAACCATGTTCAAAATAAAACAAAATAAAAATAGCAGCTAATGGAGATAGCTTCAACACTTTGCTTCAGATCTATATCAATTAACAAAGGACAACATTTGAACCTAGAACTCTTCTAATTTAAGGTCATGGTCATGTTATCAGTTCTATCCTAAATACAGAATATCACAAGATGCTTAAATACATACCCCTGTTCCCATATACCATCAAATTAAGTGTCAAGTCTTATAGTTGAATTACACATGAGGATATAAACATCATACAATAATAGTCAACCTCCAATTCCCTGTAATGTATTGGTAAACTTAGCAAAAAAAAAATTACAGAAAAGAACTGCTTAATATGCATATTTACTACCAAGGTGGAAAAAGGCAGACATATACTTAGCCTATCTAGCCAACGATTCTCAGATGAACATGACACTTTTGTTATCAGGGTGCAGTAGGAATATTTGCAGCAAATACCAGCAGAACAACAGTCAATGGTCAAGTAACATCAACAATCAATCCTATATCTAGACTTGTTGGTACCAACTGAAATAATCACAGTGGTACTTTCAGCATTACAGAAGCTCAGTTATGGGGGGTTAACAGAGTAATATTACAACATGTAGAGGACCATCTACACTTGAGTCCCATCCAAGAGCAGGACAAACAATTAACAAACATCGATTACCTGTTGAACTAATTCCAAGGACTTATCCTATACTATGGAACTGAGACAAAAGACAACAACCTTATGTGTACCATCAACTTCAGGTGAAACATATTATAACCAGCATTCTGGACATGATTAACAAGATCACAAGATGAGTTGTAAGTTAACCAATTAACAATTATACTCCAGATTTGCAAAGATGCAAGTTCATATATACAGCAGTAAAAACAAAAATCCAGTTTTAGGCATATCTCATCTCCCCTTTTAACTATAACACACTCTGAATCAGCAAGTCGGCTCAAAATAGTTTTAAAAAAATATTTAGATGATATTTATAACTCACAATCACATTAAACTACATTATAACATGTGAAATAGATAAGCTGTCAACATGTTAAAAAGGAAATGGGTTTTTATGTTGCAAGTACAGCAGCTCAGTCATGGACATCATTATGTAGATCATGTGAATGCTTTACATCTACCTCAAGATGTACAGGTACTAAAATGAACTGAAACCATTTTTTTTCTAAGGTAATTGTAGGCAAGAAGGATAATTCTCAGAGATTGTGTGTGGACTATAGGGAGCTAAACCAGTGCACTGTGAAAGGTAAGTTTCTCAGACATTCATAGCATATACAAAAAGGCACAAGCAAAACAGAATGTGTAACCACTGCTTCTTGTTCATTTGCATATTTTTTTCCAGAGTTCAGAACCAGCCTTTTATGGAGACAAGAAATATGCAGATGTAATTTAATATAATAGAACACCTATGCATAGTATGATATTAACAGTATAGTTTCAATTTGGCCAGAAAACTAGGAAAATCATAATGCACTTTGGACCAAAATTTACTTTAAGCAGTAAGCACTTCATAAACTTGTAGAACATATTATGGAAGTGATGTTGAACTTGGGACTACTACTAGGGTCATGCAAAGGACTCATTGTGCAGGTATTACTCCCCCATTCATACAACAGACAACACATACACCCAAATAACACAAGGCTGGCCTAAATAGCCCTCTTTAGCTTAAATTGATGTTGATAGGCCTAACAAACACACAGAGGTATGGGCTGGCTAAACAAGGACTTTTAAGGGAATTAAATATGCTACTTAAACCAACACAAGGCATCCTAAATCTGTTATTTAGTTAACACACTCCATATCAACATTTCTAGTTATCCTTTTTACTAACAATTGAAAATTTTGAATAAAACAGGCCACTACTAACATGCTACTGACTCCACAATTACTGAAATAGTTCATACACAATTAAATGACCCTTAACTAGATATTAGGCCAACTAAAAGAGTTATATATGTAGAAACCAGATTTAAGCTATCATGTTAGATATATAAGCATTGAAAATATGAAATCAGTTAAAATGGTATTACAAGCAGTCTACACTTTCAGAATGTATCCAACAGTAATATCAACTTTAAGACCTACCAACATAACCTAGACTACAGATTCCAATTAGGGCTAATCAAGTAATGATTCCACTTACAACTTAGCTCAAGAAATATTCGTAGGCATATCATATTCCCTTAAGGACCTTACCAAACCAATCTAATAAATCTCAGATCCACACAGCAGAGATAAACCAGAACATTTAACAGATTTAACAGGGAATAAAGTTCAGGCAACATAGAGATTTGACCAAAAACAAGCAAGCATTCTAATGGTACAAAGTAACTGATCAAATATATGTACATAAGATGACTTCCGTGAAGGCTACTTCTATAGCATACATGATCCCAACTCCTCATTTAATCTCCACCGGTAGCACTTGAACAAATAGTCAGTTTTACCCTCTTATTCTACTATGAGAAGAGAAACATATGATCCATATATTGAACTAAACTGAGACATACAAATTTAGCAGGTAAAAATATATATATATATGTTTTCAAGTTTGAAAGGACATTCTTAAACCTGTAAGGTTATTCTGAATAGTTACTACCTGTTATGGATACATATCCAAGCAAAGTGACACTACAACATGTAAAAGACTATTCTTAACATGGTACTCATACAATTATATCCAGTGGCAGAACTAACAGTTAGTAAAGTTGGCACATACTTAACACAATCGACTCAACTATCGGATACCAATCTCAATCAATATACTTCAACTAAGCTCAAGCGTCAAATATCATATTCAAGAAGGCCTTGAATATCTAAGGTCTCAACGGTTACTTAATATTCTAAGATTCCCAAATATTTCGCTTCCCAAGCTTACATTATCTTCCCCCCTTATACGAGTGAGATAACTTCTCATAATTCGAAATCATATTGTCCTTCCTGGTGTTCCAATAGTCTGGGTATAAATCGCTCCTCTATTGGCTACGAGTATTCTTCAAGTCATTTTTGGTAGCAGGGTTATCGAAGCTATGTGCACGAGTTAAACTTTAATTCTTAAAACTCAGCTCTACCGCACAATTTATGAGATGAAAGAATATAAACCATCCTAAATGTCCGGCAGCCTCTTGCGTATAAGTATGGTGCACAACATACCCATACACAAGACTCTACTAGACACGGTCTATAGACATTCCGAGGACGAACTGCTCTGATACCACTCTGTCACGACCCGATCCGATGGGCCGCGACCGGTGCCCTACCTGGGCACCCTTATACCCACCTGTCACATATAATTATACGGATACCAAGGATAATGTAATCATCGAAAATAACCTGTCTTCAGAGGAGTCACATCTAACTCATATAACAAAATAGGCAAGCTGACGAGGCCGCCACTGTACATAGAGATATCCCAAATGGTTCACAACCGTACACATATACATAAACACATCTATCACCCACATCTGTCTACAGACCTCTAAGAATACGATAATGAAATATGACGGAACAGGGCCCGTCGTGCCCCTAAATATGCATAAGTCCAAAAATAAGATTCTGTACCAAAACGACTAGTACAACGGGTCAGGCGAGTTTTTTTTTTTTTTTTTTTTTTTTTTCACTAAATTAAAAATACTAAATTACTAACAAAGTAACATTAACATATACATATAGTGATAGTCATAGACTCATATTATACTATTATAATATTATAGTATTATAATTATACTCATATATATAATATATTTATAAAGTATAAAGTATAAACTAAATAATTAAACAAAGACAAGAAGAGTGTAAAAAAACATCCCAAGACTGTTTTTGTGCCTCTTATATTATTAATTATTTCATTGAAATATACAAGATTCAGAATTACAACATTTTAGTGTACTGTTGTTGAAAAAATTTGCAAAAGACATAGAAAAATTTAAAAACTGCAATGAAATAAATTACCAATTTGAAAATATTTTTTCTAGTTTCTTTATAATTTCGTGTGGTTCTTCGGTTGGAATTGGTATATCTTGGTCAAATTGTTCCACGTCGCTACTCATGCATTCAAATAAAATGTCGTTGTAGTTGTCGTCTTCTTCTTCGTTAATCTCCGGTTGACCGCACCTCCTTCGCTCCGCTCGTATCCAATCTCTGAATAGTACCGCCATCTCCAAGCTGTCTCCGGCTAATGAGTGTCTGTGCTCTCCTATTTGAAATCTGCACAGAAAACGCTTTCGAGCGATTGATGGCGCCAATGTTCAAAATATCTCGCCATCATTGAAAGTGTGAAATGTCTTCTAATTTGCATCCAATATTTCAGCAAGTCTTCCTTTCCTTCTTCATTGATAATCGCTTGGTAAGGTAAATTACCTGCAAAACAAAAACATCGAACTCGCTAATTTGGTTAGCATACTGCTACCGCATTCTATTTACGAGGCTTTCAATAGAATCAATACTAGCCGCAGAAAGCATGTTTTTTAGGATGTGTTGAAGAAGAAGATGGTCTGGCCGGTTGGTTACTAGCACTTTCTTGCTGGTAATGCCGATATACTTTTTTGCATTCATCTTCTACGTTATTCAACACTTCTTCTAGCGTTTGTTCAATAGGTGGCTCAACATTTAAATTTTTGGGAGTTGGAGGTGGTAGTACGTCCATACAGTTATAAATATTTTCAATAAGACTTTTACAACCCTCTACTTTAATAGTCGGGTTTAATACAACACCAATAATATAAATAGGGGGAATAGAAATAAAATATTTCTTTAATTTCATAAACATTTTTTTAATAGCTGCCTTATAAGCAGGTTTTTTCATATATTCTTTAAGAAGTAAAAATATTATAGCTATATAAAACAACATAGTTGAAATAGTAGGATAATATAAAGTAGAAAATTATTTTGTTGCTCGTTGAAAATTCTCTAGAAATGCAATAAGTTCTTTAATTTTGTCCCAATCATTATCCACAATCATATCATTTGGATTTTGATTATGGGCGTTAAAAAATAAAGTGATAGATTTTCTATAGTCATAAGCAACAACTAGTTGGTCATATAAAGAATTCCACCTAGTTGGTACTTCTTCGGGAATTTTTCTGTAAGATAGTCCACAATCGTGACAAGTTTTTTTATATTCTTTTCTTTGTTGAATTCTATTATTTTTAAAAATAAAGTGTATAACAAATTGTATTTTTTCAAGAATATCTTGAAAAAGTGAAAGACCATCCTTTACAACTAAGTTATAAATATGACACACACATTTGATATGAAAATATTTTGGAAAAGACGGAGTTAAAACATCTTTTAAAATACAAATAGCAGCATTGTTAGAATATGCATTATCTAATGTAATACTCATAACTTTATCAGTTATTCCGTAATAATCGCAGACTGAATAAATATTTTCTAAAATAAACTCACCGATTATTACTATCTATATATCTATATGCTAAAAATCGTTTTTGCATAGACCATTTATAATCTATCCAATGACAGGTTACCGTTAAATAATCATGGTCGTTAGTACTACGACTATATCGAGAGTTAGGCGACTTTGCAATTTAAATGATATAATGAATAACGCAAATATTGTTGATATTCGTGTGTAAATTTAAACACGTCTCTCTTAACCGTTGATCTAGGAAAACCTTTATAAGCAGGATTATACATATATCTAATATAATGAATAAAATCAGGCGATTCAGGAAATGAAAAAGCCAAACCCTCCACAAAGAACTAATTTTGCTAGTCTTCCTGTCTTTATGTTTATCGTATTTAGACTACAACTCCCGTCATAGGGTTAATTTGACCCATGCTTTATGCAGGGGATATGTGAACCTTGTCCCGATTGAGAGGACGTCTGCTCACCATCTTTTTCAATAATGTATTGGGCATGCAAGGCTTTGTGTTTTTGCAATAGGTGTCTTCCTAAACCCCGTCCCACCATGACCTTGTCCAATTTTAAAAGAATAAACATTTTTACAAGTTTTACATATAGCTACTTGATTCGGTACGTCTCTGTCAAAATATATCCATACAACTGATTTTAATGGTCGTTTTGCCGGACCTCGTCTCATACTAGGGGCTATAGGAGACATTTCACTAGTGGGTGTATCATCATCTTCATTAGTAGGTGTATCATCATCTAGAGTGTCATCTAAATTAAAATCTTCTTCATTTTGAGGATAAACATTTGTGTCAAGATCATATGGTATTTCAGGAAACAGTTCAGGATCTATAAAATCATCTTGTCTAGGAATAGCTGGAATTCTAGAAGAAGTACCTTTGCCCTTGTTACCCGCCCTACTAGAAGAAGTACCCTTGCCGAAAAGACTTTTTGTTCTTTTCATTTTAATTATGATAATAAATAATTAAAGACTTAAAGATAATGAAATTGAGAGGTTGAAAATTGAAACTTTGCTCGATAGATTAATCCTCAAGTTAGTTGCCAACTTCACTCCAAATTCTCAAATTAATAAATAGAGTGAATATGTAGTAGACAATGTTGTATATAGAAATTAGAGAAAATGTAGGAAGATTTGTGAGAAATAAGAAGAGAAAATGAGGTATTTATTGTTGGAAAATTGGGTTAAAGTGTAAATATAATAACTTAGGGATTAAAAATAAATATAAAGGGGGTAGGGGTTGGGAGTGGGGAAGCCAAAATGGCGTTGTCTAACGGCCAAAATGTAAAATGGCCGTTAGACAACGGCTATTTTTGGCAAATGCGGGGATCACGGGATCGGGGCACAGCGGGTCGGTCAGGCGGGACCATACATCGCCGCCTGTTCGAGCCGGTCCATTTTTTTATACGGTCGTGTCGGTCGGGGCCGGGGCGAGTCGGTCGGCCGACCAGCGCCTTCTAGCTAAAACAAGAGCACGCGTGAGGCGATGGCGTAAGCCTGAAACTCTCAACCGCTGACTCTTTCTTCCTCGTCTTGCTCCTTAAGTTATGCTCCTCTTGGACTTGGTCTTCCTCGTTTGCAATCAGTTTTAACTACTCCTTGCCAAGTCAATTTGCCGTGTGATAAAGAGTCACGATTTCAAAAAGCGATGCGTGAAGATAGCAAATAGCGATTACGAATGTAAATCGTCGAATGTCAAGATATTTGGTCCAACATTTTCTGATTTTAACTTAGCTCTGAAAATGATATGTTAAAAAAAATGTTATGACACAAAACCTAACATTAACATTCTCCCCCTTTTTGTCTTTCTTCACAAAACCTAATCGAATAAGTGCAAGTGACTTATAACGATGGCAACATACATGCTCCCCCTTTACTTGTGAAACAAAACATATATAGTATACACATATATATACCATATAGGATTAGAAAAAAATAAACATCCATGGCTATTCACGTAATCATCATCCATAGACCTTTACAAACCAAAGTTAAAATATCAAAGATTGTCTTAAAAAACATTCCAAAGTTAGAATGGATCATTCAGCCTTAGCCATCATTCAATACCATATTCAGTAGCAAAAGCAACATCAACATCTCAAATATAACAACTCATCGACATCAGTCTTCTTTGAAGTTCGACAGAAGTAGTAGATTCCAGCCTCTTTCTACTTCTTCTAACTTCACTGCCTATCTCCTCCTGCACCAGTACCAGGTGATCGACGTGATCTTCTTCGCGTAGATGCAGCCCTGCTGCTTTCAGCTTGTTATTTTGTCTGTCCAGCTTCAGCTTTGTCTCCCCCTGCTTCCTCTCCTTCTTTATCCCCTTGTATAGTACCATCTTCATCATCATCTTAAGCTTTGTATCCCCCTGCTTCCTCTCCTTCTTTCTCCCTTTGTATAGTACCATCATCATCATCATCATCATCATCTCTCCATTTTTGGGAAGAAAGCAAAAACAGAAAGTGATCTATGGCTTAAACTAATGTTGCCCTGACATGATCAACTCAATCTATCTGCGAGTTGATCTTTGCAATTTTTCTTACCAACCGCGGCGATGATCGATCTTGCGGCGTATTTCTGGAATGTCAGAAACATTTCTGACAACATCCTCACTTCCAGCTTCTTTTCTCCAACGCAGATCAATGATTCTGTTCGTGCTCCTCCGTACTGTTTGATTAACAACATACACCCCAGGTTATTTCTTTATCATATTTTTCTTTGGTGTTTTAAACCCTTGAGATGTAAGAACTTTAAAGATCAAGGAGGGGAAAGGTAGGATTAGGTTTGAGTCCTTTTTAGCTAAGTTCACAATCTGTTGGAAGATTTTCTTTCCTAAATCGATTCGTAGACCTTTTCCTATCTTGTATAGGAGTATTTCTTGCTCTATAGTTAAAATTGATTCGTTCATCGAGGGGAGCCAATTATATATAGCTAATTTGTGCACTATTGCAAACAATGATGTAAGCTTCGATGCTGGACACCTTGAGACCCATTTTGTCAACACACCTCCAGTGATATAGTATATCACTTCATCCCTGTCATTTATAACATCCCTCTCTTCTTTTTCCTCCAATCCATCACTCAGACCCAAACATTGGTTTATTGTGGCAGGTGTGAAGTCGTAAAACTTGTTATAGAGATAAATTTTGCCAAATTTCTTCGACTTGATTTTCTCCACTTTAGTTTCTAGATTTGCATAAAACAACCTCACAATATCTTCAATATATGGACATTTATTATTCAAAAAGCCTAGTAGATTTCTTTCGGTGAAGAAGTCCATCAGGCCATATTCAGTACACGATGCAATGTCAACTACTTTTTCAGTTCTTATTATTCTATTTTTGTAGCACGACCAATGTGTAGATTTTTCTTGGGTCAGAAACTTATCTGAGAAAGGACTTACTTCATTTTATGATTCTGTTGCAGATTTGCTCGATGAGGTTGGGGAACTTGACGTTTTAGTCACAGGTTGGGATGTCACAGGAGATGTTGTGACATTTTTGGCAACATTTGGTGTGTCTTCTGAGAGTTCTTCAATCACTGTTTTTTGCACTACTTTTCTGGGGCAAAACCTCTTCAATGGCGTATCATATGGGATTTCCTTCTCTTCATTTGAATCCACAATATTAGGAACAAAGAGATTTGAGTACTATGGTGAGGCTGGAGCTTCTGTTGGCAGTTCGACTGATGGAGTCCTCTCAGCATCATCGTTAGTGGACAGATTGAGGTATGACTCACTCCAATCACTCCAATCATTGCTCGATACGACATATGCAGTGGTATCGACCTTTGGTCGTTTTGTAGCTGATTCAACACTGCCGAAATCTCTTTCAAAAGTTCGAGTGGACCTCCGAGTGGGAAACTTGGATGTGCTTTCTCTTTTCGGTAACACATTGACATCTAGAGTATTTTCCAGATCAATCGGGTTGTTGGTGTCTCCTGAGTAGGCAGTGTCGAGTGGTTCTTGAAACTCACTCAACACAATGGCTTTGCACTGAGGTGGACTTGTGCTCATTGGTGTAGGTTCTGGAATGTTAGGTGACATTTTGGGTGACATTGGTGAAGTATCAATTGGTGAGAATGGTGAAGAAGATGAAGGGGTGTTAGGGTTTTTGAGGGTTTGGTAAAGTGGTGTTTTTTGGAAGGGATCCATCGGTTCTTTGCTTATAAACCGAGATAATGTGACAAATTTTTCTCTTTTTTAAAAAAAAAAAATCGGGAAGAACTAGACTAGAAAGATTAGCAATTGAAGATACATTTATACACTTGACAACAATATTTTTGTTTTCCAGATTTTAAGAGTTTGTATTGTGTTCCAATACTTGTTCCTAAAATTTAGAGTTTTTAAAAGATAGACATCAAGATTAGATTATTATCAACAAAAAACATAAAAATATGTTCAAAAACCAACGACACACAGTAGGAAAAAATATAACTGAATTTTCAAAAATCAGTTACACACTGCATCCCAATAAATATCAGTATCTGAGAATGTCAACAGTAATGTTAGCAACATTTTGAACAACACATGTATCATAATCTCTAAAAACATTTTTTTTCTTTCGGCAATAAACCAAGACACATTTCATATATGATTTTATGAGTTCAATCTCTAGACGAATGTAACATTTTTCCATTGAGTCCTAGATCTAATCATAAAACACATAAGAAACTTTATTTTTGTGTCAAAAACAAGAATATTTATTTTGCATCCTCATAATTTCTTTTGATTAAGCACTTTGATACTCCTATAGTATAGGAACGGTATCAATTTTCAAGGGCTTTGCCCATCTTCACAATTGCCGAGAATTACAAAGGCTTTGCCTTATTTTGATACTCCCTTTTTATGATATCTAATATCATCGAAGAGAACAGTATCACATTAAAATCATGTTCTTATTTGAAAACCATACATGTATGACCAAAAATCAGACATAACAATTTACTGAAAATCAGATTCTGATATTACAATGGTAAATGTCACCCGAAATGTTAGAGACATTTCAGACGACATTCGCCAACAAAGGCTTAATTCGCATGTAGCAGAGAGAGAGCTTTTCAAATTAGAAAATCTCTCATGATCTAAAGCTTTTGTAAAGATATCAGCTAGTTGATGAAGTGTGTCAACATAATCAATTCGCACTAGCTGTTTTTTTAACTAAATCTCTTAGAAAATGATGCCTAATATCTATATATTTTGTACGAGAGTGCTGAACTGAATTTTTTGAAATGTTAATGGCACTCATATTATCACAATACAAAACTAAGATATTATTTGAAAAATCATAGTCGTCTAACATGCGTCTTAACCATATTAATGGAGAACAACAACTCCAAGCTGCTACATATTCAGCAGTTGAGATAGAAACACAGTTTTGTTTGCGACTGTACCAAGAAACTAAATTATTGCCAAGGTAAAAACATCCTCCACTAGTACTTTTTCTGTCCTCCACATCACCAGCTCATTCCGAGTCACTATATCCTATTAGATTAGGATCAGTGTCTTTGGAATACCAAATTCCCAACTCACATGTGCCGGCAACATATCTGATGACACGTTTAACGACATTTAAGTGTGAGATTTTGGGACAGACTTGGAATCGAGCACACACACACACTAAACATTAGATCAGGACGACTCGCGGTGAGATACAGGAGACTACCTATCATAGAACGATATAAAGTTAGGTCGACATTTCCCCAACATCATCTTTGCATATAGTCTGTGTTGATCCCATTGGAGTCCTCATATGTTTAGCATTCTCCAATCCAAACTTCTTGACCAAATTCTTGGCATACTTACTCTGGGAGATGAAGATTCCCTCCTCATTTTGTTTTATCTGCAAGCCTAAGAAAAAGGTAATTCCACTATCATGCTCATCTCAAATGTTGAGGACATAGCTTCGACAAATGTCTTAAGATGGGACTGTGAAGTCGAACAAAAAATTATGTCATATACATAGATTTGAGCAATGATCATGTCTACTCCGTGGTGTTTTATAAACAAAGTACAATCGGCTACACCACGTTTGAAACCAAATTCAAGAAGAAACTGAGTTAAACGACCATACCATGCACGTGGAGCTTGTTTTAATCCATACAAGACCTTTTTTAGCTTGTATACAAATTGTGGATGGTGGGGATCTTCGAATCCTTTAGGTTGTTCAACATACACTTCCTTATCAATATATCCATTCAAGAAAGCACATTTTACATTCATTTGATGGAGAGTGATCTTCAAACAACAAGCTATGGCAAGCAATAGTCCAACTGATTCAATTTTAGCAACTGGAGCGAAGGTTTCCTCATAGTCAATCCATTCCACTTGAGAGTATCCTTGAGCAACTAGTCTAGCCTTATTTCTCACAACAGTTTCAGATTCATCTGATTTGTTTTTAAAGATCTATTTAGTTCCAATAACATTAGTATCATTGGGGCAAGAAACTAAATCCCAGACATCATTTCTGGTGAACTGTTCTAATTCTTCTTGCATAGCTTGTATCCACCAACTATCCTTGAGTGCTACATTGACATTCTTTGGTTCAAATGTAGATACATAATAAGAATGGCTTACCTTATGATATACGGTGGACATGCACACATATTTCACCATATCTTGATAATTCCTTGGTTCCTTCCTTCTTGTTCTTACACCTTCGGACACATCTCCTATTACTTGTTATGTAGGATGATTTCTTCTAATCCCGAATGAGGTATCCCTACGTACTGGGTCTCGCAATTCAGCCTCTGATTCCTCATCTGAACCTGCAGTGTTCTCGGTTTCTGCTTTAGGTGTTGCTGCAGATGTCGTGACATTTGGAGCAACATCTGGAGTTTCTACATTCTGCACATCTTCCACAGTTATGATAACATCATCTACTGGTTTATTTCCTGTAATCTCAACAGAATCATCAAAGACAATATTAACAGATTCTTGTACGGTTTTGGTTCGAAGATTATAAACTCGGTAAGCATGACTATTTTGGGAATAGCCTACAAAAATTCCCTTATCACTTTTAGAGTCAAATTTGGCTAGGTGATCTCTATCATTATGAACATAACACACACACCCAAACACATGAAAGTAACGTAAATTGGGTTTCTTTCCATTCAAAATCTCATAGGGTAATATTTTAGTTTCAGGCCTAAGATAGAATCTATTCGTGATGTGACTTGCAGTATTTAGAGCTTCTGCCCAAAATTGATTTGACAACTTCTCAGAACTCAACATGACTCTAGTCATCTCTTGTAAAGTCCTATTCTTCCTCTCTGCTACACCATTTTGTTGTGGGGTTTTGGGAGCAGAAACCTCATGGAAAATACTTTTTTTCTCACAAAATGTAGAAAACTGACTATTCTCAAACTCTTTTCCATGGTTGGATCTAATCCGAAAAATAGAGGAATGATATAGATTTCTTATTCTAGAGTGTAGTACTTTGAACATGCCAAACGTTTGAGACTTTTCCTTTAAAAAGAATATCCAAGAATATCTGGAAAAGTCATCCACAATCACATATGAGTATTTCATGCCTCCTAGGTTGTCTACCTCGATTAGACCCATAAGATCCATGTGCAAAAGCTGAAAACAGTGAGACGTACCTGAATATTGTCCATCATTTTGAGCAACATTGTGGGAGACACGAGTTTGCTTACCTTTGAGATAATCTTCAAAAACCACTGTTTTATCCTTAGGACTTAGTTTAGGGATGCCTCTTACTGCCTCATAAGAAATTAATCTTTTAAGGTTGTGGAAATTAACGTGCCCTAATTTTTGATGCCACAAGGTCGTGTCATCGGTCCTAACACTATTGCAAATCTCTTGTTCTCCAACGAGATAACAATTATCGCTCGTTCTTGTATCTGTCATTACACATTGGTTAGCTTCATTAGTAACTGTACAAGTATACTTGTTAAACTTTACCTCTAGATCATCGTCATACAATTGACTTATACTAACTAGATTGGCCATTAAACCGTCAACATGCAAGACATTTTTCAGTGCTGGAACTCCAGGAACACTCGAGGTTCCTCTTCCTATGATTTTACTTTTTCCTCCACCTCCGTATGTGACATTACCTCCACTTAGAGCTTCGTAGTTCCTCAAACACTCTTTTGTCCCCGTCATGTGTCGAGAACATCCAATGTCGAAGTACCACGATCCTGAAATGTTAGTTCTCAATGCAGTAATAGCTACATTACATCTCACATTCATACTGGGAACCCAGACCTTCTTTACCTTTTTCCTGCTTACGGATTACGAAGCGCCTCGAGTATGCGGAATGTTGGATAGCATTTTCGACGACATTATGCTCCTAGACTTCTGCAGTTTAAAGCAGTACGGTTTTAAATGGCCAGACTTGTTACAGTGATGGCACACAAAATTCCTCTTTTTATGAAACCCATTTTCTCAGTTCTATCAAACAGGTTGGAGCATATTGCATTAATGGAGTTCTTGTAGCCCAAATCTGCATGTTGTGGTTGACTACCACTTAGAATTTCATCTAGTTTGAAAGTACCGGTGTTAAGCTTTCAGAAGGTAGCTTCGGCCAGATCCACCTTCGTACTGATCTTACCAAATTCAAGATCCTTTTTGGTAAGAGTAACCTCTAGTCGGGTTATTGTGCCTTTCAAACCTGCATTCTCAAGAGTTAAAGTCTTTACCTTTGAGTCAAGTTGTTTGGATTCAACAATTAAGTCCTCGCAAAGTTTTTGCAATTCTTTAATCATGTCATCCTTCGAGTCGACTTGAGTTTCAGGGTCAGATTCACAATTTGAAATAAAGCCACTTAAGCAGTTAACATCTGAATAGTTAAAAAGTTCATACCTGTCGGATGTTACTGGACCTGCAGTTGTCATCGCTGATGTTGCCGAAAATGTTGTGACATTCGGGACAACACAGTCAGTGACATATTCATTGTCGCGCTCGTTTTTTATCTCGGGGTTTGAACGGTATCCGCAACGTTGCTATTTGGCGCGGTTCCCTGGATGGAGCAATAATGCTGATTTTGAGGAGTTGCCACCTAATTATTTAAGTGAATTAGGACACTTGATTTATTGCAATAAAAATACTGCAATTAATCTCCATTTAATAGTCTGCGAAATTAATAAGATTCTGGATCAGGGTTCTTTATTATCCAAAAGGGAAGGGGTTATGCATCCTTTAAGATCCGCTAACTTGCGGTTATCCGTTCAAATCTAGGTTAATTATATATTGGCTTTTATTCTACATATTCTAAGCATTTTTACATAATTTACAAATACAATAGAATGCAATACAGAATAATAAAACTAAAATTAAATGCGACATAAGATAAAACTCCGGGACATCTTTTAGCCCTTTTTAGGCCTTCTGCACAAGATGATCTCCGGGTACCTGCATAAACACTTAGTAAAAGTGTTAGTAATAGAATAAACAATTTTAAAAGCAATAACAAGAATTAATAAGTAAGCCAAAAATAAATCCGTCTTTGTACAGGGAAGGCCTTGAAAATCAGACGGAGATTCCTTCATCGGCCAATATTGCTAGAAATAACAAAATAAATAAAACCTTCAGATCTGCGCCAAACAGTAATAGTTTTAAACACAGAGGGCTCAGATATATAAAAATAAAGCGGGACATCCTAAACAAGTGCGGCTGCGAGAATTCGCCTTGCCAACACATGTTGGTTATCCGGTGTAAGTGGAAGAAATCATCATTGCCCTGAAAGCTTCATTTATTTTATTTTCCGTCTTTGCAACTGCGGAGGCCTCAAAAATCGACGGATAACTTTTTCATTGGCCAAGTGTAGTATCTTGTTCAAAATCAGCAAAACCAACATTGTAGCATCCATTCAACCAGTTTAATAAAATAAAATGCAAAATCGTCCAAAAAATCAATCCGAACCCCAAGAACATTAAACAGCAAATCAGTAAGCAAAAAAGACCCGCGAAACCGGTGAAGACAACAACAACATAGTTCTGCCACAAAAAGTCATGCCAAATTAACCCACCAACAGAACGCATCAATTCTAATAGAATAGAAACCGACGGACATCACCGGAGTTTTAGAACTCCGGCCAAATTTAAAAAATAGCTCAAAATCAGTTCAAACAGACAAAACAATAACCAGAGCAGTAGTAGTAAGTAACAACAACATCGCCGGGGTTTTGGACTCGATGGCTATCCGAAATATAAAATCACCCAAACAACAAACCAACAATCGATAATCGCAAAAAAGCGAAGCCAGTCGCCAAGTTTTAGAACTCGGCAAGATATAAAGAAAACATAAAAATCAGTCAAACAGATGAAGCGGATAACACGCCAAAAAGAGGCAAGAGGTCGGTGTCGCCTCGTCGAAAAGCGGGCGACGCCACTTGGAAAGCGATGGGTTATTTGGCGGTGTGGTCGACGGGAGCAGTGGCGAAATGGGAAAGGGCATCTCCGGCGAAGGGCAACGATGTGGGTATTCGCTGGGGGAGAAGGGTGAAGGTGGTGTGTGTGTGTGTGAGTGTTGTGAGCGGTTGAGGGTTGATGAAGATGGAGAGAGGGGTGGGCGGGTGCTGGGTAATAAAAAGAGAGAGAGTGTTGCGGCTGGCTGTTGATGGTTTGGAGTTCGCCGGAGATGGAACCCTGGCGAAGGGCGGCGGCGACGTCGGGAAAGGTGAGGGGTTGATGAAGATGGTCACAAATAAAAAATAAAAAAGGGGCAGGGGTGATAAAGGAGAGAGGTGCGGCTGGTGAGGGAGTTAGGGTGGCTGGGGGTAAGGTTTTTATTTATAGGGGTATTTAGGTTTAGGGTTTTGGTTTTCGGCGGATTGGACTGATCCAGGTTGTGCCTCGGACTGAACTGATTTGACAAAAATGCAAAGCGAGTTTATTTTTTAAAAGAAAAAATTATTTAAAAAGATGCAAAATTATTAGAATGCAAATGCCGATGCAATAATAATAAAAATTCAATATTTAACAAATATTTAATGCCTAATTAAAAGTAAAGACGGGATGTCAATTAATTATTTAAAGAGATGCAAAATTAGTAAAATAAAATGATCGCGCAACAATAATAACATAATATTTGAAAATGTTTAATACATAATTAAAGTAAAAACATGATACCAATTTATAAAAAATAAAACAACATAGAATGTTAGGTAAAAAATATACAAAAATGCCAAAAAATATTGATTAAAATGTGGTGTCCTAAAATGCTTAAAATTGCAAGAAATGACTAAAAGATGGGTCAAAATTGGGTGTCAACATTCATCATCTGACGGTGATCGTTAAAGCGATGGCGGCGTAGCTAGTGACTCCGTTCTGGTTCCTCTTCCTTACCGCGCCATCGTCACTTAGAGAAATCCATAGACTTTTCCCAGCTTTTCTTAAAGTGTCTGCACACTCGTTGGCATAATGGCCCCATCCCGAGCAGGCATGGCATTGTATACCTTCGAGCTGCTTGGGATCAAACTTGGTTCGGTCTGAGTTGGTTCTCCTAAGTTGATTTCCTTTATGCGTTGTAAGAAGGGTTTTAGTGAATCGTGGATTGAAGCCTTGACTTTGGTGCTCTTTGGGTTTAGTTTTATTTTTATCATCGTTGAACCTTCTTAACATCGTATTGATTTTCGAGTGAGAAGGGCAACGTTAGCACCATCCCCGATTTCTTCAAGATTTTCGTCCTCTTCATTGACTTGCATCTTTAAGGATTTTGCTTGAAGTGCAACATTTTTGCCTCTATACAATGTTCTTTGGTTTTCCATATTCATCTCATAAGTTTTGAGAATGCTCATTAAAGTATGGAGATCCATTGTAGCGAGGTTGTGGACTTCTTCAATCGCACATATCTTAATATTGAACTTTTCAGGAAGAGATCGAAGTGCCTTTTCAACAAGTTGATTGTTGGTCAATGGAGACCCAAGAACTTGACATTCGTTAGAAATATCGATCAACTTTTCAAAATAAGTTTTGATATCCTCCGTCTCTTCCATCCTCAAACGTTCGTATTTACTCATGAGCACGCGGAGCTTCTTTCTATGAACACTTGAGCTACCTTCACAATGGGTTTGTAGGGTATCCCAAGCGTCCTTGGCAGTTGAGCAATTTTGGATAAGTTTGAACATATAAAGATCTACCCATCCAAAAATAGCATTAAGAGTCTTTTCATTGAAGTCTGCATTATTGATTTCTTCCACACTCCATTCGGCCTCAGGCTTAGGTAATATGTCGCATTCCTCGTCCGGTGGGAGCATGGGAACATTATATCTATTTGTAATTGATCTCCATGCTCTCACATCAATGGATTTGATATGAGAACGTAGACGAATCTTCCAATAAGGATAATTTGAACCATCTAAGATAGGAAGTCTACCAATATTTGGATTAGCTGGATCCATAGTTAAAGTAAAAGGACCTTAGCACTTATTATGTTAAGTGTCGGCTCTGATACCACTTGTTGGGTCCCGTGAGTTAATAATATGGAATAAAGAAAATCAAACGAGAAAGTAGAATCGAGCATTATCGAAAGCGATGTCAAATGTCAACTAAAATGTCGTCTGACATAAGTGATGACATTTGGATAAAAACAGAAAACCTTTGAAATAATTTAAAGTGCAGCGGAAATAGATAAAGAACACAAAGATTTAATTTTCATAGGTTATATATTAATATAATCCATGATGGTCAATGACCAAAGATATTGTATATATATATATATATATATATACAATTGATATATTCCTTCTTTTCAATGTTACAAGATGATACAAAAGGAATAAAAAATGGTTAAGTCGCAGATGACTTATGCCTGAAAAATCTATCTAAATAGAAGTGATCAACACCTCATTACAATTGCTTCAATGAAAGAACAAATCTAGAATCTAAAGAGCAATTATAATGTCGGACAGAATGTCGTCACAAACTTAGGCAACACAAATGATCCGTCTTTTGGTTGATATTTACGAGAGCTCTCTATCGTTTTCACTCTTAAGTTCTGGATATCGAATCCTTGAAGTGAGCTCTCTATTTATAGTGAAGAGTTCCCTTGAAAGACTTCTCAACAAGTTGTAGAAGTTGAGCTAAAACAGGAGCACGTGAGGCAGTAGCGTAAGCCACGAAACTCTCCAACTGCTTGGACTCTTTCTTCCTCGTCTTGCTCCTTAAGTTGTGCTCCTCTTGGACTTGATCTTCCTCGTTTGCAATCAGCTCTAACTACTCCTTGCCAAGTCAATTTGCCATGTGATAAAACAACACAGTTTCATAAAAAACAGTCCGTGAAGATAGACAAAACAGTTACCAGAATGTCGTCACAAATGTCAAGACATTTGGTCCAACATATGACACAAAATCTAACATTAACAAATATGGGGGCAAAACTTTTTCCCTTTGATCTCTAAGGTTTGTCCTTGGAGCAAGCGGCGTTAAAAAATTCAAGACCAGCCATTCTAAGGTCATTGGCTATAATTTTCTGCTTTTACATACATTATTATCAGTTAATAATGATAAAATAATATGTAGTACCTCAACAGATAATTAACCATGATTAACTGATGTAATTTGGTGCAAACTCGTGTGAGCAAATATTTAACAGGATTTTACCTTCAAATAATGCAAAACGCGACAGTCCACGAATTCCCTGGCAAGATTACAAAAATGAGTATCTTTATCCCAAACAGTAACACTAACATGGCCACGTTGCAAGCCACCAAATAAGAGGCATTAGCTCAAAGTCTCAAACCAACCAATGAAAAATAGCCCCTTATCCTATCTCTTATCTAACTCACAGCAAAGCCACCAAAATAATCTGTCTACTCTCTCCATACAAACCACTTCGTACTGCCACTTATCTACTTTCTAACAAAGCAGAAACAGAGAGGAGCACAAAACTTTGATCAAGAAAAAAGGCATGGCTGCCTCTCTACAAGCAGCTGCTACTCTTATGCAACCAACAAAGGTTGGTGCTAGAAACAACCTGCAATTGAGGTCTGCTCAAAGTGTGAGCAAAGCATTTGGTGTTGAACCAGCTTCAGCCAGGCTCACTTGCTCTTTGCAAACTGAAATCAAGGAATTGGTTCAGAAGTGCACTGATGCTTCCAAGATTGCTGGTTTTGCTCTTGCCACTTCTGCCCTTGTTGTCTCAGTAAGTTGCTTTTCTAGTTCAATTCTTGCCTGCTTCATGTCCATATTTCCCAGATATCCACTGTTGTTTCCTGCATAATAAAGAGTCATAAACAGAGAGTACAATTTCATGTATATAGTACTTCAGTGTTTGCATGAAAGCTCTAGTCACCAGTAAAAACAAATTAGCAGTTTTTCATCATCATTCTGTTTGGATCAATCTAAACCAACCCATTATATAATGTATACAATTCAACAAGCCAACTATTAATGAAAAATGTCACCATTCTCCTGCTCTTAGGGGGTGCCTTCAGCGTTAAAGGAACATGTACTTGGGTGCATGTGCTGACTCGTTTAAATCACAAGCAGGCACAAAAGCAAGAAAACCACTTTTACACTATCAACGGATCAGTACCGGTGAATAGGATAGGATGAAGGAAGGAATTTCATTCATTATTTAAAAAAATAAACTGTCATATCCCTCCATTGTGTATGAAGTTTGTGGTTTCAGTTGGTGTAAATCTGGTCACCTGAATTAAGATGATAAGAAACACTACAGCTGGACTAGAGATGAAAGCTACCTTACCAGTATGACATACCGATAATTCTATAAGCAGGTAAAATGTTCTTCATGCTTGTAGGCCTTAAATTCACTGTCAATCACCTTTTTTGAAGTAACCGTAACTACCAGATATCTATATTAGGGTTGTTGTATTTGTGAGTATATAGGAATACTTTAGAAGGCTTTTTTACTATTGCCACCGATTTTATACCCTCATTGCCACCTCCAAGATTAAGATCAGTCCATATCCAATCATCCAATCTCTTGTCAAAATTTCCTAGCTTATTTCTGGATGTTCATGTTGTCATCTGTATTTCAGGACAAGCATCCATGTTTCTATAAGGATCAACTGGCTTACGGATTCTGTCTTGATTATTTATATATATCTAATTTAATTTTCACTTTTATTTTTATTTGGTTAAATAGAGAAACATAGTCAATGAGGATTCATATAGCCGACTCCAACTTGTTTGGGACATGCATATTTTTTATTGTTTCTCATGCAAAAATTCCTAAAGTTTGCACCTGACTGCATAGGGAGCAAATGCGGAAGGAGTTCCAAAACGTCTAACCTTCGACGAAATTCAAAGCAAGACATACATGGAAGTAAAGGGAACTGGAACTGCTAACCAGTGCCCTACCATTGAAGGAGGTTCTGACAGCTTTGCCTTCAAGCCAGGCAAATACAATGCCAAGAAATTCTGTTTAGAGCCCACATCATTCACGGTCAAGGCAGAAGGTGTGAGCAAGAACTCAGCCCCAGAATTCCAAAAAACCAAGCTCATGACACGCTTAACCTACACTCTTGATGAGATTGAGGGACCATTCGAAGTGTCTTCTGATGGCACTGTTAAGTTTGAGGAGAAGGATGGAATTGATTATGCTGCTGTTACAGTTCAGCTTCCTGGTGGTGAGCGTGTTCCCTTCCTCTTCACTGTCAAACAGCTAGTGGCAAGCGGCAAACCAGAAAGCTTTAGCGGTGAATTCCTTGTGCCATCATACAGAGGTTCATCCTTCCTTGACCCAAAGGGACGGGGTGGATCTACTGGCTATGACAACGCTGTTGCATTGCCTGCTGGAGGGAGAGGAGACGAGGAGGAGCTTGAGAAGGAGAACGTAAAGAATGTTGCATCTTCAGTAGGAAAGATCACCTTGAGTGTTACCAAGAGTAAGCCAGAGACTGGTGAGGTCATTGGAGTATTTGAGAGCATCCAGCCATCTGATACTGATCTGGGCGCAAAAGTCCCCAAGGATGTGAAAATCCAGGGTGTTTGGTATGCCCAACTTGAATGATGGAGAGTTCTAGAATTTGTGTATCATTTCTTGGTCTGAATTTTGTTGTAAGTTACAAGGTTAAACTTTCTGTGACCCAATTTGGACAAGCATTGAAACAACTATCTTGCTGTATATTATCAAGCTTGAGTAATAATTCATGCTGATAGATAGTTACAAACACTTATAGTGCTTGTATGACTCGAACAATTAGGGCCCCACACGTCAGAAACGTCGTTTTCACACACGTGCACGCGTTGTACCAAGGATCGTAAATTTCCTTAGTGGAAGAGATATTGATATGTATACAAAATGTTTGAGACATAAGATGATAGACGGTTATTGGCCAAATGACATTGGTTTCACATTGGTAAATGAAGGAAGAAGTGTACAATATGTTAAAGATGAACCGAGTCATAAATCGCCGTGGAGCCGAGAAGGGCCGCGGCGCCTCCTCCCTGGGCCGCGGCGCCTACGACGGGATTGGACACCGACGCTTAAAATTTCAGTAGCTACTGGAACTAAAGCGCCGCGGTGCCTCCCCGAAGGGCCGCTACTCTAAATGACGTTTTGAGTTCCAGTGACTCAGTGGACGTGAAGCGCCGCGACGCCCCAGCGAGGGCCGCGACGCTTGGCTTCCAGAAGTCACGAACGGGAGACGAAAAGATATGACACTTGGGCTGGTTTTGAGGCATTAAACCTCCATTACATCCCACATGAATTCAACCATTATTTGGCTGAATTGTAACTCCACATTCAAGGCCATTACATGGTCATTCAAGGCCTTTACTTGGCTATGTGGAAGGTTATATTCTCCACACTATAAAATGAAGCCGTGAGTTCATTTGAAAAACACTCAACACTCCATACTTGTATGATTTCAGATTTTCTGAAATCTCTTCCACTCTTGCAATCTTCCACACACTCAAAGATCCTTCTTTCTAGCAAACACTTGAGTCTCCTTTGCTCACTTGTTTGATTGTTGTTTTATCTTGGAAGATAAGTTGTCAACACACCGTTAAAAGAATATACGGGACAATATTATCTTAAGGAAAGATTGAAAATCAATCGACTCAGCAAACCATTTTCCTTGTTCTATTTCCAGAGTCCTAAACAATGTGTTGTTGCTATCAAGGTCTAGAAGCTTGTTAAAATTGGAGCAAACACTGAAGACGGACTCAAGAACTACTCAAGAGCGCTGATTCAAGACGGATCAAGAACCAAACTTTGTTGTGGTTGTCACAACTCTTGTTAGGCGTCAAGCCTATTGTATTGTAATTCATTTTGTTTATCCTTTCTATGTACTAGTAATAGTTGTACACTATTTTCGTACATCCATTGTATAACTCACACAATTTTGACCATATACTTAATGGCATTATGGCAATCTCCACATATTCTCAAGTTTTTTAACACCCTAATTGATGATGCACCATCCAAATTAAGAATCCCAAAGGCAACAGCAAGCCTCTCGTTAGATTGCACAAACTGTATTCCTTCTCCTCTGCATCAAGATCTTGGCCAACAAGGTCTGTACAGGGTAAATACCCGGCTAACCTCATCTTTTCACCTATTTCACTCTAAAAGCTGTAAATTTCTGCGGCCTCAGCATTATTCTTGTCACCTACACAAAAGTATGTACTTTGCCTTTCACTTGAATCCAATTACAACCAGGAACTTTCATAATTCCTCTTTCTCTCATCAATGTCTTAATTTCTGAGGCTTCCTCTCGTAGATTGGCAGCTTCATAGATATTGGACAATAAAACATAGTTCCCAGCGTTTTTTGGCTCAATCTCCAATAGTTGTTTTCCAGCAGCTCGTGCCATTTCCACGTTCTTATATACTCTACATGCACCAAGCAATGCTCCCCAAGCACCAGCACTTGCTTTCATGGGCATGTTTCGGATGAAATTATATGCATGTTCTAGGCGACCAGCACGGCTTAGAGCATCAACCACACATGAATAATGCTCTGCATTAGGTTCGACTCCATGCTCCTTGCTCATTGAGTAAAATATCAGAAGGCCCTCGTCTACCAGCCGTGAATGGCTGCAACCCGATTGGACGCCGGTAAAAGTAACAGAGTTGTGTTTCACCCCTGAACTTACCATTTCACGGAAAAGCAATAAGGCTTCCTCTCCCTTCCCATGCATTGAATTTCCAATAATCATTGTGTTCCAAGCAATAGCATCTTTTTTTGGCATCATGTAGAAGACTCTTGTGGATAGTTCCAGGTCACAATATTTAGCATACATGAATACCAAAGCAGTGGAGACTGTCTCATCTTCCAAAAATAAATGCCGAAGGAGAAAACCATGAATCTCATTACCTCTTCTTATGCTTCCTAGATCTACACAAGTAGGTAACACACTGGTGATCGTGATTTTATTTGGTTTTACACCTGAATGCTGCATTTCATGAAGTATTTGAAGCGCCTTATCTGTTCTTCCACTTTGCATGCACCCACCAATAACAGAATTTCAGGAATCATGATTCAGTTTGGTTCCTCTTTTTCGCAACTGATCAACGCTGCGAAGTGCTTTGTCGCATTCCCCATTTGAGAAATATGAAGAAATAATGACATTGCATAAAACATAGTCAAACTGACGCGTACTATTAAATACTAACTCTGCTTGTTTGATACTTGAACAACTAGCATACATGTCCACAAGAGCACTGCTGACATACACATTATTGTGTATCCCATTTCTAACAATATACCGGTGAATCTCTCTACCCAAATTCAAACTTTTCAAATCTGAGCAGGCAGGAAGTATACAAGACAATGTAACAGGATTCGGCCTCACCCCATTTAACCCCATTTCACGGAAAGTTATTAGCGCCTCTCTTGGAAGTTTACAGTTAACATAGCATGCACTCATTGACGTCCAAGTGATTACATCTTTAGCACTTAAAACCGATGAAAAGAAGGAATAAGGAAGTTCCGAGTTAAGCAATAGAAATTGGCCATTAAATGAGGGAAGAAAGTGCAAGGTTTCACATATCAAAAACATCTCTAGCACCTTGAACGTATTTACACTTTCTATACATGTTAATTAGTGCATTTCCAAGGAGCAAATCAGAGCGATATCCGTATCGAATTACGTCTTCGTGTATGCCTTTTGCCTTTATCAGGTTGCCTAAAGTAGTACAAGCCTTGGATACTGATAACAGTGCCAACTGATCAGGAAGAACTTTCCTTTCTCGCAATTCGTCGTAGACTTTCAATGCTTCTTCTGGGAAACCGCTTTTCGTGTATGCGGTGATCAAGAGCGTCCACGATCGTATATCTGGGTTGGGAATTTCATGAACAGTTGACGGGCATGACGTGTATATCCAGCAGGTTGAAGTGCACGTAGGAAATGGAGGTCTTAATCCAAGCTTGAGGGTAGCTTAGTGAGCATGAGCTTGTCCCTGGTGCAAAAGGTGCCTCGCAATGTTGTATACAAGTTACGCACAGTGGTTTGCCCGAACCATCTATTATAAAAGAGAAATGCAATATATTTATATTAAGTTCACACTTCTATAGCATGGGAGGATCAGTGGAACAAGTTGCTTTAGTTATCTATCAGACCCCACTTGAGTTTTGAAAATTCCGATGGTCATGGCGGAAATAATAAAAATGGAAGTCGGAATTCCGGTGGCCGTGATGGAAATCCAGGCAGGCAGAATACTGACAGACAACAGCAGTGGCAGCCCCGCGGCGGCCCAACCAAGTGGGCCTGGCAGTGGTCGTGGGCAGTTGTTAGGATATTTCTTACGCAAGTGTACGTATCACTTCAAGTAATATAGTATGTAAGACCGAATATCGTCCACAGAGACTGATTATCAAGTACCGATTATCTATTCTATGGTATTGTCACGCCCTTTTTCGACCGCGACTAAATAAAAGCAAATCCCCTGCTTAAAAATGCAAGTTAGAAAATGAATAATAAATGCTAATGCGCAAAAAGAATGCTAGATATTTAAAAGGTGTAAAAAAAATGCTAGAGTGCTAGAAATGCTAAGGTGCTAGAATGCTAAAAAATGCTAAGGGTTCGCGGAGTCGCCACCTAATTAATTGGGTGAATTAGGACACCTAAATGTCAACTTAGGTTAAAGTCAACACTAACTCCATTCTTATGGTCTGCTAAACTTAATGAGATTCTGGGTAAGGGTTCTTTATTAATCTAGAGGGAAGGGGTTAGGCACCCTCTAAGATCCGCTAACTTGCGGTTGTCCTGCCAAACCTAGGTTATTATTATGTTTAAAGAAAAGTGCATTGTTATGAAAATATTAAAAAGATGCTCACAAGTATTTATGTAGATTCGACTATAAACCAGGTAGTGAGGATGAAAAAAAATACCTCGACTTTTTTAGAACAGGTCCGAGTCAAATACTCATTCTTTCCAATTCCAATTGGTAATATTATATTTGAGCCTTTGAGCACAACTTGAGAGTTGCTTTCAGCTCCTTTCCTTAGCAGGTTATAGTAAAGGAAGTGGCTTTCATTCTTTGAAGAAGGTTTATGGCTTTATAAAGCAAAAATTAATATACTTAAAGATCATGAAAGGTTGCTATATTAGATAAAATATATGCTTCATAGCATAATGCAGAAATAACAATGCAAGAATCAATTCCTTTTGAAAAAAATGCGTTTAGACAAATAAGCACAACATAATTTGTGAAAACATGGTATAAGGTTCAAAATGTGTATTTAGATCGTCTAAAAAAAACTCTTGTTGGCAATGGACAGTAAAGGAATGTTAGTTACTTATGAGTTTGCTTTGTTAATCATGCAAAAGTATAGTTTAGGTTTTAATTATTGTTGGTTTTGTGATGCAAGCTAGATTGTTTTTTTTGGCAAAATTAGACATGCATGACAATCCTAAAAGGCAAGTAAGTTAAGCGGTGAACTTTAAATTACCTTTCCCACTTATATGTTTAAAGGCTAATTGCTAGAAATTCTCCTATTAATTACAAAATCAAATAATAAAATTACAATAAACAAATAAAGGCATAAAATGAGATAAAGAGATTAAGAGAGTGAAGGGATTGGAGCGGATGACTCCGTCCTATTTGTTTTTCTAGGAGTTTCTGAAGCGGGAATGCGAACGCGGATGCGGGTTGCCATTTGAAATGGCTTGCAATGTGTCTCGCCGTGAGACTTTTTATTTTTTGCTCCGATGCGTTTCATGAAAAAAAAAAATAAGGATTAGTAGCTGTCCAAATTCATTTAACTAACAAGCAAACATTTAGCACGGAGTTTGTTTCGCATAATGACAAAGTAGACAAAGCCAAGTGGTAAAATAAATGAGAATGGGCAGATATATAGGCGATACAAATCAGCTTCTAATATCATACACAACACTTATTCAGTTTCAGTTTGCATATGCGAGCAGGAGCAAAACAAAGAGGAGACAGTCCTATTTTCTAAACAAGGTTCATACAATATTTGAGGCTCTCTATCAGGTTGACATTACACCAAACAATACTCAATCACACTGGAGTATTAACAATCAGATGCACATAGTAAGAGTAGATGGCCGAATCATGACTCCTTTATGTGTCATGGTAGTAACAAGAAATGCATGCAATCAAAACAGTACACAGGGACAATTCAGGCAAACAAAGCAAATATTTATTCCGACTAGAGAATTGCAGGTATACAGGGATTTATAGGATGGGTTATGTCTAAATCATACCCTACCACACGAAGCGAATGTGAGATGATCATGCAAACAGGATCATGGCTCAAAAACATAACGGAGACCTTTAGTCAGGATAAGAAATCAAATACCAAACCTATACATCTCTAGTTCACTTGAAACCGGCAGATAAGCAATTTCAGGATGGAATAGAGACATATACACCTATTTTACATGGTTTAGACAATCAGCGCAGATTGGTAGGAAAAGCATTGACTTTAGAAAATAATGAACTGATTTAGTAAGCATTCTAGACCCTTAACAGTCAAATAGACCATTCCAAATAATATTTAAACAGACTTGATTACAAGCATATAATAAGACCAACTATGTGTTGCAGGGGAGATCAAGCCTAGACCAGTTTCATATTTACATACTTATCAACATGAACTAGTTCCTCTCAATCAAAACAGGTCTCAAATTGTAATACTGACTCTATCTCAAGCACCAGCAATCTGCATACTAGTTAATATATATTCTAACACATTCAGACATGGTTTTGGTTTTACACAGTTCCAAGTTAATGTTAGAGGCTGCAAGAATGTAAAAAGTATAGATTATCCAAACCCAATCTATGAAGAATCTTCATATGCTTTCTATAAACTAAACAACATGCTAACGATAATCACATGAGCCGATCCAGTTTGGCAAATGAAGGACCATAAGGTACGAAAGGTCATTGTAGAAACCATCGAATGCAAAGTTTAGCCCAGCAGCAGAGTATTGGCTTAATGAGCCCAAACAGATATTAACTCTCGATTAAACATGTTCGACTTTCAATTTACTGAACCAACTTAATTATGTCACCTATTAATCTAACAGGTTCAGCCAGTCAATTCAGCGCCTGAATAGCCATTAGCTTAAACATACTTAATCACCAAAAAAAAATGAATAGAATCCAAGCGAGAAGGGCGATGGGTTTACCTTCTCCGGGCAGCGACCCGGGGCAGCGTATCAAGTCATCGGTCCACTCGACGGGTTTTAGGTTTGCGATGCGAATGAAAGGGGTAAAGCTGTCTGCGGATTATTATTTTTTGGCTAAGATTGAGAGAGGGATTCAGATTACCTATTCTTGAGATGCTAGTGGCCTAGGTACTGAGTTCTGTTCTAATGTGCTCTTCCTCTGTTGCTGTTGGACTCCTCTGAGCCTTCTCGTATATGCTCTGTGTTCGACCACGATTCGACCTATGTTCGATCTTGCCGGCGAGTGTCCCGTCGATGCTATGGGTCTCCGCTCGCTCCCGCTCATTCTTCCGAGCTGTGCCTTTCGAATGTTCTGCCGTCTGTGCTCTCGTTTGTGCCCCACCATCTGACGCCCCCTCTTGCATGTGTATCGATTTGTATTTATAACCATCATTTTGGGTTCTGAGTTGGTAAGTTATCGTCGCGATTTAGGAGTCTTGATTTAGTGCGATTGTGAGATTTGGTAAGAAAATGATTGAGGTGTTAAAGAGAGATCTTGGTTGCGAATGGTAAGGACAGGTGTTGATATGGTAGGCGATTCGCGGATTCTACGGCGAGAATCCGGCGTGGGTGTTGGGACGAGTGCGCGATCGATTTTTAGGTTTAGGGTTTCGTTAGAAGTGCAGTGTGGAAGAGGCGAAGTGAGGGTAAAGGATCTTTGAGCGTTTAAAGGATAAGGCGTGGGCTGCGGGTCTTTGGTAGGCGAGTCGTGGGTGTGAATGCCGCGGTGTAATACCTGGGCTGGGCGAATTAAGGGTGATTTTAATTAGGTATTTAATTTTAGGTGTTTAATTAGTTAATTAGGGGTAAATTGTTTAAATAGGTATTAATAAATTGTGCTTAAATTAATTAGGTGCTTTATTAATTTAATTGTTATAAATGCGGGTGTGCCATTTAATTAGTGCTTAATATTTTAGAATGCGGCGCTATCATTTAAAATCTTATTATTGTGCATTATTGTGAAGTTAAATTAAAATTGAATTTGAGTTTAGATTAAATTATTTAAATGTTAAATGCAAGTATGATTTTTTAAGAATTGTTTAAAGCTTTTATAAATGCGACGCTATTAAATGCATGTATTAGATTAAAATTGATTTTAAATTACAAATGATTATGAAATTCTCTGGCGTATTAATAAATGCGGCTATGCTACTTGACACGACGTCATTGCTAAATTATTTATTTTATGTATTTATTATTAATTAAGAATTACGACAGAGCTTGAAATTAATTAATGCGGGCGCGAGACTCTAAATGCTTAATACTCTACGTAGAAAATGCGAAGTTATTATTAAATAATCTATTTATGCATGTATTAATATTTTATTGTTGCATTTTATTATAAGAAATCATAAAAAATTATTTTGCAAAATTAGTGTAATTTTATAGCTACTGTCTGGACGAGAGGGTCAAAATTGAGTGTCAACGGGTATCTATTTGGTTAACGTTATTTTGTTTGACAATTACAACTACGAATTAAAATAAAGTGCAGAAATTAAACTAATGTTGAAAATACTTTGGGATTTAAAACAGTTATGATGGAGATAGGACTTCCAATCTCCTCAACTATCCACTCTTTCACGCATTAATGCAATGCTAATGATTCTTCTTCGTATTAAGATAGAATGTTAACTAATCTGTCATTATATTCCGGTTAGGATATACAAGAGCTCAATCATGTGCAGAAACCTTCTATATTTCTATGATAGATTTTACCACACAGGAGGATTAAGAACAATAACCCTAAACACTACAAGCATCGGGGTACTTTCGTCCACGATTTTAACCTATGTCTATTCAACTACAGCATATTCAAATCTCACCTTTCAGAATTTTGATTCGAAATCATATATGTGATGACAATTAGTGATCAGTTAATTATCAAGCAATCAAAACAAATATTGAATAGATCTTAATATGCATAAAGAAGAAATCACCAATAATGCATTAACTATATTAAAGAGTTTCAAGCGATTCGACGGAAAACCCTAATAAAGTAATTAACTCCTAAACATTGTCATGCTAAGAACTAAATTACAATCCAACATAAACTGAATTAAAGTAAAGAAAAGAGAAAGAACTTGAACAAAAAGTCTCCAATTGTGTAGCTTGTAGTCGTCGTTCTCCTCTCCAAACTATGTTATAAAGTATGACAGGGTTTAGGGTATTTATATCTGAGAAAAACCTTGCTCCGGACCCTTTTAACCTTGGCTAAATTCAACTCAAATCTGGAAATTATGTGCATCGGCGCCGCGGCCCTTAATCGGCAAAAATCACTGGAGCATTGTGCTTCTGCGGCACCGCGGCCCTTCGTCCAGGCGCCGCGGCTCTTGGCACGGTGAATATTTTTCTTGCTCTCTGGAATTTTCACGCGGCCCTAATTCCTTCAGCCGCGGCTCATCAACGCCACGGCCCTTCCTTGTCTTGCGCCGCGGCCCTTGACCTGTTTTCGTCCGGATTTCACCTGATTTCTTCTATTTTTCTTGAGACATTTTAGGCTTCATTCCTTGGGATGTGCTTGTGCAAATTTCATCTTCATTGAGCTCATTTCATTCTCAATTCTGTATTTCCTCATTTGGAACCGCTGTGACTCAAAAGAAAGAAAAACAACCCTAATACTATACTAAACACAAACGAAAAGAGTAAAATACTAACTAAAAATGACTCAAAAGAGTGTACCAAAATACACTCAACAAACACCCTCAAACTTAACCTTTACTCTCCCTCGAGTAAAGCAAAAAAAAAAACAATGACTCTATGAACTGGATCAAGTAGTTGTAGCAATGCTTCTTCAACATCATGGATGAAATATGGGATAATATGTTAGAACATATAGCATGGATATATAGCAATCTAGAATTTCAAATTAGATATTGCGCAGATTCACTTAGATCATAATTAATGGAAACATAAACACCTAACCTATGCATGTCAATTTCATTCCATATTTTCCAAAATGCTATAGATCTGTTTACTTGCTATTCTCCACTAATCATAGATATACACATTAAGGATCTTCATGACTTTCAAAGGTTATAATGTAGGCTTAGGTAGGAGTAGGTAAAGTGGACATTTAAGCTCAAATTACGTACCATAAACATTTTTCATTCAACTCTTTGTCCTTCTTTTTTACTTTCTTTTCAATCACATACCTATTTTCTCTCCTCTTTTCTTTTGAGAGAATGAGATACATTATAAATAACAAGCACCCCAAACTTACTTTTTTGCATATTTTTTATTGGGGTGCATCAAATTTATATTCTTTTTTTTTATTCTTTTTCAACACTTTTCATTCCAAGAGTTTTCAAATATCACTTATGGCACAACATAGAAATCATTGGGTGTCAAAGAAAGATCTTATTTTAGGCTCAAAGGGCTGACTAATGATACATTTTATGTCAGGGTAGGTAATGAATGGTCAGAAGGGCTATCAAAGAAATACCTGAATCATCTCCCTAAACATGTACATCTTAACTATTTCGCCTAAAATAACAAGAAAACAGATTTTCTAGACATTTTTCCACCTTTCTTTCCATAACTGACACACATAGACTAAGCACAAATATCTCAAAGAATTAGATGTCATGAATTTTTGGCATATCTAACTTAAGCACACAGATTGTCGCTTTTAATTCTATTACATTATCCCAATTTATCCACTCAATATCTTTAGCAACTACAACCTACATGATCCATAAAAAAAAATTATGACTCACGAACACTCACGAACACATAAAACAAACAAAAAGAAAACAAATAGACTCAAAACAAAACAAAAAATAAAGTAGGATCCCCCCAAACTTGATTGACACATTGTCCCCAATGTGTAAAGACAAAAAAATAAATGGACACTTACAGACACAACACAGCGGTCACAACGGATGTCTGGGTTGATGGAAAAACCACCGTGCACAAAGCTGAAGGAGGAGTTGCGGCCCTTGGAACATGCGCCGCGGCCCTAATTGCCTGACAGAATTCACTGAGGCTACTGCCTCTCTTGCGCCGCGGCTCCCTCAACAGGCGTCGCGACCCTTAATCCCTGAAATTTTGATTTTTCCAGTTTTCATCATTTTTCGCCCTTTTCTCCTCGGAGTTAGTCCCTACTCTTTATCTGTCATCCACAAACACTAAACATACCAGATCGTGAGACTGTTCAAGACAAAATTAAAATAAACTAAAATGAAAATTGAAATAACATAATTAAAACATTGGGTTGTCTCCCAAGTAGCGCTGTCTTTAACGTCTTTTAGCTGGAAGCAAATACCTATTCACTCAAGGGGGTAGATTATCCCCTCCACATATCCATTTCAGCACCATTCGCTTTCTCCTCCTCTCTTTTTTCACAGGGTTGAGTTCAGTGGACTTTATTCCTTTTTCATCATTCACAAGTCCAAACTTCTTACCATCAAGGGCATCAGTACCCTTGGAAATTTTAGGATGAGTCTTTTTATCAATTACACCAACAACAAAGCATTTATCATTGAATTGTGGATCAGTTGAAGGTTTGAAGACAGTGAAAGTCATCTCCTCATCTTGGACTCGGAGCTTCAATTCTTCCTTTTCAATATCAATAAGAGCTCTCCCTGTCGCTAGGAATGGTCTCCCAAGGATAGTAGATATATTTTCATCTTCCTCCATATCAAGAATGAGGAAATCAGCAGGGAAAATGAATTTACCCACTTTCACTAACACATCTTCAATTATACCTTTGGGATGCACGACTGAACGGTCAACTAACTGCAAGTTGACTGTGGTTGGCTTCGCTTCTCCCAACCCAAGTCTTTTGAACACAGAGAGAGACATCAAGTTGATACTAGCCCCTAAGTCACACAAAGCCCTTTTACATGTCACATTCCCTATAGTGCAAGGTAAGGTGAAACTCCCCGGATCTCTCAACTTTGGTGGGAGCTTCTTCTGCAAAATAGCACTGTATTCTTCAGTGAGCACCACTGTCTCATAGTCTGTCAGTTTTCTCTTCTTAAACAGTATGTCTTTCATAAACTTTACATATGCTGGCATATGCTCCAATGCTTCAATGAATGGAAGGTTAATGTGCAGTTTTTTAAATACCTCCAAATTTTTTGAAAACTGTTTATCTAAGGACTTCTTCTGCAGCCTTTGAGGGTAAGTGATTTTGTCTGTGTATTCCCTCATAACTGAGGGCGGAGCCTTCTATAAAATAGGGCGGTCATCAGTAACCCCCTCATTTTCTCCCTCAATTGTCTTCTCTACCTCATTCTCCTTCTCCCTCACTGGTTGAGATCCCACATGCTCTAACTTGTCAGGACCCGACCCCGGGGCCGCGACTAGTGCCCTACCGGGGCACCCCGTCAGGTATACATCAGAGAATAGCAGCGGAACATACATAACACATAACCTGTATAAAGTAAACATCACTGGCAAGCCGATAAGGCTGCCTTCCATAAAAATATACTTAATCAAAAGTACAACTTGTTCTTACAGCCCAAACCACAAACGTGACTACAGACCTCTAGAAATAACAAACGTGGCGGGACAGGGCCCCGCCATACCCCTGAATGTACATAATACCTATAGCATCAGGGAAAAACCGTACCAACAAAACAAGCCTCCGGAAGAATGGAGCTTGGACACCGCACGGTGATCCTAAAATGAGGATCCACCACCGCTACCTTACCACCTGCGGCATGACGCAGCCCCGAGAAGTCGATTACCTGATATGTACTAAGTATGAGAAACTGGAAAAATACTGAAAAGTACCTCATAAGTCTAAAATAACTGGAGACATGTATGAAAATCAGTTTACAGAATATTGTGCCTTACTAATAATGAGAATATCAAGCATATACTATACTGCATGAAAATAGGAAACTCATAATCAAAGAAAGGTCGTCCGCCCCGCAGTATCATTAAGCCCTCCTACTCCTGGGACTATTTCACCCGCATGGGTCATGTGGACCCGCATGAGGTATTCCTCGCATAGGCTGTACTCACCCGCATGAGCCCTACGGACTCGCATGAGGTATTCCTCGCATCATGGGTAGCAAATCCACGGAATATACAAATGTCACAACCACACTGGAAGCATACCCGTGGAATCCCACATCACTGTCGGTACGTCCAGGTAACCTCGTACTGCATGCCTCGGAATCCCTCATCGTAAGCATGCCCAAGGTGCATACCCGTGGAATCCCACCTCACTGTCGGTACGTCTTAAATAAGCTCATACTATGACCATGGAAGCATACCCGTGGAATCCTCCATCACTGATGGTACGTCCAAGTAAGCTCGTACTACGACCATGGAAGCATACCCGTGGAATCCCACATCACTGTCGGTACGTCCAAGTAGACTCATACTAAGACAATGGAAGCATACCCGTGGAATCCTCCATCACTGACGGTACGTCCAAGTACTTTCATAACTTCTTTAGACTTTCATTAATCTACAAAAATAAATCTCATTCTTGACCTTAAGGCACCTTCTTATTGCTTAATCAAATCCAGAGAAATTTAACCCGAATTACTATGTACTTCTACTCTTTCAAAAGATCCCTTAACCTTCCATGAAGTTATTATAACCAACTCCCCATAAAGTCGTTATACTAACTTTATGCTTTAGAAATTAAGACATTCTTATCCTTTCATAAGGCCGTTATAACTAACTTCCCATAAAGCCGTTATAACTCCTTATAAATAATTTCGTTCTTTCATTAACCAAGAGACTTATACTTCAAATCAGTTTACACAATTTTCAAAATACTTTTTCCTCTCAAGAAATCCTTGTCTACCTTATTAGAATAAACCATTCCTCAAGAACAAGTGAGTTAACTCTCTAACTCAACCAACCTAGACATTCTTTAAAAATAAGACAAGGATACCAAAAGGATTTACTTCATTTAAATCACGTACGTCTACCGTACTATATAGTTATAACTACTCATGCTCAAGAGATAAGAAAGTTCCACATACCTCTTCGGTCAATCCACTTGCTAAGTCCAATATACCGCACGTAGTACGTCAACCTATAATGACCATAATACGTTTATTAACCTCTAGTTTCAACGTAAAATATTCTAAGTGCAAAGTCACTAAATTCTATGGAAAATTGAGCAGCATTTCCTTTGTTTCTACACACTTTGCCACCTTTTCAAGGCCGAAATCAACATCCAAACGCCACTTTTAAGGCCCAACAATCCAAACAATTCAAAGGGGATTACACACCTAATCTTGGATGTGTAAAATTCTGCCCCACAATGCATATCTAATAACTTAACAAGTTTAAGGTAGTATCTTGGCTACAACATGTTCACATCCTAACCTTATTCAATTCCTTCAAATCCAAATCATATTTCTTACATGCAATTCTTCTAAGAGCAATATTTACCACTACAAGTTCTTTCTTCTTCACATGCAACACCAAAAACTAGCAACAAGAGAAAGAATTGTTACCTTAGAGCTTTAGCCAAATTAATCCAACAAATTCACTAGCTTCCTTTCCACAACACCACGACAACAACTCCTACAAGCTTGCCAACAAGTTTCCTTCTTGCCACATTTTTCAGATTTTTCTCAAGCCTTGATTTATTCTTGATTTTCTAGAGAGAATGAAAAGCTTCTAATTAAGAGAGAGAGAAGAGCTTGAAGAATGACCAAGTCTTCAAGACTTGGTCAATAAATAGTGCATGCAAACATCAGATGGGGAGACACTTGTCACCTCTCATGGCCTTTTAAAAGAAAAGATCGATTTTCCTCGCTTTTTCCGCGAAACTCCGCCGGCGCGCGCCACTGGCGGCCGCGGCCAAAACCTGCAACCCCTCAGAACTTCCGGCGCCGGCCTGCTTCCGGCGCTACTGTGGCCTCACCGAGATATCTTTCTGTCCGACTGCGCACTGAACTTGTAACTTCCATAACTTTCTACTCCGATGTCCTATCGACGAATGATTGGTTGCGTTGGAAACCAGACTCAACGAACTACATGCTAGGCCTTAGAAACACCTAGTAACTCATAACGCGACTAGACATAAGCCGCCTCAAAGTTGACTAAAAATCCGTCCGAAACAATCTGTCAACCTATTTTTCTAAAATTTTAAGTCTTAATCCCTTTCGTACGTCCCCCTAAGCATGACCCGAACTACGGGGTGTAACATAACTACTTCCCACTTCTCAAGCTAACTGCCTGGCATTGCTCCCTTGGGTTCATCACTGTATTACTGGGGAGATTACCTTGCTCTCTTTTGTTTAGTGTGTTCGTCAGCTGTCCCATTTGAACTTCCAAATTTTTAATCGATGATCTTGTTTCCATTATGAACGGATTCTGGGAGTTGGTCAGGGTATAAAGTGAGGATTGGGTCTCTGCCATGAATTGGTTCTGGGTTTTGGCCATGGCTAACAGTGCTGCTTCCAAGTTATCTAGTTTCTCTTGTGGTGCAGTTTGGCTGAACTGCTGTGAAGATGAGGCTTAGAACTGTGGTTGCTGCCCCTGGTCATTCTTCCATGAAAAATTTGGGTGATTTCTCCATCCCGGGTTATATGTGTTGGAGAATGCATTGTTGTAGGGCCTCTGAAAATTCCCCATTGCCTGAACCTGCTCCATAGGCACATTATTTGGGTCCACAGCTATACACCTATCAAAAGTATGGGGACCCCACAAATTTCACAACTCACAAGTGTCTGGGCAACTTTGACGGACATGGTATTCTGCTGCATCTGCTTTGTCAAAGTGGCCACCTGCGCAGTCAATGCAGTGATAACATCTAGCTCATGAATCTCAGCTACTTTCCAACCATTCACTGCTCTCCCATCGGTCCCTTGATAGTTGTTTGTGGCCATGTCTTCTAGAAAATCATGTGCCTCATTGGCACTCTTTTTCATGAACGTTACTCCTGTTACATCATCAATAATGGTACAAGTTGTACCACACATGCCATTGTAGAATATGCGAACTAACATCCACTTCTCAATCCCATGATGAGGACATTTTCTATGCAGATCTTTGAAACGCTCTCATGCATCGTAGATTGACTCTCCATCCATCTGATAGTAATTATTAATCTCTCCTCTGAGCTTTGCTGCTTTGGATGGAGGGAAGAACTTGGCAAAGAACTTCTGGGCTAAGTCTTGCCATATAGTGATGGAGTTCGTCTGTAATGAATTCAACCAGCATTTTTCTCACTCCTTGAGTGAGAATGGGAAGAGCCTCAAACGAATGTCATCATCAGTAACACCATTGTATTTAAACGTTGCACACAGCTCCAGGAAATTTGCAAGATGCAAGTGGGGATCTTCTGTCGGTAATCCCCCAAATTGGACTAAACCTTGGACCATGTTCAAGATCGCTGGTTTGATTTCAAAATTATTGGTTTCAACAGCTGGAAGCCTGATGCAAGTCTACACCCCTGTAATAGTAGGCAACACATAGTCCCCTAAGCTTCTTTCTGCAGGATGTGGGACTTGTCTCATCAAAGCCGATAACTCATCATTCACCTCATTGTTGTTTCGTTGATCTCTCATTGCTAAGGAATCAAC
Source organism: Przewalskia tangutica (assembly GCA_029844215.1). Taxonomy (NCBI): domain Eukaryota; kingdom Viridiplantae; phylum Streptophyta; class Magnoliopsida; order Solanales; family Solanaceae; genus Przewalskia; species Przewalskia tangutica. The sequence goes on along the minus strand of CM056727.1, from coordinate 44,185,061 downwards.
TGCTCTTTTATCTTTTCTGTTCTGTCTGCACAATCTTTCCATCTTAGGGTTCAGAGGGATAAGAGTGTCTGCTCCTCTCCTATTTGGCATAAACTAAGTTCCTAAGACTAATAAAAAACAACAAACAGATCACGACAAACAACACTAAAACAAAATAAAAAAATAAAAATAAAAATTGAAAATAAAAACCAAATTAGAAATAAGAATAGATAAATCGATATTGAAAGTACGCCAGTCCCCGGAAACGGCGTCAAAAACTTGTTAGGATATTTCCAAGTGCTTACGCAAGTGTACGTATCGCTTCAAGTAATATAGTCTGTAAGACCGAATATCGTCCACAGGTTATCAAGTACCGATTATCTATTCTATGGTATCTATTTGGTTAACGTTATTTTGTTTGACAATTACAACTACGAATTAAAATAAAGTGCATAATTAAACTAATGTTGAAAATACTTTGGGATTTAAAACAGTTATGATGGAGATGACTTCCAATCTCCTCAACTATCCACTCTTTCACGCGTTAATGCAATGCTAATGATTCTTCTTCATATTAAGATAGAAGGTTAACTAATCTGTCATTATATTCCGGTTAGGACATACAAGAACTCAATCATGTGCAGAAACCTTCTATATTTCTATGATAGATTTTACCATACAGGAGGATTAAGAACAATAACCCTAAATACTACACAAGTATCGGGGTACTTTCGTCCACGATTTTAACATATGTCTATTCAACTACAGCATATTCAAATCTCACCTTTCAGAATTTTGATTCGAAATCATATATGTGATAACAATTAGTGATCAGTTAATTATCAAGCAATCAAAACAATTATTGAATAGATCTTAATATGCATGAAGAAGAAATCATCAATAATGCATTAACTATATGAAAGAGTTTCAAACGATTCGATGGAAAACCCTAATAAAGTAATTAGCTCCTAAACATTGTCATACTAAGAACTAAATTATAATCCATCATAAACTGAATTAAAGTAAATAAAAGAGAAAGAACTTGAACAAAAAGTCTCCAATTGTGTAGCTTGTAGCCGTCGTTCTCCTCTCCAAAGTATGTTATAAAGTATGACAGGGTTTAGAGTATTTATATCTGAGAAAAATCTTGCTCCGGACCCTTTTACCCTTGGCCAAATTCAACTCAAATCTGGAAATTATGCGCGTCGGCGCCGCGGCCCTTAATCGACAAAAATCACTGGAGCATTCGCCTGCGGCGCGCGACCTTCGCCAGCGCCGCGTGACTCGTCACGGTGAATATTTTTCTTGCTCTCTGGAATTTTCACGCCGCGACCCTAATTCCTTCAGTCGCGGCTCATCAACGCCGCAACCCTTCATTGCCTTGCGCCGCGACCCTTGACTTGTTTTCGTACGGATTTCACCTGATTTCTTCTATTCTTCTTGGAACATTTTAGACTTCATTCCTTGGGCTGTGCTTGTGCAAATTTCATATTCATTGAGCTCATTTCATCCTCAATTATGTATTTCCTCCTTTGGAACCGTTGTGACTCAAAAGAAAGAAAAACAACTCTAATACTATACTACACACAAACGAAAAGAGTAAATTACTAACTAAAATGACTCAAAAGAGTGTACCAAAATACACTCAACAACAGTGCCACCATGCCCCCTACCCAACTGGGAACTGGGCCATGCCCAATTTCCGTCCAAGTGGAATGCCCACTGTCGGGCCAGACAGTGTTGGGCCAAGCAACTTTGGGCCCAAATCATTTTACAGCAACTCAAGTCACGGTCCAGACAGTAATGGGCCATTGCCGAACCAGTGACATGAGACCCATTCGACGATGGTTAGCCCAACCGACATTGAGTCTGCCATGCATACTCTTGGGCTCAACCCATCCGATGCAAATTGGTATATGGACTCTGATGAAACGTCATATATGACGTCCTCTCAAGGTAACCTCTCGCCCTATTTTAATTTGAGCAAAATAATGGTATAATTGTCGGAAATGACCATTCTATTCCAATTCGAGGTTATGGGTCTACTGAATTGTCACCCATCAATCCATCACTAATCTTAAAGAATGTTCTTCATTCCCCGCAATTAATTAAGAAGTTGGTTGTAACACCTCATATTTTCGGGTAATGGTTTGAGCACATAAACATGGGCAAGTGGAGCCGAACCCCATAAAGTTATGTTGTACTTGCATATACTAATAAGGAAATTAGTATATAGAAGGATGTGATCCCAAAATAATTTTTGGATTTAACAAGTGTGACGACGGGGATTATTTATATCCCCACTAAGGTTACGGACTAGTGTCATATTATGAGAATTGTGACATTGAGTACACGAAGGTTTCTATAAGTCGTCGGAATTTAACTGAATTGAATCGAGTATTATTTGTGTGTATAATTAATTAATTATGGGGTTAATTAATTATAAGCGCATGACTATTTAATGGAATCATATGTGTTGTCTTATAAGACAACAACGCAGTGACTCGTTCTCAAATACAATCGGTGGCAACATTTCCTGAGTTCTAAACATTTATCTTCTCCATTCCTTTCTCTAAGAAGCATTCAATCTTCTTCAAATTTTATGTAAAATCCTTTTCCAAAGAAGAGATTACACACCTCGAAATTAGAGGGAGTAATCTCAGTTGATCCTCTGGAATCTCGATCGGATTTTGGGTTTCTTTCCGCAAGGTTCTGACCGCCAAATTTAGAGAATTTCTGTAAGTTTTTGTACAACCGAAAAGGAGAGAAATCCATGGTATTATGGACCTCAAGTTTCAGCAAGAGTGAAGCCTTGAACAAATCAAATCTTGTGTTCGTAAAAAAAAAATCTGGCTCAAGCTGATTCTCAGAAGTTTTGTTCTGCTTGCCGGAATCGGGTTAGGTGAAAGATTGTCCGATGACGCTTGTCGCAGCTTCTAACAGAGGATGTAGAGATTCCTTCATAGAGCTTACAAGACCCCGTGGAAACTTAGATAAACTCGACTACAAGGTATGTGAAGGCAACTCATTCCTTTCTTTTGGCATAATCATGTTAACAAACGTAATCATCATGTTACTCCATAACTTACTCTACTCTTAGTAGTTAAGGATATTCATATTCTTGAAATTTATGCTAAAAGAATGTCTAAATGGTTCCTAAGTCCTTAATAAGGCATATGGGATTAAGTGCTGAAACTGATTTAATAAATAAGTGGCTATGTTTTAGTAGACGTGTTGAAATAAGTCATTGCAGCGTTAAGTGAAAAAGGTATCGACAAACAATTATAATAAAATGATTTTAGAATGTCATCTGCATAGAAACTAATATATAATCAATTTGCTTTACATTTTCTAGTTCACAGCTGATTAGATAAGATCTTCATAAAAAGATAAATTACTCACGGCTCATATAAGAATTAATTAGGCAATTCGGATTTGTTATCACCAATATTTCCATAAATGATAGCCAAAGGAGCAAGGATATTATTGCCGTCCAATAAATTCTAAGAATATTGTCATTCATTTGCATTGCATTCATATGATACCCTGGACCTCAAAGAAGCTATATGCTCTACTATATATATATGGGAAATGGGAAAGGGAAAGGCGTTATATACGCACACCACCTCCAGCTGGTACAGACTATCACAAAAGAGCCCTAAGAGGCCAAAATGATGTGACGTGATGTGATGTGATGCCCACAGAGGTGATGTGATGTGATGGTATGGGTTGCGCAACACTAACATGATGTGATGGGACGGGTTGCACGATCCGCAACACTAACATGATGTGATGTGACGGGTTGCATGATCCGCAACACTAACATATATATATGGACCGCATTTGCATTATGCATGCATTCATTAACCAACATATGGTGTGACGCCCTCAGAGGCTATTATGGTAAGGAAGATTGCCCGACAAGGTCGAGGTTTGTGCATACTATTTAAACATATTCATTAGGGCCCTCAGAGGTAATTAATGTTGGTCAACTGTTTCTGTTTCAGATTATGATACATCTCTGTTATGTTGTATCTTATGCCTAACATACTTAGTACATTAGTCGTACTGACGTTCCCTTTGTCGGGGGGATGCTGCATTTTATGCCCGCATATTCATACTAGTAAGGTGACATGTTGTACTAAAACATTGTTGGTTCAGCTGTGTGAGAGCACTCTACTTATTCCAGAGTTGCAGTCTGATTATGGTACGTTATACTCTTAGATTCTTGTAGATAAGTGTCCTGTGGTTAGTTGTCATACAAGGCCTTATCGGCTTGATATATATATATATATATATATATATATATATATATATATATATATATATATATATATATATATGGTTAAGTATGGGTTGTATTGTTAGGGGTGCCCGGTGGGTTGGGTCTGTGTGCCCGTAGCGACCCTCTGGTTTGGGTCATGACAAACTTGGTATCAGAGAATTTCTATCCTAGGGAGTCTACAAGTCGTTTCTGGTAGAGTCTTGGTTATGTATGTGATGCACGCCACACCTATAAACAGGAGGCAAGACATTTAAGAATGGTTTCTACTTTTTCATTATTTAGATCGTGCAGTAAAGCTGAGTCGTAAGAATTCTAGTTAACTCGTGCCTATTACTATTTCGATTAGTGCCGACTACAAAAAAAAAGACTTTAGTTAAATCATATTTGTATCCAATAAATGGATGACTACGTGACGAATGATACACCAGGAGGGCAATATGATTTCAAGATTATGAGAAGTTATCTCACTCGTATATGGAGGAGATAATGTAAGCTTGGGAAGCGGAATATTTGAGAATCTTGAAACATTAGATAATCATTGAGACCTTAGATATCGAAGGCCTTCTTGAATAGTATATCTTATGTTTGATATTGGTTGAAGTATGTGATATATGTGATGAATGATTGTGAGTTATAAATATCATCTAAATGCTTCTTTTTTTTAAACTATTTTGAACCGTCTTGCTGATTCAGAGTGTGTTATAGTTGAAAGGGGATATGAGATATTCCTAAAACTGAATTTTTTTTACTGCTGTATATATAAACTTGCATCTTTGCAAATCTGGGAGTATAATTGTTAATTGGTTAACTTACAACTCATCTTGTGATCATTTTAATCATGTCCAGAATGCTGGTTATAATATGTTTCACCTGAAGTTGATGGTACACATAAAGTTTGTTGTCTCTTGTCTCTGTTCCATAGTATAGGATAAGAATGATCCATGTATGTATCTGTTTTGATTCTTCCTGGTTTGGGCTCAGATATTGAAGCAAATTGTCTTGATAAGTCCTTAAAATTTTATTTAGCAGATGTTTGATGTTTGTTAACTGTTTATCCTACTCCTGGATAGAACTCAAGTGTAGATGGTCCTCTACATGTTGTAATATTACCCTGTTTAGTTGGTGTATTCCAGCTTTCATTTTGAATCATGTTATTCATGCTATATATAAATGCACTTGTGTGGCTTTGCACTTTTGGTATGATGTCTGGGATGAGTATTTGTTTAATTTTATACCCTAAAATGTTCTTCTGCTAAGGTACTTGTACATTAGGTGAGTTGAGTATGATCACAAGGTGTATGTTGGATCTGTAAAGCCAATGTCACATAAACCACTAGCTTTTATACATGATATAGAGTCCATGTTTCCCCCCTCCTTTCAGTTCTGTGAGGTAAACCTCCTAGTTTTCTTCTGGACCCATTATCACATTAAAGTTTTCCACATACACCAAGGACCATCACTATGATTGACCACATTAGTGATACTATCCCATAATTCTTTCCTTTTCTCAGAAGTGCACTTTGCATAAACAGCAGTGATATATTTCCTTTGTCATTAGCAAGATTCTTGAGTTTTAGGAGTAATCTGTTGATCATTACTCATAAATGTTTCAATGTGGTCACAATTCTTTTAACAACACCATAGTTGGCCATTTAGATTTGCAGATTTGCTAGACAGTAATGAATTTCAAATATCTTTTATAACTATTGATCTTGGCCTTGTCCATAAATAATTTTGTGTGTTAGATAATTGCCAGCACCATGTTGATCTTAAGCATATAATCATAACTAACTAGAAATACTATCAATCTTGTGTTTGATTGTTTGGATCTGTTGTCTACTGCTGAGAACAATATCACAGAACAATCATGTTGCCATGATCTTTTGTCTTAAGTAATAAATATCTCATATTATTTGTCTAGTTGTGAATATATAAGAAGCATGAAAATTTGTGAATTGGTGCAGTGTATATCCTCTGTATGTCTTAATATGATCCTGTTTTGGTTATATTCCCTGCTCTTAGTCTATGTTGCCTGTTTTGGTCTCAATCAGTCCAGCTTTAAATAACATGTTAAGTCTCTAATAATCTTGGTGATAGTGTCCTAGGACACTGATTATGTCTATGTTGTCTTAACCTGAATTTTGTGTAGCCTGAACTATGAATAATGTTTTGTATTGTTTCTGGTACTAAGTTGAGAACAATATGAACTGATAACATGGTCACGATCCTAACTTAAAAGAGTTCTAGGTTTGGTTGATAATTGAGTTAAGTTAAAACATATCTCATTCTCTCTATCTGAATTTAGTAAATGAGTTTATAGTTATGAACATGTTGTGATTTAGCCTAGACAAAACTTTAAGTTAGATTCTGATTTATGTGGCTAGGTGCAGGTGTTGGATTAATCTATCAATGATGCTTTGATATTGCATTCTGAGAAAGACCAAGTGTTGTGTTAGTTATTGTTAGGAACCCAATTGATTACTATACTCCATAGTTGAGCTTTTGTGATGTTGTATATACTACTGTGACTATCCCAGTTGGTGTCTAGCTTGCCAAGTTCTATGGTTGTCTCTGGTATTATTATTACCATTGGTTGACTGCTGTTTCTACTAACATTGCTGCAATTGTTGCACCTTAAACTGTTGCTATTTGTTGCTGCCATATGGCACATAAGGAGCTACTATTCTTGCAACTCCCTGAGGAACAAATGCTACACTAAGAATATACATTTACTGCATAAACTGTGTGCTGCAACAGTGAGCATTTTTGTCACCACATTTGTTGCTAGTTAACTGCTGCAAAAGACTAGCTTCTTGGCTGTTGTGCTGCATTTGAGATTGCTGCACTTTAACTGCTACATTCCTTAAACCAAATGTCCACTTTAGCTATAACCCTGTGAGGATTTATTGCCACTTAAAGCTGATGTCCGATACCATATCATGATCCGTGCTTTATACTACTTGTGGATGTGTCTCTCTCTGTATTTCTGGAGTTGGGGGTAGTAAATGCTATTATGTTTGGAAATTGAAACCTGTTATATTCTGAGACAATTTTAAGACTTGAAGATTGATGTACCTTAGGCATTAACACCTCATTTTGGGTGTGACTTATTAATGGATTCTGGCCATTTTATTTTTGTTTGCTAGCTGCAGCATTGTATCCAATATACTGTAGTAGAAAGAAACTAATATGTTGCCATGTTTTGATAAGATGTTGTTCTTCCTTTCTAAGAATAAAACAATTACTACAGGGGTAATAAAACAGTTAAGGCATGATTATTTACACTGATTTGGTTATTGTTTTAATAACTATGAATGCATATGACTCTAAACTAGATGTCAGGACCCTCTATTTTAAGTGTCTGCTCTTTGAATCTAAAGAATGTATAGGATATACTACAGACCTGGGCAAGAAGTCATTAACTTATTAGATTTTTGTTTAATCAGTTGGCTGAATTAAGATAGCTTCACATAAAGTTACTGACTATTAGAATTGGAAAAGTGTTACTATATATTTATTTTGTATATGAAGATTGTGCTTATAATTGGCTTGAACTTGAGTATATTCCTTAAGAAATAGTTGTAAATTGATATGTATTTCCTTCCTTGTTTATGGAACTAGATCACAGGTGAGTTCATTTTATTGTGACCAAGAACTAGATATGTCACACCGACATTCGAGGACGAATGTTTCTAAGGGGGAGAGGATGTAACACCTCATATTTGCGAGTAATGGTTTGAGCACATAAACATGGGAAAGTGGACCCGAACCCCATAAAGTTATGTTGTACTTGCGTATACTAATAAGGAAATTAGTATATAGAAGGATGTGATCCCAAAATAATTTTTAGATTTAACAAGTATGACGGTGGGGATTATTAATAATTTTATATTCCCACTAAGGTTACAGACTAGTGTCATATTATGAGAATTGTGAAATTGAGTACACGAAGATTTTTATAAGTCGTCGGGATTTAAGTGAATTGAAATCGAGTATTATTTGTGTGTATAATTAATTAATTGTGGGATTAATTAATTATAAGCGGAGGACTATTTAATGGAATCGTACGTGTTGTCTTATAAGACAACAACGCAGTGACTCTTTCTCAGATACGATCGGTGGCAACATTTCCTGAGTTATAAACATTTATCTTCTCCATTCCTTTCTCTAAGAAGCATTCAGTCTTCTTCAAATTTTATGTAAAACAAATCAAGATCACGGATGTTAAAAAGACAGAGTCAGCCGATAGATACTTTCCCAAAGAAGAGATTACACACCTCGAAATTAGAGGGAGTAATCTCAGTTGATCCTCTGGAATCTCGACCGGATTTGGGGTTTCTTTCAGCAAGGTTCTGACCGCCAAATTTAGAGAATTTCTGTAAGTTTTTGTACAACCAAAAAGGAGCGAAATCCATGGTATTCTGGACCTCAAGTTTCAGCAAGATTGAAGCCTTGAACAAATCAAATCTTGAGTTCGTAAAAATTCGCCTGTGATTCTCGTAAGTTTTGTTACGCTTTGAATCGGGTTAGGTGAAAGACGCTTGTCGCAACTTCTAACAGAGGATGTAGAGATTCCTTCATAGAGCTTACAAGACCCCGTGGAAACTTAGATAAACTCGACTACAAGGTATGTGAAGGCAACTCATTCCTTTCTTTTGGCATAATCCTGTGAACAAACGTAATCGCCATGTTACTCCATAACTTACTCTACTCTTAGTAGTTAAGGATATTCATATTCTTGAAATCTATGCTAAAAGCATGTTTAAATGGTTCCTAAGTCCTTAATAAGGCATATGAGATTAAGTGATGAAACTGATTTAATAAATAAGTGGGTATGTTTTAGTAGACGTGTTGAAATAAGGCATTGCAGCGTTAAGTGAAAAATGTATTGACAAACAATTATATTAAAATGATTTTAGAATGTCATCTGCATAGAAACTAAGATATAATCAATTTGTTTTACATTTTCTAGTTCACAGATGATTAGATAAGATCTTCATAAAAAGATAAATTACTCATATAAGAATTAATTAGGCAATTCGGATTTGTTATCACCAATGTTTCCATAAATGTTAGCCAAATGAGCAAGGATATTATTGTCGTCCAATAAATTATGAGAATATTGTCATTCATGCACATTCATTTGCATTGCATTCATATGATACCCTGGACCTCAAAGAAGCTATATGCTCTACTATATATATGGGAAATGGAAAAAAGGGAAAAGGCGTTATATACGCACACCATCTGCAGCTAGTATAGACTATCACAAAAGAGCCCTAAGAGGCCAAAATGATGTGACGTGATGTGATGTGATGGGACGGGTTGCACGATCCGCAACACTAACATGATGTGATGGGATGGGTTGCACGATCCGCAACACTAACATGATGTGATGGACGGGTTTCACGATCCGCAGCACTAACATATATATATGGATCGCATTTGCATCATGCATGCATTCATTAACCAACATATGGTGTGACGCCCCCAGAGGCTATTATGGTAAGAAAGATTGTACGACGAGGCCGAGGTATGTACATACTGCATTGTGCATACCATTTGAACATATTCATTAGGGCCCTCAGAGGAAATTAATGTTGGTCAACTGTTTCTGTTTCAGATTATGATACATCTCTGTTATGTTGTTTCTTATGCCTAACATACTCAGTACATCAGTCGTACTGACGGTCCCTTTGCCTGGGGGACGCTACATTTTATGCCTGCAGATTCATACTAGTAAGGTGACAGGTTGTACTAAAAGATTGTTGATTCAACTATGTGAGAGCACTCTACTTATTCCAGAGTTGCAGTCTGATTATGGTACGTTATACTCTTAGAGGTTTTTAGATAATGTCATGTGGTTAGTTGTCATACATGGCCTTATCGACCTTGATATATATATATATTATATGTGTGTGGTTAAGTATGAGTTGTATGGTTAGGGGTGCCCGGTGGGTTGAGTCCGGGTGCCCGTCGCGACCCTCTGGTTTGGGTCGTGACATTGGTAACTGTTCGAAATTTTACTACTGATAATTGGGTGTCTGTTGTATTTGACCCTTTTGGATTTTCCGTGAAGGATTTTCAGACGGGGACAATCCTAATGAGATGTGATAGTCAAAGGGAGCTATATCCAATCACTTCACCCATTCAACAATTCAAGTTACCATCTACTTTTGCAGCTTTCAACCATTCATTATGACATGAACGTTTGGAGCATCCGGGGGCATCTGTTTTAGTATCCGTCAAACAAAATTATTTTATTTCTTATATTCAAACACAGACTTTGGATAAATGTCGTTCGTATCCATTGAGTAAACATGTTCAATTGTCATTTACTTCATCTAATTCATTCACTTTATTGTCATTTGACATTATACATTGCGATATTTGGACTTCACCCGTTTTGAGCTCTTCAGACCATCGATATTACTTGCTATTATTAGATAATTAGTCAATTGTTTTGTGGATTTTCCTTTGTCTTAAAAATCACATGTCTTTTCCACATTTCTAATATTTAGAGCATTATTCCGAACTCAATTTGAACGGAAAATAAAAATATCCAATGTGATAATGGTAGAGAGTTTGATAATCGGCAGTTTTGGGATTTTTGTAACTCTTATGGCTTGAATTTTCGACTTTCATGTCCACACATCCCTTCTCAAAACGAAAAGGCCGAACGTAAAATCTGAATCATAAATAACATTGTTCGAAATTCCCTTGCCCATGCCTCATTACCCCCCCCCCCCCACCCTCACCCTTTTTGACATCATGCACTTCACATGGCTACATATTTATTGAACAAACTCTCTCACAAAAACATATCATATCAGGCTCCCCTCAAAATACTCTATTTACGGGACCCCTCATATACACATTTACGGGTATTCGGGTGTTTATGCTACCCTTTTTTTCCATCCACTACAATCAATAAACACCAACCCCGATCCACACCTTGTATTTTCTTGGGATATCCGTCTAATCATCAGGGATACATGTGTTATGACTTCTCCTCAAATAAAATACTTGTGAGCCGTCATGTCTTTTTTTATGAAACAAATTTTCCGTTTGGTAAAATTCACAAGTCCGGACCCTCCACCTATGTATTTTTAGATGATGGATTTCCCCCGTATTTGTCCCATTCTTTCGTCCCATCCCGAACCCACTATTTCGTCCAGCCCATAAAATTTGGCCCGTAAAACGATGTACGATCGCTTAACTATTGCCCAAACGTCTTTGGGTCATTTGAGCCCAAATATTTTTGGGACAATATGATGGCCAGTGTGCACGATGCCGACCACGCCAATCGAGCAGTGTTTCCCAACCCACTAGCCCACTTGAAAATTCAACCCATCGTCCGGTCATTCGTAGTCAACATGGCATTGTCAAATCCAATACAAAATATAGCCTACACACCCAAGTCTCAAAATCACCTTTACCTCGCAATCTTGTGTCTGCACTCTGTGAACCGAATTAGAAATGACTATGGATGATGAATTTAATGCTTTTATTAAAAATAGGACGTGGGAGTTAGTACCTCGTCTCCTAGTGCCAATATAGTTCGGTCTATGTGGATTTTCAGTCACAAGGAAAAGTCTGATGATACTTTTGAGAGACATAAAGTCTGTCTTCTATGTGATGGAAAGACATAACAGGTTGGTGTAGATCGCGGGAGACATTAAGTCTGGTGGTGAAACCACCAACTATAAGAACGATCCTCAGTTTGACTCTCTCAAAGTCAACCACTCCATCAGTTGGATCTCAAAATTGTTTTTCTTCATGGCCAGCTAAATGAAACGTATACATGCATCAACCACTAGGCTATCGGGACTCCAAATATCCAAATTATGTATGCCTACTGAAGAAATCACTTTATGGGCTTAAAAAAGCTCCCCAGGCCTGATACAAACGGTTTACGAATTTTGTTTCACACATTGGGTTTCCTAACAGTCATTCTGATTACTCACTATTTATCTACCGATAAGGTAATTATATTGCTTATCTTATTTTATGGATGATATAATCTTAACAACCTCATCAGATGCTCTTCTCAAGTCTATCATGTCACAACTTGCCTCAGAATTTGCAATGAAATATCTCGGCCATCTTCACTACTTTCTAGGCATAGCGGTGATACATTATGCATGTGGGTTATTTTTATCCCAAAAGAAATATGCAACATATATTGTTGAACGCGCTGGAATGTCCTCTTGCAAACCATTCACAACACCAGTAGACACCAAATCCAAATTGAGTGCATCCCCTGGCAAGCCTTTTTTTGATCCATCTCTTTATCGCAACCTTACAGGGGCCTTACAATATCTTACATTCACCAGGCTAAATATTTTCTATGTTGTGCAACATGTATGCCTCTTCATGCATAATCTGATGGATGATCATACACATGCACTCAAATGGGTTGTGAGATATATTCAGAGAACTCTAGAATATGGGTTGCACTTATACCCATTGACTTCCACCCTGGTGTCCTACACCGATGCAGACTGGGTGAATTTCCAGACACCAAATGCTCTACATTTGGTTATGATATTTTTCTTGGCGATAACTTGGTTTCTTGGTCCTCAAAATGGAAAGCCACACTGTCTCGCTCTAATGCCGAAGCAGAATACGGAGGGGTCGTCAATATAGTGTCGAAATCATGCTGACTTTGAAATCCGCTCCTAGAACTCCATTGTCCACTTCTGAAAGCCACATTGATATACTGTGATAATGTTAGTGCTATCTATCTCTCAGGAAATTCGGTGAACCATCAACGCACTAAACATATCGAACTAGATATTTACTTTGTTCGTGAAAAGGTAGCTCGCGGACAAGTGTGTGTCTTACATGTCCCATCGTGCTACTAGATTGCAGATATCTTCACTAAAGGTCTTCCGCTGATATTATTTAAAGATTTTCGGGACAGTCTCAGCATCCGTCTCCCTCCCGCTTCGACTGCGGGGGAGTGATAGAATCATAATCATAATTAATAATATTTCAATTAATAATTATGATTATTGTAGTAAATGTAATATCTTATGTATATGGTAGGGAAAATTAGAATAGATTAGGAGGCTTGATTTTAGCATATCTTGTATTATTCATTACAGTAATTTATGCTTGTAATATTGGTATATGTACCACCTCTTTAGAAGAAAATGATTGAGGAAAATATTTCATAATTCTTAAAGTAACATTACAAGTATGATACTGTTAAACAGTGGGTCCCGTCCGTCCCAGTGGGTCCCAATTCCCTTTGTATATTTGATGAATATTAGACTTAGGTTTGTACCTTAATTAGTAGTGTAATATTACCATAATTGTAAAGTTAGTATTCTTATAGAATAGGTCCTAGGTAGAATAGGAAGAAGATCTTCCTTGTAACTTGTATATATATGTCTTTCATTAATAAGAATAATCAAGGGATTATTTCTTTCATGGTATCAAGAGTTTAGGTTCTCTTTACCTTGCTTCCGCTCCTCAAAATTTCTTCTCTATTTTCAGTTTTTTGACCTAATTTCTCCTTTTTTGTGTTCTTCCCTTTTCAACAAAAACCGAGTCTCTTCCAAAAATCTTTCTTCCCAAATTCCCTTCTCCGAATCTTGTTGTTCTATTCTCTATGGCTGATAAGCATAATTTTTATCTGGCCCTCACAGTTTCTAACATCAAGAGTGTCATCCCTATCATTCTTGACCTAGAAAACGTCCAATATGGGACGTGGAAGAATTATTTAAGATTCATGCCTTGGCACACAAAGTCCTCCACCACATCATTCCTTCATCTCCTCCAAAGGATGGTGATATGCCATCTTCTTCTATGACGGTTGTGCCCATTAAAGAAGCAGATCCAGAATTATGGGTCATGCTTGATGTCAAGGTTCTTCAGTGGATTTATGCCACTATCTCCTTGGATCTTTTACAGACGATTATGGAACCCAATTCCACAACTATGGCGGCGTGGAATCGATTGCGAGACATATTTCAAGATAACAGTCATTCTCGAATTGTTATCCTTGAGCAGGAATTCTCACAGGTGGCTATGATGAGTTTTCCCAACGTTTCTTCTTATTGCAAACACCTCAAGGACTTGACAGACCAACTCAACAACGTGAGTTCTCCTGTTTCTCCTAGTCGTCTAGTTCTTCATATAGTTGCAGGCCTGTCAGAGGCCTATATCGGTATTGCTTCGGTTATTCGTCAGAGTAACCCCTTGTCATGATTTTATCAAGCCCGTTCTATGCTTACTTTGGAAGAAGTCGGATTGGCTAAGAAAGTGGCGATTGGGGCCAATCCTGTCATCATGATGACTGCTTCCAATTTTTCTCCTACCAATCCAGCAAATCACACCCAAAATCACAACAACGGGGGTGGTAAGAAGGGCCAAAATCGGAAGAATAATGGCAAGAATCGCGGTGGCAACAACGGGGGCAACCGTCAGTAACAACAACAGTTTTGGATCCCTCAAGGGCCCCCTGGACAGTGGCAATGGGTCCCAGCACCTTATAGCACCGCGACTCAGCCTTACAGCGCCACAGCGCCTCAGTATCAGCTAGCACATGCGCCGTAGCCCAGCCACTTCCCAGGTCAGACTCTAGGGTTCAGACCAGCGTATGGGAAGCAGCAGCAGACAAGTATACTTGGCCCACGCCCCCATCAGGTCCACCACGCAGTAGGCCCCACTCATACGAACATTGAAGCAGCGATGCACATATTTGACTTAACTCAACCGGACCCTAATTGTTACATGGACACCGACGCCACTACCCACATGGCATCCGATCAAGGTACTCTCTCATTTTATTCCAATTTGAGCACTAATCGTGGTATAACTGTTGGTAATGACAATTCTATTCCAATTAAGGATTATGGTCATAAAACATTGTCTCCTCCTCATCCACCACTTGTCCTGAAACATACCATTCATGCCCCAAAATTGATTAAAAATTTGGTGTCTGTCTGTAAATTCACCACTGATAATTGGGTTTCTATTAATTTTGATCTATTTGGCTTTTCTGTGAAGGATTTCAAGACGGGAAGTCATCTCATGAGGTGTGACAGTAGGGGGAATCTTTATCCAATCACACCGAGTCTCAACATCTCGCGTCAAGCTATGTCATCCACTTTTGCAGCTCTTTCTCCTTCCTTGTGACATGCTCTTAGATAGACATACGTTTATTTCTTGTAAGGGTACGCGTAGTACTCCAATTTGTCAATCATGTGCTTTGGGGAAAAAATATTAAATTACTATTTGTAGCTTCGAATTCTAATACTTCAATGTCATTTGAAATTATTCATAGTGATTTATGGACATCTCCGGTTCTCAGTTATATGAGTCATCGTTATTATGTTTTATTCTTAGATGACTATTCTAAATATTTATGAACGTTTCCAATTGCGAAAAAAACTCAAGTTTTTTCCATTTTCATAAAATTTAGAGCTTTCATAAGAACACAATTAGAACGGAAAATCAAAAACATCCAATGTGATAATGGCAAAGAGTATGACAATGGGGAATTTAGGGACTTTTGTGCTCAAAATGGGATAAATTTTCATTTTTCTTGTCCTCATACATCTTCACAAAATGGAAAAGCTGAGCGAAAAATTTGTACCATTAATAATATTGTCCGCACTTTATTGGTTCATTCTTTTGTTCCTCCATTATTTTGGCATCATGCACTACAAATGGCTACCGATCTCCTAAATATTCTTCCCTCTAAAGGTTTGACATATTCATCCTCTTTCAAAGTGTTATACAATAAGACTCCGTCATATTATTATCTTAGGATTTTCGGATGCTTATGTTATCCACTGTTTCCATCCACTATGATCAATAAACTTCAGGCACGTTCTACTCCTTGTGTGTTTTTGGGTTTTCTGTCAAATCACCGTGGTTATAAATGCTTTGATTTGTCCTCTAAACGAATCATCATTAGTCGTCATGTTCTCATTGATGAATCTCAATTTCCCTTTTCTAAAGTAGAAACACTCGTGCCTAGTGCTTATGATTTTTTGGATGAGGATGTCTCCCCCTATGTTCTCCGTCATTTTTCAGATTTTTCCGAAAAAACGCCACCAGCCGCCTCACAGAGAGGCGCCGCTCAAAACCCGCGAGTCATTGTGGTTCGCACAGAGGCGCCACGACGCCAAAACTTCAGAGAGCTCTGCAGCTTTTCTGGCGTCGCGACGCCTTCGACGGTAATTCCCGAAATTCCTCAAAATTCCCAAAATTCCCTCAATCCAGCCCAGAGTCATGGTTTAGTCACTCGCAGTCAACGGGGTATTTTTAAGCCTAAAAGACATTTTAATTTGAATTCTAATATTCTTAAATCTCCCTTACCCCGTAATCTTGTGTCTGCCTTAAATGAGTAAATGTGATTTGATGTATGTAGTCATTTCATCACAAATACAGAGACTGGTGATTTAGAGATATATAAGACGAGGCTTGTGAAAAATGGTACTAATTAGCAGGATGATGTTGATTTTGGTGAGACGTTCAGTCCGGTTGTTAAACCGACTACCATCCGCACAATTCTGAGTATTGTTATGGGTAAGCATTGGCCGATACATCAGCTAGATGTGAAAAATGTATTTCTTCATGGGGATTTGAAGGAAACTGTTTACATGCACCATCCATCTGGTTTTGTCCATCCAGCAGCCCCTCAGTATGTATATCGTCTCCGTAAGTCACTTTATAGTTTGAAACAGGCCGCTAGAGCGAGTATGATTGCTTTGCACAGTACATCTGCAGATTGGATTTGTTTGCAATAATTGTGACAATTCTCTATTTATTTTTTCATAGAGATAGTAGCATTGCATATTTATTATTGTATGTGGTTGATATTGTGCTTACTGCCTCATATGAGTTGTTAAAAAATGAGATCAGTGCATTACTCAAAACAAAATTTGATATGGCTGACTTAGGGATGTTGAGCTATTTTTAAGGATTTCAGTGACTAGATCTGCAGATACTATGTTTCTTTGTCAGCGTAAGTATGCCGAAGAGATTGTCTACATGGCTAAAATGGCAAATTACAAAATCATGTCTACTCCAGTAGACTCTAAATCAAAGCTTAGTGCTTTGGATGGTGATCCAGTGTCAAATCTCACTCTCTACCGGAGTCTTGCGGGTGCGCCACAATACCTTACTTTCACCAGGCCTGATATTGCTTATGTTGTTAATCATGTATGCTTATTCATGCATGCCCCCAGGGAGCCTCATTTTACTGCCCTTAAATGTATCATTCGATACGTTAAGGGAATACTTGATTATGGACTATATATATACGCCTCAACACCGACCAGATTATTGTCATATACAGATGATGATAGGCTAGGTTGTCCGGACACGCGACGATCCACCTCAGGCTATTGTGTATTCTTGGGGGATAATCTCATTTCTTATCTGCCAAGAGACAACCCACATTATCCCGTTCGAGTGCAGAAGTAGAGTACAAATGTATTGCTAATGTTGTTGCTGAGATCTATTGGCTCCAAAACATTCTTTTGGAGCTTCAGTGTCTGTTGCGTAAGGTGTCTTTTGTTTATTATGATAACATATACTCCATTTATCTATCTCATAATTCAGTTCAGCATCAATGAATCAAGCATATTGAGATGGACATTCTAGGCTTAAGTCATCGCTTCCAATCCGATAAAGGGCTTTTTTTCCACAAAAGTCCGTCCCAATAATTGTTTTCATGAGAAGGTTACACTCGGTCCTGTCAAGGTACTACATGCGCCCTCTTCTTATTAGTATACGGATATATTCACAAAAGACCTTCCTAGACATCTATTCCTTGACTTCAGATCCAGTCTTAGCGTCCGACCTCATCCCGCTCAGACTGTGGAGATGTATTAGAATGTGTACAAATACTATTTAGTCATATTTAGTCTTATGTAATTATGGTAAATATAGAATTTCTATTGTATAAGAATTTCACATTGTATATCATATATATATATATATATATATATATATATATATATTGCATTAATGAGAAAGACTTCCTAAGAGAGATAAATACAATCCTACATGGACACAAACATGAACTACCAAATGCTTTCTTTTTCCCTGCGATGTTGCAATCTTGTACAATATTATTTTTGGTGCATCAGATACTGTTAAGAGTCACACATCAGATATGTAATGGGAACATGAACTCCTTATATGGACTTAGACAATTCTAACCCTACAAGTTAGCTTTTGGGTTTGAGTTAGACCCATGTATCATTATCTTTACATGATATTAGAACTAGACTCATTCCAATTTTTTGTTCACCGATGTTGGACCCCCAAATTATAGTATTCACGCTCCAGTTAACAAAGTCTGGGCGTGCGGGGAGTGTTAAGATTCTCACATCGAAAATGGAATGAGAACATGAACTCCTTATATGGACTTGGACAATACTCACCATATAAGCTAGCTTTTGGGATTGAGTTAGACATATGTGTCATATGTTTACAAATAGTGTAAGAATCTTATATCTAAATATTATATGTTCTTACAATCTTCTAGTTGCAGAGGTGCAATATCCCTGTTAAATTACCTATTTCAACTATTGTTGTTGGCAGCTTTTTGGTCACAACCATGTGTTTGGTAACACCATGAAGCTTGGGACTGGCAATGATCGATGCAGTTTTAGTGTTGGTTACCGCCCATCTCATCAACCCAGAGTATTGCCAGCTGTTGTTTAAATTTACTGCCAACTCTGCTGTATAATATTTTTCTGATCAAATAGAGTATTATTGGATTCAAAACAGGTCCTTTCGATTCTGTCACTGGTCATGTCGTGTTCCACAGCTAGTGTGGCTGATCACCTGATTGCTTCTGGTAGTCCATACTGCAGAGGTAGTAAATGCAGACGATATCAACTCTCTGCTGCCATGGCTTTCTTGACTTATATTTTGTCAATGTAATTTTCTCTCAATATTTGGCTTCTTTATATCGTATATTAGTTGTTTCATTAGTCCTGGACCTCCTCATAGTCGTTGTCTCTTGATTTGACAGATAGGGAGTAAGGATTGTCAAATCACATCTCCATCTTTGCCATCTCTATGACATAATTTTGTTTAATTTATGTTGCTACGTGTTCTTTAGAGTACTTTGTTTAACTTATTTATCTGCGCTAGTTACTGCTTACTTTTTCAGAATGCGCTATCATGACTTATTCGCTTTTGATACCAGCATTTTCATATTACTTTAAAAAAAATTGACCGGGTCTGACCGTTTCTCTTACTTTTGCTTTGCTCGTGTTTATGCTCTGTATTGACCGAGGGTCTCTCGAAAACAATTGTTCTACCTACCAATGTAGATGTAAGGTCTACGTACACTCTACCCTCCCCAGACTCCACATTGTTGTTGTTATTGTTATGGGGCCAAAATAGAAACCATTTGTAAAAAGTCACCAATCTGTTATACTATGATCTCTAAAAGGGTTAGAATGATACTACGGTATTTCACTCATTGCTTTAAAGTATTTGGTCCTTATATATAGAATGGGTAAACGAAGGGGACCATTGAGGTCGCACATGGTGGATTCCTAACAGGGCAGTTTTTGGACCCGTGCGAGGTATGCTATCGTCAAAAAATGAAAAAATTTAGGTTCCATTTTTTCATTTTTTATTAAGTAGTATTAACCAAAATTTACTGTAAATGCCCATAATTCGCAGGTCTAAGTGTAGAGTTTTGTTGGGTCTAAAACACACAAGTAAGGCACAACGGAAGTTTAAACTTTTATTAACTTACTTGCCCCAACAATTCCGTCTCTGTTATGATTACGTTACAATTGAAACTTGTAAAGACATGAGAAACAAACTTACAGTTGATATTCTTAAGTCTCTACTAAAAGGTGCGCACACGATTGTCTCCTCAGGTGCAAGTCTTCGCTACGGTATACTCCTCTGTTAGGAAAGCCAGGAAATCTTGGCAGAGGTTTGAGAGTATTTTAATTCCTGAACTCTGAGTTCACAAAGTAAGTATTGAGTAACAATTTTGTGCAACCTTAAATTATGAGTTAAGTGTCAAATATATAGGGAAGGGGTCAAACCAAATCAGACTTGGATCAGGTTTAAAAACTTATCCAAAATTGAATTCGATGCCTGGATCGGGCCCATCGCCGCATGTCACGCGACACCTCCCTTATTTTCTACACGTTTTAATTTTGATTTAATTAAATAATTTTCATCAAATGGAATTTATCCCATAATTTATTATTGGTTAAAATATCTCGATTCTAAATCGAATATTTTATACTCACTCAATATACCCTTAGATCGAAAAGACAATCGACTTAGTATGACCCTTTAGGCCTTCATACATCGACACTTAATCAAATTAAGGTTCTCACGGAACTCCTAGACTGCGTCATATGACGAACTCAATATGTGAAGTACGTTTACAAGACTCTTAGTAAACACAACCTCTATGTGGGATGATAAATTCCTTTCATTCACAACACACTCGATCAAGCTTATGATTTGTCAAGTGTCTATCCAAATGGCTTGATCACTTTATCTCATCTATATTAGTCGACAACTAGATCATATCTCAAATATGTCTCTTGCGTTGACCAATGACTTAGTCGACCTAATATTACTGCGAAGTTGAGTGTTCTCTCGAATATCTAATCGATGAATTAATCTTATTCTTGGTTTAACTACCACCTTAGTCTGTATCACAATATACCCAATTCAAGTCATGTCTTATCCTATAAGGAATGTAAGCTTATGACAGGATCAAAGTACATTACTCTACAAACCAGGTGCGTATTGACCTCAAGTTAAAGGACCTCTATCTCTCACATGCTGATAATACTCTAGACATGTATAACAAATAGTTTATCAGCAGGGCATGTCAATACCCTCTAAGAGTATCTATGTGTCCATCACTAGCAGTTATTACTAGTAGTAAGTGAGACATACTACATTCTCTAAGAATGTGATGCAGACCACATGTCGACTTATAATATATCATTGATATCTCATTCTCAATGATCATCAGTCGAGACAACTTTAAGAAATACGTTCTATCATTAATATCTCACACTATCAATGACAATGTTAGCTCAAGGGATGCACATTAATGAATAATACAAACAATCAAATAATAATTCAGTAATTGCAAAAACCATAAATATATTAATCTCATTAATAAGACGAATGTGTTCAAGTACATTTATCCCTAAAATGATTGTCTCTATGACATATATACTGGGGCGGAGAGGAGGGGCTGGTTGGTGGCGGGCCCACCGGATCGGACCGGGACGATATCGTGTCCCGTCCCTGCACTGGCCCCACAAGTCGGGGCCTGACGGACGGTTTTTTTTTTCCCACTAAATTATAAATACTAAATTACTAACAAAGTAACATTAACATATAGTCATATAGTGATAGTCATATACTCATATACTCATATTATACTATTATAGTATTATAGTATTATACTCATATATATAATATATTTATAAAGTATAAACTAAATAATTAAACAAAGACAAGAAGAGTGTAAAAAAACATCCCAAGGCTGTTTTTGTGTCTCTTATATTATTAATTATTTCATTGAAATATCAAATATACAAGATTCAGAATTACAATATTGTAGTGTACTGTTGTTGAAAAAAATTGCAAAAGACATAGAAAAATTAAAAAAATGCAATGAAATAAATTACCAATTTGAAAATACTTTTTCTAGTTTCTTTATAATTTCGTGTGGTTCTTCGGTTGAAATTGGTATATCTTGGTCAAATTGTTCCACGTCGCTACTCATGCCTTCAGATAAGATGTTGTTGTAGTTTTCGTCTTCTTCTTCGTTAATCTTTGGTTGACTGCACCTTCTTCGTTCCGCTCGTATCCAATCTCTGAATAGTACCGCCATCTCCAAGTTGTCTCCGGCTAATGAGTGTATGTGCTCTCCTATTTGAAATCTGCCTGCAGAAAAAGCGTTTTCAGAAGCGATTGATGACGCTTGAATGTTTAAAATATTTCGGGCCATCATTGAAAGTGTCGGAAATGTCTTCTCATTCTGCATCTAATATTTCAGCAAGTCTTCATTGACAACTGCTTGGTAAGGTAAAGTACCCTGCAAAATAAAAACATCGAACTCGCTAATTTGGTTAGCAGTGCTACCACCGCACATTCTATTTCTGAGGCTTTCAATACTAGCCGCAGAAACGACATGTCTTTTTTGAGGTTGTGTTGAAGTAGAAGAAGATGGTACGAAAGCCGGTTGGTTTCTAGCACTTTCTTGCTGGTAATGTCGATATACTTTTTTGCATTCATCTTCTACGCTATTCAACACTTCTTCTAGCGTTTGTTCAATAGGTGGCTCAACATTTAAATTTTTGAGAGTTGAAGGTGGTAGTACGTCCATACAGTTATAAATATTTTCAATAAGACTTTTACAATCCTCTACTTTAATAGTCGGGTTTAATACAGCACCAATAATATAAATAGGGAGAATATGAATAAAATATTTCTGTAATTTCATAAACATTTTTTTAATAGCTGCCTTATAAGCATGTTTTTTCATATATTTTTTAAGAAGTAAAAATATTATAGCTATATAAAACAACATAGTTGAAATAGTAGGATAATATAAAGTAGAAAATTCTTTTGTTGCTCGTTGAAAATTCTCTAGAAATACAATAAGTTCTTTAATTTTGTCCCAATCATATCATTTGGATTTTGATTATGGGCGTTAAAAAATAAAGTGATAGGTTTTCTATAGTCATAAGCAACAACTAGTTGGTCATATAAAGAATTTCACCTAGTTGGTACTTCTTCGGGAATTTTTCTGTAAGATAGTCCACAATCGTGACAAGTTTTTTTATATTCTTTTCTCTCTTGAATTCTATTATTTTTAAAAATAAAGTTTATAGCAAATTGTATTTTTTCAAGAATATCTTGAAAAAGTGAAAAATCATCATTTACAACTAAGTTATAAATATGGCACGCACATTTGATATGAAAATATTTTGAAAAAGACGGAGTTAAAACTTCTTTTAAAATATAAATAGCAGAATTGTTAGAAGATGCATTATCTAATGTAATACTCATAACTTTATCAGTTATTCCGTAATAATCGCAGACTAAATAAATATTTTTTGAAATAAACTCACCAGTGTGCCTACTATCTATATATCTATATGCTAAAATACGTTTTTGCATAGACCATTTATAATCTATCCAATGACAAGTTACCGTTAAATAATCATGGTCGTTAGTACTACGACCTATATCAAAAGTTAGAGAGACTTTGCAATTTAAATGATATAATGAATAACACAAATATTGTTGATATTCGTGTGCAAATTTAAACATGTCTCTCTTAACCGTTGATCTAGGAAAACCTTTATAAGCAGGATTATACATATCTCTAATATAATGAATAAAACCAGGCGATTCAGAAAATGAAAAAGGCAAACCCTCCACAACAACTAATTTTGCTAGTGCTTCTCTATCTTTATGTTTATCGTATTTAGGGTCTACAACTCCCTCCGTCATAGGGTTAATTTGACCTTGTACTTTGTCCGGGACAATATGTGAACCTTGTCCCGATTGAGAGGACGCTTGCTCACCATCTTTTTCAATAATGTATTG
The DNA here is from genome assembly GCA_029844215.1 of Przewalskia tangutica. NCBI lineage: Eukaryota > Viridiplantae > Streptophyta > Magnoliopsida > Solanales > Solanaceae > Przewalskia > Przewalskia tangutica. The sequence continues at coordinate 44,161,201 of CM056727.1, read as the reverse complement.
GGCATGCAAGGCTTTGTGTTTTTGCAATAGGTGTCTTCCTAAACCCCCCGTCCCACCATGACATTGTCCAGTTTTAAAATAATAAACAGATTTACAAGTTTTACATATAGCTACTTGATTCGGTACGTCCCTGTCAAAATATTTCCATACAACTAATTTTAATGGTCGTTTTGCCGGACCTCGTCTCATACTAGGGGGGATAGGAGGCATTTCACTAGTGGGTGTATCATCATCTACATTAGTAGGTGTATCATCATCTAGAGTGTCATCTAAATTAAAATCTTCTTCATTTTGAGGATAAACACCTGTGTCAATATCATATGGTATTTCAGGAAATTGTTCAGGATCTATAAAATCATTTTGTCTAGAAATACTAGAAGAAGTACTCTTTCCCTTGCCCTTGCCCTTCATACCCAAGGCCTGACCCAAAACATTTTTTGTTCTTTTCATTTTAATTATGGTAATAAATAGTGAAAAACTTAAAAAGTTAAAGATAATGAAATTAAATGTGCTAAATGAAATAAAAACAAAATAATAATTTAATGAGAGAACGAATGTACCAAACGCCGACGTAGAGTCGATGTGTAATCGAGAGAGGTTGAAAATTGAAACTTTACTCGATAGATTAATCCTCAAGATAGTTGTCAACTTCACTCCCAATTCTCAAATTAATAAATAGAGTGAATATGTAGTAGACAATGTTGTATAGAAATAGATTGATTGAGATTTGAGAGATTAGAGATTGTAGGAAGATTGTGAGAAATAAGAAGAGAAAATGAGGTATTTATAGTTGGAAAATTGGGTTAAAGTGTAAATATAATAACTTAGGGGTTAAAAATAAATATAAGGGGGGTTGGAGGAGTAGGAGAAGCAAAAAATGGTCGTTGCAATAACGAGCAAAATGTAAAATGGTCGTTATTGCAACGACTATTTTTTATAATTGACGGGATCGGGGCGGGATCGGGACGAAACCGGGATGGGTCAGGTCCTGGCGGGACCGGGTCGGGCGGGACCATACTATGTCCCATCCCGGTTTGAGCCCCGGGCCCGCTATTTTTTTTAATTATTTAAACGGTGTCGACTCGGTCGGTGACCGGCCTGCCTGACCGGGACGGATCGATCGCCCTACCATCGCCACCTAGAATTTTACACATTCTCTATATTATTTTGTACTTCTTGAATTTCTTCAAGTTCTATCTTGTTGTAACTCTGTTCCTTGTAGACATAGTCTTCTTCAAGGAAAGTTGCATTTCTGGAAACAATAATCTTATGTTCGCCAGGAAGATAGAAGTAATATCCCCTTGTTTCCTTAGGATACCCCACAAAATAATACTTCTCACTTTTAGATTCCAATTTGTCAGTAAGAAACTTCTTTACATAGGCAGGGCACCCCCAGGGTCACATGTGTCTAAGTGCTGACTTTTGCCGTTTCATATCTCATATGGAGTTTTCTCTACTGATTTTGAAGGAACTCTGTTCAAAATATAGATTGAGCTTTGTAATGCATATTCCCATAGGTATGTTGGTAGAGCTGAGAAGTTCATCATGGATCTGACCATATCTAATAAGGTATGATTTCTCCTCTCATCAACACCATTCATTTGTGGCGATCCGTGAGGTGTCCATTGTGATTGAACTCCATGAAGCTTCAAGTAATCTAGAAATTGTTTACTTAAGTATTCACCTCCTTGATCTGATCGAAGAGTCTTAATACTTGTTTCAAGTTGCTTCTCTACTTCTGACTTGTACTCCATGAATTTCTCAAAAGCTTCAGACTTATGTTTCATAAGATACACATGCCCAAACCTTGAGAAATCATTTGTAAAAGTGATGAAATAAAGAAAGTCTCCCTTAGCTTGAATTGAAAACGGCCCACATACATCGGTATGGACTAACTCAAGCACCTCTTTGGCACGTACCCCTTTCCCAGAAAGTGATTTATTTGTCATATTTCCTCTTAAGCAAGATTCACAATTACTATATGACTCTAAGTCAAATGGTTCTAGGTAATCTAATTTCCTTAATCTTGCTATCCTTGATTCATTGATGTGACCAAATCTACAGTGCCATAAGTAGGTGGGATTTCTTGAATTACTTATTTTAGCTCGTTTATTTTGAATATTGAAAATTTCATGGCTACAGTTTAAAACATACAATCCAACCACAAACGGTGCATTTTCAAAAATAAAACCATTATAAGATAAAACATAACTTCCATTGGTAATAAATGAGGTAAACCCCTCAATGTCTATCATAGGGACATAAATAATATTCCTCGTTAACGATGGAACAAAATAACAATTATTAAGTTCTAAACAAAAGCCTGAAGGTAAATCTATTCTATAAGTTCCTACGCATTCAACATCAACTCTTGCTCCATTTCCAACGCGTAGATCTACTTCTTAAGGTCCAACTTTTCTGCTGTTAATTAGCCCCTGCACATTGTTACAAATGTGTGAGCCACAAGTGGTATCTAATACCCAACAGTGAGAATTAGTTATAGACATATTTATTTCAATAACAAACATACCTTGTTCAGCAGGGCCAGAAGTACCTTGTGCTTTGTCTCCCACTGGGGATGTACAGTCCTTCTTCCAAATGCCCCTTTCTCTTCCAATTGAGGCAAACATCAGCAGCTACCTTGTCCTTCTTTTGAACAACTCTTCGAGGCTTCACAGTTGTGGGTGTGGTGGAAACCGCCTTACCCTTCTTCTTATGCACATTCTTACCCTTAGGCTTGAACTTGCTAGATGAGCCCACCATGAGTACATCTTTACCTTTAGAGGTGGAGGATTCGAAGGTCTTCAAAATGTTATGAAGCTCTGGGAGATTCGCTTTGGTTTCATTCATGTTGTAATTTACTATAAAGTTCTCAAATGAAACATGAAGCTAATTCAAGATTAGGTTGACAGAAACTGTTACGGGCAGCTTTGTTCCAACCGAAGCTAACCTTTCTATTAACCCAATCATCTTTAAAATATTTTGCGACACCTGGCCCCCTTCATTCAACTTACACTTAAAGAGAACTCTCAACAGTTCATACTCAATTTTCTGATACTGTGAGTCATAGAGACTCTTCAAGTGTTCTAGCATCTCGTTAAGGCCCATATTTTCTTGTTGTCTCTGTAACCCAGGAGTCATAGAAGATAACAAGACACATTATGCCGCAATAGCATCATCAAGATATTTCTGATAGGCCGTCTTGTCAAACAGGGCGTATGCTTGTAATCTTCGACGGATCAGTAGGAGTGTTGTATTCAATACATACTCAATCTTTTCTAATCGCAACACCAAACACAAATTTCTTAACCAGTCAAGAAAATTGGCTCCATTCAGCTTGTTTGTTTCAACCAACATTTTAAGTGACAGATTCGACATTGTAACTGAAGAAAAAGATAGACTTGAAATTAACATTCTAACATAGTTTCTATTTGAACACATTCGTTAACTAATTTACATGGTCCTTAGTTTAAATTAGCTCCCACTGTTTTAACATACTATTTTACCCCATGAAAGAATACAGACTCATATCAAATACTGTCATAATGGGCCAAGATCCAGACTCATGTTATCTCCGTGTTTGATGAGGCTGATAACTTCAACAACATGATCTGGTAGGTCTCTAAACCAATTTGCAATTCTTGGTTGATCGCATGTTCTAAACAATACGATGTGAGTCCCTCGGTTGTCTGACACTGGGGCGCCAAGACAGCCTAGCAAGTCAATCCCGTTATGCGACTGCAATTATATATCTAAGTGAGCTTTGCCTTCATAGAGCAAACACTGGGTGTAAATACTCACGAAGGTTTATCACCTACTACATCATTTATATGCATCTATGAAAGGGTCTGAGTCCTCGTAGACTTAGAGCAAATGTTGGGACATAAATACTCATCTCGCCGAAAAGGATTTTGCACCACAATCAATTATAACGGATGACGCGTTCATTTTAAATGAGACTTTAAATTTTGGGGAACATTTTAATTCATGATTATATTCAAGATCAACCATTACATGTTTCAAACATTACTCAAAGTATTTAAATATGTATTTGGGCGTCGCCTACCCAAGCATGATTGCGTACTCTAAACTAATTTTGGGTGTCGCCTACCCAAGCATGATTTGCGGACTCTAAAACTTAGTAATGTAAAAGACAATCATTTAGCACGTAAACAGTATACCAACATATTGTGTAATAATAATCATAGATTAAATTTTGAAAAACTAAGATTTCAACTCTCTGGACATTAGGCGTCGCGACGCTCCTCCAAGGAGCCGCAACTCTGCACAGGAAGAAACTTTTGGTTTCTGTTTCTGCGAATTTGGGGCCGCACCTCTGTTCCAGTGAGCTCCGAATTTTAAACAAAGGTTTCCATCACGTCCTTGATAATTACCTTGACCGGCGTCGCGACGCTCCGACATGGAGTCGCGGCGTCGCGACGCTCCGACATGGAGTCGCGGCGTCGCCGTGAAACCATAGCTGGCCCCGCGGTGCCCTATAATAGGGTCGCGATGCCGACGTCCTTTTCAGAGCAATTTTCGTGCTGATTTTCTAAAATCGTCCAACCCCTAAATCTAATTTAGGGTTCAGATTACGAATCTTTTATTACCACCCACAATTATCAATAACGCACATGTCGACCAATCATCCATTCCTACACGTTCTTCACCGTGCATCATGTTCGCATGAACCAGTTTCTGCACAAGGCTCAGTTCGTGCTAGACCGGAATGACTTCCTCGATTTAACGTAGTTGATAATTTAGAGTAATGCTGAGTCAAAGTCTGACAGGTTTTAATTGTCTTGTTTTAATTCAGATTAAAATTAATTTTACGCTTAATCCATATTATTATATCTTTCAATTTGTTACGTAACAATTTATTCAGTCTGGGCTTTGATACCACTGTAGGTTTTGTTGGATCTAAAATACACAAGTAAGACACATCGAAAGTTTAAACTTTTATTAACTTACTTGCCACAATAATTCTGTCTCTAGTATGATTATGTTACAATTGAAACATGTAAAGACATGAGAAACAAACTTACAGTTGATATTCTTAAGTCTCTACTAAAAAGTGCGCACGCGATTGTCTCCTTTGGTGCAAGTCTCGCTACGGTATACTCCTCTGTCAGAAAAACCATGAAATCTTGGCAGAGGTTTGAGAGTATTTTAATTGCTGAACTCTAAGTTCAGAAAGCAAGTATTGAGTAACAATTTTGTGCAACCTTAAATTGTGAGTTAAGTGTCAAATATATAGGGAAATGGGTCAAACCAAATCAGACTTGGATCACGTTTAAAAATTGATCCAAAATTCGAAATTCAGTGGCCCACGATGGGCCCATCGTCGCACTCAGCCACATGCTCCTCCTAGCGCCGCCTCCCTTATTTTCTGCACATTTTAATTTTGATTAAATCTAAAATTCAATTTTGATTTAGTTAAATAATTTCCATCAAATGGAATTTATCCCATAATTTATTATTGGTTAAAATATCTCGATTCTAAATCGAATATTTTATACTCTCTCAATATACTCTTAGACTGAAAAGACAATCGACTTAGTGTGACTCTTTAGGCCTTCACACATCGACACTTAATCAAATTAAGGTTCACACAGAACTCCTAGACTGTGTCATATGACGAACTCAATATGTGAAATACGTTTACAAGACTCTTAGTAAACACAACCTCTATGTGGGATGACAAATCTTTTCATTCACAACACACTCGATCAAGCTTAGGATTTGCCAAGTGTCTATCCAAATGGCTTGATCACTTTATCTCATCTATATTAGTCGACAACTAGATCATATCTCAAATATGTCTCTTGCATTGGCCAATGACTTAGTCGACCTAATATCACTGAGAAGCTGAGTGTTCTCTCGAATATCTAATCGATGAATGAATCCTATTCTTGTCTCAACTACCACCTTAGTCTGTATCACAATGTACCCAATTCAAGCCATGTCTTATCCTATAAGGAATATTTAAGCTTAGGACAGGATAAAAATACATTACTCTACAAACCAGGTGCACATTGACCTTAAGTCAAAGGACCTCTATCTCGCACATGCTGATAATACTCTAGACATATATAACAAATAGTTTATCAGTAGGGCATGTCACCCTCTAAGAGTATTCATGTCTCCATCACTAGCAGCTATTACTAGTAGTAAGTGAGACATACTACATTCTCTAAGAATGTGATGCAGACCACATGTCGACTTATAATATATCATTGATATCTCATTCTCAATGATCATCAGTCGAGGCAACTTTAAGAACTACGTTCTATCATTAATATCTCACACTATCAATGACAACGTTAGCTCAAGGGATGCACATTAATAAATAATACAAACAATCAAATAATAATTTAGTAATTGCAAAAGTCATGAATATATTAATCTCATTAATAATACGAATGTGTTCAAGTACATTTGTCCCTAAAATGATTGTCTCTAGGACATATATACGTTCACTTAGCTCAATTAAGGACCCACTTTTACGAATTAGAACAGGATACCCAAAATGTTTGAGACGGTCCTGATTCCTAATCTATTATCTTGAACTACTTGGTAACATGCCCTTCTACACTACACATTTTGAAATCTCTATCCACGATCAAATACTTTTTGAACTCCTCTATGATCGCTATTGAAAGAAAAGCTTTCAGAATACATATTCACACTACAAAAAAAGACCTACCGTGACGGTTTTTCTAAGTGTCACGGCATGTACTGTCACAAATTCGTGACGGTTGTTGTGACGGTTATAAAAACCGTCGCAAAATGTGATATTTGAATTTGACTTTTCCCCTATTTTTTTAAAAAAATCCTCGAAATTATTAATTAAATAATATTTTTTAACGGAATATTTTAAATAAAATTAATTTAAATTAGCAAAAAAAAATTATTAAATTTTATTTAAATTGGCAGCAAAATTAGTTTTTGACATTTTTTTATATTTTAATTTTAATTTATTAAATAAATTAGAATTGTAAATATATTATAACTAAATGTCACCCACATAATGAAATTGTTCTAATACATTAAATCGAAACATTACAAATTGTTTTACAAAACAACTAAAATTATCAAATACAACAAAAAAAAACATAATATGAGAATCGCAGCCATTGAAAACTTGTGCGATTCCAGCAAATCTTCATCTTTGTTGAATCCCGCTTTGTTATGCCGTATTGTTCGAATGTTCCTCGCAAAGTGTAAACGAAAGGAAGTTAGAAAATAAATAAATGCGAGTAAAACCTTCAGATCCGTATAAAACAATAGGAGTTTTAATTACGGAAGACTCAGACTTAGTAAAATAACTAAGATATATTTAAATTAGGCATGCAGATATTTAAAAACAACAATTTATCTGTTTAATTAAATCAGAGATAAGTCGGACAGCTGCAGATTTAAAAACAGAGCAACAGTGGGCTCGAGAACACATCAAAACCAAGTGTAGTATCTGTTCAAATCAGTAAATTTCAGAAGTATTGCAGTTGTCCGAAATTTTGTATAAAAAGTTATGGTTTTTGCTAATATATCCAAGCTTGAAATGCTATCATTGAATTGGTTTCTGATGTAGACTTGTTATCTCTTTGTTCAGCTTGTTGGGAGGCTCTCCCAGGAGGAATTAAAGATATTCAATAAGTGTTCATCTGCTTCATCATAGTTTGGAAGGAAAATAGGAAGTGGTATGCAGCTTCTGTAGTATGTCGCTATGTGCATATCTTGCTGGTTTTCATTAACATTGTGGAGATAACTAGATGGCCAAAAATTGTTGTTTTAGGACTGCTACCCCCTAGTGTAACACTCACAACTCTTTACACCAATAACTTTACTACATGCTAGTAAACAAATGTTGTAAAGTTAACAATGGTACCGCATGAGTTGTCATGTGTGCTTAGAACCAATAGTTGCATGTAGGACAGTTATCGGTCAGGTCTGGTCCGGGTATCGACATATCCGGACTGGACCAATAAGCTTACCAATCCGGACCGATAAGGTTTCGGTCCTGAGTCGAGATCCGGGACCGGACCGAAACCTTATCGGTCCGGTTCTCGGCCCGGACCAGTAAGATTTTTCTAGGTCGGGTCTCGGGGCCCGGATTTTATTTTATTTTTAAATTGACTTTACAATATTGAAATTGACATTCTCGGACACATTACCACAAAATTTGAACGTTGAAATCTATTGTATATCGCGAGATATTTAGCTTTGAAAAGGGAAAAACGTAACAATTTGGGGGAAAAATGAAATTGATTGGCAAGACAGATGTTTTTGGAGAAATTGGTGTTTCCAAACTGCCTATGGCCATTTGGTCCGGCTCCGTATCGAAACAATACGCGAAATCAAAATAAAAGGTGAAACAAACGTCCGAGCGTAGAGTTATGGTCATTTAAAGTTTCACCAATTTACAACTATTTTCTTCTCCCTATATTTTATGTCAATGCTTCACATTAAAACATAAAATCTACATCATAGATATTCTTAAACATGTAAAATAGTCCAACATTAGGGAATATTGCAATTAAATATAATTAGGGCTTGCTGGGGGAGAGGGTGGGGGTTACCGGGTATTTTACCGGATTACCGGATCGGCTCCTTATCGGTCCGAGTAATTTTTTGATACTTGTATCCGGATCGTTAACTTTTCGGTCCGAGTATCGATCCGAATTTACCGGTCCGATTCTCGGATAATTACCGGGAATATTCGGACCTCTAACAGCCCTAGTTGTATATCAAGATAACTTTAGTATAATCAGTTACCTTGTTTCAAAAACAAGAGTAAATTCATAACTGCTAGGACCGAGATAAATGTTGAATGACAACAATAGAGCTTTTACCTTCTAATTCCACCATTGCCTTTTTAATCACTGGCTTGAACTTACATGTAAAGTTCGATTTCATCTTAAATGACTGTAGGGCGTCGGGCGGCAGTTGCCCAGTTACCATCGCTGCCATTGCCACCAGCGAGGAAAAATAGCAAATGGAGTTCAAGATGAAATCGAGCTTGGGGATTGTGTATGTTGTAGAGAATGTTGAGACGAACATAGTGATGCCACCCACATTACAACATCATTGTCGTTTTAATCATGAACAACCTACATATTAGTCAAACAAGTTTCTCATTCCCTCCTTAGACATGTTAGCTTAAGCTTATATGATTAAACCAATTCCAAACTAACACTTTTGATCATTATGTGGCCCAAAACAATCTATGTGTCTAACTGGAACAAGTCTCAAACCAACATACTAATCTACTTTAAACCATTTGAACAAATCACATGAACATATTTTAGATTGGCAATATTAATTATTTGACAACCTACACATGATTGACAATTCTTCCACTAACATATTAAGCCTATTCTTAGCCATACATACCATTCGTATGACCTCAAACAAATAGCCTACTGATCATAGTCCTTTTATTTACACATGTTATTTATGCTAACACGTTTTAGTCCATTTCTTAGGCTAAGATTAACTTTAAGTGATATGATAAGCATAATGAGACACTAATTCAAATAAACATGATTCTTAAAAATTAATATACATGTTAAATAGACAACACAACATCAACAATTCAGCAAACAGCCATAGTACTTCAAAATAACACTACATACGCCATCACACGCTGCATTAAACAAAATTAAACAAGGATTAGTAATTACCTTGTGTGGAGGCAATCTAGGGTCGAGGTTAAGCTTGAATATTCACTCCCGAACCTCCAAAGCTTGCAAAAACACACAAAAGGGAAGGGTTTAGATTGTGAAGGACTAATTATACTAATTCTGGGTTCCACCAAAGAGCTAGGATTTCAACTTAAGCACAATTAGCCAAATTTAAACTTGATTAAGGCTCTCAAACAATGTGAATGCCTCTATCAAGTTTCCGACCTCTCAAACTGAGAAAAGATTGTCAATTTATAGATTCTCAAAACCGTACAAGACCCAAGCATCAACGGTGTGGGAGAACACAGATTTGTGGGAGGGGGGGTTCCCTCCAATCCCGTTCTCAAATTGGAACAAGACAAACCTAGTTAAAACCATCGCAGAAAAGCAAAAGTAACTGAGGGGCGACCTCACCTCGTGGGGGTGGGTTTGCGGTGGCGTGTACGTTTAAGTGTAAGGGTCATTAATTCCCTTACCCAATTGAAGCGAGCAACGACTGATCCAAGGACGAAGTACACTGTCATGGGCAACTGTGGAGTGACAATGGTGCAGCTAGGGTTTGTAAAGAAACCTTAATCGTAAAGGGGAAAATGAAATGGGCATTACGCCCTTAGCTGTTTAAGACGCATCTTGGGTCGGGTCTGGGCCTCTTTCGGCCTAGGCTCGGTCGATTTAAAATTTAAAAGAAATGGCCCAAGTATGCTTTCACATTAAATATGACCTCACTTTTTAAATACACTAATGACCAAAATAAACTCAAATATAATCGGATTAAATTGATAGTTTCAGTTCGAGCCAAAAATTGACGAAATAAAATATTTCATCACAAAAATAGTATTCCCTTCCTATTAATAATAGTTAATATTTGAAAAAATGAGTTTAAAATTGAAATGGGGTGAAAGTCGACTGAGGAGATTATTAATTAAAATAGCGGGTTTATAAATTAAATGGGTCGGGTCGGATATATATTGTTTAAAAAAAATTAAATCTGTATTTTAAAAACCGTCACAAAAACATGTGACGGTTGAAATCAGTGTCATTTCACAAAGCGGTGACGGTTGAAACTGTCACAAAACTGTGACGGTTAATAAAACCGTTATATATCTGTCACGAACACCTATCGACCAGAAAGTCAATGCTAAAACCGTCATAAAGTGTGACGATTTTTAAAACCGTCACACCAAACTGTCACGGTAGATTTTTTTTTTTTAGTGTCAAGTTGTTTCACATGATATCAGAGTTCTCCAGTCCTATTTGCTTAGTTAACTGTTACGATCGTATTATCTTAATTCCACTGAACTAATTAAGAAGAAATGAAAGCTTAGCAAAATTTAGATAAGCGTCTGCGTTAGTGAAATTTAAAACAAGGATAAATTGGGAAGAAACAAACGTAACAAGCAAACTGACATTTAGCTTAGTTTTGTACTTAATATATATTTTATCACGTTCCAGAATTGTTAATTGTTATCCATTCTTATATGATTATTCTCTGAGTCACGCCTCAAAAATCACATTGCAAGAGTGCAAAATGAAATTCTGTCATACAATTCTCTTTTTGGTGTTGGTTTAAGCATGAGAAGTATACTTCAAACTTGGGGTCCAACACATAAAGTTGGCAATACTCTAATATAATGTGTTTTTAAGAAGGTTGAGTGAATCATCAGTAAGATAAATTCAAGATGACATTAATCTTCCTTGGAGAGTCTTTTATTAATATCAACGTATATATAGAGTACAATATTCATCCCTTATACAATATGAATCTTAAGCATATACAAAAGAGGAATCCTAGTCTTACCATAATTATATTTACACAATATATGGAAATATTCTAATTATGGGTAGGGAATATATTGTTTCCTATATCTACACGTTTACACACCCCCTCAGTCGGAGCGGGAGCAGCGGGACGTAGACGGATCTCAAGTCAAGAAACAATGCAGGAAGTCCTTTGGTAAATATGTCTGCATACTGATAGGATGATGAAACATGTAACACTCTGACATGGCCTAGAGCAATTTTCTCACGAACAAAGTGTAGGTCTATCTCAATGTGCTTGGTTCACTGATGCTGAACCAGATTATGAGACAAATAGATGGCAGCAATGTTATCACCGTACACAATAGATGTCTGACGCAAAGGACACTTAAGTTCTAACAGTAAGTTTCTGAGCCAACAAATCTCAGCTACTACATTTGCAACGCCTCAGACTCGGCCTCGATCGATCTAGATAGGGTATCCCGCCGCCGCGTACCAAGAAATCAAATTATCCCCTAAGAAAACACAAAAGCCGGAGGTGGAGCGTCGCGTGTCCGGACACCCTGCCCAATTTGCATCCGTATATGAGAGCAACCTGTTTGGCGCAGAGGGATATAGGTGCAAACCATAATCAAGAGTACCCTTAATGTATCGAATGATACGCCAAGAGCGATGAAATGAGACTCGCAGGCATGCATGAATAAGCACACTGCCGAACAGCATAAGCTATGTCCGCACAGTAAATGTGAGATATTGAAGTGCACTGCAAGTCTATACTGAGTAGGATCGGACCTGAGCACCATCCATAGCACTGAGCTTAGATTTTGAATCGACTGGAGTAGGCATAACTTTGCAATTCGTCATCTTAGCCCTGTACACTATCTCCTCTGCATACTTACGCTGACACAAGAACATGTGATTGGTAGACCTGGTCACTGATATCCCCAAGAAATAACTCAGCTTTCCCAAATCAGTCATTGCAAATTCGGACTTAAGCAAGACAATAATCTCATTTTTCAAACTATCGGAGGAGGCAGTCTGAACAATATCATCCATCTGTATGTATCACTCTTGCTGCATATAAACTCAATCTGTAAGATATACCTGACAAAGCGATCATATCACACACGGGGAGCCTGTTTCAGGCCATATAGTGACTTACGGAGACGACACACATAGTGAGGGACTACTGGATGGGTGAACCCGGGCGGTGACGCATTAATCGCTTTTTCTCGTGTCCCACGTAGAATGCATTCTTCACATCTAGTTGATGTATCTGCCAGTGTTTGCCCATGGCAATGCTCAAAACTACGCGACAGTAGCCGGTTGAAAACCGGCCGAGCGTCTCTCCACAATCAATGCCCTCCTGTTGATTTGTGCCATTAGCCACAAGACGGGCATTATACCTCTCAAGATCCCCATTATCTCTGAACTTGTGACGAAAAAGCCACATAAATCGAATTACATTCACTCCCTCAGGTATAGGTACTAGATCTCACGTGTGCTGTTTAGTTAAAGCATTGAATTTCTCATACATAGCCGCATTCCAATTAGGGTCTTGTTTGGCCAATTTTGGGTTCTTTGGAAATTGAGAGATGGTTTGGACAAACAAGTTGAAATGGACTTTGGGTTTGAAGATTTCATGCTTTGAACGAGTTTCCATTGGGTGAGTAGGGACAGTGGGTGGCGGAGTGGTGTCTGAGATGGTGGGTAAAATCGGATAAGGAGAAGGTGGGGGTGAAGCCGCGGCTCCTGGATCGAGCGTCGCGGCGCTAGAATGTTGACAGGCTGCAGTTAGAAGCGCGCCTTGCCGACGTATTCTCAAGATTGCTCACTGGAAATCGTGTCGCGCGCCTCGGGGCCGCGCTCGACGATTTAAACTGAGGACGTGAGTTGTTCGAGGATGAGGGGAGAGATGGCAGGCTCGTTAAGAAATGAGTATTCCGGTTTTTGGAATTTTGGAAGATTCAAAAACGGGAATGTGGTCTCATCGAATATGACGTGATGAGATATGTGGATTTGACGAGTCGACAAGTCATAGCATAGATAGCCCCTATGGTTTGACGGAAATCCTAGGAAGACACAGGGAGTAGACCTAGGAGCAAGCTTGTGAGGGGCGGTAGAAATGAGGTTAGGATAGCACAGACAACCGAAAATCCGTAGATGATCATAGGAGGGGATTCTATGGTAGAGGATTTCGGTAGGGGCCATATTGTGAATAGTGCTAGTAGGAAGAATATTTAGAATGTATTCTGACATTTTAGCAGTATATACCCAGAAGGAAGGAAGGAGGGAGGGAGGCATGAATCAATAGGGTGTGAATCATATTGTTAATGGTACGTATGATTCTTTCAGCTTTACCGTTTTGTGGTGAGGTGTGAGGGAAGGAGAAGCGAAAAACCATGCCATTATTTGTACAAAACCGGTGAAACATAGAGTTATTGAATTCACGACCATCATCACACTGAAATGATTTTATGCTTTTTCCAAATTGTGTGTGGATAAACTTGCGAAACTCAAGAAATTTGGCAAACACTTCCGATTTAAATTTAAGAGGATATAACAAAACATAGTGTGAAAAATCATCAAGCAATACAAGATAGTATTTATGACCGAGAGAACTAGAGATAGGAGATGTCCATAAATCGACATGTATAATATCAAAAGGAGCAAATGTAACACTAGTAGATGATTTAAATGAAAGACGAATATGTTTGACTAAAGAGCAAGAAATACAATTTTGGGCAAGTTTCCCTTTACAAGCAATGAAATTATTGTCTTTAAGAAAATTAAAAACTGGGACTCCTGGATGACCAAGCCTATTATACCAAGTTGAATAAGAAACAACCGCTAGAGTGACGGGAGAGCAAGATCTGGCAGCGGAGGTGGAAGTGAATGGATAGAGATCCCCCGTGTTATTGCATCTCGTAAGAGATGTCCCCGTATGAAGATCTTTCACAGTAAAACCAAAAGGGTCAAAATCCACGGAGACATAATTATTACGAGTAAATTGGCGGACAGATATGAGGTTCTTAATCATGTGTGAGACATATATGGTATTTTTGAGGGAGAAGGGTGGATGATGAGGTTGTGTGTATGAGGTACCATACCCTTTAACTGGAATGCATTGTCCACTACCAACTGTAACATATTGAGGATTCTTTAAACTAAACAGTTTAGGGATAGTACCTGCAGATTGGGTGACGTGAGATGTGGCGCCTAAGTCAATGTACCAAGTATTGTCAGGCTGTTGCATGGAGAGGGTGTTGAATGTCTGTCCCAACTCAGTGGGTGTCATGCCGGATGATGGCTGCAAAACCCGACTCGCATGGTGGACACGCCGCGAGGTCGAACGGCCCAACAACCGTGGTAAGAATACGGATTGTAGGGTCAGCTGCATCGGAATGGACTCGTGTCGCGCTCAGACTTGAGCCGCGCACGCGCGTGAATTGCCGGCGAGCCGCGACCCATTGTTCTGCGATCCTCGTTGTTGTTGTTGCCGCCGGTTCTCGCTGACCGCGAATTTTCCACGACCACGACTCCCTCGCCGCCCTCGCCACTTTCCACCGCACTGCCGCGGTTGAGAGTTTTCGCGTTGGATCTGAGGGCGCTTTCAACGCTAATGCCTTCGATCGTGATCATCCTCGCTAGCACGCCGAGTCTCTTCGAGCAACAATCGCGAGCGAGCTTTGTTAAAGTTGGGTAATGATCCGCTGTTGAATCATGGTGGCTAAAGTATCATATTCGCTTTAGGCGCCATCAATCAATTGTAACACCGGGCCAGCGTCGCGAATGTGCTCGCCGACAACAAAGTTGATCCGCCGCAAGAGCTTTAATCGCTTGCGATCTACCACATTGGAAAAGTTTTCAAGATGTGTATTGTTAAATTGCTCCTCTAAGTACACAACATGGGTGTGCTTATTGTCCTGAAAAATTTCCTCCAAACGATTCCATAACTCAAGGGCTGTGGCACCAGATTTCATGATTGTAAGAAGAATGTCCTGAGAAATACTACCATAAATCCACTGTTTGAAGCCGAGGTCTAGACGACGCCAAATAGACTCATCAACCTCCGGAGGGCGCGAAATGGTGTCATCGATTTGATCAAGCACGTTATAGAGACATGCATGATTACGAAATAGTTCAACCTAGGGAGAATACTGATTGTTTTCTTGATTAAGAAGAATGAAAATAGAGTTCTTGATGTTTGTAACAGTTAGGGCTGGATGAAAAGAGGATGACAACGTGGTGGTGGGATTTGTGGAGATAGAAGAATCAGAAAGTGTGGAAGATTCAAGAATAGCCATTTAGAGAACAGGGGAAAGAAAAAGAAAAACCTAGAAATTTTTGAGGGAGGAGGGGGAGGCGCCGCGGCAACCGAGAGAGGGGGGACCGACGGTAGCTCAACAAAAAAAGCTATGATTTTTGTTTTAGGCTTTTGATACCATGTAAGATGATATTAAACTCCCTTGGGGAGTCTTTCATTAATATCAAGGTGTATATAGAGTACAATATTCATCTCTTATACAATAGGAATCCTAAGCCTATACAAAAGAGGAATCCTAGTCTTATCATAATTATATTTACACAATATATGAAAATATTTTAATTATGGATAGAGAATATATTATTTCTTATATTTACACGTTTACAAACTATATTATGGTACGTAGATGCAAATAGAAAGATTGGTTAGAAGAGAAGGTCGATATATGGAATATCTTTGGAAGTAAATGAAAATTAATATACACAAAAAGAGGAAACAAGATTCAGTTGAAACACAAGAGAGACAGGATCATAAGACGTAAGCTGCTGTTGGGAATACGACCGTCTCAACATGAATGGCCTGTATTTCTCAGGTAGTTTTGATGATTTATTTTCTGTCCCAAAATCATGTATTGTATTTTTGCAAGTGATGTAAGCCTAACGTGTGTACATAACCGTGATTCTGAATGCTCAGCTTTCATTTGCCTCTGACCCTCGAATAAATTTAACGTGGATAACCTATTTTCCTTTCATCTATTAATGGCATGATTAAATACATTAACATTAGTTTAAAAGCTAGATAGATCGAAAACTTATGGTAATAGTTAGGGGCGAAGCTAGAGTTCTAATTATCAGAACCGATTTTTTTTTGTCATAATCTTGTGTTTATGTTAAGAAATCCACTTAATATGTATAAATGATTTCTCCAAAATTCATAAGATGTATTTTCTAGAATTTAAGAATCTATAAATTTAAAATTCTGAATTTATTATAGTAAACTTTAGTTGGCTATCTCATCCACCAAGTTTCTTCCATTTTTTTGGAAAAAAACTCGACCATCTTTTTTTTTTTCTTTTCCCTCTAATTCAAGACATAAATTATTGCATATGTATATTAGTGTCATCTAGAATAAGATAGGGGTGGCCAGTGGGTCGAGGTGGCACGAGGCGAGATGGGATCCGGCTGGATGAGGTGGGTCGGGATGGGATCCGGCGGGACGAGATAGGCGAGACGGGAAGAGGTTTCGTCTCGTCCGACATCCCACCGGGATTTGGGGGGACGGGACTGGTCGGATCGGGTTGCGGGATTTGAAGTTTTTTTACACTTAATTTTAAAAAATATATATTTAAACACTTATATAATTGAACAAGATAGTATGATAAAAATATCACAATGCTGTTTTTGTGCTTCTTATATTATTTAATATAAATATGATTTTTTGTAATACAATTTCAAAATTGCAACTTTATTTCGTTGTTCAAAAGTTGTAAATCACATAATAAAATTGACATTAAAAAAATTACATAGTTAACTATAATTTTTCTAATTTCCTCATAATGTCTTGAGGATCTTCGGTTGGAGTTGAAATTGGAAATTGTTGGTCAAATTGTTCGACGTCGGTTCATGCTCCCCCGGACAAGATTTTGTTGTAGTTGTAGTCGTCTTCTTCGTTGATATCTGATTGACCGCACCTTCTACGCTCCGCTCTAATCCAATCTCTGAATAAAACTGCAATCTCCAAAATGTCTTCCGCCAATGAGTGTCTGTGCTCTCATATTTGAAATCTTCCAGCAAAAAAAATGGTTTTAGACACTGTTGATGACGCTTGAATGTTCAACACATCTCGGGCCATCTTTGATAGTTTCGGAAATGTCTTCGCATTCTCCCTCCAGTATCTCAACAAGTCTTCACGCCCATCTTCATTGAAAATTGATTCATACGGTACAACACCCTGCAAAACATAAACATCAAATTCACTAACTTGTGAAGAAGTTGAACCACTAAACATTTTATTTCTAAGGCCTTGAACACTAGCAACAGAAATCACATGTCTTTTATTAGATTGAAGTGAAGTAGAAGAAGGTGATATCGAAGCTGGTTGATTATTTGCACTTTTTTGTTGGTAATACATTTTTTTTTTTGCATTCATTATGTATGCTAGACATAACTTATTCTTTAGTTGGTTCGTTAGTTGGTTCTATTTCTAAGCTTTCATAAATAGTTTCAACAAGTGTTTTACAACCATTTACTTTAATAGTCGGATTTAATACATCACCAATAAAATATATAGTTGGAATAGAATTTTTTTTTTTTTAATTTTATAGATATTTTTTAATAGATGGAGTGTCAGATGATTTTTGCATATATTCACTAAGTAACAAAAATATTAGAGCTATATAAAATAACATAGTTGAAATAGTAGGATAATAAATTTCAGAAATTTTTTTAGTGGCTAGAAAATTTTTATCTAAAAATGCAATAAGTTTCGAATTTTTTTCCCAATCATCATCAACCAGCATATCCGTTGGACTTTGATTATGGGCATTAAATAATAAAATTATAGGTCTTTATACTCGTGAGCAACAAATAATTGTTCATATAAAGAATTTCACCTAGTCGAAACTTTCTGCATTTTCTATAAGGTAGTCCACAATCATGACAAACTCTTTTATACTCTTTGCGTCTTTGTATTTTATTTCCTTTAAAAATAAAGTTTAGAGCAAATTATACTTTATCAAGGATGTTTTAAAAAAGTTTTAAGTCATCATTTACAACTAAGTTATAAATATGGTCTGCACATCTAATATGAAAAATATCGAGAAAAATATAAAGTAAATTGAGTTTTTAAAAGGTTTACAATCTAATCATTAGCAATAGCATTATCTAATGTAACAGTCATAATATTATCAGTAATTCCATAATATTCACAAATTTCATGAATATTTCTTGCAATAAATAATCCAGTGAGCCTATCATCAATATATCTATATGCTAAAATACGTTTTTGCACACACCAAGTCTGATCTAATCAATGACATGTAACAGTTAAATAATCATTACTGTTAGTACTACGGCCTATATCAGAAGCGGTAGCTACTTTGCCATTAAAATGATATAATGCATAACGTAAATAATATTGATATTCATGTACAAATTTAAAAATATCTCTTCTAACAGTTGATCTAGGAAAATCGTTAAAAGCAGGATTATACATTTCTTTAATGTAATGAATAAAATCAGGATTATGTGTTTCTTTAATGTAATGAATAAAATCGGGAGAGGAAGGAAATGAAAAAGGCAAACTCTCCACCGCAACTAATTTTGCTATATTTTTCCTATCTTTGTGTTTATCATATTTAGGACCTATAATTCCCCCTGTCATCGGATTAATTCGACCATGTACTTGGTCAGGGACACTACGTGAACCTTGTCCCAACTCAGAAGGAATTGGCACACCCGATTTTTCAGCTAGATATTCGTTATACCTAGCTTTGTGTTGATTTGTACATGTCTCAATAAACCTTCCGTCCCACCATGATCTTTTTTAGTTTTAAATTTATAAACTTCTTGACAAATTTTACATCTAGCTGGTTGATTCTCACTGTCCCTATCAAAAATATCTCATGCAGGTGCTTTTGATTTTCGTTGTTTGGGGCCTCGACTAATACTAGGGAGAACATGAGGCATTCCAATTTCAGTTTCAGGATGAGACTCAGTCTGAGCATGAGGTGGATGTGAACTAATGGGTGTGTTATCTACATTTATCGTCTAATTCATTTTCAAAATTAAAGTTTGGTTCAGAAGCAAAATATATCTCATGCTCTAATGGTATTTTAATATCATTAAAAAATCAGTTTCATCTATATGAGTGAAATCACCGGGACTAGAAATATGATTACTAGAAGACGCACCATTACCCCTAATACCTCTACCAGGAATAAAACGTCAAATTCATTCTATTACAATTATGCAAATAAATAATTATAGTAAATGAAATTAAGTACGATAATTAAAATTAAGTAACAATAATAATTGAAAGAATGAACGAATGTACCAAACGTCGACATAACGTCGACGTGTAATCGATGTTGAAAATTGAAACTTTGCTCGATGGATGATCCTCAAGCTAGTTGTCAAGTTCACTCTCAATTTTTGAACTTTGATACAAACAAGCAAATAAAATATAATATTTAATAGGCAATATAGACTTGTAGAGAGATAGATTGAGAGATTAGAGAGATGGTAGGAAGATTTGTGAGAAAAATGAGATATTTATAGTTGAGAAATAGAGTTAAAGTGTAAATATACTGACTTAGGGGTTAAAAATAAATATTAAGGGTGTAGGGGAGTTTATGGGGTGGGGGAATGACCGTTATAGCCGTTGCACAACTGCCAAAATCAAAATTTGACCGTTGTTGCAACGGTTATTTTTGCAAAGGGGGGATCGGGTCGGGACGAGGCGGGATCGGTACGGACGAGCCCTAGTCCCGTCTCGAGATCGAACTCCGCTATCTATAATTTCGTTCTGTTTTTTTTTTGTGGTAATTGAGACGGATCAGATCGACCCGACCCACTGGACAGCCATAGAATAAGATAAGGGAACTACTATATTATCATGCACGGTTTAGAATCTTGCATCACTATCAGAGGCACAGGTTGCTTGTTTATTAGTTGTCAGTCGACAGAGCCTCTTCTAGATTAGATCATTAGATTAGATAACGTTTCCCTTCTAAAGCCAAGATACGTTAGCTAGTCAAGATTTGGTGGTGGTTAGGTGTTGAAGATCCACCTCCAATTAGGACAACTTAACCTGTTCACATTATTAAATTCATAAATAGTATATTGCATAAATTCTTAGCGTAGAATTCCATTTGTGAAATTATTTTTCCTATTCTCATTAAAAAAGTTATTTTCCTAATTAAAAAAATTGTTTGACAAATCAAAAATGCAAAAGTATAAAACAATTCCCAGAAAATATTTTCCACCATTAATACTAGATGCCCACACCCACTAAACTTTTGTACGTACTACCAACTTATAATGAAACAGTTTATCTTGTATTAGCGACTCTTTATAATGTATAATTAATAACTATGTTTCAATTTCAAGTTAATGTCGATTATTTGATTTTTTTTTATAGTTTAAATAAAGTATAAATAACAACAAGACCAGTCACCACCACCTTATCCAAGTGTTCAGAAGGCACATTTAAGCCATGTTTAAATGTCTAACGGATCACTTAAGCCATGTTTATAATACACATCTTTTGTTTAAACTCACAATATTTAAAAGTCTCATTTACCCTCTAAAACTTCATGTTTAAGCAAATTAAGATATATAAAATGAAGAATTTATAGTTTGGCGTATGGTTAGTATGTTTGCTTACCATTTAAGGTTCGAATTACTCTTTCCGTCCCATATTGTTTGTCTGTTTTTATTTTTTAAAATTCATGTTGATGTTGGATGATAACATCTGTAATTGTTCAAGACAACATCACTTATGAACATAAGGATGTTGCTTGTGATGTTGTGACATCTCTGACAACATCTCTGTAAACGATTTTGTCTATTTTTCCGGCCAAAATAGGTTGTGTTACTGTGAGTTAAAAATGACCTAGGCAAGCTTACAATGAAGTTGTGTTTAAAACGTCGGGAAAGAAGAAGTCAAGCTTGGAGGAAAAGCAGAGTAAAGACCAAGTCCAGATTGTTGAGCTTTTCATGGAGGAAGAACCGGTCCAAGCTGCAACCTTCTTTTACTCAACTCCCGCAACCAACAATGATGATTTCAAGGGAAGTTTCACACTATAAATAGAGGGGAAACTTCAGAGTATCGACATCCATAATTAAACGAGAAGAATCACAAAGAGAGCTCACGGATATTCACCTTAGAAACTGGATCAACACCTAGCCTAAAGTAGTATAACAACATCTAGTCCAACATTACTATTGCTGTCCAGATTCTAGATCAAGTTTATTGTTGAAGCAATTCTAATGAATATGTTGTATGTTTTTTTTAGATGTTTTATCTTTAGGCTGAAGTCATCTGCGACTTCATTTTTATTTGTAATTTATTTTTCGCTTTTATTGCTCAAACTTGTAAAAAGAAATTCAATTGTAATTGTATATAATATATACAATACTTCGATCATTGACTATCAAGGTCTATATTAATATATACCCTTGAAAATATAAACTTTGTGTACTTTACTTTTCCGCTGCATTTACTCTTTAAAGGTTTATCACTGTTTTATCATAATGTTACCTCAGATGTTGACATAACATTGAAGGCAACATCCAGAAACTGTTTTATGTTGTTCAAGTTGTTTTTAATCTTATTTATATTTGCTTATCCGTAGCACCACACAAGAGGTATCAGAGCCAGCACGTTATACAATAAATGTTTGATCCTGAATATTACGGCTATGGACTCAGCTATTCAAAACGTTGGTAGACTTCCAATTCTTGATGGAACCAATTATGCCTATTGGAAAATTCAACTACTATCAAATCAATTGATGTTTGAGCATGGAGATCTGTACCCGAAGGTTACGTGGTTCCCAAGTATCCAGCAGATGAGGATAGTGACGTTCTCACCAAACCTGAATCTGAATGGACCGCGGAATAGATCAACAGTGCTAGTTTTAACGAAAAAGCCTTAAATGCTATATTAGGATGGGTTGATCTATACATGTTCAAACTCATTCAGAATTGTACAACAACTAAGGACGCCTGGGAGACCTTGAAAACTCATTGTGAAGGTACCTCAAGTGTGCGACGAACAAAGCTACGCATGATCTTGAGCCAATATGAACACTTGAGGATGAAAGAATATGAGGACATAAAATACTACTTTGAAAAAGTTGATTGACATTGCAAATTAGTGTCAAGTGCTTGGCTCTCATTTGACCAACACACAACTTGTGGACAAAGCCCTCAGATCTCTCCCTGAAAGATTTAATACAGAGATTTATGCTATTGAAGATGCCCATAATCTTACCACTATGGATCTACATGCCTTAATGAACATATTTCAAACTTATGAGATGAACATGAAGAGCCAAAGAGATCTATATCAAGACAGGACATTGGTACTCCAAGGACAAACCTCGGAAACTGATAATGAAAATGAGGAAGAAAACCTGGAGGAACTAGGAAGTGGTGCCACTGTTGCCTTACTCACTCGTCGATTTAATTCGATGGTGAGAAAGATCAACAATGATCGCAATAAGACTAAATATAAACAGCACCAAAATCCACTCTTCAATAAACAACCAACTAGGTCACCTCCTGAGCAAAGAAATCACAATTCACTAAGGAAATCCAACTCTGACAATACCAACTTTAATCCCAAACAACTCGAGGGAGTGCAGTGTCATGCATGATCGTGTTGGGGACACTATGCTAATGAGTGTGCAAACACCTTTAGAAAAATTGGTAAGGTTATTTGGGTAACCCTCAGTGATGATGAGAATGAAGAGGAGGAAGAAGATCAAGAAGAAGGATCACAGACAATGCCGAGAGTAATGTTCGAACACTCACTGTCCGACGATGTTGCGACAACATCAGGAACAACATTGGGCACAACATCTGTAATGCCTGCAACATCAGAGAGGTATGTATACTTTGACTATTCTGATGTTAAGTATTTTAGTGGTTTTATTTCTTCATATGATGTTGTAGATCTGGATCTAGTTGATACCAAAGACGAAGTGATAAAAGAATTACAAGATCTTTGTAAAGTCTTGATCACAGAATCTGAGCAACTAGATTCAAAAGTAAAATCTCTGGCTCTTGAGAATAGCAATCTGAAAGGCACAGTCAACCGATTAGAGGTGACACTTACCAAGAAGGACCTAAAACTTGGTAAGATTCGTGCACGATTGAACTTAGCTGAGACCACCTTTCAAAGGCTCAACACTGGAACCTCCAAATTGGATGAAATTTTTAGCTTCAACAGACCTACACATGCAGGGCTTGGGTATCAACCACCTAGTAAAACCGAGACTTCCAAGTTCTATAGTAAGAGTGAGAGGATAGAATTTGTCAAAGAAAATGCTAAGTATAACTCTCACAACACTAAGGATAAATCGAAGTTTGAATGTAGCTACTGTAAAAAGTTAGGACATCTAATGTCTTACTGCTATAAACTTCAAAACTATGCACTCAGATCATTGTCAAAAATATCATCATCAATATTGCCCAACATCGATGACAACACGCAAATCAATCAGTATGAGAACAGAAGGAAGAAAAGGTTTGAAAAGGCGTGGATACCTGTTACACCCCGTAATTCAAGGACATGTTTAAGAGAATGTACGTAAGGAATCAGGACTCTAAATTGGTACGAAAGAAAGAATTATTTTTCCGGAGGAAAATCTTCCGAATGTCGGAAAGAAAAAATGTTCATCGATGAGAATTGGATTCTCAAAATGCATTATTTGAAGAGTATGAAACTTATTAACATTATGGAAATTTATTTTTACGGATTTAGTCACGTGGGGCCCACCCGAGAAATTTTACGTTTTGTGGGGCCCACGAGGGTTACGAAATTTTATGGACGAATGGGAGGGAGACACGTGGAACCCCCCCCCCCCCCACATGGTCTTGGACGAAATTAGACAAGGGTGTATTGGTCATTGACCAATGTAGAAGATCAAGTCTTGCAAGCTTGAGATAATTGACTAAGTCAACTTGGATAAATATTTAATCTCCTCCATCCAAGCCACACAAGTGTTGTGATCTAAGCCCTCCATTGTTTTATATATACCACACTAGTGCAAGACCAAGTCTTCAACACTTAGAAAAATTAGAGAAACCTTGTGCTAGCAAAGAGGCTCTCGGCTTTGTCACATTCCCACACAAATTTTTTGCAATTGTGGTTCAGTTTTCACAAAACTTTAACCCAAGGTCCCTAAGGGTATTGTAAGGATATCTCAATAGAAAGATTTAGGAAAAATGACGTTTTCACGTTAGTCGCAAGACGAAAACCTAAGTCGTTTTCATAGTTTTGGATTGGGAATGGAAGAGAAGTTGGTTGTGAACTTCTAAGGTCTTCAAATAGCGGATTGGAGCGTAAAGGAAAGGAGCTAAGAATTGCTAAGGAGCGACTTTGAATCTTGGAATTTATAAGGGCTTATCAAGGTAACAATCTTGTCGTTTTAGTAATTAAAGATTACTTATTATTGTAGTTACGGATATTAGCAAGCATGAGGTATATAGTATGAAGTTTGATAAGTGTATTGGTTATTGGAACCCTAATCCGAAACTAGCATGTTTAGCCTTTGAGATTACAATTCAATTTGGTTATTAGTTTAGTTGTCGCATGTTATATAAAGAAGGAATTATAGTTGTTAAAGTTGTTTATGACTATATAACATGTTAGACCTAAGAACTTGGATTGAAAAAGAATTGGAAAGGACTTTGTGAAGTTGTATATGTTAGCCGAGAATGGCTTTGAATATTGAACTACTTGGTAGTAATTGTGGGGCAGAATTTTACACGTATTGTAAGGCGTGTAATCCCCTTTGATTGGTTGATGTATTGATCCTTAAATGTGGCATGTTGGTTATTGATTAACGGGTCTTGAAAAAGGTGGAAAAGTATGTAGAAACAAAGGAGGTGCTGCCCGATTTTTCCGTAGAATAAGAGACCTAGCACTTAGTATGATTCTACGTTAAAAAGTGAGGAGTTGATAGACATGTTATGATTAATATAGGTTGAAGTACTACGAGTAGCGTATTCTACTTAAATGATGGAATAACTATCAAGGTTGAAGTACTTTGGAGCATTTTGCTACTTGTCGATAATCGTCGCGAGGTATGTGAACCTCTTCCTTCTTTTGGCATGTTCTATGTGTGAAATATACATGTGGTATTATTTCATGATTCCTTATACTCTTAGAAGTTAAGAGGTACGTATGTTTATTTACTCTATGTAAAAGGTATGTCTAAGTAATCCTAAGTTCTTACCAAGTCTTATGGGGGATGTTGGTAAGAGTCGTTATGAAGTATTTGGAGTCGAGTTGACTTTGTTAATTAACTGCACGAATGAGAATAAGTATCGAACAAGCCATTGCAGCGTTAATAAAAGAAAATGTATCGACAATCAATCACATTAAAATGAGTAGAATTCTTCATCTGCATAGAAACTAAGATAAGACAAAATTGTATTACATTTTCTAGATCATGGCTGCTTTAATAAGATCGTTATAAACGAGTATAACCTATTCACAACTCATAAAAGTATATGCTACTTAAATTAAAAGAGTTTATGTTATGAAATTTTAAGACTATGAACCTTGATCTCTTAAAAGGTTACGAGACTTTATTTTTCAAGTTATGGGACTTGATTCTTAAAGGAAGAAATGACTTGATTTAAAAAGTATGGTTTCTATGATTTATTTCAAAAGTTAAGAGGCTTGATTTCAAAAGAGAATGTAACTTGAGTTTTCAAAAGAAGTTTATGGATTTAAAAAAGAGAAGGAGTTTTATGATTCTTTTTAAGTATGTATGTACGTAGTACTTTTGGGTTTAATTTTCCCTAATGGAAAAAAAAAGAAATAAAAGTGCCTTAAGTTCTCTAAAGTGAAAGGTTGTTATAATAGCTTTATGGGAAGTTGTTATACCGACTTAAGAAGAAGAGAAAAGATGATTTAAAATATTATGTAAAGAGACTTGATCGCGTCCTAGGAATGGGCCGGACAGTATACCTTTATGGGCAGACTATATGACATTATCGCGTCGCAGGAATGGGCCGGGCAGTATACCTTTATGGGCAGACTATATGACATTATCACGTCCCAAGAATGGGCCGGCAAGATACCTTATGGGCGACTATATGACATTACCGCGTCGAGAATGGGCCCGCAAGATACCTTATGGGCGCACTATATGACATTATCGCTTCGAGAATGGGTCGGGCAAGATACCTTTATAGGCGTACTATATGACATTATCGCATCCCGTGAATGGGCGGAAGTATACCTTTACGGGCGCACTATATGACATTATCGCGTCGTGAATGGGCCGGCGATACCTTACGGGCGCACTTATGACTTTATCGCGTCCCAGAATGGGCCGGACAGTATACCTTTGTGGGAAGATTTTTTTATGAATTCGCCGTGTCCCGCAAATGGGCCGGGTTACATTATCACGTATGGATAATTAAAGTGAACTCCAAAATGAGGTGTCCCTCCATAAAGGGCCGGATTATGTTATGCAAGATACGTAAGTTATATGTTTATGAACTTGATGAATTTTCCTAAGTATGTACGTAAGAATTTGACTATAACTTTTATTGAAAAATGGGAAAAGATAATAAAGTGCGATTAAGTTCATGAGTTGAAATGACACGGTAGGATCTGGTATTTACCTTTTTTTATACTTGCCCCTGTCATTCTTTTGTACAGTTATGATTTGTTTATCGCATCTTATCCCTGCTCCATATTCTGCACTGTTGTAATCGACCTTCTGAGGGTCGTTCATGCCCGCAGGTTTTAGGTACACAGGTTGGTGATCCTTGCTCTTAGGATCTCTGTTCAGTTTTTGGGAAAAGGCTCCCTTTACTCCGGAGGCTTATCTTTTGGTACGGTTTTCCTGAGGTTGTATATTTATGTATATTCAGGGGTATGGCGGGGCCCTGTCCCGTCACAGTTGTTATGTTAAAACTCTTAGAGGTCTGTAGTCATATCTTGTGGGTCAGTTTGTAAAAGAAGGGAGGCAACTGCTTTCGGTTATGTATTTATTTATCCAGGGAGGTAGCCTTATCGGCTAACATGTTGGTTATTTCCCTATTGATTTCTTTTTATTTATTAAGAGTTTTATGTATGTTCGGCTGATTTTCTCTGATGTTTACCTGTAAGGGTGCCCAGGTAGGGCACCAGTCGCGGGCCCGGGGTCGGGTCGTGACAATACCTAAACTAAACCTGAGGTGTAATCTGTGCATAACTTCTTTACGTACTAACATTACAGGTTCTTGGTATTTCGATAGTGGATGCTCATGACACATGACAGGTACCAAAAGCCTATTGAAGGATTATGGAGCATTCAATGGAGGATACGTGACCTTTGGAGGACGAAGCAAGAGTAAGATAATAGGTAAAGGAACTCTCAATGTTCCGGATGTACCAGCTCTGAAGAATGTCCTTCATGTAGAAGGTTTGGTTGCTAATCTTCTTAGCATAAGCCAACTATGTGATGACGATCTCGAGGTGAAATTAAACAAACATGGATGCAAAGTTACAGATTCTGTAGATAAATGTGTTATGTCTGGTACCCGAACTAGAGACAATTGTTATCTCGTCGGTGGACAAGAATTTTGCAATTGTGCGAGGGTAAGAGACTTGACACTTTGGCATAAGAAGTTGAGACATGTCAACTATAGAACCTTGGAGAAACTAATCTCGTTTGAAGCTGTTAGAGGCATTCCCAGGCTAAATCCAAAAGATAAAACATTGTGCGAAGATTATTTGAAAGGAAAGCAGACCCGTGTCTCTCACAATATTGTCCAACATGATGGACAACATTTAGGTACGTCTCATTATTTTTAATTATTACATATGAATCTTATGGGTTCTATTGAAGTAGACAGCCTAGGAGGGATGAGATATTTCTATGTTACTGTAGATGATTTTTCCAGGTTTACTTGAATTTATTTTCTAAAAGAAAAATCACAAACTTTTGACATGTTTAGAACACTTTACTCTAGGATTAGGAATATATTTTGTTCTTCTATTTTCAGAATCAGATATGATCATGGAAAGAAATTTGAAAAGCTTTTGCAAAATTTTGTGAAAAGAAAGGCATTTTCCATGAATTCTCGGCATCAAAGACACCTCAACAAAATGGGATTGCCGAGAGAAAGAACAGAACATTACAAGAAATGGCTAGAGTTATGTTAAGTTCTAAATAATTGTCAAAAGAGGTTTTGGGCAGAAGCCTTGAACACTACATGTCACATAACTAACAGAGTCTATTTAAGGTCAGGTACCAAGATGACATCCTATGAACTGTTAAATGGAAAGAAACCTACCTTACATTACTTTCATGTCTTTGGGTATGCTTGTTATATTCTAAATGACAGGGACCAACTGGCTAAGTTTGACTCAAAAAGTGACAAAGGAATATTTGTTGGCTACTCTCAGAATAGCAATGTTTACCGGATATACAATCTTAGGACGAAAACCATACATGAGTCTGTTAATGTTATTTTTGATGATTTTCTGGATATCTCTGTAAGTCATCAGAATACAACATTATGATTGCAGTAGAAAGAGAGCAACCAACTGAAGAAACAGATGTTGTTCCAACATCAGAGGAAACATCTGAACCATAAGAAGAGATCACAGGGATCGAAGTCGATGAGGAATCTGTTGCTGAACTACATGATCAAGTAAGAAGAGACCCTCCATCAAGGATTAGAAGGAACCATCCACCTGACCATGTGATAGGGGGAGTTTTTGAGAAAATGCGTACAAGAGAGAAAGAGTCAATCAATTATCGTGAAATGGTAAGGTATGTGTGTATGTCCAACATATACCAACATATTAGTCTTTCTTGTCTTACATCTACTTTGGAACCTAAGAACATTGGGGAAGCACTAAAAGATAATTTTTGGATTCAAGCAATGCAAGAAGAGCTTGAACAATTTACCCAAAATGAGGTTTGAGATTTGGTACCACGACCCAACAACACAAATTTTATTGGAACCAAGTGGATATTCAAAAACAAATCAAATGAGTCAGGGAAGATTGTTAAAAATAAAGCTCGACTTGTTGCTCAAGGCTATACACAAGTGGAAGGAATTGATTATGACGAGACCTTCGCTCCAGTGGCTAGAATTGAGTCAATAAGATTGCTACTTGTTATTTAAAGATTACCTTACACCAAATGGACGTTAAAGGAGCCTTCTTCAATGAATATTTGGACAAAGAAGTGTACGTTGAACAACCAAAATAATTTGAGGATCCTCACCATCCACATTATGTATACAAGCTCAAGAAAGCTTTGTATGGATTGAAATAAGCTCCTCGTGCATGGTATGACCGTCTAACTAACTTCCTAGTTGAGTTTGATTTTAACCGTGGCGAAGCTGACAGAACCTTGTTCATCAAAAGACACGGTGTAGATGTAATAATAGCTCAAATCTATATTGATGATATTGTGTTTGGTTCGACTTCAGAATAATTTTTGAAGTCTTTCATCGAAGCAATGTCGACAACATTTGAGATGAGCATGATTAGAGAACTAACTTTTTTCTTAGGCTTGCAGATTAAACAAAATGAAGATGAGATCTTTGTATCTCAAAGCAAGTATGTCAAGAATATGGTTAGGAAATTTGGTCTGGAAAATTCTAAACATATGAAGAATCCTATGGGCTCTACACAACAGGTATGTAAAGACGATGTTGGACAAGATGTCGACCCAACATTGTACCGATCTATGTGTTAAGTGTATTTTGTATACACTTTTGAGTCCTTTTTAGTTAGTATTTCACTCTTTTATTTTGCGTTTAGTATAGTGTTAGGTGTGTTTTTCCTTCTTTTTGAGTCACAACGGTCATAAAGGAGAAATACCACTTTTAAGGACGAAATGAGCTTAATTGAGATGCAAATTGCACAAGCACATCCCAAGGAATGAAGCCTAAAAAGTTCCACGAAGAATAGAACAAATCAGAAGGAACTGGGAAGAAATCAGAGAGGCACCGCGGTGCCTGGCCAAGTAGCACCGCAGTGCCATGGAACCGCGGTCAGGAAAATTAGCACCTAGGCGTAGAAATTGCCGAAAGTCCGAAATTGAAACACCGTCGAAAGCACCGCGGTGCCTGGCCATGGAACCGCGGTGCCATATTTCCAGGAAGCTATAGTGATTTCAGCTGAATAAGCACCGCGGTGCCGGACAGCGAAACCGCGGTGCCGGACAGCGGAACCGCGGTGCCTACGCGTATTTTCAAGAAGTCCTGGGCCGAATTGGAGAGGGTTTTTTTTGGTCAGAAAGGTAACTTTTCTCAAAGTATAAAATCCCTAAACCCTGCTTATTATCATATACCTTATACCATATCACAAATCGAACTTTGGAGAGGAGAACGACGACTACAAGCGACAATTGGAGACATCTTATTGTTCAAGTTACTTTCTTTCCCTTATTTTATTTCAGTTTATGTTGAATTGTAATTTAGTTCTTGACATGACAATGTTTAGGAGCTAATTACTTTAGTAGGGTTTCCATCGAATCTTCTTGAAGCTCTTTCATATAGTTAATGCATTAGTTTTTTAGTTCTTCTTCAGCGTATTAAGATCTATTCAATATTGTTATGATTGCTTGATAATTAACTAACTATTAATTGTCACCACTTATATAATTTCGAATCAAAAGTCTGAAAGGTGATATTTGAATATGTTGTAATTGTCTAGACATAAGTTAAAATCGTGGACGAAAGTACCCCGATACTTGTGTAGTATTATAGGTTATTGTTCTTAATCCTCTTGTGTGGTAAAACTTATCATAGAAATATAAAAGGTTTCTGCATAAGGTTGAGTTATTGTATGTCCTAACCGGAATATAATGATAGATTAGTTAACCTGTTATCTTAATAAGAAGAAGAATCATTAGCACTGCATTAACACGTGAAAGAGTGGATAGTTGAGAAGATTGGAACCCTATTTCCTTCATAACTGTTATAAACCCAAAGTATAATCATCTTTAGTTTATTTTCATCACTTAGTCATAATTCTTAGTCATCAATCAAAAACTAAAGAACGACAACCAAATAGATACCATAGAATAGATAACCGGTACTTAATAAACCAGTCTCTGTGGATGATAAACTCGGTCTTACAGATCTTTATTACTTGAACGATACGTACACTTGCGTAAGCACTTAGAAATATCGCAACAATTTTTTGACGTCGTTGTCAGGGACTGGCGTACTATCGATTTATCCATTCTTATTTGGTTTTTTATTTTCAATTTTTTATTTTTATTTTTGCTTGAGTGCTGTTTGTCGTGATCTGTTTACTGTTTTTGATTAGTCTCAGGAACTTGGTTTATGAGAAGTAGGAGAGAAGCTGACATTTCTATTCCTCTGAACCCTGAGATTGAGAGATTGTGCAGACAGAACAGAAAAGAGAAAAGAGCAGTTGTTCCTTAGCAATGGGAGATCAGCAAAACAATAATTTGGTAAATGATGAGTTACCGTTTGTCTAAAGACAAGTCCCTGCAGAAAGGAACTTGGGTCTATGTGATGCCGACTATTACAGGAGTACAGACTTGCATCAGGCTTCCAGCTGTTGAAGCCAACAATTTTGAAATCAAACCAGCCATATTGCACATGGTTCAAAGCTTAGTTCAGTTTGGAGGATTGCCGTACGAAGATCCTCATTTGCATCTAGCGAGTTTCCTGGAGTTGTGTGCAACCTTCAAGTACAATGGTGTTACTGATGATGTCATTCGATTGAGACTCTTCCCATTCTCACTCAGGGATAGAGCAAAGTGCTGGCTGAACTCATTACATGCGAACTTTATCACTTCATGACAAAACTTAGCCCAGAAGGTCCTCGCTAGGTTCTTCCCTCCATCCAAAGCAGCAAAGCTCAGAGGAGAGCTTAATAATTAATATCAGATGGATGGAGAGTCACTCTATGATGCATGGGAGCGGTTCAAAGATTTGCAGAGGAAGTGCCCACATCATGGGATTGAGAAGTGGATGTTAGTCCACATATTTTACAATGGGCTGAGTGGTACAACTCGTACCATCATTGATGCTGCAGCATGAGGTACGTTCATGAGAAAGAGTGCCAATGAGGCACATGATTTGCTAGAGGGTATGGCCACAAACAACCATCAGGAGGCCGATGAGAGAGCAATGAACAGTAGGAAGATGGCTGAGATTCATGAGCTAGATGTTATCACTGCATTGACTGCGCATGTAGCTACTTTGACAAAACAAATGCAGCAGAGTACCATGACAGTTAAAGCAGTTCAGACACCAGTGATATGCGAAATTTGGGGGGGTCCCCATACTTTTGGTAGGTGTACAACAGTGGACCCAAATAATGTGCCCATGGAGTAGGTTCAGGCAGTGGGGAATTTTCAGAGGCCCTACAACAATGCATTCTCCAACACATATAATCCGGGATGGAGAAATCACCCAAATGTTTCATGAAAGAATGAACAAGGGCAGCAACCACAATTTCAGGCATCGTCCTCACAACAGTTCAGCCCACCAGACCCACAAGAGAAGTCAGATGAAATAAGAGAAATAAGAGCAGCACTGATGACCTTGGCTAAATCCTGCATGTAATCCAACAACTCCTGCACTAATTCATGGCGAGACCACCTGGGCCATGACCGAGACTAGGTCATCCATCAGGAGTTTGGAAACACAGGTGGGACAGCTGGCGAACACGTTGAATAATAGAGAGCAAGGTAACCTTTCTAGTAATACAGTGATGAATTCAAGGGAGCAATGCCAAGAAATCAGTTTGAGAAGTGGGAAGCAGTTAGAGCAGAGGGCACCCCAACCAGTGGTTGAAAAGGAGAAGGGTGTAGGGAAGACAATTGAGGTAGACAATGAGGGGGTTACTGATGACCGCCCTATTTTAGAGAAGGCTCCACCCGCAGTGATGAGGGAGTATACATACAAAATTTCTTACCCTCAAAGACTGCAGAAGAAGACTTTGGATAATCAGTTTTCGAAATTTTTGGAGGTATTCAAAAAACTGCATATCAATCTTCCATTCATCGAAGCTTTGGAGCAGATGCCAGCTTATGTGAAATTTATGAAAGACATCCTATTTAAGAAGAGGAAGTTCGGCGATTATGAGACAGCCGACAGAGTGCAAAGGCTATATTGCAGACATCCTAGTTAACCGCTATCTTAATCAGAACGACCTGCCCGGTTCAAGCATCGTGCCTTACCCCGCACCCTAGTGATACATACATCGTAGAAAATCAGCGAACATAAAACATGAGTCATTTAACAAAAGGTATAATAAATAAACAAAGCAACCAAAACAATGCTTTTCAAGATATACATAAAACTCGAATGCTTTAATCTTTTACAACCCCGCCACAACAAGATTACATGCACTTAAGATATACACGACTATGACGGACAGGCCCGCCATACCTCGAATGTACAAGAACCTACAACTCGTGGAACACCTACTAAAAGATAAGCCTCCGAGAAACGGAGCTTCAAATGCTACAATCGTGATCCTATGAGCGAGGATCCACGATCGATGTACCTTACCGCGGCATGAACGCAGCCCGGGCGAGGTCAAGACAACAGTACCAAGTATGTGAAATCGCATAATATCAGAAATGAAATCATACTAGTCTATATAAAGCAGAGACATGTATGATAACCAAACTACGCTCACAACATAAAATACCATCACTCCAATATAACTACGGGTCTCACGCCCACAACATCAATCGTTCGTGACATGGCCGCATGCCCCTACATCGTGACGGTGTAGACATGTCCATGATGCAACAATAATACCAATGTCCCATGGCCACATGCCCCGGACTCGTGACGGTAGACATGTCCATGTGACTCAATAACAAGATAGCAATCCAAATGGAAGCATACCCGCGCGCTTACGATCGTGTCGGTATGTCCAAAGGGAAACAATAAGACAACATTCCAAATGGACGATACCCGCGCGCTTACGATCGCGGTCGCGATGTCCAAAGGGAAACAATAAGACAACATTCCAAATGGACGATACCCGCGGCGCTTACGATCGTGTCGTATGTCCAAAGGGAAACAATAAGACAACATTCCAAATGGACGATACCCGCAGCGCTACGATCGTGTCGGTATGTCCAAAAGGAAATCACAAGGCGATAATCAAATGGAAACATACCCGCGCGCTACGATCGTGTCGAGATATCCAAAGCGATTCACCACAAGACCTTAACCAAAATGAGGCATACCCGCAGCGCCACGATCGTGTCAGTATGTCCAAAGTGATTAACAACAATAATACTATCAACAGGAACGTACCCGTGGAATTTCTCCGTCACTGCCGGCACGTCCAAGTAAGTTCTCAACAAGTCAACCGACCCTCCATCGAGAGACGCCAGAACACGTAAATACAACGCTTTGCACAACAAAGGTTATCACAATAAGCATAGCCAAGCTTCACAACAACAAGCATAGGCAAGTTTCACAACAACACAAAGTACTTCCATTTTATACCAAAGTCCGGGTTTTTAACCCCAAAGTACTACATACGTAAGTTCTTTTAAAAGAGATCCATTTCTTTTATAAAAGTCACCCGATACCGTAGTATTAGAATGACCAACCCACCTTCCTTTTCAAAACCAAGTAACAACATTCTTTCCTAAGTTCCAGCTTGCCTAGTTTCAATTACTCAAGCTTCTCATTTTCAAATGGTTTCATAGTTCCCAAACTTAATCACTGATTCCTTTTAGAACAATTGAGTAACATATGTCATATATGTGAGTAGTTTATTCTTGTTTATAACGATCTTATTACAAAGAAATCATGATCTAGAAAATGTAATATCATTTTGTCTTATCTTAGCTTCTATGCAGATGGAGGTTTCTACCGTTTTAATACAACACATCATTATTCAATACATTTTCCTTTATTAACGCCGCAGCGGGTCCTGTCGATACACATTCTCGATTCCCAAATCAAGAAACATTATCCCTTTAAAACCAAGTACTCATTACTCACGAATGAGGTTTCACACAAACATCCACATTAAAACAAATAAGTTAAGTCTCTTATCTTATAAGATCAAGTCTCTTAACTTCTAACATTAGTAAAACCATTTTCTTACCTACATAAAGCTGTTATAACCAACTTCCCATAAAGCCGTTATAACACTTTATGTTTTAAAACAATCAAACACGCTTAACACATGTACGCTCACCGCACTACATAGTTCACACATATCATGCTAGAAGAGATAGGAAGAGGTTCACATACCGCGACGATTTATCGACAATAAGCAAAATGCTCCAAGTACTACAACCTTGCTAGCCCTTTCCACTCTCGAGTAGAATACGCTACTCTTAGTACTTTCACCTATAAAGGTCACAAACGCCTATTAACCCCAAAACACAAGTTTCTATCTTTCTATAGAAAATTGGCAAGACTCTCCCGCAACAACAGAAATCTCCTCCCCTATCGAGGCCGGCTACCAAGCCAACCAGTGGGGAGGGTTTACACGCCTAACCTGACGTGTACAATTCTACTCGAATACTACACAAGTCTACCGCAATACACCCTATGTAAATACAAATTCAGCTTCTTATTCTTCAGCTTAAGTCAAAAGACATCACGAATACTAAGTAGTTCTATATATAGTATACTTCAACTATATATGCTAACAAACATGTAATTTCCAATTACACAGAGGGACAAGATAATTACCTCGATAAGCCCAAAATTATCCAAGTTATAATGTCGATCCCGAGCAAGGTTTAGCTCCAATTCAAGCGCCCAAACCACTCCAAACAACCCTAAGTTCTAACTAACTTCTACTCAAATACTTCAACCAACTGAAGATTTCCTTGTGGTTTCGGCTGAGACTAAAAGGACAAAAGGTAGTATTTCCTGACTCTACGAAAGAGGTATCTTTGGAATACTACAAGGTACAAGGCTAAGGTATTTTGGGCATTATAACAATACTGGAAGACAACTTTCTACCGCTTGTAGTAGCTCGCAAGACCACTAAAGCAGTGAGTGGGGTGTTCTCGCCAAGGCCTCTTCTAAGGGAGAAGGAGTTGGACGAGAGCAACAACAAGTGGAGAGGAGGGATTTCAAGACTTAGACAGCTGAGGTGAATGAATAAGTCTTCACAAGGAGTGGTATTTATAGAAAGCCAAAGGCCAACCAACGGCCAAGATCTAGCCAAGTGCTACACAAGTGTAAGGCCAAGATCAAGCCAAGTGCACCCTAACCCTACTCCACAAATCCTCACAAATATCTACACAAATATCTACCACCACTTGCCCATCCATTCTACCTACCGCCTTTTCAGTCCACCAACGAGAGGTGCGTTGTTGCCCTCTCGTTGGTCCAAAACGCCCGCCTCTCGGAAAAATTCGCAAAAATACTAAATGACATAGCCGGAATTTTCCTTCGTAAGTCGTGGAAACGCTTCATTTAAAAACGACTCTAATTCCGTGTTGTGCACAAATGTAACTTCGCCAAGCCACTAGGCGGGGTGACACGTGTCACCCTCCTATTGGCCCTCAAAAATGTCTTTCAAAAATATCCACAATGGCCAAAATCTCAAAACAAAGCTGGCTACAAAACCAGAATTTCTCCCGTGGCCCCACGTGACCATTTCCAAAATAAAATTCCATAATTCTCTAATATTCCAGAAGTCCGATACCAAACTGGGAATCCAATTCCCAATAACGAACCTTTTCCTTCACAAATAACCGAAACTTTTCCGAAAAACTCACATCTTTCTTCTTTTCAAAATTTTCTCACAGACTCGCACGTACGTCCTCACATACATACCCTGCAACTACGGGGTATAACATTCTCCCCTCCTTAGAAACATTCGTCCCGAATGTTCCTTCTCAAGACGGATATCGATGAAGTTCCTCTAACAAGTCGTCAACGCCACAGCTTGGCCACGAAATAACACACGTTCTCTTCCTTCCTTACTCGTTGTACCCTTCTCGAACACTAGAACTCTCCCAAAGACGTACCATACTTCACCATTACCTGCTCCCTCAAAATCTCGAGTCACTACCTCCAAACTTGGTCATCTTACTAACCTCAAACTTCCTTAAGGCCATTCCCGCTTTACGAACCGCTCGTCGAACGCGCCCACAAACTCATACGATGATCATCTAAACTCGGCCTAGCACCTCGTGACTACCACCGCGGGACCACCCAGAACTGGCCCCACCCCAAACCGGTTACGGTTGACCCGCAAATGGTCCTCAACCCGACCCCAACCGCGCTAAACTCTTGTTCCCGATCCTAACAATCTTACTAATTCACACTGCGAAAGCTACCACTTCCATCTCACACTACCCATGGACTTATCACACAAATAAATCCCACGATACTACTCACCCTTATAAAGGTCAAACATAAAACGAATCTTTTACTCAAGACGACCTTACCTCTAAGGTCTCACGTGAAATAGTCTAAGGTTCACACTTACCATGCCTCCATACGTATCCTTCCAACTAACCATGCATTCTAACTCACACATATCACAATGCTATCCGTACATAGCACACAATACTGAGATCATCATAACAAGCATACCAAAACTCTAGAGGTTAAGGATATACCAAGCTACCGCCCACTCTAATCATAGGCTCACGCCTGCAGGCGCATAGTCAGAGGTGATAAACCACCCACGCATCCCGGGCGTCGAAGTCAGAACATCCGTGCTACCCTTGGTCTGACAGCCTCGCAAATGGCCCCGCTGGCCGCATGCAAAACAAACTCCCAATCTAGCACGACACTCTCCAAAATGGAGTCTACCACAATGGTCACAACGAGGTAGGGGTGGCTTCACCGTTAACACCCCGCTCGCAAAATCTGAACCTCGAGCCCCGACCGCCTCAAGACGGTGGAGGACCACTGCATCGTGGGGGTATATAACTAGCTCGGCCGAGGCGGTCCGCCTCGAAAGCCACCAAAGGACCCCCGCCGCCCCGGCCCTCTTCGCTGATCCGTGTCATTCCGTCGACCCTCCGTGCCTCACATCCTAGCGCATGAGCTCGCACGCGGCAATGTCCATGCCCTACAAGAGAAACACCCGCACAAGACTCACCATATAATCATCAAGCCCGGTGACGTAGCGATGCACTCCTATCCTCCATATTCCGCAACTAGCGCAGGACATATCGAGCCAAAGAATCGAACTCGACATTGTACTCCCGACAGCCGCGCCTCTCTCGCCTCAAGAATAAAATCTGTACCGCGCCTCCTCATCCGCGGAGGCAAGAAGTGCGTGAGGAAAGCCCCAAAACTCATCCCATACCGCTGGAGGTGCATGCTCTCCCGAAAGCTCCTATGAATCAAACCAATCGATCAGCGGATCACGCACCGACGCGAACCAAAGGTCACAGACTGTTTCAAGCCTTGATCACCCGTGACGATCCGTCAGAATCGCCGGATGAACTCTCGCGGATCATCCTCGTGCCTCGACCAGAAACTCGCGGCTACAACTCGTAAAGTCCCGTAGCCTCAAACTATTCGCCGGGGTGAACCATCAGTGCATCGAACCGAATCGCCAGATCCACTGCTCTCATATCCGCCACAACCTCGCCAATAATCGGGCCATCTCTCGCGACTATCTCCCGCTTCCGCATCGGACCGGAGGCTCGTGTATCAGAGTCTCATCGCCATCGCCGCGCTCTAAACTCACTGGTCTTTGGCGGGCGCGAAACCCGCCGTCAAGCACAACCTCGTATCGGCTCGGGCTCGCGCTCGCACTTCTCTCAGATCTCACTAGCAAGACTTTCACGCCTTGCCCTCCTGGCTCGCCGCTTGCGCGGAGGCATAATCGTAAAACGAGATACGCTGGAGGGTCCAACTTACAACACGCTCTAAGGCACGATCTCGTGATGAGAAGAATGGAAACTAATCCTAAATGTCTCAGCCTCCACGATTATAGATGTGGTGCACAACACATCGATAATCAAGACTCTACTAGACACGGTTCG
Source organism: Przewalskia tangutica (assembly GCA_029844215.1). Taxonomy (NCBI): domain Eukaryota; kingdom Viridiplantae; phylum Streptophyta; class Magnoliopsida; order Solanales; family Solanaceae; genus Przewalskia; species Przewalskia tangutica. Next base: position 44,121,810 of record CM056727.1, on the reverse strand, counting down.
TAGACACTTTCCGAGGATTAATCGCTCGATACCACTTTTGTAACGACTCGCCCGGCTCAAGCATCGTGCCTTACCCCGCACCCTAGTGATACATACATCGAGAAAATCAGCGAACATAAAACATGAGTCATTTAACAAAAGGTATAATAAATAAACAAAGCAACCAAAACAGCTTGCCTTTCGATATACATAAAACTCCGAACAGTTTAATCCTTTTACAACCCCGCCCACAACAAGATTACATGCACTTAAGATATACATGACTATGACGGACAGGCCCCGCCATACCCCGAATGTACAAGAACCTACAACTCGTGGAACACCTACTAAAAGATAAGCCTCCGAGAAACGGAGCTTCAAATCGCTGAATCGTGATCCTATGAGCGAGGATCCACGATCGACACTTACCGCGCAGATGAACGCACTTCAAGGAGGTCGATAACAGTACCAAGTATGTGAAACTGCATAACATCAGAATGAAATCATACTAGTCTATATAAAGCAGAGACATGTATGATAACCAAACTACGATTCACAACATAAAACATCATCACTCCAATATAACTATGGGTCTCACGCCCACAACATCAATCGTTCGCATTATGGCCGCATGCCCTTAATCTCGTGACGGTGGACATGTCCATGATGCAACAATAATACCAATGTCCCATGGCCACATGCCCCGAATTCAGACGGTGTAGACATGTCCATGACCTCAATAACAAGATAGCAATCCAAATGGAAGCATACCCGCGCCACGATCGTGTCGGATGTCCAAAGTGGAAACAATAAGACAACATTCCAAATGGACGATACCCGCGCTTACGATCGTGTCGGTATGTCCAAAGGGAAACAATAAGACAACATTCCAAATGGACGATACCCGCAGCGCTACGCATCGTGTCGGTATGTCCAAAGGGAAACAATAAGACAACATTCCAAATGGACGATACCCGCGCGCACGATCGTGTCGGTATGTCCAAAAGGAAATCACAAGGCGATAATCAAAATGGAAACATACCCGCGCGCCACGATCGCGGTCAAGATATCCAAAGCGATTCACCACAAGACCTTAACCAAAATGAGGCATACCCGCAGCGCCACGATCGTGTCGAGATGTCCAAAGTGATTAACAACAATAATACTATCAGCGAACGCATCTGCGGAATTTCTCCGCCACCGCAAGACGCCCAAGTAAGTTCTCAACAAGTCAACCGATTCTCCATCGAGACGCCAGAATACGTAAATACAACGCTTTGCACAACAAAGGTTATCACATAAGCATAGCCAAGCTTCACAACAACAAGCATAGCAAGTTTCACAACACCACCACGTACTTCCATTTGATACCACAGTCCGGGTTTTTAACCCCAAAGTACTACATACGTAAGTTCTTTTAAAAGAGATCCATTTCTTTTATAAAAGTCACCCGATACCCGTAGTATTAGAATGACCAACCCACCTTCCTTTTCAAAACCAAGTAACAACATTCTTTCCTAAGTTCCGCTTGCCTAGTTTCAATTACTCAAGCTTCTCATTTTCAAATGGTTTCATAGTTCCCAAACTTAATCACTGATTCCTTTTAGAACAATTGAGTAACATATGTCATATATGTGAGTAGTTTATTCTTGTTTATAACGATCTTATTACAAAGAACCATGATCTAGAAAATGTAATATCATTTTGTCTTATCTTAGCTTCTACGGATGGAGGTTTCTACCGGTTTTAATACAACACATCATTATTCAATACATTTTCCTTTATTAACGCTGCAGTTGGTCCTGTCGATACACATTCGATTCCCAAATCAAGAAACATTATCCCTTTAAAAACCAAGTACTCATTACTCACGAATGAGGTTTCACACAAACATCCACATTAAAACAAATAAGTTAAGTCTCTTATCTTATAAGATCAAGTCTCTTAACTTCTAACATTAGTAAAACCATTTTCTTACCTACATAAAGCTGTTATAACCAACTTCCCATAAAGCCGTTATAACACTTTATGTTTTAAAAACAATCAAACACAGTTAACACATGTACGTCTACCGTACTACATAGTTCACACATATCATGCTAGAAGAGATAGGAAGAGGTTCACATACCTCGCGACGATTTATCGACAATAAGCAAAATGCTCCAAGTACTACAACCTTGCTAGCCCTTTCCACTCCTCGAGTAGAATACGCTACTCTTAGTACTTTCACCTATAAAGGTCACAAACGTCTATTAACCCCAAAACACAAGTTTCTATCTTTCTATAGAAAATTCAAAGACCTCCCCGCAACAAACAGAAATCTCCTCCTCTATCGAGGCCGCTACCAAGCCAACCGAGGGTTTACACGCCTAACCTGACGTGTACAATTCTACTCGAATACTACACAAGTCTACTGCAATACACCCTATGTAAATACATTCAGATGGGCTTTATTCTTCAGCTTAAGTCAAAAGACATTGCGAATACTAAGTAGTTCTATATATAGTATACTTCAACTATATATGCTAACAAACATGTAATTTCCAATTACAATAGAGGACAAGATAATTACCTCGATAAGCCCAAAATTATCCAAGTTATAATGTCGATCCCGAGCAAGGTTTAGCTCCACTCCGCGCCCAAACCACTCCAAACAACCCTTAGAAGTTCTAACTAACTTCTACTCAAATACTTCAACCAACTATGAAGATTTCCTGTGGTTTCGGTTTGAGACTAAAAGGACAAAAGGTAGTATTTCCTGACTCTACGTAAAGAGGTATCTTTGGAATACTACAAGGTACAAGGCTAAGGTATTTTGGGCATTATAACAATACTGGAAGACAACTTTCTACCAAGGGGGTAGGCTCGGCTAAGACCACTAGCAGTGAGGGGTGTTCTCGCCAAGGGCCTCTTCTAAGGGGAGAAGGGAGTTGGACGAGAGCAACAACAAGTGGAGAGGAGGGATTTCAAGACTTAGACAAAGTGAGGAGTGAATGAATAAGTCTTCACAAGGAGGGTATTTATAAGAAAGCCAAAGGCCAACCAACGGCCAAGATCTAGCCAAGTGCTACACAAGTGTAAGGCCAAGATCAAGCCAAGTGCACCCTAACCCTACTCCACAAATCCTCACAAATATCTACACAAATATCTACCACCACTTGCCCATCCATTCGGCCTACCGCCTTCAGTCCACCAACGAGAGGTGCTGTTGCCTCTCGTTGGTCCAAAACGCCCGCCTCTCGGAAAATTCGCAAAAATACTAAATGACATAGCCGAATTTTCCTTCGTAAGTCGTGGAAACGCTTTCGTGAAAAACGACTTAATCGGGTGTCACAGACAAACGTAACTTCTACTAAGCCACTAGGCGGGGTGACACGTGTCACCTCCTATTGGCCCTCAAAATGTCTTTCAAAAATATCCACAATGGACAAAATCTCAAAACAAAGTGGCCCTACAAAACCAGAATTTCTCCCGTGGCCCCACGTGACCATTTCCGAAAATAAAATTCCATAATTCTCTAATATTCCAGGAAGTCCGAATACCAAATCTGGGAATCCAATTCCCAATAACGAACCTTTTCCTTCACAAATAACCGGAAACTTTTCCGTCGAAAACTCACATCTTTCTTTCTTTTCAAAATTTTCTGCCGTACTCTCGTACGTACGTCCTCACATACATACCCTGCAACTACGGGGTATAACATTAACAAAGAAGAAGAATCATTCTAGTTGCATTAATGATTGAATAAAGTGGATAGTCGAGGATTTTGGAAGCTCTAATTCATTCATAACTGATTACACCTTTATTAGTTTAAATCTTACAAATATTCTAGTAGTTAAACAAAAACCTCAATCAAATATCGATTGCCAAATAGATAACATAAAATAGATGAACGGTACTTAGAAACCAGTCTCTGTGGACGATATTCGGTCTTACAGTCTATATTATTTATGAACGATGTGTACGCTTGCGTGAATAGTCGAAATATCGCTAACAAGTTTTTGGCGCCGTTGCCGGGGACTGGCGTACATCTAATATCGAATCATCTGTTTTTATTTCTACTTTGGCTTTATTTTTATTTTTATTTTTACTGTGAGAACCGTGTGCCTTGATTTGTTTGTTGATTTTGATCTATTTCAGGAATCTAGTGTATGTGAAAAAGGAGAGGAGCAGATACACTTGTTCCCTTCAACCCTGAAATCGAAAAATTGTGCAAGCAAAATAGGCGTGAGAAAAGAATTACTGCTTTACTAGCCATGGAAAATCAGCAGAATAACAATAATGGGGTACCTGAGGAGGTGTTGAAAAATGAGGTACCACCTTCCATGGGACAAGTCCCACCACCTGCAGAAATGAGTTTGGGAGATTATGTTCTGTCCACAGTTACTGGTGCACAAACATGCATCAGGCTCCCAGCTATAGGGGCCAACAACTTTGAGATCAAGCCAGTCAGCCTGAGCATGGTCCAGAACACAGTACAATTTTGGGGACTTCCATCTGAAGATCCCCACATGCACATTGCAAACTTTCTGGAGTTGTGTGCCACTTTCAAATACAATGGTGTTACTGACGATTCCAATAGACTGAGGCTCTTTTCGTTCTCACTGCGAAATAGAGCCAAAAGCTGGTTGAACACTCTGTCTGCCAACTCCGTCACTACCAGGCAGGACCTGACCCAAAAGTTTCGAGCAAAGTTCTTCCCTCCTTCCAAAGCAGCAAAGTTAAGGGGGGAGCTGAACAACTTTTATCAGGTGGATAGTGAGTCGCTCTATGATGCATGAGAACGATTTAAGGACTTGCAAAGGAAATGCCCACATCATGGCATTGAGAAGTGGATGTTAGTCCACATTTTTTATAATGGGCTGAGTGGTACTACTCATACCATTATTGATGCTGCAATAGGGGGTGTTTTCATGAGAAAGAGTGCCAATGAGGCACATGAGTTACTGGAAGATATGGCTGCCAACAATCATCAAGGGGCGGATGACAGGTCGGTAAACAGCAGGAAGACTATAGGCATACATGAGATAGATGCCATCACAGCCTTGAATGCATACGGCCCTTCTTAAGCAAATCGCAGAACACCATGTCTGTAAATGCAGTCCAGATGCCAGTGAATTGCGAGATTTGTGGTGGACCGCATTTCTTTGACAGATGCACAGCGGTGGACCCTAATAATGTGCCAATGGAGCAGGTACAGGCGGTTGGGAACTTTCAGAGGCCTTATAATTCCAACACATACAACCCATGGTGGAGAAATCACCATAACTTTTCGTGGAGGAACGATCAGCCTCAGCAACAACAATTTCAAGGTGGTTACCAGAACCAGCAGGCACAGAATCAGGCTACCTTATCCAAGCAGTTTAGAACACCTACACAACTGGAGAAGCCTGATGATTTGAGAGTTGCATTGCTGACACTCACCAATTCGCAGAATCAGTTCATATCTGAAACCAGGTCCGCTCTCAGGAACTTGGAAATACAAGTTGAACAACTGGCAAACATGGCAACCAACATGCCTCAGGGTACTCTCCCGAGTAATACATAGGTCAATCCTAGAGAGCAGTGTCAAACAGTTTTGTTAAGGAGTGGAAAACAGTTGGAGCAGGTTGCTCCCCAACCCGCAGTGGTAAGTGAGAAAGAGGTTGAGAAAGCAGTTGAGGTAGAGAATGAGGGGGTCACTGAGGACCGCCCTACAGTTGAGAAAGCTCCATCAGCACCTTTGAGGGAAACGTTGATAGAATCCCTTACCCTCAGAGGTTACAAAAGAAGGCAATTGACAAGCAATTCTCCAAGTTTCTGGAGGTGCTTAAGAAGCTTCATATAAATATCCCCTTCATTGAAACACTAGAACAGATGCCAACATACTTTAAATTCATGAAGTATATACTTGGAAAAAAGAGAAGGCTAGCGGATTATGAGACAATATCTTTGACGGAGGAGTGCAGTGCCATCCTGCAAAAGAAACTGCCTCCTAAGCTGAATGATCCAGGAAGTTTCACCTTGACCTGCACTGTTGGCAAGGTAACATGCAATAGGGCTCTGTGTCACTTAGGGGCTAGTATCAATCTCATGTCTCTGTCTGTATTCAAGAGGTTGGGTTTGGGAGAATGCAAGCCAACCACAGTAAATTTGCAGTTGGCTGACCGAACCGTAGTGCACCCCAGAGGCATAATAGAAGATGTGCTTGTCAAGGTGGGGACGTTCTACTTCCCAGTGGACTTCCTCATTCTGGACATGGAGGAAGATGATGAGATACCCATTATTTTTTGGGGAGACACTTCCTTACACCGGGGAGAGCTGTAATTGATGTAGAGAAAAGAGAACTGAGATTGAGGGTCTAGGAGGAGGAGATGGTCTTCAAGGTGTTTAAATCCACCATCGAATCTCAGGCCAGCAATATATGCTTCGCAGTAAGCACGGCTGACACAACAATTCAGCCAGCACAGGCCAAAGACAGGAAGATCATTTCGACAGCTGTTAAACCACAGGCTAGTTTAAAAGCTAAAACGAAAATTGATGAGATGAAAGTTGTTGAACAGGTAAGTCTTACTGAACCCCCACCTGTGAAAAAGAAAAATAGAATGAGAAAGAGGATGATGATTATGAAGTGGATAGATTGTGAGGTTAAATTACCCCAATGATTTTTTATAAGGAACTTGCGTCTGGCTACAAGACGTTAAAGATAGCGCTACTTGGGAGACAACCCAATTTTTAAATTATGCAATGTAGTTTAATTAGAACAGTCTTACTTTTTGTTTTTTTTTTGTGTTGTGATGCCAGATTAAGAAGTCAGAAACTAAGCACGAAGAAGAGGATGGAAAATACGAAATCGGGGAAGCACCGCGGTGCAGTTATGCAGGACTGCGGTGCCTAATGCTCAGAGAAGTCGCAGGAATTTAGGCACCGCGGTGCCACGATGCAGAATCGCGGTGCCGGTATCGATTTTCGAAAAAAAAGGCCCTAAATCGCCAAATTTCCTCCCACAGATATCGTTTCAGTGCAATATCCGCTGCCACCACCACCATTTTGAGCCGATGTATGTCTGTAAGTCTTCCCGTTTTAATTTTAGAGTCTTTTACACATTTTGGACAATGTGTAGTTTAAGTTTGGGGGAGTTTTATTTTATTTATTTTATTGTTGTGTCTATTTTTGAGTCTTTTGTTTGTGTTTGCGTTTTATATGAGTCAATTTTTTTTATGAGTCATGCATGTTGTAGTTATTTGAAAATGCCTAGTGAACTAAGTGGGATAATGTAGTGGAATGAGAAGCTAAAATCTGTGTGCTTAAGTTAGATATGTCAAAAATTCATGAAAATCTGATTATTTGGAATATTTGATGCTTAGCCTATGTGTTGTTAATTGAAAAATATTTGTGAAGTCTGTTTGCTTGCTCTTTGAGGCGAAATAGTTAGTATGCACATGTTTAGGGAGATGATTCAGACATTTTTTTGCTAGCCCTTCTTACCATTCATTGCCTACCTTGCACTAAATTGTATCACTAGTCAGCCCGAGCCTAAAATAAGTTGTTTTCCTTGACACCTCATGATTCCCTCATGTGTCATAAGCAGTAATTGAATAAATGGATGAAAAAGAGTGAAAACGAAATACAAAAAGAGAGTAAAAATTGATGCACCCCAATAAAAAAGAATGTAAAATCTTAAGTTTGGGGGTGCCTATATGAATTGATTCATGCCCTCAAAAAGAGAAACAGGGAATGATAGGTATGAACTGAAAAGAATACCAAAAAGAATGACAAAATGGTTGAATGAGAAAAACGCTTATGGTACGTAAATTGAGCCTAAATGCCTACTTTTACCTACCCCTGCCTAAGCCTACATTACAACCCTGAAAAGTCCTGAGGATCTCTAGTATGTATGTCTATGATTAGTGGAGAATAATAAGTACACATGACCGTAGACTAAATGAAATTGACATGCATATGTTAGGTATTCATGCTACCATTACTTATGATTGAAATAAATTTGCGAAATATCTGACTTGAAATTCTAGATTGCTAAATTCATGTTATATCTATTCCTACATATTATCCCAACTGAGAGAATATTGTGTATAATTGGAGACTTTGTTCTACGTAATTTTCTTTCTTTCGTCTTTAATTCAGTTTATGTATGGATATTGTGTTAGTTCTTAGCGTGACTATGACTATGAGCTAAACATTTTATTAGGGCTTCCCTTATGGATCGCTTGAAGCTTTTATTCATGAATTAATGCAGTAATTTGATTTCTTCTTCGCTTGATTAAGATCTATTCAATATTTGGTATGAATGTTTGATAGTTAACTGACCATTAATTATCATAATCTATATGATTTCTACTCAAGCCGAGAGGAGAGATTTAGATATGATGTAATTGAATAGACATAGGTTAAATCGCGGACGAAAGTACCCCGATACTTGTGTAGCATTATAGGTTATTGCTCTTAATCCTCATATGTGGTAAATCCTATCATAGAAATATAGAAGGGTTCTGCACTGGGATTGAGTGATTATATTGCCCTAACCGGAATATAAGACAGTCTAGTTAACCGCTATCTTAACAAAAAGAAGAATCATTCTAGCAGACAAGGATTGAATAAAGTGGATAGTCGAGGATTTTGGAAGCCCTAATTCATTCATAACTGATTACAACTTTATTAGTTTAAATTTTGCAAATATTCTAGTAGTTAAACAAAAACCCCAATCAAATATCGATTGCCAAATAAATAACATAAAATAGATGAACGATTTAGAAACTACTGCATGGGACGATATTCGGTCTTACGATCTATATTACTTGTGAACGATGCAGACACTTGCGCGCGAGCAAATAAATATCGCTAACAAGTGGATAAGGTCAGGCCTAAGAAAAGCCTCACAAGATCGATGCTCGGGTACCACCAAAGCAGCATGGAGAACCTGATGGTAAGATTTCTGAACTAGCTATTGATGAAAAAGAATTGAACTCTTCTGAAATCAGAACTGTGAAAAGGAAGAGAAGGAGGAGAAAGAGAATGGTGCTAAAATGAATATGCGGATGGGACACTCTACCCCTTGAATTAGTAAGTAACATGCGTCCGGCTAAAAGACGTTAAAGACAACACTACTTGGGAGATAACCCAATATTTTTAATTATGTTATTTCAATTTTTGTTTTAGTTTATTTATTTTATCTTGAACAGTCTCACGATCTGGTATGCTAGTGTTTTTTTATGACAGATGAAGGGCAGGACTCACTCGGAAGGGCGAATGGTTAACAGTGCAGAAAACGGAAGACACTGGAAGTTTTCGGCAATTAGCACCGCGGTGCTTGGAGCAGAACCGCGGTGCCTCTTTCGGCTTTGTGCACAGTAATTTGGCCTTCCTCCCAGACCTCCGTTATGACTAATGTGTTGTGTCAGTAAGTTGTCCATTTATTTTTAGTCTTCACACGTTGGGGACAATGTGTCGATTAAGTTTGGCGGGTATCTTATTTTGTTTTGAGTCTTTTTGTTGTTTTATGTGTTCATGAGTCATATTTTTTTTTATGGATCATGCATGTTGTAGTTGCTAACGATACTGAGTGGATAAAGTGGGATAATGTAATGGAATTGAAAGCAAAAATCTGTGTGCTTAAGTTAGATATGCCAAAAATTCACGACATCTAATTATTTGGGATATTTGTGCTTAGCCTATGTGTATCAGTTATGGAAAGAAATGTTGAAAATGTCTAAAAAATCTGTTTGCTTGTTATTTGAGGCGAAATAGTTAAGATATACATGTTTAGGATAATGATTCAGGCATTTCTTTGATAGCCCTTCTTACCAATCATTACTTATCCTGACATAAATTGTATCACTAGTCAGCCCCTTTGAGCCTAAAATAAGATCTTTCTTTGACACCCAATGATTCCTTTGTTGTGCCATAAGTGATATTTGAAAACTCTTGGAATGAAAAGTGTTGAAAAATAACAAAAAAGAGAGTATAAATTTGATGCACCCAAATGAAAAATATGCAAAAATCTAAGTTTGGGGTGCTTGTTATTTATAATGTATCTCATTCTCTCAAAAAAAGATGGGAGAAAATAGGTATGAAATTGAAAAGAAAATCAAAAAGAAGGAAAATGAGTTAAATGAAAATGCTTATGGTACATAATTGAGCCTAAATGCCTACTTTTACCTACCCCTGCCTAAGCCTACATTACAACCAGTGAAAGTCCTGATGATCTTTAATATGTATGTCTATGATTAGTGGAGAATGTCAAGTAAACAGATCTATAGCGTTTGAGAAAGATGGAATGAGATTGACATGCATAGGTTAGGTGTTTATATTTCCAATTGATCATGATCTAAGTGAATTTGCGAAATATCTAACTTGAAATTCTAGATTGCTAAATATTCATGCTATGTGTGTTCTAACATATTATCACTTTTTGTGTCACATCGGTCATAAAGGAGAAATACCACTTTTGAGGACGAAATGTGCTTAATTGAGATGCAAATTGCACAAGTACAACCCAAGGAATGAATCCTAAAAAGTGCCACGAAGAATAGAACAAATCAAAGTGAATCGGCAGAAATTAGAGCACCGCGTTCGCCAAGAAGACCGCTGCCATGGAACCGCGATGGGAAAATTAGCACCGAGGCGTAAAAATTACCGAAAGTCCAAAACTTAAACACCGTCGAAGGCACCGCGGTTCCTGGCCATGGAACCGCGGTGACATATTTCTAGGAAGCTACAGTGATTTCGGCTGAATAAGCACCGCAGTGCCGGACAACGGAACCGCGGTGCCTACACGTATTTTCAAGAAGTCCTGGGCCGAATTGGAGAGGGTTGTTTTGGTCCGAAAGGCAACTTTTCTCAAAGTATAAAATCCCTAAACCCTGCTCATTATCATATACCTTATACCATATCACAAATCGAACTTTGGAGAGGAGAACGACGGCTACAAGCGACAATTGGAGACATCTTATTGTTCAAGTTACTTTCTTTCCCTTGTTTTATTTCAGTCTATGTTGAATTGTAATTTAGTTCTTGACATGACAATGTTTAGGAGCTAATTACTTTAGTAGGGTTTCCATTGAATCTTCTTGAAGCTCTTTCATATAGTTAATGCATTAGTTTTTGAGTTCTTCTTCAGCGTATTAAGATCTATTCAATATTGTTATGATTTCTTGATAATTAACTAGCTATTAATTGTCATCACTTATATGATTTCGAATCAAAAGTCTGAAAGGTGAGATTTTAATATGCTGTAATTGTCTAGACATAGGTTAAAATCGTGGACGAAAGTACCCCGATACTTGTGTAGTATTATAGATTATTGTTCTTAATCCTCATGTGTGGTAAAACTTATCATAGAAATATAGAAGGTTTCTGCATAAGGTTTAGCTATTGTATGTCCTAACCAGAATATAATGATAGATTAGTTAACCTGCTATCTTAATAAGAAGAAGAATCATTAGCATTGCATTAACACGTGAAAGAGTGGATAATTGAGGAGATTGAAACCCTATTTCCTTCATAACTGTTATAAACCCAAAGTATAATCATCTTTAGTTTATTTTCTGCACTTAGTCATAATTCTTAGTCATCAATCCAAAACTAAAGAACGTCAACCAAATAGATAACATAGAATAGATAGTCGGTACTTAATAAACCAGTCTCTGTGGACGATAAACTCGGTCTTACAGATCTTTATTACTTGAACGATACGTACACTTGCGTAAGAACTTAGAAATATCGCAACACTATGATAGGTAGCCTCTTATATCTTACTGCCAGTCGCCCTGACATCATGTTTAGTGTGTGTGTTTGCGCTAGGTTCCAAGCCAGTCCCAAGGTATCTCACCTAAATACCGTGAAATGTATCATTCGATATGTTGCCGGTATAAGTGACCTGGGAATTTGGTACTCCAAGGACACTAATCCTAATCTAATAGGATATAGTGACTCGTATTGGGCATGTGATGTAGATGATCATAAAAGTACTAGTGGTGGTTGTTTATATCTAGGCAATAATCTAGTCTCATGGTACAGTCGTAAACAGAATTGTGTATCACTTTCGACTGCTGAATCTGAATATGTGGCAGCCGAAAGTTGTTGTGCTCAATTGATTTGGTTACGACATATGCTAGATGACTATGACTTATCTAACAACTCTACGATTTTGTACTGTGATAATCTAAGTGCAATTAAAATTTCCAAAAATCCTGTCTAACATTCACGTACAAAACACATAGACATACGACATCATCTTTTAAGAGACTTAGTGGGAAAACAGCTAGTTCAAATCGAACATGTTGATATTCTGCTTCAACTAGCTGACATTTTTACCAAAGCTTTAGATCATGAGAGATTTTCTAGCTTAAAGAAATCTCTTAGTCTCTGTATTCTTTAAAGATAAGACAGGCTAGGTAGATGTTGTCCAAAATGTTGTTTCAACATTCTGGGTAACATTTACTGATGAGTTAATATACATGATAAGTGTTGTGATGATGTTGCACATTTTTTCAATTTGATCAAGCATGACTTTATAAGGACAAGTTCTGAATGTGATATCGTTCTCTGCGATAATGTATATATATAAAAAATAATTATGTATATCATAAAAAAGGAGTATCATAAAAAGGCAACGCCTCTACTTAAGATTTGGATGTATACAAAAAGAGCAAAGCTCTAAGATTGATATCGTTCCTATTCTATAGGAGTACCATGTTCTTCAAATAAGGTTTAAAATACCTCAAAAATATTATGTATGTGTTCAACTAAGTTGATTAAGGACAATGAAAAAATATAACATTAGTCCAAATGATCACCTCATAGGAACATATACGTAACATTAATCGCCAAATCAAGAACTGAGTCTCATATTGCTTATTTTTTAATTTGAAATGTTGCCAACATCACTAACAACATCACCTCCCAGTATATTGATTAATTTTGCTTACCTTGTTTTTTTTGGTATGTTGCACGTCTCTATTTTTAACGTCAAATCAAAACAAATTTGGATTTTGAGAGATGTTATTTTTTAATTTTTTTAATGATGTTGTGTGCTATGTAATCCCTTTGTTTTAGGTGTAAAGAGTTTCAATTCTTCTACATAATCTAAATGTAAGGGAAAGGAGTTGAAGTGTGCTTATAATTTTGCCATAATAAAATATCCCATTTGTCTTGGTATTGTCACATCACAGCCGAAAATCAGTACATCAAATTGATGGAAGCCCAAACACCACCATCATTTCTTTCAAACCAAAGTTTCTCCAACACACCTAATTCTCTAGAACCTTCTCCTATGTCCATTTTTCCAAAGTCTTCCAACACCAAAGAATACTCTCCAATGTCGACCAGTCCGTCAAACAATCATAAGGTTTACAAATATTATGTACCCATTAATGATTTGAAACCAGTTCAGGAAGACTACATACAAGCAATGATTCTATTAGGTTTAGGGGAGCCATTACAGATGAGCTATCCAGGTGACACTGAAATCCCCATTGATGTTGACGCAACATCGGATTTTTCAAATCTTCCATCAAGACAGCCTTCCAAGAAGGTCAAAAAGGGTTTTCAAAAACATGTTCAACAATAATCAGACTACTAAAAGGTCAAGAATAGAGTCGACTTTCCCCATTGACACCAGCACTAGCAGCAGCACAAACACCGATTTCAGTGTGCACGGTCTTCCCAGAACACCTTCAACACCTATTCCACAAGCAGAACCAGAGAAAGAAGAAGATGAGGTGTCAGACGACACACCTCTGAGGAACTTCATTCCAAAAAGGGTCTGCAGAACCTACAGAAATGTTGATGCACATGTTGCCTCAACATCGAAGGCAGCAGACGATACATTGGACCCAAACTATGTTGCCCCAACATCCAAGGAAATACATGCACCTACTCCATCCGAATACAACAATACAGAATCTGAATCAGATTCTGAGATAATGCCCTACTCTCATCTGTTTCAAACAAAATCATGCGCTGGTAACTGGAATTGGTTTAAGAATCGAGTGATTTGAGGGAGAAGGTCATAGACCTAAATTCATTCTCCAACAATGGTTTAGTTGATTTTTTAAGCAGTCAGAAGATCTTGAATTCTGTATCTAGAAAAAATCCCTACTGTGAGAATGTGATCAGGATGTTTTATGCGAACCTGACACATGTTGTTAAGGACACTACCTCAACGAAATTTGGGAAAGTGTACCTATACAACAATATATACAATTTTACACCTACTACCATTAACTCCACTCTAGGAATAACTGTAAGTGAAAGAACCCCATCAATCCAATCCCACTACGGAGGAACTCAATTCTATGATCAAGTACCTTACGGGAAATTTGATCACAGTTTAGTCACCCCGCAGTCCTGTGTCTAAGCTCACTGCCCTGCCCTGTTTACAACATTGCTCAAACTTGATATCTATAACTGAATACCCTCTCTTAACGAGACAGTAGTAACTTTAGACCAAGCATCACTGCTCTCTAAGATTGGAAGAAATGAAATAATTGATTTGGGACACTTATATTCGATCATGTTGCCAACTTGGAAGAAAGAAAAAGCAATTCTACTATTCTATACCCCTCTTTGATTTACCAAATTCTGCTCAACCAAGGGTTTAGGACCCCAAAAGGAGAAAAGCTAAGTCCTGCCTTAGAGGTATACTCAATGCAAAAAGCAGTTGTTAACAGTAGGGATAAAATTATCGATCTGCCCTGTAAGAAAGAAGAATGGGACACATAAACATCAACAAATGTTGCCAACATTCTAGGCAACATTGAACGAAGCAAGGTCCCTATATCCAAAGAATGACTTAAGAGGCACATTGTTGAACTTGACAGATAAATTCATGAACTAGTGCGAGCCATGAATTATTATGTGGGCATTCTTTCTTCACAAAAAAAAGAGAGAATATGAAGCTGATGGTAGTAACACATGGGGAGCTGAGGATGCAGGGCCAAGCAGTAACACAGGGGGATAGGAGAGAAGATGACGACTGTTGTTGATACCAAGAGAGAAGAAGATGGAGGTGCTGCACAGATTGATTGGTCACAAAAAGCGGTTGGAAGCTACTGTAACACTATCAAGGGTGTCAGACCAATGGAGTTGTGTTGTTGGATGCTGATAATTTGTTCGAACTTGTTTATTGGTTTTTGACATTGATACATTTGGATGATTAGTTTTTTTTGTTGTAATATTTTCTTTTGGGATATTGGCATGTTCAAGCAGACATTGTTATGCTTACTATTATATTCATATTTGTTTGTTTACTGTGGAATGTTATGAATGTTAATTGTGATTGATTACGCATATGGTGTAAGCAAGTCACGACTAACAGAACATAACTGTTTTTCTAATCAAATCGTCGATACAACATTACTTGAAATTTATAACTGCAGGTTGAGGGGGAACTTGACCCTGATCCTACTGATTGTCAGATTTTTAGGACTACATCGATAATCAATATCCTAGTCATTTTTGTTTTGTATGAAGTTTTGTGAAGAAAGACAAAAAAGGGGAGATTCTTGATGTTGGATGGATGTTGTGACAACATCTGTAATTGCTCAGGACAACATCACTTATGAACATAAGGATGTTGCTTGTGATGTTGTGACAACATCTCTGACAACATCTCTGTAAACGATTTTGCATATTCTTCCGGCCAAAACAGGTTGTGTTACTGTGAGTTAAAAAATGACCTAGGCAAGCTTACAATGAAGCTGTGTTTAAAATGTGGGAAAAGAAGTAGTCAAGCTTGGAGAAAAAGCTACGTGAAGACCAAGTCCAGATTGTTGAGCTTTTCATGGAGGAAGAACCGGTTCAAGCTGCAGCCTTCTTTTACTCAACTCCCGCAACCAACAGTGAGGATTTCAAGGGAAGTTTCACACTATAAATAGAGGGGAAACTTCAGAGTATCGACATCTAGATTAAACGAGAAGAATCACCAAGAGAGCTCTCGGATATTCACCTTAGAAATTGGATCAACACCTAGCCTAAAGTAGTATAACAACATCTAGTCCAACATTACTATTGCTGCCCAGATTCTAGATCAAACTTATTGTTGAAGCAATTGTAATGAAGATGTTGTATGTTTCTTTTTAGATGTTTTATCTTTAGGTTGAAGTCATATGCGACTTCGTTTTTATTTGTAATTTTTTTTCGTTTTTATTGCTCAAACTTGTAAAAAAAAATCAATTGTAATTGTATATTAATATACAATACTTCGGTCATTGACCATCAAGAACTATATTAATATATACCATTGAAAATATAAAATTTGTGTACTTTACTTTTACGTTGTATTTACTTTTTAAAGGTTTATTACTATTTGATCATAATGTTGCCTCAGATGTTGACACAACATTGAAGGCAAAATCCATAAATTGTTTTTTGTTGTTCAAGTTATTTTTAATCTTATTTATATTTGCTTATCTGTAGCCCCGTACCAAACAAGTCAAACTGTATAAATTTTAATCAATATTTGAGATATATTTTTTCATTATATTGATATGAGAAAAATTGCAATTTATAATATTTTTCGTATAATTTTTAAATAGTATTTAACTAGCAACTTTAAATCTAATTAAATTTAATTTCAAATATTAATCAACTTTTACTCTGGAAAAGTAAAAGTGGACAATTAATATTGTACCGAGGGAGTAGTGTCATAGGGTTTTGTTTGCCCTAACCATTTTCCATATTTGCGGGCTCAATCCACTCCCCAGGAAAAAAAAAACTGAAGAAAAAGGTGCAGAGTGAGTCAATAACCAGCCAGGCAGCTGAGTCTTTACTCGTTGAATCCCTGAATTTGTAATTACCTTGAGAAACGTGGGGCAGAGCAGTATCTCTCCTTATACAACCTGTCACCCCCATTTTACAGGTTGGCAATGCATTGCTCTCCTTACTTTTTTTTTTTTTTATAATTCTGCGCCTCGCCGCAGATCTCATATCGCTAAGACTGCATAAAGACTTGATTTAGGCTCCTGGAGGCGATGAAACCCGTCCTTAGCCGCCATCGCCGGGTAAATCGCGGAATGTGCACCGCATTCAGTGTCTGATCGCTACTAACGGATCAATGCTACAAGATCTGACCCCCTAACAGGACTTGTCTGGAGGGAATCAAACCACACTGCAACATACCCGCGCGGTTAAGCTACCAGACTTTAATACGAGACATATGCCCCGGAGAACGTATCCGTCGAAAATCGAACTTGTGATCCTAAGATCACAAATTTGACTAATGACCATTGGACCACTATCAGCGGATTGCTCTCCTTACTGTTGGCCTGCCACAATAGCAAGAAGGCCATTTTGTTACATTTTAGCAACTGCAATTATAATGGCATTATAGCTCATTTCAAGTGTTATTTTTTTTTTATATGTCTGAAAAAGACTATATTTTTCAATATTTAGTAAGTTGATAATTCAAATATTCAACGTGACAAATTTATAATTATAAAATTCAAAAGATATTTTAGTACATTATTAAATTACACACATTTTTAAATTAGGATCACAAAATTTTAATTTTTTTCTTAAACTTTTTGCCTAGTCAACTAAGACACTTAAATTAGAACGGTGAGAATATCATTTAAGTTATGGGGAAAAAGAGTTATGGGGAAAGGGTCATATTCTACTATCCAAAATATTTTAGTTTTAGTTTTTGTTATACTTTACCCACTATTAAAAATAAGGTTTTTCTACCGACATTCAGTGGAGAATTTGTGCTATAAAATATTATTTCTCCCCCCTCATTCTCATTGAACCAAATCACTGAAAAACGCATGATGAAAAACAAACTTCATAATTTTTCCGTGTGACTATTTAGATTTTTTCCACCGACATTAAATGAAAAATAGCCACTTAAAATTTGAGATTTTTTTAGTAGTGACAGTGATTGTCATATGCTATTTATTATTAGCAAATTGTCTCATATTAATTTTTTATCCTAATGCAATTCCACTATGAAGGATAGAAAAAACTAATTCTAAGTCATCGTTAAAGATAAATTAAGATATTTCATATAATTACCGGGGGCGTAAATCGGACGTTTCCTTTAAGTTATATATTAAGTGAATAATTTTACACTATTATTATACTCTAATAAATTTACCAATTCTAGCAAGCAGTTTTTATTTTCTCTATATTACAACTACGCAGTGGCGGATGCACCTTAAGTATGGTGGTGTATTTACCTGGATTTTTTTGATGCGTAAAATTTATTACTTTCGTATGTTTGCACCATCAAATTTTATTGTCTGAATCCGTCACTGCAACTACGGTAATACTAATAAGGAATCTACTAGTAATAGTTATAAAGAGGACCTGCAATTGACTTTTTAGTAACATGATTTTTATTAAATGTTTTCTTTATTGTTAGTGCGTTTATATGTATACTGTAGCATAATAAGTACTAGTAAAATATCTACTCTCCTTTTCAATTTTTGAATCCAAATCAGAATTATGAATAAGTTTGACTTTAAGTAATTTATCAGTACTATATAAAAAGTGAAGCACTGGTTTATTAATTTAATAAATAGTACTGCTACATGACAAATAGAGGTGGTCATTATATACCTCCCACCCTCTCCTCTTTCTACGTTCAGTCTTTTCAAAACAACCAATAATGGGTATTGTATGCAGTTCATACGAATCCACAACAGTTGCTACTGCCAAATTAATACTACACGATGGAAGATTACAAGAGTTTTCATATCCAGTCAAGGCTTCTTACTTGTTACAAAATGACCCTACTATTTTTATTTGTAACTCTGACAAAATGGATTTTGGAGACGTGATTTCTGCCTTAGATGAAAATGAGGAGCTTCAACTTGGTCAGTTATATTTCGCTTTACCTTTGAGTCGCTTAAAACATAAGCTGAAAGCTGAGGAAATGGCTGCATTAGCTGTGAAGGCTAGTTCTGCATTAAACAATAGTGGTGGGGAGAAATTTATAGTGTTTGAAAAAAGTGGTGCTAATTTTTCCAAGAAAGTGGTGGATGACAATAGCGGTCCTAGAGGGAGAAGAAAGAAGAAGTTCACGGCGAAGTTGACTGCAATAAATGAGTAGGAGTAATATTTGATCAGTTTACGGGTGTCTCGGCTATTGCATTGGTCATATGTTATTTCCTATCAGCATATGTCTTGAGTAACTTTGCATATCAAGATATAGCTAGATAGAAGAAAAGAAATCAACTAGCACAAGTATTTTTTCTGGTATTGTTTGTGAGATCTGAACTATGCTTTCTCATGGTTTTCGATCACTCCATCAACAGTTAGGCCAAATCCTTTTGTGCATATTTTTAGAATTTAAGTTAACTGTTCATTTGATATGTAAATAGCAGGTTTTGTAAAAGTGTTGAGGTTATTAATATTCAAGAACTACAGTTTGCAGCTTGTTTTAGGTTTCTATGTACTTGTCACCAATGGAGGGGTTGTATCACAACTTTACCCTCAAGAGGATTGATTAAGGTAGAGGAGTACCATTATAATGATAATCAGCTTGGTTTACTGTCTATCATTACGACAAATGTAATCGATTACGTATTATTATCAAGACACGCTAGCGTACAATTTTTGTAATTCTATATAAGTCATAAATAACAGTATTGTGACAAATTATGAACTTAGAATTCAATAACTCATAGTATTACACTAATGAGCTAACAATGTAAACGTTTTGGAATTAAAAGAAAGATCAACTTATTCTAATAGATGGCATGAATTAAATATTGCAAAATGTTGTAGGGTCATTTTATAAAGAAGTATGAATTGCCACTTACGCAACTTGCAAGAAAATAGTCTTGTAATTACACAGTAATATCAAATTAAACCAAGTTAATTAGGGAAGTTTCCATCAACAAGGAGAGGTGAAAGTGGAAATGGACAAGAACTCAAGAAGTGGGGGACAAAGACTTGGGACTTTCCTTTATGAAAGAGAGAATAAAGGAAGATATTTTTACGTATTTAGAAGTGGAGCCTTAGAACAACAATAAAATAGTATTCGTGTGACATAGATGTTACGGGTTCGAGTTATGGAGGCAGCCACTAATATTTGAATTATGTTAGATTGTTTATATCACGCTTCTTAAGTTACGACCCTTCTCTAAATCCTGCTAATGCGAGATACTTTGTGTATCGGATTGCGCTTTATTTCAGACGTATTTGATTCCTCTACTAACTTAACGAAGGTTGACAAAAGTTACAGCTTATAAAATGTGTCATGACAATTGCGAACGTACTAAAAGGCACAGAAATCAGAATCAATCACATATTACAGAGGAGAAGAAAGTTAGGCACACGATTTATGACCTTTGACAAATATGACTACATCATTTTTTATAAAACCAATCATGTGGTATCCAGAAGGCCGATGAAACTAGCATATGAAATCCATTTTTAAAAATAGCATTTTCTATCAAATATTTTTTCATTAACTTTATATTTCTAATTAAATTAAAGGTTAAGGAATCATATCCATTCTGTTGGGTCCCGTGGGCTACGGATTCGTAAAACGTAAGATTAAAATCGCAAAACTACGAACAACAAAAAATATCGGATGTTGCTTTCAATGTTGGCCAACATCCGAAATATCAGAATAAAACAGAATAAACTCATAGAAAGAAATGCAACTAAAAAGTAAAGAGACACAAGGTTTATATTTTCGAGGGTATATATAAATATATCCCTTGATGGTCAGTGACCAAAAGAATTGTATAGATTATATACAATTACAAAGAATTTCTTTTTACAAATTGAGTGTTACAAACGAAAAAGAAATTACATACAAAAATGAAGTCGTAGATGACTTCGCCTAAAGTTACAAAATCTAAAAGATAAAAGACAACATCTTCATTACAATCACTTGAACAATAAGCTTAATCTAGAATAGACAATAGAGATAGCGATTGCAATGTGGGACAAGATGTTAAAACAACTTTAGGCTAAAAGGTTGATCCAGTTTTCTAAGGTAAAATCTGAGAGCTCTCTTGGAAATTCTTCTTCTCTAAATCTGGATATTGATACTTGTGAAGCTCTCCTCTATTTAAAGTGTTGAGCTTCCCTTGAAATCCTCACTGATGGTTGCGGATGTTGAGCAAAAGATGGCAGCAGTTTGGAGTCTTTGGACCGAGTCATCCTCCTGAAGATCCTCAAAGATTCTGGACTTGGTCTTCGCTGCTTTCTCTCCACGTTTTGACTTTGTCTTTCACCACGTTTTAAGCACAGCAATCTGATAAGCTTGCCTAGGTCATTTTTACTCGCAGTAACTTCAACTGCTTAGGCCGGAAGAATAGACAAAACAGTTACATAGATGTTGGCAAAAATGTTGTCTCAACATCGCAGGCAACATCCTGAAGATGTTGTCCTGTGCTTTCGCAGATGTTGTCACAATATCCTATCCAACATCAACAATCTCCCCCTTTTTCCCTTTCTTCACAAAACTCCATACGATGCTAAAATGACTAGGATACTGAATCTTGATGTAGTCCTCGATAATCTAAAAAATAGTAAGATTAGTGACGTGCTCCCTCTTAACCTGCAGTTAAAAGATTTCAAGCAATGTGGAATCGATGTTATGGTTAGTTAGGAGTTTATGTTATGTCCGTCGTGACTTACTTACAACAGATGCGTAATCAGTATAAAAAATCACAACCATATATCTGCCAGAATAGACAGACCTAAATATCCCATAGTTAAATATTACAAACCAAAAAAAATAGTATCCAAATGTCAGTTAAAAAACCAAACTAAAAATAACAAAACAGAGTACACATTTTCAGCATTCAACAACTCATCCATGGATCACCTGTACCTAAATCTGGATCAACATCAGCTATCCACATCTTCATCTCCACGCTAGTCAGTATCAAGTTATCAACATCATCTCAACTCCTCTCCCCCTGCAACATAGCTTGGTCCAGCACCCTCAGTTGCTCCCCCTGGTTGTCTTATTTCAGAAACATCATCATCTTCCCCTTTTTGTGAAGAAAGTATGTCCTCATAATAACTCTTAGCTCGCACAAGTTCTTGAATCTGCCTGTTAATTTTGGCAATGTGCTTTCGAAGCCAATCTGGGGACATCGGGAACTTTCCATGATCAATTTTGCCAGGAATGTTGGCAACATCCTTCGATGTATTACAATCCCATTCTTCTTTCTTCCAGGGCAGATCAATCACCCTATCTCTGCTATTTATAACTGCTCTTGGTACTGAGTAGACATCTAAGGTTGGACTCAGTTTCTCTCCTTTTGGAGTCTTAATGCCTTAGTTGAGCAGGATTTGAAAGATTAATGAGGGGGTAAGGAAGGGCAGAGTTGCTTTATTTTTCTGCCATATTGGCAACATGGTTGGAAATTATGGTTCCTAAGTCAACCTGCTGGTTCCTTCCAAGTTTGTAAAGTAGTGATGCTTGGTCAAGGGTTACAACTGTCTCATTCAGAGAGGGTAGTTAATTGTATATGGACAATTTATGCATGATGGAAAATAGGGAAGTGAGCTTAGAGACAGGACTGCGAGGGGCCCAAATAGTGATCAGATTCCTCGTGAGGTATTTGATCACCGTATTGAGCTCGTCGACAGTGGGGTTTGGTTGAGACTCTCTTTCATTAATGAATATCCCAAGAGTGGAGTTGATAATATCGGGTATGAAGTTGTAGATTTTGTTGTAAAGATACACTTTTCTGAATTTCTTCGAGTTGTTGTCCCTCATAACAAGTTGCAGATTAGCATAGAAAACCCCAATTACCTTCTCACATACGGTCTCTTTCCAAACACAGAACTTAAAACTTTGCGACTACTCAAAAATTCGATTAAGTTATTGGTGGAAAATGAAGAGTGATCAATCACCTTTTCACCTCTGACTCCTCTATTTTTGAACCATTTCCATCTACTAGAACATGATTTATTTAGAAACAAGGGTGAATAAGGCATTACCTCAGAATCTGTTTCAGATTCCGTGTTCTCATGTCCTGATGAGGTGGGTTCTGGTGTTGCCTCGGATGTTGGGGCAACATAGTCAGGATCAACTTATTTTTCCTCTGTTGCCTTCGATGTTGAGACAACATTTGAACCTAGGTTCCAGTATGTTCTTCGCACTCTCTTGGGCATGAAGTTCCTTAGAGGGGTGTCGTCAGACATTTCCTCTTCTCCTTCCTTCTCGGCTTTGGTTGGAGTGGTTGGAGTGGCGGCTGAAGCTGTCGGACTTTTAGGTAGATTGAAGTCTGAATTAGTGCTGGTGGAAGTTGTGGACTCAACAGTGAAATTCTACTATTTACCAGAGAAAGTCGATTCTGCCCTGGTCCTTTTGGCAGTTTGATCTTCACCGAATCTGCTTTCAAACACCCTTTTCGACCTTCTCGTCGGCATTGTTGACTGTGATCCTCTTAACAAAAGGTTTGTAAAATCAGATGTTGTATCAACATCTATTGGGTTGTCCAAATCTCCAAGGTAATACACATTTAATGGCTCATCGAAACCCAGAAAAATCAGGGCTACACTTGCGTCTTCCTCAGAAGGTTTTTCTTCATTGATGGCTTTGTAATGTTTATACATTTTGTGGTTGTTTGGTGGACTTGTTGACATAGGAGAATACTCTTTTGATTTGGAAGATTGAAAAGATTTAGGGGATATGGACATGGGAGAGGGTTTTGAAGAGTTTGGCGTATTTGAAATGTTTTGAAAATCTAGCGGTGATGTTTGGGCTGCCATATGATGGTTCGATTTGGTGGCTGACTGATGTGACAAGACAGACGCAATAATGGGGATTTTAATCATGGCAATCTTCAATTTACACTAAAACTCTTTTCCTTAAATTTAGGTAGTGGAAAATATTTGAACTCTTCACATACCCAAAATAAATGTTTTTACATGACACAAGATATCTTCAAAATTTAAAAGAAATGGTCCTCCTTATTTTTGGATTTTTATTATTTACAGAGACTTGTTACCTATTAGAAGCACGAACAAAAATAAGATAAACAAGATCGACCAATGTACTGGAACACGATGTTGTGAACGATGTTGGCAACATTTCCAAGTTTTCACAAGCATTTTGAGACTTCAAGGATTTTCTGATTTGGCAAATGGTTTTCCGTATATGTTCCCTATGAGACTGATCGCTGTTAGGCCGATTTCCAAATGCTCACGCAAGTGTACGTATCGTTCCAAGTAATATAGTCTGTAAAACCGAATATCGTCCACATAGACTGGTTTCAATTACCGAACATCTAATCTATGTTATCTATTTGGCTAACGATAGTTTGATTGAGTTTTTATCTATGAACTAGCTAGAGTAATTGCAAGAATTAAACTAAATATGCTTTGGTTTAAATCAGTTATGGTGGAAATAGGGCTTCCAATATCCTCGACTATCCACTCTTTTCAATCCTTAATGCAATAATAATGGCTTATTCTTCTACGTTAAGATAGAAGGTTAACTAGTCTGTCTTATATTCCGATTAGGATATATAAACGTTCAATCCCAATGCAGGATAGGTTTTACCACATAGGAGGATTAAGAACAATAACTTAAAATGCTACACAAGTATCGGGGTACTTTCGTTCGTGATTTTAACCTATGTATATTCAATTACTGCATATCCAAATCTCTCCTCTCAGTTCTTGATTCGAAACCATATAAATTATAATAATTAGTGATCAATTAACTATCAAACATTCAAACCAATATTGAATAAATCTTAATCAAGTGAAGAAGAAATAAAACTAATGTATCAATTCCTGAAAGCGAGTTTCAAGTGACTCAATGGAAAGCCCTAATTAAGAGTTTAGCTTCTAGCCATAGACATGCTAAGAACTAATTCAATATCCAACATAAACATAAATAAAAGAGAAAGGAAAAGAACTTGAACAAAGTTGTCTCCAATCTTGTGTTTTGCCTCTTTTCCTAGTCTCCCCAAAGTAGAATAAAAGTATGTACAATATGTCTCCTTAAGGTCAAAGTTTTAGGGATTATATAGTTGGGAAAAATTGCATTGTGGACCCTAAAAATCGTGTCAAAATCGTCCCAGAATCAGAAATTTTCCGCCGCGGCCCGGTACTTCGTCAGATTTCTTCTATGTTTCTCGGGACTTCTTAGACTTCATTTCTTGGCCTTTTCTTGTGCAATTACACCTCAATTAAGTTCATTTCATCTTTTTTTTTTTGCCATTTCTCCATTTAGGACCGCTGTGACTCAAAAGAAAGAAAAACGACCCTAACACGACACCAATTTCAAAGAAAATAAGAAAAATACTAACTAAAAATGACTCAAAAAGTGTATATAAAATATGTCTAACAATCGCTGGACAGATGTGACATTTTACCATTATCCTTAATCAACTTAGTTGAACACATATGGATAAAAAAATTAAGGAGTTTTCAACCTTCTTGAAGCACATGGTACTCCTATAGAATAAGAACGGTACCAAACTCAGAGCTTTGCTCTTTTTGTATAAAACCAAATCTTTAGTTGAGGCTTCGCCTTCTTATGATACTCCCTTTTTATGATATGCATCATCGCAGAGAACGGTATCACATTCAAACATTGTCCTTGTTAAGTCAAGCTTGATTCCTTTGAAAAAATTGTGCAACATTACTTACAACCTATATCCTGTACACTGACCCAAACGGTAAATATTACCCAGAATGTTAGGTCAACATTTAGGACAACATCTACCTTGCCTATCTTATTTTCAGATAAAACAGAGACCAAGAGATTTCTTCAAGCTAGAAAATCTCTCATGATCTAAGGGTTTGGTAAAAATATCAGCTAGTTGCGAAAGCGTATCAACATGTTCGATTTGAACTAGTTGTTTTTCCACTAATTCTCTTAAAAATGATGTCTTATGTCAATGTGTTTTGTACGTGAATGCTGAACATGATTTTTGGAAATATCAATATCACTCATGTTATACCCCGTAGTTCTGGCCATGCGTATGAGAGCGTACGAAAGGGATTAAGACTAAAAAAAATTCGAAAGATAGGTTGACGGATTGTTTCGAACGAGTTTTAGTCAACTTTGGGACGGGTTATGACCCGTTACATTTAGATTTATTAGGTGTTTCAAAGGCCTAGTACGTAGTTCGTTGATTCTAGTTCCCAACGCAACCAACCCTTCGTCGATAGGACATCGGAGTAGAAAGTTATGGAAGTTACAAGTTCAGTGCGCAGTCGGACGAAAGAATATATCGGTCAGGGGCCACAGCGCCGCGGCGCCGGAAGTTCTGAAGGGTTGCAGGGGTTTCAGCGCCACGGCGCCGGCTGCAGGGCCGCGGCGCCGAGGCGCCGAGGCGGAGTTTTTGGCGGAAAAACTGAGGAAAATCAGATTTTTCTTTTAAAAAGGCCATGGGAGGGTGAAAAGTGTCCCCCCCCCCCCATCTGATTTTTGCATGCACTATTTATTGACCAAGTCTTGAAGATTTGGTCATTCTTCAAACTCTTCTCTCTCTCTAAATTAGAAGCTCTTCCTTCTCTCTAGAAAATCAAGAGGAAATCTAGGTTTGAGAAAAATCTGAAAAGTATGGCAAGAAGGAAACTTGTTGGCAAGCTTGTAGGAGTTATTGTGGTGGTGTTTGTGGAAAGGAGACTAGCAAATTTGTTGGATTAATTTGGCTAAAGCTCTAAGGTAACAATTCTTTCTCTTGTTGCTAGTTTTTGGTGTTGCATGTGAAGAAGAAAGAACTTGTAGTTGAAAATATTGCTCTTAGATAAATTGCATATAAGAAATATGGTTTGGATATGAAAGGATTGGATAAGATGGTCATATAAGCATGTTGTAGCCAAAATACTACTTTAAACTTGTTAAGTTAGTTGTTATGCATTGTGGGGCAGAATTTTACACATCAAAGATTAGGTGTGTAATCCCCTTTGAATTGTTTGGATTGGTATGCCTTAAAAGTAGCGTTTGGATGTTGAATTCGGCCTTGAAAGAGGTGGCAAAGTATGTAGAAACAAAGGAAATGCTGCCCAATTTTCCGTAGGATTTAGTGACTTTGCACTTGGAAAATTCTACGTTGTAGCTTGAGGTTAATAAACGTATTATGGTCATTATAGGTTGACATACTACGTGCGGTATTTTGGACTTAGCAAGTGGATTGACCGAAGAGGTATGTGGAACTTTCTTATCTCTTGAGCATGAGTAGTTATAACTATATAGTACGGTAGACGTACGTGATTTAAATGAAGTAAATCCTTTTGGTATCTTTGTCTTATTTTTAAAGAATGTCTAGGTTGGTTGAGTTAGAGAGTTAACTAACTTGTTCTTAAGGAATGGTTTATTCTAATAAGGTAGACAAGGATTTCTTGACAGGAAAAAGTATTTCGAAAATTGTGTAAACGGATTTGAAGTATAAGTCTCTTGGTTAATAAAAGAACGAAATTGTTTATAAGGAGTTATAACGGCCTTATGAAAGGATAAGAATGTCTTAATTTCTAAAGCATAAAGTTAGTATAACGGCTTTATGGGGAGTTGGGTATAATAACTTTATGGAAGGTTAAAGAGTTGGTTTTCTTGAATAAGGTAAATATAGATGAAAGAACTGAAATTAAGTAGGGCAAGTTTGATTTAAAAAGGCATCCATTGTTTAGAGTGTAAAATGGGAATTGTTATGTGAAAAAAAGATCTTTTGAAAGAGTAGAAGTACATAGTACTTCGGGTTAAATTCTCCAGATTTGATTAAGCTATAAGGAGGTGCCTTAAGGTCAAGAATGAGATTTATTTTTATAGATTAATGAAAGCCTAAAGAAGTTATGAAAGTACTTGGACGTACCGTCAATGATGGAGGATTCCACGGGTATGCTTCCAATGTCTTAGTATGAGTTTACTTGGACGTACCGACAATGATGAGGGATTCCACGGGTATGCTTCCATGGTCGTAGTATGAGCTTACTCGACGCATGGCCGGTGATGGAGGATTCCACGGGTATGCTTCCATGGTCATAGTATGAGCTTACTTAGGCGACAAGCGGTGAGGTGATTCCACGGGTATGCACCTTGGACATGCTTACGATGAGGGATTCCGAGGCATGCAGTACGAGGTTACCTGGACGTACCGACAGTGATGTGGGATTCCACGGGTATGCTTCCAGTGTGGTTGTGACATTTGTATATTCCGTGGATTTGCTACCCACGATGCGAGGAATACCTCATGCGAGTCCGTAGGGCTCATGCGGGTGAAATAGTCCCACGCGCGAGTACACCTATGCGAGAATACCTCATACGGGTCCACATGACCCACGCGGTGAAATAGTCCCGAGTAGGAGTGCTTAATGACATCGCTGGCGGATGACCTTGCTTTGATCATGAGCTTCCTATTTTCATGCAGTATAGTATATGCTTGTTATTCTCGTTGTTGGTAAGGCACAATGTTCTATAAACTGATTTTCATTCATGTCTCCAGTTATTTTAGACTTATGAGGTCTTTTCAATATTTTCCAGTTTCGCATACTTAGTACATATTGTAATCGACTTCTTCCTGGCTGCGTTCATGCCGCAGGTTGGGGTAAGCAGGTGGTGGATCCTCACTCTTAGGATCACTGTTCTGGTGTCAGAAGCTCCATTCCTCCGGAGGCTTGTTTTGTTGGTACGGTTTTTCCCCACGCTATAGGTATTATGTACATTCGTGGTATGGCGGGCTCGCCCCGCCACGTTGTTATTCCTAGAGGTCCGTAGTCACGTTTGTGGTTTGGGGTAAGAACAAAGTTGTATCGCTTTACTTTTGATTAAAGTATATTCTATGGAAGCGGCCTCATTTGCCAGCCTGATGTCTACTATCTACGTGTTTATGTGTTATGTATGTTCCACGCTATTCTCTCGACGTAGATTGACGGTGCCCGCAGGGCACTACCGCGCCCGGTCGGTCGTGACAAAAGTGGTATCAGAGCAGTTAGTCCTCGGAAAGTGTCTATAGACCGTGTCTAGTAGAGTCTTGATTATCGGTGTGTTGTGCACCATATCTATAATCAGGAGGCTGCAGGGCATTTAGGATTGGTTTCCATTCTTCTCTCTCTGAGATCGTGTAGTAGAGCTGTCCTACTAGGTTGAATCCTCTCTGACCTATTCTTATGTACCAGTTATGCCTCCACGCAAGACAACCAGAGCCCAGAAGGGCAAGGCAGCTGATGGAGCTGCAAGTAGGACGCATAGGGCTACGAGGGCACAGACCCAATCTTTACTAGAGATGATGTTTCGGGCGGCAAGTTCCACGACGTCGCCAGCCTCAGCGGAGTTCGAGGCAGCAGCAACGGCTACTGAGACCGCGGTACCTGAGCCTCAAATTCCACAGTCGGGCGCAGAGTATAGGGATTACGGAGAGCAGATCAGGTTGTTGACTAGCATTGTGGCAGGGCAGCGCCGCTATGAGCCGGTAGCTAACCCTAGAGCCGACAGTTTAAGGATTCGGGACTTTCTGAGTTGTGATCCACCCGAGTTCTATGGGTCGAGGTCTGAGGAGGATCCTCAGGAGTTCATTCGGCAGGTGCGGAGGACTATGCAGGTGCTTAGGGCCTCGGAGATGGAGTCCGTTGTGTTAGCTTCTTACCGGTTACGCGATATTGCGTTGAATTGGTTTGAGGTGTGGGTGTTGTCTAAAGATGTGGGTGATCCTCCAGCTGTTTGGGATGAGTTCACGGAAGCCTTCCTCGGTCACTTTTTGCCTCCTGAGACGAGGAGAGCCCGCTTGGATAGGTTCTTGGCATTGAGACAGAATGGGAGGACCATCAGGGAGTACAACCTGGAGTTCGATTCATTGGCCAGGTATGCGCCCACTATTGTGGCGGACATGGCGGACAGAGTTCACCGCTATGTGATGGGGCTAGACCGTTACATGGTTACTGCATGTCTGGGAGTGGCACTTCAGCCAGGTATGGATATTGCTCGGATACAGGCGTATGCACAGGGGATTAAGGACAGGGAGAGTGAAGGCCAGCCAGGTCCAGCCCAGCCCAAGAGGGCCAGGACGACAGGATTTCAGGATAGCTTTCAGGGTGGACAGCCTCAGCAGCAGGCTGGGTCTACATTTTCGCCGACGCAGAGTGCCCCTTCCCGGTCTTCCGGCGGGTGGTTTGACCGCCGGGGATATTCGGGAGCAGGTCCAGGCTCCAGGGCGGCATGTTCACAGGTGTCCGAAGATACTAGCCAGGGGAGGCCACCTTTGCCTCGGTGTGGTCACTGTGGTAGATCTCATTTTGGGGAGTGTCGGACTAGGTCGACAACTTGTTATGCTTGCGGCCAACAGGGCCATTTGGCGAGAGACTGTCCGACCAGAGGTGGCACTGGTGGGATGGCGCAGTCTATTGGATCGATTGCGGGTTCTTCACCTTCAATGTCTAGGCAGGATGTTCATGCACCGGCAGGCCGCGACAGAGGTCGTGGTAGCAGTTCCCAGAATTAGCGGTCCTTTGACCCGCCTATGTGATGTCAGGTATATCTTTGACCCTTTAGAGATTAGTATGAATGATAGGGTTGTTGTATGATTTAGTGTCATAAAAGGAGGATATTGAGACTATGTACATGTGATAGAATGAGTTGGTAGATACGAACAGGCAATCCTGTTAGGCCGTGAACGGGGAGTAAGTGGTAATGGTTCACACATTAGATTCGTTTTCCTATTTGACTTACGATAAGTGGACATGCGTGTGCGATACCTTAGGGTCACAAGTGGTATTATAAGGTCCCCATTAAGTGTAGAGTACGAGGATGTACCGAGGAATATTAGATTGGCCCCAAAAGAACATTCGGGGACGAATGTTTCTAAGGGGGGGAGAATGTTATACCCCGTAGTTCTGGCCATGCGTATGAGAGCGTACGAAAGGGATTAAGACTAAAAGAAATTTCGAAAGATAGGTTGACGGATTGTTTCGGACGGGTTTTAGTCAACTTTGGGACGGGTTATGACCCGTTACATTGAGAGTTCTTAGGTGTTTCAAAGGCCTAGTACGTAGTTCGTTGATTCTAGTTCCTAACGCAACCAACCGTTCGTTGATAGGACATCGGAGTAGAAAGCTATGGAAGTTACAAGTTCAGTGCACATTCGGACAGAAGAATATCTCGGTCAGCCACAGTACGGGCGCCATGGAAGCAGGCGCGCGCCAAGTTCTGGGCGGTCGGGTTTCAGCCATGCGCCGAGGCGGAGTTGTTGGCGGAAAAACTGAGAAAAATCAATTTTTTTCTTTTAAAAAGGCCATGAGAGGGTGACAAGTGTCCCCCCCATCTGATTTTTGCATGCACTATTTATTGACCAAGTCTTGAAGACTTGGTCATTCTTCAAGCTCTTCTCTCTCTCTAAATTAGAAGCTCTTCATTCTATCTAGAAAATCAAGAGAAAATCTAGGTTTGAGAAAAATCTGAAAAGTGTGGCAAGAAGGAAACTTGTTGGCAAGCTTGTAGGAGTTATTGTGGTGGTGTTTGTGGAAAGGAGGCTAGCAAATTTGTTGGATTAATTTGGCTAAAGCTCTAAGGTAACAATTCTTTCTCTTGTTGCTAGTTTTTGGTGTTGCATGTGAAGAAGAAAGAACTTGTAGTTGAAAATATTGCTCTTAGATAAATTGCATATAAGAAATATGGTTTGGATATGAAAGGATTGGATAAGATGGTCATATAAGCATGTTGTAGCCAAAATACTACTTTAAACTTGTTAAGTTAGTTGTTATGCATTGTGGGGCATAATTTTACACATCAAAGATTAGGTGTGTAATCCCCTTTGAATTGTTTGGATTGGTATGCCTTAAAAGTAGCGTTTGGATGTTGAATTCGGCCTTGAAAGAGGTGGCAAAGTATGTAGAAACAAAGGAAATGCTGCCCAATTTTCCGTAGGATTTAGTGACTTTGCACTTGGAAAATTCTATGTTGTAGCTTGAGGTTAATTAACGTATTATGGTCATTATAGGTTGACATACTACGTGCGGTATTTTGGACTTAGCAAGTAGATTGACCGAAGAGGTATGTGGAACTTTCTTATCTCTTGAGCATGAGTAGTTATAACTATATAGTACGGTAGACGTACGTGATTTAAATGAAGTAAATCCTTTTGGTATCTTTGTCTTATTTTTAAAGAATGTCTAGGTTGGTTGAGTTAGAGAGTTAACTCACTTGTTCTTAAGGAATGGTTTATTCTAATAAGGTAGACAAGGATTTATTGACAGGAAAAAGTATTTCGAAAATTGTGTAAACGGATTTGAAGTATAAGTCTCTTGGTTAATAAAAGAACGAAATTGTTTATAAGGAGTTATAACGGCCTTATGAAAGGATAAGAATGTCTTAATTTCTAAAGCATAAAGTTAGTATAACGACTTTATGGGGAGTTGGGTATAATAACTTTATGGAAGGTTAAAGAGTTGGTTTTCTTGAATAAGGTAAATATAGATGAAAGAACTGAAATTAAGTAGGGCAAGTTTGATTTAAAAAGGCATCCATTGTTTAGAGTGTAAAATGGGAATTGTTATGTGAAAAAAGGATCTTTTGAAAGAGTAGAAGTACATAGTACTTCGGGTTAAATTCTCCGGATTTGATTAAGCTATAAGGAGGTGCCTTAAGGTCAAGAATGAAATTTATTTTTATAGATTAATGAAAGCCTAAAGAAGTTATGAAAGTACTTGGACGTACCGTCAATGATGGAGGATTCCACGGGTATGCTTCCATTGTCTTAGTATGAGTTTACTTGGACGTACCGACAGTGATGAGGGATTCCACGTGTATGCTTCCATGGTCGTAGTATGAGCTTACTTGGACGTACCGTCAGTGATGGAGGATTCCACGGGTATGCTTCCATGGTCATAGTATGAGCTTACTTAGACGTACCGACAGTGAGGTGGGATTCCACGGGTATGCACCTTGGACATGCTTACGATGAGGGATTCCGAGGCATGCAGTACGAGGTTACCTGGACGTACTGACAGTGATGTGAGATTCCACGGGTATGCTTCCAGTGTGGGTGTGACATTTGTATATTCCGTGGACTTGCTACCCACGATGCGAGGAATACCTCATGCGAGTCCGTAGGGCTCATGCGGGTGAAATAGTACCATGCGAGTGAGTACAACCTATGCGAGGAATACCTCATGCGGGTCCACATGACCCATGCGGGTGAAATAGTCCCAGGAGTAGGAGTGCTTAAAGATATTGTGGGGCGGATGAACTTGCTTTGATCATGAGCTTCCTATTTTCATGCAGTATAGTATATGCTTGTTATTCTCGTTGTTGGTAAGGCACAGTGTTCTGTAAACTGATTTTCATTCATGTCTCCAGTTATTTTAGACTTATGAGGTCTTTTCAGTATTTTCCAGTTTCGCATACTTAGTACATATTGTGTACTGACCCCCTTCCTCGGGGGTTGCGTTCATGCCGCATGTAGGGGTAAGCAGGTAGTGGATCCTCACTCTTAAGATCACTGTTCTGGTGTCAGAAGCTCCATTCCTCCGGAGGCTTGTTTTGTTGGTACGGTTTTTCCCTGATGCTATAGGTATTATGTACATTCAGGGGTATGGCGGGGCCCTGTCCCGCCACAGTTGTTATTCCTAGAGGTCTGTAGTCACGTTTGTGGTTTGGGCTGTAAGAACAAAGTTGTACTGTTTTACTTTTGATTAAGTATATTCTATGGAAGGCGGCCTTGTCGGCTAGCCAGTGATGTCTACTATCTACAGGTTTATGTGTTATGTATGTTCCACTGCTATTCTCTGATGTGTACTTGACGGGGTGCCCCGGTAGGACACCAGTCGCGGCCCCGGGGTCGGGTCGTGACAACTCAGATTATCACAATACAAAATCATAGAGTTATTAGATATGCAATAGTCATCAAGCATATGTCGTAACCAAATCAGTTGAGCACAACAACTTCCTTCTGCCACATATTCAGATTCGGCAGTCGAAAGTGACACGCAATTTTATTTCCGACTGTACCATGAGACTAGATTGTTGCCAAGATGAAAACAACCACCACTAGTGCTTTTCCTATCATCGACATCACCGGCCCAATCTGAGTCACTATACCATATTAGATTAGGATTAGTGTCTCTAGAGTACCAAATTTCCAGGCCACTTGTACCGGTAATATATCGTATGATACATTTCACGACATTTAGATGAGATACCTTGGGACTGGCTTGGAACCTGGCGTAAACACACACACACTAAACATGATATCAGGACGACTGGCAGTAAGGTATAAAAGGCTCTCTATCATAGATCGGTACAATGTTGGGTCAACATCTTGTCCAACATTGTCTTTACAAACCTGTTGCGTAGAGCCCATTGGCGTCTTCATGTGTTTAGCATTTTCCAGACCAAACTTCCTAACAAGATTTTTGGCATACTTGCTCTGGGATACAAAAATCCCTTCTTTAACCTGTTTAATCTGCAAGCCTAAGAAAAATGTTAGTTCTCCAATCATGATCATTTCAAATGTTGTCGACATAGCTTCGCCAAATGACTTCAAGAGGGATTCTTTAGTAGAGCCAAAGACAATGTCATCAACATAGATTTGAGCTATGATTACATCTACTCTGTGTCTCTTTATGAATAAAGTTCTGTCAGCTTCTCCACGGATAAAACCAAAATCAATAAGAAAGTTAGTCAAGCGACCATACCATGCACGTGGTGCCTGTTTTAACCCATACAAAACTTTCTTGAGCTTGTATACATGTTGTGAATGGTGAGGATCTTCGAATCCTTTTGGTTGTTCAACTTATACTTCCTTGTCCAAGTATCCATTGAGAAAGGCACCTTTAACGTCCATTTGATGCAAGGTAATTTTTAGATAACAAGCAATAGCAAGAAGTAATCGTATTGATTCAAGTCTAGCCATAGGCGCAAAGGTCTCGTCATAGTCAATACCTTCAACTTGTGTATATCCTTGAGCAACAAGTCGAGCTTTATTCCTCACAATCTGCCCTAACTCATCTGATTTGTTTTTGAATATCTATTTAGTCCCAATAACATTAGTGTTGTTGGGTCGGGATACCAAATCCCAAACCTCATTTTGGGTAAACTGCTCCAGCTCATCTTGCATAGATTGTATCCAAAAATTATCTTTCAATGCTTCTCCAATATTATTAGGTTCCAATGTAGATGTAAAACAAGAAAAACTAACCTGTTGGTATATGGTGGACATGCACACATACTTTATCATCTCTCAGTAATTGACTGGTTCTTTCTCCATCGTTCGCCTCTACTAAAAAACTCCCCCTATCACTAGGTTGGGTGGATGGTTCCTCATAATCCTCGATGGAGGGTATCTTCTTACTTGATCATTCAACTCAGTAGCAGACTCCTCCTTGACATCTTCCTCGGTGTTCTCTTCTTGAGGTTCAGATGTGACTTCTGGTGTTGGGTCAACATTTGGGTTAACATATGATGCTTCAGTGATTTGCTCCTCTTCTAATGCAACCACAATGTTGTTTTCTGAGGATCTTCCAGATATGTCCAGTATATCATCAAAAATCACATTGACAGACTCCTGAATAGTCTTTGTCCGAAGGTTGTATATCCGGTAAGCATGGCTATTTGAGAGTAGCTGACAAATATCCCCTTGTCGCTCCTGGAGTCGAACTTGGCCAGTTTATTCATGTCATTAAGAATATAACACACACCCAAAGACATGGAAATACCTCACTGTAGGTTTCTTTCCATTTAACAATTCATAGGGCGTCATTTTGGTCCCTGGCCGAAAGTAGACTCTATTACTTATGTGACATGCTGTGTTCAATGCTTCAGCCCAAAACCTCTTTGATAATTTCTTAGAACTCAATATTACTCTTGCCATTTCCTGTAAAGTTCTGTTCTTTCTCTCGGCAACCCCATTTTGTTGAGGTATTTTTGGTGCCGAAAATTCATGGAATATGCCTTTCTTTTCACAAAATTTTGCAAAGGTCTGATTTTCAAATTCCTTTCCATGATCAGATCTTATTCTGAAAATTGAAGAACAAAACAAATTCCTAATTCTAGAGTAAAGAGTTTTAAACATCTCAAAGGCTTGTGATTTTTCCTTTAAAAAATATATCCAAGTAAATCTGGAAAAATCATCAACTATCACATAAGAGTATCGCATTCCTCCTAGGTTATCTACCTCAATTGGACTCATAAGATCCATATGCAATAATTGGAAACAATGAGATGTACATGAATGTTGGCCGTCATGTTGGACAACATTGTGAGAGACTCGGGTCTGCTTTCCCTTCAAACAATCCTTACATCGTGTTTTATCTTTTGTATCCAGTCTGGGAATGCCTTTAACAGCCTCAAACGAGATCAGTTTCTCCAAGGTGTCGTAGTTGACATGTCCCAACTTCTAGTGCCAAAGTGTCAAGTCACCTACCTTTGCGGAGTTGCAAACCTCTTATCTACCTACTAGATAGCAGTTATCTGCAGTTCGGGTTCCTAACATGACACACTTTTTTGCAGAATCTGTAACTTTACATTCAAGTTTGTTGAATTTCACCTCTAGATCGTCATCACATAGTTGGCTTATGCTAAGGAGATTAACAACTAAACCTTCTACATGAAGCACATTCTTCAAGGCTGGTACATTCGGAACATTAAGAGTTCCTCTACCAATAATCTTACTCTCACTTCCTCCTCCAAAGGTCACATACCCTTCATTGAATGCTCCATACTCATTCAAGAGACTTTTAGTACATGTCATATGACGTGATCAGCCACTATCGAAATATCAAGAACTTGTAATATTAGTACGCAAGACAGTTATGCACACATTACATTTTAGATTTAGTTTGGGTACCCACTCATTTTTAAACCTTGTCTTCCTTCTGCTTCCAGGATTGTTGCTTTGAATGTTATCTGTGATGTTAGGCAACATTGGTGACAACACTTTAGGCAATAGGCTGAGAGCAGAATTTTGAAGCTTGTAGCAGTAGGGCATGAGATGTCCTGAATATTTACAAAAGCTACATACAAACTTCGATCCAATCATAGTACTCTGAGAGTTACAAGCATTTTCTTTGACGAATTTTATCCTCTCAGTTGGACTATGGATCCTGGAAGTATCCGTTTTTCTGGGAGAATGATAACCAAGCCCAGTCCTTGTGGGATTGCTGAAGTTCAAAATTTCATCCATTTTGGAGGTTCCCATGTTTAGCCTTTGAAACGTGATCTCAGATGTATACAGTCGTGCACGAATCTTACCAAGCTCAAGATCCTTCTTGGTAAGTGTCACCTCTAATCGGTTGATTGTGCCTTTCAAATTGCAGTTCTCAAGAGCCAATGATTTTGTTTTTGAGTCCAGATGCTTAGATGTAGTGATTAAGGATTTATAAAGATTTTGTAATTCCTTTATCGTTTCTTCTTTCGAGTCAACTAGATCCAAATCAGCAGCCTCAGTTAAAGAAATAAATCCACTAAAACAATTTACATCAGAATAATCAAAGTAGACATACCTCTCTAATGATGCAGACATTTCCGATGTGGCCTCCGATGTTGTTTCAGATGTTGGGTCAACATCATCAACAACATCTTCATCGTCGGACAACGAGTGTTCAAACATGGATGCAAGCATTGCATGTGGTTGTTCTTCTTCTCGATCTTCTTCTTCCTCTTCATTCTCATCATCACTGAGGGTTACCCACATGACCTTACCAATTTTCCTAAGGGTGTTTGCACACTCATTAGAGAAGTGTCCCCAACCCGAGCATTCATGACATTGCACTTTCTCTAGTTGTGTGGAATTGTAATTAGTTCCATCAGAGTTGGATTTCCTCAGTGGAAAGCAGTTACTTTGCTCAGAAAGTTGACCTATTAGGCTTCTTATTGAAGAGAAGGTTCTGATGCTTGTTATATTTTGCTTTGCTACAGTCAGTGTTGATCTTTCTCACCATAGAATTGAATCTACGAGTGAGTAAGGAAACAGTTGCATCACTCCCCAGTTCCTCCAGGTTTTCTTCCTCGTTTTCTATTTCAGATTCGGAGGTTTGTCCTTGGAGTGCCAAAGTCTTGTATTTATATAGATCTCTTTGGCTCTTCATGTTCATCTCATATGTTTGAAAGATGCTCATTAAAGCGTCCATAGTAGCAAGATTATGGGTCTCTTCAATACAACAAATCTTAGTATTAAATCTTTCAGGAAGAGATCTGAGAGCTTTATCAACAAGTTGTGTGTTGGTTAATGGAGATCCAAGCACTTGACACTGATTAGCAATGTCAATCAACTTTTCAAAATAGGATTTTATGTCGTCAGACTCCTCCATCCTCAAGCGCTCGTATTGACTCAACATCATGCGAAGTTTTGTACGTCGAACACTTGAGGTTCCCTCACAATGGGTTTGTAAGGTTTCCCAAGCATCCTTGGCCGTTGTACATTTCTGGATAAATTTAAACATATAGAGATCTACCCATCCAAATATCGCATTTAGGGCCTTTTCGTTAAAGCTTGCCGAGTTGATTTCTTCCTGGGTCCATTCAGACTCGGGTTTAGTGAGAACATCACCATCCTCATCTGCTGGGTCCTTGGGGATTACATAGCCTTCAGATACAGATCTCCAGGCTCGAACATCAATGGATTTGATGTGCGAACGCAGTCGAATTTTCCAATAGGCATAGTTAGATCCGTCAAGTATTGAAAGTCTACCAACGTTTTATGCAGCTGAGTCCATAGCCGTAATATTCAGAATCAAACACTTATTGTATCAAGTGCAGACTCTGATACCACTTGTAGGGTCCCATGGGCTACGGATTCGTAAAGCGTAATATTAAAATCCCAAAAACTACGAACAACTAAAACAGTCACTGGATGTTGCCTTCAATGTTGGGTCAACATCTAAGGCAACATTGTAATAAAACAGAATAAACATTGTTAGAGTAAATGCAGCGAAAAAGTAAAAGAACACAAGGTTTATATTTTCAAGGGTATATATGAATATATTCCTTGATGGTCGATGACTAAAAGAATTGTATAAATTATATACAATTACAAAGAATTTCTTTTTACAAATTGAGCGTTACAAACGAAAAAGAAATTACATACAAAAATAAAGTCGCAGATGACTTCGCCTAAAGTTACAAAATCTAAAAGATAAAAGACAACATCTTCATTACAATCACTTGAACAATAAGCTTAATCTAGAATAGAGATAACGATTGCAATGTGGGACAAGATGTTGTTAAAACAATTTTAGGATAAAAGGTTGATCCAGTTTTCTAAGGTAAAATCCGAGAGCTCTCTTGAAAGTTCATCTTCTCTAAATCTGGATGTCGATACTTGTGAAGCTCTCCTCTATTTATAGTGTTGAGCTTCCCTTGAAATTCTCACTGATGGTTGAGGAGGTTAAGCAAAAGATGGCAACACCTTGGACCGAGTCTTCCTCCTAAAAATCCTCAACGATCTGGACTTGGTCTAAGTTGTTTTCTCTTCACGTTTTGACTTGGTCTAAGTTATTTTCTCTTCACGTTTTGACTTGGTCTTTCACCACGCTTTAAACACAGCAATCTGGTAAGCTTGCCTAGGTCATTTTTACTCGCAGTAACTTCAACTGCTTAGGCCGAAATAATAGGTAAAACAGTTACATAGATGTTGGCAGAAATATTGTCGCAACATCCTGAAGATGTTGTCCTGTGCTTTCGCAGATGTTATCACAACATCCTATCCAACATCAACAACTTCTTCCTCATTTTATCCTTGGTAAAATTTTATCATTAATGGAGATGACACATACATAGATAAAACATTTCATGAAGAGAGATTATAACTTAATAGCCTGGTCGGCCAAACTTATTTTTTTCTAAAAGTGCTTATTTTAATTTTTTAGGTGTTTGACCAAGCTTTTGAGATAAAATAAGTGCTCATAGGAAGTAACAAAAACAGTTTTTCAGAAGCTAAAAAAATAGTTTTTCCCTAAAAGCACTTTTCTGAAAAGTACTTGCGAGAAAAATACACTTAGAAGCACTTTAAATACCTTGTCAAACAGTAATTGCTGCTCAAAAGTACTTTTTAAAATAATTGGCTAAACACAAATTATTTCTCATTAATATTTTTTTTAAAGTATTTTTCAAAATAAGCTGATTTTAGAAACTTTATCAAACATGCTATTAGACATCAATAAAGATAAAAGTAGTCAAATATTTTTTCTAATTAATATTTTTTAATGAAGTGTATAATAAAAAATAAAAAATAATTTGAGACGAGGGAATATCTAACCTTTTTCTCTTCCTATTTAATTTTATGAGACTGCACTAAATGGTAATAACTGCCTCTTTTTTATAGTTCTCCGGGGCATAGTCTAGTGGCAAAGCCTGGGCGCTATAACGCGCTCTGGCATGGACAGCGTGGGTTCGATTCTTCGCAAGCACGAA
Organism: Przewalskia tangutica; assembly: GCA_029844215.1. Taxonomy (NCBI): domain Eukaryota; kingdom Viridiplantae; phylum Streptophyta; class Magnoliopsida; order Solanales; family Solanaceae; genus Przewalskia; species Przewalskia tangutica. The sequence continues at coordinate 44,081,564 of CM056727.1, read as the reverse complement.
GTAACTCTGCATGTTGGGGAATTGAACGTTGTCTCATTGATCAGTTGTACGCTCCCAAAAATTGGCCACCGGAGCACATCCAACGATTTACTGGTAATAGTGTTGAATGACCGGTGCTATTACCTCCAGAATGTCTGGATAATATCAGTGAAGTAGTCAGACGCAAGCCTGGAAACCTGGACTATCAAAAAAAAAACTGCCTCTTTTTTATATTTCCGCGTCCTGTTGTTTTGGGCAATTTTGACTTACTCATAGAACTTGGGGATTGATGGCTGAGTAGACAAGATTATCACGTGCATGGGTTTGACATCGTAATACAATAAAATTTCGATAAATGAATATCACTGGAACTGATAAAAAATATTCATTTAGCAATATTATTTATTTATTGATAAATGAATAATATATTTATTCATTTATCGATAAATGATTATTTATTCATTTACATAATATTTTTATATTTTTTGTGTGACATACATTTTTATTATTATTTTAATTAAGGTTCATGCATGTAATTTTAAATATATGTATTGAAAAACTAGAGAAATTAAACTAAATACATTGTAACAAATTTGGTAAAGGATGAACATGAACAATAAAGTATGCATGAATTTTCTTTTATTAATTAGAACTATGAGAAACTAAAAGATGAAATTAAGTTAAACTACCTAACAAAAAGCTAATAAATACGTAATATATGCATAACTTTATATTAATATTTAGTTATTATTAATTGAGAAACTAAAATTTGAACTAAGTACTTTGTAAGAAATAATTTCAAAAAAATGAAACGCATGAATTGTACAGCTTACAAGTGCTTCCCAACACAATCAACAATTAGCAGCTAAACACAACACCCCCAAACTTCAACTTTACTATCCAATACCCACGCCCTCCTTGTCTACTCCTTCTTCAAACTTCACAATCAATTTTTCAGTACCCAAACTACTTCACAATGCAACACTTCTCGAACTACTACCTCCTTTGACTACTAACAACTTTCAAGAAAAGGTGAAGATTACCTTTTTGATGGTGTTCTCCACGATGTTCTTGCTTCTAATGGTGGTTTGAGGCTATGGAATGGAGCTTTGTTGTTTGAGATAGCTAAGGGTTTTTAGGAATTTAAGAGTTTTGGTTGTGGTTGGGTTGGATTTGTGGAGGATTTGTGGGCAAATTTTTGGATTATCGTGTGTTTTTGAAGGAGGGGGTTAGGTTTTTGGTTTTGAATTTGGGGCGATCGATTTAGGCGTTTTAAGTTTCGATTTCGCCGCGCGCCACGCTTTGCGCGCCCAATGTTCTGCACTCCTTCGGGATTTTCTGCGCCGCGGCCCTGTTACGGGGCGCCGCGGCGCCTTAGACTTGGCATTTTTTCTGGATTTTTGGCGCCGCGGCCCTGCTCCTGGGCGCCGCGGCGCTTAAACTTCAGCGCCTCTTCAGTTCTTTTGGCGCGCTACCGCTTCCGGTTGCCAAGGCGCTATCCAGTTTTTCTCGAAATCCTGACTTTTCTTCGATTTTCGCCGCCCGGTTTATTGGCACATGCACATCAATAACAACACATACACAAGAACCCAAGACCGTGAGATTGTTCTAGACAAAATAAAATAAACTAAAGACAAAAATTAAAATAACATAATTGAAAACGTTGGGTTGCCTCCCAACAAGCGCTGTCTTTAACGTCTTTTAGCCGGACACAATTAACCGGTACGAGTGCCCATTGGATCCTTCTGCGAACTGCTTGCAATCCACATATTTACTGTTGTAGGTCTCAATTTCCCTACGACCATTTGTTCAAACAAGAGCCTTAAACATACAATTATCCCCCAAGTACACAAGACATACTTGTCTTTTATGCTTTCTATAATGTAGGAATCCGTGAAATTCTCTACATCTCTCAACTCTAGGGGGTACTCTTGATGATGTGGACTTTCTAATTGGGGATCAGCAATGATAGCTGGTGGTGTTTCTTCTGTAATAGGTGCAAGAAAAAGAATTTCCATAGAATCCAAGAAGGTGAATAATTGGATTTCTGCAATCTTTTCCCTCTCTACACCAACTATCTCACCAGATTCCTCAATAGTTGGGTGTGGTTCAGGCTCCTCAATTTGTTGTTCACTGTTTAAAATGACTGCGAGTTCTCCTATTTGCAGTCCCAACTTCTTCATGGCCAATCTCGTTTCGTCCATGAACTGAGCTTGACACCTAGCGAAACTGAGTATGGCTTCTCGTAATTCCTCCCTTTCTTCCTCTATGGTTGGAGCTCTATCATATTGACAGTAGAAATCCATGTCTTCAGGATCCCTGAGATGCATCAAAACCAACAACGGATCACGGCACACTTGTTTTCACACAATAAATACATAAAACGAAAAAAAAAGAATAAAAATAAAAACCAAATTAGAAATTAAAAATAGATAAAATTGATATTGAACTATGCCTAATCCCCGGCAACGGCGCCAAAAACTTGATGCGCGAAAAGATGCACACACTTTAACGCAAGTGCACGTTATCGTGACAAGTAATATAGTCCTGGTAAGACCGAATATCGTCCACAAGGATTAGGGTTCAAGTATCAACTGTCTATCTTTTGGTATCTATTTGGCGATTGATATTTGGATTTGTTGTTTATAACTAAGAATTATAAAGACTAATTTAACTAATGAGTTTACTTCAGATGTGATGGGAATAGGGCTTCCATGTCTCTTCAACTATCCGCTTATGTTATTTATTAATGCAATGAATTATGGTCTTCTTCTCTCGGAGAAAGCGAGTTTCTGAAATCGCTTTATATTCCGTTAAGGATATATAAACACTCAACCCCAGATTGCACCTTACCTACCTTTCGGTGATAAGGATAACTCTATAGGAGGATTAAGAACAAAAACCTAGTTAACCGTCACGCACCATGCGCAAAATTAGGGTTTTTAAGCCTCTCATTAACGCTACATAAATAATTGAGGTATTTTCATCCCCAATCCAAGAATGTCTACCCAACTTACAATATATTCACAATCTCTCCTTTCGAAGTAAATTAGAAATCATATAGTGATAATTAGTTGTCAATTAATTACCAAGCATTCAACGCAATTATTGGATAAATCTCTCAAAGAAGAATAATAACTATAAACATGCATTAATTCATAACATAAGTTTCTAGAGAATTAACATGGAAAGCCCTATAAGAGAATTAGTTCCTAGCCATTGACATGACAAGAACTAATTCAAAAGTCATCATACAAAAACTGAAATAAAGAAAAGAAAAAGGAAAAAGAAAGTACTAAATTATGGTCTCCAATCTCCAAGCAAGAATCTTGAGTTGTGCAAGAAGGGGATCCCTTAAAATCTGCCTAGGGTTCTCCTTTTATAGGCTGAAAACCGCCCTTAACTTTTCCCTGCAGGCCTGGCCCAGAAAATCATCAAAACCCTGATTTTTCCCGCGTCGGCGCCGGAACTTCTGTGGCACTTCGGGTGATTTGGCGTCGCGGCCCTGATCTCTGCTGTCTGAGGGCGCCGCGGCGCTGCAACTTCTGTAGCCTCTCTGGATATTGGGCGCCCGCCTCGTCTGCGGGGCGCGCGGCCAGTCTGGCTTTTGCCTCGTTCGCCACTTCTCTGCTTTAGCTCTGGAACCTCTCTTTTGCCTTCTTTTAGCTCATTTTCCGCCATTTGGCCATTTTAACCACTTTGACTCAAAAGAAAGAAAATCTATCCTAATACGACACTTATTTGTACAAAAAGGGACAAAAGACTAACTAAAAATGACTCGAAAAGTGTATATAAAATACACCGATCAAATACCCCCAAACTTAACCTTTGCTCGCCCTCGAGCAAAGATAGAAAGAAAGAAATAAAAGACTCAAAGAAACGAAAAATAAAAGACTCACTGACATTGATCACTTCTGATGCATTAGTGCTAACTAGAAAAACATGAAGGTTAGCAAAATAATATGCAGGAACATATAGCATGAAATTTCAGCACACTAAACACATTAAGCTAGATATTTCGCAAACTCATATTTATCATGCTTAATGGAAGTCAATCTACTAAATCATGCATATAAATTCAGAAATCCTATGACATTTTTACTTGCTATTCTCCACTAATCTTGGATATGCATAAAAAAGATCTTCAGGACTTTAAGGGTTGTAATGTAGGCTTAGGTATAGGTAGGTAAAAATAGGCATTTTAGGCTCATTCTTTGTGTACCATAAGCTCTTTAGCTTTTCAGTATTTCCCTTTTTCTTTGTGTTCTTTCCTTCACTTCGATTCTATCTTTTCCCTCTTTTGTTTTGGGAGAGTGAAATGTATAATAATGACAGGCACCCCCAAACTTAGGCTTTTGCCTATTTCTTATTACTTTTTTTTTTATTGGGGTGCAACAAGCTCATTCACTCTTTTTGTCTCTTTTTTAACACAATTGATTCCACTACTTCACATTTTTACTTATGGCACAATCTGTGGGAATATAGGGTGTCAAAGAAGAAGTTTCAATTTTTAGGCTCAATGAGGTTGACTAGAGATATATTTAAAGTCCGGGATAGAAAAGAGTGGTAAGAATTGGCTATGAAAGAAATGCCCGAGTCATCTCCCTAACATGCATGTCCTAACTATTTCGCCTCAAATAGCAAGAAATCATAACACATAAGTTTTCATCATTTATCATGCATAATTTAGGCAAGAAACTTCAAATAGACAGATTTTGTGAGTTTTTGACATATCTGACCTAGGTGTTTAGATAGTTGCTTCAATTTCATTACATTATTTCACCTTACTTCACTAGGTATTTCTAGCAACTACAACATACATGATCTTTGACAGGCAATTATGACTCAAAAAGGAAAAAAAATTTGTGACCAAAAATACATAAAAAGACTTAAATAAAACATAACAAGACACAAATAAAACAAGATACAAATAAAACACCCCCAAACTTAAATCACACATTGTCCCCAATGTGTGTAGACTCAAAGACAATAAAAGAAATAAGACACTTACAGACTTTGGCTAAAATGGTGGTGGTGGCGGTGGCATGAGATAGTGCATGGACCACTGACTGAACAAGGAACTCATCTCATCGATTTGCTGTCGCGTTTCTTGCTGTCCTTGTATCACTGTGTCCAAACTCTGCATCATCCTCATCTGATTCTGAAGCAATTGCTCCATCATGGGCACTGAGGGTTCTGCTTCTGTGGTTGGCTGGTGGCTAGGTCCTGCCTCATATTGAGCCTCTATTTCAGGCTCATCTTCGTCCATGGCGGCCTATGCTGCTGCTGCTGCTGCTGGTGGTTGTGCTCTTCTTCTTGCTGCTGGGGGGCTTGGGTCTGGGAAAGAGTGCACTATCCCATATGTCATTGGCAGTTGGTTCCTCTCATTAGTATCAGTGGGTAGGATTTCGACCGCATTCATGTTGCACAAATTAGAGATAAGTGAACCATGTCCCAATCCACCTGTTGTCACCTGTTATACCCCGTGGTTCGGTCCGACATGATCGGGCCTCAGTGCCTGGCCGAAGACGTGGGCACGCGGAAGATCTGAGGGGTCGCTGAAGTTTCAGCGCCGCGGCGCCGGAAAGTTCCGAGAGTCCGCAGGAGTTGCGGCGCCGAGGCGGTAAATATGGCGGAAAAACTTAGGAAAATCTGATCTTTTCTTTTAAAAGGGCATGGGTGGGTGACAAGTGTCCCCCCTCCCCCCCCATCTGATTTTTGCATACATTATATTAACCAAGTCTTAAAGACTTGGTCATCTTTTATCTCTCTCTTAGAAAAAGCTCCTCCTTCTCTCTTAATTATTTCAAGCTCCTCCTTCTCTCTAAAACTCCAAGAGATATTCTAGCCTTAGGAAAAATCTGAAAAGTAAAAGGAAAGAAGGAAGCTTGTGGCTATCTTGTGAAGGTTGTTGTGGTGGTGTTCTTGGAATAGAAGCTAGCAAATTGTTGGATAAATTTGGCTAAAGCTCTAAGGTAATGATTCTTCCTCTATTATTAGTTTTTAGTGTTGCATGTTAAGAAGAAAGTACTTGTGGTAGTAAATAATGCTATTAGAGTCATTGCATGCAAGAAATGTGGGTTGGGTATGAATGATTTGGCTAAAGAGATATTATGAGCATGTTGTAGCCAAAAAACTACTTTAGAATTGTTAAGTGAATTGTTGTACCTTTTGGGGCAGAATTTTACACACCCAAGTTTAGGTGTGTAATCCCCTTTGATATGTTTGGATTGTTGAGCCTTAAATGTGGCATTTGGATGTTGAATTCGGCTTTGAGAAAGGTGGCAAAGTATGTAGAAACAAAGGAAATGCTGCCCAATTTTCCATAGAATTAGGGGCTTTGAACTTAGATTATTTCTACATTGAAATTAGAGGTTAATAAACGTATTATGGTCATTATAGGTTGACGTATTACGTGCGATAGTTGGAATTAACAAGTGGATTTACCGAAGAGGTATGTAGAGCTTTTCTATCTCTTGAGCATGAATAGTTGTATCTATGTAGTACGGTATACGTACAAGATTTGATAATCTTCACTTGTTTTAAAGTATAATGATACTTGTTTCATTTCAAAAGTATAAGTCCCTTGGATTGAGGGAAAATGTATTTGACAAAGGGATAACGCTAATATAATGACTTTATGGGAAGTTGGTTATATTAGTTTTCTTGAAAGGTTCACAAAGAAAGGTTTACTCTAATTAAAACAAGTACGGGTAAAAGATTTGAAACTAAGAAAGGTGAATTGATTTTTAGGCATTGGTTGCCTAAGGTTTTAAAGGAAATGAAGTCACTTGATTTAGAAGCCTATTATATTTCTAAAAAGGAAATGTGACTTGTCTTGAAAAGAAATCGTAACTTGATACTATGGTGATTAGTATCTTGGAATCCTTGTATAAAAAGAGTTTTTCTTAAAAAGTTAGAAGTACATGGTACTTGGGTTGAATTCCCGGATTTTCTATTAAAAGACATGTTAGTGCCTTAGGATACTAAAATGAGAGGATATACTAATAATGTTAATAAGAAGTTAGGAGATTTCTTAACTTGCTTATGTTATAATAAGCCGGTAGTGCTTATGTATGATATGATAGGCCGGTAGCGCTTATGTTGTGATATGATAGGCCGGTAGTGCTTATGTTATGTATGATAGCCGGATGAGCTATGTTATATATTTATATTATTACGGGGTAAACCCCGGGTTATTATTTATGCCATGGATTTGCTATCCATGATGCGAGCGCGCAGCACTCATGCGGATCCGACCACGTGATCCACGCGGTGAAATAGTCCCACGCGAGTACGGCGATGGTACTCATGCGGGTCCACAGGATCCATGCGGGTGAAATAGTCTCACGCGGGTGAAATAGTCCCAGCGAGGCGGATGACCTCATGCGGGTCCACAGACCCACGCGGTGAAATAGTCCCGGAGTAGGATTGCTTAATAATACTACGGCGAGGTACCTGTTTTGATCGTGAGCCTCCTATTTTTATGCTATAAGTCTTATACTTGTTACTCAGTGTTAGTAAGGCACAATACAAGGAAATTGATTTTTATCTATGACTCCAGCTTATTTTTGACTTATGATATTACTACAGTATTTTCCAGTTTTACATACTGCACGTTGTCATCGACCCCTTCTGGGCTGCGTTCATGCCGCAGGTAAGGGAAAACAGGTGGTAGATCCTCATTCCTAGGATCTTTTACTCAGGTGTCAGGAGCTCCATTTCTTCGGAGGCTCGACTTTTGGTATGGTTCTCCCTGGTGTTGTTGATATTTTGTACATTCAGGGGCATGATGGGCCCTGTTCCGTCATAGTGTTACTCATTCTTAGAGGCCTGTAGTCTTGTCATAACTTGGTTTGTTTAAGGATGTAGCTGTTCGGCTTTATGTACTTTTGGGGTAGCCATTTTGGGCTAGACTATTTATATCATTATGGTTGTTTATTTTGAGTTTATTTTCCGCTGGTTTTCTCTGATGTTGTGTCACAAGGGTGCCCGGGTCAAGGCACCGGTCACGGATCCGGGGTCGGGTCGTGACAAAAGTGGTATCAGAGCAGTTAATCCTCGGAAAGGGTCTACAGGCCGTATCTAGTAGAGTCTTGATTATCGGTGTGTTGTGCACCACATCTATAATCAGGAGGTCGCAGGATATTTAGGATTAGTTTCCATTCTTTCACTCTAAGATCGTGCAATGAGTCGTGTTATAGGTTGAATTTCCTCTGACGTATTTTTCCTGTATCAGTTATGCCTCCACGCAAGGAAACCGCGGCCCAGAAGGGCAAGGCAGTAGAGGGAACTACTAGTAGGGCACCGAGTTCTGAGGCACAGCCCGATCCTTACGGATGAGGTGTTTGGACGGCGAGTTCTACAACGTCGCCAACCCCAAAGAGTGCGAGCGGCGGCAACTCACGAGACCGCGGTACGAGCCTCGATCCAGCCCAAGGGCGAGAGGATATGGGCTACAAGGAGATGGCCCGATTCGCCGGGATCGTGGCGAACGTGAGGATAAGCGAGGCAGCGATTCCGGTATGTACGTAGTTCAAAGACCAGTCGCTAGCTTGAGGCGAGGACTTTTGGTGTAGCCCACGAGTTTTATGAGTCGAGGCACGAGGATGATCTCGGGAGTTTATCAAGCGATTCTGGATCGTGAGGGTGATCGGGGCTTGAGACCGAGTCGGTGGTACTAGGTTCGCGTCGGTGCGGGACACCTGCAGTGGCGGTATGATTCATGGAACCGCCCCGGGAGCATGCGCTCCGGTATTTGGGACGAGTTCTCGAGGCGCCACTTGGCCATTTCTTGCCTCCGCGGATGAGGAGGGCTCGGCCGATAGATTTTTGACACCGAGACAGTGGGCGGACGGTCCGAATACAACGTGGAGTTTGACTTATTGACTCGGTATGTGCCGCTTTGGTAGCGAACATGGAGGGCGGGTGCACCGCTATGTCACAGTACTCGATGATCACTTGTCCGAGATTTGCACGGGAGTGGCTCTTCAGCCGGGCATGGACATTGCACGCATGCATGCATATGCACTGCGGTGTGAACGCGGCCGACGGATCGGCGAATATCAGCGTAAGAGGCCGGGACAGAGGTCCTCTGGTAGTTTTAGTGGTAGACAACCCCAAAGAACCAGATTTGCACCACGCGGTCAGGCGCTCCTCCACCATCTTCGGACGTCTGAGTATTCGGGAAGCGGGACGGGGTTCGAGGCTTGGGTTTCGGAGGACGAGTTCCGGCGGATGAGGCCATCTATGCCTCGATGTGGTCGATGTGGTGATTGCCATTATGAAGTGTCGTGTTCCTCCGTGAGCTTGTTACTCTTGTGGCGGCGGGCCATTTGAAGAGAGATTGTCCACCAGTGGCGGAAATGCTATGGCTCGTACCGATTCGATTCTTTGGTCTTCATCTTCGTGATAGTTATGCGCCGGGCAGGGTGTTCACGGGCCAGCAGGCCGCGGCAGGGGTTCTAGTTCCAGCGGTCCTCAGAACCGCATCTATGCTATGTCCAGTCGTCAGGACCAGGAGGCGTCACCCGATGTCGTCACAGGTACATTATTGGTTTCTTGCTGTGATGTATATGCTTTGATAGATCCAGGTTCTACCTTGTCCTATATATCTCCTCATATTGCTGGTAGAATAGGGATAGAGCCCGAGTCCATAGAATCCTTTGAGGTGGCTACGCCGGTAGGTGCTTCAGTGGTAGATGAGCGGGTATATAAGGCTTGCCCATTGACTATAGATAGTCGTCAGACTCTAGCTGACTTGATAGAGTTGGATATGACAGACTTCGGTGTGATTATGGGTATGGATTGGCTAGCGTCTTGCTATGCCAATGTGGACTGCAGAGAGAGGTTAGTTCGGTTCCGGTTTCTGGTAGGCCGGTTATCAGTGGAAGGAATCTTGCATCGCCGGGGTAGGTTTATTTCTTACCTCAAGGCTAGGAAGATAGTCTGGAAGGGTATATTTACCATTTGGTTCGGGTATTAAATCGAGAATGAGATCTAGGACCTTGATCGGTCCGATTGTTAGAGAGTTTCCAGACGTATTCCCAGACGAACTTCCGGGTATCCCTCCTGAGAGGGAGATTGAGTTTTGCATCGATTTGGCGCCAGACACTCGACCGATATCTATTCCGCCATACAGAATGGCACCTGCTGAGTTGAAGGAATTGAAGGACCAGCTGAAAGATTTGCTGGTGATCGGTGTATTTTATATACACTTTTTGAGTCATTTTTAGTTAGTATTTTACTCATTTTATTTATGTTTAGTATAGTATTAGGGTCATTTTTCTTTCTTTTGTGTCACAGCGGTCAAAAATGGAGAAATGACGAAAAGAAGAGAAAATGAGCTTAATTGAGATGAATTGCACACAAAAAGGGCCAAGAAATAAAGTCTAAAAAGTTCCGGGAATTATAGAGGAGATCAGACGAAGACCGGACGAACAAAGGACGAAGAAACGAAAAATCCGGAAGAATTCCGTCACCAGAGCATGGCGCCCGACCATCAAGCCGTCCAACTATCTACGATTTTTAGTAGCTGATCTATGGCCGCGCGCGGCGCAGCGGAATTATGAAATCTTGGCGAATTTGACATGTTTTGAATCCTAAAGGATTATTTTCCTACCTAAAGGGATAACTTTTCCTACCTTAAAACCCTTACCTAAAAGGATTCTAATAACTTTTCCTTTCCTACAAATCCCTAACCCTTCACCAAAAGGATTCTTTGGCTATAAATACTCTACATCATTAGAAAAATTATTCATTCTCCATTCTACCATTCACCATTCTACATCCATCCTTCCACCAATCCACCTTGTAAATATTCCACAACACAACCCTCGATGCTTGGCAGAGACTCATTCTTAGTAATTTCTTTTCCTTTTCTTTACTTTATTTCAGTTTTTATGATGAACTTTGAATTAGTTCTTGTCATATTTATGGCTAGGAACTAATTCTCTTATAGGGCTTTCCATGTTGAATTACTAGAAACTTATGTTATAAATTAATGCATGCTTATGGTTATTTTTCTTATTGAGAGATCTATCCAATAATTGAGTTGAATTCTTGGTAATTAATTGACAACTAATTATCACTATATGATTTCTAATCAGATTCTGAAAAGGGGGGATTGTGAATATGTTGTAAGTTGTGTACACATTCTTGGATTGGGGATGAAAATACCTCAATTATTTATGTAAGCGTTGATGAGAGGCTTAACAACAATTTTGCGCATTGTGCGTGACGGTCAACTAGGTTTTGTTCTTAATCCTCCTATAAAGTTACCCTTATCAGAAGGTAGGTAAGGAGCGATCTTTGGGGTTGAGTGTTTATATAACCTAACGGGAGTATAAAGCGATTTAAATAAACTGCTTTCTCCAAAGAAGAATACCATAAGTAATGCATTAGTAAGTAGCATAAGCGGATAGTGAGGATACATAGAAGCCCTATTCTCATCACTCCTGAAGTAAATCTTTATACTCTAAATAGCTTTTATAATTCTTAGTCATAAACAACCAATCAATCATTAATCCACCAAATAGATACTAGAAAATAGATAATTGGTACTTGAACCCTAATCCTAGAGGACGATATTCGGTCTTATCTAAGACTATACTACTTGATACGATAACGTGCACTTGCGTTTAAGTGTGTGCATCTTAACGCGCATCAGCTGGAGAAAGGCTTTATCAGGCCAAGTGTTTCTCCCTGGGGAGCGCCAGTGTTATTTGTAAAGAAGAAGGATGGGACGCTGCGTATGTGTATTGATTACAGGCAACTGAACAAGGTAACTATCAAGAACAGATATCCCCTCCCCAGGATTGATGATTTGTTTGACCATTTGCAGGGTGCGAGATGTTTTTCCAAGATAGACCTGCGTTCTGGTTATCATCAGGTGCGAGTTAGAGAGGCAGATATCCCGAAGACTTCATTCAGGACCCGGTATGGGCACTATGAGTTCAGGGTGATGTCTTTCAGATTGACCAACGCTCCAGCGGTATTCATGGATTTGATGAATAGGGTGTTCAGGCCATTCTTGGATATGTTCGTTATAGTGTTCATTGATGATATCTTGGTGTATTCGCGCCGCAGGCGGAGCATACTGATCATTTGAGAAGCGGTATTAGGAGTCCTCGGGGCCGGCAATTGTATGCCAAGTTCTCGAAATGCGAGTTTTGGTGACTTGGTGGCTTTCTTAGGACATGTTATCGGGCCGATGGTATTCGGGTTGATACAACTAAGATTGAGGCGATCAAGACTTGGCCTAGACCAGCTACAAGCAGTGCGCGGCTTTGGGCCTTGCGAGTTATTATCGGAGGTTTGTGGAGAAGTTTGCTTATTTCATTGGCACCTTTGACTAATTTGAATCGGAAAGCGGTATGTTCGGTGGACGGATACTTGTGAGAAAGTTTCCGATTGCTAAAGGAGAAGTTGGCGGCCCGATTCTTACTCTTCCAGAGGGTTTAGATGGATATGTGATTTATTGTGACGCGTCAGGTGTCGGGCTTGGGTGCGTGCTGATGCAGCACGATAGAGTTATAACATACGCATCTCGACAGCTTAGGAAGCATGAGAAAAACTATTCCACACATGACTTAGAATTGGCAGCAGTGATTCATGCCTTGAAGATCTGGAGACACTATTTGTATGGGGTTCATGTGGACATTTACCACGAACGCGAAGTCTCGGCGATATCTTGACGGAGGAGTGAACTTGCGGCGAGGCGGTGGTTGGAACTAATTAAGGATTACGATGTTGATATTCTATACCACCCGGGAAGGCGATGTAGTTGCGGATGCCGCCAGTCGCGGTCGATGGGTAGTCTATCCAGATGTACCACGGGAAAAAGGATATGGTCAGAGAGATTCGCAATCAGCGAGCCTTGGGGTTCGTTTGGTTGATTCGATAGTAAGGAGTTCGGGTTGAGAGGTTGTCGAGTCTTCCATCGTCGAGGAGGTGAAGAAGCGGCGATATGAGGATCCGATTTTGGTCTGATATCGAGATGCCGCTTTTGAGAGAAGAGTCTATTTGAGTAGCGCTGATGGGGTGCTAAGATTCGAGGCGATTGTGTGTTCCGATGTAGCGAGGACTTCGTCGCCAGGTGCAGGCACACGGTGCTTGTTATTCTATTCATCCGGTCGACTAAGATGTATCATGACCTCGGATCGTGTATTGGTGGGATGGCCTTGGCGAGGCGTTGCGGAGTTCGTGGCGCGATGCGCGGTGTCGGCGAGTTAAGGTTGAGCACCAGAAGCCCGGTGGGCTATTGCAGGCTATTGATATTCCGACTTGTAAGTGGGAGGTGATAAATATGGATTTTATTACAGGGCTACCTACCACTCAGAGGAAACATGATTCCATTTGGGTGATTGTCGACAGGATGACGAAATCAGCCCATTTTCTTCCGATCGAGCGACGTTCTCGGTGAGACTATGCGGATTATATATTAGAGAGATTGTGAGGCGCACGAGTCCGGTGTCGATTATATCGGATAGAGAGCTCGGTTCTCGGCTAACACGGAGGTCTTTTGAAGGGATTAGGGACACAGGTGAGTCTCGATGCGGCGTTTCACCCTCGGGCCAAGCGGACGGGCGAGCGCACTATCGGACACTCGAGGATATCTTTGCGGGCTTGTGTTATTGATTTGAGGGTAGCCAGGAGGATCATTTGCCTCTTGTGGAGTTTGCTTACAACAATGCTACCATTCCAGATTCGAGATGGCGCCATGAGGCCTTATACGGGAGAAGTGCAGTCACCGATAGTTTGGTTCGAGTGGGAGAAGTTGATTAGTCGGGCGGACTTAGTTCAGTGAGCGATGGATAAGGTGAAGCTTATCGAGGCGATTCTTTGGCGGCTCAGTCGGCGAAGTCGTATCACGGATCATCGTCGACACTTGGAATTTGAGGTAGATGATTGGGTTTTTCTAAAGGTATCGCCCATGAAGGGCGTGATGAGATTTGGAAAGAAGGGGAAGCTTAGCCCAAGGTACATTGGGCCGTATCAGATTGTCCGTAGGGTAGGCAGGGTGTTATACCCCATAAATTCTAGAAGTTAAGATAAGGACATACCAAGGATTATAAGATTGAAAGTTGAAAGATAAGTTGGCAAACATGTGTTGGACGGATTTGAGTTTACCTTGGAGTGTTGTACCCCAGTTGTTAAGAGTTTCGAGGTGTCTAAAAGCCTAATATGTAGTTCGTTAAATCTAGATTCCAACGCAACAAACCGTTCGTCGATAGGACATCGGAGTCAAAAGTTATGGAAGTTTCAAGTTTGGTGCAGCGACAGCAGCGATTTTGGTTCAGGTGCAGCGCGCGAATCTGAGGCAGCGGCCGGTTATCTTGAGGTCCTTGAGGTTGCAGCGCCATGGCGAATGCGAACGGCGCGAATCTTTGGAACATTTTCGGAAGTGGAAGCCTTGGCCCCGTGTGGCAGCGCGCGCGGCGGATTTTTGCGATAAAAGGCTGAAATCAGGTGATATTTTGTTAAAAACCTATGGGAGGGTGACAAGTGTCCCTCCCATCCTTTTTGACCAGATTAGGGCCTATTTTAGGGCCAAGTCTTGGAAGACTTGGCCATTTCATTTCAAAACCCTTCCATGGAAAACCCTTTCCCTTCTCTCTAGTTTTTGGAAGAAAACCTAGCCTAAGAGGATATTGTTGGAGCGTCGGCAAGAAGGAAAAGTGTGGGTAAACTTGTGGGAAGCGCTGGTGGGCGATTTTGACGGTTTGAGGTAGAAGAAAAAGGGGCTTTTGTGGGCTATTCCTTAAGGTAAAAGTTTCCCCTTTCTCTTGGTTGTGAGCCTAAGGTCATTATATTTTAGTAGTATAGATGTGAGCACAGAGGTTGTTATATTTTAGTATTTTAAGATTGAGCACGAAATTTGTTTTATTTGAATATATTTGGATCTTGTTGTCTTGTTGAAGATGTCTAGGGCTAGATATCATGTTAGGCCTAAGAACTTGGATTGGAAAGAATTGAAAGGGATTTAAGAATTGGTTTATGGTTGGCCAAGAATGGCATGGAAAGTATTGGGTTATTTTGTATTATTGTGGGGCGTTGGGTTTTTGAATTCGACCTTAACAAAGGTGGCAAGTTAGTAGAAACAAAGGAAGTGCCGTCAATTGTCGTAGAATTTAGGGACTTTGCACTTAGTTTATTCTACGTTGAAGCTAGAGATTGATAGGCGTTTTATGACCCTTATAGGATTGAAGTACTACGTGTAGCATATTCCTCTTAAGGAGATAGTCTTGTGGAGCATTTTGCTTATTGTCGGCGATCGTCGCGAGGTATGTGATTCTTCCTATCCTCTTGGCATTGACTATTTGTAAAATATATAGTGCGGTAGACCTTGCGTGTGTTAAAGGAATTTGATTTCCACTTTTGTGTCTTGACTTGATATGAAGTGTTAAGGGCTTCGTTGTTTGGAAATAGTAGTAGAGTCTTATCCAGTTAATGCTTGAATTTTCGGTGGTTAAAGAATGAGCCCTATTGGTCTCATAAATGTTTATAGTGGTAATTGGTTGGTTTAAAACATAAAGTGTTATAACGGCTTTATGGGAAGTTTGTTATAACCACTTTATGTAGCTAAAAGAATGGTTTGTTGATTTCAAAAGATAAGAGACGTGACTTGTAATTGACCTAAATGGTGTTGAAAAGTATAAAACCTAATTCGTGAGAAATGAATACTTGGATTTTAAAAGAATAACGTTACAAATTTCGGAAATGGGAATAAGGATCGAACAAGCCAATGCAGCGTCGATAAAGGAAAGAAGTAATGACAATTAATCATATTAAAACCAGTAGAAACCTCCATCTGCATAGAAGCTAAGATAAGACAAAATGGCATTACATTTCCTAGATCATGGCTGCTCTAATGAGAATTATTGAAATCAAGTTCTGATTTTCCTAAAAGTTTCAAAGTAAGGAACTCGTTTTCTAAAAGAAAAGAGACTTAAGAATTTGAAGTATTTTGGTTTAAAAGGAAAGGCATGATTTTGTCTTGACTTGTTTTATTAATCATAAAGTGTTGTAATAGCTTTATGGGAAGTTAGTTATAACGACTTTATGGAAAATAAAGAAATGGACTCATTATTGGATTTAGAATGGTAACTTGATTTTGGAAAAAGGGAAGTAACTCGCTTTCAAATATTGAACTCCTTGTGATGGAAAAACATAAGTGACTTGTTTATAAAAGGTAGGAGTACCTTGATCCTAAAGGGGTTAAGTACTTGGGTTTTAAATGGTATACTTGACGTTGTGTTAAGAAGTATTTATAGTACCTTTAGTTGTGTGTACTAGCCATGCTTGTTGTGGTAGCCTTTGTTGTGCTAGTGTTTGGTTGTGTGCTACCGAGTCTCTCGATGGAGGGCCGGCTATCTGGTTGATTGATGGACATACTGACGCGTTGGGTAGCCCACGGGTATGCTTCCATCAGTCGATCCTCTTGGACATGCCGACACGTTGGGTAGCCGGGTATGCTTCCATTAGGAGTGTTATCCAGTTAGTTGTTTGGACATCGACACGTTGGGTAGCCCGGGTATGCTTCCGATGAGTATCATCTTGTTATTTCCTTTGGGGCATCTTGACACGTTGGATGGTCCACGGGTATGGGCCACTAGGATGGTTCCATGGCCGTGCTTATACCGAGGTGAGATGTCGGGCATGCGGCCGTTGTGCGGGTTAAATTCGGGTTGTATTTGAGTGATGATTTCACGGGCATGAGTCCACGACTTGACATGGCGCTTATATGTTGTGTCTTGTAGTTTGGTTATCATACATGTCTCCTTCTTTATATAGACTATTATGATTTCATTTACGATATTTCTGATTTCACATACTTGGTACTGTTATCGACCTCGCCCGAGTGCGTTCGTCCGCGAGTTGAGGTACATAACTGGCGATCCGCTCTTAGGATCGTTGTTCGATTCACGAAAAAGCTCCATATCTCGGAAGCTTGTCACGTGGTACGGTTCCACTGAAGTAGTAGACTTTTGTATTTTTAGGGGGCATGGCGGGGCCTGTCCGTCATTATGGTTTTAAAATTCTTAGAGTGCATGCCTTTGTTGTGGCGAGTTTGTAAGGGATGTAGTATTCAAGTTTTAATTTATGTACAAAAAGGTAACCGTTGGGTTGCTTTGCTTTCTTATTTCACTGTTTTATATGCTTAAGTTTTTATTTCCATTTGGTTTTCTCGATGTTGTATCACTAGGGTGCCGGGTAGGCACGATCACGGGCCGGTTGGTCGTGACAAAAGTGGTATCGAGCGATTAATCTCGGAGAGTGTCTCTGAACCGTATCGATATAGTCTTGATTATCGGTGTGTTGTGCACCATCTATAATCGTGAGGCTATAGGATATTTAGGATTGGTTTCCATTCTTCTCACTCGAGATCGTGCCTTAGAGCGGTGTTATAAGTTGGACTCCTCCAGCGTGTTCTTTGTATACCGGTGATGCCTCGCAAGGCAACCAGAGCCCGAGCAAGCGGCGTGAAGGAGGCTGCGAGTAGAGCGGCGGTCTCTCTCGAGACTACGGCACTGAGCCTCGATTCCGCGGCACAGAGGCGAAGGAGATGGGTTCTGAGAGATGGCGATTATTGGCGAGATCGTGGCGAGCACGAGATAGGCGCAGATCTGGCGATTCGGTTTACGTAGTACCCATAGTTCACGAGGTTAGATAGTTTGAGGCTACGGGATTTTACGAGTAGTAGCCCACGAGTTTTACTGGTCGAGGCACGAGGATGATCGCGGGAGTTCATCCGAAGCGATTCTGACGGATCGTGAGTGATCGAGCCGTGGAACCAGTCAATGGTTTTGGGTTCACATCGGGTGCGTGATCTGCGATCGGTAGTTTGATCGTGGGAGCTGTCGGGAACATGCACCTCCGGTGGTTGGGGTGAGTTCTCGAGGCGTTCGCCGGCCATTTCTTGCCTCGCGGATGAGGAGGGCGCGGTAAACAGTTTTGATGCTAAGACAAAGAGGCGCCTGATTCGAAGTACAATGTAGAGTTTGACTCATTGGCGGTATGTCCCATTGTGGTGGCCAATATGGAGGATAGAGTGCACGTTATGTCACCGGACTTGGCGATTATTTAGCGGAGGATGCACGGCGGTAGCTCTTGTAGAGCATGGACATTGCCGCGTTCAGCCTTTGCGCGTGACCGAGGAACGTGAGGTCGACGGAATAACCAAGATCGGCAAAGAGGCGGGACGGTAGAGTCCTCTGGTGACCTTCGAGGCGGCACTCGGCCAGAGCTAGTTATTTACCTCGGCCCGATGAGTGCTCCATCACGATCTTGGGGCGTTCAGAAATTCGAGGCGGTCGGGGCTCCCGTGTTTGAGTTTTGGGAAGCGAGGCGTTAGTCGGATGGGACCACCCTACCTCGTTGTGGCGTTGTGGTAGGCTCCATGGTGGGTAGTGTCGTCTTTGGAATGGGGTTTGTTTTACATGCGGCCCGGCGAGGCCATTTTGCGAGAAATTGTCGACCAGGTAGCGCGGATGTAGAGACTCGACGCCGGGATCGATGGTGATTCATCTCCTCCTTTTGTGCGCCGTGCGAGGAAGGAACATGAGTAGAAACGGCATGAAGGGATAGTGAAGTAATAGTTCTGGTATATTCTTAACCTACAGAGACTAGTATGCATTGTTGTTATGGTGATGTGTTAATTGCTATGTTCGGATAGCTTGTAAAAATGTGATTTAGAAGCTAGGTTAGTGAAAAGGGTAAGTCCGAGGATGAGAAGTTTTGAACCTTAGAATTTATAACAATCGAGACCTTAGAGGTAAAGTAGGCTAGAGTAAAAGATTTTCTGATGATCCTTGTCAGTACATAGTATATGGGAGTATTTTTAGGGTGATAAGTCCATGAGTGGCATAGCGATTCTTGTGTGAGTGGAGTAGTGAAGACTATACCGACACTGCGTTTTGGAGACTTAGAAGGAACATTCGGGACGAATGTTTCTAAGAAGTAGAATGTTATACCAGTAAATTCTAGAAGTTAAGATAAGGACATACAAGGATTATAAGATTGAAAGTTGAAAGATAAGTTGGCAAACATGTGTTGGACGGATTTGAGTTTACCTTGGAGTGTTGTACCCCAGTTGTTAAGAGTTTCGAGGTGTCTAAAAGCCTAATATGTATTTCGTTAAATCTAGATCCCAACCTTGACAAACCGTTAAATCGATAGGACATCGAGTCAAAAGTTATGGACGTTTCAAGTTTGGTGCGCAGCAGCGATTTTGATTCGAAGTGCAGTAGCGCGGCACGGAATGCGAGGCATGGCGCTGGTTGTCTTGGGTCGCGGGGTTGCAGCGCCGGCTGAAATGCGAGGCTGCGCGCGGAATCTTTGGAACATTTTCGAAGTGGAAGCCGCGGCTGGCGGGATTTTTCGCGATAAAAGGTCAAATCGGGAGATATTTTGTTAAAAACCTATGGGAGGGTGACAAGTGTCCCTCCCATCCTTTTGACAGATTAGGGCCTATTTTAGGGCCAAGTCTTGGAAGACTTGGCCATTTCATTTCAAAACCCTTCCATGGAAAACCCTCTCCTTCTCTCAGTTTTTGGAAGAAAACCTAGCCTAAGAGGATATTGTTGGAGCGGCGGCAAGAAGGAAAAGTGTGGGTAAACTTGTGGGAAGCGCTGGTGGGCGATTTTGACGGTTTGAGGTAGAAGAAAAAGGGGCTTTTGTGGGCTATTCCTTAAGGTAAAAGTTTCCCCTTTCTCTTGGTTGTGAGCCTAAGGCTGTTATATTTTAGTAGTATAGATGTGAGCCTGAGGCTGTTATATTTTAGTAGTTTAAGATTGAGCCTGAGGCTGTTTTATTTGAATAGATTTGGATCTTGTTGTCTTGTTGAAGATGTCTAGGGCTAGATATCATGTTAGGCCTAAGAACTTGGATTGGAAAGAATTGAAAGGGATTTAAGAATTGGTTTATGGTTGGCCAAGAATGGCATGGAAAGTATTGGGTTATTTTGTATTATTGTGGGGCGTTGGGTTTTTGAATTCGACCTTAACAAAGGTGGCAAGTTAGTAGAAACAAAGGAAGTGCCGTCCAAATTGTCGTAGAATTTAGGGACTTTGCACTTAGTTTATTCTACGTTCGAAGCTAGAGATTGATAGACGTTTTATGACCCTTATAGGATTGAAGTACTACGTGTAGCATATTCCTCTTAAGGGAGATAGTACTGTGGAGCATTTTGCTTATTGTCGACAGTCGTCGCGAGGTATGTGATTCTTCCTATCCTCTTCAGCATGACTATTTGTAAAATATATAGTGCGGTAGACGCACGTGTGTTAAAGGAATTTGATTTCCCTTTTGTGTCTTGACTTGATATGAAGTGTTAAGGGCTTCATTGTTTGGAAATAGTAGTAGAGTCTTATCCGTTAGTAACGGGTACTCGGTGGTTAAAGAATGAGCCCTATTGGTCTCATAAATGTTTATAGTGGTAATTGGTTGGGTTAAAACATAAAGTGTTATAACGGCTTTATGGGAAGTTTGTTATAACCACTTTATGTAGCTAAAAGAATGGTTTGTTGATTTCAAAGGATAAGAGACGTGACTTGTAATTGACCTAAATGGTGTTGAAAAGTATAAAACCTAATTCGTGAGAAATGAATACTTGGATTTTAAAAGAATAACGTTACAAATTTCGGAAATGGGAATAAGGATCGAACAAGCCAATGCAGCGTCGATAAAGGAAAGAAGTAATGACAATTAATCATATTAAAACCAGTAGAAACCTCCATCTGCATAGAAGCTAAGATAAGACAAAATGGCATTACATTTCCTAGATCATGGCTGCTCTAATGAGAATTATTGAAATCAAGTTCTGATTTTCCTAAAAGTTTCAAAGTAAGGAACTCGTTTTCTAAAAGAAAAGAGACTTAAGAATTTGAAGTATTTTGGTTTAAAAGGAAAGGCATGATTTTGTCTTGACTTGTTTTATTAATCATAAAGTGTTGTAATAGCTTTATGGGAAGTTAGTTATAACGACTTTATGGAAAATAAAGAAATGGACTCATTATTGGATTTAGAATGGTAACTTGATTTTGGAAAAAGGGAAGTAACTCGCTTTCAAATATTGAACTCCTTGTGATGGAAAAACATAAGTGACTTGTTTATAAAAGGTAGGAGTACCTTGATCCTAAAGGGGTTAAGTACTTGGGTTTTAAATGGTATACTTGACGTTGTGTTAAGAAGTATTTATAGTACCTTGAGTTGTGTGTACTAGCCTATGCTTGTTGTGGTAGCCTTTGTTGTGCTAGTGTTTGGTTGTGTGCTCTAGGAGTCTCTCGATGGAGGCGGCTATCCGTTGATTGATGGACATCTTGTGGCGTTGGGTAGCCACGGGTATGCTTCATTGTATCGATCCTCTTGGACATGCTGACACGTTGGGTAGCCCACGGGTATGCTTCCATTAGGAGTGTTATCTGGTTAGTTGTTTGGACATACTGACACGTTGGGTAGCCCACGGGTATGCTTCCACAGTGAGTATCATCTTGTTATTTCCTTTGGGGCATACTGACACGTTGGATGGTCCACGGGTATGGGCCCACTAGGATGGTTCCATGGCCATGCTTATACCGAGGTGAGATGTCGGGGCATGCGGCCATTGTGCGGGTTAAATTCCCGGGTTGTATTTGAGTGATGATTTCACGGGCATGAGTCCCTGACTTGACATGACTGCTTATATGTTGTGTACTGTAGTTTGGTTATCATACATGTCTCCTTCTTTATATAGACTATTATGATTTCATTCTGATTTTCTGATTTCACATACTTGGTACTGTTATCGACCTCGCCCGAGTGCGTTCCGCAGGTTGAGGTACATAGCTTGCTGATCCGCACTCTTAGGATCGTTGTTCAGTTCACGAAAAAGCTCCATATCTCCGGAAGCTTGTCCTGTGGTACGGTTCCCTGAAGTAGTAGACTTTTGTATATTCAGGGGCATGGCGGGGCCCTGTCCCGTCATTATGGTTTTAAAATTCTTAGAGTGCATGCCTTTGTTGTGGCGAGTTTGTAAGGGATGTAGCTATTCAAGTTTTAATTTATGTACAAAAAGGTAACCGTTGGGTTAGCTTTGCTTTCTTATTTCAACTGTTTTATATGCTTAAGTTTTTATTTCATTGGTTTTCTCGATGTTGTATCACTAGGGTGCGGGGTAAGGCACGATCCACGCCCGAGTTCGGGTCGTGACACGTGGTTACTATGAGTTAGATCTGCGATCCGATTTGGAGGCGGTACATCCGATTTTCCATGTGTCCATGTTGCGGAAATGTATTGGAGACCCATCCCAGAGTACATCCGATTCATGAGGTTCGTGTATGAGAGGAGTTATCGTATGAGAGAGTCCCATAGCGATACTCGATCGTCGAGTTAGACGACTTCGGACAAAGGATGTGGCTTCCGTCAAGGTCTTATGGCGGAACGAGAACAGGGAAGAGATGACGTGGGAAGCGGAGGAGGACATGATGAAGAAATATCCTCACTTATTCCCTACACCTCCAGGTAACCCACTTTCCTGCTTGTTAGTTTTGATTTAACAATTGTGCTTAAGTATTGTTGTGGCCGTGGGGAGCGTCTTTATTTGCAAAAGAGTAGTTAAGAGCGTCTACGTCAATTTGTGATTCAAGTAAGCCTAGAAGGAACATTCGGGACGAATGTTTCTAAGGGGGGGAGAATGTTATACCCCGTGGTTCGGGTCTGGACATGATCGGGGACTCAGCGCGTGGCTGAGCGAACGGCGCCAAGCGGTGATTGTAGACATGGCGCGGAAAGCGAACGCGCCGGAAGATCGAGGTCGCTGAGTTTCAGCCGCGGCCAGGAAGCGAGCAGCGCGGAAAGTTCGAGTCCACGAGTTGCGGCGCCAGCGCTGCTACGAGGCCGCGGCAGGCGAAATCTTGCGGAAAAACTTAGGAAAATCTGATCTTTTCTTTTAAAGGGCATGGGTGGGTGACAAGTGTCCCACGTTGATTTTAGCATGCATTATATTGACCAAGTCTTAAAGACTTGGTCATATTTTATCTCTCTCTTAGAAAAAGCTCCTCCTTCTCTCTTAATTATTTCAAGCTCGTCTTTCTCTCTAAAACTCCAAGAGATATTCTAGCCTTAGGAAAAATCTGAAAAGTAAAAGGCAAGAAGGAAGCTTGTGGCTAGCTTGTGAAGGTTGTTGTGGTGGTGTTCTTGGAATAGAAGCTAGCAAATTGTTGGATAAATTTGGCTAAAGCTCTAAGGTAATGATTCTTCCTCTATTATTAGTTTTTAGTGTTGCATGTTAAGAAGAAAGTACTTGTGGTAGTAAATAATTCTATTAGAGTCATTGCATGCAAGAAATGTGGGTTGGGTATGAAGGATTTGGCTAAAGAGATATTATGAGCATGTTGTAGCCTAAAAACTACTTTAGAATTGTTAAGTGAATTGTTGTACCTTTTGGGGCAGAATTTTACACACCCAAGTTTAGGTGTGTAATCCCCTTTGATATGTTTGGATTGTTGAGCCTTAAATGTGGCATTTGGATGTTGAATTCGGCCTTGAGAAAGGTGGCAAAGTATGTAGAAACAAAGGAAATGCTGCCCAATTTTCCATAGAATTAGGGGCTTTGAACTTAGATTATTTCTACATTGAAATTAGAGGTTAATAAACGTATTATGGTCATTATAGGTTGACGTATTACGTGCGATAGTTGGAATTAACAAGTGGATTGACCGAAGAGGTATGTAGAGCTTTCCTATCTCTTGAGCATGAATAGTTGTATCTATGTAGTACGGTATCGTCTGAGATTTGATAATCTTCACTTGTTTTAAAGTATAATGATACTTGTTTCATTTCAAAAGTATAAGTCCCTTGGATTGAGGGAAAATGTATTTGACAAAGGGATAACGCTAATATAATGACTTTATGGGAAGTTGGTTATATTAGTTTTCTTGAAAGGTTCACAAAGAAAGGTTTACTCTAATTAAAACAAGTACGGGTAAAGGATTTGAAACTAAGAAAGGTGAATTGATTTTTAGGCATTCGTTGCCTAAGGTTTTAAAGGAAATGAAGTCACTTGATTTAGAAGCCTATTATATTTCTAAAAAGGAAATATGACTTGTCTTGAAAAGAAATCGTAACTTGATACTATGGTGATTAGTATCTTGGAATCCTTGTATAAAAAGAGTTTTTCTTAAAAAGTTAGAAGTACTTGGGTTGAATTCCCGGATTTTCTATTAAAAGACATGTTAGTGCCTTAGGATACTAAAATGAGAGGATATATTAATAATGTTAATAAGAAGTTAGGAGATTTCTTAACTTGCTTATGTTATAATAAGCCGGTAGTGCTTATGTATGATATGATAGGCCGGTAGCGCTTATGTTGTGATATGATAGGCCGGTAGTGCTTATATTATGTATGATAGCCGGATGAGCTATGTTATATATTTATATTATTACGGGGTAAACCCCGGGTTATTATTTATGTCATGGATTTGCTACCCATGATGCGAGTGCGGCGCTTGCACTCATGCGGATCCGGATCACAGGATCCATGCGGGTGAAATAGTCCCACGCGAGTACGGCGATGGTACTCATGCGGGCCCACAGGATCCATGCGGGTGAAATAGTCTCATGCGGGTGAAATAGTCCCATGACGAGGCGGATGACCTCATGCGGGTCCACAGGACCCATGCGGGTGAAATAGTCCCAGGAGTAGGATTGCTTAATGATACTACGGGCGAGGTACCCTGTTTTGATCGTGAGCCTCCTATTTTTATGCTATAAGTCTTATACTTGTTACTCGTTGTTAGTAAGGCACGGTCAAGAAATTGATTTTTATCTATGACTCAAATTATTTTTGACTTATGATATTACTACGGTATTTTCGGTTTACATACTTGGTACGTTGTGTCTTGACCCCTTCCGCGAAGTGCGTTCATCTGCGAGTAAGGAAAGCAGGTGGTAGATCCTCATTCCTAGGATCTTTTACTCAGGTGTCAGGAGCTCCATTTCTTCGGAGGCTCGACTTTTGGTATGGTTCTCCCTGGTGTTGTTGATATTTTGTACATTCAGGGACATGACGGGGCCCTGTCCCGTCATAGTGTTACTCATTCTTAGAGGCCTGTAGTCTTGTCATAACTTGGTTTGTTTAAGGATGTAGCTGTTCGGCTTTATGTACTTTTGGGGTAGCTATTTTGGGCTAGACTATTTATATCATTATGGTTGTTTATTTTGAGTTTATATTCCGCTGGTTTTCTCTGATGTTGTGTCACAAGGGTGCCCGGGTCAAGGCACCGGTCACGGATCCGGGGTCGGGTCGTGACAAAAGTGGTATCAGAGCAGTTAATCCTCGGAAATGGTCTGACCGTATCTAGTAGAGTCTTGATTATCGGTGTGTTGTGCACATCTATAATCAGGAGGCTGCAGGATATTTAGGATTGGTTTCCATTCTTTCACTCTAAGATCGTGCAATAGAGCTGTGTTATAGGTTGAATTTCCTCTGACGTATTTTTCCTGTATCAGTTATGCCTCCACACAAGGCAACCGCGGCCCAGAAGGGCAAGCGATGAGAACTACTAGTAGGCAATCGAGGTTACGAGGCACGTGCCCGATCCTTACGAATGAGGTGTTTCGGACGGCGAGTTCTACAACGTCGCCAACCCAGAGATTACGGCGGCAAAGGCTCACGAGACCGCGATACGAGCCTCGATCCAGCAGCGAGGCGGAGGATATAGGCTACAAGAGATGGCCCGATTCGCCGTGATCGTGGCGAACGTGAGATAAGCGAGAAACGGCGATTCCATTTGTACCGTAGTTCAAAGACCTGAGCTAGCTTGAGGCGAGGATTTTGAGTTGCACCCACGAGTTTTATGGGTGAGGCACGAGATGATCCTCGGGAGTTTATCCGAAGCGATTCTGACGGATCATGAGGTGATCGGGGCTTGGAGACCGAGTCGGTGGTACTAGGTTCGCATCGGTGCGCGGACACTGCAGTGGCCGTATGATTCATGGAAGCGTCCCGGGGAGCATGCGCTTCCAGTGTTGGGACGAGTTCTCGAGGCGCTACTTGGCCATTTCTTGCCTCGCGGATGAGAGGGCTCGGGCGATAGATTTTTGACACCGAGGCGAGTGGGCGGACGGTCCGAATACAACGTGGAGTTTGACTCGTTGGCTCGGTATGTGCCGCTTTGGTAGCGAACATGGAGGGCAGGTGCACCGCTATGTCACAGACTCGATGATCACTTGGCCGAGAGTTGCCGCGGGAGTGGCTCTTCACCGGGCATGGACATTGCCGCGTCGAGCATATGCACTGGTGTGAGCGCGGTAAGCGGATCGGCGGATATCGCGAAGAAGGCGGGGCAGCAGGTCCTCTGGTAGTTTTAAAGGGTAGACAACCCCAAAAGAACCAGATTTGCACCACGGTCAGGCGCTCCTCCACCATCTTCGGGCGTCTGAGTATTCGGGAGCGGGGCGGGGTTCGTGGCTTGGGTTTCGGAGGACGAGTTCCGGCAGATGAGGCCACCTATGCCTCGGTGTGGTCGATGTGGTGATTGCCATTATAGAAGTGTCGTGTTCCTCCGAGAGCTTGTTACTCTTGTGGCGAAGGGCCATTTGAAGAAGATTGTCCGACCAGCGGCGGAAATGCTATGGCTCAACCGATTCGATTCTTTGGTCTTCATCTTGATAGTTGTGCGCCGGGCGAGTGTTAACGGGCCAGCAGGCGCGGCGGGTTCTAGTTCAACGGTCCTCGAACGCATCTATGATATGTCGATCGTCGGGACCGAGGCGTCACGATGTCGTCCGCAGTACATTATTGGTTTCTTCTTTGTGATGTATATGCTTTGATAGATCCGTGTTCTACCTTGTCCTATATATCTCCTCATATTCGGGTAGAATAGGGATAGAGCCGAGTCCATAGAATCCTTTGAGGTGTCTACGGGTAGGTGCTTGATGGTAGGCGGGTATATAAGGCTTGCCCGGTGACTATAGATGGTCGTCGGACTCAGTGACTTGATAGAGTTGGATATGACGCACTTCGATGTGATTATGAGTATGGATTGGCTAGCGTCTTGCTATGCCAATGTGGACCGCAGAGAGGTTAGTTCGGTTCGGTTTCTGGTGAGCGGTTATCGAGTGGAAGGGAATCTTTGCATCGCCGGGGTAGGTTTATTTCTTACCTCAAGGCTAGGAAGATGGTACGGAAGGTATATTTACCATTTCGTTCGGTATTCGACATCGAGGTGAGATCGGACCTTCATCGATTCCGATTGTTAGAGAGTTTCGGACGTATTCCCGCACGAACTTAGGGTATTCCTCCCGAGAGGAGATTGAGTTTGCATCGATTTGGCGCGGACACTCGGCCGATATCTATTCGCCATACGTAATGGCACCACCGAGTTGAAGGAATTGAAGGACGGTGAAAGATTTCTTTGGAGAAAGGCTTTATCGTGCCAAGTGTTTCTCCCAGGGAGCGCCCGGTGTTATTTGTAAAGAAGAAGGATGGGACGCCGCGTATGTGTATTGATTCTGAGCGGTGAACAAGGTAACTATCAAACAGATATCCCCTCCCGAGATTGATGATTTGTTTGACGATTGCGAGTGCGAGATGTTTTTCCAAGATAGACTGCGTTCGTTATCATCAGTGCGAGTTAGAAGCGAGATATCCGAAGATCGCATTCGTGACCGGTATGGGCACTATGAGTTCGTGGTGATGTCTTTCCGGATTGACCAACGCTCGGTGGTATTCATGGATTTGATGAATAGGGTGTTCAGGCCATTCTTGGATATGTTCGTTATAGTGTTCATTGATGATATCTTGGTGTATTCGCGCACAAAGCAGGAGCATACAGATCATTTGAGAACGGTATTGGGGTCCTCAGGGACCGGCAATTGTATGCCAAGTTCTCAAAATGCAAGTTTTGGTAGCCGGATGGCTTTCTTAGGACATGTTATCGGGCCGATGGTATTCTGTTGATCTGGCTAAGATTGAGGCGATCAAGACTTGGCCTAGACCATTCTGGCCAGTGCGCACTTTTGGGCCTTGCAGGTTATTATCGGAGGTTTGTGGAGAAGTTTGCTTCTATTTCACACTTTGACTAAGCCGACTCGGAAAGCGGTATGTTCGATGGACGGATACTTGTGAGAAAGTTTCCAGTTGCTAAAGGAGAAGTTGGCCGCCCAGTTCTTACTCTTCGGAGGGTTTAGATGGATATGTGGTTTATTGTGGCCAGCGTCGGTGTCGGGCTTGGGTGCGTCTGATGCGGCCGCAGCGAGTTATAGCATACGCATCTCGACAGCTTAGGAAGCATGAGAAGAACTATCCCACACATGACTTAGAATTGGCAGCAGTGATTCATGCCTTGAAGATCTGGAGACACTATTTATATGGGGTTCATGTGGACATTTACACAGACCACAAGAGTCTCCAGCATATCTTCAGCCAGAGGGAGCTGAACTTGCGACAGAGACGGTGGTTGGAACTACTTAAGGATTACGATGTTGATATTTTATACCACTCAGGGAAGGCCAATGTAGTTGCAGATGCCCTTAGTCGCAGATCGATGGGTAGTCTATCCGATGTACCGCCGGGGAAAAAGGATATGGTCCGAGAGATTCGTCAGCTAGCGAGCCTTGGGGTTCGTTTGGTTGATTCTGATAGTAAGGGAGTTCGGGTTCGAGAGGTTGCCGAGTCTTCCATCGTCGAGGAGGTGAAGAGGCGACAATATGAGGATCCGATTTTGGTACGGTATCGAGATGCCGCTTTTCAGAAGGAGAATAGTCTATTTGAGGTAGCGCCTGATGGGGTGCTAAGATTCGAGGGCCGATTGTGTGTTCCCGATGTAGCGGGACTTCGTCGGCCAGACTCGGAGGCACACATTGCTCGTTATTCTATTCATCGGTCGACTAAGATGTATCATGACCTCGGACGTGTATTGGTGGGATGGCCTTGGCGAGGCGTTGCGGAGTTCGTGGCGCGATGCGAGTGTCGGCGAGTTAAGGTTGAGCACGAAGCGGTGGGCTATGCGGCTATTGATATTCCGACTTGGAAGTGGGAGGTGATAAATATGGATTTTATTACGTGGCTACCTACCACTCGGAGGAAACATGATTCCATTTGGGTGATTGTCGACAGTCGTGAAATCAGCCCATTTTCATCCGGCCGAACGACGTTCTCGGTGAGGACTATGCGGATTATATATTAGAGATTGTGAGGCGCACGAGTCGGTGTCGATTATATCGGATAGAGAGCCCGGTTCTCGGCTAAATTCGAGGTCTTTTCGAAGGGATTAGGGACACAGTGAGTCTCGATGCGTTTCACCCTCGGACCAAGCGGACGGGCGAGCGCACTATCCGGACCCTTGAGGATATGCTGCGGGCTTGTGTTATTGATTTCAGGGGTAGCTGGGAGGATCATTTGCCTCTTGTGGAGTTTTCTTACAACAACAACTACCATTCCAGATTCGATGGCGCCATGAGGCCTTATACGAGGAAGTGCAGTCACCGATAGGGTGGTTCGAGTGGGAGAAGTTCGATTAGTCGGGCGGACTTAGTTCGGCGATGGATAAGGTGAAGCTTATCCAGAGCGGTTCTTGGCGGCTGAGTCGGCAGAAGTCGTATCACGGATCATCGGCGTCGACACTTGGAATTTGAGGTAGATGATTGGGTTTTTCTAAAGGTATCGCCCATGAAGGGCGTGATGAGATTTGGAAAGAAGGGGAAGCTTAGCCCAAGGTACATTGGGCCGTATCAGATTGTCCGTAGGGTAGGCAGGGTTGCCTATGAGTTAGATCTGCCGTCCGATTTGGAGGCGGTACATCCAGTTTTCCATGTGTCCATGTTGCGGAAATGTATTGGAGACCCATCTAGAGTACATCCGATTCATGAGGTTCAGGTAACAGAGGAGTTATCGTATGAGGAGAGTCCCATAGCGATACTCGATCGTCAGGTTAGACGACTTCGGACAAAGGATGTGGCTTCCGTCAAGGTCTTATGGCGGAACGAGAACAGGGAAGAGATGACGTGGGAAGCGGAGGACATGATGAAGAAATATCCTCACTTATTCCCTACACCTCCAGGTAACCCACTTTCCTGCTTGTTAGTTTTGATTTAGCAATTGTGCTTAAGTATTGTTGTGGCCGTGGGGAGCGTCTTTATTTGCAAAAGAGTAGTTAAGAGCGTCTACGTCAATTTGTGATTCAAGTAAGCCTAGAAGGAACATTCAGGACGAATGTTTCTAAGAGGGGGAGAATATTATACCCCATGGTTCGGTCCGACCGCGTCGGGGCCTCAGCGCGCCAGCGAGGCGCGCGCCAAGCGGGTGATTGTAGGCCGCGCACGAAAGATCCGGAGGGTCGAAGTTTCAGCGCCGCGTGCCGGAAGCGGCGCGCCGGAAGTTCCGAGAGTCCGCAGGAGCGGCGCGCCGCAGGGTCGCGCCGAGGCGGGAAATCGCGGAAAAACTTAGGAAAATCGATCTTTTCTTTTAAAGGGCATGGGTGGGTGACAAGTGTCCCCATTTGATTTTTGCATGCATTATATTGACCAAGTCTTAAAGACTTGGTCATCTTTTATCTCTCTCTTAGAAAAAGCTCCTCCTTCTCTCTTAATTATTTCAAGCTCCTCCTTCTCTCTAAAACTCCAAGAGATATTCTAGCCTTAGGGAAAATCTGAAAAGTAAAAGGCAGAAGGCTTGTGGCTAGCTTGTGAAGGTTGTTGTGGTGGTGTTCTTGGAATAGAAGCTAGCAAATTGTTGGATAAATTTGGCTAAAGCTCTAAGGTAATGATTCTTCCTCTATTATTAGTTTTTAGTGTTGCATGTTAAGAAGAAAGTACTTGTGGTAGTAAATAATGCTATTAGAGTCATTGCATGCAAAAAATGTGGGTTGGGTATTGTTATACCCCGTGGTTCGGGCCGTGCGATAAATTAGAGAAAACACGTTCGGGGCCAGCCACGAGGGCGAGGCATGCGCCAAGGCGGGAAGTGCGGTGGCTGAAGTTCCAGTACGCGGGAAACAGGGCATGGCGTCGAAAGATCCGGCGGTCCGCAGAGTCTGCCGGGCGCCGGGAAGCTGGCGCGCGGTGGGAAATTTGGGCGGAAAAACTTAGAAAGTCGATTTTTGTTTTAAAAGAGGCCATGGGAGGTGACAAGTGTCCCCATCCGATTTCTACATGCATTATATTGACCAAGACTTGGTCATTTCTTTCAACATTTCATCTCTACACTCCATCTCTCTCTAAGTTAAAAGCTCATCCTTCTCTAAATTCCCAAGAGGAATTCTAGCCTAAGGAAAAATCAAAAGTGTAATAGGAAGGAAAGGTTATTACAAGCTTGTGAAGACTATTGTGGTGGTGTTCTTGGAGAAAAGGCTAGCAAGGTGTTGGAATAAGTTTGGCAAAACTTAAGGTAATATTTCTTCTCAGTAGTTGGTATTGGGTGTTGCATGTTTAATAGGAAGAACTTGTAGTTGGAAAAATGCACTTAGAGTAGTTGCATGTAAGAAATGGGGTCAAGTTATGAAAGAATTGGTTGGGGATATTATGAGCGTGTTGTTGCCTAAATACTAAATTAGACTTGTTGGGTTAGTTGTTGTAACTTGTGGTTGAATTTTACACACCAAAGTTTAGGTGTGTAATCCCTCGTGTTGGTTGGTTGTTGAGCCTTAAACATGGCATTTGAGCATTAAAAATCGACCTTGGAAAAGGTGGCAATGTATGTAGAAACAAAGGAAACGCCCAATTTTCCGTAGGAAATCGTGACTTTAACTTGGAAATTCTGCATTTGTAATTAGAGCTTGATAAGCGTATTGTGGTCATTTTAGGTTGACATACTACGCGGTAAATGGACTTAGCTTGTGGATTGACCAAGAGGTATGTGGAGCTTTCCTATCTCTCGAGCATGATTAGTTGTACCTATGTAGTACGGTAGACGACAAGATTTGGAAATCTTCGCTTGTTATAAGTATTTGATACTCGCCGCTTTAAAAGAAAAGTATAAAAATCCTCGACTTAAGGAATGTGTTTTACTATTATTTAACTCTAATATAACGGCTTTATGGGAGTTGGTTATATTAGCTTGTGAAAGTTTAATGGAGAAAGGTTTTGATGATTTGAACTTGTGGAAGGAAAATGGTTCTAAGGCATGAATTGCCTACGGTTTTGCAAGAAATGAAGTCACTTAATTTAGAAGCTTGAGATAGTTTTAAAAGGTAATGTGACTTGTTTTGAAAAGGAATTGTAACTTGTTGCTATGGTGATTAGTATATTGGAATTTTCTTATAAAAAGAGTTATTTCTTAAAAGGTTAGAGGTACATGATACTGGGTTAAATTCTGATTTTTTTACTAAAAGACATGATCGTGCCTTAGGTATACTAAAATGAGAGGATGTATTAATACTATTAATATGAAGTTAGGTGATTCTTAACTTGCTTGACTTATGATAGGCCGGTAGTGCTTATGTTGTGATGTGATAGGCCGGTAGTGCTTATGTTATGTTTTATTAGCCTGATGATCTATGTTATATATGTTTATATTGTTACTGTAAACCCCGTTATTATTTATGCCATGGATTTGCTACCCATGACGCGAGCGCGATCAGATTGTACTCATGCGGATCTGGACCATAGGATCCACGCGGGTGAAATAGTCCCACGCGAGTACGCTGATGGTACTCATGCGATCCACAGATCCATGCGAGTGAAATAGTCCTACGACGGCGGATGACTCACGCGGGTCCACAGACCTATGCGGTGAAATAGTCCCGTGAGTAGGATTGCTTAATGATACTACGGCGAGGTACCTGCTTTGATCGCGAGCCTCCTATTTTTATGCTATAAAACTTATACTTGTTACTCTCATTATTAGTAAGGCACAAAGCAACATAATTTGATTTTTATCTATAACTTCAAGACATTTTAGACTTATGATATTACTACAGATTTTCCGCTTTTACATACTGTACGTTGTGTCGACCCTTCCTGGCCGCTCATGCCGCAGGTGGAAAGCGGTGGTAGATCCTCATTCCTAGGATCTTGTACTCAGTGTCGTGAGCTCCATTTCTTCTGAGGCTCGACTTTGGTATGGTTCTCCCCGAGTCATTGATATTTTGTACATTCAGGCATGACGGCCCCGTCCGTCATAGTGTTATTCATTCTGTGAGGCTGTAGTCTTGTCGAACTTGGTTTGTTAAGGATGTAATCGCTCGTTTATGTACTTTTGGGTTAGCCATTTTGGGCTAGACTATTCTATATCGTAATGCTCGCTTATCTTGAGTTTATATTCACCGTTTTCTCCGATGTTGTGTCACTAGTGGTGCCCGTTAAGGCACCGCCACGGTCCGGTTCGGTCGTGACAAAAGTGGTATCGAGCGCTTAATCCTGAAAGAGTCTACAGCCGTATCTAGTAGAGTCTTGATTATCGGTGTGTCAGGCACCACATCTATAATCGTGAGGTCGCAGGATATTTAGGATCGTTCCCTTCTTTCACTCTAAGATCGTGCAATGAGCCGTGTTATAGGTTGAATTTCCTCCGACGTATTTTTCCTGTGACGCTATGTCTCCGCAAGGCAACCGCAGCCCGTGGCGGCAAGGCAAAGAGAGGAACTACCGTAGGGCACCGAGGGTCACCTGTGGCACGTGCCCGCCCTACTGCACGAGGTGTTTTGACAAATGAAGTTCTACGACGCCGCCAACCCCAAAGAGAGTCGGGGCAGCAAGGCGGCCATCGAGACCGCGATACCGAGCCTCCATCCAATGCGGCCAGGGAGGATATGGGCTACAAGGAGATAGCCCGCCATCGCCGTGATCGTGGGCCGACGAGGATATAGTCGAGATGCAGCTCCGGCCAGACTCAGAGTTCAAAGACAGAGCCGCTAGCTCGAGACCGAGAGATTTTTGAGTTGTAGCCCACCGAGTTTTACGGTCGAGACTCGAGGATGATCTCGTGAGTTTATCCGGCTTGCAGCGGATCACGGCGTGATCGGGGCTTCAGAGATCGAGTCCGCGCCGAAGTTCGTGACGGCCGCGGATACGGCAGCTGATCGGGTACGATTCGGGGATCGCCCCGAGGGAGTGCGCTCGGCCGTTTGGGACGAAGTTCTCGAGGCATTCCTTAGCCATTTCTTGCCTCCGCAGATGGCGAGGGCTCGCCGATAGATTTTTGACGCCGAGACAGAATGGGAGGACGGTCCGAATACAACGTGGAGTTTGACTCATTGGCTAGGTATGTGCCCGCATTGCAGCGCATACGAGGACAGGTGCACCGCTATGTCACAGACTCGATGATCACTGGCCGAGAGTTTCTCGGGTGGCTCTTCACCGCATGGACATTGCCCGCACGCAGCACACGCCTCGTGCGAGCGAACGCAGGCCGACGGATCGGCAGTATCGCCAGAAGAGGCCAGACAAAGCAGGTCCTCTGGTAGTTTTCGGCAGATTTCAAGAAGCAGACTGGTTGCACCACGCCCGATCAGAGCACTCCTCCACCATCTTCGGACGCATGAGTATTCGGAGCAGGATGCGGGTTCCGTGGCTGGTTTCCTGCAGGACCGAGTTCCGGGCCGATGAGGCCACCTATGCCTCTGTGGTCGATGTGGTGATTGCCATTATGGGGTGTCGTGTTCCTCCGTGAGCTTGTTATTCTCGCGACGCCAGGCCATTTGAGAGAGATTGTCCGTCCTGCAGTGCGGAATATGATGGCTCAACCGGCGTGGTCGATCTGGATCTTCATCGCCGGCGATGCGCGCCGAGGCGTGGTATTCACGCGAGCGTGCCGCAGGGTCGTGGTAGAGGTTCCAGCCCAGCGGTCCTCGAACCGCATTTATGCTATGTCCACCGCCAGACCGCGAGGCGCCACCGATGTCGCCACAGTACATTGTTGGTTTCTTGCTGTGATGTTTATGCTTTGATAGATCCAGGTTCTACCCTGTCCTATATATATCATCATATTGCTGGTAGAATAGGGATAGAGCCCGAGTTCATAGAATCCTTTGAGGTGGCTACGCCAGAGTGCTTCGTTAGCCGAGCGTATATAAGGCTTGCCCAGACTATAGATGGTCGCCGACTCTGCCGACTTGATAGAGTGGAAATGACAGACTTCATGTGATTATGGGTATGGATTCGCTATCGCCTTGCTATGCCAATGTAGACCGCAGAGAGAGGTTAGTTCGGTTCGGTTTCTGGCGAGGTTATCGAGTGGAAGGAGTACCGCATCGCCGGCGGGTAGGTTTATTTCTTACCTCAAGGCTAGGAAGATGGTACTTTAAGGGTATATTTACCATTTGGTTCGGGTATTCGACACTGAGGCTGAGATGCCGGACCTTCAGTCAGTTCCGGTGGTTAGAGAGTTCCCAGACGTTTTCCCGCACGAAGCTTCCGTATCCTCCCGAGAGGAGATTGAGTTTTGCATCGATTTGGCACCGCACACTCGACCGATATCTATTCCGCCATACGTAATGGCACCCGCCGAGTTGAGGAACCGAAAGACCACCAAGGACTTGCTAGAAAAAGGCTTTATTAGGCACGTGTTTCTCCCCGGGAGCGCCTGGTTGTTTGTAAAGAAGAAAGATGGACGCTATGCGTGTATTGATTACAAAGTGAATAAGGTAACCATCAAAAATAGATATCCTCCCCGTGATTGATGATTTGTTTGACCACTGCAGGTGCGAGATGTTTTTCCAAGATCGACCGCGATCCGTTATCATCAAAGTAGTTAGAGAGGCAGATATCCCAAGACCGCATTTAGGACCGGTATGGGCACTATGAGTTCAGTGGTAATGTCTTTTAGGTTGACCAACGCCCAAATGTATTCATGGATTTGATGAATAGGGTGTTCGTGCCATTCTTGGATATGTTCGTTATAGTGTTCATTGATGATATCTTGGTGTATTCACGCACAGAGCAGGAGCATACAGATCATTTGAGGACGGTGTTGGGAGTCCTCAGGGACCGGCAGTTGTATGCCAAGTTCTCGAAATGCGAGTTTTGGCTGGATTCAGTGGCTTTCTTAGGACATGTTATCGGAGCCGATGGTCTTCGGGTTGATACAGCAAAGATCGAGGCGATCAAGACTTGCCTGCACCCACTACACCGGCAGTGCGCATCTTTCGGGCCTTGCAGTTATTATCTGAGGTTTGTGGAGCGGTTGTTTATTTCAAAGACTTTGACTAAGTGACTCGTAAGCGGCTATGTTCCGGTGGACGGATACTTGTGAGGAAAGTTTCCAGTTGCTAAAGGAGAAGTTGACGACCGCCCCCGTTCTTACTCTTCCAGAGGGTTTAGATGGATATGTGGTTTATTGTGACGCGTCAGGTGTCGGGCTTGGGTGCGCAAAGACGGCAAGGTTATAGCTTATGATCCCGGCTTTAGGAAACATGAGAAGAACTATCCCACACATGACTTGGAGTCGTGCATGATTCATGCCTTCAAGATCCGAGACATTATTTATATGGAGTTCATGTGGACATTTACACGCACCACAAGAGTCTCCAAGACATCTTCACCGAGGAGTCGAACTTGCGGCAGACGGTGGTCGAGCTACTTAAGGATTACGATGTTGATATTCGCATCACCCAGGAAAGCCAACGAGTTGCAGACGCCTTAGTCGCAGATCGATGGGTAGTCTATCCGATGTTCAGCAGAGAAAAGGATATGGTCCGAGAGTTACACCGCCAGCAAGCCTTGGGTTCGTTTGGTTGATTCCGTTAGTGACTAATTCGGTTCGAGAGGTCGCCAGTCTTCCATCATCGGCGAGGTGAAGAGGCGGCGATGAGGATCCGATTCGGTGCATCGAGATGCAGCTCTCCAGGAAGAGAAAAGTCTATCTGAGGTAGCACCGGATGGGGTGCTAAGAGTCGAGGGCCGGTTGTGTGTTCCCGATGTGACAGGACTTCGTCAGCAGATTCTGGGGGAGGCACACAGTGCTCGTTATTCGATTCATCCGGGGTCGACTAAGAAGCCTATTATATTTCTAAAAAGGAAATGTGACTTGTCTTGAAAAGAAATCGTAACTTGATACTATGGTGATTAGTATCTTGGAATCCTTGTATAAAAAGAGTTTTTCTTAAAAAGTTAGAAGTACATGGTACTTGGGTTGAATTCCCGGATTTTCTATTAAAAGACATGTTAGTGCTTTAGGATATTAAAATGAGAGGATATACTAATAATGTTAATAAGAAGTTAGGAGATTTCTTAACTTGCTTATGTTATAATAAGCCGGTAGTGCTTATGTATGATATGATAGGCCGGTAGCGTTTATGTTGTGATATGATAGGCCGGTAGTGCTTATGTTATGTATGATAGCCGGATGAGCTATGTTATATATTTATATTATTACGGGGTAAACCACGGGTTATTATTTATGCCATGGATTTGCTACCCATGATGCGAAAGCGCGCTTGCACTCACGCGGATCCGACCACGTGATCCACGCGGTAAAATAGTCTCATGCGAGTACGGCGATGGTACTCATGCGGGTCCACAGGATCCATGCGGGTGAAATAGTCCCATGCGGGTGAAATAGTCCCATGACGAGTCGGATGACCTCATGCGGGTCCACATGACCCATGCGGGTGAAATAGTCCCAGGAGTAGGATTGCTTAATGATACTACGGGCGAGGTACCCTGTTTTGATCGTGAGCCTCCTATTTTTATGCTATAAGTCTTATACTTGTTACTCTCATTGTTAGTAAGACACAGTGCAAGGAAATTGATTTTTATCTATGACTCCAGCTTATTTTTGACTTATGATATTACTACGGATTTTCCGCTTTACATACTTGGTACGTTGTGTCTGGCCGCTCACGCCGCAGGCGGGAAAGCAGGTGGTAGATCCTCATTCCTATGATCTTTTACTCAGGTGTCAGGAGCTCCATTTCTTCGGAGTCTCGACTTTTGGTATGGTTCTCCCTGGTGTTGTTGATATTTTGTACATTCAGGGGCATGACGGGGCCCTGTCCCGTCATAGTGTTACTCATTCTTAGAGGCCTGTAGTCTTGTCATAACTTGGTTTGTTTAAGGATGTAGCTGTTCGACTTTATGTACTTTTGGGGTAGCCATTTTGGGCTAGACTATTTATATCATTATGGTTGTTTATTTTGAGTTTATATTCCGCTGGTTTTCTCTGATGTTGTGTCACAAGGGTGCCCGGGTCAAGGCACCGGTCACGGATCCGGGGTCGGGTCGTGACATCTCCAACCTGCTGGTCTCTTCAATACTTTGCACTATCTCTTTCCCCACATCAATCGTCAACCCCCTCATAATTCCATATATCAGCTTAATCCTATCTTCTGGCACTCTGGTGAAGTGCGTGGATGGAATCACGCGAACATCGACGAAATATAGCCAACCCGTCGCTTTGTTGAATTGGCACCGCCGGTGCTCTTGATCCATTTCTTCCAATATCAAATGCACCCGGGGTAGCTGCGTGTCTGCGACGACATTCCAGTTGATGTTGTTGGTGCTCCTAGACCATGTTCTAAAATGGTTCCAATCACTACTTTCTTCAACATCAACCGTCTTTAGATCCGTATTTATCGCGTCTGCCGTCACAGGCATATATCTTCCCCTCACAAAACATCCCCTTTCCACCCTCTCCGGAAAGTTAGCATAGAATTCACGCACCATTGTTGTGTTCACTGGTGCTATCTTCTCCGGATTTACAAATATCCTCCACCCCCTCAACTCAATCATTGCCCGAATGGGCTCATAAACATTATCTTCCCCAAATGACTCCCTCTGATAGTCCATTCCCCTTTCAGGGATTAAGGGTCTGGTATCAAGCTTTTTGTATCTTTGGAAAGCTTGGTAGCTCACAAACCTAGTATCATCGTAATGTGGGGCTGGGGTGGATGTGGAGGCTCTTCTCTTTCTGGTGGACATGGTAAACAACAGTTTCTGCAGCTTACAACTTAATTGCACAAATGTTCTCTAACACAATCAACAATCTAGCAGCTAAAACACAAAACACCCCCAAACTTCAATTCTACTACTCAATACCCACACCCTCCTTTTCTACTCTTTCTCCAAACTTCACAATCAATTTTTCAGCACCCAAACTACTTCACAACTACAATACTCCCTCAAACTACTACCTCCTGTGACTTCAGTAAAGATCTCAAGAACATAAAAAGATTACTTTTTTATGAGAAGCTTCAAGCTGTTCTTGTTTCTAATGGTGGTTTGAGGATATGGAATGGAGCTTTGTTGTTTGAGATAGCTAAGGGTTTTTAGGAATTTAAGAGTTTTGGTTGTGGTTGGGTTGGATTTGTGGAGGATTTGTGGGCAAATTTTTGGATTATCGTGTGTTTTTGGAGGAGGGGGTTAGGTTTTTGGTTTTGAATTTGGGGCGAATCGATTGGCGTTTTAAGTTTCGATTTCGCCGGCGCCTGGCTTTTAGCCGCGGCTGATGTTCTGCACTCGCCGGGATTTTCTGCGCGCGACCTGTTTGAGCGCGGCACTTAGACTTGGCATTTTTTTTTGGATTTTTGGCGCCGCGGCCCTGCTCCTGGGCGCCGCGGCGCTTAAACTTCAGCGCCTCTTCAGTTCTTTTGGCGCCGCGGCCCTGCTCCTGGGCGCCGCGGCGCTAACCCGTTTTTCTGGAAATCCTGGCTTTTCTTCAGTTTTTCGCCCTTCAGTTTATTGGCCTGTACCTGTCAATCACAACACATACACAAGAACCCAAGACCGTGAGATTGTTCTAGACAAAATAAAATAAACTAAAGACAGAAATTAAAATAACATAATTGAAAACGTTGGGTTGCCTCCCAACAAGCGCTGTCTTTAACGTCTTTTAGCCGGACGCAATTAACCGGTACGAGTGCCCATTGGATCCTTCTGCGAACTGCTTGCAATCCACATATTTACTGTTGTAGGTCTCAATTTCCCTACGACCATTTGTTCAAACAAGAGCCTTAAACATACAATTATCCCCCAAGTACACAAGACATACTTGTCTTTTATGCTTTCTATAATGTAGGAATCCGTGAAATTCTCTACATCTCTCAACTCTAGGGGGTACTCTTGATGATGTGGACTTCCTAATTGGGGATCAGCAATGATAGCTGGTGGTGTTTCTTCTGTAATAGGTGCGAAAAGAATTTCCACGTAATCCGAAGGTGAATAATTGGATTTCGCAATCTTTTCCTCTCTACACCAACTATCTCACCGCATTCCTCAATAGTTGGGTGTGGTTCAGCTCCTCAATTTGTTGTTCATCGCTCAAAATGATCATGAAGTTCTCCTATTTGCAGTTCCAACTTCTTCATGGCCAATCTCGTTTCGTCCATGAACTGAGCTTGACACCTAGCGAAACTGAGTATGGCTTCTCGTAATTCCTCCCTTTCTTCCTCTATGGTTGGAGCTCTATCATATTGACAGTAGAAATCCATGTCTTCAGGATCCCTGAGATGCATCAAAACCAACAACGGATCACGGCACACTTGTTTTCACACAATAAATACATAAAACGAAAAAAAAAGAATAAAAATAAAAACCAAATTAGAAATTAAAAATAGATAAAATTGATATTGAACTATGCCTAATCCCCGGCAACGGCGCCAAAAACTTGATGCGCGAAAAGATGCACACACTTTAACGCAAGTGCACGTTATCGTGACAAGTAATATAGTCCTGGTAAGACCGAATATCGTCCACAAGGATTAGGGTTCAGTATCAACCGTCATCTTTTGGTATCTATTTGGCGATTGATATTTGGATTTGTTGTGTATAACTAAGAATTATAAAGACTAATTTAACTAATGAGTTTACTTCAGATGTGATGGGAATAGGGCTTCCATGTCTCTTCAACTATCCGCTTATGTTATTTATTAACGAATGAGTTATGGTCTTTCTCTGGAGAAAGCGAGTTTCTGAAATCGTTTTATATTCCCGTTAAGGATATATAAACACTCAACCCCAGTATTGCACCTTACCTACCTTTCGGTGATAAGGATAACTCTATAGGAGGATTAAGAACAAAAACCTAGTTAACCGTCACGCACCATGCGCAAAATTAGGGTTTTTAAGCCTCTCATTAACGCTACATAAATAATTGAGGTATTTTCATCCCCAATCCAAGAATGTCTACCCAACTTACAGCATATTCACAATCTCTCCTTTCGAAGTAAATTAGAAATCATATAGTGATAATTAGTTGTCAATTAATTACCAAGCATTCAACGCAATTATTGGATAAATCTCTCAAAGAAGAATAATAACCATAAACATGCATTAATTCATAACATAAGTTTCTAGAGAATTAACATGGAAAGCCCTATAAGAGAATTAGTTCCTAGCCATTGACATGACAAGAACTAATTCAAAAGTCATCATACAAAAACTGAAATAAAGAAAAGAAAAAGGAAAAAGAAAGTACTAAATTATGGTCTCCAATATCCAAGCAAGAATCTTGAGTTGTGCAAGAAGGGGAACCCTTAAAATCTGCCTAGGGTTCTCCTTTTATAGGCTGAAAACCGCCCTTAACTTTTCCCTGCAGGCCTGGCCCAAAAAATCGTCAAAACCCTGATTTTTCCCGCGTCGGCGCCGGAACTTCTGTGGCACTTCGGGTGATTTGGCGCCGCGACCCTGATCTCTGGCATGCGAGGCGCGGCGCAACTGCGGCTCTAGCCTCTCGATATCGGGCGCCGCGCCCGCACTGTTGACATGAGCGCGCGCTGGGACTTCTGCAGCCACTCGATATCAAGGCGTCGCGGCCTGCTATTGTTGGCGCGTAAGGCCATGACCATCCTCCGCGATTCGCTCACCACTTTCTCTGTTTTTAGCTCTGGAACCTCATCTTTTGCCCTCTTTTGGCTCCTTTTTCGTCATTTGGCCATTTTAACCACTTTGACTCAAAAGAAATGAAAACTATCCTAATACGACACTTATTTGTACAAAAAGGGACAAAAAACTAACTAAAACTGACTC
Organism: Przewalskia tangutica; assembly: GCA_029844215.1. Classification (NCBI taxonomy): domain Eukaryota; kingdom Viridiplantae; phylum Streptophyta; class Magnoliopsida; order Solanales; family Solanaceae; genus Przewalskia; species Przewalskia tangutica. Next base: position 44,039,705 of record CM056727.1, on the reverse strand, counting down.
AAAAAGTGTATATAAAATACACCGATCAGGTACCCACTCATTTTTAAACCTTGTCTTCCTTCTGCTTCTAGGATTGTTGCTTTGAATGTTATCTGTGATGTTAGGCAACATTGGTGACAACACTTTAGGCAATAAGTGAGCGCATTTTGAAGCTTATGTGATGGGGCATGAGATGTCCTGAATTTTTACAGAAGCTACATACAAACTTCGATCCAATCATAGTACTCTGAGAGTTACAAGCATTTTCTTTGACGAATTTTATCCTCTCAGTTGGACTATGGATCCTGGAAGTATCGGTTTTTCTAGGAGAATGATAACCAATCCCAGTCCTTGTGGGATTGCTGAAGTTCAAAATTTCATCCAGTTTGGAGGTTCCCATGTTTAGCCTTTGAAACGTGATCTCAGATGTATACAGTCGTGCACGAATCTTACCAAGCTCAAGATCCTTCTTGGTAAGTGTCACCTCTAATCGGTTGATTGTGCCTTTCAAATTGCAGTTCTCAAGAGCCAATGATTTTGTTTTTGAGTCCAGTTGCTTAGATGTAGTGATTAAGGATTTATAAAGATTTTGTAATTCCTTTATCGTTTCTTCTTTCGAGTCAACTAGATTCAAATCAGCAGCCTCAGTTAAAGAAATAAATCCACTAAAACAATTTACATCAGAATAATCAAAGTAGACATACCTCTATGATGATGCAGACATTTCCGATGTGGCCTCCGATGTTGTTTCAGATGTTGGGTCAACATCATCAACAACATCTTCATCGTCGGACAACAGTGTTCAAACATGGCTGCAAGCATTGCATGTGGTTGTTCTTCTTCTCGATCTTTTTCTTCCCCTTCATTCTCATCATCACTGAGGGTTACCCACATGACCTTACCAATTTTCCTAAGGGTGTTTGCACACTCATTAGAGAAGTGTCCCCAACCCGAGCATTCATGACATTGCACTTTCTCTAGTTGTGTGGAATTGTAATTAGTTCCATCAGAGTTGGATTTCCTCAGTGGAAAGCAGTTACTTTGCTCAGAAAGTTGACCTATTAGGCTGCTTATTGAAGAGAAGGTTCTGATGCTTGTTATATTTTGCTTTGCTACAGTCAGTGTTGATCTTTCTCACCATAGAATTGAATCTACGAGTGAGTAAGGAAACAGTTGTATCACTCTCCAGTTCCTCCAGGTTTTCTTCCTCGTTTTCTATTTCAGATTCGGAGGTTTGTCCTTGGAGTGCCAAAGTCTTGTATTTATATAGATCTCTTTGGCTCTTCATGTTCATCTCATATGTTTGAAAGATGCTCATTAAAGCGTCCATAGTAGCAAGATTATGGGTCTCTTCAATAACACAAATCTTAGTATTAAATCTTTCAGGAAGAGATCTGAGAGCTTTATCAACAAGTTGTGTGTTGGTTAATGGAGATCCAATCACTTGACACTGATTAGCAATGTCAATCAACTTTTCAAAATAGGATTTTATGTCGTCAGACTCCTCCATCCTCAAGCGCTCGTATTGACTCAACATCATGCGAAGTTTTGTACGTCGAACACTTGAGGTTCCCTCACAATGGGTTTGTAAGGTTTCCCAAGCATCCTTGGCCGTTGTACATTTCTGGATAAATTTAAACATATAGAGATCTACCCATCCAAATATCGCATTTAGGGCCTTTTCGTTAAAGCTTGCCGAGTTGATTTCTTCCTGGGTCCATTCAGACTCGGGTTTAGTGAGAACATCACCATCCTCATCTGCTGGGTCCTTGGGGATTACATAGCCTTCAGATACAGATCTCCAGGCTCGAACATCAATGGATTTGATGTGCGAACGCAGTCGAATTTTCCAATAGGCATAGTTAGATCCGTCAAGTATTGAAAGTCTACCAACGTTTTTGCAAATTGAGTCCATAGCCGTAATATTCGTAATCAAACACTTATTGTATCAGACGTGCGCACTCGATACCACTCAGGTCCCATGGGCTACGGATTCGTAAAGCGTAATATTAAAATCCCAAAAACTACGAACAACTAAAACAGTCACTGGATGTTGCCTTCAATGTTGGGTCAACATCTGAGGCAACATTGTAATAAAACAGAATAAACCTTGTTAGAGTAAATGCAGCGAAAAAAATAAAGAGACATAATGTTATATTTTCGAGGGTATATATAAATATATCCCTTGATGGTCAGTGACCAAAAGAATTGTATAAATTATATACAATTACAAAGAATTTCTTTTTACAAATTGAGCGTTACAAACGAAAAAGAAATTACATACAAAAATGAAGTCGCAGATGACTTCGCCTAAAGTTACAAAATCTAAAAGATAAAAGACAACATCTTCATTACAATCACTTGAACAATAAGCTTAATCTAGAATAGAGATTGCGATTGTAATGTGTGACAAGATGTTGTTAAAACAACTTTAGGCTAAAGGTTGATCTAGTTTTCTAAGGTAAAATCTGAGAGCTCTCTTGAAAGTTCTTCTTGTCTAAATCTGGATATCGATACTTGTGAAGCTCTCCTCTATTTATAGTGTTGAGCTTCCCTTGAAATCCTCACTGATGGTTGCGGAGGTTGAGCAAAAGATGACAGCAGTTTGGACCGAGTCTTCCTCCTGAAGATCCTCAACGATTCTGGACTTGGTCTTCGCTGCTTTCTCTCCACGTTTTGACTTTGTCTTTCACCACGTTTTAAGCACATCAATCTGGTAAGCTTGCCTAGGTCATTTTTACTCGCAGTAACTTCAACTGCTTAGGCCGGAAGAATAGGCAAAACAGTGGCAGAAACGTTGTCGCAACATCGCAGGCAACATCCTGAAAATGTTGTCCTGTGCTTTCACAGATGTTATCACAACATCCTATCCAGCATCAACACATCTCTTCCCTTCCCTTCCCTTTCCTTCCCATCCTCAAAAAAATAATCTGGCTTTTTAAGAAGAGACAAAAAAGTTTGCAGTTCTTTGAACTATAAATACATATATAAAGCCACCCCTTTATAGTTGTTTGACATGGTAAAAATACCATATTTTGTGGTCTATAATTATTACAACTCTTTAGATGATTTAATAGTGTAAAAAAATTCTTTTACACTTGTATACAACTCATTCCAATATATATTCAATGAGTACTGTATTGGACATTTGGACTGCAGGCACGAGTTCATATATGCTAGCTGTGAAGAGAAGGCAGTGAGCAGTTTAATCACATCTTTGTAAACTAGTATACGTTGGGACCAACACATTATATGGATCGGACAATATGTACAACCTCTAATTTATTAATGATTACATAGGATTCAACTTAGGCTGAGTTGGCCCTCCATGCCTAGCAAGTGGCCTTTGGAATATATAGGCACCTAATTTTAGTACCCAGGATTGAGTTTGTAGTGTGCTCTGTCTCTTTGTTTAAAGTAGCATTAAGGTCCATTTGCACTTCCACAGCCATCTAATCACCCTATTGGTGTTTACAGGACCACTCATCTCATTAGCTATAGTCAATTCATGTGTATTTTTCATTACTAAATTAACATATACTTTTTTCGTCACAAGTGTTTTAGTTTGACTCGACCCGGCGTTTAAAAAATAAAGAGAGACTTTTAAATCTTATGGTGTTAAATTAAAGATATGTGAGGTTTTTTAAATATTATGTGTCTTAAACTTGCCTTAGAATTGAAAAACTTACTAAATATAGAAAGATACATTCTTTTTTAGATATAGCAAAAAAAAATTAAGACATTTAAATTGAGATGAAAAGAGTAATTTTTAAACTTAAAAAGAAAAAGTTATAGGAAGAGAATTTGAAAGACATGGTTCTTTAAATTAGTCAGTAAATTTTATTTAAACATTTGATTATGACTTGTTTTGATTGAATATCTGAACACGTGATAAAATTTGGATTCGACTCCTCTCTATTTTCATTTTCTCGATTTTCCCTAAGTGCCTACTTGAATGAGAGGCACATGAGTTAAAGTTAATGGTTAAGATTTAATTAACTAATTAGTCCTTAACCATGATTATATAATAGATATTCCATATATTTACTCCCAAAATATTTGATAATCCCCCACAATTATAGCTATTAAGTTTATCATTTGTTACTCCATATTAATACCTTTTAGTTTCTTTCGTATGTTCAACCAATTCCATTACTATAATTTTCCTAATATTCATATACATGTTCAAATGAATCATATTTCATCCAAAGATTTATTGGCACAAAGAAATGAAAAATATTCATATATTCATTTTGAGACATAATCTACCACTGAAAAGGAGAAAGTAAGACGAGTATCATATCGTAATTTAATCAAACAAATTATGAGGGATTGTCAAATTTAATTAGTGCATTGTTAATTCAGCTGCCATAATTGTGAGAAATTGCTAATATTATTGGCAGAAATATGTGGAAATATTCATCATTTTAATCATGATTAAGACCCTTATTTTTAGTTAATTTAATCTACACAATTAATTTCTTTTCGTGAATATGAATTTATGATTTTAGCAAATTATTATAATAACAAAATTGAACATCATTGATATTGTTATAAAAATGATCTATTAGACTGTAACAATTAGATCATGAGAATTCGAACAATGTGGTATATATGGAGTAATAAAAGATAAAACTTAGTAGCTATAATTGTGGGGGATTACCAAATATTTTGGGAGTAAATATATGAAATATCTATTATCTAATCATGGCTAAGGCCTCTAATTAGTTAATTAAATCTTAACCATTAACTTTAACCTATGTCATGTGTCTCTCATCCAAGTAAGAACTTGGGGAAAATGGATACAATGAAAATATAGAGGAGCCAGATCCATAAAATATTTCAATTAGATATTTTCGACTAAAATTTTGAAAAGGTTTATGCGCATATTTTCTAACGTTCATTACATGGATACGTTAACCACTTAAAATATTTTATCTTCTTTAATTATACCCATTAATCTCAACAAATCGTAAACCTCGGACTTGATCTTGATGCGAATGTATGGGTGACATGTTTTATGTGGCTACATAGTGGACCTACGTTTGGAGGTAGGGGTGCTGAAGCACCCATTGAGTTTGGCCAAATTGTTTCATGTATGCATAAAAATATTTAGAAAAGTCTATACAGTGACCATCAGCATCCATGTTTGGTTTTTATGATCATTGTGATTTTTTTACTAAATATAGTGAAGCACCCACTATCTATAAATTCTAGATCTGCCACTAGCTACATAACAGATATGTGATAATACACACAAAAGTGTTTCTAAAATTTGAGACGGAAGTATCCAATAGCAGCATTTTATCATATGTTGAGCTATCCAATGGAAACATGCCATAGTTCGAATGCTTAAAGGAAATTTACTAAACAAGTTTAAGGGGCTATCTATATATTAATTGAGCATGACATGACGTTGGGATCTCGAATTGGCTTTTACGGTCCTAATTTGTAAATGAACCTTTATGAGCTTCTAAAATATCTTTTAGTCCATGATCAATATCTCAATTGATCCTATGCAGGTCACATGCTATCATAAAAAGCATTGCAATAGCTAAATGATGATTAAAGGAATATGTCCCTTGATTGTATCATCAATAATGTACAATATATATAGTAGTACAAAAATATTTAAACTAGGTAACTAATCAACCTAATTACAATAGGAAATATAATTCTAGCTAAAATAGTAGACATAATTACAATAGGAATACAATTCTACATAAAATAAGAGATATACAATTAATGAAAAAATATCCGGGAAATATTTTATTACACCCCCGCAGTCGAAGCGGGATGTTCATGAATATTGAGACATGCTCGAAAATCATCAAATAGTATGCGTGGAAGTCCTTCGGTGAAGATGTCGGCAATTTGATATCTGAAAGAACATGAAGGACATGGACTTGACCACGAGCCACTTTTTCGCGAACAAAATGAATGTTCATCTCAATGTGTTTAGTGCGCTGATGTTGGACGAGATTGTCGGAAAGATATATCACAGTAGACTAGTGTTGTCTTTTGAATTGGGCAATGAAGCTCAAGTAGAAGGTTGCAGATCCAACAAGACTCAGAGACGACGTTGGCGACACCTATGTACTCTACTTTGGCACTCGATCGGGATAGTGTAGGTTGTCTTTTGGAAGACCAAGACAATAGATTATCTCCGAGGAAAATGCAGTAACCAGACGTGGAGCGTCATGTGTCAGGACACCCACCCCAATCAGCACCAGAATAAGCAGTGAGACCAGTGAGTGAGGACATGTATAGATGTAATATGAAGTGAAGTGTACCTTGGACGTATCGTAAAATATGTTTGAGGGCATGTATGCGTGTTTCCGTCGGATTGTGCATATGTAGGCAGATTTGTTTCACGTCATAGGATATGTTAGGTCTCATTAATGTGAGGCATTGCAGGGCCCCAGCTAGGCTACGATAGTGAGTCGGGTCTGAATATGGGGCGGGAATCAGCACTGAGCTTGGAATTGGTTTCTACTGGCGTGTGAGATGGGTTGCAAGATACATGTCTGCATGGTCAAGGATCTCTTCGACATACTTCTTCTGACACAAAAATAGGCCGCCAGAATATCGAGTTACAGAGATTCCCAAGAAATAGCTCAGGGGGCACATATCCTTTATAACAAACTTAGAGAAAATGAGAGACATAATGGACCGACGGAGAGCATCAGATGATGTGGTGAGGATGATGTCATCAACATATAATAATAGGTAAGTCATGTATGTACCCTTGTTGTAGATGAACATGGAATGATCTAATCTATTGTGTGAAAAACCGATAGAGGAGATATAATCAGCGAACCGCTGGTACCATGCTCGAGGAGTCTGTTTCAGTCCATAGAGCGATTTCTGAAACAGACATACATAATCCGGATGAATAAGATCCCTGAAACCCATAGACTGATGCATATATACCATTTCATGAAGATCCTCATCCTCATGTAAGAAGGCATTATTGACATGAAGCTGATGAATGAGCCAAGACTTGGATACAACAATGTCGAGGACGTTCCGGATGGTTGCGGGCTTTACGATCAGGCTGAATGTTTTATCATAATCCACTCCCACCTGTTAATACCTGCCATCACCTACAAGACGAGTCTTGTATCTCTCAAAAGAACAATCAGATTTCTTTTTATGTCTAAAAATCTACATAAAATGAATAATGTTAGCATCATGTGGATAGAGTACTAGGTACCACGTCTTATTATCAATAAGAGCATTATATTCGTCAATTATTGCGGCTTTCCAATTAGGGTAAAAAAAGACATTCTTCGGATTTCAAGGGACAAGCGAAAAGATAACTAAAACGAATAGGTTAAACAACTGTTTAGGTTTATGAATTATGTGCATGTCACCAATTTCCATGGTCCGAGAGCATGTTTTGGGATGCGTCATGGGAGGGAGGTGTGTCGCGGGACTTCCGAGAAGAGGAGGAATGGCAGGGGTGGTGGGATCGATTGGCCGATGCTTGGTTTGTCAAAAGGTAGATGCGGAATCACCCTGTGGTGGGCTGTTCTAGGCCACCATCAGTAGAATCGGGTAGCAGTGTGTGCCGGACTATTCGAGGTGGGGCGGGTGTCGGGGTCTAGGATGACAGACTATGTAAATGATAAATTAGAAGAGGGTTCGTGCCATCATCTAGGAAGTCGTAGGAATGTCGATGTGGTGAGTTTATGGAGGTAAAGGGGAATTGAAACTCATCAAATAGGATATGACATGAAATATTAATTTTATGGCTTGACAAGTTATAGCACGAGAACCACGATGATTGACGGGGTAACCTAGAAACACATACGAAGAAGACGGGGGTTGGAGTTTGTGAGTGGTCGTATGAATAGGATAACAGAGACATCCAAAGATACGCAAGTGTTGGTAGGAGGAGTTCCTATAAAACAGAACTTGAGTGGGTGACTGTTGAGCTAGAGACTTGTTTGAGATTATGTTTAGGAGATAGGTGGCCATGGAGAGTGTGTAGTGCCAGAATAGAGGCGTGAGCAAGTATGTCATGAATTAGGTTGTTTATGGTTTGAATTTTCCGTTCGGCCTTACCATTTTGGGAGGAGGTGTGAGCGCAGGAAAAATGAAAGGTAAGACCATTATTGGAGCAAAACTGTTTGAATTGATTATTATTGAATTCTCTGTCATTATCACATTGAAAACATTTAATACTTTTTTCAAATTGTGTTTTTACAAGAGTACTAAATGTGGAAAAATGGGGTAGACCTGGGATTTATTGCCAATTGGAAAAGTCCATAGAAAGTTGGAATAATCATCCAAAAATAACACATAATATATATGGCCAATCGTACTTAAAATAGGGGACGTCCACAAATCACTATGTATGATATTAAAATGTAGTAAAGTACAATTTGTGGATGCAGAAAATGGTAATTTAACATGTTTTCCAAAAATGCAGGATTCACATATAGGAGTTAGAAATACGGTTACAATTAATAAAATTATTTTTTCTAAGGGAGCGTAAATAGAATCTCCCGGATATCCTAATCTAGATTGTCATAAGGAAGACGAAAGAGCAGCAAAGGTTGATGGAACTGAGGCTGGATTGTTGACGACGTTTGAAATAGGGTAGATATCTCTGGTGCTGTCACATCTCATTATTCGGCTCCCTGTCGTAAAATCCTTCACAGAAAAACCAAAAGGATCAAGGGAAACATTATTATCAGTTATGAAACGTCACAGAAATATTAGATTATTAATGCGTTTAGGGGCATAGAGGATATTTTTTAAGATTAGCGGTAGATGTGGTGGGGATAAATATGAATGACCAAAACCGCGAATGGGAATACCTTGTCCACTACCAACAATAATATTCCAATTTAAATTACTCAAATTAGAATAAGACGAGAGAGTACCTTGTGATGTCGTCGTGTGAGATGTGGTGCCTGTATCCATATACTAATTTTTGTCTAGAGCTTTGAGTGACATTGTGTTCATACATGCCTCAATGTCAGTCGATGCATAAGCTGAGAGCGGGGGAGGGGGTTGTGTTGTGTAGGCTTGTTGGGGACATGGGCCGAGTATACCAGGGTGGGCCTGTCAGTTCTGAGTCCATGAGGATGTCGGATATAGGATAGGAGGAGAGACCCATAATGGTGGGGCCCACGATGGGTAGGAAGCCTATGGTAAAGGTTGCTGCCACTACCATAGTCGCTGCTGGTTGATTCTTGCTGGCGAGGACTGATGTTTTTCCCACCGTCGTTGTTGACGAAATTTTATGCGTCGTGGCCCTTTTCGGACTGCCTGCTTCGGTGGTAGTTACGGGTGGATGCGGATCCTCGGGCTGGCAGTTCTGGTTGCCGGAGTTGGATACCCTACCACCGGTGGAAGGCCCGACGGTGGTGGTGAGGGTGGCGTCGTGTTGCAATATTTTTAGATGCTTACGCAAGTGTACGTATCGTTCAAGTAATAAAGATTTGTAAGACCGAGTTATCTTCCACAGAGACTGGTTTATCAAGTACCGAATATATATCCTATGGTATCTATTTGGTTAACGTTATTTAGTTTGGATTTATGACTAAGACTATAATTGAAGTAAACTGCAGAAAATAAACTAAAGATAATAATATTTTGGTTTATAACAGTTATGAAGGAAATAGGGCTTTCAATCTCCTCAACTATCCACTATTTCACGTGTTAATGCAATGCAAATGATTCTTCTTCTTATTAAGATAGCAGGTTAACTAATCTGTCATTATATTCCGGTTAGGACATACAAGAGCTTAACTAATTGCCTTGTAAACCCAGTCCGGTTTACAGGCCATTTTTCATCCTGATTTCGTCTGATTTCTTCCATGCTTCCCGGGACTTCTTTGGCTTCATTTCTTGGCCTTTTTAGTGTGCAATTCCATCTCAATTAAGCTCAACTCATTCTCGATTATGTACTTCCTCCTTTATGATCGATGTGACACAAAATGGAAGAAAAACACACCTAACACTATACTAAACGTGAAATAAAAGAGTAAAATACTAACTAAAAAGGACTCAAAAGTGTATATAAAATACACTTAACAAACACCCTCAAACTTACACTTTACTCGCCTCGAGTAAAGCACTAAACAAAAACAAAAACAAAGACTCTATGAAATGGATCAAGTAGTCATAGCAATGCTCCTTCAAAATTATGGATGAAAGTTGGGATAATATGTTAGAACATACACAGCATGAATATTTAGCAATCTATAATTTCAAGTTAGATAATTCGCAAATTCACTTAGATCACGATCAATGGAAATACAAACACCTAACCTATGCATGTCAATTTCATTCCATCTTTCCCAAACGCTATAGACATGTTTACTTGTTATTCTCCACTAATCATAGATATACATATTAAATATCATCATGACTTTCAAGGGTTGTAATGTAGGCTTAGACAGGTGTTACACCCCGTAATTCCAAGAGAATGAGATTCCAAGAGAATGAGATGAGAACGTACGAAAGGAAATAAGATTTGAATTTGGAAAAAAAAAAGAGTTGGCAGAATGTTTTTGGACAGATTTTTAGTCAACTTTGGAGCGCTATATCTCCTAGTATGTTAGAAGTTTTTAGGTGTTTCAAAAGCCTAATATCAAGTTCGTTGAGTCTAGTTTCCAACGCAACAAACCGCTTGTCGTTTGGACATCGGAGTAGAAAGTTATGAACGTTGCACGTTCAGATGACAAAAGAGAAGGAAGCAGGTTCAGTCAGGCGCCACGGCGCCTTATTTCAGGGTCGTGGCTCCGTAAGTCCTGAAATCTTCTAAAGTTTCAGCGCCACGGCGCCGACTGTAGGGCCGTGGCGCCGAGGCAGGATTTTTGCAGAAATTGTATAAAAATAGAAGATATTTGTTGTAAAGGACCTATGGGAGGGCGACAAGTGTCCATCCCAACTTGTAGAACAAGAAAAGGCCTATATCTTGGCCAAGTCTTGCAAGACTTGGCCATTCTACACAAAACTTCATCCAAATACTTGCTCTTCTCTCTCTCTCATTTTCGATTTGGCCAATAACTAAAGGCAAGGATTGTAGAATCTTACAAGTGTTGTTCTTACACACTAGATGAAGGATATTAACAAAGGGATTAGCCAAGATTGAACTCCCACCTTCCCTAAATCTTCACGAAACGTGGTTAGGGTTTGAAACAAATCCTAAGGTGTTCTTCACTTTTGGTATTAAAGTAAGAATAGAAATTGGTTAGAAGCTTCTAAGGGCCATTAATTGCGGATTGGGTCGTAAAGAAGAGGAGTTGCGGAAAAGAGCTAAAGTGGGTGAGATCCTTGGAATATTTTGGGCTTATTGAGGTAATGATCTTTGTCTTTCTAATGTAATTGAAGATTTCATGTTATAGTAGTTGTATATAAATGAACTTGTGATACAAGGAATGAAGATTGATAAGCGCTTAAGATAAATTGAGGGTTAAAAATCGAGACATGGCATGTTAGTCATTGAAGTTGATAATCAATTTAGTTGTTGTAATTGTTATGACGGATATAACATGTTGGAGTAACGACTTGGATTAAAGAATTGAAAAAGGACTATATGTTGTCATTATTGTAGCCGAGATTGGCCTTAATAATAATGGACTATTATATATGAATTGTGGGGCAGAATTTTACACGTCCAGTTAGGCGTGTAATCCCCTTTGGTTAGCTGTTTGGTTGAGCCTTAAATGCGATGCATTGGTTATTGAAATACGGGCCTTAGAAAAAGGTGGAAAAGTACGTAGAAACAAATGAAGTGCTGCCCGAATTTTGGTAGAATTAGAGGGCATTATTTGGTATAAGTCTTATACTAAGTAACTATGATATTTATAGAAGTGTTATCGTCATTATAGGTTGAAGTACTACGTGTATCATAGTCTACTTGGCTTAAGAAATAGCCGATGAGGTTGAAGTACTTCAGAGCATTTTGCTACTTGTCGTATGGGTAAGTCGTCACGAGGTATGTGAATTCCTTCCTTCTATCGACATGACTATCCTTGAAGTATACTTGCCTTGTCATTTGGAGTATACTTGACTTGTTTCTTGAAGTATACTTGCCTTGTTATTTGGAGTATACTTGACTTGTTTCTTGAAGTATACTTGCCTTGTTATTTGGAGTATACTTGACTTATTTTCTTGAAGTATACTTGCATTGTTATAGAAAGTATTCATGTTATTAATTTTATGCTAAAGGCATGTCTAGAATATTCCTAAGTTCTTACCAAGTCTTATGGGGGATGTTGGTAAGAGTCGTTAGGAAGTATTAGAGTCAAGTTGACCTTCGTAAATTACTCTACTAATGAGAATAAGTATCAAACAAGTCATTGCAGCGTTAATGAAAATGTATCGACAATCAATTATATTGAAATGAGTAGAATTCTCCATCTGCATAGAAACTAAGATAAGACAAAATTGTATTACATTTTCTAGATCATGGCTGATTTAACAAGATCGTTATAAACGAGAATAACCTATTCACGGCTCATAAAAGTATTAATTTTGTAAGTACATGAGGCTTGATTTTCGAAAGTACTTGGGACTTGAATTTCGAAAATGTGTAGTAACTCGATTTGAAAAGTATAAGTTACTTGAGTTTTAAAAAAAAGTAAGTAACTTGGTTTTAATGGTGAAAGTACTTTTGGGTCTAACGCCCTAATATTTCATGAAACGATTCTTTTATAAAGAATAGATGTACAAAGTACTTTGGGTTCAATTCCCTTACGTGGCATGATAATGCCTTGGTTTTCTTTATAAAAAGGAAAGAGGTAATGGTGCGTTAGTTGTCTAAAAATGAAGTGGTTATAACGGCTTTATGAGAAGTTTGTTATAACAAGTTTTAGTGGAAAGTCAAGGGATGGTTTAAAATGTTTTAAGGGAATCGTGTGAGAATGTCCATGATTAAGTCCTTAATATAATACATGATATGTGGCACTTTGAAGTTCAAGATGTTTTAAAGTAACACGTGAGGTCTAGTGCCTTGATTTTCCAAAACCATGTCTTAGAAGGATACTTGGTACGATAAGTGTCTCGATTTTCTAAATGATGGTTTCAAAATGATACATGTATTGGATCCTACTTCCTAGCGATACATGTAGTACTTGGGCTTTCCAAAAATGGAAATTTAGTTCATAAAGTGAATGTACGGCTCACGTACATTGTCGTAATGTACTTTAATCCTTAGTAATGCAAGGTGTGTTAGTGCCTTAATAGTACTTTGACTTGCTTAAATGATAGTTATTCTATTTTGTGCCTTGATAGTACTTCGGCTTGCCTAAATGGTACTGTCTTGATTTGTTAAAAAGGAAAGGCATGGTATTGTCTTGAATTGTTGAAAAAGAAGGCATGGAAATTGTCTTGGTTTGTTAAAATGATGGTTTATTCATTTTATGATGTTGAGAGTCAAAGATTATCTTAACTTGCATATGTTGTTCATGATAGCCATTGGTGCTAGTGTTATGAGTATAAATACGGGGTAAACCCCCAAGACGTTATACACCTCCTGAGTATAAATGCGGGGTAAACCCCCAAGACGTTATACACCTCCTGAGTATAAATGCGGGGTAAACCCCCAAGACGTTATACACCTCATGAGTATAAATACGGGGTAAACCCCCATGACGTTATACACCTTCTGAGTATAATTGCGGGGTAAACCCCCAAGATATTATACATCTCAATGGATTTGCTACCCATGATGCGAGCATGACGTATATGCTCATTGCGGGACCGTAGGGCCTAAGCGGGTGAAATAGTTCTGTGCGGGTGAAATAGTCCTATGCGGGGCAAATTGTCCTATGCGGGTCTACAAGACCCTTGCGGGTGAAACATTCCCAGGAGTAGATTTGCATAATGATACTACGGGCGGGTGGCCCTAGATTGATCATAAGCTTCCTATTCTAAAGCATGTAAAGTTTACTCTCATTGTTAAAAAGGCACAGTGTGCGGGTAGTTGTATGTTATACTTGTTACATGCTGACAGTGATGTTCTATTCCACGAGCATGCTTCTGTGATATTATATGCTGAGGGCAGGTGTCCCGGATTTTGACATGGCTTTCATATTTGAAAGTGATGCGGTGTTACCGTAGTACAGTGATACAAGGTAAAGTTGGCTCTGATTTTTGTATGACACGGTAGGATCTGGTATTTGATTTTCATACTTGCCCCTGTCATTTCTTGTATAGTTATGGACGTAATTGCTGTACTTTATTTCTGTTCCATACTTAGTACTTGTTGTACTGACCCTCTTCGGGGGGCTGCGTTCATGTCCGCAGGTCTAGGTACTCAGTTGTGGATCCGCGAGCTTAGGATCCTGGTTCAGCATTTTGAGATGGCTCCAATGTTCCGGAGCTTGTCACTATGGCTAGGTATATTCAGGGGTACGGCGGGGCCTTGTCCCGCCATAGTATTTGTCCAAACTCTTAGAGGTCTGTATTCATATGTGGGCTGAACAAGTGTAGACCCTTTTGAGTGATTTATATTATGGCAGCCTTATCGGCTTTGCCTGTGTTTAAAGAAAAAAAAATAGTGTTATTTATCTTCCGCGATTTATTATGTTGTATGAAAAAAAGGGTGCCCAGGTAGGTCACCAATCGCGGGCCCGGAGTTCGGGGCGTGACAGCAGGGGTAGGTAAAAATAGGCATTTAGACTCAAATTACGTACCATAAGCATTTTTCATTCAACTCTTTTTCCTTCTTTTTGACTTTATTTTTAATCTCATACCTATTTTCCCCCTCTTTTATTTCGAGAGAATGAGATACATTATAAATAACAAGCACCCCCAAATATAGATTTTTGCATATTTTTCATTGGGGTGCATCAAATTTTCACTTTCTTCTTGTTTCCTTTTCAACACTTTTCATCCCAAAATTTTCAATTATTACTTATGGCACAAACCAGGAATCATAGGATGTCAAAGAAATATTTTATTTTATGCTTAAAGGGGCTGACTAGTGATATAATTCATGTCAGGGTAGGTAATGAATTGTCAGAAGGGCTATCAAAGAAATACCTGAATCATTTCCCTAAACATGTAAATCTTAACTATTTCGTCTCAAATAACAAGCAAACGGATTTTCTAGACATTTTTCAACCTTTTTTTCCATAACTGACACACATAGGCTAAGCACAAATATCCCAAATAATTAGATGTCATTAATTTTTGGCATATCTAGCTTAAGCACACAGATTGTCTCTTTTAATTCCATTACATTATCCCACTTTATCCACTCAATATCGTTAGCAACTACAACATGCATGATTCGTATAAAAAAAATCTGACTAAAAAACACACAAAGCAACACAAATCCAATAAAAAAGACTCAAAAACAAAATAATAAAACAAAATAAGGCACCCCCCAAACTTAATCGACACATTGTCCCTAATGTGTGAAGACTAAAAATAAAAGGACAACTTACTGACACAACACAACGGTCATAACAGAGGTCTGGGAGGGAAGATTCTGGAATTTGCACAAGCTTCTGGGCTCTCTGAAGTTGCAGCGTCGTGGACCTGCATTTTGGCACACGGCGATGTGCTCGATTTTCCGAATTCCAATGTTTTTTTACCCTTTTTCCAGTTAGGGTCAGTTCCTAGTCCACCTGCCATCAAAACATAAGATAAAACCCAAGACCGTGAGACTGTTCAAGACAAAATAAAACAACTAAAACAAGAATTAAAACAACATAATTAAAAACATTGGGTTCCCTCCCAAGTAGCGCTGTCTTTAACATCTTTTAGCCGGACGCAATTAATCTTCGCTAGTGCCCAGTGGATCCTCCTGCGAACGACTTGCAATCCGCACAGTTATTGTTATAGGTCTCACTTCACCTACAACAATTTTTCCAAACAAGGGCCTCAGATTTAAGATTGTCCCCCATTTCCACAAGGCAGGCTTGTCTTCAAGGCTCTCTATAATGTAGGGATCAGTGAAACTTCCTACATCTCTCAACTTTTGGGGGTGCCCTTCAGAGTATGGACTTTCTTTTTGAGGGTCAGCAATGACATTTGGTGTTGGCTTTTTCTGAAATAGGGTGGTCCTCAGTGACCTCTTCTTTCTCTACACCAACTATGTCTCCAAATTCCTCAACAACTTGTTGTGGTTCAGGTTCCTCAATCTGCTCATCACTCCTCGTAACTGGGTCACTTGGTGGACTTTCTTGAGGTGTAATGGTTACCATGTCCATCAGTTGCCCGATTTGTGGTTCCAAATTCATAAGCTATCCCATTTGAGTCTCCAAGTTCCGCAAAGAGGATCTTGTTTCCGCCATGAACTGATTTTGGGCGTTTGTGAGTTCCAACAATGTTTCTCTCAATTCATCCCGCCCCTCCGATGAAGCTGAAATTGCCCTTGAGGAGTCTGACACTTGGTGAGCCTGAGTATGGCTTCCTGCAGCTCATTTCGATCTTCCTGTGGAACCTGTGGATTAAATTGTTGTTGATGATACTGTTGTTGTTGATAGTAGTTGTATTACTGATGCCCCTGAGAGTAATAGTCCATGCACTTATACTAACTTTACCTATAAAATAAGAAAAACAACAAAAACTGATAAAAACAGTTGCTCGCAGAACTTGTTCTTAGATCAACCAAATTAGAAATAAAATAACATAACCAATTATATACTGTTACACCCCGTAATTGCAGGACATGTTTTAAGAACGTACGTAAGAACTCGCAAGTGTTAAATTTGAGACTTGTAAAAAAATTTAACGGAATTATGGAATTGTCGGAAAACGTATTATTTTGACGAATGGGAGGGCGACACGTGTCACCCCCCCCCCCCTTAAGTGAGCTTGGACGAATTGATCTTGGACATAAGGGTCATTTGACCCTTGTTAGGAAGACAAGTCTTGCACTTGAAGAGCTTGACATAATTGACTTGGTCAATGGACCCACTTAGCCTTGATATTTAATAAGAGATCATCCAAACCACCCAATTGTTTGCATCTTGACCCTCCATGTCCCTTTATAATACTAGTAGTAGCATGAGAGAGCACAACACTTAGAAAAATTTGCAAGAATTTCAAGAACCCTCTAGGTTGCTCTGGGTTCCATGCCTTTCAAAAGGAAAAAATTTGTTTCTTGTCCATTAAACTCCACACTTTAAACCAAGGTTCTTGAGGGTAGTTTAAGCTTATCTCAATAGAAAAATCTCGGAAAAAGTTAGTTTTGGGTTAGTCGCAGTGAAAACCTAGTGGCTTTCTAGGTTTTGGATTGGAGGTTTGAAGGAAAGTTGTTGGTGTGGTTCTAAGGGTCTCGAGCGGATTGAGGTGTCTTGATGAGGCTCTAGGTTGCAGGAGCAACTTGGTTTGTAGATTGGATTACAATTCGTTGAGGTATAATCTTATTCTTTGAAAGTGTTACAAGATTATTTATATTGTTGTTGTTAGCTTTACATGTTGCTAGCATAAAGTTGTTAAGTTGAAGTTTGTAAGTATTATGGATTACTTGTAGCTTAAGTTCGAAATGAAAAGTAAGTCATGTTAAGTTGGAATACAATTTGATCGTTATTAGAATCGTCGCATGTAATTGACTGTAAGATTATAGTAGTTATAATTGGTTGCGACTAGATATTATGTTATGCTACCAAGTTGGATTGAAATGGAAATTGGATAAGAATTAGTATTGTTGAACTCAAGGTGGCCGAATTTGGACTTGTAGTTTGTATTAGTTTGTTATTCAATTGTATTGGACTACCTTCTAAATTGTGAGCCAATTGGGGCTGTTTGGTTATTCATTTGTACTAGACTACCTTCTATATTGTTGCGCCAATTGGGGCTGTTTGGTTATTGTATTCGCCTTGAAAAGGTGGCAGTGAGTAGAAACAAAGGAGGTCTTTGTCCGATTTTCCGTAGAATTTAGCGACTTAGCACTTAGAATATTCTACGTTTGAATTAAGAGGTTAATGGACGTATTGTGGCCATTATAGGTTGAAGTACTTTGGAGCCTTTTGCAACTTGTCGCTAGTCGTCGAGGTATGTGAACCTCTTCTTTCTTTGGCATGATCCTACGTATGAAATCTCCATGTGATAGTATTTCAAGATTCCTTCTACTCTTAGAAGTTAAGAAGTATTTACATTGTTGAATCTAAGTTAAGAGTATGTTTAAATTGTCCTAAGTCCTTACTAGGTCTTATGGGAGACGTTGGTAAGAACGGTTAGGAAGTTATGAGATTTGATTTAAAGGCTATGTGTCTTGATTTGTTTAAAGTAAGTAAGTTGATTTTATGTTCGAAATGACTTGAATTTATATGTGAAAAGGGATTGATTTTAAAAGTGGAAGTTATATGATTTTAAGGAATGAATTACATGGTTTTGGGAAGGTATGGAACTTTATATGTTTTTGTATAAGTAATTGGGCTTTAAAGGAAGTATGTTATGAAGTATGAAGACTAAGAACTTTGATTGTCTTTTAAGGATTATGAAGTTTTAAGCGTACGATTCTTTTTAAGTATGTATGTACGTAGTATCTTTGGATCCCGTTTTCCTAAATGTTGTAAGAATAAAAGTGACATAAGTTCTCTAAAATGAATGGTTGTTATAATAGCTTTATGGGAAGTTGTTATGACGACTTAAGAAGAAGTGAAAAGATGGTTTAAAAATGTTATGTAAGGAAAATCACACCGAGCCTACGAATAGGACGGATTACGTTATGAAATACACCGAGCCTACAAATAGGCCGGACACGTTATGAAATACACCGAGCCTACACATAGGCCGGATTACACCATATTACCCCGAGCCTTCACATGGCCGTTACGTATCTACACCGAGCCCCACAAAGCGGGCGGATTATGCTACATGATTCCACAGTACACCGAGCCCCACAGGCGGGCCGGATTATGCTACATGATTCCACAGTACACCGAGCCCCACAGGCGGGCCGGATTATGCTACATGATTCCACAGTACACCGAGCCCCACAGGCGGGCCGGATTATGCCACATGATTTATGAGTACACCGTGTCCCGCAAATGGGTGGACACGTTATCACGTATGGATAATCAAAGTAAGCTCCCAAATAAGAAGTTCCTCCATAATGGGTCGGATTATGTTATGTAAGATATGTAAGTTATGTGAAAAAGACCAATTAAACTCTTAAGTATGTATGTATGAATATGTTGTTAATTTTATTAAAAGAAGGAAAGGAAGTTAATATATGATTGATTTGCGAGTTAAAAAGGACATTCTTTTATACGATACGATTTGGTTATTGCATTTTATTTCTGCTCCATACTCTGCACTGTTAGATCGACTTCTTCGGGCCGCGTTCATGCCCGCAGGTTATAGGTACCCAGGTTGGTGATCCTTGCTCTTAGGATCTCTGTTCAGTTTTTGGAAAGAAGCTCCTTTCACTCCGGAGGCTTATCTTTTGGTACGGTTTCCCTGATATGGTAGACTTATGTACATTCAGGGGTATGGCGGGGCCCTGTCCCGCCGCAGTTGTAATTCTTAGAGGTCTGTAGTCACATTTTGTGGGTCAGTTTGTAAAGGAAAGGAGGCAACTGCTTCGTTTATGTATGTACGTTCAGGAAGGTAGCCCTATCGGCTAACCTATTGTTTTATTACTGTTGTTTTATTTTATAAGTTTCATGTATGTTCCGCTGATTTTCTCTGATGTTACACCTGTAAGGGTGCCCAGGTAGGGCACCAGTCGCGGGCCCGGGGTCGGGTCGTGACATATACAAACCAAATTAGAAATAAGAATAGATAATCCGATATTAACAGTACGTCAGTCCCCGGCAACGACGCCAAAAACTTATTGCGATATTTCTAGATACTTACGCAAGTACGTATCGTTCAAGTAATAAAGACATGTAAGACCGAGTTATCGTCCACAGAGACTGGTTTATCAAGTACCGAATATCTATCCTATGATATCTATTTGGTTAACGTTATTTCGTTTGGATTTATGACTAAGACTATAATTAAAGTAAACTGCAGAAAATAAACTAAAGATAATAATACTTTGGTTTATAACAGTTATGAAGGAAATAAGGCTTCCAATCTCCTCAACTATCCACTATTTCACGTGTTAATGCAATGCTAATGATTCTTCTTCTTATTAAGATAGCAGGTTAACTAATCTGTCATTATATTCCGGTTAGGACATACAAGAGCTCAACTTTGTGCATAAACCTTCTATATTTCTATGATAGATTTTAGCACACAAGAGGATTAAGAACAATAACCTTAAATACTACACAAGTATCGGGGTACTTTCGTCCACGATTTTAACATATGTCTAGACAACTACAGCATATTCAAATCTCCCCTCTCGGATCTCGATTCGAAATCATACAAGTGATGACAATTAATGTCCATTTAACTATCAAGCAATCATAACAATATTGAATAGATCTTAATATGCTGAAGAAGAAATCAATAACTATGCATTAGCTATATGAACGAGTTTCAAGAAGATTTGATGGAAAACCCTAATAAAGTAATTAGCTCTTAAACATTGTTATGTCAAGAACTAATTTACAATCCAACATGAACTGAAATAAAAAAAGAGAAACGAAAAGAACTTGAACAAAGTTGTCTCCAATCTTGTGTTGTAGCTTCCTTTTCCTCTCCAAAATATGATCTAGGATGTAAGATCTAAGATCCCCCCATAAGGTTAGAGTTTTAGGGATTTTATAGTTGAGAAAAAATGCAATATGGATCCTAAAAACCGTGTCAAAATTCGGCCCAGTTTCAGACTTTTTCCGCCTCGGCGCCGAAAATACTGCAACCAAATCAGACTCCACAGTAGTTTTGGCATCGCGGCGCTAATTGTCTTGTAAACCCAGTCCGATTTACAGGCTATTTTTCATCCATATTTCGTCTGACTTCTTTCATGCTTCCCGAGACTTCTTTGACTTAATTTCTTGGCCTTTTTAGTGTGCAATTCCATCTCAATTAAGCTCAATTCATCCTCGATTATGTACTTCCTCCTTTATGATCGTTGTGACACAAAATGAAAGAAAAACACACCTAACACTATACTAAACACGAAATAAAAGAGTAAAATAGTAACTAAAATGGACTCAAAAGTGTATATAAAATATACTTAACAAACACCCCAAAACTTACACTTTACTCGCCTCGAGTAAAACACTAAACAAAAACAAAAATAAAAAAAAGACTCTATGAAATTGATCAAGTAGTCATAGCAATGCTCCTTCAAAATTATGGATGAAAGTTGGGATAATATGTTAGAACATACATAGCATGAATATTTAGCAATCTAGAATTTCAAGTTAGATATTTCGCAAATTCACTTAGATCACGATCAATGGAAATACAAACACATAACCTATGCATGTCAATTTCATTCCATCTTTCCCAAACGCTATAGACTTGTTTACTTGTTATTCTCTACTAATCATAGATATACATATTAAATATCATCAGGACTTTCAAGGGTTGTAATGTAGGCTTAGGAAGGGGTAGGTAAAAATAGGCATTTAGGCTCAAATTCCGTACCATAAGCATTTTTCATTCAACTCTTTTTCCTTCTTTTTGACTTTATTTTTAATCTCATACCTATTTTTCCCCTCTTTTATTTCGAGAGAATGAGATACATTATAAATAACAAGCACCCCCAAATATAGATTTTTGCATATTTTTCATTGGGGTGCATCAAATTTTCACTCTCTTCTTGTTTCCTTTTCAACACTTTTCATCTCAATATTTTCAATTATTACTTATGGCACAAACCGAGAATCATAGGATGTCAAAGAAAAATTCTATTTTAGGCTCAAATGGGCTGACTAGTGATACAATTCATGTCAGGGTAGGTAATGAATGGTCAGAAGGGCTATCAAAGAAATACCTGAATCATCTCCCTAAAATGTAAATCTTAACTATTTCGTCTCAAATAACAAGCAAACGAATTTTCTAGACATTTTTCAACCTTTCTTTCCATAACTGACACACATAGGCTAAGCACAAATATCTCAAATAATTAGATGTCATTAATTTTTGGCATATCTAGCTTAAGCACATAGATTGTCGCTTTTAATTCCATTACATTATCCCACTTTATCCACTCAATATCATTAGCAACTACAACATGCATGATCCATATAAAAAAAAATCTGACTCAAAAAGACACAAAGCAACACAAAGACAATAAAAAAGACTCAAAAACAAAACAATAAAACAAAATAATACACCCCCCAAACTTAATCGACACATTGTCCCTAATGTGTGAAGACTAAAAATAAAGGGACAACTTACTGACACAACACAACGGTCATAACGGAGGTCTGGGAGGGAAGATTCTGGAATTTGCACAAGCTTCTGGGCTCTCTGAAGTTGCAGCGTCGTGGCCCTACATTTTGGCGCCACGACACTGTGCTCGATTTTCCGAATTCCAGCGTTTTTTTACCCTTTTTCCAGTCAGGGCCAGTTCCTAGTCCACCTGCCATCAAAACATAAGACAAAACCCAAGACCGTGAGACTGTTCAAGACAAAATAAAACAACTAAAACAAGAATTAAAACAACATAATTAAAAACATTGGGTTGCCTCCCAAGTAGCGTTGTCTTTAACATCTTTTAGCCGGACGCAATTAATCTTCACTAGTGCCCAGTGGATCCTCCTGCGAACGACTTGCAATCCGCACAGTTATTGTTATAGGTCTCACTTCACCTACAACAATTTTTCCAAACAAGGGCCTCAGATTTAAGATTGTCCCCCATTTCCACAAGGCAGGTTTGTCTTCAAGGCTCTCTATAATGTAGGGATCAGTGAAACTTTCTACATCTCTCAACTTTTGGGGGTGCCCTTCAGAGTATGGACTTTCTTTTTGAGGGTCAGCAATGACATTTGGTGTTGGCTTTTCTGAAATAGGGTGGTCCTCAGTGACCTCTTCTTTCTCTACACCAACTATGTCTCCAAATTCCTCAACAACTTGTTGTGGTTCAGGTTCCTCAATCTGCTCATCACTCCTCGTAACTGGGTCACTTGGTGGACTTTCTTGAGGTGTAATGGTTACCATGTCCATCGGTTGCCCGATTTGTGGTTCCAAATTCATAAGCTGTCCCATTTGAGTCTCCAAGTTCCGCAAAGAGGATCTTGTTTCCACCATGAACTGATTTTGGGCATTTGTGAGTGCCAACAATGTTTCTCTCAATTCATCCCACCCCTCCGATGAAGCTGAAATTGCCCTTGAGGAGTCTGACACTTGGTGAGCCTGAGTAAGGCTTCCTGCAGCTCATTTCGATCTTCCTGTGGAACCTGTGGATTAAATTATTGTTGATGGTATTGCTGCTGTTGATAGTAGTAGTAGTACTGCTTCCCCTAAGAGTAATAGTCCATGCACTTATAATAACTTTACCTATAAAATAAGAAAAACAACAAAAACTGATAAAAACAGTTGCTCGCAGAAACTTGTTCTTAGAGCAATCAAATTAGAAATAAAATAACATAACCAATTATATACAAACTAAATTAGAAATAAGAATAGATAATCCGATATTAATAGTACGTCAGTCCCCGGCAACGACGCCAAAAACTTGTTGCGATATTTCTAGATACTTACGCAAGTACATATCGTTCAAGTAGATCTGTAAGACCGAGTTATCTTCCATAGAGACTGATTTATCAAGTACCGAATATCTATCCTATGGTATCTATTTGGTTAACGTTATTTCGTTTGGATTTATGACTAAGACTATAATTAAAGTAAACTGCAGAAAATAAACTAAAGATAATAATACTTTGGTTTATAACAGTTATGAAGGAAATAAGGCTTCCAATCTCCTCAACTATCCACTATTTCACGTGTTAATGCAATGCTAATGATTCTTCTTCTTATTAAGATAGCAGGTTAACTAATCTGTCATTATATTCCGGTTAGGACATACAAGAGCTCAACTTTGTGCATAAACCTTCTATATTTCTATGATAGATTTTAGCACACAGGAGGATTAAGAACAATAACCTTAAATACTACACAAGTATCGGGGTACTTTCGTCCACGATTTTAACCTATGTCTAGACAACTACAGCATATTAAAATCTCCCCTCTCGGATCTCGATTCGAAATCATACAAGTGATGACAATTAATGGTCATTTAACTATCAAGCAATCATAACAATATTGAATAGATCTTAATATGCTGAAGAAGAAATCAATAACTATGCATTAACTATATGAACGAGTTTCAAGAAGATTTGATGGAAAACCCTAATAAAGTAATTAGCTCCTAAACATTGTTATGTCAAGAACTAATTTACAATCCAACATGAACTGAAATAAAAAGAGAGAAACGAAAAGAACTTGAACAAAGTTGTCTCCAATCTTGTGTTGTAGCTTCCTTTTCCTCTCCAAAATATGATCTAGGATGTAAGATCTAAGATCCCCCCATAAGGTTAGGGTTTTAGGGATTTTATAGTTGAGAAAAAATGCAATATGGATCCTAAAACCCGTGTCAAAATTCGATGATTCATACTACTTTTCGCCATCACTAAAATATCGCAACCAAATCGGACTCATGATAGTTTTGGCGCCGTGGCGCTAATTGCCTTGTAAACCCAGTCCGGTTTACAAGCTATTTTTCATTCAGATTTCGTCTGACTTCTTCCATGCTTCCCGAGACTTCTTTGGCTTAATTTCTTGGTCTTTTTAGTGTGCAATTCCATCTCAATTAAGCTCAATTCGTCCTCGATTATGTACTTCCTCCTTTATGATCGTTGTGACACAAAATGAAAGAAAAACACACCTAACACTATACTAAACGCGAAATAAAAGAGTAAAATGGTAACTAAAAAGGACTCAAAAGTGTATACAAAATACACTTAACACGTCGGCACTGCTGGCCTGAGTGGTGCTACACTTGATTTTCTGGGTTTTTTCAAGTATAAGCTTCGAACGGGCCTCATAAAATGGTGGTAACGACGTGTATTGCTGTAGGATGGTGGCAACACCGTCATAGGATTCGTTCAAGCCTACAATAAGTTACATGTCCAATCGTTGATTAGTGACTGGTGGACTGACGTTGGAGAGTTGGTCGGCAAGCATCTTGAGTTCTTGACAATATGTAGACACGTTTGGGAAATCGTCCTGATGAACGTTCTTGAACTGATTTTCAAGGTATAACGCTCGTTGAGTTTTGTTGTCGTGGAAAATACTTTCCAAACATTCCCACGTTTGGCGGGCAGTGGCATCAGTCACAATGATGATGTGCAAAATATCATTAGAGATTGTGTTGTATATCCACTAGAGAGGATGGTTACGTCTAAACGAGACCAGAGTGCATCATCAATAGTCGAAGTCGAGGTAAGTATGTGGACTTCGGTGTAGGAGCGATGATGTGGTCGATAACTTCGTAAACATGACAATGGATCTTAAAAAGATCCGCCCACGAGGAGTACTGACCCTTTTCCATCTCAAAGGTGACAGAGATGAAGTTTTTGATGTAGTTTACTACAAGTGCAATATGGAATTTGGTTTTGTCAGCCATGGAAGATGAAATTTAGGAGGAGAAGTGAGAGAGAATGGCCGAAAAATCCTAGGGTTCCGTGGGGGTGGCGGCCGAGAGCTATGGTCGGCGGCGGTGGAGGTATTTTTAGGCTACTGATACCATAAATGAATATATTCATTGATTGTATTTATCAATAATATACAATATATATAGTAGTACAATAATATTTAAACTAGGTAACTAATATAAAGAAAGACTATTTGTAATACAATGCATATACACAAAAAGTCCAAGAACAATCATGCGTTGTGTTTTAGTGCCAGATGGTGCAACTTGTAGAATTGGGTTGTCATATTTAACAGTTACCATTGATAGTGCAAAAACAGGTCCGGTTTGTGCACTGGAAAGGTGAAGCTTCTGATTTTCATGAGAATTGTTGAAAGGTATGTACATAGATTGGATAAAAGCGCCAATTAATATTTGAATCTGTCGATGTCATGAGTCATATATATGCATGTTGGTTCAATGAATTTAACTGAACTTAATATTTTCGATCTAAGTATATATATAAAGATCACTAAAATTTCAATATATATTAAATTATGAACGAACTAGTACAAAAAAGTACAATAGCTCAATGGCAACCTTAGCAATTGAATAGGCTGAAATTTAAATTCTCAATTATTATCAAACTTGTCATAGAGAGATGGTGGAGGAACTCTTTTTGCAAATATCTAATTCCACAAAATAAACATGTACTAATAGCAACGTAACAGTGTGGAGTACCAGAGCACTACAAATCAGATAAAGGAATTACATTTGTCCTTAGTGAAATCTTTATAGAAACATTCAATGGATACGTCTGTCCGCTTGGGCAATTCAATTAGTTTTATGGGAGATATTTGGAGCAATGATCAAAGATCGAATCCCGTCAGCGATAGTGTGGGATTTCTTCTTGAAATAAAGGAGGGCTCTTGTGCGCAACATGGTACTGTTCAAATTTAAAATCAATTGAATTATCATGATTTACCTCCTTCATTAATCTGTCGGACAGGGGTGTGGGACTTCTGGGGTGGGAGATTCCACCTTTTGGAGCAATTCAATGGATACGTCAAAGAACTGTTGGTTTTCTACAATTTGAAACATATACTACTGTACTCATTTTTAAAGCTGAATGAAATTCTATAACTCTTAACTGCATTGCAGTGCCTATTTTGAATATAAAAGTCCTCTTAATCTCATTTAGTTTCTTAACTTTCATGCCAATTTCCTTATTTAATGTCCTTAAAGTTTGAATCAACGAGAAACCATTCCGCGTAAAAAAAAAAGGAAACAAATTAGATTTGACCAATTTAAGGCTTATATTTTTACAAATTGGTTAAACTACATTATTAATGTCGTTATCAATATATATCATAATTTTTTTTAAATTGCTGAATTGCAATTGAACAATCATATATGCACAATCTTTAGCAATAAGCTAAAAGAAGACCTTTTTGCTGGAAGTGTAGGTGTTTTGTAGGGTTGGTACACGCAGCGAAATTT
Organism: Przewalskia tangutica; assembly: GCA_029844215.1. Classification (NCBI taxonomy): domain Eukaryota; kingdom Viridiplantae; phylum Streptophyta; class Magnoliopsida; order Solanales; family Solanaceae; genus Przewalskia; species Przewalskia tangutica. Next base: position 44,012,767 of record CM056727.1, on the reverse strand, counting down.
AAAAATTTATGTTTTAAACCCGATATGGCGATCAAACTGTAGTATGATTATATAATGTAAATAACACAAAACAATAATGTAATACTTCGAACGAAGACTTACATTGTAGATAGCAATATGAAACCTTGAAGTTTTGTGTAGTCTGAGGGTGCGCACGCAAATGTCCCTCGATTTGCAAGTCAAAACTTTGATGTAATTTTCTAACTCTTGGAATGCTAGGGATTCCAGCAGAATTTTAGAAGAGATTAGTCTCTTGTTTTTAGTATTGAAAATATGTGAGGGAACCCTCTTATTTATAGTTGAAAAGGACAGCTAGGGTTCCCCAAATGGGCCAGCCCATAAAACCTCAGCAGACTGGGCCAACTCAGACCCGCAGGAAATTTAGCGCCATGGCATGAGTAAGTGGCGCCGCGGCCCTGAGCCTTAGGCGCCGCTGCCCTGTTCCAATTTCTTCCTTGTTTTATATTTTCTTCAAATGTATCGATCATCAACCGAACATATATGTATAATCTCTTTTCTAATTACATCCTTCAATCGACAGAATATTTGACTTAGTGTTACCCTTCAGGCCTTTACATATTGACACTAACAACATTAGGGTCTTCACGGAACTCCTAGACGGCGCCGGAAGACGAAATCAATATGTAAAGTTTACCTACACGAAACATGTGAACTGAACCTCTATGTGGGAAGATAAAATACTTTCATTCACGACACACTCAATCAAGCTTAGGATTTGTCAAGTGTCTATCCAAATTGCTTGATCATTATAACTCATCTATATTAGTTGACAACAAGACCATATTAAAGACATGTTCATTGCGTTGGCCAATGACTTAGTCAACCTAATACCATTTGAGTATGTGAGTGTTCTCTCGAATATATATTCGAGGAATGAATCCTAATCTTGGCTCAACTACCGCCTTTAATCTACTTCGCAATATACCCAAAATAAGTCGTGTCTCAGCCTATAAGGCATTTGAGCTTATGACAGGATCAAAGTACATTACTCCGTAAACAAGGTGGTATCGACCTCAAGTCTAAGGACTTATATCTCAAAAACGCCGATGACATTATAGACACATAACAAAACAATATATCAGCAGGGTATATCAATACTTCAACAACTTTTCATGTGTCCATCACGAGTTGTCATAACTCGTAGCAAGTGATTCATACTACATCCCCTAAAGATATGATGCAGACCACATGTCGACGTATCGCATATCATCGATATCCCAATCTCGATGATCATTAGTCGAGACTATTTAAGAGTTACATTATAATATTAATTCTCACACCATTAATAACCACGTAAACTCCAGGGATGTATTTATAGAATATTATAAACAATCAACTAATAATTCAACAAATGTAAATGCCATAATATTAATCATCATTAATATAAATACGAATGTGTATAAAGTACATTTTATCCTAATACAGATTGTCTCTAGGACATACATATACTTTCAATCTCCCACTTGGCCTAGAGCCAATCACCAACATATCTAATACCCATGTTCTCAAAATGACCATTATAATTTACCAAGCTTAATGGTTTAGTAAACGGGTCTGCTAGATTATTGTCTGTGGGAACATAATCTATCCTAATATCTTCAGCATCCACCATTTCTCGGAGAATGTGGTACTTCCTCGGTACATGCTTGTTTCTGTTAGTTGATCTTGGTTTCTTTTCCTGTGCAATTGCACCAGTGTTGTCACAATAAATAGTTATTGGACAACTAGCACTCGGAACAACCCCTAGTTCCTTCAGGAACTCAGAAATCGCGACAACTTCTTTAGCAGCCTCCGATCCAGCAATGTACTCCACTTCCGTAGTCGAATCAGCAGTAGTAGCTTGTTTGGAACTCTTCGAGCTCACTGCTCCCCCATTGAAAATGAACGTGTAACCAGACTGAGATTTGAAATCATCAACATTTGTATGGAAACTAGCATCAGTATACCTAGTGGCAACTAGCTTATCATATCCACCATAGACTACGAAGTAATATTTAGTACGTCTGAGATACTTAAAAATACTTTTGACTGCCTTCCAGTGTTCCTCATCAGGATTCTGCTGGAACTTGCAAGTCATACTAAGTGCAAAGGCCACATCTGGCCTAGTACAGGTCATGACATACATGATTGATCCTATAGCCGAATTATATGGGATCCTCTTTATGCGCTCAAGTTCTACAACACTAGAAGGGTAACCCCTTTTAGATAACTTGATACCTTGACCCATATCTTATAGAAAAGTTGCGTTCCTAGAAACAAATATCTTATGTTCTCCAGAAAAATAAAAATAGTATCCCTTAGTTTCCTTTGGATACCCAATGAAGTAACATTTCTCACTCTTTGACTCCAACTTATCAGTGATCAACTTCTTGACATATGCATGACACCCCTATGGCCTCATGTGTCTAAGTGATGACTTCTTGCCACAACATACCTCATATGGCGTCTTTTCAACTGATTTAGAAGAAACTCGGTTCAGAACATATATTGAGGTTAGTATAGTGTATCCCCAAAGGTATGTAGGAAGAGCTGAAAAGCTCATCATGGATCGAACCATGTCAAGCAAGGTTCGGTTTCTGCTCTCGACAACATCATTCATCTGTGGTGTTCCTGGAGATGTCCATTCAGAATGAACTCCATGAAGCTTTAAGTAATCTAGAAATTCTTTACTTAAGTATTCACCTTCTCGATCAGATCGAAGAGTCTTGATACTCTTTGAGAGTTATTTCTCAACTTCACACTTAAACTCCTTAAACCTTTCGAAGGCCTCAGATTTGTGTCTCATAAGATACACATATTCATACCTTGATAAGTCGTCTGTAAAAGTAATGAAGTAAGAGAAACATTCTCTAGCTTGAGTAAAAAATGGTCCACATACATCAGTATGTACCAACTCAAGCACCTCCTTGGCACAGATCTCCTTTCCAGAAAGAGGTTTAAAAGTCATCTTACCTTTCAAACAGGATTCACAGTTACCATAAGATTGTAAGTCAAATGGTTCAAGGTAATTTAATTTCCTCAACCGTTTTATCCTCGTTTGATTGATATGACCAATTCTACAATGCCACAAGTAGATAGAATACTCAATTTAGCTCTTTTATTTTATACATTGAAAATTTCCATGCGGTAGTTTAATGTATATAATCCATTTACAAGAGGCGCAATTCCATACACAACATTATCATAAGCCAAAATCATATTGCCATTATTAATGATTGTGGAAAAGCCCTCAGTATCAAGAACAGAAATGGAAATAATGTTCCTCGTCAATGAGGGAACATAAAAATAATTATTTAACATTAAAACTTTGCCGGAAGGTAAATCTAATCTATAATCTCCCACGCGCTCAACATCATCTCGTGCTCCATTTCCGACGCGCAGGTCCACCTCTCGAGGCCCGACCTTCCTGCTATTAGTTAGCCCCTGCACATTTGTACAAATGTGTGAGCCACAAGCGGTATCTAGTACCCAGAAATGAGAATCATTTATAGATAGATTAATTTCAATTACAAACATACCTTGTCCACTATAGGATGGATAATCAGGTGCCTTTCCTCCTCCTGGAGCAGTACAGTCCTTCTTCCAATGCCTCTTCCTGTGGAAGTTCATGCACACATTCGTTGCCGGGAGTTTATTCTTCTTCTTCGCCCCTCCTTTGGGCTTCATTTCCGCTGGCACAGCCGCAACTTTGCCCTTCATCTTCTGTTGTCCCTTACCTTTCGGTTTGGGATGACTAGAGGAGCCAACCATTAGGATAGGTTTTCTCTTGGAGACCGAAGATTCGAAGATTTTCAATATATTGTGCAACTTCGCCTTAGTTCCATTTATATTGTAGTTAATGATGAAACTCTCGAACGATCGTGGAAGTGAATATAGGATGAGGGTGGATGAAACTCTATCATGAAACTTTATTTCAATGGAGGTCAACCTTTCTATCAACTCAATCATTTTCAGCACACGTGGAGACACCTGGCCTCCTTCAATGAGTTTACACTATGAGCAGCTCATACTCCATGGTCTGAGACTGAGAGTCATAGAGACTCTTCAAATATTCTAACATTTCATTGGGCCTCATGTTCTCATGTTGTCTTTGTAATGCAGGTGATATAGAAGACATCATCAAACATTGAACTGAAATGACATCATCATAATGTTTCTGATAAGCCACTTTATCAAAGGTGGCATACTCGGTAGAGTCTTCCGTAGGCACTGTAGGGAATATTTGGTCTAATGTATACTCAATTTTCTCTTGTCTCAAGATGATTCTTACTTTCCTGAGTCAATCTATAAAATTGGGTCCAGTCAATATGTTTGATTCCATTAGCATTTCATTGAGAAGTTCGACATTCTGAAGATCTGAAGATATAGATAGAACAGGAAAAATGCAATCAAAATTCATTCTCCTAATTATACACATTCATTATATGCTAATTTAACATGACCTTTTGTTTAATTAGCTCCCACTATTTTTGCATACTTCTACGACCCCAAGGTAGAATACAGACCTAAAATATTTTAAGGTCATAATGAGCCAAGATCTAAATATATGTTATATCCGCGTTTGTTTTGGCTGATAACTTCAATAGCACATTTCGGTAGGTTCTCAACCAATTGCAAAGCTTATTTACAACTCTTGATTTGATTAAATATCTTTCATTTTAATCTTGCGTCTTTAGATTAGGCCGACACTTTGGCGCCAAGATTCATCTAAACAAGTCAACCCTATTATGCGATTGAGTTTAAGTACCTAAGTAAATTTAGTCTTTGCAAGCAAACACTTTGGTGTAAATACCTACAAAAGTTTATCTTCCACTTTTACTTTAACACATTTATGAAAGAGCCTGAGTCCTTGATCGGTGTATTTTATATACACCTCTTGATTCATTTTTAGTTAGTATTTTACTCATTTCATTTATGTTTAGTATAGTATTAGGGTTGTTTTCCCTTCTTTTGTGTCACAGCGGTCAGAAATGGAGAAATGGCGAAAAGGAGATGAAATGAGCATAAATGAGATGGAATTGCACACTAAAAGGGCCAAGAAATGAAGTCTAAGAAGTTCCGGGAAATATAGAAGAAATCAGACGAAAACCGGACGAACAAAGGACGACGAAACGAAAATCCGCCAGAACGCTCGGCCATACGCCAATGTTCAATGTTTCAAAGTTCTTCGATTTTTCAGCCGCGCGTCATAGGTCAGCGCGCCGACGCGGGATTTCTGATGTTCTGGGCCGAATTTGACATGTTTTCAGGGTCCAAAAGGGATAACTTTTCATATCTACATATTCCTTAACCCTTTTCCATAACTTTTCCTAAAACCTTTACCTAAAAGGATTCCATAACCTTTCCTACCTACATAATCCCTAACCCTTTACCTAAAGGATTCTTGGTCTATAAATAGTCTCTACATCATTAGAAGAATGCATCCTTCATTCTACATCCTCCATCCTACATCCCATTCTCCATCCATTACCCATCTCATTCCACCATCCACCATTCCATTCCATTCCATCTTGTAAATATTCCACAACACAATTCTTGGATGCTAGAAGGCTTGGAGACTCGTTCTTGAGTATTTTCTTTTCTTTCTTTTTGCTTTATTTATTTTAGTTCATGTATGGAGATTGTATTAGTTCTTAGCGTGACTATGGCTAGGAGCTAATTACTTTATTAGGGATTTCCTTGTGATTCACTTGAAACTCTATTCATGAATTAATATATTAGTTTGATTTCTTCTTCACTTATTTAAGATTTATTCAATAGTTGTTTTGATTGCTTGATAATTAATTGATCACTAGTTATCATCACTTATAAGATTTCTAATCGAAAGCCGAAAGGGGAGATTGTGAATATGCTATAGTTGAATAAACATAGGTTAAATCGTGGACGAAAGTACCCCGATACTTGTGTAGCTTAATAGGTTATTGCTCTTAATCCTCCTTTGTAGTCAATCTTGTCACTGAAAGGTAGAAGGGTTCTCCATTGGGGTTGAGTGTTTATATTACCTTAACAGGAGTATAAAACGGCTTAGTTAACCTGCTATCTTAACGTAGAAGAAGAAGTCAGTCTAATTGTATTAAAGATTGAATAGAATGGATAGTTGATGATCTTGGAAGCCCTAATTCTCCATCATAACTGATTTAAATCAAAGTATTTTCATAATTAGTTTATTTCCTGCATTATTAGTTTAGAATTCCAATTCAATTAACGTTAATCAAATCGAAACTAAAGGATAGATAATCGGTACTTGAAAACCAGTCCCTGAGGACGATAACTCGGTCTTCTAGACTATATTACTTGTCACGACACGTGCACTTGCGTTAGTGTGTGCATAAATCGCGCATCAGTCCTCGTAGACTTAGAGCAAATGCTTTGGCATAAATACTCGTATCGCCGAAAAGGATTTTGCACCCTAACAATTATAATGGACGACGCGTTTTAATTTAGACTTGTATTTAATGTTTGAGGAACATTTTCAGTTTTCGGGGATTTTATTCAAGATCAACAAACATGTCATACATCATATGACATCCTATCATGCAATTTCTAAACACATTTAGATGGAAAACCATCAAACCCATTAGGCATGATATAAGATAGTTTTAATCAAATACTGGGTGACGTCTACCAAGACAGTTATCGCGGTCATTGAAAGTAAACAATTACTGGGCGCCGCCTACCCAGACAATAATTGTGGACGTTATGCTAATAATTTAAATGCATCACATTAAAAAACTTAGCACATTTGTATATTATATAATAATTAACCATTAATGATAATTATGAGTCTATTTGTCTAAATTCTAAAATCTATGTTTATGCCAAACAGTCCCTAAACATTTTCTGATTTTAAAATTCAGATTTTCAGGAATTCTGCAAACTTTTAAAATTCGTAGTTTAGTTCCTCAAGAATTTAAATGTTCAATTCGAACCCCATTAAATTCAGAAAATACAATTTCAACTTTCAAAAAATATTTTCAACCTGTTTGCAATTTTCAGAACTTAAAATCAAATTTTTAGAAACTTTTTTTAATTACAGATTTGCCCAAAAGGACCAAATTTGTCCAATTAAAAATTATATTTTTAGATTCTGTTATTTTTAAAACTTCAGAATCAGAATATTAAAACTTCAATTTCTGATTCTGATTTATTTTTTAAATTATCGCTCATGCGACCGCGACTAGCGCATGCCACAAAATTCAGAGACCGGAACTGCAGATCGTCTCTCGCCACCGCGACTTAACAGTGATACTAGCGCCTAAGAGGCAGTAAGTTCGAAAATTTATTTTAAGCTTTCTGGATGAACAGCGTCGTGGCTCTCTAGAACCGAGCCGCGACGCCGCCACAAAACCCTAGCAGGCACCGCGACGCTATATTGTGGAGCCGCGGTGCCTTACCTCCAGAAAAGCAAATTCCAAAAATCTGAACTCTTAAAACTGGTTTAGGGTCAGATTTTCAGATCTATCACTTGCAAAGCCATCACCATTAAATAATACATTCATCGACCATCATTCCAATTTTCTTCTCGTTCTTCGTTTCAATGCACCATGCTCTAAACGAACTGGATAACGCATATCAGCTTAGAAGAGTTATATATTGGAATGACTTCCTCGATTACATCATTGTTTTAACAGATCCGGGTGCAGGACTATGCGTTCTAAAGATTTAGGATTTTAAAGCCTTTAACGACATAAAATTAGATCTAAACAAATCCTAACTCATATTATCATTAATATTCATCATATAATCACACAAAACAGCCCAGGCTCTGATACCACTGTAGGTGTTTTATCGGGTTCGTACACGCATCGTAATTTGAAAATTTATGTTTTAAACCCGACATGGCGGTCAAACTGTAGTATGATTTTATAATGTAAATAACACAAAGTAATAATGTGATACTTCGAACGAAGACTTACATTGTAGATATATCTAAAATCTTGAAGCTTTGTGTAGTCCGAGGGTGCGCACACAAATGTCCCTCGATTCGCAAGTCAAAACTTTGATGTAATTTTCTAACTCTTGGAATGTTAGGGATTCTAGCAGAACTTTAGAAGAGATTAGTCTCTTGCTTTTGGTGTTGAAAATATGTGAGGGGAACCCTCTTATTTATAGCTGAAAAGGACAGCTAGGGTTCCCCAAATGGGTCAGCCCATAAAACCTTAGCAGACTGGGCCAACTCGGACCCGCAGGACATTTAGCGTCGCGGCGCTGACGCGCTCTGGCACCGCGGCCCTGAACCTTAAGCGTCGCGGCCCTGTTCCAATTTCTTCCTTGTTTTATATTTTCTTTCTAATGTCTCGATCATCAACCGAACATATATGTATATTCTCTTCTCTAATTACATCCTTCAATCGACGGAACATTTGACTTAGTATTACCCTTCAGGCCTTTACATATCGACACTAACAACATTAGGGTCTTCACGGAACTCCTAGACTGCACCGAAAGACGAAATCAATATGTAAAGTTTACCTACACGAAACATGTGAATTGAACCTCTATGTGGGAAGATAAAATACTTTCATTCACAACACACTCAATCAAGCTTAGGATTTGTCAAGTGTCTATCCAAATAGCTTGATCATTATAACTCATCTATATTAGTTGACAACAGGTTCATATCAAAGACATGTCCATTGCGTTGGCCAATGACTTAGTCAACCTAATACCATATGAGTATGTGAGTGTTCTCTCGAATATATATTCGAGGAATGAATCCTAATCTTGACTCAACTACCGCCTTTAATCTACTTCGCAATGTACCCAAAACAAGCCGTGTCTCAGCCTATAATGCATTTGAGCTTAGGACATGATCAAAGTACATTACTCCGTAAATAAGGTGGTATCGACCTCAAGTCTAAGGACTTCTATCTCCAACACGCCGATGACATTATAGACATATAACAAAACAATATATCAGTAGGGTATACCAATACTTCAACAAGTATCCATGTGTTAATCACGAGTTGTCATAACTCGTAGCAAGTGAGACATACTACATCCCCTGGGATATGATCGCACTACATGTCGACGTATCGCATATCATCTATATCCCAATCTCGATGATCATTAGTCGAGGCTATTTAAGAGTTACGTTATAATATTAATTCTCACACCATTAATAACCACGTAAACTCCAGTGATGCATTTATAGAATATTATAAACAATCAACTAATAATTCAACAAATGCAAATGTCATAATATAAATACGAATGTGTATAAAGTATATTTTGTCCTAATACAAATTATCTTTAAGACATACATATATTTTTCGGAAGAACACTCTCTTTAAAGTAAAAGTAAGATTTATCACTACGAAATTGAATTAATCTAATTAAGATTTATTATGAGGAATTTGAATTAATCGAATCAGAAATAGAACATAGACAAGTGGGGAGAAAAGTGCTAGGAAGGCTCCAAAATAGGCAACCATCATTAATGTTGGACACGGCTATATGATGTCAAAATGGTTGGAAAAATCTGTCATGACGAGCTAATAGGTTACACAACAAAATATGGTGGTCCTTGCTATTATCACACCTAAAAGCTAAAAATGGTTTACATACCAATGAACTGATCTCTCATCAACCAACTATATATTCCTGCTTTTCCAACAACCCATCAAATTTGATGACTCATATTAATTTGACTAATTTAGAACTCAATTTTAGACTATAGTGATCATGAGTGATAACGTAGATATGGATTAAGATAAGCTCTCAAGGAGTGGCCTATGAATCACTCCTCATTTTCATGCATTATAGGCATTATGAGTGAGGTTGAGGCTGTTTGTCTCATAATAGCGTTTTGCAAAGGTCTGAGAGTTCCGAATTTTTAAGACGGACAACGAACTCAAGCTAATGTATAACAACCATCAGAGCATGAGTCTAATTTATATTTTCTTCTAATTTTAAAAATAAAATATTGCTTAAAGACGAAAACGCTAGGACTAGTGGGTTTCGAACCCAAATATCGTGCAAGAGAGAGCTTCTCCAGCCTCTACATCATCACTGAACCATCCACTTATTTATGTACATGAGTTCGCAAGTAAATATTATCCATCCCTACTGACGTTTTCTAGTACAATTACAGGGTCTACGCAAAAGCTAATGGGGTCGCCCGAACCCCCTTTTATCACTGTAGCTCCGCACCTGATTGTTCGTAAGAGTGTGTCACGTTTCATTGAAGTATATTATTAATTGATGCTTAAGATACACATGAGAATAAAATAATAATCTTCTACAAACAGTAACACTGTATTGATAATGTAGAATATATATATATATACAACAACAACAATAACATACCCAGTAAAATTTCACAACGTGACGTCTGAAAAGGGTAAAGTGTATGTAGACCTTACCTTCACCTTGATAGGTAGAGCGGTTGTTTTCGGAAGACCTTCGGCTCAAGACAAAACAAAATCACAAGCAAAGCAAAGTAAGATAAACGGTCAGACTTAGACAAGAAATTAAAGCAGTATACATGCTGATCACAAAATTGAATACGTCATGGTAGCGCATTCTAACAAAAGGAAGCAGTAGCTAACACAACTAAATCGGACTACGCTCGACTACCTACTACCCTTCTACCCTAATTTGTGTCCTCCACAACCCCCTATCTAAAGTCATATCATCGGTAAGTTGTACCTACGCCATATCCCGTCTAATCACTACTCCACAATACTTCTTCATCCTACATCTACCCCTCCTGATCCCTGTACATTGCCAAACTCTCATACCTCAGCACTGGGGCATTTGTGTCTCTCATCTGCACATGCCCGAATTATCTCAGCCTCACTTCCCGCATATTATCATCCACTAAGGACACTCTCACTTTATTCTGAATATTATTATTTCTAATACTATCTCTCCTTGTATATCCACACATTTATCTCGATATCTTTATCTCTGCAACTTTCATCTTTTGTATATGCGAAGTTTTGACTAGACAACACTTCACCTCATACAACATAGTCGGTCTAACCACTTCTCTATAGAACTTGCCTTTAAGTTTTAGTGGCACCTTTTTTTTTTGCACAAGACTCCATATGCGAGCCTCTAATTCATCCACCCTGCCCCAATACGATGTGTGACATCGTCATCAATGTCTCTATTTCCTTGGATAATAAACCTTAGGTACTTGAAGCTTTCTTTTTTTTGGAATGACCTGAGTACCAAACCTCACCTCCACGCCTGTCTCAGGACTGCTCCCGTTGCTGAACTTGCACTTCAAATATTCTATCTTGGTCATACTCAACCTGAACCCTTTAGACTTCAGAGTCTGTCTCCAAACCTCCAGCTTGGCGTTCACTCTGCTTCGAGTCTCATTAATTAGAATTATGTCATCTGCGAATAACATACACCATGGTACCTCCTATTAGATTTGTCGCGTCAGTCCGTCCATCACCAAGGCAAGTAGGAATGGGCTAAGAGTTGATCACTGGTGCAGCCTCATCATCACTGGGAGGTGCTCTAAGTATCCTCCTACTATTTGTACCCTAGTCTTGACTCCATTATACTATTCTTGATCGCCCAAGTGTACGTCACAGGTACACCTCTAACCTCTAAACATCTCCATAGAACCTCTCTAGAGACTTTGATGTATGCCCTCTCGAGGTCGATGAAAACTATATGTAAGTCTCTCTTCCTCTGCCTATACTGCTCTACCAACCTCCTAATAATATGAATGACTTCAGTAGTCAAATACCCCGGCCTGAATCCAAACTGGTTCTCAGAAATAGACACGCCTCTACTCACCCTTGTCGCGCCCGTTTTTGACCTCGGGATCAGAACGATATCCGCAACGTTGTTCTTTGGCGCGGTTCCCTGGATTGAGCAAAATGTTGTATTTGAGAAGTCGCCACCTAATTAGTTAAGTGAATTAGGACACTTAATTTATTGCAATAAAAATAATGCAATTAATCTCCATTTAATGGTCTGCGAATTTAATGAGATTCTGGATCAGGGTTCTTTATTATCCTAAAGGGAAGGGGTTAGACATCCTTTAAGATCCGCTAACTTGCGGCTATCCAATCAAACCAAGGTTAATTATATATTGGCCTTTTAATCTACCTATTCTAAGCATTTTGTTTTATAATTTACAATTAAAATAAAATGCAATACAGAATAATAAAACTAAAATTAAATGCAACGACATAAAATAAGATTCGGGACATCTTTTTTATAGGCATTCTGCACAAGATGCATCTCCGAATACATGTATAAACACTTAGTAAAATTGTTAGTAATAGAATGAATAATTCTAAAGAAATGACAAGAATTAATAAGTAAAACAAAAAATAAACCCGTCTTTTGTACAGGGGAGGCCTTAGAAATCAGACGGAGATTCCTTCATCGGCCAAAATGTGTAGCATCAGTTCAAATCAATAAACCAGCAAAATATATGTCAAAATCAGTAGCAACATGACCAAAAATCAGTCCAACAAAATGGCCAAAAATCAGTAGCAAAAATGGCCGAAAATTAGTAGCAACATAGCCAAAATCAGTAGCATATCAGTATGTTTCAAGAAGTAATAAATGATTTGAAACTACAACTTCAAGTGTAGTATCATGCTCAGATCAGTTGAGCACTAGAAAAGAGGACACAATTTATTTACCAAAATAAGGCAGCAGCTATTTCACAATTAAATGTAACATTTTGAGATAATCAAAAAGTCCCAGGCTCGGCAGCTCAAACAAGGCGTCAAAGTGTAGCCACTGTTCTTTTTTTTTTTTTGCTTTTTTTAGAATAACAGTTGGAGAAGCAAACTTCCCAACGGTACAAATTAGTCTTAAAAGTGCAATAGTTCAAGATAAAAAAAACACAGTGGTTGTTGACATTCAATTTTGACCCGTTTTTTGTATATTTTCGTGTAATTTTAAGTATTTTAGCACACCACATTTTAATCGTTATTTTGCATATTTTTACATAATATTCTATGTTTATTTCTTCACAAAAATGGCATTACATCTTTTATTTTTAAATTAAGCATTATGTCGTTGTTAATATTATGTTTTTATTATTGTTACACCGTCGTTTTATTTTAATAATATTTGCATCTCTTTAAATAATTAAATCGGCACCGCATTTTACTTTTAATCAGACATTAAACATTTCTTAAATATTGCATTTTAGTATTATTGCGTCGGCATTTGCATTTTTTATAATCTTGCATCTTTTTAAATAATTTTGTTTTAAATAATTAACCCGCCTTGCATTTTGTCAAACCAGTCCAGTTCAAGGCCCAATCCGAATCAGTCCAATCCAACACTTTTTTTTATTATTTCACCCCATACCTCTTTTACCTTTACCACACTCCACCCCCCATACTTTGTTTCACCATTTCTACACTCCAACATCACTTCAGCATCACCCTTTTTCTTCTACACTCCAACATCACTTCAGCAGCACCCTTTTTCTTCTACACTCCAACATCACTTCAGTCTTCAGCCCACATAACCATCCCCTCAGCCCTCACTCTCTCACTTTTAACCACCCCCCCCCCCCCCCCCCACTCTCTCCTCAGCCCTCGTCTCTCTCTCAACCCTAGCTCACTCTCACCACGTGAACCTCCCTTCTCCTTTAGCCCTTCACGAGTTCGAGCTCCGTGACGCCAACATCAACAAAGACATTTCTTATCTTACAAACCCATTTTCTCCCTCTCCCTCTTCTTCACACCTCACTGCCACACACCTCACCGTCGGCGAACCCCTGCCCTCTCCCTCACTCCCGTCGCCCTCTCCACCCCATACCCGCAGAAGACGTCGCCGCCGCTTGTCATGCTGCTGAGTGAAGAGGAACCCGAGTCACGAGACCGAGGTTCCCGAGAAAATGAAAATGAAGCTCAAGTTGCAACAGAGGAAGGCGACCATTTAAGCCGAGAACTAAGCTTGCAGATATAATGGGGGTAATTTTGTTTAAACCCACTCTTTCTGCCGCTTGGTTCTTGAATTTTACTTAATTGACTAATTTATTTTTGGGTAATAGAGAAAATTACATCCTGCCTTTGATATTTGATTGTCTATTTTTTAGACTAAAAAGTGTGAATTCAACAAAATGTGACTGGGGGTATTTGATAGAGCTAGAGAAGTGGGATTTGCGGGCTGAAGAAATTGAGTAATATGCATTTTTTCCTTGTTACTTATATTATTTAAATAAACAGTAGATAAAGTGAATTTTTGTGGTCTCCTTTTTTGTTTGGTTTGATTCTATGATGAAGAAGTTATATCTAATAAAATCATGTTATTATTTTAGGATTAACATAGTTTTGGGATCATTTAAGAACAATGCATTTTCATGTAAGTGGTGAATTAAGTGATGTAGTTAAACTATTCAACATCAAGGTCATGGATTTGATCCGATATTTTATTTTAAGTCTTGTTGAATTGTGTTGTTTAGATTTATGGACACATGTAAATTTTATAATTGATGCCACACCGATTAGTCCACTATTTTCATTATCGTTTGTTGCTAAAATGGTTCAAGAATTTTAAGGGCATGATTTGAATTGAGCATTTAAAAAATAAATTGGCCGATGAAAAAGTTATCCGTCGATTTTTGAGGCCTCCACAGTTGCAAAGACGGAAAATAAAATAAATGAAGCTTTCTGGGCAAGGATGATTTCTTCCACTTACACCGGATAACCAACATGCGCTGGCAGGGCGAATTCTCGCAGCCGCACTTGTTTAGGCTGTCCCACTTTATATATTTTTCATATCTGAGCCCTCCGTGTTTAAAACTATTACTGTTTTGGCGCGGATATGAATGTTTTATTTATTTTATTGCTTTTAATAATATTGGCCGATGAAGGAATCTCCGTCTGATTTCCAAGGCCTCCTCTGTGCAAAAGACGGATTTATTTATTTTTTGCTTTACTTATTAAATTCCTGTCATTACTTTAAAATTATTTATTCTGATACTAACACTTTTACTAAGTGTTTATGCAGGTAGCCGGAGATCATCTTGTGCAGAAAGCCTAAAAAGGGTTAAAAGATGTCCCGGAATGTTATTTTATATCGCATTTAATTTAGTTTTATTATTGTGTAGTGCACTTTATTTTAATTATAAATGCTTAGAATAGGTAGAATAAAAAGAGCAATAAATAATTAACCTAGGTTTGAACGAACAACCGCAAGTTAGCGGATCTTAAAGGATGTCTAACCCCTTCCCTTTAGGATAATAAAGAACCCTGATCCAGAATCTCACTAATTTCGCAGACCATTAAATGGAAGTCATTTATAGCATTTTTATGCTATTTAATAAGTGTCCTAATTCACTATAATAATTAGGTGGCGACTCCTTAAAATACATTTAGGAATCAACCATATGTAGCAGTAATCCCGTTTCTGACTCCGGTTAAAATGGGGTGTTACAGCATGGCGACTCCACTGGGGATGTCAGGTTCTTGACCATAGCAAATCTAGGTTTATTATTGCTTGGCTTTATTTGCTTTTATTTGTTTTAAATACCTTAAAATTGCTTGCTTTAACTTTGTATGCTTAACTGTTTTAATTGCTATTTGCTTTTACCGTTTTCCTTAAACTGGCATTCCGCTCATATTTCCTCCACACTGGAAAATTCACACTGTCACACACTACACGCGCTGGTGTGCTTCGCGCACCCGCAAATTTCTTTCAAGAACACCCAAAATTTAGGAGAGTTGGCGCTTGCGTGGAGTTAGATCGGTTCGTCTGATCAGCCACGTAGCCTTCTCACTCGAGTTGTCGTTCGAACTCAAGTCTAGTAAGCCAAATCTTAGAAAGCTTAAGATAGAGCTATACCACCCTTTTATATTAGTCACGCATGCATAAACCTTAGGTGGGTTAATCCTTGGTATTAACGCCACAATTAGAAATCCACCAAACTTGTCGACGGGTTTCACAACCCAACGACCCATTAGCATACTATGTGTAGTGTGATGGTGATAGACAGATCCAAGCCCGGTTATAACACACCGAAATTGGAAAGAGTGCACCGTCATTTGGTCGCCATTTCCGACAAAACATTGCAGTTTAACGACTTGGACCTATTTATCATAATCTCGCATATTTGACGTTTAGGCCTACCTCTGGCATAAGAGGTCCCATGCATATTAGGCGCGCTTGATTTGCATGCTTTTGTTTGCTATTTTGTTGCTAGCAATTTTGTACATATTATTTAATGCAATAATTACCCTTTTAACCCTTGTACATATCATGCTATGTGCTTAGACTCTGGACACAAGCATTTGCATTTTTGCACTTTTGTTCTCACATTGCAGTCAGGGCTTCTAGGCTTCATCACAGAATCACTCTTGAACAGCGCGATCTGGACTTTGTGAAGCATCAACCACCAGTCCGGTCGAACCAAGTAGGGGAGTCTTTGACTATATTGTCACACCCTTACATTTTACTATTTTTGTGACTTGCCTACTCTCACCATTTGTCATATTTTTTGCAGGAAGACCGTCCTCGCAACAGTCGAGGGCGGACAACAAAAAAAGGGGAGAAAAGAAAAGAAAAAAAAAATCTTCACAAGAGTGAGCTGGAGTTATGTTGACGGAAAGAAGTCAGCTTATACCAGATTCAGCATCGCTCTGGGGCTTATATTTTGCATTTTTATACATATTTGCAAGCCCAATTGATATGTTTAGTATTGATTACATAATTCTTTAATATCATGCATTTTACAACATAATCATTCCGAACTACGCGTGTCTGATTCTCACCACACGGTGTGATACGTAGGCAACTCATTTTGAGTTCGACACCACAAAAATAAAAACCACAAAAATAAAAACCACAAAAAATAATAATAATAAAGAGCGCATGTCTCACTCATGCATCTCATTCATCATGTTTTCGGGCATTCATTTTACTTTGCATTCGTCCACAGTGGGCAATCACTTCTTTTGCACAGCTTTACATTGCTATTTTTTTTGATATATGTTTTCAAACATACATTTTATAACATATTTGAATGAACTACGCACACCTGATTCCCTCGGCGGGATACGTAGGCAGCCCTATTCGGGTTCGGTACCATTTATTAAAAAAATACAAAAAAAACAATTATTCGAAAAATACAAAAAAAAAAACAAATATTTTATTCAAATAAAAAAAAAACGTTATTCAAAAAAAAATGAAAAAAAAAACATTTTTTTTAGTATTATTGTTTGACTTTGTTGATACCAACACAATTAAGATTGTGCATAAAAAAAAAAAAACAAGTGATAATCAGTATGGGTTGACTTTGTGGTAAACAATAGATTCTTTTGGTACCTTTTATTCATACCTGCAGATGACATTGTCTTGCATGTTTCCAAGATAAGAATGAAACCGACCTCATCGTTTCATATGCATTGTGTGGTGAGTTATTTGAATAAGTTCAATTGCATTGCATTGTGATCTAGAACTTGGCCTGAATGTTTGTTGAGGCGAAATCCTGAGCAACACTCGGTGTGGGAAATGATCGTAGGCTTTCTTTGACCCGTTTGAGCCTTTTCAGCCTACCAAATAACATTATCCCTAGTACACCCCTTTGAGCCTAAAACCTATTTTTTGACAACCGCATATTACACCTATAACCTTTCTGAGTGCGTACGCACTATCCCTCTCTTGGCCCGACCTCCTTGAGTGCTTTAGAAATGTGCAAATGGCTGACAAAATCCTGCGTTGAAGTTTGCAAAGACAAAATTGTCAAAGTCTCAAAAAATGAAAGCAGAGACGACTTCACATAAAGAGGAAATCAAAAGCCCCGATATAAAAAAAAATATATATATATATATAACCCCGAAAAAAAAGGGCTCCAAATGAAAGATTCAAAAGAAGTCAATACAGAAAAACTGGGACAAAAAGAAAGCAAGTCAGCATTAAAACACACAAATATCAAGCATGGACGTAGTCCAACTCTCGAGGAATGATTAGTCACTTTTACCCAAATGATATCCATTCCTTTCCCCAAGCCTACATTACAAGCCCGTGACAAGCCCTACATGATCTTATACTGAGGGTTCTCACATTAGTGGATACTTACATGACGGCCAAGCCTATGGTATCACAATTGCATGCATTGAACATCTTTTTGAGTGTGAGCGCAATTCTTTCAACGTCCCAAAATTCAAAATACTGAAATATATGTGTGAAATGAGACTTTCTTTCAATGAGGGCATTTGAAACGTGAGGCTACGTGTAGTTCGAAACCTTGGATTCAAGCAAGTGTGTCGACACTCAGGTATGTTTGAGGTACTATCTCAAATCGTGTGAATTACATCGAGTCAATCTCGTTAGGAAAACAATAAAAGAACATCCTTATGCACAATACTAATTGTTGGTATCAACTGGGGTCAGAACGTAATGTCGTCTTCCATTTTTTCAGAAAAACAACAAAATGCATATTACATAAAAATTATTTTTGCATCACGAACTACGTCTTGACCTGATTCCCTCAGCGGGATACGTGGCGCCACATCGGCCGGTCCACAACATTTTAAAATCATAAAAATTCTTATTTTTGCGGCATGAACTACGCTCGACTGACTTCTGGGATACGTAGCGCCACATCGGCCGGTCCCACAACATTTTAAAATCATAAAAATTCTTATTTTTGCGGACGAACTACGTCTTGACTGATTCCCTCGGTGGGATACGTGGCGCCACATCGCCGGTCCCGCATCATTTTAAAACCATAAAAAATTCTTATTTTTGCAGCATGAACTACGTCTTGACCTGACTCCCTCGGCGGGATACGTAGACAGCCACATCGGCTTCGGTCACACCGTTAGAAATATTTCTTCCTTGTTTTTGCAGAGGACACGATTTTGTCCATATTCTCGCATTCGCTTTACATTCATGATAAAAAAAAATTGCTTACCTGATCTCTTTGATAGCGTCAAGATGCAACCTTATCCAGTTCAACATCTTCATTATCAGAAACTGGGACATTTTAAGGAATTCACTGCAAGAAAATGACAATAGACAGGGAAAAGCAGGCCAACTAGGTCTTCACCAAGAATGCAAGCGTCAAGGCCAAAGCTACAAATTCGACGCTAATCAACCACTCATTTCCTAAAAACTCACAAGTTTTCTTTGAGTGCAGGATCTTCATATCAACAAAGGCAGGAGCACAACAAAAAAAAAAAAAAAAAAAAGCCCATGCGGGTAACAAACGCACGACGTCTATGCAATGACGCTATCTCAACCCAGACGGGTTACAAAACAGGTACGCCCATAAACGTCATTTCATTTAAGCCTATGCAACGGCTTCATTCATGTTTCGTCTATGCAACGACGAGCATCTGCATCGCGTCTATGCAACGACGTCATTTCATTTTAAGCCTATGCAACGGCTTCATCTATGTTTCGTCTATGAAACGATTTAACATCTGATCACGCCTATCTGACGCCATTTCATTTTAAGCCTATGCAACGGCTTCATTCATGTTTCGTCTATGCAACGACGAGCATCTGCATCGCGTCTATGCAACGACGTCATTTCATTCTAAGCCTATGCAACGGCTGCATTCATGTTTCGTCTATGCAACGACGAGCATCTGCATCGCGTCTATGCAAAGACGCCATTTCATATAAGCCTATGCAACGGCTTCATCTATGCAACGACGAGCATCTGCATTGCGTCCGAAAATGACGTCATTTCATAAAAGCCTATGCAACGGCTTCATTCATGTTTCGTCTATGCAACGACGAACATCTGCATCGCATCTATGTTTCGTCCATGCAACGACGAGCATCTGCATCGCGTCTATACAATGACGCCATCAACATCTACAAACACCTTGTCTGTTACATCACCACATCACCTGCAATTCAGTGTCAATCATACTTCGACACTGAGACATTTTTTAAATCAGCGTCAGCTTTGCTTTTTATTTTTGCATCAAAACGACCCAATGTCATCATGATTTGACACTGGGACATTTTTGGGTCTGCATTATCCCTATTTTTGAGTTCTAGTTTATAAAATAGGACAAAATTGGCTACAAGTCAACATCTTTGTCCGAAGACTCTTCCATCATCTCCGTACAAAGAGGGACATGCTGTTGACATTCAATTTTGACCCGTTTTTTGTATATTTTCGTGCAATTTTAAGTATTTTAGCACACCACATTTTAATCGTTATTTTGCATATTTTTACATAATATTCTATGTTTATTTCTTCACAAAAATGACATTACATCTTTTATTTTTAAATTAAGCATTATGTCGTTGTTAATATTATGTTTTTATTATTGTTACACCGTCGTTTTATTTTAATAATATTTGCATCTCTTTAAATAATTAAATCGGCACCGCATTTTACTTTTAATCAGACATTAAACATTTCTTAAATATTGCATTTTAGTATTATTGCGTCGGCATTTGCATTTTTTATAATCTTGCATCTTTTTAAATAATTTTGTTTTAAATAATTAACCCGCCTTGCATTTTGTCAAACCAGTCCAGTTCAAGGCCCAATCCGAATCAGTCCAATCCAACACTTTTTTTTATTATTTCACCCCATACCTCTTTTACCTTTACCACACTCCACCCCCCATACTTTGTTTCACCATTTCTACACTCCAACATCACTTCAGCAGCACCCTTTTTCTTCTACACTCCAACATCACTTCAGCAGCACCCTTTTTCTTCTACACTCCAACATCACTTCAGTCTTCAGCCCACATAACCATCCCCTCAACCCTCACTCTCTCACTTTTAACCAGCCCCCCACTCTCTCCTCATCCCTCGTCTCTCTCTCCACCCTAGCTCACTCACCACGGCGAACCTCCCCTTCTCCCTTAGCCCTTCGCCGGAGTTCTGAGCTCCGGCGAACGTCAACATCAACAGCACATTTCTTATCTTACAAACCCATCTTCTCCCTCTCCCTCTTCTTCACACCTCACTGCCACACACCTCACCGTCGGCGAACCCCTGCCCTCTCCCTCACTCCCGTCGCCCTCTCCACCCCATACCCGCAGAAGACGCCCCGCTGCCGCTTGTTGCGCTGCCAGAGTCAAGAGGAACCAAGAGTCACGAGACTGAGGTTCCTGTAGAAAATAAAAATGAAGCTCAAGTTGCAACAGAGGAAAGGCCACCATTTAAGCCGAGAACTAAGCTTGCAGATATAATGGGGGTAATTTTGTTTAAACCCACTCTTTCTGCCGCTTGGTTCTTGAATTTTACTTAATTGACTAATTTCTTTTTGGGTAATAGAGAAAATTACATCCTGCCTTTGATATTTGATTGTCTATTTTTAGACTAAAAAGTGTGAATTCAACAAAATGTGATCGGGTATTTGATGAGCTAGAGAAGTGGGATTTATGTCAAGAAATTGAGTAATATGCATTTTTTCCTTGTTACTTATATTATTTAAATAAACAGTAGATAAAGTGAATTTTTGTGGTCTCCTTTTTTGTTTGGTTTGATTCTATGATGAAGAAGTTATATCTAATAAAATCATGTTATTATTTTAGGATTAACATAGTTTTGGGATCATTTAAGAACAATGCATTTTCATGTAAGTGGTGAATTAAGTGATGTAGTTAAACTATTCAACATCAAGGTCATGGATTTCAGATCTGGATATTTTATTTTAAGTCTTGTTGAATTGTGTTGTTTAGATTTATGGACACATGTAAATTTTATACTGATGTGCCACCTGATTAGTCCACTATTTTCATTATCGTTTGTTGCTAAAATGGTTCAAGAATTTTAAGGGCATGATTTGAATTGAGCATTTAAAAAATAAATTGGCCGATGAAAAAGTTATCCGTCGATTTTTGAGGCCTCCACAGTTGCAAAGACGGAAAATAAAATAAATGAAGCTTTCTGGGCAAGGATGATTTCTTCCACTTACACCGGATAACCAACATGCTACCGCAGTATAATTCTCGCACCGCACTTGTTTAGCCGTCCCACTTTATATATTTTTCATATCCGAGCCCTCCGTGTTTAAAACTATTACTGCTTTGGCGGATATGAATGTTTTATTTATTTTATTGCTTTTAATAATATTGGCCATGAAGGAATCTCCGCTCGATTTCCAAGGCCTCCTCTGTGCAAAAGACGGATTTATTTATTTTTTGCTTTACTTATTAAATTCCTGTCATTACTTTAAAATTATTTATTCTGATACTAACACTTTTACTAAGTGTTTATGCAGGTAGCCGGAGATCATCTTGTGCAGAAAGCCTAAAAAGGGTTAAAAGACGTCTTAATGTTATTTTATATCGCATTTAATTTAGTTTTATTATTGTGTAGTGCACTTTATTTTAATTATAAATGCTTAGAATAGGTAGAATAAAAAGAGCAATAAATAATTAACCTAGGTTTGAACGAACAACCGCAAGTTAGCGGATCTTAAAGGATGTCTAACCCCTTCCCTTTAGGATAATAAAGAACCCTGATCCAGAATCTCACTAATTTCGCAGACCATTAAATGGAAGTCATTTATAGCATTTTTATGCTATTTAATAAGTGTCCTAATTCACTATAATAATTAGGTGGCGACTCCTTAAAATACATTTAGGAATCAACCATATGTAGCAGTAATCCCGTTTCTGACTCCGGTTAAAATGGGGTGTTACAGTGGCTTTGACCAAAATACCATGACGGTTATCTATGACGGTTATCTGAACATGTCCAACCGTAGCAGTAGCAGAGAACAACAATAGAGTAGTGACAGAGATAATGGTAAAATGAAATAATGATAGTATAGATCGGAGAGAAAGTAACGACAAACATTGCTAGCAGCGGGGGTCATTAGGGAAGCTGAAAATTTTATCGGAGTTTTATCCTTCTGAATAGATCTGGGTTGCAAGGTGGTGACGACGGTGTGGTGGAGGTTCACCGGAGATGGAGTTAGGGCGATAGTGGCGGTCATGGTGGTTTCACCGGAGGTTAGGAGCAGTAAGGAACATGAGAAGGTCTTTGAAAAGATGAAAATGGAGGAGGGAGGTGTTGTGCGCTGGAGAGGGGAAAAATGGTGAGGTGCGGCTTCAAGGGTTCTCCGGCGTTAGAGGGTGGAGGTGACGAGGTTCGCCGGAGCTCTAAGCTCCGACGAAGGGCAGTGGAGGCGGACGAGAAAGATAAAGAGTTTTTTTTTGGGAGTGGGTCTTGTTATGTGCGGCTGAAGGTCTTTGAGAATGAAGGGAAATGTTTGGTTTTATAGGGGGTTGATTAGGTTAGGGTTTGGTTTAGGTTTTGGGGGAAAATGAAAAGTGGGGTATTGTTTTTAGGGGAAAGTAAAAAGAGAGTGCATGACTGAAATTAAAAAAGTGTTGGATTGGACTGATCCAAATTGGGTCTCAAACTGGACTGATTTGACGAACTTGGCTTGAGTAAAATACAACAGTGTTTATTAAAAATAAAAATATTTAAAGAGATGCAAAACTATTACAATAAAATAACGGAGTAATAATAATAAAACATGATATTAACAAAGACCTAATGTTTATAAAATATGCAATGCCATTTTGTGAAAAATAAAACATAGAATATTAGGTAAAAATATGCAAAATAATGATTAAAATGCGGTGTGCTAAAATATTTAAGATTGCGGGAAATAACCGAAAAACGGGTCAAAATTAGGTGTCAACAGCATGCCCCTCTTTGTACGGGGATGATGAAAGAGTCACCGGACAAAAATGTTGACTGGTAGCCAATTTTGTCCGGTTTTATAACTAGAAAATCAAAAGCGGGGCTGATGCAGACTCAAAATTATGCCCCAGCGTCGAATTATGATGACAGTGGATTACAAGTGCAGTGGGGTACTGGAAAGACATGGTGTTTGTTTCCCAAAATGTCTCTAGGGTGTTTGTACCTGAGGTCAAGATGCAAAAGGTGCTTGCAGATGCTGAGATGTACGATCAGGATATTGATGACGTCATTATGTTGACGTTGTGACGTCGTCATTGTGTTGACGATGCTGATGGCGTCATTGTGTTGACGCGATGATAATGGCGTCGTTGCCTAGACGCGATCCAGATTTTCGTCGTTTCATAGACGAACGAAACATATATAAAGTCGTTGCATAGACTTAAATGAAATGACGTTGTTGCACAGACGTGATGCAGACGTTCGTCGTTGCATAGACGAAACATAGATGAAGTCGTTTCATAGGCTTAAATGAAATGGTGTCGTTGCATAGACGCGATGAAGATGTTCGTCGTTGCATAGACGAAACAAAGATGAAGTCGTTGCATAGGCTTAAATAAAAAGGCGTCGTTGCATAGACGTGATGCAGATGTTCGTCGTTGCATAAACGAAACATATATGAAGTCGTTGCATAGGCTTAAATGAAAATGCATCGTTGTACAGACGCGATACAGATGCTCGTCGTTGCATAGGCTTAAATGAAAAGGCGTCGTTGCACAGACGTGATGCATATGCTCGTCGTTGCACAGACGAAACATAGATGTCGCTGCATCGGCTTAAATGAAAGGGTGTCGTTGCATAAACGCGATGCAGATGTTCGTCGTTGCACTGACGAAACATAGATGAAATCATTACATAGGGTTAAATGAAATGACGTCGTTGCACAGATGCGATGCAGATGTTCGTCATTGCACAGACGAAATATAGATGAAGTCATTGCATAGGCTTAAATGAAAGGATGTCGTTGCACAAACGCGATGCAGATGCTCGTCGTTGCATAAACGAAACATGGATGAAGCCGTTGCATAGGCTTAAATAAAAATGCGTCATTGCACAGACGCGATGTTGTCACGACCCGACCCCGGGGCCGCGACTGGTACCCTACCGGGGTACCCTGTCAGGTATACATCAGAGAATAGCAGCGGAACATACATAACACATAACTGATAAAAAGGTAACATCACTGGCCAGCCGATCAGGCTGCCTTCCATAAAACATACTTAATCAAAAGTACAAGAAGATAACTTATCTCATGACCCAAACACATACGTGACCACGCACTTAAGGATAACAACTGCGGGCGTGACAGGCCCGCCGCACTTCAATATACACAATGTCTATAACATCGTGGAAAATCGTACTAACAAAACAAGCTTCCGAGGAACGGAGCTTCGACACCGAACAGGTGATCCTAAGAACGAGGATCCACCACCGCTACCCTTACCGCGCGGATTTAACGCAGCCCGGGGGAAGGGGGTCAGTACACAATATGTACCAAGTATGTAAAACTGGAAAATACTGTAATAATGATATCATAAGTCTGAAAAATAAGCTGGAGTCATGGAAGAAAATCAAAATTCAGTACACTGTGTCTTACTAATCAATGAGAGTAACAAGTATATACTTTACTGCATAAAATAGGAGGCTTGTGATCAAAACAGGTACTCTCGCCTAGTATCGCGAAGCAATCCTACTCCCGAGACTATTTCACCCGCATAGGTCCCGTGGACCCGCATGAGGTATTTCTCGCATAAGTCAGCACTACCGCATGGGACTATTTCACCCGCATAAGCCCATAGGACTCGCATGAGGTATTCCTCGCATCGTGGGTATCAAATCCACAGAATAGGTGGTATAACGATCTTGGGGATTTACCCATCAGATATACTCTTACCCTGAAGCAGGTGGTATAACGATCTTGGGGATGTACCCTCAGATATACTCTTACCCTGAAGAAGGTGGTATAACGATCTTGGGGATGTACCCCTCAGATATATTCTTACCCTGAAGAAGGTGGTATAACGATCTTGGGGCTTGCCCCTCATTTATACTCTTACCCTAGCTCAATCTGTCATCATATCATAATCATATATATACAAGTTACGAAAGCTCATACTTCTTATTAGTCTTGTTCATATACCCTCTCATTTTAGTTTACTCAAGGCACTAACATATTTAATAAAAGAAAATCCGGGAATTTAACCCAAAGTACCACATACTTATATTCTTTAAAAATGATTCTTTTTCATATAAAACCTTTGGGCAATTGATGCCTTAAAATTAATTTGTCTTTCGTAAATCAAGTCATTTGTCCTTACATATCTTACTTAGAGTAAATTTATTCTTATCATCCTTTCATAAAGCTAACAAACCAACTTTCCATAAAGTTGTTATATTGACTCTATACTTTAGTAAAATTACACTTTTCCCATAACCAAGAGACTTATACTTCTTAAAACGAAACAAGTCTTTATATACTTAAAACAAGTAAGAATACCAAATCTTGTACGTCTACCGTACTACATAGATACAACTACTCATGCTCAAGAGATAGGAAAGCTCTACATACCTCTTCGGTCAATCCACTTGCTAAGCCCAAACTACCGCAAGTAATATGTCAACCTAAAATAACCATGATACGTTTATTAACCTCTAATTTCAATGTAGAATAATCCAAGTTCAAAGTTACTAATTTCTATGGAAAATTGGGCAGCATTTCCTTTATTTCTACATACTTTGCCATCTTTTTCAAGGCCGAATTTAACATCCAAACGCCACATCTTAGGCCCAACAATCCAAACATTTCAAAGGGGATTACACACCTAAACTTGAGTGTGTAAAATTCTGTCCCATAAGGTACAACAATTCACTTAACAATTCTAAAGTAGTTTGTAGGCTACAACATGCTCATAATATCTTCTTAACCAATCTTTTCATATCCAAACCACATTTCTTACATGCAATGACTCTAAGAGCATTATTTACTACTACAAGTTCCTTCTTCTTCACATGCAACATTAATAACTAACCACAAGAGAAGAAATGTTACCTTTAGAGCTTTAGCCAAAACTATTCCAACAATTTTGCTAGCCTCTTTTTCAAGAACACCACCACAACAACTCCTACAAGCTAGCCACAAGCTTCCTTCTTGTCCTTAACTTTTCAGATTTTTCTTAGGCTTTGAATTCCTCTTGGAATTTTAGAGAGAAGTGAGAGCTTTAGCTTAGAGAGAAAGAGGGATTTGAAAGATGACCAAGTCTTCAAGACTTGGTCAATATAAGACATGCAAGAATTCAGATGGGGGGGACACTTGTCACCCTCCCATGGCCTTTTTAAAAGAAGAAATCTTATTTTTCTAAGTTTTTTCCGCCAGATGCATCTTCGAATACCTATATAAACACTTAGTAAAAGTGTTAGTAATAGAATGAATAATTCTAAAGCAATGACAAGAATTAATAAGTAAAATAAAAAATAAACCCATCTTTTGTACAGGGAAGGCTTTAGAAATCAGACGGAGATTCCTTCATCGGCCAAAATGTGTAGCATCAGTTCAAATCAATAAACCAGCAAAATATATGTCAAAATCAGTAGCAACAGGACCAAAAATCAGTCGAACAAAATGGCCAAAATCAGTAGCAAAAAATGGCCAAAAATTAGTAGCAACATAGCCAAAATCAGTCCAACAAAATGGCCAAAAATCAGTAGCATATCAGTATGTTTCAAGAAGTAATAAATGATTTGAAACTACAACTTCAAGTGTAGTATCATGCTCAGATCAGTTGAGCACTAGAAAAGAGGACACAATTTATTTACCAAAATAAGGCAGCAGCTATTTCACAATTAAATGTAACATTTTGAGATAATCAAAAAGTCTCAGGCTCAGCAACTCAAACTAGGCGTCAAAGTGTAGCCACTGTTTTTTTTTTTTTTTTTGCTTTTTTTAGAATAACAGTTGGAGAAGCAAACTTCCCAACGATACAAATTAGTCTTAAAGTGCACTAGTTCAAGATAAAAAAAACACAGTGGCTTTGACCAAAATACCATGACGGTTATCTGAACATGTCCAACCGTAGCAGTAGCAGAGAACAACAATAGAGTAGTGACAGAGATAATGGCAAAATGAAATAATGATAGTATAGATCGGAGAGAAAGTAACGACAAACAGTGCTAGCAGCGGGGGTCATTAGGGAAGCTGAAAACTTCATCAGAGCTTTATCCTTCTGAACAGATCTGGGTTGCAGAGTGGTGACGACGGTGTGGTGGAGGTTCACCGGAGATGGAGTTGGGCGACAATGGTGGTTCATGGTGATTTCACCGGAGGTTAGGAGCAGTGAGGAAGATGAGAGGGTCTTTGAAAAGATGAAAATGGAGGAGGGAGGTGTTGTGCGCTAGAGAGGGGAAAAATGGTGAGGTGCGGCTGCAGGGGTTCTCCGGCGTTAGAGGGTGGAGGTTGTCACGACCCGTTCCGGGGCCCGTGACTGGTGCCTTACCCGGGCACCCAAGTAGTCATACATCAGAGAAAATCAACGGAATATAAAACAAAACATGAAATAATTGTAAATGATACGCTTCGAGAAAAGGGTTGCCTTTCGATATATACATAAACCAAGGTTTGCGCTACATCCCAACTGCATAACATGACTACAGCACTTAAGGAAATAAACAACTATGGCGGACAGGTTCCCGCCATACCCCGATCAGATAAAACTATCTACAACAGGAGATCATACCCAAAAGTAGAGCCTCCGCAGAAGATGGAGCTCCCGACACCAACGCAAAAGATCCTAAGGATGCGGATCTAGCACTGCCGCTCTTACCGCGGTGATGAACGCACTCGGCGAGGTCAAGACAACAGTACCAAGTATGTGAAATCGTAAGTACTTAAATGAAAACATATCATTTTAAAATCAGCCATATATGTATGAAACAACTAAGGTAACCGCACATAGTGCACATCATAAACAAGAGCAACAATAGGTAAATCGTGATGTGTCTTTTCTAGGCCGCGAATGATCGGGCAGGCCACTCGCCCATATTATCATTCCCGCAGCCTAACTCGACTCCCAGAGTCCGTGATAGGCCACTCACATAGGCCCGCATGAGGTATAACCCCGCATCGGGGTAGCTACTCGCAACGCCCCGACTCGTTGTCCGCACGGGCCACATGCATCGCATGAGGCATAACCCCGCATACTAACTCGAACTCTCGTAGCTCGCATAGCCCCTCGACCCGCATGAGGTATTCTCGAATCACGGTCCTGCATCACTCGAGTCTACCCCGACGGAGGGCGTTAACCCCTGTGATCATCTCAAGAGGTGAGTGATATAAGATTAACACAACAGCTTATAGTTCAAATAACATAAGCATAAGTAAGACTGACCTCTTTACACAAACGTTACAAGATACTAACACATAGCATCACAATATGTCTACTCACCAAAACCATCTTATTATACTTTTTAGAAATCAATACAAGTCTTTTATAAAACACATAAGTAAATCGTTCCTTTTATAAAACTTAAGCCGTTATACTTAACTTCCCATAAAGCTAGTATAACCCTTAAGCTTCTTGTTTTAAAAACAACTATTCTCCTTCTTTCAAAACTGTGTTATAATTCTTTTGAAAGACTTTTTAAGATCTTTATTATTCAGGCTTAAGTCGCAAGACATTGCCGTAAGTATTATTCAGGCTTAAGTCGAAAGACATTGCCGTAGTTATTATTCGCTAACACATGTACGCTCACCGCACTATATATATATTTAAAATATCATGCTTTAGGAAGAATCACATACCTTCTAAAAACCGCCCGCCAAGTTGAATATGTCGCCGCAGAGAATCAAATTTATAATAGTCACGTACATCTATCAAAGTCTAGACTACTCAAGGTCATTCTAAACAGAGGGTTCACAATTCTACGGAAAGTCGGGCAGACTTCCCTACCCATGAGCTATATAAGTTCATCATGAAAACAAATTCTATATAAGTATAGTTCAATTATTCTTCTTTAAACCCTTCTATCGTGATAATTCAATTCTATTCTCAGAATATTCTTCTAAGTATTTAATACTTATTCTTATACTTCTACAAGATGCATTCTCTAATACAAAAGAGGGTTAGGATTATTTACCTCGGTAAGCCCAATAATATCCTAGATAAAGTCGATCCGAGCAAGGCTTAGCTCCTAAGTCAGACGCCCGATAGCTCCAAGGAAACCTTAGAAGTTCTTCACAACTTCTACTAAATACTAAGGGATTTGGGCTAGTATTTTGGGCATTATAACAATACTAGAAGGCAACTTTTCTACCAAGGGATGGGGGTAGATTTCGCCAGGCTAGGGAAGGCCTCGCCAAACTTACTCAGGGGGAGATAGCTTTGGCCGAACAAGATCAAAGGAGAGGGGAGGGTTTTTCAATACTTTGAAGTACTTGGTGGATGTAAAACTCTTCACCGTTAAGGGGGTATTTATAGGTCAAGAAGGGGCCAACCAAGGGCCAAGATGATGCCAAGTGCAAGGCAAGTGTAGGTGAAGATTTAGGCAAGTGTCCATACACAAAATATCCTACTAACTCCTTGACTTGTGCAAAGGCACAAAAACGTACACACCAAGTCCAATTCGCCCAACGGACGATTTCAAGTCCACCAATTGGAGGGTGCCAAGTGTCGCCTCCCGTTGGTCCAAAATGTTTCGCCTCTTGGAAAATCCGCAAAAATTAGAAATGGCATAGCCGAATTTACCCTACGAAAGATGTGGAAACGTTTCGGAAAACTACTTTTAGCGAGTTGTGCACAATTTTCGAACTGGCCTAACTTTAAGCTAAACTTTCGTGACGCACGCCTCACGCATATACTCCTAAATACGGGTATAACATTCTCCTCCTTAGAAACATTCGTCCCGAATGTTCCTTCCCAAGACAGATAACGATAAGGTTCTTCAAAACTTAAACAGTTGCAAAAGCCACACACCGCCACAAAACAACACTTAGGCAAAAACGATAACGAAAATTTACAAGTAGGAAAGTGAATTACCTGGAGGTGTGGGGAATAGGTGAGATACTTCGCCTCATGTCCTCCTCGGCTTCCCACGCCATCTCCTCCTCGAGCTCGCTCCGCCACAAGACTTTGACGGAAGCCACGCCTCGTCCGCAGACGCCTAACTCGACGATCGACTATCGCTATGGGAATCTCCTCATACGATAACCCCACACCGACATCGTCAATCGTGTACCCTAGATGGATCCCCGATACATCTCCTCAAAGATAGATACGTGAAAACCGGATGCACCGCCTCCGGACGGACGGCAGATTCAACTCATGTAACCTTGCTTACCTCGCGACAACCAAACGCCCAATATACTGGGCCGAAGTTTCTTCTTCCCGAATCTCATCACACCCTTCATGGTGACACCTTTAGGAAAACCCAATCATGAACCTCGAACTCAAGATGCCGACGACGATGATCTCGTGATATGACTTTTGTCGACTCGAGTCGCCAAGAACCTCTCCCGGATAAGCTTCACCTTATCCATCGTCGCCGCACCAAATCGTCCCACTAATCGCACTCGCCCACATCGAACCATCCTATAGGCGATCCGCACTTCATCCCATACAAGGCCTCATAAGGCGCCATCCGAATACCGGAGTGGTAGCTATTATTGTATGCAAACTCAACTAGAGGCAAATGATCCTCCCACCACTCGGTCGATAACACGTGCTCGCAAAGATATCCTCAAGAGTTCGATAGTGCGCTCGCCTGTCCGTCTGCCGTGGATGGAATGCGATTAAAGCTCACCGCCCCTAAACCTCTCGAAAGACCTCCGAAGTTAGCCAAACCGGGCTCTCTGTGCGATATGATCGAAATAGGACTCATGCACCGACGATCTCTCTGATGTAAAGTCTAGCATAATCCTCACCGAAAAGTCGCCCGACGGAAGAAAGTGGGCTGATTTCACACCGCCGACGATAACCCATATAGAATCATGTCTCCTCCGAAAGTGCGAGGTAATCCCGTGATGAAGTCCATGTTGATCACCTCCCACTTCCGTGTCGGGATCTCTATCGTCAGAATAAACCACCGTGCCTCTCGTGCTCTACCTTTACCGCCGACAACACGCACCGAGCTACGAACTCGCAACGCCCCTCTTCAAGCCATCCCACCAATACACGGATCTAAGGTCGTGGTACATCTTGGTCGACTCGACGGATAGAGTAACGCCGCTGTGTGCTTCCCCAAGAACTCGCCAAGTCCTCAAACATCCGGAACACACAACTCGCCTCAAACCTTAGCACCCCATCGTGCTACCAAAAGGACCTTGCCCTCACGAAGAGTTGTATCACGATAACGTGTCAAAACCGATCCTCGAATCGCTTCTCTTCACCGCCGACGATGGAAGACTCGCAACCTCACGAACTCGAACTCCATCTATCGTAATCAATCAAACGGACACCAAGGCTCGCTAATCGATGCAAATTACGAACCATGTCCTCCTCTCTAGCCGCACATCCGATAGGCTCCCATCGACCTACGACTAAGAGCATCCGCCACAACATTGGCTTTTCCTGGTGGTACAGATATCAACATCGTAATCCTTAAGCAACTCTAACCATCGTCTCGCCGTAAGTTCAACTCCTCTCGTCAAGATATACCGAGACTCTTGTGGTCTCAGATAAATATCCACATGAACCCCATACAAATAGTGCCTCCGATCTTCGGCGTGAATCACCGCTAACTCCAAATCGCGCGGGTAGTTCCTCGTGTTTCTTCACCGCCGACGATACGCTTATAACCTTGCCATGCCGCATCAACACACATCCCAACCCGATGCCCGACGACGCAATACACAACATAACCATCCGACCTCCGGAAGAGTAAGAACGGGCGGCCGCCGCCTTCTTTCAAAGAATCGAAACCCCGCCACAAGCATCACCATCAAACTTGGCCGCTTTCCGAGTCACCTAGTCAATGGTGCGTAGATAAGCAAACTTCTCAACGAACCGATAATAACTCGCAAGGCCCGTAAAATCGCGAACCTCGCCGGAGTAAGAGGTTCAGGCCAACTCCGATCGCCGATTCGCCGCATTTACCGAATACCATCGGCCCCGACAATATGCCCAAGAAAAGCCACCGGTTAACCAAAACTCACATTTGGAAAACTTGGCGCATACCGCCGTCCCGAGAATCACAAGACAGCCTCTCAAATGCTCCGCATGCTCCCGCTCGAGCGAATAAACCAAGATATCATCAATGAACACTATCACAAACGTGTCAAAATGGTTTGAACACTTCGTTCATCAAATCCATGAATACCACGAGCATCGTCAACCCAAAAGACATGACCTCAACTCATAATGCCCGCATCGTCCGAATGCAAATCTGGACATCCACCTCTCGACTAACTCGATGATAGCCCGATCGCAGATCAATCTTGAGAAACATCTCGCGCCGCAATCGTCGAACAAATCATCAATCCCGGAAGGGTATTCGTTTAATGGTCACCTTGTTCACCGCTCAGAGTCAACACATGCGCAGCCCCGCCCTTCTTCTTCACGAACAATACCGGCGCTTCTGCGAGAAACACTAGGTTTGATAAAACCCTTCTCCAAAGAAATCTCTCACCGGTCCTTCACTTCTCAACTCGGCAGTGCCATTCTCAGATGCGGAATGGAAATAAGCCGAGTGTCCGCAATATGTCTATACAAACTCAATCTCCTCTCGTGAGGATACCCGGAGGTCGCCTGAAACACGTCTGGGAACTCTCTCGACCACCGAATCGACGGAAAATCTGGTACCGCAGCCTTCAAAGATCAAACACCCGAACGAGATGGTAGATATACCCTTCGCACCATCTTCCTAGCCTTGAGGTAGAAATAAACTCGCTTCTACGATACCGTGCTCTCCCACTCAACAACCGGCCTCAGAAACTGGAACTGCATTACTTTCTCTCAGCTTCACATTGGCGTAGCAGAAGCTAGCCAATCCATCCCCATGATCACGCCGAAGTCAATCATCTCCAACTCTATCAAGTCGCCAGGTCCGACGATCAGAATGGTCACAGACAAGCTCTATATACCCGCCGAGCTACCACCGAATCACCCATCGCGTAGCTACCTCGAAAGTGGTCTATGGACTCGTGCTCTATCCCTATCCTACTAGCAACAAGGGAGATATATAGACGAGTAGAACCCGGATCTATCAAAGCATACACATCAAACCTAAACCGATAAGGTACGCGACGACATCGCGAGGCCTCCGATCCCGCTTACCGGACAGCATAAATGCGGTTCGAGGACCGCTAGAATCGACCCGAGCCACGACTCGCCACCGCTGACCCACGAGTACCACGCCTCCGGCGAGTAATCAGAGGGAGATGATGGCCGCAATGTAACTCGCGCCGAGCCCTACCACCGCCACGCCGGCCTGACAAGCCGCAAAGTGACCTCGCCGCCACAATCAGTAATAAGCTCCAAAAGTAGTACCACACTTCCCGTAATGGGATCTACCGATCGCCACACCGGGTGGTCCCGATCGCCGCACTCGCTACTCGACGCCTCAAGCCCCGCCCCGGGTTCGCCTCGAATACTCGGGCCGTGGCCGAGGACGGCAGAGTGCTCGAGCCGGCCGTGGTGCAAATCTAGATCGCCGAGGCCGCCACCACGATAGCCACCGTAAGACCTCCCGCCCCGGCCTTCTTCTCGCCGTCGCCCACTCGCCGACCTGCGCCTCGCATCCGCGGCATGAGCTCGCACGCGTAATGTCCATACCGGCCGAAGAGAAACACCCGCATACGACTCGCCATATAATCATCTAGCCCGGTGACGTGGCGGTGCACCCTATCCTCCATATCTCGCTACCAACGCCGACATATCGAGCCAATGAATCAAACTCGACATTGTACTCCCGACAAGGCCCTCTCTCGCCTCAAGAAGAAAAATCTATCACCGCGCCTCCTCATCCGCGAGGCAAGAAGTGAGTGAGAAAGCCTCCGAGAACTCATCCCAAGTACTGGGACGCGTGCTCTCCCGATAACTCCCACAAATCAAACCAATCGATCACGTATCACGCACTTACGTGAACCAAAGATCACGCACTGGTCTCCGACGCCCGATCACTCTCAAAATCCTCTTTAGCCGACGGATGAACTCGCGGATCATCCTCCGCCTCGACCAGAAAACTCGCGGCTACAACTCAAGAAATCTCGTAGCCTCAAACTATTCGCCTGGTGCACCACGCGCGATCGAGCCGAGCCGAATCGAATCGCCAGATTCCACCTATCTCGATTCGCCACAACCTCAGCCAATAGCCGGGCCATCTCCTTGTACCTATCTCTCCGCCTCAGCCGCGGGACGAGGCGCGGCATCGTAGTCTCGCTGGGATCGGGCGGCGCTGTGGAACTCGCCGTCTGTATAGATCGGGCTCGAGCCTCGTGACTCTGGTGTCATGCTAGCGCCTCCTCGGCCGCTTTGCCCTTCTCGCCCGGGTTTTTCGTGAGGCATAATCAGCATGTAAAAGGAATACGTTAGAGGGTCCAACCTATAACATTTCTAAAGCACGATCTCGAGTGAGAAGAATGGAAACCAATCCTAAATATCCTATAGCCTCCTCGATTATTGGTGCACAACACACCGATAATCAAGACTTACTAGATACGGTCTCAGACACCTTCCGAGGATTAATCGCTCGATACCACTTTTGTCACGACTGCCTGGCCCGTGGATCGTGCCTTACCCGCACCCAAGTAGTCATACATCGTAGAAAATCAGCGAATATAAAACAAAACATGAAATAATTGTAAATGATACACGCTTCGAGAAAAGTGCCTTTCTAAGATATATACATAAACCAAGGTTTGCGCTACATCCCAACTGCATAAACACGACTACGCACTTCTAAGGAAATAAACAACTATGGCGGATAGGGCCCCGCCATACCCCGATCAGATAAAACTATCTACAACAGGAGATCATACCCAAAGTAGAGCCTCCTAGAAGATGGAGCTCCCGACACCAACGCAAAAGATCCTAAGGATGCGGATCTAGCACTGTTGCCCTTACTGCGGCATGAACGCACTTCGGCGAGGTCAAGACAACAGTACCAAGTATGTGAAATCAGAAGTACTTAAATGAAAACATATCATTTTAAAATCAGTTTACATATATGTATGAAACAACGAGTAACCGCATATAGTGCCACATCATAAACAAGAGCAACAATAGGTAAATCGCGATGTCTTTTCTAGGCCGCGAATGATCAAGCAGGCCACTCGCCATATTATCATTCTCGCAAGCCTAATCACGACTCCTGAGTCCGCATAGCCACTCACATAGGCCCGCATGAGGTATAACCCCGCATCGGGGTAGCTACTCCTGGCAACGCCCCGACTCGTTGTCCGCATGGCCACATAGACCGCATGAGGCATAACCCCGCATACTAACCTGGAACTCTCGTAGCTCCGCATAGGCCCCCTGGACCCGCATGAGGTATTCTCGAATCATGGTCCCAGACCGCCTGAGTCTACCCCGCATCGGAGGGCAGCTTAACCCCCGGTATCATCTCAAGAGGTGAGTGATATAGTACTAACACAACAACTTATAGTTCAAACAACATAAGCATAAGTAAGACTGACCTCTTTACACAAACGTTACAAGATACTAACACATAGCATCACAATATGTCTACTCACCAAAACCATCTTATTATACTTTTTAGAAATCAATACAAGTCTTTTATAAAACACATAAGTAAACTGTTCCTTTTTATAAAACTTAAGCCGTTATACTTAACTTCCCATAAAGCTAGTATAACCCTTAAGCTTCTTGTTTTAAAAACAACTATTCTCCTTCTTTCAAAACTGTGTTATAATTCTTTTGAAAGACTTTTTAAGATCTTTATTATTCAGGCTTAAGTCGCAAGACATTGCCGTAAGTATTATTCAGGCTTAAGTCGAAAGACATTGCCGTAGTTATTATTCAGTTATCTCATTTACGTCTAGCGTACTATTTATAGAGTTATAATATCATGGTTTAGGAAGAATCACATACCTTCTACAAAACCTCCGCCAAGTCAATATGTCGCGCCAGAGAATCACCTATAATAGTCACGCACATCTATCAAAGTCTAGACTACTCAAGGTCATTCTAAACAGAGGGTTCACAAGTCTAGGGACAGTCGGGCAGCACTTCCCTACCCGAGCTATATAAGTCTCATCAGAAAACAATTCTATATAAGTATAGTTCAATTATTCTTCTTTAAACCCTTCTACTGTGATAACAGCTCAATTCTATTCTGAATATTCTTCTAAGTATTTAATACTTATTCTTATACTTCTACAAGATGCATTCTCTAATACAAAAGAGGTTAGGATTATTTACCTCGGTAAGCCCAATAATATCCTAGATAAAAGTCGATCCGGAGCAATGTTTAGCTCCTAAGTTGTACGCTCCGGTAGCTCCAAGGAAACCTTAGAAGTTCTTCACAACTTCTACTAAATACTAAGGGATTTGGGCTAGGGTATTTTGGGCATTATAACAATACTAGAAGGCAACTTTTCTACCAAGTGGGGTAGATTTCATAGGCTAGTGGGAAGGCCCTCGGCCAAACTTACTCAAGGGAGATAGCTTTGGACGAACAAGCTCGGGAGAGGAGGGTTTTTCAAGACTTGAAGTAATTTGTGGATGAAGAACTCTTCATCTTTAGGGGTATTTATAGGTCAAGTTGGCCAACCAAGGGCCAAGATGATGCCAAGTGCAAGGCAAGTGTAGGGTGAAGATTTAGGCAAGTGTCCATACACAAAATATCCTACCAACTCCTTGACTTGTGCAAAGGCACAAAAAACGTGCCACACCAAGTCCAATTCGTCCAATGGACGATTTCAAGTCCACCAATTGGAGGGTTCCAAGTGTCGCCCTCCCGTTGGTCCAAAATGTTTTGTCTCTCGGAAAAATCTGCAAAAATTAGAAATGGCATAGCCGGAATTTACCCTACGAAAGCTGTGGAAACGTTTCGTCGGAAAACTACTCTTTTAGCGAGTTGTGCACAATTTTCGAACTTGGCCTAACTTTAAGGCTAAACTTTCGTACGTACGCCCTCACGTACATACTCCGGAAATACGGGGTATAACAGAGGTGACGATGTTCGTCGGAGCTCGAAGCTCCGGCGAAGGGCAATAGAGGCGGACGAGAAAGATAAAGAGGTTTTTTTTGGGAGTGGATCTTGCGATGTGCGGTTGAAGGTCTTTGAGAATGAAGGGAAATGTTTGGTTTTATAGGGGTTGATTAGGTTAGGGTTTTGTTTAATTTTGGGGGGAAAATGAAAAGTGGGGTTTTCGTTTTTGGGGGAAAGTAAAAAGAGAGTGCATGACTGAAATTTAAAAAGTGTTGGATTGGACTGATCCAAATTGGGCCTCAGACTGGACTGATTTGACGAACTTGACTTGAGTAAAATACAACGGTGTTTATTATTAAAAAATAAAAATATTTAAAGAGATGCAAAACTATTAAAATAAAATAACGGAGTAATAATAATACAACATGATATTAACAAAGATCTAATGCTTAATAAAAGATGCAATGTCATTTTGTGAAAAATAAAATATAGAATATTAGGTAAAAATATGCAAAATAATGATGAAAATGTTGTGTGCTAAAATACTTAAGATTGCAAGAAATGACCGAAAAACGAGTCAAAATTGGGTGTCAACAACCCTCATCTCCACGACCCTTTCCCAAACTTTCATAGTGTGGCTCAACAGCTTGATACCTCTATAGTTGTTGCAGCTCTGGATATAACGTTTGTTTTTGTATAAGGGAATCATTGTACTCCACCTCCATTCTTGGGGCATTCTTTATTCTTGTCGACTTAAAAATGACGTTAAACAACTCAGTCAGCCACTCCAAATATGCCCTGCCTACGCTCTTCCAAAATTCAACTAGATCTCATTAGGCCCGGTCGCTTGTCCGTGCACATCATGCGAACAACATCCTTAACCTCCTAAACCTTAATGCTTCTATAATATCTAAAATCCCGGTACCTACTAGAATGCTCCAAATCTCTTAGCACAATGTCTCCATCTCTTTTTTCGTTCAAAAGTTTATGGAAGTAAGACTACCGGCTCCGCTTAATATGTGCTTCCTCCACTAGTACTTTGTCATCCTCGTCCTTGATATACCTCATGTGATCCAAGTCACAGGGCCCTCATCTCCCTTGTTTTGGCTAGTCTGTACAACTTTTTATCCCCGCCTTTCTCCTCTAATTTCACATATATAGGTTCAAAAGCCGTTATTTTCACCACCGTAACCGCTAGATTTACCTCATTTCTCGCCATCTTATAAATTTCCCTATTTGTCCACTTCTCTACCCCATATTTGCTTTCTACCAATTTCACATACACCACTATATTTGCTTCCATCTTCTCTTGAATTTTACCCTTCCACCACCAGTTCCCTCGATGCCCACCACGATTACCCTGTGAGGCCCCTAGAACTTCTCTAGCTACCTCCCGAATACAACTGGCCATCCTGTCTCACATATCGAGCGTATCCCCACTACTCCCCAAGTCCATTTGGCCATCAAATTCTACCTCATCTCTTTTGCACTAGCCATGGTCAAACTCCCCCATTTGATTCTTAATATGTCATCCACAATCCTCTTCTTCTCCATCTTGATCTTCAAATCCATCATCAAAAGCTTATGTTGGGTTGTAAGATCCTCCACCGGAATAACCTTGCAGTCTTTACAAAGACCTGTGTCAACCTTACTAAGGAGCAATAAGTCTATCTGAGTCTTAGCCACAAAACTACGAAAAGTCACCAAATGTTCCTCCTTCTTTAGGAACCTCAAATTGGCTTACCATTCCACAAGCTCTAGCGAACTCTAAAAGTAAGACGCCTCTCCCATTATTGTTCCTGAGTCCAAAGCCTCCATGAACGTCTTTATAACCCCCCGGAAGTGACCCGATATGTCTATTGAAATTTCTTCCTATAAATAACTTCTCAGTGGGTGGTATACCTCTCACCACTTCGTCCAAATCCTCCAAAAATTGTCTCTTCTCCTCCTCTTCCAAGTCCGCCTGCAGCGCATAAGCATTAATAATGTTCATAGTGAACCCTCCAACTATCAACTTAATCGTCATCATCCTGTCATTGACCCTCCTCACATCTACCACCTGATTCCTTAGCTCGATGTCTACAAAAATGCCTACCACATTCCTATACTTCGACCTACCCAAGAACTATAACTTATACCCGTCTACATCCTTAGCCTTAGGTCCTACCCATTTGGTCTCCTGGACACAGACTATATTAATCATTTTCTTCTTAAGAATCTTAACCAGCTCTATGGACTTCCTCGTTAAAGTCTCAATGTTCCAAGACCCTATTCTCAGCCTAGCCTCTCCATTACCCCACTTACCCCTAACCCTAGCCCCCGTTCCCGATCGAGAACATGACCCTATTCTATCATCAGTTACTAAAGTAAATATAAAATAATAAACTACTCAAACGTTTACCCTAAAACATGAAGGGATCAAAGTGCAAACACAAGTTAACAAGAATCTAGAGGCAAGTAAAACCACTTCACCAAGAATGATATAACTAAATACAAGAAGCAACAAAATTTAACAACAAAGTTAAGGACAAAGAATAGATATGGACAATCAGAGGTACCAACTCCAGTTGAAGCAAACTGCTTGGGGTGAAATCACTGCTCACCAAGATCGCTCACTGCATCGCTCACCGATCTAACTACTATTCACTTGAGTTTTAGAGAAAGGAGAGAGAGAAACATCAGAATTATATGTATATATATATACACACACTTGTATCTAATATAAAAGACGTTCCATTGTGGAGAATTGGGGTCGGTTTACCAAATTAGTTGGATGAAAATATATCTATATTATTGTACTATTGTTATTACTATTATAGTTATTATTATTATTATTATTATTATTATTATTATTATTATTATTATTATTATTATTATTATTGTTGTTGTTGTTGTTGTTGTTTTGGGTTGTCCTTCCTCGTAAAGGCCCAATGGACTCATTAACAAAGCAGTGGGACAATTGGGTTGCATGATTGAACCGTCCAACATAACAAAAAGGCATGGGGATGTACAATCGAAGAAATTTGCATGGTTTGACCTTCAAATGAGCTGGTTTGAAATTTTTGCCCTTCAACTGGACTTGTCCTTAAATTTTGCCCTTCAAAATTGAACTTATGCCTAGCGGGGCATAAATTCTCTAAGAGATCTGGCATGACTTGTGAGATATTATGATTCAAAATATAAAATTATGTTCCGAGCAACAGTTTTTTGTCTTGAGGGAAAAAAATTAAAGACCAGTGCAAAAGTCAAAACAGACACAAAAGTGCAATGACCCTGTACAATCTCTTCATATATTGGATATAAATTACGGAATGAGTATATAGAAGATGATCTAGAGTCATCATTTAATTGAGGTATGTGGTGAACCTTAGAAAGTGAGTCTTGTAAATGAGATTGCGTTGTCGATAGGGATATATGGCGAATAGTAACTTACTGGTTGGAAAATCAATATAGTATCATTAATTGTTAAGAGTCTCACATCGGATATGGAATGAGAACATAGACTCTTTATATGGACTTGGACAATCCTCACCCCATAAGCTAGATTTTGGTGTTGAGTTAAGCCAAAAATTCATTCTTTACATGGTATCAGAGTCATGTTCATTCCGATTCTTTGTTCGTTGATGTTGGACCCCCAAATTATATTATTCACGCTTCAGTTAACGGGATATGGGCGTGCAGGAGAGTATTAAGAGTCTCACATCGGATATGAAATGAGAACATGAACACTTTATATGGACTTGAACACTCATCACCCCATAAGCTAGAATTTGGTGTTGAGTAAGGCCCAAGATCTATTCTTTACATAGTATCAGAGTCATGCTCATTACGATTCTTTGTTCGTCGATGTTGGGCCCTCAAATTATACTATCCATGCTCCAATTAACGAGGTCTGGGCGTGCGAGGGAGTGTTAAGAGTCGCACGTTGAATATGAAATTAGAACATTGACTCCTTAGATAGACTTTGACAATCCTCACCCTACAAGATAACTTTTGGGGTTGAGTTAGGCCCAAGATTCATTCTTTACATGGTATCAGAGCCAGGCCAATCCAATTCTTTGTCACCGATTGTTGGGCCCTCAAATTATATTATTCACGCTCCAGTTAACAAGGTATGGGCGTGCGAGGGAGTGTTAAGAGTCTCATATCGGATATGAAATGAGAACATGGACTCTTTATATAGAATTTGACAATCATCACCCTATAAACTAGCCTTTGGGGTTAAGTTATGTCCAAGATCCATTTTTTACCTTAATAACCTCACATGCTTATTAAGTGCTAAGAATAGAATTATTTAAGGATAGAAGTGAAATGTATGAGTGCTTTGAGATTGTTGAAGGCTTGTAGCCAACTTGTGAGCCTTAAATAAGAATTGACAAATATGTTTGTACATGTTTTGATGTGTTTGGGATATCTAAATGTAGATATCAATTTGTTGGCGATATTTGAGCATTTTAATAGAATAGGAGCATCGCTATAATATTTTTCTAAGCTTCGAATTGAGGTAAGTTAAGGCTTACTGTTTTGAGAGATTTCTCTCTAATGCATGATTTATGTTAATGTGTGAGATCGTTTATAAATGTACATTCATTCTTGTGGGGACAAGCGGTTAAGAATATCACCATGTGTTAAAAATATTATAACATAGGAGGTGTCATTTGATTTAAAATAAATTATTGAAAAGAAATCTTGTTGATAAAATGTCACTTGAGATAACTTAGAAATTTATGAAAACTTATATTGACGTTAAATTTCATGTCGTTTGATTATTGCTGTTGTGTGTTCTTTCGTGTATTTTATTTATTTTATCTAATTGCGTTAGTTATTGCCTTTTTCAGAATTTTTTATCATGACTTATCCGCTTTTATTACCATCATTGTCATATTGCATTAAATTTCTTGTTTGAGTTTGACTGTTTCTCTTGTTTGCTTGTGTTTATGTTGTGTCTTGAGCCAACGGTCTTTCGGAAACAACCGCTCTATCTATCAAGGTAGAGGTAAGGTATGCGTACACTCTACCCTCCACATATCTACGTTGTGGGATTTGACTGGATATGTTGTTGTTTTTGTTGTTATATTGACGTTAAAAATATGAAACATGGTTCGAATAAATATTTCAATTTTCTTGGAGAAAGTATTGCATCGAAAATGCTATTTGATTTGAATTATTTATATTCATTAGTATTCTCGCTTTAAAGAGCTAAATAGATTGAAATAGTACTTATTAAATACTTTGAGTTTCAAATTCTCATTTGATAAACATTTTAATATATTTGAGAAAAGTTTTACATTTGATTTTGAAAAATGGATTGCATTGGCTATGAACATCACGATTTGATAGTAGATCCTTGAGGCTACTAGGTAATGAATTTGTTTAGAATTTCAAATATTTTAGGAGAAAATGTGTTCACCAAAATTGACTTCGAATGAATTTTGTGTGTTGCCATAAAGCCACATGTGCCGATGTGGGTTTAAACTCTACCTAGCTATTGGTAAAGGGCTATGAGAAAGTGCCTCCATGAGGGTACCAGCTTACAAAATTTGTGTTATTGAGTTGATCGTACAGCACTACGATGAGATTACTTGAGCAAGTAGAGTATATGATGCTTGTTGCTAGGTTGATCACCTAATTGGCCTTGGATCTTGTCTCGATTTTGATATAATACTGTTGATGAAAGATACAAAAAGAAGTTTTCATATGTTTAGTCATAAGCAGCAGAAAGTAATTTTAATGACTAAAGTTCATTGAGAAGGTTTTGATTGGTTTCAATTAAAACTTCCGAATTGCTAAAAATATTTGAAGTGGTTATTCTTGGTTTATGTTACACCAGGCTTTTCATTTTCAAATATAAGAA
This sequence comes from Przewalskia tangutica, assembly GCA_029844215.1. Classification (NCBI taxonomy): domain Eukaryota; kingdom Viridiplantae; phylum Streptophyta; class Magnoliopsida; order Solanales; family Solanaceae; genus Przewalskia; species Przewalskia tangutica. The sequence goes on along the minus strand of CM056727.1, from coordinate 43,969,158 downwards.
CATGATTTGATATTGAAAGAAATAATTCATTCATTATTTTCATTTATTGAAAGACAATATATACATTTACATATTTTCATAATAGGAGAATCATATTCTTATTCTACTTTTAAAATCTTATTCTATTTGGAGACTAACTATACAATTATGGTAAGTGTACAAGACTAATTAATGTATAAAATTAATATACAATGTACCATAAGGACCATATGGTCTCAACCACGGGCACCCGAGATGGGTTGTTGCATGCTACTGATCAGACGGGCTCGCATCGAGATGGGATGTTTGCTCTGATGCAGAATCACATTCACCCGATATACACATGTATATTGTGTATATCAGATGTATATTTAACACACCTCCAGTCATAGCGGGCGGTCTTTGTACGCTGAGACTGTCTTTGAAAGCTTCAAAAAGGACCGAGGGAAGACCATTTGTAAAGATGTCTGCAAATTTGTACGCTGAGACTGTCTTTGTACTTGATCACGAGCGACCTTTTCGCGAACAAAGTGAATGTCCATCTCGATATGTTTAGTGCGTTGGTGCTAAACCGGATTACCAAAAAGGTAGATGGAACTATGTTGAGCGTATTTTATACACTTTTTTGAGTCCTTTTTAGTTAATATTTTACTCTTTTATTTTGCGTTTAGCATAGTGTTAGGTATGTTTTCTTTCTTTTGTGTCACATCGATTATAAAGGAGAGAATACTACTTTTGATGACGAAATAAGCTTAATTGAGATGAAACTCGCACAAGCACAGCCCAAGGAATGAAGCCTAAGAAGTGCCACGAAAAATAGAATAAATACGGCGGAATCGGACAAAAATCAGGGAGGCACCGCGGTGCCTGGCCAAGCAGCACCGCGGTGCCATGGAACCGCGGTCAGAAAAATTAGCACCGAGGCGTAAAAATTGCCGACGATGCCAAATCAAACACCGCCGAAGGCACCGCGGTCTCGCTAGAAACCGCGGTGCCATATGTCGATGAGCTACGGTGGTTTCGAAGAATTAGCATCTGCGTGCTGCCCAACTAATCGCGGTTGCCGACGCGTATTTTCAGAAAAGTTGGGTCGAAATTGGACAAGGGTAAATGGGTCCGAAGCAAGGTTTTTCTCAGATATAAATACCCCAAAACCATGTCATTATTAGATTATTCTACTTTGGAGAGGAGAACGACGGCTACAAGCTACAATTGGATACATCTTATTGTTCAAGTTATTTTCTTTCCCTTATTTTATTTCAGTTTATGTTGGACTGTAATTTAGTTCTTGACATGACAATGTTTAGGAGCTAATTACTTTAGTAGGGCTTCCATCGAATCTTCTTGAAACTCTTTCATATAGTTAATGCATTGATTATTGATTTCTTCTTCATCATATTGAAATCTATTCAATATTGTTATGATTGTTTGATAATTAACTAGCTATTAATTGTCATCACTTATATGATTTCGAATCAAAAGTCTGAAAGGTGAGATTTGAATATGCTGTAATTGTCTAGACATAGGTTAAAATCGTGGACGAAAGTACCCCGATACTTGTGTAGTATTATAAGTTATTATTCTTAATCCTCCTGTGTGGTAAAACTTATCATAGAAATATAGAAGATTTCTGCACAAGGTTGAGCTCTTGTATGTCCTAACCGGAATATAATGACAGATTAATTAACCTGCTATCTTAATAAGAAGAAAAATTATTAGCATTGCATTAACACGTGAAAGAGTGGATAGTTGAGGAGATTGGAACCCTATTTCCTTCATAACTGTTATAAACCCAAAGTATTATAATCTTTAAGTTTATTTTCTGCACTTAGTCATAAATCAAACAAAAGAACGATTGTCAAATAGATACCATAGGATAGATAATGAGTACTTAATAAACCAGTCTCTGTGGACGATAAACTCGATCTTACAGACTATATTACTTGAAACGATACGTACACTTGTGTAAGTATTTAGAAATATCGCAACAAGTTTTTGGCTCCGTTGCCGGGGACTGACGTACTGTTAATATCGATTTATCTATTCTTATTTCTAATTTGGTTTTTATTTATTTATTTTCATTTTTTTTTCTTATTTTTATTTTGCTTTAGTGTTGTTTGTCGTGATCTGTTTGTTGTTTTTTATTAGTCTCAGGAACTTAGTTTATGCTAAGTAGGAGAGGAGTTGACATTTCTATCCCTCTGAACCCTGAATTGAGAGATTGTGCAGACAGAACAGGAAAGAGAAAAGAGCAGTTGATTCCTTAGCAATGAGAGATCAGCGAAACAATAATTTGGGGGATGATGAGTTACCGCCTGTTTTAAGACAAGTCCATGCAGAAAGGAACTTGGGGGACTATGTTATGTCAACCATTATAGGAGTACAGACTTGCATCCGGCTTCCAGCTGTTGAAGCCAATAATTTTGTGATCAAACCAGCCATATTGCACATGGTTCAGAGCTCAGTTCGGTTTAGGGGATTACCGTCTGAAGATCCTCACTTGCATCTAGAAAACTTTCTGGAGCTGTGTGCAACCTTCAAATACAATGGTGTTACTGATGATGCCATTAGATTGAGACTCTTCCCATTCTCACTCAAGGATAGATCAAACTGCTGGCTGAACTCATTACAGGCGAACTTCATCACTACATGGCAAGACTTAGCCCAGAAGTTTCTTGCCAAGTTCTTCCCCCCAGCTAAGGCATCGAAGCTCAGAGGTGAATTGAATAACTATTATCAGCTAGAGCGAGAACCATTATATGATGCATGGGAGAGGTTTAAAGACTTGCAGAGAAAGTGTCCACATCATGGGATTGAGAAGTGGATGTTAGTCCACATATTTTACAATGGACTGTGTGGTACAACTCGTACCATCATTGATGTTGTAGCAGGAGGTACGTTCATGAAAAAGAGTGCCAATGATGCATATTATTTGCTAGAGGATATGGCCACAAACAACCATCAGGGGGTCGATGAGAGAGCAAGGAACAGTAGGAAGGTGGTTGGGGTTCATGAGCTAGATGTTATCACTGTATTGACTGCGCAGGTAGCTACTTTGACAAAATAGATGCAGCAGAGCACCATGGCAGTTAAAGCAGTTCAGACACCGGTGGGTTGTGAGATCTGTGGGGGTCCCCATACTTTTGATAGATGCACAACAGTGGACCCAAATAATGTGCCCATGGAGCAGGTTCAAGTAGTGGGGAATTTTCAGAGGCCCTACAACAACCCTTACTCCAATACGTACAATCAGGGGTGGAGAAATCACCCAAACTTTTCGTGAAAGAATGAACAGGGACACAGTTTCAGGGCCAAAACCAGAACCAACAACCACAAGAGAAACCTGATGAGCTAAAAGTAGCATTGCTAACACTTACAAATTCGCAGACCCAGTTCATGACAGAAACTAGGTCATCTATCTGAAATTTGGAGGCACATGTTGGACAACTGGCGAGCATGCTGAATAATTGAGAACAAGGAAACCTTCCCAGCGATACTGTGGTGAATCCAAGGGAGCAGTGTCAGGAAATAAGCCGGAGGAGCGGAAAATAGTTAGAACAGGGTGCACTTAAATCAGTAGCTGAAAAAAAAAGAATTGGAAAAAGCAGTTGAGGCAGAGAATGAGGGGGTTACTGATGACGCCCCTATTTTAGAGAAGGCCCTACCCGCAGTAATGAGGGAGTACACCGACAAAATACCTTACCCCCAAAGACTATAGAAGAAGGCTTTGGACAAGCAGTTTTCGAAATTTTTGGAGGTATTTAAAAAACTGCATATTAACATTCCTTTCATTGAAGCTCTGGAGCAGATGCCAGCCTATGTAAAATTCATGAAAGACATCTTATTTAAGAAGAGAAAACTGACAGACTATGAGACAATAGCGCTGACAGAGGAGTGCAGTGCTATCCTACAGAAGAGACTCCCCCTTAAATTGAAAGATCCAGGGAGTTTCACCCTACCTTGCACCATATGGAGTGTTACATGCAAGCAAGCCTTTTGTGATTTGGGGGCAAGTGTCAACCTAATGCCCCTCTTTGTGTTCAGAAGACTTGGCTTGGGGGAGGCAAGGCCAACCACAGTCACCTTACAGCTGGCTGATCGTTCAATTGTGCATCCCCAAGGAATTATCGAAGATGTGTTGGTGCATGTGGGTAAATTCATCCTTCCTACTGATTTCCTCATTTTAGACATAGAGGAATATAAAAATATGCTCATGATCCTTGGGAGACCATTCCTAGTCACAGGGCGCGCCAAAATTGATGTTGAAAAGGGGGAGTTAAAGCTCAGAGTTCAAGGTGAGGAAATTGTGTTCAAAGTTTTCAAGCAGTCCACTGAACCTCAAGTCGATGTTAGGTTCTTTGTTGTTGGTGTTGTTGATAAAAGGGCTCCTCATGAAATTTCCAAGGGTACTGATGCCCTTGATGTTAAGAATTCTGCACCCATAAATGATGTGGTGGATGAGAACAAGGGAATGAACCCTCCTGAAATGAGTCATGTGAAAAATAAAAGGAGAAGGAGGAGAATGGTGCTAAAGTGGATATGCGGAGGGGACACTCTACCCCCCTTGATTTAGTAAGTAACCTGTGTCCGGCTAAAGGACGTTAAAGACAGCGCTACTTGGGAGGCAACCCAATGTTTTAATTATGTTATTTCAATTTTTGTTTCAGTTTGTTTTATTTTATCTTGAACAGTCTCACGATCTGGTATGATAGTATTTTTGGATGACAGATGAAGGGAAAGACTCACTCCGAAGGGCGAATGGTTAACAATGCAGAAAACTGAAGACACTGAAATTTTTCGGCAATTAACACCGCAGTGCTTGGAGCAGAACCGAGGTGCCTCCTTCGGCTTTGTGCACAGTAATTTGGCCTTCCTCCCAGACCTCCGATATGACCGTTGTATTGTGTCAGTAAGTCGTCCCTTTTAATTTTTAGTCTTTACACATTTGGGACAATGTGTCGTTTAAGTTTGAAGGGGTATCTTATTTTATTTTATTGTTCTGTTTTTAAGTCTTTTTATTGTCTTTGTGTATTTTTTGAGTCATAATTTTTTTTATGGATCATGCATGTTGTAGTTGTTAAAGATATTGAGTGGATAAAGTGGGATAATGTAATGGAATTAAAAGCGATAATATGTGTGCTTAAGTTAGATATGCCAAAAATTCATGACATCTAATTATTTGGGATATTTGCGCTTAGCCTGTGTGTGTCAATTATGGAAAGAAAGGTTGAAAATGTCTAGAAAATCTCTTTGTTTGTTATTTGAGGCGAAATAGTTAATATGTACATATTTAGGAAAATGATTCACGCATTCTTTGATAGCCCTTCCTACCATTCATTACCTATCCTGACATAAATTGTATCACTAGTCAGCCCCTTTGAACCTAAAATAAGATCTTTCTTTGACACTCAATGATTCATTTGTTGTGCCATAAGTAATATTTGAAAACTCTTGGAATGAAAAGTGTTGAAAAAGAATAAAAAAAAGAGTATAAATTTGATGCACCCCAATGAAAAATATGCAAAAATCTAAGTTTGGGGTGCTTGTTATTTATAATATATCTCATTCTCTCAAAAGAAAATAGGAGAGAAAATAGGTATGAAATTGAAAAGAAAGTCAAATAGAAGGAAAATGAGTTAGAATGAAAATGTTTATGGTACGTAATTGAGCCTAAATGTCTACTTTTACCTACCCCTGCCTAAGCCTACATTACAACCAGTGAAAGTCCTGATGATCTTTAATATGTATGTCTATGATTAGTGGAGAATAGCAAGTAAACAGGTCTATAGCGTTTGGGAAAGATGAAATGAGATTGACATGCATAGATTAGGTATTTGTATTTCCAATTGATCATGATCTAAGTGAATTTGCGAAATATCTAACTTGAAATTATAGATTGCTAAATATTCATGCTATGTATGTTCTAACATATTATCACTTCTTGTGTCACATCGGTCATAAAGGAAAAATACCACTTTTGATGACGAAATGAGTTTAATTGAGATGCAAATTGCACAAGCACAACCCAAGGAATGAAGCCTAAAACGTGCCACGAAGAATAGAACAAATCAAGTGAATCGGCAGAATCGAGAGGCACCGCGGTTCGCCAAGTAGCACCGCGGTGCCATGGAACCGCGGTCAGGAAAATTAGCACCGAGGCGTAAAAATTGTCGAAAGTCCGAAACTGAAACACCGTCGAAGGCACCGCGGTGCCTGAACATGGAACCGCGGTGCCATATTTCTAGGAAGCTACAGTGATTTCGGCTGAATAAGCACGCGTCTTGGACAATGAACCGCGGTGCCTACGCGTATTTTCAAGATCTTGGCGGGTGGAGGTTTTTTGGTCCGAAAGGAAACTTTTCTCAAAGTATAAAATCCCTAAACCCTGCTCATTATCTTATACCTTATACCATATCACAAATCGAACTTTGGAGAGGAGAACGACGGCTACAAGCGATAATTGGAGACATCTTATTGTTCAAGTTACTTTCTTTCCCTTATTTTATTTTAGTCTATGTTGAATTGTAATTTAGTTCTTGACATGACAATGTTTAGGAGCTAATTACTTTAGTAGGGTTTTCATCGAATCTTCTTGAAGCTCTTTCATATAGTTAATGCATTAGTTTTTTAGTTCTTCTTCAGCGTATTAAGATCTATTCAATATTGTTGTGATTGCTTGATAATAACTAGCTATTAATTGGCATCACTTATATGATTTCGAATCAAAAGTCTGAAAGGTGAGATTTGAATATGCTGTAATTGTCTAGACATAAGTTAAAATCGTGGTCGAAAGTACCCCGATACTTGTGTAGTATTATAGGTTATTGTTCTTAATCATCCTGTGTGGTAAAACTTATCATAGAAATATAGAAGGTTTTTGCATAAGGTTGAGGTCTTGTATGTCCTAACCGGAATATAATGATAGATTAGTTAACCTGCGATCTTAATAAGAAGAAGAATCATTAGCATTGCATTAACACTTGAAAGAGTGGATAGTTGAGGAGATTGGAACCATATTTCCTTCATAACTGTTATAAACCCAAAGTATAATCATCTTTAGTTTATTTTCTGCACTTAATCATAATTCTTAGTCATCAATCTAAAACTAAAGAACGTTAACCAAATAGATAACATATAATATATAGTCGGTACTTAATAAACCAGTCTCTGTGGACGATAAACTCGGTCTTACATATCTTTATTACTTGAACGATACGTACACTTGCGTAAGCACTTAGAAATATCGCAACACTATGATAGGTAGCCTCTTATATCTTACTGTCAGTCGCCCTGACATCATGTTTAGTGTGTGTGTTTGCGCTAGGTTCCAAGACAGTCCCAAGGTATCTCACCTAAATACCGTGAAATGTATCATTCGATATGTTGCCAGTATAACTGACCTAGGAATTTGGTACTCCAAGGACACTAATTCTAATCTAATAAGATATAGTGACTCGGATTGGGCAGGTGATGTAGATGATCATAAAAGTACTAGTGGTGGGTGTTTCTATCTAGGCAATAATCTAGTCTCATGGTACAGTCGTAAACATAATTGTGTATCACTTTCGACTGCCGAATCGGAATATGTGGCAGCCGAAAGTTGTTGTGCTCAATTTATTTGGTTACGACATGTGCTAGATGACTATGGCTTATCTAACAACTCTACGATTTTGTACTGTGATAATCTGAGTGCAATTAACATTTCCAAAAATCTTGTCCAGCATTCATGTACAAAACACATAGACATACGACATCATCTTTTAAGAGAATTAGTGGAAAAACAGCTAGTTCAAATCGAACATGTTGATATTTTGCTTCAACTAGCTGACATTTTTACCAAAGCTTTAGATCATGAGAGATTTTCTAGCTTAAAAAAATCTCTTGGTCTCTGTATTCTTTAAAGATAGGACAGGCTAGGTAGATGTTGTCCAAAATATTGTCTCAATATTCTGGGTAACATTTACTGATGAGTTAATATACAGGATAAGTGTTGTGATGATGTTGTACATTTTTTCAATTTGATCAAGCATGACTTTATAAGGACAAGTTCTGAATGTGATATCGTTCTCTAAGATGATGTATATATAAAAAACAATTATGTATATCATAAAAAGGGAGTATCATAAGAAGGCAACGCCTCTACTTAAGATTTGGATGTATACAAAAAGAGTAAAGCTCTAAGATTGATATCGTTTTTATTCTATAGGAGTACCATGTTCTTCAAATAAGGTTTAAAATACCTCAAAAATATTATGTATGTGTTCAACTAAGTTGATTAAGAACAATGAAAAAATATAACATTAGTCCAGCGATCAGTCTAATAGGGAACATATACAGAACATTAACTGCCAAATCAGTAAATCCTTGGAGTCTCATATTGCTTATTTTTTAATTTGAAATGTTGCCAACACACTAACAACATCACCTCCCAGTATATTGATTAATTTTGCTTACCTTGTTTTTTTTGGTATGTTGCACGTCTCTATTTTTAAATCCAAACAAATTTGGACTTTGAGAGATGTTATTTTTTAATTTTTTTAATGATGTTGTGTGCTATGTAATCCCTTTGTTTTAGGTGTAAAGAGTTTCGATTCTTCTACATAATCTAAATTTAAGGGAAAGGAGTTGAAGTGTGCTTATAATTTGCCATAATAAAATATCCCATTTGTCTTGGTATTGTCACATCACAGCCGAAAATCAGTACATCAAATTGATGGAAGCCCAAACACCACCATCATTTCTTTCAAACCAAAGCTTATTTCAAACCAAAGTTTCTCCAACACACCTAATTCTATAAAACCCTCTCCTATGTCCATTTTCCCAAAGTCTTCCAACACCAAAGAATACTCTCCAATGTCGACCAGTCCGTCAAACAATCATAAGGTTTACAAATATTATGTACCCATTAATGATTTGAAACCAGTTCAGGAAGACTACATACAAGCAATGATTCTGTTAGGTTTAGAGGAGCCATTACAGGTGAGCTATCCAGGTGACACTGAAATCCCCATTGATGTTGACGCAACATCGAATTTTTCAAATCTTCCGTCAAGACAGCCTTCCAAGAAGGTCAAAAAGGGTTTTCAAAAACCTGTTCAGCAATAATCAGACTACTAAAAGGTCAAGGACAGAGTCGATTTTCCCCATTGACACCAGCACTAGCAGCACCACAAACACCGATTTCAGTGTGCACAGTCTTCCCAGAACACCTTCAACACCCATTCCACAAGCAGAACCAGAGAAGGAAGAAGATGAGGTGTCAGACGACACACCTCTGAGGAACTTCATTCCAAAAAGGGTCTGCAGAACCTACAGAAATGTTGATGCACATGTTGCCTCAACATCGAAGGCAGCAGACGATACAGTGGACCCAGACTATGTTGCCCCAACATCCAAGGAAATACTTGCACCTACTCCATCCGAATACAACAATACAGAATTTGAATCAAATTCTGAGATAATGCCCTACTCTTATCTATTTCAAACAAAATCATGCGCTGGTAATTGGAATTGGTTTAAGAATCGAGTGATTTGAGGGAGAAGGTCATAGACCTAAATTTATTCTCCAACAATGATTTAGTTGATTTTTTAAGCAGTCAGAAGATCCTGAATTCTGTATCTAGAAAAAATCCCTACTGTGAGAATGTGATCAGGATGTTTTATGCGAACCTGACACATGTTGTTAAGGACACTACCTCAACGAAATTTGGGAAAGTCTACCTATACAACAATATATACAATTTTACACCTACTACCATTAACTCCACTCTAGGGATAACTATAAGTGAAAGACCCCATCAATCCAATCCCACTACGTAGGAACTCAATTCTATGATCAAGTACCTTACGGTGAATTTGATCACAATTTGGTCACCCCGCAGTCCTGTGTCTAAGCTCACTTCCCTGCCCTGTTTACAACATTGCAAACAAACTTGATATCTATAACTGAATACCCTCTTTTAACGAGACAGTAGTAACTTTAGAACAAGTATCACTGCTCTCTAAGATTGGAAGAAATGAAATAATTGATTTGGGACACTTATATTCGATCATGTTGCCAACTTGGCAGAAAGAAAAAGCAATTCTACCCATATTGTCATCACTTATATGATTTCGAATCAAAAGTCTGAAAGGTGAGATTTGAATATGTTGTAATTGTCTAGACATAGATTAAAATTGTGGACGAAAGTACCCAGATACTTGTGTAGTCTTATAGGTTATTGTTATTAATCCTCCTATGTGGTAAAACTTATCATAGAAATATAGAAGATTTCTGCACAAGGTTGAGCTCTTGTATGTCCTAACCGGAATATAATGACAGATTAGTTAACCTGCTATCTTAATAAGAAGAAAAATCATTAACACGTGAAAGAGTGGATAATTGAGGAGATTGGAACCCTATTTCCTTCATAACTGTTATAAACCAAAGTATTATAATCTTTAAGTTTATTTTCTGCACTTAGTCATAAATCAAACAAAAGAACGATTGCCAAATAGATATCATAGGATAGATAATCGGTACTTAATAAATCAGTCTCTGTGGACGATAAACTCGGTCTTACAGACTATATTATTTGGAACGATACGTACACTTGCGTACGCATATAGAAATATCGCAACACACTTACATTATCACAATAAACCAAGATCGCTTTCTGAATCGGACAAATAAGCTCTAGTATAAGATTACGTAACCAACACGATACAGAAACTACATTGGCTACCCCTCGATACTCGGCTTCTGCACTAGAGTGTGATAACATCGACTGACGCTTGGCAGACCAAGATACCAATTTATTACCAAAAAACATGCAATAGCCAAACATAGATCATTTGTGTCTGGACAGCCACCCCAATCAGCATCTGTATATGAGAAAAGTGTAGACGTCGAGGATGGATATAAATGTAAACCAAAGTCAAGTGTCCCCTGGATATACTGATAATGCGTTTGAGTGCATTATGTGCTCAATCCTTGGATCATGAATAAACAAACACACATGTTGTACGACATACGTAATGTCTGGTCTCGTGAAGGTAATATACTGAAGGGCCCCTGCCAGGCTGCGATAGCGTGTCGGATCCTCATAAAGTAAGTCAGCCATAACACTCAACTTAGGTTTAGTATCAACCAGAGTGGAAGTGGACTTACAAGATGACATCTCATCCCTCTTAATGATCTCAGCTGCATACTTCATTTGGGATAAGAACAAACCACCTGCATGACGAGTGGCATCAATCCCTATAAAATAACTCAACAACCCTAAGTCTTTCATAGCAAACTCAGAACTGAGCATTGTTATGATACACTGGCGTAGTGCATCAGAAGAAGAAGTCAAGGTAATATCATCCACATATAACAATATATACGCCATCGAAGAACCACGATGATATATGAACATTGAATTATCAGACATGTTGTGAGAGAACCCAAAAGTTGATACATAGTCTGCAAACCTCTTATACCAAACCCATGGGGACTTATTAAGCTCATACAAGAATTTCCTCAATAAACAGACATGATGAGGATATTTGGGATACCTAAATCCCAAAGGCTGATGCATATAGCCTGTCTTCTTGAGATCACCATGTAAGAAAACATTCTTTACATCTAACTGATGGATGGGAGAGCCAAGCTGAGCACAGTGCGAATGGTGAGTCTTACCATCACCTACAAGTCGAGTCTTATGCCTCGCAAATGAACCGTCAAAATTATCCTTATGAGCAAAAATCCACAGAGACCGAATAACATTAACACTGGATGGACGGGACACCAACTCCCACGTCTTATTATCAATAAGAGCATTATATTTGTCAGTCATAACAATTTTCCAATTCAGGTCATTTAACGCAAACACATGATTACGGAATAAGAGTGAATTAAGAAAATTAGAATTCAAATTAAAATGTCTTTTTGGTCTAAAAATACCCCGTTGACTACGAATGACCGGTCTATGACTCGGAGGAGAATTGAGTGGATTTTGTAAATTATCGGGACTGCCGACGGACTTGCTAGCAATCAGTGGGCCTGCTGGCCAACTCGATAACGAGAGACGACACTGGAGTCAGGGACTGGGCCAGTAAATGGGCCTATACTGGACCCGGGAGCAGACGATGATAGTGGGCCAGAACTGGGCTAGAAAAATGGCCCATTTGTTGGACCCAGAATAGTAGTAGGCGACGATAATGGAGAGTTAGCGGGCAGTAGGCCCGCTGATGTATTTGGGGTTCGAGACATGTTCGAAAAATGATGAATAATATATGAGGAGATACCATCATCTAAAATATTATATGAACTAGGCACTGGATTACTAACCTTAGCAAACGAAAATTGAGATTCATAAAAAATTACACGGCGACTAATGATGATTTTATTAGATGATAAATTAAAATATTTGTAGCCACGATGATTTGACGGATAACCCAAAAACACACAAGGAGTAGACCGGGCTTGAAGTTTGTTAATTGTGAAAGATGGAACAACGGATAACACAAACATCCAAAGACTCTAAGATGTGAATACGAATGAGTCTTATTATATAAAATTTGAAGAGGGGACGAATAGGTCAAAACTTTAGAAGGAAGAATGTTAAGAAAATCTGTAGACATTTGCAGAGCATGATGCCAAAGGACAGTTGTACGAAAGCATGAATTAATAACGTCTCGACAATGTTATTAATAGTACGAATTTTGCGTTCGACTTTTTCATTTTGTGAAGACGTATGAGGACAAAAAAAAAATTGATCACATTATTAGCACAAAATTCTCGAAATACCCCATTATCATATTCTTTGTCATTATCACATTGGATATTTTTTATTTCTCATTCTAATTGAGTTCTAATAAATGCTCTAAATTTTAAGAAGATAGAAAAAACTTGAGATTTTTTCGCTATCGGAAAAGCCCATAAAAATTTAGAATAATCATCCAAAAATAGAACATAATATCGATGACCCACATAACTAAGAACAGGAGACGTTAATAAATCACTATGAATAATATCAAATGATATTAAAGTATGAGAATTAGAGTCTACAAACTTAACAATTTTCCCTAAAGAACAAGACTAACAATTCGGAGTACTACGCGTACCCTTACATGAAATAACTTTATTTTTAGCTAAAGAAGATAAAATAGACGACCCCATATGACTTAGACGAGTATGCCACAAGGAATGAGCAAGAGCTTCAAAAGTTGAAGACATGCTTTGACTCGAGAAATCGAAACATGATGTGATAGGATAAAGATCTCTCTTACTATAACATATCATGAGAGGGCTTCCCGTCTTGAAATCCTTCACAGAAAACTCAAAATGATCCAATCAACAGATACCCAATTATCAGTGGTGAATTTACGGACAAACACCAAATTTTTAATTAATTTTGGGGCATGAAGGGTATTTTTCAAGACAATTGGTGGATGGGGGAGACAAAGTTTTATGACCATAAACACAAATTGAAATTGAATTACCATTACCAACAATTATACCATGATTACTGCTCAAATTGGAATAAGACGAGAGATTACCTTGATCGATTGTCATGTGGGTAGTGGCACCGGTGTCCATGTACCAATTCAGGTCCGGGGGATTCAGTCTAAGTGTGTGCATCGCGGCTTCTTTGTCGGTAGGAGTGGATCCATTGCGTGATGGGTGCGGGGCGAGTCTAAGCACGCTGCCGCCTCGGCTAGTGGAATTATCGGCCCGGGCAATTGCCCGGCTGTTGGGCGAAATGTCTTGCGACCCGTTGGTGAAGCTGAATCTGGCGAGAACTAGGACCAGTGGTTGTTGGGCGGCCATTTGCCACGTCGTGCCATGACGGTTTGCCAAAGGTTGGGACGATTGGGTCGGCCCACTACCTGCCGAATTGGACCGCCGTTGCGGAACGCGCTTCCGCCATGATTTTTCCCGTTATTTTTATGATTATTTTGATCTCCACCGTGAACACAATTTTGGCCGAATTATCAATAAAACCTGGAGAATTTGTGGAGGACGACATCATGACTATTGTATTACCGGTAGCCATCTTTTTAGCCAAACCGACTTCTTCCAACGTAAGTATGGAGCGGGCTTGATAGAATTCCGGTAGAGAGTTACTTTGACGAAGGATCAAATCAACTCCGTTATAGGCCTCGGACAAGCCTGCAACCATCTATAGAACGAGACAACTATTGATAACAGGAGCACCCACGTTGTGAAGTTGATCCGTCATTTCCTTGAGTCGTTTGCAATAAGATAAAACGTTCGGAAAATTCTCCATGGCGATTTGAGAAAATTCATGTTCAAGGGTGACAATGCGGGAATGACTGTTATCCTGGAATATATCACACAATCTATTCCAAGCAGCCATAGCTAAACAGTTTGGTTCCATAATCGTCTGTAAGAGGTCGAGGGAGACAGTAACATAAATCCACTGGAGAACCTTTATGTCAAGAGTAATCCATAATTTAGGATCTTCCTTTTTGGTGGGCACACCCTTCGTACCAGGAGCCGGAGGAATTATGTGGTGGAGAACTTGATGTGCCAGTGCATGAATTTTGTACAACTCTGGCCACGTCCTATATTGAACATTTTCTAGGTCAAGAAAAATAGGAACACTCTTGAGGTTAGAAACTGTTAGTGCAGGATAAAACGTGTTCTTATCAGTCACAATGAATAGAACATGAAATTTGGACAAGAATGGAATTTTTGTCTCAGGTTTAGGGAGAAAACTGAGAGGGGGGAGGGAGGGTCACAGAAATCGAGAAATAGAGAGTAGCGGAAGCAAGGAAAAAATAATCTAGACTTTTGATACCATGAAAGAAATAATCTCTTGATTATTTTCATTAATTGAAAGACAATATATACACTTACATATTTCCATAATAGGAGAATCTTATTTTTATTCTACTCCTAAAGCATTATTCTATTTGGAGACTAATTATACAATTATGGTAAGTGTACAAGACTAATTAATGTACAAAACTAATATACAATGTACCCGAGATGAGCTGCTGCTTGCTACAGTACCGAGATGGGCTGCTTGCTACAGTACCCGAGAATCACATTCACCCGAAATACATATATATTGTGTATATAAAATGTATATTTAATCGATATTATTCGTTACTGTTTTATATTAAATATTGATTGCATTAACGTTCTTTCTTTAAAGTCTTCTTTTAAGAACTTAAGTTATAGAGAGTATGGTTTTTATTGAGTGTATGTCACAAATATGAATATGTGATGGTATGTTAACACCATATGTTTTTGATAACTTCTTTCTTAAATATCATGGCTAGTCAAATAGGTTAACCTAAGTTGAAACTAGTCGTATAATGTAGTCTCGTTTGCACATACAACTTTTTTTGTTTGTTTTTTTTCCAATTCTTTTATACATTGTAGTCAATTTCTTACTCCAACTAAAGTTGAGTCTTTCAAGAAATTATTTTTCTCCTCACAAACGTTCAATATTTTTTTAAAAGTGAAATACATGTTCAAGAAAATTCTTATTTTCAAATATCATTTTCATCTTAACTTCAAATACTATTTATTTTCAAAGTTTTATTGCTATTTATATTTTTTAATAATAATATATTTATTTTTACTAAAATTTTAATTACCAATTCTATACTTTGTTGTAGCTACGCATCAATTTGATATCCAAAGTCAAATTTACATTAGATATTTTTACTAGGGTGGGTCGACTCCTGCCGCTTCACGGAGTAGTGTATGTAGCATTAAATGGAAGAATGCTCTTCAACTGTTGGTCAATATGAGAAAATCACATGGCTAATTTTTTTTCTTCCACTGTATTTGATATACATATTGCGGTCTAATTAATCTGAATTTCGTATCGAACAATTATATGAATGGATAAAACGCTCCCTAATAAAAGTAATTTCGTACTTAAAGATTTAAACTTAATTTTTTTATTAATAATAAAAGAATACTTATTACTGCGGGCACGGCTAATTTCATAACTTTGAGGTATACATCAAAGTAACAAAACCATGTCATGTCAGTATGTCACACGTCTTTGTTTTTCTTCAATTCAGTGGCCACAAGAGTCAGCACTCTGCAGGCAGGTTGTCACTCACATGCATTAATCTTGGGCACGTAAGTCCAATATATCAACCCGTATATTCTTCCCCACATGAACAAGATCCATTATGGAGGAAAATGACATATGAGTATATCAAAAGCAATCACGACATGAGTATGTAGAATCCTATTTAAAATTTTAAATCATTAAGGGAGTGATTAGCTGATTGTATTAGAATATGTAATATTGTTACCTTTCAGATAAAATCTCGCTTAAAATAATGTAATGTGTGATTAATTCTCTAGAAAAATATTCTTTAGTCGCAATTTATATGATATAGTTTGACTGAACATGAAATTTAAGAAATAAATGAAGACTTTTAAATTTTGTTGTTTAAAACAAACCAAAGATATTTGTGTGGTTATAGATCCTCACATTAAGCGTAAAAAATAAAGTTCAAAATTAAATTGTTGTCAAATAAGGAAATGTGTTATTATTTTTTGGACTGACTAAAAAGAAAAATGTGTCATATAAATTGGAATAGATGGAGTAATATAATCGTCCAATAATTAATGTAATGTATTGATAGCATAAGAAAAATTAATCTCAATATAACTAATGTAATATTTGGTTGGGGCAATAAATAGTATATTTACACCAAGTTTTGGGGGATATTTATGTGTTATTTTATGCGAAAAAATATGATATGCTAATACATATATTAGCAATAAAGAGATTAAACTATTTAATAATAAAAATACTCCTACCATAACAATAACAATCTCGTCAGTCGTCATTATTAACCATTGCATAACAATGTAAAATGGCATGAGTAGTCCTTTACATTGGGAAATAATCCATTAAATATAACACTGGCTGAACTTATTTGGTCTTTTAGGGTTGCTGTCATGAATTAATACTATCATTATTAATCACTACATAACAGTTGTACATATATAAATAATTCTTGCATTATAATTTTCACATAACTATCATGCACACCCCACGAGTACATAGCCCGGAGTCATCGTGCCCCTATATGTACAAAGAATATATACTTAGCTCAGATCACCATCTCTTTCAAGTTGACCTCTGAATATAAAGAAAACAAAATGGCCAACTTTTTGTTCCTCCATTTACTCCTATTAACCACTTCTTTATCCTTAACTTACATCTCAGGACAGAAAGTTGCACCACCACCACCAGCCGCCACAACTCCACCACTACCCCGCCCGGCACAAGAATTCTTGGATGCACATAACAAGGCAAGAGCTGAAGTGGGTGTTGGGCCTCTAACATGGAGCCCAATGTTAGCTAAAGAAACTAGCCTTCTTGTTCGGTACCAAAGGGATAAACAAAATTGCAGCTTTGCAAATTTAACTAGTGGGAAATATGGTGGCAATCAATTATGGGCTAGTGGTATGGCCGTGACACCACGTATGGCTGTTGATAATTGGGTTGCTGAGAAGAAATTTTACAACTATGCTAATAATTCATGTGTAGGGAGTGATAAGTGTGGTGTTTATACGCAGGTTGTTTGGAAGAACTCTATGGAATTGGGTTGTGCTCAAGCTTCTTGTTCTAAAGAATCTGCTACTCTTACTATATGTATCTATAATCCACCTGGAAATGTAATAGGAGAGAAACCTTATTGATCTTCAATTTACATGATCTGTAATAATGTAACTTTTGTGTATTCAAGTTTGTAGCTTTCATTTATAATAAAAAGTCACTCGGTTCATTTGCTGGTATTCTCTCCTCTCTTTTTCATTTTCAACATAGCTTGTAAACATATAGCGAATCCAACTAATTCAAAACTAAGGTACAAGAAAATTGAATTCAGTATTTAAATTTGATGTGTTCAATCTTAGTGTTTTGTTAATTTTATTTTGCACCTGATATTCGATACTACTTTGGAATCATAATACAGATTTGTACCGCCTAAGATTCATTAAAGAACAAAATAATGCATCGTGCATCCTACTTTGGTGAATAATCTATGGGACCGGAGACAACCGACAATCTTATGTAAAGACTAAAGAGGACCCTGGGATTAAGACACAGTTGATTGATCCAACAACAAATGTGAATCTGAAATATATAAAAAAATGAAGCCAAAAATAGATGTTACAGACAAAACACAGATTGTAGGCATTCTTTAGTCATTACTCCATTCTAACTCCAAATATTTATGCATTTATACAGAAGAGAAGGAAATAAGTCTCCTCTCAAAGTACTATTAGTACAGGGAAAAGAAAAAAGAGAGGTCTCACAAGACACTCTTTTTTTTACCCCTTTTCCCACTCTGATTCCACATGAGATAAACAGTGATTTTCACTTGCCCTTAGTGAGGCTCGAACCAACGACCTACTGGTTGAACCCATAATCACTTAAACAAGCTTGCGCCGAATTGCACGCAACTCAACTATTTCATCAAATCCCTGTAGTCATATAAACAAGCTTTAACACACATAAAAGTAGTTACTTCACTAGCTCCTTCATGATTAGATACCGAATAGAAAAATTATAAGGAATCCATTCGATGTTCTTGTGAGAATTTCCCTGCTGAATTTTCTTAATGCTTCTTCTAAAAGATTCAGGTAAGGATTGCTGGATCATCTCCATCACACCAGCATGACATAGACCAGAATCTTTAGCAAATAACTCCACAACTTTTGGCAATACAACTTTCTGATCCTTCTTCACACCAAAAGTTGCTCTAATATATTCTTCATTTGCTGCTTCCATCTCTTGAAATTCTCATCTCTTGGGTGTATTAGACTCGTACCTGACAATGGAAACGTTTTCCCCGTGAGACAACCAAATGTAATAATTGTTCATCAAATCCTGTTACCATAAAAGAGATGAGAATGGAATCCTCATACTGAGATTCATATTGCTTATCACTTACTTAAGATTCAAGAACGTAAAATAGTCATTGATTAGTTGATTTACAAAACTTTAGTCTAAGCCTACAAGGATTTGAGCGCAGCCAATTAGTGAAAACCATTACTACTGCATTTGCATGATAACAAGAACTATTTTTCATGAACAGAAGATAGATGAATGTCACCACATTCTTGGATAGAAACTGATGTCAATTTCTAGCCTTCTAATAAGAATATGCAGCAATATTAAATGCCGTGTATAAATGCCATGTAATTCGATTATTATTGAATATAAGGAAAAAATGACCATGGAAAACTTTAAGGAGAAGGGAAGATTACGGAGTATACCGCAGGATCTGAATGATTGCCTGAGCAGAGTGCAAAGTGTAGAAGGGGTTCTGGATGTTCAATAGCATAGGCTTGTCTTTCATCGCCTGCCTTAAATTTTCCTGTAGAAGAAAGTAATAGGCGAAGCCACTGCATTCAGAGTAAGCTTTATCAGCAAAACAAGTACCAACTGAAATGCATGTGTAACAATAAACCAGTTTATGAGGTACACCTGTCCTGGTCTAGACATTCGACATCCCAAAATAGAGCTTTGTATCACATTTGCACTAACTACATGACCACCGACATTATAGGCAGCCTGGATTAAGTAAAAAGTTAAGACAAAATCTACCAAGCAACTCTTGGCCAAAGAAATAAATTTGTCTCACTAACCTTCAGGAGTAGAAAAACTCTCTTCACATTCTTTTGTGGAATCCCATAAAATAAAAATGCATAGATAGGAATAGGTGAAAAACATCATAAGCTCGGAGTGGATTTGGAACTCACAAGAATTCTTAACCTATAATGCTGAAAAGTTTAATCAAGAAGGATCATTACATGCATCACCAATGCGTTATGTATGTTAATCCAGAATGCTAGTTTTTCGGCATGACTCAACTTTCGCGGATCTATTTCTTCTAGACGAAGCAACAATTGACCTGCAATGTAAAACCTTAATGGGCATTTTTACAGCAAAATTGCCTGAATCTCAGATGTACTCACCTGAAATTTTGCAACAACGGCTCAATATCACCTAGTATGTGACTATCTTTATATATACATTGTACTTCAACCATTGTGCTGTAAGGTCCACTGAGCTCCTTCAACCCTCACATGAAAAGGATTGTCCAACCGAACATCAAAAGATGAATCTTTCCTAAATCCTGGGCTCCATATGTCACATTGGTCTTTCGGAGAAAAGGCACTCATTGATGACAAGAATGAGGTTGGCGATGAGAGACACGGATTTGCAAGCGGAGGATCAGCAAGTTTGCTGTATATGGTGCACATGCACCTTACCATGTCCTCAGACAGCTTATTTGGTGTCTCTGGAACATGATCAGAAATACGGGTGCCAAGATGCTCTGCCAAACTGATTAAATTTGAAGTAGAATTCTGCGCGTACTGCAAAGAACCAATTAAAGTAAAACTCTCAATTCTCCCATTTTTTACTCCTTCCCCTCAAAAACTAAAAACGTGCAGTAAAAACGTATCTGATACAACATTCCTCCATCATAGATAAAGGTTGAGATTGACAAGCACACAAAGCTTTGCCTGGTATTTCCTCTGGTGCGGAAGCTTGCTTTGACAGAGCTGAATGTTGAGTTAGTGAGGAACGAATTCGATGGACCCCACATTCTCTAACTTTGTCTTGTGTTGTGCTAGTTGTTTCATTCCATGGATTTGATACTGACTGGCCATCAGGTAGAGCACAGGAATTTTCCGTTCTCACTATAGTATCTGATTTAGAAAATTCAAGGCACCTTCTTATTTTGGTGTTCTTAGGAGATTTTAGTTTATCATCTCTTGTGGGAGGAGACAAGAATGAGATCTGTTGATCAAATGCTTTACGATATAATGAGAGAAGATACTGCTCCAAACGCACTACTTCCAACTCGAGTACTGCAACTTCTCTTATCAGTTCTGTGGTTGGCTGGAGACAATTGAAAACACATGACCAACATAGAGGATATTAAAAACAACACAAAAAATAAAGAAAAGCTTTATCTTGACAAGAATAACCATGAGCGCTATGGTAACCAATAACTAGTACGTATTTTTGTATGGAGGCCTAGATTACTATAGCACCCTTCCTAGAAGGTGGTTGTAGTCTTAGGTTCTCTTTGGGTGTATTAATATTTGGTTATCAATGGTAATATTTCACAGTTATTACCTAAAACAAACCATGAGCGTGACAGTGAAAATAGTTATGGAAAATTGACAATAGAGTATGTGAGCTTTACACTAGCTATGTTACTTCACAAAGAGATGTAAAGTGTGAAATGGTCAAATTTAGACAAAAATCTGACAGTATCTCCAAACTTATTCAAAGCGGACGTAACCAGAATAATATGTAGGAATACAAGGAAAGGTATCTTAGGCATTGAGGTCTGAGTGATGTTTTGGGCTAGAGAACATTGAAATGTGACTTGGTGCTCTAATCTTCTCTTGAGCTGCATTATCTGCAGAGTAGTTAAGTTCTCGACCAATTTAGACATTAATAATCTGTTGTGCCAGCTAGAGTTAACAGGTTTATGTCATCTCTATTTTCTTATCTCTTGCCTCAAAGAATTTTGGATTTCCTTAGATGACTGCTTCTTGTTGCTCACTACAGTCATGTGTACCACCCCTATCCTAGAGAAAAGAAAACAGCTTTATCTCCTCAAATGTTCCAAATGCTTGGTATTACAAAGGCGTGTTCCTTGTTCGTATCGTTTACGGGAAGCTGGGTACCGGGTGTATACTCGACGCACGGCGCCATTTCTTGGAATACTGACTATAATGCTACCAATAATTGTACTAAGTGCAGCATAGTCCCCCGGAGTGTTCTGTGGAGGTATCTGATTCCTATATGCTTTAATAGAGAGAATATCCCAGCTATGCAATGTATTTAGCTATTGAGCCTCAAAGTTTATGTTTTTATGTGATCGCAGCATCAAGCCACTTTTCTTTATGTAGCAGGAAAAGGAGTTGAAAGCCACTCGACTGTTAAGGAGAGGAGTGTTGACCACTCGACTTTACATAATCTGAAATGAGGAAACTCCTAATGCGAGGCAAGTTTAGGCAATTGTTTGATATATCAGAAAACAACAATCTAGCAAGTGGAATAGTTCAAAATTTTAAAGGGAACACGGAAGAGAAGATACAAAGAAAGTTAGGATGCAAGTTAAATATCAAAAGTTCATGATGAGTCCAACTCTCCTTTCCTTTTTCCACCCTTTTTAACTTGTACTATGGAAGTTCTAATATAAGAATAGGAAGGACACATGGAAGTTTCCTTACCAAATTCTATTGATTAGAGTCCTCTACTGAATGATCCACATTGTCTTTGAATCCTCCTCGTGCTGCATTTGTGAAAATCAAATAGCAAAGAAAATGAGACATCATCCAAAAGGGCTCTTACTGTAAACAAACTTCATTCAAAGACCTAAAACAGTAAGAAATTAACAAGATAAGAAAATAACAAAAGTCCTTCTACATTCCTTTTCCATTTTGATACAAAACCTTTGAACTTTTGCTTTAAGACCAATTCTAATGAAATGGAACCAAGAAAGTTGCAACAATGTCAGCTTGCCTAACTTAGAGAAACACCAAAATACAAAAACCTCTAAACAAAGATTACAAACTATTCCTCCGCACTTTTTGAATTTAAAAATTATATATTTGAAAACTAATTAAAAGTAAAGTAAAGTGATGATAGAAAATATTTAAACGGCATATAATAAAATTACAACGAAAGAAAAAATCATTTTATTCTTGAAAACCGAATGATACCATGTAAATTAGGACGGAGGGAATATACAATAGCCAAGAAGAAGTCAAATGATTACCTCTTAGAACTAGAGATTGACAGTGGATCTTGGACCCGGTCCAGATCCGGTTTATAAGATATGTATCTTTAAATTTTGGACCCGATGGATCCAGATCGGACCCGGATCCGTTTCTGACTGATCGGATCTGGATCTTATATTTGAGATCCGTATCCGGTCCAGATCCGATCCGTAGATCCGTATATATATATATCTTGAGTCGAGGGTCTCCCGAAAACAGCCGCTCTACCTACCAAGGTGGAGGTGAGGTATGTGTACATTCTACCCTCCCCAGACCCTACATTGTGAGATTTTCACTGGGTATGTTGTTGTTGTTGTTGTTATTATATATATATTTGGTTTATTTAATGCCTTTTCCCCGTTCTTATTTTTTTTCTTTTTTCCTTTTCATTTGACTTTATATGGTAGAGTAATATGACATTCGTTATTCCTCTTTATACGATTTATAAGGCTGATTAACCAATCATCTCTCTATATCTACCGATCTAAATGAGTTTCTGTTTATGTGAAATGGAAGAGCAATTTTTTTTGTTTAAAGTATATGAATAGTATGTAGGTGTATGTGAAAAGGTCAATTTTACCTCTAAACTATTTCAAATCTGACTTCTTTGTTCTCTATTTGGTTTTTGGCGCAGGAGTGCTTTGCCGCCATTAGACAAAATACTTTTGTGCCAAAAACAAAAGGTAAGATAAAATTGTCCCATTTCAAATGATTACTGGTATTTTTAGTCTGTTTTCTTTAAAAAAAATAGATTCCTCCATGGACCATAGCGGCATATGTTAGTCCTACCATCTATTGAGAAAATAGTCTTTGGAGATTTGTAACATCCATCATCTAATACCTCTGTATTTCTAATATCCCTGCTAGCATACCATCGCACTGATGTTGGAAGTGTTCAGTAAAAGCAATTTTCAAAACATCTCATATGTGATAATAATATTTTTCAATGCAAAAAGTTTTACATGTGGATCCAGATTCGATTCGTGGACCAGATGGATCCGGAGTTGGGTCTGATTTTTATGGACCCGATAAATCTGGATCTGAATCTAGTATGATCCGGTCCAATCCAATCCGCTGCCATCCCAACTTAGAACGCTTGTGTTTAGAATTGGTTAGTTGTATTTGCAATAGCTTTCTCCAACTGACCAACACCCTTTTACCCTGCTTTTTTCATATATATATTTTTGCATTCAGTGTGTGCGCTTAGATATAATTTATTCTTTAGTTGGTTCTTTAGTTAGGTTTGTTAGAAGTATTTCTAAGCTTTCATAAATCGTTTCAACAAGTGTTTTACAATTGTCTACTTTAATAGTATGGTTTAATACAACACCAATAAAATAAATAGTAGGAATAGAAGAAGAAAAAAATTAATAGCTGGGGGTAAATTGGTTTTTACATATATTCATTAAGTAACAAAAATATTATAGATATATAAAATAACATAGATGAAATAGTAGGATAATAAATTCCATAAATTTCTTAGTAGCTAGAAAAATTTTCTCTAAAAATACAATAAGTTCCAAAAATTTATCACAATCATCATCTACAAGCATATCCGTTGGATTTTGATTATGGGCGTTAAATAATAAAGTTATAGGTCTTTTATACTCGTGAGCAACAAGTAATTGTTCATACAAAGAATTCCACATAGTCGCAACTTCTTATGAATATTTTCTATAAGGTAATCCACAATCATGACAAGTTTTTATATACTCTTTGCGTCTTTGTATTTTATTACATTTAAAAATAACGTTTATAGCAAATTGTCATTTATCAAGGATGTTTATAAAAAGTTTTAGGTCATCATTTGCAACTAAGTTATAAATATGACATGCACATCTAATATGAAAAATATCGGAAAAAGATGGAGTAAATCGAGTTTTAAAAATATTTACAGCATAAACATTAGAAGAACCATTATCTAAGGTAATAGTCATAATTTTATCAGTAATTCCATAATATTCATAAATTTCATGAATATTTCTTGAAATAAAAGCTTTAGTGTGTTTATCATAAATATATCAATATGTTAATATACCTTTTTGCATAGACCAATATTGATATATTCAATGACATGTAACAGTTAAATAATCATTACCGTTAGTAGTACGACCTATATTAAAATGATATAATGCATAACGTAAATACGGTTGATATTCATGTGCAAATTTAAAATATCTCTTCTAACAGTTGATCTAGAAAAACCGTTAAAAACATGATTATAAGTTTCTCGAATGTAATGAATAAAACCAGGAGAGGAAGGAACTGAAAAAGACAAATCCTCCACCGCAACTAATTTTGATATATATTCCTTATCTTTGTGTTTATCATATTTATGACCTATAATTCCCCCGTCATCGGGTTAATTCGATCATGTACTTGATCAGGGAAACTATGTGAACCTTATTCCGACTCAGAAGATATTTGCACACCCGTTTTTTCAGCCAAGTATTGATTATAGCTAGCTTTGTGAGAGTTTTCTACATGTCTCATTAAACCTCGTGTCCTACCTTGACCTTTTTCAGTTTTAAATTTATAAACTTCGTGACAAATTTTACATATAGCTAGTTGATTAGGAATGTCTCTATCAAAGAAATCTCATGCAGGTGATTTTAACTTTCGTTGTTTTTGGCCTCGACTCATACTAGGGGGAATATGAGGCATTCTAGTTTCAGTCTAAGACTCAATATGAGTCTGAGGTGGAGGTGCACTAGTGAGTGTGTTATCTAAATTATCTTCTAATTCATTTTCTAAATTAAAGTTTGGTTCAGATGCGGCATATACCTCATGATCTAATGGTATATTAATATTAACATTAAAAAATCAGTTAATCTATATGAGTGAAATCATCGTAACCCTTACCCCTGTTACCCCTAGTACCTTTACCTGAAAAACATCCACTTCGTTCCACTATAATTATGCAAATAAATAATTAAAGATAATGAAATTAAGTACGATAATTAAAATTAAGTAACAATAATAATTTAAAGAATGATCGAATGTATCAAACGCCGACGCAACGTCGACGTGTAATCGATGTTGAAAATTGAAACTTTGTTCGATGATCCTCAAGGTAGTTGCCAACTTCACTCTCAATTTTTGAACTTTGATAGAAATTAACAAATAAAATATAATATTTAGTGTGCAATGTAGACTTGTAGAGAGAGAGAGAGAGATTAGAGAGATGGTAGGAAGATTTATGAGAAACATGAAGAGAAAAATGAGGTATTTATAGTTGAGAAATAGGGTTATAGTATAAATATACTAACTTACGGGTTAAAATAAATATTGAGGGGGTAGGGAGTTTATGGGGTGTGGGGCAAAATGACCGTTATTAGCCGTTGCCAACGACCAAAATCAAAATTGACCCGTTGTGCATTGGTTATTTTTGCAAGGGGCGGGACGGGCCCTAATCCCTTCTCGAATTCGAATCCCGCTACCATTTTTTAAAGGAATCATGACGGGTATCGAAGCGGGGCATGATCGAACCAACCCGGCCCACTAGACATTTGGCCAGTAACAGTGATTAGCAGAAACACTATATATGGTCGAATTCTATTTTAATGCAAACTAGGAAGTAATATATATCTATTATATTAGGCTAAAAGCCATACTGTACGAGTGCGCTTAGGTGTGTGTGAAAATAGTACAGATCATTAATTGTGGACTCTCATTGGAGGAAGAGAAGCCTTTTTGCATACATATATTATTGGCATTGACTTGCTTGTCCTAATGTATTTGGATAAGTTCGTTCTTTTTCCATCTACTTGTATGATTCCATAAATTATACTTTTGAATTGTTTAATCATTTCATCTACTTAAAAAGTTAATTAAAGAAAATAACATTTTAATTATTTAGTTATATTATGTCTCATCAAGTCCTCCTAAGCAATATTTACAGAGGCATTTTTTTAGATGAGTTCCGAGTGAGCCCCGGAGCGGGTCGTACCAAAAACGCTTCGGGACGTAAATGAAAGGCGTAGATTAGGATGAAGAGTTGTAGTAGAATATGTTTCTAATCCTGTTTTTTTTTTTGTATACAACAACAGTTAAATATTTAACTATATATATTATACGTTACTTTTACTATTAATTGTAACGAAGCTTTATCACAAAATTCACAAATTTAGAATCAATAGGATACCATACCTAAAATCACTAGCATTATTCACTTAACCAATTTATATTAATTCCTCACTAGCATTTTATATTAATTCCAACTTCATTTACTTTTTTGAATAGCATTATTCACTTAACCAATTCACTAGGCAATTGCTCCTTGTATAATATTTTCTACACATAGACTTTGATGTGGCCATAGTGAATATTATGATTCTAAAATATCATAATTACTTATCTCAAAAGTCCTCAAAATCGTTGAAATACGAGAAGTCCACAATCTCATATACGTAATTGGTTAATTTTTAAAATTTCAGAAAAAATTCATGCACATTATATTCTGATATATATTTATTTATTTTAATTGATCATTTGTGATATTTATCTTTCCCTCCCCCCCCTTCACATAAAATGAGTTCCACATTTCATATTGTTACAATTTTAAGTTATGATCATAACTGGTAGATAAGTTATTATGAGTATCAAGAAAGTTAAGAGAATGAGACTAGGACTGGCCAGTGGGCCGGGCCGGGCCCACCGGATTCGGGTTAAGCGGTCGGGGCGGGGTGGGCGGAGAAAAGGGCGGGTCGAGGCGCGGGTCGGGTCGGGGCGAGACCATGCGTGTCCGTCCGGTCCGATCCGTTAGGTAGGGCTGACGGGGCCTGACGGGACGGCAAGTGGTTTTTTTTTGTTTTTTTTTTTAAATTTTTTCACTAAATTAAAAATACTAAATTACTAACAAAGTAACATTAACATATATTTGTCATATAGTCATATACATATACTATAATATTATAGACTTATAGTATTATATTCATATATATAATATATTTATAAACTATAAAGTATAAACTGATAAAGTATAAACTATAACAGTATAAAGTATAAACTAAATAATTAAACAAAGACAAGAAGAGTGTAAAAAAAATATCCCAAGGCTGTTTTTGTGCCTCTTATATTATTAATTATTTCATTGAAATATACAAGATTCAAAATTACAACATTATAGTGTACTGTTGTTGAAAAACATTGCAAAAGACAGAGAAAAATTAAAAAATTGCAATGAAATAAATTACCAATTTGAAAATATTTTTTCTAGTTTCTTTATAATTTCTTGTGGTTCTTCGGTTGGAATTGGTATATCTTGGTCAAATTGTTCCACGTCGCTACTCATGCCTTCAGATAAAATGTGGTTGTAGTTGTCGTCTTCTTCTTCGTTAATCTCTGGTTGACCGCACCTCCTTCGCTCCGCTCATATCCAATCTCTGAATAGTACCGCCATCTCCAAGCTGTCTCCGGCTAATGAGTGTCTGTGCTCTCCTATTTGAAATCTGCCTGCAGAAAAAGCGCTTTCAGAAGCGATTGATGACACTTGAATGTTCAAAATATCTCCGGCCATCATTGAAAGTGTTGGAAATGTCTTCTCATTCTGCATCCAATATTTCAGCAAGTCTTCCTTTCCTTCTTCATTGATAACTGCTTGGTAAGGTAAATTACCCTGCAAAACAAAAACATCGAACTCGCTAATTTGGTTAGCACTGGTACCACCGCATATTCTATTTCTGAGGCTTTTAATAGAACTAATAGTACTAGCCCTAAACAAAGATGCCTTTTTTAGGTGTGTTGAAGAAGAAGATGGTACAAAAGTCGGTTACTAGCACTTTCTTCCGTAATGCCGATATACTTTTTGCATTCATCTTCTACGCTATTCAACACTTCTTCTAGCGTTAGTTCAATAGGTGGCTCAACATTTAAATTTTGGGAGTTGGAGGTGGTAGTGCGTCCATACAGATTATAAATATTTTCAATAAGACTTTACAACTCTACTTTAATAGTGGGTTTAATACAACACCAATAATATAAATAGGGGAATAGGAATAAAATATTTCTTTAATTTCATAAACATATTTTTAATAAAGGCTAGATAAGCGTGTTTTTCCATATATTCTTTAAGAAGTAAAAATATTATAGCTATATAAAACAACATAGTTGAAATAGTAGGATAATATAAAGTAGAAAATTCTTTTGTTGCTCGTTGAAAATTTTCTAAAAATACAATAAGTTCTCTAATTTTCTCCCAATCATTATCCACAATCATATCATTTGGATTTTGATTATGGGCGTTAAAAAATAAAGTAATAGGTTTTCTATAGTCATAAGCAACAACTAGTTGGTCATATAAAGAATTCCACCTAGTTGGTACTTCTTCTGAATTTTTCGTAAGATAGTCCACAATCGTGACAAGTTTTTATATTCTTTTCTGTTGAATTCTATTATTTTTAAAAATAAAGTGTATAGCAAATTGTATTTTTTCAAGAATATCTTGAAAAAGTGAAAGACCATCCTTTACAACTAAGTTATAAATATGGCACGCACATTTGATATGAAAATGTTTTGAAAAGACGGAGTTAAAACATCTCTTAAAATACTAATAGCAGAATTGTTTGAAGATGCATTATCTAATGTAATACTCATAACTTTATCGGTTATTCCGTAATAATCGCAGACTGAATAAATATTTTCTGAAATAAACTCACCAGTGTGCCTACTATCTATATATCTATATGTTAAAATACGTTTTTGCATAGACCATTTATAATCTATCCAATGACAGGTTACCGTTAAATAATCATGGTCGTTAGTACTACGACCTATATCAGAAGTTAGAGCGACTTTGCAATTTAAATGATATAATGCATAACATAAATACTGTTGATATTCATGTGCAAATTTAAATACATCTCTTTTAACAGTTGATCTAGGAAAACCTTTATAAGCAGAATTATACATATCTCTAATATAATGAATAAAACCAGGAGATTCAGGAAATGAAAAAGGCAAACCCTCACGTGACTAATTTTGCTAGTGATTCCTATCTTTATGTTTATCGTATTTAGGGCCTCTGACTCCCCGTCATAGGGTTAATTTGACCACTGTACTTTTCCAAAGCAGTATGTGAACCTTGTTCCGATTGAGAGGACGCTTTCTCACCATCTTTTTCAATCATGTATTGAGCATGCAAGGCTTTGTGTTTTTGCAATAGGTGTCTTCCTAAACCCCTCGTCCCACCATGACCTTGTCCAGTTTTAAAAGAATAAACATTTTTACAAGTTTTACATACAGCTACTTGATTAGCTACGTCCCTGTCAAAATATTTCCATACAACTGATTTTAATGGTCGTTTTGCCGGACCTCGTCTCATAGTAGGGGGATAGGAGGCATTTCACTAGTGGGTGTATCATCATCTTCATTAGTAGGTGTATCATTATCTAGAGTGTCATCTAAATTAAAATCTTCTTCAATTTGAGGATAATCATTTGTGTCAAGATCATATAGTATTTCAGGAAACATTTCAGGATCTATAAAATCATCTTGTCTAGGAATAGCTGGAACAGGAATACTAGAAGAAGTACCCTTGCCCTTGTTACATACTACTAGAAGAAGTACCACTTTGAAAAGACTTTTGCTCTTTTCATTTTAATTATGATAATAAATAGTTAAAGACTTAAAGATAATGAAATTAAATGTGCTAAATGAAATAAAAACAAAATAATAATTTAATGAGAGAGCGAATGTACCAAGCAGACGTAGAGTCGACGTGTAATCGAGAGGTTGAAAATTGAAACTTTGCTCGATAGATAATCCTCAAGCTAGTTGTCAACTTCACTCCCAATTCTCAAAATTAATAAATAGATTGAATATGTAGTAGACAATGTTGTATAGAGATTGATAATTGATTGAGAGATTAGAGAGTAGAAAGATTTGTGAAAATAATAAGAAGAGAAATGAGGTATTTATAGTTGAAAAATTGGGTTAAAGTGTAAATATAATAACTTAGGTGTTAAAAATAAATATAAAGGGGGTAGGGGTTGGGGAGGAGGCCAAAATGGTCGTTGTCAACGGCCAAATGTAAAATGGCCGTTGGACAACGGCTATTTTACGCAGGAGGGCCAGGCGGGGCGGGGCGGGGTCGGGGCGGGATCGGGGCACTGGCGGTCGGGTCGGGCGGGACGGACCACCATCGCCCGATCCCGCTTTTTTTATTTTTATAGCGGGTGGTCGTGTCGAATTCGGGCCGGGTCGGTCGGCGACCACTAAATGAGACTATGTACTCAAGTTATTTAATCATTCATAATATGAGTCTTTCTTTAAATATAAATTAGAGATATTATTCGCAGTCATGCAATGTCATATCATAGGACACTTGATCAATGTATTTACTGAAGGTGTTTACGTCAGGTTCGTATACGCAGCGAAATTTAAAAATTTATGTTTCAAACCCGACGACGGTCAAACTACAGTATGATATGTAATGAAATAATACAAACACAAAGTAAAATGTAAAACTTCGATCGAAGACTTACATTGTTGTAGCAATCAGCCAAGCAGTTGAATCTTTGTGTTCTGTGTAGTCCGAGGGTGCACACGCAAACGTCCCTCGATTTGTAAGTTCTGGAAACTATGATGTAACTTGCTAAGTCAGGAATGCTAGAGATTCTGACAGAGCTTTAGAAGAGATTGACCTCTCTTAGATTTTGTGTATTTGGAATGGGAGGTAAGCCCTCTATTTATAATTATAAACAGAGGCTTTAGGGTTTCTGTGGGTCAGGCCCAACTAAACCTCGGACTGACTAAAATTCGGACCGCCCGAAATCGGCTAGGCACCGCGGCCCAAAGTAAGTGGCACGCTGCATTTTGTGCTGAGCGTGGTCTAAATCAAAGGCAGCGTTCTGTCACAATTTTCAAACCTTTCCCATTTCTAATGTCCTGGTCATCAACCGAATATTTAGATATAATCTCCTTCTAATTACATCCTTCAATCGACGAAACATTTGACTTAGTGTTACCCTTCAGGCCTTTACATATCGTCACTAATAACATTAGGATCTTCACGGAACTCCTAGACTGCGCCGGAAGACGAACCCAACATGTAAAGTTCAGCTACACAAAATATGTGAACTGAACCTATATGTGAGAAGATAAAATCCTTTCATTCATGACACACTCAATCAATCTTAGGATCTGTCAAGTGTTTATCCAAATGGTTTGATTATTATAACTCATTTATATTAGTTGACAACAGGACCATATCACAGACATGTCCATTGCATTGGCCGATGACTTAGTCAACCTAATACCATATGAGTACCTGAGTGTTCACTCGAATATAAATTCAAGGAATGAATCATTTCTTGGCTCACATATCACCTTTAATCTATTTCATAATGCACCCAAAACAAGCCGCGTCTCAACCTATAAGACATTTGAGCTTAGGACAGGATCAAAGTACATTACTCTATAAACAAGATGATATTGACCTCAAGTCTAAGGACTTCTATCTCCCACATGCCTATGACATTATAGACATATAACAAATAGTGCATCAGCAGGGTATACCAATACTCCAACAAGTATCCATGTGTCCATCACGAGTTGTCATAACTCGTAGTAAGTGAGACATACTACATCCCCTAAGGATATGATGCAGACCACATGTCGATATATCACATATCATCGATATCCCAATTTCGATGATCATTAGTCGAGGCAATTTAAGAGTTACGTTATAACATTAATTCTCACATCATTAATAAACAAGTAAACTCTAGGGATGCATTTATAGAATATTATAAACAATACACTAATAATTCAACAAATGCAAATGTCATAATATTAATTATCATTAATATAAATACGAATGTGTATAAAGTACATTATGTCATAATACAGATTGTCTATAGGACACACATATACTTTCAATCTCCCACTTGGCCTAGAGCCAATCACAAACATATCTAATACACATGTTCTCAAAATGACCATTATGTTTCACCAAGCCTAATGGTTTAGTAAACGGGTCTGCTAGATTATTGTCTGTGGGAATATAATCTATCTTGATATCTTCGGCTTCCACCATCTCTCTTAGGATGTAGTACTTCAACGGTATATGCTTATTTCTGTTTGTTGATCTTGGTTCATTTGCCTGTGCAATGACACCATTGTTGTTACAATAAATGGTTATTGGACAACTAGCACTCGGAACAACCCCTAGTTCCTTTAAGAACTCAGAAATCGCCTCAGCTTCCTTAGCAGCTTCCGATCCAGCAATATACTCCGCTTCAGTAGTCGAGTCTGCAGTAGTAACCTGTTTGGAACTCTTCCAGCTCACTGCTCCTCCGTTGAAAATGAACATGTAACCAGACTGAGATTTGAAATCATCAACATCTGTCTGAAAACTAGCATTGGTATACCTAGTGGCAACTAGCTCATCAACTCCACCATAGACTAACAAGTAATCTTTAGTACGCCTGAGGTACTTGAGAATACTCTTGACTGCTTTCCAGTGTTCCTCGCCAGGATTCTGCTGAAACTTGCAGGTCATACTAAGTGCAAAGGCCACATCTGGCCTAGTACAGGTCATGGCATACATGATTGATCCTATAGCCGAAGCATATGGGATCCTCTTCATGCGCTCAAGTTCAATAGCATTAGAAGGGCAGCCCTTCTTTGATAACTTGATGCCTTGACCCATCGGAAGACCGTCTTTCTTGGAATTCTCCATTGAAAAGCGTCTAAGCACTTTGTCTATGTAGACTGACTGTGACATCCCCAATAATCTATCAAGTCTATCTCTATAGATCCTAATCCCCAGAATGTAGCAGACTTCACCTAAATCCTTCATCATGAAGGTCTTGGACAACCAATCCTTAATTGACTGCATGAGGGTCTTATTATCTTCCATTATCAATATGTCATCAACATATATTATAATGAAGACAATACCCTCATCCTTGCGTTTGGAATAAACACAAGGATCCTCTTTGCTTCTGACAAAATCAAAAGATTTGATAGCATTGTCGAAGCAAATGTTCCAACTCCTAGAGGCTTGCTTAAGTCCATAAATGGACTTTTGTAGCCTGCACACATCATTTGGTCTGGACTCACATAAAAAACCCTCAGGTTGTTTCATATACATTTCCTCAATTAGATTACCATTGAGGAATGCAGTTTTGACGTCCATCTGCCAAATGTCATAATCATAATGTGCAGCTATCGCAAGCAAAATTCGAATAGACTTTATCTTAGCCACCGGTGAAAAGGTTTCATCATAATCCACACCAGGACACTCAGTAAAACCTTTAGCCACCAGTCTAGCTTTATAAGTCTGAACCTTGCCAGATACATCAATCTTCTTCTTGAAGACCCATTTGCATCCTATGGGTTTAACCCCATTTGGCAAATCAACCAAGTTTCACACCTGATTGATATACATAGATTCCATTTCGGATTTCATGGCTTCTTGCTATCTCTTCGAATCAATATCTAGCATTGATTCACTGTGGGTTATAGGCTCGTCATTATCTAGAATATCTAGCTCATTTTGTGTTTCCACAAGTATATTTAGTCTTTCCGGAGGACGATGAGATCTAGTAGACCTACGGAGTTGATTGTCTTGCAGTTCAATTACAAGTATGTTCTGACTGTGAGTAGGTTCTTGTGCGCTGGTCGAACCACCAAAATTAGAGCTTTCAGGAATATCATTTTCATGTCTTTCCTGAATGGGAGGAAATACAACTGGTGCACTTGCTCCCAAGGTCTGTGCCGGAAGATCTTGCATTTCTGCATTACTCCTTGTAGCACTCCCACTGGCCGAAGGGGGTACCCTAAATACCCAATCTTCGCCAGATGCTCCCACTAAATTCTTGCCTTCATCATCGGTCAAGGATTCAACCTTTTGTTACCTTGTTATTGAATTTCTTCAAGTTCTATCTCTGTGCAACTCTCATCCTTGTAGACATATTCATCTTCAAGGAAAGTTGCGTTCCTAGAAACAAATATCTTATGTTCTCCAGGAAGATAGAAATAATATCCCTTAGTTTCCTTAGGATACCCAACCAAGTAACATTTCTCACGTTTAGATTCCAACTTATCAGTGATCAACTTCTTGACATATGCAGGACACTCCAGGGCCTCATGTGTCTAAGTGATGGCTTTTTGCCACACCATACCTCATATGGTATCTTTTCGACTGATTTAGATGGAACTCTCTTTAGAACATATATTGAGGTCAAAATAGTGTATCCCCAAAGGTATGTAGGAAGAGCTGAAAAGCTCATCATAGAATGAATCATGTCAAGCAAGGTTCGGTTTCTCCTCTCGGAAACACCATTCATCTGTGGTGTTCCAGGAGGTGTACATTCAGAATGAACTCCATGAAGCTTTAAGTAGTCAAGAAATTCTTTACTTAAGTATTCACCCCCACGGTCAGATCGGAGAGTCTTGATACTCATTGAGAGTTGTTGTTAGGCGTATTTTGTATACGCCTTTTGAGTCATTTTTAGTTGGTATTTTACTCATTTTCGTTGTATTTAGTATAGTAGTTGGTTTGTTTTTCTTTCTTTTGAGTCACAGTGGCGCAAAAAGGCAAAATGACAAAAAAGAACGAGAAATGAGAATAAAAAGAGGTCCCAAGGCAGAAAAATGTTGAAAATTGATGACTCGGAAAAAGGCAAAGAAGCATCGCGGTACCCAGAAATAGAACCGCGGTGCCATTTGTACTGAGAGCAGCAGGACTTTCAGCATCGCGTGATCGACGTCTTGAGGCCAGCGGTCTGACGCGAATTGTCAGATCCGAGTTAGAATTGGTCAAGGGCAGAAGGGTCCATAGGGCACGAATTTGCAACATATTTAAGCCCTAGGGATTAGTTTAATGAAAGTTGTTGGTCATTCTACAACACAAGAAAATACAAGGCAGATTTGGAGCGAAAATTGGAGACTTTGTTCTACGTAATTTTCTTTCTTTCGTCTTTAATTCAGTTTATGTATAGATATTGTGTTAGTTCTTAGCGTGACTATGGCTAGGAACTAAACACTTTATTAGGGTTTTCCTTATGAATCGCTTGAAGCTTTTATTCATGAATTAATGCAATAGTTTGATTTCTTTTTTCGCTTGATTAAGATCTATTTAATAATTGGTATGAATGTTTGATAGTTAACTGGTCATTAATTATTATAATCTATATGATTTCGAATCAAAAGCCGAGAGGAGATATTTGAATATGCTGTACTTGAATAGACATAGGTTAAAATCGCGGACGAAAGTACCCCGATACTTGTATAACATTATAGGTTATTGCTCTTAATCCTCCTATGTGGTAACTCCTATCATAGAAATATAGAAGGGTTCTGCACTGGGATTGAGTGATTATATTGCCCTAACCGCAATATAAGACAGTCTAGTTAACCGCTATCTTAACAAAGAAGAAGAATCATTCTAGTTGCATTAATGATTGAATAAAGTAGATAGTCGAGGATTTTGGAAGCCCTAATTCATTCATAACTGATTACAACTTTATTAGTTTAAATCTTGCAAATATTCTAGTAGTTAAAAAAAACCCCAATCAAATATCGATTGCCAAATAGATAACATAAAATAGATGAACGGTACTTAGAAAATCAGTCTTTGTGGATGATATTCGGTCTTACAGACTATATTACTTGTGAACGATGCGTACGCTTGCGTGAGCATTCAAAATATCGCTAACAGTTGTTTCTCAACTTCACACTTAAACTCTTTAAACTTCTCAAAAGCCTCGGATTTGTGTCTCATAATATACACATATCCAAACCTTGATAAGTCATCTGTGAAAGTGATGAAATAAGAGAAACCCTCTCTAGCCTGAGTCGAAAATGGTCCACATATGTCTGTATGTACTAACTCAAGCACCTCCTTGGCACGGATCCCCTTTCCAGAAAGAGGTTTAATGACCATCTTACCTTTCAAACAGGATTCACAGTTACCATAAGATTGTAAGTCAAATGGTTCGAGGTAATTTAATTTCCTCAACCGTTGTATCCTTGTTTGATTGATATGACCAAGTCTGCAATGCCACAAGTAGGTATAATTTCTTTCATTTAACTTAGCCCTTTTATTTTGTACATTGAAAATTTCCCTGTGGCAGTTTAATGTATACAATCCATTCACTAGAGGTTCAATTCCATACACAACATTATCTAAAGTCAAAACCATATTGCCATTAGACGTGTTTGAGGAAAAACCCGCTGAATCAAGTACAAGAATGAAATTAATATTCCTTGTCAAAGAAGGAACATAAAAACAATTGTTCAACATTAAAACTTTACCAAAAGGTAAATCTATCCTATAAGTTCTCACGCGCTCATCAGCAACTCGTGCTCCATTTCCGACGCGCAGGTCCACCTCGCTAGGCCCGACCTTCCTGCTATCAGTTAGCCCCTGCACATTTGTACAAATGTGTGAGCCACAAGCGGTATCAAGTACTCAGGAATGAGAATCATTTATAGATAGATTAATTTCAATTACAAACATACCTTGCACATTAGCACCTGGTGTTATTCCTCTGCCTGGAGCAGTGCAATCCTTTCTCCAATGCCCAGTCCTGTTGCAATTCATGTAAAAATCTGATGCCGGCAGTTTCTTCTTCTTCTTTTTCGCCCTCCCTTGGGCTTCATTGTTGCTGCCGGAGCAACAGCTTTGCCCTTCCCCTTCTGTTGTCCCTTACCTTTCGGTTTGGGGCGACTAGAGGATCCAACCATCAGAATAGGCTTGGTATTAGAGGTCGAAGATTCAAAAGTTTTCAACATATTATGTAACTCCGGCAATGTCGCTTTAGTTTCATTCATATTATAATTTATAATGAAACTCTCAAACGATCTCGAAAGTGAGTGCAGGATGAGGGTGGTGGAGACTCTGTCATGAAACCTTATGTTTATAGAGGTCAACCTCTCAATCAACTCAGTCATCCCCAACACATGAGGTGAAACTTGACCCCCTTCATTTAGCCTACATTTGAAAAGTTCTATGAACAGGTCATACTTCATTGTCTGTGTTACACCCCGTAGTTTGGGTCATGCTAGGGGGAGCGTACAAAAGAAATTAAGTTTTAAATTTTTGAATGATGGGTTGACGAAATGTTTCGGACGGGTTGTTGGTCAACTTTGAGGTGGGTTATGACCTGTTATATTGAGAGTTCCTAGGTATTTCAAAGGCCTAGTGCGTAGTTCGTTGAGTCTAGTTTCCAACGCAACCAACCGTTCGTCGATAGGACATCGGAGTAGAAAGTTATGGGAGTTACAAGTTCAGTGCGCAGTCGAGCCGAAAGGTGTATTCGGTCAGGGGCCACAGCGCCGCGGCGCCGGATGCAGGGCCGCGGCGCCGGATAGTCTGGAGGACGCTGAAGATGCAGCGCCGCGGCGCCGGAAGTTCTGTAGGGTTGCGGAAGTTTCAGCCGCGCTGCCAGTCTGGGGCGCATGGCGCGAGGCGGAGTTTTGGCGGAAAAAGCGAGAAAATCATATTTTTCTTTTAAAGGCCATGGGAGGAGACAAGTGTCCCCATCAGTTTTTGCATGCACTATTTATTGACCAAGTCTTGAAGACTTGGTCATTCTTCAAGCTCTCATCTCTCTCTAAATTAGAAGCTCTTCCTTCTCACTAGAAAATCAATAGGAAATCAAGGCTTGAGAAAAATCTGAAAAGTGTGGCAAGAAGGAAACTTATTTGCAAGCTTGTATGAGTTATTGTGGTGGTGTTTTTGGAAAGGAGGCTAGCAAATTTGTTGGATTAATTTGGCTAAAGCTCTAAGGTAACAATTCTTTCTCTTGTTGCTAGTTTTTGGTGTTGCATGTGAAGAAGAAAGAACTTGTAGTTGAAAATATTGCTCTTAGATAAATTGCATGTAAGAAATATGGTTTGGATATGAAAGAATTGGATAAGAAGGTTATGTAAGCATGTTGTAGCCAAAATACTACCTTAAACTTGTTAAGTTAGTTGTTATGCATTGTAGGGCAGAATTTTACACATCCAAGGTTAGGTGTGTAATCCCCTTTATATTGATTGGATTGTTGGGCCTTAAAAGTGGCGTTTGGATGTTGAATTCGGTCTTGAAAAAGGTGGCAAAGTATGTAGAAACAAAGAAAATGCTGCCCGATTTTCCATAGAATTTAGTGACTTTGCACTTGGAATATCCTACGTTGAAACTAGACGTTAATAAACGTATTATGGTCATTATAGATTGACGTACTACGTGCGGTATAGTGGACTTAGCAAGTGGATTGACCGAAGAGGTATGTGGAGCTTTACTATCTCTTGAGCATGAATAGTTATACCTATGTAGTACGGTAGACGTACAAGATTTGATATCCTTCACTTGTTTTAAGTATATGATACTTGATTCGTTTAAAAAAAAGGTATAAGTCCCTTGGATTTAGGAAAATGTATTTGACTAATGTATAAAGTTAATATAATGACTTTATGGAAAGTTGGTTATATTAGCTTTATGGAATGTTAACAAAAGAAAGATTTACTCTAAGCAAAATAAGTACGGATAAATGATTTGAATTTATGAAAGACAAATTGGTTTTAAGGCACCAATTGCCTAAGGTTTCAAAAGAAAATAAGTCACGTGATTTAGAAGCCTATGATATTTTTAAAAGGAAATGTGACTTGTCTTGAAAAGTAGTCGTGACTTGATACTAGGGTGGCGATGGGCGGGCCGACCATTCCGACCCGAGCCAGGCACGACACCGGTATTAAAAAAAAAAAAAAGCGGGGCCAGGGGCTCGAGCGGCGGGGCGGTATGGTCACAGCCGACCCGCCGAGCCGATCCCGCCCGACCCGCCCGACCCGCCCGACCCGCCCCAAATCCACTCGACCGCTTTGCACAAAATAGCCGGTTGTCCAACGGCCATTTATTTGTAGTTGAATGACGGCCATTTTAGGCCCCTCCTCCCAACCCCCCCTTTTATATTTATTTTTAACCCC
The DNA here is from genome assembly GCA_029844215.1 of Przewalskia tangutica. Taxonomy (NCBI): domain Eukaryota; kingdom Viridiplantae; phylum Streptophyta; class Magnoliopsida; order Solanales; family Solanaceae; genus Przewalskia; species Przewalskia tangutica. Next base: position 43,929,476 of record CM056727.1, on the reverse strand, counting down.
TATAAATACCTCATTCCTCTTCTTATTATTTTCACAAATCTTTCTACTCTCTAATCTCTCAATCAATCTCTAATTCTCTATACAACATTGTCTACATATTCAATCTATTTATTAATTTGAGAATTGGGAGTGAAGTTGGCAACTAGCTTGAGGATTATCTATCGAGCAAAGTTTCAATTTTCAACCTCTCGATTACACGTCGACTCTACGTCGGCGTTTGGTACATTCGTTCTCTCATTAAATTATTATTTTGTCTTTATTTCATTTAGCACATTTAATTTCATTATCTTTAACTATTTATTAGCATAATTAAAATGAAAGGACTAAGAGGCATGTTGGGTAAGGGTCAGGCTTCTTCTAGTAGGGGTGGTAACAAGGGCAAGGGTACTTCTTCTAGTATTCCTGTTCCAGTTATTCCTAGACAAGATGATTTTATAGATCCTGAAATGTTTCCTGAAATACCATATGATCTTGACACAAATGATTATCCTGAAATTGAAGAAGATTTTAATTTAGATGACACTCTAGTTGATGATACACCTATTAATGAAGATGATGATACACCCACTAGTGAAATGCCTCCTATCCCCCCTACTATGAGACGAGGTCCGGCAAAACGACCATTAAAATCAGTTGTATGGAAATATTTTGACAGGGACGTAGCTAATCAAGTAGCTGTATGTAAAACTTGTAAAAATGTTTATTCTTTTAAAACTGGACAAGGTCATGGTGGGACGGGGGGTTTAGGAAGACACCTGTTGCAAAAACACAAAGCCTTGCATGCCCAATACATGATTGAAAAAACTGGTGAACAAACGTCCTCTCAATCGGGACAAGGTTCACATACTACTGTCCCGGAGAAAGTACAGGGTCAAATTAACCCTATGACGGGGGGAGTTGTAGGCCCTAAATATGATAAACATAAAGATAGGGAAGCACTAGCAAAATTAGTTGTTGTGGAGGGTTTGCCTTTTTCATTTCCTGAATCTCCTGGTTTTATTCATTATATTAGAGATATGTATAATCCTGCTTATAAAGGTTTTCCTAGATCAACTGTTAAAAGAGATGTATTTAAATTTGCACATGAATATCAACAATATTTACGTTATGCATTATATCATTTAAATTGCAAAGTTGCTTTAACTTCTGATATAGGTCGTAGTACTAACGGCCATGATTATTTAACGGTAACCTGTCATTGGATAGATTATAAATGGTCTATGCAAAAACGTATTTTAGCATATAGATATATAGATAGTAGGCACACTGGTGAGTTTATTTCAGAAAATATTTATTCAGTCGCCGATTATTACGGAATAACCGATAAAGTTATGAGTATTACATTAGATAATGCATCTTCTAACAATTCTGCTATTAGTATTTTAAGAAATGTTTTAACTCAGTCTTTTCCAAAACATTTTCATATCAAATGTGCGTGCCATATTTATAACTTAGTTGTAAAGGATGGTCTTTCACTTTTTCAAGATATTCTTGAAAAAATACAATTTGCTATACACTTTATTTTTAAAAATAATAGAATTCAACAAAGAAAAGAATATAAAAAAACTTGCCACGATTGTGGACTATCTTACAGAAAAATTCCCGAAGAAGTACCAACTAGGTGGAATTCTTTATATGACCAACTAGTTGTTGCTTATGACTATAGAAAACCTATTACTTTATTTTTTAACGCCCATAATCAAAATCCAAATGATATGATTGTGGATCGTGATTGGGAGAAAATTAGAGAACTTATTGTATTTTTAGAAAATTTTCAACGAGCAACAAAAGAATTTTCTACTTTATATTATCCTACTATTTCAACTATGTTGTTTTATATAGCTATAATATTTTTACTTCTTAAAGAATATATGGAAAAACACCTTATCTGCGGCTATTAAAAAATGTTTATGAAATTAAAAAATATTTTATTCCTATTCCCCTATTTATATTATTGGTCTGTATTAAACCCGACTATTAAAGTAGGGTTGTAAAAGTCTTATTGAAAATATATATAACTGTATGGACGTACTACCACCTCCAAACTCCCAAAAATTTAAATGTTGAACCACTATTGAACTAACGCTAGAAGAAGTGTTGAATAGCGTAGAAGATGAATGCAAAAAAGTATATCGGCATTACCAGCAAGAAAGTGCTAGTAACCAACCGACTTTTGTATCATCTTCTTCTTCAACACAACCTAAAAAACGACAAGCAGTTTCTGTGGCTAGGCCTAATATTAATTCTATTGAAAGCCTCAGAAATAAAATGTGCGGTGGTAGCAGTGCTAACCAAATTAGTGAGTTCGATGTTTTGTTTTGCGGTAATTTACCTTACCAGCGATTATCAATGAAGAAGGAAAGGAAGACTTGCTGAAATATTGGAGCGAATGAGAAGACATTTCCGACACTTTCAATGATGGCGAGATATTTTGAACATTCTGCGTCATCGATCGCTTCAGCGCTTTTCTGCGACGATTTCAAATAGGAGAACCAGACACTCATTAGCGAGAGCGGCTTGGAGATGGCGGTACTATTCGAGAGATTGGATACGAGCGGAGGCGAAGGAGGTGCGATCGACGAGATTAACGAAGAAGATGGCGACAACTACTGGCGACATTTTATCACGAAGGCATGTGTAGCGGCGTGGAACAATTTGATCAAGATATACCAATTCCAACCGAAGAACCACAAGAAATTATAAAGAAATTAGAAAAAATATTTTCAAATTGGTAATTTATTTCATTGCAATTTTTAAATTTTTCTATGTCTTTCAGTCTTTTGCAATTTTTTCAACAACAAGACACTACAATGTAATTTTGAATCTTGTATATTTGATATTTCAATGAAATTAATAATATAAAAGGCACAAAAACAAATTTTGAGATGTTTTTTTACACTATTCTTGTCTTTGTTTAATTATTTAGTTTATAACTTTATACTTTATACTTTATAGTTTATACTTTATAGTTTATAGTTTATACTTTATACTTTATAAATATATTATAAATTATAATACTATAAGTCTATAATATGACAAGTATATGTTATACTTAATGTTACTTTGTTAGTACTTAGTAATTTATTATTTTTAATTTAGTGAAATAATTAAAAAAAAAAAAAAACCCGCCAACCCGTCCCGCCCGACCCGTCGACCCGCCCCGACTTCTACCCAGCGGGGACCGGGATCGGGACGGACATGGTATGGTCCGCCCGACCACTCTCGGGCCCGCCCTACCGACCCGCCTTTCTCGGCCCGACCCGCCCGACCCGCCAAACCCGATCCCGGTGGGCCCGTCCCGGCCCACTGGCCAGCCTTGCTTGATACTACGGTTATTAGGATCTTGGAAGTTTTATATAAAAGGGGGTCTTTTCTTAAAAGGTTAGAAGTACGTGGTACTTCGGTTGAATTTCCGGATTTTCTCTTAAATGACATGTTAGTGCCTTAAGTAAACTAAAATGAGAGGATATATTAATAATGTTAATAAGAAGTTAGGGGATTTCTTAACTTGTTTATGTTGTGATAAGCCGGTAGCGCTTATGTTATGTATGATAGCCGGTTGTGCTAGGTTACGTGTTCTTACGGCCCCCCCCCGGGTGATTCTTGTTATTTCCTTTGGACATACTGACACGATGGATGGTCCACGGGTATGCGTCCATTAGGATGGTTTACTACTTATTCCATGGATTTGCTACCCATGATGCGAGTGCGGCGCTTGTACTCATGCGGGCCCACCGGGTCAATGCGGGTGAAATAGTCTCATGCGGGTGAAATAGTCCCATGCGAGGCGGATGACCTCATGCGGGTGAAATAGTCCCATGCGAGTGCGGAGCTTGTACTCATGCGGGTCCACAGGATCCATACGGGTGAAATAGTCCCATGCGGGTGAAATAGTCCCATGCGAGGCGAATGACCTCATGCGGGTCCACCGGACCTATGCGGGTGAAATAGTCCCAGGAGTAGGATTGCTTAATGATACTACGGGCAAGGGATCCTGTTTTGATCATGAGCCTCCTATTTTTATGCAGTAAAGTTTATACTTGTTACTCTCATTGTTAGTAAGGCACAGTGCATTGTAATTTGGTTTTCTTCCATGACTCCCGTTTATTTTTGTACTTATGATATTATTACAGTACTTTCCAGTTTTACATACTTGGTACATATCAGGTACGACCCTTCCTGGCCGTTCATGCCGCAGGTAGGGGTAAGCAGGTGGTGGATCCTCATTCTTAGGATCTTTGCTCAGGTGTCAGAAGCTCCATTTCTCCGGAGGCTCGACTTTTGGTACGGTTCTCCCTGGTGTCGTAAATGTTTTGTACATTCATGGGTATGACGGGGCCCTGTCCCGTCATAGTGATTACTCATTCTTAGAGGTCTGTAGTCCTGTTATAAATTGGGTTGTTAAGGATATAACTGTTCAGCTTTTGTTATATTTAGAGGTAGCCATTTTTGGGTTAGCCTGCTTATATACTATATGGGTTCTTGTTGTGAGTTTATTTTTCCGCTAGTTTTCTCTGATGTTGTATCACCACGGTGCCCGGGGTAAGGCACCAGTCACGGGTCCGGGGTCGGGTCGTGACAAAAGTGGTATCAGAGCAGTTAATCCTCTGAAAGGGTCTATAGGCCGTATCTAGTAGAGTCTTGATTATCGGTGTGTTGTGCACCACATCTATAATCAGGAGGCTACAGGATATTTAGGATTGGGTTCCATTCTTTCACTCTAAGATCGTGCAATAGAGCTGTGTTATAGGTTGAAATTCCTCTGACATATTTTTATGTACCAGTTATGCCTCCACGCAAGGCAACCAGAGCCCAGAAAGGCAAGGAAGCGGAGGGAGCTTCTAGTGGGGCCTTGAGAGAAATTCTGAGGCCGAGGCCAGTCTTTACCTGAGGTGATATTTCGGACGGCGAGTTCCACGACGTTACCCGGCCCAGTGAGTTCGGCGGCGGCGGCTCACGAGACGCAATACACGAGCCTCGATTACGGCTGGAGCGGAGGAGATGGGTTACAAGGAGATGGCCCAGTTATTGGCCAGAATCGTGGCGAGGAATGAGGATAGACGAGAGACAGAGGTTCCGGTTGTACCCGTAGTTCACCATAGATCAGATGGCGTGAGACTTAGGGACTTTTTGAGTTGCAGCACACCAGAGTTCTATGGGTCGAGGACTGAGGATGATCCTCAGGAGTTTATCCGAAGCGATTCTGACGGATCGTGAGTGATCAAGGCCTCGGAGACAAAGTCGGTAGTTTTGAGTTCACATCGGCTGCGAGATACTGCAGTTGACTGGTTTGATTCATGGGAACTGTCCCGGGGGGAGCATGCACTTCCAGTTTGTTGGGACGAGTTCTCAGCGGCATTTCTTGCACACTTCTTGCCTTCGCATATGAGGAGAGCGTGGGCGGATAGATTTCTGGCGTTGAGACAGAGTGGGCGGACGGTCCGGGAGTACAATGTAGAGTTTGATTCGTTGGCTCGGTATGTACCCGCTTTAGTGGCAGACATGGAGGACAGAGTACACCGCTATATCACTGGGCTCGATGATTACTTAGCAGAGAGTTGCACGGGAGTAGCTCTTGTAGGGTATGGACATGCCGCATGCGAGCTTATGCGCAGGTGTGAGAGCGTAGAGGTCGGCGGAATAACCAAGATCAGCGAAGAGGGCGGGACAGCGAGGTCCTTTAGTAATTTTTGAGGCGGACCGCCTCGGCGAGCTAGTTATGTGCCTCGGCCGGCCGATGCGAATACTCCACCACGATCTTGGGGCGTTCGGAGTCGAGGCGGTCGAGGGCTCGAGTTTGAGTTTCGGGAGCATGGATGTTAGTCAGATGGGGCCACCCCTACCTCGTTGGTGTCGTTGTGGTAGGCTTCATGATGGAGAATGTCATGCTAGTAGGGGAGTTTGTTTTACATGCGGCCAGCAGGGCCATTTTGCGAGAAAATGTCCGACCAGAGATAGCACAGATGTAGATATTCAGCCTTCGGGATCAGTGGCTGGATCATCGCCTTCTTTTGCTATGCGCCGTGCAAGGCAGGACCATGATTAGAACGACAAGGGGAAAGTGAAGCAATAGTTACAGGTATATCCTTAACCCTCTAAAGATTAGTAGATGTGATAAGATGGTTACATGTTAAGTGTTATGTGCGGGTAATTTTATGTAAATTGTGACTTAGAAAGCCTGGCTTGTAGAAGGGGTTAGTTTTGGGGACATGGGAGTTGTGAGCCTTAGGATTTTGATAACCGTGGGAACCTTAGATACAGGGCCATCTTGAGTGGAAGATTTTACGGGTGATCTTTGTCGAGGAACATAGTATACGTGGGGTATACGTGGGTAATAAGTCCATGAGTGGTGTGAAATGATAGTGGGTAGCTAAGCTAAGAAAACCACTAGGTTTTCGTGACTTGAATAGTGAGATTGTCTCGGATCGGGAACAAGAGTGTGGTACGTATGTTAGGAAGAGTCGAGTGTGCAAGGAGGATACGACAGGTGGAAGAAGAAGCGAACATGTGTTGAGAGGATGGAAGTGATCTTTTTGTGAGGAGAATACCCTTAGACCATGGATGAGAACTAATAAGTTGTTATACGTTTTAGAGGTAATTCCTCGTTGGCTGGGAGGTAAGCTTTTGCGTGGTTAGTATATTATGGCCATAGGTGGCATAATTGGTTTTATAGGTATAGTAGTGAAGACTACACCGGCGCATGCGTTTTGGAGACATAAAAGGAACATTCGGGACGAATGTTTCTAAGGGGGGGAGAATGTTACACCCCGTAGTTCGGGTCATTCTAGGGGGAGCGTACGAAAGGAATTAAGTTTTAAATTTTTGAATGATGGGTTGACGAAATGTTTCGGACGGGTTGTTGGTCAACTTTGAGATGGGTTATGACCCGTTACATTGAGAGTTCCTATGTATTTCAAAGTCCTAGTGCGTAGTTCGTTGAGTCTAGTTTCCAACGCAACCAACCGTTCGTCGATAGGACATCGGAGTAGAAAGTTATGGGAGTTACAAGTTCGGTCTTGTGATCGAGCCGAAAGGTGTATTCGGTCGGGGGCCACAGCGTCGCGGCGCGGATCTGAGGCATGGCGCCGGATAGTCTGGAGGACGCTGAAGATGCAGCGCCGTGGCGCCTGAAGTTCTGTAGGGTTGCGGAAGTTTCAGCGCGCTGGCCATGCGAGCGCGGCGCAGGCGAGTTTTAGCGGAAAACTGAGGAAAATCAGATTTTTTCTTTTTAAAAGGCCATGGGAGGGTGACAAGTGTCCCCCCCATCTGATTTTTGCATGCACTATTTATTGACCAAGTCTTGAAGACTTGGTCATTCTTCAAGCTCTCATCTCTCTCTAAATTAGAAGCTCTTCCTTCTTTCTAGAAAATCAATAGGAAATCAAGGCTTGAGAAAAATCTGAAAAGTGTGGCAAGAAGGAAACTTATTTGCAAGCTTGTATGAGTTATTGTGATGGTGTTTTTGGAAAGGAGGCTAGCAAATTTGTTGGATTAATTTGGCTAAAGCTCTAAGGTAACAATTCTTTCTCTTGTTGCTAGTTTTTGGTGTTGCATGTGAAGAAGAAAGAACTTGTAGTTGAAAATATTGCTCTTAGATAAATTGCATGTAAGAAATATGGTTTGGATATGAAAGAATTGGATAAGAAGGTTATGTAAGCATGTTGTAGCCAAAATACTACCTTAAACTTGTTAAGTTAGTTGTTATGCATTGCGGGGAAGAATTTTACACATCCAAGGTTAGGTGTGTAATCCCCTTTATATTGATTGGATTGTTGTGCCTTAAAAGTGGTGTTTGGATGTTGAATTCGGCCTTGAAAAAGGTGGCAAAGTATGTAGAAACAAAGGAAATGCTGCCCGATTTTCCATAGAATTTAGTGACTTTGCACTTGGAATATCCTACGTTGAAACTAGAGGTTAATAAACGTATTATGGTCATTATAGGTTGACGTACTACGTGCGGTATAGTGGACTTAGCAAGTGGATTGACCGAAGAGGTATGTGGAGCTTTCCTATCTCTTGAGCATGAATAGTTATACCTATGTAGTACGGTAGACGTACAAGATTTGATATCCTTCACTTGTTTTAAGTATATGATACTTGATTCGTTTAAAAAAAAAGGTATAAGTCCCTTGAATTTAGGGAAATGTATTTGACTAATGTATAAAGTTAATATAATGACTTTATGGGAAGTTGGTTATATTAGCTTTATGGAATGTTAACAAAAGAAAGATTTACTCTAAGCAAAATAAGTATGGATAAATGATTTGAATTTATGAAAGACAAATTGGTTTTAAGGCACCAATTGCCTAAGGTTTCAAAAGAAAAGAAGTCACGTGATTTAGAAGCCTATGATATTTTTAAAAGGAAATGTGACTTGTATTGAAAAGTAGTCGTGACTTGATACTACGGTTATTAGGATCTTGGAAGTTTTATATAAAAGGGGGTCTTTTCTTAAAAGGTTAGAAGTACGTGGTACTTGGGTTGAATTCCCGAATTTTCTCTTAAATGACATGTTAGTGCCTTAAGTAAACTAAAACGAGAGGATATATTAATAATGTTAATAAGAAGTTAGGGGATTTCTTAACTTGTTTATATTGTGATAAGCCGGTAGCGCTTATGTTATGTATGATAGCCGGTTGTGCTAGGTTACGTGTTCTTACGGGGTAAACCCCGGGTGATTCTTGTTATTTCCTTTGGACATACTGACACGATGGATGGTCCACGGGTATGCGTCCATTAGGATGGTTTACTACTTATTCCATGGATTTGCTACCCATGATGCGAGTGCGGCGCTTGTACTCATGCGGGCCCACCGGGTCCATGCGGGTGAAATAGTCCCATGCGGGTGAAATAGTCTCATGCGAGGCGGATGACCTCATGCGGGTGAAATAGTCCCATGCGAGTGCGGCGCTTGTACTCATGCGGGTCCACAAGATCCATGGGGGTGAAATAGTCCCATGCGGGTGAAATAGTCACATGCGAGGCGGATGACCTCATGCGGGTCCACCGGACCTATGCGGGTGAAATAGTCCCAGGAGTAGGATTGCTTAATGATACTACGGGCAAGAGATCCTGTTTTGATCATGAGCCTCCTATTTTTATGCAGTAAAGTTTATACTTGTTACTCTCATTGTTAGTAAGGCACAGTGCATTGTAATTTGGTTTTCTTCCATGACTCCCGCTTATTTTTGTACTTATGATATTATTACAGTACTTTCCAGTTTTACATACTTGGTACATATTGTGTACTGACCCCCTTCCTCGGGGGCTGCGTTCATGCCGCAGGTAGGGGTAAGCAGGTGGTGGATCCTCATTCTTAGGATCTTTGCTCAAGTGTCAGAAGCTCAATTTCTCCGGAGGCTCGACTTTAGGTACGGTTCTCCCTGGTGTCGTAGATGTTTTGTACATTCAGGGGTATGACGAGGCCCTGTCCCGTCATAGTGATTACACATTCTTAGAGGTCTGTAGTCCTATTATAAATTGGTTTGTTAAGGATATAACTGTTCAGCTTTTGTTATATTTAGAGGTAGCCATTTTTGGGTTAGCCTGCTTATATACTATATGGGTTCTTGTTGTGAGTTTATTTTTCCGCTGGTTTTCTCTGATGTTGTATCACGGGGTGCACAGGATAAGGCACGATCCACGGTCGGAATGGTCGTGACAAAAGTGGTATCGAACGATTAATCCTCGGAGAAAGGGTCTCTGAGCCGTATCTAGTAGAGTCTTGATTATCGGTGTGTTGTGCACCACATCTATAATCAGGAGGCTACAGGATATTTAGGATTGGTTTCCATTCTTTCACTCCAAGATCGTGCAATAGAGCTGTGTTATAGGTTGAAATTCATCTGACATATTTTTATGTACCAGTTATGCCTCCACGCAAGGCAACCAGAGCCCAGAAGGGCAAGGAAGCGGAGGGAGCTGCTAGTGGGACGCAGAGAGTTACGAGGGCACATGCCCAGTCTTTACCTGAGGTGATGTTTCGGACGGCGAGTTCCACGACATCGGCCCAGTGAGTTCGAGCGGCGGCCGGCTCTGCGAGACGCGGTACCTGAGCCTCCAGTTAGAGAAAATGCTTTGACATAAACACCTTTATCGCCGAAAAGAACTTAGCACCCTAACAATTCTAATGGACGACGCGTTATAATTAGACTTGTATTTAATGTTTGGGAAATATTTTTAGTTTTCGGGGATTCATTCAAGATCAACAATCAAGTCATACATCATATGACATCCTATCATGCAATTTCTAAACACAATTAGATGAGAAACCATCAAACTCAATAGGCATGATTAAAGATGATTTTAATCACATATTGGGCGTCGTCTACCCAGACAGTTATAGCGGACGTTATGCTAATAATTTAAATGTATCACATTTAATACTTAGCACATTTGTATATTATTCAATAATATATTATTAATGATAACTATGAGTCTATTTGTCTAAACTCTATAATCTATGTAAATGCCAAACCCTAAACATTTTCTGATTTTTTAAAATTATGATTTTCGGGAATTCTGTAATTTTTCAGAATTTACACTTTAGTCCCTTAAGAATTTAAAATTCAATTCTGAACCCTTATGAATTCATAAAAAATGCAATTCTAAATTTCAGAAAATATTTTCAAACTTCTGGGACCTGTTTGCAATTTCCAGAATCTAAAATCAACTTTCAGTAAACTTTCTTTAATTACAGATTTGCCCGAAAGGACAAAATATGTCTGACTCAAAACTTTATTTCCAGAAACTGAAACTTCTAAAACTTCAGATTCAGAATCTGAAACTTTTAAATCTTTGTTTCTGATTCTCAAATTTTTATTTTTTTTAAATTCGTCGTCGGCACCGCGGTTCCAATAGGTGGCACCGCAGTGCCTCTGAGGCAGTAAGCCACTGGAATCTGCATATTAATTATCACCGCAGTCCTAATAAGTGGCACAGCGATGCCTCATAATTATCGTCACAGGCACCCGTCCTAACAGTGAAAGCTGCGGTGCGCGAAGCGGTGTCAAAATTAATTTTAAGCTTCTGGATGAACAGCATCGCGGCTCCCATGAACAGTACCGCGGTGCCTCTGGCTTCATCTGGGCAGCACCGCAGTGTTCCAATTGTGGAATCCCGACGCCACCACAAAACCCTACCAGGAATCGCGGTGCTCCATCATGGAACTGTGGTGCCTCTCCTCCAGAATCACAAAATCCGAAATTTTCGAACCCCTAAAACTGGTTTAGGGCCAGATCGTTCAGATATATCACTCGTATTACCATCATCATTAAAACAATATGTTCATCGACCATCAAATCTAATTTTCTTCTCGTTCTTCGTTTCAATACACCATGTTTTAAGCTGAATAACGCATATCAACTTAGAAGAGTTATATATTGAATCAATTTTCTCGAATACATAATTGTTCTAACAGATTAGGGCACAAGGACTATGTGTTCTAAAGATTTAGGATTTTAAAGCTTTTAAATACATAAAATATAGATCTAAACAAATCCTAACTCATATTATCATTAAAAATCACACGAAACAACCTAGGCTCTGATACCACTGAAGGTGTTTACGTCGGGTTCGTACACGCAGCGGAATTTGAAAATTTATGTTTCAAACCTGACGACGGTCGAACTAAAGTATGATATGTAATGAAATAATACAAACACAAAGTAAAATGTAAAACATCGATCGAAGACTTACATTGTTGTAGCAATCAGCCAAGCAGTTGAATCTTTGTATTCTGTATAGTCCGAGGGTGCACACACAAACGTCTCTCGATTTGTAAGTTCTAGAAACTATGATGTAACTTGCTAAGTCAGGAATGCTAGGGATTCTTACAGAGCTTTAGAAGAGATTGATCTCTCTTAGGTTTTGTGTATTTGGAATGGGAGGTAAGCCCTCTATTTATAATTGTAAACAGAGGCTTTAGGGTTTCTGTGGGCCAGGCCCAGCTAAACCTCGGACTGACTAAAATTCGGACCGCCAGAAATTGGCTAGGCACCGCGGCCCAAAGTAAGTGGCACCGCGGTGCCTGTGCCTGTTTTCGGAACCGCGGTCCTAAATCAAAGGCATCGCGGTCCTGTCCCAATTTTTCATCCCTTTCCCATTTCTAATATCCCGGTCATGAAGAGAACATTTAGGTATAATCTCCTTCTAATTACATTCTTCAATCGACGGAACATTTGACTTAGTGTTACCCTTCACGCCTTTACATATCGTCACTAATAACATTAGGATCTTCACGGAACTCCTAGACTGCGTCAGAAGACGAACCCAACATGTAAAGTTTAGCTACACAAAATATGTGAACTGAACCTATATGTGAGAAGATAAAATCATTTCATTCATGACACACTCAATCTAGCTTAGGATCTGTCAAGTGTCTATCCAAATGACTTGATTATTATAACTCATCTATATTAGTTGACAACAAGATCATATCACAGACATGTCCATTGCATTGGCCAATGACTTAGTCAACCTAATACCATATGAGTATCTGAGTGTTCACTCGAATATAAATTCAAGGAATGAATCATTTCTTGGCTCACATATCACCTTTAATCTATTTTGTAATGCACCCAAAATAAGCCGCGTCTCAACCTTTAAGACATTTGAGCTTAGGACAGGATCAAAGTACATTACTCCGTAAACAAGATGATATTGACCTCAAGTCTAAGGACTTCTATCTCTCACATGCCAATGACATTATAGACATATAACAAATAGTGCATCAGTAGGGTATACCAATACTTCAACAAGTATCCATGTGTCCATCACGAGTTGCCATAACTTGTAGTAAGTGAGACATACTACATCCCCTAAGGATATGATGCAGACTACATGTCGACGTATCGCATATCATCGATATCCCAATTTCGATGATCATTAGTCGAGGCAATTTAAGAGTTACGTTATAACATTAATTCCCACATCATTAATAAACACGTAAACTCTAGGGATGCATTTATAGAATATTATAAACAATCAACTAATAATTCAACAAATGCAAATGCCATAATATTAATCATCATTAATATAAATACGAATGTGTATAAAGTACATTGTGTCCTAATACAGATTGTCTCTAAGACATACATATACTTTCATTTACAACTCAATGCAACAAAGCAATATTTGAACAGTAATAATTCTTATAACATTATGGATAACAAATATTTTTTATTATTAGATTTATCTCTTTTGGTACATATTTGTCATGATTTTCTATGTTTAATCTTTCATCTTCTAGATACCATGTAATATTTCTTATCCTATATAAATAAAATAGTGTGATCAATAACGATGTTAAATACATTTAAAATATAAATAATTATTATTAACATTTGTACCTCTACTTGAATTTTATTTAATTCAAAAGATATCATACTCCAAGGGAATTGAGAGATTTATGACGATGTCACACGTCGTATTGGGGCAGGGTGAATGAAATGGAGGCTCACATCTGAAGTCTTGTGCCATAAAAAGGTTTCACCAAAACTTAAAGGTAAGTTCTATAGGGTGGTGGTTAGATCGACTATGTTGTATGAGGCGGAGTGTTGACCAGCTAAGACTTCGCACATACAAAAGATGAAAGTTACGGAAATGAGGATGCTGATATGGATGTGTGGGTATATAAGGAGAGATAAGATTAGAAATGATAATATCCGGGAGAAAGTGGGAGTGGCCTAGGTGGATGATAAGATGCGGGAAGCAAGGTTGAGATGGTTCAGGCATGTGCAGAGAAGAGACACAAATGCCCCAGTGCGGAAGTGTGAGAGGTTGGCTATGGACGGGTTCAAGAGGGGTAGAGGTAGACCGACAAGGTATTGAGGAGAGATGATTAGACGGAATATGACGCAAATGCAACTTACTGATTACATGACCTTAGATATGGGGTTGTGGAGGACACGGATTAGGGTAGAAGAGTAGTAGGTACTCGAGCATAGTCCTACGTATCCTTACAAATTGATAGTTGTAGTGGTATTACTGTAGGCCCGATTAGCCTATCACACTTATAGGCACATTATTGCTTTATAATCCACTGTAGTTTGATTTCTGCTGCTGTGTGTTTTTTAGTGTATTTTGTTTAGCTAATTTAGTTATGTTAGATATTGCTCCCTTTTGTTCGAATGCACTTTCTACTGCTTTAATTCTTTATCTGAGTCTGACTATTTCTCTTGCGTTACTCTTTATTGTTATATGGGTCACCGTCCAAACAGTCCACGGAAACAACAGTGGGCCCTTCCCCTTCCCTTGTATATTTGATAAATATTAGACTTATGTTTGTATCTTAATTAATAGTGTAATATTACCATAATTATAAGTTATTCTTCAAATAGAATAAGGATTTTTAGGTAGAATAGGATGAGAATCTTCCTAGTGTAACTTGTATATATATGTCTTTCATTAATAAGAATAATCAAGAGATTAATTCTTTTATCGTATCAAGAGTCTAGGTTCTCTTTACCCTGCTTCCGCTCCTCAAAATTTTCTCTCTCCCTCTCAGATTTTCGTGAACAGCGCCGTAGCCCCTATCCCGCAGCGCCACGCCTCTTCTCTTCCAGAAAATCTTCTCTCCCAAATTCTCTTCTCCGTATCTTGTTGTTCTATTCCCTATGGCTGATAAGAACACTTTTCGCCCTGCCATCACAGTTTGTAACATCAAGAGCGTTATCCCTATCGTTATTGACCTAGAAAACATCCAATATAGGACGTGGGCGGAATTATTTAAGATTCATGCTGTTACACCTTGTAAGTTTAAGGCGATAATTAAGAACGTCATTAAGGAAGTAAGATTCGAATATTGGATATAGAGTATACTTACATATGTTAATACGGAAATTAGTATGCAAGAGGATGTAATTCCGGAGAAAGTTTTGGTTACAACGTGTGTGACATCGGAAATTAGTAATAATAGTTGTATATTCCCGTTATGGACTAGTGTCGTATTATAAGAATTATGACATTGAGAATACAAGGCCTTATGAAATTTCCGAAAATTAAAAGAAGTGAGATCTAAGATTTAATTATTACTTGAAGGACTAATTTAAGTAGACAATTAAGAGAATTTGACCAAAGTGTAATTAAATTTTCAGATTTGTCCTTAAACTTTATAAACCTTTCAACTTCAAATCTCCCACTTCACTTTCAAATCCACACACTCCCTCACTTCTCTCTCCCTCACCCCAGCCGAAAACACCCCTATGCCATAGCCAAAATTGAAGCTCTCATCTCATTCTCCCTTGATTAAGTCTTCTACAAATTCCTAAGCCAAGTTTAGCCTCCAAAACAGTGGGCATTACGCCACTGCTGGCCGAAAATATTAGCCCAGAAATTTCCAGATTTTTAGATGAAGTTTTGGAAGAAAAACATGTAAGAATGGTGGATTACATTTGTGGAATGCATGCATGTCATTTGGAGTTGAAGAAATGATGAAAATGGTGTAAATTGGAGCAATTGGACCGAGAGCGTAGGGACTGTTTTGGCTTAAAACTTAAGGTAAGAATTTTTCTTTTCATAGAGTATTTGGAAAATTAAATGTTGTAGTTAAGTGATAAACTCATGTTAAAGAGGAATTGGAAATAAGAGATTGCATGTGATTGTTGTTGATGTTGTTGAGCCAATTGGAATGGTAATTACCGATTTTGGGCTATGTTTGTATACATTGGCTTTGATTGTTGTGTTGTCATTATTATCACTAATTGTATATTTAAAATTAGAAGAAAACCTTGATGTTTAAGTTATAATTGGTTATATGGAAGTGTTGAAACATGAATTGGACTTTAAGAAATTAGACGAAGAGTTTTGGGCATTGTTGGTCGAGACTTGTAGAAAATTGTTGGACATCGTTGTGTTGTATTTTAGGGGTTATTTTGTTGATGTTATAATACTAGAATTATAAGCTATGTATATGCATATACCTTGGTGTAATTGTGGATACATGTCTTAAAGGAATTAAAGTATAGAAAGGTGTAGAAAAGCTTTACATTTCACTCTCGTTGTTGCTAGACGTATGAACTGTTTTAATAGGATGTTTTAATATGATTAAGGGGTTGGATGAACATGATAAATAGGTGTATTGATCACCTTGGTTGCTGTTTTAGTTATATTCCATGAATGTAAGAAGAAATGATGTATAATGATGGTATATGTCGAGTACATAGAACTATTTTAGTATACCCTTGATTCGTGATTGTTATTTGGTATTATTGGCTTGGTTTGTAAGATGTGGATGTGCATATGATAGGGAAAATGCTGCCCGAATTTGTATAGAATAAAGAGTCGTCATTCGTTAGATAACTATGCTAGTAATCATAGAGTTGATGGTTATGTTATTATTATTATAGGTTGAAGTGCTAGCCAAAGACGACTTTAAATTATTGAGTTGATATAGACGACAAGGTATATGAAACTATCATTTCTTCTTTTTACATGATTTTTATAAAGTGAGTGTACGGCGGACGTACATAGTTCTATTGAATCTTAATTCTTAATGATACATAATATAATAGTGCCTTGATTTTCTAAGTGAATGTTATTTTATTATTCCAATGAGAGTCAAATGACTATTTAAATTATATAAAGTTGCTCATGATACTCTATTCGTGCTTGATGTGATTATATCATTTCACCGAGTCCCATGATGGGCTGGGATACGTTATATGTATATATATGATGATGATGAGCTCACCGAGTCCCAGAATGGGTTTGGATACGTTATATGGATAGATGTTCATGATATGATGATTCCACCGAGTCCCTCACTAGAGGACCGGGACACGTTATATTGATGATTTCATCGAGTCCCTCACTAGAGGGCCGATATACATTATATATATAGACATGATGATTCTATGGGTAGGCATCCATGATTTTGATATGACTCTCATTTTTATAAGGCATAGTTGACTCTCATTTTTATATATATGGCACAGTTGGATTTGGTATTTGACTATCGTACTTGTCTCATCTTATCTGTTGGCCAGTTATGATCTTCCTTACAGTACTTCATATTTATATACTCAGTACATTATTTCATACGGACCCCCTTTCCTTGGGGGGCTGCGTTCATGCCCGCATGTACAGATATTCAGTTCGGTGATCCTCCGGCTTAGGATTCCTGCTCAGCTGTTTCCTTTGGGAGCTTAATTGTTCTGGAGTTAGTTATTTTGGTACAAAGCCTTATTTTGACTTATGCATATTTAGTGACACGACGGGGCCCTGTCCCGTCATATTTCATAATAGTACTCTTAGAGGTCTGTAGACAGTTGTGGGTGGTAAATGTGTTTTTGTATATGTGTACGGTTGTGATCCGTTCTGGATATCTCTATATACATAGTGGCAGCCTCGCCGGCTTGACTATTTTTGATATGATTTACAGATTCTTACGTTATCCTTGGTATTCGTGTGATTATATGTGACAGGTGGGTATAAGGGTGCCCAGGTAGGGCACCGGGTCACGGCCCGTCGGGTCGGATCGTGACAAAAGTGGTATCAGAGCAGTTCGTCCTCAGAATGTCTACAGACCGTGTCTAGTAGAGTCTTGTTATGGGTATGTTGTGCACCATACTTATACGCAGGAGGCTGCCGGACATTTAGGATTGGTTTCTATTCTTCTTACTCTAAGATCGTGTGATAGAGCTATGTTATTAGAATAATTCCTTTCTAAATGAATTATTGTGATACTGTGATGCCTCCAAAAGAAACGACAACGGCCCAGTAGGGAATATATGGACTTCGTATATCGGTTGGTAAGATTGTTGTATAGTTGGTGTGATGATGATGTGCATCTATATGAACAAATTTATTAAGGCCATGTGTGTGCTGCTTGAAGTGATTATGGGGTATCATGACTTGTGAATACTATCTAAATGTTTCTTCTTAAAAACCGTTTTAAGCTTAATATGCTGGTTCATGAGATTTAGTATCTGCTACATGATCAAGAAATAGATGGATTGGGTATATGGAAAGATAAAATTTATGTACCATTTAATGTTATGAAGAATTGGATATGTTTTCTTGTAACTTGAAAGTGATGTGAAGTTAATTAGTTATGATTTAGCCATCTAAGTTGTGCAACATGTTTAGTTGTTCATTTGTGACCATATGTGTTTGACTAGCATAAGTATACAAATTAGAACTTCACTTAATCTTCATGAATTGTTGCCTCCTTCTGTGCTAATTTAACTTTGAGAGCATTTGCCATGCCTAAAAGTTTATTATGATTACATCTTATTTTTATTTTACTGCACATATTGGACTGGTTGGACTGCCCTGTGTGTGTCTCAAGTATAGATGGTCCTAGAGGAATTTGGTTCCTGAATAGGGATTCTGTTAGGTTGACCTGATATTTGTCAAATTAGATATGATAACATGTGGATTAAAGTGGGTAATTTGGCTATAATTGTATAAGCGCCATGTTAAGAATAGTCTTTTACATGTTGTAGTGTCACTTTTCTTGAATATATGTCCATAACTGGTAGTAACCATCCAAAATAACCTTATAAGTTTAGGAATGCTTTGCTGCTGCAATAAATGGTTTACTTATTTAATTAACTATTAAACCTTAAATATGGTATGCCAAGCATTATGTAATATATGTGAATATTGTGGCTATTTGTGACTACTCTATTAATGTCTAGCATGTTCAATTGATGAAAACACTGTTAAAGTATTATGTGACGATTATTTGTGTGTTAAGTGGTTGTCTTGTTAAGTTTATGGTTTATTTGATCTTGTATGATCCGTTTAAATGACTTTAAGGTAATTGGTATATTTAGTCCATTGTAACTCATCTTGGATTGTTTAAGTCATGTGGTGTGCATAGTATGTTAAGTCAAACCATCACTAGCACAAGTACTAATTTAGTATGCTTGCTTGTTTTTGGTCAAATCTCTATGTTGCCTGAACCTTATTCTCTGATAAATCTGTTAAATATTTTGGTTTATCTCTGCTGTGGGGATTTGAGATTTATTGGATTGGTTTGGTAAGGTCATTAGGGGAATATTAGTTGTCTATGAATATTTCTTGAGCTAAGTTGTGAGTGGAATCATTACTTGATTGGCCCTAATTGGAATCGGTAGTCTAAGATATGTTGGTAGGTCTTAAGGTTGATATTACTGTTGGATTCATACTGAAGGTATAGACTGATTATAATATTATTTTAACTGATTTCATATTTGCCATGCTTATATATCTAACATGATAGCTTAAATCTGATTTTCTGCATATATAGCTCTTTCAGTTGGTCTAATATTTAGTTAAGGGTCATTTAATTATGTATGGACAATTTTAATAACTGTGGAGTCAGTAGCATGATTAGGGGTGACCTGTTTATCCAAAATTTTCAACTGTTAGTAAAAAGGATATCTACAAATGTTAGCTTGAAATCTTACCATCCAGTTTAATATCTATTTGAATGTAGTTTAAACTTGGAAAGTTGTGTGTCATGTAGTGGTTTGATGATCCTGTTTTGGATAACACAGGATTAGGGTAGTTTTCTTTTATATATGTATATATATATATATATATATATATATATATATATGTTTGTTAAACTGACCTGCTTACATGCTATAAATATGCTAAAGTACTGTGTTAAAGTGCTTGGTGTGCAGTTGTCTAATTAGAAGTCTTAAGTAAAGCCAGGATTCTGCATCTGCCTTTAATGCTGTGATGATTAGGACGCGTTAAAATGTTACCATGTATGTCAAGGTAACTTGAGAAAGGTCTTTTAATCTAGTTATGATAACATGCTTCTAGTCCTATGCCCTGTCTAGGACCTTGTTTTTGCTTCAGCATGACTAATCTCATTGATAGGCTAGAGATGGTTGTTTGAAGTAATTGAAGTTGGTCTATTGCTTAAGGTGGTGTAGTGTGAGTTATAACTCATTAACTAGGTAAACACAGTATAATAGATTAACTAATGTTATGATACCTTGCATTGTGAATACAAAGATCTGTGATTAATCAGCTTAGAGCTAGTCTGTTGAGATTTTTTTAGGTATGATTGAGTTAATCTATCTGTCCTTCCCCTGTACTGTGTGATTCATTTTGAAGTTGGTATCTGATTTTGTCCTAAAGAGGCATGACATTTAGTACATTAAGCTTACAATAAAAAAAAATAGGAATCATGATTGACTTATTGGTTACAACTTGATCTTACTAACTGATTGGCCCATGAGTGGCATATATCTCTTCTTATAATTATTCACAAGCTATGACATATCTTCGTATCAGTTCAACCAAAGAGTTGTGATTATCTACCTTTACTTGTGCACTAATATGTCTTCTGAATAGAATGTAGTGTTTCTGACCATAATTAATTCCCTTGTATACCTCTTTGTACCTTCAAAATTATGTGTGTAATCAGTATTACTAAGTAACATGTTTGTCTATCTCTTCTGTACGAATTTGGCAATATGTATATGATCTATAGAATTTTGTTTCCTATCTTAGGTGTCTAGTCCACTGGTAGAGTTGGGTTGCCTTGTTTAAAGTTGTATTCTATTGCCCTGTTTAATAACTTAAAAATTGATTACCCATATATACCTTGTGAGAAAAGGACAAGGATTCTAGGTTTAAGACTTGGATACTGCTTATTCTTTACTTCTCTAAGTGATAGTGTGTCTCTTTTCCTGTTAAAAAGAAAAAGGGGGGGTGTTATAATTGCACTACTTTATGATTTAATGAACACCACTCTAATGTTATGCATGAACCAGTGTAGCTAAACTGAGATCCAGAGTCTATGTCAAAACCAGTATTTGATTGTTACCTTAATGGCATGTGTTCCAACCATAAAAGGAACTTGGAACTCCTATGGTAAATAGCTTGCCTAACTTGCAGAAAGTCTAATGTCCATCTAGTAATAAGGTTGTGTGGTGTTCATCTATGTTAACATGCCCTATTTGAAATTGTATTCTCTTCTCTATGAGTTTTACCAACTGGTTTGAGCTGCAACCCTGGGAGCCTAAAGGTTTAGGATAAAACCTAAAGAGAATGGCTAAGTTTAGGTGTAACATGTGTGTATCTGGTTATAATCATGAGCAGGGTGGTGTGCCCGTGTTATTACTGCCTATAGGTATTAAGCCCTAGTCTTGTTTACTTAGCAACAGCATGTTACTAATCTTTTCTAATTATTCAGTTGGAAAACTAAATGTAGAAATTACATGAGAATAGCTAAGTATGTGACAAGCAGAGGCTCACACACACTGGTAAGACTAGACTAAAATGTGATTACTTGGAATAAATACATTGTGTAATGAAGATGGAAACATGACCATTGACCCCTTTACACTCCTAATGAGATGATAAGTTGCACTAGTGTGAGCACACATATCAAAACTACATTTAGTCACCATGAATTGTGTTTAGTCTGGTTTGTGTATTGAAAACTGTTCTCCTTAGTTGCTCACTATTATATTGAATTGTTGTTGCGCATACCTGTTAGTGTCGGTGGTATTTAGCTACCATAATTGTTATCATTATGGTTGTTATTTGATATAACTTGATGTACTATTTAGCTACTGTTTTACTGTTGCTACTACTGTTCATGCTGCATCTCAGATACACGTTGTTACCTTTCTTTCAGTCTCATATGTCTTGGTTTCAAACATAGTGCCCTCTTAACTATCAGTAGTTGTTTCTTTGACTTGTGTGGCTCCTAACATACTGTACTGCAAATTATGGATGCTATTTGCATTTCCTGAGCTGCGGTAAGTGGGGTAGAGTTGTTACCTTTGTGATATATTGTGGCCCTGTGAGGCATCTGTTGGGTTGTTGAATATAGGTGGATAGGAATAGTTATAAAGGAGACTGTCGATTTTTTTTTCTAAGCATGAGACCTATGATGAACATTCGAGGACGAATGTTTCTAAGGGGGGAAGGATGTTACACCTTGTAAGTTTAAGGCGATAATTAAGAACGTCATTAAAGAAGTAAGATTTGAATATTGGATATAGAGTATACTTACATATGTTAATACGGAAATTAGTATGCAAGAGCATGTGATTCCAGAGAAATTTTTGGTTACAACGTATGTGACGTCAGAAATTTGTAATAATAATTGTATATTCCCATTGTGGACTAGTGTCTTATTATAAGAATTATGACATTGAGAATACGAGGCTTTATGAAATTTCCGGAAATTAAAATAAGTGAGTTCTAAGATTTAATTATTACTTGAGTGACTAATTTAAGTAGACAATTAAGAGAATTGGACCAAAGTGTAATTAAATTTTCAGATTTGCCCTTAAACTTTATAAACCTTTCAACTTCTAATCTCCCACTTGATTATCAAATCCACACACTCCATCACTTCTCTCTCCCTCACCCCAGCCGAAAACACCCATATGCCATAGCCAAAATTGAAGCTCTCATCTCCTTCTCCCTAGATTAAGTCTTCTACAAATTCCTAAGCCAAGTTTAGCCTCCAAAACAGTGGGCATTACGCCACTGCTGGCCGAAAATATTAGCCCAGAAATTTCCAGAATTTTAGATGAAGTTTTGGAAGAAAAACATGTAAGAATGATGGATTAAATTTGTGGAATACATGCATGTCATTTGGAGTTGAAGAAATGGTGAAAATGGTGTAAATTGGAGCAATTGGACCGAGAGCTTAGGGATTGTTTTGGCTTAAAACTTAAGGTAAGAATTCTTCTTTTCATAGAGTATTTGGAAAATTAAATGATGTTGTAGTTAAGTGATAAACTCATGTTAAAGAGGAATTGAAAATAAGAGATTGCATATGATTGTTGTTGATGTTATTGAGCCAATTGGAATGGTAATTACCGATTTTGGGCTATGTTTGTATACATTGGCTTTGATTATTGTGTTGTCATTATTATCACTAATTGCATGTTAAAAATTGGAAGAACGATTTGATGTTTATGTTATAATTGGTTATATGGAAGTGTTGAAACATGAATTGGACTTTAAGAAATTAGACGAAGAGTTTTGGGCATTGTTGGCCGAGACTTGTAGAAAATTGTTGGACATCGTTGTGTTGTATTTTAGGGTTTTTTTTGTTGATGTTATAATGTTGGAATTATAAGCTATGTATATGCATATACCTTGGTGTAATTGTGGATACATGTCTTAAAGGAATTAAAGTATAGAAAGGTGTAGAAAAGCTTTACATTTCACTCTCGTTGTTGCTAGACGTATGTACTTTTTTAATAGGCTGTTTTAACATGATTAAGGGGTTGGATGAACATGATAAATATGTGTATTGATCACCTTGGTTGCTGTTTTGGTTAAATTCCATGAATGTAAGAAGAAAGGATGTATAATGATGGTATATGTCGAGTACATGGAACTATTTTAGTATACCCTTGATTCGTGATTGTTATTTGGTATTGTTGGCTTGGTTTGTAAGATGTGGATGTGCACATGATAGGGGAAGTGCTGCCCGAATTTGTATAGAATAAAGAGTCGTCATTAGTTAGATAACTATGCTAGTAATCATAGAGTTGATGGTTATTTTATTATTATTATAGGTTGAAGTGCTAGCCAAAGACGACTTTAAATTATTGAGTTGATATAGACGACAAGGTATGTGAAACTATCCTTTCTTCTTTTGACATGATTTTTATAAAGTGAGTGTACGACGGACGTACATAGTTCTATTGAATCTTAATTCTTAATGATACATAATATAATAGTGCCTTGATTTTCTAAGTGAAAGTTATTTTATTATTCCAATGAGAGTCAAATGACGATTTAAATTATATAAAGTTGCTCATGATACTCTATTCGTGCTTGATGTGATTATATCATTTTACCGAGTCCCATGATAGGACGGAATACGTTATATGTATATATTTGATGATGATGAGCTCACCGAGTACCAGAATGGGCCGGGATACGTTATATGGACAGATGTTCATGATATGATGATTCCACCGAGTCCCTCACTAGAGGGCCGGGACACGTTATATTGATGATTCCATCGAGTCCCTCACTAGAGGGCCGAGATACGTTATATATATAGAGATGATGATTCTATGGGTAGGCATCCATGATTTTGATATGACTCTCATTTTTATAAGGCACAGTTGACTCTCATTTTTATATATATGGCACAGTTGGATTTGGTATTTGACTATCGTACTTGTCTCATGTTATCTGTTGGTCAGTTATGATCTTCCTTATAGTACTTCATGTTTATATACTCAGTACATTATTTCGTACTGACCCCTTTTCCTCGGGGGGTACGTTCATGCCCGCAGGTGTAGATATTCAGTTCGGTGATCCTCCGACTTAAGATTCCTGCTCAGATGTTTCCTTTGGGAGCTCCATTGTTCTGGAGTTAGTTATTTTGGTACAAGGCCTTATTTTGACTTATGCATATTTAGGGGCACCACGGGGCCATGTCCCGTCATATTTCATTATAGTACTCTTAGAGGTTTGTAGACAGTTATGGGTGGTAAATATGTTTTTGTATATGTGTACGGTTGTGATCCGTTTTGGATATCTCTATATACATAGTGGCAGCCTCGCCGGCTTGCCTATTTTTTTATATGATTTACAAATTCCTACGTTATCCTTGGTATTCGTGTGATTATATGTGACAGTGGATATAAGGGTGCTCAGGTAGGGCACCGGGTCGGATCGTGACACATGCTTTGACATATAAAGTCTTCTACCACATCATTCCTCCAACTCTTCCAAAGGAAGGTGATACGGTGTCTACTTCTACGGCGGTTGTGCCCACTAAAGAAACAAATCCAGAATTATAGATCATGCTCGATGCAAAGGTTCTTCAGTGGATTTATGTCACTATCTCCTTGGATCTTTTACAGGCGATTATGAACCCAACTCCACAGCTATGGCGGCGTGGAATCGATTGCGAGACATATTCCAAGATAACAGTCATTCTCGAATTGTTATCCTTGAGCAGGAATTTTCACTGGTGGCTATGGTGAATTTTCAAAATGTTTCTTCTTAT
Source organism: Przewalskia tangutica (assembly GCA_029844215.1). Lineage (NCBI taxonomy): Eukaryota > Viridiplantae > Streptophyta > Magnoliopsida > Solanales > Solanaceae > Przewalskia > Przewalskia tangutica. Next base: position 43,904,530 of record CM056727.1, on the reverse strand, counting down.
TGCAAACGCCTCAAGGACTTGACAGACCAACTTAGAAACTGTTGAGTGTATTTTATACACTCTTTTGAGTCATTTTTAGTTAGTATTTTACTCTTTTATTTTGCGTTTAGTATATTATTATGTTTGTTTTTTCTTTCTTTTGAGTCACAGCGGCCATAAAGGAGAAAATGCTACTTCTGAGGATGAAATTGCACAAGCACAACCCAAGAAATAAAGCCTAAGAGGTCCCGAGAAGAATAAAAGAAATGAAATGTTGGACGAAAAAGGGTCAAGGGTCGCGGCTCAAGGCAAGGAGCGCCGCGGCGCTTGAAGGGCCGAGGCCAGAGGAATTAGAGTCGGGGCGAGAAATTTCCAGTGAGTCAGAAAATAAAACACCGTCGCAGGCGCCGTGGCGCAAGAGTTCCAGAATGCCCAGTGATTTTCGAAGCCAATTAGGGCCTCGACGCTTGGAAGCAGCAGCGCTGCGCCGACGCGAATTTTTCCGATTCTGGGCCAAATTTTGACAGGGGTAAAAGGGTCTGAAATGCAGTTTTTCTCGGATATAAAAACCCTAAACCCTGTCATACTTTATATCATATTTTGGAGAGGCAAGAAAGGAGGCAAGCTACAGTTGGAGACTTCGAATTGTTCAAGTTCTTTTCTTTCCTTTATTTTAATTTCAGTTTATATTGAATTTTGTATTAGTTCTTAGCATGACAATGTCTAGGAGCTAATTTCTTTATTAGGGTTTTTCGTCGAATCGCTTGAAACTCTTCCATACAGTTAATGCATAGTTATTGATTTCTTCTTCAGCTATAATAAGATCTATTCAATATTGTATTGATTGCTTGATAATTGACTGACCATTAATAATCATAATTTATATGATTTCAAATCGAGATCTGAAAAGGGAGATTTGAATATGTTGTAGTTGTTTAGATATAGGTTAAAATCGTGGACGAAAGTACCCCGATACTTGTGTAGTGTTTAAGGTTGTTGTTCTTAATCCTCCTATGTGGTAAAATCTATCATAGAAATATAGAAGGTTTATGCATAAGGTTGAGTTTTTATATGTCCTAACCGGAATATAGAATAGATTAGTTAACCTGCAATCTTAATAAGAAGAAGAATCATTAGCATTGCATTAACAAGTGAAAGAGTGGATAGTTGAGGAAATTGGAAGCCTTATTTCCTTCATAACTGTTTTAAACCAAAGTATTATCATCATTAGTTTAAATTCCTTCACTTTATTTAGTTTTAATTCTTAGTTATAATTCTCAAACAAAAGAACGTTAACCAAATAGATACTATAGATTAGATAATCGGTACTTGACAAACCAGTCTATGTGGATGATAATTCGGTCTTACAGACTTTATTACTTGAACGATACGTACACTTGCGTAAGCATCTAGAAATATCGCAACAACAATGTGGGGTCTCCTATTTCTAATAGTCGTCTAGTTCTTCAGATGGTTGCAGGTCTGTCAGAGGCCTATAGCGGTGTTGCTTCGGTTATTTGTGAAAGTAACGCCCTAAGGATTTTATCAAGCCCGTTCTATGCTTACTTTGGAAGAAGCCGAATTGGCTAAGAAAGTGGCGATTGGGGCCAACACTGTCGTCATGATGACTGTTTCCAATTTTTCTCCTTCTAATCCAACTAACATGACCCAAAATCACAACAACGGGGGTGGTAAGAAGGGTCAAAATCGAAAGAATCGTAGTGGCAACAACGGGGGCAACCGTCAGCAGCAGCAGTTCTGGAGCCCACAGGGGCCCTCCGACAAGAGCTGGGTCCCGACTCACAGCGTGGCGGCTCGGTTCTGGCCGCGGCTCTCGATAATGGCGGTCAAGCGCCGCAGCCTCGTCTTCCCGTGTCGAATCCGGGTTTGCATCAGACGGGCAACACCAAATCCACTATACTTGGGTCTCGCCCCCATCAAGCCCACCATGCAGTGGGCCCCACTCAGACAGACATTGAAGCAGCGATGCACACGCTTGGCTTGACTCAACCGGACCCTAATTAGTACATGGACACCGGCGCCACTACCCACATGACATCCGACCAAGGTACTCTCTCGTCTTATTCCAATTTGAGCACTAATTATGGTATAACTGTTGGTAATGACAATTCTATTCCGATTAAGGGTTATGGTCATAAAACTTTGTCCCGTCCTCATCCACCACTTGTCCTGAAATATACCCTTAAAATTGATTAAAAATTTGGTCTCTGTCCGTAAATTCACCACTGATAATTGGGTTTCTATTAATTTTGATCCATTTGGGTTTTCTGTGAAAGATTTCAAGACGGAGAGTCATCTCATGAGGTGTGACAGTAGGGGGGATCTTTATCCAATCACACCGTGTCTCAACAACTCGCGTCAAGCTATGCCATCCACTTTTGCAGCTCTTGCTCCTTCCTTGTGGCATGCTCTTCTAGGTCATTCGGGGTCGTCTATTTTAGATACACATAAGTTTATTTCTTGTAAGAGTACGCGTATTACTCCACTTTGTCAATCATGTGCTTTAGGAAAAATTATTAAGTTACCATTTGTAGCTTCGAATTCTAATACTTCAATACCATTTGAGATTATTCATAGTGATTTATGGACATCTCCAGTTCTCAGTTCTATCGGTCATCGTTATTATGTTTTATTCATAGATGACTATTCTAAATATTTATGGACGTTTTTAATTGCGAAAAAATCACAAGTTTTTTCTATTTTCATAAAATTTAAAGCTTTCATAAGAACGTAATTAGAACGGAAATAAAAAACATTTAATGTGATAATGGCAAAGAGTATAACAATGGGGAATTTAGGGAGTTTTGTGCTCAAAATTGGATAAATTTTCATTTTTCTTGTCCTCATACATCTTCACAAAATGGGAAAGCTGAGCGAAAAATTCGTACATTAATAATATTATCCGCACTTTATTGGTTCATTCTTCCATTCCTCAATTATTTTGGCATCATGCGCTACAAATGGCTACCGATCTACTAAATATTCTTCCCTCTAAAGGTTTGACATATTCATCTCCTCTCAAAGTATTATACAATAAGACTCCGTCATATTCTCATCTTAGGGTCTTCGGATGCTTATGTTATCCACTGTTTCCATCCACGTAATCATGTGTCTGCCTTAAATGATCCTAATTAGAAAATTGTCATGATCGAGGAATATAATACTCTTATTGATAATTAGACGTGGAAGTTGATACCCCGTCTATCTGGTGTTAATATTATTCGGTCTATGTGGATTTTTGTTCATAAGGAAAATTCTGAAGGTTCATTTGCAAGGCATAAGGCTAGACTTGTAGGTGATGGTAAGACTCAGCAGGTTGGTGTGGATTGTGGTGAGACATTTAGTCTGATGGTCAAGACGACTACCATTCACATTGTGCTCAGCTTGGCTCTTTCAAAATCATGGCTCATTCATCAGCTAGATGTGAAGAATGTTTTTCTACATGATGATCTTCAGGAGACAGTGTATATGCATCAGTCCTTGGGGTTCAGAGATACTAGATATCCTAATCATGTCTGTCAATTGAATAAGTCCTTGTATGGGCTTAAGCAGTCTCCACGGGCTTGGTATAAGAGGTTTGTTGACTATGTTTCGACTATGGGTTTTTTCGCACAGTAGATCTGATAATTCATTATTCATATATCGTCGGGGTTCTTCCATGGCTTATATATTGTTTTATGTTGATGATATTATCTTTACTGCCTCTTCTGATGCTTTGCGAAAATCTATTATGACAATGCTCAGTTCTGAGTTTGCCATGAAAGACTTGGGTCCATTGAGTTATTTTTTGGGGATTGCAGTCACTCGTCATGCAGGCGGATTGTTCTTATAACAGAGGAAGTATGCAGCAGAGATCATTGAGAGGGCTGAGATGTCATCCTGTAAGTCCACTTCTACTCCAGTTGATACTAAACTCAAGTTGGGTGCTGCAGCTGGCTCTCCCTATGAGGATCCGACCGCTATCGCAGTCTTGCAGACACCCTTCAGTATCTGACGTTCACGTGACCTGATATTACATATGCCATACAACATGTGTGTTTGTTCATGCATGATCCCAGAGTTGAACATATGAATGCGCTCAAACGCATTCTAAGGTACATTCAGGGAACACTTAATTATGGCTTGCATTTGTATCCTTCGTCGATGTCTACACTTGTCTCCTACACAGATGTTGATTGGGGTAGTTGTCCTGACACCAGACGGTCTACGTCTGGCTATTGCATGTTTTTAGGTAATAACTTGGTCTCATGGTCTGCCAAGCGTCAGTCAACGCTTTCACGTTCAAGTGCAGAAGCCGAGTATAGAGGGGTAGCCAATGTGGTTTCTGAATCATGTTGGTTACGAAATTTACTTTTAGAGCTTCATTGTCCTATTGAGAAGGATGCCTTGGTGTATTGTGATAATATAAGTGTCATCTACTTTTCTGGTAATTCAGTTCAGCACCAGCGTACTAAACACATAGAGATGGATATTCACTTTGTTCGAGGGAAGGTAGCTAAAGGACAAGTACGTGTCTGTCATGTCCCTTCCAGTTATCAAATTGCAGACATCTTTACAAAGAGTCTTCCCTCTGTCCTTTTTAAAGATTTTAGAGACAGTCTCAGTGTACGAAGACCGTCCGCTATGATTGCAGGAGTGTGTTAAAGTATATGGGCCACCGTCTAAACATTCCACGAAAACAGCAGTGGGCCCTTCCCTTTCCCTTGTATATTTGGTAAATATTAGACTTAGGTTTGTACCTTAATTAGTAGTGTAATATTACCATAATTGTAAAGTTAGTCTTCAAATAGAATAGGAATTTCTAGGTAGAATAGGAAGAGGATCTTCCTAGTGTAATTTGTATATATATGTCTTTCATTAATAAGAATAATCAAGGGATTAATTCTTTTATTTACTCTTGTTTTGTTTTGATTGTCTTGCTTGTGATTATGTTTTGTCTTGAGTCTAGGGTCTCCCGGAAACAACCGATCTACATTGTCAAGAAAATTTCAAGGTATTTTTATGCTTATAGCTTGGAATTGAGGCGTATAACCAGTGCTAACAAAGAGACCACTAAAGTATATGCAATTACATTATGCAAAACTATAATGAAGAAGTATACTTAAAAGAGAAAATTATGTGATATAACGATTAGTGTATGTATGCATGCCCGCTAGTGTATGTGTGTGTATATTAATGTTTTCAAAAAAAAAATTATTGTTATATTTTGAAAACTCAATAATATCACCATAATTTGTTGTTAGTAAGGGCGGGCATAAACAGTGCTACTTATAAACTGATTAACTAACTTTCCAGCCTAAATGACTGAACTACCCTTGCCTTATAATTGGCATACAACAAAGAGATACTGGACCTTTTTAATTTGTTTATACTAAACATATTTAACAAGAAGTTTGCAAAAGATAACCCCTGATTTGGTATAAGGGACGTCAGATATTGTTAAAGAAACCTTTAACTAATCATTGAATTATTTATTGGAAAAGAAATAAAGGACGTCAGATATTGTGAAAGGTCTGAACTAATCATTCATAGCTTATAGAGTACTCCCTAATACACTTTTACTTATTCACTTTTATCTTTACACGCCCCTTAAAAAATAATAAATGATACTCATATTAATTGATGTATAATCTTAATAAACTTGAAAAATGTTTAGAATGAGTAATTAATGTTAGGGAAAAAGTTGTTTTTATCTTGATATGCTAAATTTAACAAGTAAAAGTTAACGGAATGAATACTACTACCGATTACTCCTATGACTTTCTAAAAGACGGAATAGTCAATTTATAACCATTATTAGTATTACTATCAACGTAAATTTGTTTATCATCGGTGTTAATTAACTGAATATGATTATTATTAGTAGTAGTAGTAGTAGTAGTGGTGTGTGTGGTCCTCTTAATTAACTGTATTTGTATTTTTAATAGGCTTCATTCAAATATTATCCATAGAACATCAAGAAGACCTACTTAAATAATCCTCTAATTACAATCATTACTACAGGGGGGAAGTTTGAAATTGAATGCAAATGTTTCCCATGTACTTCACTGGTAGTGGTAGGGTAAAGGCCACAACCATTTATAATTTAAAACAAGTTATAAATACTCACTAAATTGAAACATAAGGAATAGGCTTTTCTCCGATACTGTTTCTCTAAAATGTTATCTTAAAATATTTTAACTATACATAGTTGTGTTTCATCTTTCTATACACTTTTTAAATATGTAAATGTTATTTCAAATTTATATCGGGGATTCATACCGAAAAGTACACGCATTAACACTAATGCTTCGAATTTCTCCAGCCAAAAAAACAAAAAAGAAAGAAAATTCAACCTCACATGTTTGTTTAGGTGCTTATTGTTGGAAATTTTACTAACGGGGGAATAAGTTTATCCCGTCATTTATGAATCAAACATAAGGCGCGCAGCACGTCAGAAACCTTGTTTCCACACACGTGCACACGTGGGGCTAAATATCGTAAATTTCCTTAGTGAAAGAGATATTGGCACACGTAAGAGTAACGTGTTTGAGACATAGAATGATGGACGGTTATTGTCGACAATAATTTATATTCCACGTTGGTTAACTAAGAAAAGATTGTATGAAGTGGAAGATGGAACGGATCGGATAAGACCGCGGAGCCGGGGCAGTGAATCTGGAGATGAAAGTTTAAGGGTTTCTCTTGAACTTTGTGTTGGTTTGGATGGATGAATCTTCCATTAAAGTGAGTCATTGGTTTGAGTGTTTTCACACACTCTTTACTTGGCTCAATGAACCTCCATTAAGGCATTCACATTGCAAGTGAAGTGGCATTCACATTGCAAGTGAAGAGGCATCTTTGTCTTATAAATTGAGGCCTTTTGTGGTTCATTTTCATATAGGAAAACATGCTCCTTACTTCAGATTTTTCTGTGCCCAACACACAATTCACTTCAAAGAAAGTCTTACACACTTCTCAAACATTTTGTCTCAGGAGATCGCGAACCTTTTATACCACAAGTTCATACACAACTTTGAGTCAATCCTTTCCTTACAATTTCCATATTTGTGTTCTTCGATAGATCTTCTTCGATGTGCTTTACGAAGAAGATAAGCCGATGTTTTATTTTGGGAGACTATTGCCCTGCTAACGTAAAAGCATGTATACGGGGGCAATCTTGTCTTAAGGAGAAAGGGTTAACCCTTGACTCAGCGTGTGGTGAAAATTAACCAATTTGTTGTTTGAGTTCTTATTTCAGACATAAGGATCAAAAGCTTGCAGCGGTTGAAGTTGTTGCCCGATAGTCCAAATGAAACATGTAGCGGTTGAATCTACAGACATCACGTCAAGAGACTTGATGATTGCTGACACAGAGATTCAAGAACCTAGATACATAAAAATTGTAACTAGATGATATTATTGTAATGATGTTGTGATGATCTCCTTCGTATAGTCTTTAGATCACTTATAGTTAGTTTAACTATTCCGCAGATGTACATGTGGATACACAAGATATCCAACAATTTAAGACAAGATTGTAATAGTGATCAAAAGAAGATCTCGTGAACGTGTGTACAAAACACGACGAGAAAGATTCCGCAAAGAGATTCGTGTGTTAGGAAATGCTACGTTAAGGTAAGTATTTCTTCTCTGTCAATTATGAAGTTAAAAAGGTTTCTGAATAAAGGCAAGAGATGGAATATGAAAAGTTTTCTTAAAAAGTCATATTCCATAAGTCTTTAAATCAGAATTTTAACTTCACACTCTTCCTACCTAGTGATTGGATTATAGAAATCGATTCTATACGATCTGGTCTAACGGTATAAGGGGAAGAAGATTAAAAACAAGTTAAACCTGTCACCGTTACCGACAAAAAATCCTTCTCTTGATAGGATGTTAAGAGATGAACCTGTCACACTATCAGATAGAAAATTCTTCATAGGATAGAATTGGACACCCGATAAGGTGGGCCAATACAGACACTCAGTCATACAAAACCTACGGGCGACTGGAGTGGGCTAAAATATTCAAATCTTAAATAACCAGAAGGTTAAGGCTATCGTTGGGCAAGACAAGGATAATACCTTTGAATCTTGACAACAAGGTTGTGGATAAAATGATCCAGTGCATCGGCGTGCAAAAACATCACAACTCAAATGGGGTGATTTTTGGAAGGGGCCGCGGCGCTCTCTGACCAGAGGGGTCAGTCAAAGCTACTGCCACCTTAGCACTGTGGTGCCATGGTGACAGAGTCGCGGCGCTGCCTCTGACAGTATGGAGTTGCGACGTTAGTCTAACTGAGCTGCGACGCTAAAATCCAGAATCAGTAGACAGAAAACCTAGAATTCCGGTTTTTGAGATCCAAGAGTCTTGTGACTTTTGAGATGGCTTCTGGTGAGTTGAACTAGCATTCAATCTCCATTACATAGCCAAATGTTGGAGTACTAATTCTCCATTAACCGGAAGCATTCTCCAATTGCGTCATTTTCACGGGCAAGAAGTTGAGATTGTTGTCGTTTGTCGATATAAACCCTCAAAATAAACATGAGGTAGTCGAAGTGGCAAAATTACCTTTCCATTCCATCAACGGAATAGCGAAAGAAGAACCTCCCCTCTAGAACCTAGTCACACCTACGTGGGGGATTTACAGATTTGTACAAACTAGAGGGGGAAGACAATTACAAGTGAAGAGTCACGTTCACATTACATGTGAAGAGTCACATTCATACTATAAGTGAAGAGTCTCGTTCACACTATATGTGAAGAGTCATGTTCACATCACATGTGAAGAGTCTCATTCACACTACATGTGAAGAGTCTCGTTCTCACTGCAAGTGAAGAGTCACATTCACACTGCATGTGAATAGTCTCGTTCACACTACATGTGAAAAGTCACGTTCATATTACAAGTGAAGAGTCACGTTCACATTACAAGTGAAGAGTCTCGTTCATAATGTAAGTCAAGAGGCACCTTTGCTCCCATAAACGGAGGCCGTTATGGATCGGTTGTTTTGCTGAGGTTAGAACACCGAAACATGTTAAGTTGGACCTAAGACTGTAGAATGCATATCCACTGGATCTGCAAATGACAGTAGTGAATATCGCCTCTTGATGTCAAAGAATTCTGAATTCATTGAAGGTATCTTCCCTTGAGAAGGGAAAAGAAGTATTTGCTCGAGGTTAACAAAGAACATGCGAGGGCCTAATAATCCGGAATTAGTGTTCCAGATCCACAGGACTCGGGGCTCTAAGGTTGAATCGGTACGGAGCAAAGAGGGGGCTGAACTTAACTTAGACCTTCTAGCCTGTTTGGTGAATAAACCAAAGACTATTGCGGTAGCTTTGTCTATCCCAGAAGCACGACTCTGGAAAGCAAAAGAATATAATTCATCTTACAGAACCATACTAATGGTTGATCTTCCTTCGGGAAAAGGACCTTTGGATTGTAAAAGTGGATACTCAAATTGAGTATAAGGTAGATGGATCTAATAACGAGTATAAGACCTCGTCTACCTGCACATGTGCTCCCTTGAGAATAGCTTGATATTCAGGGTCACTGTAGTCTTGCGTGATCTGGATGTTAAGACAGTCTTCCTAACCACAAAATTGGAAGATGAGGATCAGTGTTGGTCTGTAGAACTTTGGGCTCTTTCTTGAACTTCTTTACAGTCCCCTGAAATGTTTACATTTTGATCCTGGAAGCTTCAGATAAAACAGGAACAATAAATCTGACAACAGAGACATTGAATCTGAATTAGAAAGCCAACAGTTGGAAAGATCAACAGTCCGAAAGTGGAAGTCATATTGAAATAAAGTTTTAATATTAAAGATATGGGTATCACAAATGTTAAGACGTTTAAACGGACTGGTCTAGTCTCAAACTCATGTATGTTGTATATTGACAGTCTCGTTGAAGTCACCAATGGATAGAAGTCATAAAACTGACTAGAATCATGGTGCACCCATATACCAGGAGTGATATGCACAGGTCTCAGATAGTTCAAAGGATAAACTACACTCGACCTGATATCGCTTGCCAAATCAACCAGTTGAACCATGTTCACTTGTGATCTTGGAAACAATTACTAAATGTCACTAAGACAGATATGATGATATCTGAAATGTTCACTAATCTATGGATTATGGTATTCCGGATGTCCGGTCGCTCTGGGAGAACACAATAATGCAAACTGGACATCGGATATGAAGAACGCCATAGCCACAAGAGAATGTATATGGTGTATCTTATAAAATCCTCTAACTTGCATCGGTCGATTCATGAGGGAATCAGAGTCTTCCGCTTTATACAAAGCGTGAAAAATAGTTGAGTAACTTCACTATAACTTAGAGGAAGTCCCTTATCGGGAGGAACCTGTGCCTTCGGCAGTTACACACTGTGGCAAGCCAATCAACTTCTGGAAGGGCACGGATGACGGCGTCTCGACATATTCGCCAGAGATATAAGACCGTTAGGCAGTTGATCACCACGGGTATCATCTCTATCGATTACACAAAATCAAAGGAGAATATCACGGACCCGCTAACTAAGGTCCTACCCAATAGATCAAGAGTTCTGCCTGTCTAGGGGAATGTGCTGAAAACCCAAAATATACGAAACTTTACGGTGGTAACCCAACCATACTGACTGGAGATCCCAAGAATTTGGTTCAATTGGAAAACTAAACTGTAAAGGTTCAGTAGAGCGCTTCGGTGAAAGCAAGAACACTTCGGATATTGATTTCTATTAAGAAACATAAGTCCAATAGCCATTCTGCGATAGACATTAAAGTGCTACCTGCATTGTGGATACAGGTTAAGTGTCAAATCTTAACATAATCCTCGAGAGTCGAGGTTAAGATGATGATACTTTTAATGATTAACACTCGTATAGTGGGGTACTACAGGGTACATTATAGGAGATCACCTATTTAAGTGCGAGGTGTGGCCGCCTCAAATGAACGCACTTAAGAATCCAAGAAGTTGTCCACGGCCCACGACGGACAGAACGATAAGAAGAAAACAAATAAGGTAAGGTATTGTGTCCTTATCATTGTCTTGGCATATACTAAACACTGACGGTTCAAGACATCACGTTCACCGCTCAGTAAATATGTCCGATGGTATTCGACTATGAAAGGTTCAAGGCCAAGCGCTACCTCATCTCGATGCAATATCTTTCCGCCGAAAGATTGTTAAAAGTGGCACGATGTGTGTGCACCAACATCTCTTTCAAGAGGGGATTGTTGGAAATTTTAATAACGGGGGAATAAGTTTATCCCGTCATTTATGAATCAAACATAAGACGCGCAGCACGTCGGAAACCTTGTTTCCACACACATGCACACGTGAGACTAAATATCGTAAATTTCCTTAGTGAAAGAGATATTGACACACGTAAGAGTAACGTATTTGAGACATAGAATGATGGACAGTTATTGTCAACAATAATTTATATTCCATGTTGGTTAACTAAGAAAGGATTGTATGAAGTGTAAGATGGAATGGATCAGATAAGACCGCAGAGCCGTGAAGGGCCGCGACGCATCCTGGGCAGTGAATCTGGAGACGAAAGTTTAAGGGTTTCTCTTGAACTTTGTGTTGGTTTGGATGGATGAATCTTCCATTAAAGTGAGTCATTGGTTTGAGTGTTTTCACACACTCTTTACTTGGCTCAATGAACCTCCATTAAGGCATTTACATTGCAAGTGAAGTGACATTCACATTGCAAGTGAAGAGGCATCTTTGTCCTATAAATTGAGGCCTTTTGTGGTTCATTTTCATATAGGAAAACATGCTCCTTACTTCAGATTTTTTTGTGCCCAACACATAATTCACTTCAAAGAAAGTCTTACACACTTCTCAAACATATTGTCTCAGGAGATCATGAACATTTTATACCACAAGTTCATACACATCTCTGAGTCAATCCTTTCCTAACAATTTCCATATTTGTGTTCTTCGATAGATCTTCTTCGGTGTGCTTTACGAAGAAGATAAGACACTGTTTTATCTTGGGAGACTATTGCCCTGCTAACGTAAAAGCATGTATACGGGGGCAATCTTGTCTTAAGGAGAAAGGGCTAACCCTTGACTCAGCGTGTGGTGAAAATTAACCAATTTGTTGTTTGAGTTCTTATTTCAGACATAAGGATCTAAAGCTTGCAGCAGTTGAAGTTGTTGCCCGATAGTCCAAATGAAGCATGTAGCGGTTGAATCTACAGACACCACGTCAAGAGACTTGATGGTTGCTGACACAGAGATTCAAGAACCTAGATACATAAAGATTGTAACTAGATGATATTATTGTAATAATGTTGTGATGATCTCCTTCGTATAGTCTTTAGATCACTTATAGTTAGTTTAACTATTCCGCAGATGTACATGTGGATACACAAGATATCCAACACTTATTTTGTTTTTTATCTGCAATCTAGCTCGGCATGTAATAGGTATACAAGAACATCATATGTAACATTGATGGTAATATACAACTATCCCAGGTAAGACAGACCAAGCGTGGTAGTAGTCTAACATTTGCAATCAATTGAGTTATTATGATTAATTTTTTTATAGACCCGTCGGACCGGAGTAATAGGGTGGGAGTTCCAACTTTTTTTGGAACAAAGGTAAGACAGACCAAATCGACTGTCATTTCAATTTATTGTTTTGAGAGAAAAATGCAAAAATTAACTAAAGAATCTTGTTTGGACATTGAGAAGGAAGGAATTAAATGCAGTTCTCGATTGTGTAAGATAGGTTCAGTCTTAAAAGCCCAAACAACATCATGTGTCCCCGTGATCCCCCAACATCTGCTACTACTGAGTTTGGGTCCACCAACAGCCTTCTTGTTTGGTACTACCTATTTAGTTTTGGATAATTCGCACAAATGCCCCTTTTAGGGTGATATTTAATTTTTGCCTCTGAAATTAGAAATTTTTAAATTTTTCCCTTTGTTTGTAAATTTTTGAGTTTTGGATTAGAACCCCTGTTTAGTCAAAAATAAATTAAAAAGGCATAATTTAGATTTCGCAAAATATAGTTTGTCTGAGTTTGCCTTCAGGCATAAAACAATTTCTACCTTAAGACAGAGTTTGTCTTAAGGCAAAGTTTATCTTATGCCTGAAGACAAACTATGAGAATCGTTTGGTAGGATGCATTAGAGAAAACAATGCATGCATTAGTTCTGTGTATTACTAATACCTTGTTTGGTATCCTTTTTCAAACTATGTATAACTAATACAAGCATTAGTTGTACATTCTATTTGGTATTATCCTATGCATTTACCTAGTAAAATATAGTATTAGCAATGCAATGTTTTTAATGCATGCATAAGCATGGTAAAGACACAATTGTCCATGAAGTCCGTCACATATAGTATGGATGGTATTTTTATAAACAACTAATTATTTTTAGAAATTATGCAATGCATGTTATTTTTAATACACCAAATCAAACGGTGGATAAAAAATAATCTCTGCATAACTTATGTCAGCATTACTAATATACCATATTCTGCATTATTCTTATACACTACCAAACGACCCCTGAGATTTTGCAGGAAAACTATGTTTTGCGAAATTCAAATTCTGCCTTGCGAATTCTTTTTTAATTTTTTATTTAGGGCAGGTTCCAACCCAGAATCTCGAGATATTTCCAGCCACTTTCTTAAGTGAAGTGAAGGATAAAAATTTAAAACAAACAATTTGAAGGTAAAAAATTAAATACCAATGCCTTTGAAGGGAAATCCGCTCAAAAATGTGTTTTTGTTAGTTTTATATATAAATTATGTCATGTTTACAATATCTCGTGAATTATAACTTTCAGGAGCTAAAATCCCTCTAAACTATCACATTTTTATCAATTTCATATTTATTTTTATATTACTTCATGTTACGTTACCCACATGAACTATAACTTTCAAGTGCTAAACTCCCCTAAGATGTCACGGTATTATCAGTGTCATACTTAACTATGTTTTGTTTACGTTGTCCCTGAACTATAATTTTTAGGTGCTAAAATTTCCCTGCTCAGTATACTGTCCAAAAAAAAACTTTAAAAAATGTCAAGTGCCACTACACGTGTTATTTAATTTTTGGTTTTAGATTTTATTTAAATTTATTAATGATTTTACTTTTAATATAAATCCTAATTAAATAACTGTAACTAAGGAAAAACAAAAGTTAAAAGTAAATTGAATTAAAGTTAAAAGCGATAATAAGAAAAGGGTAACGAGAAAAACATAAGGGACGTCATTTTTGTCCTATTTTATTGAGTGGTCTCTAATTTTAGAAAAAATTAAAGCAAAGCTGCTCTCATCTGATTCGATTTACTGTTATTTTAGTTTATAATCTTTGATTTTATCGTGCCTTGGGTTTGAAAAGAAAGGGCAAATTTTCAAATGTAAATCTATATTTACATACCCAAGAAATTTTAATGTAGAAAAGTAGGGATGTCAATGAGTCAAGTTATATATTTACATATCGAAGAAATTGCAATGTAGAAAAGTAGGGATGTCAATGGGGCAAGTTAGGGCAGAGCAAGTCTTGACGTGCTAAGATGTTAACTCACTCTGTCCTACCCTAAGAAATTTTTTCTAGGCCACGTAGATTCCCCCCCCCCCCACGAGCCTCTAAAGAGGTGCTAACACACCTTTTTGTCATCAACAGAGGCATAAATTTTAATTTTGGCACTTGAAAGTTATAGTTTGGGGGTTGTAAACAAGACATAGTTTAAATATAAAACTAATGAAAACCTAATAGTTTAGGAGAGGGGAGTTTGAAAACGATTTACTCGTGATAATAACGTTTTTATTTTTATTTTACCCTAATTGTTTTTCTGTTAAGGATCTGGACCCTGAGGATCGGCTTTAGGTTTGAGTAGTGATGGTCTCTACTACTTCCTAAAAACAGATCTTCGGGATAAGCGCTATGTCACGATCCAAATCGGAAGGCCGCGACGGACACCCGGATCCAACCGTCGGATATCGCCAATCGTACAGTCAACACCTAATCATAATTAAATACGGATTAAGCCGAAAGAAAACTATGTGAAATTTGTATCCAGAAATCTAACTTATATATATACATACCAATATCAAGACTGACAAGGTCATACAAGTCTACTACACACATGACATCATCTATAAGCCTCTAAAGAGTATACGACATCAAAAGGTCAGGACAGAGCCCCGCCATGTCCATATATACAACAAAAAATACACCATACCAAAATTAAACTAACACTCCAAAATAAGGGGAGTGCTCTAAAATTTGCTGAATCTGCAACCTACTAACGTGGATAGTCGCCTTGCCTACATGAACCTGCGGGCATGAAATGCAGCGTCCCACGACAAAAGAGACGTCAATACGACTGATGTACTGTGCATGTCAGACATGAATATTAACATAACATGAATATAACAATAACTGAAACGGAAACAACTGACCAACAGTAAATGCCTAAATTTCATGCATAATGAGTATGCATATACATCGACCTCATCAGGCATCTTCCTTACCATAACAGCCTATGTGGGCATCACATCGTATAATGAATGTCTAAGTGGCATGCATGATGCAAATGCGGTATACATATAAATATTGACCACACAAGGGCATCTTCCTTCTCATAACCGCCTCTTTGGGCATCAGGTTATATCGTATTGGCCACACACGCATCAATATTGGCCTTTTCGGGCACTTTTGTGATAGTTTGTACTAGCTGCAGGTGGTGTGCGTATATAACACCTTCCCCTTCCCCTTCCCCATCTCCCTACATATATATAATATTTACCATATAGTAGTGTGCATATTGTCACGCCCTTTTCCGACCGCGACATTATATAACTCAACTCCTGCTTAATAAAATATTAGAAAATAATAAACAACTAAAAGGCACAAAAGGGTTGCTAAAAGTGCTAAATAGGGTGCTAAATGCTAGAAAGAATGCTAAAAGGGTTCGCGGAGTCGCCACCTAATTAGTTTGGGTGAATTAGGACACCTAGATGTCAACTAGGTTAAAGTCAACGTTAACTCCATTTTTTGGTCTGCAAAACTTATGTGAGATTCTGGACAAGGGTTCTTTATTAATCTAGAGGGAAGGGATTAGGCACCCTCTAAGATCTGTTAACTTGCGGTTGTCCGTTCAAACTTAGGGTTAATTATTTATGCTAAGATGCAACGTAGAGGGTGTTTTAGTAAAAGAATGTATTTTGTCTTTTATTAAGAAATTATAAGACTAGTGCTATAACAATATGTGTAAAGTTTAAAAGTATGCATTTATATTATTAAAAAAATTAATTTATTGACTAAATATATGCATTTGCCTACTAAATAGACCTTGATTAGTATGCCACATGCTTAAGGGGGGTTTCTTAGTATATAAAAAAAAATAAGATTTCTATATGGAATTTATAGCAAATGGGTTAGGAATCTTGGAAATAATATCCTAGCTACATGATTAGTTATGCAAGTTAAGATTATTAGGTCGTTTAGTATAGCTTAAACTATGTATGGATAATCTAAAATATTTAACTCGAAGGGAAACAAATTGCTAATTAACTACTTTCTAATCTATTGACTCATGGTTTGATGTTCTAAGAGTTCTACTAATAATGTAATGTTAGACAATTAATTTACAATAAATGAATGGGCAAGATAAAGAAAATAATAAAGTGACTCGAGGGAATGGCGATAGCACTCGTCGGTGGCTTGGAATTTCTGACGCGGAGGATGCAAGAATGTGGATGCGGGTCCCCATGTGGTGTGGCTCATAATGAGCCTCACAATGAGACTCTTCATTTTGCTCCGATGCATTTCATGTAAAAGAAGAGAAGATAAAGATTAGTATATATCCCAAAGTATTAATGATGCGCGCAGATAAAAATACTCATGCAAATTTAAACATGTATGTGATTTAATTCTCATTAGCTAAGCAATCCCGAACTAGGATTTAATACCCACCTAAGCACATAGACATGGATATAGTAGAGCAGCACAAACTTAAAAGAATTATATCAAACACCCGCAGTATTTCTAATACATCTATGCACACTTCACAAGAAATCCAGCTTCAGGCTAAGCATAGGAAGACAGGGGCATATAACTATCCAGGTATGGTTAATTATCCCTGGAAGACTTTATTTTACATATGCCAGGTCTTTCGACATACTGTTACAACAAGGTAAATGGCTCATAGCAATCACACATTATAAAGGATGCAGATCAGTACCTAGACCAGCCAAGGCAAGCAGATAGATGATTCAGGCTGGAATGGTATTAAATATAACCATTTGAGGCAACATTATTAGGTGTGTACTACATCAAGGCTGAACTAATCATAGATAGATGGCTAATTCAGAAAAACATGATTCCGGATACGAAGACGAATAAACTAACATGCTCTAACCAAATCATTTAACACGCAACATATCAAACACTCCCGAGGGAACGCGATTACTCAACACTTCAAAATTAGGCCAACGTTATACTAAATGTTTGAAAATACAGGTACATGTAAGGACGAGTGTGGCTATATCAAAGTTATGAGACTGGTTTATGAGGTTCCATTTACGCTACGTTTTATACATGAGAAGCACTGAAGCAGGTAACACCATTGCACAAAGAAAAAATGCTAGATGTGAGGATCTGACTAGTCTGAGGCCTGATTGGCAAAAATAGAGGTCATTTAAGCTGAAAACATGTGTGCTTAATATCAAGGGAATATAAAACAATCAACCTACATGATACAACCTAAAATACAGGGCATAACAGACATATTAGTGATGGGCCTTTCAGAAAATAAGGCATAACAGACATGATTATGCAGAACATGATATCCTAAAATCTACATACTTCGTCTACCACTTACACCGCAAATCATATGGAAAGATCAGATACTAACAAGAGATACTAACGAGAGAAACGATCATAACACGACTCACCCGACAGCACCAGGGCATAACAAACGCAATATTAACATATTCCAGCTTCCGACACAGTGAACTTAGATTGAAAATGCAAGCAAGTTTTAACTATTTCATGAAAAGTCAACAACACATTATAACATGAGTGACATTGAATAACCTTGAAGACTGTCATAACCACAACTTATCTTCTAACAAATTCAGATTACAATCGAAAGCGAGGGCACAAACCGCATGAAGCGATCGGCTACGGTGTTTCAAATTTGATATTAACATCTTTTAAGCACAAGCAAAAGCAGCGAGTAGGGCTTCTAACATCCAATAAACCACATAACTGGACTAATACATGCAGACACCCGATAAATGCTAAACACTGGTCTAATCGCATTAAAACACAATCGTCAACGACGATTAACTAAACAGATTCTGCGATTAATTTCAGGGAACATAGACAATCGTCGACGTCAACTCGATATATAATAAATACATGTTTGAGAAGTCCGAAACACACATTACACATATAAGTATCTATATGAAATCTAGGACTGAAAGGGTAATGGTTTTACCTTCTTCGGGCAGCGAACCGAGGCAGCGTATCAAGTCGTCGATTCACTCAGAGGTTTTGTGCTATGCGATAAAGAAGGGTGAGGCTTCAATGCTACTGATTGCTCTATTTTTTGTGCTATCGGGGCTAAGGTATGCGAAATTAGTGTTTCTAGGTGTTCTTGCGATTTTTACCATTATATTTGCTACTGGGTTCTTGTTCGAAGACCCCTCTTTCTGATTGTTGTTGTCATTTTCTCTCCCTTTCTTTCTCTGTCGAAATCCCCCCCTGCATGTGTATATCGATCGGTTTTTTTGATAGTGAAGAAGGGGTCTCGATTGCTCCTTGAATGTATAAATCGTTCGATTTATATAGTCACCATTTAGGGTTTCAATTTAGGTAAGTATTTATGATTTTTAGGGCTGTTGTAAGGGCGACTTTCGAACTGATTTGGTGCGATTTTGTGGTATTTTAGGTGTGAAAGTCATTACCATTTCTGGGCTGATTCTTACTTGTGGGATTTATGGAAGGTTGTTATACGAACTGGGGTTGAGGTTTTCGATTATGGTAAGTTGATCTTGGTATTGTGTTGTGGTAGTTGGCCGGATTTTTCGACCGAAAATCCGGCGAGGCTTGCGGGCGATGGGAGGATGGCTGCTAGGGTTTTTCTTGGTTCTTCTAAGTTTATATGTGTTGTCTGCTGGATTGAAGAAGAAGGAGAATAAAAGACTGATGGGGATGAGTTGGGCCGCGCTCAGGGAGAAAATAGTGGGCTGGGCGATGTGGGCTGCAAATTAAAAAGGGATTGGGCTGGTGCTATTAGGATATTAGTTATAGTGTTTAGATTAAAGCTTAGGGAAAAATAGAAATGAGGGGTTTATAAAGCAAGGGCTATTGGGCTTGTGGGTGTTAATTAGTGAGAAATAAAATGAGATTTAGATTATGATTAAATTATTTAGGTGCTTTATTAGTTTTAGGTGTTTTAATTATTATCATAATAAATGTGGGCGCGCTATTTAATTAGTGCTTAATATTTTGTAATGCGATGCCGTTATTAAAATCTTATTTATTATGCGTATTTTGCGATGTTAAATTAAAATTGAATGTGGTTTAGATTATTATTAAATTATTTAAATGCTAAATGCAGATATGATATTTAAGAATTTCTTAATGCTTTTATAAATGCGACGCTATTATTTAAAATCTTATTTATCGTGCATATTTATCATTATTAAATTGTTTTAATATGACTTTAGGTGCTTTATTAATTTTAGCCTGGGTTTAAATTATTACCATAATTATAGAATTCCTTTGCGTATTAATAAATGCGACTATGCTATTTGACGCGACGTCATTGCTAAATTATTTATTTATTTACGTATTTATTATTAAAATTATCAAGAATTAATGGAAATAGAATAGGGCTTGAAATTGATAAATGCGGGCGCGAGACTCCAAGTGCTTAATATTCTAAGTAAGACGCGGTGCCATTATTAAATTGCTTATTTGTGTTATAGAATTATTAAAAATTATTTTTGAAAATTAGTGTAATTTTATAGTTAACGGTTGGACGAGAGGGTCAAAATTGGGTGTCAACACATAACACAAGTGAATCCAGGGTAATACATGAATATAATATAAATGAAAATGCACGAATGACAATAAAATATCCTGAGTGACACAATATCCTTGTACGACTAACACTGTGAATATCAACATATTTTATGTATTTCTCAATAAAGACTTACGAACATATTTAGACATGTTTTTAATGTATGAATCAATAATATGAACATTTTTTAACTATTAGGAGTAGAATACTTTATGAAACAATATTACAATTACGTTTCGTTACATGAAAGAAATAATTTATCTTAACATACCTTTAACTCAACCTTTCGATTAAGATAGCGGAACAGCTTCCTTCACCAATTAACCTTAATAAATAAGTTCCAGCTCCTATACACCATACTTCCGGCCGAAGTAACCTTCGTCTTACAAATATTACTGCCAAGAACTTAACGTTGCTGCCTATTGTTTCCCCTGGTAGGCTGGTAGTATGTAATTTTCTACTTGAAATTATAAGTTTAGGCTTCCATAAATGATTCTCGTTACTGCCTTAGTAAATCAATTAGCTTCCTCAAACTAGTTATCTTTGGATTGAATTTCATTGTTGGAAAAAGTAGCAAAACAATTGGGTACGTGCAGCCCCCCTTTATAATCCACAAATGACTCAAGAAGTAGGCTTGATAAGCATGGCAGTACTCACGTTATACCTTTACACATGTCCATTGTGCACATATTGTGTTGTTGACTCACAAATATTGTCTTTCACTTAACCTTTTAATTTCTCTAATTGATGCCACATCAAATGGGTGGACGATATCCACCCAAGATTTATCCCCTATTCATTGGTTAGTCACCCACTTTATTAATTAAGTGTCTCCGTATAATTTATTAATCACACATCAAAATTATCCATGATTCCTGTTATCACATTTGTTACGTTCAAAATTACGGGATGTTACACATTACTCCCTCTTTGCTAATTTATGTGAAAGTGTTTGGCTGTCTGCATAATAATAAAAGAAAGATTTTTGAAACTTATGATTTTGAATAAGCCATAAATCATCTTATTAAAGCTAAAATTATGAGAAGTTTAAAGTCAAAATGTTACTCTAAATATAGAAACGTGTCATTATTTTTTAAACTAACTAAAAAGAATAGTGTCACATATATAATTGTAAACGTGTATATTATATAAACAATTGTATCCCTACCCATAATTAGAATATTTCCATATATTGTGTAAATATAATTATGGTAAGACTAGGATTCCTCTTTTGTATAGGCTTAGGATTCTTATTGTATAAGGGATGAATATTGTACTCTATATATACTTTGATATTAATGAAAAGACTCCCTAAGGGAGATTAATATCATCTTACAATAATGATGACCGGGGAATATACATTTATGGCTCGTTTGGTATGAGGGATTAGGTAATTAATTCTGAGATTAAATTTGAGATAAATTTATCCCACATTTGGTTGGGATAAAATCATGGTATAACTAATCCAATGATTAGTTATCCCAAAATTTTAATGTTATTTGTATCTCTGTGGGAAGGTGGATAACTAGTTCTGAGAAAATTAATTTCGAAATAACTTGTTTCCGACCAAACGACCCCTTGCGATATAAATATGTGGCAATGCTAGTAATATAAAGCAACTGTTCTCATTATATATCTTGTGAAGGGCATAACATGATTTGTTGTAGTAGAATTTAGTATAAACTAATGGGGTGACAATATATATGTATATATCACAATTCATGTAGCAGCCTTCAAAATATCTTAATTAACCGAAAATTTGTGTATTCTCGGGTAGATTTCCTGCATGGCGCAGTCCTAATGTAAGTGAAACGTCACCAGCAGTGGTCCCAAATCTTATCATGGTGGATCCAGTTTCAGAATTAGCCATATTTGTGGTCCCATATTCACCACCAGACACACCTTCCCGACGGGACAATATGTCGTCGGAATCTTGAATAGACGGGAAATTGGTTTGCTGAGCCATAGAGGACGATTCATGTAAGCAATGCCTATTCATTGCGACAATTGAAGGGTCGTTTTCAGGGGCATTGATTTGGGATCTTTTGTCTGAAGCAACTGTTGTATTAATTGTGGCAGTGGCAGCTGATTTTGTTTCTCTTGATATTGTATTGGTAGTAGAAGCATTGCTAATATTAGGCGTTGGTGTTTGTGCATTAGTATTGCTAGTACTGTTTTGGTTTTGGGTATTATTTTCCATGTCATCATCTTCTTTGGCCTCTCGTTGATACATATCTTCTACCATGGGTTTCCACAACCGCACCCTCGCATTTATGAACCAGTTTGCTACCTGCATATATACGACAACATGAATACGTAAAATTAAATGCAGTAATATTGATAGTGAATATATTCACGATGTATTCTATAATTAATATTTTAGTATAATTATGTAAAGTAGAAATTTTAATTCCATTAGAACTATAATTGTACACTATATATATTGCATTAATAATAGAACTCCAATCAAGGAGATTCACATTATTCTACATGGTATCAAGAGCCAAAATTCCCTATCCCCCCCCCCCCATACTCCTTCCTTTTTTCCCGACGTCAAATCTACCGGAAACAACTGATATACATCTTGAATACGATTGATATATCTCCTTCTGGCGCCATATACAGCCTTATACACAACCGATATACACCCTGTATACAACTGATATAACATCTATGCCACATATACAACCCTTTTAAGCAGATATACACTTCGTATACGACTGATATTGCCTATATATACCTCGTATACAGCCTTATACAACATCCCCACACCGATATACACTCATATACGGCTGATACTGCCCATATACAACTGATATACACCTTGATTTTTTTTCTTCCCTATTTTTTGGAAGCCCTAATGGCGTCACATGCGGTCCACTTAGCTTATTCCGCTTCCTCTTCCTCAACACCCAACGTCACAAATCCTCCTCCCTCTTCCAACCCCAACACCTTTCATACGGCTTTCGTTGTAATCAATATCAAGAACTTCATCCCGTTGATTCTTGATCAAGAGGACATACAATATGCGTCGTGGGTTAAACTCTTCCAAATGCATGCATGTGCTTACAACATGCTTGACCATATTGATTCCACCTTTCTCTGCCCACCCGACGTCGACGACACGACGTGGAAACGGCTTGACGCTATCGTCAAGCAGTGGATCTATGACACTATCTCCAAGGATTTGCTTCATACTACTATGCAAACCGTAACTTCGGCTCAAGAGTTATGAACGTTGGAGGAGATTTTTCAAGACAACAAACATACGTGTCGTGTATCTCAAGGTGCATTTCAACACCATCTGTCTTGAATTTTTTTGTTAATATGGACGACTACTGCAAATAATTAAAATTGATTACCGACTAATTATCTAACTTGGGTTTTCCAATTTCAGACACAAAGATGGTTTTGCAATTAATTAATGGTTTAACGAAAGGTGAATACGACACATTTGCAACAATAAGCCAACATGTCGATCCCCTACCGAGTTTCAACAAAGCATGATCTCAATTGCTATTGGAGTAGACGAGACGAGTCAAACAAGATGAGCATAATCCGAAATCATTGGTGGCTGACACCACTGTGACACCCACCGCTTCCACTGGCCGGCGGACAAAATCTGACCACCTCCCATCGCAAAACAATAGCGGTGGAGGCAAAGGCAAAAGCCGTGGGGGTGGCCAATGAGGCAAAGATAGAGGACGTGGAAATTAAGCCAATAATACGAGCGATCGCCCAAGCTGCAACGATGGCGACCCATTGCCACAGCAATTATGCGCATGCACAGGCCTCGCGTGAGACAACTTTCCGGTGGCGAGCCCGGTAGCTACGATGGGCCTGGCCGTGCCCGATATCGATCCCATCCAATGGCTCTCCAGGCAGGCCTAAGTCATCAGGCCCATTACACCGCATCCCAACAGCCGACGACAGGCCTAACTCCAATGGATTTGGGCCAAGCTTTTGGTTCTCTAAATATTCAACAACCCGATGATGCGTGGTATATGGATATGGGTGTCACGTCTCACATCACCAACAATTATGATAATCTTCTTCAACTGCGCAATTTAAATACTCCTCAATTTATTATGATCAGAAATGATCATCGCATTCCAATTCAAGGGTTTGGCCACACACTAACTCCACATTCGTACCCCCACTACTCTCTTAAACACGTTCTATATGCCCCTAACATTATCAAGAACCTAATCTCTGTTAGAAAATTTGTCACTGATAATTCTGTATCTATTGATTTTGACCAATTTAGTTTTTCTGTAAAGGACCTACGTACGGGGAGACTTCTTACGAGATGCAATAGTTTGGGGGACCTCTATCCTTTCCTATCCATATTACCATATCCGCTGCCCGTGTCACTACACCCACTGCTCTAGCTGCAACCTCTCCATCAACGCGGCATAGTAGACCTGGTCATCCGGGAGCTCATATTTTTTATTTTCTTAGAAACAGCAATTTAATTCCATGTAATAAAGGGAAAATTTCCACAGTTTCTCCTCTGGTCTTCTAGAAAAATATGTTAGACTTTCATTTACGTCTTCTTTAAGTATTACTTTCTCTTCCTTTGATATTAATCATGCAGATTTATGGACATCTCCTATAACTAGCAACCTATGTCATAAATATTATTTGGTGTTATTGGATGATATTCTCACTTCCTTTGGGTATATCCGCTTAAGTCTCAAGTTTTCTCTAAATTTCTTAAATTTCGTACATTTGTTAAAACGTAATTTGAAAAATACATTAAAATGTTTCAATGTGATAATGGTCGTTAGTTCAGTAACTCCCTTTTTATAATTTTTGTGCGGCTAGTGGCATGGTTTTTCATTTCTCCTACCCTCATACTTCCCCTCATAATGATAAAGCCGAACGAATTCTGTACACCATTAATAATATGATTCGTACCTTTCTTTTTCATGCATCTCTCCCCTTACCTTTCGGTTATATGCGTTAAAATGGTAGAATACATTCTTAACATCTTACCTACCCGTACGATCCAAAATAGGACTCTTACCGAAATCCTTTTACATCGGATCTCTTCCTATAATCACCTTCAAATTTTCAGTTGTCTTTGCTACCCAAATCTTGCCTCCATGGTCCCTCACATATTAGCACCTCGCTCCACTCCCTGCATCTTTCTATGTTTCCCGTCGAACCATTAAGGGTAATTGTGCTATGAGTAGTCCACAGGCAAAATCCTAGTCTCCCGCCATGTCACGTTTGATGAGAACGTTTTCCTATTTCCCAACATCCATAAAATTCGAGTCATTGATTACAGATTTCTTAATGACTCGGACATCTCCCCTCTACTTTAAACGCACTACATTGGCTAAATACCATGTCATCGAACACTGCCCCACCCAGTGCCCCAGTTACGGACACCACTACCACATCACCCATCCCGTCGCCCCCATCCATTGCACCCGTTATGACCCACACTGCACCATCACCCATCCTATCGCCCAATACCGCCACTGCCTAGCCAGTCTCACCACTGCCCAACCTACCCATCACTGCCCGATAATGCCACTTTCCTGCCCAACCAGATACTACTTCATGTAACGTCACTCGACCCTCATTCTCCGTAGCCCCCACCTACTGCCATATTTCCCCTAATCCAGCCCCCAACCCACCGTATGGAAACCCGTGCACATCACGAGATTTTCAAACCAAAGGTCCGCTTTAATTTGTCCACTCAAACCATCTCACCACTACATAAAAACCCAACCTTAGACAAACTTGACCTAAATTGGAATGCGGTCATGTGTGAGGATTTAATGCACTTAGTTCACAATGCACTTGGGATCTTATTCTGCGACCTGATGGGGTGATTGTAATCTATTGTATGTGGCTATTTCGTCATAAGTTTAGAGATAATGATGCCCTTGAACGTCATAAAGCCAGACTTGTGACAAATGGCATAGGGTAATATAAGGGTATTGCTATGGTAAAACTTTTAGTCTGGTGGTTAAGTCAGCTATCATATGCACGATTTTGAGCATAACTATGGGGAATAATTGACCTATTCACCAATTTGATGTAAATAATGCTTTCTTATATAGAGATTTGAAAGAGACCATTTATTTGCATCAACCGCCATGATTTGTGCATCCGGGGACTCTCCAGTATGTTTGTCATCTTCGTAAGTCGCTATATGGGTTGAAGCAAGCCCCAGAGTTTGGTATGAGTGGTTAGCTACTTACATCATACATATCAGATTTGTGTGCACCAAGAGTGATCATTCATTGTTCATTTTTTATTTTTCATCGAGGTAATGACACATCTTACCTTCTGTTATTTGTGGATGATATTATTCTGACAACTTTTTCAGATGGACTGAAGCACGAGATCATTGCTCTACTCAAGTCCGAATTCGCTATGACTGACTTGTGTAAGTTGAGTTATTTTTTGGGTATATTGGTGACCCGATCACCTTAGGCCATGTTCATGTGTCAGTGTAAGTATGCAGAAGAAATCGTTTACAGGGCCAAAATGGCAAATTGCAAGATCATACCCACTCATATCGACTCTAAATCAAAACTCAGTGCAGATGACAGAGATTCGGTCCTCGATCCCTCTCTTTAAAGGAGTTTCATCGGTGTTCTTTAGTACCTTATATTCACCAGACCCGACATCGCCTATGTCGTGCATCATCTCTTCATGTCTATTCAAGCCTTGCATCAATCTAAAATCTATTGGTAATTGATATTGTGCTTATTCATGCACACTTTCAGGGAGCCTCAATTTACTGATCTTAAGCGTATCATTCGGTACGTTAAGGGTACTATTGACTCTCTATCTCTACCCCTTCGCACCGACTAGATTATTATCATACACGAACGTCGATTGGGCATGCTATCCGGACACACATCACTCTACTTTTGAATATTGTGTATTTTTTTGGGATAACATTATTTCGTGGTCTGCCAAACAACAAGCCACTCTCTCTCGTTCGAGTGCAGAAGTGGAATATAGAGGCGTTAAGAATGTCGTTGCCGAGATGTGTTGGTTCCGAAACCTCCTTCTTGAGCTTCAGTGTCCCTTACGTAAGACATCTTTGGTCTACTGTGACAACAAATATGTCGTCTACTTGTCTCATAACCCGGTTCAACATCAGCAAACCAAGCATATTGAGATGGATATGCACTTTGTAGTGAGAAGGTTGTCATGAGTCATGTTAGGGTGTTGCATGTTCCCTCCTCCTATCAGTACACATATATATTCACTAAGGAACTTCCTCGACAGTTGTTTATTCAGATCCAGTCTCAGCGTCCGAGCTCCTCCCGCTTCGACTGAGGGGGTGTGACAATGAATATATTTCATATATTCACGATATATTCTGTAATTAATATTATAGTGTAATCATATAAAGTAGAGATCCTAATTTCATTAGGACTACAATTGTACACTCTATATCTATTGCATTAATAAGAGAACTCCAATCAAGGAGAATGGAAGATTCACATTATTCTACAAATATAACTCTAAAAGGGCAGTTTGGTGCACTAAACTCATTATCTGTGGTCCAAGAAGGATCGGACCAGAGAGTGTATGCCTTGATTTACCTTGCATTTCTGCAAGAGGTTGTTTTCACTATTTAAATTTGTGACCTCCGGGTCAATATAACTGCATTATGAATTTATGATGTCAACCAGGAAAAAAAAGTGGCAATAACACGTGTTACATTTTGATTCAAGTACTAATTTTTCTATAGGACCACGCACTTATCTCCTAGCTATGTTTTTAAAGCCATCACTGTTAAACTTCTAGCATATACATTAGAAAAGGAAAATACAATACTAAGAAGCATGAAGAGCAGTGAGTAGACTTGGTCAACAGTCTTATTTATATTTTCCTTTCGGTGGAAAGGATCAGCATGATGCAAGAGCATTCTCAATTTATTTTCTAGGAAGAAGTTAAGATTTTGTATTTATTTTTTAGGAAGAAGTTAAGATTTTGTCGAGAAGGAACAATGAGCACATGAAATCTACTAGCTTGTCATCTTAGATTAAATGGCTTCTAAAGTGTAACTGTATTGGACAGACATAAACAAGGGGAGAATAGCTAGATGTCATTTTTCCCTCAAAACGAAAACCTTTCTTTATTTAACTAATTGACAACGTATTAATTTTAAACTTTCAATTTTACTTTTAAGGGCATGATCTTATAGTCATAAAGTCATGACACATTAAGGACTAACATTTTTTTTAAAAGAAACATTAGTACTCCTAGATGCTAAGAATCTTTCTATTTTTAAACGTAACCTGTTAATCATGCCTTAAAATGATACGTAGTAGTATCAACTACTCCTACTAGCTAGTAAAGAAGAAAACTCTGAGTCTTAATGAATGGATTTAGTTTGCCTCTACAACTTACTATTCCTAGAGTATCTTTTAACTTATCTGGAATTTATTTCGTTGTGGAAAGAATCCAAAGGAACAATAATAAAGGGAGACAAGGCCCACATATGGGCGTAGTTCGATTAGTTTTGAGGTGATAGATTGCCTCAAGTAGCGGATTCAAGTCTGGCGGCATGATGTGGGAGTTTCATTCCTCCTTTGTGGGGGATGACTCCTTGTTGGCACCAGGCACTGTGACTCGTACCTAATGGACCGCTGAGTCACCATGATTTACCTCCTCTACCAATCTCTGTCGACCGGGAGGGTGAGGCCCTGTAGGCGAGAGATTTGGCCTTTTTGCCTCCAAATAAAGGGGGACAAGAGACAGTTGTGGCATTTCTTTATACGAAGGAAGGGAAACTCGAGAAGAAAAACCCAGATACACAAGCTAAGCTGATTTCAGTAAAGGTGTATACCCCACGAATATCTTTGGATTTGACTTGTATGCACTAGGGCACGTTTGATTTGACTTGTATGAATATCTTTGGATTTTCTGATTCACCAACCAAATCAATGTTGTATAAGTTGTGCAGACTATAGTGTAAGATGATATTAATCTCCCTTGAGAATCTTCTCATTAATATCAAAGTATATATAGTGTATAATATTCATCCCTTTTACAATAGGAATCCTAAACCTAATCACAAGAGGAATCCTAGTCTTATCATAATTATATTTACACAATATATAAAAATATTCTAATTATGGGTAGAGAATATTGTTACTTTGACTATACACACTATTCACACGTTTACACACACCCTCAGTCGGAGCGAGAGGAGCCGGACGCTAAGACTGGATTTGAAGTCAAGAAATAACTGTTTGAAAAGTCCTTTGGTAAATATGTCTGCATACTGATAGGATGATGGAACATGTAACACTCTGACATGACCTAGCGCAACTTTCTCACGAACAAAGTGTAGGTATATCTCAATGTGCTTGGTTCGCTGATGTTGAACCGGATTATGAGAAAGATAAATGGCAGAGATGTTATCACAATACACAATAGATGCCTGACACAAAGGACACGGAAGTTCCAACAGTAAATTTCTGAGCCAACAAATCTCAGGTACTACATTTGCAACGCCTCTGTACTCAACCTCGGCACTGGAACGAGATAGGGTAGCATGTCGCTTGGCAGACCAAGAAATAACATTATCCCCTAATAATACAAAAGCCGGAGGTGGAGCGTCGCGTGTCCGGACACCCTGCCCAATCTGCATCCGTATAAGAGAGCAACCTGTTTGGTGCAGATGGGTATAGGTGCAAACCATAATTAAGTGTGCCCTTAATGTATCAAATGATACGCTTAAGGGCAGTGAAATGAGACTCCCTGGGGGCATGCATGAAAAGGTATACCTGCTGAACAGCATAAGCCATGTCTGGCCTTGTGAATGTGAGGTACTGAAGTGCACCTGCAAGACTTCTATACAGAGTAGGATCTCCTCTGCATACTTACGTTGACACAAGAATATTTGGTTGGCAGACCTGGTCACTGATATTCCCAAAAAGTAACTCAGCTTTCTCAAATCAGTCATTGCAAATTCGAACTTAAGCAAGACAATAATCTCATTTTTCAATCCGTCGGAGGAGGCAGTAAGAACAATATCATCCACGTAAAGTAATAAGTAAGTAGTGCTACTACCTCGATGAAAAATGAAAAGGATGTATCACTCTTGCTGCATACAAACCCAATCTGCAAGATATACCTGGCAAAGCAATCATACCACGCACGGGGGGCCTACTTCAGGCCATATAGTGACTTACGGAGACGACACACATAGTGAGGAACTGCTGGATGGGTGAACCCTGGCGGCTGATACATATAGACTCTCTCTCAGATCCCCATGTAAGAATGCATTCTTCACATCAAGATGATGGATCGGCCAGCGTTTGCCCATGGAAATGCTCAAAACTGTGCGGATGGTAGCCGGTTTGACAACAGGGCTGAAGGT
Organism: Przewalskia tangutica; assembly: GCA_029844215.1. Classification (NCBI taxonomy): domain Eukaryota; kingdom Viridiplantae; phylum Streptophyta; class Magnoliopsida; order Solanales; family Solanaceae; genus Przewalskia; species Przewalskia tangutica. The sequence goes on along the minus strand of CM056727.1, from coordinate 43,874,099 downwards.
CTCACCACAATCAGTGCCCTCCTGCTGATTTGTGTCATTAGCCACGAGTCGTGCCTTATACCTCTCAAGATCTCCATTGTCTCTGAATTTATGATGAAATAGCCACAGACAATGAATCACATTCACCCCCTCAGGTCTAGGTACTAGATCCCATGTGTGCTATTTAGTTAAAGCATTGAATTCATCAGACATAGTCGCATTCCAATTAGGATCTTGTTTAGCCAATATAGGGTTCTTGGGAATTTGTGAAATGGTTTGGACAGACAAGTTAAATTGGACTTTGGGTTTGAAGATTTCATGCTTTGCACGAGTTTCCATTTGGTGAGTGGAAATAGTGGGAGGCTCCAAGGCGGAGGGATGTATTGGATATGGAGAAGGAGGGGCTGACGTCGTAGGAGGCGCCGCGGTGCCTAGCTTCGAGGCCGCGGTCTTTGGAAGGAGCCGTCGAGTGCCGTGGCCGTGATTAAAGTGCGGCTGGAGGTAGGACCTCTCCGATGTTTTGGCGCCACGGTGCCTCATCACCGAAGTCGCTAAGGCGGTGAAGCGAGGAACTGTTCGCGTGAGTTGTGCCATGCACCGCGACGAACTCAGGCGAAGAAGTGCTATGCTCTAGTTGAATGAGGATGATGGAGAGATGGCAGACTCGTCAAAAAAAGAGTAATCCGGTTTTTGGAACTGTTTAAGATTCAAAAACAGGAATGTGGTCTCGTCGAATGTGACGTGACGGGAGATGTGGATCTGACGAGTAGACAAGTCATAACATAGATAGCCCTTATGGTTCGGCGGAAATCCTAGGTAGACACATGGAGTTGACCGAGAGGCTAGCTTGTGAGGGGCAGTAGAGGCAAGGTTAGGATAATATAGACAACAGAATATCCGGAGATGATCATAAGAGGGGACTCTATGATAGAGGATTTCGGTAGGGGTCATATTGTGAAGGGTGCTAGTTGGGAGAATATTGAGAACGTATTCTGACATTTTAACAGCATATACCCAGAATGACGGAGGTATGGAGGCATGAATCAACAGAGTGTGAATCATATTGTTAATGGTGCAGATGATTCTTTCAGCCTTACCATTTTGTGGGGAGGTGTGGGGGCAGGAGAAGCGAAAGACCATGTCATTATTGGTACAAAACTGGTGAAACGTAGAGTTATTGAATTCAAGACCATTATCGCACTGAAAAGATTTTATGCCTTTTTCAAACTGTGTTTGAATGAATGTTCGAAACTCAAGAAATTTGGCACACTTCCGATTTAAATTTGAGAGGATGCAATCAAACAAAGTGAGAAAAATCATCTAGTAAGATAAGATAGTATTTATGACCGATAGAACTTACAATAGGTGATGTCCATAAATCGACATGTATAGTATCAAAAGGTGCAAAAGTAACACTAGTAAATGATTTAATTGGAAGACGAGTATGTTTGCCTAAAAAACAAAAAATACGATTTTGGGCAAACTTCCCATTACAAGTATGAAATTATTGCCTCTAAGAAAATTAAAAACTGGGGCTCCTGGATGACCAAACCTATTATGTCATGTTGAAGAAAAAATGGCCGCTAGAGAGACGGTAGAGCTATTTCTGGTAGCGGAGGTGAGAGTGAATGGATATAGATCACCCGTGTTATTGCATCTTGTAAGAGGTGTCCCCATATGAAGATCCTTCACAGTGAAACCCAAGGGGTCAAAATCAACAGAGATAAAATTATTACGAGTAAATTTGCGGATAGAGATGAGATTCTTAATCACATGTGGGGCATATAAGATATTTTTAAGAGAGAGTGGATTAGGAGGTGGTGTGTAGGATGTACCATAACCATTTAATGGAATGCGGTGGCCACTACCAACTGTCACAAATTGAGGATGTCTTAAACCAAACAGTTTGGAAATATTACCTGCAGACCGGGTGAGGTGAGAAGTGGCTCCGGAGTCCATGTACCAGTTGTTGTCAAGCTGTTGCATATTGAGACTGCTAAAGGTCTGGCCCAACTCAGTGGGTGTCATGCTGGGCGAGGGCTGCTGGAACTGGCCGTGCATGAAGTGGGCTTGGTACGGGTACTGAAATTGTCGTGGGGCTGGAGCACGGCCCAACAACCCGTGGTGGGAGTACTGGTTGAAGGGTTGCTGATACTAGAACTGCGGCGGCGTAGCGACGCTTTACGGATACTGTTGGGGCGCCGCGGCGTTGAACTGATTCTGCGGGCTCTGTTGATGCTGCTGCTGATTCTGTTGTCCGCGACCCCTGCCACGACCACGGCCTCCTCTGCCGCGACCTTTTTCGCCCTTGCCACCGTGTCCCTGCTGCGGTTGAGAGTTTTCTGGCGCCGTTGGATCTTGAGGGCGCGTTTCGATAGCTAATGCCTTCTAATTGTGCTCATCCTGCTTAGCACGTCGAGTCTCTTCGAGCAACAACTGCGAGCGAGCTTTGTTAAAACTGGGAAGCGGATCTGCCTGTTGAATTATGGCGGCTAAGGTATTATAGTCGCCTTTGGGAAGGCCTGCAATCAATTGCAACACCATTTTAGTTTCCGAGACAGGCGTGTCGACGTTGGAGAGTTGATCCTCCAGGAGTTTCAACTGTCTGCAGTACTCAGTCATGTTGGAGAAATTTTCAAGGCGTGTATTGTTAAACTGTTCTTCCAAATACACCGCACGAGTGTGCTTATTATCTTGAAAGATTTCCTTCAAGCGGTTCCATAAATCAGGGGCTGTGGCGCCATATTTCATGTTAGTAAGAAGAAGATCCCGAGAAATACTACCATATATCCACTGTTTGACGCCGGTGTCTAGACGACGCCAAGTAGACTCATCAACCTCCGGAGGGTGTGGAATAATGTCATCGATATGATCAAACACGTTATAGAGACATGCATGATTGCGAAACAGTTCAACCCAAGAAGAATACTGATTGTTTTCTTGATAAAAAAGAATGGGAATATAGTTCTTGATGTTGGTAACAGTTAGGGCGGGATGAAAAGAGGATGACGACTGGGTGGTGGGATTTGTGGAGGTAGAAGCGTCAGATGTTTCGGAGAAATCCTGAGTATCCATTTAGAGAAGAGAGGAAAGAAGAAGAAGAACCAAGAATTTTTGGGAAGAGAAGGGGTGGCGCCGCGGCGTAACTGGTCGAGAGGGGTGGGGCTGGACGGCGGCGTGATATTAATCTCCCTTAGGAGTCTTCTCATTAATATCAAAGTATATATAGTGTACAATATTCATCTCTTTTACAATAGGAATCCTAAACCTAATCACAAGAGGAATCCTAGTCTTACCATAATTATATTTACACAATATATGAAAATATTCTAATTATGAATAGAGAATATTGTTACTTTGACTATACACACTATTCACACGTTTACAGATAGAGTTCATTTTTTAATCACGAGAACCCCAAACATATTATTCTCTTTATTTCATTTTATGTGAATGTGTTTGATTAGATACAAATTTTAAGACATGAATAAATAGGGCAGATTTATTGTCCAAGTTATGGCGCATGTGAACCCATGACCCCCATACTTCAGAAAAACTTTTTATTTTTTATATAGGGTGTGGGGGAGGAAAAATGGGAAGAAGATTAAAATGTCGGGATTCAAACTCTTATCAATAAGATGAAAATTCAGATAGCAAGTCAATTGAACTACTAGATTCCTAAAAACTTAATGTTGCACTTGATTGAATTATTTACCTAAAGGAGTAGGCATGAGTCTCCGCTTAACAGTGCCAGTTGTTTTGCACATTTGTTGCCTTATTTACTAGTCGCTCGTTCCGCATTTTACTTACATGGTGTTAAATTCATATACCTTTCTAACAAAGATTACTGTCAATACAGGTAGGGTCAAGCCTAACCCATTATTATGATAGTTCTTGAGAAGACGAAAACACGATATCTAAAGACCCCCTAACCCATTATTATTATCTTATTAATTTTCCATGCAGCTAATGAATATCTTGGGGAAAAAATATGTGAAAGAGAAAGAAATGATGGCAAACCTGGTTTCTAGAGAGACCAGTCTGTCGTGCTAACAGATGCTTATCTGCATCACTTGGATACCTGAGATTTAAAAAAGAAAAAGTAGAAAAATGATAGTATCAGAGTCGCTTACTTAAACCGTATAAAGAGTTGGAAATGCTTTCCTTATCCGTAGACGAGAATTGACACTGTTTCCTTTCTTTTTCTGTATGTATACAGTATACTATTGGCGTGACGATCGAAAATGGAAAGACCAATTCAGCAGTACAAAGTGAAGTAAGAAGACAACTGCAGCTCTGTAACATTCATTCATTAGATAGATAGATATATTCTCTTGCTTTTTATCATCATTGTTATTAGATATCCCTTGTTATTACCATGCATATCACCTTAATGAACATTACTTTCTTTGTTTCAATCCATTACTTCAAAATTATTTTCTTATTAGACCAATAACAACATATCTAATGTAATTCCATTAGTGGAGTGTGAAAAGGGTGGAGTGTAAGCAAACCTTAATACTATTTTGGGAGGTAGAGAGACTGACATCAACTCAGTGATATTTTCTTATTAGACAGATAGTACAACTACAAGGTTATTGAATTACCGTAAAAGTGGTGCACAAAAAAATAGAGGTAATTTTGGATTTCTGTAAACTGAGAAGAAAGGACTGAATTCCAGCAGTCTAAACATGCACTGACTGCAAAGAGAGGGGAAAAGGAAATGTACCAGTATTGGAAATGCATTTTAGATTAGACTAATAAAAGTTGATTGCACGAAAATTCATTTTGTCTGTTCATAAAGCCATGATCTCAACTTTTGTCATTAACTTTTGTTTATAGTCTATTTGATCAAGTTTTATTTTTTTTATTTTTTTTATTTAATAAGTGCTCATTTTTAAAAAGTAAGGTGTTTGACCAAGCTATCAGAAGAAAATAAGTAGAAGTATCAAAAACAGTTTTTCAAAACCTAAAAAAGTAGTTTTTAGCTCAAATACACTTTTTTTAAAAACCCTTTTATGAAAACAAAAATACTTAAAAATACTTTTTAAAAGTTTGATCAAACACTAAATGTTGTTCAAAAGTGTTTTTAAAATTAATTGATCAAACACAAACTGTTTTTCGGTAAATGTACTTTTTTGAAAAGTACTTTGGAAAAATCATTTTAAAAAATAAGCTGATTTAGAAGTTTGGCCAAACAGATTACTCCCTCCGTCCCAATTTATGTGATATCGTTTAACTCGACACGGAGTTTAAGAAATAAAGAAAGACTTTTGAATCTTGTGGTCTAACAAGTCAAATATATTTGTATGGTTATAGATTATCTCGTTAAACGTAAAAATTAAATTGTTGCAAAATAAGAAAACGTGTCATTCTTTTTAAGACCGACCAAAAAAGAAAGTGTATCATAAAAATTGGGACGGAAGTCGTGGCGGAGCCACGTGAAGCAAGGCTGCACCACCAGTTTTTTTTAAAATTTTGATCAAAATTTTTTTTTGACCGCACAAATAATATATTTGCACCATCAGAATTTACTTACTGGCTCCGCCACGAAACGGAAGGAGTATTGGATTTTATAAAGGTACTAGGACTTAGGAGAAAGGTAAGCTAGACTCTACATAAAGAAGTGTAACCCGTTTGTTACAGCTTATTAAAAAGAGCTTTTAGAAGTAGAGTTTTTTTATTATAAAGTTGTTAGGTGTTTAGTTGTTAATAAAAAAAGTGTGTTTGACTTAAAAATAGGCAAAAACAACCTCTATTTCCAAAATCCGAAAATTTGAGCTTTTGAAAATAGAGGTCATGAGTGCTTTTGAAAGCCAAAAACACTTTTTCGATTTTCAACCAAACACTTCAATTTTTTGTCAAAAGTATTTTTTGCCTACAAAAACACTTTTGACAAATCCAAAGCTCAACCAAACGGACACTAAGTCAACTTCAACAAAGAGATATAGTGATTTACTTCTTGAAATTTCACTTATGTTTTTATGTGATGGCATTCCTTTTTAATATGTACTAAAAAGAATTATATATATATATATATAGAAATAATTTAAATTTAGCTTTCTTATTCTACTTTTAATTATTAATTAATAGTCACGTTATTATAATTTATTTTAGATCATCTTCTTAGACATTATGCCAATAAAAAACGATAAAATAAAATAGGATTGAATATAAAATCTTCTGCGTACTATATATATCAATGTAATTCAACTTATGGTAACATATTATTTTGACTTGTTCACTTGAAATTAATAGCTTTTACTCAAATCCTATATATGTATAAAGAAAGTTATTAAATATCTATAGATATTTTAACTCTGATTCAGTTACTATTCTATACTTATTAAATTAAGATATATAGTTACACATTTTATATAACTTTTAAATATATAAATTTTATTTTAAAAATTAAACTTAAAGATTTTATATCCGAATTCACGTAAAATTAGATTGTTTAACTCTCCTACTTCGGATCATCTCATATAAAGTGGACAAAAGCATTAAGTTTATTTAATGTACTGTAGTTATCTTATAGGTGATCGAACTTGGTAAATATTTTTAGACTGTCGATGCATAGAAATTAAAGTGAGGAAGAAGGACGTACGGGTGGAGAAAATGCTCGAAAAGCCAAGCTCTTAAAATGTTGACAGAGCGTTCAGGCAAGCCTCTTTGTGGTCTCCAAGCTTCTTGATCCATCATTCCCATTTGTTGAAATGCCCTTTGCTGCCTTAAGCTTTGTTCAAGCACCTTAAGCCTAGGCGTCTCTCCATTAGTCAATCCTGAAGTGCTTGCGTCTTTTTCTCCCAACACCTCACAGCTCTGCTTCAATTGCGTTGCTACCCCATCTTTTAAACACTTGAAATGCCGAGACATGGCTTTCTGTGCAAGTGCTGTGTAGGGAAGTGCAGCTCCGAAACCCATGACTAGATCGAATGAATTTACTACCGTCTGCATTTGCTCGCAGTAGTGGTTGTATCTTTTGTCTACCTGCTTGTCAAACAAGTAATAATCGTTTAAGTTATATATATTGTCAATTATTTACCCCATTAACATCTAAAAGAATAATTATAGGCCGGCCTACTTAAAATGTGGGACAAATTACTTGCTATAATTAATATGTAAAATTAAGGTAATGGAGTAAATAATACTTACACTAATTAAATTTGTGCAATTAAAACTTTTAAAGTAGAGCTTTAAGTTACACTGATAGTCAATGGAGGAACCAAGATTTTTATTAAGAAGAGTCAATTTGTAAACACATAAAAAACAAGGAAGTATAACATACAGATATATATATACTTATTTACACGATGTAATTTTCAGCAAAGGAATTAATTAACTGTAATAACAAGTTACTCTTTATAACAACTATAATTAAATAAGATGGAAAATAAGTTAGGGTGCGTTCGGTTCGGGTAATAAGAAAAGAGAAAGGGAAAAGAAATGTAATCTATGAAAATGGGACGAATCCAGCCAAAAGGGAATAGGGACCGGGGGAGGCGAAGCAAAGGCAAAATCGAGCAGCAGTGGAAGAGGGCGTAGATTTGATTGCTCAAGTTGCCCTCTCATGGTTGAATGTGTCCTTCTATAACCCTGATTCCGTTTGAAGTTATTTGTTTGGCCTACTTTTCCATTTCTTTTCCCTTAGAATTGATTCCCCCCATCCCCTAGGTATTTTCATTCCCTTTTCCCAACCTAGACCCCGGATCCCGAACCACCTGGACCATCCCGGACCCCCGACCTCAGACTCCGGACCCTGGATCCCGAACCCCGGACCACCCAGAACCAAACATGTAGCTAGGGACAATCAGAGTAATTCCTTTTCATTTCCTTACTGGATTCCATTTCGTTTACACTGCGCGAACCAAACACACCCTTATTCTATTGTAGTAACAAACCGGAAAGGTAAAGAAAAAGTAGTCTAATTAGTTGAAAAGCATAAGGTGCAGCTGGGAAGTAAAATTTCCTCAACAAGAAAACTACTACTACTAATTAAAATAGACTTTACCTTAATTCAAGCAAACAAGAATATCTTCATTGTAAATCAGATACAGATGGAAATAATATAAGAGAAAATAACAAAAGAAAGATGCAATAATAATACTCTAATAAAAAGGTAGAAAGCTTATAGTATATGTGATCAATAGTACATTGAAAAATGATTATTGTGCCTTGGCATTTTTTCAACACAGCAATAATAACACTATAATATATAAAAAAACAAAATAAAGTAAATCATACTATCTGCAGAAATTTATCAGCATCACTTATTTTGTCTGTATTGAAATATGATGGCTAAATATATACAACAATAACATATCCAGTGAAATTCCACAATATGGAGTTTGAAGAGGGTAGAATATACACAGACCTCACCTCCACCTTAGTAGGTAGAACGGCTGTTTCTGGAGGACCCTCGACTCAAGACAAAGCATAATCAGGCAAAGCAAGCAAAGCAAAACAAAATACGATAAACGGTCGGACTCAGACGAGAAATTAAAGCAATGTGGACATGCAGTAAAAATCAAACAACTGAAAGTAGTAGCTAACATGAAGCAGTACCTAACACAACTAAATAAGATAAATAAATTATACTAAAGAACACATAGCAGCAGGAATCAAACTACAGAGTACTATAAAGAAATAATGCGCCTATAAATGTAACACACTAATCGAACCTACAGTAATAACACTACACTATCATTTTGTATGCGTAAAAAGGACTACGCTCGACTACCTACTACCCTTCTACCCTAATTTGTGTCCTCCGCAACCTCATCAAAGCTAAATATATAAAAATGTAAAATCAATATTACATTTAAGGATAACATCTACTTCTGGCGCGCTAACATATTTTGGCAGAAGGATTTAGCTTGATAGTGTGTAGAGTGAGAACTAATTATTTTATTACTGGTCTTTTTATACTCCCACCAAACCAAAATCTTATGTTATGCTTAACACCCCACCCGTTAAATACTCATTTCTAAATTAAAGTGAAATCAAACTCAACCAACTTAATCTATGAATGTTACAAAACCTATTTCTCTCTAGCCGGCTTTCTATATTCTCCTCTATAAAATATTCCGCCAACTGCCTTAATTTTCTAATCCTTCCCTTTCGTGTGGTATTAATTTATAATTAACATAGTACTAAATTAAATAAACAACAATGATTGGTCATTGACATCAGAGGCGAATGTACAGTTTTAGATTCATCTGAACCCAATAATTTTCACTCAAATTATATATTTATATATTAAAAATTTAAATAAGCATAGAAATAAAATTTTAGCCCAGTTAATTGTGTTATGGTCGAATTTCAAATACGAACGTATAAATTTTAAATTCTGGATCAACTTCTAATTAAATCTATAGAGAAAGAGAGAGAGGGGGAAGAGATTGTACATGCCTCATCAAGCATGGTTAAAAGTTTGACCTTCCTTCTCTGATGATCAAGCCTATCTGCAGCTGACAAATTAGGAGAGATATCCTTTGAAGAAGATGAATTATTATTACTGCTACTAGGGTTTGTGTTGTTATTCTTGGAAACTTTGTTGATCTTCTTCAATATTTGATCCCTCCCAACACTACAAAACTCTTCCAACAACTCTTGGGCAGCTTTTGCATACTTGGAATTCCTCAACATATTGACTAGTCCTAGTGATGACCCAAAACCAACATGACGAAATTGATGATGGTTTTGACTTATTCCTTGATTGAAAAACGACATTTCACACCCACTACTCATCCTTAATTCTTCCACCTTGGCTGGTTCCAAATTTTGTAAAGAAGATGACAAGGACAATGAAAGGCCTTGCCCTTCAATTACATTTACATTAGGGGTATTAAAGTGGTTTCCCGTGGTACTTGCTCCTCCATATGTGAATTGACCGTAATGCCCTCCGGCCGAACTAGGAAACCCTTGAAGAGTTGAGGTAGTAGGTTGTGAAGAAGATTGTGATGGTGACCTTGGTGGTGGATTCATAAGAAAAAGTTGCATGGACTCCGCTCTATTTATACTTTGTACTTGATTGTGCTGACGCTGATAATGAGCAGTTGCACTATCACGGTTATTCAAGACATTTGTGTTCCCATCTTTTGCATCCCCTAATGGTACCTGCAAACATCCACCAACTACGACCCCTTGTCGGTTACCAAACCACTCATTCCCTGAATCTCTGGTCGGAGGTTGTTGGTTCTGCTGATGTGGCCGTTGATTCGGGTGTCTATAGTCATGAGACAATTGATTCTCCAACAACTCAATTGCAGAACCCGCGGGGACTGTTGTCTGAAAATTAAACATTTCAGACAACATTCCGGTTGTCTCATAAACTTGGATTCCACTTGATCCATCTCCTTCTTCAACAGCTACAAAGGGCGGTGGCGGCTCAAACCCTTCTCTTAATTTTTCTCCTCGGATCTGGTGGGCGATGTATTGTTGTTGTTGTTCGTCTTGAGGTCTCTCAAATCCATTCGAGAAACTAGCAAGACTTTGGTGATGATAATCTTGGGACATAGGATTATTCGAAGAATTGAACTTCAATCAAAATTGGACGGTTGAAGTGTATGATCATCTCATCTAATCATCTTCTTTTCTTCCACCATCACGATAAATTAACCAACCTCCTTATGTTGCTGTAATTGGCTGCTCAGTCTACAACCACGGATCGAGCATAAGATAGTAAAAAATAAATAAACGTTTGTGATATTCTTCATAGATATACAACAAAGAGATCATGGATACAACTATAATTATTAGGAGCAAAGAAAGTATAAAAAAGTGTACAAAGAGGAAAAGAGAGAATAATCAAAGTAAAGACTTTTTTGTTTTTTAATTTCTTTATTTATAAAAGAAGTTCAGTTTTATCCATGTAAGAAGAATTACCTCATGGAATTGCAGGTTGGAAAAGGCTCTCAGATATCGTTTTCGCTTCTGTAGGATTTAAAAACAAAAGCATCGCTTCAACAAATGAACCAACTTTTTTCTCTATGTGTATGTTGTTTGTAAGGCTGTCGTTTTTACTTTATTTCTCTATCTCTGTCTTTGTCTGTCCTTGTTACTCTTTGTATTTGCAGTGATGGTTGTCTGTGCAGTCGCCTTCTGGAAAGAGAGCACAAAAGTAACAACAAGTATACTTTTGAAATAGAGATGGAGTTGCTCTGATAGTGTGATGTATTTTGGAAAAAAATTAAGGTCGGTAAGGCAGGCCATATCATAATTATGGGTAGGGGCGGCAAAATGGGTAAAAATATGGATATGCGTTCGATCCAACCCAGAGTAAAATGGATAAAACTCACAACTTTAGTAAAACAAGTTCATAAAAATAAGAAAAAATGACTTTCTTAATGACAATAGGGAAAACAAGTCCCACAAGTGATTTTTCACCAACAACCCTGTAAACGTGTATAGTGTAATTAGAATATCCCTACCCATAATTAGAATATTTGTGTAAATATTATTATGGTAAGACTAGAAATCCTATTGTATATGAGACTAGAAATCCTATTGTATTAGAGACACATCTTGTACACTATTATATTTGATATTAATGAGAAGATTCGTGCTTGATCATATTGATGACTCTATTTCGCGCCCTCCGGAGGTTGATGATTCTACTTGGCGTCGTCTAGAAGCCGGCGTCAAACAATGGATATATGGTAGTATTTCGCAGGATCTCCGTCTTACTATCATGAAGTCTGACTCCACAACCTTTGACTTGTGGAATCGTTTGGAGGAAATTTTTCAGGATAACAAGCACACTCGTGTCGTGTATCTGGAAGGAAAATTCAACAAAACACGTCTTGAGAACTTCTCCAATGTCTCTGATTACTACAAGCAGCTTAAGCTTCTAGCGGATCAACTCTCCAACGTCGGCACGCCTGTCACTGACGCTAAAATGGTGATACAAATAATTGCAGGCCTAACTAAGGACGAATATGATACTTTGACCACCATGATTCAACAGGCAGATCCGCTACCTAGTTTTAACAAAGCTCGCTCACAATTATTACTCGAAGAAACCCATCGCGCTAATGAGCACGCTCAGCAGGTGTTAGCTGTAGACACGTAGCCCCGACCGGGCCACTGTGCAACTCGACCGAGATAGGGGGCGGCGAGGTGGCGAAGCGGCGGCAGCGAGAGGAGGTTGTGGTCGTGGCAAGGGTAGCGGTCAGCAGAACCAGCAGCAGCAATAACAATAGGGACCACAGAACAATTGGGTCGCGGTCGCAGCGATACCGTCTGTGCCGCGATGCTCGCTGCAGCCGCCGCGGTGCCCGTCTGCCGCAATGCCCGATTGAGCCGCGCGCGGCACCATTCCGATGCAACAACCCTACAACCCATATTCTCATCACGGGTTGTTGGGCGGCTCAACCTCGCAGCAGCCCACTTACGCACGGTCGATTTGACCCTCCTGGCATGACACCCACTGAGTTGGGTCGGCGTTGACTCTACATGTCTGGCGACAACAATTGATACATGAACTCAGGCGCCACATCTCACGTCACCCAGTCTGCAGGTACTATTCTCAAACTGTTTAGTTTAAAGCATCCTCAATATGTTACAGTTGGTAGTGGACAACACATTCCAGTTAAGGGTTATGGTACATCATACACACAACCTCCTCATCCACCATTATCCCTTAAAAACACCCTATATGCCTCACACATGATTAAGAACCTCATATCTGTCCGCCAGTTTAATCGTAATAATTTTATCTCTGTTGACTTTGACCCTTTTGGTTTCACTGTGAAGGATCTTCATACAAGGACACCTCTTACGAGATGCAATAGCACGGGGGATCTCTATCCATTCACTTTCACCTCCGCTGCCACATCTTGCTCTCTCATCACTCTAGCGATTATTTCTTCTTCAACATGGCATAATAGACTTGGTCATCCAGGAGTCCCATGTTTTAATTTTTTAGAGGCAACAATCTTATTACTTGTAATGGAAAACTTGCCAAAAATTGTGTTTCTTGTTCTTTAGGCAAACATATTCGTCTTCCGTTTAAATCATCTACTAGTGTTACCTTTGCTCCCTTTGATATTATACATGCCAATTTATAGACATCTCCCATATCTAGTTCTCTCGGTCATAAATATTATCTTGTGTTGCTTGATGATTTTTCACACTATATTTGGTTATACCCTCTCAAATTTAAATCGGAAGTGTTTGCCAAATTTCTTGAATTTCGCAAGTTCATCCAAACACAATTCGGAAAAAGGTATAAAATTATTTCAGTGCGATAATGGTTGTGAATTCAATAACTCTATGTTTCACCATTTTTGTACCAACAATGGCATAGTTTTTCGCTTCTCCTGCCCTCACACCTCACCACAAAACGGTAAAGCTGAAAGAATCATACGAATCATTAACAATATGATTCGCACCCTATTGATTCATGCCTCCCTCCCTCCACCATTATGGGTCTATGCTGCTAAAATGTCAGAATACATTCTAAATATTCTCCCTACTAGCACCCTTCAAAATATGATCCCTACCGAAATCTTCTACCATAGAGTCCCTTCCTATGATCATCTACGGATTTTCGGTTGTCTGTGTTATCCCAACCTTAGCTCTACTGCCCCTCACAAGCTCGTTTCTAGGTCCACTCCATGTGTCTTCCTAGGATTCGTGCCGAACTATAGGGGCTATATATGCTATGACTTGTCGACTCGTCAAATCCACATCTCTCGTCACATCACATTCGACGAGACCACATTCCCGTTTTCGAATCTTCCAAAATTCCAAAAACCGTACTACTCCTTTCTTGATGAGTCTGCCATCTCTCCCCTCATTCTCGAACAAATCTCTTCTGACTCCTCGACAGCGCCGCGACTCTATATTTCCAGAGAGGTCCGTCCGTCGACAGCGTCACAGCCCTGTGATCCGGCACCGCTGCGCCAAAACTCCAGAGAGGCCTGTCACTCAGACAGCGCCGCGGCGCTAGATCCACGCACCGCGGCGCCTTCGACGGCTTCACCCCCACCATCTCCTTATCCGACCTTACCATCCGTCTTGTACCCCACTCAGCCACCCGCTGTCCTTACTCATCCAATGGAAACACGTTCAACTTCAAACCCAAAGTCCAATTCAACTTGTTCGCCCAAAACTTCTCTCCACTTCCCAAGAACCCAAAATTGGCCAAACAATACCCTAATTGAAATGCGGCTATGTTTAAGGAATTCAATGCTTTAACTAAACAACACACATGGGATCTAATACCTAGACCTGAGGGGGTGAATGTGATCCATTGTATGTGGTTATTTCGTCACAAATTCAGAGACAGTGGAGATCTTGAGAGGTATAAGGCACGACTTGTGGCTAATGGCACAAATCAGCAGGAGGGCATTGATTGTGGTGAGTCCTTCAGTCCGGTTGTCAAATTGGCTACCATTCGCACCATTTTAAGCATTGTCATGGACAAACACTGGCCGATCCATTAGCTTGATGTGAATAATGTATTTTTCATGGGGATCTGAGAGAAACAATTTACATGCATTATCCACCTGGATTCACCCATCTAGTAGTTCCTCACTATGTGTATCTTCACCATAAGTCACTATATGGCCTGAAACAACCCCCCCCCCCCCCACGTGCGTGGTATGATCGTTTTGCCAGGTATATTTTGCAGATTGGGTTTGTATGCAACAAGAGTGATACATCACTCTTTACTTTTCATCGAGATTGTTCTCACTGCCTCATCTGATGGATTGAAAAATGAGATTATTGTCTCGCTTAAGTACAAATTTGCAATGACTGATTTGGAAAAACTGAGTTATTTCTTGGGGATATCAGTGACTAGGTCTGTCAACCACATGTTCTTGTGTTAGCGTAAGTATGCAAATGAGATAATGTACAGGGCTAAGATGGCGAATTGCAAAGTTATGCCTACTCCAGTCGATTTGAAATCTAAGCTCAGTGCTATGGATGGTGCTCCGGTCTCTGATCCTACTTTGTATAGGAGCCTTATAGGTGCACTTCAGTAACTCACATTCACTAGGACAGACGTTGCTTATGTTGTTCAACAGGTATGCTTATTCATGCATGCTCCCAGGGAGTCTCATTTCACTGCCCTTAAGCGTAGCATTCAATACATTAAGGGTCTTGATTATGGTTTGCACCTATATCCCTCTGCACCAAACATGTTGCTCTCATATACGGATGTATATTGGGCAGGGTGTTCGGACATGCGACGCACCACCTCCGGATTTTGTGTTTTCTTAGGGGATAATCTGATCTCTTGGTCTGCCAAGCGACAGGCTACCCTATCTCGATCCAGTGCCGAGGCTGAGTGCAGAGGCATTGCAAATGTAGTAGCTGAGATTTGTTGGCTCAGAAATTTACTGTTAGAACTTTAGTGTCTTTTGCGTCAGGCATCTTTTGTGTACTGTGATAACATCTCTGCCATCTATCTGTCTCATAATCCGGTTCAACATCAGCGAACCAAGCACATTGAGATAGACCTACACTTTGTTCGTGAGAAAGTTGAACTAGGCCATGTCAGAGTATTACATGTTCCATCAGCCTATCAGTATGCAGATATATTTACTAAAGGACTTCCCAAACAATTATTTCTTGACTTCAGATCCAGTTTCAGCGTCTGACCTCCTCTCGCTCAGACTGAGGGGTTGTGTAAACGTGTATAGTGTAATTAGACTATCCCTATCCATAATTAGAATATTTGTGTAAATATAATTATGGTAAGACTAGGAATCCTATTGTATATGAGACTAGGAATCCTATTGTATTAGGGACACATCTTGTACACTATATATAATTGATATTAATGAGAAGACTCCTCAAGGGAAATTAATATCATCTTACAAATCCAACTCACCACCGCCAAACCCACCCCCAACCACACCACATCACACCCCCACCACCACCCAACTCACCACCCTCCCCCCAAATAAAGTTTTTTTTTCTAAAACTTATTCTTTGGTTTTATACACCACTCACCCCTACTCCAACACCCTAAAAAAAATCCTTAAAAATTTAAAAATCTTTTATTTTATTTTTACACCTTCCTCGCTCCCACCCCGACCCCAACCCAACAACCCCTCCAAAAAAAATATTTTAATTGTCTATACCATCCACCCTCTCCCCCCACCCCCTGCATCAGTACCCTTCCAAATTTTTTACTTCATATATTTTATTTTACTTATATAAAAACTAATAAAGAATGTGAAATCTGAATGATTAAATTTGGTGTGGGATGGGTGGTGGGTTTTGGTTTGGGGGCAAGGGGTGAAAGAATGTAAGAAATAATCTCTTGATTATTCTTATTAATGAAAGACATATATATACAAGTTACAAGGAAGATCCTCTTCCTATTCTACCTAGAAATCTCTATTCTATTTGAAGACTAAATTTACAATTATGGTAATATTACACTCCTAATTAAGGTACAAATCTAAGTCTAATATTTACCAAATACACAAGGAAGGAAATGGCCCCACACGGTACATGTGCCACACTACCGACCCATCGCTTAACACCCCGCATGATCATAGGGCGGTTCGTGACGTTGAGATCGCCTCTAAAATCTTCAAAAAGGACTAAGGGAAGACCCTTTGTAAAGATGTCTGTAATTTGATATCTCAAAGGAACATGGCAGACGCGTACTTGTCCTTTTGCTACCTTTTCTCGAACAAAGTGAATATCCATCTCTATGTGTTTAGTACGATCTTTGAATCGATTACCGAGAAGGTAGATGACACTTATATTATCACAATACACCAAGGTAGCTTTCTAACCGACAACGAAGCTCAAAAGAAGATTTCGAACCAACATGATTCGAGACCACATTAGCTACCCTCGATACTTACCGTGACTTGAATGTGAAAGTGTAGATTGACTCTTGGCAGACCATGAGACCAAGTTGTTACCCAAAAATATACAATATCCAGACGTAGACCGTCTGGTGTCAGAACAACCACCCCAATCAGCATCTGTATATGAGACCAATGTAGATGTCGACGAAGGATACAAATGCAAACTATACTCAAGTGTTCCCTGAATGTACCTAAGAATGAACCAATAAAGTGCGGACAATATTATTAATGGTACGAATTTTTCGCTCAACTTTCCCATTTTGTGAAGACGTATGAGGACAAGAAAAATGAAAATTTATCCCATTTTGAGCACAAAACTCCCTAAATTCTCCATTATCATATTCTTTGCCATTATCACATTGAATGTTTTTTATTTCACGTTCGAATTACGTTCTTACGAAGGCTCTAAATTTTATGAAGATGGAAACAATGTGAGATTTTTTCGCAATTGGAAACGTCCATAAATATTTAGTATAGTCATCTAAGAATAGAACATAATAACGATGACCCATAGAACTGACAACCGGAGATGTCTATAAATCACTATGAATAATTTCAAATGGCATATAAGTATTCGAATTTGAACCTACAAATGGTAATTTAATAATATTTCCCAAAGCACATGATTGACAAATTGGAGTACTACGCGTACCCTTACAAGAAATAAACTTATGTTTATCTAAAGAAGATAAAATAGACGACCCCGGATGACATAGACGAGCATGCCACAAGGAAGGAGCAAGAGTTGCAAAGGTGGATGACATAGCTTGATGCGAGACGCTTGGACTTGGTGTGATTGGATATAGGTCCCCCCTCATTGTTACACCTCATAAGATGACTCCCCGTCTTGAAATCCTTTACAGAAAATCCAAGTGGATCACCATAACCCTTAATTGGAATAGAATTGCCATTACCAATAGTTATACCACGATTAGTGCTCAAATTGGAATAAGACGAGAGAGTACCTTGATCGAATGTCATGTGGGTAGTGGCGCCGGTGTCCATGTACTAATTAGGGTCCGATTGAGTCAAACCAAGTGTGTGCATCGCTGCTTCAATGTCGGTCTGAGTATGTCCCACTGCGTAGTGAACCTGATGGGGGCGAGGCCCAAGTATACTAGATCGCCGAGATCGCCATACGCCGGTCCGAACTCGAGTCCTGATCGTGGAGAAGCTGGGCCGAGGCGAGTATCCTGGCGGATACTGAGGCACCGCGCGCCAGAAGTGGAGCCGCGATCTTTGTAAGGCCGAGTCGCGCGCCGTGAGGCGCCGGGACCCACCGCCACCGCCTGCGGGCTCGCGGCTCCACGACTGTTGTTGCTGTTGTCGGTTATTGCCGCCACTATTCTTCTTATTCTGGCCTTTCTTACCACCTCCGTTGTTGTGTCTTTGGGTCACGGTGGCTGGATTAGAAGGAGAAAAATTGTAAGCAGTCACCATACCGACATGACTACTCCCAATCGCTGCTTTCTTAGCCAAGTCAGCTTCTTCCAATATAAGCATAGAACGGGTCTGATAGAACTCTGGCAAGGTGCTACTCTGTCGAATAATTGAAGCAACACCATTATAGGCCTCGAGAGGCCTGCAACCATCTGAAGAACCAGACGACTGTTAGAAATAGGAGAACCCACGTTGCGATGTTGATCCGCCAAGTCCTTGAGGTGTTGGCAATAAGAAGAGACGCTGGGAAAATTTGTCATAGCCACTTGCGAAAATGTCACGACCCGAACCGGGGCCCGTGACTGGTGCCTTACCCCGGGCACCCTAGTGATACAACATCAGAGAAAATCAGCGGAACATAAAGCATAATTATGAAACAAGAGACATGATAAATAAAAGCAAATAGGCCAACCAAAACGGTTGCCTCCCAACATATATATAAACATTTGAATGCATAATCCTTACACTCGCCCACAACGGTCATGCACTTAAGATTTACAACAACTATGACGACAGTGGCCGCCATACCCTCGAATGTACAAGAACCTACGACTCGTGGAACACATACCAAAAGATAAGCCTCAAGGAACTGAGCTTCCCAATAAGTCGAAGGTGATCCTAAAAGCGGGTCGATAAATGATGTACCTCTACTGCAGATGAACGCAGCCAAGGAGGTCAAGACAACAGTACCAAGTATGTGAATCAGAAATATCAGAAATGAAATCATAGCGATCATATAAAGCGGAGACATGTATGATAACCAAACTACGATTCACGATAAATAGCGGCCATGTAAGTCGTGACTCACGCCTCGAGTCATCACTCACGCCGTGGAATACCTTCTCATCACCGCGATGCATGATATGATAACAATAAGACAAAGATTCAAATGGAAACATACCCGCAGCGCTACGCATCGTGTCGATGTCCAAAGTGGAAACAATAAGACAAAGATTCCAAATGGAAGATACCCGCAGCGCTACGATCGTGTCGTGATGTCCAAAGGGAAACAATAAGGCGATATCAAAATGGAAGCATACCCGCGCGCTACGATCGTGTCGAGATGTCCAAAAGGAAACAACAAAGCGGCAATCAAATGGAAGCATACCCGCGCGCACGATCGTGTCGGTATGTCCAAAGCGATTAGCAAAAGTAACACTATCAATGCGAACGCACCGTGGAATTTCTCCGTCACCGCCGCAGACGCCCAAGTAAGTTCTCAACAAGTCAACCGACCTCCATCGAGACGCCAGAGTATAGAAACACAATTTTTGCACAACAAAGGCTATCACAACAAGCATAGGCAAGTTTCACAACAACAAGCATAGGCAAGTTTCACATCAACAAGCATAGGCAAGTTATACACAACTCAAAGTACTTTCATTTTATGCCAAAGTCCGGGTTTTAATCCTAAAGTGCTACGTACGTTAATTTCCTTTTTAAGAGATCTGCCTTTTATAAAAGTCACGTTAATTCGTAGTATAAAATAGAGTGACTTACATCTTTTAAGTAGACCAAAACAACTTCCATACCTTCCTTTTTTAAAACCAAATTAAGGCAACACTATGCCTTCTTTATAGACCAAATCACTTCTCTTTTTAAAGTCACGTTACCACATTAAAACCAATGATAAAACCCTCCTTTTGTTTTCATAAAGTCGTTATAACTATCTTCCCATAAAGCTGTTATAATACTTATGTTTTAAACCAATTTAAGACAACACAATGCCTTTCTTTTCCCTAAAGTTCCAGTTTGCCTAATTTCAATTACGCAAGTCTCTTTTTAGAAAAGTTTCATAGTTCAATGTCTTAATCTCTTTTTAAAACAATTGAGTAACATATGCCATAAAGTAGAGTTATTCTTGTTCATAATAAATCTTATTAAGCAGCCATGATCTAGGAAATGTAATATCATTTTGTCTCATCTTAGCTTCTATGCAGATGGAGGTTTCTACTGGTTTTAATAATACTTCATTATTCAATACATTTCCCTTTATTAGCGCCTATGGATTGTCGATACTCATTATCATTTCCGACATCAAGAAACATTATTCTTTAGAAACCAAGTACTCATTACTCACGAATGAGGTTTCATACATCTTACAACTTTCAAACCAATTTAATTAAGTTAAGTCTCTTATCTTATAAGATCAAGTCTCTTAACTTCTAAGATCAAATAGCCATTCTTTTTATCTCTTTGACGTTATACCTAACTTCCCATAAAGCTAGTATAACTCTTAAGTTCTCAAAACCAAGTATTACTCTTCTTTAAAAAAGGGGTTTCTAAGGAAAGACTTCAAGTTCTTTATTATTACACATCAAGTCGCTTATAAGTCAAATCACTACCTTTTAACAATCACAAAACACTTTCTTATATACATAAAGTCGTTATAACCAACTTCCCATAAAGCCGTTATAACCCTTTATGTTTTAAACCAATCAAATACATTTAACACACGACGCTCACCGTACTACATAGTTATACACATATCATGCTAGAAAGATAGGAAGAGGTTCACATACCTCGCGACGATTATCGACTAATAGCAAAACGCCCAAGTACCTCAAACCGCTTGGCCACACTCTCTCACCAAGCGATCACTCCACACGTAGTACTACAACCTATGAGGCCACAAAGCGCTATTAATATCTTTAGATCCCGACGTAGAATATTCTACGTAAAATTCAGAAGACTCCCCGCAACAACAGAAATCTCCTCCTCTATCGAGGCCGGCTACCAAGCCAACTGGGGTTAACACGCCTAACCTGACGTACAATTCTACTACACAAGAATGCTACACAAGTCTCATCAGAATACACTATGTAATTACGCTTCTCTTCTTTAAATTCAGCTTAAGTCGCAAGACATTGCTGTAAGTATTATTCAGCTTAAGTCAAAAGACATTGCCGCACAACTATGCTCACTTCTATATATAGTATACTTTAACTATATATTCCTACAACATGTAATTCCCAATTTCAACAGAAGGTCAAGAGTGTTTACCTCGATAAGCTCAAAATTATCCAAGTTATATGTCGATCCCGAACAACGTTTAGCTCCTACTCCGGCGCCCAACTGCTCCAACCAACCCTGAAGTTCTAACCAACTCCTACTTATAACTTTAACTACGGATGAAGATTTACTTAGGGTTTCGTTTTGGACCGAGGAAGTATAATAGTATTTTCTGGCTTTTGTATAAGTGTAACTTGGGAATGCTACAAGGTATTGGGCCAAGGTATTTGGGCATAATAACAATACTGGAGAGTATTTCTATACCACAACAAGGGTATTATACGAAACAACTAAAGCAGTGGGGTACCATGCCAAGACCTCGGGAGGGGGATACTTTCGGCTAGGCAGGGAGGGCCTCTACGAACCACTTAGGCTAGAGGGGAGAGGGTGTTGGACGAAAAGCCTGGGAGAGGAGGATTTTTCAAGACTTAGAACAATTTAGGATGAAGAAGTTCATCAACTTGTATGGTATTTATAGGTCAAGCCACGCCAACCAACGGCCAAGATCACTCCAAGTGTAAGGCAAGTGTAGGCTAGATTTCAACCATGTGTACCTTATCCATCTACCACACAACTTTGCACAAAATATCCTACCTACTACACAAGACCCAATCGTCCAACGTGTCGTCCAAGCCTTCCAATGTGAGGTGACACACGCCACCCTCCCGTTGGTCCAAAATGTTACGCCTCTCTAAAAATCCGCAAAAATTATTATTGACATAGCCGGAATTTTCCTACGAAGTCGTGGAAACGCTTTAAAAACGACTTTTGGTAGTTATGCACAAATTCGAACCTATGCCTACTTTAAGGCTCAAATTGAATACGCACGCCTCACGCATACTGCGGAAATACGGTATAACATTCTCTCTCCTTAGAAACATTCGTCCGAATGTTCCTTCTCAAGACGGATAACGATGAAGTTCTTCTAACAAGTTGCCAACGCCACACCGCCACGAAATATCACACGCTCTCTTCCTTCCTTACTCGTCGTGCCCTTCCGGACACTTGAACTCCTCTAGTATAATGCATTCACACTTCACCATCGCTTCCCAAAACTTCGAGTCACCACCTCCAAACTTGGTCATCTTACTAGCTTCAATCTCCCTAAGGCCATTCCCGCCTTCACGATCCGCTCGGTCGAACATATCCACGAACTCATACGATGGTTATCTAATCACGTGGCCTAGCACCTCGTGACCCTACCATCTGGCGACCACCCGAGTGACCCCACTTTGAAATGCCGGCCGGGTTGGCCCTCAACACGGACCCAACCCGACCCACTTACGCATCACGCCTTGTTCCCGATCCGAACAATCTTACCTCTACAGTCGCGAAAGCTACCACTTCCATTTTTACACTACCCAAGGAAATTTCCCACAATTACTCTACGCATGATTATACATTCGACAAAGATCACCCGCAAGATCTTGTACTCAAGACGCCTTTACATCTAAGGTCTCAATCAGTAATATTCTAAGGTTCATCATTTCACACCCCTGTGCTTACCCTTTTCACTAACTGTGTTTCTAAATCACATTTTAGCACAAAGCTATCCGAACATAACACTTAACACATTATCATAGCATCGATACATACAAGTCTCTGTAGGTTAAGGATATACTGAAAGTAGCGGTCAAAGGACCGCTAAAATCGAACTTCCACCGCGACCTCTACCGTGGCCCGCCGTGTATGAACATCCCGCCTAGTTGTGGAAGGTGAAGAATCCGCAATCGATCTCGTAGTCAGGCTATCCTACCAGCTACCGGCCTGGACAGTTTCTCCAAAATGGCCTCGCGCCGCATGTAAAACAAACTCCGGACTAGCACGACACTCCCCACCGCGAGTCTACCACAGTCACAACGAGGTAGGGGTGGCTTCACCGCTAACACCCCTACTCTCCCGAAAATCAACCTCGAGCCCCGACCGCTCCCGAATACTCTGGATGCTCAAGACGCGAGGACCACCAGATCGGGCGCGGAGGCGCATAACTAGTCTGGCCGAGGCGGTCCGCCTCGAAAGTCACCAGCGACCTCATTGCTCGCCCTTCACGACTCGTCATTTCGCCGATTTCTCCGCCTCACCCCAAGTGCATAAGCTCGCATTCGGCAATGTCCATGCCGGTGAAGAGCTACACCGAACAACTCTCGCTAGGTAATCATCGAGCCTCAGAACATATCGGTGCACTCGATCATCCATACTAGCTACCAACGCGGACGCATCGCCAATGAGTCGAACTCCACATTGTACTCCCGAACCGCACGCCTGCTCGCCGAACACCAAAAATCATTTACCGAGCCCTCTCATCCGCGAGGCAAGAAATGTGCAAAGGCCTCGAGAACTCGCCCCATAAAGCCGGAAGTGCATGCTCTCCCGACAGCCCCACGAATCAAACTGGGCCGATCATGTATCACGCACCGACGCGAACTCTAGACCACCGACTCGGTCTCCGATGCTCGACCACTCACGATCCGTCAGAATCGCTTGATGAACTTCGCGGATCATCCTCGTGCCTCGACCCATAAAACTCGCGCCTACAACTCGAAAATCCGTAGCCTCGAACTATCTCGATCTAGGGTGAACCATCAGCGCTTCGAACTGGCTGGCCCAGCCTATCTCAAGTCCGCCACAACCTCGCCATTAATCGGGTCCACTCAGTAACTCATCTCCTCTCGCTTCTGCATCGCGGATCGAGGCTCGTATCGTGGTCTCGCCGCCGCTTACTCGCAGCCTCCTCACGCTTTGCCTTCTCGCCCGGCCGTTTTACGCGGAGGCATAATCGGGTACAAACGGGTATGCTGGAGGGTCCAATCTTATTACACAACTCTAAGGCACGATCTCAGAATGAGAAGAATGGAAACTAACCCTAAATGTCTGCAGCCTCACGATTATAGATGTGGTGCACAACACATCGATAATCAAGACTTCATCGACACGCCTGTAGACACTTTCCGAGGACTAACTGCTCTGATACCACTTTTGTCACGACCCGAACCGGGGCCCGTGACTGGTGCCTTACCCCGGGCACCCTAGTGATACAACATCAGAGAAAATCAGTGGAACATAAAGCATAATTATGAAACAAGAGACATGATAAATAAAAGCAAATAGGCCAACCAAAACGGTTGCCTCCCAACATATATATAAACATTTGAACAGTTACAATCCTTACACCCTGCCCACAACGGTGCTACATACCTCTAAGATTTACAACAACTATGACGGGACAGGGCCCCGCCATACCCCTGAATGTACAAGAACCTACGACTCAGGGAACACATACCAAAAGATAAGCCTCCGAAGGAACGGAGCTTCCCAATAAGCTGAAAGGTGATCCTAAAAGCGGGTCGATACCGATGTACTTACTGCGACATTTAACGCAGCCTCGGGCGAGGTCAAGATAACAGTACCAAGTATGTGAAATCAGAAATATCAGAATGAAATCATAGCGCTTTATAAAGCGAGACATGTATGATAACCAAACTACGATTCACGATAAATAAGCCATGTAAGTCGTGACTCACGCCTCGAGTCATCACTACGCCTGGAATACCTTCCTCATCGCCGGCAGCTTTATGATATGATAACAATAAGACAAGATTCCAAATGGAAACATACCCGCGCTACGCGTCGTGTCGTGATGTCCAAAGCGGAAACAATAAGACAAAGATTCCAAATGGAAGCATACCCGCGCCACGATCGTGTCGTGATGTCCAAAGGGAAACAATAAGGCGAGATCAAAATGGAAGCATACCCGCAGCGCTACGATCGTGTCGGTATGTCCAAAAGGAAACAACAAAGCGGCAATCAAATGGAAGCATACCCGCGGCGCTACGATCGTGTCGTGATGTCCAAAGCGATTAGCAAAAGTAACACTATCAGCGAACGCATCTACGGAATTTCTCCACACGCCAGACGCCCAAGTAAGTTCTCAACAAGTCAACCGACCTCCATCGAGACGCCAGAGTATAGAAACACAATTTTTGCACAACAAAGGCTATCACAACAAGCATAGGCAAGTTTCACAACAACAAGCATAGGCAAGTTTCACATCAACAAGCATAGGCAAGTTATACACAACTCAAAGTACTTTCATTTTATGCCAAAGTCCGGGTTTTAATCCTAAAGTGCTACGTACGCTAATTTCCTTTTTAAGAGATCTGTTCCTTTTATAAAAGTCACCCGTTACCCGTAGTATAAAATAGAGTGACTTACATCTTTTAAGTAGACCAAAACAACTTCCATACCTTCCTTTTTTAAAACCAAATTAAGGCAACACTATGCCTTCTTTATAGACCAAATCACTTCTCTTTTTAAAGTCACGTTACCACATTAAAACCAATGATAAAACCCTCCTTTTGTTTTCATAAAGTCGTTATAACTATCTTCCCATAAAGCTGTTATAATACTTATGTTTTAAACCAATTTAAGACAACACAATGCCTTTCTTTTCCCTAAAGTTCCAGTTTGCCTAATTTCAATTACGCAAGTCTCTTTTTAGAAAAGTTTCATAGTTCAATGTCTTAATCTCTTTTAAAACAATTGAGTAACATATGCCATAAAGTAGTAGTTATTCTTGTTCATAATAAATCTTATTAAGCCATGATCTAGGAAATGTAATATCATTTTGTCTCATCTTAGCTTCATGCAGATGGAGGTTTCTACTGGTTTTAATAATACTTCATTATTCAATACATTTCCTTTATTAAGCGCGATGGATTGTCGATACTCATTATCATTTCCGACATCAAGAAACATTATTCTTTAGAAACCAAGTACTCATTACTCACGAATGAGGTTTCATACATCTTACAACTTTCAAACCAATTTAATTAAGTTAAGTCTCTTATCTTATAAGATCAAGTCTCTTAACTTCTAAGATCAAATAGCCATTCTTTTTATCTCTTTTAGACGTTATACCTAACTTCCCATAAAGCTAGTATAACTCTTAAGTTCTCAAAACCAAGTATTACTCTTCTTTAAAAAAAAGGGGTTTCTTAAGGAAAGACTTCAAGTTCTTTATTATTACACATCAAGTCAGTTATAAGTCAAATCAGCTACCTTTTAACAATCACAAAGCACTTTCTTATATACATAAAGCTGTTATAACCAACTTCCCATAAAGCCGTTATAACCCTTTATGTTTTAAACCAATCAAATACATTTAACACACGTGACGTCTCACCGTACTACATAGTTATACACATATCATGCTAGAAAGATAGGAAGAGGTTCACATACCTCGCGACGATTATCGACTAATAGCAAAACGCCTCAAGTACCTCAAACCGCTGGCTACACTCTCAAGCAGATCACTCCACACGTAGTACTACAACCTATAGAGGCCACAAAGCGCCTATTAATATCTTTAGATCCCGACGTAGAATATTCTACGTAAAATTCGCAAAGACTCTCTTCCCGCAACAACAGAAATCTCTCTCTATCGAGGCCGCTACCAAGCCAACCAGGGGGTTAACACGCCTAACCTGACGTGTACAATTCTACTACACAAGAATGCTACAAGTCTGATACACCCCATGTAATTACAGATTCGATTCTCTTCTTTAAATTCAGGCTTAAGTCGCAAGACATTGCCGTAAGTATTATTCAGGCTTAAGTCAAAAGACATTGCCGCACAACTATGCTCACTTCTATATATAGTATACTTTAACTATATATTCCTACAACATGTAATTCCCAATTTCAACAGAAGGTCAAGAGTGTTTACCTCGATAAGCCCAAAATTATCCAAGTTATATGTCGATCCTGAACAACGTTTAGCTCCTACTCCGGGCGCTCCAATCCGTTCCAACCAACCCTTAGAAGTTCTAACCAACTCCTACTTATAACTTCAACTACGGGTGAAGATTTACTTAGGGTTTCGTTTTTGTGGATCGAGGAAGTATAATAGTATTTTCTGGCTTTTGTATAAGTGTAACCTTGGGAATGCTACAAGGTATTTGGGGCCAAGGTATTTGGGCATAATAACAATACTAGAGAGTATTTCTATACCACAACAAGGGTATTATACTAAAACAACTAGCAGTGGGGTACCCACTACTAGCACCTCGAGGAGGGGATACTTTCGGCTAGGCTAGGGAGGGGCCTCGGCCGAACCACTTAGGCTAGAGGGAGAGGGTGTTGACGAAAAGCTCGGGAGAGGGAGGATTTTTCAAGACTTAGAACAATTTAGGATGAAGAAGTTCATCAACTTATGGTATTTATAGGTCGCCATGCCAACCAATGGCGAAGATCACTCCAAGTGTAAGGCAAGTGTAGGCTAGATTTCAACCACGTGTACCTTATCCATCTACCACACAACTTTGCACAAAATATCCTACCTACTACACAAGACCCAATCGTCCAACGTGTCGCCCAAGCGCTTCAATGTGAGGTGACACGCCACCCTCCCGTTGGTCCAAAATGTTACGCCTCTGGAAAAATCCGCAAAAATTATTATTGACATAGCGGAATTTTCCTACGAAAGTCGTGGAAACGCTTTTTAAAAAACGACTCCTTTTGGTAGTTATGCACAAATTCGAACCTATGCCTACTTTAAGGCTCAAATTGAATACGTACGCCCTCACGTACATACTCTGGAAATACGGGGTATAACAGAAAATCCTGCTCAAGAATAATAATTCTAGAATGACTGTTATATTGAAATATGTCACGCAAACGATTTCACGCCGTCATAGCTGTAGATTTGGGTTCCATAATCGTCTGTAAGAGATCCAAGGAGAAAATGACATAAATCCACTGAAGAACCTTGGAATCAAGCATGTCCCATAATTCTGGGTCTATTTCTTGAGTGGGCACATTAAATGTAGATGCCTTATCACTCTCATTTGAAGAAAGAGGAGGGATGATGTGGTGGAAAACTTTATGTGTTTTAGCATGAATCTTAAATAATTTCGCCCATGTCCCATATTGAACGTTTTCTAGGTCAAGAAAGATAGGAAGAACACTCTTGATATTAGAAACTGTGAGGGCAGGGTGAAAAGTGTTCTTATCAGCCATAGGGAATAGAACAACAAGATTCAGAGAATGGAATTTTTGAGAAAGGTTTTTGAAAAAAAAGAAACTCGGTTTTTGTGAAAGAAGAAACACACAAAAATATCGAGAATTTTAGGGCAAAATTTTGAGAAAGAAGAAATTTTGAGGAGCGGAAGCAGGGTAAAGAGAACCTAGACTCTTGATACCATGAAAGAATGTAAGAAATAATCTCTTGATTATTCTTATTAATGAAAGACATATATATACAAGTTACAAGGAAAATCCTCTTCCTATTCTATCTAGAAATTCCTATTCTATTTGAAGACTAACTTTACAATTATGGTAATATTACACTCCTAATTAAGGTACAAACCTAAGTCTAATGTTTATCAAATACACAAGGAAAGGAAAAGGTCCCCACACAGTTCATGGGCCACACGGCTGGACCCACTGTTTAACAAGGGAAAGGGGTGGGGGTAAGAAAATTTGGGAGGGGGGTTGAGTGGGGCGGTGATTTTGGGTGGTGGTGTGAGATAGGGATGAGTGAAGATGAAGTGCATTCAAGGGTTGGGTAAAATTTTGTTAGAGAGTGGGTGGATAGGGTGGTGGAGGGAGGGTGCAATGAGGTTGGAATGGTGAGGCTTGGGTGAATATTTTAAAAAAAATATATTCTTGGAAGTCGTGTTAATGAAAAACTTTGAAGTTCTATTCTTCACGCAAATGTTGAAGTGCAACTATGTACTAGGGATTGAATTTGTGGACAAGAAGGTAAATTAATTTACTTCATATATTAGCTACATGAAGTCAATATCCGTAAAGTAATTTTAGATAATATGGATAAATATGAATGTTTATATTATCCATCGGGTTAACTTATTTTTTATCCGTGTTAAATATGAAATGATCGGATAATTGATCCATTTTTGTTTAACTCATTTTTAACTCGTCTATATCCGATCCGACCCACACGTTTGTCATCCCAGTGTGCATTGTGGGTCCTATTCCTTTATAACTTTTCTTTCTCTCCACCCACCACCCCTTCTTTCAGCCACCCTCTCCATACGCCACCCATAACTGATCATCTCCATTTGGCTAAGCTTAACAAAACACATTTTTGATTTTCTAGTGTGTTTACACATGTCAGTTAATTGCACAAATCTAAACAACACATTAATAGACTGTGGAAGAATTACTAATTCCACAATTAATTGAGGAAGTCATTTTAAAAAAATGAAGAAGGATAATGATAAGAATACAAATGTTGAATTTATGGTTAGTATAAGTTATATCTGAGTGAGAACAAACATTAACCAAAGTAATCTTTCAGTCATTATGACAACGCAGTGCATCGGAGTACTAGTGTACGCAAAGGCGAATGTAGCTTTCTAATATCGGATTTCTTTTACCTCACTATTTTTTTACGCAAAGCATAAATTTATATGTAAGAATTAATTTAAATATTCAATAAATAGTAACTGATAATTTTTAATAAATAATATTGCAATACTGAGAACCTTAAAATGTTAATGCATAAAACATAAATTTTATAACCGCCATTTATTATACCAACCATCAAATGGAGAAGATTAAAATATGGGAGAATATAAAAAAATTGGGTGAAAGAAAAATCCATAACCAAAACTGATTTAGATGGAGTATCTTTCACTTGACAATTTTTACTTATTGAAAGTTAATTTGATTAATGTTCGAAACTAAATTGAATTAGATCAACTTAATATTTTATAATTAAATTTTAAATATTCAAAACCTTCACAAAAAATCATACTCCATAAGTTGTAAAAAAAATTATGTTAAGATGAAAAAATACCTTCTAAAAAATTGTTCAAAGTTCATATAATTAAAATTTTAAAAAAATTAAAAAATATCATATAAATTGAGACGAAAGACGTATGTTTTTATGTTGGTTTATGACTCTTTTCATTATGTGTTTTTTTAAAGTATTTGATGGATTTATGTGCTTTGGAAAATGATGTATTTTGCTTTTGGAGGGTAAGAATGTTAGAAACAGGAGATTTAGGGGAAAAATATTAAGTGGGGGGGGGGGGGGGGAGCAACACGTTTGTTTGAGTAAACAAATACTCCGGAGGGATAAAAAAGAGTTTTTTTTTTACTTAGCAATTTACACATTTCTTAAGAAAATATTAACTTCTACCTAAAAATAGATAATTTGACTAAAATGTCCCTAATTATATAGATATTGAGATTTAACATAACACTTAATAAAGATAAATTTTAAAAAGTAAGGTTAATTTTTTATTTATTTGATAAGTAAACACTTTTTTGACTCAAAAAATAAAAGTTAAGTAAACACTCTTTTTAATCCGAATGAAGTAAAAGATATGTTTAAGCAAAAACAATGAAGAAATAGAATTTGAAAAGCAGGTGGGCCAAAAAATTGGAAAAGAAAATGAAATAGAGAGAAATAGGGCATCTGGGACATTGGCTCATTTTTTTCTGAAGTGGGCCCGAAGATTCCATTTGGCAAAGTATGAGAAGTGTAAACATGTATATCATAGAATCAATTGTATCTCTATCCATAATTAAAATATTTTCATATATTGTGTAAATATAATTATGGTAAGATTAAGATTCCTCTTTTGTATAGATTTAAGATTCCTATTGTATAAGAGATGAACATTATACTCTATATATACTTTGATATTAATGAAACTCCCCAAAGAAGATTAATATCATCTTACATGGTATCAAGAGCCTAAAACAAAAACCCTAGTTTTTTAGTTGAGCTACCGCCGCCCCCCTCCCTCTCGGTTGTCGCGGCGCCTCTCCCTCCTCCCTCCAAAATTTTTAGGTTTTTCTTTTTCTTTCCCCTCTTTTCTAAATGGATGATCAGGATTCTCCCACTATTCTTGACGCTTCTACCTCCACAAATCCCACCACCAAGTCGTCACCCTCTTTTCATCCCGCCCTAACTGTTTCCAACATCAAGAACCATATCCCCATCCTTCTTGATCAAGAAAACAATCGATTCTCGCGGGTCAACTGTTTGAAATCACGACGTCTCTACAACGTGCTTGATCATATTGATGACACAATTCCGCGCCCTCAGGAGGTTAATGATTCTACTTGGCATCGTCTAGACGCCGGCGTCAAACAATGGATATATGGTAGTATTTCTCAGGATCTATTTCTTACTATCATGAAATCTGACTCCACAGGCCGTGACTTGTGGAATCGTTTGGAGGAAATTTTTCAGGACAATAAGCACACCCGTGCTGTGTATTTAGAGGAGCAATTTAACAATACACGTCTTGAAAACTTTTCCAATGTGATCGAGCATCGCAAACGCTAAAGCTCCGACGGATCAACTGCCGTCGACTACCACATCGACATCAAACTGGTGTTACAATTGATTGATGGCCTTCCTAAAGGCGAATATGATACTTTGGCCACCATGATTCAACAGGCAGATCTGTTACCCAGCTTTAACAAAGCTCGCTCGCAGTTGTTGCTCGAAGAGACTCGACTAGGGATGGCAACGGGTAGGATCTGGACCGGATCCTACTAGATCCAGATCCAGATCCGTTTTACATACATGTACCCATATTCAGATCCAGATCCATAGGGTCCATAAAATCATATCCAAATCCAGATCCATCGAATCCATCGGATCCACGGATCGGATCTGGATCCAAATCAAAGTGACTGATGATTAAGTTATACCTTCTAATCACCCAAATTTTCTAGAAAGAGTCGATTTAATTTAACTAATCATGGGAATGATCCGTAAATTAGGACTAAATGACATTATTGACAATTGTTATGCCTATTGGCTATCACAGTGAGAAACAATTCTCTCAATACATAAGCTACTACATAAGTACCACATAAATGATTAATATAATGATTAAAGAAGAACAAGCAATATGTGTCTCAATTAATAAAATAATGGCCTTCGTCTTTTTGAATATAACATAATATTAAGATGAAAAATGATTAGATGCCTTGATGTATAAATAATAAATGTATAATTAATTTAATAAAAAATGGATTCACTGCCTGATGCGGATCGGATACGGATCTCAAAGACAAGATTCGCATCCGGATCCGATCAATCATAAACGGATCCGGTCCGATCCGATCCGTCAGTCCAATTTTGAATATCCATATCCTATAAAACGGATGCGATTCACCGATCCGGACGGGTCCGAGATCCATCGCCTCTCTAGACTCGGCGCTAAGCGCGATGAGCACGCCGAAGGCATTAGCCGCCGAATGCGCCAAGATCCAACGCCGGCAGAATCTCTCAACCGCAGTAGGACGCGGTGGAAAGCGGTGGCGGGCCGCGCGAAGAGGTTGTGGTCATGGCGCGGTCGCGATCATGTAACCAACAGCAGAATAGCAACGAGGATCGCAGAACAAGCTGGTCGCGGCTCGCCAGCTGATTCGTCTGCCGCGGTGCCTCCATAAAGCGTCGCGGCGCCCCAGTTCAGAGCCTCGGTGCCAAGTCCATTCCAGAACCAGCAGCCCTACAATCCGTATTCTTACCCCGGTTTGTTAGGACCCGCTCCAGCCTCGCAGCAGGCCCACTTCATGCAAGGTCAGGTCCCGCAGCCCTCCTCCGGCATGACACCCACTGAGTTGGGTCAGGCGTTCAACACCCTCTCTATGCAACAGCCTGACAATACTTGGTACATGGACTCAGGCGCCACATCTCACGTCACTCAGTCTGCAGGTACTATTCCTAAACTGTTTAGTTTAAAGCATCCTCAATATGTTACAGTTGGTAGTAGACAACGCATTCCAGTTAAAGGTTGTGGTACCTCATACACACAACCTTCTTATCCACCCTTCTCCCTCAAAAACACCCTATATGCCCCACACATGATTAAAACCCTCATATTTGTCCGCCAATTTACTCGTAATAATTATGTCTCTGTGGATTTTGACCCTTTTGATTTTACTATGAAGGATCTTCATACGGGGACACATTGTCACGCCCCGAACCCCGAGCCCGCGACTGATGCTCTACCTGGGCACCCTTCTATTCATACAACACAATAAACCGCGGAAGATAAATAACACTCTTTCTTTTCTTTAGACACGGGCAAAGACGATAAGGCTGTCATAATAATAAATCACACCCGAAAGGGTCTACACTGTTCAACAATATAAAGACAACTCTAGCCAGTCCAACCCACATATTAATACAGACCTTTAAGATTTTGATGACAACTATGACGGGACAAGGCCCCGCCGTATCTCTGAATATACCTAGCCATAATGACAATGTTATACCCCGTAGTTCTGACCCTACGTATGAGAGCGTACGAAAGCATGTAAGACTTAAAATTTTCAAAGGATAGATTGACGGATTATTCCGGACGAGTTTTAGTCAACTTCGAGGCGGGTTATGACCCGATACATTGAGAGTTCCTAAGTGTTTCGAAGTCCTAGGGCGTAGTTCGTTGAGTCTAGATTCCAACGCAACCAACTGTTCGTCGATAGGACGTCGGAGTAGAAAGTTATGAGAATTACAAGTTCAGTGCGCAGTCGGACAGAAAGGTGTTTCGGACAAAGGCGACAGGGCCGCGGCGCCGAAACTTCAGAGAGGCTGCGGGGGTTTCAGCGCCGCGGCCGCGACGCCGAGGCGGGATTTTTGGGCGGAAAAACATAGAAAAGTCAGATTTTTCTTTTAAAAGACCTTGGGAGGGTGACAAGTGTTCCCCCCCCCATCTGATTTCTTGCATGCAATATATTGACCAAGTCTTGAAGACTTGGTCATCTTCCAATTTCTCTCTCTTTCTAAAGCTTAAGCTCCCACTTCTCTCTAAATTTCCAAGAGAAATTCAAGCCTAAAGAAAAATCTGAAAAAGTAAAAGAAAGAAGGAAGTTTGTGGCTAGCTTGTGGGTGTTGTTGTGGTGGTGTTCTTGGCAAGGAAGCTAGCAAAATATTTGGAATAAGTTTGGCTAAAACTTTAAGGTAACATTTCTTCCTTTAGAAGTAGTTTTTAGTGTTGCATGTTAAGAAGGAAGAACTTGTGGTAGTAAATAATGCTCTTAGACTCATTGCATGTAAGAACTATGGTTTGAATGTGAAGGAATGGGTTAAGAAGATATTATGAGCATATTGTAGCCTAAAAACTACCTTAGAATTGCTAAGTGAATTGTTGTACCTTTTTGGGGCAGAATTTTACACACCCAAGTTTAGGTGTGTAATCCCCTTTGAAATGTTGGATTGTTGAGCCTTAAATGTGGCGTTTGGATGATAAATTCGGCCTTGAGAAAGGTGGCATAGTGAGTAGAAACAACGGAAATGCTGCCCAATTTTCCATAGAATTTAGTGACTTTGAACTTGGATTGTTCTACATTAAGATTAGAGGTTAATAAACGTATCATGGTTATTTTAGGTTGACATATTACTTGCGGTAGTTTGGACTTAGCAAGTGGATTGACCAAAGAGGTATGTGAAGCTTTCCTATCTCTTGAGCATGAATAGATGTAACTATGTAGTACGGTAGACGTACAAGATTTGGTATTCTTACTTGTTTTAAGTATATAATGACTTGTTTTGTTTTAAGAATGTATAAGTCCCTTAGTTAGGGGAAAAGTATGATTTTACTAAAGTGTAGAGTTAATATAACAACTTTATGGGAAGTTGGTTTATTAGCTTCATAAAAGGTTAATGAGAAGAGATTTACTCTAAGTAAGATAAGTATATGGTGAGGCAAATTGGTTTTAAGGCATCAATTGCCCAAGAGTTTTATGTATAAAGCAGAGTCATTTTTAAAAGAGTTGAAGCATGTAGTACTTGGGTTAAACTCCCGGTGTTCTTTTATTAAAGATATGATTAAG
The DNA here is from genome assembly GCA_029844215.1 of Przewalskia tangutica. Taxonomy (NCBI): domain Eukaryota; kingdom Viridiplantae; phylum Streptophyta; class Magnoliopsida; order Solanales; family Solanaceae; genus Przewalskia; species Przewalskia tangutica. The sequence goes on along the minus strand of CM056727.1, from coordinate 43,839,000 downwards.
TGCCTTAAGTAAACTAAAATGAGAGGGTATATGAACAAGACTAATAAGAAGTTATAAGTTTTCTTAACTTATTTATGATTATGATATGATGTGATTTGAGCTAGGGTAGAGTATATCGAGGCAAGCCCCAGATCGTTATACCACCTTCTCCGGGTAGAGTATGTCGAGGCTAGCCCCAAGATCGCCATACCACCTTGATGTAAGAGTATATCGAGGCAAGCCCCAAGATCGTTATACCAGCTGCTTCAGTGTAAGAGTATATCTGAGGGGAAAGTCCCCAAGATCGTTATACCATCTGCTTCGGGGTAAGAGTATATTTGAGGGGTAAGTCCCCAAGATGGTTATACCACCTGTTCCGTGGATTTGCTACCCATGATGCGAGGAATACCTCATGCGAGTCCTTATGGGATTATGCGGGTGACATAGTCCCATGCGGTACAACCTATCACGAGGAATACCTCATGCGGTCCACGGGACTATGCGGGTGAAATAGTCCCGGAGTAGGGGTGCTTATTGATACTACGCGAGGTACCTGTTTTGATCCTAAGGCCCTATTTTATGCGATTGTATATATATACTTGTCACTCATTGTTAGTAAGGCACAGTAAAAGGTATTTTATTATCTTCCATGACTCCAGCTTACTTTTAGACTTATGATGTCATTATTACAGTATTTTCCAGCTTTACATACTTGGTACATATTGTATACTGACCCCCTTCCTCGGCCGCGTTAAATCTGCGGTAAGGGTAGCATTGAGGATCCTCGTTCTTAGGATCACTATTCCGGTGTCGAAGCTCCATTTCTCGGAAGCTTGTCTATTCGTACGGATATTCCACGATCTATAGGTATTTTGTACATTCGGGGTATGGCGGGGCCCGCCATACGATTGTTATCTTTAAGTGCGTGGTCACATATATGTTTTGGGCTATAAGAACCAGTTGTATTGCTATACTTTTGTTTAAGTATGTTTTATGGAAGGCAGCCTTATCGGCTGGCCAGTGATGTTTACCTTTTTCTCTAAGTTATGTGTTATGTATGTTCAGCTGCTATTCTCGACATATACGGCGAAGTACCGGTAGGTACGATCGTGGCCCGAGGTTGGGTCGTGTGACGAAAGCTCCGAACATTGGAGCCATCTCAAAATCTTTGAACCAGATCCTAAGCTCACGGATCCACAATCGAGTACCTAGACTGCGGACGTTAACGCGGCCAGAAGAAGTCGGTCATAACACGTACCAAGTATGGAACGGAAATAAAGTACAGTATTAAAATCATAGTTGTACTCAAGAATGACAAGTGCAAGTATGAAAATCAAATACCAGATCCTACCGTGTCATATAACAATCAGAGCCAACTGTACCTTGTATCACTGTACTACTGTAACACCATACACCACTTTCACATATGAAAGCCATGTCAAAATCCGGGACACCTGCCCTCAGCATATAATATCACAGAAACATGCTCGTGGAATACAATATCACTGTCAGCATGTAACAAGTATAATGTACAACTATCAGTACACTGTGCCTTTTTAACAATGAGAGTAATGAGAGTAAACTTTACACGCTTTAAAATAGGAAGCTTATGATCAATCTAGGGCCACCCGCCCGTAGTATCATTATGCAATCCTACTCCTGGGACTATTTCACCCGCATAGGTCATGTGGACCCGCATGAGGTAATTTCCTCGCATAGGACTATTTCACCCGCATAGGACTATTTCACCCGCATGAGCCCTACGGACTCGCATGAGCATATACGCCATACTCGCATCATGGGAGAAAATCCACGGAATATGTATAATGTCTTGGGGGTTTACCCCGCAATTATACTCAGGAGATGTATAATGTCTTGGGGGTTTACCCCGCAATTATACTTATAACACTAGCACTAATGGCTATCATGAACAACATATGCAAGTTAAGTAATCTTTAACTCTCATTAGACAAAATGAAGGCACCATCTTTTTGAACAACCAAGGCAATACCATGCCTTCCTTTTAAATCAAACAAGACAATACCATGTCTTCCTTTCTGAAATAACCAAGACAATATCATGCCTTCCTTTTAAAACAAACAAGACAATATCATGTCTTCTTTTCTAAAATAACCAAGACAATATCATGCATTCCTTTCTAAAATAAACAAGACACTAACAAGTCTTTCATTTTATAACACCAAGGCACTATCACACCTTGCATCACTAAGGATTAAAGTCCATTACAACAATGTACGTGAGCCGTACATTCACTTTATAAACTAAATTTCCATTTTAAAAAAAGCCCAAGTACTACATGTATCACTAGGAAGTAGAATCCACTACATGTATCATTTGAAACCATCATCAAGACACTTATCATACCAAGTATTTTTCTAAGACATGGTTTGACAAATCTGGGCAATAGACATCACGTATTACTTTAAAACATCTTTGAAAATCAAAGTGCCACATATCATGTACTATATGAAGGACTTAACCATGGACATTCTCCCATGATTTCCTTACAACATTTTAAACCATCTCTTGACTTTCCACAAACTTTGTTATAACAAACTTCCCATAAATCCGTTATAACACTTTCATTTTAGGAAACTTAAGCACTACCATATGATGTACGTGATTTGAACCCAAAGTACTATGTATGTCTATTCTTTATAAAAGAATAGTTTCATGCAATATTTAGGGAGAATGAATCCCAAAATACTTTTGCTATCAAAATCAAGTTACTTACACTTTTAAACATAAGTAACTTATACTTTTAAAACTAAGAACCTCTTCTTTCAACCTCAAGTCATTTATTCTCTTTAAATCAAGTAATTCATACTTTTCAAATCGAGTTGCTTATTCTTTTCGAATCAAGCAATTCATACTTTTTCAAATCAAGTAATCTATACTTTTCAAATCAAGTAATCTATACTTTTCAAATCAAGTTACTACACCTTTAGAAATTCCATTCAAGGTTTTGAATTTAAGTAACTTCTCTTTAAATCAATCAAGTAACTTATACCTTTAAATCAAGTTACTTCTCTTCTTAAAATCAAGTCACTTCTTCTTTCAACATTTAAGGAAATTATTCCTTTAAATCAAGTAACTCATTCTTTTCCAATGACGTTACTCATATCTTTTAAAATCAAGTAAGCTTGTACTTTTCAATTCAAGTATTATAACTTATAAACCAAGTCTCTTATCTTTAAAATTCAAGTATCATATACTTTCAAAATCAAGTGACTTTATACTTTCAAAACCAAGTATCATGTACTTCAAAATCAATTCACTTATACTTCATATAATCAAATCACACAAACTTTCAAATCAAGTCCCATAACTTGAAAATAAAGTCTCATAATCATTTAAATAAAACAAGTCTCATAACCTTGGAAATCAAGTCTCATAACTTTAAATCAAAGTCTCATAATCTTGAAAATCAATACTCATTTGAACCGTGAATAGGTTATACTTTTTTCTAATACTTCCTAACGACTCTTACCAACATCCCCCATAAGACATGGTAAGAACTTAGGAATCTTTTAGACAGAAATTTAGCATAAAATCAATAACATGAATACTTCCTAATGACAAGGTAAGTACTTCAAAATAAGTCATGTATACTCCAAAACAAGACAAGTATACTTCAATGATAGTCATGTCGATAGAAAGAAGAAGTTCACATACCTCGTGACGACTAACCCATACGACAAGTAGCAATACGCTCCAAAGTACTTCAACTTTATTGGCTATTCCACCCTCCAAGCAGAATATGCTACACGTAGTACTTCAACCTATAATGACGATGGAACTTCCATCAATATCATACTTTCTAGTATAAAACTTATACTAAATAATGCCCTCTAATTCTACGGAAATTTGGGCAGCACTTCCTCTGTTTCTACTTACGTTTCCACCTTTTCCAAGGCCCAATTCAATAACAAATAAGCCACATTTAAGGCGCAGTCAACAGTTAATCAAAAGGCGATTACACGCCAACCAGACGTGTAAAATTCTGCCCCACAATTCACATAAACAGTCCAATAAAATCAGTCCACCATAACCCTTAAAAACTGTCCAATATACCTAGCAATTTAATGTCATTTTCGGCCATAACAATTCATCAACATAACCCCTTTCAACTCCTTAATATCCAAGTTGTTATTCCAAAATTTATACATAATACATATCAATAGTTACCCGACTAAATTTCCTTCAACGTATAACATATATATCGTGAAGACACCTTCAATATAACCCAATGATATAAAAAGGCCCAAATCGACCAAACATGCAAATATCCATATACGTTCTTTGTTTCCGTTTTTCTTGTTACACATCCTTCCCTTTTTTGAGTCATAATTGTCTGTCAAAGATCATGTATGCTGTAGTTGCTAGAAACACCTAGTGAAGTAAGGTGGAATAATGTAAAGAAATTGAAGCAACTATCTAAACACCTAAATTAGATATGTCAAAAACTCACAGAATCTGTCTATTTGGAGTTTCTTGCTTGGGTTATGCATACTAAATGATAAATGCTTATGTGTTATGATTGCTTGCTATTTGAGGCGAAATAGTTAGGATATGCATGTTAGGGAGATGACTCAGACATTTCTTTGATAGCCAATTCTTACCATTCTCTTCTATCCCGTACTTTAAAAATATCTCTAGTCAGCCCCATTGAGCCTAAATTTGAAACTTCTTCTTTGACACCCTATATTCCCAAAAATTGTACCATAAGTGAAAATATGAAATAGTGGAATACATTGTGTAAAAAAAAAAAAAAAAAAAGAGTGAATAAGTCTGTTGCACCCCAATACAAAAGTAATAAGAAATAGGCAAAAACCTAAGTTTGGGGGTGCTTGTCATTATTATATACTTCATTCTCCCAAAACAAAAGAGGGGAAAGATAGAATCGAAATGAAGAAAAGAATAAAAAGAAAAAAAGGGAATACTGAAAAGCTGAAGAGCTTATGGTACACGAAATGAGCCTAAATTGCCTATTTTTACCTACCTATACCTAAGCCTACATTACAACCCTTAAAGTCCTGAAGATCTCTTTTATGCATATCCAGAATTAGTGGAGAATAGCAAGTAAGCATGCCATAGGAATTCTTGAATTTATATGCATGATTTAGTATATTGACTTCCATTAAGCATGATGAATATGAGTTTGCGAAATATCTAGCTTCATGTACTTAGTGTGTTGAAATTTCATGCTATATGTTCCTGCATATTATTTTGCTAACCTTCATGTTTTTCTAGTTAACACTAATGCAGCAAAAGTGATCAATGGCAGTGAGTCTTTTATTTTTTGTTCTTTGAGTCTTTTATTTTATTTCTTTCTATCTTTGCTCGAGGGCGAGCAAAGGTTAAGTTTGGGGGTATTTGATCGGTGTATTTTATATACACTTTTTGAGTCGTTTTTAGTTAGTCTTTTGTCCCATTTTGCACATATAAGTGTCGTATTAGGATAATTTTTCTTTCTTTTGAGTCAAAGTGGTTAAAATGGCCAAATGGCGGAAAAAGAGCAAAAAGAGGGCAAAAGAGGAGATGCGGTGGAATCGCAGAAAGTGGCGAACGAGGAAAAATCAAGACCAGTGCGCGGCCTCCCGCAATCAGCGGGGCGGCGCCACTATCGAGAGGTCGGAAGACTGTAGCGCGGCCTCGAACAATAATCGGGGCGCGGCGCTAAACATCCGGAGAGCTACAAAGATACAGTGCGGCTCCTGAACAGCGAATATCGGGCGCGGCGCCAAAACACCGACGGATTGCAGAACTTCCGTGGCGCGCCATCTGCCGCAGCGCGCCGGAAAAATTAGGTCTTTGACGAAAATGCGGGCGAACTGAAGGAAAAGAGGGAGACGGTTTGCAGCCTATAAAAGGAGAACCCTAGGCAGTTTTTAAGGGTTCCCCTTCTTGCACAACACAAGACTTTGGCTTGGAGATTTGATACCATTAGTTTAGTAATTTCTTTTCCTTTTCTTTACTTTATTTCAGTCTTTATGATGAACTTTGAATTAGTTCTTGTCATATTTATGGCTAGGAACTAATTCTCTTATAGGGCTTTCCATGTTGAATTGCTAGAAACTTATGCTATAAATTAATGCATGCTTATGGTTATTTTTCTTATTGTGAGATCTATCCAATAATTGAGTTGAATTCTTGGTAATTAATTGACAACTAATTATCACTATATGATTTCTAATCAGATTCTGAAAAAGGGGGATTGTGAATATGATGTAAGTTGGGTAGACATTCTTGGATTGGGGATGAAAATACCTCAATTATTTATGTAGCGTTGATGAGAGGCTTAACAACCCTAATTTTGCGCATTGTGCGTGACGGTCAACTAGGTTTTTGTTCTTAATCCTCCTATAAAGTTATCCTTATCACCGAAAGGTAGGTAAGGTGCGATATTGGGGTTGAGTGTTTATATAACCCTAGCGGGACTATAAAACGATTTCGTAAACCTGCTTTCTACTAAAGAAGAATATCATAAGTTAATGCATTAGTAAGTAGCATAAGCAGATAGTAAGGATACATGGAAGCCCTATTCTCATCACCACTGAAGTAAATCTTTATATTTAAATAGCTTGCATAATTCGTAGTTATAAACAACAAATCAATCATAAATTCACCAAATAGATACTAGAAAATAGATAGTTGGTAATTAAACCCTAATCTTTGAGGACGATATTCGGTCTTATCAAGACTATACTACTTGTCACGATAACGTGCACTTGCGTTTAAAGTGTGTGCATCTTACCGCGCATCACTCATCTTCGTTCATTGCGGCCTCTGCTGCTGCTGATGCTGGTTGTACTCTCCTTCTGGCTGCTGGGGGCTTGGGTCTGGGAACGAGTGCACTATCCCACAGGACACCGGCAGTTGGTTTCTCTCATGAGTGTCAGTGGGTAGGGTTGGGACCCCTCGGAAGGCGCATAGATTAGTGATAAGTGAGTCGTGTCCCAATCCACCTGTTGTCACCAACCTGCTGATTTCTTCAATGCTCTGCACTATCTCTTTCCCCACATCAATCGTCATTCCCCTCATAATTCCATATATCAGTTTAATCCTATCCTCTGGCACTCTGGTGAAGTGCGTGGATGGAATCACGCGCCGACGAAATATAGCCAACCTTTGTCGCTTTGTTAGTGCTTTGTTGACTGCTCTCTTGACCCATTTCTTCCAATGTCAAAAGCGGCCCACGATAGCTCACGGTGTTTGCAACGACATTCCGGTCGATGTGGTCGGTCTTAGACCGTATGTTCAAGTGATTCCAATCACTTCTTTCTTCAACATCAACCGCCTTCAATTGTGCATTTACATTCTCTGTATCGCACATAAACTCCCTTACAAAGCATCCCTTTCCACCTTCTCCTGAAAGTTGGCATAGAATTCACGCACCATTGTTGTGTTATTTGGTGCTATCTTCTCCGGATTTACAAATCTCTCCACCCCCTTTCAATCATTGCGAATGGGCTCATAAACATCTTCTTCCCTATATGACTCCCTCTGGTAGTCCATTCCCCTTTCCGGTATTAAGGGTCTGGTATCAAGCTTTTTGTATCTTTGGAAGGCTTGGTAGCTCACAAACCTAGTATCATCGTATTGTGGGGTTGGAGTGGATGTGGAGGCTCTTCTCTTTCTGGTGGACATTTTTAAAGCGGTTTACCGACTACAATTTAGTGGCACAAATGTTTCCTACACAATCAACAACTAGCAGCGAACACAACACCCCCAAACTTCAACTCTTCTACCCAATACCCAACCTACTTCACAATCAACTTTTTAGCACCCAAACTACTTCACAACTACAATACTCCCTCAAACTACTACCTCCTGTGACTGCAGTAAAGAACTCAAGAACAGAAAAAAATTACCTTTTTATGAGAAGATTCAAGCTGTTCTTGTTTCTAATGGTGGTTTGAGGCTATGGAACGGAGCTTTGTTGTTTGAGATAGCTAAGGGTTTTTAGGAATTTAAGAGTTTTGGTTGTGGTTGGGTTGGATTTGTGGAGGAATTGTGGGTAGATTTTTGGATTTTCGTACGTTTTTGGAAATGAAGGGTTAGGTTTTTGAAATTGGAATTGGGGAAAATCTGATTTCTGGGCGTTTTAAGTTTCTGGATTTCCGCCTGGCGTCGCTGACTTTTAGCGCGCATGTGCAATCTGCACTCGCCCGGGACTTTCTGCCTTGCGCCACATTCTGGAAATATGCCGCTAAACTTGGCAAATTTTCAATTGCAGCCGCGCGACCTGCTCACTGAAGCGTATGGCGCAAACTTCAACCTTACCGTTCTTTTAGCGCCGCCCTGCTCTTGAAGCGGCCATAACCTGCTTTTTCCGAAATCTGGCGTTTCTTGATTTCGCCAGTTTATTTTCCTATCCTCATCAATCACAACCACAACGCTTACAACCCAATACAGTGAGAGTTTTCTAGATAAAATATAATAAAATAAAAGTAAATTAAAATCACATAATTGAAAACGTTGGGTTGCCTCCCACTTAGCGCTGTCTTTAACGTCTTTTAGCCGGACGCAAGTTCCTTAGCTTAATAAATGTAAGGTGTATTAACCCCACAACAAATCCATTTTTTTCCACATTGTTCGTTTTCTTTTTCTTTTTATTCTTCTTCTTCTTCTCTTCTTAGCATTATCATCAAGCGAAGTTTCAGGAACACATACCTCCTTTAGTGGAATTTCGGCAAACCATGCCTGCTTTCTTGGGCTCATCTCCCTTTGGTTGACTTGTATTGGCTCGCAGGGGGGTTTGATGGTGCTGATTGCAAAGCACCCACTCATGGTTGGTGGCTAAATGACGTGTTTAAAAACTTTAAACACTATTTCTTCATTCTCCACCCTTAATGTTAACTCTCCTCTTTCAACATCAATCAAAGCTCTTCCCGTTGCTAGGAATGGTCTCCCCAATATGATAGGGATTTCCGCATCTTTTTTCATATCAAGAATGAGGAAGTCTTCAGGAAAGAAGAATTTTCCTACTTTCACAATCACGTCCTCAATCTTGCCTCTTGGATGAACCACTGTCCTGTCGGCCAGTTGCAGGCTTAATGTGGTTGGTTTGGCCTCTCCCAACTCCAATCTTTTAAATACTGATAGGGGCATCAGATTTATACTTGCCCCTAAATCGCATGAGCTCATTGCGTGTCACCCGCCCATTGTGCAAGTAGTGTAAAGCTCCTGGATCTTTTAGCTTTGGTGGCAACTTTTTCTGCAAAATAGCACTACACTCTTCTATCAGTGCTACTATTTCGTATTCTGCCAGCTTCTTCTTCTTCCCCAAGATCTCCTTCATGAACTTGAAATAGGAAGGCATCTTCTCCAAAGCCTCTATAAAAGGTATGTTGATATGCAGCTTCCTGAATGTCTCCAAAATTTGGAGAATTGTTTATCAACCGCCATTGTAATCTCCGGGAAAAGGGATCTTCTCTGTATACTCCTTCTGGAGTTTTCTCTACTCTTGGGCTAGGCTCAATCACCCTCTTTTTCTATCTCTCGCCTTTCTTCACTTCTCGGTGAGGTGACTCTGCTCATCGTCTTCCACTTCTCAACCTTTGCGACCGCTGCTCCGCCGGATTTACCTCTGTATTGCTTGGCAATGTACCTTGCGGACTGCTTGTTTGCTGCTTTGCTAGTGACCACTTGTGTTTCCAAGTTCTGAACGAGGATCTAACTTGTCATGAAGCTGCGTCAGGCGTTGGCAAGTCTTTATCGCACTTCTTCGGCTCGTCGACTTTTCTTCGAACCGGTCGTTGAAGCTGAGGCTATGGGGCTTGAATGAAAGGCTGCTGATTCTGGTTACATTGGTTGCATCGGCCCCTGTATTGATTCTGCGCCCACGGTATTGATTCTGCGCCTGGTCTCCTCTCCATGAGAAATTTGGGTGATTCCTCACGGATTATAAGTGTTGGAGTAGGGGTTGTTTTGTTGCCTCTGATAATTACCTACTGCCTGACACTCTGCCTGCTCCATTGGTATATTGTTGGGATCAGCTGAAGGACACCTATCGAATGTATGTGGCCACCACATATCTCACAACTTTTAGGCATCTGCACCGCATTCACGGACATTTGTATGTTCTGCTTGTTGTTTTGCCAAAAGGGCCACTGGGCATTCAAGGCGAATAGCATCTATTTCGTGGACTCCCATTCTCCTCCCACTTGTCGACCTCTTCGTGACATGGTTGTTAGTGGCCATATCTTCTAATAACTTCATGGCGTCGTGGGATGTTTTCGTCATGAATGCTCCACCTTCTTTGCATCTATAATGGTTACGGTTGTCTTACTCGGCCCGTTGTAGAAGATGTGGACCAAGTTCCACAACTCAACGATGGTGGCACTTCTCTGTAGCTCTTTGAACCTTTCCCAAGCTTCATATAAGGACTCTCCATCCGCTGATAGAAGTTGTTCAACTCCTCTCGGTTTCTTTGTTTTACGGGGAAAGAACTTGGCTAGGAATTTCTGTGCCCCGTGCCATGTAAAAATCGAATCGGGCGGGAGTTCAACCATACTTTGCTCTGTCACTGGTGAGAAGGAAAGAGCCTCAATCTGACGGCATCATCGATGCGCCGTTATATCGAAAGTTGCACATAGCTCAAGAAATTAGCTATGTGCATATGGATCCTCCGATGGCGATCCTCCGAATTGCGGCCGTGTCTTCATGCCGTAATCGAATCGTCGGTTTTATCTCGAAGTTGTTGGCTCTGTGCGGGGAGCCTAATGCATGTCGTGCTTCATTCACTCTTGGCGCACATAGTCTCCCAAACTTCTTTCTGCTGGATTTGGACTCTCCTCCACGCGTCTATTGGCGGCCGAGGCATTCTGGGTTATGTTGATTTTCACCTAACCCTTCTCTCATCATGTTATTATTTTGAGCCGCCCATCTCTATCAAAGTTGCAATCCGCTGATTCTTTCTCGCAACTACGGGTTTTCTCAATTTCTGGATTGAAGGGAACAAGAGTGTCTGCTCCTCTTCTCATTCGCATAAACTGATTTCCTGAAATAGATCAAAAACAAACAACCAATCACGGTACCTCGAATTTTCTGGGAAAAAAAAACGTAAAAATTAAAAACCAAATTAGAAATTAAAAAATAGATAAATTTGATATTGAACTATGCCTAATCCCCGGCAACGGCGCCAAAAACTTGATGCGCGAAAGATCGCGCAACTTAAACGCAAGTGCACGTTATCGTGACAAGTAATATAGTCCTGGTAAGACCGAATATTGTCCACAAGGATTAGGGTTCAAGTACCAACTATCTATCTTTTGGTATCTATTTGGTAAATTGATATTTGATTTGTGGTTTATAACTACGAATTATAAAGACTAATTTAACTAATGAGTTTACTTCAGTTGTGATGAGAATAGGGCTTCCACGTCTCCTCACTATCCGCTTATGTTACTTATTAATGCAATAACTTATGGTCTTCTTTTGGAGAAAGCGGGTTCACTAAATCGTTTTATACTCCCGTTAGGGTTATATAAACACTCAACCTCGATGTGCACCTTACTACCTTTCGGTGATAAGGATAACTCTATAGGAGGATTAAGACTAAGAACTAGTTAACCGTCGCCCAATGCGTAAAATTAGGGTTGTTAAGCCTCTCGTTAACGCTTCATAAATAATTGAGGTATTTTCATCCCCAATCAAGAATGTCTACCCAACTTACAAAGATATTCACAATTCCTCCTTTCGAGTCCGATTAGAAATCATATAGTGATAATTAGTTGTCAATTAACTACAAGCATTCAATTTAATTATTGGATAGATCTCAACAAGAAGAAGAATAACCATAAGCGTCATTAAATCATAACATAAGTTTCTAGAGATTCACATGGAAAGCCACATAGAGGAATTAGTTCTAGCCATTGACATGACAAGAACTAATTCCATGCTCTTCATAAAGCGAAATAAAAACAAGAAAAGGAAAGGAAATTTACTAAACTATGGTCTCCAATCTCAAGCAAGAAAGCCTTGTGTTGTGCGAAGGGAACCCTTAAAAGCGCCTAGGGTTCTCCTTTTATAGGCTCAAACCGCCTCAACTTTTCCCTGCGAGCTGGCCCAAAATCCGTCGAAAACCTTATTTTTCCGCGTCGGCGCGCGGCTGCGACAGCGCGCGGCCGGAATTCTGCAATCGCCGGGTGATTTGGCGCGCGGCCAGTCTCTGTTGTGCAGTGGCGCGCGGCCTGCAACTCTGTAACTCTCGGATGTTTAGGCGCGCGCGGCACTGCTGACATTTAGGCGCGCGTACTGGTCTTCGCGACCTCTGCGGATAGTGGCGCGCCGCGATCTGGTTTCGCCTCGTTCGCCACTTTCTATGTTTTTAGCTCTGGAATCTCCTCTTTTGCCCTCTTTAGCTCTTTTTCCGCCATTTGGCCATTTTAACCACTTTGACTCAAAAGAAAGGAAAACTATCCTAATACGACACTTATATGTGTAAAACGGGACAAAAGATTAACTAAAACTGACTCAAAAAGTGTATATAAAATACACCGATCATTCATATAAATGTACGGCATAACGGGCGGCAATCCAAAGTGTCCTAGAGCCTGAACTGGTCTCCGAGCCATGTTGGTCTGCCCATACTGCAGACTCGATTGGTCAGGCGACACATTTTGCCCCCAAGGTTCTGCGGCGACCATGCAGTGTGTTGGTTGCCAGGCGATTGGGCTTGTGTTCCTAAGTGTGTTTTCGGATGCACCTGAGTAGGCATTGACTGATGCACATGCGGCTGAGGAATAGCATCGGAAGTCACCGTCTCATGCTGAACAACACCGTTCGTCAGAGAAATGACATAACTAGCTGAGCATTCTCCTTGGTGCATTCGATTGGTTTCCATCTCCCTCCCTTGTTGAACCTCATTATGTACCATAGGTTTCACAATGTCAGTCAATTATTTAGAAACTTGGTACATAATGTCGTGGATGCCCAAGTCGATCTGTTGTCTAATGAAAGATGTGGTCATTATGGTTGAACCTTCAGATTGGCTGGAATCTTCCACAACTTGGGTTGATGGAGGAATTTTGTCCTATGTCGTTATATCAGCTGATCGAATCAGGAGGCAAATTAATTCCTTAATTCAAGCGATTCAGGCTGGAAATAGAACTATAATTTCCAGCAATGGGTTCCCCAACTACTCCAGAAAGCGTTAGGACGGTGGTATTAGTAAACTAAGAGGTAAGAAGCATGAATGCAGTTGAGTACAGTAACAGATAAAGTAAAGTAAAGGATAAAGTAAGGATAGATAAAATATTTAATTTATTTGATTGATTGTGTCTGTATATACAAAAGAACGTTCCTATTTATAATACAAAAAGGAAGAAAAAATGTACAAATGTCCCCCCCGTGTCATCCATCAAGTAACCCACTAAGTTCAATGACCGACCTTGGGGGAGGTAGTGCCGATTTTCTCTCCCTCTACTCTTATTGCTAGGGTAATGTCCCTTATTTTCAGCTGTTGTTGGCCATTACCGTTTTTAGGGGTCTAGAAACCCTTTTGACTTGGTCGTTGAGGCGTCTGCATCTGAGTGGGTCCCAATCATACCTCTAACTAACGACTTCAGCTAAGATGTCTTAGTAACCGATGAAGTTCTTGTAGCCGAGGGCTAGGAGTAAATTCAGCTCCAGAATAGTTCGGTTGTCATTGAATTTCGGCTAGACACTTTAATTATTTTTTTAGTATTAACAGTTAGAGAAGTCGTATGTATATGGACAAGTCTAGGGCATCTGAGACACTTCATATTACATTATGAATTATCATAAACAACAAACGGGTAGTAGTCTCTTATACTGAATTTGAAAAGAATTTCTAATTTAAGAGCTCCCAAAATTAGTGCTCAAGCGGTCACGGCAACACACCCAGTATGAAAGTCCAAAATAAATTTTATTTTCAAAGCTCTATGTGATTTATCCCATCATGTGTGAGTGGGAGATGTGAAAACAGATGTACACCCATTGATGAGAAAACTCATAACTTGTTTCATTCATGAAGGCAAGTTACAACTCCACTAAATATATAACTCCTTTAGTAAAGAGAGAAAAAGTTATGTGATTCATGAATTAAATGGGAGTTAAAGGGATAAGGGGTGATGTAACTCTTGAATGAATTGGAGTTATAAGTTTCAACATTGTCCTATACAAGGGATGAGTTGAGATCATATAAAGACAACACAAAAGAAAAAATATTGAGTGCATTTTCCTTAAACAAAAGAGTGTAATTGTTGTGGATAATTTACAATACTCCACAAGTAATCTTGTAAGAAATCGTTCGGCAATTTGTGGTAATAGCACATATCGATCCTAGAGAATAAGGTATGTATTATTTCACATAAATTTTCGAGTTTAATTCCTTCACTTAGATCCTGTATTTTTATTTGTAATCATTACATTTTTATATATAATTACGAACCAAGTAATTAAAATTGTCTATGAATTTAGTGACAAGTTTAAAACTCATAAACTTAAATTTTGATTGCGCTTTGGTAATTATTTTAAAGTTAATTTAGTACTATTAAATCTTTTACCGTATGAGTGTGTGAAAATGCCTAACAAAGATTGAAAATCACACATCTCTGTGCCTCCGTCTCATAGGAGCGCACACACAAGAAAGAAATGGGTAGGGGAAGAAGGGAGAAAAGGTCATTGTTTTTCTTGCTCACCTCCAACTAATTATTTATTCTACTAAGTATTACTACTATCAATCCGAAGCCCTGCAAGCCAGGTTAGTGCTTGAAGGCGAAGTATCATCGATGGGTGGTGTGGGAGAGCAGTGTGAGTTGAAACCCTGCAGAACGCTGATCTGCGCCGCCTTGAAGTCATTACACCCTGGCCACAGTGTGGTTTAAGCGGGTGGCGTGGTTTGCGGTTTGCGTCGATCAGGGTTTCTGCTGTCTTGACTTTCGAAAGAAGCTATACGGATTCTTCGTCACAAAAAAATATTACTACTATCATTAGTTTAAAATACGATTTTGGTGCAGGGAGGACGATAGCGTACATGAATTATTTAATGAGATTTCAAACTGATAAATATAGCCTCCTCTACTTTATTAGCACAACGTATCTAGATGGCTGATAATTATGCTTAACTTTGAAAAAAATGCATTAGTACGTAATTTCTCTATTTTAATATTTTATACGACGGTATTTGATTAAATATAAAATTTAATATGACTATGACTTGTTGTCCAAGAAAAAAATCACTCCTATATAATAAAGTGAAATCAATGACCAAGCTACAAATAATTTGTACATCATCAGAATTTGAGCTGAAAAGATATGTCAACCCCATTTATATAAGACGTTAATCAATCATTATCATAACTTTGCTCACCCAACCCAACCCAACCCAAACCCGCAGAGGCTATAATAGTCAATCTTCATAGGCTCTTCTGCTCTTGACAGCAATTTTGGAACAAAAAAAAAAAGCAAAGAGAATAAGGTGGATATGTAAATGAAAAACAAAACTAAAAACAAATAAGGTGAACACGGCATCATGGTAGACATGTTCTTATTTTTACCCAAGAAAAAATAAAACAAAAATATATTTGGTTTAGGTCATGACAATTGTACCCTTGCCTCTAATTACTGTATCTACTAAAGAGCACCCCCCATGACATTGGGGAGAAATGGTTGGTTATGTTGTCACGTAATCAAGAAGTTTCAAATATAAATAAATAAATATACGAAGACGATAAAAGTATTTATATATATAAGAAAGAGTGTAATTTTTCGATAAAAAAGTGTCAATTGACTTCCTTTGATAAAAGTACCTTTTATACACTTTATATAAGGTTGAAACATTATGTATAATGCTTCTAGCCCAGATATAATGTTGTATAATAATGTATATTGGGCTACACGGGTTAATATATATCCCTTTTTAAAATATGAACAAAATCAATGGTGACCTAAAAAAGAGATAATATTTGCATAAATTAACCTTTTTAAAGAACCTTATACGGCCCAAATACGACCCCTAAACCAAATACGAAACACACGTTAGAAACTTAATAAGGTTTAAAGTTTCACTGAGGACATGGGTAACTTTCAATTACCCTTTAGTCATTGTCTTTATTTAAGCAGATGCTTCTTGCTTGCCTTGCTCCGAGGTTATCTTCAGTGATTGTTACTTATGCATACAGTACAGTTCCTTTTCAATGAATCCACGCCACACATCGGTCAGTTAAAAATTGTACTTTTGCCCCATCCCCCTTTTCCCTTGATAAATCAGGTTGATAATGTAAAGAATGGATCTTAGGCCTAACTCATCCCAAAATCTAGTTTGTAAGGTGAGGATTATCCAAGTCGATATAAGGAGTACATGTTCTCATTCAATTACCGATGTAGGACTTTTAACAGATAATTTATCCCTTATCTGATAGTAAAATAATAATTTGTTTATATATGTGAAAATGCCGCTACAAACTCGCAGTACGCTACAATGCCAGGTCGTATTAATTTACGGAAAAATGCATGTTGTAATTAACTATTTTCATGTCACTTCTATTACTGAATCCTACGTAAATATATAGTCAATTTAAGGGTGCGTTAAAGAGTTCCTACCTAGTCCGAGCATTAGTTAGTACTTAGTAGTTGGCACGATGTATTATATAATCCTATAAACTATGGTGATGTATAATGTCAGGAGTAGATACATATAATTAAACGATTATACACACTAACTTTTCGATTCATCGTCACAAAATGTGTTTTAAGTTTAGTGATATTAAAATTTACTCCGTATATTAAAAGTTATCCATCTCTATATAAAGTCGTCATTTAATTATACTCAATAAATTTGTTTTATTATATATCTTATTTTTATTTTTAGTTTGTTTGGAAAAAATGTGTCTCCCCCTCTGCTTATGTGAGTTTTACCCGCAAGGAAGTGAAACTAAGATAGGAAACTTCCCCTTTTTTCCGAACGAAGACTGTTTCTCGTACCTCTGTACCTATTGCACTGAATCTTATTTTTTAAATTCTATCTCAAATCAAACATTTTTACATAAATTGAAATTTTTTATACCTTTCTCTCTTCTTGTCCTTTTCCTTTTTGCAGCTAAGAAAACAAAAGGTAAGTTAATGTCACGTACGTTTCTCTTTGTAGCAATGACATGACCAAAGGATATATATTTCAAGTCCATTATTGAGTATCTTACAATGATATCATGCTTTTAACTGTTTGTAACAACTGAGCCAGATTTAGTATGCTGTTTTTTGTTTTACACTAACTGTAAATATACGTCTCATCGATCGACATGTGTCTCAAAACTTAATGTAGAAAGTTGAATGAGTCAAATGTCATAGCTATTTAGTAAAAACTGAAACTATATATATAGAGTAGAGGGCGTTTGTTAGAGGTTGCCACACTAAAAACTCAAAAAAGGGAGAAAGACGAGAGATGAACTTTCAAACTGCAATGCAGATTGATGGTTGACAAGCTAACCCTCCCTTTCACATGTTTCAGAACCTTAACTGATAGGACCACTTCACCGTTGAAAATATAATATAGTAAGTTATATATATTATCGGGGTAAAAATATTTTTGCACTATCAGGGTCATGACCTAAAAGATATTTATAAGTCTATCAGTCTGAATTCTGAAATGATATTAATAGGTAAGTCTTTTTAATTAAAATGTAAAATTTATAATCTTGAAAATAATATAAATTACCTGATATAATAAATAAATATAACCTTAAAGTGTACGAATTTTTTATGCTATAACACCACCAAAAAGTATGATATAATGATATTATTTGGTTGAGACATGGGATTAAAAAGTATGATGATATTTTATTTGGTTGAGTCCTGGGATTAAAAATCTTTTGATAGGAAATACTTTAACTCAGTGCAATCAAATTCAAATTGATTCAATTAGTTTTGAATATCAAATAAATGGTTAAATCAAAAATAGAAATTTGTATATATGTCCTGTAAACGTGTATATAGTCATTATTTCATCCCTACCCCATAATTAGAATATATTTCATATATTGTGTAAATATAATTATGGTAAGACTAGGATTCCTCTTTTGTATAGGCTTAGGATTCCTATTGTATAAGGGATGAATATTGTACTTTATATATACTTTGATATTAATGAGAAAATTTCCTAAGGGAGATTAATATCATCTAACATGGTATCAAGAACCAAATACACAAAACCCTAGAATATTTTCTTTCAAGAGTCGCCGGCCCCCCACCCCCTTCTCGGCTCTGCTTCAATTTTTTGAGTTTTCTTCCTTTCTTCTCTTCTCTAAATGGCTACCCTTGATTCTTCCACTCTTTCTGACGCATCTACCTTCGCAACTCCCACACCAAGTCGTCATCCTCTTTTCATCCCGCCCTAACTGTTTTCAACATCAAGAACCATATCCACATCCTTCTTGATCAAGAAAACAGTTAGTATTCTCCTTGGGTTGAACTGTTTCGCAATCATGCATATCTATAATGTGTTTGATCATATTGATGACATCATTCCGCGCCCTCCGGAGGTTGATGATTCTACTTGGCATTGTCTAGACGCCGGCGTCAAACAATGGATATATGGTAGTGTTTCTCAGGATCTACTTCTTACTATCATGAAATCTGACTCCACAGCCCGTGACTTGTGGAATCGTTTGGAGGAAATTTTTCAAGACAACAAGCACACCCGTGCTGTGTATTTAGAGGAGCAATTCAACAATACACGTCTTGAAAACTTTTCCAATGTGACTGAGTACTGCAAATAGTTAAAGCTCCTGACGGATCAACTTGCTGTTGTCGACTCTCCTATTACTGACACCAAAATGGTGTTACAATTGATTGCTGGCCTCCCTAAAGGAGAATATATACATTGGCCACCATGGCAGATCCGTTACCCAGTTTTAACAAAGCTCGCTCATAGTTGCTGCTAGAAAAAACTCGTCGTGCTAAGAAGGATGCGCACAGTCAGTAGGCACTAGCTGTCAACACGCAGCCCCAAGACCAGATGCCACCTGACAACTCCCAACCACGGCGTAGCGCGGCAGTGACAAGCGCGGCGCGAGTGGCCATGGTCGTGGCAGCGTCGTGGTCGCCAGAACTGCGGCGAGGATAGCAGCGGACCGCGCGGTGGCTCCCCAGTATAAGTACAACGCCACGGTGCCTCAGTACAGAGCCGCGACGCCTGCCCCATTCCAGTACCAGCAGTCCTTCAACCTTTATTTCCACCACAAGTTGTTAGGTCCAGCTCCAACACCGCAGCAAGCCCACTTCATGCAGGGACAGTTCCAGCAGCCCTCCTCCGCCATGACACCCACTGAGTTGGGTCAAGCTTTCAGCACCCTCAATATGCAACAGCCTGACAACAATTGGTACATGGACTCCGGAGAGTCTGCAGGTACTATTCCCAAACTGTGTAGTTTAAAGCATCATCAATATGTTACAGTTGGTAGTGCACAACGCATTCCAGTAAAGGATTATGGTACATCATACACACAACCTCCCCATCCACCATTCTCCCTTAAAAATACCTTATATGCCCCACACATGATTAAGAACCTAATCTATGTCCGCCAATTTACTCGTAATAACTCTGTCTCTATTGACTTTGACCCTTTTAATTTCACTGTAAAGGATCTTCATACGGGGACACCTCTTACGAGATGCAATAGCACGGGGGATCTCTATCCATTCACATCCACCTTCGCTGTCAGATCTTGTTCCCCCGTCTCTCTAGCGGCTATTTCTTCTTCTACATGGCATAATAGGCTTGGTCACCCAGGACTCCCAGTCTTTAATTTTGTTAGAGACAATAATTTCATTACTTGTAATGGAAAGCTTGCCCAAAACTGTGTTTCTTGTTCTTTAGGCAAACATATTCATCTCCCGTTTAAATCATCTACTAGTATTACCTTTGCACCATTTGATATAATACATGCCGATTTATGGACATCACTTGTTGCTAGTTCTCTCGGTCATAAATATTATCTTGTCTTGCTAGATGATTTCTCTCACTATATCTGGTTGTATCCTCTCAAATATAAATCAGAAGTGTTTGCCAAATTTCTTGAGTTTCGACAATTCATCGAAACACAATTTGAAAAGGTATCAAATCATTTCAGTGTGATAATGATCGTGAATTCAATAACTCTATGTTTCACCGTTTTTGTATCAATAATGACATGGTTTTTCGCTTCTCCTGCCCTCACACCTCACCACAAAACGGTAAATTTGAAAGAATCATCTGCACCATTAACAATATGATTCGCACCCTATTGATTCATGTCTCCCTCCCCCCATCCTTCTGGGTATATGCTGCTACAATGTCAGAATACATTCTTAATATCCTTCCTACTAGCACTATTCACAACATGACCCCTATCGAAATCTTCTACAATAGAGTCTCCTTCTATGATCATCTACATATTTTTCGGTATGTGCTATCCTAACCTTAGCTCTACCGCCCCTTACAAGCTCGCTCCTAGGTCCACTCCATGTGTCTTCCTAGGCTTCCCACCGAACTATAGGGGCTATCTATGCTACGACTTGTCCACTCGTCAAATCCATATCTCTCATCACGTCACATTCGACGAGACCACATTTTCGTTTTCGAATCTTCAGAAATTCCAAAAATTGGATTACTCATTCCTTGACGAGCCTGCTATATCCCATCATCCTTGATCAGCTTCTCTCTTCTGACTCGTCGACAGCGCCGCGACCCAATGTTGAGGCGCCGCGGCGCTATATTTCCAAAGAGGTATGTTCTCCCAACCAGTCGACAGCGCCGCGACACAGTGATGAGGAGCCGCGGTGCCATATTTCTAGAGAGGCATGTTACTCCGACAGCGTCATGGAGCTAGATCCAGGCACTGTGTTGCCTTCGACGGCTTCGCCCATACCTTCTCCTTTTCCAACCCTACCATCAGTCTTAGCCCTCCCTACTCAGCCAGCACCGCCTCCCATTATCCCCACTCACCAAATGAAAACTCGTGTCAAGCATGGAATTTTCAAACCCAAAGTCCAATTTAACTTGTCTGCCCAAACCATTTCTCCAATTACAAAGAACTCTATTTTGGCTAAACAAGATCCTAATTAGAATGCAACTATGTTTGAGGAATTCAATGCTTTAACTAAACAGCACACATGAGATCTATTACCTAGATATGAGGGGATGAATGTGATTCGTTGTCTGTGGTTATTTAGTCACAAATTCAGAGACAATGGAGATCTTGAGAGGTATAAGGCACGACTTGTGGGTAATGACACAAATCAGCATGAGAGCATTGATTGTGGTGAGACCTTCAGCCCGGTTGTCAAACCGGCTACCATTCGCATAGTTTTGAGCATTGCCATGGGCAAACACTGGCCGATCCATCAGCTTGATGTGAAGAATACATTCTTACATGGGGATCTGAGAGAGACGGTCTACATGCATCAGCCGTCAGGGTTCACCATCCAGTTGTTCCTCACTATGTGTGTTGTCTCTGTAAGTCACTATATGGCCTAAAATAAGCCCCTCGTGTGTGGTATGATCGTTTTGCCAGGTATATCTTGCAGATTAGGTTTGTATGCAGCAAGAGTGATACATCACTCTTCATTTTTCATCGAGGTAGTAGCACTTCTTACTTATTACTTTACATGGATGATATTGTTCTTACTGCCTCCTCCGACGAATTGAAAAATGAGATTATTGTTTTGCTTAAGTCCGAATTTGCAATGACTAATTTGGGGAAGCTGAATTACTTTTTGGGGATATCAGTGACCAGGTCTGTCAACCTTATGTTCTTGTGTCAGCGTAAGTATGCAGAGGAGATCGTGTACAGCGCTAAGATGGCGAATTGCAAAGTTTCACCTACTTCAGTTGATTCGAAATCTAAGCTCAGTGCTATGGATGGTGCTCCAGTCTCCGATCCTACTCTGTATAAGAGTCTTGCAGGTGCACTTCAGTATCTCACATTCACAAGGCCAGACATTACTTATGTTTTTCAGCAGGTATGCCTATTCATGCATGCCCTCAGGAGTCTCATTTCACTGCTATTAAGCGTATCATCTGATACATTAAGGGCACACTTGATTATGGTTTGAACCTATACCATCTATGCACCAAACATGTTGCTCTCTTATACGGATGCAGATTGGGCAGGGTGTCCAGACACGCGACGCCCCACCTTCGGTTTTTGTGTATTTTTAGGGGATAATCTGATTTCTTGGTCTGCCAAGCGACATACTACCCTATCTCGTTCCAGTGCCGACACTGAGTGCAGAGGCGTTGCAAATGTGGTAGCTGAGATTTGTTGGCTCAGAAATTTACAGTTAGAACTTCAGCGTCCTTTGCGTCAGGCATCTATTATGTACTGTGATAACATTTCTGTCATCTATCTTTCTCATAATATGGTTCAACATCAACGAACCAAGCACATTGAGATAGATCTACACTTCGTTCGTGAGAAAGTTGCGCTAGGCCATGTCATAGTGTTACATGTTCCATCATCCTATCAGTATGCAGACATATTTACCAAAGGACTTCCCAGACATTTATTTCTTGACTTCAGATCCAGTCTCAGCGTCTGGCCTCCTTCCGCTCCGACTGAGGGAGTGTGTAAACGTGTATATAGTCATTATTCCATCCCTAACCCATAATTAGAATATATTCCATATATTGTGTAAATATAATTATGGTAAGACTATGATTCCTCTTTTATATAGGCTTAGGATTCCTATTGTATAAGGGATGAATATTGTACTCTATATATACTTTGATATTAATGAGAAGACTTTCTAAGAGAGATTAATATCATCTTACATGTCCCTTGGAGTCGGTTCCACAAATACAAATAGTTTTTTCACATTATCATCACAATTTAAATTGTAACATCAGATGTTCAAACGTTTTTTAATTAAATATCATTACGCAAGCTTAGTGTTTTAATGATAGATAAAAATAAGGACAAATGTGCAAATATACTTCTCAATTTTGCGATTTAGAGCAGATATATCTCTCGTTTAAAAAGTGATGGATATATATACACGTCGTTATAAAATGCTCCAAATATGCCGTTTCTGTTGACAGGTTTTTTTTTAAAATCATTTAGCTTATTTTTGAATTAAAAAAATATCACGAGGCTTTAAAAAAAGTCTACCCATTTTTTTAGTAGACATAGTTTTCTAAAGCCACATGGTAATTATTTTTCCTGGTGGGTTGGGTTTGGTTCGTTTAAAAAATGTGTAGACTTATTTTTTTAAAGCCACGGAGATTTTTTTAAAACAAATCAGACCCGATGCATCAGGAAAAAAAATTACCATGTGGCTTTAGAAAAATATGTCTACTTAAAAAAAATGGGTAGACTTTTTTAAAAGAGATGAGATATTTTATTAATTAAAATAATATGCTAAACAATTTTTAGAAAAATTCCGCCAGTGAAAAGAGTATATTTGCATCATTTGTTTAACGGCAGTGATATATTTGCATAATTTTGTAACGGCATGGATATAATCCACCATTTTTTAACAAAAAATATATCTGCTCTAAATCGGAAAGTTTATAAATATATTTTCACCTTTGCCCCAAAGTCAGATGTTCAAATTTACATTGGTCAATTGAGATTTATTTGCTTCTTTAATTCGCCTCAACTCAAACACAAATAATTTGTTGAAGGGAATACAAAAAAATGTTGAAGTGAATGATTATGAATTTAAGTCATGCAAAAGGTGAAAATATACACCTATACACGCGTGGCTTCTTTTAAAAAATATTAAGGCAAACAAACGTATAAATTTAATTTCGTACGGATACATATTAATTAAATGAGCCTGAATTATTGAAAGCTAAAATGACGTTGATCGGCATTCTTCCTTTTTTGCGTGTCAATGTTTTCCTCCTTAGAAAACACGAGGTGTAGGTTTGGTGTCCATGCTACATCACTCACATAAATTAATTCTATAAGTTAGTAGTAGTATCTATAAAAACAATCATTATCACTATAAGCAATTACTCTTACAAGTAAAGTTAATTACTCCTACTTGGTACTATAAATTTATTCTAGGATTTAATTTATATATATTTACAAATAGTAATGAAATTTGAATTTCAATGTATTTTAATATATTATATCAGAGAATATGCTTTACTTTTTCTATTATTAATCTCAGGACGGTTACTTTTAGATACCGGAGAAGGATTTAAAGTTTATGAGTTATAAATCATCGACAGTTATTGTGAAGGGATTTGTTGTGTTCGTGTACGCAGTGAAATTCGAAAATTTAGTTTCAAAACCCAACAAACGACGAACTGCAGGATGATTATGCAATGATAAAACACATGAACATACAACATGTATAATGTAAATGTAATACATCGATCGAAAACTTACGGTTTGTATAAATCTGGAATCTTTTAGTATTGCTTTCGAGGGTGAGCACGCAACTGTTCCTCGATTGCAAGTTCCAAGAACTCTGATGTAATTCCTCCTTCGAACAGCTAGAAATTCGGCAGAGGTTCGAGAGAATATTGTAAGACTAAATCTCAAAGACTTAGAATGATTTTGGAATCAAGTATTGGTTTTTTTAAATGAATAATGAAATGAATCCCCTATTTATAGTTGCGTTTTAGGGTTAAAACACAACCTAGGGTTTCCCGTGGGCCAGTCCCAGAAATCGAGGTGAAGTGGGTCAGTCGGATTGTCCACTGGACTGGCGGCACTGCGGCGCTATGGCGCCGTGTCCATGGGTCCCATGCGTCGCGGCCCTAGTCCAATTTTGCCTTGTTTTTATTTTAATTAAATCTGAAATTCAATCTCGACTTAATTTAAATAATCATTATTCATTCAAATGTCTCGATCATAAATCGAACATTTATATTCTCTCATTACATCCTTAGATCGACGGAACAATTGACTTAGTGTTACCCTACAAGCCTTTACATATCGACACTAATCATATTAGGGTCTACACGAAACTCCTAGGCGGCGCCAGAAGACGAACTCAATATGTGAAGTATAGTCACTCGAATATGGTAAACTTAACCTCTATGTGGTAAGATAAAATCCTTTCATTCACGACACACTCGATCAAGCTTAGAATCTGCCAAGTGTCTATCCAAATGGCTTGATCACTATATCTCATCTATATTAGTTGACAACAATATCATATCATAGATATGTCTACTACGTTGGCCAACGACTTAGTCAACCTAATATCACTGAGAAGTTGAGTGCTCTCTCAAATATACATTCGAGGAATGAATCCTAATCTTGGCTCAACTAGCACCTTTAATCCACATCGCAATGCACCCAATACAAGCCGTATCTCAACCTATAAGGCATTTGAGCTTAGGATAGAATCAAAGTACATTACTCAGTGGACAATGTGCGTATCCACCTCAAGTCTAAGGACTTCTATCTCCCACACGCTGATCATAATGTAGACATGTATAACAAATAATATATCAACAGGGTATACCAATACTTCCAAAGTATCCATGTGTCCATCACGAGTTACCATAACTCGTAGCAGGTGAGACATACTACATCCTCTAAGGATATGATACTGACCATATGTCGACTTATCAAATATCATCGATATCCCATTTTCGATGATCATTAGTCGAGACTGTTTTAAGAGTTACATTGTAATATTAATATCTCACACTATTAATAATCACGTAATCTTTAGGGATGCATATTATAGAATATTATAAACAATCAACTAATAATTCAATAATTGCAAATGTCATAATATTAATCTCCATTAATAATAATAATAATGTGTATAAAGTACATTTATCCTAATACAGATTGTCTCTAAGATATAAATATACTTTCATACTGAGTTCATAATTAAATATTATACACATTTAATATATTTTCTAATATAAATATAAAATTCAAATACAAATTATTGGATTCATTCGAACTCATACCTAATAATCTAATATTGTAAGTTGCTCCTGCTGAAGTCTTTAATCATCTGATTTGAAAGCTTTTGTATTATCAGCGTATAGAAGTCTTACCTCTTTATTGGAGGTTAATGGATGCGTTTACTCATGTATTCTTTCCCGTAACTAAGTCTAAGACTGTCACTGAAATTTGAAAACAAAATTAGAAACCCAAATCCCCATGGTAAAGACGGTTAAACAGTGTCCGACATGTTAGCAGCGTCGCGGCCCTTAGACACAGCGCAACGGTCTTTATCCGTGAACAGTGTTTCGAATTTGTATATTTGGTATATTTTAGAATTAATCTTGTATCTTAATTACTATTATAATATTACCATAATTGTATAGTTAGTCTCCTTATAGAATCGACAAAATCTAATATTTTAAATCAGCATCCGTAGGATATTATTATTGGTCTGATGAAATTAAATGGGAAACATCATTACATGATCAACGAAACTGTAAGATGATATTAATCTCCCTTGGGGAGTCTTCTCATTAATATCAAAGTATATATATAGTACAATATTTATTCCTTATACAAGAGGATTCCTAGTCCTACTTACAAGAGGAATCCTAGTCTTACCATAATTATAGTTACACAATATATGAAATATATTCTAATTATGGGTAGGGATACAATTGTGGGCTCTTATACACGTTTACACACCCCCTCAGTCGGAGCGGGAGGAGGCCGGACGCGAGGCGGATCAAGTCAAGAAATAAGCATGCAGTAAGTCCTTTGGTAAATATATCTACATACTGATAGAATGATGGAACATGTAACACTCTGACATGTCCTAGCGCAACTTTCTCGCGAACGAAGTGTAGGTCTATCTCAATGTGCTTGTTTCGCTGATGTTGAACCGGATTATGAGACAGATATGTTACACCTCGTAAGTTTAAGACGATGATTAAGAACGTCATTAAGATTAAGATTCGGATATGGGATATAAAGTATATTTATACAAGCTAAATCCGGAAGTTAGTGTTCAAAGGATGTGAGTCGGGAAAAAATCTTTTTGGTTACTACGAGCGCGTCAATGGATTAAGAATGATAGGTGTACATATTCTCATTAAGGATTAGTAACGTTCTATAAGAATTATGACATTGAGAATACGAGGTCTTATATAATTTTTCGGGATTAAAAGAAGTGGGATTAAGATGTTGTTTACTTGGGAGATTGATTTTACTTAAATAGACAATGAGGGACTAAAATGTAGTATTTTAGGGACCTAAGTATAATAAGGAAAAATCAGATTTTGGGCTTTTAACTTAAGCACTGTTATTTCATCTTCTTCATTCTACAAATCAAAAGAAGAACCCTTTTCCCTCTCCTCCTCTCTCCTAGGTTGAAACCCCCTCAATTCCCTACAAAAATTGGGGTTTAATTTCTCTTCCAATATTCCTTTGATCATCTACAAATTAGAAGCAAAAATTTAGAACCAAAAATTTTCAAAATCAGTGAGGAATTTCGGGTCTGCCAGGACCGAAAATCATAGCAGTTTTTTTCAAGTTTTGGGACAAGATTTTGAGAAGAAAAATTGGCAGAATTTCGGGCAGATTTTCAGTCAACTTTGGAGGGGTATATCTCCTAGTATATTAGGAGTTTTTAGGTGTTCCAAATGCCTAAGATGAAGTTCGTCGAGTCTAGTTTCCAAAGCAATAAACCGCTCATCGATAGGACATCGGAGTAGATAATTATGGACGTTACAAGTTCAGATGACAAAACAGTGAGCAAAAACGATGCACTGGGCCGAAAAGAAACTGCCCAGATTTCAGATTTCTGAGTGAAGAATTTGGAAGAAAATGTGTAAGGATGATGGGTTAACATTGTAAAACACATGCATGTCAATTTGGAGTTGAAGAAGTGATAAAATTGGATAAGAACTTGACGAAAATAGTGGGCTTTCGGAAAGGGAAGTGGGTTCGGTCTTAGGGACTGTTTTGGCATTAAATCAAGGTAAAATCCTTCTCTTATGATTTAATTGAAGCTGCATGTTATTGTAACCTAAGTATTGAATGTGTGTTAAGAAGAAACTTGGGATTAAAGAGAATGCATGGGAGATTTGGATGTAGTAAACAATTCTATAACCCATTTTGTGTTCATTGGAATTAAGTATTTTATTGTTAATAATTGCATGTTAAAATAGAGGAGTCTTGATGTTAAAGAAGTAATGGTTTACATAAGAATGTTGGAACATGAAGTGTGTCGTAAGAAGTTAAGAAAGAAAGTATGGAAGTATATGTGTTGTTGGCCGAAAATTGGTAGAATTGTTGAACGTTGTCGCGTTGTAATTAAAGGTTGTTTTCATTGGATAATTTAATGGCTTAGGGGCTGACTTTTAATAAGTTTAAATGCTGAAAATTCCATTTAGAAAATGCATGAACGATATGGTAACTATTAGCGTAAGTCCTAAAGGAATGAAAGTATAACAAGATGTAGAGAAACTTCACATTTGTCTCTCATTGTTGATTAAAGTATGGGCTACTTTCATGGACTACTTTAATATGAACTAAAGGATTGAAGGAACATGCTAAATAGGTGCGTTAATCATCTTGATTGTTGAATTGTTGTCTTTCATAAGTAAAGAGAAAGGAGGTTGTATGATTGTGTATATGTCGTATATGGAGCCTAACTTGATTATATATTGGAATGGTAGTTGATTGTTGGTTTGATTAGCTTGTTGGTTAATTGTGGATGTGCACATAAACAGGGGAGGCGCTGCCCGAATTTTTGTAGAATAGAAAGTCGTTACTCAATATAACTTACGTTATAAATCATAGAATTGACGAACGAATTATCATTATTATAGGTTGACGTACTAGACGAGGCGTATCTTCATATTGAGTTGTTTAGTTCGCCAAAGAGGTATGTGAGACTATCCTTCTTTCTTTTGGCATGACTTTGTGAAAGACTTCCATTTGACATGACTTTAATAGAAGTACGGCGGACGTACATGATTTCCTACAAAGTTAGTGTTAAAGGATAATTGTTATAATAAGTGCCTATGATTTTCAGTAAAAGAGTTTATTATGATGATACCATCGAAAGTCAAAAGATGATTTCTAATTGCATATGGTTGCTCATGATATCTACTCGTGTCAAGTCTTATTATACATTCACCGAGTCCTTCACATAGAGGGTCGACAACATGTTGTATATTCCGGGTTCGAGTCCCGGCTATTATTATTATATTACTTGGGTTCGAGTCCCATGACATTACATTATTCTATATACTTACGTGGGTTCGAGTCCCACGATATATATACTTATTTTGGGTCGAGTCTCATATTATATATATATACTTAGGCGGGTTCGAATCCCGTGCTATTATATTATGTGGGTAGGAGTCCCTAATTTTGGTATGACTTACATATTTTACAAAAGGTAAGAACTGATTTTCATTACTTCCATTTTGGTAAGGCACAGTTACACTGTTATGTTGATTTCATACTTGCCTCCTGTTATATTTTAGACTGTCATGAATTCATTTACAGTACTGTTGGTTTCACATACTTGGTACATCTATTGTACTGACCCCTTTTCCCCGGGGGAATGCGTTCATGCCCGCAGGTAAAGGTGTTCGGTTAGGTGATCCCCCGTTTAGGACATCTATTCAACTGTTGGAGAGTTTGGTACAGAACCTCTCTTATTTTGATTGTACATATTTATGGGCACGACGGGGTCTTGTCCCGTCATATGTCGTTATCGTACTCTTGGGAGTGCATGAGCGGTTGTGGGTGGTAGATGTGTTTTGGACTGGTGTAGATTGTTTATGCGTTTTAGCCAGCTGTATTGTTGCACTCATTTTGGGATGTTCCTGTATATAGTGGCAGTCTTGCCGACTTGCCTACTTTGATTGTTCCCTTATCTAAGTGATCTTTATTTGGTGGCGGCTGATCGGTAACTGTTGTGACATGTTGGTTAGTTGTATAAGGCAGCCTTGTCGGCTCGCCTACTTTGTGCATATGTTATAGATGCAGCGTTATGCTGTCGAATTTTCTATTACCCTTAAGTGTCAGTTGTGTTATACCCCGTAGTTCTGACCCTACGTATGAGAGCGTACGAAAGCATGTAAGACTTAAAATTTTCTAAGGATAGGTTGACGGATTGTTTCGGACGGGTTTTAGTCAACTTTGAGGCGGGTTATGACCCGGTACATTAAGAGTTCCTAAGTGTTTCAAAAGGCTGGCGTATTTCGTGAGTCTAGATTCCAACGCAACCAACCGCTAAATCGATAGGGCGTCGGAGTAGAAAGTTATGAGAGTTACAAGTTCGGCGCAATGGACAGAAATGTGTTTGGACAAAGCGCGAGGCATGGCCGCGGATGCGAGGCATGGCGCGAAAGTCTTGGTCGCTGAGATTCAGCGCGCGCTGACGAGGCCGCGCGGAAGTTCGAAGCTGCGGAGGTTTTCAGCGCGCGCCGGAAGCAGGCGCCGAGGCGGATTCGGGCGAAAAACTTAGGAAAAGTCAGATTTTTCTTTTAAAAGACCTTGGGAGGGTGACAAGTGTCCCCCCCATCTGATTTTGCATGCATTATATTGACCAAGTCTTCAAGACTTGGTCATATTTCATCTCTCTCTCTTAGACAAAAGCTCTTCCTTCTCTCTTAAAAGTTCAAGCTCCTCCTTCTCTCTAAATTCCAAGAGATATTTTAGCCTTAGGAGAAATCTGAAAAGTAAAAGGCAAGAAGGAAACTTGTGGCTAACTTGTGAAGGTTGTTGTGGTGGTATTCTTGGAAAGGAGGCTAGCAAAATTGTTGGAATAAATTTGGCTAAAGCTCTAAGGTAATGGTTCCTCCTTTATAATTAGTTTTTAGTGTTGCATGTTAAGAAGAAAGAACTTGTGGTAGTAAATAATGCTCTTAGACTCATTGCATGTAAGAACTATGGTTTGAATGGGAAGGAATTGGTTAAGAAGATATTATGAGCATGTTGTAGCCTAAAAACTACCTTAGAATTGTTAAGTGAATTGTTGTACCTTATGGGGCAGAATTTTACACACCCAAGTTAGGTGTGTAATCCCCTTTGAAATGTTGGATTGTTGAGCCTTAACTATGGCGTTTGGATGATAAATTCGGCCTTGAGAAAGGTGGCAAAGTGAGTAGAAACAAAGGAAATGCTGCCCAATTTTCCATAGAATTTAGTGGCTTTGAATTTGGATTATTCTACATTGAAATTAGAGGTTAATAAGCGTATCGTGGTTATTTTAGGTTGACATATTACTTGCGGTAGTTTGGACTTAGCAAGTGGATTGATCAAAAAGGTATGTGAAGCTTTCCTATCTCTTGAGCATGAATAGATGAAACTATGTAGTGCGGTGACGTCTGAGATTTGGTATTCTTACTTGTTTTAAGTATATAATGACTTGTTTCGTTTTAAGAATGTATAAGTCCCTTGGTTAGGGGAAAAGTATGATTTTACTAAAGTATAGAGTTAATATAACAACTTTATGGGAAGTTGGTTTATTAGCTTCATAAAAGATTAATGAGAAGAGATTTAATCTAAGTAAGACAAGTAAGGACAAATGATTTGATTTATGAAAGGCAAATTGATTTTAAGGCATTAATTGCCCAAGTGTTTTATGTATGAAAAAGAGTCACTTTTAAAAAGAATTGAAGTATGTAGTACTTGGGTTAAATTCCCGGTTTTTCTTTTATTAAAGATATGATTAAGTGTCTTAAGTAAACTAAAATGAGAGGGTATATGAACAAGACTAATAAGAAGTTATAAGTTTTCTTAACTTATTTATGATTATGATATGATGACAGTTGGAGCTAGGGTAAGAGTATATCTGAGGGGCAAGCCCCAAGATCGTTATACCACCTTCTCCAGGGTAAGAGTATGTCTGAGGGGTAAGCCCCAAGATCGGCATACCACCTTCTTCAGTGTAAGAGTATATCTGAGGGGCAAGCCCCAAGATCGTTATACCATCTGCTTCAGTGTAAGAGTATATCTGAGGGGAAAGTCCCCAAGATCGTTATACCATCTGCTTCGGGGTAAGAGTATATCTGAGGGGTAAATCCCCAAGATCGTTATACCACCTGTTCCGTGGATTTGCTACCCATGATGCGAGGAATACCTCATGCGGGTCCCCAGGGCCTATGCGGGTGAAATAGTCCCAGGAGTAGGGGTGCTTATTGATACTATGGGCGAGGTACCCTGTTTTGATCCTAAGGCCCCTATTTTATGCAGTAGTATATATATATACTTTTCACTCTCATTGTTAGTAAGGCACAGTAAAAGGTATTTTGATTGTCTTCCATGACTCCAGCTTATTCTTAGACTTATGATATCATTATTACAATATTTTCCAGCTTTACATACTTGGTACATATTGTGTACTGACCCCCTTCCTCGGGGGCTGCGTTCATGCCGCAGGTAAGGGTAAGCAGATTGTGGATCCTCGTTCTTAGGATCACTATTCCTGTCGAGCTCCATTCCTCCTAAGCTTGTTTATTAGTGCGGATATTCCCGATGCTATAGGTATTTTGTACATTCGGGGTATGGCGGCCCCGTCCATACTTGTTATCTTTAAGTGCGTGGTCACCTCTGTGTTTTGGGCTATAAGAACCAGTTGTACTACTATACTTTTGTTTAAGAATGTTTTATGGAAGGCAGCCTTATCGGCTGGCCAGTGATGTTTACCTTTTTATAAGTTATGTGTTATGTATGTTCCGCTGCTATTCTCTGACATATACGATGCGGTACCCTGCAGGTACCGATCGCGCCCCGTCGGTCGTGACAAAAGTGGTATCAGAGCAGTTAGTCCTCGGAAAGTGTCCACAGACCGTGTCTAGTAGAGTCTTGATTATCGGTGTGTCGTGCACCACATCTATAATCAGGAGGCTGCAGGATATTTAGGATTGGTTTCCATTCTTTCACTCTAAGATCGTGCAATAGAGCTGAGTTATAGGTTGAATCTCCCCTGATGTTTTCCTTTATGTATCAGTTATGCCTCCACGCAAGGCAACCGCGGCCCGGAAGCGGCAAGCGGTGAGAGTCTTGCTAGTGGGACGCGGAGAGTCACGAGGGCACATGCCAGTACTTACCAGAGATGATGTTTAGGGCGGCGAGTTCCACGTCGTCGCCAGCCTCAGCAGAGTTCGAGGCAGCGGACGCGGCTACTGAGACCGCGGTACCGGAGCCTCCAGTCCCACAGTCAGGGCCTGAGTACAGAGATTACGGGGAACAGATTCGGTTACTGACCAGCATAGTGGCAGGGCAGCGCCGACAGGAGCAGGCGGCCAACCCTAGAGCCGACAGTTTACGGATTCGGGATTTCTTGGGTTGTCACCCACCCGAGTTCTATGGTTCGAGATTTGAGGAGGATCCGCAGGAGTTTGTCCGGCAGTTACAGCGGACCATGCAGGTCCTTAGGGCATCGGGGACTGAGTCTGTTATACTAGCTTCTTACCGGTTACGCGATATTGCGTTGAACTGGTTTGAGTCATGGGTATTGTCGAGGGGTGAGGATGCTCTTCCAGCTGATTGGGAGGAGTTCACAGAGGCGTTCCTAGACCACTTCTTGCCTCCTGAGGTGAGGAGAGCCCGCGTAGATAGGTTCTTGACCTTGAGACAGGACGGGAGGACTATCAGGGAGTACAGCCTGGAGTTCGACTCCTTGGCCAGATATGCGCACACCATAGTAGCTGACATGGCAGACAGGGTTCATCGATATGTGATGGGGTTAGACCGTCATATGATTACTGACGCTTGGGGTGGCTCTTCATCCAGGATGGAAATTGCCGGGACGCAGCGCATGCGAGGATTGAGGCGAGAGAGCAGATCGGCTAGATTTGGGCCGGCCCAAGAGGCGACGATGAGGTTCGAGCGATTTTGGCGGCCTTCGGCGAACTAGGTCCACATTCCAGCCCGGCCTGAGTGCTCCTTCTCGATTTCGGCGGGAGGTCCGATCAGCAGGTTATTCGTGAGCGGTCGTGGCTCGTGACTTCGTGTTTTCGAGGCGAGACCAACACCAATCGAGACCACCTACCTCTCGATGCGTTCGATGCGGTAGGTCTCACCCGGGCGAGTGTCGTATGGGTTCGGGAGCGTGTTACTCTTGTGGCCAGCGGGGCCATCTGAAGAAGGATTGTCTGTCGCAGCGGCGGAGCGTTACAGTTCGGCGACGGGCTGTTCTTGAATCTTCATCTTCGATGGTTAGACGCCCGAGGCGAGTACTTCGGGCCAGCGATCGCGGCGGAGGTCGTGGTAGGGGTTCGATTCTAGCGGTCCTCGAATCGCGTATATGCTATGTCGGTCAGCGGGACCGGGGCGTCCCGGATGCCGTCACAGTACATTATTGGTTTCTTGCTGTGATGTATATGCTTTGATAGATCCAGGTTCTACCTTTTCCTACATATCTCCTCATATTGCCAGTAGAATAGGGATAGAGCCCGAGTCCATAAGACCTTTTGAGGTGGCTACGCCAGTAGGTGATTCAGTGATAGCTGAGCGGGTGTATAAGGCTTGCCCTGTGACTATAGATAGCCGTCAGACTCTAGCCGACTTGATAGAGTTGGATATGACAGACTTTGATGTGATTATGGGTATGGATTGGCTAGCATCATGCTATGCCAACGTGGGACCGTAGAGAGATTAGTTCGGTTCGGTTTCGTGGCCGCTATCGAGTGGAAGGGGAATACTGCATCGCCGAGGGGTAAGTTTATTTCTTACCTCAAGGCTAGGAAGATGGTGCGGAAGAGGTATATCTACCATATGGTTCGGGTATTCGACATCGAGGGTGAGTACTGACCTTCATCGATCCGGTCGTTAGAGAGTTTCCAGATGTATTCCCAGATGAGCTTCCGGGTATCCCTCCTGAGAGGGAAATTGAGTTTTGCATTGATTTGACGCCAGATACTCGACCGATATCTATTCTGCCATACAGGATGGCACCTGCCGAGTTGAAGGAATTGAAGGATCAGCTGAAAGACTTGCTGGAGAAAGGCTTTATCAGGCCAAGTGTTTCTCCCTGGGGAGCGCCAGTGTTATTTGTAAAACAGAAGGATGGGACGCTGCGTATGTGTATTGATTCTGACGGTGAACAAGGTAACTATCAAGAAACGATATCCCTCCCGTGATTGACGATTTGTTTGACCGGTTGCGGGTGCAAAGTGTTTTTCAAGATAGACTGCGGTGCAGTTATCATCAGTGCGAGTTAGAGATAGATATCCCAAAGATCGCATTCGGGACCGGTATGGGCACTATGAGTTCGAGTGATGTCTTTCGGTTTGACAACGCCCGGCGGTATTCATGGATTTGATGAATAGGGTGTTCATTCATTCTTGGATATGTTCGTTATAGTTTTCATTGATGATATCTTGGTGTATTCGCGCGAGCGAGCATACTGATCATTTGAGGCGGTATAGGAGTCCTCGGGGCCGCGATTGTATGCGAAGTTCTCGAAATGCGAGTTTTAGGTGCAGTGTCTTTCTTAGGGCATGTTATCGGGCCGATGGTATTCGGTTGATACAAACAAGATTGAAGCGATCGAACTGGCCCGCACCACTACACCAAGCGGAGGTGCATGCTTTGGGACTTGCGAGTTATTATCGGAGGTTTGTAGAGAAGTTTGCTTCTATTTCAGCACCTTTGACTAAGCTGACTCAGAAGGCAGCTATGTTCCGGTGGACGGATACTTGTGAGGAAAGTTTCCAGTTGCTAAAGGAGAAGTTGATGACCGCCCCAGTTCTTACTCTTCCAGAGGGCTTAGAGGGATATGTGGTTTATTGTGACGTCAGTGTCGGGCTTGGAGTGCGTCTTTGATGCGGACCAGCGAGTTAAAAGACCTTGGGAGGGTGACAAGTGTCCCCCCCATCTGATTTTGCATGCATTATATTGACCAAGTCTTCAAGACTTGGTCATATTTCATCTCTCTCTCTTAGACAAAAGCTCTTCCTTCTCTCTTAAAAGTTCAAGCTCCTCCTTCTCTCTAAATTCCAAGAGATATTTTAGCCTTAGGAGAAATCTGAAAAGTAAAAGGCAAGAAGGAAACTTGTGGCTAACTTGTGAAAGTTGTTGTGGTGGTATTCTTGGAAAGGAGGCTAGCAAAATTGTTGGAATAAATTTGGCTAAAGCTCTAAGGTAATGGTTCCTCCTTTATAATTAGTTTTTAGTGTTGTATGTTAAGAAGAAAGAACTTGTGGTAGTAAATAATGCTCTTAGACTCATTGCATGTAAGAACTATGGTTTGAATGGGAAGGAATTGGTTAAGAAGATATTATGAGCATGTTGTAGCCTAAAAACTACCTTAGAATTGTTAAGTGAATTGTTGTACCTTATGGGGCAGAATTTTACACACCCAAGTTAGGTGTGTAATCCCCTTTGAAATGTTGGATTGTTGAGCCTTAAATGTGGCGTTTGGATGATAAATTCGGCCTTGAGAAAGGTGGCAAAGTGAGTAGAAACAAAGGAAATGCTGCCCAATTTTCCATAGAATTTAGTGGCTTTGAATTTGGATTATTCTACATTGAAATTAGAGGTTAATAAGCGTATCATGGTTATTTTAGGTTGACATATTACTTGCGGTAGTTTGGACTTAGCAAGTGGATTGATCAAAAAGGTATGTGAAGCTTTCCTATCTCTTGAGCATGAATAGATGAAACTATGTAGTACGGTAGACGTACAAGATTTGGTATTCTTACTTGTTTTAAGTATATAATGACTTGTTTCGTTTTAAGAATGTATAAGTCTCTTGGTTAGGGGAAAAGTATGATTTTACTAAAGTATAGAGTTAATATAACAACTTTATGGGAAGTTGGTTTATTAGCTTCATAAAAGATTAATGAGAAGAGATTTACTCTAAGTAAGACAAGTAAGGACAAATGATTTGATTTATGAAAGGCAAATTGATTTTAAGGCATTAATTGCCCAAGGGCTTTATGTATGAAAAAGAGTCGCTTTTAAAAAGAATTGAAGTATGTAGTACTTGGGTTAAATTCCCGGTTTTTCTTTTATTAAAGATATGATTAAGTGTCTTAAGTAAACTAAAATGAGAGGGTATATGAACAAGACTAATAAGAAGTTATAAGTTTTCTTAACTTATTTATGATTATGATATGATGACAGTTTGAGCTAGGGTAAGAGTATATCTGAGGGGCAAGCCCCAAGATCGTTATACCACCTTCTCCAGGGTAAGAGTATGTCTGAGGGGTAAGCCCCAAGATCGTCATACCACCTTCTTCAGTATAAGAGTATATCTGAGGGGCAAGCCCCAAGATCGTTATACCATCTGCTTCAGTGCAAGAGTATATCTGAGGGGAAAGTCCCCAAGATCGTTATACCATCTGCTTCGGGGTAAGAGTATATCTGAGGGGTAAATCCCCAAGATCGTTATACCACCTGTTCCGTGGATTTTCTACCCATGATGCGAGGAATACCTCATGCGGGTCCCCAGGGCCTATGCGGGTGAAATAGTCCCAGGAGTAGGGGTGCTTATTGATACTACGGGCGAGGTACCCTGTTTTGATCCTAAGGCCCCTATTTTATGCAGTAGTATATATATATACTTGTCACTCTCATTATTAGTAAGGCACATTAAAAGGTATTTTGATTGTCTTCCATGACTCCAACTTATTCTTAGACTTATGATATCATTATTACAGTATTTTCCAGCTTTACATACTTGGTACATATTGTGTACTGACCCCCTTCCTCGGGGGTTGCGTTCATGCCGCAGGTAAGGGTAAGCAGATTGTGGATCCTCGTTCTTAGGATCACTATTCTGGTGTCAGAAGCTCCATTCCTCCGGAAGCTTGTTTATTGGTACGGATATTCCCTGATGCTATAAGTATTTTGTACATTCAGGGGTATGGCGGGACCCTGTCCCGCCACAGTTGTTATCTTTAGAGGTTTGTGGTCACCTCTGTGTTTTGGGCTATAAGAACCAGTTGTACTACTATACTTTTGTTTAAGAATGTTTTATGGAAATTTTTATCTACCGCCAGCCGATGTTTACCTTTTATAAGTTATGTGTTATGTATGTTCCACGCTATTCTCTCGACATATACGATGTGGTACCCTAGAGGTACGACCGCGCCCTGTGGTCGGGTCGTGACAAGTTGATTAGGTGACAAGATACTGTAATGGAGTCCAATTAGGGCATCGGGTCGCGACCCGTCGGGTCGGATCGTGACAAGATAGATGGCAGAGATGTTATCACAATACACAATGGATGCCTGACGCAAAGGGCACTGAAGTTCTAACAGTAAATTTCTGATCTAACAAATATCAGTTACTACATTTGCAACGCTCATCAAATTTCTCAAGATCGATCGAGATAGTAGTCCGTCGCCGCGTACCAAGAGATCAGATTATCCCCTAAGAAAACACAAAAACCAGAGGTGGAGCATCGCGTGTCCAGACACCCTGCCCAATCTGCATCCCTATATGAGAGCAACATGTTTGGTGCAGAGGGGTATAAGTGCAAACCATAATCAAGAGTGCCCTTAATGTATCGAATGATACACTTAAGGGCAGTGAAATGAGACTCTATGGGGGCATGCGTGAATAAGCATACCTGCTGAACAACATAAGCAATGTCTAGTCTGGTGAATGTGAGATACTGAAGTGCACCTGTAAGGCTCCTATACAGAGTAGGATCAGATACCGGAGCATCATCCATAGCACTGAGCTTAGATTTCGAATCGACTGGAGTAGGCATAATTTTGCAATTCGTCATCTTAGCCATGTACACTATCTCTTCTGCATACTTACGCTGACACAAGAACATGTGGTTGGCAGACCTGGTCACTGATATCCCCAAGAAATAACTCAGCTTCCCCAAATCAGTCATTGCAAATTCGGACTTAAGCCAGACAATAATCTCATTTTTCAATCCATCGGATGAGGCAGTGAGAACAATATCGTCCACATAAAGTAACAAGTAAGCAGTAGTACCACCTCGATGAAAAATGAAGAGTGATGTATCACTTTTGCTGCATACAAACCCAGTGTGCAAGATATACCTGGCAAAACAATCATACCACGCACGGGGGGCCTGTTTCAGGCTATATAGTGACTTACGGAGATGGCACACATAGTGAGGAACTGCTGGATGGGTGAACCCAGGCGGCTGATGCATGTAAATTGTTTCTCTCAGATCCCCATGTAAAAATGCATTCTTCACATCAAGATGATGTATCGTCCAGTGTTTGCCCATGGCAATGCTCAAAACGGTGTGAATGTTAGCCGATTTGACAACTGGATTGAAGGTCTCACCACAATCAATACCCTCCTGCTGATTTATTCCATTAGCCACAAGTTGTGCCTTATACCTCTCAAGATCTCCACTGTCTCTGAATTTGTGACGAAATAACCACATGCAATGGATCACATTCACCCCCTCAGGTCTAGGTACTAGATCTCATGTGTGATGTTTAGTTAAAGCATTGAATTCCTCAAACATAGCCGCATTTCAATTAGGATCTTGTTTGGCCAATTTTGGGTTCTTGGAAAGTGGAGAGATGGTTTGGGCAGACAAGTTGAATTGGACTTTGGGTTTGAAGATTCCATGCTTTGAACGTGTTTTCATTGGATATGTGGGGACAGTGGGAGACTGAGTGGGGTCCGAGGTGAGTGGTAAAGTTGGATAAGGATAAGGAGGGAGAGATCGTCGAAGGCACCGCGACGCCGTGATCAAGGGCTACGGCGCTAGAAGGTTGACAGGCCTTTCTGAAGTTTGCACGCCACGGCGCCTCATCACAGGGTCGCGGCGCTATCAATGGTGTTTCAGAATTGTGCTCACTGGAATTCAGGCGCCGCGGCGCCTCCCCTTGGGGTCGTGGCGCTGTCGACGAAACAGAGGAAGTGATCTATTCGAGGATGAGGGGAGAGTTGGTAGGCTCGTCAAGAAAGGAGTAGTCCAGATTTTGGAATTTTGGAAGATCCGAAAATGGGAATTTGGTCTCGTCGAATGTGACGTGACGAGAGATGTGGATTTGACGAGTCGACAAGTCATAGCATATATAGCCCCTATGGTTCGACGGGAATCCTATGAAGACACATGGAGTGGACCTTGGAACGAGCTTGTGAGGGGCGATAAAGCTAAGGTTGGGATAGCACAGATAACCAAAAATCCGTAGATGATCATAGGAGGGGACTCTATGGTAGAGGATTTCGGTAGGGGTCATATTGTGAAGAGTGCTAGTAGGGAGAATATTTAGAACGTATTCTGATATTTTAAGAGCATAGACCAAGAATGATGGAGGGAGGGAGACATGAATCAATAGGGTGCGAATCATGTTGTTAATGGTCAGTATGATTCTTTCAGATTTACCGTTTTGTGGTGAGGTGTGAGGGCAGGAGAAACGAAAAATCATGTCATTATTGGTACAAAAATGGTGAAACATAGAGTTATTGAATTCACGACTATTATCGCACTGAAATGATTTTATGCCTTTTTCAAATTTTGTTTGAATGAATTTGCTAAACTCAAGAAATTTGGCAAACACATCCGATTTAAATTTAAGAGGGTATAACTAAACATAGTGTGAAAAATCATCAAGAAACACAAGATAGTATTTATGACCGAGAGAACTGGAGATAGGAGATGTCCATAAATCGGCATGTATAATATCAAAAGGAGCAAAAGTAACTGTTAGGTGTATTTCATATACACTTTTTGAGTCATTTTTAGTTAGTATTTTACTCATTTCGTTTGTGTTTTGTATAGTATTATGGTCGTTTTTCTTTCTTTTGAGTCACAACGGTCATAAATGGAGAAATGTCAAAAAGAAGATGAAATGAGCTTATTTGAGATGGAATTGCACAATAAAGGCCAAGAAATAAAGCTTAAGAAGTCCCGGGAAGTATAGAAGAAATCAGACGAAGTCCGGACGAGAAAATAACGAAAAATCAAAAATCCAGAATGGGAAGCCACATGCAGCACCGTGGTGCCGTAATTCAGAACCGTGGTGCCTAATATTCAGAGAGGTTGCCGTATTTTCAGAACCGCGGTGCCATTCTGCAGGACCGCGGTGCCGACATGGGATTTCTGATTTTCTGGGTCGATTTTCGAAGGGCAAAAGGGTCCAAAACGTGATTTTTCTCAAGACTATAAATCCCTAAAACCCTGACCTAAGAGGGCATCTTGTACATAATTCCACATTCTACTTTGGGGAGGCAAGAAAGGAGGCAACAACACAAGATTAGAGACAACTTTGGTTCAAGTTTCATTGTCTTTCCTTTTATTTATTTCAGTTTATGTTGGTGTTGACACCCAATTTTGACCCTCCCGTCCAGCCATTAACCATAAAATTAGACTAATTTTGTAAAATAATTTTTATGATTTTTTATAATAAAATGCAGCGATAAAACATAAATACATGCATAAATAAATAATTTAATAATGGCATCGCGTCTTACGTAGAGTTTTAAACACTTAGAGTCCCGCGCCCGCATTAACTAATTGTAAGCTCTGTCGTAATTCTTAATCATTAATAAATACATAGAATAATTAATTTAGCAATGACGTCACGTCAAGTAGCATAGTTGCATTTATTAATACGCAAGAGAATGTCATAATCATTTGTAATTTAAAATCAATTTTTTATTTAATAGCGTCGCATTTATAAGGCTTTAAACAATTCTTAAATATCGTACTTGCATTCAGCATTTAAGTAATTTAATATAAACTCAATGCAATTTTAATTTAACTTCGCAATAATGCATAATAATAAGTTTTTAAATAATAGCGCCGCATTTTGACATATTAAGCACTAATTAAATAACACGCCCGCATTTATTTTTTGATAACAATTAGATTAATGGAGCACCTAATTAATTTAATCACATTTGTTAATTTAAGTTATCACTAATTAATTAAAAGCCTAAAACTAATTAATAACTAACTACCCTAATTAATACTCAGCCCACCTTTTAATTTTTTCCCAGCCCAAACCCGCGACCCGCCAGCCCACTCGCCCCTCTATCCTATATCCGCCCAAACCCCTCAGCCCAATCCATTTTGTTCGCCCCCTTCAGCCCTCTTCATCGTCTCCCTCGTCCAAAGCCTAAAAAAACACGAAACCCTAAACACCCCATCGCCGCCAAGGCACCAGCACTTCAGCCCGGATTTCTCGCCTGAGAATCCGGGGCTTTCCCCTTACCCACGCACCCCAGACAGCTCCTCTTACCATAACCTAACCAAATCCCTTCAAACCTAAATCACGATCGAATCAGCACCAAATCTCGTCCCAATCCGCCTTTATTTACTTACCATTATTAGAACTCAAAGGAGGGCTATATAAGCACATGCAAATCGAGCACAGTGGGCAGACCCAGATAGCATCGAAAGGGGAAGAACACAATGACATAGCAATTTAGCCACCGATAGCATCGATTCAGAGCTCAGGGGTGAACAGGCAGAGCAGAGCATAGGAGAAGGAATGGAGAGTGGAGTCGGGGCAACCACATAACAATTTAGGGCATCGATGAAGGAGAGTGAGGTAGCAATCATTTTGCACTTTAGCAGCAATTAGGAACCGATAGCATCGGCATAGACAGCAACAGAGGCATAGCACAGTAGAAACGATAAGGCAGAGACCTTTAGCAGCAGTTAAGTAACCACCAGGGCAGAGCAGAATGATACGAGCAGCAACACCTGCACCACTAGCATTGCACGAATAGGTAGTTCGAATCTCCTTCTTTCAATTCAAACCAAGAATCAACAAACAAATCTTGCTCTTATTCGCATCGCAAACCCCAAAACCCGTCGATTGGACCGACGACTTGATACGCTGCCCCGGGTCGCTGTCCGGAGAAGGT
The DNA here is from genome assembly GCA_029844215.1 of Przewalskia tangutica. Classification (NCBI taxonomy): domain Eukaryota; kingdom Viridiplantae; phylum Streptophyta; class Magnoliopsida; order Solanales; family Solanaceae; genus Przewalskia; species Przewalskia tangutica. Next base: position 43,796,320 of record CM056727.1, on the reverse strand, counting down.
AAAGCCATTCCCTTTCATGTTTTTATGTGATTCACATTTCGTGGTCTGTGAGCATTATATGCTTTACTAATGTGTTTAATGCCACTTAATTGTCGTGTGTGTATGATTTGAAGTACAGTTATGTATTGTCTGATACTGTTAGATTAATATGTAATTAAGTTGGTTTAGCAAAATTAAGTGTCGAACATGTTTAATTGAGAGTTGTTATTTGTTTGGAGTTCTTAGGTTTATATTCTGCTTTGCTGGGTTGAAGAAAATTGTTGTGCCCCTGCAACTTCTTGCTTTGTACTTTCTCTGTTTGGATTAAGTCATCAAACTGATACATCTGATTAAAACTAAGACTTGAACCGCTGCATATGCCTATAATGTTTGATTTCCATTTGGTTAATGTATGTGTGTATAAGTCATCAAACTGATACATCAGATTAAAACTAAAACCTTGAACTGCTGGCATATGCATATAATGTTAATAGGGGATTAGAAGATATTTGTAATGTTGCCTTACTGTCACAGTATAACCTGACTGGTAGTGTGATTGGTATTTTTAGATCTTGCAGTAAATTAACTAGCCAAATTACTTCTGCAACTGCTGTCGTCATGTTCCTATACTCAGCTTTTACTGAACTTTACTGATGTGCTTGTATTTTTTATTTCCATGAGATCAAAGAACCTCCCAGTTGCACAACATAACCTGAGTCTAAAATGGCTTTTTTTTAGACTTGTTAACTCAAATACTTGTGTCGTGGTGGATCTGCCACCCTTGTCAATCTTTCTTGTTAAGTTTCTAATCTGTACGTATCACAGCTGCATGTTTAAAGCCTGAATCTGTTTTAAAAATGGGTCTGGCCCCTCTTTATTTGCTCCGGCCCGCATCTGCCGGATAGAACTGTTGGGTGTCGTGGGTGATATTAGAGGCTGATTTGCGCTACTTACATACTGGCCCGTCCTTATTTCTTTTATCACCGCCACGCTCTCTTAGCATTGCAATAGTGTTCCCCTTTGCATTTTTGCTCAACTGCCCTGGGCCAGCTTTCCTTTTAGCTCTTTGAGTCATTGTGACATGTTATGTGCTCGTTCCAAGTATTTGTATCAATTATCATTTGGGCTTGTACTAATCCTTATCTTTTCTTATATTTTACATGAAACGCACCGGAGCAAAATGAAGAGTCTCACGGCGAGACTCATCACGAGTTACTTCAAATGACAACCCGCGTCTATGTGCACCCGCATTTGCATTCCCGCTTCAGAAATTCCTAAGACAAAATAGGATAAGACGATGTCACCACGCATCTTGGAAGCCGCGATCATATCCACCCTCTATATTATTTGTTTGAAATTTGTTGCCTAATTATTTAACTTTGTAATTAATAGGATATCTAGAATAATTAGCCTTTAAACATATAAGTGGGGAAGGTAATTTAAAGTTCATCGCTTAATTTACTTGCCTTTTAAGATTGTCATGCATGTCTAATTTTTGCCAAAATGATTTAACTTGCATTATAAAACCAACATTTTGCGTATTAAAATTCATAACAGATTTCTTCCTAAACTCTCAAAAATCATCTTAAAGCATCTCTTATTTAATATTGTACGCAGGCTAGGCAAGATTAATTTAGCTAGCATGAGCATATAATTAGTCTATAAAGCACTTTAGCATTTAGCACTTTCTAGCATCTTAACAGTTTTTGCATTCTTAGCCCCTCTTTAAACTTTAGTAACATTTTAGCACCTTCCTAGCATTCTTTGTACTTTAGCATATAGCACCTTTTGTCCTTTCAATACTTTAAGCACCTTTTAAACATTTTAACATGCTAGCATTTATTTCCTAACATTTTATTAATTATTCAGCACTTTAGCATTTAACACTTTTAAGCACCTATTAGCACCTTTAGCACCCTTCTATCATTTAATACCTTTTAGCAACCTTTAGTATTTTAAGCACTTTTAAGCATTTAGCATTTGGCTCTTTTATTTATTTATAACACCTTTTGCCCTTTTTATATTTTAACACCTTTTTAACATTTTAACATTTTTAGCATTTTATTAAGTAGGAAGATCTTTTACTTTGCATTTTTAAAACATAATGATTACCCTAGGTTTGGCAGGACAACCGCAAGTTAGCGGATCTTAGAGGGTGCCTAACCCCTTCCCTCTAGATTAATAAAGAACCCTTACCCAGAACCTCATTAAGTTTAGCAGACCATTAAAATGGAGTTAATGTTTTACTTCAAACTAGTTAAACATTTAGGTGTCCTAATTCACCCAATTAATTAGGTGGCGACTCCGCGAACCCTTAGCATTCTAGCAACCCTTTAGCATTTTAGCACCCTTTTTAAATTTTGGCATCTTTTTGCAATTTTAGCATCCTTTTAGCATTTTTAAAACCTTTAAGCCTCTTAAACTATTTAGCATTTTATTATTTTCTAACATTGCATTTTGAGCAGGGATTCGCTATTCTTAATAATGCCGCGGCCGAAAAAGGGCGCGACAGTTGGTTTGTATTAGTTCTTGACATGACAATGTTTAGGAGCTAATTACTTAATTATGGCTTTCCTTTTGAATCGCTTGAACCTCGTTTCATGAATTAATGCAATAGTTGGTTTCTTCTTCACTTGATTAAGATTTATTCAATAATTGGTATGAATGTTTGATAGTTAATTGATCACTAATTATCATAACCTATATGATTTCGAATCAAGAACCGAGAGGAGAAATTTGGATATGTTGTAATTGAATAGACATAGGTTAAAATCGCTGACAAAAGTACCCCGATACTTGTGTAGCATTACAGGTTACTGTTCTTAATCCTCCTATATGGTAAATTCTATCATAGAAATATAGAAGGGTTCTGCACTGGGGTTGAGTGATTATATATCCTAACCGGAATATAAGACAGTATAGTTAACCGTTATCTTAACGTAGAAGAAGAAGTCATTCTAGTTGCATTAAGGATTGAATAGAGTGGATAGTTGAGGATATTGGAAGCCCTAATTCCTTCATGATTTAAACCAAAGTATTATCATAATTAGTTTATTTTCTGCAATTACTTAGTTTTAGTTATTAGATAAAAATACAAACAAATTAACGTTCACCAAATAGAAACTAAAGCTTAGATAATCGGTACTTGATAACCAGTCTCTGATGACGATATTCGGTCTTACTAGACTATATTACTTGTAACGATACGTACACTTGCGTTGAGCACGTGGACATCGTCCTAACAGTAACTGTTACACCCCGTAATTCCAGGACATGTTTATAAGAACGTACGTAAGAACTAAAAAATGTTAAGATTTGAGACTAGTAAAAATTTATCGAAATTATGGAAATATCGGGAAACGAAATATTGCGACGAATGAGAGGGTGACACGTGTCACCCCCCCTTGGATGGTCATGGTCAAATGGACCAAGGATAGGAAGGTTATTTGAACAATGTAAAGATGACCAAGTCTTCCAAGCTAAGAGCTTGAGTTTATTGACTTAGTCAAAGAGCCCACTTGGCTTGATCTTTTAATGAAATGCATCCAAGCCACCCATTTATTCTAATTTTGACCCTTCATATTGTTATATAAGCATACTACTAGCAAGACAAGTTCCCATACTTAGAAAAAATTTCAAGAAAACTTGTTCTTGCTAGAGTTGCTCTCGGGTTTGCTAGGGTTCCAACAAGAAAAAATTTCGTTTGTTGTTCAATAATCTCCATACTTTAAACCAAGGTTCCTAAGGGTATTGCAAGGGTATCTCAATAGAAAGATCCCGTAAAAGTGTCGTTTTTGCATTAGTCGCAAGGTGAAAACCTAAGTCGCCTTCATAGGTTTGGATTGGAAATTGAAGGAAAGTTGTTTGTGAACTTCTAAGGGCTTCAAGTGGCGGATTTGAGTGTCAAGGAGAGTAGATAAGTTTCTAAGGAGCGACTTCGGATCTAGAAGTTGGATTAAGGCTCGTCAAGGTAACAATCTTGTTCTCTTAAGTGTTATAAGATTACATATTGTTGTAGCTTTACATTTTAACAAGCATGAGATATATGTATTGGAGATTCATAAGTGTTATGGATATTGGAAGCCTAAATCCGAAATGACCTTGTTAGCCATTTGAAATTGAAATACAATTTGGTCGATAATTAGAATCGTCGCATGTTATCTAATTGAAGACTGTAGTTGTCATAATCGATTGCGGCTATATAACATGTTAGACTAAACGAATTGGATTGAAAAAGAATTGGAAAAGGCTTTGTATTGTTGTACCTCAATTGTCGAGAATGACATTGTCTTTTGGACTAGTTTGATATCAATTGTGGGGCAGAATTTTACACGTCTTGTTAGGCGTATAATCCCCTATTGTTAACTACATTGTTGAGCCTTAAATGTGGCATGTTTGGTTATTGAATCCGGGCCTTGAAAAAGGTGGAAAAGTACGTAGAAACAAAGGAAGTGTTGTCCGATTTTCCGTAGAATTTGGTGACTTTACACTTAGAATATTCCACGTTTGAAGTTAGAAGTTAATAGACGTATTATGGTCATTATAGGTTGACATACTACGTACGACATATTGGACTTAGCAAGTGGATTGAACCGAAGAGGTATGTGGAACTTTCTTATCTCTTGAGCATGAGTAGTTATAAAAGTATAGTACGGTAGACGTACGAGCTTTAAATGAATTCAGTTTCATTTGGTATCCTTGACTTGTTTTAAGAATGTCCAAGTTGGTTGAGTTAGAGAATTAACTCACTTGTTTTAAAAGGATAAGAACGCCTTTGTGTCTAAAGCATAAAGTTAGTATAACGGCTTTATGGGAAGTTGGTTATAATAACTTTATGGAAAGTTGAAAGAATGGTTTACTCTAGTGATGTAAATAAAGATAAATGGCTTGAATTGTAGAAAGGCAAATTGATTTAAAGGCATCAATTGCTTAAAGTTTTAAAGTAAAAAGTCACTTGATTTAGAAGCCTATAAATGTATTTCTAAAAGGTATTGTGACTTGTCTTGAAAAGTAGATATGACTTGATACTACGGTTATTAGTATCTTGGAGTTTTATATGAAAAAGAGTCATTTTAAAAGAATAGAAGTACGTAGTACTTTGGGTTAAATTCCCGGATCTTTCATGATACGATAGTGCCTTAAGTTAAAATAAATTAGAGTGTATGCTAATTAAGTCAATGAGAAGTTAAGGGGTTTCTTAACTTGTTTATGTTATTTATAGTAGTCGATTGTTCTTGTGATATATTGTTCATTACGGGGTCATTCCCCGGGCTTGTGGCATTTGCATATTTCGTGGATTTGCTACCCACGATGCGAGGAATACCTCATGCGAGTCCGTAGAGCTCATGCGGGTGAAATAGTCCTATGCGGGGCGGACCAGTCCTATGCGAGGAAGTTACCTCATACAGGTCCATACGGCCTATGCGGGTGAAATAGTCCCAGGAGTAGGATTGCGTGATAATACTACGGGCGGGTGGTCCTAGGTTAATCACAAAGCCCTATTTTAAGAACCTAAATGTATATTTTACTCTCATTGTTAGTAAGGCACGATATCGTTAATTTGATTATCATACATGTCTCCAGCTTTATTTTAGACTTATGATGTAAATTGCAGTATTTTCCAGTTTTACATACTTGGTACATATTGTGTACTGACCCCCTTTCCTCGGGGGGCTGCGTTCATGCCGCAGGTAGGGGTAAGCAGGTGGTGAATCCTCATTCTTAAGATCACTGATCAGGTGTCAGAAGCTCCATTTCTCCGGAGGCTTGTCTTTTGGTACGGTTTTCCCTTATGTTGTAGATTTATGTACATTCAGGGGTATGGCGGGGCCCTGTCCCGTCACAGTTATTATGTAAAAACTCTTAGAGGTCTGTAGTCATATCTTGTGGATTGGGTTGTAAGAACAAAGATGTAACTGTTTTTATTTTGGGTTATGTATATTTACCGGAAGGTGGCCTTATCGGCTAGCCTGTTGATATTTACTGTCTAAGTATTTTATGAATGTTGTATGTTCCGCTGCTATTCTCTGATGTATACTAAGAAGTGCGCCTGTGTAGGCACCGCCATGCCCGGGGTCGGGTCGTGACAGTAACACTAGTAGATGATTTAAATGGAAGACGAATATGTTTGCCTAAAGAACAAGAAACACAATTTTGGGCAAGCTTCCCATTACAAGCAATGTAATTGTTGCCTCTAAGAAAATTAAAAACTGGGGTTCCTGGATGACCAAGCCTATTATGCCATGTTGAAGAAGAAATAGTCGCTAGAGTGACGGGAGAGCAAGATCTGACAGCGGAGGTGGAGGTGAATGGATAGAGATCCCCCGTGTTATTGCATCTCGTAAGAGGTATCCCCGTATGAAGATCCTTCACATTAAAATCAAAAGGGTCAAAGTCAACAGAGACAAAATTATTACGAGTAAATTGGCGGACATATGTGAGGTTCTTAATCATGTGTGGGGCATATAGGGTGTTTTTATGGGCGAATGGTGGATGAGGAGGTTATGTGTATGATGTACCATAACCCTTAACTGGAATGTGTTGTCCACTACCAACTGTAACATATTGAGGATGCTTTAAACTAAACAATTTAGAAATAATACCTGTAGATTGGGTGATGTGAGATGTGGCGCCTGAGTCCATGCACAAGTGTTGTCAGGTTGTTGCATAGAGAGGGTGTTGAACGCCTGACCCAACTCAGTGGGTGTCATGCCGGAGAGGTCGCGAACCCGCCTCGTACGGCAGGCTCGCCGCGAGGTTGATATGGGTTGTAGGCTGTTGCATCGAATGGACTCGCGCCGGCCTGACCGGGAGCCGCGTTCATCGCGCGCCAGATGGGTATTCTGGGTACCGCGACCCGCCAGTGTTTCGTCCCCGCTTGTTGCTGCTGGTTCTGTTGACCGCGACCCTTGCCACGACCACAGCCTCCTCTGTCGTCGCGGACCTTGCCCCCTTGCCGCGGTTAGGAGTTGTATGGTGGCGTCTGATCTTGGGGTTGTGTCGACAGCTAACACCTGCTGAGCGTACTCATCCTGCTTAGCACGACGGGTTTCTTCGAGCAATAATTGTGAGCGAGCTTTGTTAAAACTTGGTAGCGGATCTGCCTGTTGAATTATGGTGGCCAAAGTATCATATTCGCCCTTAGTAAGGTCGACAATCATTTGTAGCACCATTTTAGCGACAGTGACAGGCGTGCCGACGTTGGAGAGTTGATCCGTTAGAAGTTTAAGCTGCTTGCAGTACTCAGAGACATTGGAGAAGTTTTCAAGACATGTTTTGTTGAACGTTTCCTCTAAATACACGGCACGAGTGTGCTTGTTGTCCTGAAAAATTTCCTCCAAATGATTCCACAAGTCAAGAGCTGTGGAGTCAGACTTCATGATAGTAAGGAGCAAATCCTAAGAGATACTACCATATATCAATTGTTTGACGTCGGCGTCTAGACGACGCCAAGTAGAATCATCAACCTCAGGAGAGCGCGGAATAGAGTCATCAATATGATCAAACACGTTATATGTATACGCATTTGTGAAACGCTTTAACCCGAGAGTAATCGATTGCTTTCTTGAGCAAGAAGGATGGGGATATGGTTCTTGATGTTGGAAACAGTTAGGGCGGGATGAAAAGATGGTGACGACTTGGTGGTGAGATTTTTGGAGGAAGATGCGTCAAGAACAACGGAAGAATCCTGAGTATCCATTTAGAGAATAGAGGAATGGAGAAGAAAAATCAAGAATTTGGGTAGAGAGAGGGAGGCGTCATGCGAGATGCCTAGTGTGGAGCCATACACTGGTAGAAAAATTCTAGGGTTTTTCTTTTTAGGCTCTTGATACCATGTAAGATGATATTAATCTCCATTAGGGGATCTTCTCATTAATATCAAAGTATATATAGAGTATAATATTTATCCCTTATATAAGAGGATTCCTAGTCCTACTTACAAGAGGAATCCTAGTTTTATCATAATTATATTTACATAATATATGAAATATATTTTAATTATGGGTAGGGATACAATTGTGGGCTCTTATTACAGAAACTTATAGACAATTTCAGCTTATTTTAAATTGAAACATAACTACTTATTGTTTATTGTTCGTAGGGTAACATTCTAGATATTCGCAATTACTTTTGTGACAATAGATTTGAACATCACATATACTTTAAAACTATTCAATTACATATATAAATTGAATTGAAGACTTCCTCAACCCTCTTCGGTCTTTAATATATAGTGGCATGTTTCCTACTCAAACCAAATACAATTATAGTCTTGAAGTGTTGCCGGTTCCGTATTTCATTTTGTGTTTTTTTTTCTGCTTAAAAGAAATTGTCGTTATTTACAATAAAACTTTCTTTTTTTGGAGAAAGATAGTGAAGTAATTAATACATGTGTTTTACTTCTATATATAGACGATTTTAAAAATATATCAATATTAAATCACCTAAAAGATAAGTAGGGTAATTGTTCATAATAGTAAAATTATAGAATCCCTCAAAATTAATATAAAAGGTAATCCGAGGTAGAGCTGTAATTTGGAAACGTCAACTCCAATTCCTAACTGTTTCTTTTGCCTAAATAGAAAAAGGAATGATGCAAAATCCACAAGAAAAAGAAAAGGAAATTAAAAAATCCATCACCCACCATTCTTCAAGTCTTGAAAAGTCGTTATCTTTTACCAACATAGACCGTACGTTACGCTCAATATTTAGTCTAGCTAGTGCGTTTTCGATTCATATATAAATATGAAATGGAAATATAGACTCTTTATATGGACTTAGATAATTTTCACACTATAAGCTAGTTTTTGGGGTTAAGTTAGGTTCAAGATTCATTCTTTACATGGTATCAGAGTCAGACTCATTTTAATTATTTGTTCACCGATTGTTGAGCCCCCAAATTATATTATCTACGCTCCAGTTAACAAGGTATGAGCGTGTGGAGGAGTGTTAAGAGTTCCACACCGGATATAAAATTAAAACATGAACTCATTATATGGATTTAGACAATTCTCACCATACTAGCTAGCTTTTGTCATTGAGTTAGAGTCAAGATCTATTTTTTACATTAAATATAAAAACAGAGGCTTTAAAATAAAATGACATGGTGGTTATTATCTTCTTCCACTCTTTTTTTTTTGGCATCATTAATTTATACCTTTAATTTCCTTTCTTGGATGCTCCCTGTCGTCGTTTTCCCCTCTTTTGGGAACATGACTATACAAACCTTTAATTTACTATTTCGTGGTGACCACATTCCCACTCAATGGCTTATACTTCAATTTTTTTGCTTACATGTTCAAGTCCCAACCATACAAAATTGGATGAATGGTCAAACATAAACTTGATCATATCATACAATTAAGTCATCACCTTTGGAGTCTTGACATTGTGGGTTCATCTTCCCGTTTCTATGTCGTAAATTCCTATTTATTCCACAGAATTAATCATTTCCTTGAGGTATGTAAATTAAACTATTGTCATCATTCATTGACTGAACAGGGTCTTTAGCTAGTTGGTCAAACATGACCAACTTTCGTTGAGTTGCACACTCAATTAATATAGGTTGCTGTCTCTAAAGTTAATGGTATTAGTGTAGGAGGAGCTGTTTATGAAAATGACGGGAAATGTAAAAAATGTTTCACTGGATAGAGGAGAGTAGTCTGTAGGATACACATATATGTACTTGGTCTCTGCTCTCTAGGTAGGATACATAATTTGAACGGTATGAGTTCGGATTTTAGGACAACGATCTCAAGTACTTATAATTGGTTTCAAAATTTGATATTTGTCATATTTTGTATGTATCTTTTAACATATATACAGGGTATAAGTAAAAGTTATTGAGTTTGATCGAATCCATATATTATACTCTACACTAGAACCCATATAATTTTGGTAGTGAAAGAATTAATCTCTTGATTATTCTTATTGATGAAAGGCATATATATACAAGTTACAATAGGAGAATCATATTTCTACTTTACGTCTAAATCCTTATTTTATATAGAGACTAACTATGCACTTATGGTAATACATTAAATCCTAATTAAGGTACAAGACTAATATAATATATACCAAATATATACAATGCATTACTATTCACTAACGCATTCGGGACTGAGTCATGTGCTTGGGCTTCATTTAACACACCACGCAATGGTACAGCGGCCTTCAGACGAGATCGTCTCTAAAATCTTCAAAATGACCGGAAGACCTTGTAAAGACGTTCGTAATTTGATATCCGGGGCGACATGGCATATGCGTACTTGTCCTTTAGCTACCTTCTCTCGAACAAAGTGAATATCCATCTCTTTGTGTTTAGTACGCTGGTGCTGAACTGGATTACCAGAAAGGTAGATGACACTTATATTGTCACAATACACTAATGTAGCTTTCAATAGACAACGGTTTCTAAAAGTAGATTTCGTAACCAACATGACTCGGAAACCACATTGGCTACCCCTCGATACTCAGCCTCTGCACTTGAATATGAAAGATTGGCTTGACGCTTGGCAGACCATGAGACCAAGGTACTCTCTCGTCTTATTCCAATTTGAGTTGTAATCGTGGTATAATTGTTGGTGATGACAATTCTATTCCAATTAAGCGTTATGGTAATAAAATTTTGTCCCATCCTCATCCATCACTTGTCTTGAAAAATACCCTTCATGCCCCAAAACTAATTAAAAATTTGGTGTCTGTCAGTAAATTCACCACTGATAATTGGATTTCTAATGATTTTGATCCGTTTGGGTTTTCTGTGAAGGATTTCAAGATGAGAAGTCCTTTCATGAGGTGTGACAGTAGGGGGAATCTTTATCCAATCACACCAAGTCTCAGCATCTCGCGTCAAGCCATGTCATCTACTTTTGCAGCTCTTGCTCCTTCCTTGTGGCATGCTCGTCTAGGTCCTTCGGTGTCGTCTATTTTGTCTGTTTTAGATAAAAATAAGTCTATTTCCTGTAAGAGTACGCGTAGTACTCCATATTGTCAATCTTGTTCATTAGGAAAATTATTAAGTTGTTATTTGTATCTTCGAATTCTCATACTTCAATGTCATTTGATATTATTCATAGCGATTTATGGACATCTCCCGTTCTTAGTTCTATGGGTCATCGATATTATGTTTTATTCTTGGATGATTATTCTAAATTTTTATGGACGTTTCCAATTGCGAAAAAATCTCAAGTTTTTCCATCTTCGTAAAATTTAGAGCTTTCATAAGAACTCAATTTGAACGGAAAATAAAGAACATTCAATGTGATAATGGTAAAGTGTTATACCCCGTAGTTTTGACCCTACGTATGAGAGCGTACGAAAGCACGTAAGACTTAAAATTTTCAAAGGATAGGTTAACGGATTATTCCGAACGGGTTTTAGTCAACTTTGAGGCGGGTTATGACCCGATACATTGAGAGTTCCTAAGTGTTTCAAAGGCCTAGGGTGTAGTTCGTGGAGTCTAGATTCCAACGCAACCAACCGTTCGTCGATAGGACGTCGGAGTAGGAAGTTATGAGAGTTACAAGTTCGGCGCAATGGACGTAAATGTGTTTGGACAAAGCGCAGGGTCGCGCGGCCGGATGCAGGTCACGCGCCAAAGTATCGAGGGTCGCTGAAGTTGCAGCGCCGTGGCGCCAGGACAGCAGGGCCGCGGTGCCGAAAGTTCAGAGAGGCTGCGGAGGTTTCAGCGCCGCGGAGCCGAGGCGGGATTTTTGGGCGAAAAAAACTTAGAAAAGTCAGATTTTTCTTTTAAAAGACCTTGGGAGGGTGACAAGTGTCCCCCCCCCCATCTGATTTCTTGCATGCAATATATTGACCAAGTCTTGAAGACTTGGTCATCTTCCAATTTCTCTCCCTCTCTCTAAAAATCAGCTCCTCCTTCTCTCTACATTTCCAAAGGAAATCCAAGCCTAAGGAAAAATCTGAAAAGTTAAGAACAAAAAAAGAAGCTTGTGGCTAGCTTGTGGTGGTGTTCTTGGCAAGGATGCTAGCAAAATATTTGGAATAAGTTTGGCTAAAATTCTAAGGTAATGGTTCTTCCTTTAGATTTAGTTTATAGTGTTGCATGTTAAGAAGAAAGAACTTGTGGTAGTAAATAATGCTCATAGAGTCATTGCATGCTAGAAATGTGGTTTGGATATGAAAAATGGGTTAAGAAGAGATTATGAGCATGTTGTAGCCTAAAAACTACCTTAGAATTGTTAAGTGAATTGTTGTAACTTATGGGGCAGAATTTTACACACCCAAGTTTAGGTGTGTAATCCCCTTTGAATTGTTGGATTGATTGAGCCTTAAATGTGGCAATTGAATGATAAATTCAGCCTTGAGAAAGGTGGCAAAGTGAGTAGAAACAAAGGAAATGCTGCCCAATTTTCCATAGAATTTAGTGGCTTTGAGTTTAGTTTATTCTACATTGAAAGTAGAGGTTAATAAACGTATCATGGTTATTTTAGGTTGACATATTACTTGCGGTAGTTTTGGACTTAGCAAGTGGATTGATCAAAAAGGTATGTGAAGCTTTCCTATCTCTTGAGCATGAATAGATGAAACTATGTAGTACGGTAGACGTACAAGAATTGGTATTCTTACTTGTTTTGAGTATATAATTACTTGTTTCGTTTTAAGAATGTATAAGTCCCTTAGTTAGGGAAAAGTATGATTTTACTAAAGTGTAGAGTTAATATAACAACTTTATGGGAAGTTGGTTTATTAGCTTCATAAAAAGTTAAAGAGAAGAGATTTACTCTAAGTAAGATAAGTGTATGAAGAGGCAAATTGGTTTTAAGGCATCAATTGCCCAAGAGTTTTATGTATAAAGAAGAGTCATTTTTAAAAGAGTTGAAGCATGTAGTACTTGGGTTAAACTCCCGGTGTTCTTTATTAAAGATATGATTAAGTGCCTTAAGTAAACTAACATGAGAGGGTATATGAACAAGACTAATAAGAAGTTATAAGTTTTCTTAACTTATTTATGATTATATATGATGACAGTTTGAGCTAGGGTAAGAGTATATCTGAGGGGCAAGCCCCAAGATCGTTAAACCACCTTCTTCAGGGTAAGAGTATGTCTGAGGGGCAAGCCTCAAGATCGTCATACCACCTTCTTCAGTGTAAGAGTATATCTGAGGGGCAAGCCCCAAGATCTTTATACCAGCTGCTTCAGTGTAAGAGTATATCTGAGGGGAAAGTCCCCAAGATCGTTATATCATCTGCTTCGGGGTAAGAGTATATCTGAGGGGTAAGTCCCCAAGATCGTTATACCACCTGTTCCGTGGATTTGCTACCCATGATGCGAGGAATACCTCATGCGAGTCCCATGGGCTTACGCGGTGAAATAGTCCCACGCGGTAGTACAACTATGCGAGAATACCTCACGGGTCCACATGACCTACGCGGGTGAAATAGTCCCGCGAGTAGGGTGCTTATTGATACTACGCGAGGTACCTGCTTTGATCCTAAGGCCCCTATTTTATGCAGTATTATATATATATAATTGTCACTATCATTGTTATAAAGGCACAGTAAAATGTATATGATTTTCTTCTATGACTCAAACATACTTTTAGACTTATGATATCATTATTACAGATTTTCCACTTTACATACTTGGTACCTATTTGTAATCGACCCCCTTCCTGGGCCGCGTTCATGCCGCAGGTGGTAAGCGCATTGAGGATCCTCGTTCTTAGGATCACTATTCCTGTCGAAACTCATTCCTCCTAAGCTTGTTTATTGGCACGGATATTCCCCACGCCATAGGTATTTTGTACATTCGGGGTATGGCGGGCCCCGTCCCGCCACGCTTGTTATCTTTAAGTCCGTGGTCACATATATGTTTTGGGCTATAAGAACCAGTTGTACTACTATACTTTGTTTAAGTATGTTTTATGGAAGGCAGCTTTATCGGCTGACCAGTGATGTTTACCTTATTTATAAGTTATGTGTTATGTATGTTCCGCTGCTATTCTCTGACATATACCGATGGGTACACCGCAGGGTACCGCCGCGCCCCGGTTGGTCGTGACAAAAGTGGTATCGAGCGATTAGTCCTGAAAGTGTCCACAGCATCGTGTCAGTAGAGTCTTGATTATCGGTGTCGCGTGCACCACATCTATAATCGTGAGGCCGCAGGATATTTAGGATTGGGTTACATTCTTTCACTTTAAGATCGTGCAATAGAGCTGAGTTATAGGTTGAACCTCATCTGATGTTTTCCTTTATGTATCAGTTATGCCTCCTCGCAAGGCAACCGCGCGGCAAGGCACCGAGGCGCCGCTAGTGGACGCGAGAGTCACGAGGCACAGCCCGATCCTTACCAGAGATGATGTTTAGGGCGGCGAGTTCCATGTCGCCGCCAAATCAAGAGTTCGAGGCGGACGCGGCCATCGAGACGCAGACGAGCCTCCGATCCCACGCCGTGGTCCGAGTACGGTGATTACGGGAATGATTCTTATCGACCAAAGATAGTGGCAGCGGCCACGACAGAGCGGCGCCAACCCAGAGCCGATTTGTGGATTCGGATTTCTTGGGTTGTCACCCACCCGAGTTCTATGGTTCGAGATTTGGCGAGGATCCGCAGGAGTTTGTCAAGCGATTCTGACGGACCACGCAGTCCTTAGGCATCGGACCGAGTCCATTATACTAGCTTACCGTTACGCGATATTGCGTTGAACTGTTTGAGTCATGGGTATTGTCGAGGGTGACGATGCTCTTCCGGTGATTGGGAGGAGTTCACAGAGGCGTTCTAGACCACTTCTGCCTCCCGAGCAGGAGAGCCCGCAGATAGGTTCTTGACCTCGAGACAGGACGGAGGACTATCGTGAGTACACCGAGTTCGACTCGCCGAATATGCGCACACCATAGTAAATGCGACATGACGCATGTGGTTCATCGATATGTGATGGGGTTAGACCGTCATATGATTATCGCATGCTTGGGGTGGCTCTTCACCGAGGATGGATATTGCGTGACGCAGCATACGCATTGCGGATCGGCGATGCAGAGGCGCAGATCGGCTAGATTTGGGCCACCAAGAGGCCGAGGCAGCGAGTTCTCGTGGCGATTTTGCGAGGCGGCCTCAAAGCAGACTAGGTCCACATTCCACCAGACAGAGTGCTCCTTCTCGATTTTCCCGCAGGAGGTCCGATCGCGAGGTTATTCGTGAGCGGTCGAGGCTCGTGACTTCGTGTTTTCGCGAGGCGAGACCAGACTAATCGAGACCACCTACCTCTCGGTGCTCGATGTGGTAGGTCTCATCCGGCGAGTGTCGTATGGGTTCGGGGCGTGCTACTCTTGTGGCGTGAGGCCATCCGAAGAAGGATTGTCCGCCCAGCGGCGGGAGCATTACAGTTCAGCCGACGGTGCATTCTTTGGATCTTCATCTTCGATGGTTAGGCGCTCCGAGGCGAGTACTTATGGGCGGCCAGTGCGGCGAGAGGTCGTGGTAGGGGTTCGATTCGCGGTCCTCGAATCGCGTATATGCTATGTCGGTCAGCGACAGACCGGAGGCGTCACTGGATGTCGTCACGAGTACATTATTGGTTTCTTCTTTGTGATGTATATGCTTTGATAGATCCGAGTTCTACCTTATCCTACATATCTCCTCATATTGCCGGTAGAATAGGGATAGAGCGAGTCCATAAGACCTTTTGAGGTGGCTACGCCGATGGTGATTCGATGGTAGGCGGCGGGTGTATAAGTTGCCACTGTGACTATAGATGGCCGTCCGACTCAGCCGACTTGATAGAGTTGGATATGACGACTTTGATGTGATTATGGGTATGGATTGGCTAGCATCTTTCTATGCCAACGTGGTGTAGAGAGGATTAGTTCGGTTCGATTTCTGGTGGCCGGTTATCGAGTGGAAGGGAATCTTTGCATCGCAGAGGTAAGTTTATTTCTTACCTCAAGGCTAGGAAGATGGTGCGGAAGGGTATATCTACCATCCGGTTGGGTATTCGACATCGAGGTGAGTCAGGACCTTGATCGATCCGATTGTTAGAGAGTTTCGGACGTATTCCCAGAGCGAGCTTGGGTATCCTCGAGAGAGATTGAGTTTTGTATTGATTTGGCGCGGACACTCGACCGATATCTATTAGCCATACAGGATGGCACTGCCGAGTTGAAGGAATTGAAGGACCGGTGAAAGATTTCTTTGGAGAAAGGCTTTATTAGGCCAAGTGTTTCTCCCAGGGAGCACCGGTGTTATTTGTAAAGAAGAAGGATGGGGCCAGCTGCGTATGTGTATTGATTACACGGCTAAACAAGGTAACTATCAAGAACGGTATCCTCCCGGGATTGACGATTTGTTTGACCGGTTGCGAGGGTGCAAAGTGTTTTCAAGATAGACTGCGATGCAGTTATCATCAGTGCGAGTTAGAGATAGATATCCCAGATCGCATTCGGGACCGGTATGGGCACTATGAGTTCAAGGTGATGTCTTTCGGGTTGACAACGCCCAAAGATTCATGGATTTGATGAATAGGGTGTTGAGCCATTCTTGGATATGTTCGTTATAGTGTTTATTGATGATATCTTGGTGTATTCGCGCACGCGAGCGGAAGCATCTGGTCATTTGAGGTCGGTATTAGAGTCCTCGAGACCGGCGATTGTATGCCAAGTTCTCGAAGTCACGAGTTCAGTTAACCGATGGCTTTCTTAGGGCATGTTATCGGGTAAGCGGTATTGAGTTGATACAACTAAGATTGAGGCGATCAGACTTGGCGCACCACTACAAGCGGAGTGCGCGACTTTTGGGCCTTGCGAGTTATTATCGGAGGTTTGTAGAAGTTTGCTTCTATTTGGCACGCTGACTAAGCCGACTCGAAGCGGCTATGTTCGATGGACGGATACTTGTAAGGAAAGTTTCCGATTACTAAAGGAGAAGTTGGCGACGCTTGATTCTTACTCTTCCGAGGGCTTAGATGGATATGTGGTTTCTTGTGGCGCGTCGGTGTCGGGCTTGGAGTGCGTCTGATGCGGACGCAGCGAGTTATAGCTTATCGTCTCGGCGGCTTAGGAATCATGAGAAGAACTATCCCACACATGACTTGGAGTTAGCGTGATGATTCATGCCTTGAAGATGCGGAGACATTATTTATATGGAGTTCATGTGGACATTTACACGAACCGAGTCTCGGTACATCTTGACGGAGGAGCCGAACTTGCGGCGAGCGGTGGTTGGAGCTACCAAGGATTACGATGTTGATATTCGTACCACCGGGGAAGGTCAATATAGTTGCGGATGCCGCCAGTCGCAAATCGATGGGTAGTCATGCGATGTTCAGCCGCAGAAGAGGATATGGTCAGAGTTACATCGCCAGCGAGCCTTGGGGTTCGTTTGGTTGATTCGATAGTGACGAATTCGGGTTCGAGAGGTTCGAGTCTTCCATCGTCGAAAAGGTGAAGAAGCGGCGATGAGGATCCGATTTTGGTGCGATGCAGAGATGCGACTCTCCGAAGGAGAAGAGTCTATTTGAGTAGCGCGATGGGGTGCTAAGATTCGAGGCGGTTGTGTGTTCCGATGTAGCGAGACTTCGTCAGCAGATTCTGGAGGAGGCACACAGTGCTCGTTATTCTATTCATCCGGGGTCGACTAAGATGTATCATGACCTCAGATGCGTGTATTGGTGGGATGGCCTAAAGAGGGACGTTACAGAGTTCGTGGCACAGTGCCCGAATTGTCAGCAGGTTAAGATTGAGCACGGAAGTCGGTGGGTATTGCGGCTATTGATATTCCGACTTGGAAGTAGGAGGTGATAAATATGGATTTTATTACAGGGCTACCTACCACTCAGAGGAAGCATGATTCCATTTGGGTGATTGTCGACGGTCGAAATCGCCCATTTTCCTCCGATCGAGCACGACGTTCTCGGTGAGACTATGCGATTATATATTAGAGAGATTGTGAGGCGCGGAGTCGGTGTCGATTATATCGAGATAGAGAGCGGTTCTCGGCTAACCGGAGGTCTTTTGAGCGGATTAGGGACACGTGAGTCTCGATGCGGCGTTTCATCCTCGGGCCAAGCCGGACGGGCGAGCGCACTATCCATACACGAGGATATGATGCGGGCTTGTGTTATTGATTTCGGTGGTAGGCGGGAGGATCATTTTCCTCTTGTGGAGTTTGCTTACAACAGCTACCATTCCGGATTCGGATGGCGCGCATGAGGCCTTATACGGGAGAAGTGCGGTCACCGATAGGTTGGTTCGAGTGGGAGAAGTTCGATTAGTCGGGCGGACTTAGTTCGTGACGATGGATAAGGTGAAGTTTATCCGAGAGCGGTTGTTGGCGGCTCGAGTCGGCAAAAGTCGTATCTGCACCATCGGCGTCGACACTTGGAATTTGAGATAGATGATTGGGTTTCTAAAGGTATCGCCCATGAAGGCGTGATGAGATTTGGAAAGAAGGGAAGCTTAGCCCAGTACATTGGGCGTGTCGGATGTCCGTAGGGTGGCGGGGTTGCCTATGAGTTAGATCTATCGTCCGATTTGGGCGGTACATCCGATTTTCCATGTGTCCATGTTGCGGAAATGTATTGGAGATCCATCTCGAGTGCACCGGTTCATGATGTCCAAGTGTGAAGAGTTATCGTATGAGAGAGTCCCATAGCGATACTCGATCGTCGAGTTAGACGACTTGGACGAAGACGCGTGGCTTCGTCGAGTCTATGGCGGGCGAAGCAGGAGGAAATGACGTGGAAAGCAGAGGATGACATGATGAAGAAGTACCCTCACCTATTTCATATACCTCCAAGTAACCCACTTTCCTGCTTGTTAGTTTTGATTTAGCATTTACGCTTCAGTATGTTGTGGCTCGTGGAGCTTCTTTATTTGCAAAAGAATAGTTAAGAGGGTCTATGTCGATGTTGTGATTTGAGTAAGCCTAGAAGGAACATTCGGGACGAATGTTTCTAAGGGGGGAGAATGTTATACCCCGTAGTTCTGACCCTACGTATGAGAGCGTACGAAAGCACGTAAGACTTAAAATTTTCAAAGGATAGGTTAACGGATTATTCCGGACGGGTTTTAGTCAACTTTGAGGCGGGTTATGACCCGATACACTGAGAGTTCCTAAGTGTTTCAAAGGCCTAGGGCGTAGTTCGTGGAGTCTATATTCCAACGCAACCAATCGTTCGTCGATAGGACGTCGGAGTAGGAAGTTATGAGAGTTACAAGTTCGGTCTGTGATGGACAGAAATGTTTGGACAAAGCGGCGAGCGCGGCGCGGATGCGAGGCAGCGGCGCGAAATCGAGGGGTCGCTGAAGTTGCAGCGGCGCTGAGACAGCGAGCGCGGTGCGAAAGTTCGAGAGAGGCTGCGGAGGTTTCAGCCAAGCGCGCCGAGGCGGATTTTGGGCGAAAAAACTTAGAAAAGTCGATTTTTCTTTTAAAAGACCTTGGGAGGGTGACAAGTGTCCCCCCCCCCCCTCTCTGAGTTGTTGCCTGCAATATATTGAACAAGGCTTGAAGACTTGGTCATCTTCCAATTTCTCTCCCTCTCTCTAAAAATCAGCTCCTCCTTCTCTCTACATTTCCAAAGGAAATCCAAGCCTAAGGAAAAATCTGAAAAGTTAAGAACAAAAAAGAAATCTTGTGGCTAGCTTGTGGTGGTGTTCTTGGCAAGGAAGCTAGCAAAATATTTGGAATAAGTTTGGCTAAAACTCTAAGGTAATGGTTCTTCCTTTAGATTTAGTTTATAGTGTTGCATGTTAAGAAGAAAGAACTTGTGGTAGTAAATAATGCTCATAGAGTCACTGCATGCTAGAAATGTGGTTTGGATATGAAAAATGGGTTAAGAAGAGATTATGAGCATGTTGTAGCCTAAAAACTACCTTAGATTTGTTAAGTGAATTGTTGTAACTTATGGGGCAGAATTTTACACACCCAAGTTTAGGTGTGTAATCCCCTTTGAATTGTTGGATTGATTGAGCCTTAAATGTGGCAATTGAATGATAAATTCGGCCTTGAGAAAGGTGGCAAAGTGAGTAGAAACAAAGGAAATGCTGCCCAATTTTCCATAGAATTTAGTGGCTTTGAGTTTAGTTTATTCTACATTGAAAGTAGAGGTTAATAAACGTATCATGGTTATTTTAGGTTGACATATTACTTGCGGTAGTTTTGGACTTAGCAAGTGGATTGATCAAAAAGGTATGTGAAGTTTTCCTATCTCTTGAGCATGAATAGATGAAACTATGTAGTACGGTAGACGTACAAGAATTGGTATTCTTACTTGTTTTGAGTATATAATTACTTGTTTCGTTTTAAGAATGTATAAGTCCCTTAGTTAGGGGAAAAGTATGATTTTACTAAAGTATAGAGTTAATATAACAACTTTATGGGAAGTTGGTTTATTAGCTTCATAAAAAGTTAAAGAGAAGAGATTTACTCTAAGTAAGATAAGTGTATGAAGAGGCAAATTGGTTTTAAGGCATCAATTGCCCAAGAGTTTTATGTATAAAGAAGAGTCATTTTTAAAAGAGTTGAAGCATGTAGTACTTGGGTTAAACTCCCGGTGTTCTTTATTAAAGATATGATTAAGTGCCTTAAGTAAACTAACATGAGAGGGTATATGAACAAGACTAATAAGAAGTTATAAGTTTTCTTAACTTATTTATGATTATATATGATGACAGTTTGAGCTAGGGTAAGAGTATATCTGAGGGGCAAGCCCCAAGATCGTTATACCACCTTCTTCAGGGTAAGAGTATGTCTGAGGGGCAAGCCCCAAGATCGTCATACCACCTTCTTCAGTGTAAGAGTATATCTTAGGGGCAAGCCCCAAGATCGTTATACCAATTTGCCGATTGTAAGAGTATATCGAGGAAAGTCCCAGATCGTTATACCATCTCCGGGGTAGAGTATATCGATGGGTAAGTCCCAGATCGTTATACCACATTCCGTGGATTTGCTACTCATGATGCGAGGAATACCTCATTCGAGTCCTTATGGGCTTATGCGGGTGAAATAGTCCCGTGCGGTAGTCTGACTATCACGAGAATACCTCATGCGGGTCCACATGACTATCACGGGTGAAATAGTCGAGAGTAGGGTGCTTATTGATACTACAGGCGAGGTACCTGTTTTGATCCTAAGGCCCTATTTTATGCAAGATTATATATATATACTTGTCACTCATTGTTAGTAAGGCACGATAAAAGGTATTTGATTTTCTTCTACATGACTCCGGCTTACTTTTAGACTTATGATATCATTATTACAGATTTTCCGACTTTACATACTTGATACCTATTGTGTAACGACCCGCTTCCTGGCCGCGTTAAATCATGCGGTAAGGGTAAGCAGATTGAGGATCCTCGTTCTTAGGATCTCTATTCCGGTGTCAGAAGCTCCATTCCTCCGGAAGCTTGTTTATTGGTACGGATATTCCCTGATGCTATAAGTATTTTGTACATTCAGGGGTATGGCGGGGCCCTGTCCCGCCACAGTTGTTATCTTTAGAGGTCTGTGGTCACATATATGTTTTGGGCTATAAGAACCAGTTGTACTACTATACTTTGTTTAAGTATGTTTATGGAAGGCAGCTTTATCGGCTGACCAGTGATGTTTACCCTTTTTATAAGTTATGTGTTATGTATGTTCCGCTGCTATTCTCTGACATATACCTGACAGGGTACCCCGGTAGGGTACCAGTCGCGGCCCCGGGGTTGGGTCGTGACATAAAGAGTATGACAATGGGGGAGTTTAGAGAGTTTTGTGCTCAATATAGGATAAATTTTTATTTTTCTTGTCCTCATACGTCTTCACAAATGGGAAAGCTGAACGAAAAATTCGTATCATTAACAACATTATCCGCACATTATTGGTTCATTCTTCCGTGGCATCATGCACTACAAATGGCTACAGATCTACTTAATATTATTCCCTCTAAAGGTTTGACATATTCTTCCCTCTTCAAGTATTATACAATAAGACACCTTCGTATTCTCATCTTAGGGTCTTCGGATGCTTATGTTATCCACAATTTTCATCCACCACAATCAACAAACTTCAGGCACGTTCTACTCCTTGTGTGTTTTTGGGTTATCCGTAAATTCACCGTGGTTATAAATGCTTTGATTTGTCTTCTAAACGAATCATCAGTAGTCGTCATATTCTCTTTATTGAATCTCAATTCCCTTTCTCTAAAGTAAAAAAACGTATTCCTAGTTCGTATGATTTTTTGGATGATGATATCTCCCCCTATATTCTCCGTCATTTTTCAGATCTGTCACAAAGTTCGTCTACAGCGCCGCGACGCCTATCAGGCAGTAACCAAGTTTCAGAACCACCGTCGTCAGCGCCGCGGCTCCAATTTTCCAGTAACCAAAATACTTTTTCATTGTCGTTAGCGCCGCTGCGCCAAAATTCCAGAGAGCATTGTTCATCAGACGCCGCAGCCCTAGACCTCGGCGCCGCGGTACCTTCGACGAAAATTTCCAAAAATTCTCAAAATTCCAAAAATTCACCCAATCCATCCAAGAGTCATGGTCCAGTCACTCGCAGTCAACGGGGTATTTTTAAACCAAAAAGACATTTTAATTTGAATTTTAATGTTTTTAAATCACCCTTACCCCGTAATCCTGTGTGTCGCGGCGATGTACTGTGCTGGGACCCACTGCCATCGTCCAGGGGCCCACTATGGGGCCCTGATGCTGCTGCTGACTGCCCGCGGTGGCTGACCCGCCACCGCCACCATTCTGGTTACCTCCGTTGTTCCCGCCGCGATTCTTGCCATTATTTTTCTAATTTTGGCCCTTCTTACCACCACCATTGTTGTGATTTTGGGTCACGTTGGCTGGATTGGAAGGGGGGAAATTTGAAGCAGCCATCATAACGACGGGGCTAGCCCCGATAGACGCCTTTTTAGCCAAACCTGCTTCCTCCAAAGTGAGCATGGAGCGGACTTGATAGAACTCCGACAAGGGGTTACTTTGACGAATAACCGAAGCAACCCCGGTATAGGCTTCGGACAGACCGACAACCATCTGAAGGACGAGACGACTATTAGTAACAGGAGCACCCACGTTGCGAAGCTTATCTGCCAAGTCTTTGAGGCGTTTACAATAAGAAGAAACGTTAGGAAAATTCGTCATAGCAACTTGGGAAAATTCCTGCTCAAGGATAACAATTCGAGAATGACTATTATCTTGAAATATATCACGCAATCGATCCCACGCCGACATAGATGTGGAGTTGGGTTCCATAATAGTCTGTAAAAGGTCCAAGGATATAGTGGCATCAATCCACTGGAGAACCTTTGCATCAAGCATGACCCATAAGTTTGGTTGTGCTTCTTCGGTGGGCACAACCGTTGTAGACGTAGACGGCGCCGTATCACCCCACTCCCCCTTTTGGAAGAGTTGGAGGGATGATGTGGTGAAGAACTTGATGTGTCATGGCATGAATCTTAAATAATTCTTCCCATGTCCCATATTGGACGTTCTCTAGATCAAGAATTATAGGGAGAACACTCTTGATGTTTGAAACTGTGAGGGCATGATGAAACGTGTTTTTATCAGTCATGGTGAATAAAACATGAAGATTAGGAGAAGGGAATTTGTGAGAGAAGATTTTTGGTAGAGAGGAGCCGCGGCTTTGGGCAAAAATCCAAGAGGGAGGCCGCGGCGCTGGGCAAAAAATCCGAGAGAGAGAGAAAGAAATTTGAGGAGTGGAAGAAAGGTAAAGAGAACCTAGACTTTTGATATCATGAAATAATTAATCCCTTGATTATTCTTATTGATGAAAGACATATATATACAAGTTACAATAAGATAATCTTATTCCTATTTTACATCTAAATCTCTATTCTATATAGAGACTAACTATGCACTTATGATAATACATTAAATCCTAATTAAGGTACAAGACTAATATAATATATATCAAATATATACGATGTATTACTGTTTACGGAACAGTAATTTGGGACTTGTGCCGGCGGCGCTTGGGCTTCATTTAACTGGTAGGCACACTTCACATTTAGGAAATTACTATGGCTCATAATTAACAACTGTTGTTGGCTCTTAAAAGATAAAAAGAGAAAGAGCTGTGAGTTAAAGTAAGAAAGTACAACTTCTCTTTTCAAAGTTGCGGTATCCCACCCCTAAAAAAGGAAACAATACTAATATGGGTTATTATCTGTGTAATTACTTCATTATATTCTCAAAATTAGCCCCCCCCCCCCCCCTCATTGTACGTTTTTTCTACTGTATTTTAATTACATTTATCCATTTAAGATTCTTACTTATACTCATAAATAATATCATATTTAAACTAAACTATGACTTTAAATTCATTCAAAATATAAAATATAAAATATAAAAGTTATTTTATTATAATACCATAAAATCTGCTGAATTTTTTAACAATTATTATTTTATGTGTTACATGTCATAAGATGTTGGAAATATTTATTAAACGTGAAATAAAGTTAATCATATTAATTATGAATCGAATAATTGGGGCCCCGCACGTCGGAAACGTTGTTTCCACACACGTGCACATATAGTGCCAAGGATCATAATTTCCTTAAATGGAAGAGATATTGGTACGTATACGAATTGTTTGAGACATAAGATAATAGACGGTTATTGGTCAAATGATGTTGGTTTCACGTTGGTAAAAGAAAGGAAGAAATGTGTAAAAGATTAAACGAATCAGAAATCGTCACGGAACCGGGGAGGACCGCGGTGCCACAAGGACAGGACTGCGGTGCCTGGAGCACCGCAGTGCCTCTTCCTAGGACCGCGTCCCTTATTCAATTTTCGGATCCAGTGACTTACTGGAATTTAGGCACCGCGGTGCCCTCCCGAATGATCGCGGTGCTTCGACAGTTTTCAGTAACGTTGGAGGCGAATTAAAGTTGATTCTTGGGCTGAATTTGGAGCAATTAATTTCCATTACTTGGCTATTGAATTCAGCCATTACTAGGCTGAATTAACCTCAATATCAATGGTCATTACTTGACATTGATGGTCATTCATTTGGTGAATTGAGAAGACTAAATCATCTACATATAAATTGATGTCTTTGGCACAATTGCAAAACACACTTGACATTCAATACTTAACAATTTTCTGAAAATTGTTCTTCCTCTCTTGAAATCAAACACTCAAAGATCTTTCTTCCTATAGCGAACTCTTGAGTCTCCTTTGCTCATTAGTTTTATTGTTGTTTTATCTTGGGAGATAAGTTGTCATACCGCCGTAGAAAGGAATTACGGGGCAATATTATCTTAAGGATAGATTGGTCATCAATCGACTCAGCAAGATAAGTTACATTGTTCACATTAGTTGTTGTTGTTGCATTCTAATTTCCTTATTACTTCACAAATATCCAATAAGCTTAAGATAATATTTGTTGCTTTCAACAACAACAATGTCTGCTGAAGGTCAATTCAACGATATGAACAATGACACTCCTCAAGGCAATGACTCTGTCTACTCTCCCACTAATCCAGGCATTCCAAATGTCTTCCAACCTGTTGCGTTTGACACAACTGGTGTCAACAATACGTTTGGCACAACTAGTTCCCCCCATGCTCTTGCTCAAGGTATTAAAAGCGCCTATGGTACTGCTCAAGGAGTTCTCAACGCCTTTTCTACTGGTCAAGGGAGTGCTCCTGCTCCAACTCCCGCTGGTTTTCACCATGAATGTCCCGAGAAGTTCATGGGTGCACATTTCAAGCGATGGCAGTAAAAGATGTTGTTTTTCCTAACGGTTATGGGACTAAAGTGTTTCCTAACCGAAGACCCTCCACAAGTTGGGGAAGACACGGACCCTCAGCCAAATGATTTGGCGGGAGGGAGCCAAGGTAACTATGTTGGTGACGACATGAAGATGGTTCGTGAGGCATGGATACATAGTGATTTCATGTGCAGGAACTACATTCTAAACGGTTTTTTCGATCCTCTCTATACGGTATATTGTACCGTTGAAACTGCCAAGCAGTTGTGGGACAAACTACACAAGAAGTACAACACCCAAGATGCGGGTAGTAAGAAGTTCATCATTGGAAAATTTCTGAAATTTTAAATGGTGGACAACAAAAGTGTGTCATCCCAAGTCTAGGAATTTCAAATGATTCTACATCACCTAGGTTTAGAAGGATTGAAGCCCAACGAGCAATTCTTGGTTGGGGAATTAATTGAGAAGCTGCCTCCCTCGTGGAATGAGTTTATGAATTACTTGAAACTCAAAACGAAGGAGATGACCTTAGACGAACTTATTGTCAAACTCCATATTCAAGAGGACAATAAGAACCATGCCAAGGGGGAAACAACCCGCTGAGGCTAAGGTAAATTTAACGGAAGTCAAAGGGAACCCAGTCCTAAACAACTGAAAAGTTTAAGGGAACATGCAACTAATGTGGTAAAGTTGGTCATATGGCCAAAGATTGCTGCAAGCAAAAACATGATAAGGCCAAAGGTAAGGATAAGGTAAACATCGTCGAAGACACACTCTTAGACAATATGATTGAAGAATTCTCAGCAGTGGTGTTAGAAGTTAACTTTGTTGAGAATCCTACTCAATGGTTGTTGGATACAGGCGCTACCCGCCATATTTGTTCCAACAAAGATGTCTTCTCCACGTATACACCAGTTACGGATAAGAAGTTGTTCATAGGCAACAATTCTTCTTCCAATGTGTTGGGGGTAGGAAATGTAATCCTCAAGATGACGTCCGAAAAGGAGCTGACTCTAAAGGAAGTGATGCATGTCCCAGAAATTTGAAGGAATTTAATTTTTGGACATGTGTTGGTCAATGCTAGTTTTAGGCTAGTATTCGAGGCTAACAAATTTGTAATCAGGAAAAATGAAACTTTTGTAGGTAGGGGCTTCGTCTGTGAAGGTCTCTTTAAAATTAATGATACTCCTGTAATGCCTTCTACTTAAGAAGATTCGCATGTGAAGGCTCCTTAGGGAAAATACTGCACCTACAATGTTTTTCTTTAATATCAATAAAATTGAGCCTTCGTTTTATCTATTTGTGTTTTCTAATTTATGGCACCATAGATTAGACGTGTTAACTATAAATCTATACTAAGATTGGTAAAGTTGGAATCATTGCTGTCTATCGACATAAACCCTCAACAAAAGTGTGAGGTGGGCATAGAGGCAAAGACTCTCCAAAAAGTCCCCTTAGATCCGTCAAAAGGGAAACCACTGCTCTAGAACTCACACATATCAACATATGTGTTTTGAAGTTCGCTCAAGCTAGAGGGGGAACAAGTACTTTGTGACTTTCTTAGATGATGGCACAAGGTTGTGCTACCTTTACTTACTTAAAAGTAAAGACGACGCTTCTAAAGCACCTAAGCACCACAAAACAAAAGTTGAGAACCAACAATGTCAATGGGTCTATAGACAAGTACAAATCTAAGACATCCATACGTATGTTCACAACTATCGCCGCCTTGCGGGATCTTGAAATACATCAAATGAATGTCAAGATAGTCTTCCTAAATGATGATTTGGAAGTAGAAATATACATAGACCAACCAAAGGGGTATGTGGTTCCAGAACAAGAGACAAAGGTTGTCGGTTTGTCAAAACGTGGTACGAACTGAAACAAGCCCTAAACAATGGCACTAGAAATTTGATAGTACCCTACTATCGGAAGAAGTTCTCCATTAACGGATGTAACAAGTGTGTTTACATGAAAGAAATTTTGTCATGATATGCCTCTATAAAGACGATTTGTTGATCACTGGAAAGCGTTGATTTATGAAATACACGCTAAAGTTCAGGATACACGATATGAGATGTCTAACTGTACTAGAGGGGTACAGCAATGCAAACTGGATACCTGATAACGGAGACGACCAGAAGAAATTAAATGACTTCATGGTATCTTAGAAGATGTTTCATGTTGGGATAAACTCGTGACTTCTGTAATGATCCACTGCGATAGTCAGCCGGCTCTAGGAAGGGCACAAAGTTCTATTTACAACGGCAAGTCTCGTCATATTTGACGGAGACATGAGTCTGTTAGGCAGTTGATCACCTCAGATGCTATTTCCATTGATTTTGTAAAATCTAAGGAAAATATCACAGATCTCTTGACGAAGGGAATGACCAAAGATCAGATGTACTGCCTGTCTAGAGGAATGGGATTAAAACTCAATCAATAAGAATCAATACAGTGGACACCCAACCTTACGGACTGGAGATCCCAAGGATAAGGTTCAATGGAAAAACTAAACTGTAAAGGTTCAGTTGAGCACTTCGGTGGAAGCAAGAGCACTTCGGATAATGATCTCTTCTTAAGAAACATAATTCAAGGCCACTCCCGTGATAGACGAAAAAGTGCTACCTGTAGAGGGGTAAAGGATAAGTTTCCAAACCTTTAATGATCCTCAATAATTGAGGTTAGGTTGGGGAAACTTTTAATGGTTCCTAACGCTCGTGCAGCGGGGTATTGCAGGATATATTGTAGGAGACCACCTATTTAAGTGCGAGGACAGGCCGCCTCAAATGAACGCACTTAAGAATCTAAGTGTGTCCACGACCCACAACGGACAAAACATACAATAAAGATAGAGTAAGGAAAGATGTTGTGTTGATATTATTGTCTTGGCATATACTAAACACTGACGATTCAAGACATCATGTTCACCGCGCAGTAAATATGTCCGATGGTATTCTATTATGGAAGGTTCAATTCTACGACTGCTCTCCAGATGCAATGTCGATCCGCCGGATGATTGCTAGAAAGGCACCATGTCGTGCGCCAAAATCTCTTCCAAGAGGGAATTGTTGGAAATATTTATTAAATGTGAAATAAATTTAATCCTATTAATTATGAATCGAACAATTGAGGCCCCGCACGTCGAAAATGTTGTTTCCACACACGTGCATATATAGTGCCAAGGATTATAATTTCTTTAAATGGAAGAGCTATTGGTACGTATACGAATTGTTTGAGACATAAGATAATAGACGGTTATTGGCCAAATGACGTTGGTAAAAGAAAGGAAGAAATGTATAAAAGATTAAACGAATCAGAAATCGCCACGGAACCGGGGAGGACCGTGGTGCCACAAGGACAGGACTGCGGTGCCTCCTCCTAGGACCGCGACCCTTATTCAATTTTCGGTTCCAGTGACTTACTGGAATTTAGACACCGCGGTGCCCTCCCGAAGGATCGCGGTGCTTCGACAGTTTTCAGTAACGTTGGAGGCGAATTAAAGTTGATTCTTGGGCTGAATTGAAGCAATTAATCTCCATTACTTGGCTATTGAATTCAGTCATTACTAGGCTGAATTAACCTCAATATCAATGGTCATTACTTGACATTGATGGTCATTCATTTGGTGAATTGAGAAGACTAAATCATCTACATATAAATTGATGTCTTTGGCACAATTGCAAAACACACTTGACATTTTATACTTAACAATTTTCTGAAAATTGTTCTTCCTCTCTTGCAATCAAACACTCAAAGATTTTTCTTTCTATAGCGAACTCTTGAGTCTCATTTGCTCATTAGTTTGATTGATGTTTTATCTTGAGGGATAAGTTGTCATACCACCGTAAAAAAGAATTACGGGACAATATTATCTTAAAGATAGATTGTTCATCAATCGACTCATCAAGATAAGTTACATTGTTCACATTAGTTGTTGTTGTTGCATTCCCATTTCCTTATTACTTCACAAATATCCAACATAAGCAATTGAGTTTTCTCCTCTTTTATGTTAAAATACAAAAAGTTGTTTAAATTTAAATTATTTAGATTTGTATATTTTAATGTTTTACTGTGGATATCGAATTCGAATATTTTTTGCTCTTCGCTTTATTTTGAGAGTATAATTATGTGATATTATACATTTTAAGACTGTTTCCGTCATTATTAAAAAAACACTTTCTCATCTAAAAGAAAGTCACGCTCTTCTCTATTATTACATTATAATTTATAACTTGTTCCCTCGTTTTGTCCTAGCTTATAGTTATTGCATTATGCATTAATTAGTATTTTTACATTATCATATGACTTCTAGCTTGCCATTTTACCTAATGTCCTTGCTTTTATTATTTATTTTTAATAATATATAAATAAATATGTATTTTTCTTACTCTTGAAATTTTGATTTATTTCTAAACTTTTATTCCACTGCCCATAAATTTTTCGATGTTTAAATTTATCTATCATATTTTATTAAAAAATCAAATTACTACAAAATATAAATAGAGATATTCGTTAACTATTTATCTACTTACAGTTTTAAGATTGACAATTTTTGTATAACGTGAAATTTAACTATATAAAATATTGATTATGTATAGGGATTTGAACTTAAAGATTAAACGTATCTTTATATGAATAAGAACTGATATTTTTTTATGCATAATAGGAATGATAAATCAAATAAATATTAAAAGAAGGCTTCAATATAATTTAATCTGTTAGAAGCGCTTATGGTTAAAATTTAAGTTAAACACTTTTACCTCTATCGCATATAATTTATCTCATATTCACACTCAAAATCTTATTCTTTTATTCATTTTTATTAACTTTGTCCTAAGAGTTAAACAGAATTCCCAAATGCAGTTAAAATATGAATTTTAAAGAAAAAAAAGTAAAATTATAGATTAATTCTATGAAAAAGAATTTACCACATGTAATTCGTGTACATGTTTAATTATACTCTAAGTTGTGGAAATAATAGAGAAGTGCACAAGAATACCATGAGGAGAAGTGTAGGCTACCATTATTTGAGATTGTTATATTTGTTAAGATACTTAATGAATTAGTTAAGTGGTAGTTAGAGTTAGCTATGTTGTTGTTAGATATTTTGGAGAGATTGTGAAGATGTATATAAATAAGTCTTGTGGAGTATTGTAAGGTAACACTTATATATACAAAAGGTTTATTTCTCTCTCTATTCTCGAAGCATATTTTCCTTTCTGCTAATCTGTTTTGCTTGTTTTACTCGATCTGTCCATTGATGAAGGTCTGCTTCCAGTAACTGAAGCAGAAGCTTAACATGGTATCAAAGACTCATACAGTGTAGATCGAGAGGATTCAGTCGCATGCAATGAGAATCGAAGGATTGGTGTTTGCAATTCGTTCAAAAGATCGATACCTGCAATCGAAGAAATTGAAGTCATATGCAGTTAGGAGTTCGAATTCAATCACATGCATTGAGGAATTCGAAGAAATATGTGTATGCGATCGAAGAAATTGAAGGATAAATACATACAATTGGAACGAATTCAATAGCAATGAGAACAAGTGAAGAAATGGTGAATGTAGTTGCGATGACAACGACGAACATCGACCACAATCATCATTTATACTTGTTTCCATCTGATGCGCTAGGTTCGTTGTCGATTGGGATAATACTAACTGATATGGAAAATTACACTCTATGGAGTAGGGCAATGAAATTGGCTCTGCTAGGTAAAAATAAGATGGGATTCATAAATGACACAGTGAAGAGAGAAGGATTCAATGGCGAATTAGTTAATCTCTGGGATAGGTATAATGCCAATGGAGAATGTGAGTAAGAACTTACTCACTCGGATGTTTTTCAATTCAGATTCTTATATGATATGGAAGAATTTGAAGGATAGGTTCGATAATATTAATAGCTCAAGAGCTTTTTTGTTATCTAAGGAGATAGTTTCATTGAGACAGGGAGCATTATCGGTATCAATGTATTATTCCAAACTAAAGGATCATTGGGATGAATATGATTCAATTATACCACCACCATCTTGTTGTCCTAAGTCGAAAGAATTTGTAGATCACTTGCAATATCAAAGGATGCTGCAATTTCTTATGGGACTTAATGACAATTATAGCCAAGCTAGAAGCCAAATGTTAATGATGCAATAAATACCAAATCTGAACCAAATTTATGCCATGATCAATCAGGAGGAAAGTAAGATGATGCAAGATACAATGGAACCATCTGCTATGTTCACAACAAAGAATAGGAGTGGAGGTGGTCCAAGGCAAAAGAAACCATATAATTCCAATGCAATATGTGATTTTTGCCATGGAAAATGACACTTAAGAACATATTTTTTTAAACTAATGAAGTGTGATTTCTGTCTTAAGACTGGACATTTGCAAGATGACTGCTACAGGTTGAATGGTTATCGTGAAAATTTTAAAGAAAACCCTAAGAAGGCAAATATGGTGTCAAGAAGATGTCAGCCATTTGAGGATATTGGTCAGGGAGATCACATGCAATTTGAGAAGATACAACAACAGCATGGAACACATTCTGTGTCAGGACACAACTCATATCAGAATTATCAAGGGACAACAGGCTAATTTACACCCAGTCTGCACCAACAACTTCTCAATATGCTTGACAACAAAGGTGCTGCAGGAAATGTCAATGCTAATGCAAACATGGCAGGTATATCTGTTCTTAATACAAAAGCAGTGTTGAAATGAATTATAGATTCAAGTGCAATAAATCACATTATTGGAAATCATAAATACTTGCAAAATAAGAACCTGGTAGAAAATACAGGAAGGGTACATTTACCCACAGAGGACTCTACTAAAATCTCACACATTGATGATTATCATCTAGGAAAAGGTAATGTCCTTAAGAATGTATTATGTGCGTCAAAATTCAAGTTCAATCTCATGTCAGTCTCTAAAGAGAAAATGGAACTGAACTGCAGTGTTTTATTTTTCCTACATATTGTGTGTTTCAGGATCTCTCATCTGGGAAAGTGAGAGCGATTGGTAATGAGGAGGAAGGACTGTGCATACTCAGTCTGGAACACATAATAAGGCAGCAGAAATGAATAAGTGTTTAGCAGCAATCCAGCATGTTGACATAGTTACATGGCATCACATATTGTGTCATATACCTATAAATGTAATGAAGAAAATTCCATGTTTTAAGAATGATAATTTTGTTTTGAATAATTGTGAGGTGTGTCCATTAACTAGACAGACTGAAGTACTATTTCCTATAAGCAATAGTAGAAAGACAGGGTCATTCCAATTGTTGCATATGGATGTATGGAGACCTTATAAGGTTGAAACATATAATGGAATGAGATATTTTCTAACTATTGTGGTTGATTATTCTAGGTGGACTTGGATATTTTTATTGAGGTTAAAATCATATGTGATTACACTGCTCAAACATTTCTTCACTGAAATACACACTCAGTTTGATATGAAGATAAAAGGGGTGAGATTAGACAATGGGACAGAATTCTTTAATCAAAATTATAGGAAGTTATTTCAGTTTCATGGTGTGACACATGAAAGCTCTTGTCCATATAAACCACAACAAAATGGTGTTGTGGAGAGGTAACATAGACATGTAGTTGAAATAGCCAGAGTCATAAAGTTTCAGGCTAATCTGCCAGATAGATTATGGGGGTTTTGTGTTGAGAATGCTGCATATGTCATCAATAGGATACCTTCATCAGTGATAGAAGATAAATCACCTTATGAATTGTTATACAATAAAATGTCATCACTGTCACATCTAAGAGTAATAGGTTGTTTGTGTTTTGCCACTATCTTAAATAAACTAGATAAGTTTAGTCCTAGAGCAGTGAAAGCTATCTTTCTTAGTTATGGGACTTCACAAAAGGGATATAAACTATATGACATTGAGAATGGAACAATCTTCATGAGCAGGGATGTGGTATTCATGGAATCAATCTTTCTTTTCAAAAATAACACAGATGACATGTCTAGTTTCATGAGATCACATGAGCATTTTTGCTATAATAATTTGGTATGTCAACAAAATCTATAAGTGAATGGCTCATAAATGGATAATGCATGTGGTAGTACAGACAGTGAAAAAGTCCTTGTTGTAATTGAAAATTCAGCACAACAAACTGAAGAGTTGCCACCTAAATCAATTTCATCTGATATCAGGAGATCTACCAGAGTCAGTAGACCCCCTATATGGCACAAAAATTATGTTACCAAGCATGGTAACACTAAATGTATGTATTATATATCTGCTGGAATTGATTATACATGTCTCTTATCTGTGTATCAGGACTTTGTGGCAAAAGTGTCTGCTGACACTAAACCTTGTAGCTACTCAGATGCTGTAGCAGACAAGAGGTGGATAGAAGCAATGAAGAATAAGATTTAAGCACTAGAAGATAACAAGACATGAGAACTGGTTGAACTTCCAAAAGGAACGAATGTCATTGGATGTAGATGGGTGTATAAAATAAAATACAAAGCATCAGAAGAAGTAGAGAGATTCAAAGCCAAGCTGGTAGCCAAAGGGTATAACCAGAAAGAGTGTCTGGACTATCAGGTAACATTCTCACCTGTGGTCAAAATAACCACTGTGAGATCAGTAATATTAGTTGCAGCTGCTCAACATTGGAGCATTCACCAAATGGATATGTATAATGCCTTTTTACAGGGAGATCTTTATGAAGAAGTCTATATGACACACTTCCAGAGGGCTTCAACTATTCAACACTGCTGGAGAACAGAAAAAGATGTGCAAACTGGTGAAGTCCCAATATGATCTGAAGCAAGCTTTTAGGCAATGGAATATCAAACTCACATCAGCACTAATCTCATCTGGTTTTATTCAAATTACTCTTTGTTTACCAAACATGAGAAGAATGGTAAGATAGTTGTTGTCCTTGTTTATGTTGATGATCTACTTATTACTGGAAATGACATGACTCTTATACAACACACCAAGTAAATACTTCAGTCATCCTTCAAGATCAAAGATTTGGGAGAACTTAGATATTTTCTTGGTATAGAGTTTGCAAGAAACTCCCAGGGTATCCTTATGCATCAAAGAAAGTATGCTTTGGAACTTATATCAGATATGGGATTAGCATGTGCTAAGAGTGTCTCATCACCCATGGAGATGAATCAGAAGCTTACAACTGTACAATATGATCAGTCTATTATCTCAGAGACTACAACATCTACTCAGACACCTGAAGGGTTATTGGCAGAACCCAGCATTTATAGGAGATTGATTGGAAGATTATTGTATCTTACAAATACCCTGATATATCATTTGATGTAAAATGTTTGAGCCAGTTCATGCAAGCCCCTAAGACTTCACACATGGAAGCTAGTCTGAGACTGGTTAGATACATCAAACATACCCCAGGATCTGGAATTCTTATGTCTACTTGTAGCGCTACTCAGCTTCAAGTGTTTTGTGATCTGATTGGGGGTCATGTGTAAATAGTAGGAGGTCTATCACTGATTACCTTGTGAAGTATGGACATTCGTGTCACGACCCGACCCGATGGGCCGGGACTAAACGTCCTAATTGGACGTTATTACTGACCTGTCACTCTTAATCCATTTAATACCGAGATCTATAGAAATTTCGGCAGCACAACGCTACATTTATAATATATCCCCAAAATAGGCGAGCAAATGTTGCTGACACAACTAACCAGAATCACAACGCTGGCGACTAGGCCGCCAAGAATAAGATCAAATAAACAAAGAAATCATAATAGGCACGCGGCAAAGGCTCTTGTATATCTGAGAACATCCCAAAACAAAGTAGAAATACTGATTGACTAAAACGCATAACAATCTTCACCAAATCAAAACACACCTACTGGCCCACAATCGTCTCAGACTTCTAAATGCGACCACGACATAAGACGGGACAGGACCCCGTCTTGCCCATGAAATACATATATAAAGAGGTTTTGTACCAAATAGACGGCTCCGGAACAATGGAGCTCTCCAACTGCTGAATAGAGGTCATAAACTGGAGGGTCACCTATCTGAACACTTGAACCTGCGGGCATGAACGCAGCCCCCCGAATAAAGGGGGGTCAGTACAAAATAATGTACTGAGTATATAAAACATGAAATACTGAAAATAAAATCACAACTGTGTCAAGTAAAGATAGAGAGTCATCATGCTTAACAAGAATGAGAGTCATATCAGAAATCATGAATGCTTACTCATACTGTCACTATGTCTATGTCTGTATATCAATCTGTATAACATGTCTCGGCCCTCTAGTGAGGGACTCGATGGAAGTCTGTATATGTGCACATATCATGTCTCGGCCCTCTATGGAGGGACTCGATAAAATCTGTATATATGTATATAACGTGTCTCGGCCCTCTAGTGAGGGACTCGATGAATTATGTAAAGTTGCGCACGAACATGATCCGGCCTGGGACTCGGTGGAGTGAAACAATAATACTTAGCACGTGTAGATATCATGAGCAACCATATGCAATTAAAAATCATCTTTTGACTCTCGATAATATCATCATAATAAACTTTTTTACTGAAAATCATAGAATCAACAATTATCCTTTAAAACTGAACTTATAAGAATTACGTACGTCCGTCGTACTTTCATTAAAATCATGCCAAAAAGAAGGAAAGAAGAGTTTTGCATACCTTATTGTCGAACTAACCAACTCACTAATTAAAGTATGTCTCGTCTAGCACTTTAACCTATAACAATAGTATTCGTTCGTCAATTCCATGACTTCAAGTATAAGTTAGGTCGAATGATGACTCTCTTTTCTATAGAAATTTGGGCAGCTCTTGCCCTATTTATATGCACATCCACAACTCACAAACAAAGCCAACACTACCAATAACAAGATGCAACTTAAATATATAACCAAAACAATCCCAAATACTCCATATACGTCATCATAATACATTCCTTCTCTTACGTTTATGGAAGACAACTACAACAACCAAGGTGATTAATACACTTATTTCTCTTGTTAATTCAGCCCCTTAATCCATATTAAAATAACCTTTAAAAAGAGTCCATCAACCCTAGCAACAACAACAAGAATACAAGTCTTATAGTTTGCAACATAACACCTTACTACACTTTAATTTCTTTAAGACATGTATTAGTAACTACCATAATGTATATGCATGTTCTTAATAAAATTTCCAGCATTCAACTCAAAACAAAGACGCAAATGAAATCCTTAAAATCGAGTCATCAATGTCCAACAATTTCTAGCATGTCACGGTCCAAACAACATAATACCATAGCCCTTCTTTTAATTCATTAACATCCAATTTATGTTTCAACACTTTCATATAACAATTACAATTTAAAGTATCAAGATTCCTCTATTTTTAACATGCAATTAGTATCGATAATAACCATAACAACAACAACAAGAATCGACAATGTTCTTCAAAGCATTCCCCAATCACTCTGACATCCAAAATAGTCATGTGCATATCTATTATTTCCAATTTCTCTTAAGACAAGTTCATTCCTTACAACATCATGTAACTTCAATTATACTATAAAAAGGAGAAATCTTACCTTAACTTTAGCCAAAACAGATCCTATTACCATCTCAATTAACGGCGCTTCAAAAGCTATCACGAATTAGCCGTCCCTTATAGGATTAATCTTAACCAATAATAGAACCAGTTCGCTTTGCCCGAATTTAGCAGAACCGAGCAAATTCCCGAAGTGGAATACAAAATTATCAAATACTTAGAACCCAAGAATCAACTCAAGAAGAATTAAACCCTCTGAATCTAGCCGTTTCCAAACACTAGCCAGTTCTCGATAATTCCTTTTATCAAATTTTAAGGACTTGTCTTAATCATCACTCGAAAATTGTACCCGGTTGTTGAATACGTTGGTTATGTTTAGCAGTGCTTTGAGTTCAGAAAATGAAAAATGTAATGAAATACAATAATGACCTTATAGAATCTTTATAGGCTTTGCACGTGTAGCCCTGGTACAATATCTCTTATCTACAATCACCAACATATTACCCCATCTGTAATTTGCATGTCTATCACCTAATAGGCTTTTACCTATTAATGGACGTATGGATCATGTCCATATAACATTTACCCAACAATCTTAATTAATATCACAAATAATCAATGACCGGCATAACTAATTTTTTATCTCAATTAACTTAAATTTTCATGACTTATAAAAAATTTATATACCAAATGTCATAATTTATAATATGACATTACCACGTTACCTCCTTTGCAAATATACCATTATTATTATAAATTTCCATCATCACACTTGTAGTATTCAAAATTTATTCTGGGATCACATCATTTGTATACTAATTTTCTTATTAACATATGTAAATATATTTATATCCAATATTCGAATCTTATTCTCTTAATTACGTTCTCAAATTATACAACTAAAATTACGAGGTGTAACATCCTTCCCCCCTTAGAAACATTCGTCCTCGAATGTTCATAATAGGTCTCATGCTATAAATTTTTTGGCAGAGTCTACTTTATAACTCTACCTACCAACCTATATCCAACAAGCCCAAAGATGCCTCACAGGGCCACAATATATATCACACATATCATTCACCAAAATATAGTCAAAGAAGGAATTGGAATTACCTGTAGGCATCGGAAACAAGTGAGGATACTTCATCTCATCTTCTGCTTCCCAAGTCATCTCCTCCCTATTGTTGTTTCGCCATAACACCTTGACGGATGCACATCCTTAGTCCGTAGTCTCCTGACTTGGCGATCTAATATGGCCACGGGACTCTCCTCATAGGACAACCCCTCAGTCACCTGGACATCATCCATTGGAAAGACTCTAGACGGATCACATATACACTTCCGTAGCATAGACACATGAAACACTGCTTCCAAGTCTGAGAGTAAGTCCAACTCATAGGCGACCTGGCCTACTCTGTGAATGATCCGGTAAGGTCCAATATACCTCGTGCTAAACTTCCCTCTCTTTCCAAATCTCAGCACACCCTTCATGGGTGACAGCTTCAAGAATATCCAGTCATCGATCTGAAACTCTAAGTGATGACGCCGATTATCAACATATGACTTATGTCGACTCTGGGCCGCTAGTAATCTCTCCTGTATGAGTTTCACCTTGTCGACCGCTTGCTGAACCATGTCTGGTCCAATCAACTGAGTCTCACCTACGTCAAACCAACCAATGGGCGACCTGCACTTCCTCTCATACAAAGCCTCATACGGGGCCATCTGAATGTTAGAGTGGTAGTTGTTATTGTAAGCAAACTCAATAAGTGGCAAGTGATCATCTCAACTACTTCTAAAATCAATAATACAAGCCCTCAACATATCCTCCAGTGTCTGTATGGTACAATCTGCCTGCTCATCCGTCTGAGGATGAAATGATGTGCTGAGACTCACCTGCGTTCCCAATCCTTTCTGAAATGATCTCCAGAAGTTAGCCGTGAACTGGGCCCTTCGGTCAGATATGCTAA
Source organism: Przewalskia tangutica (assembly GCA_029844215.1). Lineage (NCBI taxonomy): Eukaryota > Viridiplantae > Streptophyta > Magnoliopsida > Solanales > Solanaceae > Przewalskia > Przewalskia tangutica. Next base: position 43,757,136 of record CM056727.1, on the reverse strand, counting down.
ATACGGGAATCCCATGTAGTCTCACTATCTCCCTAATGTATAATCTAGCATAGTCCTCAGCTGAATAAGTAGTCTGGACTGGAAGAAAATGGGCTGATTTTGTCACCATCTCTGATAACCGGATGGAATCACACTTCCGCTGAGTACGAGGCAAACCTGTAATAAAATCCATATTAATCACCTCCCACTTCTAAGTCAGGATCTCTATTGCCTGCAGTAACCCGCCAGGCTTCTGCTGCTCGACCTTAACCTGCTGATAATTCGGGCACTGTGCAATAAATTATGTTACGTCTCTCTTCATGTCATCCCACCAATACAAGTACCTAAGGTCATGATACATTTTCGTCGACCCTGGATGAATGGAATAACGGGCATTGTGTGTTTCACCCATAACCTGCTGCCGCAGTCCTGCAACATCCGGTACACATAACATACCCTCATACCGTAGCACACCATCAGAGGCTACCTCAAATAAAGCCTTCTCCTTTCAAAGAGATGCATCTCTATATCGTGCCAGAATAGGGTCCTCATACTGACATCTATTTACCTCTTCTATGATAGAGGACTCAGCAACTCCTCGAACAAGAATACCACTATCTTCAGAATCCACCAACCGGACTCCAAGACTAGCTAGCCCGTGAATCTCTCGGACCATCTCTTTTATGTCCGGATGCACATCTGACAAGCTACCCATAGATCTTCGGCTAAGAGCATCTGCCACAACATTGGCCTTCCCTGGGTGGTACAAGATATCAACATCATAGTCTTTCAACAACTCTAGCCATATTCGATGTCGTAGATTCAAATCCTTCTGCTTAAAGATGTATTGGAGGCTCTTATGATCCGTGTAAATATCAGCATGAACACCATACAAGTAATGTCTCTATATTTTCAAAGCATGAATCACCAATGCTAGCTCTAAATCATGGGTGGGATAATTCTTTTCATGTTTTCTGAGCTGTCGGGAGGCATAAGCTATAACTTTGTCATGCTGCATCAACACACAACCTAACCCGACATCTGAAGCGCCACAATAAATCACATACTCATCTAGCCCCTCAGGAAGAGTCAAAACTGGAGCCGTAGTCAACTTATCCTTCAATAACTGAAAAATGTGCTTACAAGCATCGGTCCACTGGAACTTAGCTGCCTTCTGGGTTAGCCTAGTCAAAGGCGCTGAGATCGAGGCAAAATTCTCCACAAACCTTCTATAATACCCTGCTAGTCCCAGAAAGTTGCGTACCTTAGTAGGTATAGTGGGTCTGGGCCATGTCTTCACCGCCTCAATCTTCTGAGTATCCACCCGAATACTATCTGCCCCGACAATATGCCCCAAGAATGCCACTGAGGCCAACCAGAACTCACATTTCAAAAATTTGGCATACAATCGCGGTCTTGAGGACTCAATCTTGTCGCCAAATGATCTGTGTGCTCCTGCTCTGAGCGAGAATACACCAGGATGTCATCGATGAATACTATAACAAATGTATCCAAAAATGGCTTGAACACCCGATTCATTAGATCCATGAACACTGCTGGAGCATTAGTCAACCCAAACGACATCACCCTGAACTCATAATGTCTGTACCGAGTCATGAACGCAGTCTTCGGGATATCTGCCTCTCTAACCCGTACCTGATGATAACCGGATCATAGGTCTATCTTCGAGAAATACTTAGCACCCTGCAACTGATCGAACAAGTCATCAATCCTGGGAAGGGAGTACTTATTCATGATGGTCACCTTATTCAGCTGCCTATAGTCAATGCACATCCGCAGCGAACCATCCTTCTTCTTTACAAATAATATCGGTGCACCCCAGGGAGATGTACTAGGCCTAATGTAGCTTTTTTCTAGTAGATCCCTCAGCTGCTCCTTCAATTCTTTCAAATATGCAGGTGCCATTTGATGTGCGATTTATACACACGCTAAACGCAAGTGCACGTATCATGACAAGTAATATAGTCTAGGTAAGACCGAATATCGTCCTCATGGACTGGTTTTCAAGTACCGATTATATATGCTTTAGTTTCTATTTGGTTAACGTTAATTGAGTTGGATTTCTAAACTAATAATCCAGGAAATAAACTAATTATGAAAATACTTTGATTTAAATCAGTTATGATGGAGAATTAGGGCTTCCAAGATCATCAACTATCCACTCTATTCAATCCTTAATACAATTAGACTGACTTCTTCTACGTTAAGATAGCAGGTTAACTAGACCGTTTTATACTCCTGTTAAGGTAATATAAACACTCAACCCCAATGGAGAACCCTTCTACCTTTCGGTGACAAGATTGACTACAAAGGAGGATTAAGAGCAATAACTTATTAAGTTACACAAGTATCGGGGTACTTTCGTCCACGATTTAAACCTATGTTTATTCAACTATAACATATTCACAATCTCCCCTTTTGGATTTCGATTAGAACTCATATAAGTGATGATAACTAGTGATCAATTAATTATCAAGCAATCAAAACAATTATTGAATAAATCTTAAATAAGTGAAGAAGAAACCAAACTAATATATTAATTCATGAATAGAGTTTCAAGTGAATCACAAGGAAATCCCTAACAAAGTAATTAGCTCCTAGCCATAGTCACGCTAAGAACTACTATAATCTCCAAACATGAACTGAAATAAACAAAGCAAAAGAAAGAAAAGAAAAATACTCAAGAACAAGTCTCAAAGCCTTACAGCATCCAAGGATTGTGTTGTGGAATATTTACAAGATGGGATGTGGTAGAATGATGGATGGAGAATGGAATTGTCAAGTGTGGGATGGAATGTAGGATGAATTCTTCTAATGATGTAGAGACTATTTATAACCCAAGAATCTTTTAGGTAAAAGGTTAGGGATTATGTAAGTAGGAAAAGTTATGGAATCTTTTAGGTAAAGGGTTTAGGAAAAGTTATGGAATCCTTTAGGTAAAGGGTTAAGGAATATGTAGGTAGGAAAAGTTATCCCTTTTGGACTCTGAAAACGTGTCAAATTCGGCCCAAAACTCAGAAATCCCGTCTGGCCGCTGCGCAGTCCGGCGCCACTACTGAAAAACTGCAACAAATCATCTTTCAACATTCAGTACGCGCGCTGAGGCGTTTCGCGGATTTTCGCCGTCGTCCGATTTTCATCCAAGCCATCGATCTTGTCTATACTTCCCGGGACTTCTTAGACTTCATTCATTGGCCCCTTTTAGTGTGCAATTCCATCTCAATTAAGCTCATTTTCTCTTCTTTTCGTCATTTCTCCATTTCTGACCGATGTGACACAAAAGAAAGGAAAACGACCCTAATACTATACTAAACATAAACAAAATGAGTAAAATACTAACTAAAAATGACTCAAAAACGTATATAAAATACACCGATCACCATTCTATAAGGAGGAATGGATATAGGTTGGGTACCTGGCAATACATCTATGCTGAAATCTATCTCCCGTTCTGGAGGAAGACCTGGAAGATCATCTGGAAACACATCCGGAAATTCACTAACTATCGGAACTGACTGAAGAGCCGGTATCTCGGCCTCCGTATCATGCACCCGAACTAAGTGATAAACACACCATTTTCAAACCATATTCCTTGCCTTGAGGTATGAAATAAACTTACCCCTACGACGCAGATTCTTTCCATTCTATAACCGGCTCGTCTGGAAACTGGAATCGAACCAACTTCTCTCGACAATCAACGCTGACAAAACAAGAAGCCAACCAATCCATACCCATAATAACGTCGAAGTCGGTCATATCCAACTCTATCAAATCTGCTAAGGTATGATGGCTATATACACCACCGAGCAATTCTTGTACACACGTTTAGCTATAACCGAATCTCCTACCGGTGTAGTGATGCGCGATTTAATGCACACACTTTAACGCAAGTGCACGTTATCGTGACAAGTAATATAGTCTTGAAGACCGAGTTATCGTCCTCAGGGATTAGTGCTCAAGTACCAATTATCTATCCTTTGTTATCTATTTGGTAACCGATATTTGAGTTTGTTGATTATAACTAACAATTATAAATACTAATTAACTATGTGTTTACTTCAGTAGTGATGGAAATAGGGCTTCCAAGTCGCCTCAACTATCCGCTTATATTACTTATTAATGCAATAAATTATGGTTCTTCTTCTTTTGGAGATAACAGGTTTACTAATTCGTTTTATACTCCCGTTAAGGCTATATAAACACTCAACTCCAGTAGCGCTCCTTTCTAACTTTCGGTGATAAGGATGACTCTATAGGAGGATTAAGAACAAAAACCACGTTAACGCTACGCAAGTAAGCTAGGTATTTAAACCCCCGTTAACGCTACACAAGTAATTGAGGTATTTTCATCCCCAATCCGACTTATGATTACCCAATTACAGCATAGTCACAACCTCCTCCTTTCGAAGTTTTATTAGAAATCATATAAATAATGATAATTAGTGATCAATTAATTACCAAGAAATCAAAACATTATTGGAATAAATCCCAATAATAAGAAGAACAACCATAAACATGCATTAACTCATAAAATAAGGTTCAAGTGAATTGACATGGAAAGCCCTATATTAGAATTAGTTCCTAGCCATAGACATGACAAGAACTAATTCAATATCCAACATAAACTAAAAGTAAAGTAAAGGAAAGAAAAGAAATTACTAAGTAATGGTCTCCAATCTTCAACTCCAAGAAGTCTTGTGTTTGTGCAAGAAAGGGAACCCTTGAAAACTGCCTAGGGCTCTCTTTTTATAGCCTCAAAACCGCCCTTAAGGTTTTCCTTCAGGCCTGGCCCATAAAATCGTCAAAACCTGATTTTTCCCGCGTCGGCGCCGCGGCCCTGCACTTGGCGCCGCGGCGCCGAAAGTTCTGAAACTCTCTGACGATAAGGCGCCGCGGCTCTGCAACTCTGCTGTCTGGAGGCGCCGCGGCGCTGAAACTTCTGAAGGCCTCGATATCGGGCCGGGGCGCCGCCCTCGCTAGAGAGGCCATGCGCTGCATTGGTATCTCTGTCTGGTTCGCCACTTTCTCGCATTTTAAGCTCTAGAACTTCCTCCTTTGCCCTTTTTTCGCTCCTTTTCCGCCAAAGAGCCATTTTAACCAATTTGACTCAAAAGAAAGAAAATCTATCCTAAGATGACACGTATTTGTACAAAAATGAACAAAAGACTCACTAAAAACGACTCAAAAAGTGTATATAAAATACACCGATCAAATACCCCCAAACTTAACATTTGCTCGCCCTCGAGCAAAGATCAAAAAGAAAGAAATAAAGACTCAAAAGAGAAGAAAATAGAAAGACTCAATGACATTGATCACTTTGCTGCATTGGTGTTACTTAGAAAAACATAAAGGTTAGCAGAATAATATGCAGGAACATGTAGCATGAAATTTTAGCATTCTAAACACATTAAGCTAGATATTTCGCAAACTCATTTTTATCATGCTTAATGGAAGTCAAAATATTGAATCATACATGTTAATTTCAAAAATCCTATGGCATTTTTACTTACTATTCTCCACTAATCATGGATATGCATATAAGAGATCTTCAGGACTTTTAAGGGTTGTAATGTAGGCTTAGGCATGGGTAGGTAAAAATAGGCATTTAGGCTCATCTATGTACCATAAGCTCTTTAGTTTTTCAATGTTTTCCTTTTCTTTTGATTTCTTTTCTTCACTTCAAATTTATCTTTCCCCTGGTTTGTTTTGAGAGCGTGAAGTGTATTATAATAGCAAGCACCCCCAAACTTAGGCTTTTGTCTATTTCTTATTACTTTTTTTTTATTGGGGTGCATCAATATTGTTTGCTTTTTTTGTCTTTTTTTTTTAACACATCATATTCCAACTATTTCACATTTTTACTTATGACACAAGTATGGAAATATAGGGTGTCAAAGAAAACGTTTAAATTTTTAGGCTCAATGGGGCTGACTAGGGATATTTTTAATGTCAGGGATAGAAAAGAGTGGTAAGAATTGGCTAACAAAGAAACGCCTGAGTCATCTCCCTAACTTGCATGTCCTAACTATTTCGCCTCAAATAGCAAGCAATCATAACACATAGGTTTTTAATCATTTACAATGCACAATTCAATTAGAAACTCCAAATAGACAGATTTCATGAGTTTTTTGCATATTTAACCTAAGTGTTTAGATAGTTGCTTTTAATTCCATTACATTATTTCACCTTACTTCACTAGGTGTTTCTAGTAACTACATCATGCATGATCTTTGACAGACAATTATGACTCAAAAGAAAAAATTTATGACTCAAAAATACACAAAAACAATCAAAAAGACTCAAACATACTATATAATTAGACACTAATAAGACACCCCCCCCCCAAACTTAAATCACACATTGTCCCCAATGTGTGCAAGACTCAAAGAAAAAATAAAAAAGGACACTTACAGACTTGGTTTAAAATGGTGGCGGTGGTGGTGGATGATGCATCGACCATTGGTTGAACAGGGAACTCATCTCGCCAAATTGCTGGTGCAACTGTTGTTGCCCCTGCCTCAATTCTTGTTGTCCTTGTCTCAACTCTTGTTGTCCTTGTATCACTGTGTCGAAATGTTGCATCATCCTTCTCTGGTTCTGGAGCAACTGCTCCATCATAGGCACTGGAGGTTCTGATACTGTGGGTGGCTGGTGGCTGCTTCCTGCCGCATATTGAGCCTCTATCTCAGGCTCATCTTCGTCCATGGCGGCCTCTGCTGCTGCTGCTGGTGGTGCTGGTGCTCTTCTTCTTGCTGCTGCTGGAGGGATTGGGTCTGGAAAGGAGTGCACTATCCCATATGACACAGGAAGTTGGTTTCTCTCATAAGTATCATTAGGTAGGGTTGGGACCCCATTTATGGCGCATAAAGATGTAATAAGTGAGCCATGTCCCAACCCACATGTTGGTACCAACCTGCTGGTCTCTTCAATACTTTGCACTATCTCCTTTCCCACATCAATCGTCTTCCCAGACATAATTCCATATATCAATTTGATCCTATCTTCTGGCACTCTGGTAAAGTGCGTTGATGGAATCAGGCGGGCACTGACGAAATCTGATCAACCGCTTTGTCGCTTGTTAACCGACATCCGCTCGCCCTCTTGCCCCATTTCTGGCAAATTCATATGCAGCCCCAGGGTAGCTCACTCTGCCTGCGACGGTATTCCAGTCGATGCTGTTGGTGCTTCTAGACCATGTTCTGAAGTAGCTTCGGTCATCACCCCTTTCTTCAACATCTGCTATTTTTAGTAACACATTTATCGCTTCTGCCGTCACAGACACATATCTTCCCCTCACAAAGCATCCATTGTCCACCTTCTCCGGAAAGTTAGCATAAAATTCACGCACCATCACTGTGTTCATTGGTGCTATCTTTTCCGGGTTTACAAATCTTCTCCACTCCCTCATCTCAATCATCGCCCGAATGGGCTCATAGACATCCCCCTCCTCAAGCGAGTCCCTTTGATAGTCCATTCCTCTTTCAGGGATTAAGGGCCTAGTACTAAGTTTTTGGTATTTATCTTGAGCTTGTTGGCTAATAAACCTAGTATCATCATATTGAGGTGGATGTGGAGGCTCTTCTCTTTCTGGCAGACATGTTTAGCTCACTTTTTGCAGTGTTTTCTTAGTATCACAAATGTTCTCCAACACTATCACCCAACAACTAGCAGCTACTACACCTATTACCCCCAAACTTCAACTCCTGCACTACACCCACACTCACCTCCTAGACTCCTCTTTGAAATTTCACAACCAATTTTTAATACCCCAACAACTTCACAGATACAATACTCCTCCAATCTAACATCTCCTCTTACTACAGTAAAGCTTTCAAGAAAAGATGAAGATTACCTTTTTGACGGTGTTCTTCAAGGTTTTCTTGCCTCTAATGGTGATTTGAGGTAATGAGATTAGGTTTGTTGGCTAAGATGGTTAAGGTTTTAGGTAATTTGAGAGCTTTGGTTGTGTTTGGGTTTGGGTTATGGGAGAGTTTTAGGTAAAGTATGGATTTTTGTGGGTTTAGTGAGGAAGAAGGTTTAGGTTTTTGATTTGGAATTGGGGAAAATCGGATTTTGGGCGTCTTTTTTTTTTTGGTCGCCACCGCGTGCCTGACTTGCGCCATGGCGCCCACTTATCAAGCGCTTCGGGAATTTCTGCGTCGCGGCCTGCTTCGCGCCATGCGCTTAGACTCTGGACTTTTTCGATTTTGCCGCGGCCTCGCCTTGGCGCGGCGCAAACTTCAGCGCCTCGCTTTTTGGCGTCGTGGCCCTCGCTCACGTGCGCCACCCGATTTTTCTGAATCCTTGTTGTTTCGCCGCCCTCCAAATTTGTTGGCCTGCACCTGTTAACACAATACAAACACTACCTCCGTGAGACTGTTCTTAGTAAAAGCTAACTACATTAAAATAAAATAAAATCAAAATACTTTGGGTTGCCTCCCAAGTAGCGCTGTTTTTAACGTCTTTTAGCCGGACGCAACTTCCTTAACTCAAGAGGTGTGGGGTATATTAATCCCACAACCAATCCATTTTTTCCACATTTTTCTTTTTCTCCTTCTATTTCTCTTCTTAAATTATTTTCAAGGGAAGGTTCAGGAGCACATACCTGCTTTGGCGGAGGTTCGGCATTACGTATCTGCGTTGGTGGGCTTATCTCCCTCGGTTTGGCTTGCACTGGCTCACAGGGGGTTCTGATGGTGCTTATTGCACAGCACCTGCTCATGACTGGTGGCTCAATAATGTGTTTAAATATTTTAAACACCATTTCTTCCTTCTCCACCCTCAACGTCAGCTCTCCTCTTTCTACATCAATCAGGGCTCTCCCTGTCGCCAAGAATGGTCTCCCCAATATGATGGGGATTTCTGCATCCTCTTTCATGTCAAGAATGAGGAAATCCGCAGGAAAAAAGAATTTTCCTACTTTAACAAGCACGTCCTCAATCTTCCCCCTTGGGTGCACCATCGCTCGCTGCGCTGGTTGTAGGCTCACCGTGGTTGGTTTTGCCTCACCTAAATCCAACCGTTTAAACACCGATAAAGGCATCAAATTTATGCTTTCCCCTAAATCACAAAGGGCTCTGTTGCATGTCACCTTGCCAACTGTGCAAGGCAATGTAAAGCTCCCTGGGTCTTTTAGTTTAGGGGGCAACTTCTTCTGCAGGATGGCACTGCACTCCTCAGTCAGCGCCACCATCTCATACTCTGCTAGTTTCTTCTTCTTCCCCAAAATCTCCTTCATGAATTTAAAATAAGAGGGCATTTGCTCCAACGCATCTATAAAGGGTATGTTGATATGTAGCTTTCTGAATGTCTCCAAAAATTTGGAGAATTGTTTATCAACTGCCTTCTTCTGCAATCGTTGTGGGAATGGAATCTTCTCAGTATACTCCTTCTCTGGAGCTTTCTCTACTACTGGGAGAGCTTCAACCACCTTCTCTTTCGCTATTTCTGCCCTTTGTTCAACTACCGGCTGAGGTGTATGCTGCTCCAACTGTTTACCACTTCTAAGCTGTACTGCCTGGCATTGTTCTCTCAGATTCATCTCTGTGTTGCTTGGCAGTGTACCCTGTGTCCTGCTGTTCGATTGCTTTGCTAGTTGACCCACTTGTGTTTCCAAGTTCCTGAATGAAGATCTGGTCTCTGCCATGAACTGGGTCTGGGAGTTGGTAAGTGTCAACAAAGCCGCTCTCAGCTCGTCTGGCTTTTCTAGCTGAACAGGTGCATTAAATTGTTGAGAAGGTGGGGCCTGAGTAAATGGCTGCTGATTTTGGTGCTGCTGGTTTTGGTACTGGTCTCTATACTGATTCTGCTGCCCCTGGTCTCCTCTCCATGAAAAATTTGGGTGATTCCTCCACCCTGGATTGTATGTGTTGGAGTATGGGTTGTTCTGGGACCTCTGATAGTTACCCACGGCTTGGCACTCTGCTTGCTCGATTGGCATATTATTAGGATCAGCTGAAGGACATCTATCAAATGTATGTGGACCACCACACATTTCACAGCTCTTTGGCATCTGCACTGCATTCACCGATACTGTATGTTGTTGCAGCTGCTTGGTCAACAGGGCAACTTGGGCATTCAGGGCAGTGATGGCATCTATCTCGTGAACTCCCACTGTTCTCCTTCCACTCATTTGCCTATCTTCTGTGACATGGTTATTGGTGGCCATGTCTTCTAATAAGTCGTGAGCTTCATGGGCTGTTTTCCTCATAAAGGTCCCACCTGCTGCTGCATCAATAATTGTTCTGGTTGTTCCGCTCAGCCCGTTATAGAAGATGTGGACCAAGTTCCTGACTCAATCTTGTGGGGTGGACACTTCCTCTGAGTCCTTGAATTTTCCCAAGCCGTATAATGACTCTCCATGCTTGGTAGAAATTATTCAACTCCTCTCAACTTTGCTACTTTGCATGGTGGGAAGAATTTTGCTAGAAATTTTGTGTCACTCTTGCCATGTAAAAATCGAATCATCAGTAAGAATTCAACCACACCTTTGCTCTATCCCTGAGTGAGAAGGGAAAGAGCCTCAATCTGACGGCATCATCAGTAACGCCGTTATATCTGAATGTTGCACATAGCTCCAAGAAATTAGCTATGTGCATATGTGGATCCTCTGATGGCAACCCTCCAAACTGCATTGTGTTCTGCACCATGCTTAGAATTGTCGGTTTGATCTCAAAGTTATTTGCTCCTATTGCTGGGAGCCTAATACATGTATGTGCTCCGTTCACCCTCGGCAGCACGTAGTCTCCCAAGCTTCTTTCTGCCTGGACTTGAACTCTCTCGTCGACATCCATAGGTATTCGCCGAGGCATTCCTTGGTTAGGTTGATTTTCACCTAACCCCTCTCTCAGCACATTGTTGTTTTGGACGTCGTCCATCTCTATCAAGGTTGAAACTCGCTGGTTCCTTCTATTTTGTTTACAAGTTTTCTCAATCTCTGGATTGAAGGGAACAAGAGTGTCTGCTCCTCTTCTCCTTCGCGTAAACTGAGCGCCTGAAACAGATCAAAAACAAACAAACGGATCACGGTACCCTGATCTTTACCAAAATAAAAAATAAAAAAACGTAATAAATAAAAAATAAAAACCAAATTAGAAATTAAAAATAGATAAAATTGATATTGAACTATGCCTAATCCGACAGCGGCCAAAAACTTGATGCGCGATTTAATGCACACACTTTAACGCAAAGTGCGTTATCGTGACAAGTAATATAGTCTTGAAGACCGAGTTATCGTCCTCAGGAATTAGTGCTCAAGTACCAATTATATATCCTTTGTTATCTATTTGGTAACCGTTATTTGAGTTTGTTGATTATAACTAACAATTATAAATACTAATTAACTATGTGTTTACTTCAGTAGTGATGGAAATAGGGCTTCCAAGTCGCCTCAACTATCCGCTTATATTACTTATTAAAGCAATAAATTATGGTTCTTCTTCTTTTGGAGATAGCAGGTTTACTAATTCGTTTTATACTCCCGTTAAGGCTATATAAACACTTAACCCCAGTAGCGCTCCTTTCTAACTTTCGGTGATAAGGATGACTCTATAGAAGGATTAAGAACAAAAACCCTGTTAACGTTTACGCAAGTAAGCTAGGTATTTAAACCCCCGTTAACGCTACACAAGTAATTGAGGTATTTTCATCCTCAATCCGACTTATGATTACCCAATTACAGCATAGTCACAACCTCCTCCTTTCGAAGTTTGATTAGAAATCATATAAATAATGATAATTAGTGATCAATTAATTACCAAGCAATCAAAACATTATTGGAATAAATCTCAACAATAAGAAGAACAACCATAAACATGCATTAACTCATAAAATAAGGTTCAAGTGAATTGACATGGAAAGCCCTATATTAGAATTCGTTCCTAGCCATAGACATGACAAGAACTAATTGATATCAACATAAACTAAAAGTAAAGTAAAGGAAAGAAAAGAAATTACTAAGTAATGGTCTCAAATCTTTAACTCGAAGTCTTGTGTTTGTGCAAGAAAGGAACCTTGAAAAGCGCCTAGCGTTCTCTTTTATAGCCTCAAAACCGCCCATAGGTTTTCCTTGAGCACAGCCCATAAAATCGTCAAAACTGTTTTTCAGCGTCGGCGCCGCGACCACGCATAGCGCCGGCCGGAGTTGAAACTCTCGACGATGGCGCCGCGGCTCTGCAACTCTGCATCTGGGCGCGCGGCCTGAAACTCCCGAAGGCCACGATATTGGGCGCGGGCGCGAGCTGATAGTTTGGAGCGCCATGCATGCGTAGTATCTCTGCCTGGTTCGCCACTTTCTCGCATTTTAAGCTCTGGAACCTCCTCCTTTGCCCTCTTTTCGCTCCTTTTCCGCCAAAGAGCCATTTTAACCAATTTGACTCAAAAGAAAGAAAATCTATCCTAAGACGACACGTATTTGTACAAAAAGGGACAAAAGACTCACTAAAAACGACTCAAAAAGTGTATATAAAATACACCGATCATGTAGCTACCTCGAATGGTTCTATCGGCTCCGGTTCTATCCCTATTCTGCTAGCAACAAGAGGGGATATATAGGACAAGGTGGAACCTGTATCAATCAAAGCATACACATCATAGAAAAAACCCGATAATGTACCTGTGACAACATCTGGTGACGCCTTCTGGTCGCGTCTACTGGCCAAGGCATAAATGCGGTTCGGAGGATCGCCAGAACTAGAACCTCTGCCATGACCCCTACCACGGACAGCTGGTGTCTAAGTACCTTGCCCGATGGGGCGCATAATTGTGGACGACGAACCCGCAGCGTAACGTGGTGAGTCATACCACGACCAACTCTAAAGGGACATTCTCTCATCAGATGGCCCTGGCGGCTGCAGGAAAAACAAGTACCGATGTCAATCGACACTCCCGGATGGCGCTGCGCCTTCTGCGAACACTGAGGCAAAAATGGCCTCCACTGACCAGAACCCATGTGCATTTGTGATCCTATCGCCCGGGAGCCCTGACCAGCTCTGAAAACTCATCCCATACTGCAGGAGGAGCACTCTCGCCCCTAGACAACTCCCAGGACTCAAACCAGTTGACTGCTATATCGCGCAACCGGTATGAGGCCAATATAACTGACTCAGTCTCTGAGGCCCTAATCACCCTCAATGTCCTCTGCGTCTGGCGGATGAACTTATGAGGATCATCCTCGGGCCTTGACTCGTAAAACTCCGTGATTCGCAACTCAGAAATCTCTAACCTCTGGCTATGCCTCAGGGTTAGCGCCGGCTCCTGCCTATAAACCTGTCCCGCCACTATCCTTGCCAATAACTGGACTGTCTCTCTCAAATCCCCATCCTGTGCCCCTGGCTGAGGAACTGAAGGTTCAGGTACTGGAGCCTCGGATACGGGTGATGTTGCCCCCTGAGAAGGCCTCAGGCGGTGGCGAGGCGAACTTCGTCGGTGGGGCACACTCTGAGCGTGAACGCGTGCGGACACAGTAGCTCTCCGTACCCGACTAGAATCCCCTACTGTAGATTTGCCCTTCTGGGCCACGGGCGCCTTCCTCGGAGGCATAGCTGTAAACATAGTAAACTATCAAAAAAAGGATCATCCTAATAACACAGCTCTATAGCACGATCTAAAAGATGAAAGAGTAGAAACCAATCCTAAATGCCCGGCAGCCTCCTGCGTATAAGTATGGTGCACAACATTCCCTTACACACGACTCTACTAGACACGGTGCAGAGACATTCAGTACTAAGCGCTCGATACCACTTTTATCACTACCCGGGCAGCGGGCGCGACTAAACGTCCTAATTGGACGTGATTACTGGCCTGTCACTCTTAATCTATTTAATACCGAGATCTATAGAAATTTTGGCAGCACAACGCTGCATTTATAACATATCCCCAAAATAGGCGAGCGTAAACAATTTATACAACTAACCAACAATCCTGACGGGCTGGCGACTAAACGCCAGAATAACATCAAATAAACAAAGAAACGTCATAATAGGCACGCCGGCAAGGCTGCCCCACTATATTCGGGAACATCCCAAAACAAAGTAGAGCAATATAGTTGACTAAAACGCATAACAATCTTCACCAAATCAAAACACACCTACAGCCCTGTCACTGGACCTTTAAAATGCGACCACGACATAAGGCGGGACGGGACCGTCTTCTTGCCATGAAATACATATATAAAGAGGTTTTGTACCAAATAGGCGGCTCGGAACAATGGAGCTCTCCAACCTTGAATAGAGGTCATAAGCGGAGGTCGCTATCGAACACTGAACTGCGGGCGTGAACGCAGCCCACGAGAAAGGGTCGATGCGAAATAATGTACTGAGTATATAAAATATGAAATACTGAAAATGAAATCACAACTGTGTCAAGTAAAGATAGAGAGTCATCAAGCTTAACAAGAATGAGAGTCATATCAGAAATCATGAATGCTTACTCATACTGTCACTATGTATATGTCTGTATATCAATCAGTTTAACATGTCTCGGCCCTCTAGTGAGGGACTCGATGGAAGTCTGTATATGTGCGCATATCATGTCTCGCCCCTCTATGGAGGGACTCGATAAAATCTGTATATATGTATATAACGTGTCTCGGCCCTATAGTGAGGGACTCGATGAATTCTGTAAAGCTGCGCACGAACATGATCCGGCCCGAGGCTCGGTGGAGTGAAACAATAATACTTAGCACGAGTAGATATCATGAGCAACCATATGCAATTAAAAATCATCTTTGACTCTCGATAATATCATCATAATAAACTCTTTTACTGAAAATCATAGACATTAATCAACAATTATCCTTTAAAACTGAACTTATAAGAATTACGTACGTCCGTCGTACTTTCATTAAAATCATGCCAAAAAAAAGAAAAGAAGAGTTTTACATACCTTATTGTCGAACTAACCAACTCACTAATTAAAGTACGTCTCGTCTATCACTTCAACCTATAACAATAGTAATTCGTTCGTCAATTCCATGACTTCAAGTATAAGTTAGGTCGAATGATGACTCTCTTTTCTATAGAAATTTGGGCAGCACTTGCCCTATTTATATGCACATTCACAACTCACAAAGAAAGCCAACAATACCAATGACAAGATGCAACTTAATGATATAACCAAAACAATCCCAAATACTCCATATACGCCATCATAATACATTCCTTCTCTTACGTTTATGGAAGACAACTACAACAACCAAGGTGATTAATACACTTATTTCTCTTGTTAATTCAGCCCCTTAATCCATATTAAAATAACCTTTAAAAAGAGTCCATCAACTCTAGCAACAACAACAAGAATACAAGTCTTATAGTTTGCAACATAACACCTTACTACACTTTAATTTCTTTAAGACATGTATTAGTAACTACCATAATGTATATGCATGTTCTTAATAAAATTTCCAGCATTCAACTCCAACAAAACAGCACGCAAACAGTCCTTAAAATTGAGTCATCAATGTCCAACAATTTCTAGCATGTCACGGTCCAAACAACATAATACCATAGCCCTTCTTTTAATTCATTAACATCCAATTTATGTTTCAACACTTTCATATAACAATTACAATTTAAAGTATCAAGATTCCTCTATTTTTAACATGCAATTAGTATCGATAATAACCATAACAACAACAACAACAAGAACTGAACCCAATGTTCTTCAAAACAGTCCCCAAAATCAGCTACAACATCCAAAATAGTCATGTGCATATCTATTATTTCCAATTTCTCTTAAGACAAGTTCATTCCTTACAACATCATGTAACTTCAATTATACTATAAAAAGGAGAAATCTTACCTTAACTTTAGCCAAAACAGATCCTATTACCATCTCAATTAACGGCGCTTCAAAAGCTATCACGAATTAGCCGTCCCTTATAGGATTAATCTTAACCAATAATAGAACCAGTTCGCTTTGCCCGAATTTAGCAGAACCGAGCAAATTCCCGAAGTGGAATACAAAATTATCAAATACTTAGAACCCAAGAATCAACTCAAGAAGAATTAAACCCTCTGAATCTAGCCGTTTCCAAACACTAGCCAGTTCTCGATAATTCCTTTTATCAAATTTTAAGGACTTGTCTTAATCATCACTCGAAAATTGTACCCGGTTGTTGAATACGTTGGTTATGTTTAGCAGTGCTTTGAGTTCAGAAAATGAAAAATGTAATGAAATACAATAATGACCTTATAGAATCTTTATAGGCTTTGCACGTGTAGCCACAGTACAATATCTCTTATCTACAATCACCAACATATTACCCCATCTGTAATTTGCATGTCTATCACCTAATAGGCTTTTACCTATTAATGGACGTATGGATCATGTCCATATAACATTTACCCAACAATCTTAATTAATATCACAAATAATCAATGACCGGCATAACTAATTTTTTATCTCAATTAACTTAAATTTTCATGACTTATAAAAAATTTATATACCAAATGTCATAATTTATAATATGACATTACCACGTTACCTCCTTTGCAAATATACCATTATTATTATAAATTTCCATCATCACACTTGTAGTATTCAAAATTTATTCTGGGATCACATCATTTGTATACTAATTTTCTTATTAACATATGTAAATATATTTATATCCAATATTCGAATCTTATTCTCTTAATTACGTTCTCAAATTATACAACTAAAATTACGAGGTGTAACATCCTTCCCCCCTTAGAAACATTCGTTCTCGAATGTTCATAATAGGTCTCATGCTATAAATTTTTTGGCAGAGTCTACTTTATAACTCTACCTACCAACCTATATCCAACAAACCCAAAGATGCCTCACAGGGCCACAATATATATCACACATATCATTCACCAAAATATAGTCAAAGAAGGAATTGGAATTACCTGTAGGCATCGGAAACAAGTGAGGATACTTCATCTCATCTTCTGCTTCCCAAGTCATCTCCTCCCTATTGTTGTTTCGCCATAACACCTTGACGGATGCAACATCCTTAGTCCGTAGTCTCCTGACTTGGCGATCTAATATGGCCACGGGACTCTCCTCATAGGACAACCCCTCAGTCACCTGGACATCATTCATTGGAAAGACTCTAGACGGATCACATATACACTTCCGTAGCATAGACACATGAAACACTGCTTCCAAGTCTGAGAGTAAGTCCAACTCATAGGCGACCTGGCCTACTCTGTGAATGATCCGGTAAGGTCCAATATACCTCGTGCTAAACTTCCCTCTCTTTCCAAATCTCAGCACACCCTTCATGGGTGGCGACAGAATATCCGATCATCGATCGAAACTCTAAGTGATGGCGCCCGATTATCAACATATGACTTATGTCGACTCGGGCGCTAGTAATCTCTCTGTATGAGTTTCACCTTAGGCCGCTTGTGAACCATGTCGGTCCAATCAACTGAGTCTCACCTACGTCAAACCAACCAATGGGCGACCTGCACTTCCTCTCATACAAAGCCTCATACGGGGCCATCTGAATGTTAGAGTGGTAGCTGTTATTGTAAGCAAACTCAATAAGTGGCAAGTGATCATCTCAACTACTTCTAAAATCAATAATACAAGCCCTCAACATATCCTCCAGTGTCTGTATGGTACGATCTGCCTGCTCGTCCGTCTGAGGATGAAATGATGTGCTGAGACTCACCTGCGTTCCCAATCCTTTCTGAAATGATCTCCAGAAGTTAGCCGTGAACTGGGCCCTTCGGTCAGATATGCTAAATACGGGAATCCCATGTAGTCTCACTATCTCCCTAATGTATAATCTAGCATAGTCCTCAGCTGAATAAGTAGTCTGGACTGGAAGAAAATGGGCTGATTTTGTCAGCCTATCTACAATAACCCAGATGGAATCACACTTCCGCTGAGTACGAGGCAAACCTGTAATAAAATCCATATTAATCACCTCCCACTTCTAAGTCAGGATCTCTATTGCCTGCAGTAACCCGCCAGGCTTCTGCTGCTCGACCTTAACCTGCTGATAATTCGGGCACTGTGCAATAAATTATGTTACGTCTCTCTTCATGTCATCCCACCAATACAAGTACCTAAGGTCATGATACATTTTCGTCGACCCTGGATGAATGGAATAACGGGCATTGTGTGTTTCACCCATAACCTGCTGCCGCAGTCCTGCAACATCCGGTACACATAACATACCCTCATACCGTAGCACACCATCAGAGGCTACCTCAAATAAAGCATTCTCCTTTCGGAGAGATGCATCTCTATATCGTGCCAGAATAGGGTCCTCATACTGACATCTCTTTACCTCTTCTATGATAGAGGACTCAGCAACTCCTCGAACAAGAATACCACTATCTTCAGAATCCACCAACCGGACTCCAAGACTAGCTAGCCTGTGAATCTCTCGGACCATCTCTTTTCTGTCCGGCTGCACATCTGACAAGCTACCCATAGATCTTCGGCTAAGAGCATCTGCCACAACATTGGCCTTCCCTGGGTGGTACAAAATATCAACATCATAGTCTTTCAACAACTCTAGCCATTGTCGCTGTCGTAGATTCAAATCCTTACGCAAGATGTATTGGAGGCTCTTATGATCCGTGTAAATATCAGCATGAACACCATACAAGTAATGTCTCTATATTTTCAAAGCATGAATCACCAATGCTAGCTCTAAATCATGGGTGGGATAATTCTTTTCATGTTTTCTGAGCTGTCGGGAGGCATAAGCTATAACTTTGTCATGCTGCATCAACACACAACCTAACCCGACATCTGAAGCGCCACAATAAATCACATACTCATCTAGCCCCTCAGGAAGAGTCAAAACTGGAGCCGTAGTCAACTTATCCTTCAATAACTGAAAAATGTGCTTACAAGCATCGGTCCACTGGAACTTAGCTGCCTTCTGGGTTAGCCTAGTCAAAGGCGCTGAGATCGAGGCAAAATTCTCCACAAACCTTCTATAATACCCTGCTAGTCCCAGAAAGTTGCGTACCTTAGTAGGTATAGTGGGTCTGGGCCATGTCTTCACCGCCTCAATCTTCTGAGTATCCACCCGAATACTATCTGCCCCGACAATATGCCCCAAGAATGCCACTGAGGCCAACCAGAACTCACATTTCAAAAATTTGGCATACAATGCGGTCTTGGGAGGACTCAATCTTGTCGCCAAATGATCTGTATTGCTCTGCTCTGAGCGAGAATACACCAGGATGTCATCGATGAATACTATAACAAATGTATCCAAAAATGGCTTGAACACCCGATTCATTAGATCCATGAACACTGCTGGAGCATTAGTCAACCCAAACGACATCACCCTGAACTCATAATGTTTGTACCGAGTCATGAACGCAGTCTTCGGGATATCTGCCTCTCTAACCCGTACCTGATGATAACCGGATCATAGGTCTATCTTCGAGAAATACTTAGCACCCTGCAACTGATCGAACAAGTCATCAATCCTGGGAAGGGAGTACTTATTCATGATGGTCACCTTATTCAGCTGCCTATAGTCAATGCACATCCGCAGCGAACCATCCTTCTTCTTTACAAATAATATCGGTGCACCCCAGGGAGATGTACTAGGCCTAATGTAGCTTTTTTCTAGTAGATCCCTCAGTTGCTCCTTCAATTCTTTCAAATATGCAGGTGCCATTTGATGTGCGATTTATACACACGCTAAACGCAAGTGCACGTATCATGACAAGTAATATAGTCTAGGTAAGACCGAATATCGTCCTCAGGGACTGGTTTTCAAGTACCGATTATATATGCTTTAGTTTCTATTTGGTTAACGTTAATTGAGTTGGATTTCTAAACTAATAATCCAGGAAATAAACTAATTATGAAAATACTTTGATTTAAATCAGTTATGATGGAGAATTAGGGCTTCCAAGATCATCAACTATCCACTCTATTCAATCCTTAATACAATTAGACTAACTTCTTCTTCTACGTTAAGATAGCAGGTTAACTAGACCGTTTTATACTCCTGTTAAGGTAATATAAACACTCAACCCCAATGGAGAACCCTTCTACCTTTCGGTGACAAGATTGACTACAAAGGAGGATTAAGAGCAATAACTTATTAAGTTACACAAGTATCGGGGTACTTTCGTCCACGATTTAAACCTATGTTTATTCAACTATAACATATTCACAATCTCCCCTTTTGGATTTCGATTAGAACTCATATAAGTGATGATAACTAGTGATCAATTAATTATCAAGCAATCAAAACAATTATTGAATAAATCTTAAATAAGTGAAGAAGAAACCAAACTAATATATTAATTCATGAATAGAGTTTCAAGTGAATCACAAGGAAATCCCTAACAAAGTAATTAGCTCCTAGCCATAGTCACGCTAAGAACTACTATAATCTCCAAACATGAACTGAAATAAACAAAGCAAAAGAAAGAAAAGAAAAATACTCAAGAACAAGTCTCAAAGCCTTCTAGCATCCAAGGATTGTGTTGTGGAATATTTACAAGATGGGATGTGGTAGAATGATGGATGGAGAATGGAATTGTCAAGTGTGGGATGGAATGTAGGATGAATTCTTCTAATGATGTAGAGACTATTTATAACCCAAGAATCTTTTAGGTAAAAGGTTAGGGATTATGTAAGTAGGAAAAGTTATGGAATCTTTTAGGTAAAGGGTTTAGGAAAAGTTATGGAATCCTTTAGGTAAAGGGTTAAGGAATATGTAGGTAGGAAAAGTTATCCCTTTTGGACTCTGAAAACGTGTTAAATTCGGCCCAAAACTCAGAAATCCCGCGTCGGCGCCGTGGCCCTGCGATCGCGCCACAGTGCTGAAAAACCTGCAGTCAAATCATCTTTCACGAACATTATAGCGCGGCTGAGCGTTTTACGGCGGATTTTAAGCCGTCGTCGATTTTCATCGGGCTTAAATCGATCTTGTCTATACTTCCCGGGACTTCTTAGACTTCATTCATTGGCCCCTTTTAGTGTGCAATTCCATCTCAATTAAGCTCATTTTCTCTTCTTTTCGTCATTTCTCCATTTCTGACCGCTGTGACACAAAAGAAAGGAAAACGACCCTAATACTATACTAAACATAAACAAAATGAGTAAAATACTAACTAAAAATGACTCAAAAACGTATATAAAATACACCGATCACCATTCTATAAGGAGGAATGGATATAGGTTGGGTACCTGGCAATACATCTATGCTGAAATCTATCTCCCGTTCTGGAGGAAGACCTGGAAGATCATCTGGGAACACATCCGGAAACTCACTAACTATCGGAACTGACTGAAGAGCCGGTATCTCGGCCTCCGTATCATGCACCCGAACTAAGTGATAAACACACCATTTTCAAACCATATTCCTTGCCTTGAGGTATGAAATAAACTTACCCCTCGGCGATGCGGTATTCCCTTTCCATTCTATAACCGGCTCGTCTGGAAACTGGAATCGAACCAACTTCTCTCGACAATCAACGCTGACAAAACAAGAAGCCAACCAATCCATACCCATAATAACGTCGAAGTCGGTCATATCCAACTCTATCAAATCTGCTAAGGTATGATGGCTATATACACCACCGAGCAATTCTTGTACACACGTTTAGCTATAACCGAATCTCCTACCGGTGTAGTGATGCACGATTTAATGCACACACTTTAACGCAAGTGCACGTTATCGTGACAAGTAATATAGTCTTGAAGACCGAGTTATCGTCCTCAGGGATTAGTGCTCAAGTACCAATTATCTATCCTTTGTTATCTATTTGGTAACCGATATTTGAGTTTGTTGATTATAACTAACAATTATAAATACTAATTAACTATGTGTTTACTTCAGTAGTGATGGAAATAGGGCTTCCAAGTCGCCTCAACTATCCGCTTATATTACTTATTAATGCAATAAATTATGGTTCTTCTTCTTTTGGAGATAACAGGTTTACTAATTCGTTTTATACTCCCGTTAAGGCTATATAAACACTCAACCCCAGTAGCGCTCCTTTCTAACTTTCGGTGATAAGGATGACTCTATAGGAGGATTAAGAACAAAAACCCTGTTAACGTTTACGCAAGTAAGCTAGGTATTTAAACCCCCGTTAACGCTACACAAGTAATTGAGGTATTTTCATCCCCAATCCGACTTATGATTACCCAATTACAGCATAGTCACAACCTCCTCCTTTCGAAGTTTTATTAGAAATCATATAAATAATGATAATTAGTGATCAATTAATTACCAAGAAATCAAAACATTATTGGAATAAATCCCAATAATAAGAAGAACAACCATAAACATGCATTAACTCATAAAATAAGGTTCAAGTGAATTGACATGGAAAGCCCTATATTAGAATTAGTTCCTAGCCATAGACAT
This sequence comes from Przewalskia tangutica, assembly GCA_029844215.1. Taxonomy (NCBI): domain Eukaryota; kingdom Viridiplantae; phylum Streptophyta; class Magnoliopsida; order Solanales; family Solanaceae; genus Przewalskia; species Przewalskia tangutica. The sequence continues at coordinate 43,734,800 of CM056727.1, read as the reverse complement.
GACAAGAACTAATTCAATATCCAACATAAACTAAAAGTAAAGTAAAGGAAAGAAAAGAAATTACTAAGTAATGGTCTCCAATCTTCAACTCCAAGAAGTCTTGTGTTTGTGCAAGAAAGGGAACCCTTGAAAACTGCCTAGCGTTCTCTTTTTATAGCCTCAAAACCGCCCTTAAGGTTTTCCTTCAGGCCTGGCCCATAAAATCGTCAAAACCTGTTTTTTCCCGCGTCGGCGCCGCGGCCCTGCACTTGGCGCCGCGGCGCCGGAAGTTCTGAAACTCTCTGACGATAAGCGCGCGGCTGCAACTCTGGCATGCAGGCGCCCGCACTGAAACTCGAAGGCCCACGATATTGGGCGCCAGGCGCTGGCCTGATGGCTAGGCGTGCTGCATTGGTATCTCTGCCTGGTTCGCCACTTTCTCGCATTTTAAGCTCTAGAACTTCCTCCTTTGCCCTCTTTTCGCTCCTTTTCCGCCAAAGAGCCATTTTAACCAATTTGACTCAAAAGAAAGAAAATCTATCCTAAGATGACACGTATTTGTACAAAAATGGACAAAAGACTCACTAAAAACGACTCAAAAAGTGTATATAAAATACACCGATCAAATACCCCCAAACTTAACATTTGCTCGCCCTCGAGCAAAGATCAAAAAGAAAGAAATAAAGACTCAAAAGAGAAGAAAATAGAAAGACTCAATGACATTGATCACTTTGCTGCATTGGTGTTACTTAGAAAAACATAAAGGTTAGCAGAATAATATGCAGGAACATGTAGCATGAAATTTTAGCATTCTAAACACATTAAGCTAGATATTTCGCAAACTCATTTTTATCATGCTTAATGGAAGTCAAAATATTGAATCATACATGTTAATTTCAAAAATCCTATGGCATTTTTACTTACTATTCTCCACTAATCATGGATATGCATATAAGAGATCTTCAGGACTTTTAAGGGTTGTAATGTAGGATTAGGCATGGGTAGGTAAAAATAGGCATTTAGGCTCATCTATGTACCATAAGCTCTTTAGTTTTTCAATGTTTTCCTTTTCTTTTGATTTCTTTTCTTCACTTCAAATCTATCTTTCCCCTGGTTTGTTTTGAGAGCGTGAAGTGTATTATAATAGCAAGCACCCCCAAACTTAGGCTTTTGTCTATTTCTTATTACTTTTTTTTTATTGGGGTGCATCAATATTGTTTGCTTTTTTTGTCTTTTTTTTTTTAACACATCATATTCCAACTATTTCACATTTTTACTTATGACACAAGTATGGAAATATAGGGTGTCAAAGAAAACGTTTAAATTTTTAGGCTCAATGGGGCTGACTAGGGATATTTTTAATGTCAGGGATAGAAAAGAGTGGTAAGAATTGGCTAACAAAGAAACGCCTGAGTCATCTCCCTAACTTGCATGTCCTAACTATTTCGCCTCAAATAGCAAGCAATCATAACACATAGGTTTTTAATCATTTACAATGCACAATTCAATTAGAAACTCCAAATAGACAGATTTCATGAGTTTTTTGCATATTTAACCTAAGTGTTTAGATAGTTGCTTTTAATTCCATTACATTATTTCACCTTACTTCACTAGGTGTTTCTAGTAACTACATCATGCATGATCTTTGACAGACAATTATGACTCAAAAGAAAAAATTTATGACTCAAAAATACACAAAAACAATCAAAAAGACTCAAACATACTATATAATTAGACACTAATAAGACACCCCCCCCCCTAACTGAAAGCACACAGTGTCCCCAATGTGTGCACGTCTCAAAGAAAAAATAAAAAAGGACACTTACAGACTTGGTTTAAAATGGTGGCGGTGGTGGTGGATGATGCATCGACCATTGGTTGAACAGGGAACTCATCTCGCCAAATTGCTGGTGCAACTGTTGTTGCCCCTGCCTCAATTCTTGTTGTCCTTGTCTCAACTCTTGTTGTCCTTGTATCATCGTGTCGAAATGTTGCATCATCCTTCTCTGCAGTTACGGAGCAACCGCTCCATCATGTGCACTGGAGGTTACGATCGTGGGTGGCTGGTGGCTGCTTCCTGCCGCATATTGAGCCTCTATTTCAGGCTCATCTTCGTCCATGGCGGCCTCTGCTGCTGCTGCTGGTGGTGCTGGTGCTCTTCTTCTTGCTGCTGCTGGAGGGATTGGGTCTGGAAAGGAGTGCACTATCCCATATGACACAGGCAGTTGGTTTCTCTCATAAGTATCATTAGGTAGGGTTGGGACCCCATTTATGGCGCATAAAGATGTAATAAGTGAGCCATGTCCCAACCCACATGTTGTTACCAACCTGCTGGTCTCTTCAATACTTTGCACTATCTCCTTTCCCACATCAATCGTCTTCCCCGACATAATTCCATATATCAATTTGATCCTATCTTCTGGCACTCTGGTAAAGTGCGTTGATGGAATCAGGCGGGCACTGACGAAATACAGTCAACCCTTTGCTGCTTTGTTGAACTGACATCTGCTCAGTCCTCTTGCCCCATTTCTGGCAAATTCATATGCAGCCCCAGGGTAGCTCACTCTGCCTGCGACGGTATTCCAGTCGATGTTGTTGGTGCTTCTAGACCATGTTCTGAAGTAGCTTCGGTCATCACCCCTTTCTTCAACATCTGCTATTTTTAGTAACACATTTATCGCTTCTGCCGTCACAGACACATATCTTCCCCTCACAAAGCATCCATTGTCCACCTTCTCCGGAAAGTTAGCATAAAATTCACGCACCATCACTGTGTTCATTGGTGCTATCTTTTCCGGGTTTACAAATCTTCTCCACTCCCTCATCTCAATCATCGCCCGAATGGGCTCATAGACATCCCCCTCCTCAAGCGAGTCCCTTTGATAGTCCATTCCTCTTTCAGGGATTAAGGGCCTAGTACTAAGTTTTTGGTATCTATCTTGAGCTTGTTGGCTAATAAACCTAGTATCATCATATTGAGGGGCTGAGGTGGATGTGGAGGCTCTTCTCTTTCTGGCAGACATGTTTAGCTCACTTTTTGCAGTGTTTTCTTAGTATCACAAATGTTCTCCAACACTATCACCCAACAACTAGCAGCTACTACACCTATTACCCCCAAACTTCAACTCACTTTCACACTCACCTCCAGACTCATCTTTGAAATTTCACAACCAATTTTTAATACCCAACAACTTCACAGATACAATACTCATCAATCTAACATCTCCTCTTACTCTGATAAAGCTTTCAAGAAAAGATGAAGATTACCTTTTTGTGGTGTTCTTGAGGTTTTCTTGCCTCTAATGGTGATTTGAGGTAATGAGATTAGGTTTGTTGGCTAAGATGGTTAAGGTTTTAGGTAATTTGAGAGCTTTGGTTGTGTTTGGGTTTGGGTTATGGGAGAGTTTTAGGTAAAGTATGGATTTTTGTGGGTTTAGTGAGGAAGAAGGTTTAGGTTTTTGATTTGGAATTGGGGAAAATCGGGTTTTGGGCGTCTTTTTAATTTAGGTTTCGCCGACATCTGCGGCCTGCACTTAGCCGGCTACTGCTTTATCGCGGGAATTTCTGCGTCGCGGCCTGTACAGGCGCGGCTGAACTCTGGACTTTTTCTGGATTTTTGCCGCCGCGGCGCTTAAACTTCAGCGCCTTTCGGCTCTTTTGGCGTCGTGGCCTCGCTCCAGTCATGGCCACCCGATTTTCTGAATCCTTGTTGTTTGATTTCGCCCTCCAAATTTGTTGCTCGCACTGTTAACACAATACAAACACTACCTCAGTGACTGTTCTTAAAAGCTAACTACATTAAAATAAAATAAAATCAAAATACTTTGGGTTGCCTCCCAAGTAGCGCTGTTTTTAACGTCTTTTAGCCGGACGCAACTTCCTTAACTCAAGAGGTGTGGGGTATATTAATCCCACAACCAATCCATTTTTTCCACATTTTTCTTTTTATCCTTCTATTTCTCTTCTTAAATTATTTTCAAGGGAAGGTTCAGGAGCACATACCTGCTTTGGCGGAGGTTCGGCATTACGTATCTGCGTTGGTGGGCTTATCTCCCTCGGTTTGGCTTGCACTGGCTCACAGGGGGTTCTGATGGTGCTTATTGCCTGACACTCATGGTCGTGGCTCAATAATGTGTTTAAATATTTTAAACACCATTTCTTCCTTCTCCACCCTCAACGTCAGCTCTCCTCTTTCTACATCAATCAGGGCTCTCCCTGTCGCCAAGAATGGTCTCCCCAATATGATGGGGATTTCTGCATCCTCTTTCATGTCAAGAATGAGGAAATCCGCAGGAAAAAAGAATTTTCCTACTTTAACAAGCACGTCCTCAATCTTCCCCCTTGGGTGCACCACTGTTCTGTCTGCTAGTTGTAGGCTCACCGTGGTTGGTTTTGCCTCACCTAAATCCAACCGTTTAAACACCGATAAAGGCATCAAATTTATGCTTTCCCCTAAATCACAAAGGGCTCTGTTGCATGTCACCTTGCCAACTGTGCAAGGCAATGTAAAGCTCCCTGGGTCTTTTAGTTTAGGGGGCAACTTCTTCTGCAGGATGGCACTGCACTCCTCAGTCAGCGCCACCATCTCATACTCTGCTAGTTTCTTCTTCTTCCCCAAAATCTCCTTCATGAATTTAAAATAAGAGGGCATTTGCTCCAACGCCTCTATAAAGGGTATGTTGATATGTAGCTTTCTGAATGTCTCCAAAAATTTGGAGAATTGTTTATCAACTGCCTTCCTCTGCAATCGTTGTGGGAATGGAATCTTCTCAGTATACTCCTTCTCTGGAGCTTTCTCTACTACTGGGCGAGCTTCAACCACCTTCTCTTTCTCTATTTCTGCCCTTTGTTCAACTACCGGCTGAGGTGTATGCTGCTCCAACTGTTTACCACTTCTAAGCTGTACTGCCTGGCATTGTTCTCTCAGATTCATCTCTGTGTTGCTTGGCAGTGTACCCTGTGTCCTGCTGTTCGATTGCTTTGCTAGTTGACCCACTTGTGTTTCCAAGTTCCTGAATGAAGATCTGGTCTCTGCCATGAACTGGGTCTGGGAGTTGGTAAGTGTCAACAAAGCCGCTCTCATCTCGTCTGGCTTTTCTAGCTGAACAGGTGCATTAAATTGTTGAGAAGGTGGGGCCTGAGTAAATGGCTGCTGATTTTGGTGCTGCTGGTTTTGGTACTGGTCTCTATACTGATTCTGCTGCCCCTGGTCTCCTCTCCATGAAAAATTTGGGTGATTCCTCCACCCTGGATTGTATGTGTTGGAGTATGGGTTGTTCTCAGGACCTCGATAGTTACCGGCAGCACTCTGCTTGCTCGATTGGCATATTATTAGGATCAGCTGAAGGACATCTATCAAATGTATGTGGACCACCACACATTTCACAGCTCTTTGGCATCTGCACTGCATTCACCGATACTGTATGTTGTTGCAGCTGCTTGGTCAACAGGGCAACTTGGGCATTCAGGGCAGTGATGGCATCTATCTCGTGAACTCCCACTGTTCTCCTTCCACTCATTTGCCTATCTTCTGTGACATGGTTATTGGTGGCCATGTCTTCTAATAAGTCGTGAGCTTCATGGGCTGTTTTCCTCATAAAGGTCCACTCTTTGCATCAATAATTGTTCTGGTTGTTCCGCTCAGCCCGTTATAGAAGATGTGGACCAAGTTCCACAACTCAATACTGTGGGGTGGACACTTCCTCTGCAAGTCCTTGAATTTTTCCCAAGCTTCGTATAATGACTCTCCATCTGCTTGGTAGAAATTATTCAACTCCCCTCTCAACTTTGCTACTTTGCATGGTGGGAAGAATTTTGCTAGAAATTTTTGTGTCAGCTCTTGCCATGTAAAAATCGAATCAGCTGGTAAGGAATTCAACCACACCTTTGCTCTATCCCTGAGTGAGAAGGGAAAGAGCCTCAATCTGACGGCATCATCAGTAACGCCGTTATATCTGAATGTTGCACATAGCTCCAAGAAATTAGCTATGTGCATATGTGGATCCTCTGATGGCAACCCTCCAAACTGCATTGTGTTCTGCACCATGCTTAGAATTGTCGGTTTGATCTCAAAGTTATTTGCTCCTATTGCTGGGAGCCTAATACATGTATGTGCTCCGTTCACCCTCGGCAGCACGTAGTCTCCCAAGCTTCTTTCTGCCTGGACTTGAACTCTCTCGTCGACATCCATAGGTATTCGCCGAGGCATTCCTTGGTTAGGTTGATTTTCACCTAACCCCTCTCTCAGCACATTGTTGTTTTGGACGTCGTCCATCTCTATCAAGGTTGAAACTCGCTGGTTCCTTCTATTTTGTTTACAAGTTTTCTCAATCTCTGGATTGAAGGGAACAAGAGTGTCTGCTCCTCTTCTCCTTCGCGTAAACTGAGCGCCTGAAACAGATCAAAAACAAACAAACGGATCACGGCACCCTGATCTTTACCAAAATAAAAAATAAAAAAACGTAATAAATAAAAAATAAAAACCAAATTAGAAATTAAAAATAGATAAAATTGATATTGAACTATGCCTAATCCCCGGCAACGGCGCCAAAAACTTGATGCGCGATTTAATGCACACACTTTAACGCAAGTGCACGTTATCGTGACAAGTAATATAGTCTTGAAGACCGAGTTATCGTCCTCAGGAATTAGTGCTCAAGTACCAATTATATATCCTTTGTTATCTATTTGGTAACCGTTATTTGAGTTTGTTGATTATAACTAACAATTATAAATACTAATTAACTATGTGTTTACTTCAGTAGTGATGGAAATAGGGCTTCCAAGTCGCCTCAACTATCCGCTTATATTACTTATTAAAGCAATAAATTATGGTTCTTCTTCTTTTGGAGATAGCAGGTTTACTAATTCGTTTTATACTCCCGTTAAGGCTATATAAACACTTAACCCCAGGCGCGCTCCTTTCTAACTTTCTGATAAGGATGACTCTATGTAGGATTAAGAACAAAAACCTCGTTAACGCTACGCAAGTAAGCTAGGTATTTAAACCCCCGTTAACGCTACACAAGTAATTGAGGTATTTTCATCCTCAATCCGACTTATGATTACCCAATTACAGCATAGTCACAACCTCCTCCTTTCGAAGTTTGATTAGAAATCATATAAATAATGATAATTAGTGATCAATTAATTACCAAGCAATCAAAACATTATTGGAATAAATCTCAACAATAAGAAGAACAACCATAAACATGCATTAACTCATAAAATAAGGTTCAAGTGAATTGACATGGAAAGCCCTATATTAGAATTCGTTCCTAGCCATAGACATGACAAGAACTAATTCAATATCCAACATAAACTAAAAGTAAAGTAAAGGAAAGAAAAGAAATTACTAAGTAATGGTCTCAAATCTTTAACTCCAAGAAGTCTTGTGTTTGTGCAAGAAAGGGAACCCTTGAAAACTGCCTAGCGTTCTCTTTTTATAGCCTCAAAACCGCCCTTAAGGTTTTCCTTCAGTTCGCCCATAAAATCGCTAAACTCGCTTTTTTCCGCGCCGCTGTTCGCACTTCAGCCGCGCGGAAGTTCTCAAACTCTTCGACGATGAGGCGCCGCGCTCGCAACTCGCTGTTCGAGCGCCAGCCAAACTTCAAGGCCTCGATATTGGCGCCGGGCGCCGGCTCGTTGGCCGGAGGCCATGTGCCGCATTGGTATCTCTGCCTGGTTCGCCACTTTCTCGCATTTTAAGCTCTGGAACCTCCTCCTTTGCCCTCTTTTCGCTCCTTTTCCGCCAAAGAGCCATTTTAACCAATTTGACTCAAAAGAAAGAAAATCTATCCTAAGACGACACGTATTTGTACAAAAAGGGACAAAAGACTCACTAAAAACGACTCAAAAAGTGTATATAAAATACACCGATCATGTAGCTACCTCGAATGGTTCTATCGGCTCCGGTTCTATCCCTATTCTGCTAGCAACAAGAGGGGATATATAGGACAAGGTGGAACCTGTATCAATCAAAGCATACACATCATAGAAAAAACCCGATAATGTACCTGTGACAACATCTGGTGACGCTTACGTCGCGTCATCGCGAAGGCATAAATGCGGTTCGAGGATCGCGAACTAGAACCTCTGCCATGACTTCTACCACGACAGTGGTGTCTAAGTACCTTGTCTGATGGGCGATAATCAGGACGCATTTAACCCGCAACAGAACCCGTAGGCTGAGTCATACCCCCCAAACCAACTCTAAAGGGACATTCTCTCATCGACGTTCGGCGGCCGCAGAAAGACAAGTACCAGATCAATACGACACTTCGGATGACGCTGCACAGATCGCGAACATCGAGGCAAAATGGCCTCCATCGACTGTAACCCATGTGCATTTGTGATCCTATCGCCCGAGCCCCGACTACTCAAAACTCATCCCATACCGCAGAGAGAGCACTTCGCCTAGACAACTCCTCAGACTCAAACAGTTGATCGCTATATCGCGCAACCCAGATGAGGCCAATATAATCGATCTCGAGGCCCTAATCACCTCAATGTCCTCTGCGTCCGCGGATGAACTTACGAGGATCATCCTCGCCTTGACTCAGAAACTCCTATGATCGCAACTCAGAAATCTCTAACCTCAAACTGCTCGCAGGGTTAACTCGTTTGGCCTCGCTTATAAACTTGTCCCGCCACTATCCTTGCCAATAACTGGACTGTCTCTCTCAAATCCCCATCCTGTGCCCTCGCCGAGGAATCAAGGTTCGTGCGGAGCCTCGGATACGGTGATGTTGCTCGAGAAGGAGCTCGAATCGTGACGAGGCCGAACTCGTCGGTGGGGGCACACTCTCAGACGTAGACCGCGTGCGGGACCTGGTAGCTCTCCGTACCCGACTAGAATCCCCTACTATAGATTTGCCCTTCTGGGCCACGGGCGCCTTCCTCGGAGGCATAGCTGTAAACATAGTAAACTATCAAAAAAAGGATCATCCTAATAACACAGCTCTATAGCACGATATAAGAGATGAAAGAGTATAAACCAATCCTAAATGCCCGGCAGCCTCCTGCGTATAAGTATGGTGCACAACATACCCATACACAAGACTCTACTAGACACGGTCTGTAGACATTCCGAGTACTAACTGCTCTGATACCACTTTTGTCACTACCCGACCCGACGGGCCGCGACTAAACGTCCTAATTGGACGTGATTACTGGCCTGTCACTCTTAATCTATTTAATACCGAGATCTATAGAAATTTTGGCAGCACAACGCTGCATTTATAACATATCCCCAAAATAGGCGAGCCGACAAGGCTGCCTTATACAACTAACCAACAATCACAACGGGCTAGCCGACTAGGCTGCCACCGAATAGCATCAAATAAACAAAGAAACAGTCATAATAGGCACGTCGGCAAGGCTGCCCCACTATATACGGGAACATCCCAAAACAAAGTAGAGCAATATAGTTGACTAAAACGCATAACAATCTTCACCAAATCAAAACACACCTACCGCCCACAACTGTCTACAGACCTTTAAGAGTACGACCACGACATAAGACGGGACAGGACCCCGTCTTGCCCATGAAATACATATATAAAGAGGTTTTGTACCAAATAGACGGCTCCGGAACAATGGAGCTCTCCAACTGCTGAATAGAGGTCATAAACTGGAGGGTCACCTATTCAACACCGAACTGCGGGCATTTAACGCAGCCCACGAGGAAAGCGGGTCGATTTAAATAATGTACTGAGTATATAAAATATGAAATACTGAAAATGAAATCACAACTGTGTCAAGTAAAGATAGAGAGTCATCAAGCTTAACAAGAATGAGAGTCATATCAGAAATCATGAATGCTTACTCATACTGTCACTATGTATATGTCTGTATATCAATCAGTTTAACATGTCTCGGCCCTCTAGTGAGGGACTCGATGGAAGTCTGTATATGTGCGCATATCATGTCTCGCCCCTCTATGGAGGGACTCGATAAAATCTGTATATATGTATATAACGTGTCTCGGCCCTATAGTGAGGGACTCGATGAATTCGTAAAGTCACAAGACGAACATGATCCGCCCGAGGCTCCTGTGAGTGAAACAATAATACTTAGCACGAGTAGATATCATGAGCAACCATATGCAATTAAAAATCATCTTTGACTCTCGATAATATCATCATAATAAACTCTTTTACTGAAAATCATAGACATTAATCAACAATTATCCTTTAAAACTGAACTTATAAGAATTACGTACGTCCGTCGTACTTTCATTAAAATCATGCCAAAAAAAAGAAAAGAAGAGTTTTACATACCTTATTGTCGAACTAACCAACTCACTAATTAAAGTACGTCTCGTCTATCACTTCAACCTATAACAATAGTAATTCGTTCGTCAATTCCATGACTTCAAGTATAAGTTAGGTCGAATGATGACTCTCTTTTCTATAGAAATTTGGGCAGCACTTGCCCTATTTATATGCACATTCACAACTCACAAAGAAAGCCAACAATACCAATAACAAGATGCAACTTAATGATATAACCAAAACAATCCCAAATACTCCATATACGCCATCATAATACATTCCTTCTCTTACGTTTATGGAAGACAACTACAACAACCAAGGTGATTAATACACTTATTTCTCTTGTTAATTCAGCCCCTTAATCCATATTAAAATAACCTTTAAAAAGAGTACATCAACTCTAGCAACAACAACAAGAATACAAGTCTTATAGTTTGCAACATAACACCTTACTACACTTTAATTTCTTTAAGACATGTATTAGCAACTACCATAATGTACATGCATGTTCTTAATAAAATTTCCAGCATTCAACTCCAACAAAACAGCACGCAAACAGTCCTTAAAATCGAGTCATCAATGTCCAACAATTTCTAGCATGTCACGGTCCAAACAACATAATACCATAGCCCTTCTTTTAATTCATTAACATCCAATTTATGTTTCAACACTTTCATATAACAATTACAATTTAAAGTATCAAGATTCCTCTATTTGTAACATGCAATTAGTATCGATAATAACCATAACAATAACAACAAGAACTGAACCCAATGTTCTTCAAAACAGTCCCCAAAATCAGCTACAACATCCAAAATAGTCATGTGCATATCTCTTATTTCTAATTTCTCTTAAGACAAGTTCATTCCTTAATTTACAACATCACGTAACTTCAATTATACTATAAAAAGGAGAAATCTTACCTTAACTTTAGCCAAAACAGATCCTATTACCATCTCAATTAACGGCGCTTCAAAAGCTATCACGAATTAGCCGTCCCTTATAGGATTAATCTTAACTAATAATAGAACCATTCGCTTTGCGAATTTAGCAGAATCAACAAATTCCCAAGTGGAATACAAAATTATCAAATACTTAGAACCCAAGAATCAACTCGAAGAATTAAACCCTCCGAATCTAGCTGCTTTCCAAACACTAGCTTGATTCGATAATTCCTTTTATCAAATTTTAAGGACTTGTCTTAATCATCACTCGAAAATTGTACCCGGTTGTTGAATACGTTGGTTATGTTTAGCAGTGCTTTGAGTTCAGAAAATGAAAAATGTAATGAAATACAATAATGACCTTATAGAATCTTTATAGGCTTTGCACGTGTAGCCCTGGTACAATATCTCTTATCTACAACAACCACGGTGATTAATACACTTATTTCTCTTGTTAATTCAGCCCCTTAATCCATATTAAAATAACCTTTAAAAAGAGTCCATCAACCCTAGCAACAACAACAAGAATACAAGTCTTATAGTTTGCAACATAACACCTTACTACACTTTAATTTCTTTAAGACATGTATTAGTAACTACCATAATGTATATGCATGTTCTTAATAAAATTTCCAGCATTCAACTCCAACAAAACAGCACGCAAACAGTCCTTAAAATTGAGTCATCAATGTCCAACAATTTCTAGCATGTCACGGTCCAAACAACATAATACCATAGCCCTTCTTTTAATTCATTAACATCCAATTTATGTTTCAACACTTTCATATAACAATTACAATTTAAAGTATCAAGATTCCTCTATTTTTAACATGCAATTAGTATCGATAATAACCATAACAACAACAACAACAAGAACTGAACCCAATGTTCTTCAAAACAGTCCCCAAAATGAGCTACAACATCCAAAATAGTCATGTGCATATCTATTATTTCCAATTTCTCTTAAGACAAGTTCATTCCTTACAACATCATGTAACTTCAATTATACTATAAAAAGGAGAAATCTTACCTTAACTTTAGCCAAAACAGATCCTATTACCATCTCAATTAACGGCGCTTCAAAAGCTATCACGAATTAGCCGTCCCTTATAGGATTAATCTTAACCAATAATAGAACGATTCGCTTTGCGAATTTAGCGTAATCCGAGCAAATTCAAGTGGAATACAAAATTATCAAATACTTAGAACCCAAGAATCAACTCAAGAAGAATTAAACCCTCTGAATCTAGCCGTTTCCAAACACTAGCCAGTTCTCGATAATTCCTTTTATCAAATTTTAAGGACTTGTCTTAATCATCACTCGAAAATTGTACCCGGTTGTTGAATACGTTGGTTATGTTTAGCAGTGCTTTGAGTTCAGAAAATGAAAAATGTAATGAAATACAATAATGACCTTATAGAATCTTTATAGGCTTTGCACGTGTAGCCCTGGTACAATATCTCTTATCTACAATCACCAACATATTACCCCATCTGTAATTTGCATGTCTATCACCTAATAGGCTTTTACCTATTAATGGACGTATGGATCATGTCCATATAACATTTACCCAACAATCTTAATTAATATCACAAATAATCAATGACCGGCATAACTAATTTTTTATCCCAATTAACTTAAATTTTCATAACTTATAAAAAAATTATATACCAAATGTCATAATTTATAATATGACATTACCCCGTTACCTCCTTTGGAAATATACCATTATTATTATAAATTTTCATCATCACACTTGTAGTATTCAAAATTTATTCTGGGATCACATCATTTGTATACTAATTTTCGTATTAGCATATGTAAATATATTTTATATCCAATATTCGAATCTTATTCTCTTAATTACGTTCTCAAATTATACAACTAAAATTACGAGGTGTAACATCCTTCCCCCCTTAGAAACATTCGTTCATAATAGGTCTCATGCTATAAAAATTTCGGCAGAGTCTACTTTATAACTCTACCTACCAACCTATATCCAACAAACCCAAAGATGCCTCACAGGGCCACAATATAATCACACATATCATTCACCAAAATATAGTCAAAGAAGGAATGGGAATTACCTGTAGGCATCGGAAACAAGTGAGGATACTTCCTCTTCATCTCATCTTCTGTTTTCCAAGTCATCTCCTCCCTATTTGTGTTTCGCCAAACACCTTGACGGATGCAACATCCTTAGTCCGTAGTCTCCTGACTTGGCGATCTAATTTGGCCACGAGACTCTCCTCATAGGACAACCCCTCAGTCACCTGGACATCGTTCATTGGAAAGACTCTGGACGGATCACATATACACTTCCGTAGCATAGACACATGAAACACCGATGTCTCGCCTAAGTCCGAGGGTAAGTCCAACTCATAGCGACACGCCTACTCTGCGAATGATCCGGTAAGGTCCAATATACCTCGGGCTAAGCTTCTATCTCTTTCCAAATCTCATCACACCCTTCATGGGTGACACCTTCAAGAATACCTAGTCATCGATCTGAAACTCTAAGTGACGACGCCGATTATCAGCATATGACTTATGTCGACTCTGGGCCGCTAGTAATCTCTCTTGTATGAGTTTCACCTTGTCGACCGCTTGTTGAACCATGTCTGGTCATCAACTGAGTCTCACCTACGTCAAACCAACCAATGGGCGACCTGCACTTCCTCCCATACAAAGCCTCATACGGGGTCATCTGAATGCTAGAGTGGTAGCTGTTATTGTAAGAAAACTCAATAAGTGTCAAGTGATCATCCCAACTACTTCTAAAATCAATAATACAAGCCCTTAACATATCCTCCAGTGTCTGTATGGTACGCTCTGCCTGCCCATCCGTCTGAGGATGAAATGATGTGCTGAGACTCACCTGCGTTCCCAATCCTTTCTGAAATGATCTCCAGAAGTTAGCCGTGAACTGGGCCCTTCGGTCAGATATGATAGATACGGGAATCCCATGTAGTCTCACTATCTCCCTAATGTATAATCTAGCATAGTCCTTAGCTGAATAAGCAGTCCGGACTGGAAGAAAATTGGCTGATTTTGTCAGCCTATCTACAATAACCCAGATGGAATCATACTTCCGCTGAGTACGAGGTAAACCTGTAATAAAATCTATATTAATCACCTCCCACTTCCAAGTTGGGATCTCTATCGCCTGCAGTAACCCGTCAGGCTTCTGATGCTCGACCTTAACCTTCTGACAATTCGGGCACTGTGCAATAAATTCTGCTACGTCTCTTTTCATGCCATCCCACTAATACAAGCACATAAGGTCATGATACATTTTCGTCGACCCTGGATGAATGGAATAACGGGCATTGTGTGCTTCACCCATAACCTGCTGCCGCAGTCCTGCAACATCCGGTACACATAACCTACCCTCATACCGTAGCACACCATCAGAGGCTACCTCAAATAAAGTCTTCTCCTTTCGGAGAGTTGCATCTCTATATCGTGCCAGAATAGGGTCCTCATACTGACATCTATTTACCTCTTCTATGATAGAGGACTCAGCAACTCCTCGAACAAGAATACCACTATCTTCAGAATCAGCCAACCGGACTCCAAGACTAGCTAGCCTGTGAATCTCTCGGACCATCTCTTTTCTGTCCGGATGCACATCTGACAAGCTACCCATAGATCTTCGGCTAAGAGCATCTGCCACAACATTGGCCTTCCCTGGGTGGTACAAGATATCAACATCATAGTCTTTCAACAACTCTAGCCATCGTCGCTGTCGTAGATTCAACTCCTTCTGCTTAAAGATGTATTGGAGGCTCTTATGATCCGTGTAAATATCAGCATGAACAACATACAAGTAATGTCTCCATATTTTCAAAGTATGAATCACCGCTGCTAGCTCTAAATCATGAGTGGGATAATTATTTTCATGTTTTCTGAGCTGTCGGGAGGCATAAGCTATAACTTTGTCATGCTGCATCAACACACAACCTAACCCGACACCTGAAGCGTCACAATAAATCACATACCCATCTAGCCCCTCAGGAAGAGTCAAAACTGGAGTCGTAGTCAACTTATCATTCAATAACTGAAAACTGTGCTCACAAGCATCGGTCCACTGGAACTTAGCTGCCTTCTGGGTTATTCTAGTCAAAGGCGCTGAGATCGAGGCAAAATTCTCCACAAACCTCCTATAATACCCTGCTAGTCCCAGAAAGTTGCGTACCTCAGTAGGTGTAGTGGGTCTGGGCCATGTCTTCACCGCCTCAATCTTCTGAGTATCCACCTGAATACCATCTACCCCGACAATATGCCCCAAGAATGCCACTGAGGCCAACCAGAACTCATATTTCGAAAATTTGGCATACAACTGTCGGTGCCGGAGGACTCCAAGTAATGTCCTCAAATGATCTGTGTGCTCCTGCTCTGAGCGAGAATACACCAGGATGTCATCGATGAATACTATAACAAATGTATCCAAAAATGGCTTGAACACCCGGTTCATTAGATCCATGAATACTGCTGGAGCATTAGTCAACCCAAACGACATCACAATGAACTCATAATGTACGTACCGGGTCCTGAACGCAGTCTTCTGGATATATGTCTCTCTAACCCGTACCTGATGATAACCGGATTGTAGGTCTATCTTCGAGAAATACTTAGCACCCTGCAACTGATCGAATAAGTCATCAATCCAGGGAAGGGGGTACCTATTCTTGATGGTCACCTTATTCAGCTGCCTATAGTCAATGCACATCCGCAGCGAACCATCCTTCTTCTTTACAAATAATACCGGCGCACCCCAGGGAGATGTACTAGGCCTAATGAAGCTTTTTTGTAGTAGATCCCTCAACTGCTCCTTCAATTCTTTCAACTCTGTAGGTGTCATTCTATAAGGAGGAATGGATATAGGTTGGGTACCTGGCAATACATCTATGCTGAAATCTATCTCCCATTCTGGAGGAAGACCTGGAAGATCATCTGGGAACACATCCGGAAATTCACTGACTATCGGAACTGACTGAAGAGTCGGTACCTCGGCCTCCATATCATGCACCCGAACTAAGTGATAAATACACCCTTTTCGAACCATCTTCCTTGCCTTGAGGTATGAAATAAACTTACCCCTCGCCGATACGGTATTCCTTTTCCATTCTATAACCGGCTCGTCTGGAAACTGGAATCGAACCAAATTCTCTCGACAATCAACGCTGACAAAACAAGAAGCCAACCAATCCATACCCATAATAACGTCGAAGTCGGTCATATCCAACTCTATCAAATCTGCTAAGGTACGATGGCTATATATCACCACCGAGCAATTCTTGTACACACGTTTAGCTATAACCAAATCTCCTACCGGTGTAGCTATTACCTCGAATGGTTCTATCGGCTCAGGTTCTATCCCTATTCTACTAGCAACAAGAGGGGATATATAGGACAAGGTGGAACCTGGATCAATCAAAGCATACACATCATAGAAAAAGACTGATAATGTACATATGACAACATCTGGTGACGTCTCTTGGTCGCGTCTACTGGTCAAGGCATAAATGCGGTTCGGAGGAACGCCAGAACTAGAACCTCTGCCACGACCCCTACCACGGCTACCTGGTGTCTAAGTACCTTGCCCGATGGGGCGCATAACTGTGGACGATGAACCCGCAACAGAACCCGTAGGCTGAGCCATACCCCCCAAACCAACTCTAAAGGGACATTCTCTCATCAGATGGCACTGGTGGCCGCAAGAAAAACAATTACCAGTATCAATACGACACTCCCACGGATGACATCTGCCGCACTGCGAACACTGAGGCAAAGATGGCCTCCACTGACCAGAACCCCTGTGCATCTGTGATCCTATCGCCCGGGAGCCCTGACCAGCTCCTGAATACCCCGTGCGGTCAAATCGCCTACCAGAAGACTGTGAGTGAGCACTCTATGCCGGCTGGGAGGAATACCTGGTATGCTGTTGAGGCTGCCTGTCTCGAAAATCACCCGAAAACCCAGCTGATCTGGCCCTCTTATGATGGCTCCTACCATGGTCTCTATCCAACTGTCTCCCTCTGTGTCGTTCCTCGATTCCCTGCGCAAATGTTTGAATACGAGCAATATTCATGCTCGGCTGAAGCGCTGCTGTCATGCACCCATCAATAAGATAGTGGTCTAACCCCATCACGTAACGGTGTACCCTATCTGCCATGTCTGCTACCATAGTAGATGCGTACCGAGCCAAGGAGTCATACTCTAAGCTATACTCTCTAACCGTCCTCCCATTCTGCCGCAACTGTAGAAACCTGTCGACTCTTGCCCATCTCATCTCTGGAGGCAGAAAGTGGCCAAGGAATGCCTCTGAAAACTCATCTCATACTACAGGAGGAGCACCCTCGCCCCTAGACAACTCCCAGGACTCAAACCAATTGACTGTTATATCGCGCAACCGGTATGAGGCCAATATAACTGACTCAGTCTCTGAGGCCCTGATCACCCTCAATGTCTTCTGCGTCTGGCGGATGAACTCATGAGGATCATTCTCGGGCCTTGACGCGTAAAACTCCGGCGGACTGCAACTCAGGAAATCTCTAACCCTCAAACTGTCGCCTGGGTTAATCGCCGGCCTCGCCTATAAACTCGCTCCCGCCACTATCCTTGCCAATAACTGGACTGTCTCTCTCAAATCCCCATCATGTGCCCCTGGTTGAGGAACTGAAGGCTCAGGTACTGGAGCCTCGAATACGGGTGATGTTGCCCACGAGAGGAGCTCGAATCGTGATGAGGCAGAACTCGTCGGTGGGGGCACACTCTCAAACGTAGACCGCGTCACGGACTCAGTAGCTCTGCACCCGACTAGAATCCTCATCAGAATTTGCCCTTCAGGCCACGCGCTTCCTGAGGCATAGCTGTAAACATAGTAAACTATCAAAAAAAGGATCATCCTAATAACACAGCTCTATAGCACGATCTAAAAGATGAAAGAGTAGAAACCAATCCTAAATGCCCGGCAGCCTCCTGCGTATAAGTATGGTGCACAACATACCCATACACAAGACTATACTAGACACGATCTGTAGACATTCCGAGGACTAACTGCTCTGATACCACTTTTGTCACGACCCGACCCGACGGGCCGCGACTAAACGTCCTAATTGGACGTTATTACTGACTTGTCACTCTTAATTTATTTAATACCGAGATCTATAGAAATTTCGGCAGCACAACGCTGCATTTATAACATATCCCCAAAATATGCGAGCCGACAAGGCTGCCTTACACAACTAACCAACAATCACAACGGGCTAGCCGACTAGGCTGCCACCGAATAGCATCAAATAAACAAAGAAACAGTCATAATAGGCACGCCGGCAAGGCTGCCCCACTATATACGGGAACATCCCAAAACAAAGTAGAGCAATATAGTTGACTAAAATGCATAACAATCTTCACCAAGTCAAAACACACCTACCGCCCACAACTGTCTACAGACCTCTAAGAGTATGACCACGACATAAGACGGGACAAGACCCCGTCGTGCCCATGAAATACATATAATCAAAATAAAGAGGTTCTGTACCAAATAGCCGATTCCGAAACAATGGAGCTCTCCAACTGCAGAATAGAGGTCCTAAACTGGAGGGTCACCTATCTGAACACCTGAACCTGCGGGCATGAACGCAGCCCCCCGAGGAAAGGGGGGTCAGTACGAAATAATGTACTGAGTATATAAAACATGAAATACTGAAAATGAAATCACAACTGTGACAAGTAAAGATAGAGAGTCATCAAGCTTAACAAGAATGAGAGTCATATCAGAAATCATGAATGCTTACTCATACTGTCACTATGTCTATGTCTGTATATCAATATGTATAACATGTCTCGGCCCTCTAGTGAGGGACTCGATGGAAGTCTGTATATGTCCGCATATCATATCTCGGCCCTCTATGGAGGGACTCGATAAAATCTGTATATATGTATATAACGTGTCTCGGCCCTCTAGTGAGGGACTCGATGAATTCTCAGAAGTCACGCACGAACATGATCCGGCCCGGGACTTGGTGGAGTGAAACAATAATACTTAGCACGAGTAGATATCATGAGCAACCATATGCAATTAAAAATCATCTTTGACTCTCGATAATATCATCATAATAAACTCTTTTACTGAAAATCATAGACACTAATCAACAATTATCCTTTAAAACTGAACTTATAAGAATTACGTACGTCTGCCGTACTTTCATTAAAATCATGTCAAAAAGAAGGAAAGAAGAGTTTTACATACCTTATTGTCGAACTAACCAACTCACTAATTAAAGTACGTCTCGTCTAGCACTTCAACCTATAACAATAGTAATTCGTTCGTCAATTCCATGACTTCAAGTATAAGTTAGGTCGAATGATAACTCTCTTTTCTATAGAAATTTGGGCAGCACTTGCCCTATTTATATGCACATCCACAACTCACAAACAAAGTCAACAATACCAATAACAAGATGCAACTTAAAGATATAACCAAAACAATCCCAAATACTCCATATACGTCATCATAATACATTCCTTCTCTTACGTTTATGGAAGACAGCAACTACTGAACCACAATAGGTATAATAGAAGCAAAAAAGGAGAACCAAACAACGCCTCCGCCAGTCGTCGATGGTCAGCTCCGGCGAGGCAGAGGCGATGCAACGTGAAAGGGTTTACGGGGTGACGGTGATGGGACAGTGGGGGTTCGACGGGATGGGGTTGACGAGAGAGTGGGCTGCTGCGGCTGTGAGGGTGTTCGCCGGAGCTTGGAGCTCCGGCGAAAGGCGGCGACGGGAAGGAGAGGAAGGGATGAGAGAGAGAGACGAGGGCTGAGGGGGGGTCAGATTTTGTGTTGTGCGGCTGAGGGAGTTAAGGGAGAGGGGAAAGTTTTGTTTTATAGGGGGTGTTATGGTTTGGTATTTGGGGGGGGGGGGGGGGGAATGAAAAGTGGGGTATTGTTTTGGGGGGGGGAATGAAAAGTGGGTTTTGATTTTATGGGGGAAAATGAAAGAGGGTGTTTGGATGGAATTAAAAACAAAAAATGGTGTTGGATTGGACTGATTCAAATTGTGTCTTGGACTGGACTGGTATGACAAAATGAAAGGCGGGTTAATTATTTAAAACAAAATTATTTAAAAAGATGCAAGATTATTAAAATGTAAATGCCGACGCAATAATAATAAAATACAATATTTAAGACATGTTTAATGTCTGATTAAAAGTAAAAACGGGATGCCAATTAATTATTAAAAAGATGCAAATATTATTAAAATAAAACGACGGTGTAACAATAATAAAAACATAATATTGACGAAGACATAATGCTTAATTTAAAATAAAAAGATAAAAAATGCAAAAAATGCTGATTAAAAAGCGGTATCCTAAAACACATAAAATTGCAATAAATATACGAAAAACGGGTCAAAACTGACTGTCAACATACATAAGTGACAATAATGACTACTTAAAGGCTGAAACGTAATGGCTAACACCGTATCCGCAACAGATATGTGCTGAGCCTCTTCGGTATATTGATCCATCTATCTCCTGTATCGGTTTTTCCCAGTCTTATTCAAACACCTGAACTCACTCTGACACTTAGTCTTACCCCGAGGCAACTCATATCGGGTGCACACCAACATTACTCCCTTCGACCTCACACCTAAATAATGTCACGTGTCGTACTAGTTTTCACCATCTACAGATAGTCCCCACACTTTTCGGAATCAAGGTTTACCATTGGATGTGGAAATGATCCCTCCGATGTCTTCTCTTGTAATCCTTCTTTCAAATTACCCCGAAATAAGCGAGAAAATGAACTGTTGAACCTTCCACATGATCTGACTCATGTCTTATAACTCTGTCATTTTGGATACATGTCTCCCCCTGATTGAATTGTCGTGTCGGTTCACGAACTGAAACGTTTTCACGAACTGAAACGTTTTGTAATGATGACTTAGCCCCTGTTAAAAAAACTCTTTTTCACTTCCCATATTTTACCTTTTGGTAAATTTCTTTTCATTCTTTGACTAATCAACTTTCAATTCTCCAGAATTTCTTCAAATTTTCACTCCTAAAACCTTCAAATCCTCAGATCTTCATATCTTCAAATCATTAAAACCATGATGAAATCTGCCTGATCATCTTCCCGACAATCTTCTTCGACAACCTCTCCACTACCGATTCTAGATGAAACCACCGGCATCGGAGACCCTTCTGAAGCTAAGGCCAGTACTGAACCCAGAGCCTTCGATATGCTTTTATTGACTTTCACCTTTGACACTGAATTTGTCGTTTAAACGGCCTCAAAAAATTTGACCGGGGGAAGAGGCTAAAAGATGGTCGTCCTCTATCAATGATTTCAATCTCAAGAGAGTCCGAGATGATTGCGGTTGGAATGATCTCTCCAGGATCATTGTTCCTGGCCCCGACGAAGACATCACAACCTTCAGGTCCGGATACTCCAATATTTACACCTACCCCTTCACTCTCAAACTCAACTCACTGATTGACCGTGTGATCCTCGAGATGTGCAGGACTTACAATATGTGTCTTGCATAAATTGACCTGTTTGTATAGAGGATCGTTACTTGCCTCCGATTCTTCGCCAATTTGGTTAAAGAACCTTTCACCTTAGATCACTTGATCTGCTTATATTCACCTCGATTTTTTCATGGAGGAGTCGTTCAACTATCCAAATGAGGGGAAATTCTCATCCTCTCGAGCATCGATGAAAATCGAGACTGAGGCGGGATAGAATATTTTGTTGCGATCCCAAATGCAAAAATTATCCCGGCTAGTTTCATGCATTTTTCGGAGGAATGGAACATGTACTGTAAGTACTAAAAAAAACTCTCTTTTTTTAAAAATAACGTGTCTTTAACCTTCCCTTTCTCTTTCTGCAGTCCAATGGATTCCGACCCATGTGGACAATCTTCATATTTGGGATGAGAAATAATCAGCAATCATCCGCATAAGAAGAAGACATGGAACAAACTCTCCGATTTTGGTGCTCGACAAACTCTCCTTTCTTAACTTAAATAGTAGTCTTGTGCATTTTTTCATCATTTTTTTATTTCTCGAACTGGTAGGTTTACCGAAGGGCTCCTCTATCCCGAGGTCTCACCCCTTTGCTGCTCCAATTATCCCTGATCCATTTTTTTTATCTGGCCGCATCGGTTCAATGCATCACCGAGGTACAAAAAAATAAGATCTCCAAGTCCAAATCCTCGAAGCCTCATACCGACTAATAAATTTATTTTATCACTTCATTATTTTTCAGGTACCTGAACCTCGTATGAGGTTTTATGAAGTGTTATGTCGTAGGCTCTTCAAGAGCGCATTGTCTCCTTATTATGATCATTTGCTCCTCTTCTTTTTCAATGATTATTGTATTTGGAACCGATTTGTATATCAGGCTTTACGCATGTTGTAAACTCTGTCCTTCAAGAACATTTAAGAGCATCTTGCAGCTGGAATATGAAATAGTTGGGTAAGTAAATGCTTCTAGAATTTGATTTGAATTATTGTTTGAACGAGGATACTGATGATAATTCACAACATATTTCTTAGTTGTTTATTCTCTCCCCCCCCCCCCCCCCCCTTATATTAGAAAAAACTAACATACATTTTCACCTTCTTTGGGGAATCTATCTGTGTGCATCGTGGTAGACTCATTAATCATATAACGCACAACAAAAATTATTAGATGAAAATATTTGGTTCCTGACCTTGAACCAATTATGAGGAGAGAATTTATCATAATTAATTGGTCTGAAACGTACAAACGTCGGTGTATGCAATATATCATATCTCAGACCAACACATGAAATTTTATTCTCATAAGCAATGGTTTAGCTATCTACTGGAGGGCATTCAACGATAAACCAGTTTGAATATCAACCAGCATTATCCAAGATGAATTGTCTTGATTACATAATCTGGAAATTGTGCTTTCAACTCAATTATTTTGAGGTAGCAATTTTGTAAATGTCAAACTACAGGTTGACTATAAACGCACATGTGACCATCTCATAGATTCATATATTTAAGATATCACATTGCAGGTGAATGGGCCCTTATTCACCTTTTATATTTTAAAATTTAGGAAATTCAACCCCAACATTAGCTAGTATAATCAACTTATCATGGGAACAAGCAACAAAAATAATTTTTTGAAGAATCTAGTTCTTCAATGTATGTCAAGTACTTAATTTGCACATCATATTTGAATCGGAATGGACACATCACTCATACCGACTAATGAAATTATGTATACTAGTAAACTTCGAGTTTACCACGCCATGTGCTATTTATTTTAGTAAACTTCTGGTTTACTATGAAATGAATTATTTTTGTCTACCAATAAACTACTGATTTATCGTGACATATGATTTCATCATGCTTATATTTGTGTAGTACAATTTGGAGAATAAAGAGGGTAATCATTCACATACATATTTCTTACCCACTATGATTTTGAAGATATTTAATCCTCCAATTAATTATAGTTTCAATCTGATATCCTATTTACTTGAGTAAACTTCGGGTTTACTACAACTTGTGTTTCGATCATAACAACTTCGTATATTACAATTTAGAACGAATTACATAATAGTATATAAGCTCTTCAGGAGGCTCTAATTTATTCTCCATAATCATACATATTATTTGGACACTATTAGTGTCATGATCTTCTAGATAAATAGTTAGCTCTTCTGGAGCACTTGATCATTAATTTTGTACAATCAAATATTGATTAGATACTACTGGTATCATAAATAAAAATTATAGTTAGACACTACTGGTGTCATGAAATAAATAATAATTAAATGGACATTTAAAGACAATACAATTTATAAATGATGAAAAGTAAGTTCTAAACTTTAGTATTTCAGACATCTCCTTCAGGGAGAATACCATTACCATTTGAATATTTATCATCAAAGTTGCGACGGTAACCATAATATATCAATGTGATTATAGTAGATAGTAACAAACAACAACATACTCAGTGAGGTTATAGTAGATAGTATTCTATAAAATTTGTATCATTTTGCCTTAGAATGATGCATAATAAAAGTTCGCAAGATGATTTGACGTACGACATGTACATGGAACAATGACCTTCATACCACGAAATAATATTTATATCTGTTGTTATCCAATCTCTACATGAGGTGTTGTGGTATTTCTTCATTAACTTTGGAGAATGAAACATGGTCATTTAGATGCTCTTTATACATAATTTTTAATAGCTCGTTATTTTACTCAACCACAACAAAACACCGCTTCAATATATTTCTCAAACATTTTTCCGCTTGTCAAAAATTATTCTAATACTTCTAGATCATCAAAATACATATAAAATCATTCTTTAGTAGTACATCCAAACACTTTAAGAAAATTGCAATAAATTAAATATAAATATTTTCTTCATTATTTTGCCACCTTATATAACTAAAACTAAAGCTTGCAAGAAAATAAAAAAAAACTTTTACATGCATTATAAACACACAACAGATTTTGGGGAGTAAAAGAAGTAAATTTCAAAGTTGAACCTTTGTTAAAGTAAAGTTCAAAGGTCTACCACTTCGGGAGTAAATTCAAAGTTCTACTACTTCGGGAGTAAATTTCAGAGACTTACTGCTTCGAGAATAAATTTTGAATTTACTACTTCAAGAGTAAATTTCATATTTACTACTGCAAGAGTAAAATTTAAAGTTTTACTTTCAAAGTTCTACTACTTCCGGAGTATAGTTCAAAGATTTATTACTTAAGGAGTAGAGTTTAAAATTTGCTACTTCGGGAGCAAATTTCTGAGTTTGCTACTTTGAGAGCAAAATTCTGAGTTTACTACTTCAGAAGTAGAGTATAAAATATTTAGAATATTTTTCTCAACTATTATACCTCTTCTGGAGGTGAGTCGTGATAACGTTACAACCAAACACACGTCCATATATATAAGCTTTACTACAGATCATCGCATTCACTTCAGGGAATAGATCTATATTTGTAATATTTACGAAAAATCTCATTTTTCAAAAATGGAACATCATCATCTGAACGTGCTTTAACCATATCAAATTATAATGGCTATAACTTCTTTTAAGACATTGCTACTTCTTGAGCAAATCGCAGCATACATATAATATAGAGATTTTTTTCACTAACATATCTTTAATTATAATCACAACATGCCTATAAAAATATTACCACTGCCAATGGTTATAGGTGTAATTTAGTCTTAAGGAGACTGTGAATATATCACCACTTCGGATCGTTATATAAGTAAATCTTAGTCATTATGAGTCTCTGAAATAAATTAAAAACAAAAAATACACAGTAATTTAATAAATTGTTAAAAGGATAAATCAGAGAATATTGTGATAATAATCCTTTGTCATGTTAGTAGTTGAACAACCTGTTGGCAATAGAATTGTGGGTATATCACTTGGTAATCATATAGCCATTATTGCCTAACCATGCTCATAGTGATTTACTATATTTACATATTTTAATATGCGTGTTCATGGTCCGGCAAAACATGTATTTAAACAACAACAAAATCCAGTATCTTTGTATTAATATGTATATTCAAAGAGATATCAAAGTAGTGCAACATAGATAACTCAACTGGGGAGATCACTTACCTTGGTATCATATTTAGATTTGAAATATATCAGTAAACACGCTACTTTCATAACCACACTCGTTAGAGACTCATGCTGATAATGAAATAATAATAAAGCTAGAACAAGAATATTGTTGAGAAAGAAAGAAGAGAGAAGAGTTCTTTATTTCTCTTAAGGGATGTACATACAATGAATACCCCTCTATTTATAAGATCTAAGTAGCTTGGTCTCAAATTCACTAACCTAACTTTCCTTGTAGAAATAGACATTCATAATTGAAAGAAATAATCCCTTGATTATTTTCATTAACTGAAAGAGAATATATACAAGTTACATATTTCCATAATAGGAAAATCCTATTCTTATTCTATTCCTAAAATCTTATTCTATTTGGAGACTAACTATACAATTATGGTAAGTGTACAAGACTAATTACACTAAAATATTACATTACACAATTTACCAAAAACTGCCCAACTCGTATGGGATGCTACATGGGCTGCTACTGCCCAACTCGTGTGGGCTGCCGAGAATGAATATACATGAGTATACACATGTACATTGTGTATACTCATGTATATATAACATATCCCCGCAGTCATAGTGGGTGGTCTTCGAACGCTGAGACTGTCTCTAAAATCTTCAAACAAGACCGAGGGAAAACCCTTTGTAAAGATGTCTGTAATTTGATACCTGGAAGGGACATGGCAGACGTGTACTTGTCCACGAGCTACCTTTTCGCGAACAAAGTGAATGTCCATCTCGGTATGTTTAGTGCGCTGATGATGAACCGGATTACCAGAAAGGTATATGGCACTAACATTATCACAATGCACCAAGATAGCTTTCTGAATAGGACAATGAAGCTTTAATAGAAGATTACGTAACCAACATGACTCAGAGACTACATTGGCTACCCCTCGATCTCGGCCTCTGCACTCGAGCGTGATAAAGTCGACTGACGCTTTGCAGACCATAAGACTACGTTATTACCAAGAAACATACAATATCCAGACGTAGACCATCTGATGTCTAGACATCCACCCCAATCAGCATCTGTATACGAGACAAGTGTAGACGTCGACGAAAGATATAAATGTAAGTCATAGTCAAGTGTCCCCTGGATGTATCGAATGATGCGTTTGAGCGCATTCATGTGCTCAACCTTGAAATCATGCATAAACAAATACACCTGTTGTACGACATATGCAATATCTGGTCTCGTGAATGTAAGATACTGAAGGGCTCTTGCAAGACTACGATAACGTGTGGGATCCTCGTATGGGGAGCCAGTCGCAACCCCCAACTTTGGTTTACTATCAACCGGAGTGGAAGTGGACTAAAATAATGGCATCACATCCCTCTCAATGATCTCAACTGCATACTTCCTTTAGGATAAGAACAACACACCTGCATGACGAGTGACAATAATTCCCAAAAAATAACTCAATGGCTCCAAGTCTTTCATAGCAAACTCAGAACTGAGCATTGTCATGATAGACTGGTGTAATGCATTAGAAGAGGCAGTCAAGATAATATCATCTACATATAAGAGTATATAAGCCAAGAAAGATCTCCGATGATATATGAACAATGAATTATCAGACCTGCTATGAGAGAACCCAATAGTCGAAACATAGTCCGCAAACCTCTTATACCAAGCTCGTGGAGATTGTTTAAGTCCATACAAGGACTTCTTCAACAAACAAACATGATGAGGATATTTGGGATCACTAAACCCCAACGATTGATGCATATAAATTGTCTCCTTGAGATCACCATGTAAGAAAGCATTCTTCACGTCTAACTGATGAATGGGTCATGCTTTCGAAAAAGTCCAGTTGAGCACAGTGCGAATGGTAGCCAGTTTGACCACCGGACTAAATATCTCACCACAATCCACACCAACCTGCTGAGTCTTACCGTCACCTACAAGACGAGTCTTATGTCTCTCAAAAGAACCGTCAAAATTGTCCTTATGTGCAAAAATTCACATAGACCGAATAATATTAACACCAGCTGGATGGGGTACCAACTCCCACGACTTATTATCAATAAGAGCATTATATTCGTCGGTCATAACATTTTTTTAATTCGAGTCATTTAAAGAAGACATTAGATTACAGGGTAAGGGTGATTTAAAAATATTATAATATAAATTAAAATATCTTTTTGGTTTAAAAATACCCTCATTGACTACGAGTGACTGCTCTCTGACTCGGGGGAGAATTTGACGAATTTTGGGAAATATCAGGACATGTGACGGACTGGTCAGCAGGCAATGGGCCTGCTGGCCCAACACGAAAGGCTGGAACATTATCGGACACCGAATCGACCGCCTATTAGATAGGCTAATCGCCCAATTGTCAAAATCGCCCGATGTGGTATTGCGATCAGAATGATCGTGCAAGAGGCCGGGCCGATGGGCCCGCTAGCAGATTTTGGGTACTTGATCGGTCTGATAAATGGTGAATAATATACGGGGATATATCATCATCTAAAAAATTATATGAACTAAGCACAGGACTACTCAATTTTGCAAACGGAAATTGGAACTTATAAAAAATAACATGGTGACTAATGATGATTCTATTAGATGATAAAACAAAACATTTGTAATTACGATGATTAGACGGATAATCCAAAAATACACAAGAGGTAGAACGGGCTTGAAATTTATTAATTGTAATGGATGAAAATAACGGAAAATATAAGCACCCAAAGACCCTAAGATGTGAGAACGGATGGGTCTTATTATATAAAATATGAAGAGGGGCTAATACGTCAATTTTTTAATAGGAAGAATGTTAAGAAGATATGTATCCATTTGTAGAGCATGATGCCAAAACATAGGGGGCACGGAAGCATGAAGCAATAACGTTCGGACGATGTTGTTAATGGTATGAATTTTTCATTCGGCTTTCCCATTTTGTGATGACGTATGAGGGTAAGAAAAATGAAAATTGATCCCAGTATTTAGCACAAAATTCCCAAAACACCTCATTATCATATTCTTTGTCATTATCACATTGAATATTTTTAATTTCCCGTTCGAATTAGGTTCTAATGAATGCTCTAAATTTTAAGAAGGTGGAAAAACTTGAGTTTTTTTCGCAATTGGAAATTCCATAAAAAATTAGAATAATCATCCGAAAATAAAACATAATAACGATGACCCACAGAACTAAGAACGGGAGATGTCCATAAATCGCTATGAATAATATCAAATGGCATTAAAGTATGAGAATTAGAGTCCACAATTCAGAGTACTATGTGTACCCTTACATGAAATAAACTTATTTCTATCTAAAGAAGATAAAATAGACGAACACGGATGACCTAGCCCAGAGAGCTAATGGGCAGCCTAGAAAGCTTGGGCCGATTGGAAGGCTTTGAACGACGAGCATGCCACAAGAAAGGAGGAAGAGCTGCAAAAGTTGATGGCACGACTTGACTCGAGAAACCGAAACTTGGTGTGATAGGATAAAGATATCCCCTACTATCACACCTCATGAAAGGGTTCCCCGTCTTGAAATCCTTCACAGAAAACTCAAACGAATCAAATTCAATAGAAACAGAATTATCAGTGGTGAATTTACAGACATACACTAAATTTTTAATCAATTTAGGGGAATGAAGTGTATTTTTCAATACAAGTGGTGGATGGGAGGGAGACAAAGTTTTATGACCATACCTACGAATTGGAATTGAATTACCACTACCAATAATTATACCACAATTACTGCTCAAATTGAAATAAGATGATAGAGTATCGTGGTCGGATGTCATGTGGGTAGTGGCGTCAGTGTCTATGTACCAATTCGAGTCCAGAGGAGTCAATCCAAGTGTGTATCGCGACTTCAATATTGGTAGGAGTGGGGCCCGCTGCATGATGAGCATGCGGAGGTCGAGGCCCAAGCACTTCGCCACGCCGACCCACCGAAGTTGAAATTAGCCGAGAATTAGGTCCAACCCATTTCTTGGAGCAGTGCGAAGAAAACTGGGACATGTGGCTGTTGGGCCACTGCACACTGATCCAGGCCCACGGTCAGGGGGCCCAAGGCTTGGACCAGTTGGGTCATGGCCCACTGCTGCTGGGGGTTGACCCACTGCTGCCGCTAACTCTGTCGAAACCACCGTTTTTGCCGCCACGATTTTTGTCGTTGTTTTTACGATTATTTTTGTCATCACCGTGAGCACGACTTTGGCCCGAATTATCAACAAAACTCAGAGAATTTGTTGAGGATGTCATCATGACTACGGTGCTAGTACCGGTAGCCGCTTTCTTAGCCAAACCGGTTTCTTTCAAAGTAAGCATGGAGCGGGCTTGATAGAACTTTGGAAGAGGGTTATTTTGGCGAAGTATAGTCCCAACGCCACTATAGGCCTCGTAGAGGGAAGTAACCATCTGTAGAACAAGACGGTTGTCACTCACGGGCGCACCAACGTTGTGGAGTTGGTCTGTCAATTCTTTCAATCTTGTACAATAAGCCAAAACGTTTGGGAAATTTTCCATGTTGACTTGGGAAAATTCCTTCTCAAGTGTAACAGCCTTGGAATTCTGATTATCTTGGAATATGTCACGCAGCCTATCCCAAGCTTCCATTGTCGTAGAGTCCGGCTCAATAATTGTCTGCAACAGGTCGGTGGAGATTGTGGAGTAAATTCACTAAAGGACGGTGGCATCAAGAGTTGTCCATAACTTAGGATTATTCTCGCGTTTTGGTATCTCCTTATCCTCATGAGCCGCGGAGATTATGTGATGGATGACTTGATGCTAGCATGTGTAAATCTTGAACAGTTCGGCCCACGTCACATATTGGACGTTTTCTATTTCAAGAACAAGAGGGGTGTTATTCTTGATGTTATAAACTGCAAGGTCATGATGGAACGTATTCTTAGATGTAGACATGCTTGATAGAACAATATTTGATTGATGGATTTGGAAGAAATAATTTTAGGTTTGGAGAACACAAAAAAAATCACGGAATCCGAGACAATGATGCACGTAACCCGAAGGAGATTTGGCGGAAGTAAGGAAAAAGTAACCTAGACTTGGGATACTATGAAAGAAATAATCCCTTGATTATTTTCATTAACCGAAAGAAAATATATACAAGTTACATATTTCCATAATAGAAAAATCATATTCTTATTCTACTCCTAAAATCTTATTCTATTTTGAGACTAACTAAGTAACTATACAATTATGGTAAGTGTACAAGACTAATTACACTAAAATATTACATTACACAATTTACCAAAAACTGCCTAACTCGTATGGGCTGCTAAGTGGGCTACTACTGCCCAACTCGTATGGGCTGCCGAGAATGAATATACATGAGTATACACATGTATATTGTGTATACTTATGTATATTCATGTATATTTAACAATAATAATAAATAATATTTATAACAACTGTCACGCCCATTTTCGACCGCGACATTATTAAACTCCTGCTTAATAAGAAATGTTAGGAAATAAATGCCAAAAATTCTAAATGTTTAAAAAGTGCTTAAAAGGGTTTAAAATGCTAAAGAGCTAAGGGGTGCTAAAAGGGGGCACTAAAATGCTAAAAGGTGCCAAATGCTAAGGATGTTAAAGTTAAAGGAAAAATGTGCTAAAGGTGCTAAAGGGTTCGCGGAGTCGCCACCTAATTAGTTTGGGTGAATTAGGACACCTAAATGGCAACTAGGTTAAAGTCAACACTAACTCCATTTTTATGGTCTGCGAAACTTATATGAGATTCCGGGCAAGGGTTCTTTATTATCCTAAAGGGAAGGGGTTAGGCACCCTAAAAGATCCGCTAACTTGCGATTGTCCGTTCAAACTTAGGGTAATTATTATGCTAAGATACATGTTTTGAAAAGTTTAGGTGAAGAGGTGCTGACGAATAAAAGGTAAAAATGATGCATTTTATAACCTGAAAAGATTTAAAAGATTTGTTTATAAAGTTAGTTTTCGAAAGAAGGCATATACGGCGTTATAAAATGCATAAGAAGTTATGAATACACTTATGCAAAGTTGACTTAGTAATTAAGGGTAGGCCTTTATTGGAAGAAAATCTATTTTGATCATCACGTTAATACATTATATGTATAATAGAGGGTTTATAAGAAAATTAATTCTTTTAAGATGCATTAGTTTCCTAATTAGATATGCAAAATAAATTATTCAACAGAAAGTTTAGACATGAATGATAAGCCTAAAATACGTAATTATAAGTGCATTTCTGATTTTAAAACTACCCGCCCAATTTATTTATTCAAAGACTGATTGTTCTATGTCTCCTATTAATTACAAAGTTAGCCAATTAAATTTCAACAAATAAACAAACAAATATATATAAGACATATAAGATTAAGAGGGCAAAAGGATGCTTTTAGGGGGATGACAATGTCGTCTCGTCCCTTTTTTTTTTGTTTGGGAATTTTGAGGCGGAATGCGGTGGACACAGATGCGGGCACTCATGCGGTGTGGCTTGTGAAGAGTTTCGTAATGAGATTGCTTCTCCGGGCAGCGAACCGAGGCAGCGTATCAAGTGTCGATCCACTGGGAGGATTAATTGCAATGCGATTAAAAAAGGGCGAAGCTCTTGTTTTGAGAATGCTTACCCATTTGCGACTGATCTTGTTCTTCAATTATCTTTCTGAAATTTTGCTTCTCGATGTTTATTCTTGGTGTTTTTACTCCATTCGAATATGCAGATTCGGGCTGATTTTGGATCGATTTCTCACTGATTTTCGATCCATGAAGGCTTGTTTTTACTCTGTTTTTCTCGTGATATCTTCCCCGATTCTTGCATGATGTGTAATATTGTGTCGTTTATATAGTTTCCATTTGGGTTCTCAATTTGGTGCGATTTCTTACAGCTGGTTTTGGTCGTTGGTATTCTGCGTTTTGGGTAAGATTTTCTTACGATTTTCAGCACTGATTTAGGGAAGATTTGGGGTAAATCAGTTATGGTAAAGTTTCGTTATGGCAAGTTTTAATTTTGGGGCGATTTGAGAGATTATGGAAGATTTTCATACGGAGGGTGAGCTGGCTAGAGGCGTGGCGAAGGGAAGGCGGCGATTTCATTTTTAGGTTTAGGTTTTCTTTAGTTCTTTGGACGATGGGGGTACAATAAAAGGGCTTGCGGGGCTGAATATAGGCTAGAGTAGCTGGGCCTTCGTGTTGGGTTGCGGGCCGCGGATGGGGCTGGGTAGAATGTGGGCTGGTGATATTAATATTGGGTATTAGTTTTTAGGAGTTAATTTTAGGTAAAATTAATTTGGGTAGTGTGTTATTAATTAATTAGTGGTAAATTAAATTAATAAATTGTGATTAAATTATTTTAGGTGTTTTGTTAGTCTAAGTTTGAGATTAAAAATAAAGACGAGCGTGCTATTTAATTAGTTCTTAACATTTTATAATGCGATGCCGTTATTAAAACTTATTTATTATGCGTATTTATCATTATTTAAGCTAAAATTAAATTATCTTAAATATGACTCTAGGTGCTACAATTATTATGTTATTTGACACGACGTTATTGATGTAATTTTCATTTAAGAATTATGATAGGGCTTAAAATTAATAAATGCGGGCGCGGGACTCCAAGTGCGTAAGTCGCGGTGCCATTATTAAATTGTTTATTTATGCATGTATTAATGTTTTATTGTTGCATTTTATTATAAAAATTATTCAAAATTGTTGTAAAAATTTAATGTAATTTTGTAGTTAATGACTGGACGAGAGGGTCAAAATTGGGTGTCAACAACTTGTCCCTCTTTGTATGGAGATGATGGAAGAATCTTCGGACAAAGACGTTGACTTATAGCCAATTTTGTCTCGATCCTCAGAAAAAAAATGTTGGGCAAATCTGACGCAAAATTCAAAATTGTCTCAGTGTCGAGTTATGACGACACTGGGCTACCATGGTCAAAACACCAAGGCGGACTAATGCGGACTCAAAATTTGTCCCAGTGTCGAGTTATGACGACGCTGGGTTACCATGGTCAAAACACCAGGGCGGGCTAACGCGGACTCAAAATTTGTCCCAGTGTCGAGTTATGACGACACTGGGCTGTGGTGCTAAAAATAAAAATAAAAATAACTGGCTTGAACCTGGGGTGTACCGCTATTGACTTATGGTGCTGGGTTTTATGGTGATGTGGAACGAATGGACCGACGCTTGAGGCCGCTTCTGTCATTTGTTGGGAAGGTTGGGCCCCCAACAAATTGCCCCGGTTCGCTGTAAGATAAAATCCACATTGTGCTCCTGCTCCTGCATGCTAGGACTTAAATTAACGGTTAGTGCATAACTGTTAAGGCATAATTTTAAAAGCAATGTAACTGTGAGTAGAAAATGCTATCCTACAAAAATGTGATGCATGTTGTGTTGATGCGATGCTGCAAATGCTGTGATTTTTATCCTTGCACAGACGCGTTGCGATTGTGAATGCGGATATGTTGTCCTTGCTGCAACTGCCCCTGTAGACTAAAGCTCAAAAAGAGTTAGTGCATAACTGCTAAGACAGAATAATAAAGCATGAATAAGAGATGCAATTTTGAGAGTATAGAAATCGCCATTGCGTGGATGTGATATGTTGATGACGGCGTCGTTTTCGGACATATGGCGTCGTTTTCGGACTTGGCGTCATTTTTGGACATTGTGTCGTTTTTGGACTTGTCTTCGTTTTTGGACTTTGCGTCGTTTTTGGACTTGTTGTGCTGATGACGTCGTTGCCTGGACGTATTGCTGCTGGCGTCGTTTTCGGACTTGGCGTCATTTTTCGGACTTGTTGTGCTGATAACGTCGTTTCCTGGACGTGTTGCTGCTGGCGTCATTTTCGGACTTGGCGTCGTTTTCGGACTTGGCGTCGTTTTTGGACTTGTTGTCCGATAACGCCGCTCGTTGCTGGGCGTATTCTTCGGGCGTCGTTTTTGGACTTTTTGTGCTGATGACGTCGTTGCCTGGACGTATTGCTGCTGGCGTCGTTTTCGGACTTGGCGTCGTTTTCAGACTTGGCGTCGTTTTTGGACTTGTTGTGCTGATGACGTCGTTTCCTGGACGTATTGTTGTTGGCGTCGTTTTCGGACTTGGCGTCGTTTTTGGACTTGTTGTGCTGATAACGTCGTTGCCTGGACGTGTTGCTGATGCTCCTGTAGAATAAATGCTCCTGCAAGCTAAGTTTGAGAAAAATTAGTGTATACCTGTTAAAACAAAATGATAAATATTTGAGAAATGCAATTTTGTGGGTAGAGATGTCGTCCCTGATACGCCGGATAAATACTGAGATGTTGTCCTTGCACGGACATGCTAAACGCGCAATCGTTAATTGCCATGATGCCTTTGTTGTGTGCGTGGGTTGCAAATTTGACTTTATGCCCGAGCTGATGCGCTAGACTTTGTTGCGGAATTTTGAATTCTGACTGTTGATTGTCGATGCCCCTCTCTGCTTCTGCTGCTTTTACTGCGGATTTTGAACTTTGGATTGTTGTCATATCCTCTGCCTCTGCTGCTTCTTTCTGCTTTTGCTGTATTTTCTGCTTCTGCTAATATGAAGAACTTTTGTTGTATCTTCTGCTAATATGAAGGACCTGCGCTCAAAGAAAATTTTGTGAGTTTGGGGGGGCGGTTGATTCGCGTTGACCTTATAGTTTTGACTCTTGATGCTCGGATGTCTGTCTTGTTTGGACTCATAACCCCTACCAGGTTTCCTACCTTGTCCCAGTTTTGAATATGCGAAGGGCGTTTTGGCCTAAAGTGGGTCTCAATGGGGTTGCTTGTATACTACGTGTATTTCAAAACGAAGGGAAAGTTTCCTAATGGTGTGACCGAAGCCGATTTAGGTCGCTTACGTATCCCCATGAGGGAATCAGGTCATGACGTAGTTCATTACAAGCGAAATTGGGTGAAATTAAAATTCTAAAGATGGGACCGAAGCCAATGTGGCCGCCTACATATCCTCCAAGGGAATCAGGTCAAACGTAGTTCCATAGTGTGACAAAATTTGAGAAAATTGTTGCTTGAGATATGGGTTTTTCGCGTATCGCGCTGATAATGCAAGGAATAACACAACCCCAGAAAACCAAGCTAGTGTAGCTCGTAATTAATACTAAGTGAATGCACAAAGTTGAAGTAGCAAAATAATGTAGTAAAGTGCACATAGTTGAAAGCAACAAACATTATAATAGCAAGCAGACTATATAGATATCAAATGCGCGTCCTAGCATGTTTGGGACCTCTTTTATGCCAGATGTGGGCCTAAACGCCAAATATGCGAGATTATGATAAACAGGTCCTAGTCGTTAAACTGCAACGCTTTGTTGGAAATGGCGACCAAATGGCGTTGCACTTTTTCCAATTCGGCATGTCATGTTTCGGCTTGGATTTTTCTATCATTGTCACGCTACACATAGTATGGTGGTTGGTCGTTGGGTTGAGAAACCCGTCGACAAGTTTTGGTATTTTCCTAATTGTGGCGTCTATACCAGGGATCAACCCACCTAGGGTGTATGCATGCATGACTTAAAATAAAGAGGGCGGTATAGCTCTATCTTAAATTTCTAAGATTTGACTTCACTAGACACAAGGTTCCCGAGCGGACACTCGAGTGAGGAGACTACGCGGCCACCGGTTGGACCGGATTCTCCGCGTAAAATGTCAACTCTCCTAAATTTGGGTATTTGAAAGAAATTTGCGGGTGTGCAAAGCGCACCTCGCGTGTAGTGTGTGATAGTGTTAATTTTCCGTAAGGGAGGAAATATGAGCGGAATGTCAATTTAAGGAAAGCGGTAACAAATAACCGTTAAGACAATATGCAAATATTTATATGTAAAGTAGAATAATTTAGACAAAACATAAAAGCAAATGAATGTAAAACACAGAAGAAGCAATTTTAAGCAGATAAGAAAAAATAAAGCACAATAATTAACCTATGTTTGTTATGGTTAAAAACCTAAAGTCCCCAGCAGAGTCGTCATTTCTGTCACGCCCCTTTTCGACCGCGACATTATTAAACTCCTGCTTAATAAGAAATGTTAGGAAATAAATGCCAAAAATGCTAAATGTTTAAAAAGTGCTTAAAAGGGTTTAAAATGCTAAAGAGCAAAGGGGTGCTAAAAGGGGGCGCTAAAATGCTAAAAGGTGCTAAATGCTAAGGATGTTAAAGTTAAAGGAAAAATGTGCTAAAGGTGCTAAAGGGTTCGCGGAGTCGCCACCTAATTAGTTTGGGTGAATTAGGACACCTAAATGTCAACTAGGTTAAAGTCAACACTAACCCCATTTTTATGGTCTGCGAAACTTATGTGAGATTCCGGGCAAGGGTTCTTTATTATCCTAAAGGGAAGGGGTTAGGCACCCTAAAAGATCCGCTAACTTGCGATTGTCCGTTCAAACTTAGGGTAATTATTATGCTAAGATGCATGTTTTGAAAAGTTTAGGTGAAGAGGTGCTGACGAATAAAAGGTAAAAATGATGCATTTTATAACCTGAAAAGATTTAAAAGATTTGTTTATAAAGTTAGTTTTCGAAAGAAGGCATATACGGCGTTATAAAATGCATAAGAAGTTATGAATATACATATGCAAAGTTGACTTAGTAATTAAGGGTAGGCCTTTATTGGAAGAAAATCGATTTTGATCATCATGTTAATAAATTATATGTATTAATAGAGGGTTTATAAGAAAATTAATTCTTTTAAGATGCATTAGTTTCCTAATTAGATATGCAAAATAGCTTATTCGACATAAAGTTTAGACATGCATGATAAGCCTAAAATACATAATTATAAGTGCATTTCTGATTTTAAAACTACCCGCCCAATTTATTTATTCAAAGACTGATTGTTCTATGTCTCCTATTAATTACAAAGTTAGCCAATTAAATTTCAACAAATAAACAAACAAATATATATAAGACATATAAGATTAAGAGGACAAAATGATGCTTTTAGGGGGATGACAATGTCGTCTCGTCCCTTTTTTTTTTGTTTGAAATTCTGAGGCGGAATGCGGTGGACACAGATGTGGGCACTCATGCGGTGTGGCTTGTGAAGAGTTTCGTAATGAGATTGCTTCTCCGGGCAGCGAACCGAGGCAGCGTATCAAGTGTCGATCCACTGGGAGGATTAATTGCAATACGATTAAAAAGGGGTGAAGCTCTTGTTTTGAGAATGCTTACCCATTTGCGACTGATCTTGTTCTTCAATTATCTTTCTGAAATTTTGCTTTTCGATGTTTATTCTTGGTGTTTTTACTCCATTCGAATATGCAGATTCGGGCTGATTTTGGATCGATTTCTCACTGATTTTCGATCCATGAAGGCTTGTTTTTACTCTGTTTTTCTCGTGATCTCTTCCCCGATTCTTGCATGATGTGTAATATTGTGTCGTTTATATAGTTTCCATTTGGGTTCTCAATTTGGTGCGATTTCTTACCGGTTTTGGTCGTTGGTATTCTGCGTTTTGGGTAAGATTTTCTTACGATTTTCAGCACTGATTTAGGGAAGATTTGGGGTAAATCAGTTATGGTAAAGTTTCGTTATGGCAAGTTTTAATTTTGGGGTGATTTGAGAGATTATGGAAGATTTTCATATGGAGGGTGAGCTGGCTAGAGGCGTGGCGAAGGCGCGATTTCACTTTTAGGTTTAGGTTTTCTTTAGTTCTTTGGACGATGGGGGTACAATAAAAGGGCTTGCGGGGCTGAATATAGGCTAGAGTAGCTGGGCCTTCGTGTTGGGTTGCGGGCCGCGGATGGGGCTGGATAGAATGTGGGCTGGTGATATTAATATTGGGTATTAGTTTTTAGGAGTTAATTTTAGGTAAAATTAATTTGGGTAGTGTGTTATTAATTAATTAGTGGTAAATTAAATTAATAAATTGTGATTAAATTATTTTAGGTGCTTTGTTAGTCTAAGTTTTAGATTAAAAATAAAGACGAGCGTGCTATTTAATTAGTTCTTAACATTTTATAATGCGATGCCGTTATTAAAACTTATTTATTATGCGTATTTATCATTATTTAAGCTAAAATTAAATTATCTTAAATATGACTCTAGGTGCTACAATTATTATGTTATTTGACACGACGTTATTGACATAATTTTCATTTAAGAATTATGATAGGGCTTAAAATTAATAAATGCGGGCGCGGGACTCCAAGTGCGTAAGTCGCGGTGCCATTATTAAATTGTTTATTTATGCATGTATTAATGTTTTATTGTTGCATTTTATTATAAAAATTATTCAAAATTGTTGTAAAAATTTAATGTAATTTTGTAGTTAATGACTGGACGAGAGGGTCAAAATTGGGTGTCAACAACTTGTCCCTCTTTGTATGGAGATGATGGAAGAATCTTCGAACAAAGACGTTGACTTATAGCCAATTTTGTCTCGATCCTCAAAAAAATGTTGGGCAGATCTGACGCAAAATTCAAAATTGTCCCAGTGTCGAGTTATGACGACACTGGGCTACCATGGTCAAAACACCAAGGCGGACTAATGCGGACTCAAAATTTGTCCCAGTGTCGAGTTATGACGACGCTGGGTTACCATGGTCAAAACACCAGGGCGGGCTAACGCGGACTCAAAATTTGTCCCAGTGTCGAGTTATGACGACACTGGGCTGTGGTGCTAAAAATAAAAATAAAAATAACTGGCTTGAACCTGGGGTGTACCGCTATTGACTTATGGTGCAGGGTTTTATGGTGATGTGGAACGAGTGGACCGACGCTTGAGGCTGCTTCTGTCATTTGTTGGGAAGGTTGGGCCCCCAACAAATTGCCCCGGTTCGCTGTAAGAGAAAATCCACGTTGTGCTCCTGCTCCTGCATGGTAGGACTTAAACTAACGGTTAGTGCATAACTGTTAAGGCATAATTTTAAAAGCAATGTAACTGTGAGTAGAAAATGTTATCCTACAAAAATGTGATGCATGTTGTGTTGATGCGATGCTGCAAATGCTGTGATTTTCGTCCTTGCACAGACGCGTTGCGATTGTGAATGCGGATATGTTGTCCTTGCTGCAACTGCCCCTGTAGACTAAAGCTCAAAAAGAGTTAGTGCATAACTGCTAAGACAGAATAATAAAGCATGAATAAGAGATGCAATTTTGAGAGTATAGAAATCGCCCTTGCGTGGATGTGATATGCTGATGACGGCGTCGTTTTCGGACATATGGCGTCGTTTTCGGACTTGGCGTCGTTTTTGGACCTTGTGTCGTTTTTGGACTTGTCGTCGTTTTTGGACTTTGCGTCGTTTTTGGACTTGTTGTCGCGACGCGTCGTTCGGATGTATTCTTCTTGGCGTCGTTTTCGGACTTGGCGTCATTTTTCGGACTTGTTGTGCTGATAACGTCGTTGCTGGGCGTGTTCTGCCGGCCGTCGTTTTGGACTGGCGTCGTTTTGGACTTGTTGTCGATAACGCCGTTGCGGACGTGTTGCCGGGCGTCATTTTGGACTTTTTGTCACGACGCCGTCGTTGCACGACGTATTCTTTGGCGTCGTTTTCGGACTTGGCGTCGTTTTCGGACTTGGCGTCGTTTTTGGACTTGTTGTGCTGATGACGTCGTTGCCTGGACGTATTGTTGTTGGCGTCGTTTTCGGACTTGGCGTCGTTTTTGGACTTGTTGTGCTGATAACGTCGTTGCCTGGACGTGTTGTTGATGCTCATGTAGAGTAAATGCTCCTGCAAGCTAAGTTTGAGAAAAATTAGTGTATACCTGTTAAAACAAAATGATAAATATTTGAGAAATGCAATTTTGTGGGTAGAGATGTCGTCCCTGATACGCCGGATAAATACTGAGATGTTGTCCTTGCACGGACATGCTAAACGTTGCAACTGACGAATTGCCATGATGCTTTTGTTGTGTGCGTGGGTTGCAAATTTGACTTTATGCCCGAGCTGATGCGCTAGACTTTGTTGCGGAATTTTGAATTTCATCGCTGATTGTCGATGCCTCTCTGCCTGCTTTGCTTTTCATGGATTTTGAACTTTGGATTGTTGTCATATCCTCTGCCTCTGCTGCTTCTTTCTGTTTTTGCTGTATTTTCTGTTTCTGCTAATATGAAGAACTTTTGTTGTATCTTTTGCTAATATGAAGGATCTGCGCTCAAAGAAAATTTTGTGAGTTTGGGGGGGGGGGCGACGGTTGATTCGCGTTGACCTTATAGTTTTGACTTTTGATGCTCGGATGTCTGTCTTGTTTGGACTCATAACCCCTACCAGGTTTCCTACCTTGTCCCAGTTTTGAATATGCGAAGGGCGTTTTGGCCTAAAGTGGGTCTCAATGGGGTTGCTTGTATACTACGTGTATTTCAAAACGAAGGGAAAGTTTCCTAATGGTGTGACCGAAGCCGATTTAGGTCGCTTACGTATCCCCATGAGGGAATCAGGTCATGACGTAGTTCATTACAAGCGAAATTGGGTGAAATTAAAATTCTAAAGATGGGACCGAAGCCAATGTGGCCGCCTACATATCCGCCAAGGGAATCAGGTCAAACGTAGTTCCATAGTGTGACAAAATTTGAGAAAATTGTTGCTTGAGATATGGGTTTTTCGCGTATCGCGCTGATAATGCAAGAAATAACACGGCCCCAGAAAACCAAGCTAGTGTAGCTCGTAATTAATACTAAGTGAATGCACAAAGTTGAAGTAGCAAAATAATGTAGTAAAGTGCACATAGCTGAAAGCAACAAACATTATAATAGCAAGCAGACTATATAGATATCAAATGCGCGTCCTAGCATGTTTGGGACCTCTTTTATGCCAGATGTGGGCCTAAACGCCAAATATGCGAGATTATGATAAACAGGTCCTAGTCGTTAAACTGCAACGCTTTGTTGGAAATGGCGACCAAATGGCGTTGCACTTTTTCCAATTCGGCATGTCATGTTTCGGCTTGGATTTTTCTATCATTGTCACGCTACACATAGTATGGTGGTTGGTCGTTGGGTTGAGAAACCCGTCGACAAGTTTTGGTATTTTCCTAATTGTGGCGTCTATACCAGGGATCAACCCACCTAGGGTGTATGCATGCATGACTTAAAATAAAGAGGGCGGTATAGCTCTATCTTAAATTTCTAAGATTTGACTTCACTAGACACAAGGTTCCCGAGCGGACACTCGAGTGAGGAGGCTACGCGGCCACCGGTTGGACCGGATTCTCCGCGTAAAATGTCAACTCTCCTAAATTTGGGTATTTGAAAGAAATTTGCGGGTGTGCAAAGCGCACCTCGCGTGTAGTGTGTGATAGTGTTAATTTTCCGTAAGGGAGGAAATATGAGCGGAATGTCAATTTAAGGAAAGCGGTAACAAATAACCGTTAAGACAATATGCAAATATTTATATGTAAAGTAGAATAATTTAGACAAAACATAAAAGCAAATGAATGTAAAACACAGAAGAAGCAATTTTAAGCAGATAAGAAAAAATAAAGCACAATAATTAACCTATGTTTGTTATGGTTAAAAACCTAAAGTCCCCAGCAGAGTCGTCATTTCTGTCACGCCTCTTTTCGACCGCGACATTATTAAACTTCTGCTTAATAAGAAATGTTAGGAAATAAATGCCAAAAATGCTAAATGTTTAAAAAGTGCTTAAAAGGGTTTAAAATGCTAAAGAGCAAAGGGGTGCTAAAAGGGGGCGCTAAAATGCTAAAAGGTGCTAAATGCTAAGGATGTTAAAGTTAAAGGAAAAATGTGCTAAAGGTGCTAAAGGGTTCGCGGAGTCGCCACCTAATTAGTTTGGGTGAATTAGGACACCTAAATGTCAACTAGGTTAAAGTCAACACTAACTCCATTTTTACGGTCTGCGAAACTTATGTGAGATTCCGGGCAAGAGTTCTTTATTATCCTAAAGGGAAGGGGTTAGGCACCCTAAAAGATCCGCTAACTTGCGATTGTCCGTTCAAACTTAGGGTAATTATTATGCTAAGATGCATGTTTTGAAAAGTTTAGGTGAAGAGGTGCTGGCGAATAAAAGGTAAAAATGATGCATTTTATAACCTGAAAAGATTTATAAGATTTGTTTATAAAGTTAGTTTTCGAAAGAAGGCATATACGGCGTTATAAAATGCATAAGAAGTTATGAATATACATATGCAAAGTTGACTTAGTAATTAAGGGTAGGCCTTTATTGGAAGAAAATCTATTTTGATCATCATGTTAATAAATTATATGTATTAATAGAGGGTTTATAAGAAAATTAATTCTTTTAAGATGCATTAGTTTCCTAATTAGATATGCAAAATAGCTTATTCGACATAAAGTTTAGACATGCATGATAAGCCTAAAATACGTAATTATAAGTGCATTTCTGATTTTAAAACTACCCGCCCAATTTATTTATTCAAAGACTGATTGTTCTATGTCTCCTATTAATT
This sequence comes from Przewalskia tangutica, assembly GCA_029844215.1. NCBI lineage: Eukaryota > Viridiplantae > Streptophyta > Magnoliopsida > Solanales > Solanaceae > Przewalskia > Przewalskia tangutica. The sequence goes on along the minus strand of CM056727.1, from coordinate 43,691,601 downwards.
ACAAAGTTAGCCAATTAAATTTCAACAAATAAACAAACAAATATATATAAGACATATAAGATTAAGAGGACAAAAGGATGCTTTTAGGGGGATGACAATGTCGTCTCGTCCCTTTTTTCTTTGTTTGAGAATTCTGAGGCGGAATGCGGTGGACACAGATGCGGGCACTCATGCGGTGTGGCATGTGAAGAGTTTCGTAATGAGATTGCTTCTCCGGGCAGCGAACCGAGGCAGCGTATCAAGTGTCGATCCACTGGGAGGATTAATTGCAATGCGATTAAAAAGGGGTGAAGCTCTTGTTTTGAGAATGCTTACCCATTTGCGACTGATCTTGTTCTTCAATTATCTTTCTGAAATTTTGCTTCTCGATGTTTATTCTTGGTGTTTTTACTCCATTCGAATATGCAGATTCGGGCTGATTTTGGATCGATTTCTCACTGATTTTCGATCCATGAAGGCTTGTTTTTACTCTGTTTTTCTCGTGATCTCTTCCCCGATTCTTGCATGATGTGTAATATTGTGTCGTTTATATAGTTTCCATTTGGGTTCTCAATTTGGTGCGATTTCTTACAGCTGGTTTTGGTCGTTGGTATTCTGCGTTTTGGGTAAAATTTTCTTACGATTTTCAGCACTGATTTAGGGAAGATTTGGGGTAAATCAGTTATGGTAAAGTTTCGTTATGGCAAGTTTTAATTTTGGGGCGATTTGAGAGATTATGGAAGATTTTCATATGGAGGGTGAGCTGGCTAGAGGCGTGGCGAAGGGAAGGCGGCGATTTCACTTTTAGGTTTAGGTTTTCTTTAGTTCTTTGGACGATGGGGGTACAATAAAAGGGCTTGCGGGGCTGAATATAGGCTAGAGGAGCTGGGCCTTCGTGTTGGGTTGCGGGCCGCGGATGGGGCTGGGTAGAATGTGGGCTGGTGATATTAATATTGGGTATTAGTTTTTAGGAGTTAATTTTAGGTAAAATTAATTTGGGTAGTGTGTTATTAATTAATTAGTGGTAAATTAAATTAATAAATTGTGATTAAATTATTTTAGGTGCTTTGTTAGTCTAAGTTTGAGATTAAAAATAAAGACGAGCGTGCTATTTAATTAGTTCTTAACATTTTATAATGCAATGCCGTTATTAAAACTTATTTATTATGCGTATTTATCATTATTTAAGTTAAAATTAAATTATCTTAAATATGACTCTAGGTGCTACAATTATTATGTTATTTGACACGACGTTATTGACGTAATTTTCATTTAAGAATTATGATAGGGCTTAAAATTAATAAATGCGGGCGCGGGACTCCAAGTGCGTAAGTCGCGGTGCCATTATTAAATTGTTTATTTATGCATGTATTAATGTTTTATTGTTGCATTTTATTATAAAAATTATTCAAAATTGTTGTAAAAATTTAATGTAATTTTATAGTTAATGACTGGACGAGAGGGTCAACATTGGGTGTCAACAACAACTACTAAAATATAATTCCACTAAGGATTTTATGTTTTAATTGCTATAGCTAAAATTACCTGAAGTATAATTTTAGTTTTGTTTTAACTTTTAGTCTATTGCTTCGAAGTTCACATTATATAATACTTTATTAAATATTAAATAATATATTTGATACTTCATAAATAAAGTCCTTTTTGTTTTTTAACTTATATTTGCTCGTGAAAATTCTTTCATTGCATTAAGTTGTCAATTAGCTAGTTTTTTAGTATTATTATTTATTTCTATATTTATTAATTCAAATAATGTAGTATGGGATTTCAAGTAATGCAAAGTAAAATTTATATACATTAGAACTCCAATGCCTCCTATTTGAACGGCAGAAATTGTACACTTATAGCAACTCTTATAGTAAAATCAATTCTCTAATATTTATTTAACAATTTTAAATTGAGTGTGGTATATTTCAAATTTAAAATAATATATTTCAATACAAATTCAAAAAGTTTATCTTTTCATGATAAGCTTAATTATTTTTGAAAAACAAATAAAGTATTAATGAAGCTATAATGGATAACTACTGCACCTAAAAAATATCATGTTCAAATCTAATGTATATATGGATTCTGCGTTATCCTTTAATTTTAATTTCAAAGGTTTATCATCCAATTCAAGTTTTAAAATCTTTTAAATTTTAATTTAAATTATAAGTTATTACAATAAATATTGTCCTAAAAATGTCAAGTGGTTTGTTTGGAAAAATAAGTCGAATACTCTTTTCATACACAATAGTTTGTAAAAGTATAATATATTGTTTAAAAAATTAAACATGAATGCAAATTATTATTATTATTATTTGAGATAAAGGTTAATGAAACGAAAGTGATAAACATCCGATTTTTTAGTTTGAAAAGAGTTGGAAACTATTCTAATCTTGAGGATTGAGTTTTATCTTTTTATTTAAATTCAATTTTTTTTATCTTTCATTAAAATTCAATTTTTTTATTTTCAATTATTACTAACTTTGTCCTAAAATTGCCAAGTGACTTGTTATTAGCTTGTCACTTGACTTAACTACGTTGCTTGCACCTCTCCTATTTTATATATATAGATATAGATTATTAATTCCACAAACATTGTTAGAAAGAGTCGTTGGTGCAGGTAGTCTGCACCCATTGCCTTAATTAATCTTATATAAATGTATATATGATCTGCACTCTTTATACTCCCCTTACACCCGAAGAGACAGCCAGAGTTTTGTAAGGGGCAAGGAAAAATCAAAAGAAAAAGAAAGCAATAGTGATCTTCTGTACCTGAAAACTCAGTAGAAGATGCGATTGCTGATTCAAGGGTGAAAGTGACTGTCAGATCAACCTCAAGTCACATTTACAAGTACCAAAAGAGGAACCAAAGGGGTATAACCTTTAACACTGCACTAAGCACTTCACAATACAAAGTTGTTTGATAATGCTCACACACAATTATTTATATATCTTCATATAATTAATCATTCAAGTCAAATAATTTAGACAAGAAATTAAAGCTTTTCTTTTTCAATCACAAGCTATCTCATAAGCAAATTAGATACTTCAACAGTCACCAAAAGAAGGTAGTAAAAAATGTCTAGTATCAAAAATGTTAAACAACTAAATCTTAGTCGTGTTTGCTCGTCAAAAGAAAATAAAAATGATAGGAAAAAGGTATATCAAAACAAAAACCTTTACCTAATGATGCAAAACCACAAACATCAAAATTAGAGACTAATATTCTATATATAATCAAATTTTTAAGCAACCGAGAGCTAATAAGGAAACCTGAGGTTGGAATATTTTACTAAATAATATTAAAGGATAGTAAAATCAGCCCCAGCAAACGTTAGTTTGGGTGGCGAGTGGACGCAGGGAGTGGGGGGTGAATGGAGTGTTAAGGGTGAGAGAGACAATCAACACAGCCACACCAAGCGTGCGGGGTGGATGGAGTGTTCAGGGTGGGGGAGACAATCAACACGAAATCTCACTTATGGCACTTGTTTACCCTACTTCCATCAGGGAAGTCATTTTCTTGATTTTTAAGAAATTTGTTTTGTCGTAGAACAACCAAATGTGGAAAATTTGGAAAACAAGTTTTCCAAACACACCCAGAATAGTGTTTGATTAAAACCTTTAACCTCTCAAATTACGCTTGGTGGAAAAAAATAAGCTATACGAGTGATGAATAAACAAAATTGCCACGGGTTTTAGCCAAATTATGGGCTTGGATGAATTAAATTAAATAATAACAAAAAAAATTACTGAGGTTTAAGGATACGTCTTTCCCAGTCAAAGACACCCAACTTATCTACTTCCTGGAAGGAAAGGAAGCGCGAGTATAATGAATTTCTACCTAGCAACTTCGATATTACAACAAGAAGCATTTCACAAGCCTGATTTTCTTCCAATTTTTCTGCATCAGTGAGCTCAGAAGAGTGATCTTTCCATGCCTGGTAAAATGACCTGTTCAACAAGAGGAACACCAATTATGGCTTATGCAATTCAAAGCAGCAGTTGATTATAAGCCTGTAAATTCATTGAAATGCTTCATTTGCTCAACATAGTTCTCCCTAAGCATTATTTAGATGTGACTTCTCTCCTAGAATCCAAACATAATAGAACCCTATCAACTTGCTAACTTCAGATCATGAAAACATCCTGACCTTAACTGTTTTGAATTACTTCATATTATTGCATGCTTTGTTTATGTACCAACCCCATATTCATCCACAGATTCTTTGTAAAGGATGTATTTGTGACACACGCGTGCAAGAGGGAGGGGGGACTCAGTGATGGGCACGGACAGAAAAAACTGATCGGACAACTCGAAGAAAAGAATTTCAACTAGTGAAGAATAATTCGTATGGCAATAAATCCCAAATCCAACATCAAAATGGTGGCCAAAGGCCATCAAAAGAGCACCACATGCCTGTGTTTGAACATAAGACAAGGTTGTGCATAATCCCTGCATAATGATCTATCAACAGTCTTCCGAGTCTTTGGACTGGTCAATAATAGTCTCTAATCACAAGTACTAGAGCAATGTTCGAGGTGGTGTACATATAAGCAGCAACAGTAGATTTAACAATGAGAGGCCACCTCCCAGGCACAAGCACCCAAGGGATGTGGGGGTTGTAGGTTAGTATTTTGATTTCTTTTGATTTTTCCCCTAAAAACAAAGTGTATTTTGTAGAAAGTAATGCATAGAGTAGTATATGTACCATCTCCAGGCAGGATTAGCTTCAGCAGGGCAATTAATCTTGGAGAAGAGGGTTGCCAACTGAATATCATCACCAGCTAAGATGTCTGCTTCTGTCAAGCAGCAAAAAGTGTAGTAAACAAGTTGGGCATTAGTTTGAAAGACAGGAAGTTGTCTAACCGCAGAAAGCAGTATTGATAAGATTATGAGTGTACCTGCTGAGGAAAGACTAGAAGAAAGAAGAAGACAAAGTGCAGAAACGACAGATGGAAGCACTGTATAGTTTGTGTGTTGTAGCTGTTGCAGAAAAAAGATTGATGAGGCTAAAGTTTCTTCACATGCAAATGTCCTGTTGGTACCATTACATCCTTGCCCATTCCACTCCATCAGAGAGAGCAAGTTATTGAGCTTAGATCTGTCAAATGAATGACACAAGTCCAAATTACTGAATTTGAGGGAATGCTTTCCTACAATCACTGATGCAGTCAGCCACCGAACAAGCTTTGATATCAGAGAATCATCTGATTCTTCCTCGGATTGCAGTCTCATATTGCAACCAAAATTTTCCGGCCCATGGGCTTCTTCAATATTTGACTGCAAAGCAGTTAAAGTTGCCCAGCTAACAAACTTGGAAACCATTTTCTTGTCCTGGAAAAATATAACAGCAAAATTGTTTTACAAATGATATGAATATAGAAAATCATACATAAACACCAAAGCAAGTGATCTCCAGAAAACCAGTACTAAAGCTTGATGGGCATAACTTATGAATTCATCACCATACTCAGACAAATTGCATTTCAAGTCAGGATCTCATGGTCTAAATATATCTTGAACTCAAGTACCACGATTATAGGTAATGACACTGTAAAAACTATTACCCAGACATGACCAAAGATTTATGAAATAAAACGTTGCGCATTTATCATGCTTGGGAGCTTTTAAAACTTCTTTTAAACATGTCCCATCACCATTATCTGAACCATGCCAAGCTGAAGCTCTACTCCACTGGCCAACATACTGTACATGGCAGCAACAATCAACATTGCTGTCTTTACTACTATTCGCCTGACCAGAAATAATATCTCATTTTTAATGCGTTCCATTTCCTTTTCTTCTGTCTTCTTTTTTTTTTTTGGGTTGGGGACGGGACACATTTCCGGAATAAAGACAAAAATAAAGAGGATCAGAAAACATAATATCAAAATAGCAACTAGAAAGCTTAAGTTATTGCCATGTATGAATTGCAAATTCAAAATCATCGGACATTCTAGTAAAAATAAACCTCACTTGCTTAAAGGTAAAACAGAACCTGGGAAAGCATACAGAAACGGAACAACCCATGGACTTTATCAGCTTAATGAATTAATTTCAAGAGATAAGGCTTCCCAGTGTGGTGAAGGTAACAAAGAAAGTTGGAAAAACAAGTAGAAATGAGGAAAGGAGCATAGGAAGTAAATGAATACAATATACCACTTGCATAGTCGTTAGTGCACAAGTTGCTCTAAAATATATTTTTCGAATGAAGCTTAATACCAAAAGCAGACATTCAGATTACCAGTGTTACCCATGAACAGACGTTGCTCATCAATCACGCATTGCATTTCATTGGTAACAGCCAGAATCATGAATGCCACACTTACCTCAAAACTCACTGCCCTCATTTTTGGTGTAAAATAACCACATCTTAAAAAAAAAAAAAAACTCTAGAAATGGATCTATATCGCCAGACGACTCAAAACAAATCCGACATTAATCAGCTAAAACAAAACCAACGAGAAGCAGCATTTCAGTGAGTCCCAAAATTGATCAAGCCAAGTGCAACATCAGTGGTCATTCTAATGTGAAAGACAGTACATGCTTGTGTTATGGAATACAAAGACAACAGCAGGCCCAATCCATTTTGCATGCTGATGAGTGAAATATTGGTGTCATTTCATCGACAACTGTGTCACACACCACAGTCCAGGATATGAATCAGTAGCTAGTCAATAGATATGTTATCTGGGAGAAATCCTACATCATCAATAAATGTGATGGAAGTCACATATCGAACCTGTACGAAGTCAACACTACGGTCTTGCATCACTGGCAACTGGGAGGTGAACTCGACAAAGTGTCACCAAAAGGGGTTCTAGTCCCACATCCAATGCAACTAAAGGGAGCATGATATGATCGTTTATGAACTATTCTCGAATTTAAAAACAGTTTTTCTAATGGTACTTTGACAATCTGTCATGCGTGTCCCACAGTAAAGATCCTCTCGGTCATACTCACAGATCTTGAATTGACGAAATCTACTTTTTTCATTGAGCGGATAAATAACTTATGCCACAGGACAATAGCAAAAGTGAAAAAATATAGACAAGAACACACAGTTCCCCCAAAAGCAGTAAGTATCTAGTCTTGCACAAATCATTTTTTCAAAGTTATAAAAGTGCACTCCATGTTTAGCTTGCAGCAGAACATAAAGCTTCCTATCAACAGATACACAGTTTATAAAAGTGAAGGGGGAATACCATTCGCAAAATATTTACTGGAGGAGTGCTCATAAGTACAGCTTCAAGTCCAATCTGTGCAACAAGACTTTGCCTTCCATCGCAGCATTCGTCAACAACTTCACACAACTGAAGTAAACTCTCAACGGAGAGGGTGAAATGTGGTTGATAAACTTTCCTCTTTTGGGATATCCTCAATGCTGATCTCAATATTTGTAGAATCAGTTTAACAAGTTGAGTATTTACTTTAAGCATTTCAACACCTTCAATTAGCATCTTGTATATATTGCAAGAGAGTTCCAACAGCTGCTCCAACGCATATTTCTGCATCCACTCAACAGCGTGTCTCGACAAAACGACTTCATTTAGTGCCTAAAACAAGAAATACGTATTTTGTGTTAAGAGAATTTTGTTTTGCAGTGAACACAAAAGCTTTCAGGGAAATAAAACAGTTCAAAATGCAAAACTGTAAACAGTATTCAGCTAGAGAGCAATGACTTTAATTTGGAAAAAATACCATAAGAACTATTGCTTTGGAGGGGCTGACTTTGATTTAAGATGGCAATGGAGAGCAGCGATTCTGAAGCAGAATTAAGTATAATGTACAGTGTCTAACTATGGTGGAAAGTGATGCAGCATATTACTTAGAAATATGATAAAATTTGGCAGATAACCAGGGGACTAAAGGTTGACACTTACAAATTTTTCTTGTTAACCCAGGCCAGATGATCTGTATGGAATCAACAAAAGCACTTTTAACCAGCCAATCAGGATCAATTCTCGGACACCAAGTTTCTTTAATTTTTTTTATAACCTAGAAATCGCCGACACCTAGGTAGGGGGGCATGGATCGAAACTCGATGGATAATGGGCATGCTCCTCTACCCATCTACTTCTAAATACAAGGCTTTTGTTAGTGGTAGTGTTTGAACCCATGAAGTGCGGTAACCCACCACATCACAAGCTGCACCCTTGCCACTAGATAAAAATCCCTGGGGGCAGTTTCTTTATTGGTTTTGGTGGCTATAGTTCGATACTTCACCCACAACTTATTACTATGTCACTGGTTTTGGAAGTCATAACCCATGGCTATTACTCTATTTCAGCAGGTTGAATTGCAGACTCTTCTAAACGAACACAAACATAAAACTACTAACATGATTAATATAACTTTTGAGCAAAATATATTTTGATCTTTCGTACTGCCTAAAAATACAAATTAGAAGATGATTACATGTTGGTGCTAACTGACATCAATCTACCATACCCCAGAAACACTAACAGTCGATACATTGTCATGCATCCTAACATATAGGTCATCGATAAGTTTAATGCAGACATGTGTTACTCCTCAGACTTCACTCACGTCCATATAATAGCCTCCCTTCATTAAGAAACAAGAAAATATATTTTCTCTAACACCTTAAATAGTCGAGAAAGAACAAAATAGAAGGGACAAAAAAACTCGATATTTTTAAATTACTTAATAATGGGAATAAATACCTCCAGTATAACAGTCAACTCAACAAATGAATTTCTTCTGCATTGACTCCAAGAAAAAGATGAAACAACACTGGATGACCATGAGATCAAGCCACACTGTTCAACCAAGTACCTGGCCATCTTGGGTATTCTGACAGACTTCTTCACTGTCTGTGCAATATAAACCATCAGAATGAATTCAGCTCTTGCTTAAGAGAGGCTCATCACTCTTAGAAAAGAGAAACATGATCAAGCAGAAAAACATCTTTTGGATGGAGAGGGTAAATACAAATTCCTATCAAGAAAAAAAACAAAAAATCTGTTCCGCATTAAACCAACAAATTAAAGACCACATTCTGTTCCCCATTAAATCAACAAATTAAATACCACATTCTTTGGACAGTCTAACTGTGTGGAACAAGAACTTCATGTACTCAAAAATATGTAGGTTGAGATGGTTTGGGCATGTGCGGAGGAGAGACATGAATGCCCCAGTGCGGAGGTGTGAGAGATTGGCTATGGACGGGTTCAGGAGGGGTAGAGGCAGGCCGAATAAATATTGGGGAGAGGTGATTAGACGGAATATGAAGCATGTGAGTATAGGACATGACCTTATACAGAGGGTTGTGGAGGGCACAAATTAGGGTAGAAGGGTAGTAGGTAGTCGAGCGTAGTCCTACTTACGCTCATAATCTGGTAGGGTAGGATTATTAATATAGGCATGCCTAGCAGATCATACGAATAGGTATAGTGTTGCTTTATAGCCTTCTGTAGCCATATCTCTCATGATATACACTCGGTAATGTACTTGACTTATTTCATTTATCTGCGTGAGTATTGCTTCCTCTTCCTGATGCGCTATCATGGCGTATTCGAGTTTGCTATCAACATTTTCTTACTGCTTTATTGCTTTAAAGAGTTTGGTTTTTGGACTGGGTCTGGCCTTGTTTTCTGTCTCAGTAAGAAGAAGAAGAGCAGCGCTAGGCATAAGAAGAAAGAAGAAGAAAGGGGAAGAAGGGTTGAAAACCCTAGCGAGAAGCAGAGAAGTCGCGAAATAGGAGTTTGCACTGAAGTTGGACTGTTTTTTCCCCTTTAAAATTGACCTTTAAAACTTAATCAACATAAAGCGATCACTTCATCTCGCCTCTCGCTTCTCTTGCTTCAGCGCTTCACCTCTCGAAGCGTCCGCTTCTTTTGGTCGACCTCGCCTCAGGTAATCGGAGTGGCTCGCTTCACCTCGCTTCAACGCCTAAAGCGGTGAAGCACTTTCCTGAACACTGCTCCTGACTACATGCAAAATTATAAGAGTCCACTCTTATGGAGTAAATAAAAAAACTCACGATACAGCAAACTGAGTTAAAAGGGGTGTTGGGGGGATGTCCAAATCAGTGAGGATGATCTGGAATGCAGTGCCAGCTTGTGTATGTTGAGTAATATCGAAGGAAAGAAATGTAAGATGCTTTGAAGACGAAATAGGCTGTACAGAAATTAAAGCATACTTGCGTATGGCTTTTTGGTATTATCTAATGGATGTGAAAGATGAATTTAGCATGCTTGACTTAATAGACTCACTACAGGAGTAGGATCTTATATAGGTGAAGCCTTTTCTTTTTGTTCTGTACAGAAAGGTTTCTATCTTTATAATTCCCTGACACTAAGTGCCAGATTTCTGATTTAATATAATTACTCTTACCATTTTCAAAAAATAATAGTGTTTAACTATAAACTAAAAATAACTAGGCATTTGGTTTCAGTTAAAAATAGATAGTCATCATCATCTAGAAGCATAAAAGTAAAAGACCACCAGAAACTCAGCAAAGTAATCAAGAGACAAAATAAAGGAAGAACAAAAGACATCAAAAACCACAAGAAACATGTGACATTGTTACCTGGATAATCAGCTTCAGTGAAATGAAAAATCACCAAAATGCAAAAGACATTAACCATCAAAAGGCAACCACGAAAACTTGGAAAAGCAAGCAAGACAAATAGACTTGAAAAGTAGGAGAAAAATAAACAACAAAAACATAGGACTTCGATTACCTGAACAATCAACTCCTTCGATTCATGATCAGAAATAGGAGAAACATAGAAACTGAAAAGGGTCTCAAAAATGTCATTTCTGATGTATATTTGAGCATCATCATCCATATTCAACCCTGAGTACAATAGACGTAGCATCCACAACCTCTCTGTTCTAAAATTAGTTGAGATACTCCAGAAAAAAGTCTGGAACAATGGTATACCCTGTTAAAAATCAGAGGGAAAGAGAGGGGAAAGAGCTGTTAGACTACTTAGTGAGATAATGATCACATTAGACGGAACAATTGATCTTTAGGACAAATGGCACTTATAAATATTCGATATTAAGGATATACCTTCATATTTGCACTTGGTGAGCGCATCAGATATTTACTTATTGCCGAATAATGGTCATGTGAAGGATCCAAAAGTACATAAGAAGCCTCTGCAACAAATATGGCAGTTACGGATGAAATCTTCTGCCAAGGCTCTTCAATACCATTTTGCAAGTATGACATTAGAAGACGAAGTCGCATCACATCCTTCCTCTTCTGACATTTCTACAGGCAACAATAAAACTTTATAAAATCATGACATGATACTTCTACTAAATACTCATTAAAGTGGACACTATTTCAAGAAAATTCAAAATAAAGAACAAAATTCTGCGATGCAGGGAACACCGAGAAAGGTACTTCACTAGCATCTACTCATGAACCCTTTGTCCAAAAGAAACCTCATGGTTCTGCCAAGACTCCTGAGGGTCTAATTGCCTGCCTTCTGTAAATGGATTGCCTATTCACTAAGTTTTTTTTATGACAAAGGAAACCGCAGCCGGTATTCTTCGAGTGCGCACAGGGTAAACCCCGCTCCTGTGCAATAGCCCGCAAACCACACAGGAGAGATAACCCGCACTAGGCAAGCCCAATGGGACGAGCTCGACCCAAAAGGCAAATCCCCTGCTATCGTAGGTTGGGGGTTTCGATTATGAGACCTCCATTATGGAAGCCCCATGATCAACCAACTGAGCCACCCTTGCGGGTCACTAAGTTGATCGTACAAATACTCGTAATGCTAAGGATTTTCAGGAATCCCCTAAACTAACATTCTTGGCAAGTGCCACGATAAGTCCATTTCCTACCTAGGCCTTCAATCAACTACTTTCTAGTTTATTTAGGATAATAATAAATACAACAACATACATGGTGGGGTCTGGAGATGGTAGAGTGTACGCTGACCTTACCCCTATTTTGCGAAGGTAGGGAGGTTGTTTCTGATAAACCTCCGGCTCAAGAAAAGATGCAAAACAACAATAGTAATAGACAGTATAGCAACAATATAATAAGATAAATGATGTAAAGAAACAAACAAATCGTAGCAGAGAACTAAAAAATAAGCAAGTTTAAGATAATAATACTCCTAGTACGGAAAAGAAATCCTCGCGGCAGCCTACAAGCCCTCTACCATGTAGTCGACCTCCACACCCTCCCATAAAGGGTCAAGTCCTCGGTAAGCTGAAGTTGCATCATATTCGTGACTTCTTTGGCCTACCCTCCTTCTATTCATGCCCATCACTGCCAACCTCTCACACCTCCTCACAGTAGCATCTACGCATCTCCTCTGCACATGACTGAACAATCTCAACCTTCCTTCTAAATAGACTCTATCTTCATATCTTTCCTGGTATGCCCGCACATCCATCTCAGCATCCGCATCTCTGCTACCTTCATCTTCGGGACATTTTGGCCAACACTCCGTCTCATACAACATAGTCGATCTAACCCCACTTTGAATAACTTTCTCTTAAATCTAGGCGGCACATTCTTTTTTTCTTGGTAAAGAATCTAGGCGGCACATTCATATCGCACAACACACCTAATGCGAGCTTCCAATTCACCCATCCCGCTCCAATACGATGTGTGACGTCGTCAATCTCACCATTGCCTTGGATGATCAATCTCAAATACTTCAAACTTTCTCTTTTGGGGATGACCTGAGTATCAAGCTGCACATCCTCATCCGCTACATGAATCACGTCACTAAACTTGCACTCCAAGTACTCTGTCTTAGTCCTGCTAAACTTGAAACCTTTCGACCCATGATCAATCTACAAACCTCAAGTTTCACGTTAACACCGCTCCGCGTTTCGTCAATCACATCATCAGCAAATAACATACACCATACATCTCCATAGCACCTCACTCAAAATTGTCGTATGCCTTTTCTAGGTCAACGAATACTATGTGCAAGTCTCTCCTCCTCTCCTTATACTACTCCACCAACCTTCGCACAAGGTGAATGGCTTCAGTAGTAGAATGCCCCGACGTGAATCCAAACTGGTTCTCCGAAATAGACACTATCTTTCTCATCCTTGCTTTCACCACTCTCTCCCACACTTTCATTGTATGGCTCAACAACTTGATACCTTTATAATTGTTGCAATTTTGGTTATCCCACTTGTACTTGTACAACGGGAGGGATCATCGTGCTCTATCTCCACTCTTCATACATCTTCGACGTCCTAAAAATAACATTAAACTGTGTGAGCCACACCAAGCCTCTTATGTCCGCATTCTTCCAAAATTCTACCAGGATTTCATCTGGACGGGTCGTTCTGCCCCTATTTATCTTAGGCATAACCTCTTCCACCTCCCTAACCTTGACCCGCCTACCGTACCCAAACTCGCGGCTACTCTCGGAGTGCTCCAAGTCGCCCAGTACGATGTCCCGATCCCCCTCTTCGTTCAAGAGTTTGTGGAAGTCTGCCATCTACGTCTAATCTGGGCATCTTCCACCAAAACTTCACTTTCCTCGTCTTTGATACACTTCACTTGGTTAGGTCACGGGCATTCCTCTCTCTCGTCTTGGCTATTCTGTACAACTTCTTGTCCCCGCCTCTCTCCCCAAGAACTTCATACAAGCGTCCAAACGTTGCAGTCTTAGTCGTCGTTATTGCTAACTTCGCCTCCTTCATCGCCTTCTTATATTGCTCATTGTTTGTCCTCTTCTCCTCCTCGTCAGCTCTCCACTAGCTTTGAATATGTTGCTTTCTTCGCTTCCACTTTACCTTGGACCTCTCCGTCCCATTTGTGTCCGCCAGAGTAACCCTTCGAGACTCTTAGCACCTTTCTAACCGCTTCCCTAATGGTAGTTGTCGTCGTGGTCCACATACTACTCGTGTCCCCGCTACTCCTCCAGGCTCCCAACGCCCGCCAACTCTTGAGCATTGTCCTTAATCAAAGCACCCCACCTAATGTTAGGTTAACCATACATAACCCTTTTTCTCCTTTTCCTCTTTATCTCTAGATCCATAACCAATAGCCCATGTTGGGTCGTGAGATTCTCGCTCGGAATAACCTTGCAATCAGTGCATAAACCTCATCAATTTGGGGCTTGGCCACCGTACTCTTACAAGTGACCAAGTGCCCCTCCCTCCTCTAGAAACTAGAATTAGCTATCACCAAGTCAAAGGCGTTCGTGAAATACAATAGCGACATTCCTCCCCCATTCCTATCACCAAACCCGAAGTCCCCATGCACATCATCGTAACCCTAACGGACACCCCGATGAGACTGTTGAAATCACCTCTAAGAAAAAGCTTTTCTGAGTGAGGAATACCACGCACAACCTTGTCCAAATCCTCCCAAAATTGCCTTTTGATCTCTTCATCCAGGCATGCTTGAGGTGCGTAAGCACTAACCACGTTTAAAGTGTGCCCTCCAACTACTACATTAATAGTCATCAGCCTATTGTTCACCCTCTTGACCCCTACCACTAGATCACGGAGCTCCATATCAACTAAAATACCTACTCCGTTCTTACCCTTCGGGCCTCCTAAGAACCATAGCTTATACCCATCTACATCCCGAGCCCTAGTTCCTACACATCTAGACCCCTGGACACATGCTACGTTAATCTTCCTCTTCTCGAGAATCTTAGCTAACACTATAGACTTTCCCGTTAAAGTTCATATGTGCCAGGACCCAATTCTCAGCCTAGAGGCCCCCTTCCCGCCCTTACCCCTCTTGCCCTCCACCCCTCACCCCACCCGAGGACATGACCTCACTCCATCATCATTTACCGCAACCACTATGTTTTCTCAAAATATATTTATATAAATGTAGAATATGATTGGATGCTCCTCGGAGAGAATCGTGTTTTTATATGGCCACATACACACAACTCCAACACATTGTCAATTAAACACTTCAATTTTGCTTAATAGACACCTCAACTAGGAAGGAATATATCTCGTGAATGTAAAAGTTTGACATGGCATAGACCTTATTACACAATTTTAAGCGCATAAATGGCTTGAAATGAGCTAACATAGATTCTATTTTACACTTCTTATTGACTTTATTTGGTTTAAGTGTGAACACAAAACCAACACATTTCGCCGGTCAAATGTCCAACAGTGGCACCACCACCACTTCCATAGTTGTCGAACCAACCACGCACCACCGTCTATGTGTGTTGCTACATAGACCTTATTACACACAATTTTAAGCGCATAAATGGCTTGAAATGAGCTAACATGGGTTATATTTCACACTTCTTATTGACTTTATTTGGTTCAAGTGTAAACACAAATCCAACATATTTCGCCGGTCAAATGTCCAACAGTGGCACCACCACCACTTCTATAGTTACCGAACCAACTGCGCACCACCGTCTTTGTGTGTTGCTAACAGCATGTTAATTGTCCAACCCCAAAAAATATGCAATTTTTGAGTAATGAAATCACCTACACATTCCCACACACCAATTCCGTTCATCAACAACTCCCCCACCAACTTCTTTTCTGCCTAAGCCCTCTGTTTTCATCTTTTGCTTCGCTAGAAAATTCCCCAACTTCGATTTGACCCCAAACCAAGACAACAACACCTTGACTATGTAAATACAAACACATGCCACTGTTTTCATCCCTCGACTCTTCACGCCCATTTTCTCCATTAGCAGCTTAACACCACTCTTCAACCACCTCCTACACCACTGAAACTCCGCCATCCCAAAACCAACACAAATCATCACCCAAGACCACCGTGTAAACACCTATCACTCACCTTGGCCAAAACCTAAAAATTTCCTTTACAAATATATTTACACCAATGGCACAAAATTCAAAGAATGACTGAACTGATTCCATCACACTCCATCTTCTACACAAAACCACCCACTGCAAATGCACTAACACCTCCATCAAAAGAGCTTCAGCCCTAAACCGATTTCCCACCGAGAGCTCTGTCGAAAAAATTCTCAAGAATTATGTTGGATGAAGAGGGAAGAAGCGGGGAATGGGAGACGAGACCTCTACTATTTATTTTTATTTTTTTGAAACTGGTAGCAGTCCTCTACTATTTTTCTTCTTTTGTTTTTCCTTAATACATGTGTCAAGTTTTTGGTCCAAATTATGTGTCACTTATTGATTGGTTTGATTGAAACGTCAAACACGTGTTTTCACGCATTTGGTTTACGGACACGGGTATTTACGAGACACATTTCTACTGAGTTGAGGTGTACATCTAGTTAATAGCAAAATTGGAGTGTAACTAATATTCCATGCCAAGTTTGAGTGGTCATTCTCTATCATATACATCTGGTATGAAGTTTTTACACATCTCATCAATAGTTTATTAACTTTGTCAAAAAAAAAGATAACATTATTGATTACGGATATAGAATCTAAACTGCTAGAGGAGCACTTGAACAAATTGGATATAAGGTACTTTGTTTGACTCCTGAATGAAGACTGCATTAAATAAATAGAGACAGAATTATTGAATACTTACAACTATCAATTAAAGGCCTATGAATCACTCCACCTACTCCTTGGGAGCTTGGTACCATTTCTTAATTACGCTCTCTCCTAAGGGGATGTCAGTTTTGCTTCCCAAGTAACCAAAGAATGTTTTACTAGAATAATTTAATATACCCTTTACTCTATTTTGATATAAAATATTACAACTTATAGTACTTTCGGCTACTTTCTGAATACGAAAATTTTATTCAATGAAAGAACCAATTTGTATTTAATTTAGCTCTAAAATAAGTAGAAATTTAATAGGGGTACAAATCTAAGAGAGAAGTAGTAAACAAAGAGGGGTACAAATTTAAGTTGGCATAAGTGGATTAGACATTAGTGTGGACATATTAGAGATTCAGATTCACCCCAAAGAAAGGTAATTAAGTTGATCAATTTACAGGCTCCTTTTCTAAATGCGGAAAAGAGAGATGAGAATCAATGGTAAACAAACATTTTTAACATCTAGACTGAAAAACTATGTATTGTTTATGCCATTAGCCACACAAACTAAAGCATCATTGTGACAAATTCGATTTGAAGTCTGAGAATCATAATTTGACTTGCAATAATTCTTATAACGACTTCAGAAATTTGAAACCATCCATCGGGGTTGAGTTCCAAAAAAAGGTCCCCTTTCCAAGACCTTTATAGATACACATAGCTCCGTCTTTCATTAGGAAAAACTTACCATCACTAACAACAAATTATTCAGATAACTAAAGAGAGAAAAGTTATGACAACGATAGATACCTCCAGTACACTCTTGAATCTTCCAAGAACCTCGTAACCTAGTTTCCTCGTGTCATCATCAGGTGAAGATATACTGACAACCGTAATCGCAAGCAAGCCTAAGCTAGCAAACTCCAGGGGCTCAATAAAACCCATAGAAAGACAGTGAACTGAGAAGTGCAAAATAAAAATGGGATCATATACGCGGAGTTTCTCGACATCCGCATAATGTACCTGCAGAAAAAACATAGTTTGAATTAGACAGAATTGGGAGAAACGACAGAATATCCTTTATTCCTTCTCCTCCCAAAATTGAAGGAACAATCAAAGATTATGGAAAAAAGAATTATCATTAATAGGAGTACCTCATATCTAAAGTCAGGATAATCCTTTTTAGGTTCTTTGATAATCCCTGGACCAACTGTTCTATCATATGGGAAATAAAGCACAGTAGTTGCACAAACTTTGGGGTCTACGGGAATGTTTTCTCTGAAGTGGATTCTCCGGTAGTCATCCACTGCTTCAGTTTCACTCAAATTACTAGAGATAGTCTGCCCCAGTTCATTTTCTTTTCTGACTTTCAGCAGAGCACTACCCCATAGGTAATCAAATTTAGCCATATTTCCTTCACCCAAGTCATTAGTGGAATTGATTTCATCCATTAAGCTGCATATCTCCAAGTCAATCGCACTCATACTAGCACCATAAGAAGACAATAGCAAGAAGACCAGTTCCCTCAAATTTATTCCAGTGTCTTTTACATTATTAATATCACATTGTTGAGCTCTGATTTGGAAAAGCAGCCTAAGCAACTTCACGAGTTCCAACTGCCGAGCACGTTCCTCAGATAGTTTACAATTATCTTTTAAGTCAAAGGCATCTTGATCAGCAAATGGAACATACGATCTCATGATGCTAGGCAAAGGAGTAAATATCATCCCAAAGTGAGAATGACCAGCTGAGATGTGAGAAGAATGAATGGTAGCTGCAAATTGAGAATGTGCAAGCAATAGTTGAATAATTGAAATGCAAGAGAACTTTCCCTCAGATACTGATGAGATAATAGCTCGGAGCATCCCCAGTGTCATAGAATCGTAAAACCTATGCAGAAGAGATGACTTAACAAGTTGCTCTACAAATGGAAGAGAATTCAAATTCAGAAGA
Organism: Przewalskia tangutica; assembly: GCA_029844215.1. Classification (NCBI taxonomy): domain Eukaryota; kingdom Viridiplantae; phylum Streptophyta; class Magnoliopsida; order Solanales; family Solanaceae; genus Przewalskia; species Przewalskia tangutica. Next base: position 43,673,228 of record CM056727.1, on the reverse strand, counting down.
CAATCATGCAGATCCCTTGTCATTTCCATTATATTTCTTAGAATATATACTTCCAAATATCTAAATAAGGAACTGCTTCCAACTTCCATTTGCCTGAAGTCAACAGCGTTCAAAGAGAATCTCTTGACAATAAGCTGCCAGGATTGAAACAGCAAGTTCAAAAGTCGGATTCTTGCCAAGTCTAAAATGGAGCAATCTTCTGAAGCAATCACTTCTGCGTTTTTCTTCAACAGAGACGGAAACTTCCTCTTCTGGGGGAATAAAAGTGTACTGCATAAACGTATTTTTGCAACAGTCCTGTTGACAACATTCAAAGACTCCTCAACTGAATAAGCACCATCTTGAGTAAGATCGAACTCCAGCAGATCACTACAATCACTTGAGCAAACAGAATTGAATATACTCAAGCGCTTTTTCACTTTCACCAAATCGCCTCTTAATTCAAAGAAAAGTTGAACTACAAGAACTGCATTCGCGAGAAGACTACCTGAGACAAGATTTGGAAAATCTTCCATTGACAGGTTCTCAAAATGTTCTACCTTAAATATCTCTCTGGAAACATAACTTTTCCAGATAGAGAAACCTTGCTTGAGTATTCCCCAATAAAACGAAACTATATGCTCATGAAGCATGCAAAGCTGGCCCCCAAATTTTGCATGAATTGAATTTATGTACAGGATAACAGTGGGAAGAAGCATCAGCGCGTCTTCATCAGAAAAATCACAAATTGGCGGTACTGTACAAGGCTTGACTGCCACATATTTATTCATCCTGTCTGAAAATAACTTTCCAAATACTGATAGATGCAGGGGACTTATATCAGCAACAAGAAACAAGATTTCAGCTTTTCTTTTGGTTATTTTGAGCATGCAATGAGAAAGGATATTGACATGAGTGTTAGCCACAGCTCTATATGTATCCTTAAGAAAAGGATGGCTTTGCTTCTGCATAGCTTTATGTACTTTCACAACTTTTAAAGCTTTGAGCAGACAGGCATCAGCAACATCAAGTTCAAATCGAGTGGCAATATCATATACTTGCAAAAGGATTTTCTCATAGAGGATGACATCATAGTGTTCCTGTTGAATTCCCCAAAACAAGTAAACAGACAGTTTTTCATGTGGCTGCCACATGTATGCCGCCAGATGATCAAATGCAGAACCAGCAATGTGTAATCCAACACATAGAGCTGAAGTCAGCCAAACAGAACGATCCTCAAGGTCAATTACAGACAGCATCCAATGGACCAATTCAAGCACCTCAAAGGGAGATATGAAATGAATCAAACTATGTAAAGCATATAATACAGGAACTAAAGGTATTAAGTTCTTGGACTTCATGCATTCGTTCATCTTGAGCTTAAATGTCAGAACCAGTTTCTTTACCACATTTTTGAATGAAGTTACAACATGTTTATTGGCATGATAAACTTCAGATGAGGAGCTTTGGACATAGCAAAAAGACAACCAGAACTCAGAAGTAGCTTTTACCAAATTAAGCACATGATGATCCATCTTGCAAACTTTCAATTTAGCTGATTCAACAAACTGGTCTACACTGTCCTTAATTGTTCCACATGCAAAATCACTATTAACAGGGGATGGGTACTCCAGCACTGCTGCCACAGCAGGGTGATCAAGGATAGTTACAACCAACTCTTGAACAAAGTAAGTTGTGAAAGGACTATGGGTGTCTAAACCACAAGAATTTGATTTTTCAGCCAACAATTTTTTCAACATGCAGCTTAGGAGAAGGAAGCAAGTCTCGGAAAGCTTTTCAAGTCCCTCGGAGTGCTCATTTCTATAGGATAACTGAGCTTGATTCAACCAAAAGAGTAAATAGCGGAAACAGGAAAGAAGATGATCAGATGTCTTCTCTGAAAGCTTTGCCAGAAGCAAGTTTTGCCATCCTGATTGATCAGACAAATCCAGTCCGTCAATATTCAGAACAGCTGGAAAGAGAACATAAAAAGGTGCACGCTCCAAAAATACAGAAAATGCATCAGACTCGTAACCCATTGTTCTCCCACCACTTAATCTAGCTAAGGCCCTTTCCAGACCCGTGGATAAGATTTCTGGCCATCTCTTAGCAGCATCATTCAAAAGATTAGGTTCTGAAAAAAATAGTTGCATCAACAGTGACAGAGGTTCCCCAAGCAATTTATTTGAGACAGCTACTATTAAAGGGAAATTCTGTATTATCTCAGCTGGTGTTGTGCATGCAATGGAAAAGCAAAACCCGATGGTCAATCCAACCAGACTACCATCAGACTCACACTTAAGCAATCTTTGGACTTCACCAACAGTACGGGTAAAAGAACTGTCAGTACACACAACTTCCTTGATGTTCGAAGATATTCTGTAAGTTCCCTGCAAAATTTTCCGTGACAAATGTAGCAATCTCTTGAATGGCCTCCACTCGCAGGGACATTGAGAATCATCCAAGTCATACGGAGCATCACGTCTCTCAGACAACTTTAGATCAATTATTGAAGATAAAATTAATGGATCCACCTAACAAAGTTCAGGAAAGATATAAACTGTCAAGCGGAGAAAGCACCGTAAGTGCTACCAATTCAAATGAAAAAAAGTACTTAAATGAAAGGACAGATATTACCTGAGTCTCCAGGAGATACTTTAAGGTATTGCACACGTATGATGAAACCATCGACTTCTCTGAAGCAGAAAATGCACCAGATTCAGCAGTTACCAATGTTAGGCACTTATCCAAGATGCAGATAGTGAAAGGACTGATATCAGGAGATATATCTGCAAGAAGTGTCAATAACTGTCAGAATATTGCAAGTAATCTCTTTCAGCTACAGCTAAGTTCTTCTTTTCAAGTTTGCAGTATTTTGGCAAAGACATTTACAAGCCACTGGTTTAACTACTTCAGTTATCATCACAAATAAAATAGACCAAGTAAATGTTGGAGGAAAAGTTAACTTTCCAATTGAAGCACGGTCATGATGCAATAGAAACTGAAGTTTAGATCAGAAACAGCAAATTTAGAAGTGTTTTAACCAGTGAACAGGTAGAATACCAGTCAAGGCCCAGAAAAAAAAATTAAAGGTAGGAACAAAAATTATACTCCAGGAAATATTCAATAGTGCCAACTGAACGAAAAAATATATTAACTATCTAAAGAGAAAGTCAAACCCATCTTAAACTATGTTACAAAGACCAAGAACAATGTATGAAACTTCAATTACCTTTGGCGTTTGGTATGTTATTCAAAGAAGACCTTAAAAGATCCGAATAATAGAATAGCTTATTGCCAGACTCAATTACAGCATCACGTAGGAAAAGAAGAACAGGAGAGGACAATTTTCTGTAGGTATCACACCCTGCTGCTCCTCCAAGCATGTTGTCTGTGCTATATCCAGGAACAAAGAAGAACCATGAACAAATTTCCTTTGGGTTTTTGTCAAATGCACCAGTACTATACATTGATGTCTTCGCTAGAATGTATGCTTGATCTTTAATGTCTCTGTTGGGTGAAAACAGTAACAAGTCCACAAATGGAAGCAAATGCTTGTACATTTGCGAGTGAACTCTTGTTGCAATTTCACATTTAGAGGACCAACCAACATGTTCTTGGAGTAGAGATAACAGGGTTTGCTGCAACACAGTTGGTAATGCCAGCAGGTTGTTTGGTAGAATTTTGAAGAAATCAAACAATCCTTCCAACATATTAGGCATTGTTTTCTGCAAGAAAGAGAAATAATATCCAAAAGTAAGCATTAAATATCAGGATCTCTCCATTTCGTTTTCTCTATTTCAATTAGGAACTATCAACTTTGCCTGAACAAATTCACCCTCGTAAATCAGATTACTATGTATATACCATCTTAAACAACAGAGAATTCCAGCTTCAGGGCACATACGAGTAGAAGAAAAGAAAATTCAACAAAAGAATTTCAAATATATATATAGGCTTAATCGCATGGACATATGAAGTTCTGCCTAGGAACCTGAGGTAAAGTTAAGAATTTATGAGACTGACATCCTTAAACTCAAATCACATGCTCCAAAATCAATCAGTGATTTTAAAATGAAATATTTTAAATGAGAATAAACAGATAGAAGAACCAGTGGATCTACAGCCATGCAACATGAAACTGAAATATCTGCCCCCATACTTTCTTTAAAAGAAGTATTTCTCAGGGGAGTAAATAATATATGGAACCATATACGCTAAAGAAACACAATGTCAGCCCACTTAAACATTTCACAAAAAAAAGTGTGCTTTTGAGGTCCCATGAACATTGTTGAACAAGTTACACGACAGTGCAAAAAGCAGTAGACCTTCTTTGATCACTCACAGCATGGAGTGGCTTACGTACATACTAACTTAATACGATACAGATATACTCCCTCCGTCCCAATTATGTGATGTACTTTCATTTGGCACGTACTTTAAGAAATAAAAGAAGACTTTTAAATCTTGGTCTAAAATAAGCAAAAGATATTTGTGTGGTTATAGATCATCTCGTTTTGCGTAAAAGGTGAAGTTTAAAGTTAAATTATTGTCAAATAAGGAAATATGTCATTCTTTTTGGGACGGACTAAAAAGGAAAGTGAGTCATTCTTTTGGGGACAGAGGGAGTAGTTAATACAGAGTCAAACATAGCGATACTGCAGATAAGCAAACATGCTTTTATATGCCAAAAATAATATCAGTTTTTAGATGCAAAATATTAGATTTCCTCAATGCAACCAAAAGCTTCCTCTTTAATTACAGACAGTATGTTTCCCATAAGCCAGCACAACTAAGATTCAAGAGCTTGGAACTCACATAATATATTGTTAAAGCATTAAGCAACTTGGCATAGAATAGCACTTCTGTGTCTTCTATAGTAGAGTCTGGCAAGGGAGAAGAATGCAAACTCCAGAGCTCAGTTATAAGCTTTACAAAATAATCTTCATCTTTAGAATCATCCATGTCATCTCCATTTATGATTGCTTCACCATCCAGGGGCAGAACTGCATCAGGGGAGTAACTAACCCCCGCTACAAGAATATCTGTATCCTCATTTGCAACATCAATTTTCAGCTTCTTCCTACTGTTCATCTTATCTCCTATTTCAGAATCTGCAGGTCTTTTCAGGCTTTTTTGCTCAAGACCTCTGTAAAATTCGTTCAATGAAGATAGTAACGAGAACAGAACTTGAGGATCGGGAAGCAAAATCCGAACTGCATTCCAGATATCTTGCTTGAGGGATTCCCATTTGTGGATCATTTGACCTTGGGAAGACAAGACACTGTTTAAAGCACCAATTAGTAACTCTAACAATTTCAGAACCTCCGACACAAGCTTCAAAGTTCCATGTTTCACTAGAGGATCCGAATGAAGTAAACCTTTATTAATCACCAGTCGAGAGAAGGATCGCGGTCCAATGCACTTCATGATATTTTGCACCTCTGGGCTGTTAAGAGTTGGCGGCTCTTGGGTTTGAGAAACTAGAAATTCAAAGGCAAGTCCATCACCAACAGAAGAGAGCACATTTGCCGCCAACGAAACTGAAGCAAACCTGCAAGTAATTGAGTCACAATGGACAAACAACAATAACAACAATAACACCAATACTACAACAACAACAACATACCCAGTGTAATCCCACAAGTGGGACCTGGGAGGGTAGGATGTACGCACACCTTACCCCTACCTTTGTGGGGTAGTTTCCGATAGACCCTCGGCTCAAAAGAAGTGTAATCAAAGCATGATAGATTCGAAAATAAGTAAATAACAACAACAAAATAGCAAGATAAACAAAGCAAATGAGTAACAATAACACCAATACTAATGTTCCAAAAAAAACTCAAATAGTAGTAAAAATAATGAAGAATAAGATAATATGCAAATACTAGATAATACTACTAAATTAAGGAACAATAACACCAATTCCAAATAAAAAAAACTCAAAATAGCAATATTATCTAACCAGTTGCGCGATGAAGGGTCTTCAAGACTGTACGGGAACTCATCCAAATAAGCTGAACCAAACGATGGCTTCCCCTTAACAATCTCCAAAAGCAAGTTCCTGTGATTCTCAACCTCTCCAGCTTTTAACTTCTTCATAAGTCCCAATAATCTTTTCAGATTCCCTCTCAATGGACTAGGTACCCTCTTCAAATCAGGCATCAATCCATTCACAGGATCAACACATACCCTACACAACACTTGATGAGCTAACTCTGCAGCCAATCCACCACCCTCTTTTCCCGAAATGCTACCCAACTGCTCCAACGTTACACTCCCAAATAACACACTTCTAAGCCCAGTAGGCACCAATGAATCCATTACAAGAACCCTATCAATCAAAGTGTTCAACACATAAACAACAGTATCATCATCATCATTTCCCAAACCCCGAAGCACGCCCGAATACATATCCTTTTGTTGCAATACCCCTCTTAACAACCTAGCATTCCCAACCTCCAAAAAAGACACAGCAAACCCTACAAAAGCCTTCCTAGTCGAATAATGCTTCTTTTTCCCTTCAATTTTCTTTGCTTTCCACTCAGCTAATCTCCCAAATACACTAATTTTAAAATCAAAACTTTTCGCCACTTCCCACGCCATCCATGAACTACGTCTAACAATACTAGCCAATAAATAAAGCGTAGCGTTTTGGCGCTTTGCCTCTTTACTATTCAATTCCTTATACAAATCATTCATTCGATTTTCCACAATCGATTTCGCAAACTTATCTAATGCAACAACTTTAGGGTTTTTACCGGGTCGGGTTTTGCCATAGGTATGGTTGAGAATTGCAGAAATTAAATTGAGGACTAAGTAAAGTCCAGTTTTGGTTTTTCGGAGGTCCCAAGCTTGTTCGAGTTCGATACATTTGGATGAGTTGTGAATGTATAAGGAGATATATTCGGGTCCGGATTCGGACTTGATAAGTTTGATGAATTCCTTTGAAGCATTGGAATAGAGTTGGAAATCAGTGGAAGTTAAGTTACGAAGAAGCTCTTTCAGTTTAGCCTCGTGAGAGAGTATTGTTGGTTGTTCCTCCATTGTTGTGCTAAGCTCAATGTACAGGACAAGAGAATAGGGATGCCTCAACCCTAATAAATACGGCGCGAAGGTCTTTAAACTTTTACAAAATGATTATCTTTTAAATATTTGAACTTTTAAGGGACATCTGAAGCCTGAAGCAATAAGCTCTTGCTATCACTGCGTTCGCTATATATATACATTGTAGCACCCTCTAAATCTTTTTGTTCACGCATAAAGATGCGTAACGTCGGTGACGTAATGACGCAAATCACGTCGATCGATTAATCACGTTGGCAGTATGCGCGATGCTCAACCAAAAAGTTTGGATGAAACTCATGACCTTGCAGTCTACACCAACTTGACTACCTTGCGGGTCATAGCACCCTCTAAATCTGCCCCTACCAATGATAGTTTTTTTAAGACAATTAATAGTACAAAGTTTAACAATTCTTTGATAGTATTCGTCATCAGACTCTATAACCTTCATATTAGTTTAAAAAAATAACTAAACCCTTTTCAAACAAATACAACTACAAACCATAGAGACGATGCACTGGGTGGGCATGGACCATATGGCTTCCCCCGAGAATGGGCTGGATTTGGCCTCGCGGGCCAAGCCCATGAGACCATAAATAAATAAAAGATTAGTTAATTTAAAAATTAAAAGTAGATTAAACAAAAAGAACAAAAATTAATGTACTAACTATGCAATAAATTAGAAACTACAGTCTTACTTTTTAGTTTAAGAATCATGTTGAATTCTTTTGAATGTGGCTTAGATTATTGAACAAAGAAAACTAATTTGTATTTGTTCTTTTGATTTGATTTGTTTCTATAATGTGAGTTTGTGCAAAATGATGTGGTAGAAAATTCTATTTCATATATAAAAATTCCATGTCTAAATTGTATTAAAAGTCACTTAGTGAGTACTATTTTAGAAGAAAAAAAATTAAAGGGTTGACCGTCCGCATGTGGCTCACCTAGGGCTGGGCTGCCATTTTAAAGTAGGAGTGCATATCAGTTGGTTCGATTAGATTCGATTTTGTTTATTATGGGTTCTTTTTTTTCGATTATCAATTTGTAAACATGCTAAATCAAAAATTAAATCAATAAGATATTAATTATTGATTTCGATTAATCGGTTAGCGATTTCTAACCGTTGAAATTTTTGTTTAACCAAAAGAAAATATTGTTCTAAAAAATTCATATGCTTGACTTACTGAGCATCAAATAAAGGAAAAGTTCCACATGCTTAAGCATTCACAACACATTTTAACAGCAAATATGATGAAGAGATATGTATATAAATAGATTTGTGTGAGTATTACAATGGATGTACGAAAATAGTGTATAACTATTACTAGTGCTTGAAAAGAATAAACAAAATGAATTACAATACAATAGGTTTGACGTCTAACAAGAGTTGTGACAACCACAACAGAGTTTGGTTCTTGATCCGTTTTGAATCTGCGTTCTTGAATAATTTTTGAGTCTGTCTTGAGTGTTTGCTCCAATTGCAACAAACTTCTTGACCTTGATAGCCTGAAACCAATAGAAACTAAATCTGGAACAACAACACAAACATCTTCTACTAAGATATTGTTGAGTCGGCTGTTAGCACTCTGTCCTTAAGATAATATTGTCTCGTGTTAATCCTTTAACGGTATGTTGGCAACTTGTCTTTCAAGATAAAACATTGAACAAACAAATGAGTAAAGGAGGCTCAATATTTACTAGAAAAGAATGATCTTTGGGTGTGTGGAAGATTGCAAGAGAGGAAGAGATTTCAGAAAATCTAAAATCATACAAGTATTGAGTTTTTTTTTAATTGAGCCAAAGGCCTCAATTTATAGTTGTGTAAGATGATCTTTCAATTTCCCCACAATGGCATGCAATTGCCATGTAGTGGAAGGCTTTTAATCCCCAAGTAATTCAGCAAATAATGGTCCAAGTAATGGCCAATATTTGATGGATTCAATGCCATTGAACCCCCCCCCCCCCAACAGCCAAACTTTTGGGGTTCCGTCGGATCAGACACTGCCTCGTTAGCGCTGCGGCGCTGAAGTTCCAGTGACCAAAGACGTCTCAAGCCCCGCGGCCCTATCACTGGGGCGCCGCGGCTCCGCGGTGACGCCGCGACCCTTTTTCTGACCCGATTCGATCTTACACTTCGTACACTTCTTTCTTCATTTACCAACGTGGAACACGTGTCATTTGGCCAATAACTGTCTGTTGACACCCAATTTTGTCCCCTCTTTACTGAACATTTCATTCGGATCGTCTTTTTATCTTCAATTAATTTTACTATGCTTCTTTGTCTTGAAAATTCCCAAAAAAATAAATACTTTTAATATTTTTCACTAATTATAGTATAGTTTTAAAATATCGGGTATTATGTTTTAAAATCAATATATAAGCAAAATAATCTTAATATTTCGACATCGGTATTGGTGATTGATTTTCTCTTAATATTTTCACCAATTACTAAATTAATCATTTTTATATGAATGTTATATTCTTACTTAAACTAAATATATGTATTAAATCACTTATATCGTAATTTATGTGTGTATGTACTTTTTGAATTAATTAGGACGAACGAAGCATATTTTAATTAATTGAGAGAATTGGACTAATTACCTATTAAATTCCTCAATTTTGGACCCCATTATTACACCCCGTAATTCCAGGACATGTATATAAGAACGTACGTAAGAAAACAGGACTTTAAGATTTGAGACTTGTAGAATTTATCGGAATTATGGAAATCGGGAAACGAAATATTATAACGAATGGGAGGGAGACACGTGTCACCCCCCCCTCCACATGGGCTTGATCGATTTTAGCCAAGGATAGTAAGGTCAAATGACCAAGGCAAGATGATCAAGTCTTGACAAGCCAAGGCTTGACATTGTTGACCAAGTCTATGAGCCCACTTGACTATAGATATTTAAATATTCTTCATCCAAACCCCACAAGTGTTTTAATCTTGACCCTTAATTTTATTATATATTCACCCTAGTAGCAAGACAAGTCTCAACACTTAGAAAAAAATTTAAGAACTTATGTGCTACATTTGAGAGCTCTCGGCTAAGCTCTTGGAAAATAAGAAAAATTCTTCAATCTTGTTCCATAATTCACAATACTTTAACCCAAGGTTCCTAGGGGTATTATAAGGATATCTCAATACAAAGATCCCGAAAAAGCTACGTTTTTACATTAGTCGCAAGATGAAAACCTAAGTTGTTTTCATAAGTTTTGATTGGAAATTGAAGGGAAGTTGTTTATGAACTTCTAAGGACTTCAAATAGCAAATTGGAGCGTGAAGGAAAGGAGCTAAGTTGCTAAGGAGCGACTTTGAATCTTGGAGTTATATTTGGGCTTAACAAGGTAATGATCTTCATCTTACTTATGTAATTAAAGATTACATGTTTTAGTAGTTGATATTTGATCATGAGATATATATAATGGAGATTGATAAGGGTTATGGAATATTGGGAAGCAAATCCGAAACTAGCATGTTTAGCCCTTAAAATTGTAATTCAAATTGGTCGATAGTTACAATCGTCGCATGCTAGCTAAATAAGGGATTATAATTGTTACAACTAGTTGTGACTATATAACATGTTAGACTTAACAACTTGGATTGAAAAGAAATTGGAAAAGACTTTATGTGGTTGCACACTATAGCCGAGAATGGCATGGAATATTGGACAATTTTGATATCAATTGTGGGGCAGAATTTTACACGTCGTGTTAGGTGTGTAATCCCTTTTGGTTAGCTAAATTGTTGAGCCTTAAATGTGGCATGTTTGGTTATTGATTTCGGGCCTTGAAAAAGGTGGAAAAGTACGTAGAAACAAAGGAAGTGTTGTCCAATTTTCCGTAGAATAAGTGATTTTACACTTAAAATATTCTACGTTAGAAAGCTAGAAGTTGATAGACGTATTATGGTCATTATAGGTTGACATACTACGTGCGGCATATTGGACTTAGCAAGTGGATTGAACTGAAGAGGTATGTGAAACTTTTCTTATCTCTTGAGCATGAGTAGTTATAAATGTATAGTACGGTATACGTATGAGATTGTCGCGCCCTTTTCCGACCGCGACATTATTTTTTAGCGAATCCTGCTTAAATAAAAATGTTTGAGAAAAATTAAATGCTAAAAATACTAAAATGTTAAATGTTTAAAAAGGGTGCTAAAGGGTGCTTAAAAGGTGCTAGCAATGCTAAAGGGTTCGCGGAGTCGCCACCTAATTATTTTGGATGAATTAGGACACCTAAATGTTAACTAGTTTAAAGTAAACATTAACTCCATTTTAATGGTCTGCTAAACTTAATGAGATTCTGGATAAAGGTTCTTTATTAATCTAGAGGGAATGGATTAGGCATCCTCTAAGATCCGCTAACTTATGGTTATCCTGCCAAACCTAGGGTAATTATTATATTAAAATGCGTGTTTTGAAAATATAAAAAATGCTTCAAAATATTTTATAAAAGGAGGCATGTTGAATAAAGTTTGTAAGACTAATGCTATAAAGTTTTAAAGTGTGCGTTTATATTGTTTATGATGTAAGCGGTGCCAAGTTGATTTATGGACTATAGATATGCATTTATCTGCGAAATCAAAAAAAATGGTGCGTTAGTTTTAGATATGCCATTTTAAGGATTAGGCAAAAGATTAGATATAAAATGACAAGCCTAAGATAAATGATTAGAAGTGCATTTAATTCTAAATCATCTTCCCACCTTTTATGTTCAAAGACTAATTGAACTAGCTCTCCTATTAATTACAAAGTTAAATAATAAAATTGCAATAAAACAAATAAGGCATAAAATGAGGCAATTAGATTTAAAGAGTAAGAGGAGTTGAGACGGATGACAACGTCATCTTGTCCTATTTTTGTTTAGGAATTTCTTCTCCGGGCAGCGAACCGAGGCAGCGTATCAAATCGTCGGTCTGCTCGGAGGTTTTATGCTGTGCGATTGAAAGCGATGCGGTTTATGGTCGATTCTAGGTGTGGATTTTCGATATGCTGCTCTAGTGTTTTTCCTATTCTCGTTGGTTGACTTTTGTTAGTCGAAAAAGAAAGGGGGTCTGGATTGCTGTCCACCTTTGCTCCTCCCTCCGATGTTCTGCTCCTTAAATTGTTTATTGCTATTTGACTGCTCTCCCGACTGAGCTCTGCCTTCTCGTTCTGCCTTTGCATGTTCTTTATATGGCCATCGTTTGGGTTCTAATGTTGGTAAGCATTTAAGGCTGAGATTTTCGTGCTTATTCTTACTCTGATTTCGTACGATTTCGTTCAAGGTTCTTACCATAAAAGGGGCGATTTTGTGTGATTCGAATAATACTGGTAGGGAAAGGAATCCAGATTTCTTGGCGAGAATCGTGGGATTTGGCGTGTTGATTTGGGAGGTGCGCGATCGTTTGCTCTCTTAGTTAGTCATACGATTTTTTGTGGTTCGACGATGGGAGGTGAGGAGAAGGTATAGGGGTTGTGGGGTGATGGGAGGAAATAAGAGTCGAGTTGGGCCTCGTAATCAATGGGTAGTGGGCTAGGCGGGTTCATTTATGTAGGGAGTGGGCTGGGCGAAAATGGTGGGTAGTTAGTTTTAATTAGGTATTAATTTGGGTAGTGTATTATTAATTAATTAGTGATAAATTAAATTAACAAATGTGATTAAATTATTTAGGTGCTTTATTAATCTTTTTTTTTTTAAAAAATATTACAAAAAATGAAGACGGGCGTGCTATTGAATTAATGCTTAATATTTATAATGCGATGTTGTTATTAAAACTTATTTATTATGCGTATTTTATTATTATTTAAGATAAGTTATGAAATTGCTTTGCGTATTAATAAATGTGACTATGCTACTTGACACGGCGTCATTGCTAAATTATTTATTTTATGTATTTATTATTAATATCATTTAAGAATTATGACAGGGTTTAAAATTAATAAATACGGGCGCAAGACCCTAAGTGCTTAATTTTCTACGTAAGACGCGGTGCCATTATTAAATTGCTTATTTACGCATATTAATGTATTATTGTTGCATTTTATTATAAAAAATCATAAAAAAATATTTTGCAAAATTAGTGTAATTTTATAGCTAATGACTGGACGAGAGGGTCAAAATTGGGTGTCAACAGAGATTTAAATGAATTCAGTTTCATTTGATATCCTTGACTTGTTTTAAGAATGTCCAAGTTGGTTGAATTAGAGAATTAATTCACTTGTTTTAAAGGTTAAAAATGTCTTAGTTACTAAAGCATAAAGTTAGTATAACGACTTTATGAGAAGTTGGTTATAACAACTTTATGGAAAGTTAAAAGAATGGTTTACTCTAGTAATGTAAACAAAGATAAATGACTTGAAATGAAGAAGGGCAAATTGATTTAAAGGCATCAATTGCTTAAAGTTTTACAGTAAAAAGTCACTTGATTTAGAAGCCTAAAAATGTATTTCTAAAAGTGTAGTGACTTGTTTTGAAATGTAGACAAGCATTGATACTACGGGTGTTAGTATCTTGGGGGTTTTATACGAGAAAGAGTCATTTTTAAAAGGATAAAGGTACGTAGTACTTTGGGTTAAATTCCCGGATTTTTCATGACATGTTAGTGCCTTAAGTTAAATAAAATGAGAGTGCATGCTAATTAAAGTCTAATGAGAGGTTAAGGGATTTCTTAACTTGCTTATGATATTTACGATAGTCTGTTGTGTTTATGTTATGATATTATGGTAGCCTTAAGTGCTAGTGTTATGTAAATTTTGCGGGGTAAACCCCCGGGTTACTACATATTCCGTGGATTTGCTACCCACGATGCGAGTGCGGCGTTTGTACTCATTGCGGGTCCACCGGGCCCATGCGGGTGAAATAGTCTCATGCGGGTGAAATAGTCTCATGCGGAGCAAATTGCTCCATTGCGGGTTCACATGACCTATGCAGGTGAAATAGTCCAGGAGTAGGATTGCTTAATGATACAACGGGCGGGTGGCCCTAATTTGATCATGAGCCTCCTATTTTTTTAAGCAGTAAAGTATACTCTTGTTTACTCTCATTATTAGTAAGGCACATTGTACTGTTGTTTTGGGTTATAATACATGTCTCCAGCTTTATTTTAGACTATATGATTTCATTCAAGATTTCGCTTTACATACTTGGTACATCTGTCAGATCGACTCTTCCTGGGGTTGCGTTCATGCCGCAGGTAGGGGTAAGCAGGTTGTGGATCCTCACTCTTAGGATCACTGATCAGTTGTCAGAAGCTTCATTTCTTCGGAGGCTTGTCTTTTGGTACGGTTTCCCTGATGTTGTAGATTTATGTACATTCAGGGGTATGGCGAACCCCGCCTGCGATTGTTATGTCAAAATTCTTAGAGGTCTGTAGTCATATCTTGTGGGTCAGTTTGTAAAAGAAAGGAGGTAACTGCTTTCGGTTATGTATTTATATATCCAGGGAGGTAGCCTTATCGGCTAACCTGTTGTTATTCATTATTGATTTTTTTATTTATTAAAAGTTGTATGTATGTTCCGCTGATTTTCTCTGATGTATACATGTAAGGGTGCCCAGGTAGGGCACCAGTCGCGGGCCCGGGATCGGATCGTGACACCCATTTTCGACCCAACAAGTCCCACTTATTCTAAACCAACCCAAAATCATTCCCACAACCTTTTAGTTCCCAGCTCCCACGACCCAAAATGATTTCCCGTCTCCCCAACCCAAATTCCTGCGACCCGTATGATGATTATGTGCTTGTTAAATATGCTTAGCTTAATGTAGTTGTTATTTATACATGTTGAACTACTTAAAAAAAACCTGTTTGGGTTAATTTAGTTGTGTGTCTGTGATTAAGAATGTAGCATGAGAATTTTTAGTTCTGAATCCTTATTAATATGCATCAGAAATCTGTTTTTGAGCTTATGATTAAGGAAAGTTGCTTAAGTGGTTGTTTGTTCATCTATATATCCTAAAATATGTTTTCTTGAACTACCTGTCCATTTGTTTTTATCTGTCTAACTGCTAAAGTATATATATGATAGTATGTAACAACTTCTAAGTCAGTTATGACCAGTTTCCCTGCTTAATGAAACTTTGCCAGCCTACATGAACCTTATCCCACATTTTGAATCATAAAAGAAACACACAGTAGCTTATGCTCTTGCTTTGTCTCTGTTATGTAAATATGAGACTGGTTGGATATCCTATGCATATTGACCTGAGTAAAATGAGTCTAGCAATTAAGGTACTACTTGTGCTTGTATGTTAAATGAGAAACAGTCATCCCTATTGCATGATCATGCTGGAATTGCTAGGATCAAGACCACTTAGTTGAATGGCTTAGTTAAAATAGGATCTGGAACTTGAGTTTGGATGTTTGATATATTTGCTAGACTAATCTCATGCTAGTCCTAAGTTAAGATGTTTATTTTTCTAAGATCAGTGCAGAATACTACCATGTATATTTGATGAATCAATGGATGTTATATTGTATCATGCCTGCCTATTTTATGGATAGTCTAGAAACAAACATGTTTGTCTGCCATGTCTAGTTGTCAAACCATATCCCATGCTGCTTTCTTCTTTTAAAACCAAGAACCTGCAAGTTGCTAGTATGTTGTGACTCAGTGGGATTAAGAATGAGCCTTGTATATGTTTGTCTTGATTTCTACACATTGTACAATCATATTTGGCTCCAAATTCGAGTACAAACTTGTTCTGTTGGGTCTTTCAACTACCTCTGATCAGTTGCTCATCCTTCTACTTAGAAATGTCATGAGAAATATGTGCATGTACACTTTGTTTTATTCTAAACATCACTGTGATGAATAATGTAGCATAAAAAGGGCCTGCACTATCCTGAAGCCCAATGAATAATGTAGCATAAAAAGGGCCTGCACTATCCTGAAGCCCATGTTTAATGAAGACTGTCTGATTGTTATTTTGGGCTGATTGGCCTTTCCCGTTAAAAATCTTTTTTTTTTTAATTTTTGGCCTGTCTTTCTGGTCTTTCTTCTTCTTCTTCTTCTTTTTTTTTTAAAAAAATCTGAAACTTGCACACTTCAGGCATGTTTACTCACTGCTTTGCTTGCATTGTTTATATTCCGAGGCCCATTACCTTGTTTGATATATTTGGATTATTATTTGTTTGGGTCGGTTAACTTATCTCTTCTCTGTTAATTACCATCAGTGGCACTAAATACTTTGGATAGGTATTCATGTGTTTAAATTTCATATCAATTCTCATTTACGTTGCACATGACAATGATTCAGACATATACTAATCTTTTTCTTTCTTTTATTTATATGACACACATCGGGAGCCTCGAAGAGTCTCATGGGAGACTCATTATGACTTCGCCAAACGAAGACCCGCATTCATGTCCCTTGCATTCCTCGGCTTCAGAATTCCTAAACAAAATGGGTCAGATGACAATGCCGTCCGCCCCGGTCATTCTTTTATCTTTATTCCTTAATTCCGTCATTTTACTTTCCTCTCGTTGTAATATGTAATCTTGTATAAATATTGAAATGTTTAGAATATGTCGACTTAGGATTAATAAATTAGAAAGGGTAGTTAAAAATAGGAAAATCCCCACTAGTCTATTTTAGGCTCGTCACATATATTTTTGCCACATAAATGCATATTTTTATCAAAATCCAATTTTATATACAAAATATACTTTCCAAACAAAACCATTTTTATGCATTTTTAAATAAAACCTCAAACAAACTTTATGGAGAATATATACTTCAAGCAATTATTTGCAAACATCTTTTCTTGAACTTTATATTTTCAAAACATGCATTTTTATACATTGATTAACCCAAGTTTGATCGGATAACCGCATGTTAGCGGATCCTTTAGGATGTCTAATCCCTTCCCTTTAGGATAATAAAGAATCCTTACATGAAAACTCATAAAGTTTCGCAAACCTTTAAATGGAGTTTATTTTTAGCATTTTTTGCTAAATAGATATCCTAATTCATCTTTAAATTAATTAGGTGGCGACTCCTTAAATCCATTTATGAATCAACCATATGTCCTAGTTTGTTTTGACTCCGGTTAAAATGGGGTGTTACACCGTCCATCATTCTATGTCTCAAACGTTTTACTTACGTACCAATATCTCTTTCACTAATGAAAGTTACGATCATTGGTACAACGTATGCACGTATGTGGAAGCGATGTTTCCGACGTGCGGGATTCCAATTGTTCGAGTCATATATAATATGTTAAACTTATTTCCACATTTAGTAAATTTCAAATAATCCCCTCTTGAAAGAGATTTGACGCACCCACAAGGTGTCTTTTTAGCAATCTTTCGGCGGATCGATGTTGCATCTGGATAGGTAGCCGTAGCTTTGAACCTTCCATAGTTGAATACCATCAGACTTACTTACTACGCGATGAACGTGATGTCTTGAACCGTCAGTGTTTAGTGTAAGCCAAGACAACGATACCAACACAACACCTTTCCTTACTTTATCCTTCTTTAAGGTTTGTCCGTCGTGGGCCGTGGACACTCTTGGATTCTTAAGTGCGTTCATTTGAGGCGGCTTGTCCTCTCACTTTAATAGGTGGTCTCCTACAAGGTATCTTGTTATACCCTACTTCACAAGTGTTATGAACCATTAAAATTTCCCCCAAACCTAACCTCAATTGCTGAGGATCATAAAGGTTTTGGAAACTTAACATCCACTCTACATGTAGCACTTAATGTCTATCTCGGGAACGGCCTTGGATTCATGTTTCTATGAAGAAATCATTATCCGAAGTGCTCTTGCTTCCACCAAAGCACTCAACTGAACCTTTATGATTTAGTTTTCCCATTGAACCTCGTTCCTGGGATCTCCAGTCAGTAAGGTTGGGTATTCATCGCATCAGTCCTTATTGATTGGGTTTTAAGCCACTTCTCGTAGACAGACATAACTCTTGATCTATGGGTAGCCCTTTTGGTTAAAGGGTTTACTATATCATTTGATTAGTAATCAAGAAATGTCACCCGTGATGATCAATTGACATACGGTCTTACGTCTCATTTTGATAAGTCCAGACGCCGTCATTTATGCCCTTACAGTGTACAATTGATGCAGGCATGAGTTACTCTCAATAAGAGACATTCTCAAAGAGGTCATGAAGTTACTCAACTTCTCATCATGTTTTGTACAAAGCGATAAACTCTGATTCCATCATGAATCGGCCGATGCACATTTAGAGGATTTCCTTACGACACGTCACGCACATCCACTTGTGGCTTTGGTGTCCTTCAAGTCTGATGTCCAGTTTGCATCACTGTGTTCTTCCAGAACCAATAGACATCCAGAATATCATACTACATAGATAAGCGAATAATTTCGATGTTGTCACATCCGATTTGACGCCTTCTATTTATTATCTCTAGTGAACATTTAGTTAAACTGATCCACTTTGTGAGTCGATGTCAGGTCATTTATGGTGTGTAAAACACATTGTACTATATGTTACCTGCGCATATCGCTCATGTATATGGGTGCACCACGATTTCAATCACTCTCATGATTCATATCCATTGGTGACTTCAACGAGACTGTCAAACCAATATGAGTTTGGAATTAGACCAGTCTGTTAGATGTCTTAAAAACCACATTCGCGGAGTAATGTACTTTGATCTTGTCCTAAGCTCAAATACCTTATAGGTTGAGACACATCTTGTTTTGGGTACGTTACGAAGTAGATTAAAAGTGGTAGTTGAGCTGAGATTATGATTCATTCCTCGAATGCATCTTCGAGAGAACACTCAGATTCTCATTAGATATTAGGTTGACTAAGTCGTTGGCCAACGCAGTGGACATGTCTAATGATATGGTCCTGATGTCAACTAATATAGATGAGTTATTATGATCAATCCATTTGGATAGTGATAGAAACCGAGGATCACGAGGAATCGATCTGCATGCAAGCCCATCACTGCTATACACAGTGAACCAGGTGATGAACTAAGATGAAGAAGACGAGTGAAAGGGAGAAGAGAAGTGCGTGAACTTTCCAACTTTTCTGATTAGCCATAATGTTTACAAAATGCAACTATTTATACTGTGGGTCATTTGCGCCAAATGCCCTTATGAAACAAACAAGAGGCTAGGCTAGAAATGTAAATGTAAACAATTATAAGCTATAAGAGCTAAATGTAACAGACAGTATATCAGCTATATCAGTGTGTATATCAATGACATTTACTATGTATATCATTAGTATTTCCAACACGCCCCCTCAAGCTAGGATCAAAAAACAGATTTTTGAGTCCCATCTTGGACAATAGATAGTCATGCCGACCCTGAGTAAGCCCCTTTGTGAGTGCATCTGCTGGCTGCTCTGCTGTGGGCAAATGAGCAGTGTGTATCAGTCCCTGTTGGATTTTCTCTCGGATGAAATGACAGTCAATATCGATGTGTTTGGTTCTCTCATGGAAGACTGGGTTAGCTGCAATCTGCGGCGATTTCTTGTCGATGTACACCGTATGGAGGGCTGAAGGTAAACAGACAATTCAAAGAAATGACCGCGAGCCACACCACCTCCGCGAATCGAAGCGCTTCTATACTCACCACCGAAGCTCCTGAAATCATGGCTTCTTGGACTTCCACGAAATGAGAGATGAACCAAAGAACACCAAATAACCTGTGATGGACCTCCTTGTATTGAGACATGATGCCCAATCAGCATCACAATAGGCTGTGAGACTAGTTGTCTCTTCTGCCGGCATGAAAATCCCCAGACCTGGTGCTTGTTTCAGGTACCTAACCACACGATGTGCTGCCAAAAGGTGGGATGTTTTTGGGCTCTGAAGAAACTGGCTCAAGCACTGGACAGCAAAGGATATGTCAGGTCTGGTATTTGTCAGGTAGAGTAGCCTCCCAATAAGCCTCTGATAGCTTGCTGGATCTGCCAATAATGTGTCCTTACTCTGAGATTTGCCATCAGGAGCAGGAATACACTGGTCATAAACAGCAGATGTCAGCTGGACATTAAGCTCTATAGGAGTTTTTGCTGGTTTGCCTCCAGATAGGCCAAGATCAGAAATAAGCTCTACAGTGTACTTCCTTTGATGCATAACTATTCCACTAGCATTTCGAGCAAACTCAAAGCCTAGGAAATATCTTAAAATTCCCAGGTCCTTGATCTTGAAGTTCTGCTGAAGTGATGCCTTGGTCTGTTGAATGAGATCACCATCATTCCCAGTAATGATAAGGTCATCTACATAGATGAGTACCAACACTATTCTATCTCCAACCTTTTTGGTAAGGAGTGAATAGTCTAACTGACTTTGGACAAAACCTGAGTTCTTCAGGGCAGTAGTGAGTTTAATATTCCACTGCCTAGAAGCTTGTTTTAAACCATATAGAGATTTGACCAGCTTGCATACTCTTCCTTGCTTATCATCAAAGCCCTGTGGCATGGTCATATATACTTCCTCATTAAGATCACCTTGAAGAAATGCATTGTGGACATCCATTTGATAAATGTCCCAACCTCTGGAAGCAGCAATTGAGATTACTACCCTCACTGTAACCATTTTTGCTACAGGTGAGAAGGTATCTTGGTAGTCAACTCCTTCCTTTTGATTGTAACCCTTAGCCACCAACCTTGCCTTGAATCTTTCTATCTCACCACTAGCTTTGTATTTGATCTTATAGACCCACTAGCATCCAATGGCTTTCTTGTACTTGGGAAGATCAGTAATTTCCCAAGTATTGTTGTCCTCGGTCTTTCATCTCGACGCCGTGACATCCACCCGTCATCGTCTTGAATCTGCGAGAATATGATGTTGGTTCCTGCTCAACCCCCATCTTAGCAATGTAACTCTGATACCTGGCAGTCAATCCAGTGTAAGTGAGATTATTGGACATAGGATATAAACATTGGTTGCTCCTTGGTCCACCTCCATACCTGTATGATGGATAAAAATCCTTCATCCATGTGGGCTGTTTTCTGCTTCTATCTGATCTTCTCAAGGATGATTCAGCCTCAGGGTCAATCTCAACAGCAGTGTAACCATCAGCTCCATCAGTTTCCTCAGCTTCCTTAGGCTGATCTGTAATTTCTGCATGGCTGGATGGATGCAGGGAAATGCCTCTATCACCATCGCCTGTGGAACTGAGTGCGCAACTTGGCATTTACGGATGAATCTTGAATATTTTCAAGATCATCGGTTTCAACTTGGATCGCTATTGTATGATCGACTTGAGCATCCGCTTTTCTTTGGAAAGGAAATATGTCTTCATGGAAGGTGACATCTCTGCTTACAAAGAGGGTGTTGTTAGATAAATTCAACAGTTTGTATCCTTTATGCTTGGAAGAGTATCCAAGTAGCACTGCCTTTATTGCCCTAGTATCAAACTTGTCAGTCTGTAGTAAGTTTGTTGCATAGCAAAGGCAACCAATGACCCTCATATGGGACAGAACTGGAGCCTTCCCATATAGCCTTTCATAAGGTGAAATGTTTCCCAATATTACAGCAGGTAACCTATTCATGATATACCCTGCAGCTTCTACACAGTCCCCCCCAGTATCTATTTGGCAGATAACTTTGAAACTTGATAGCCCTTGCCAACTCTAAGATGTGTCTATGCCTCCTCTCAACTAAGCCATTCTGTTGAGGGCTATAAGGACAAAACCTTTGATGAACAATTCCCAATTTAGCAAATAGATCTCTACATGTGCTGTTAATGAACTCTGACCCATTATCTGATCTGATGGACTTGACAAGTACAACATATTGTGTCTTAATCATCACACATAAATCTTTAAGCATAGAAGACACATCTGATTTAATATGTAAAAGATAAATCCAGGTCCATCTGGTAAAGTCATCAACTATAGTTAAGAAATATCTCATTCCAGTATATGTGGGAACTCTATATGGTCCCCAAACATCAATGTGTAACAACTCAAATGGGGATGTACTTCTACTGTCACTAGCTGGAAATGGTAATCTAGTTTGTCTTGCCATAGGGCATACATCACAATGTGGAATGGTAAAGCTAGACTTATTGTTACTAAAGAACTTTATCTTCCTAAGGACACTCATAGGAGCATGCCCTAGTATTTTATGCCATAAAACTGCCTTTGATCCCTCTGGACTAGTCTTTGTCATGTGTGCACCTTACACACTCAACCGTTCTGTTTCTCCGGTCTCCAAAGACATATAGACCATCCACTTCTCTACCAATCTCCTTCACCTTCCCAGTGAAGAGATCCTGTAGGACAAAGAAATCAGGGAAAAATCTGGCACTACAATTCAACTCCCAGTTAACTTGATATCAAAGCAGGTTGAATTGAAAACTTGGCACACAAAGTACATGGTTTATTAAATCACCTCCTGTCAGTCTACACTTCCCAGTTTGTGCAATTGGAGCAATGCCCCCGATGGTAGTCATGCGTACCCTGGATTTTCAAGAGTCGTGATTTATCATTTTTCTGTCTTTGACCATATGGTTAGTAGCACCTGAATCTACTATCCAGTGATATCTACTATTGTCTTCAATGTGATCATACTTACCTGCCATATGCACTTTTGCAGTTACAGTATGATCTGTACCTGTCCTGTTCTCCTGAGACAAAACAACCATCATTTGTTGCAGCTTATCTGGTGTACAAGTCCTCATCATATGTTGAAGTTGATCTTGTTGATATGTTGACATCGAGAACCACCGCCGTATCTTTGTTGACCATATCCACTTGCTTCCATTGTGAAACCACAACTACATTGGCCTTCCTTCCATGCTTTAGAATCGAGGGTAACTCTGATTCGATAACACTTCTCCATAGTGTGACCCTGCTTCTTACAATGGTCACAGTAATATAACAATTTGTGACAACTTTCCCTATTGTGTCCCTTCATACGACAATGATCACAATAGGCATACATATTATACTTTCTATTGCCATTAAATGAGGCTTTACTTGCCAGTGCCATGCTCTCTACAGAATTCCCTAAGGAGGAAATATGCTTCTGACTTTCATCCTGTGCCACCATGGCATAGGCTTGGTTCACACTTGGTGTAGGAGACATCAACAAGATGTGACTCCTAGCTTGATTGTATCTGTCGTTTAGTCCCATAAGGAACTCCAATAGTCTCTGGTTGCTTAGATGATTAATATACTCTCTTGGATTCGAACATTCACAGGTAGGAGGTGGTATAATCGAGTCTATCTCGTCCCACAAATCCTTCATTCTGGAATAGTACTGTGCGACTGATGATGGCCCCTGGTTCAACATCGATAATTCCTTTTTCAATTGATATACTCGAGAGAGATTGATTTTATCATATCTCTCCTTTAGATCCTTCCAGACAGCTACTGCACTGGATCGATATAGAATTCCACTAAGAAGATTTTTATCAACATTTCTCATAATCCACGACATTACCAAGGCATTACACCTATCCCATTGCCTCGTATGTGCAGATCCATACGTATCACGCTTCACAGATCCATCTATGAATCCAATTTTGTTCTTCGTCAATAGCGTCATTGCATAGCTCGCTCGCGGTGTGTAATTTTCCATTCTGCCAATCGATGTCAACTGCGCGATTACACTTGCGCGCTGCACTTTCGAGTACAGAGGATGATTATGGTCGATTATTTCGCAACCAGAAGTCGAACTTTCGTCTATGATTATAGAAGGAATTGCTGCAGTGTTTTCCATAATTCCAATCAAATAGCAAATTCTACTAACAGATCGAACACCTTAGTCGAAGAAAACAAATCGTACCTTCGCGAATCAGAAAATTGAAGTCTTACGATTTTGCGATTTCTCGTCGTGCTGTCGGTCGATACCTCCAAAAGCTCGATACGGGATGAACCGAGGATCACGAGGAATCGATCTGCGTCTGAGCCCAAAGATCGCTATACACAGTGAACAAGGTGATGAACTAAGATGAAGAAGACGAGTGAAAGGGAGAAGAGAAGTGCGTGAACTTTCCAACTTTTCTGATTAGCCATAATGTTTACAAAATGCAACTATTTATACTGTGGGTCATTTGCGCCAAATTCCCTTATGAAACAAACAAGAGGCTAGGCTAGAAATGTAAATGTAAACAACTATAAGCTATAAGAGCTAAATGTAACAGACAGTATATCATCGTGTATATCAATGACATTTACTATGTATATCATTAGTATTTCCAACAGATAGACACTTGACAAATCCTAAGCTTGATTGAGTGTGTCGTGAATGAAAGGATTTTATCTTCCCATATAGAGGTTCAGTTCACATGTTTCGTGTAGCTAAACTTTGCATATTGAGATTCGTCTTCCGGCGCAGACTAGGAGTTCCGTGAAGATCCTAATGATATTAGTGTCAATATGTAAAAACCTGAAGGGTAAACACTAAGTCAAATGTTCCGTTGATTGAATAATGTAATTAGAAATAGATATACATATATATATGTTCGGTTGATAATCGAAACATTGGAAATGGGAACAAGTTAGAAAATTGAGACAGGACCGCGGTGCCAAAACACGTGTAGGCACCGCGGTGCCACTTACTCAGGACCGCGGTGCTTATGGGCGGGTTGACCCAGTTTTGTTGAATTGTTTAATGGGCTGGCCCACGGGGAACCCTAAGTTGTCATTTCTCAAACTATAAATAGAGGGCTTCCCTCCCATTATAGATACACCAAACCTAAGAGAGGTAAATCTCTTCTAAAACTCTGCAGAAATCCCTAGCATTTCTAAAGATAGAAATTACATCAAAGTTCTAAGAACTTGAAACTTGCAAATCAAGAGATATTTGAGTGTGCACCCCGGACTACATAAATCTTCAAGTTTCAACTGCTTGGATTGCGGATTGCTTCTAAATGTAAGTTTTCGTTCGAAGTATTACATTTACTTTGTGTTTATTTTACATTACATATGCATACTACAGTTTGACCGTCTTGTCGGGTTTGAAACATAAATTTTTAAATTTCGCTGCGTGTACGATCCCGACACAGAAACCTACAAAGGACACTTCAGTTGGTCTTAAAAGAGACAATAAAACCAACAACAAGGAGGGTGTGTTTGGTATGACTAAAGTCATTTTCTAGAAAACATTTTCCGGGAAATGTTTTCTGGTGTTGGTTGGAGTGTGGAAATATTTTCCGATTTTCTTTTAATAAAATATTGGTAATAAATTAGCATAATGAAATTGTTTTAATTAAATTTTTGGATGTTAGAAGATTGATAATAACGTCTTATGAAGTTTAATACTTTAATTGCGAAGGTGAGGGAAGTCATCGTTTTCCTTTAGTGAAAAATGTTTTCATGGAAAATCTTTTCTGGCAATTAAACCCCAGAAAATGACTTATTTTCTGGAAAATATTCTCTGAAAAATATTGCTCATCATACCAGAGTACGCCTGGAATGTCTCCAAGAAACTGAAAATTGTAAATTTTGCCTACTTTATTAAGTCCCTTTCTCCTAAGGTAAGAGAGTGTGACATGTGTTAAGCATATACCTATTGACAACTACCTCTGAGAATTCACCCGTATCTCTGCTTTTTTATTCTCAGTTGTTTTCTTTATGATTCTGATAGGAAGGAGGAATCGTGCCGTCTGGATTTGGTTCTAGTATTAATCTGATAGATGGAGCTTCCCTAGAAAAGAACTGAAAGGGGATGTCATTGTCAAGGAGAAAGTAAGGATTATTTATACAAATAATCTCCTTTTGCTTATTGAGAATATTTTACAAAGCATTGTTGCATAAAGACAGACAGCTGCTTAAAATATGAGAGTACGCAGATAAGACAAGAGGGTATCTACGGACAAAGCTACAGACAAGCCTCCTAGATATTGTCCATTTCTCTATCCTTCCAAACCTAAAAGATAAATTCCTAAAATGCACTCTTGCTCGAGCTACCAAATAAACTTTGTAGCTGGTGCCTTGCTATCTACGCTTGTAGCAATGGGAGTTCCTCTTGTCTCCTTGTTTTACAGCTTTTTCCTCTTTCTCATCCTTTCATCCTCCAACATAGCTGCTCAAACATCTAGCACAGACACAGACTTTTCATGCTCGTTAAACTCTTCCATGTCTTGTGATACTTATGTCACATATCGTGCCCGTCCACCAAATTATTTTGATGTGGGAAGTGTCTCTGATCTTCTTGAAGTCAGTCGTTTAAGTATAGCTAAGGCCACAGGTCTAGCCTCAGAGGATACCGACCTCTTCCCTGACCAGCTTTTACTCGTACCTGTTAAATGCTACTGCAATGGCTCCCATTATTTCTCCAATGTCACCTATCAGATCAAGAAAGGTGAGAGCTTTTATTCAGTTTCAATAGGAGCTTTTGCGAATCTTACTAACTATCATGTGGTTCAAGATATGAATCCAACACTAGATCCAACCAACTTGACAGTTGGTGCTGAAGCTGTTTTTCCTTTGTTCTGCAAATGCCCCGTAGATTCTGATCTCGAAAAGGGACTTGAGTACCTTGTCACTTATGTGTGGCAGCCTTGGGATGATATATTGCCTGTAAGCAATATGTTTGGAGCATCTGCAGCTGATATTGTGGCTGCAAACAATTATAGAAATTTCACTGATGCAATATGTCGTCCTGTCTTGATACCAGTAAAGCTTCCTATTATTCTGCAATCTTACCCCTCTTCTGCAAGAAGTAGAAAATCCAAACGTGGATGGATCCTCATTCCTGTTTTAAGTATTATGGGGTTGCTTGCAGTTTTTTCATTTTGCTTGATGGTATACATGCATCTTGTAGACGAGAAGAGGAGGGCTAATTTAGCCCGTAACTGTTCTACTCTTGAAACTTCTGATCTTTTTCATACCAAGAAATCCTCCAAAGATGAACTTATGGACCATAGGACCATTCAAGATAAGATTCTTCCTGGAGTTTCTGGTTATATTGGAAAGCCAATAATATATGACCTGAAGATCATCATGGAGGAAACAATGAACCTCAGTGAGAGGTACAGGATAGGAGGATCAATGTACAAGGCCACGATCAACGACCAGATTGTAGCTATCAAGAAAACTAAACAAGCCTCTGAGGAATTGACGATACTTCAGAAACTAAATCATGCAAATCTGGTGAAACTAATGGGCTTTTCATCAGATGATCAAGGGAGTTTCTTTTTGGTTTATGAATACGCTGAAAATGGCTCACTGGATCAGTGGTTGTTTCCCAGATCATCATCCACTTCTTCTGCCTCTAGCTCAGTGGTATCGCTCGGTTGGAGCCAAAGGTTACATATAGCCTTGGATGTCGCAAATGCTCTGCAATACCTGCATGAACATACTCAACCTAGTATTGTTCACGGGGATATCCGAACGTGTAGCATACTTCTTGATTCAAGGTTTAAAGCCAAAATTGCAAGTTTCTCTACAGCCAAACATGCTACCAACTCAATGGTGCTGAAAGTCGACGTGTTTGCTTTCGGGCTTGTGCTGTTGGAGTTGTTTTCAGGGAACAAAGCAATGGAAGCAAAAGATGAAATTGAGGGAATCTTGGAAGTTGAAGATAACAGAGAGGATAAGTTTAGAAGGTGGATGGATCCAAAGTTGAGCTTTTACCCTGTTGATGATGCTCTAAACTTGGCTGCCTTGGCTAAGGCGTGCACATCGGAGAAATCAGCAGAGAGGCCTAGGATGACAGATATTGTCTTCAACCTCTGTTTTCTTACTCAATCATCTTTCGAAATGTATGGGAAGTCTTGGACTTCGGGTGAAGCTGAGGAGATTGTTCAGATTGTTAGTCCGGTAATAGCACGTTGACTTAAAGATTGAGCGTAAATATAGCCGAGAACTTTGTCACTTCGTCTCAAATTTGTAACATATTCCGGAGAAAAAAGAAGGATAAGCTGATCTCCAGAATATATTGCAAATTCGAGTTCTAGTGTCCAGTTATTCCTTGTATTTTCTTGCAGCTAAAAGCAGTTGCTATTGTAAATTCTTGTATAGGATGTTTTTCTCAACTACTCAACTTTGAAATAAGTGGAGAGCGATTTGATATGTATTTCCATCTTTCACCCTCCAAAAAGAAAAAGAAAAACTAAATTTTTGAAAAGACATTTCAAACTGCTCCTTGTTTGTATATGAGATCTAAACAGTACAGACTAGTACTGGTTTATTTTGTAAACAAGTTTCTCTAATTTTGTGCATCTATCTTATTTGCAATTTTTTTTTCACCATCCTTCTCGAAGACAGCCTCTTTTCGCTTACTTATTTCCAACAGAACAATCCCAAATTCATAAATAGCTTCAGATTAACCCAACAAGCTCAAGGTTTCATATAATAAGATCCTGAAATTGCTTCTGTTCTCAGTTGATCGTGCTATGCTCAAATTTGCCATCTTTGCCGTTAGATGTTTGTTGAGTATTATTGTGCATGTGAGTTGGAGACTCTCTGGTCATGAATGTCATCAAGACCATTGGTATCTAAGGCAATAATTTTTTTTAGTTCCAGCCGGCCTCTGGATTGTCGATCCTGCAAACCTACTCTTTTAATGATCCATGTTCTTTGAACTTGTAAAAACAAGATGAGATACTTGATGATACTCAGGCACTATAACACTCAAACAAGTCACTCAAGTTCTCTCACCTCGGTTTTCTGCAGAATTTAACTTCTTATACGCTATCCATGTATAAATAATATTTTTACATTATCACGTCACCTAAAAGATTAATACATGTAAACCGTTTATAAAAAGTGTGAGATTATTAATTAACCTCAAAAGTAGTGCAGGGTATTTGCTAAGACATGTCAAAATGCACATTATATAATAATGTTATGTAGACGACTAAAGTTGAATCCGAAGACACATAAGAGGTTTTTTCCTTTCGATTTCCCAATGTCAAACAACCGTATAGAACGAAAATAGGCTGGGGAGTCGGTTTTGTCGGGTTCGTACACGCAGCGAAATTTGAAAATTTATGTTTCAAATCCGACATGGCGGTCAAACTGTAGTATGAATATATGATGTAAATAATAATACAAAGCTATAAAGTAACACTTCGATAGAAGACTTACATTTTTTTAGATAACAATCTCAAATCTGGAAGCTTTGTGTAGTCCGAGGGTGCACACGCAAACGTCCCTCGATTTGCAAGTTTCTGGAAAAACTTTGATGTAATTTTGCTAAGTCTAGAATGCTAGGGATTCCAGCAGAGCTTTAGAAGAGATTTGGTCTCTTGCCTTGGTGTAGTGAAATGGGAGAGAGAAGCCCTATATTTGTAGTTGAGAATAGAAGCTTTAGGGTTTTCATGGGCCAGGCCCAGCAGAAAATGGACTGGGTCAAATTCGTACCACCGACGCCGCATAGCGCCGCGCTTACACACGTTTTGGCGCGCGGCCCCGCTTTGATTTTACGCCTTGTTCCCATTTCTAATGTCCCGGTTATCAACCGAACATATATTTAATCTCTTTCTAATTACATCTTTCAATCGACGGAACATTTGACTTAGTGTTACCCTTCAGGCCTTTACATATCGACACTAATTACATTAGGATCTTCACGGAACTCTTAGACTGCGCCGAAAGACGAACTCAATATGTAAAGTTTAGCTACACGAAATATGTGAACTGAACCTATATGTGGGAAGATAAAATCCTTTCATTTTCGACACACTCAATCAAGCTTAGGATTTGTTAGGTGCCTATCCAAATGGCTTGATCATTATACCTCATCTATATTAGTTGACAACAGGACCATATCAAAGACATGTCCATTGCGTTGGCCAACGACTTAGTCAACCTAATATCTTATGAGTATCTGAGTGCTCTCTCGAATAATATATATATATATATATATATATATTCAAGGAATGAATCCTAATCTTGGCTCAACTACCACCTTTAATCCACTTCGTAACGTACCCAAAACAAGCCGCGTCTCAACCTATAAGGTATTTGAGCTTAGGACAGAATCAAAGTACATTACTCCGTGAATAAGGTGTGTATCAACCTCAAGTCTAAGGACTTCAATCTCCCACACACCGATAACACTTTAGACATATAACAAATAGTGCATCAGTAGGGTGTACCAATACTTCAACAAGTATCCATGTGTCCATCACGTGTTGCCATAACTCGTAGCAAGTGAGACATACTACACCCCCTAAGGATATGATGCAGATCACATGTCGACGTATCGCATATCATCGATATCCCAATATCGATGATCATTAGTCGAGGTGATTTAAGAGTTACATTATAATATTAGTTCTCACATCATTAATAAACACGAAAACTCTAGGGATGCATTTATAGAATATTATAAATAATCAACTAATAATTCAATAAGTGCAAATGCCATAATATTAATCATCATTATTATATAAATATGAATGTGTATAAAATACATTTTGTCCTAATACAGATTGTCTCTTGGACATACATATACTTTCAATCTCCCACTTGGCCTAGAGCCAATCACCAACATATCTAATACCCATGTTCTCAAAATGACCATTATGCTTTACCAAACTTAATGGTTTAGTAACGGGTCTGCTATATTATTGTATTTGAGAATATAATCTATCTTGATATCTTCAGCTTTCACCATCTCTTGGAGAATGTGGTACTTCATCGGTACATGTTTGTTCCTGTTAGTTGATCGTGGTTCCTTTGCTTGTGCAATTGCACCAGTGTTGTCACAATAAATGGTTATTGGACAACTAGCACTCGGAACAACCCCTAGTTCCTTCAGGAACTCAGAAATCGCGACAGTTTCCTTAACAGCTTCCGATCCAAAGAATGTACTGCTTGATGAAGTCAGTGCAGTAGTAGCATGTTTGGAACTCTTCCAGCTCACTGCTCTTCCGTTGAAAACAAAAGTGTAATCAGACTGAGATTTGAAATCATCAACATCTGTCTGAAAACTAGCATCGGTATACCCAGTGGCAACCAGCTCATTATTTCCACCATAGACTAGGAAGTAATCTTTAGTACGTCTGAGGTACTTGAGAATACTCTTGACTGCTTTCCAGTGTTCCTCACCAGGATTCTGCTGGAACTTGCAAGTCATACTAAGTGCAAAGACCATATCTGTCCTAGTACAAGTCATGGCATACATGATTGATCCTATAGCTGAAGCATACGAGATCCTCTTTATGCGCTCAAGTTCTACAACACCAGAAGGGCAATCCTTCCTAGATAACTTGATGTCGTGACCCATTGGAAGATCGCATTTCTTGGAATTCTCCATTAAAATACGTCTAAGAACTTTATCTCTGTATATTGACTGTGACAACCCCAACAATCTATTAGGTCTATCTCTATAGCTCCTAATTCCCAGAATGTAGCAGGCTTCACCAAAATCTTTCATCATGAAGGTCTTGGACAACCAATCCTTAACTGACTGCATAAGAGCATTATTGTTTTTCATTCAACTTAGCTCTTTTATTTTGTACATTGAAAATTTTCCTACGACAGTTTAATGTATACAATCCATTCACAAGAGGCACAATTCCATACACAACATTATCAAAAGCCAAAATCACATTGCCATTACTAATGTTTGAGGAAAAGCCCTCAGTGTCAAGTACATGAATGGAAATAATGATCCTTGTCAAAGAAGGAACATAATAACAATTGTTTAATATTAAAATTTTGCCGGAAGGTAAATCTAGTCTATAAGTTCCCACGCGCTTAGCACCAACGCGTGCTCCGTTTCCGACGCGCAGATCCACCTATCGAGGCCCGACCTTCCTGCTATCAGTTAACCCCTGCACATTTGTACAAATATGTGAGCCACAAGCGGTATCCAGTGTCACGACCCGACCGGGCAAGCCTGGCGGTGCCTACCAGGCACCGCTTATAGGTATACATCAGAGAAAATCAGCGGAATATACATACAACTCTAAATAAATAATAAAAAAAATCAATAAGGAATAACCGACAGGTTAGCCGATAAGGCTACCTCCATGGATATATAAATACATAACCGAAAGCAGTTACCTCCTTTCTTTTACAAACTGACCCACAAGATATGACTACAGACCTCTAAGAGTTTTAACATAACAACTGTGATGGGACAGGGCCCCGCCATACCCCTGAATGTACATAAATATACAACATCAGGGAACTGTACCAAAAGACAAAGCCTCCGGAGAAATGGAGCTTTCCAAGAACTGAACAGAGATCCTAATAGCAAGGATCACCAACCTGTGTACCTAATACCTGCGGGCATGAGCGGCCGAAGAAGTCGATAACAGTGCAGAGTATGGAACGGAAAATAAGGTACAGTAAACAAATCATAAATGTACAAAAGAATGACAGGGGCAAGTATAAAAAGTAAATACCAGATCCTACCGTGCCATTACAACTCATGAACTTAATCGTACATTATTATCTTTTCTCATTTTCAATAAGAGTTATAATCAATTTCTTACATTCATACTTATGAAAAATCATCAAGTTCATAAACACATAACTTACGTATCTTGCATAACATAATCCGACCCTTTATGGAGGGACACCTAATTTTGGAATTCACTTTGATTATTCATACGTGATAACGTAACCCGACCCATTTGCGGGACACGGCGAATTCATAAAAAGTTTTCCCTCGAAGGTATACTCCCCGACCCATTCTGGGACGCGATAAAGTCATATAAGTCTGCCCATAAAGGTATACTGTCCGGCCCATTCTGGGACGCGATAAAGTTATATAAGTCTGCCCATAAAGGTATACTGCCCGGCCCATTCTGGGACGCGATAAAGTCATATAAGTGTGCCCATAAAGGTATACTGCCTGCCCGACCCATTCTGGGACGCGATAAAGTCATATAAGTCTGCCCATAAAGGTATACTGCTCGACCCATTCTGGGACGCGATAAAGTCATATAAGTCTGCCCATAAAGGTATACTGCCCGACCCATTCTGGGACGCGATAAAGTCATATAAGTCTGCCCATAAAGGTATACTGCCCGGCCCATTCTGGGACGCGATAAAGTCATATAAGTCTGCCCATAAAGATATACTGCCCGGTCAATTTTGGGACGCGATAAAGTCATATAAGTCTGCCCATGAAGATATACTTCCCGACCCATTCTGGGACGTGATAAAGTTTCTTTACATAACATTTTAAACCATCTTTTCACTTCTTCTTAAGTCGTTATAACAACTTCCCATAAAGCTATTATAACAACCTTTTACTTTGGAGAACTTAAGACACTTTTATTTCTTATTACATTAGGGAAAATTAAACCCAAAAGTACTACGTACATACATACTTAAAAGGAATCATAAAACTCCTTCTCTTTTAAATCAATAAACTTCTTCTTTTGAAAACTCAAGTTACATTCTCTTTTGAAATCAAGCCTCTTAACTTTTGAAATAATTCATGGCAACCATACTTTTTCAAATCAAGTCATTCCTTTCTTTAAGAATCAAGTCCATAACTTGAAAAATAAAGTCTCATAACCTTTTAAGAAATCAAGGTTCATAGTCTTAAAACTTCATAACATAAACTCTTTTAAATTAAGTAACATATACTTTTATGAGTTGTGAATAGGTTATACCCGTTTATAACGATCTTATTAAAGCAGCCATGATCTAGAAAATGTAATACAATTTTGTCTTATCTTAGTTTCTATGCAGATGGAGAATTTTACTCATTTTAATATAATTGATTGTCGATACATTTTCTTTTATTAACGCTGCAATGACTTGTTCGATACTTATTCTCACCCGTGCAGTAAATTAACAAAGTCAACTCGACCCCAAATACTTCCTAACGACTCTTACCAACATCCCCCCATAAGACTTGGTAAGAAGTTAGGATAACTTAAACATACCTTTTACTTAGAATCAACAACGTGGATACTTCTTAACTTCTAAGAGTAGAAGGAATCATGAAATACTATCACATGGCTATTTCATACGTAGGATCATGCCAAAAGAAAGAAGAGGTTCACATACCTCGCGACGACTATCGACAAGTAGCAAAATGCTCCAAGTACTTCAACCTTGCTAGCCTTTCCACCCTTCAAGTAGAATACGCTACACGTAGTACTTCAACCTATGATAATCATAACATGTCTATCAACTCCTAGCTTATCAACGTGGAATAATACTAAGTGATAGGTCTCTAATTCTACAGAAAATTGGGCAGCACTTCCTTTGTTTCTACGTACTTTTCCACCTTTTTCAAGGCCCGAATTTAACAACCAAACATGCCACATTTAAGGCTCAACAATTCAGCTATCCGAAGGGGATTATACGCCTTACAAGACGTGTAAAATTCTGCCCCACAATTTATACAAAACAATCCAATATTAACTTATCATTCTCGGCTACAAAGTACAACCACATATAATCCTTTTAAATTCCTTTCAATCCATAATGTCTTCCTAACATGTTATATAGTCGCAAACAACTTTAACAACTATAATCCCTTCTTTATATAACATGCGACGACTAAAACTAATAACTAAATTAAATTACAATCTTAATGGCTAACATGAGCTTTTCGGATTTTAGGCTTCCAAAATTCTATAACACTTATCAAACTTCATAATATATGTCACATGATCATTTCTAACTTATTATAACATGGAATCTTCAATCACAATAGTAAGACGAAGATTTATACCTCAATAAGCCCAAATCCAATCCAAGATAAAGTCGATCCTTAGCAACTTTAGCTCCTCTTCTCGATGTTCCAATCCACTCCAAGCAACCCTTGGAATCTCATAAACAACTTCTCTTCAATTTCCAACTTCAAAGTTGAAAACACCTTAGATTTTCATCTTGCGACTAATGTAAAAACGTAGTTTTTCCGGGATCTTTCTAT
This sequence comes from Przewalskia tangutica, assembly GCA_029844215.1. Lineage (NCBI taxonomy): Eukaryota > Viridiplantae > Streptophyta > Magnoliopsida > Solanales > Solanaceae > Przewalskia > Przewalskia tangutica. Next base: position 43,638,437 of record CM056727.1, on the reverse strand, counting down.
TGATATATCCTTGTAATACTCCTAGGAACCTTGGGTTTAGTATTGTGAATTATGAACAACAAACGAATTTTTTTTCTTTTTCCATTTGAGCTTAGCCGAGAGCTACTAAGAGGAGCACACAAGTTTCTTGATTTTTTTAAGTGTGGAAGAAGTCTTGCTATGTGGGTGTATATATAATTAAATGTAAGGTCAAGATTAAAACACTTGTGTGGTCTTGGATGAAGAAATTAAAATATCAAGGGTCAACTTAACTAGTTGACTTGGTCAATTTTCTCAAGCTTTGTTCATCCAAATTAGACTACTAACCTTGGTCACTTAGACCACTTAACCTTGGTCCATTATTTCGACCAAGCTTATGTAGGGGGGGTGACACGTGTCGCACTCCCATTCGTCACAATATTTCGTTTCCCGACATTTCCAAAATTCCGATAAATTCTACAAGTCTCAAATCTTAAAGTCATGTTTTCTCTTACGTACGTTCCTATATACATGTCCTGAAATTACGGGGTTTAACACTCTTCCACCATTAGAAACATTCGTCCCCGAATGTTCTTTCGGAGCCCACTCTAACATTTCTCGGTATAGTCTTACAAAACTACACTTAATGAAACCTAATTATGCCACATATGGTCCTAATACATCACACATGCATATCCATCCATCATAAGCCAAACGAGGAAACAAATCCAAAGTGTGCACCATCACTATTTACTCCCATTCATGGCCTAAAGGATTATCTTTTTATACTTCCAAACTTATTCTAGCATACGTACATAATCTCAGTATTATTCGTTCATGACACTTAAACATACAACAACCTTATCATGCATACAAGTCTCTAAAGGGCCAAAGATATACCTGAAATCATATAGGCGGTTCAAAGGACCGCTAAAACTGGAAACTTCCACCACGACCTCTGCCATGGCCTGCCGGTGCATGAACATCCTGCCTAGCTATTGAATGCGAAGAACCCGCAACTGATCCAGTAGACTGTGCTATCCCACCAGTTCCACCTCGATGAGGACACTCTCTTATCCTATGGCCCGGACGACCACAAGAAAAACAAACACCCGTACCGGAGCGACACACCCCAGAATGGAACCTACCACACTAGGTGCATTGAGGCAAATGTGGCCTCGACTGACTGGAACTCCCATCTCCCTGGGACCCTGAAGCCCTAGAGATCTAACCGCCCCCTGCATTCCCGAGGTTGTAAAACCCCCCGCCGAAAAACTGTGGAGGAGCAATCGGTGCTGGCCGAAATGTAGACCTAGCCTGCTGCTGAGGATGTCCGCCTCGAAAATTACCTCAAATCCTGCTGCCCCGCCTCTTGGCCGCCTTCGTCCGGCTGGTCCTCTCTCTCTCTGCCTCAATCCCGCGCATATGCTCGCATCTCCGACAATATCCATACTGGTGAAGGGCGGCCACTCCTGTATGCAGTAACCATGTAGTGGTCTAGCCCTATCACATAGCGATGAACTCTATCAGCCATGTCAGTCACAATAGTGAGAGCATACCTTGCCAATGAGTCAAACTCCAGGTTATACTCTCTGACAGACCTTTTATTTTGTCTCAACGTCAATAACCTATCAACACGGGCTCTCCTGATCTCAGGAGGCAAAAAGTGATCAATGAAGGCCTCTGTGAACTCATCCCAAACAGCTGGAAGAGCACCCACACCCCTAGACAGTTCCCATGACTCAAACCAGTTCAACTCAATATCGCGTAACCGGTAAGAAGCTAGCACAACTGACTCTGTCTCCGAGGCCCTAAGCACCTGCATAGTCCGCTGTATCTGCCGAATGAACTCCTGAGGATCATCCTCAGATCTCAAACCATAGAACTCGGGTGGACTACAACCCAGAAAATCTCGAATCCTCAAACTGTCGGCTCTAGGGTTAGCTACCTGCTCCTGTCGACGCTGCCCTACCACTATACTAGTCAATAACATGATCTGCTCTCCATAATCTCTATACTATGCCTGGCCGGTGGACCGAGGCTCGTGTATCGGAACCTCTGGAGTGCGGTGCTCTGCCTCTAATCTGCCGGCCAGATCAACCCGCCACTGGCCACAACTCAGCGTAGTCCGGGCTCGAGTCCCGCAGAACCCTCTGCGTACCACTAGCAGCTCCTAATGATGCCTTGCCATTCTGGGCCGTGGTCGCCTTCCGTGGGGGCATAACTGATACATAAGAATAGGTCAGAGAGGATTCAACCTAATAAGACAGCTCTACTGCACGATCTCAGAGATGGAAGAATGGAAACCAATCCTAAATGTCCTGCAGCCTCCTGGTTATAGATGTGGTGCACAACACACCGATAACCAAGACTCTACTAGACACGGTCTGTAGACACTTTCCGAGGACTAACTGCTTTGGTACCACTTTTGTCACGACCCGAACCCGGGCCCGCGACTGGTGCCCTACCTGGGCACCCTTACAGGTATACATCAGAGAAAATCAGCGGAACATACATACAACTCTAAATAAATAATAAAAAAATCAATAAGGAATAACCGACAGGTTAGCCGATAAGACTACCTCCTTGGATATATAAATACATAACTGAAAGCAGTTACCTCATTTCTTTTACAAACTGACCCACAAGATATGACTACAGACCTCTAAGAATTTTAACATAACAACTGTGACGGGACAGGGTCCCGTCATACCCCTGAATGTACATAAATCTACAACCTCAAGGAACTGTACCAAAAGACAAAGCCTCCGGAGAAATGAAGCTTTCCAAGAACTGAACAGAGATCCTAAGAGCAAGGATCACCAACCTGTGTACCTAATACCTGCGGGCATGAACGCAATCCCTCGAATAAATTCGATCTGGCCAGTGCAGTATGGAACGAAAAATAAGTCTGATAAACAAATCATAATCATACAAAAGAATAGCGGGCAAGTATAAAAAGCAAATACCAGATCCTACCGTGACATTACAACTCATGAACTTGATCGCACATTATTATCTTTTCCCATTTTCAATAAGAGTTATAATAAAATTCTTACATTCATACTTAGGAAAAATCATCAAGTTCATAAACACATAACTTACGTATCTTGCATAACATAATCCGGTCCTTTATGGAGGGACGCCTCATTTTGGAGTTCACTTTGATTATCCATACGTGATAACGTAACCTGGCCCATTTGCGGGACACGACGAATTCATAAAAAGTCTTCCCTCGAAGGTATACTGCCCGACCCATTCTGGGACGCGATAAAGTCATATAAGTGTGTCCATAAAGGTATACTGCCCGACCCATTCTGGAACGCGATAAAGTCATATAAGTCTGCCCATAAAGGTATATTGCCCGGCCCATTCTGAGACGCGATAAAGTCATATAAGTCTGCCCATAAAGGTATATTGCCCGGCCCATTATGGGACGCGATAAAGTCATATAAGTCTGCCCATAAAGGTATACTGTCCGGCCCATTCTAGGAAGCGATAAAGTCATATAAGTCTGCCCATAAAGGTATACTGCCCGGCCCATTCTAGGACGCGATAAAGTCATATAAGTCTGCCCATAAAGGTATACTGCCCGGCCCATTCTGGGACGCGATAAAGTCATATAAGTCTGTCCATAAAGGTATACTGCTCGGCCCATTCTGGGACGCGATAAAGTCATATAAGTCTGCCCATAAAGGTATACTGCCCGGCCCATTCTGGGACGCGATAAAGTCATATTAGTCTGCCCATAAAGGTGTACTGCCCGGCCTATTCTGGGACGCGATAAAGTCATATAAGTCTGCCCATAAAGGTATACTGTCCGGCCCATTCTGGGACGCGATAACGTTTCTTTACATAACATTTTAAACCATCTTTTCACTTCTTCTTAAGTCGTTATAACAACTTTCCATAAAGCTATTATAACAACCTTTTACTTTGGAGAACTTAAGACACTTTTATTTCTTATTATATTAGGGAAAATTAAACCCAAAAGTACTACGTACATACATACTTAAAAGGAATCATAAAACTCCTTCTTTTTTAAATCAATAAACTTCTTCTTTTGAAAACTCAAGTTACATTCTCTTTTGAAATCAAGCCTCTTAACTTTTGAAATAATTCATGGCAACCATACTTTTTCAAATCAAGTCATTCCTTTCTTTAAGAATCAAGTCCCATAACTTGAAAAATAAAGTCTCATAACCTTTTAAGAAATCAAGGTTCATAGTCTTAAAACTTCATAACATAAACTCTTTTAAATTAAGTAACATATACTTTTATGAGTTGTGAATAAGTTATACTCATTTATAACGATCTTATTAAAGCAGCCATGATCTAGAAAATGTAATACAATTTTGTCTTATCTGTCACACGACCACGCGCGGTCACCGTACCTCTACGGTACCGTCAGTATATGTCGAGAATAGCAATGAACATACATAACACATAACTTATAAAAAGGTAAACATCACTGGCCAGGGGATAATGATGTCTTCCATAAAACATTCTTTAAACAAAAGTATAGTAGTACAACGGGTTCTTATAGCCCAAAACACATAGGTGATCACAAACCTCTAAAGATAACAATCGTATGGCAGGCCCGCCATACCACCAATGTACAAAATACCTATAGTATCGGGAATATCCGTACGATAGACAAGCTTCCGAGGAATGGAGCTTCGACACCTAATAGTGATCCTAAGAACGAGGATCCTCAATCTGCTTACCCTTACCTGCGGAATGAACGCAACCCCCGAGGAAGGGGGTCAGTACACAATATGTACCAAGTATGTAAAGCTGGAAAATACTATAATAATGATATCATAAGTCTAAAAGTAAGCCGGAGTCATGAAAGACAATAAAAATACCTTTTACTGTGCCTTACTAACAATGAGAGTGACACGTATATATATATAAGACTGCATAAAATAGGGGCCTTAGGATCAAAACAGGGTACCTCGCCCGTAGTATCAATAAGCACCCTACTCTCGGGACTATTTCACCGCATAGTCCCGTGGACCGCATGAGGTATTCCTCGCATAGTCAGACTACCGCGTGAGACTATTTCACCCGCATAAGCCCATAAGGACTGCGTGAGGTATTCCTCGCATCGTGGGTAGCAAATCCACGGAACAGTGGTATAACGATCTTGGGGACTTTCCCCTCAGATATACTCTTATCCTGAAGCAGATGGTATAACGATCTTGGGGCTTGCCCCTCAGATATACACTTACACCGGCGGTGGTATAACGATCTTGGGGCTTGCCCCTCAGATATACTCTTACCGTGGAGTAGGTGGTATGACGATCTTGGGGCTTGCCCCTCAGACATACTCTTACCCTGGAGTAGGTGGTATAACGATCTTGGGGCTTGCCCCTCAGATATACTCTTACCCTAACTCAAACTGTCATCATATCATAATCATAAATAAGTTAAGAAAACTTATAACTTCTTATTAGTCTTGTTCATATACCCTCTCATGTTAGTTTACTTAAGGCACTTAGTCATATCTTTAATAAAGAACACCGGGAGTTTAACCCAAGTACTACATGCTTCAACTCTTTTAAAAATGACTCTTCTTTATACATAAAACTCTTGGGCAATTGATGCCTTAAAACCAATTTGCCTCTTCATATACTTATCTTACTTAGAGTAAATCTCTTCTCTTTAACTTTTATGAAGCTAATAAACCAACTTCCCATAAAGTTGTTATATTAACTCTACACTTTAGTAAAATCATACTTTTCCCCTAACTAAGGGTCTTATACATTCTTAAAACGAAACAAGTCATTATATACTTAAAACAAGTAAGAATACCAAATCTTGTACGTCTACCGTACTACATAGTTTCATCTATTCATGCTCAAGAGATAGGAAAGCTTCACATACCTTTTTGATCAATCCACTTGCTAAGTCCAAACTACCGCAAGTAATATGTCAACCTAAAATAACCATGATACGTTTATTAACCTCTACTTTCAATGTAGAATAATCTAAACTCAAAGCCACTAAATTCTATGAAAAATTGGGCAGCATTTCCTTTGTTTCTACATACTTTGCCACCTTTCTCAAGGCCGAATTTATCATCCAAACGCCACATTTAAGGCTCAACAACCCAACATTTCAAAGGGAATTACACACCTAAACTTGGGTGTGTAAAATTCTGCCCCATTAGGTACAACAATTCACTAATTAATTCTAAGGTAGTTTTTAGGCTACAACATGCTCATAATATCTTCTTAACCAATTCCTTCACATTCAAACCATAGTTCTTACATGCAATGAGTCTAAGAGCATAATTTACTACCACAAGTTCTTCCTTCTTAACATGCAACACTAAAAACTAATTAAAAAGGAGGAACCATTACCTTAGAGCTTTAGCCAAATTTATTCCAACAATTTTGCTAGCCTGCTTTCCAAGAATACCACCACAACCACCTTCACAAGCTAGCCACGAGTTTCCTTCTTGCCTTTTACTTTTTCAGATTTCTCCTAAGGCTAAAATATCTCTTGGAATTTTAGAGAGAAGTGGGAGCTTAAGCTTTAGAGAGAGAGAGAAATTGGAAGATGACCAAGTCTTCAAGACTTGGTCAATATATTGCATGCAAGAAATCAGATGGGGGGGGGGGACACTTGTCACCCTCCCAAGGTCTTTTAAAAGAAAAATCTGACTTTTCCTAAGTCTTTCCGCCCAAAAATCCCGCCTCGGCGCCGCGGCGCTGAAACCTCCGCAGCCTCTCTGAACTTTCGGCGCCGCGACCCTGCTTCCCGGCGCCGCGACCCTGCTTCCCTGCGCCGCGGCGCTGCAACTTCAGCGACCCCTCGATTTTGGCGCCGCGTCAGATCCGGTGCCGCTGCCGCCGCTTTGTCCGAAACACATTTCTGTCCGACTGCGCACTGAATTTGTAATTCTCATAACTTTCTACTCCGACGTCCTATCGACGAACGGCTGGTTGCGTTGGAATCAAGACTCCACGAACTACGCCCTAGGACTTTGAAACACTTAGGAACTCTCAATGTACTGGGTCATAACCCGCCTCAAAGTTGACTAAAACCCGCCTAATAATCCACAACCTATCCTTTGAAAATTTTAAGTCTTACATGCTTTCGTACGCTCTCATACGTAGGGTCAGAACTACGGGGAATAACATTCTCCCCCCCTTAGAAACATTCGTCCCGAATGTTCCTTCTAGGCTTACTCAAATCACAACATCGACATAGACCCTCTTAACTGTTCTTTTGCAAATAAAGAAGCTCCACGAGCCACAACATACTGAAGCGTAAATGCTAAATCAAAACTAACAAGCAGGAAAGTGGGTTACCTGGAGGTATAGGAAATATGTGAGGGTACTTCTTTATCATGTCATCCTCTGCTTCCCACGTCATTTCCTCCCTGTTCTCGTTTCGCCATAGGACCTTGACGGAAGCCACGTCTTTCGTCCGAAGTCGTCTAACCTGACGATCGAGTATCACTATGGGACTCTCCTCATACGATAACTCCTCTGTCACTTGGACATCATGAATCGGGTGCACTCTAGATGGATCTCCAATACATTTCCGCAACATGGACACATGGAAAACTGGATCTACCGCCTCCAAATCGGATGTCAGATCTAACTCATAGGCAACCCTGCCTACCCTACGGACAATCTGATACGGCCCAATGTACCTTGGGCTAAGCTTCCCCTTCTTTCCAAATCTCATCACGCCCTTCATGGGCGATACCTTTAGAAAAACCCAATCATCTACCTCAAATTCCAAGTGTCGACGCCGATGATCTGCATACGACTTCTGCCGACTCTGAGCTGCCAACAACCGCTCCTGGATAAGCTTCACCTTATCCACTGCCTGCTGAACTAAGTCTGGCCCGACTAACTGAACTTCTCCCACCTCGAACCAGCCTATCGGTTGACATGCACTTCCTCCCGTATAAGGCCTCATAAGGTGCCATCTGAATACTGGAATGGTAGCTGTTGTTGTAAGCAAACTCCACAAGAGGCAAATGATCCTCCCAGCTACCCCTGAAATCAATAACACAAGCCCGCAGCATATCCTCGAGTGCGGATAGTGCCTCGGCTTTGTCCGTCGGTGCGAGGATGAAACGTCGTCTTGAGACTCACTTTGTCCCTAATCCTTCGAAAAGACCTCCGAAGTTAGGCGAGAACCGGGCTCCTCTATCGATATAATCGACACCGACTCGTGCGGTCTCACAATCTCTCTAATATATAATCCGCATAGTCCTCGGTGAACGTCGTTCGACCGGAAGAAAATGGGCTGATTTTCACACCGTCGACAATCACCCAAATGGAATCATGCTTCCTCGAGTGGTAGGTAGCCGAGTAAAATCCATATTTATCACCTCCCACTTCCAGTCGGAATATCAATAGCTGCAATGACCACCGCTTCGTGCTCAATCTTAACTCGACAATTCGGGCCTTTGTGCCACGAACTCGCAACGTCCTCTTTAGGCCATCCCACTAATACACGCATCCGAGGTCATGATACATCTTAGTCGACCGGATGAATAGAATAACGAGCACCGTGCCTCACACGAATCTGGCGAAGTCTGTCGCATCGGGAACACACAACCGCCTCGAATATTAGCACCCCAGTGGCTACCTCAAATAGACTCTTCTCCTTCGGAGAGCTGCGTCGATCTGCGTACCAAAATTGGATCCTCATCGCCGCCTCTTCACCTCCTCGACGATGGAAGACTCGGCAACCTCTCGAACCCGAATTTCGTCACTATCAGAATCAACCAAACGAACCCCAAGGCTCGCTAGCTGATGTAACTCTCGGACCATATCCCTCTTCTCTGGCTGAACATCAGACAGACTACCCATCGATCTGCGACTAAGGGCATCTGCAACTACATTGGCCTTCCCTGGGTGGTACAGAATATCAACATCGTAATCCTTAAGTAGCTCCAACCACCGCCTCTGCATGCAAGTTCACTCCTCGGTGAAGATATACCGAGACTCTTGTGGTTCGTGTAAATGTCCACATGAACTCCATATAAATAATGTCTCCGCATCTTGAGGCATGAATCATCTGCCAACTCCAAGTCATGTGTGGAATTGTTCTTCTCATGCTTCCTAAGCCGAGATCATAAGCTATAACCTTGTCGTCTTTGCATCGGTATGCACCCAAGCCCGACAGACGGCGTCACAATAAACCACATATCCATCTAAGCCTTACGGAAGAGTAAGAAGCGGGGCGGTCGTCAACTTCTCCTTTAGCAATCGAAACTTTCTCACAAGTATCCGCCCACCGAACATAGCCGCTTTCGAGTCAACTTAGTCAAGGTCTTTGAGATAGAAGCAAACTTCTCTACAAACCTCAGATAATAACTGCAAGGCCCAAAGCCGCGCACTCCGTCGGTGTAGTGGAGTGCGCCAAGTCTTGGATCTTCAATCTTCGCTGTATCAACCCGAATACCATCGACCCCGATAACATGCCCTAAGAAAGCCACTGACGCCAACCAGAACTCGCACTTTGAGAACTTGGCATACAACTGCCGGTCTCGGAGGACTCCCAATACCGTTCTCAAATGATCTGTATGCTCCTGCTCTGTGCGCGAATATACCAAGATATCATCAATAAACACTATAACGAACATATCCAAGAATGGCCTGAACACCCTATTGATCAAATCCATGAATACTGCTGGGGCGTTGGTCAATCCAAAAGACATCACCCTGAACTCATAGTGCCCATACCGGGTCCTGAATGCAGTCTTCGGGATATCTATCTCTCTAACTCGCACCTGATGATAACCAGACCGCAGGTCTATCTTGGAAAAACACTTTGCACCCTGCAACTGGTCAAACAAATCGTCAATCCTGGGGAGGGAATATCTGTTCTTGATAGTTACCTTATTTAGCTGCCTGTAATCAATACACATACGCAGCGTCCCATCCTTCTTCTTTACAAATAACACTGGTGCTCCCCAGGGAGAAACACTTGGCCTAATAAAGCCTTTCTCCAGCAAATCTTTCAGCTGGTCCTTCAATTCCTTCAACTCGGCAGGTGCCATCCTGTATGGCGGAATAGATATCGGTCGAGTGTCTGGCGCCAAATTAATACAAAACTCAATCTCCCTCTCGGGAGGGATACCCGGAAGCTCGTTTGGGAATACGTCTGGAAACTCTCTAACAATCGGATCGATCAAGGTCCGTACCTCGACCTCGATGTCGAATACCGAACGGATGGTAGATATACCCTTCCGCACCATATTCCTAGCCTTGAGGTAAGAAATAAACTTACCCGCCGGCGTCGAGATTCCTTCCACTCGATAACGGCCACCAGAAAGCTGAACCGAACTAATCTCTCTCTACCCACGTTGGCATAGCAAGATGCTAGCCAATCCATACCCATAATCACATCAAAGTCATCATATCCAACTCTATCAAGTCGGCTGAAGTCGCGACTATCTATAGTCACAGGCAAGTCTTATACACGCTCGGCTACCACCGAATCACTCATCGCGTAGCCACCTCAAAAGGTCTTATGGACTCGGGCTCTATCCCTATTCTCGGGCAATATGAGGAGATATGTAGGACAAGGTAGAACTGGATCTATCAAAGCATATACATCACGAAGAAACCAATAATGTACTGTGGCGACATCCGTGACGCCTCACGGTCTGTCATTGGACATAGCATATATGCGATTACGAGGACCGCTAGAATCGAACCCCTACCACGACCTCTGCGCGGCTGCTGGCCCATAGTACCACGCCCTCGGCGTCTAACCATCGAAGATGAAGATCCGACAATATACCCGTCGGTGAACTAACGCTCCGCCGCTGGGGCGGACAATCCTTCGATGGCCTGGTGGCCACAAGAGTAACATGCTCTCGAACCCATACGGCACTCGCCGGATGAGACCTACGCGTCGAACACACCGGCAGGTAGGTGGTCTCGATTAGTCTTTGGTCTCGCCTCGCGAAAACTCAAGTCTTGGAGCCACGACGCTCTGAATAACCTGGCGATCGGACCTCTGCCGGAATCGGAAGGAGCACTCTGTCTTTGGTGGAATGTGGACCTAGTCTGCTGCGAGGCCGCCCGCCTCAAATCGCCACGAGCTTTGCCCCGCCTCTTGGGCCGCCCAAATCTAGGCGATCCTGCCTCTCTGTCCTCAATCCACGCGTGCGCTGCATCTCCGCAATATCCATCCTCGGTGAAGAGCCACCCCCAGCATGCAGATAATCATATGACGGTCTAACCATCACATATCGATGAACCACATGCGCCCGTATCGGCCACTATGGTATCGCATATTCGCCAATGAGTCGAACTCAGTGTACTCCCGATAGTCCTCCGTCTGCCTCAAGGTCAAGAACCTATCTACGCGGGCTCTCCTCACCTCGGGAGGCAAGAAGTGGTCTAGAACGCCCCGTGAACTCCTCCTAATCACCGGAAGAGCATCCTCACCCCTCGACAATACCCATGACTCAAACCAGTTCAACGCAATATCGCGTAACCGGTAAGAAACTAGTATAATGATCACCCCCGATGACCTAAGGACTGCATGGTCCAGAATCGCCGGACAAACTCCTGCGGATCCTCCTCAAATCTCGAACCATAGAACTCGGGGGGGTGACAACCCAAGAAATCCGAATCCAGTAACTCGGCTCTGGGTTGGCCGCTGCTCTGTCGCGCTCGCCACTATCTTTGGTCAAGAATCGAATCGTTTCCCGTAATCTGTACTCGGACCAGGTGTATCGAGGCTCTGCATCGCGGTCTCGATGGCCGCGTCACGCCTCGAACTCTGCTGGTGGCGACGACGTGGAACTCGCCGCCTAAACATCATCTCTCGTAAGGATCGCCTGCCCTCGTGACTCTCCGCCCCACTAGCGGCACCTCACCGCTTTTTCCTTCTCGGGCGCGGTTGCGCGCGTGGATAATCGATACATAAAGGAAAACATCGGGAGATTCAACCTATAACTCGGCTCTATTGCACGATCTCGTAATGAAAGAATGGAAACCAATCCTAAATATCCTGCGACCTCACGATTATAGATGTGGTGCGACCGCCGATAATCAAGACTACTGAACACGGTGCGTGGACACTTTCCGAGGACTAACTGGCGTGATACCACTTTGTCACGATCCGACCGGGTCGCGTCGTACCTATCGGGGTACCGCATCGTATATGTCGAGAATAGCGGTAGACATACATAACACATAACTTATAAAAGGTAAACATCATCGCGGTAGATAAGGCCATTTTCCATAAAACATTCTTTAAACAAAAGTATAGTAGTACAACGGGTTCTTATAGCCCAAAACACATAGGTGACCACGCACTCTAAAGATAACAATCGTGGCGGGACAGGGCCGCCATACCACGAATGTACAAAATACCTATAGCATCATGGAATATCCGTACCGATAGACAAGCTTAGGAATGGAGCTTCGACACTGAATAGTGATCCTGAACGAGGATCCTCAATGCTTACCCACCTGCGGCATGACGCAGCCCCAGGAAGGGGGTCGATTACACATATGTACCAAGTATGTAAAGCTGGAAAATACTATAATAATGATATCATAAGTCTAAAAGTAAGCCGGAGTCATGGAAGACAATAAAAATACCTTTTACTGTGCCTTACTAACAATGAGAGTGACAAGTATATATATATAATACTGCATAAAATAGGGGCCTTAGGATCAAAGCAGGTACCTCGCCGTAGTATCAATAAGCACCCCTACTCACGGGACTATTTCACCGCGTAGGTCCCGTGGACGCATGAGGTATTCCTCGCATAGTCACTACCGCGCGTGGGACTATTTCACCCGCATAAGCCCATAAGGACTCGCATGAGGTATTCCTCGCATCGTGGGTAGCAAATCCACGGAACAGGTGGTATAACGATCTTGGGGACTTTCCCCTCAGATATACTCTTATCCTGAAGCAGATGGTATAACGATCTTGGGGCTTGCCCCTCAGATATACACTTACACTGAAGCAGCTGGTATAACGATCTTGGGGCTTGCCCCTCAGATATACTCTTACCGTGGAGTAGGTGGTATGACGATCTTGGGGCTTGCCCCTCAGACATACTCTTACCCTGGAGTAGGTGGTATAACGATCTTGGGGCTTGCCCCTCAGATATACTCTTACCCTAACTCAAACTGTCATCATATCATAATCATAAATAAGTTAAGAAAACTTATAACTTCTTATTAGTCTTGTTCATATACCCTCTCATGTTAGTTTACTTAAGGCACTTAGTCATATCTTTAATAAAGAACACCGGGAGTTTAACCCAAGTACTACATGCTTCAACTCTTTTAAAAATGACTCTTCTTTATACATAAAACTCTTGGGCAATTGATGCCTTAAAACCAATTTGCCTCTTCATATACTTATCTTACTTAGAGTAAATCTCTTCTCTTTAACTTTTATGAAGCTAATAAACCAACTTCCCATAAAGTTGTTATATTAACTCTACACTTTAGTAAAATCATACTTTTCCCCTAACTAAGGGTCTTATACATTCTTAAAACGAAACAAGTCATTATATACTTAAAACAAGTAAGAATACCAAATCTTGTACGTCTACCGTACTACATAGTTTCATCTATTCATGCTCAAGAGATAGGAAAGCTTCACATACCTTTTTGATCAATCCACTTGCTAAGTCCAAACTACCGCAAGTAATATGTCAACCTAAAATAACCATGATACGTTTATTAACCTCTACTTTCAATGTAGAATAATCTAAACTCAAAGCAACTAAATTCTATGAAAAATTGGGCAGCATTTCCTTTGTTTCTACATACTTTGCCACCTTTCTCAAGGCCGAATTTATCATCCAAACGCCACATTTAAGGCTCAACAACCCAACATTTCAAAGGGAATTACACACCTAAACTTGGGTGTGTAAAATTCTGCCCCATTAGGTACAACAATTCACTAATTAATTCTAAGGTAGTTTTTAGGCTACAACATGCTCATAATATCTTCTTAACCAATTCCTTCACATTCAAACCATAGTTCTTACATGCAATGAGTCTAAGAGCATAATTCAAGTTCTTCCTTCTTAACATGCAACACTAAAAACTAATTAAAAAGGAGGAACCATTACCTTAGAGCTTTAGCCAAATTTATTCCAACAATTTTGCTAGCCTCCTTTCCAAGAATACCACCACAACCACCTTCACAAGCTAGCCACGAGTTTCCTTCTTGCCTTTTACTTTTTCAGATTTCTCCTAAGGCTAAAATATCTCTTGGAATTTTAGAGAGAAGTGGGAGCTTAAGCTTTAGAGAGAGAAATTGGAAGATGACCAAGTCTTCAAGACTTGGTCAATATATTCATGCAAGAAATCAGATGGGGGGACACTTGTCACCTCCCAAGGTCTTTTAAAAGAAAAATCGACTTTTCCTAAGTCTTTCGCCCAAAAATCCCGCCTCGGCTGAAACCTCATGCGGCCCGCCTCGTGCGTGCTGAACCTCGCAGCCTCTTCAACTTTGGCGCGCCCAGCTTCCGCCATGCGCGCTACTTCAGCGACCCCTCGGTACTTTCGGCGCGCGACCTGCATCCGGCCCGCGGCCGCGTTGTCCGAAACACATTTCTGTCCGACTGCGCACTGAACTTGTAATTCTCATAATTTTCTACTCCGACGTCCTATCGACGAACGACTGGTTGCGTTGGAATCAAGACTCCACGAACTACGCCCTAGGACTTTGAAACACTTAGGAAATCTCAATGTACTGGGTCATAACCCGCCTCAAAGTTGACTAAAACCCGCCCGGAATAATCCGTCAACCTATCCTTTGAAAATTTTAAGTCTTACATGCTTTCGTACGCTCTCATACGTAGGGTCAGAACTACGGGGTATAACATTCTCCCCCCCTTAGAAACATTCGTCCCGAATGTTCCTTCTAGGCTTACTCAAATCACAACATCGACATAGACCCTCTTAACTGTTCTTTTGCAAATAAAGAAGCTCCACGAGCCACAACATACTGAAGCGTAAATGCTAAATCAAAACTAACAAGCAGGAAAGTGGGTTACCTGGAGGTATAGGAAATAGGTGAGGGTACTTCTTCATCATGTCATCCTCTGCTTCTCACGTCATTTCCTCCCTGTTCTCGTTCCGCCATAGGACCTTGACGGAAGCCACGTCTTTCGTCCGAAGTCGTCTAACCTGACTATCGAGTATCGCTATGGGACTCTCCTCATACGATAACTCCTCTGTCACTTGGACATCATGAATCGGGTGCACTCTAGATGGATCTCCAATACATTTCCACAACATGGACACATGGAAAACTGGATGTACCGCCTCCAAATCGGACGTCAGATCTAACTCATAGGCAACCCTGCCTACCCTACGGACAATCTGATACGGCCCAATGTACCTTGGGCTAAGCTTCCCCTTCTTTCCAAATCTCATCACGCCATTCATGGGCGATACCTTTAGAAAAACCCAATCATCTACCTCAAATTCCAAGTGTCGACGCCGATGATCTGCATACGACTTCTGCCGACTCTGAGCTGCCAACAACCGCTCCTGGATAAGCTTCACCTTATCCATCGTCACGAACTAAGTCCGCCTGACTAACTGAACTTCTCCCACCTCGAACCAGCCTATCGGTGACATGCATTTCCTCCCGTCTAAGGCCTCATAAGGCGCCATCTGAATACTGGAATGGTAGCTGTTGTTGTAAGCAAACTCCACAAGAGGCAAATGATCCTCCAAGCTACCCCTGAAATCAATAGCACAAGCCCGAAGCATATCCTCAAGGGTCTGGATAGTGCGATCGGCCTGTCCGTCGGTCTGAGGATGAAACGCCGTACTGAGACTCACCTGTGTCCCTAATCCCTTCTGAAAAGACCTCCAGTTAGCCGAGAACCGGGCTCCTCTATCGATATAATCGACACCGACTCGTGCGATCTCACAATCTCTCTAATATATTATCCGCATAGTCCTCGGTGAACGTCGTTCGACGGAAGAAAATGGGTGATTTTCGACCGCCGACAATCACCAAATGGAATCATGCTTCCTCCGAGTGGTAGGTAGCCCGTAATAAAATTCATATTTATCACCTCCCACTTCCAAGTCGAATATCAATAGCTGCAATGACCACCGGCTTCGTGCTCAATCTTAACCTGCTGACGATTCGGGCACTGTGCCACGAACTCCGCAACGTCCCTCTTTAGGCCATCCCACTAATACACGCACCTGAGGTCATGATACATCTTAGTCGACCCCGGATGAATAGAATAACGAGCATTGTGTGCCTCACGAGAATCTGTGCGAAGTCTGTCCGCATCGGGAACACACAACCGCCTCGAATCTTAGCACCCATCAGCGCTACCTCAAATAGACTCTTCTCCTTCGAGAGCTGCATCTCGATGCACGTGCAAAATCGGATCCTCATCGCCGCCTCTTCACCTCGCCGACGATGGAAGACTTCGGCAACCTCTCGAACCCGAATTCCGTCACTATCGGAATCAACCAAACGAACCCCAAGGCTCGCTGGCGATGTAACTCTCGGACCATATCCCTCTTCTGCGGTGAACATCGACGGACTACCCATCGATCTGCGACTAAGGGCATCCGCAACTACATTGGCCTTCCCGGGTGGTACGAATATCAACATCGTAATCCTTAAGTAGCTCCAACCACCGCCTGCATCGCAAGTTCGGCTCCTCCGTCAAGATATCCGAGACTCTTGTGGTGCGTGTAAATGTCACATGAACTCTATATAAATAATGTCTCCGCATCTTCAAGGCATGAATCATCGCCCAACTCCAAGTCATGTGTGGGATAGTTCTTCTCATGCTTCCAAGCCGAGATCATAAGCTATAACCTTGCCGTCTTTGCATCAGACGCACCCAAGCCCGACACCGACGCGTCACAATAAAACCACATATCCATCTAAGCCTTCGGAAGAGTAAGAACTGAGGCGGTCAACTTCTCCTTTAGCAATCAAAACTTTCCTCACAAGTATCCGTCGGAATATAGCGCCTCCGCAGCCTCTTCAACTTTCGGCGCGCGCAGCTTCCGGCGCGCGCTGCAACTTCAGCGACCCTCGGTACTTTCGGCGCCAGATCCGCGCATGCGCGCGCTTTGTCCGAAACACATTTCTGTCCGATCACAAGCCGAACTTGTAATTCTCATAACTTTCTACTCCGACGTCCTATCGACGAACGGTTGGTTGCGTTGGAATCAAGACTCCACGAACTACGCCCTAGGCCTTTGAAACACTTAGGAACTCTCAATGTACCGGGTCATAACCCCCCTCAAAGTTGACTAAAACCCGCCCGGAATAATCCGTCAACCTATCCTTTGAAAATTTTAAGTCTTACATGCTTTCGTACGCTCTCATACGTAGGGTCAGAACTACGGGGTATAACATTATCTTAGTTTCTATGCAGATGGAGAATTCTACTCATTTTAATATAATTGATTGTCGATACATTTTCTTTTATTAACGCTGCAATAGCTTGTTCGATACTTATTTTCACCCGTGCAGTAAATTAGCAAAGTCAACTCGACCCCAAATACTTCCTAACGACTCTTACCAACATCCTCCATAAGACTTGGTAAGAAGTTAGGATAACTTAAACATACCTTTTACTTAGAATCAACAACGTGGATACTTCTTAACTTCTAAGAGTAGAAGGAATCATGAAATACTATCACATGGCTATTTCATACGTAGGATCATGCCAAAATAAAGAAGAGGTTCACATACCTCGCGACGACTATCGACAAGTAGCAAAATGCTCCAAGTACTTCAACCTTGCTAGCTTTTCCACCCTTCAAGTAGAATACGCAACACGTAGTACTTCAACCTATGATAATCATAACATGTCTATCAACTCCTAGCTTATCAACGTGGAATAATACTAAGTGATAGGTCTCTAATTCTACAGAAAATTGGACAGCACTTCCTTTGTTTCTACGTACTTTTCCACCTTTTTCAAGGCCCAAATTTAACAACCAAACATGCCACATTTAATGCTCAACAATTCAGCTATCTAAAGGGGATTACACGCCTTACAAGACGTGTAAAATTCTGCCCCACAATTTATACAAAACAATCCAATATTAACTTATCATTCTCGGCTACAAAGTACAACCACATATAATCCTTTCCAATTTCTTTCAATCCATAATGTCATCCTAACATGTTATATAGTCGCAAACAACTTTAACAACTATATCCCTTCTTTATATAACATGTGACGACTAAAACTAATAACTAAATTGAATTACAATCTTAATGGCTAACATGAGCTTTTCGGATTTTAGGCTTTCAAAATTCTATAACACTTATCAAACTTCATAATATATGTCACATGATCATTTCTAACTTATCATAACATGGAATCTTCAATCACAATAGTAAGACGAAGATTTATACCTCAATAAGCCCAAATCCAATCCAAGATTTAAAGTCGATCCTTAGCAACTTTAGCACATCTTCTCGACGTTTCAATCCACTCCAAGCAACCCTTGGAAGCTCATAAACAACTTCTCTTCAATTTCCAACTTCAAAGTTGAAAACACCTTAGGTTTTCATCTTGTGACTAATATAAAAACGTAGCTTTTCCGGGATCTTTCTATTGAGATATCCTTGTAATACTCCTAGGAACCTTGGGTTTAAGTATTGTGAATTATGAACAACAAACGAATTTTTTTTCTTTTTCCATTTGAGCTTAGCCGAGAGCTACTAAGAGGAGCACACACGTTTCTTGAATTTTTTTCTAAGTGTGGAAGAAGTCTTGCTATGTGGGTGTATATATAATTAAATGTAAGGTCAAGATTAAAACACTTGTGTGGTCTTGGATGAAGAAATTAAAATATCAAGGGTCAACTTAACTAGTTGACTTGGTCAATTTTCTCAAGCTTTGTTCATCCACATTAGACCACTAACCTTGGTCACTTAGACCACTTAACCTTGGTCCATTATTTCGACCAAGCTTATGTAGGGGGGGTGAAACGTGTCGCCCTCCCATTCGTCACAATATTTCATTTTCCGACATTTCCAAAATTCCGATAAATTCTACAAGTCTCAAATCTTAAAGTCTTGTTTTCTCTTACGTACGTTCCTATATACATGTCCTGAAATTACGGGGTGTAACATCCAGTACCCAGGAATGAGAATCATCTATAGACAGATTAATTTCAATTATAAACATACCTTGTCCAGTAGAGGCTAAGGCACCTGGTGCCATTCCTCCGCCTGGAGCAGTACAATCCTTTCTCTAGTGCCCCTTCCCGTTGTAATTCATGCAAACATTCAATGCCGACATTTTCTTTTTCTTCTTCTTCGCCCCTCCCTTGGGCTTCATTGCTGGGGTCGTAGCCACAACTTTGCCCTTCTTCTTTTGTAGTCTCTTACCTTTAGATTTGGGATGAGAAGAGGAGCCAGCCATAAGTACATATTTGCTCCGGGAGGTCGAAGTTTCAAAGTTTTTCAGCATATTATGCAACTCCGACAATGTCGCTTTAGTTCCATTCATATTATAGTTAACGATAAAACTGTCAAACGACCTTGGAAGTGAATGCATGATGAGGGTGGTGGAGACTTTGTCATGAAACTTTATGTCAATGGAGGACAACCTCTATATCAACTCAATCATTCTTAATACATGTGGAGACACTTGGCCCCCTTCATTTAGCTTACATTTGAAAAGTTCTATTAGCAGGTCATACTCCATTGTCTGAGACTGCGAGTCATAGAGACTCCTCAAATATGCTAACATTTCGTTGGGCCCCATGTGCCCATGCTGTCTTTGCAATGGTGGTGACATAGAAGAAACCATTAAACATTAAGATGAAGTGGCATCCTGATAATGTTTTTCGTAAGCAACTTTATCGAAGGTGACATACTCAGCAGAGTCCTCCGCAGGAGCTGTAGGGAATACCATGTCCAATGTATATTCAATCTTTTCTTGTCTAAGGACAATTCTAACATTCCTGAGCCAGTCTATGAAATTGGGTCCAGTTAGTCTGTTGGACTCCATAAGCATTTTCAACGAAAATGTCGACATTCTGAAGATCTGAAGATATAGATAGAACAAGAAAATGCAATCAAAATTCGTTCTCATAATTTATACACATTCATTAAATGATAATTTAGCATGGTCTTTTGTTTAATTAGCTCCACTATTTTGCATACTTCTACGACCCCAAGGTAGAAAGCAGACCTAAATTATTTTAAGGTCATAATGGGTCAAGATCCAAACATATGCTATATCTGCGTTTTCTTTGGCTGATAACTTCAATAACACACTTTGGTAGGTTCTCAACCAATTGCAAACCATATTTACAACTCTTGGTTTGATTAAATATCTTTCATTTTAATCTTGCGTCTTTAGATTAGTCCGACACTTTGGCGCCAAGATTCATCTAAACAAGTCAACCCCATTACGTGACTGCGTTTAAGTACCTAAATAAATTTAGCCTTTGCGAGCAAACACTTTGGTGTAAATACCCGCAAAAGTTTATCATCTACTTTTACTTTAACACATCTATGAAAGTGCCTGAGTTCTCTTAGACTTAGAGCAAATGCTTTGGCATAAATACTCGTATCGCCGAAAAAGACTTTGCACCCTAACAATTATAATGGACGACACTTTTAATTAGACTTGTATTTAATGTTTGGGGAACATTTTCAGTTTTCGGGGATTTCAGTCAAGATTAACATTAAGTCATACATCATATGACATCTATCATGTAGTTTCTAAACACATTTAGATGGGAAACCATCAAACCCAATAGACATGATATAAGATGGTTTTAATCAAGTACTGGATGCCGCCTATACAGACAATTATTGCAGTCATTAAAATTAAACAATTATTGGGCGCCGCCTATCCAGACAATAATTGCGGACGTTATGCTAATAATTTAAATGCATCACATTTAAAACACTTAGCACATTTGTATATATAATAATATACCATTAATGATAATCATGAGTCTATTTATCTAAACTCTATAATCTATGTCTACGCCAAACAGTCCCTAAACATTTTCTGATTTCAAAATTCTACAAACTTTTAAAATTTACAGTTCAATCCCTTAAGAATTTAAAAGTTTAAATCTAAACCCCTATAAATTCAGAAAATACAATTTCAACTCTCAAAAAATATTTTCAAGTTTCTGGGACCTGTTTGCAATTTCAAAAACTTAAAATTAATTTTCAAAAACTTTCTTTAATTACAGATTTGCCCGAAAGGACCAAATCTGTTCAATTTAAAAACCTATTTTCAGAAACTGAAACTTTTAAAACTTCAGATTCAGAATCTGAAACTTTTAAACTTATTTTTTTGATTTTTTGATTTTTATTTTTTTATAATCACCGTCGTCGGCGCCGCGACCCTAACAGGTGGCACCGCGACGCCTCATGCAGAGCGGACGAATTTTCTGGTTATCGCGCGACCACTAACGCGTGTCCTAGAGGCCGTAAGTCCAAAAAATCAATTTTAAGCTTTCTGGATGAACAGAGCCGCGACGCCTCTGGCGTCATCTGGGCAGCACTGCGGCGCTCCATCGTTGAGCCGCGACATCGCCTCAAAAACCCATGCAGCGCTTCATGATGAAGCTGCAATGCCTTATCTTTAGAAACACAAGATCCGAAAATCCTAACCCCTAAAACTGATCACCATCACCATTAAAACAATATGTTCATCGACCATCACTTTCAATTTTCTTCTCATTCTACGTTTTAATGCACCATGCTCTAAATCGAGCCGGATAACACATATCAACTTAGAGGAGTTATATATTGGAATGACTTCCTCGAATACATAATTGTTTTCAACAGATCTGGGTACAAGGACCATGTGTTCTAAAGATTTAGGATTTTAAAGCCTTTAACAACATAAAAAATAGATCTAAACAAATCTTAACCCATATTATCATTAATATTCATCATATAAATACACAAAACAACCCAGACTCTGATACCACTTTAGGCGTTTTGTCGGGTTCGTACACGCAGCAAAATTTGAAAATTTATGTTTCAAATCCGACATGACGGTCAAACTGTAGTATGAATATATGATGTAAATAATAATACAAAGCTATAATGTAATACTTCGATAGAAGACTTACATTTTGTAGATAGCAATCTCAAATCTAGAAGCTTTGTGTAGTACGAGCGTGCACACGCAAACGTCCCTCGATTTGCAAGTTTCTGGAAAAACATTGATATAATTTTGCTAAGTCTAGAATGCTAGGGATTCCAGCAGAGCTTTAGAAGAGATTTAGTCTCTTGCCTTGGTGTAGTGAAATGGGAGAGAGAATCCCTCTATTTATAGTTGAGAATAGAAGCTTTAGGGTTCCGTGGGCGAGCCCAACCAAAACGTCTTTGGGTCAAATTCGGACCATCTGGGCCAGCGATTAACCGCGGCCCCAATTTCCTGCCTTGTTCCCATTTCTAATATCCCGGTTATCAACCGAACATATATTTAATCTCATTCTAATTACATCCTTCAATCGACAACACATTTGACTTAGTGTTACCCTTCAGGCCTCTACATATCGACACTAATTACATTAGGATCTTCACGGAACTCCTAAACTGCGCCGGAAGACGAACTCAATATGTAAAGTTTAGCTACACGAAATATGTGAACTGAACCTATATGTGGGAAGATAAAATCCTTTCATTCTCGACACACTCAATCAAGCTTAGGATTTGTCAGGTGTCTATCCAAATGGCTTGATCATTATACCTCATCCATATTAGTTGACAACAAGACCATATCAAAGACATGTCCATTGCGTTGTCCAACGACTTAGTCAACCTAATATCTTATGAGTATATGAATGCTCTCTCGAATATATATATATATATATATATTCAAGGAATGAATCCTAATCTTGGCTCAACTACCACCTTTAATCCACTTCGTAACGTATCCAAAACAAGCCGCGTCTCAACCTATAAGGTATTTGAACTTAGGACAGGATCAAAGTACATTACTCCGTGAATAAGGTGTGTATCAACCTCAAGTCTAAAGACTTCAATCTCCCACACACCGATGACACTTTAGACATATAACAAATAGTGCATCAGTAGGGTGTACCAATACTTCAACAAGTATTCATGTGTCCATCACGGGTTGACATAACTCGTAGCAAGTGAGACATACTACATCCCCTAAGGATATGGTGCAAACCACATGTCGACGTATCGTATATCATCGATATCCCAATCTCGATGATCATTAGTCGAGGTGATTTAAGAGTTACGTTATAATATTAATTCTCACATCATTAATAAACACGTAAACTCTAGGGATGCATTTATAGAATATTATACACAATCAACTAATAATTCAATAAGTGTAAATACCATAATATTAATTATCATTAATAAATAAATATAAATATATATAAAGTACATTTTATCCTAATACAAATTGTCTCTAGAATATACATATACTTCCATGTTATACATAATGTAAGTATATAAATTGTCATTTTGTATATAGCTAATTCCTCGCAAATGAGGGAAAATCTTGGAAACGGCCGCCGCGTTAAAATAAGGGGAAAAGATGTAAAAGAATAATCACTAGCTCCTCTTGCATTTAAGGCTAACAGGAATATTGTATTGCCCAGCAATTGGACAGTTAACGGCCCAAAAATTGGCATTGTATAATTTTAGCATGCTGTTATGTAACCGATAAACCTGGTGTTTTTTTACATTTCCAATATATATTACACACTTTTCTTTTTAGTCAATTCAAAAAAGAATGACACATTTTCTTATTTGACAACTATTTAACTTTAAATTTTACACACACTTTCTTTTTTATCAATTTATATGAAACACTTTACTTTTTAGTCAGTTCCAAAAATAATGACAAATTTTCTTATTTGATAATAATTTAACTTTAAACTTTACTTTTACGCTTAACGAGATGACCTATAACAACACAAATATCTTTGGCTTGTTTTAGACCACAAGATTCAAAAGTCTTTCTTTATTTCTTAAACTTTATGCGCAGTCAAACTATATCATATAAATTGAAGCGGAGGGAGTATATCATATTTGACATATATATGATTAAAGTGTTGAAAATATTTATTAAACGTAAAATAAAGTAAATCCTATTAATTATGACTCGAACAATTGGGGCTCCGCACGTCGGAAATATGGTTTCCACACACGTGCACATAAATTATCAATGATCGTTATTTCCTTAAATGGAAGAGATATTGATACGTAAACGAATTATTTGAGACGTAAGAGAATTGACGGTTATTGGCCAAATGACAAATGATTTCACGTTGGTAAATGAAAGGAAGACATGTGTAAAAGATGATACGAATAATCGCCAAGGGTCGGGCCGCAGCCACGACAAAATCGTGTCGCGTGCTTGGAGCGCTTGGCGCCCTCCGAGATCCCCGAATCTAAATGTCGTGACAATTCCAGTGACTCACTGGAATTGAAGGGCCGCGACCCTAATTGACGCTTTCGCCCAGAGTTACTAGAAATGCAAACGCGACGCTCGATCGCTTTTTCAAATTGGAGGCGAATTTAATCTGATTCTTGGGCTGACTTTAGAGCATTTAATTTTCATTATTTGGCCATTGATTTTCAGCCATTACTAGGCTGAATTAACCTCAATATCAATGGTCATTACTTGACATTGATGACCATTCATTTGGTTAATTGAGAAGACATCATCATCCACCTATAATTGATGTCTTTGGCACAATTGCAAAACACACATTGAAATCACACTTAGTAATTCTCTGAAATTATCTTCCTCTCTTGCAATCACAAAACACTCAAAGATCTTTCTTACCAAGCGAACACTTGATTTTCCTTTGCTCATTTGCTTGATTGCTGTTTTTATCTTGGAAGATAAGTTGTCATTCCAACGTTGAAAGGATATACGGGGCAATATTATCTTAAGGATAATTTGAAACTTCAATCGACTCAGCAAGGCCATTTCTTTGTTTATTTTCAGATTTCTACATTACTTGTTGTTGTTGTTACATTTCCTTTTAATTTCACAATTGTTCCAACAAACTTAAGATAATATTCGTTGTTTCAACAACAACATGACTGGACAAGATCAATTCAACCAACTCAACGCTGAAAATCCTACCGATGCTCAAGGCAACCCCATTGCATTCAATCCCACTGCTCAAGTCACTACCGCTGTCTTCAACTCCAATGTTTTTGGCACTTCTAGTGTCACCACTGATCATGGCATTCCTAATGCCTTCTAAACTGCTAGCTTTGGCACAACTAGTGTCAATACTGTTTTTGGCACAATCAATGCCTCCACTGTTGCTCTGGACACTTATAGTGCCTATGCCACTGCCCAAGGCGTCCAGAACGCCTATGCTACTATTAGACGTATTACCAATACCTTTGCAACTACTCAAGGGGGGTGTCACGACCCCTACTCCCGCTGGTTTTTTGTTATACCCCGTAGTTCTGGCCATGAGTATGAGAACGTACGAAAGGGATTAAGACGTAAATTTTAGAAGGATAGGTTGACGGATTGTTTCAGACGAGTTTTTGGTCAATTTTGAGGCGGTTTATGTCCAGTTGCATTATGAGTTCCTAGGTGTTTCAAAGGCCTAGTACGTAGTTCATTGAGTCTAGTTCCCAACGCAACCAACCGCTCGTCGATAGGACATCAGAGTAGAAAGTTATGGGAGTAACAAGTTCAGTGCGCAGTCGGACAGAAAAATAATTCGGTCAGGAGCCACAGGGTCGCGGCGCCGGGAAGCAGGGCCGCGGCGCCGGAAGTTCTGAGATGTTGCGGAGGTTTCAGCGCCGCGGCGCCGGCTGCAGGGCCACGTCGCCGAGGCGGGTTCTGCGAGGCTGAATGGAAAAATCTGAACTGTTTTGTTTTAAAAAAGGCCATGGGAGGGTGACAAGTGTTCCCCCCCCCCCATCTAATTTTTGCATGTACTATTTATTGACCAAGTCTTGAAGACTTGGTCATTCTTCAAGCTCTTCTCTCTCTCTAAATTAGAAGTTCTTCCTTCTCTCTAGAAAATCAAGGATTGAGAAAAATCTGAAAAGTGTGGCAAGAAGGAAACTTGTTGGCAAGCTTGTAGGAGTTATTGTGGTGGTGTTTGTGGAAAGGAGGCTAGTGAATTTGTTGGATTAATTTGGCTAAAGCTCTAAGGTAACAATTTTTTCTCTTTTTGCTAGTTTTTGATGTTGCATGTGAAGAAGAAAGAACTTGTAGTGGTAAATATTGCTCTTAGATACATTGCATGCAAGGAATATGGTTTGGATATGAAAGGATTGGATAAGAATGATATGTAAACATGTTATAGCCTAGATATTACCTTTTAGCTTATTGACTTTGTTAAATATGCATTGTGGGACAGAATTTTACACATCCAAGACTAGGTGTGTAATTCCCTTTGTATTAATTGGATTGTTGGGCCTTAAAAGTGGCGTTTAGATGTTGAATTCGGCCTTGAAAAAGGTGGCAAAGTATGTAGAAACAAAGGAAATGCTGCTTGATTTTCCATAGAATTTAGTGACTTTGCACTTGGAATATTCTACGTTGAAGCTAGAGGTTAATAAACGTATTATAGTCATTATAGGTTGAGATACTACGTGCGGTATTTTGGACTTAGCAAGTGGATTGACCGAAGAGGTATGTGGAACTTTCCTATCTCTTGAGCATGAATAACTTTACCTATATAGTACGATAGACGTACAAGGTTTTGATATCCCTTACTTGTTTTAAGGATGACCAAGTTTGGTGAGTAAGGGGGATTAACTCATTTCTTTAAAAGTATTAAGGATGTCTTGAGTTTTCAAAGTTAAGGGACTTGATGTGTTTAAGTATATGATTCTTGTTTCTTTTTTAAAAGCGTAAGTCCCTTGGGTTTAGGAAAATGTATTTGACTAAGGTATAACGTTAATATAATGACTTTATGAGAAGTTGGTTATATTAGCTTTATGGAAGGTTAACAAATGAAGATTTACTCTAAGTTAAATGAGTACGGATAAATGATTTGAAGTTGTGAAAGACAAATTGATTTGTAAGGCATTAATTGCCTAAGGTTTTAAAAGAGTAGAAGTACATAGTACTTTGGGTTAAATTCCCGGATTTCATAAAGACATGTTAGTGCCTTAAGTAAACTAAAATGAGAATGTATATGAACAAGATTAATAAGAAGTTAAGGGGTTTCTTAACTTGCTTGTATTATGTATGATAGCCGGTTTGTGCTAGTGATATATTATTATTTATTACGGGGTCATTCCTCGGGTTGTGGCATTTTCATATTCCGTGGATTTGCTTCCCACGATGCGAGAAATACCTCATGCGAGTCCGTAGGGCTCATGCGGGTGAAATAGTCTCATGCGGGTGAGTACAACCTATGCGAGGAATACCTCATGCGGGTCCACATGACCCATGCGGGTGAAATAGTCCCAGGAGTAGGAGTGCTTAATGATACTGCGGGGCGGATGACCTTGCTTTGATTATGAGCTTCATATTTTCATGCAGTATAGTATATGCTTGATATTCTCATTGTTAGTAAGACACAGTGTTCTGTAAATTGATTATCTTACATGTCTCCAGTTATTTTAGACTTATGAGGTATTTTCAGTATTTTCCGCCGCATACTTAGTACGTATTGCGGATCGACTTCTTCCTGGCCGTTCATGCCACAGGTAGGGGTAAGCATGTGGTGGATCCTCATTCTTAGGATCACTGGTCTGGTGTCAGAAGCTCCATTCCTCCGGAGGCTTGTTTTGTTGGTACGGTTTTTCCCTGATGTTATAGGTATTATGTACATTCGATTCGTGGTACGGCCCTGTCCCGCCACAGTTGTTCTTCCTAGAGGTCTGTAGTCACGTTTGTGGTTTGGGATGTAAGAACAAGTTGTACTGTTTACTTTTGAATAAGTTTAATCTATAGAAGGCGGCCTTCTCGGCTAGCCAGTGATGTTTACTATCTTCAGGTTTATGTGTTATGTATGTTCCGCTGCTATTCTCTGATGTATACTGACGGTGCCCTAGGGCACGATGCGCCCGGTTCGGGTCGTGACAAAAGTGGTATCAGAGCAGTTAGTCCTCGGAAAGTGTCTACAGACCGTGTCTAGTAGAGTCTTGATTATCGGTGTATTGTGCACCACATCTATAATCAGGAGGCTGCAGGATATTTAGGATTGATTTCCATTCTTTCACTCTAAGATCGTGCAATAGAGTTGTGTTATAGGTTGAACTTCCTCTGATATTTTCCTTTATGTATCAGTTATGCCTCCGCGCAAGGCAACCGCGGCCCGTATGGCAAGACAGCCGAGAGTCGCTAGTAGGACGCGAGGGTCACGAGGCACGTGCCCGGGCCCCACGGAGATGATGTTTCGGGCGGCGAGTTCCACGACGTCGCCAAATTTCGTGAGTTCGAGAAGCAGCGGCGCCATCGAGACCGCGGTACCTGAGCCTCTAGTGCCACAGCCAGAGGCTGAATATAGAGATTACGGGGAGCAGATCCGGTTATTGACCAAAGATAAGGCGGTGGCAGCCGCAGTGAGCAGAAAGCCAACCCAGAGCCGATACTACTTGATTCGGAATTTCCTGGGTTGTCATCCACCCGAGTTCTATGGTTCGAGATCCGAGGAGGATCCTTAGGAGTTTGTTCGGCAGTTATAGCGGACTATGCAGGTGCTTAGAGCCTCGGAGGCTGAGTCCGTCATGCTAGCCTCTTACCGGTTACGCGATATTGCGTTGAACTGGTTTGAGTCATGGGAGTTGTCTAGAGGCGAGGACGCTCTTCCAGCTGTTTGGGAGGAGTTCACAGAGGCCTTCCTGGATCACTTCTTGCCTCCTGAGATGAGGAGAGCCCGCGTGGATAGATTCTTGACCTTGAGGCAGAACGGGAGGACTATCAGAGAGTACAACCTGGAGTTTGACTCATTGGCGAGGTATGCGCACACCATTGTAGCCGACATGGCAGACAGGGTTCATCGATATGTGATGGGGCTAGACCGTCATATGATTACTGCATGCTTGGGGGTGGCTCTTCAGCCAGGTATGTATATTGCCAGGATGCAGGCATATGCGCAGGGGATAGAGGACAGAGAGAGGGAGGATCAGCTAGACTTAGGCCAGCCCAAGAGGCTGTGACAACAGGTCTCGTGGCGCTTTCGAGGCGGACAACCTCAGCAGTAGACTAGGTCCACATTTTAGCCAGCACAGAGTGCTCCTTCTCGGTTTTCTGGCGGGAGGTCTGATCAGCCGGGTCATTCAGGAGCAGGTCAGGGCTCCAGGACTTCGGGGTTTCAGGGAAGTAGAGACCGCTACCGATCGAGACCACCCCCATATCGTTGTGCTCGATGCGGTAGGTCTCACCCGGGCGAGTGTCGTGTTCCTCCAGGTGCTTGTTACTCTTGTGGCCAGCAGGGCCATTTGAAGAGAGATTATCCGACCAGAGGTGGCGGGAGTGTTATGGTTCACCGACAGTGGTCGCTTGTCGATCTTCATCTTCGACGGTTATACGCCCGAGGCGTGGTGTTCACGCCGCCAGCCGCGCAGGGTCGCGGGGTCCCAGCGGTCCTCAGAACCGCATTTATGCTATGTCCAGCCGTCAGGACCAGGAGGCGTCACCAGATGTCGTCACAGGTACATTATTGGTTTCATGCTATGATGTATATGCTTTGATAGATTCAGGTTCTACCTTGTACTATATATCTCCTCACATTGCTGGTAGAATAGGGATAGAGCCCGAGTCCATAAAACCTTTTGAGGTGGCTACGCCAGTAGGTAATTCGGTGGTAGCCGAGCGGGTATATAAGGCTTGCCCAGTGACTATATACGGTCGTCAGACTCTAGCCGACTTGATAGAGTTGGATATGACGGACTTTGATGTGATTATGGGTATGGATTGGCTAGCGTCTTGCTATGCCAATGTGGACTGTAGAGAGAGATTGGTACGGTTCCAGTTTGCTGGTGAGCCGGTTATCAAGTGGAAGGGGAATACTGCGTCGCCGAGGGGTAGGTTTATTTCTTACCTCAAGGCTAGGAAGATGGTGCGGAAGGGGTATATCTACCATATGGTTCGGGTATTCGATACTGAGGCTGAGATACCGGACCTTCAGTCAGTTCCGGTCGTTAGAGAGTTTCCAGACGTATTCCCAGACGAGCTTCCGGGTATCCCTCATGAGAGGGAGATTGAGTTTTGCATTGATATGTCGCCAGACACTCGACCAATATCTATTCCGCCATACAGGATGACACCTGCTGAGTTGAGGGAATTAAAAGACCAGCTGAAAGATTTGCTGGAAAAAGGCTTTATCAGGCCCAGTGTTTCTCCCTGGGGAGCGCCAGTTTTATTTGTAAAGAAGAAGGATGGACGCCAGATGCAGTGTTGATTACATGCGGCTGAATAAAGTAACTATCAAGAACAGATATCCCCTCCCCAGGATTGATGATTTGTTTGACCAGTTGCAGGGGGCGAGGTGTTTTTCCAAGATAGACATGCGGTCTGGTTATCATCAGGTGCGGGTTAGAGAGGCAGATATCCCAAAGACTGCATTCAGGACCCGATATGGGCACTATGAGTTCAGGGTGATGTCTTTCGTTGACCAACGCCCCAAAGAAGATTCATGGATTTGATGAACCGTGTTCAAGCCATTCTTGGATATGTTCGTTATAGTATTCATTGATGATATATCCTGGTTTATTTGCGCCAGAGCAGAACATGCGCATCACTTCGGCGACGGTATCGAGTCCTCCGACCGGCATTGTATGCCAAGTTCTCGAAATGCGAGTTTTGGTTGGCTTGTGGCTTTCTTAGGGCATGTTATCTGGCCGATGGTATTCAAAGTTGATACAAACAAGATCGAGGCATCAATACTTGGCCTAGACCCACTACACCAACGGAGTGCGCAACTTTGGGCCTCATGTTATTATCTGAGATTTGTGGAGAAGTTTGCTTCCATCTCAAAGACCTTTGACTAGATCGACTCGTAGCGGTATGTTCCTGGGCGAATGTCAGAGGAGAGTTTCCACATCAAGGAGAAATGGACGACCGCCCCTGTCCTTACTCTTCAAGAGGGTTTAGACGGATATGTGGTTTATTGTGATGCGTCGGGTGTCGGGCTTGGGTGCGTACTGATGCAGCACGGCAAGGTTATAGCTTACGCATCTCGACAGCTCAGGAAGCATGAGAAGAACTATCCCACACATGACTTAGAGTTGACAGCAGTGATTCATGCCTTGAAGATCTGGAGACATTATTTGTATGGAGTTCATGTGGATATTTACACAGACCACAAGAGTCTCCAGTATATCTTCAGCCTGAGGGAGCTGAACTTACGGCAGAGACGGTGGTTGGAGCTACTTAAGGATTATGATGTCGACATTCTATACCACCTAGGGAAGGCCAATGTAGTTGCAGATGCCTTTAGTCGCAGATCGATGGGTAGTCTGTCAGGTGTGCAGCCAGGGAAAAGGGATATGGTCCGCGAGTTGCATCAGCTAGCGAGCCTTGGGGTTCGTTTGGTTGATTCTGATAGTGATGGGGTTCGGGTTCGAGAGGTTGCCGAGTCTTCCATCGCCGAGGAGGTGAAGAGGCGACAGTATGAGGATCCGATTATGGTACGGTATCGCGATGCAACTCTTCAGGAAGAGAAGAGTCTATTTGAGGTAGCGCCTGACGGGGTGCTAAGATTTGAGGGCCGGTTGTGTGTTTTCGATGTGACAGGACTTCGCTGCCAGATTTCGGGAGGCACACAGTGCTCGTTATTCTATTCATCCGGGGTCGACTAAGATGTACCATGACCTCAGATGTATCTATTGGTGGGATGGCCTGAAGAGGGACGTTGCGGAGTTTGTGGCGCAGTGCCCGAATTGTCAGCAGGTCAAGGTTGAGCACCAGAAGCCTGGTGGGTTGTTGCAGGCTATTGATATTCCGACCTGGAAGTGGGAGGTGGTAAATATGGATTTTATTACAGGGTTACCTCACACTCAGAGGAATCATGATTCCATCTGGGTTATTGTCGATAGGCTGACGAAATCAGCCCACTTTCTGCCAGTCAGGACGACTTTTTCGGCCGAGGATTATGCTAGATTATATATCAGAGAGATTGTGAGACTGCATGGAGTGCCTATATCGATCATTTCGCATGTGGAGCCCGCTTCGCTAACTTCGAGGTCTTTCCGAAGGGATTAGGGACACAGTGAGTCTCATATCTGCTTCATCCTCGCATCGACGGACAGCCGAGCGTACTATCCGCACTCGAGGATATCTTTGCGGGCTTGTGTTATTGATTTCAGGGATAGCTGGGAGGATCATTTACCTCTTGTGGAGTTTGCTTATAACAACAGCTACCATTCTAGTATCCAGATGGCGCCTTATGAGGCCTTATACGGGAGGAAGTACAGGTCACCTATAGGTTGGTTTGAGGTGGGAGAAGTTCAGTTGGTCGGGCCAGATTTTATTCAGCAGGCAGCGGATAAGGTGAAGCTTATCCAGGAGCGGTTGTTGTCAGCTCAGAGTCGACAGAAGTCGTATGCAGATCATCGGCGTCGACACTTGGATTTTGAGGTAGATGATTGGGTCTTCCTGAAGGTATCACCCATGAAGGGCGTGATGAGATTTGGAAAGAAGGGGAAACTTAGCCCAAGGTACATTGGGCCTTATCAGATTGTCCGTAGGGTAGGCAAGGTTGCCTATGAGTTGAAACTGCCGTCCGATCTGGAGGCACTACATCCAGTTTTTCACGTGTCTATGTTGCAGAAATGTATTGGAGATCTATCTAGAGTGCACCCGATTCGTGATTTCCAGGTGACAGAGAGGTTATCGTATGAGGAGAGTCCCATAGCGATACTCGATCGTCAGGTTAGGCGACTTCAGACAAAGGATGTGGCTTCCGTCAAGGTCTTATGACAGAACGAGAACATGGAGGAAATGACATGGGAAGCGGAAGAGGACATGATGAAGAAGTATCCTCACTTGTTCCCTACACCTCCAGGTAACCCACTTACCTAATTGTTAGTTTTAATTTGGCAATTATGCTTAAGTAATGTTGTGGCTATGTGGAGCGTCTTTATTTGCAAGGGAAATAGTTAAGAGGGTCTATGTCGAGATTTTGATTTGAGTAAGCCTAGAAGGAACATTCGGGACGAATGTTTCTAAGGGGGGGAGAATGGTATACCCCGTAGTTTTGGACATGCGTATGAGAACGTACGAAAGGGATTAAGACGTAAATTTTAGAATGATAGGTTGACGGATTGTTTCGGACGGGTTTTTGGTCAATCTTGAGGCGGTTTATGTCCAGTTGAATTATGAGTTCCTAGGTGTTTCAAAGGCCTAGTACGTAGTTCATTAAGTCTAGTTCCCAACGCAACCAACCGCTCGTCGATAGGACATCGGAGTAGAAAGTTATGGGAGTTACAAGTTCAGTGCGCAGTCGGACAGAAAAATAATTCGGTCAGGAGCCACAGGGCCGCGACGCCGGGAAGCAGGGCCGCGGCGTCGGAAGTTATGAGATGTTGCGGAGGTTTCAGCGCCGCGGCGCCGAGGCGGGTTCTGCGAGGCTGAGTGGAAAAATATGAACTGTTTTGTTTTAAAAAAAAGTCATGAGAGGGTGACAAGTGCCCCCCCCCATCTAATTTTTGCATGTACTATTTATTGACCAAGTCTTGAAGACTTGGTCATTCTTCAAGCTCTCCTCTCTCTCTAAATTAGAAGCTCTTCCTTCTCTCTAGAAAATCAAGAGGAAATCAAGGATTGAGAAAAATCTGAAAAGTGTGGCAAGAAGGAAACTTGTTGGCAAGCTTGTAGGAGTTATTGTGGTGGTGTTTGTGAAAAGGAGGCTAGTGAATTTGTTGGATTAATTTGGCTAAAGCTCTAAGGTAACAATTCTTTCTCTTTTTGCTAGTTTTTGGTGTTGCATGTGAAGAAGAAAGAACTTGTAGTGGTAAATATTGCTCTTAGATACATTGCATGCAAGGAATATTGTTTAGATATGAAAGGATTGGATAAGAATGATATGTAAGCATGTTATAGCCTAGATATTACCTTTTAGCTTATTGACTTTGTTAAATATGCATTGTGGGGCAGAATTTTACACATCCAAGAGTAGGTGTGTAATTCCCTTTGTATTGATTGGATTGTTGGGCCTTAAAAGTGGCGTTTGGATGTTGAATTCAGTCTTGAAAAATGTGGCAAAGTATGTAGAAACAAAGGAAATGCTGCCCGATTTTCCATAGAATTTAGTGACTTTGCACTTGGAATATTCTACGTTGAAGCTAGAGGTTAATAAACGTATTATGATCATTATAGGTTGACATACTACGTGCGGTATTTTGGACTTAGCAAGTGGATTAACCGAAGAGGTATGTGGAACTTTCCTATCTCTTGAGCATGAATAGCTTTACCTATATAGTACGATAGACGTACAAGGTTTTGATATCCCTTACTTGTTTTAAGGATGTCCAAGTTTGGTGAGTAAGGGGGATTAACTCATTTCTTTAAAAGTATTAATGATGTCTTGAGTTTTCAAAGTTAAGGGACTTGATGTGTTTAAGTATATGATTCTTGTTTCTTTTTTAAAAGCGTAAGTCCCTTGGGTTTAGGAAAATGTATTTGACTAAGGTATAACGTTAATATAATGACTTTATGGGAAGTTGGTTATATTAGCTTTATGGAAGGTTAACAAAGGAAGATTTACTCTAAGTTAAATGAGTACGGATAAATGATTTGAAGTTGTGAAAGACAAATTGATTTTTAAGGCATTAATTGCCTAAGGTTTTAAAAGAGTAGAAGTACATAGTACTTTGGGTTAAATTCCCGGATTTCATAAAGACATGTTAGTGCCTTAAGTAAACTAAAATGAGAATGTATATGAACAAGATTAATAAGAAGTTAAGGGGTTTCTTAACTTGCTTGTATTATGTATGATAGCCGGTTTGTGCTAGTGATATATTATTATTTATTATGGGGTCATTCCCCGGGTTGTGGCATTTGCATATTCCGTGGATTAGCTACCCACGATGCGAGGAATACCTCATGCGAGTCCGTAGGGCTCATGCGGGTGAAATAGTCCCATGCGGGTGAGTACAACTTTACGCGAGAATACCTCATGCGGGTCCACATGACCCATGCGGGTGAAATAGTCCCAGGAGTAGGAGTGCTTAATGATACTGCGGGGCGGATGACCTTTCTTTGATCATGAGCTTCCTATTTTCATGCAGTATAGTATATGCTTGATATTCTCATTGTTAGTAAGACACAGTGTTCTGTAAATTGATTATCTTACATGTCTCCAGTTATTTTAGACTTATGAGGTATTTTCAGTATTTTCCAGTTTCGCATACTCAGTACGTATTGCGGATCGACTTCTTCTGGCTGCGTTCATGCCGCAGGTAGGGGTAAGCAGATGGTGGATCCTCATTCTTAGGATCACTGGTCTGGTGTCAGAAGCTCCATTCCTCCGGAGGCTTGTTTTGTTGGTACAGTTTTTCCCTGATACTATAGGTATTATGTACATTCAGGGTTATGGCGGGGCCCTATCCCGCCACAGTTGTTCTTCCTAGAGGTCTGTAGTCACGTTTGTGGTTTGGGCTGTAAGAACAAGTTGTACTGTTTACTTTTGAATAAGTTTAATCTATGGAAGGCGGCCTTCTCGGCTAGCCAGTGATGTTTACTATCTTCAGGTTTATGTGTTATGTATGTTCCGCTGCTATTCTCTGATGTATACCTGACGGGGTGCTCCGGTAGGGCACCAGTTGTGGCCCCGGAGTCGGGTCGTGACATTTTCACTATGAGCGTCCTGAAAAGTTCATGGGTGTTCACTTTAAGCGATGACAACAAAAATGCTATTTTTCCTGACGGTTATGGGAATGCCACGTTTTCTAACCAAAGACCCTCCACTAGTTGGGGAAGACGTGGACCCTCAGCCAAATGATTTGGCGGGAGGGGGCCAAGGTAACCATGTCGTTGACGACATGAGGATGGTTCGCGAAACATGGAAACATAGTGATTTCATATGTAAGAACTATATTCTAAACAGTTTGTCCAATCATCTCTACTTGGTATGCGACAAACTTCAGAAAAAATACAACACCCAAGATGCGGGTAGTAAGAAGTTCATCATTGGGAAGTTCCTGAAATTTCAAATGGTGGACAAAAAGAGTGTGTCATCCCAAGTCCAGGAATTTCAAATGATTCTACATCACCTGGATTTGGAAGGATTGAAGCCCAACGAGTAATTCTTGGTTGGGGCATTGATCGAGAAGCTGCCTCCCTCGTGGACTGAGTTTATGAACTATTTGAAACTTAAACGAAGGAGATGACCTTAGACGAACTTATTGTCAAACTCCAAATTCAGGAGGACAATAAGAAGGCCATGCCAAAGGGGAAACAACCCGCTGAGGCTAAGGCGAACCTGACGGAAGTCAAAGGGAACTCAACCAAGAAACGGAAGTTCCAGAAGGAAAGCAATCCCCAAACAACTGAAAAGTTCAAGGGAAAGTGTAACTACTGTGGTATAGTTGGTCATATGGCCAAAGACTGTCGCAAGTTCAAATGTGAAAATAAGGCCAAAGGCAAGGCCAAGGCTAACATCGTCGAAGACACGCTTGTAGACGATATGATTCAGGAGTTCTCAGCAGTGGTTCTTGAAGCAAACCTCGTTGAGAATCCGATGCAGTGGTGGTTGGACACAGGTGCCACCCGTCACATATGTTCCAATAAAGAAGTCTTCTCCACTTATACACCAGTCACAAACAAGAAGTTGTTCATGTGAAACAATTCTTCTTCAGAGGTGCTGGGGGGTAGGAAATGTGATTCTAAAGATGACGTCCGGGAAGGAGCTGACTCTGAAGGAAGTGATGCATGTCCCAGAAATTCGAAGAAATTTAATTTCTGGACCTGTGTTAGTAAATTCTTGTTTTAAGCTAGTATTAGAGGCTAACAAGTTTGTAATCACTAAAAACGAAATATTTGTAGGAAGGGGATTCGTCTGTGAAGGCCTCTTTAAGGTTAATGATGCATATGCATTGCCTACTGTTTCAACTATCAATAAAATGAGTCTTCTACTTACTTGATTGAGTCATCTAATTTATGACATCATAGATTAGGACATGTTAACTATCAATCTATCCAAAGATTGGTAAAGTTGGAATTATTGCCGTCTATCGACATAAACCCTCAACGTAAGTGTGAGGTGTGCATAGAGGCAAAGCTTTCCAAGAATCCCTTTAGATCCGTCGAAAGGAAAATCGCTCCTTTAGAACTTATACACACTGATATATGTGATTTGAAGTTCGCTCAAACAAGAGGGGAGAACAAGTACATTGTAACTTTCATAGATAATGGCACAAGGTTTTGTTACCTTTACTTACTAAAAAGTAAAAATGAAGCTTTTGAAGCCTTCAAACGCTATAAAGCAGAAGTTGAGAACCAACTAAGCGGACGGATTAAAACAATTCGTAGCAATGGAGGGGGAGAAAATGTAGTGCTTTTTGAAGAATTATGTACCCAATCGGGTATAGTTCATCAAACGACAAATCCTTACTCACCTCAATCAAACAGTGCTGCTTAACACAAGAACTGAACGCTAAAGGAAATGATGAATGTTTTACTCATCAATTCGGGCCTCCCTCAAACTATGTGGGGAGAATCTATCCTTACCGCAAATAAGATTCTTAATAGAGTCCCACACAAAGGTAAGGATAATACTCCATACGAGTTATGGAAAGGAAAGAAATCTACTTATAAATATTTGAAGGTATGGGGTTGTCTGGCTAAGGTAAAAGTACCTATGCCAAATTAGGTCAAGATTGGACCTAAGATTGTGGATTGCATATTCATCGGATATGCCAATAACAGTAGTACTTATCACTTCATAGTGCATAAGTTGGATGTACCAGAGATTCATGAAGGTACGACCATGGAATCAAGGAACGCGTGGTTCTTTGAAGACACGTTTCCATATAAGGAAAATGACATAACCTCTCACAAATGAAGTTATGAGCAAATCTCTGAGGATCAAGGAGTCAATGACTCCATAGATCCAAACGGTTTAGATCTAGTAAATTCTGAAGTGGCTGATTATCCGGATTTCAGTATTCCAGATTCTCAGGACTTGGAAGATTCAGAGATGGAAGCAAGGAGAATAAAAATGGCCCGAAAGGACAAGTCCTTCGGTCCAGACTTTGAAGCTTATTTGGTTCAGAACGAACCACAGACAATCGCCGAAGCATTGTCAACCACAGAAGCACCGCTCTGAAAGAAAGCTTTAGAAAGTGAGATATAATCCATCCTGCATAACCACACCTGGGAGTTGGCTGAAGTTCCCCCGGGACACAAATCTTTGGGTTGTAAGTGGATCCTTAAACGGAAGTTAAAGGCAGATGGATCTATTGACAAGTACAAGGCTAGGTTGGTAGTCAAGGGCTATCGCCAAAAAGAGAGACTTGATTACTTCGACACCTCGTTCCGATGTCCAGAATGACATCCATACGTATGTTCACAGCTATCGCTGCCTTGCGTGGTCTTGAAATACATCAAATGGATGTCAAGACAACCTTCCTAAATGATGATTTGGAAGAGGAAATATACATGGACCAACCCGAAGGGTATGTGGTTCCAGGACAAGAGACAAAAGTATGTCGGCTTGTCAAATCATTGTATGGGCTAAAACAGGCCCCTAAACAATGGCACGAGAAATTTGATAGTACTCTACTATCAAAAGGGTTCACCATTAATGGATGTGACAAATGTGTCTACATGAAAGTAAATGTCGAATATTTCATCATAATATGCCTCTATGTAGATGATCTGTTAATCACTGGAAGCAGTCCTGGAATAATCCTAGAGATTAAGAACATGTTAAAACAATATTTTGACATGAAAGATATGGACATTGCAGATGTCATCTTAGGGATCAAGGTCTCTAAGACATCTGATAGACTGGTCTTATCTCAATCTCACTACATCGAGGATGTACTGAAGAAATTTGGGATGTTCGACAGTTCACCGGTAACAACACCATTGGATATAAGTCAAAAGATTGACAAACATCTTGGTAAGCCTATACGCCAGGAGTGGTATGCGCTGGTGATTGACAGTCTGATGTATATCACAAACTGTACTCGACCTGATATCGCTCATGCAGTCAATAAATTGGCTAGGTTCACCCGTAATCCAAGTGAGGATCACTGGAAAGCGCTGAATAGGGTACTACAGTTCCTAAAGGTCACGCAAAATTTCAGGTTACACTATTCAAGATATCCAGATGTACTAGAGGGGTACAGTGATGCAAACTGGATATCTGATAGTGACGACATCAAGTCCACTTGCGGATATATTTTTATAATCGGTGGGAGTCGTGTCTTGGAAATCCTCTAGGCAAACACTTATTGTCCGATCCACGATAGAGTCAGAATTTATCGCTTTAGACAAAGCTGGAGAAAAAGCTGAGTGACTTCATGGTTTTCTAGAGGATGTCCCATGTTGGGATAAACCCGTATCTTCTGTAATGGTTCATTGCGACAGTCAGTCGACACTAGGAAGGACACAAAGTTCTATATACAATGGTAAGTCTCGTCATATTCGACGGAGACATGAGTCAGTTAGGCAGTTGATCACCTCAGGTGTTATTTCCATTGATTACATAAAATCTAAGGAAAATATAGCATACCCTTGACGAAGGGAATACCCAGAGATCATATGGATTGCCTGTCTAAGGGTATGAGCTTAAAACCCAATCAATAAGACCCAATATAGTGGACACCCAACCTTACAGACTGGAGATCCCAGGAATAAGATTCAATGAGTAAACTAAACTGTAAAGGTTCAGTTGAGCGCTTCGGTGGAGGCAAGATCACTTCGGATAATGTTGACTTCTTAAGAAACATAATCCAAAGTCGTTCCCGTGATAGACATAAAGTGCTACCTGCAAGAGGGGTAAAGGATAAGTTTCCAAACCTTTAATGATCCTCAATAGTTGAGGTTAGGTTGGAGAAATTTTTAATGGTTCCTAACGCTTGTGTAGCGGGGTATTGTAGGATACCATGTAGGAGACCACCTATTTAAGTGCGAGGACAAGCCGTCTCAAATGAACGCACTTAAGGAACCAAGTGTGTCCACGACCCACGATGGACAAAAACATTAGAAGGATTGAGTAGGAAAGTTGTGTTGGTACCATTGTCTTAGCATATACTAAACACTGACGGTTCAAGACATCACGTTCACCGCGCAGTAAATATGTCTAATGGTATTCTACTATGGAAGGTTCAAAGCTCCGGCTACCTCTCCAGATGCAACATCGATCCGCCGAGTGATTGCTCGAAAGACACCATGTGCGTGCACCAAAATCTCTTCCAAGAGGGGATTGTTGGAAATATTTATTAAATGTGAAATAAAGTAAATCCTATTAATTATGACTCGAACAATTGGGGTCTCGCACGTCGGAAACGTGGTTTCCACACACGTGCACATAAAGTACCAATGATCGTTATTTCTTTAAATGGAAGAGATATTGGTACATAAACGAATTGTTTGAGACGTAAGAGAATAGACGTTTATTTGCCAAATGACAAATGGTTTTACGTTGGTAAATGAAAGGGAGACATGTGTAAAAGATGATACGAATCAGAAATCGCCGCGGAGCCGAGAAGGGCCGCAGCGCGGTAAAATCAGGGCCGCGGTGCTTGGCGATAAAATCAGGGCCGCAGTGCTTGGAGCGCCGCGGCGCCTCCTCCGAGAGCCTCGACTCTAAATGGTGTGACAATTCCAATGACTCACTGGAATTGAAGGGCCGTGACCCTAATTGGCGCTTTCGCCGGTGAGTTATCAAAATGCAATGTCGCGCGCTCGATCGCTTTTTCGTTGGAGGCGAATTTAATCTGATTTTTGGGCTGACTTTGGAGCATTTAATCTTCATTATTTGGCTATTGATTTTCAGCCATTACTAGGCTAAATTAACCTCAATATCAATGGTCATTACTTGACATTGATGACCATTCATTTGGTTGATTGAGAAGACATCATCATCCACCTATAAATTGATGCCTTTGACACAATTGAAAAAAACACATTGAAATCACACTTAACAATTCTCTGAAATTGTCTTCCTCTCTTGCAATCACAAAACACTCAAAGATCTTTCTTACCAAGCGAACACTTGAGTTCCCTTTGCTCATTTATTTGATTGTTGTTTTATCTTGGGAGATAAGTTGTCATTCCAACCGTTGAAAGGATATACGGGGCAATATTATCTTAATGATAGATTGAAACTTCAATCGACTCAGCAAGACCATTTCTTTGTTTATTTTCAGATTTCTACATTACTTGTTGTTGTTGTTACATTTTCCATTTTCTTGTAATTTCACAATTGTTCCAACATAAAGACGGCATATTTTGTATTAAGGGACATTAACGAAGCACAGTACACCAAATGATGCAAAGACGTGAAATTATTTTTGGAGTCTAGTGCTTAAGTACGTCAAGTCTGCACAAAATTGCTGTTGTTTCACATTGGAGGCTGGTTTACGTGAAATTATGAAGTTTAGAATGCGGATTTGCAAAAAATATTTTATTTCCAGAAAGGAACATGACTCAAAATCTTTCATTTTTTTTTTTAGTCTCAAATGCAAATGGGAAGAGTTAATTTTTTTGCAAATATATAATACTTGACCACACTCAAGCTATGATGGAGTTAAATTTTTTACGTGATTCAGAATATAAAAAAGTAAATACATAAAAAAATTAAGAAAATTCAACATCTAATATATATACATTTTTAACTGATTTGGACAAAAGTAAATAGTATCACCTTTGTTCAACATCTAACTGATTTGGACACATTTAAAGCTTCAATTTTTAGAAACTAAGTTCAATCATCTCATAATTGGGCAAAACACATTCATAACAATAGTATAATTTATATAGTGTTCGATGCGGGCTTGACCCTACACACGCATGATCTTGTTCAAATATCACCTTTAATTTGAAAATAAATTCAACAAGAATCAACCACCAAACTAAGGTTTCAACGTGCACAAACAACCAAAGAAGATTCTCAAAATCAATCATGCTTTCAAAAAATTCTTGAATGTAGACACGTTTCAAATGACATTTTTAAAGTATAGATGTGTATTAAAATTTCCAAACATAAGCTCTGTGCTTCAAAGAATCCCTCTACATCCAATTTTCATAGCTACAGTTCGTAGCTCTATTAGCTCTGCTCTGGACCTTCTAATCAAATCTTCACCGTTCATATTTAAGACCGATATGTTGTGAATACACAATTAAAATTTGAGCTCAATCCAATGATTAAATTAGCGGGAAACACCTATCAAATAATTATGATTTCATCTTGTGATTTCAAATCATGTCCAAACGACTCCTTAAGTTACGTGATCAACTGATCTAAAGTTTAAATTGTTATAATAATTCATGTATAATTATTTAATTATAGGAGTATTATATTAGGTCACTAAAAAAAAGGCCTACCGTGACAGTTAAAAACCGTCACAAAAGAGGTTTTGTGACGGGTTTTCTAAGTGTCACGGTAGGTACTGTCATAAATTCGTGACGTTTGTTGCGACGATTTTGTGACGGTTTTTAAAACCGTCACAAAATGTGATGTTTGACTTTGACTTTTTCCCTCATATTTTAAAATTTTTCGCGAAATTATTAATTAAATAATATTTTTTGGCGGGAAATTTTAAATAAAATTAATTTAAATTGGCGGATTTTTTTATTAAATTTGATTTAAATTGACGGGAAAATTAGTTTTTGACATTTTTTTATATTTTAATTTTAATTTATTAAATAAAAATAAATTAGAATTGTAAATATATTATAACTAAAATGTCACCCACATAATGAAGTTGTTCTAATACATTAAATCGAAACATTACAAATTATTTTTCAAAACATCTAATGTTATCATCAAATACAATAAAAAAAACATAATATGAGAATCCCAACCATTAGAAACTTGTGCGATTCCAGCAAATCTTCATCTCTGTAGAATCCCACTTTGATATGTCGTATTGTTCGAATATTTCTCGCAAAGTGTAAAATAAAGGAAGTTAGAAAAATAAATAAATGCGAGTAAAATCTTCAGATCCGTATAAAACAATAGGAGTTTTAATCTAACTAAATAAAGTCAACATTAAACTCCATTTTCAAGGGTCTGCGAAATTTATGAGATTCTGGGTAAGGATTCTTAATTATCCTAAAGGGAAGGGGTTAGACATCCTCTAAGATCCTCTAACTTGCGGTTGTCCGGTCACACTTAGGTTGATATTATTGTGCTAACATGTATTCTAAAGGTATTCTACAATTATTAAGTTAACTAAAAGATATTTAAACTAGGCATGCAGATATTTAAATACGATATATATTTAACAAGGTTGTAACAAAAGCAAAAATCATATAAAGAGGGAGTGAAAAGAACTTAGCGGTATTTCACTTTTATTTTCCTTTTCTACACAGGTTTTAACATCGGGATGCGTCTCCGGAAGAGTTAGTAAAATAATAAATAAATGCGAGTAATACCTTCGGATACGTATAAAACAATAGGAGTTTTAATTACAGAGGGCTCATATCTATATTTTTTTGTAAAGGGACATTCCAATCATGTCGTGGTTGTGAACTAGTGACTCGTCAGTCATTTTAGTCACCTTGCCAACGCATGTTGGTTTCCCGTAGATGTGTGAAAGAATTCATAAGTCTCATCATCGTCCTTTTCCGAAGGAAAGCAAACCGAGGGATAACCTTTCCGGAAGGGTCATGGCCTCAAATTAATTATTCTCATCGGCTAAGTATAGTACCATGTTCAAATCAGTGGGTTTTTTATCAGGTGTAGCAATTTGTTTTACCTTATAAACCGCAATAGTAGCTGCTTTGAAAATCCAACAATATACTTGTTAAAACGTGGCCAGAAAAACAGCAGTTGTTTAGTTCAAAATGCAGCAATAAGAGAATTAAAAACAGAATGACAACAGGCCTTAAATCTGCCTAAAATGCAGCAGCAGTCTGGCCAAACACGACTGTGGTTCCGCCCAAAATAACATCATAATGCAGCAACACAGTGGCAATAAATATAGTAAAGATAGCAGCAATCAACCCAAGTACAGCAGCCAAGATACAATATTTTGAGCCTCAAAATGTCCCAAACACAGCCAACACTCAACCTCGAGAATGCAATGTATTTTAGCCTCCAAACGCAGTAGTTAATTCCCTTAGAATACATCATCTGTTTGCTTAAAA
The DNA here is from genome assembly GCA_029844215.1 of Przewalskia tangutica. Classification (NCBI taxonomy): domain Eukaryota; kingdom Viridiplantae; phylum Streptophyta; class Magnoliopsida; order Solanales; family Solanaceae; genus Przewalskia; species Przewalskia tangutica. The sequence continues at coordinate 43,594,273 of CM056727.1, read as the reverse complement.
AATGCAGCAGAAACAAAATAGTAAATGGTACAAGCATCCTGACTACGAGTCCTTCCAACGTGACAGATAAGAGAGCAAATGGGGGGGGGGGGGGGTACCACCATCCATTTCCGATGCCGCAATAAGATCAAAAAGGTTTCTAGAACCTTAGGCATGACAGACTATCAGAAAGGCTAAACCAACCCAAAATAGTGTAAAAATAGCAGCAAAAATGTGCTAAAACAGCAGCAAAATGTGCTAAAAACAGCAGAAAAATACGCTGAAAAACAGCAGCAAAATGTGCTAAAAAACAGTGCAAAAAAGCAGCAAATTGTGCTAAAAACAGCAGCAAAACAACAACAGTTTTGATTACGTGTACCTGCGAAAACACTTTAACTTTGGGATGCGTCTCTGGGTACCTGCAAAAATACTTAGTAAAAGATTTAGTAAAATAATAAATAAATAAATAAATGCGAGTAAAACCTTCGGATTCGTATAAAACAATAGGAGTTTTGATTACGGAGGGCTCAAATCTATATTTTTTGTAAAGGGACATCCCAAACAAGTCATGACTGTGAACTAATGACTCGTCAGTCAATCTAGTCACCCGCCAAGTATGTTGGTATCCGGTGTATATGTGAAAGATACATAAGTGTCATCATCACCCTCTTTTTTAGGGAAAGCAAACCGATGGACAACCTTTCCAGAAGGGTCATGACCTCAAATTAATTATTCTCATCGGCCCAAGTGTAGTATCTTGTTCAAATAAGTAAATAACCAAAATCGAAGGGACGCGACCTCAATTTCAATATCATTGACCTAAATGTAGTATCTTGTTCAAATATGTAAGTAACCAAAACCAAAGGGACGCGGTCTCAATTTCAATTTCATTGGCCTAAGTGTAGCATCGTGTGCAAATCAGGGAAGTATTCGAATTACAACAGCTGCCGAAACAACCTCAAAGTAACAGAATGGCCAAAACTCAGTAGTAAAATGGCCAAGAAATCAGTAGCAAATGGCCAAGAAATCAGTAGCAAAATGCCCCAAAATACAGCAGTGAAATGACAAAAATCAGTAGCGAAATGGCCTAAAATCAGTAACAAAATGGCCAAGAAATCAGCAACGAAATGGCCAAGAAAACAGTAGTAGCAAATGGCCAAGAAATCAATAGCGAAATGACCTAAAATCAGTAGCAAAATGGCCAAAAAATCAGCAGTAAAATGGCCAAGAAATCAATAGCTGTTTGGCTTAAATGCAGCAGTGGAATAACTCAAAATATAGCAGCAACTGGCTTAAATTTGGCCAACTTACAACAGTAAAACACTCCCAAAGCAGGTGTAAATGACCAAGATTGCAGCAGTCATTTTGCATAACGGTTTCACAAATTTGCTCCAGAAGTGTAGCAGTTTAGGGTGCAGGAACTCAACAATGTTACAATAGCAAATAGCTACAATAAGCAGCCATGACAAGCAACAATATAGAGCAGTAGTTTCCTCTCAAAGGCAGTAAATAATAGCAACAACTATTTATCCCAATCATGTCTCAAGAGAATTATCACCAAATGCAACAACTAGTTCGAAGCAACAGCCAAACAAATGGCAAAGCAACAAGCTAGTTATAACAGTGTGGAGCAGAGATCTCCTTTAGGCAGCAACTATAAATCAACTAGTCGCAATAGGTAGCAACAACTCAAAATATAGTAGCAACCCCTCAACAACATAATAACAGCTTATTAAGTGTAGCAGCTAGTTTTTAAATATAGTTTCAGTCATGTGACAACAATCCATGAAACCACCTCAAGGATATTTGGGGGTTGAGGCTCCCCATGTCATGCAAAGAAAGAGCAAAGGATGAGTATCAAGCACTATATATCTCTTAGCAAACCAACAACATAAAATAATACTAAGTAGTCAATCATTTGAAGTAACTAAATAAATCAAACAGCTCCATGCTTTAAGAGACAATAGTATTAAGGAATGATTATAACCATCATATGCCTCGGATTTGAAAGACAAGAAAGCAAGGGGGCTACCACCATCCATATTTCGATGCCGCAACAAGATCAAAAAGTTTTTAGAACCTTAGGCATGACAAGCTATCGGGGAGGCTAAACCAACCCAAAGCTTGCATTGACTTTCAGCCGGTAAATACATATAATAGAAAAGAAGTTCAGATACACACAAATATAACCCAAAACATGATTGCAGGTAAACATGTACATGCTTACTACGATGAAACATAATTGCAAGTAATGATAAGATGCATGTAAACATCAGATTGCAGGTGATTATAGGATGCCAATATGGACAGTGACATAACACGATGCAAACTAGTTCAAAACTTCAAATACACATAAAATACTAGTACATGTATCATTCAACAACCTAGTAAACAGAAACATGACATGAGATAACTTGACAGACTATAATATGATAATATGGAGGTATTTTGATGCTTGAATAGGTAACTGAATGATGAACTAAGGTAAAAAATAATAGGTAGAACCTATGCAAATGAAGGAAAAGCACACACACACACACACACACACACACACACACACACACATATATATATATATATATATATATATATATATATATATATATATATATATATATATATATATATATATATATATATATATATATATATATATATATATATATATATATATATACATATATATATATATATATATATATATATATATATATATATATATATCAGGAGTATGGCCTGGAAGTAACAGTCTAAGTATCCCCTAGCTAACAGGATCATGCAAAATAATATCTAAATAATTCAAAGACGGCAGGGAGCATAATTCTCCTGAATGTGCAAGGATTGACTCAGATTAATATTTAGACATGTTGAGACAAAGATGCAATGAATTCAACAAACATAAGGGCCAGAAAATAGGCAAGTAATCACAGGAGATGACATTTAGGCATACAGAACCATTTAGGCAAGAATCAAACATGCAAAAACTCATGTATGAGGTAGATCAAGTATGACACTCCCAAACAAACACAATGGGACAAGATGATGGTCAAACAAGTGTTAAGTCAAACAAATGTCCTGTTATAGCTAGTGAACACATAATATCCATCGATCTAGTTATAAGAACTTAATGAGACAAGCAAGCTTCAACATCTTGTATCCGATCTGACAACAGAAGGTTCCTTATTTCTATTTTAAGACTTAAGCATGCAGGGGAAATTTATGATAGATTAACAGGAGTATGAAAGGCCTAGCAATGCCTAGGTGATCACTTTATGCAGTCCCCTTACAATATGGAATCAAGCCAAATGAGTAACCGAGTTTCATTCATGCTTCACAAACTGAAAATCACCACAATATACTCAAATATCAACAATCAGATGTATGTTACGAGAGAAGATGGCCAAACCACGATTCTTTTTAACATATGTCAATTTTCAGCTAAAAGCCTAAAACACACCAACATATATGAGAACTAACAATAAATTAAACTAATCAAGTATACTAATCAGTGATCTAACATATGAAAAATCGTCATTATAAAACTCTAACATGATTCATATCTGAACTAAACATACTTAACCACGTGTTAAAAGATTTCATTAACGTCATAATTTGACCAAAACATGTTTAATAATCAATTGAAACAAACATAGATATCAAGCTTCAATTTGACTGATGGCTACTGTGCTAATGCGTTAAAGAAATGGCTGTTGCGCTGATGTCCTGAGATGGTTGCTGCGCAGATTCGATTTTGTGGAGAGAAATATAGGGTTCGATTTGCATTGATGTGGAGAAAGAAATGTAGGATTTTGTGGAGAAAGAAATGTAGGACCGATGGCTGCTGCGCTGAAAAGTACTTAATTTTTAGGGATATTGAGTTTATAAATAAAATGGGTCGCGTCGGGTATAGATTATTGTAAAAAAGATTAAATTAAATTCGTATTTTAAAATTCGTCATAAAAACATGTGACGATTGAAATCACCGTCACACCGCTGTCACAAGCTGTGACGGTTAATAAACTGTCACAAAAGCTCATTGACCAGAAAATCAATATTAAAACCGTCATAACGTGTGACAATTTTTAAAATCGTCACACCCAAACGGTAGATTTTTTTTGTAGTGAGTATTATCATGAAATTAAGTAATTAACGTAATCTTAGGCGAATATATAGTAGTGTAGTACTGTAGGAGTAAATCAAGTAGGACCCACGTGCACATGATTGGTCTCCTTTTTTGTCCTCCAAAAAGAAGAAAAAGAGATGCGTTTTAACTGTGCATTGCCTTGGCCATTGCTGCATGTTTTCGCCATGTGTTTTTTTCTCGTCTGCTCCCGCCCAACACAAACAAAGTACTCTACCGACAGTTTCAGGGGCAGTCAGCAGTCAATGTGCGGTTTAGTCAAACTTAATAACTTTAATTTAAACGAATTTATATTAAGAATTATTAAAAATACTAAAAATTAAATTTTTAGTATTTTTATTAATGTTATTCTAAGTATGCTAACGAACAATGCCATCCATTTGCGGATAACTGTTTAATCTCCCAGTATATATATATATATCTCCTCTTACCACAGTAAAATTACAAACTGTATACTCTCCAATATATACAAGAAACAGCCGTTACCATAGGCATTCAATATAATTCCCGTACAATGAAAAGAAAATCTTACTGTACACAACACAATCGAGGAGGATCTCCACAAGTACACACATCTCTGCTCTCTCATGTGCTCTAACTTCTTATAACTTCTGAAAATCAACCAAAGTACAAACATAAGTACATCAATTATAGAACTTCCAAGAAGATATATTAATCAGATCACAAAGTTCTGCTAGTACTATTTAATGTAGTAAGTTAAGGTTCATTGCACTTTAATTAGATGTTTTCATTAAGTTAATGTATACTAATAACGTAGCTATATATTCATAGAAAACTTGATAGAATACCATGAAAATAAAATAACAATATACTATAACCTGTTTATTAATTGCATAGATAGTGTTTAAGTCTTAAATTATCTTTGTACATAACTTAAATTCTCAAGTAAAAAATGTTTCAAGTTATATGAACTGACAGTGAAGAATCACTACATCATAAGTGCAATTTAACCAACTATATAGTAGGTTACTACTATATTAGTTTGTTCTTGAAGTTATCATATCATGCTTGGTGACCGTAAATGCACAAAACTTAAACTCAAAAAAAAAAAGCTTTTCTTTTGCCATGCAGATATGTAAACGGGAGAGAGAAAGTACCTTAGGATTCAAGAACATAAGGTGTTTGCAGCAGATCATAAGGCGCCCAGAGGGCATCTAACGGGCAAGGCCGGCTCGCATCGAGCCGAACCCATGGCTTCCCTTTTCCGCTCCAATGCAAGAGGCTAACCGGACCAGGGTGCAAATCCCGACAGAGTCCCCGGAAATTATCTCCTCCAAGACCATGTTGGTTCCACTTATGATCAACAGGAGCAATATTTCCAGCAAACACAAGCAAAAAAGGTGGCAACGAACCCAATTCATAAATCCTCATTCTCTTCTGAAGCTCCATCCATTCTACGATCTTTGTCGTATAATATCCGGTTCTCCATCTTTCAAGATCAATTACCATAACGCCCGTGTTGAAATAACATGGCTTTCGGTTCGCGAAAGTCAAAGAAAGAGAAGGGTTTGACCAGAAAGTAGGGTTGAAATAAGCAGTGAAATTTGCATTGCAGTATTCTGGTGCTGCTAGAACTGTTTGTTCACCTAGAGGTATTGCTGCCAGCTTCGCAATGTCATCTACAAGAACAAGATCTGAATCCAGGTACACAACCTACGTGCATAACAAATATGTTAGGAATAAGATCTATACCAATGAAGGAGAGTCCATGATTTGAAGTTTATAAGTCTCTATAGCAATCTCTAATAGTAATTGAAATCACAGTAAATATTTATAGATATTTAATGAAAATTTTAATAGACATATAAGGTCCGAATAAAAGGTATTGAATTTCTGTGAATTCATAGACTACACACGGGGTGCACCACTGTATACCAAGGGATTTTTTTATTACATTAGGGGAGAGGAGGAAAAAGGAGAAGAAAATACTATGCTATTGATGAAATTTAGACACTCCACCTCAATTGTGAAAGACATAAAACACACCAAAAAATTAGCTAACCCTCGACCCCTATATGAAGGGATTGCCTAATGAGGGGAATTTTTGTTATATTAAACTAATAATTTCTAGTAACAAAATTTATCTCAGAACTTGGTCTATAAAACTGCCTTTGAGGGAAAATTCAGCCACTAAAAGTCCTTTTTCAATTGCTATTAGTCAATTACAATTGGAAAAAAATCAATCAATTGCCTCGTTAGAAGCCCGGTAAAGTATACGATTGGAAGGCAATAATACAATCTGATTGTTAAAAAGACCTTATTAGTGACAACAAGAAAGTCGATGCATCTTTAAAAAGACCTTATTACTAACTCTTAATTAATGCATCTTTATTCAGCAAAAATAAAAATTGGAATTAAAATCTATGGCCAAACAAACGGCCCTAGCAAGCGACTGAGTTTTACCTGCAACAACATTATTTTAAGGGCCAAATTTCCTAATGAATCAAATTTCACACACACACACATATCAAAACGTAGAAAATAAGCAAAACATATAACAAGGACGTCTGGATAGAGGTAAACAAACCTTTTGGATACATCCAGGAAGAAGATCAGCTAGGTAATTTCGAGCATAATTTAGAGGACAATCCAAAGCAGCACGAATCGACGTAGAAATCAAGCCAGCCACAGCTGAATCTTGGAAAGGATAAATTGTGAAATGAAGGTATGGGAATGAACTAGCAAGCGTGAAATTTAAATAATTAGTATCAGCAGTGGAAGAAGCCACGAAATGAAAAATAACATTTTCAGGGCAAGAAGAGTGTTGAAGAACAGAAAGAATCGCAGCCATTGAACCTCGGAGATAAGCTGCATCAAGTGTCATGGCTACATTTACTGCATTTTCAAAGCAAATATTTGTGTCGGTGGAGGAGTGGTAGTGAAGAGCAGGACAAGTTGGAGAGTTGTAGAATTTTGGGGCTTCTTTGAAATGGAAGTTCTTGATAGCACCATTATGTGCAGCAAAGAAGATTGTCCATAAGACAGAAATTAGGAGGGGCCTGATCAACTCGAAACTTCCAAGTTTTGGCATTATGGAGCAGCTACATGAACACTGATGCCAACACTTTTCCTTGTATATATAGGAGTACTATATCAGAGGTTTAGTGACTCTACCTATCTTAGTAAATAAAAGTTAATAGCAGGATTTAAATTCTATGTACCAATAGTATGACTATTTATATATATTTTAACTTTTTATATATGAAAAGGAGAATTGTCGAACTTAAACTATGGAATAAATAATTTCAGCAAAGAAGAACAGAGGTAAACTTAAAGACAGTAAGGAATGTTTCCAAAAATGTTCTGTGACATGAACTGGAACATTAACAATAACGCAGAACTAAAAAATAAGTTAAGATGCAGCGGAAATAAATCAAGGACACCCAAGATTGTTTTTCATAAGTTATATAATTGTATATAACTTATAGTGGTCTCATGACCAAAAATTTATTGTATAAAAATTATACAATCTTACAAATCCCTTGGGAATGAATAAAAATCCGTAAAACAAAAAGGGATTAAAAAGAAGTTAAATCCTAACTTCTAAGCCTGAAAAATCTATCTAAAATAGAAGTGAAAAACACCCTATTGCAATTTCTTTGAGTTGAAAGAACAAGTATAGATCTAAGAAAGCAATTCGCAATTTCGAACAAGTGTAATCACAAAAACAGGCTGCTCGATCCAGCTGTGTTTGAGGCAATATTTGAGACGTCTCAGATCTGAATTTTCTTCTGCAAAAACTGGATAATAAAGCCTTGGAGTGAACCCTCTATTTATAGTGGAGAGTTCACCCGAGAGGCTCCTTGATTCTCGGTGGAGGTTGAAAGCAATAGGGTTGGTGGAGTCGTTTCTTCACCTTTAAAATTCTCAACTGCTTTGACTTTGTCTTCCCGAGAATGCTCCTTCCGCATGCATTCTCTTGGACTTGGTCTTATTAAGTATTATCGTGTTTTCCTTAGCTCCTAACCAAGCCAAACATTCACATGATAAAATCTTCACCGTAAATCATCGTGAAGATAGGCAAAACTCTTGCCAGAAATGTCCTCCCAGATGTCACGACATTTGGGATGACATTTTCCTGTTTTTACTTAACACCAAAAAAAGACATGTTACGGAAAATGTTAGGACACAAAACCTAACACTAACAATCTCCCCTTTTGCCTTTCTTCACAAAACTAAATAGGTTAATGATTTTATCACGCACAAAATATCTCAACCTTCAACTCAAATAGCGATTATAAAGCACGATATATACACTATGTGCGAAGTTACTCGAATCGTAGTATGATGCAAATGCGAGTATACATCTAAAAGATTAATGCATCAAAACCATCAATATACACATTAAGAGTATAGAATAACTAGCAATATATAAACAGAGTTAAAGTGTCTCAAATACCAAGCCAAATAACTACAAACCACACCTAACAACTAATAAGCCTTCATCCAGCATTCAACAATCAAGCATTTAGCGCCTAAACACAAAGAACCTTAGAACTGCTTTCCTACCACCGCCAATTTCCAGATTGTCCTCTGGTTTCATCTCCTCAGATCAAGATCCTCTGCTTGAGCATTCACCATTGCCGCTCCTCGACTGCACTCCATCTCCCTTTGGGAAGAAAGCAAAAATAGTAACGCTCCCTAGCTTCCACTGTGGCTACCCGCACTGTCCACTCGCGATCCGGGCATTGAGCTTTGCAATCTCTTGCACCAGCCAAGCGATTGTCAAGACGATCGTGAGATATTACCGAGATGTCGGGACATTTCGTAACACTAGCACTTCCACCGTATTCGCCCATGGAAGATCAATGACTCGCTTTGCTCTTCGTGATCGCCCGATTAACGACATATATACTTCAGTTCTTTCCAGCAGATCCCGCCAGGCTTGGAATCCTCTGGAGGTTAGTACCTTAAAGATCAATGAGGAAAGGAAGGATGATACCGTGTCCTTTTCTGTCATATTTACAATCTGTTGAAAGATTGTTTTTCCTATATCAACACTAAAACCTTTTCCTATTTTGTATAGGAACAATGCTTGTTCAATTGTTACAATTGATTTGTTCAAAGAACACAACCAATTGTGTATCATTAACTTGTCCAAAACAAAGCAAATAAGGCAAATGAGTTTGGAGGTTGGACATCTTGAAACCCATTTCTTCACAACTCCACCCATGAGGTATGAAATCACCTCATCCTGTCATTTATCACTTCCCATTCTCGCCTCTCTCATCATCATTCACTCTATTCAAACATTGGTTAATTGTAGTCGGTGTGAAGTCATAAAATTTGTTATAGAGAAACACTTTCCCAAAGTGTTTCGACTGGGTTTCTATTTTACTTGTTAGATTTGCATAAAATAACTTCACTACCTTTTCTTCATAAGGACATTTGTTATTTACCGAGTCTAGTAGATTTCTTGAAGTGAAGAAATCCACTAGACCGTGGCTACTACAAGACGCAATGTCCAACACCTTCTCGGTTCGAATGGCTCGACCGTTGAACCAAGACCAATGTTTTGAGTGATTGGTCGTTAAAAATTTGGTAGAAAGGGTTACCTCGCACGCAGATTCGGAGCTACCGCTTGAGACCTCGGATCATCGAATCAAGTTTTGTGGATAGATGATCCGTAAGATGTCATAACATTTTCTCGTGACATCTTGGCGGGTTGATGATGATTTTGTTTCCGAGGCATGACCATTTCTTGACATAAAACTTCTTCAATGGTGTCGTTCGAATTTCATCTTCCTCACCGATTCTCGCAGATTTGAAGGAAGGTGAAGCGAGAGATTCAGTTGAGACTCAACCGGCGAGTCTTCTCGAATCGCCAGAATCAAGCTTGAAGAGGGAGAGTCGCCGACTTCTTCCTTTTGGTGGAGGATTCACCATCGCCAAAGGCCTTCTCAAAGTTTCGCATCGATCTGCGAGTGGGAAAATCGCTGATTTGTCCTCTTTGGGAGGACGGAAACATCCGGGTTTCTCTAAGTTGATAGGATTGTTTGTCTCCTGGATAGGCGATTTCAGAGGTTCTTGGAAGTCACTTATCGCCAAATCTGCGCACAATGGTGGACTTGCTCATCGGGAGTGTTCGGGACCGTGGTGACATTTTCGGTGACATGGGTGAGACATCCATTGGAGAGAAAGGGAAGAAGAGAAGGAGAAGTTAGGGTTTTCTGAGGTTACTGAATGGGAGAAGTTTGTGAGGGAGATGTGTTGTGCGTGGGATTCATCGTGGGTAATGTGCGAAAATTTTGTTCCCGCCCTTTTTTTTTTTTTTTTTTTTTGTTTCTCGAAGGAAGTTTCTTTGGAAGTGAGAATTAGTATTTAGTGAATGAGTATTTATACACTTGGCAAAAACTATCTACATAAGTGTTTAAATTCTATACAAAGACTAGTTCCTAAGGTTTAGAGGTTGTTTCAAAATAGACATCAAAACCAAGAGAAATTTTTCAACAAAACCAACTCAACATTAATCGACACACGCCTTTTGAAAAATCTGAAACTGAGTGTTATCGTAAATGTTAGCACATTTTGTGTAACACGGAGTCATTTTCTCATAGAACAGGAGCTAGCTTTCGAACTAAACAAGACACTTTATGTAGTTTTGTCTCTAAATTAGTGGAACAATGTATATCGAGTCCAAATAGATAAGATCTTGTGTCTATCATGATATAAATTATAAGTATGTTGATACTCCTATAGAATAGAACAGTATCAATTTTGTGGCTTTGCCCAACATTTTACAATTGAGGAATTTAAGGCTTTGCCTTATTTTTGATACTCCTTTTATGATTTTTATATCATCGCAGAACGGATCATTTTAAAAAGGTGTTCCTTTGAGAAGTCATGACCGTTAGAAACACAAAACAACTTTAACATTTACCAAAAGATGCGGTTCAGATTTTACATGGATGAATGTTACCACAAATGTCGTGGACATTTCGGATAACACACCCCAAAGAGTTGTTAATTTTTATATTGAGCAGAGACCGAGAGAGTTTTTCAAGTTTGAAAACCTCTCATGATCTAAAGCTTTTGTAAAAATATCAGCTAGTTGATGAGAAGTGTCAACATAATCGATTCTAACTAGCTGTTTTTCAACCAAGTCTCGAAGAAAGTGATGTCTTATATCTATATGTTTAGTACGAGAGTGCTGAACCGGATTTTTAGATATATTGATGGCACTCATATTATCACAGTACAAAACTAAGATATTTTTTGAAACACCATAATCGTCTAGCATGTGTCTTAGCCATATTAATTGAGAGCAACAACTCCCCGCTGCTACATATTCAGATTCAGCAGTTGAGAGTGAGACACAATTTTGTTTACGACTGTACCAGGAAACTAAGTTATTGCCAAGGTAAAAACATCCTCCACTAGTACTTTTTCTATCTTCCACATCCCCAGCCCAATCCGCGTCACTATATCCTATTAGATTAGGATTAGTGTCTTTGGAATACCAAATTCCCAACTCGCATGTGCCGGCAACATATCTTATGACACGTTTGACAAAGATTTTAAGTGGGAAATTTTAGGGCATGCTTGGAATCGTGCACACACACAAACACTAAACATAAGATCTGGACGACTCGCGGTGAGATACAAAAGACTACCTATCATAGATCTGTATAAAGTTGGGTCAACATTCTCCTCAACATCATCTTTGGATATAGTCTGGGTTGATCCCATCGGAGTCTTCATGTGTTTGGCGTTCTCCAATCCAAACTTCTTAACCAGGTTCTTGGCATATTTGCTTTGTGAAATGAAGATACCCTCCTCATTTTGTTTTATCTGCAAGCCTAAGAAAAAAGTTAGTTCTCTATCATGCTCATTTCGAATGTTGAGGACATAGCTTCGACAAAAGTCTTAAGATGAGACATTGAAGTCGAACAAAAAACTATGTCATCTACATAGATTTGAGCAATAACCATATCTGATCCATGGTGTTTTATAAATAAAGTACAATCAACTACACCACGTTGGAACCCAAATTCAAGAAGGAATTGAGTTAAATGACCATACCATGCACGTGGAGCTTGTTTTAGTCCATACAAGGCCTTTTTTAACCTGTATACATGTTGTGGATGGTGAGGATCTTCAAATCCTTTGGGTTGTTCAACATATACCTCCTTATCAATATATCCGCTCAAAAGGCACCTTTCACATCCATTTGGTGAAGAGTTATCTTTAAACAACAAGCTATGACAAGTAATAATCTAATTGATTCAATTCTAGCTCTTTGGAGCAAAGGTTTCATCATAGTCGATACCTTTGACTTGAGAGTATCCTTGAGCCACTAGTCTAGCTTTATTTCTAATAATAGTTCCAGTTAAATCGATTTATTCTTAAAGATCCATTTAGTTCCTATTACATTAGTCTCATCGAGCGAGGAACTAGATCCCAAACCTCATTTCTCGTGAACTGTTTCTAGTTCTTCTTGCATGCTTGTATCCACCAACCGTCTTTTAGTGCTTCATTAATGTTTTTAGGTTCCAAAGTAGAAACATAGCAAGATTGACTTACCTTGTGATGTATGGTGGACATACACGCATACTTCACCATGTCTCTGTAATTTTTGGCTCTTTTCTCCTTGTTTTATTCCTTCGAATACTTCTCCTATTACATTCGCTGGGATGGTTTCTTCCGATTACGGATGAGGATCCTGCGTCTTGAATCACGAAGTTCGATTTGAATCCTCATGAGAACTCGCGGTGTTCTCATCTTGATTACTGATGTTCTTTGCGGATGTTGTGACATTTGGTGTAACATCTGCATTTTCTCGTGGTCCGCCTCTCTGTATTATTCTGACAAAGATCTCATTCTTGGTGTATTTCTGCATAATCTGCATTATCATCAAAAACAATGTTAATGCATTCTGTACTGATTTGGTTCGAAGATTGTACACTCGGTAAGCATGACTATTTTGAGAATAGCCTATGAAAATTCCCTTATCACTCTTAGAGTCAAACTTTGCTCGATTATCTCTATCATTTAGAACATAGCATACACACCCAAAAATATGAAAGTAACGTAGATTTGGTTTCTTTCCATTCAAGATCTCATAGGGTGTCATTTTTGTTCCTGGTCTAAGATAGACTCTATTAGAGATGTGACTTGCAGTGTTTAGGGCTTCTGCCCAAAAACGTTTTGACAGTTTTTTAGAACTTAGCATGACTCTAGCCATTTCTTGTAGGGTTCTATTCTTCCTCTCTGCTACACCATTTTGTTGGGGGGTTTTGGGAGCAGAAAATTCATGGAAAATACCTTTTTTCTCACAAAATGTAGAAAATTGATTATTTTCAAACTCCTTTCCATGATCAGATCTTATCCGAAAAATAGAGGAATGGTATAGATTTCTAATTCTAGAGTACAATATTCTAAACATGTCAAACGTTTGCGACTTTTCTTTCAAAAAGAATATCCAAGAGTATCTTGAAAAGTCATCTACAATCACAAAGGAGTACCTCATGCCTCCTAGGCTATCTACCTCGATTGGACCCATAAGATCCATATGTAAAAGTTGAAAGCAATGAGACGTGCACGAGAAATGTCCATCACTCAACAACTTTGTGAGGGACACGGGTTTGCTTACCTTTGAGGCAATCTTCACACACCACGGTTTCACTCATAGAACTTAGTTTAGGAATGCCTTTTACCGCCTCATAAGATATCAATTTTCTAAGGTTGCGGTAATTGACATGTCCTAGTTTTTGATGCCACAATGTTGTGTCATCACCCTAACACTATTACATACCTTATGTTCTCCGACAAGATAACAATTATCACTTGTTCTTGCACTGCCATTATGCATTTGTTAGTTTCATCACCACCGTACACGCATGTTTATGAATCTTACCTCTAAGTTGTCATCACACGCTTGGCTTATACTAATCAAAGTTAGCCAACGCACCATCAACGTGCAAGACATTATTCAAGGTCGAATTCGTGACATTACAGCCTCTTCCTATTATCTTACTCTTTCCACCTCCTCCATATGTAACATTTCCTCCATTTAGAGCTTCGTAGTTCTTTAGATGCCTTTTGTTCCTGTCATATGGCGGAACAAACATCGCCAAAGTACCACGATCCGTAGATATTGGTCCTTAGTGCGGTTATGGCTACATTACAACTTGTTTTCTTGATGGGAACCCAAACCTTTTTTGTTACCTTACGATTTTTGTAGATAGAGGAGTCTCTTAGAGTGCCGTCTGAAGTTCTTGACAGCATTCTGGAAGACCTTTTCTTTCTGAGTTTTAGTAACTTAAAGCAAAAAGGTTTTAAATGTCCAGGTTTATTACAATAATTGCACACATAGTTGCTACCCTTCTTACGGTTTATTTCCCCATTTTTAACAAACAAGTTGGAGAATAATGTATTGATGGGATTCTTGTAGCCCAAACCAGTACATTGAGGTTGACTAACACTAAGGATTTCATCTAATTTGGAGGTGCATGTGTTAAGCTTTTTGAAGGTTGCTTCGGCCAGATCCAACTTTGCACTTATCTTTCCGAATTCAAGATCCTTTTTGGTAAGAGTCACTTCCAGTCGGGTAATGGTACTTATCAAATCTGCATTCTCACGAGTTAGAGTTTTCACCTTTGATTCAAGTTGATTAGATTCAATGATTAAGTCCTTGCAAAGGGCTTGCAATTCCTTAATCATATCATCCTGTAGTCTTCGAGTCTTAGGATTAGAATCATTTTTGAAATAAAACCACGTAAGCAATTGACATCCAAGAATTAAAAACTCATACACATCTCATTGTCAGATCTGCGCAGATGTTACAGCTGATGTTCCCGGAAATGTCATGACATTTAGTGTATCACAGTCAGCTAAACCTTCATCATCTGACAGAGAATGTTCAAAAACAGTGGCCAGCATTGCTTGTGACTCTATTTCAGTATTCTCTTCCCCTTCACCTTCATCATCACTTAGGGAAATCCATAGACTTTTGCCAACCTTTCTTAAAGTGTTTGCACACTCGTTGGCATAATGACCCCATCCCGAGCAGGCATGACATTGAATCTTTGTCAGAGTCGGGGATCGAATCTGGTTCGGTCAGAATTTATTCTCCTAAGTTGATTGCCTTTTTGTGCGGTGGGAAAATTCTTGGTAATTCGTGGATTGAGTCCTTGGTTTTGGTGCTCTTTAGACTTAGATTTATTCTTATCTTCGTTGAATCTTCTTAACATCGTATTGAACCTACGAGTAAGAAGAGCAACGTTGACACCATCCCCAATTTCTTCAAGTGTTTCATCCTCTTCATTGACTTCCGTCTCTAAGGATTTTGCTTGAAGGGCAACATCCTTGCCTTTGTATAAAGACCTTTGATTTTCCATGTTCATCTCATATGTTTTGAGGATGCTCATTAAGGTATGTAGGTCCATTGTGGCTAGGTTGTGTGCTTCTTCAATCGCACAAATCTTAATGTTGAACTTTTCGGAAGAGATCGGCGGCTTTTTCAACAAGTTGATTGTTGGTCAATGGAGAACCAAGAACTTGACATTCATTAGAGATATCAATCAACTTTTCAAAATAGGTTTTAATATCCTCCGATTCCTCCATCCTTAAACGTTCATACTTACTCATGAGCATGCGAAGCTTCGTTCGTCGAACACTTGAGCTACCTTCACAATGAGTTTGTAAAGTATCCCAAGCATCCTTGGCAGTAGAGCAATTTTGGATGAGTTTGAACATATAAAGATCAACCCATCCGAAAATAGCATTTAGTGCCTTTTCGTTGAAGCCTGCACTATTAGTTTCTTCGAAAGTCCATTCGCCTCGTGCTTGACCAAAATGTCGCCTTCCTCGTCCGGTGGAAGCATAGGAACAGTGTATCCATTTGTAATAGATCTCCACGCTCTAACATCAATGGATTTGATGTGAGAACGTAGGCGAATCTTCCAATAAGGATAGTTTGATCCATCTAAAATAGGAAGTCTACCAATATTTGGATTACCCGGATCCATAGTTAAGTAAAAGGACCTTAGCACTTAGTATGTCAAGTGTCGGCTCTGATACCAATTGAAAAGGAGAATTGTCGAACTTAAACTATGGAATAAATAATTTCAGCAAAGAAGAACAGAGGTAAACTTAAAGACAGTAAGGAATGTTCCCAAAAATGTTCTGTGACATGAACTGGAACATTAACAATAACGCAGAACTAAAAAATGAGTTAAGATGCAGCGGAAATAAATCAAGGACACCCAAGATTGTTTTTCATAAGTTATATAATTGTATATAACTTATAGTGGTCTCATGACCAAAAATTTATTGTATAAAAATTATACAATCTTACAAATCCCTTGGGAATGAATAAAAATCCGTAAAACAAAAAGGGATTAAAAAGAAGTTAAATCCTAACTTCTAAGCCTGAAAAATCTATCTAAAATAGAAGTGAAAAACACCCTATTGCAATTGCTTTGAGTTGAAAGAACAAGTATAGATCTAAGAAAGCAATTCGCAATTTCGAACAAGTGTAATCACAAAAACAGGCTGCTCGATCCAGCTGTGTTTGAGGCAATATTTGAGACGTCTCAGATCTGAATTTTCTTCTGCAAAAACTGGATAATAAAGCCTTGGAGTGAACCCTCTATTTATAGTGGAGAGTTCACCCGAGAGGCTCCTTGATTCTCGGTGGAGGTTGAGCAGAATAGGGTTGGCTGGAGCTGTTCTTCAGCCTTAAAATTCTCAACTGTTTTGACTTTGTCTTCCTGAGAATGCTCCTTCCGTTATGCATTCTCTTTGGACTTGGTCTTATTAAGTATTATCGTGTTTTCCTTAGCTCCTAACCAAGCCAAACATTCACATGATAAAATCTTCTCAGCTTCAGAAATCTGCCCGTGAAGATAGGCAAAACTCTTGCCAGAAATGTCCTCCCAGATGTCACGACATTTGGGATGACATTTTCCTGTTTTTACTTAACACCAAAAAGAGACATGTTACGGAAAATGTTAGGACACAGAACCTAACACTAACAATATATACCAGTTTGCTTATCATTTTTATTAGGTCACTAATTGATGTTTATCCTAAGAATTTAATTATAATTAGTACTTAACAAGTGATTTGATTGTGTAAAATATTTTGTAGGTAGAACCAAGATTTTCACTTTGCTTTACTTATGTTTATGCTTTTGTCTTGAGCCGGAGTCTTTCGAAAACAATCGCTCTATCTATCAAGGAAGAACTTTTCCATCTAACACTTGACCGATATAAATCTTATAGTAGACTCCAGAATGCGTACACTCTACCCTCCTCAGGCCCCCAGTCCCCCACGTTGTGAGATTTCACTGGATATGTTGTTTAATCAAGATTTTCACTAAGGAATTTCCAAATATAAAGAAATAAATACTAAGAAATCAGGAAATTCAATATCTACTATATACATAAAAAAATATTTAAGCCTTGTATATAATATAATATAATTTTTCAGCAAAAAGAATTCGAATGAACCCACCCCTAGCTCCGCACCGGATCCTCGCATCCCAATTAGGAGTTGACCACTATAATAAAGATTTAAATGTATAATGATATTCTTCAAATTTCTTACATTATTAGCATATCTTAACCTTCGACAATGAACATATTTGTTACCATTTTTACACGGTTACAATTTTAATAGGAGTAATATTTTCATCAAAACTTACCTGTAATTTACCTTATGAGTGACTTGATTATAAGTATAAATTATTCAGTGGGTACAATTAAACTTAAATTAGTAGCAATTAAAGTCTTGGGAGTGAGTGTTGGTATCATGTGGCGGCAATGTCGCTGCCAAAACGTATTCCCTTCGCATTTATGGCTAACGTGTACTTGTCAAGAGGGCTTTTCTTTCTTTAGAGATAAGCAAATACCCCTATCAATGTAGTTCTAATGCCTCTTTCACACTGCTCTTTAGTTAATACATCCAAGTCCATAGTAGGTAGCTCCACAGGTGCCCCATTTCTTTAAATGCACGTTTTAACCTCAAAAACAATTAGGTTGTAGTTGTATGCATTAATGGAAAAAAAATACATAGTCAAACTAGTTTTATATGTTATACATAATCATTGGTGGAGCCACAACGAATGAAGGGTTCAATTAAATCCGCTATATTCCTTTGTTGGAAAATTTAGTGGGTAATATATATATATATAATCCGTTGTGAAAATTTCTAGTTTGGCCAATACATACAACATATATATTAGGAGTCCAGAATTTAAATGATTTACAAAGTGAGCATTTGAACTAAAATAACTCATGAAAAAATGATAAAACTATCTTTTGCACAGAAAATTTCTGCGCAAAAGGAGTTAACCGTAACAGCGCAATTAACTCTTTTTGCGCCGGAATTTTCTGCGCAATAGGGGTTATTATAAACCCTAACAGACATGACCATTTTCAAGTCACTTTTCACATTTTCCATTTTCACTCTTTTATCATACTTTAGCCTCCGAAAATCATGTCTCAAAGCTCCGAAACTTCAAACTTTGCTATAGAACCCGATGTTTGTGGTTGCGATTATTATTGTAAGCTCATGACATCAAGGACCAAAGATTATCCGGCTTTATCATTTTTAGCGCTGTAAAGTCCCTGATGTAAGTGTTTTTACAAGTTTTTAGAATTTAATTTTTTTTCACATTATCTACATATTTTATTTTCAAAAATTGATTTTCTTGTAATGTTTATAAGATATGAAGTTGTAAATATTTTTGATGAATATGACATTTCCGTGGATAAAACGGTGGCGGCAAAATTTAAAAAACTTCATGTTGATAGAGATACCGCGATTTCACTCCTCACTAAAGATACCCTGAAGTTTAACTTGCAATTTAAACTTATGAAAGCTCAAGAAGATCAATGCTTGCAAAAATAATTCGAAGAAAAAAAAATCAAGAATAACCTTAGAGACAATCAACACGACAAAAATATTTTGAAAGAAAAATTAAAAATTTGGAAGATTATTTGTGCTATCTTGTTGTTGTTTATTATTACTATGTATTTTATTTATTAAGTTTATTATTTCTATGTATTTTTGGTTTAGTTTATTATTTTTATGTATTTTATTTTTACTAGTTGCACGTGTTCATGTATTGTGTATTTTATATGTTTTAAATGTACTATATAATCGACATCTTTTATACACTAATTTATTTGTGTTCACTAAAAATTGTGAATTGTTAAACTTTTTATGTATTATTAACTCTAAGACGCTTATATAATTAATAATATGTTATTACAATCAAAGCAAAATTAAACATACTAATTTTCTTTAAATTGATGACTTCATCATAAATTTAAAAAACAAATAAAATAACGAGTCCAGAACTTAATGACCCATAAATTAAGCAAGTGAACCAAAATAACCCCTAATAATCATTAGAATAGAAGTCCTCAATATCGTCATCAGAATAATATTTTGGGTTTCTTAAGACATATCATCCTTTTGTAGATGTTAGTTCTCTACCCGTTGATGATGCTTGCTCTTCGGCCAACTTTAGCATGTAAATCTACAATGTATTGCTAGCATTCTGTTGTATTCTTTTCTAATCCTCTGTACAACAACCTCGCAAGAATGTTAATAAGTTTGAGGCATGGTCATTGAGAACCTTATTGGGATTTGAGCGTTGAGATTTTTCAAGTCACAAACAAGACGTTCTGATTCGGCATGCCGATATGCCAATTCTGGACGTAACCCACAATAATATTTTCGTGGATATGAATATTTCACATTGCAAAAATTATCATCACGCTCTATAAGAAGGTGAGATTTCAAATCGTCTATCTTGAATTCATTGTTATCAAGATAACTCGATCACCAGAATAGATGCTATGATTTGAGCTATCATCACCACTAATATTCGGATTATTTAGAAGGAATACCGATCAATCTACATTTCTACTACTCGATATTGAGTATGTTGTAGTTTAATAACAAATGAAAGGCTACTTATATAATTGCAAACCCTAAGTACCCTTGGGGTCGTCATTATGACTCTACCTACTTTATTATAAAAAAATATATTAATAAGATCATGAAGGATTATCTTCATCAGACATCTCTTAGTCCAAATCCTACTTAGATCTGAATATGACATAATCATGTTGACCATATTCTACCCCGAGGCAACACATTTTTATCCGAATGTTCTTTTTGTGAAAACGGTTAAGAGCACAATTGAACTCTTGTAGTGTACCATGAGGCATTGATGTAGCACAATTTTTTTGACATTTGAGTCCGAGTGCCCACAAGTTTTGTTCTAGAATTTCAGTCTCCATAACACGCCAATTCTACTCAGCTCTCATTGTATTATTATATTCTTGATTGTATCTATGGTTCGAGATATTTGAGAATGTAAAATCATCATCTAGTTTCCATATCATACCCATTGCTTCAAATTTGTTTGCTGGGGTAAAATATATAATAGAAGCAATATCATAAAATTAGTTCCAACTTGACATAATAATTCATTTTAATGTGAATGCTCATTTTACGTCATTCATGTTATATACTACTCCTTGATTTGACAACACTATGCTCATTTTTTACCGTTTTATATGACACATTTATATTGTGCAATTTTTACATGCGCAAAATATGAGTTTTTAGAATGACATCCTTGATTTGATAATATTATGCTCGCTTTTGACCGCTTTATATGACATATTTATATTGTGCAACTTTTACCTGCGCAAAATATGAGTTTTCAAAATGACTTCCTTGATTTGATAATACTATGCTCGCTTTTGACCACTCTATATGACACATTTATATTTCACAACTTTTATATGAGCAAAATATGAGTTTTCAGAATGACATCCTTGATTTAACAATACTATGCACATTTTTGACCGCTTTATGTGATACATTTATATTGCACAACTTTTACATGCGCAAAACATGACACACTTATATACCATAACTTTTATATAACTCATTCGGATAAATACTTTTATATAACTCATTCGGTTAAAAAAAGTCATATTTTAAAAATGCCTAGAAAACTTATATTCAATAGTTGGTTCAAAAATAACAAAAAAGCGAGGGTAGCTCAAGAAGGTCTCATGGTAGGATAGAAACAAAATACAAACATAATTGAATCATATTTTGAAAAATAATAATTAGGATGTTATATGAATTTATCTGATGAAAAATGGCATGGTGTTCTTCATCCCTTAAAAATCAACCAATGTATATCAATGTTGATTTCAAAGTTGATGGACACATAATTGAGGGTGACACACTCTCCTCAAAACCCTAAGGATCTATAATTTGGGGTTCAAAGCTTCAATGTGTTCAATTATATTTGAAAAGATGTTATTATGAGGTATTATGTTGTTGATATAGTTTAGTTGTGCCACAAACTTTATCTGCTACATATCAGACCTCCAAATTCAAGGATGAACAACTTGTTATCCAACACTTGATGAAAGAAATTTCAAAAATGTAGAAATCACTAAATATGCATCATGCTTTGGACGATCTTAATTTTCGAAGAGCGGATGAGGAAGATCATTGGAAACTATTGGAAAATAAAAATCTCCATCAAGACTCTTCTTATCCAGTTTACTCAATAATTCAAGAATGGATACGTTTTCCAAGATATCTACCACAAATATTAGATTGTGTAGTGTCATATTATTGTGTAAACCAAACGAGTGCTTCTAATGATAATAGTTGGTATCTAGACTATAATAAGGATATAGAGAAATAAATGAAGGGAAAGAAGATGAAGAAGAGAATGCATGTAAAGAGGATGATGAAAATGAAGATGATGACGGGTGGTTCCAGAAAGCGACGAAGATTAAATTTCTTTTCTAATTTGTATGTTATGAATTTTTTCAATAGAATTTTCTTGATGATAAAATGTCTAATTCAAGATGCTTCATTAAAAGAATAATATATCATTCATTACAAGAAGAAAAATATTTAAAATTCATAATCGAAGACAATTCGAATACATTAAGAAGAATCAAAATGCATTTATAAAATTATGAGGTTCTTCAACCATGAGAGACTCTTCCATCATGAGAGATTCTTCCACAACCAGAGGTACTTGCACCACCACGGCCCCATAGGTTACACAGACGCTTATCATAGCCAAACTTCTTACACATAAAATACTTTTGAGACTATGTCCTATCCGGAATGTCCATTTGATTGAGAATTTGAGTTTGTGTGTTAACACATAATTTATGAATATAATCCTTATTAGCAATAATTGAAAATGGCTTATTTGATCATCAAGTAGGTAGAAATGACCAACATACAATTTAAGATTTCTTTATTCGATGCCATATAATTTGATGTCATTTTTCCAATTGCCTCGAAACTCTTGATGGCATGAGAACACATCATGTGATATAATTGTCATTACCACAACTGCACATTTTTGTAATCTCATAAATAGTATGAATGTTGCGTTCCCAGCCTTAGTAAGAATCTGTCTTGACTTCAAACACACGTTCAGCATGGTTATACTCTTTCATTTTGTGTTTCTCACATTTTTTGCTATGATGCTCGAATCTTTTTGCAATATTTGATATTCATTTCCCACGATTTGCTAATATGGTTTTGTCCTATTTTGTTCTAGCCATAAATCGCTCCACAACTTGCTTGTAAGTTATTTTCACCAATGCAGTAACGGGTAGCCCCCGTGTAGATTTTAGCAAACTATTAAATGACTCTGAGCTATTTATTGTTAACATCCATCATCCCCTACCTTTATCCGCATGTAATGTCCATTTACCAACATTGATTACCTTCAATAAATCATATTCTTCCTGCTTCACTGTCTTGATCATTTCTATCCCGCACTAAAAACTTTTTTCTTGATGCTCTGTTGCAACCGTCCACACCAATTTATTTAGTGTGTTGTTTCTAAAGGTCGTTTGAAAATTTATTTTTATGTGCCTTAAACAATAGCGAAGGTAAGCAAAGGAAGGCTACCACCCCCTCCAAATGAAACATATTGTTCAATATGATGTAATTTTGATCAGATAGCATGTATATGTCCATACGATCCTTAATAACATACTGCTTCAGATATCTCAAAAACATCCCTCATGTCTCATTGCTCTCGTAGCAGTAATGGCGAAAGCAAGAGGAAAAGTCGACCCATTAACATCCATTCCTACTGAAATCAGTAGTTTGATGTCGTATATGACGTACATTTGTGTGCCATCTATGAATATAACTGACCGACAATGAGAAATACTATCAATGCATGATTTGAATATCGAAAACACAAAATTAAAAATATTACCGACAACACCAAATTGAGTGTTGAGCATTCACTCTACAATAGTACCAAAATTTAAGTATTGTACTGCTACAAAGAGCCCTCATATATATCATAAATCATCTCAAAAGCGCGCCTACACTCGAGATTTCCCTTTCTCCTGCCTATCATTTTATGATATACTCTCACAATTGCTCTAATGCATTCTTTGATGGAGAACCTGAATAAGTTTAAACAAACAACATTTAGCAATGATAATTTAATTAATGTCAAAATTATAATGAACTTGGTCTAATAGGGTACCTTAGGTTTCAGCAATGTAAGCAAGTAACACTAGAACAAGCATAAGGGTAGCCAAGTTGGTGTAGCAGTAGAGCGCGGGACCGCAAGGTCACGAGTTCGATCCCCTGCATAAACCTTCTTGGTTGAGCCTGTCACACATGGCTTGCCAAGTGTGGATTACCTGGCTGACGTGGTTTGCAGGCTACTGCGTTAGTCCGGGGTTTACCCTGTGCGCACTCGAAAGAGTAGCGGCTGCGGGTTCCTTCGTCAACAAAAATATCACAAGTGTGACGTGAGTGGAATTTTGTGATAACCCACATACTATCGTGCATAACAATATCCTAGCATACATTGTCACGTCTGCAACCCAATTTCCATAGCTTTCAGGTTGAATCATCAACTCTAACTCCATCATTTCTTTGATGCTATAAAGTTTGATAGCCCTTCGCGTTGCCTTTTTAGAAGAGAAAATCATGCCTTTTGCAAGGTGAACATCATCATTTACAAGATCGTCTGATTTTTACACATTGTTTGGCGAATATGATCATCTTCTCAGGTGAAAACTATGACATTAGGACGATCTTGAAGATTGTCAAGATATGGAATCACGTCGAAATGCCACCGAATTAGGCTTTCTACCATCGGTTCATACTGGTGAGTTGGACTTTCTGCTAGTGGTTCTTGTTGGTGTGGCCAACTTTGCATCATTTCTACTAATTGTTGTTCATGCCTATGAGGATGAATATCAACTTCATCATCTGATATATTTACGTCATTATTATCTGATTCCTCTACATTCAGTATATCATCGCTATCACTCGATGTTGTTTTTATATAATTTGGATAATCTTAACCATCTAATAAAGGCCTCTCCCTACACGAAAAATAGATACCATATTTTAAATACCAACATCAAAATATATATGGATTATTTAATATCAATGTGATAAAACTATCAATAGTGATCAATATTGTCTGAGTTTGAAGAAAGATCAACTGCACTGAAATCAACGCTTGATATCACTGGCGAGTTTTGTGAATAATTTTCACTATAGAGACAATTCAATTATTGTAAATACTAAACATCAAAATACTTATATTATTTAATTATTAAAAAATATACCTACCAATAATAATCAATTGCACCAAACTAAGAGAATTGCCCAATATTACTCATATGAGGTATATAACCCCTAAAAAGATATAAAAAATATTACTATTATCATATGTATAGTAAACTGTGCTACTACATAAAATAATAATGATAAAATTGATATCTATCAATTTTCTTCGTAATTTTCATTAAATTATTGGCTTAGAGTTTTTAGCGGCACTTGACCACTCAAAATATTCATAAGAACTCATGTCAGTATAAGTGTCACCATGAGTAGGCTGGACTTGTGGGATTTGAGGACGAGGCGCTCGGAATTTCTGAGAATTCTTGACGAGTCCTGGTCAAGAGTTCACTACGATTGATATGTATCTTTTCAACATATATTTAAAAAACATTGAGGGTGATTAAACTCATATATTCTTCACGCTCCTCAAATGTTCACACAAAGACTCATCATCAGTGATATTCCACTCTCCATAAAGCACTAGACTTTGCGGTGCAATGGATATTGGATATCTCCCTATTACAAATAATGTAAACTCACGCTTACTAACTTTCATTTTTCTGTATATGGCATTGAGTAATGTTGAATAATCCAAGGTAATTGAAAATTTAACATGATATTGTGCTGGAATACTATAACGAATATTATTATTATCATAAAAAATCCGTTCATCCCAAAATAAAGAAACCTTAATAGTTGAAGGAGTAGATGTCATTTTTATGAATTTTGGAGTTGGACAGTTTTTTTCAAGAACTTGAATTTTTGATGACTTAAACTTACGAATGGATGAGTCTTTACCTCATCCAAAATTCATGTTAAATAGAAAAATGAATAGGTTGTCATAATGTCATGTCAAATCCAGTACAAATGATAGATAAATAATTGACTGTAAAACACAATTATTTATTGCGTAACAAGACTAAAAGTGATCATTTAAAAAATGTGGGCTGCCTAAGATTTATAATAGCTCCTATTGCATAGAAAATCCCCGCGCAAAAAGGATACCCTTATTGCGCAGGAAAAAGGTACTTAAATCATCTTTTTATGGAGTATTTTTGTCCAACAACCCACTTCACGGGTCAATTAAGTTCCAGACTCTATATATTAGTACCCAACCGTTTCATTTTACTCGTCTCTTATACTGAATACTTTTTTTGCTTGTCTATTTAGTTAATCAAGAAATATTTATTATTTCTTAATTCAAATATTACCTTTATTATTAAATTACTCTGTCAGTTCATTTTTACTTATCATATTTTGACTTGACACATCTATTAAGGAGCCAAACATAGAATGATAATTTTTTTTATATCACCCTAATTATTGCTAAGTAACTTAATGATTGAAATAAATAAAATATATTTTAAAAGTTGTGCAACCACTAAAATTTCCTTGAATTTGTCAACCCAATAATAAATGTTAAAGGAAAAATATGTATGAAGTGATAAATTATTTCTTATGGACAAATAAAATTGGATAACTATTTTTAGTATAGTGGGCTAGTAAAACGCCGGAGAGAATAATTATATAGAATAATAGTAGTCAAAGTATAAATAGTAAGAATAATTTAGTAAAACACACCCCTAATAAATAATTTCTTAAAAGGAATGTCAAATTAACAAAGATCAAGTAGAATGAATGGGAGGTAGTAGTTTTTATATTTGTGTAAGTTATCACTTATTAATGTTAATCATAAGGATTCATACGTGATTATCTTATAAGTGACCAAATTTGCAACTTTTTTTAAATATCAGTAAACAGATCGCTAAAATTCTTTATATGTTCGATCGTGCTAGGCTGAAATTATATGTTGCTCTTTTTAATTCTCCTCTCATATTTTGGCATGTACACTATGTATGAAAATTATGTTGGGATATATGGATATAGTATTTATTATAGAATAATTATTTATTCATTTTTTAATAAAGAGTTAAATAGATCATGTATATTATATGTGTGTCATTTACTTATATAGTAGATGATTCAGTGCATAGAATAATAAGTTATATCATCTTGTATTTTGATGATTTGCCAAACTCAGGAGTAATCAGATAGGGACATGGTCTGCGATCTATTCCCTTGGTTATCATACAATCAATAATACAGTTGTAAAATTGTATTGTTCACTGACAGAAGTACAACAACACAGTTGCAGCTTGCTAGTGGACAAACAAAGGGCTGAATTGTCTCTATCTCTTCACACATGCTCTTCAATATATATATATACAACATGTTACAAGGTTTAACATAACACTTGAAAACATAAAATTCCTTTCAAAGTGCATCCACCACAAGTTTCTGTTATAGCTAGTTAATGGTTAAAGTTAGCTAAGTTGGTATGAATGAGAAATGAGGGGAAAAATGAAATGAAAGGAAAATGAACTTCAAAGCAAAGTTCCTTTTCAAAGGAGCTTTGTACCACATCAGTGGTAGAAAGGAAACATTATGTGCTTATATTAGAAATCACTTGCTCTAGCTCTTAAAGGGTTGAGAAGAGGGACTCCCCTCGCGCCGTTGTCGTCGCTCGACTCGGCTTCAAATTTGATCTGAGTGATTGATAATCTTGTTGGACCAAATTTATTTAATTTCAAATCTTCATATATTTTCGCCGGAAAAAGATTAATTGGTTTTCGCGGAATAAAAATTAAATTTCCCAAACGTTTTTTTCATTTTTCGAAAAGGCAGAGTGGCCTTTCCGAAAAGTCACCAACCATTCGGAACAATCACCAACCTTTCCGAACAGGCATCTTCGAGGCTATATAAACTGAGGCAATGTCTCATTTTTGCTACACTGAAAATAATTTCCTTCATTGAAATTATGCATTCTCTTTCACAAATAAAACTATCGAGTCTTACTGTGGTTCGTTGCCAACTTTGAGTTCGTCGAAGTCGTCGGCGTTTGAAGTACCGCTACTCATGCGATAGGTATATCCGTTTTATCCTGGGAGGAAGTAATCCATAACCTCGGGTACAGTGAGGGGATTAAATTCCTTAAGGACACACAGTGAATTCTGTGGTCTCAGATATTTTTCTTACTTTCTGCATTATTCCTTTTTTCCAGTTTCTGGTTTTTCCGTTTTCTGATTTTGAACACAGGCGTAATAACAAGCTTAAGGAATTTAAAATTATTTATGTGTTCACTTGTTCTTGTTTAACGATTACAAAACATTGACAGGAAAGAAAAGGAAAAAAAAGTGTTTTTCGAGAAAATAAAAAAAAGGTGTTTTCCGAGAAAATAAAATAAAAAGTGTTTTCCAGAAAGTAAAAATAAAAAGGAAAAAAATGTGTATGTTTGTTGTTTCGGTGTAACGAACTTGTATGTTGTTTGGAGACTAAAATCTTCGGATTTTCTACTCCGGTTGAGATTAAAGTTTTCATAACTTTCTACTCATTTGGGTACTTGATTTGAAGATATAAAAACTTCATCAAGTATACAACATACGATTTACTGCATTTCGTTTTAAGTATTTTGATTCGGTTTGAAGAAATAAAATCTTCACCGTTGTGTATTATATTTGTTGCTATCAAAATTGATTCGGTTTGAAGAAATAAAATCTTCACCGTTTATTAAATTTTTCTGTTGTTTCGTTTGCGACAGAAATGAGAGACATGACTCCATATATGAATGCTACTGCCACACCAGCCCCCGTGGATGGTTCTACGAGCAATGCGCCCTCCAACAGATCTTGCACAAAGACCTCCGGCAGGTTCAAAAATTCACCGAAATTGATTTCAAAAGATGGCAACAAAAGATGTTCTTTTATTTAACTACTTTAAGACTCCAAAAGTTTATTAAGGAGGTCGTTCCAGTTTTGTCGGAATCAACACCTGAGAATGAACGTTTTGTTGTAACTGAGGCATGGAAAACTATGGGATGCGTTGGAAAAAAATATAAAATAGAAGATACTGGATTAAAGAAATTCATTGCTGCCAAATTTCTGGACTACAAAATGGTAGATGGCAAGTCTGTTGTTACTCAAGTTCAAGAGTTGTAGGTTATCATCCACGATCTCCTCGCTGAAGGTTTGGTGATTAGTGGGGCGTTTCAAGTTGCGACAGTGATAGAAAAGTTGCTTCCTTCATGGAAGGACTTCAAAAATTACTTGAAACACAAGCGAAAAGAGATGACACTGGAAGATCTCATCATCCAGTTGAGAATCGAGGAAGATAACAAGGCAGCTGAGAAAAAGGCAAATGGGAGATCAACCATAGGCGGAACACATATTGTTGAAACTGCCCCAACTAATCTGAAAAAGAGAAAAAAGGCATCGGGACCAAGAAACTATCCTAACAAGAAGAAATTTCAGGGAAACTGCCACAATTGTGGAAAAATCGGACACAAAGTTACAGACTGTCGTGCTCCGAAAAAGGAAAAAAAGAAGGGTCAGGCTAATATGGTTGAAACAAACGAGGAGGTTGATGATTTGTGCGCTATGTTGTCTGAATGAAACCTAATGGAAAATACGAAAGAGTGGTGGATTGACTCTGGCGCCACTCGCCATATTTGTACTGTTAGAGAAGCCTTTGCTTCATATGCTCCCACCGGGCCCGACGAGACCATATATATGGGAAATTCTGCAACAGCCAAAATTGAAGGTTATGGAAATATACTGCTGAATATGACATCTGGCAAGGTGGTGACTCTCAACAACATCTGTCATGTTCCTGAAATTAGGAAAAATCTTGTAACTATCAGACTTCTAGTGAAGAACGGTTTTAAGTGTGTTTTTTGTTTTTGACAAGGTTGTAATAAGTAAGAACGAGATGTACATAGGAAAAGGTTACCTCACAGAGGGCCTTTTCAAACTGAATGTAATGGTCGTTGCCAATAATAATAAAGTTTCTGCTTCGTCTTACTTGCTTGAGTTAAATAATTTATGACATTCACGTTTAGGACATGTCAATTATAGAACCTTGCGAAAAATGATTAGTTTGGAAGTATTGCCTAAGTTTGAATGCAATCAATCAAAATGTCAAATCTGTGTTGAATCTAAGTATGTTAAACATCCTTATAAGTCAGTTGAAAGGAATTCAAGTCCTTTAGACTTAATCCATACAAATATTTGTGACATGAAGTCAATCCCATCTCGCGGTGGGAAAAAGTATTTTATAACTTTTATTGACGATAGTACGCGGTATTGCTACGTTTATTTACTTAATAGTAAAGATGAAGCAATTGAAGCATTCAGGCAATACAAAACTGAAGTTGAGACTCAACTTAACAAAAAAAATTAAAATGATAAGGAGTGATAGGGGCGGTGAATATGAATCTCTTTTTGAACAAATATGTTTGGAATATGACATTATTCATTAAACAACTGCCCCTTACTCTCCACAATCAAACGAAATTGCGGAAAGGAAAAATAGAACTCTGAAAGAAATGATGAATGCCCTGTTAATAAGTTCTGGTTTACCCCAAAACGTGTGGGGGGAAACCATTCTAACAGCTAGCCGAATACTCAATCGAGTGCCCCATAGCAAAACAAAATCTATTTCATACGAAAAGTGGAAAGAAAGCCCAATTTAGGATACTTCAAAGTGTGGGGTTATTTGACCAAGGTGCAAGTTCCTAAACCCAAAAGGGTAAAAATAGGACCTAAAACCATTGATTGTGTTTTCATAGGATATGCCACAAATAGTAAGGCATATCGATTTCTGGTTCACAAATCAGAAAATCCCGACATTCAGGTGAATACGGTAATTGAATCAGATAATGGTGACTTCTTTGAAACCATATATCCGTATAAAAAAGGAATGTAAGTCGTCTAACAAAGAATCTAAATGACATCGGAAAGAAACAAAGGAAAATGTTCCTGATGAGGAAAATCCAAGACGCAACAAACATCAAAGGACGTCTACTTCCTTTGAACTAGAATTTATAACTTTTTTTTTTGGAAAATGAGCCTCGAACTTTTAACGAAGCTATGTCTTCATCGGAAGCTCAGTGATCAATAGTGAGATAGAATTCATATTGAACAACCATACTTGGGAATTGATTGATCTTCCTCCAGGGAATAAATATTTAGATTCCAAATGGATTTTCAAGTGGAAAATGAAAGCTGATGGTACTATTGATAAATATAAGGCAAGACTAGTTGTTAAAGGGTTTAGACAACGAGAAGGTCTTGATTACTTTGACACATACTCGCCGGTAATGAGGATTACATCTATTCGGGTGTTAGTAGCGTTAGCCGCCGTGTACGGTCTTGAAATCCATCAAATGGATGTGAAAAGAGCCTTCTTAAATGGAGAGTTAGAGGAAGAAATTTATATGGAACAACCTGAAGGGTTTGTAGTTCCAGAGAAAGAGAAGAAGGTGTGTCGACTTGTTAATTCTCTTTACGGACTAAAATAAGCACCCAAACAGTGACATGCAAAATTTGACCATACAATGCTGTCAAATGTATTCAAGATAAATGAGTGTGATAAATGTGTCTACATTAAGAACACACCGAACCACGTCGTCATTGTTTGTTTGTATGTGGATGATATGTTGATAATGAGTAACGACATTGCTAACATAAATGCTACTAAGTGCATGCTTGCTAGTAAGTTTGATATGAAAGACTTAGGAGTTGCCGATTTAATTCCGGAAATTAAAATCCATAACACTCCTCAAGATCTAACATTGACTCAATCTCATTATATTGAAAAGGTACTTGAAAAGTTCAAATATTTGGACTTTAAAGTTGCAAAGACGCCAATTGATATGGACCTTGCTCTTGCAAAGAATAAAGGTGAAAGTCATTCTCAATTGGATTATGCCAGTGTGTTAGGAAGTTTGATGTATATCATGATCTGTACGCGATCTGATATTGCGTGTGCTATAAGTAAACTAAGTCGCTACACTAGTAATCCCGACCAAAATCATTGGCTGGCAATGAAACGAGTTTTGGGGTATTTGAAACATACTCAAAACTTTGCTTTTCATTATAACAGGTATCCTGCAGCTTATCAAGGATACGATGATGCAAATGGATCACCTGTTCAATCAAATTAAATCCACAAGTGGATATATTTTTACCATAGGAGGAGAGCGATGTCTTCGAAGTCATCCAAATGTATACGTATCACCCGCTCTACAATGGAATCTGAGTTCATAGCTTTAAACAAAGCCGGTGAAGAAGCTGAATGGCTCCGGAATTTCTCAGAAGATATTCCATTTTGGCCCAAACCGTTGGCTCTTATATGCATACATTGCGATAGCCAAGCGACAATAGGAAGAACCAGGAGCGTTATGTACAACGGAAAGTCTCGTCACATACGACGAAGACATAATACCGTTAGACAACTACTCTCTAGTGAAATTATCACAATTGACTATGTTAAGTCAAGAGATAATGTGTCTGATCCACTAACTAAAGGCCTAACTAGAGAGGTAGTTGAAAGATCATCTAGGGGAATGAGACTATGGCCGAGGACAAGTCATCGTACGGTAACTCTACCTAGAAGACTGGAGATCCCAAGATCTAGGTTCAAAGAGATCAAACAAAGTCATTGATGACAGTTCAACATTGTCACAATAACTTTTTGGTCCATTCTTGTGATGAGACAATGTTCAGTACCAGGATAAAACATTACGACTTTTTAATGGTTCCTAAGTTTGGTACGGGGTATATCAAATAGTGTATCTACGGGATGACACATTTAGGAATCACCTATGTAAGTGTGAAGTGTAAGCCGCTTCAAGGAGAATTCTGTAAGGCCAATTCTCTACGCACTTATGAACCAGGCAGTGTTCATGGCTGAAACGAACAAAACAATGAGAACCAAAGACGGTTAAAGGGTTAATTGTGTGACATGTGGTTGTCTAGGTATACACCTAAGCTCGACGGTTCAAAGATATCAAATCTACCGATTGACCGAGTATATCCGACATATGTTCACTACGGAAAGTTCAAAGAGAAATCTACTTATCCAGATGCGATTAATCATTGCTTACGAATCACACAGTTTTTTGTCATGCATGTTCTTCATCATATAGCCATTCCCCATTCATGTGGGGGATTGTTATAGCTAGTTAATGGTTAAAGCTAGCTAAGTTGGTGTGAATGAGAAATGTAGGAAAAAATGAAATGAAAGGAAAATGAAGTTCAAAGCAAAATTTCTTTTCAAAGGATCTTTGTACCACATCGGTGGTAGAAAGGAAAAGTTATGTGCTTATATTAGAAAGCACTTCCTCTAGATCTTAAAGGGTTGAGAAGAGTTACTCCCCTCGAATTCATGTCCAAATATCTACGAATTCATGTCCAAATGCCTACAAAAGATTCGAAAATTTGGAATACGAATACAAAAAAGATAAGCAATCCAAGAATAGTTCTCCATTATATAATTGAGGGGACCAACTCAGCAGAAAGATAAATTCTCAACCACGAACTTTTTTTATCAACAAAGGTTGTACACACTTTATTCCAGTAAGTTAGATCCATGTTACCACTTGTTGATAAAGGTATATTCACACATGAGAAATTATCCTTTTGAATATATAGGGCCAATTTAAGAATGATGAACAAATTATTGAAATTGCATGTGCCCTTCACATGTTTGTGCTTTAATTAAGTTTCTCCTATAGATCCATGTTTGTTTCTGTTAAACAGTGACCAAATTATAGGCATTAGCCCCGCGGCGCCGACCCGAATTTTCCGGGATTTATCTATTTTATATATTGTATAATTGGTAGACTTAGTCTTGTATCATAATTAGAATTATACTATTACCTTAAGTTTTATAGAATAGGGTTTTAGATGTAAAGTAGGAATAAGATTCTCCTATTGTAACTTGTATATATATGTCTTTCATTAATAAGAATAATCAAGGGATTATTTCTTACATTCTTTCATGGTATCAAGAGTCTAGGTTTTCTTTACCCTGCTTCCGCTCCTCAAAATTTCTTCCTCTTTCTCGAAATTTGCCTAAAATTCTCGATTTTTTTTTGTGTGTTTCTTCTTTCACAAAAACAGAGTTTCTTCTCTTCCAAAAACCTTTCTCACAAATTTCCTTCTCTGAATCTTGTTGTTCTATTCCCTATGTCTATGGCTGATAAGAACACTTTTCACCCTGCCCTCACAGTTTCAAATATCAAGAGCGTTCTTCCTATCGTTCTTGACCTAGAAAACGTTCAATATGGGACATGAGCGGAATTATTTAAGATTCATGCTTTGGCACATAAAGTTCTCCACCACATCATTCCTCCAACTCCTCCAAAGGAGGGTGATAAGGCGACTACGTCTACGACGGTTGTGCCCACTAAAGAAACATATTCAGAATTATGGGTCATGCTTGATGTCAAGGTTCTCCACTAGATTTATGCCACTATCTCCTTGGAACTTTTACAAACGATTATGGAACCCAACTCCACAGCTATGGCATCGTGGGATCGATTGCGAGACATATTCGAAGATAACAATCATTGCCGAATGTTATCCTTGAGCATGATTTTTCTCAGGTTCCTATGGCGAATTTTCCAAACGTTTCTTCGTATTGCAAACGCCTCAAGGACTTGGCAGACCAATTCAGCAACGTGGTTTCTCCCGTTTCTAATAGTTGTCTAGTTCTTCAGATGGTTGCAGGCATGTCAGAGGCCTTTACCGGTGTTGCTTCGGTTATTCGTCAGAGTAACCCACTGCCAGGATTTTATCAAGCCCGTTCTATGCTTACTTTGGAAGAAGTCGGATTGGCTAAGAGAGTGGAGATTGGGGCCAGCCCTGTCGTCATGATGACTACTTCCAATTTTCTCCTTCCAATACAGCCAACGTGACTCAAAATCACAACAACGGGGGTGATAAGAAGGGCCAAAATCGGAAGAATAATGACAAGAATCGTGGCGGCAACAACGGAGGCAACCGCCAAGAAGCAGCGGCAGTTAGCCTCGTGCCCATAGGGCCCTCGGATGATGGCAGCTGGTCCTAGCACCTATCAAAGACAGGCGCAGCCTTTACAGCCGCGCCCACCACAGTGCACCGCGATCCAACTTCTACCAAGGTCGACTGTGTTTCGCATCAGACGGGCGTAAAACAATACCCAAAGATACTGGGCCTCGTCCCCCATCAGACCCACCACGACGCGGGCCCCACTCAGACCGACATTGAAGCAGCAATGCACACATTTGGCTTGACTCAGCCGGACCCTAATTGGTACATGGACACCGACGCCACTACCCACATGACATCCGACCAAGGTACTCTCTCGTCTTATTTCAATTTGAGCACTAATCGTGGTATAACTGTTGGTAATGGCAATTCTGTTCCAATTAAGGGTTATGGTCATAAAACTTTATCTTCTCCTCATCCACCACTTGTCCTGAAATATACCCTTCATGCCTAAAAATTGATTAAAAATCTGGTGTCTGTCCGTAAATTCACCACTGATAATTGAGTTTCTATTAATTTTGATCCGTTTAGGTTTTCTGTGAAGGATTTCAAGACGGGGAGTCATCTCATGAGGTGCAACAGTAGGGGTGATCTTTATCCAATCACTCCAAATATCAACGTCTCGAGTCAAGCTATGCCATCCACTTTTGCAGCTCTTGCTCCTTCCTTGTGGCATGATTGTCTAGGTCATCCGGGGTCATCTATTTTATCTTCTTTAGATAGACATAAGTTTATTTCTTGTAATAGTACGCGTATTACTCCACTTTGTCAATCCTGTGCTTTGGAAAATATTATTAAATTACCATTTGTAGCTTCGAATTTTAATACTTCAATGTTGTTTGATATTATTCATAGTGATTTATGGACATCTCCCGTTCACAGTTCTATGGATCATCGTTATTATGTTTTATTCTTAGAAGACTATTCTAAATATTTATGGATGCTTCCTATTGCGAAAATATCTCAAGTTTTTTTTTCATTTTCATAAAATTTAGAGCTTTCATAAGAACACAATTCGAACGGGAAATAAAAAACATCCAATGTGATAATGACAAAGAGTACGACAATGGAGAATTTAGCGAGTTTTGTGCTCAAAATGGGATAATTTTCATTTTTTATGTCCTCATACGTCTTCACAAAATGGGAAAGCTGAGCGAAAAATTCGTACCATTAATAATATTGTTCGCACATTATTAGTTCATTCTTCTGTTCCTCCAATTTTTGGCATCATGCGCTACAAATGGCTACCGGTCTACTAAATATTCTTCATTCTAAAGGTTTGACATATTCATCCACTCTCCAAGTGTTATACAATAAGACTCCGTCATATTTTTATCTTAGGGTCTTCGGATGCTTATGTTATCCACTGTTTCCATCCACTACGATCAACAAACTTCAGACACGTTCTACTCCTTGTGTATTTTTGGATTTTTCGTCAAATCACCGTGGTTATAAATGCTTTGATTTATCCTCTAAATGAATCATCCTTATTCTTCATGTTCTCTTTGATGAATCCCAATTTTCCTTTTCTAAAGTAGACAAATCCGTGCCTAGTTCTTATGATTTTTTGGCTGAGGATGTCTTCCCCTATGTTCTCCGTTGCTTTTCAGATTTGTCCGAAAAAATGCCATCAGCGCTGCGGCCCTGCACAGAGGCGCCGTGGCGCCAAAACTCCTACGAGTCGGTCGCGCCCCGCACAAAGGCGCCACGCGTTAAAACATCGAGCCAGTGCACTCTTCGACGCCGCTGACGCTCTAGTGCCGCGGCGCCTTCGACGGTAATTCCTGAAATTTCTCAAAATTCCAAAAATTCCCCCAATCCAGCCCCGAGTCTTGGTCCAGTCACTCGATTCAACGGGGTATTTTTAAGCCTAAAGTACATTTTAATTTGAATTCTAATGTTCTTAAATCCCCCTTACCCCGTAATCCTGTGTCTGCCTTAAATGACCCTAATTAGAAAATTGCCATGACCGAAGAATATAATTGCTCTTATTGATAATAAAATGTGGAAGTTGGTACCCCGTCCATCTGGTGTTAATATTATTCGGTCCATGTAGATTTTTGTTCATAAGAAAAATTCTGATGGTTCATTTGTGAGGCATAAGGCTAGACTTGTAGGTGATGGTAAGACTCAGCAGGTTGGTGTGGATTGTGGTGAGACATTTAGCCCGGTGGTCAAGACGGCTACCATTCGCACTGTTCTCAGCTTGACTCTTTCAAAATCATGACCCATTCATCAGCTAGATGTGAATAATGCTTTTCTACATGGTGATCTTCAGGAGACAGTGTATATGCATCAGCCCTTGGGGTTCAGGGATACTAGATATCCTAATCATGTCTGTCTATTGAAGAAGTCCTTGTATGGGCTTAAGTAGTCTCTACGGGCCTGGTATAAGAGGTTTGCTGATTTTGTTTCAACTATAGGTTTTTCTCACAGCAGGTCTGATAATTCATTGTTCATATATCGTCGGGGTTCTTCCATGACTTATATATTGTTATATGTGGATGCTATTATCTTGACTACCTCTTCTGATGCTTTGAGAAAGTCTATTATGACAATGTTTAGTTCTGAGTTTGCCATGAAAGACTTGGGTCCCTTGAGCTATTTTTTTGGGATTGCAGTCACTCGTCATGCAAGTGGATTATTCTTAACACAGAGGAAGTATGCAACAGAGATCATTGAGAGGGTTGAGATGTCATCCTGTAAGTCTATTTCTACTCCAGTTGATACTAAACCCAAGTTGGGTGCTGCAACTGGCTCTCCGTATGAGAATCCGACCCGCTATCGTAGTCTTGCAAACGCCCTTCAGTATCTTATGTTCACGTGACCTGATATTACATATACCGTACATCAGGTGTGTTTGTTTATGCATGATCCTAGAGTTGAACATATGAATGAGCTAAAACGCATTCTGAGGTACATTCAGGGAAACTTGAGTATGGTTTGCATTTGTATCCCTCGTCGACGTCTACACTTGTCTCCTACACAGATGCTGATCGGGGTGGTTGTCCTGACACCAGACGGTCTACGTCTGGCTATTGCATATTTTTAAGTAATAACTTGGTCTCATGGTCTGCCAAACGTCAATCAACGCTTTCACGTTCAAGTGCAGAGGTCGAGTATAGAGGGGTAGCCAATGTGGTTTCTGAGTCATGTTGGTTACGAAATCTACAGTTAGAGCTTCATTGTCCTATTGAGAAGGCTACCTTGGTGTATTGTGATAATATAAGTGTCATCTACCTTTCTGGTAATCCAGTTCAGCACCAGCGTACTAAACACATAGAGATGAATATTCACTTTGTTCGAGAGAAGGTAGCAAATGGACAAGTACACGTCTGCCATGTTCCTTCAAGATATCAAATTGCAGACATCTTTACAAAGGGTCTTCCCTCGGTCATTTTTGAATATTTTAGAGACATTCTCAGCGTACGAAGACCTTCCGCTGTCATTGCGGTGTGTTAAACAGTGCCCAAATTATTGGCATTAGCGCCGTGGCCCTTAGGGCACATCGGCGCCGACCCGGATTTTCAGAATCCGGGATTTACCTATTTTGTATATTGTATAATTGGTAGACTTAGTCTTGTACCATAATTAGAATTATACTATTACCTTAAGTTGTATAGAATAAGGTTTTAGATGTAAAGTAGGAATATGATTCTCCTATTGTAACTTGTATATTATGCCTTTCATTAATAAGAATAATTAAGAGATTATTTCTTACATTCTTTCAGTTTCTTTTTACGTTTAAATTCAATTCGTTGGGAAGAAAAGCACAAAAAAGAATAAGATAAGCCCATGAGATTCTCATTTCACATTATAACATGACCGTCTTTGGACCCGTGCGAGCCGCGCTACCGCACAGGGCTCTTCACGGCCCTCGAAGAACGAAAAATTTTAGGGACCCTTTTTTTCATTTTTTATTAAGTAGTATTAATCATAATTTACTATAAAGATCCATAATTCGCAGGTTTTAGCCCAATCAAAGTAAAGTGATTCAGTTTCACTGACGCGCACATGTGGAGGCCCAATTTCAGAATTCAAATCAAACATATTAAACCTAGACACTTTCTAGTAAAACGGTATATTTACTTTATTAAGGACTCACTTTTACGGATTAGAACAGAACCGGAAAATATTTGAGACCACCCTTTGTTATAATCGAAAACAAACGCAATGCAATTCAACAGAACCTAAAATATGTTCCTCGTATAACTAATGAATCAATAAATTTGATATCTAGATAGATGTTAGAAATAGTGAATCAAATTCTGTTGTACGTATATTATTTTGTTTTATTAGCACAATCTGGTAGATGTTTCGAAAACTTTTCATTTAATTTTTTCTTTCGGTTGCTATTAGATTTGGCAAATAAAATTCTATGACTTGTTAAGCATGAATATATTCCAATGATAGATTTGCTTTTTGATCTTCAAACTATCGCAAATAATACCCCGATACTATTGCCCTACTATCACTGAAGATATTAAACCTCTCTCTTTTGATTGCTTAAGGGTGACCCAAGTTTGACAAGTTTTCCATATTACCCCACCTGCATACAATGGATTGGATCAAAATGCATTGCAATAGGACTCAACAACTTTGTGTTGGATTTTGATATTGGTGAATAAGAAATGATGGAATGAAAAGTAAAAAAAGTTCCTTTTGCTTTGGTTGAAACAATTGTCCCACATCGGAAGAAAAAAAAAAGAGGTGTATATATTACATTACACCTTCTCTAGTTACTAAAAGGGTTGAAGGGACAAGGACCCCCCGTGCTGTCGTCGTCGCTTGCTCGGCTTCAGATTTGATCAAATGATTGATAATCTTTTTGGACCAAATTTTCTTTAATTTTAATTATTTAATTAATTAAAAGAAAATCATCGCAGATCATGCCATTCTGCAAAGATCACGGTCGATAAAATTAGTGAATCTTTTTCTCACCGCTTTTGGATCGTCGTATGGTTGCAAACCTTCGTAAACAAGATTTCATGGCTATAAATTCGTTTGCTTCCTCAGAATTTTACTTACTAATTTTCTGAACTACAAAACTTTTTTTTTTTGCATGAATAAATTATGTGTGATACACTGCTGTTGAGTGGTTCGCTGTTACCTGAATTTGGAGTACTGCTATTCGGGTAAGATAATCGTTCTATCCTGGGAGGGGATATTCCATCAACCTCGAGTACTGTGAGGAGAATAATTTCCTTAAGGACACACTTTGAACTAAGTGGACTCGATTATATTCTGAAAATTATTGTTTTTCTTCTAACACTGATTCTGTTCATTTCCAGTTATTATTGTTTACTTTTTTTTTTGCAATACGGATTGATAACAATCTTAAGGAAATTATTTCAGTTATTAATCTGTATTCTGTTTTGGAGACTAAAACCTGTGTGATTTTCTACTCCGTATGAAACTTCGTATTCTGACTTGAAGACATAAAAAACTTCGTTGGAATATTAAAGTTCATACTTGTACAACGATTTGAAGAACATAAAAACTTCATCGTTGCTGTTGTAAAAGTATTCTGACTTGAAGACATAAAAACTTCTTTGGAATACCAAAGTTCATAATTATACTGCGATTTGAAGAAATAAAATCTTCATCGTTTAAGTTTGTGATTTAATTGTTATTCTGGTTTTATTAACTAAAACAGTTTGTTGATTTGACAGTGACAAACAAATAATGATAATTGAGACCGAACTACTCTGAATCTTTGCACGTGTTATTACTACAACCTGCACGTGCGTACACCGAGAAACCTGCAAAGTTCACCGGTGCCAACTTTAAAGGATGTCAGCAAAGAATGTTCTTTTGGCTTACCACCCTTGGTATGCAAAAGTTCACCAGTGAGGATCCTCCCGTGCCTGACGCTGACATGCTTGACAACAAAAAATTCATGGTTACTGAGGCTTGGAAACATGCTGATTTTTTGTGCAAAGGCTATATTTTGAGTGCCTTAGAAGATGACTTGTACAACATTTAGAGTGCAGTAGAGACCTCTAAAGAACTATGAAGTTGGAGGATATTGTGATTTGTCTCAAGATCGAGGAAGATAAAAAAACCGCTGAGAAGAGGTACCGTAAAAGTTCACTGATTGAAGGGGCAAACGTCGTTGAAGATGCTGCTCCGAAAATGAACAAGAAAAGGAAGAGGCCTTATGAAAAGGATAAGGATCCTAACAAGAAAAGGTTCAAGGGCAACTGCTATAATTGTGGGAAAGCTGGCCACAAAGCCCCAGATAGTCGTCTCCCGAAAAAGGACAAGGGAAAAGGACAAGCCAATATGGTGGAAATGAATGATGATATGGATGATCTGTGTGCAATGCTATCGGAGTGCAATTTGCTTGGAAACACAAAGGAGTGGTGAATTGATTCTGGAGCCACTCGACATGTTTGCGCTGCAAAAGAAGCATTTGCAACCTACGCTCCTGGTGGACCCGAAGAGGTACTGTTTATGGGAAATACTGCAACTGCCAAGGTTGAAGGATATGGGAAGATACTTCTGAAGATGACTTCCGGCAAGGTCCTGACTCTCAACAATGTTCTGCACGTTCCAACAATTAGGAAGAATTTAGTTTCAGCCGGACTACTCGTCAAAAACGGGTTTAAGTGCGTGTTGGTTAGTGAGAAAATTGTAATAAGTAAGAATGATATGTTCATAGGAAAGGGCTACCTCACCGAGAGCCTTTTCAAACTCAATGTAATGGTTGTTGACAATATTAATAAGAATTCAGCTTCGTCTTACTTATTGGAGTCAAATAATTTATGTCATGTTCGTTTAGGACATGTCAATTACAAAATTTTGC
The DNA here is from genome assembly GCA_029844215.1 of Przewalskia tangutica. Classification (NCBI taxonomy): domain Eukaryota; kingdom Viridiplantae; phylum Streptophyta; class Magnoliopsida; order Solanales; family Solanaceae; genus Przewalskia; species Przewalskia tangutica. Next base: position 43,552,833 of record CM056727.1, on the reverse strand, counting down.
GGAAATTGATTAACTTAAAAGTATTGCCTAGATTCGAGTGTAATAAATCAAAATGTGAAATCTATGTTGAATATAAGTTTGTTAAACATCCATATAAGTCTATTGATATGAATTTAAATCCTTTAGACTTAATCCACACAAATATATGTGATATAAAGTCAATACCATCTCGCTGTTGGAAAAAGTATTTTATAACTTTTATTGACAATTGCACTCGATATTGTTATGTGTATTTGCTTAATAGTAAGGATGAAACAATTGATGCATTTAAGCAATACAAGAACGAAGTGGAAAATCGATTGAATAAAAAGATAAAAATGATTAGAAGTGATAGGGGTGGAGAATACGAATCTCCTTTTGCATAAATATGTTTAGAATATGAAATTATTCATCAAACTAATGCCCCTTACACACCACAATCAAATGAAATTACGGAAAGAAAAAACCGAACATTAAAGAAAATGATGAATGTTTTATTAATTAGTTCCAGTTTTCCGCAGAGCTTGTGGGGGGAAGCTATCCTTACAACTAATCGAATACTCAACAGGGTGCCCCACAACAAAACACAATCTATTTCATATGAACTATGGAAAAGAAGAAAACCCAATTTGAAATATTTCAAAGTGTGGGGGTGTTTAGCAAATGTCCAAGTTCCTTTGCCCAAAAGAGTAAAAATCGAACCAAAAACTGTGGATTGTGTTTTTATTGGCTATGCTACAAAAAGCAAAGCGTGTCGGTTTTTGGTTCACAAATCAGACAATCCCGAAATTCATGTTAATACGGTAATTGAATCAGATAATGCTGAATTCTTTGAAAACATTTATCCGTATAAAACTGAATGTGAGTCGTCAAGTGAAAGATCTAAACGACTGCGGGAAGAACCAAAGGAAAGTACACCAAGTAAAGAGGATCCAAGACTTAGCAAACGTCAAATGACATCTACTTCATTTGGACCAGATTTTGTGACATTCTTGCTTGAAAATGAGCCTCAAACATTTAAAGCAGCGATGTATTTTTCTGATTCAGCATTTTGGAAAGAGACAGTCAATAGTGAGATTGAATCAATTTTGAACAACCATACATGAGAATTTGTTGATCTTCCTCTTGAAAATAAACCTTTAGGATCAAAATGAATTTTTAAAACGAAAATGAAAGCTGATGACACTATTGACAAATATAAGGCAAGACTTGTGGTCAAAGGTTATAGACAAAAAGAAGGCCTTGATTACTTTGACACATACTCGCCGGTAACAAGAATAACATCTATTCGGGTGCTAGTGACACTGGCTGCCGTATATGATCTTGAAATCTATCAAATGGATGTCAAGACATCTTTCTTAAATGGAGAATTGGAGGAAGAAATTTACATGAAACAACCTGAGGGTTTTGTGGTTTCTGGTAAAGAAAGGAAAGTGTGCAAACTTGTTAAGTCACTTTATGGACTTAAACAAACACTCAAACAATGACATGCGAAATTTGACCAAACAATATTGACAAATGGATTTAAGATTAATGAGTGTGACAAATGTATGTACATTAAAAATACTCCAAATCATGAAGTCGTTGTTTGTCTATATGTAGATGACATGTTGATAATGAGTAGAGATATTGCCGATGTAAATGCTACGAAGCGTATGCTCGCTAGCAAATTTGACATGAAAGACTTAGGGGTTGCTGATTTGATCTTAGAAATTAGGATCCATAAAACTCCACAAGGTCTAGCATTATCACAGTCACATTATATTGAAAAGGCACTTGACAAGTTCAAGTATTTAAATTTCAAGGTTGCAAAGACTCCAATTGATGTATGCTTTGCACTTTAAAAGAATGAAAGTGAAAGCGACTCACAATTGGACTATGCACGAGTCTTGGAAAGTTTGATGTATATTATGAATTGTACACGACCAGATATAACATGTGCTATAAGCAAGCTGAGTCGATTCACGAGTAATCCCAATCAAACTCATTGGATGGCAATGAAACGAGTCTTGGGGTATTTAAAACACACCCAAAACTATGCTTTACATTATAATAAATATCCCGCATTACTTGAGGGATATAGTGATGCAAACTGGATCACCGGATCATTTGAAGTTAAATCCACTAGTGGATATGTTTTCACCGTTGGTGGAGGAGCAGTGTCTTAAAAATCATCAAACCAGATATGCATCGCCCGCTCTACAATGGAATCTGAATTTATAGCTTAAGACAAGGCTGGTGAAGAAGCTGAATGGCTCTGAAATTTCTTAGAAGATATTCCATTCTGGCCCAAACCTTTAGCTCATATATATATACATTGTGACAGTCAAGCAACAATAGGTAGGATAGGGAGCGTAATGTATAACAGAAAATCTCGTCACATACAACAGAGACATGATCGGTGTATTTTATATACACCTTTTGAGTCAGTTTTAGTTAGTCTTTTGTCCCGTTTTGCACATATAAGTGTTGTATTAGGATAATTTTCCTTTCTATTGAGTCAAAGTGGTTAAAATGGCCAAATGACGGAAAAGGAGCTAAAAAAGGGCAAGAGAGATGCGAGTGAAAGCAGAGAAAGTGGCGAACGAGGTGAAATCGGACAGCCACGCGACGCCTCCTGCGATCAGCGGCGCGGCGCCACTATTCGAGAGGCTGCGAAGACCCGGCACGCGGCTCTCGCATGCAGACGCAGGCGCGACGCCTAAACATCCGAAGCTACAGAGTTGCAGTGGCGCGCTCGCCAAAGAATATCGGGGCGGCGCCAAAACACCCGACGGATTGCAGAACTTCGGGCGCCCGACTGGCGAAAAATTAGGTTTTTGGACGAAATTCTGGGCCAGGCCTGAAGGAAAAGAGGGAGGCGGTTTTCAGCCTATAAAAGGAGAACCCTAGGCAGTTTTTAAGGGTTCCCTTTCTTGCACAACACAAGGCTTCTTGCTTAGAGATTGGAGACCATAGTCTAGTAATTTTTTTTCCTTTTCTTTACTTTATTTCAGTTTTTGTATGATGAACATGAGATTAGTTCTTGTCATATCAATGACTAGGAACTAATTCCTCTATAGGGCTTTCCATGTTGAATCTCTAGAAACTTATGTTATGATTTAATGCATGCTTATGGTTATTTTTCTTATTGTGAGATCTATCCAATATTTGAGTTGAATTCTTGGTAATTAATTGACAACTAATTATCACTATATGATTTCTAATCGGATTCCGAAAGGGGATTGTGAATATGCTGTAAGTTTGATAGACATTCTTGGATTGGGGATGAAAATACCTCAATTATTTATGTAGCGTTAATGAGAGGCTTAACAACCCTAATTTTGCGCATTGTGCGTGACAGTTAACTAGGTTCTTGTTCTTAATCCTCCTATAGAGTTATCCTTATCACCGAAAGGTAGGTAAGGTGAAATCTTTGAGGTTAGTGTTTATATAACCCTAACGGGAGTATAAAACGATTTAGTGAACCTGCTTTCTCCAAAAGAAAAAGACCATAAGTTATTGCATTAATAAATAACATAAGCGGATAGTGAGGAGACGTGGAAGCCCTATTCTCATCACAACTGAAGTAAACCCTTATAATTAAATAGCTTTTATAATTCTTAGTTATAAACAACAAATCAAAATATCAATCTACCAAATAGATACAAGAAAATAGATAGTTGGTACTTGAACCCTAATCCTTGAGGACGATATTCAGTCTTACTAAGACTATATTACTTGTCACGATAACGTGCACTTGCGTTTAAAGTGTGTGCATCTTACCGCGCATCAAGTTTTTGGCGCCGTTGCCGGGGATTAGGCATAGCTCAATATCAAATTTGTCTATTTTTAATTTCTAATTTGTTTTTTTTTAATTTTTAACTTTTACGTTTTTTTTTTGGAAAATTCGAGGTACCGTGATTGGTTGTTTGTTTTTGATCTATTTCAGGAAATCAGTTTATGCGAAGGAGAAGAGGAGCAGACACACTTGTTCCCTTCAATCCAGAGATTGAGAAAACCTGCAAACAGAACAGAAAGAATCAGCGGATTGCAACTTTGATAGAAATGGACGGAGGTCAAAACAATAACATGATAAGAGAAGGGTTAGGTGAAAATCAACCTAACCCAGGAATGCCTCGGCAAATGCCAATAGACGTGGAGGAGAGAATCCAAATCCAGCCAGAAAGGAGTTTGGGGGACTATGTGCTGCCAAGAGTGAATGGAGCACAGACATGCATTAGGCTCCCTGCACAGAGCCAACAACTTCGAGATAAAGCCGCGATTCTAAGCATGGTACGACACATGCAATTTGGAGGACGCCATCTGAGGATCACATATGCACATAGCTAATTTCTTGGAGCTATGTGCAACTTTCGAGATATAACGGCGTTCGCGATGATGCCGTCAGTTGAGGCTCTTTCCTTCTCACTCAGGATAGAGCAAAAGTATGGTTGAATTCCTGCCGATTCGATTTTTACATGGCACGGTAGCACGTAAATTCTTAGCCAAGTTCTTTCCTCCGTAAAGCAAAGAAACTAAGAGGAGTTGAACAACTTCTACCAAGCGGATGGAGAGTCCTTATATGAAGCTTGGGAAAGGTTCAAAGATCTACAGAAAGTGCCCACACCATTGCATTGAGTTGTGGAACTTGGTCCACATCTTCTACAACTGGCCGAGCAAAGACAACCGTAACCATTATAGATGCAAGAAGCGGTGGAGCATTCATGAGGAAAACAGCCCACGACGCTCATGAGTTATTAGAAGATATGGCCACTAACAACCATGTCACAGAAGAGAGGTCGACAAATGGGAGAAGAACAGTGGGAGTCCACGAAATAAATGCTATTGCTGCCTTGAATGCCCAAGTGGCCCTTTTAGCGAAACAGTTGCAGCAACATACAGTGTCAGTAAATGCGGTGCAGATGCCTAGAAGCTATGAGATATGTGGTGGCCCACATACATTTGATAGGTGTCCTTCAGCTGATCCCAACAATATACCAATGGAGCAGGCAGAGTGTCAGGCCATAGGTAATTATCAGAGGCAACAGAACAACCCTTACACCAACACTTATAATCCAGGGTGGAGGAACCACCCAAATTTCTCATGGAGAGGAGACCAGGGGCAGCAGAACCAGCAACAGAACCAGCAGAACCAATACCAAGGGCAACCGAATCAATACAGGCGATGCGAGAACCAGCAGAATCCGAATCAGCGACCTTCATTCAAGCCCCACAAAGATCAAGCTCAATGCACCGGTTCAAGAAAAGCGGACGAGCTGGCGGTAGCGACACTTGCTAATGCCCAAACCCGATTCATGGCGAAGCTAGATCATCATTCAGAACTTGGAAACTCGTGGTCAGCTAGCAAAGCAGAAAACAGAGCCACGAGGACATTGCCAAGCAACACGAGGTAAATCCGAGGAGCAATGCCAGCGTAACGGTGAGAAGCGGCAAGCGGTTGAGCGGCAATACCACCGATGAGTTGAGAATAAGGCAGAGTTAGAAAAGAGAAGGTGATTGAGCCCACTCAGAGTAGGAAAACTCCAGAGAAGGAGTATACAGAAAAGATCCCTTTCCCCAGAGACTACAGCGAAAGGCGGTTGATAAACAATTCTCCAAATTTTTGGAGACATTCAGGAAGCTGCATATCAACATACCTTTCATAGAGGCATTAGAGCGTATGCCTCCTATTTCAAGTTTATGAAGGAGATCTTGGGGAAGAAGAAAAGGTGCAGAGTGAAATAGTGGCACTAATGTAAGAGTGTAGTGCTATCTTGCGTAAAAGTTGCCACCAAAGCTAAAAGATCCGGGAGCTTTACACTACCTTACAGTGGGCAGGGTAACTTGCAACAGAGCTCTATGTGATTTAGGGGCAAGTATAAATCTCATGCCCTTATCAGTATTTAAAAGATTGGAGTTGGGTGAGGCCAAACCAACCACAGTAAGCCTGCAACTGGCCGACAGGACAGTGGTTCATCCAAGAGGCAAGATCGAGGACGTGATTGTGAAAGTAGGAAAATTCTTCTTTCCTGCAGACTTCCTCATTCTTGACATGGAAGAAGACGCGGAAATCCCCATCATATTGGGGAGGCCATTCCTAGCAACGGGGAGAGCGTTGATTGATGTTGAAAGAAGAGAGTTAACATTAAGGGTGGAGAATGAAGAAATGGTGTTTAAAGTTTTTAAACACGTCATTGAGCCACCAACAATGAGTGGGTGCTTTGCAATCAGCACCATCAAACCCCCATGCGATCCAATACAAGTCAATCAAAGAGCGATGAGCCCAAGCGAGCATGGTTTCTTTGAAATGCCACTAAAGGAGGTAAGTATTCTGAACTCCCCTTCGATAATGCTAAGAAGAAAAGAAGAAAAAGAAAACGCCAAATGTGGAGGAAATGGATTGGTTGGGGGCTTAATCCACCCCAGGGTTATTAAGGCTAAGGAACTTGCGTCCGGCTAAAAGACGTTAAAGACAGCGCTACTTGGGAGGCAACCCAATGTTTTTAATTATGTTATTTTAATTTCTGTCTTTAGTTTATTTTATTTTGTCTAAGAACAGTCTCACGGTCTTGGGGTCTTGTGTTTGTGTTATTGACAGGTACAGGCAAACAAACTGAAAGACGAAAAGCTGAACGGAAGCCAGGATTTAAAAAAGCGGGCAGCGGGCCTTCGAGGAAGCGGCATGGCGCCAAAAGAACTGAACAGGCGCAGAAGTTCAAGCGCCGCGGCGGTAGAATTCCAAAAATTTGCCAAGTTTAGGCGCCGCGGCGCCCCGTAACAGGGCCGCGGCGCAGAAAGTCCCGAAGGAGCGCAGAAGATTGGGCGCCGCGGCGCCAAAAGCAGGGCCGCGGCGCCGAAGCGGGAATCCAAAACTTAAAACGCCCAGAAATCAGATTTTTCCCCAAATCCAATTTCAAAAACCTAACCCTTCCTTTCCAAAACCCACGAAAACCCGAAAATTGCCCACAAATCCTCCATAAATCCAACCCAGCCACAATAAAAAAAACTCTTAAATTCCTATAAACCCTTAGTTATCTCAAATAACAAAGCTCCATTCCATAGCCTCAAACCACCAATTGAAACAAGAGCAGCTTGAATCTTCTCAGAAAAAGGTAATCTTTTTTTCTGTTCTTGAATCCTTTACTGAAGTCACAAGAGTTAGTAGTTTGAAGGAGTATTGTAGTTGAAGTAGTTGGGTACTGAAAAGTTGATTGTGAAGTTTGGAGAAAAGAGTAGAAAAGGAGTGTGGGTATTGGGTAGAAAAGTTGAAGTTTGGGGGTGTTGTGTTCGCTGCTAGTTGTTGATTGTGTAAGAAACATTGTGCCACTAAATTGAAAGCTCCAGAAATTATTTTAAACCATGGCCACCAGGAAGAGAAGAGACTCCACATCCACCCCAACCCCACATTACGATAATACTAGATTTGTGAGCTACGAAGCCTTCCAAAGATACAAAAAGCTTGATACCAGACCCATAATACCAGAAAGGGGAATGGACTACCAGAGGGAGTCATATGGGGAGGATGATGTTTATGAGCCCATCCGGGCTATGATTGAGTTAAGGGGGTGGAGGAGATTCGTAAATCCGGAGAAGATAGCACCAGTGAACACAACAATGGTACGTGAATTTTATGCCAACTTTCCGGAGAAGGTGGAAAGGGGATGCTTTGTTAGGGGAACTTATGTGTCTGTGACAGCAGAGAATGTAAATTCACAATTGAAGACGGTTGATGTTGAAGAAAGAAGTGATTGGAATCACTTTAGAACATGGTCTAGAAGCACTGACCACATCGACTGGAATGCCGCTGCGAACCGTGAGCTACCATGGGGCTGTTTTTGATATTGGGAGAAATGGATCAAGAGCACTGAACAGGTGTCAATTCAACAAAGTGGCCAAAGGTTGGCTATATTTCGTCAGCGCCCGCATGATTCCATCCACGCACTTCACCAGAGTGCCAGAGGATAGGATTAAACTGGTATATGGAATTATGAGGGGAATGACGATTGATGTGGGGAAAGAAATAGTGCAGAGCATTGAAGAAATCAGCAGGTTGGTGACAACAGGTGGATTGAGACACGGTTCACTTATTACCAGTCTCTGCCACATGAGTGCAGTCCCAAGACTACCCACTGACACTCATGAGAGAAACCAACTGCCGGTGTCCTGTGGGATAGTGCACTCTTTCCCGCACTCCAAGCCCCAAAGCCATACGAGAGTACAACCAGCAGCAGCAGCAGCAGAGACCGCCATGGACGAAGATGAGCCTGAAATAGGGGCTCAATATGAGGCAGGACCTAGCCACCGGCCAACCACAAGAGCAGAACCTCCAACGCCCACGATGGAGCAATTGTTTCAAAATCAGATAAGGATGATGCAGACCTTGGACACAGTAGTACAAGGACAGCAAGAAACAAGGCAACAAATCAACGAGTTGAGTTCCTTGTTCAACCAATGGTCGATGCATTATCCACCGCCACCACCACCATTTTAGCCAAAGTCTGTAAGTTCTATTTCTTTTATTTTTCTTTGAGTCTTGCACACATTGGGGACAATGTGTGATTTAAGTTTGGGGGTGTTTTATTTGTGTTTTATTTGCGTGTCATGTTATGTTTTATTTAAGTCTTTTTGATTGTTTTATGTTTATTTTGAGTCACCAAATTTTTTTCCTTTTTGAGTCATAATTGCCTGTCAAAGATCATAATTGCTGTAGTTGCTAGAAACACCTAGTGAAGTAAGGTGGAATAATGTAACGGAATTGAAGCAACTATCTAAACACCTAAGTTAGATATGCCAAAAACTCACAGAATCTGTTTATTTGGAGTTTCTTGCTTGAGTTATGCAGGATAAATGATAAATACTTATGTGTTATGATTGCTTGCTATTTGAGGCGAAATAGTTAGGATATGCATGTTAGGGAGATGACTCGGGCATTTCTTTGATAGCCAATTCTTACCATTCTTTTCTATCCCGTACTTTAAAAATATCCCTAGTCAGCCCCATTGAGCCTAAATTTGAAACTTCTTCTTTGACACCCTATATTCCCACAAATTGTACCATAAGTGAAAATATGAAATAGTGGAATACATTGTGTTAAAAAAGAGACAAAAAGAGTGAATAAGTCTGTTGCACCCCAATACAAAAGTAATAAGAAATAGGCAAAAGCCTAAGTTTGGGGGTGCTTGTCATTATTATATACTTCACTCTCCCAAAACAAAAGAGGGAAAGATAGAATCGAAATGAAGAAAAGAACAAAAAGAAAAAGGGAATTACTGAAAAGCTGAAGAGCTTATGGTACACGAAATGAGCCTAAATTGCCTATTTTTACCTACCTATACCTAAGCCTACATTACAACCCTTAAAGTCCTGAAGATCTCTTCTATGCATATCCAGGATTAGTGGAGAATAGCAAGTAAACATGTCATTGGAATTCTTGAATTTATATGCATGATTTAGTATATTGACTTTCATTAAAGCATGATAATATGAGTGTGCGAAATATCTAGCTTAATGTGCTGAAATGTCATGCTATATGTTCCTGCATATTATTTTGCTAACCTTCATGTTTTTCTAGTTAACACTAATGCAGCAAAAGTAATCAATGGCAGTGAGTCTTTTATTTTCGTTTCTTTGAGTCTTTTATTTGATTTCTTTCTATCTTTGCTCGAGGGCGAGCAAAGGTTAAGTTTGGGGGTATTTGATCGGTGTATTTTATATACACCTTTTGAGTCAGTTTTAGTTAGTCTTTTGTCCCGTTTTGCACATATAAGTGTTGTATTAGGATAGTTTTCCTTTCTATTGAGTCAAAGTGGTTAAAATGGTCAAATGGCGGAAAATGAGCTAAAAAGGGCAAAAGAGAGATGCCAGAGTCGAGAGAAAGTGGCGACGAGGGTGAAATCGGACGGCCAGTGGCGCCTCGCTGCCGATCAGCGGCCGCGGCTCCCACTATTCGAGAGGCGTGAAAGACCAGCGCCGCGCTGCATAACAGATGCAGGTCGCGGCGCTAAACATCGAGAAGCTACAGAGTTGCAGGCCGCGCGGCTCGAACAAAGAATATCGGGCCGGCGCCAAAACACCGACGGATTGCAGAACTTCCGGCGCCGCCATCTGCGGCGCACGCGGAAAAATTAGGTTTTTGGACGAAATTGCAGGCGGGCACGAAGGAAAAGAGGAGGCGGTTTTGACTATAAAGGAGAACCCAGGCGCTTTTTAAGGGTTCCTTTCTTGCACAACACAAGGCTTCTTGCTTAGAGATTGGAGACCATAGTCTAGTAATTTCTTTTCCTTTTCTTTACTTTATTTCAGTTTTGTATGATGAATATGAGATTAGTTCTTGTCATATCAATGACTAGGAACTAATTCCTCTATAGGGCTTTCCATGTTGAATCTCTAGAAACTTATGTTATGATTTAATGCATGCTTATGGTTATTTTTCTTATTGTGAGATCTATCCAATATTTGAGTTGAATTCTTGGTAATTAATTGACAACTAATTATCAATATATGATTTCTAATCGATTCGAAAGGGGGATTGTGAATATGCTGTAAGTTGGATAGACATTCTTGGATTGGGGATGAAAATACCTCAATTATTTATGTAGCGTTAATAAGAGGCTTAACAACCCTAATTTTGCGCATTGTGCGTGACGGTTAACTAGGTTCTTGTTCTTAATCCTCCTATAGAGTTATCCTTATCACCGAAAGGTAGGTAAGGTGCAATCAGGTTGAGTGTTTATATAACCCTAACGGGAGTATAAAACGATTTAGTGAACCTGCTTTCTCCAAAAGAAAAAGACCATAAGTTATTGCATTAATAAATAACATAAGCGGATAGTGAGGAGACGTGGAAGCCCTATTCTCATCACAACTGAAGTAAACCCTTATAATTAAATAGCTTTTATAATTCTTAGTTATAAACAACAAATCAAAATATCAATCTACCAAATAGATACAAGAAAATAGATAGTTGGTACTTGAACCCTAATCCTTGAGGACGATATTCGGTCTTACTAAGACTATATTACTTGTCACGATAACGTGCACTTGCGTTTAAAGTGTGTGCATCTTACCGTGCATCAAGACACAATACTGTTAGACTCCTATCTAGTGGCGTTATTACGATTGACTATGTAAAATCAAGAGATAACATGGCGGATCCGCTTACAAAAGGCTTATCTAGAGAGGAAGTTAGTAGATCATCAATGAGAATGGGGTTAAGGCTGAGGACAAGTCATCATGGCGGTAACTCTACCTAGCAGACTGGAGATCCCAAGAGCTAGGTTCAGAGATCAAATAAAGTTGTGACTGACGGTTCAACATTGTCAAATAACTCAACCCATTCTCGGATGAAGAAAATGTTCAGAAATAAGGATAAAACTTTATGACTTGTTAATGAGTTAATAAAATATTAAGATTTTTAATGATTATCTAAATTTGGCAGTGTATGACCAAATAATATGGCTATAGGACAACATGTTTAGAAATCACCTATGTGAGTGTTAAGTGTAAGCCGTTTTAAAGGGGAATGACAGTGAAGGTCCATTCTCTATGCACTCATGAAACCAGGCGGTGTTCATGGCTGAAACGAACACAACCGTGAGAACCATAAACGGTTGAGGGTTGATTGTGTGACTTATGTTGTCTAGGTATACAACAAAGTTCGATGGTTCAAAGATATCAAATCTACCGATAGATCGAGTATATCCGATATAAGTTCACTACGGAAAGTTCAAAGAGAAACCTACTTATCCAGATGCAGTCAATCCTCGCTTGTATATCACACTTGTCCGCACATTCTTTTATATTATGGTCATTCCCCATTCATGTGGGGGATTGTTGAGTTTTGATATTGGTGAATGGGAAATGATGTGATTAAAAGTGAAGGGAATGTAAAATGTCCCTTTTGCTTTGGTTGAAACAATTGTCCCACATCGGAAAAAGAAAAGAAAAGAGTTGTGTATATATTACATTACACCTTCTCTAGTCACTAAAAGGGTTGAGGGGGCAAGGACCCCTCGCGCCGTCGTCGTCGTTCGCTCGGCTCGGCTTCGAATTCAGATTTGGATTTGGTCAAATGTTTTGATTGATAATCTTTTTGGACCAAATTTTCTTTAATTTTAATTATTTATTTAATTAATTAATTAAAAGAAAATCATGCAGGATCGCAGCCATAAATCGAGAAGTTGCGATCTTTCGCTTCATGATGCCGATCTGAAATTTCCAAAACCGAATTTAAATTAGTGAATCTTTTTCTCACCGTTTTTGTGACTGTTCAGAAGGGTTGCAAACCTTCAGAAACAGTACTTCCATGGCTATAAATTCGTTTGTTTCCTCAGAATTTTACTTACTAATTTTCTGAACTACAAAACTTCTTCTTCTTCTGCATGAATAAATTATGTGCGATACACTGCTGTTGAGTGGTTCGCCGCTACCTGAATTTGGAGTATTACTATTCGGGTAAGATAATCGTTCTATCTTGGAAGGGGATATTCCATCAACCTCGAGTACCGTGGGGGGAATAATTTCCTTAAGGACACACTTTGAACTAAGTGAGCTCGATTATATTCTAAAAATTATTGTTTTTCTTCCAACACTGATTCTGTTCATTTTCAGTTATTATTGTTTACTTATTTTTTTTTTTTTTGCAATACGGATTGATAACACTTTGTAGGTTAAGCCAAATGTTAGTATTCCTATATCCATATTTATACTGCCTATAATCTTGTGGAATATTGGGTAAATTGCAACATCAACTGTTCCCGAAAAAAGAATGGTTTGGTAAGTTACAAAAATTTATTGGTCAAGCTATATATGGAATACTAGTTATTTCGTAACTCATCAACAATTGACCATTCACCATAGGCGCACAATTCTTGTCAAATGGATGTCTCCGTCTCCAAATATTTATAAACTCAACATAAATGGTGCCTTTGACATATATCTAGCATCAATAGTGGGGCGGGTGGACTTATCAGACATGAGCATGAGGTTGAGTGTTGTAAACACTTGTAATATTGGGATTGAGGTTGTGAGGTTGAGTGTTGTAAACACTTGTAATATTTCTCATTTAATAAGATCTGCAGCAGCAACGTGGACGTAGCTCTCACATTGGGAGTGAACCACTATAAATCTGCGTGGGTTATTTGTTCTTCGCTTACATCACGAAGTAAGTAAAATCCTAAAAACTGGTATCAGAGCAACAAGTTGCGTTGCGATTCAAAAATGATGGGAGACGAAGATAGTTCGACACACGGCATCGGTAAATTCTATGGGACATATTTTGTGTTCTGGAGAATGCAAATCGAAGATTATTTGTATGGCAAAAAGCTTCATGAACCTCTGAGTCCAAAACCAGAGGCGATGAAGGAAGCAGATTGGAATCTCCTAGACAGACAAGTTCTGGGAGTCATTCGACTAACGTTGTCGAAGAACGTTGCTCACAACGTCGCGAAGGAGAAGACCACGACGGGCATGATGAAGGTGTTGTCCGACATGTATGAGAAACCTTCAGCTAACAATAAGGTATTTCTCATGAAAAAGCTATTTCATCTAAAGATGATGGAAAGTGCTCGTGTTGCTGCACACGTAAATGAATTCAATACGATTGTCAATCAATTATCATCGATGAAAATTGATTTTGAGGATGAAGTTCAAGCCCTAATTTTGCTGGCGTCCCTACCAAATAGTTGGGAGCCGATGAGAGCAGCGGTTAGTAATTCTGTCGGGAGTGATAAATTAAAATTCAACGATGTTAGGGATCGTATCCTAGCTGAGGAGGTTCGCAGGATAAATTATGGTGAAGCATCAACTAGTTCTGCTCTGAATGTTGAGAACAGAGGCAAAAATCATGACAGAAACTACAATCGAAATAGGGGCAGATCGAAGTCAAGGAATGGAAGAGGATAATCCAGACCGGGGCGAACACTTGAGTGTTGGTGAAAAACCAGGTCACCTCAAGAAGAAATGCAGAGCGCCGAAGAAGGAGGACAACAAGGGGGCTGGAATCAACGCTACCACGGAAGGCATTGACGATGCATTGTTGTTGTCAGTTGACAGCCCGGTAGACTCTTGGGTACTTGACTCGGGAACATCTTTCCACACCACACCACATCGTGATATAATGATGAATTATGTGGCTGGAAATCTCGGCAAAGTTTATTTAGCCGATGAAAAGCCGCTAGACGTTGTTGGCACAGGAGACATTAATTTGAAGATGTCAAATTGATCCACATGGAAGATTACAAAAGTTAGACATATTCCAAAGCTGATGCGGAACCTGATCTCAGTGTGTCAGCTTGATGATGAGGGACGTGATCTCAACTTTGGTAACGGGTCTTGGAAGGTGGAGAAGGGTGCTATGGTAGTTGGACGAGAAAAGAATATTGGTACTCTGTATAAGACGACTAGTTGTCATGATACTGTTGTTGTGGTTGACAACAAAAAGAAGACAGATTTGTAGCATTGTCGGTTGGGGAATATCATCCAGAAGGGGATGAATTTGTTGGTGACAAATGGTTTAATTCCGGAGGTGAAGACGGTGGACCTTCACACGTGTGAGAGCTGCATTCTCGGAAAACAGAAGCGAGTAAGCTTCTCAAATGTAGGCAGGAAATTGAAGGTCGAGAAGCTGAAATTGGTGCACACAGATGTGTGGGGACCTGCCACTGTTCCCTCTCTTGGAGGATTACACTACTACGTGACCTTCATTGATGATTCAACAAAAAAGGTATGGGTTTATTTTATGAAAAATAATTCTGATGTGTTCAGTGTATTCAAGAGGTGGAAAGCCATGGTCGAGAATGAGACAAACCTCAAGTTGAAGTGTTTGATGTCCGACAACGGCGAAGAATACACTGATGGTGATTTCAAACAGTATTGTGCTGACAATGTGATCAAGATGATGAAGACTATTCTGTGAACGCCCCAACAGAATGAAATAGTTGAAAGAATGAACCGAACGTTGAACGAGCGTGCTCGGAGCATGAGAATACACGCTGGACTGCCCAAGACATTCTGGGCAGATGAAATCAATACCGCAACCTTCTTAATTAACCGAGGACCATCCGTTCCTCTGGGTTTCAGAATTCCAGAAGAAGTCTGGAGTGGTAAGAATGTCACGACCCGACCCCGGGCCCGCATCTGGTGCCCTACCTGGGCACCCCTTTCAGGTATACATCAGAGAATAGCAGCGGAACATACACAACACATAAGCATGCATAGACAATAAACATCACCGGCTAGCCGATAAGGCCGCCTTCCATACAATATACATAGCCAAAAGTAAGACAGTACAACTTTGTTCGACATTTCAAACTACAATCGACTACTGCACTCTAGAAACAAACAGCGGGACAGGTTCGCCATACCCCTGAATGTACATAAAATCTACAACTTCAGGGAAAACCGTACCAAAAAGACAAGCCTCCGGAGAAATGGAGCTTCTGACACCTGATCAGTGATCCTAAGAATGAGGATCTACCACCTGCTTACCCCTATCTGCGGCATGAACGCAAATCGAGGAAGGGGTCGACACAATATGTACTAAGTATGTAAAACTGGAAAATACTGTAATTACATCACGAGTCTAAAACAGAGCTGGAGACATGTATGAAAATCAAATTACAGTTCACTGTGCCTTACTAACAATGAGAGTATACTTACAACATAAAAATAGGAGACTCACCATCAAAGAAGGACTACCCGCCCGCAGTATCATTAAGCAATCCTACTCCTGGGACTATTTCACCCGCATGGGTCGTGTGGACCCGCATGAGGTATTCCTCGCATCATGGGTAGCAAATCCATGGAGTGGTATAATGTCTTGGGGTTTACCCCGCAATCATACTCAGAAGGTGGTATAACGTCTTGGGGGTTTACCCCACATTTATACTCTTACCCTGGAGAAGGTGGTATAACGTCTTGGGGGTTTACCCCGCATTTATACTCTTACCCTGGAGAAGGTGGTATAACGTCTTGGGGGTTTACCCCGCATTTATACTCTTACCCTGGAAAATGTGGTATAACGTCCTGGGGGTTTACCCCGCATTTATACTCTTACCCTAGCTCAACCGGCTATCATACATAACATCAGTAAGTTAAGAAATCCTCTAACTTCTTATTAGTCTTGTTCATATACCCTCTCATTTTAGTTCACTTAAGGCACTAACATGTCTTAAAAAAAAGAATCCGGGAATTTAACCCAAGTACTACACACTTCTACTCTTTTAAAAAGAATGACTCCTTTTTATATAAAACTTCCAAGATACTAATAGTCATAGCATCAAGTCACTTGTCCTTACTTATCTTACTTAAAGTAAATCTCTTCTTTTAACTTTCCATAAAGCTAATATAACCAACTTCTCATAAAGTCGTTATATTAACCTTATACCTTAGTCAATTACATTTTCCTATATCCAATGGACTTACATTTTTAAAACGACACAAGTATCATATACTTAAAACACTTCAAGTCCCTTAACTTTGAAAACTTAAGATATCCTTAATACTTTTTAAAGAAGGGGGTTAATCCCCTAACTCGCCCAACTTATCCATACTTAAACAAGTAAAGAATATCGAAGTATCAGACGCTCACCGCACTATATAAGTACAACTATTCATGCTCAAGAGATAGGAAAGTTCCACATACCTCTTCGGGTCAATCCACTCGCAAGTCCAATATACCGCACGTAGTATGTCAACCTATAATGACCATAATACGTCTTATTAACTTCTTACTTCAACGTAGAATATTCTAATTGAAACGTTCCTTATTCTACGGAAAATTGGACAACACTTCCTTTGTTTCTACATACTTTTCCACCTTTTCAAGGTCCGAATTCAACATCCAACGCCACTTTTAAGGCCCAACAATCCAATCAATACAAAGGGGATTACACGCCTAATCTTGGATGTGTAAAATTCTGCCCCACAATACATAACAACTAATTCAATAAGTTTAAGGTAGTATCTTAGCTATAACATGCTCACATATCATTCTTATCCAATCCTTTCAAATCCAAATTGTTTTTCTACATGCAATATACCTAAAAGCATTATTGACAATTACAAGCTCCTTCTTCCTCACATGCAACACAATTTACTAGCAAAAAAGGAAAGGATTGTTACCTTAAGGTTTACCCAAATTAGTCCAACAATTTCACTTGCCTTCTTTCCACAATCACTTCCACAAACCTCCTATAATCTTGTCAACATGTTTCCTTCTTGCCACCTTTTTGAATTTTCTCTAAGCCTTGGTTTCTTCTTGAATTTCTAGAGAGAAGGGAGAGGGGTTATTTTTAGAGAGAAGGGAGAGCACATGCACAAAAATCAGATGGGGGGGGGGGGGGGGGCCAGTTGTCACCCTCCCATGGCCTTTTTTAAAAACAGCTCGATTTTTCCCAGATTCGCAGAACCCGCCTACCGCAGCAGCGGCGCTGAAACCTCCGCGAATTTTCAGTACTTCCGGCGCCGCGGCCCTGCATTCCGGCGCCGCGTCATTGCAACTTCAGAGAATTTCATCATATCCGGCGCCGCGGCGCTGTGGCCCCTGACCGAAAATGTTTTTCTGCTCGACTGCGCACTGAAATTGTAACTTCCATAACTTTCTACTCAGATGTCCTATCGACGAACGGTTTGTTGCGTTGGGAACTAGACTCAACGAACTACATACTAGGCCTTTTAACATCCTACGAACTCCTAATGTAACTGGGCATAAACCGCCCCAAAGTTGACTAAAAACCTGTCCGAAACATTCCGTCAACCCATCATTCTAAAATTTAAATCTTAACTTCTTTCGTACGTTCTCATAAGCATGACCTGAACTACGGGGTGTAACATTCTCCCCCCCCCCCCCCTTAGAAACATTCATCCCGAATGTTCCTTCTATGCTTACTCAAATCACAATATCGACATAGACCCTCTTAACTAATCTTCTCGCAAAAAGAATGCTCTACACGGCCACAACAATATTTAAGCATAAGTGCCAAATTAAAAACTAACAAGCAGGAAAGTTGGTTACCTGGAGGTGTAGGGAACAAGTGTGGATACTTCTTCATCATGTTCTCTTTTGCTTCCCAGGTCATTTCTTCCCTGTTCTCGTTCCGCCATAAGACCTTGAAGGAAGCAACATCCTTTGTCCGTAGTCGCCTAACCTGGCGATCGAGTAACGCTATGGGACTCTCCTCATATGATAACCCCTCTGTCACCTGGACATCACAAATCGGGTGCACTCTAGATGGATCTCCAATACACTTTCGCAACATAAACACATGAAAAACTGGATGTACTGCCTCCAGATCGGACGGCAGATCCAACTCATAGGCCACCTTGCCTACCCTACGGACGATCTGGTAAGGCCCAATGTACCTTGGGCTAAGTTTCCCCTTCTTCCCAAATCTCATCACGCCCTTCATGGGTGATACCTTCAGGAAGACCCAATCATCCACCTCAAACTCCAAGTGTCGACGCCGATGATCTGCATACGACTTCTGTCGACTCTGAGCTGACAATAATCGCTCCTGGATAAGCTTCACCTTATCCACTGCCTGCTGAATCAAGTCTGTCCCGACTAACTGAACTTCTCCCACATCAAACCAGCCTATTGGCGACCTGCACTTCCTCCCATATAAGGCCTCATAAGGTGCCATCTGGATACTAGAATGGTAGCTGTTATTATATGCAAACTCCACAAGAGGTAAATGATTCCCCCAGCTACCCCTGAAATCAATAACACAGGCCCGTAGCATATCCTCAAGCGTCTGGATAGTACGGCTGCCGCCGTGGCCCGAGGATGAAACGTAGTCTCGAGACTCACCGTCCCTAATCCTTCGAAAGACCTTCGGTTAGCCGAACTGGGCTCTCATGCGAAATGATCGATATAGGCACTCCGTGCAGTCTCACAATATCTCTGATGTACAATCTAGCATAATCCTTGGCCGAAAAAGTCGTCCTGACTGGAAGAAAATGGGCTGATTTCGTCAGCCTGTCGACAATAACCCAGATGGAATCATGCTTCATCTGAGTGTGAGGTAACCCTGTAATAAAGTCCATATTGATCACCTCCCACTTCTATGTCGGAATCTCTATCATCTGCAACAACCCACCAGGCTTCTGGTGCTCCACCTGACTGCCGACACCGACATCGCGCCACAAACTCCGCAACGTCCCTCTTCAGGCCATTCCACCAGTATATACACATGAGGTCATGGTACATCTTAGTCGACCCCGGATGAATAGAGTATCGAGCACTGTGTGCCTCCCCCAGAATCTGCTGACGAAGTCCTGCTACATCGGGTACACATAACCTGCCCTCAAATCTTAGCACCCCATCAGGTGCTACCTCAAATAGACTCTTCTCCTCCCGAAGAGCCGTATCTCGATACCGTTCCATAATCGGATCCTCGTACTGTCGCCTCTTCACCTCCTCGATGATGGAAGACTCGGCAACCTCTCGAACCCGAACTCCATTATTATCAGAACCAATCAAACGAACCCCAAGGCTCGCTAGCTGATGTAACTCGCGGACCATGCCCATCTTCTCGTCGCACACCGGACTACCCATCGATCTGCGACTGGCGGCATCTGCAACTACATTGGCCTTCCCTGGGTGGTATAGGATATCGACATCGTAATCCTTAAGTAGCTCCAACCACCGTCTCTGCCGCAAGTTCAGCTCCCTCTGGCTGAAGATATACTGGAGGCTCTTGTGGTCTGTGTAAATATCCACATGAACTCCATACAAATAATGTCTCCAGATCTTCAAGGCATGAATCATCACGCCAACTCTAAGTCATGTGTGGGATAGTTCTTCTCATGCTTCCTGAGCTGTCGAGATGCGTAAGCTATAACTTTGTCGTGCTGCATCAGCACGCACCCAAGCCCGACACCCGACGCATCACAATAAACCACATATCCGTCTAAACCCTCTGGAAGAGTAAGGACTGGGGCGGTCGTCAATTTCTCCTTCATGAATCGAAACTCTCTCACAAGCATCCGCCCACCTAATATACCGCTTTCTAAGTCACCAATCAAAGGTGTTGAGATGGAAGCAAACTTCTCCACAAATCTCCGATAATAACCCGCAAGGCCCAAAAAGTTGCGCACCTCCGTCGGTGTAGTGGGTCTAGGCCAAGTCTTGACTGCCTCAATCTTTGCTGTATCAACCCGAATACCATCGGCCCCGATAACATGCCCTAAGAAAGCCACTGAAGCCAACCAAAACTCGCATTTCGAGAACTTGGCATACAATTGCCGGTCACGGATGACTCGATCACCGTCGCCAAATGATCTGCATGCTCCTGCTCTGTGCGCGAATAAACCAGGATATCATCAAAGAATATTATAACGAACATATCCAAGAATGCCTTGAACACCCGGTTCATCAAATCCATAAATACTGCTGGGGCGTTGGTCAACCCGAAAGACATTACTCTGAACTCATAGTGCCCATACCATGTCCTGAATGCAGTATTTGGGATATCTGGCTCCCTAACTCGCACCTGATGATAACCAGACCGCAGGTCTATCTTGGAAAAACACCTCGCACCCTGCAACTGGTCAAACAAATCATCAATCATGGGGAGGGGTATCTGTTCTTGATAGTTACCTTATTCAGCTGCCTGTAATCAACACACATGCGCAGCGTCCCATCCTTTTTCTTTACAAATAAAACCGGCGCTCCCCAGGGAGAAACACTAGGCCTGATAAAGCCTTTTTCCAGCAAATCCTTCAGCTGGTCTTTCAACTTCCTCAACTCGGCAGGTGCCATCATGTATGGTGGAATAGATATAGGTCGAGTGTCTGGCGATATATCAATGCAAAACTCAATCTCCCTCTCAGGAGGGATACCCGAGAGGTCGTCTGGGAATACGTCTGGAAACTCTCTAACAACCGGAACTGACTGAAGGTCTGGTATCTCGGCCTCGGTATCGAATACCCGAACCATATGGTAGATATACCCTTTCCATACCATCTTCCTAGCCTTGAGGTAAGAAATAAACCTACCCCTCGGCGACGCAGTACTCCTCTTCCACTCGATAACCGGCTCCCCAGGAAACTGGAACCGTACCAATCTCTCTCTACAATCCACATTGGCATAGCAGGACGCTAGCCAATCCATACCCATAATCACATCAAAGTCCATCATATCCAACTCTATCAAGTTGTCTAGGGTCTGACGACTGCATATAGTCATTGGGCAAGCCTTATACACTCGCTCAGCTACCACCGAATCACCTACTGGCGTAGCCACCTCAAAAGGTTTTATGGACTCGGGCTCTATCCCTATTCTACCAGCAATATGAGGAGATATATAGTACAAGGTAGAACCTGGATCTATCAAAGCATATACATCATGACATGAAACCAGTAGTGTACCTGTGAGGACATCTGGTGACGCCTCCTGGTCCTGACGGCTGGACATAGCATAAATGCGGTTCTGAGGACCCAGGCTGGACCCCGCACGACCCTGCGCGGCTCTTTGGTCTATGAACACCCTGCCCTTCGGGGCGCATAACCTCCGAAGATGAAGATCCAGCAACTGACCCTGTCGGCTGAACCATAATACTCCCGCCGCCTCTGGACGGACAATCCCTCTTCAAATGGCCCTGCTGGCCACAAGAGTAACAAGCTCCCGAAGCCATACGACACTCGCCCGGGTGATACCTACCGCATCAAACACACCGAGATGTGGGTGGTCTCGATAGGTGACGGTCTGCCTCAAGTCTGATCGATCAACCCTCGCCGTAAATCGGGAAGGGCACTGCGTGCCGAAATGTGGATCTAGTCTCTTTGAGGTCGCCTCAAACCGCCCTGAGACCCTGCTGTCCTAGCCCTCTTGGGCTGGCCTGAGTCAAGATGATCCTCCCTCTCTCGATCATCTATCCCCTGCGCATACGCCTGCATCCTAGCAATATCCATACCTGGCTGAAGAGCCACCCCCAAGCATGCAGTAATCATATGACGGTCTAGCCCCATCACATAGCGATGAACCCTGTCTGCCATGTCAGCTACAATGGTGTGCGCATAGCTGGCCAATGAGTCAAACTCCAGGTTGTACTCTCTGATAGTCCTCCCATTCTGCCTCAAAGTCAAGAATCTATCCACGTGGGCTCTCCTCAACTCAGGAGGCAAAAAGTGATCCAGGAAGGCCTCGGTGAACTCCTCCCAAACAGTTGGAAGGGCACCCTCACCTCTAGACAACTCCCATGACTCAAACCAGTTCAACGCAATATCGCGTAACCGGTAAGAGGCTAGCATGACTGACTCTGCCTCCGAGGCTCTAAGCACCTGCATAGTCCGCTGAACTGCCGACTAAACTCCTGAGGATCTTCCTCGGATCTCGAACCATAGAACTCGGGTGGATGACAACCCAAAAAATCCCGAATCCGTAAACTATCGGCTCTAGGGTTGGCTACCTGCTCCTGTCGGCGCTGCCCTGCTACTATGCTGGTCAATAACCGGATATGCTCCCCGTAATCTCTATACTCAGCCCAGGTTGTGGGCGAGGCTCAGTACGCGGTCTCGATGGCCGCCTTTGCTCCAGACTCTGCTGGGGCTGGAGATGTCGTGGAACTCGCCGTCCGAAGCATCACCTTAAGTAAAGATTGGGCCTGTGATCTCGTAACCCTCTGCGTCCTACTTGCAGCTCCCTCAGCTGCCTTGCCCTTCTGGGCCGCGGTTGCCTTGCGTGGAGGCATAGCTGATACATAAAAAATATGTCAGAGGGAGTTCAACCTATAACACAGCTCTATTGCACGATCTTAGAGTGAAAGAATGGAAACCATCCTAAATATCCTGTAGCCTCCTGATTATAGATGTGGTGCACAAAACACCGATAATCAAGACTCTACTAGACACGGTCTGTAGACACTTTCCGAGGACAAACTGCTCTGATACCACTTTTGTCACGACCCGACCCCGGGCCCGCGACTGGTGCCCTACCTGGGCACCCCTTTCAGGTATACATCAGAGAATAGCAGCAGAACATACACAACACATAAGCATGCTTAGACAATAAACATCACCGGCTAGCCGATAAGGCCGTCTTCCATACAATATACATAGCCAAAAGTAAGACAGTACAACTTTGTTCTGACAGCCCAAACCACAACTGTGACTACAGACCTCTAGGAAAACAACAGTGGCGGGACAGGGCCCCGCCATACCCCTGAATGTACATAATATCTACAACTTCAGGGAAAACCGTACCAAAAAGACAAGCCTCCGGAGAAATGGAGCTTCTGACACCTGATCAGTGATCCTAAGAATGAGGATCCACCACCTGCTTACCCCTATCTGCGGCATGAACGCAACCCCCGAGGAAGGGGGTCAGTACACAATATGTACTAAGTATGTAAAACTGGAAAATACTGTAATTACATCATGAGTCTAAAACAGAGCCGGAGACATGTATGAAAATCAAATTACAGTTCACTGTGCCTTACTAACAATGAGAGTAAATAAGAGTATACTTACAACATAAAAATAGGAGACTCACGATCAAAGCAGGACTACCCGCCCGCAATATCATTAAGCAATCCTACTCCTGGGACTATTTCACCTGCATGGGTCGTGTGGACCCGCATGAGGTATTTCTCGCATCATGGGTAGCAAATCCATGGAGTGGTATAATGTCTTGGGGTTTACCCCGCAATCATACTCAGAAGGTGGTATAACGTCTTGGGGGTTTACCCCGCATTTATACTCTTACCCTGGAGAAGGTGGTATAACGTCTTGGGGGTTTACCCCGCATTTATACTCTTACCCTGGAGAAGGTGGTATAACGTCTTGGGGGTTTACCCCGCATTTATACTCTTACCCTGGAGAAGGTGGTATAACGTCCTGGGGGTTTACCCCGCATTTATACTCTTACCCTAGCTCAACCGGCTATCATACATAACATCAGTAAGTTAAGAAATCCCCTAACTTCTTATTAGTCTTGTTCATATACCCTCTCATTTTAGTTCACTTAAGGCACTAACATGTCTTAAAAAAAAGAATCCGGGAATTTAACCCAAGTACTACACACTTCTACTCTTTTAAAAAGAATGACTCCTTTTTATATAAAACTTCCAAGATACTAATAGCCATAGCATCAAGTCACTTGTCCTTACTTATCTTACTTAAAGTAAATCTCTTCTTTTAACTTTCCATAAAGCTAATATAACCAACTTCCCATAAAGTCGTTATATTAACCTTATACCTTAGTCAATTACATTTTCCTATATCCAAGGGACTTACATTTTTAAAACGACACAAGTATCATATACTTAAAACACTTCAAGTCCCTTAACTTTGAAAACTTAAGATATCCTTAATACTTTTTAAAGAAGGGGGTTAATCCCCTAACTCGCCCAACATGGCCATACTTAAACAAGTGAAGAATATCGAAGTATTGTACGTCTACCGTACTATATAAGTACAACTATTCATGCTCAAGAGATAGGAAAGTTCCACATACCTCTTCGGGTCAATCCACCATGAGTCAATATACCGCACGTAGTATGTCAACTTATAATGACCATAATACGTCTTATTAACTTCTTACTTCAACGTAGAATATTCTAATTGAAACGTTCCTTATTCTACGGAAAATTGGACAGCACTTCCTTTGTTTCTACATACTTTTCCACCTTTTCAAGGTCCGAATTCAACATCCAACGCCACTTTTAAGGCCCAACAATCCAATCAATACAAAGGGGATTACACGCCTAATCTTGGATGTGTAAAATTCTGCCCCACAATACGTAACAACTAATTCAATAAGTTTAAGGTAGTATCTTAGCTATAACATGCTCACATATCATTCTTATCCAATCCTTTCAAATCCAAATTGTTTTTCTACATGCAATATACCTAAAAGCATTATTGACAATTACAAGTTTCTTCTTCCTCACATGCAACACAATTTACTAGCAAAAAGGGAAAGGATTGTTACCTTAAGGTTTACCCAAATTAGTCCAACAATTTCACTTGCCTTCTTTCCACAATCACTTCCACAAACCTCCTATAAGCTTGTCAACATGTTTCCTTCTTGCCACCTTTTTGAATTTTCTCTAAGCCTTGGTTTCTTCTTGAATTTCTAGAGAGAATGGAGAGGGGTGATTTTTAGAGAGAAGGGAGAGCTTTCAAGAATGACCAAGTCTTGAAGACTTGGTCAATAAATAGGACATGCACAAAAATCAGAGGGGGGGGGGGACACTGGTCACCCTCCCATGGCCTTTTTTTAAAAAAGCTCGATTTTCCCAGATTTCAGAAACCGCCTCGGCGCCCTGCGGCCACGCGGCCATGAAACCTCCGCGAATTTTCAGTAGGTCCGGCGCCGCGGCGCTGCAACTTCAGAAAATTTCAGCATATCCGCGCCATGCGCCAGATACTGGCGCGCTGTGGCCCCGACGAAAATGTTTTTCTCGCCGATCACAAGACCGAACTTGTAACTTCCATAACTTTCTACTCTGATGTCCTATCGACAAACGGTTTGTTGCGTTGGAAACTAGACTCAACGAACTACATACTAGGCCTTTGAACCACCTACGAACTCCTAATGTAACTGGGCATAAACCTCCCCAATGTTGACTAAAAACCTGTCCGAAACATTCCGTCAACCCATCATTCTAAAATTTAAATCTTAACTTCTTTCGTACGTTCTCATAAGCATGACCTGAACTACGGGGTGTAACAAAGAAGGTAAATCTTTCATTTCTGAAAGTGTTCGGCTGCTTATCATATGTTCATATCGATGCTACGACTTGAAGCAAGCTTGATCCAAAATCAAAGAAGTGTTACTTTATCGGCTATGGTGACACTGAGTTCGGCTGTTGATTTTGGAATGAACAAAATCGGAGGGTCATCCGAAGCAGGGATGTTGTCTTCAATGAAGAGGTGTTGTACAAGGACAAGTTGCGGGAAAATACAGAATGTCATGGCAAGAAATCAGAGATAGTCGATTCGAGGGACATCCCGACACCCGAGCCGCAGACAGGTATAACCGAGGCAGAGGAACAAACTAGTAATGGCAGGATTGATGAAAGTGTTGATTCTGAAACAAATCAGCAGACGCCAATCACAGAACTGCGCAGATCATCCAGGATCAGAAATTCGGTTCATATGTTCTCTCCATCCCTCAACTACATTTTGCTCACTGACAGATGGGAGGCGGAATGTTACGAAGAAGCAATAGAAGTCGATGAATTGACTAAGTGAGAGCTGACAATGAAAGATGAGATGGACTCACTATCGGCAAATCATACATGGGAGTTAGCTGAGTTGCCAAATGAGAAGAGGGCATTGCAGAACAAATGGGTTTATCAGATAAAAGAAGAACTCGATGGAAGCAAGCATTATAAAGCAAGGTTGGTTGCAAAGGGATTCAACAAAAAGAAGGCATCGACTATACAGAGATCTTCTCTCTCGTAGTCAAGATGGTGACTATCAGAACTGTTCTTGGGTTGATAACAAAGGAAAATCTACATCTGCAACAGATGGACGTGAAAACTGTCTTTCTTCATGGTGATTTAGATGAGGAAATCTACATGCGACAATCAGAGGGATTCGAGGTTAAAGGAAATGAGAATATGGTGTGCAAACTTCAAAAGAGTTTTGTACGGACTAAAACAGGCTCCAAGACAGTGGTATTTAAAGTTTGACAGTTTTATGAAGAAAGCTGAATTTTCAAGGTGCGAGGCAGATCACTGTTGTTACTTCAAGAAATTTGAAGACTCGTACATGATACTGCTTCTCTATGTCGACGACATGCTGATCGTAGGAGCAAACCTACAGGATATTGATCGACTGAAAAGGAAGCTGTCGGAAGAGTTTGCAATGAAGGATTTGGGAGCCGCAAAACAGATCATTGGAATGAGAATCAGCCGAAGCAAGGAGGGCATCAAACTCTCACAAGAAGAATATGTGAGGAAAGTTCTCAAGAGGTTCAATATGGAAGATGTCAAGCCAGTCAGTACTCCCTTGGCTGGACATTTTCGCTTGTCAGAGGATCCGTCGCCGAAAACCGAGGATGAGAAGAAGCATATGGATAAGGTTCCTTATGCATCGGCTATCGACAGTCTTATGTATACAATGGTATGTACAAGACCAGACATTGCACATGCAGTAGGAGTTGTCAGCCGATTTATGAGCAATCTGGGAAAGCAATATTGGGAAGCTGTGAAATGGATATTCAGATATCTGAAGGGCAGCTCGAGTTCAGCTTTGTGTTTCAAAATCGAAAGCGAGATTGCGAGGTATGTTGATCTGCATAACGGTGGTGATGTTGATAGCAGAAAGAGCACATCCGGATATGTTTACACCTTCGGAGGTACCGCAATTTGTTGGGTTTCAAAGTTGCAGAAGATAGTAGCTCTCTCTAGTTGTGAGGCTGAGTACGTTGCTGTGACGGAGACCACAAAGGAAATGGTGTGGCTATAATCCTTTTTGCGGGAATTAAATCAGGACCATGAGGGAAGTGTGTTATACTGTGATAGCCAAAGTGCTATTCATTTAGCAAAGAACCAGTCTACCATGCTCGAATGAAGCACATACGACTCCGATACCATTTCATCAGATCAGCTTTGGAAGATGAAACATTAGTGCTTGAGAAGATCGCAGGGAGTCAGAATCCAGCAGACATGCTGACAAAGGCGGTGACGATAGACAAACTGAAGCTATGTTCAGCTTCAGTTGGCTTACACGAAGTATGAAACTAGGAAGGAGCTGCTGCATCGATCAAAGTGTGAAGACAAATTGAAATTAGTCTTCAAGTGGGAGAATTGTTGGGTTGAGGTCCACCCATGTGGGAAAGAAGAAAAGTGGCCGAAAGTAAAAGTGGCCGAAAGTGAAAGTTGAGACATCACAACGATGTCGGCCGAAAGTGAAAGTGGAGACATCATAATTATGTCAGCCGAAAGTGAAAGTAGAGATTTTTTGCTTGAAATCTCAACTATAAATAGAGCCTCTTCTTCTCATTCTAGATACACCAAAAATAAAAGATACAACACATCCCAAAGAGAGAAAAATTCTAAGAGAAATACTCTAGTGAAAGACTTAAGTAAGAGAAGCCTTTGAGAGAATTTTAGTAAGAAAATTCTTGGGTGTAATTGGGATTGGGGTTGTGAAGTTGAGTGTTGTAAACACTTGTAATATTTCTCTTTTAATAAGATTTGCAGCAGCAACATGGACGTAGCTCTCACATTGGGAGTGAACCACTATAAATATGTGTGTGTTTTTTGTTATTCGCTTACATCACGAAGTAGGTAAAATCCTAACACTTGATTGGTATATTCCATAAGCTTAGAATGCTATATTTTTAATCTAGGGTTTGGTTTTTTCTCCTTTCAGTGGATACCCAAATGAAATCTGTGTGCTATCAACGACATGCTATATTAATGATTTTTTTTCTAGATCTACCTCTTCTCTTCATTGTATTTACTGTTTGCATTAGATCTACAAAAATTTTATTGAGAGTTTTTCCGCCAATTTTTGCTAGAAAATTTTGTCTCCTACTGTTTGCATTAGATCTAACTTTGACAATTCATGATATGGTCGTGTTGTTTTCTACATAAATGGCTCGAATTGGTACTTCTTTGAGAAGGAGAAGAAAATGGGAATTTATTAGTTTCATAATTATCATGCTTAATTGTGTTGTCTTGCTAATGATATTTGTTATTAGAGATGTGTTATAAAAATCTTAGTAGTTGAGGTATGTTTACTAGACATATATTTTATAAAAAATTACTGTTGACAGCCAATTTTTGACCCATGTTTTAGACATTTCTTGCAATTTTAAGTGTTTTAGGACACCGCATTTTAATCACTATTTTTTGGTATTTTTATATATTTTTTGCCTAACATTCTATGTTGTTTTATTTTTTGTAAATTGGCATCACGTTTTTACTTTTAATTAGGTATTAAACATTTTCAAATATTATGTTATTATTATTGCGCGATCATTTTATTTTAATAATTTTGCATCTCTTTAAATAATTAATTGACATCCCGTCTTTACTTTTAATTAGGCATTAAATATTTGTTAAATATTGTATTTTATTATTATTGCATCGGTATTTGCATTTTAATAATTTTGCATCTTTTTAAATAATTTTTCTTTTAAATAATAAACCCATTTTGCATTTTTGTCAAATCAGTCCAGTCCGAGGCACAATCTGGATCAGTCCAATCCGCCGAAAACCGAAGCCCAAATTGAGACCCAAAAATGAGGCCCAGTACACCTTTTATCTTTTCCCCCCAATACCTAAAACCCTAAACCTAAATACCCCTATAAATAAAAAACCTTACCCCTCATTTCCCACAACATCAAGTCAGCCGCACTATCTCTAAACCCAGACCCCCCTATTGCAGATTTTTACACTCTCTCCCTCTCTTATCCCATCTCCCGCAGCCCTTGGAACTCCGGCGAACACTCCCACACACCATCACCCGTCGCCACTGAACCACCGTCGAACCCACTGCCCCATCGCCACTGAACCACCGTCGAACCCACTGTTCCCGTCATCATATTCGCCCCAACCCCGTCGCCATCAAATCCGTCATTGTCACCCATCACCGCTACTGTCGGACAACCATTGGCGGCGTCGCTCCGGTGTTATACCGTTGAAGTGACGCCGCCGCTGCCTGCTATCTTTTTGTGTTGTTGACACTTGCCGGAGTTTGAACTCCGGCGACAACACTGATTTGTTTCTCTTTCGTTGCTATTATGTATGTTTCGTTTTGTTGGTATCTGGCGATGTTCTGAAATTTTCCGGCGATCGTTGGCTATTGTTGCCCGCTTTAGGACTGTTTTGACATTTGTTCCCTTTAACTAGTTTTTGTATTATTCTTGAAAACTCCGACGTGTTCGCTGTGTTACCGCCACTGGCTACTATTTTTTTGGACTGATTTTCGTCGTGTTTGGGGCTGATTTTTGACGATTTTGTCCCTGTCATTATTTTATTAAACTAATTGAACAGATGCTACACTATTGGGGGTATTTACTGATTTGAACAAATACCACGCATTGGCCAATGAAAAAGTTATCCGTCGATTTTTGAGGTCTTCACAGTTTCAAAGACGGAAAATAAAATAAAATGAAGCTTTCTGGGCAATGATGATTTCTTCCACTTATATTTGGATAACCAACATGCTTGTGAGCAACTTTTCGCAATTAACTTGTTTAGGATGTCCCGCTTTATTTTTTATATATCTGAGCCCTCCGTGTTTAAAACTATTATTGTTTTGGCGCGGATCTGAAGGTTTTATTTGTTTTATTGTTTCTAACAATATTGGTCGATGAAGGAATCTCCGTCTGATTTCCACGGCCTCCCCTGTACAAAAGACTGATTTATTTTTTGCTTTACTTATTAATTCTTGCTATTACTTTAAAATTATTTATTTTATTACTAACACCTTTACTAAGTGTTTATGCAGGTACCCGTAGATTATCTTGTGCAGAAGGCCTAAAAAGGGCTAAAAGATGTCTCGGAGTTTATTTCGATTTTAGCTTTATTATTTTGTATTGCATTCCATTGTAATTGTAAATTATGAAAACTGCTTAGAATATGTAGAATAAAAAGGCCATAAATAATTAACATAGGTTTGAATGGATAACCGCAAGTTAGCAGATCTTAAAGGATGTCTAACCCCTTTCCTTTAGGATAATAAAGAACCCTGATCCAGAATCTCATTAATTTCGCAGACCAATAAATGGAGATTAATTGCAGTATTTTTTATTGCAATAAATCAAGTGTCCTAATTCACTTAACTAATTAGGTGACGACTCCTCAAAATCAGCATTATTGCTCCATCCAGGGAACCGCGCCAAAGAGCAACGTTGCGGATATCGTTCAGACCCCGAGGTAAAAAACGGGCGCGACAACATGGCGATTCCACTGGGGATATCAGGTTCTTGACCATAGCAAACTCAGGTTAATTAAATATTGCACTTTATTTCCTTTTATTCTTGGTGTAAATGCTTTAAATTGTTTGCTTTAATTTTGTAATTAACTTATTTAATTGTTACATTCTTTTTTTATTGTTTTCCTTAAATTGTCATTTTGTTCATATTTCCTACATTCTGGAAAATTGACACTATCACACACTACACGCGAGGTTCGCTTGGTGCATCAGCAAAATTCTTTCTTCAAAACCCAAATCTAGGAGAATTGGTATTATACGTGGAGTGCCCGGACCATCCGGTGGCCGCGTAGCCTTCTCACTCGAGTAGTCCACTCGGAAACCTTGCGTCTAGTAAGCCAAATCTTAGCAAAATTAGAATAGAGCTATATCACCCTTTATTTTTTAAGTCATGCATGCATACATCTTAGGTGGATCGGACCTTGGTATCGTCTCCACAATTAGAGAATCCACCAAATTATCGACGGGTTTCACAACCCAACGTCAAATAAGCATATATGTGTAGCGTCACAATGATAGACGGATTCAAGCCTGGTCATGACACACCGAAATTGGAAAAAGTGCACCGTCATTTGGTCGTCATTTCCAACAAAACATTACAGTTTAACGGCTTGGACCTATTTATCATAGTCTTGCATATTTGGCGTTTAGGCCTACCTCTGACATAAGAGAGGTCTCATGCATATTAGGCGCGCACTTGATTTGCATGCTTTTGTTTACTGTTGTTGTCGCTAGCAATTATGTACATATTATTTAAATGCAATAATTACCCTTTTAACCCCTGTACATATCATGTTATGTGCTTATAACTCCGACCACGAGCATTTGCATTTTTACACTTTTTGTTGTCACATTTCAATCAGGGCTTCTACTGCGTAAATCGCTCTTGAACAACACGATTTGGACTTTGTGAAGCATCAACCACCAGTCCGGTCGAACCAAGCAGGGGAGTCTTTGACTATATTGCCACACCCTTACATTTTATTATTCTTGTGGCTTGCCTACTCTCACCCTGCAGGAAGACCGTCCTCGCAAATAGTCGAGGGCGGCCGAAAGAAAATAAAAAAAAGGAAGAAAAAGAAAAAGAAAAAAAATCATCACAAGAATGAGTTGGAGTTATGTTGACGGAAAGAAGTCAGTTTATACCAGATTCAACGAAGCATCGCTCTGGGTCCTATATTTTGTATCTTTATACATATTTGCAAATTCAATTGATATGTCTAGTGTCGATTACATAATTTTTTATCATGCATTTTACAACATAATCATCCCGAACTACGCGTGTCTGATTCTCATCATACGGTGTGATACGTATGCAACCCATCTAGGGTTCGACACCACATAAAAAAAAGGAAAAAAATGAGGGGGACATAGTTGGTTCACCCATTCATTGCATTTATCCAATCACGGACATTCATTATTGCATTTCAATCATTCTATCACATACATTCATTCATGCATTTCATTCATTATATCACAGCCATTCATTTTTTCATTACATTCCTTTTACTTTGCATTAGTCTTATATTGAACAATCATTTGTCTTGCACAACTTTTACTTTTGCATTTCTTTCATAAATGAATTCTTGTTAAAGCATACATTTTATAACATATCTGAACGAACTACGGACATCTGATTCTCGTCAAAGATGAGATATGTAGGCAGCCCTACTCGTGTTCGGTATCATTTATTCAAAAAAATACAAAAATATTTTATTCAAAAAGCATTAAAAAACAAAAAGAAAGCTCTTTTAAGTATCATTGTTTGACTTGGTTGATACCAACACAGTTAGGAGTGTGCATAGGAAAGAACGAGTAATAATCAATATGGGTTGACTTCATGGTAAATCATAGATTCTTTTGGTACCTCTCACGCACACCTGTAATGACATTGTCTTGCATGCTTTCAAGATAAGAACGAAACCAACCTCATCGTTTCATGTGCATTGTGTGGTGAGTTTTAGAATAAGTTCAATTGCATTGCATTGTGATCTAGAACTTGTCCCGAATGTTTGTTGAGGCGAAATCATGAGTAACACTCGGTGTAGGAAATGATCGTAGACTTTCTTTGACCCGTTTGAGCCTTTTCAGCCTACCAAATAACATTATCCCTAGTACACCTCTTTGATCCTAAACCTATTTCTTTCGACAACCGCATATTACACCTATACCCTTTCTGAGTGCGTACGCACTATCCCTTTCTTGGCCCGACCTCCTTGAGCGCTTTAAAAATGTGCAAGTGGCTGACAAAATTCTGCGTCGAAGTTTGCAAAGACAAATTGTCAAAGTCCCAAAAGGGAAAAGGAAACACAAATGACGACTTCACAAAAGAAGAAATCAAAAGCCCCGACATTAAAAAAAAGAATAAAAATGAGAGAATAACTTTGGAAAAAAAGGGGGCTCCAAACGAAAGATTCAAAAAGAAGTCAGTACAGAAAAACTGGGACAAAAAGAAAGCAGGTTAACATTAAAGTGCACAAATATCAAGCACGGACATAGTCCAATCACACGACCCGACTGGCGCGATCGTACCTACCGGGTACCGCCGTATACATCAGAGAATAGCAGCGGAACATACACAACACATAACTTATAAAAAGGTAAACATCACTGGCCAGCCGATAAGGCTTCCTTCCATAAAAACATACTTAATCAAAAGTACAAGAAGATAACTTATCCTTACACCCAAAACACATACGTGACCACGCACTTAAGGATAACAATCGTATGGACAGGCCCCGCCATACCCTGAATATACAAAATGTCTATAACATCGTGGAAAACCCGTGCTAACAAAACAAGCTTCCGAGGAATGGAGCTCGACACCGAATAAATGATCCTAAGAACGAAGATCCACTACTCGCTACCCTTACCGCGCAGATTGAACGCAAAGGAAGCGGGTCATTACACAATATGTACCAAGTATGTAAATCGAAAATACCGTAATAATGATATCATAAGTCCAAAAATAAGTTGAGTCATGGAAGAAAATCAAAATACGATAATCGTGCCTTACTAACAATGAGTAACAAGTATATACTTTATCGCATAAAAATAGAGGCTTGTGATCAAAACAGGTCCTCGCCCGTAGTATCAATAAGCAATCCTACTCGGGACTATTTCACCCACACGGGTCTTGTGGACCCGCATTTAGGTATTCCTCGCATAGGTCAGACTACCGCACGGGACTATTTCACCCGCGTAAGTCCATAGGACTCGCATGAGGTATTCCTCGCATCGTAGGTAGCAAATCCACCGAATGCGTGGTATAACGATCTTGGGGCTTGCCTCGATATACTCTTACCCCGCGTGGTGTAACGATCTTGGGGATGTACCCCTCAGATATACTCTTACCCTGAAGAAGGTGGTATAACGATATTGAGGATGTACCCCTCAGATATACTCTTACCCTGAAGAAGGTGGTATGACGATCTTGGGGCTTACCCCTCATTCATACTCTTACCCTGGAGAAGGTGGTATAACGATCTTGGGGCTTGCCCCTCAGATATACTCTTACCCTAGCTCAATCTGTCATCATATCATAATCATATAATATATACAAGTTACGAAAGCTCATACTTTTTATTAGTCTTGTTCATATACCCTCTCATTTTAGTTTACTCAAGGCACCGACATATTTAATAAAAGGAAATCCGGGAATTTAACCCAAAGTACCACATACTTATATTCTTTAAAAACGACTCTTTTTCATATAAAACCTTTGGGCAATTGATGCCTTAAAATCAATTTGCCTTTCATAAATCAAGTCACTTGTCCTTACTTATCTTACTTAGAGTAAATCTCTTCTTATTAACCTTTTATAAAGCTAATAAACCAACTTCCCATAAAGTTGTTATATTAACCCTATACTTTAGTAAAATCATACTTTTTCCTTAACCAAGGGACTTATACTTCTTAAAACGAAACAAGTCTTTATGTACTAAAAACAAGTAAGAATACCAAATCTTGTACGTCTACCGTACTACATAGATACAACTACTCATGCTCAAGAGATAGGAAAGCTCCACATACCTCTTAGGTAATATGTCAACCTAAAATAACCATGATACGTTTATTAACCTCTAATTTCAATGTAGAATAATCCAAGTTCAAAGTTACTAATTTCTATGGAAAATTGGGCAGCATTTCCTTTGTTTCTACATACTTTGCCACCTTTTTCAAGGCCGAAATCAACATCCAAATGCCACATCTTAGGCCCAACAATCCAAACATTTCAAATGGGATTACACACCTAAACTTGGGTGTGTAAAATTCTGCCCCATAAGATACAACAATTCACTTAACAATTCTAAAGTAGTTTGTAGGCTACAACATGCTCATAATATCTTCTTAACCAATCTTTTCATATCCAAACCACATTTCTTACATGCAATGACTCTAAGAGCATTATTTACTACAACAAGTTCCTTCTTCTTCACATGCAACATTAATAACTAACCACAAGAGAAGAAATGTTACCTTTAGAGCTTTAGCCAAAACTATTCCAACAATTTTGTTAGCCTCTTTTCCAAGAACATTACCACAATAACTCCTACAAGCTAGCCACAAGCTTCCTTCTTGTCCTTAACTTTTCAGATTTTCCTTAGGCTTTGAATTCCTCTTGGAATTTTAGAGAGAAGTGAGAGCTTTAGTTTAGAGAGAGGGAGAGATTTGAAAGATGACCAAGTCTTCAAGACTTGGTCAATATAAGGCATGCAAGAAATCAGATGGGGCACTTGTCACCCTTCCATGGTCTTTTAAAAGAGAAATCTGATTTTTCTCGCTTTTTCCGCAGACCTCGCACAGGCCACACATAGATCTTCATGACTTTGAATCTTCCGCGCCGCGCTTCGCTGCCATGCTCAGAATTTCAGCGACCAAGATATCCGCGCCGCGCCTCAGATCCGCGCCATGCTCGCCGCTTCTTGTCCGAAACACATTTATGTCCGATCACAGACCGAACTTGTAACTCCCATAACTTTCTACTCCGATGTCCTATCGACGAACAGTCGGTTGCGTTGGAAACTAGACTCAACGAACTACGCACTAGGCCTTTGAAATACTTAGGAACTCTCAATGTACCGGGTCATAACCCGCCTCAAAGTTGACTAACACCCGTCCGAAACAATCCGTCAACCTATCTTTCGAAAATTTTAAGTCTTACATGCTTTCGTACGCTCTCACACGTAAGGTCAGAACTACGGGGTATAACATTCTCCCCCCCTTAGAAACATTCGTCCCGAATGTTCCTCCTAGGCTTACTCAAACCACAATATTGACATAGACCCTCTTAACTATTCTTTGCAATAAAAGATGCTTCACGAGCCACAACAATACTTAAGCAAAATTTCCAATTTAAAACTATCAAGTAAGAAAGTAGGTTACCTGGAGGTATAGGAAATAAGTGAGAATACTTCTTCATCATGTCATCCTCTGCTTCCCACGTCATCTCCTCCCTGTTCTCGTTCCGCCATAATACTTTGACGGAAGCCACGTCCTTCGTCCGAAGTCGCCTAACCTGACGATCGAGTATCGCTATGGGACTCTCCTCATACGATAACTTCTCTGTCACCTGGACATCATGAATCGGGTGCACTCTAGATGGATATCCAATACATTTCTGCAACATAGACACGTGGAAAACCGGATGTACCGCCTCCAAATCGGACGGCAGATCTAACTCATAGGCAACCTTGCCTACCGCATTTGACACCGATAAGGCCCAATGTACTCGCTAAGTTTCTCCTTCTTTCCAAATCTCATCACGCCCTTCATGGGCGATACCTTTAGGAAAACCCAATCATCTATCTCAAATTCCAAGTGTCGACGCCGATGATCTGTGATACGACTGGCCGACTCGAGCCGCCAACAACCGCCCCGATAAGCTTCACCTTATCCATCGTCACAACCAAGTCTGGCCCGACTAATTGTAATTCTCCCACCTCGAACCAGCCTATCGGTGACCTGCACTTCCTCCCATATAAGGCCTCATAAGGCGTCATCTGAATACTAGAGTGGTAGCCGTTGTTATAAGCCAACTCCACAAGAGGTAAATGATCCTCCCAGATACCCCTGAAATCAATAACCTAAACCCGCAGCATATCCTCAAGTGTCTGGATAGTGCGCTCGGCTTGTCCATCGGTCTGAGGATGAAACGCCGTACTGAGATTCACCTGGGTCCCTAATCCCTTCTGGAAAGACCTCCAGAAATTAGCTGTGAACTGGGCTCCTCTGTCTGAAATATTCGATACCGGCACTCCGTGCAGTCTCACAATCTCCCTGATATACAGTCTAGCATAATCTTCTAGAAAAGTCGCTTGATCGAAAGAAATGGGCTGATTTCGCCACCGCCGACGATAACCCAAATGGAATCATGCTTCCTCTGAGTGGAAGGTAACCCTGTAATAAAATTCATATTTACCACCTCCCACTTCTAAGTCGGAATATCAATAACCTGCAACAGCCCACCGGGTTTCTGGTGCTCAACCTTGACCTGCTGGCAATTAGGACACTGCGCTACGAACTCCGTGACGTCCCTCTTTAGGCCATCCCACCAATACACGCATCTGAGGTCATGATACATCTTAGTCGACCCCGGATGAATAGAATAACGCACCGCAGGCCTCCCTGCACCGGCCGACGAAGTCCTGTCACATCGGGAACACACAACCGGCCCTCAAATCTTAGCACCCCATCCGGCGCTACCTCAAATAGACTTTTCTCTTTCTGAAAAGCGGCATCTCGATACCGTACCATAATCGGATCCTCATACTATCGCCTCTTCACCTCCTCGACGATGGAAGACACGGCAACCTCTCGAACCCGAACTCCATCACTATCAGAATCAACCAAACGAACCCCAAGGCTCGCTAGCTGATGTAACTCTCGGACCATATCTCTTTTCTCTGGCTGAACATCATACAGACTACCCATCGATCTGCGACTAAGGGCATCTGCAACCACATTGGCCTTCCCTGGGTGGTACAGAATATCAACATCATAATCCTTAAGCAGCTCCAACCACCGTCTTTGTCGCAGTTCACTCCTCCGTGAAGATATATCAAGACTTTGTGATGCGTAAATATCCACATGAACTCCATATAAATAATGTCTCCGCATCTTCAAGGCATGAATCATCATGCTAACTCCAAGTCATGTGTGGATAGTTCTTCTCATGCTTCCTGTTGCCGAGACGCGTAAGTTATAACCTTGTCGCGGCCGCATCGACACACCCAAGCCCGATACCTGACGCGTCACAATAAACCACATATCCATCTAAACCCTCTGGAAGAGTAAGAACTGGGGCGGTCGTCAACTTTTCCTTTAGCAACTGGAAACTTTCCTCACAAGTATTCGTCCACCGGAACATAGTTGCCTTCTGAGTCAGCTTAGTCAAAGGTGCTGAAATAGAAGCAAACTTCTCCACAAACTTCCGATAATAACTCGCAGTGCCCAAAAGCCGCGACCTCCGCTGGTGTAGCTGGTCCGGGACAAGTCTGATCGCCAATCTTCGTTGTATCAACCCGAATACCATCGGCCCCGATAACATGCCCTAAGAAAGCCACTGAAGCTAACCAAAACTCGCATTTCGAGAACTTGGCATACAACTGCCGGTCCCGGAGGACTCCCAATACCGTCCTCAAATGATATGTATGCTCATGTTCTGTGCGCGAATACACCAAGATATCATCAATGAAAACTATAACGAACATATCCAATAATGGTTTGAACACCCTGTTCATCAAATCCATGAATACTGCTGGGGCGTTGGTCAACCCGAAAGACATCACCCTGAACTCATAGTGCCCATACCGGGTCCTGAATGCAGTCTTTGGGATATCTGTCTCTCTAACTCGCACCTGATGATAACCAGACCGTAGGTCTATCTTGAAAAACACCTTGCACCCTGCAACTGGTCAAACAAATCGTCAATCCTGGGGAGGGGATATCTGTTCTTGATAGTTACCTTGTTTATCTGCCTGTAATCAATACACATGCGCAGCGTCCCATCCTTCTTCTTTACAAATAACACTGGCGCCCTGCGAGAAACACTTGGCCCGATAAATCCCTTCTCCAAAGAAGTTCTTCACTGGTCTTTCAATTCCTTCAACTCGGCAGTGCCATCCTCAGATGGCGGGATAGATATCGCCGAGTATCCGCGCCAAATCAATGCAAAACTCAACCTCCTCTCGTGAGGATACCCTAAGCTCATCCGGGAATACGCCCGAAACTCTCTAACGACCGGAATCGATCAAGGTCCTAGATCTCAGCCTCAATAACGAATACCCGAACCATATGGTAGATATACCCTTTCCGCACCATCTTCCTAGCCTTGAGGTAAGAAATAAACTTACCCCTCGGCGACGCAGTATTCCCCTTCCACTCGATAACCTGCTCACCAGGAAACTGGAATCGTACTAATCTCTCTCTACAGTCCACATTGGCATAGCAAGACGCTAACCAATCCATGCCCATAATCACATCAAAGTCCGTCATATCCAACTCTATCAAGTCGGCTAGAGTCTGACGACTGTCTACAGTCACTGGGCAAGCTCTATATATCCGCTCGGCTACCACCGAATCACCTACTGGTGTAGCCACCTCAAAAGGTCTTATGGACTCGGGCTCTATCCCTATTCTATCGAGAATACGGGAGATATATGGACAAGGTAGAACTCAGATCTATCAAAGCATATACATCACAAAGAAGAAACCAACAATGTACCGTGACGACATCCGTGACGCCTCCGGTCCCGATACCGACATAGCATAGATGCGCTCGAGGACGCCGAATCGGGACCCTACCACGACCTTCTCGCCGCGCCTCGGCCCATAAGTACTCGCCTCCGGCGCGCTCGACCATCAAGATGAAGATCCAAAGAATCGACCGCCACGAACCATAACGCTCTGCCGCTTAAGGACGGACAATTTTCTTCGGATGGCCCCGCCGCCACAAGAGTAACACGCCCCAACCCATACGCACTTCGCCGGATGAGACTCCATCGCCACGACCACCCGCTCGCGATCGTGCCCTCGCTCGGCACTCTGTGTAAACATCGAGAAAATCAGCGGAACATACATGAAACAAAAACAATAAAACAATAGATGTAAACAACAAAGTTAGCCGATGTGGCTACCTTCCCGACATAAATATATACAATCAAGCAGCTTGCCTCCTTTCTTTACAAACCGACCCACCATATGTGACTACAGCACTTCTAAGAGTTTTTAACATAACAATCGTGGCGGACAGGCCCCGCCATACCCCGAATATACATGAATCTACTACCTCGTGGAAATATCGTACTAAAAGATAAGCCTCCGAGCAAGTGGAGCTTTCTCAAAATCAACCGAGATCCTAAGAGCAAGGATCACCAACCTGGTACCTAAACTCGCGGCATTTAACGCAGCTCGGCAGGGGTCGATAACAAAAATTTAATATGGAATGTAAATAACGCATAATAAATAGATCATAATCAGATAACAAAATGACAGACAAGTATAAAAATACATACCGGATCCTACGTGTCATTACCACTTATGAACTTAATTTCTCATCATTATCTTTTCCATTCTCAATCAAAGTTATAGCCACTTTCTTACGCATTATTAGAAAAAGAATCATTAAGTTCATTACCATAAAACTTACCTAACTTTCATAACCTATAATCCGCCCATTGGGCGAGGGCACCTATACTACCCGCCCACCCAGACGCGATCAAGGTCACATAGTCCGCGTAAAGGTATAACGCCGCCCGATCTCGGTCGATAATGTCATATAGTCCGCCTGAAGGTATACCGCCGCCCAATCTCGGTCGATAATGTCATATAGTTCGCCTGCAGCGATACCGCCTACCATTCTCGGTCGATAATGTCATATAGTGCGCCTCAGCGTATACCGCCCCATTTCAGACGATAATGTCATATAGTCCGCCTGTAGGTATATCGCCTGCCCATTCTCGGTCGATAATGTCATATAGTTCGCCTCAGAAAGGTATATCGCCTGCCCATTCCTAGGTCGATAATGTCATATAGTCCGCCTGCAGCGTATACCGCCGGCCCATTTCGGGACGATAATGTCATATAGTCGCCTGCAGGTATATCGCCCGACCCATTCTCGGTCGATAATGTCATATAGTGCGCGTAAAGGTATATCGCCCGCCCATTCTCGGTCGATAATGTCATATACCGCCTGCAGAAGGTATACCGCCTCGCCATTCTCGACGATAATGTCATATAGTCCGCCTGCAGAAGGTATACCGCCGCCCATTCTCGGTCGATAATGTCATATAGTCCGCGTGTAGGTATACCGCCGCCCATTCTCGGGACGATAATGTCATATACCGCCTGCAGCGTATATCGCCGCCCATTCTCGGTCGATAATGTCATATAGTCCGCCTGCAGGTATACCGCCTGCCCATTCCCGACGATAATGTCATATAGTCCGCCTGCAGCGTATACCGCCTTACCATTCTCGGTCGATAATGTCATATAAAATCTGGGAATTTAACCCAACGTACTACGCGCCTCAACTCCTTTAGAAAGACTCTTTTCAATTACAACTTCCCAGATACTAACAACTATAGTATCAAGTCCTATCCGTCTTTCAAGACAAGTCACAATACATTTTTAGAAATACAATTACCGGCTTCTAAAAACAAGTGACTTCTTTCTTAAAAACCTCAAAGAATCGTACCTTAAAAACGCTTGTTCTCCCTTATTTCAAATCATTTCTTTGCTTACATTATCAAGAAAACCATTCTTTAACCTTCCATAAAGCCGTTATAACCAACTTCCCATAAAGCCGTTATAACCCTTTGGTTTTAGACCAACTCATTCCTTTTATTTCCAAGAGACTTCTACTTTTTGAAACCAAGTATTAAATACTTTCAAATCAATTCTCTTAACTTTCAAAAATACAATTAGTCTCTTAACCTTTAAAACTCAAGTGACTCCTTTTATTATAAAACCTTAGGCAATTGATGCCTTAAAAACAAATTGTCTTTTCAATAAAACAAGTCATTTATCTTTCCATAAAGTAAATATAACCAACTCCCCATAAAGTCGTTTTATTCACTTTATACCTTAGCCATATACAATTTCCTATCCAATGGACTTATACGTTTAAAACGGAACAAGTATTACATACTTTAAAACTCTTCAAGTCCCTTAACCTTAATAAGACTTAAGACATCCTTTATACTTTCAAAGAAGTGAGTTAATCTCCTAACCCACCCGACTTGGCTATTCATAAAACTAGTAAAGGATATCAAGGTGTCAGACGATACCGCACTACACACGCAACTAGTCATGCTCAAAGATAGGAAAAGTTCTACATAGAGTAAATCACACAACTACCTCTTAACTTCTAAGAGTAGAAGGAAACATGAAATGATACCACAAGTATATTCCATACATAGAATCATGCCAAAGGAATGAAGAGGTTCACATACCTCGCGACGATTATCGACACGTAGCAAAATGCTCCAAAGTACTTCAATCTTGATAGCTATTCCACTCTCCAAGTAGGATACGCTATACTTAGTACTTCAACCTATAATGGTCACAATATGTCCATTAACCTCTCACTTCATAATGAATTATTCTAAGTGCTAAGTCACCAATTTCTACGGAAAATAGACAAAGACCTCCTTTGTTTCTACTAACTTTGCCACCTTTTTCAAGGCCGAATACAATAACCAAACAGCCCCAATTGGCTCACCACAATCTATAAGGTAATCCAATACAAATAAATACCAACTACTACAAACTACAAGTACAAATTCGGCCACCTTGAGTTCAACAACACCAATTCTTATCCAATTTCCATTTCAATCCAAGTTATTAGCCTAACATGATATCAAGTCGCAAATGATTATAACTACTATAATCTCCAAGTCAAAAACATGCGACGATTCTAATAACGACTAAAATTGTAATCCAACTTAACATGGCTTACATTACATTTCGGATTTCCAAGGCTACAATCAATCCATAATCCATATTAACTTCCACACATATACTTCATGCTAGCAACAAGTAAAGCTAACAACAATATAAATAATCTTGTAACACTTTCAAAGAACAAGATTATACCTCAACGATTCTTAGTCCAACTTCCAATCCAAATCGCTTCCTTAGCAACTTGTAGTCTCTTCAAGACACTTCAATCCGCTTACTGAGACTCTTAGAACAACACCAACCAATTTCCTTCAAACTTCCAAACAAAACCTAGAAAAGTCACTAGGTTTTCACTTTGCGACTAACCCAAAACTATCTTTTCCGGATTTTTCTATTGAGATACACTCACAATACACTTAGGAACCTTGGTTTAAAGTGGGAAATTATCGACAACAAACAAATTTTTTGCAAAGAGAGCTTAGCCAAACCCGAGAGCTCCTCTTGTGGTTCTTCCAATTTTTGT
Source organism: Przewalskia tangutica (assembly GCA_029844215.1). Lineage (NCBI taxonomy): Eukaryota > Viridiplantae > Streptophyta > Magnoliopsida > Solanales > Solanaceae > Przewalskia > Przewalskia tangutica. The sequence goes on along the minus strand of CM056727.1, from coordinate 43,509,551 downwards.
GATTTTTGGCTAAGTATGGAACTTGTCATACTACTACTAGTGATATAAAGTGTATTGGAGGGTCATGATACACACAAACGGGTGGTTTGGATGATCTCTTGCTAAATATCAAGTCTAGTGGGACCTTTGACTTAGTCAATATTCTCATGCTACTACTTGCAAGACTAATTCATCCTACCAAAGGTCAAATGACCATTGTGACATGCCCAATTCGACTAAGGCATACTAGGGGTGACACATGTCGCCTTCCCATTCACAATAATACGCTTTCCGACAAATTCCAAAATTCCGTTAAATACTTACAAGTCTTAAATTTTAACACTTATGAGTTCTTACGCACGCTCTAAAACATATCTTGCAAATACGGTGTAACATTCTTCCCCTTAGAAACATTCGTCCTCGAATGTTCTTTCTGAGTCAAACTTAAAATTAACAACATAGTTTCCTTTCACCACCCCGACATACCAACAATGCCACACATGGCCTTAATACTCGCACACACATATCTGTCCATCATAAGCCCAAACAGGATTATCTTTTCGTATTTCCAACTCTTTCTAACATATACATAGTCTCAATATAACTGCTCATAAAACTTAAACATACCACAACTTTATCATGCATACAAGTTTCTAAAGGGTCAAGGACATACCGAAACCATATAAAGTGCTCAAAGGACCGCTAAAGCCGGGACTCCCACCACGACCTTCGCCACTACCGTCGGCATGAACATCCCGCCTAGCTATGAAGGCGAAGAACCCGCAATCGATCCAAGAGTCTGTGTTGTCCCACCAGACCTCTATAAGGACATTCTCTTAACATATGGCCTAGACGACCACAAGAAAAACAAGCACCGCACCGGCGCGACATACCCCGTATCGTAACCTACCACATCGGGCGACGAGGCAAAGGTGGCCTCGATCGTCTGGAACCCCATCTCCCCGAGACTCAAAGCTCTAGAGACTGACCGACTCGCGTTCCCGTGGTCGCGGAAAACCTCGCCGAAAATCGTGGAGGAGCACTCGTCCGGGCCGCAATGTAGACCTAGTTCTGCCGAGACCGCCCGCCTAAAACCGCCTGAGACCTCGATGTCTCGCCCTCTGGCCTGGCCTGAGTCAAATTGATCCTCCTCTCTATCTTCTATCCTCGCGCATAGGCTCGCATCCTAGCAATGTCCATACCGGTGAAGAGCCACCCCAAGTACGCATGCAAGAATCATACGACGGCCTAGCCCCATCACATAACGATGAACTCTATCCGCCACGCTAGCCACTATGGTGTGCGCATGCCTAGCCGAGTCAAACTCCGTGCTATACTCCCGATAGTCCTACCATTCGCCTCAAGGTCAAAAATCTATCTACGCGGCCCTCCTCATCTCGTGAGGCAAAAGTGATCCATAAAGGCCTCTCGTGAACTCCTCCCAAACACCGGAAGAGCATCATCCCTCTCACAAGACTCCATGACTCAAACTAGTTCAACGCAATATCGCAGAATCCCAGAAGAGGCTAGTATAATGCACTGCCTCCAAGCCTTAAGAACTCGCATAGTTCGCTGTAGTGCCGAACGAACTCCTCGCGATCCTCCTCGCACTCGAACCATAAAACTCGCGGATGACAACCTGTAAAATCCCGGATCCGCAAACCGCCGCTCTGTGGTTAGCTACCGCTTCATGCCGGCCGCCACTACCACTATGTCACCAATAGCCCGACCGCTCTCCATAATCTCTAAACTCGCTCGCCGCGGATCGAGGCTCGCACCGAACCTCTCGAGCTACCGCCGCTTCGGCCTTTAATATCGCCGGCGTGGTGAACTCGCCGCCCGCCTACTACCTCGTGCATAGTTCGTGCCCGAGCCCCGTAACCTCTGTACCTCTAGCGCCTCGCCGCCGCTTGCCCTTCTGGGCCCTGGTCGCCTTCCGAGGAGGCATAACTGTTTCATAAGAATAGGTCAGAGAGGATTCAACCTAATAAGACAGCTCTACTGCACGATCTTTGAGAGGGAAGAATGGAAACCAATCCTAAAATGTCCTGCAGCCTCCTGATTATAGATGTGGTGCACAACACACCGATAATCAAGACTCTACTAGACACGGTCTGTAGACACTTTCCGAGGACTAACTGCTCTGATACCACTTTTGTCACGACCCGACCCCGGGCCCGCGACTGGTGCCCTACCTGGGCACCCTTACAGGTAAACATCAGAGAAAATCAGCGGAACATACATGAAACTTAAAAAAGAATAAATCAATAGATAAACAACAAAGTTAGCCGATGTGGCTACCTTCCCGACATAAATATATACAATCAAGCATTTGCCTCTTTCTTTACAAACCGACCCACCATATGTGACTACTGCACTTAAGAGTTTTTAACATAACAATCGTATGACAGGCCCCGCCATACCCCGAATATACATGAATCTACTACCTCGTGGAAATATCGCATCAAGAGATAAGCCTCCGAGCAAGTGGAGCTTTCTCTCAAAATCAACCGAGATCCTAAGAGCAAGGATCACCAACCTGGTACCTAAACTCGCGGCATTTAACGCAGCCTCGGCGGGTCGATAACAAAAATTTAATATGGAACAGAAATAACGCATAATAAATAGATCATAATCAGATAAATGTAATGACAGGACAAGTATAAAAATACATACCGATCCTACTGTCATTACCACTTATGAACTTAATTTCTCATCATTATCTTTTCCATTCTCAATCAAAGTTATAGCCACTTTCTTACGTGCATTATTAGAAAAAGAATCATTAAGTTCATTACCATAAAACTTACCTAACTTTCATAACCTATAATCGCCCATTGGCGAGGGCACCTATACTACCCCCCAATCTAGACGCGATCAAGGTCACATAGTCCGCCGTAGCGGTATCGCCTGCCCAATCTCGGTCGATAATGTCATATGGTTCCGCCCAAAGGTATATCGCCTGCCCATTCGGGTCGATAATGTCATATAGTGCGGAAGGTATCGCCCCCATTCTCGGTCGATAATGTCATATAGTTCGCCTGCAGCGTATAACTTGCCCGCCATTTCGAGACGATAATGTCATATAGTGCGCCTGCAGGTATACCGCCTGCCCATTTCGGGACGATAATGTCATATAGTTCGCCAGTAGGTATAATGCCCGCCCATTCTCGGTCGATAATGCATATACCGCCTAAAGGTATATCGCCCGCCCATTCTCGGTCGATAATGTCATATAGTCCGCCTGCAGGTATATTGCCCGCCCATTCTCGACGATAATGTCATATAGTTCGCCTGCAGGTATATCGCCCGCCCATTCTCGGTCGATAATGTCATATAGTCCGCCTGCAGAAGGTATCGCCCGGCCATTATCGACGATAATGTCATATAGTCCGCCTAGAAGGTATCGCCCGCCCATTCTCGGTCGATAATGTCATATAGTCCGCCTGCAGAAGGTATATCGCCCGCCCATTCCTCGACGATAATGTCATATAGTCCGCCTGCAGCGTATACCGCCCCATTCTCGGTCGATAATGTCATATAAAATCTGGAAATTTAACCCAACGTACTACGCGCCTCAACTCCTTTAGAAAGACTCTTTTTCAATTACAACTTCCCAGATACTAACAACTATAGTATCAAGTCCTATCCGTCTTTCAAGACAAGTCACAATACATTTTTAGAAATACAATTACCGGCTTCTAAAAACAAGTGACTTCTTTCTTAAAAACCCTCAGCAACTGGTACCTTAAAAACAGTTTGCCCTCCCTTATTTCAAATCATTTCTTTGCTTACATTACTGAAGAAAACCATTCTTTTAACCTTCCATAAAGCCGTTATAACCAACTTCCCATAAAGCCGTTATAACCCTTTATGGTTTTAGACCAACTCATTCCTTTTATTTCCAAGAGACTTCTACTTTTTGAAACCAAGTATTAAATACTTTCAAATCAATTCTCTTAACTTTCAAAAATACAATTAGTCTCTTAACCTTTAAAACTCAAGTGACTCCTTTTATTATAAAACCTTAGGCAATTGATGCCTTAAAAACAAATTGTCTTTTCAATAAAACAAGTCATTTATCTTTCCATAAAGTAAATATAACCAACTCCCATAAAGTCGTTTTATTCACTTTATACCTTAGCCATATACAATTTCCTATCCAAGGGACTTATACGTTTAAAACGTAACAAGTATTACATACTTTAAAACTCTTCAAGTCCCTTAACCTTAATAAGACTTAAGACATCCTTTATACTTTCAAAGAAGTGAGTTAATCTCCTAACCCACCCGACTTGGCTATTCATAAAACTAGTAAAGGATATCAAGGTGTCAGACGATACCGTACTACACACGTGCAACTAGTCATGCTCAAAGATAGGAAAAGTTCTACATAGAGTAAATCACACAACTACCTCTTAACTTCTAAGAGTAGAATGAAACATGAAATGATACCACAAGTATATTCCATACATAGAATCATGCCAAAGGAAGGAAGAGGTTCACATACCTCGCTACGATTATCGACACGTAGCAAAATGCTCCAAAGTACTTCAATCTTGATAGCTATTCCACTCTCCAAGTAGGATACGCTATACTTAGTACTTCAACCTATAATGGTCACAATACGTCCATTAACCTCTCACTTCATACGTAGAATTATTCTAAGTGCTAAGTCACCAATTTCTACGGAAAATCGGACAGCACCTCCTTTGTTTCTACTAACTTTGCCACCTTTTTCAAGGCCGAATACAATAACCAAATAGCCCCAATTGGCTCACCACAATCTATAAGGTAATCCAATACATATAAATACCAACTACTACAAACTACAAGTACAAATTCGGCCACCTTGAGTTCAACAACACCAATTCTTATCCAATTTCCATTTCAATCCAAGTTATTAGCCTAACATGATATCAAGTCGCAAACGATTATAACTACTATAATCTTCAAGTCAAAAACATGCGACGATTCTAATAACGACTAAAATTGTAATCCAACTTAACATGGCTTACATTACATTTCGGATTTCCAAGGCTACAATCAATCCATAATCCATATTAACTTCCACACATATACTTCATGCTAGCAACAAGTAAAGCTAACAACAATATAAATAATCTTGTAACACTTTCAAAGAACAAGATTATACCTCAACGATTCTTAGTCCAACTTCCAACTGAAATCGCTTCCTAGCAACTTGTAGTCTCTTCAAGACACTTCAATCCGCTACTGAGACTCTTAGAACAACACCAACCAATTTCCTTCAAACTTCCAAACAAAACCTAGAAAAGTCACTAGGTTTTCACTTTATGACTAACCCAAAACTATCTTTTCCGGATTTTCTATTGAGATACACTCACAATATACTTAGGAACCTTGGTTTAAAGTGGGAAATTATCGACAACAAACAAATTTTTGCAAAGAGAGCTTAGCCAAACCCGAGAGCTCCTCTTGTGGTTCTTCCAATTTTTGTGATTTTTGGCTAAGTATGGAACTTGTCATACTACTACTAGTGATATAAAGTGTATTGGAGGGTCATGATACACACAAATGGGTGGTTTGGATGATCTCTTGCTAAATATCAAGTCTAGTGGGACCTTTGACTTAGTCAATATTCACATGCTACTACTTGCAAGACTAATTCATCCTACCAAAGGTCAAATGACCATTGGGACATGCCCAATTCGACCAAGGCATACTAGGGGGTGACACATGTCGCTTCCCATTCGTCACAATAATACGTTTTCCGACAAATTCCAAAATTCCGTTAAATACTTACAAGTCTTAAATTTTAACACTTATGAGTTCTTACGTACGTTCTTAAAACATATCTTGCAAATACGGGGTGTAACACCTACCGCATTGAACGCACCGAGACGTGGGCGGTCTCGATTGACAGCGACGGCCGCCTCTCGAAACCTCAAGTCCCGAGCCACGACCGCTCCCGAATAACCCGTTGATCGACCTCCTTCCGTAAAATCGAGAAGGAGCACTATGGCCGGGCCGAATGGACCTAGTCTGCCGAGGTTGTCCGCCAAAATCGCCTCGAGACTCGTTGTCTTGGCCTCTTCTGGCCGCCTAAATCTAGCCGATCCTCGCTTCTCTATCTCAATCTCGCGCATACGCTTGATCTCCGCAATATCCATCCTCGTGAAGAGCCACCCTAAGCATGCAGAATCATACGACGGTCTAACCCCATCACATATCGATGAACCATGTTCGCCATGTCGCCTACAATGGTGCGCGATATCTAGCCAAGGAGTCAAACTCGTGTCAGATTTCTAATAGTCCTCCCGCCCCGCCTCAAGGTCAAGAATCTATCTACGCGGCTCTCTCATCTCGGGGCAAGAAGTGATCCAGGAAAGCCTCTGTGAACTCCTCCCAAACAGCCGGAAGAGCATCCTCACCTCTCGACAACACCCATGACTCAAACCAGTTCAACGCAATATCGCTGAATCCTGTAGAAGCTAGCATAATGCACTCGATTCGAGGCTCGAGCACTGCATGGTCCGTCAGAATCGCCGCACAAACTCCTGCGGATCCTCCTCGAATCTCGAGCCATAGAACTCGGGTGGATGACAACCTAGGAAATCCCAACCAGAACCGCCGGGCTTCAGTGGTCCGCCGCTCACCGTCGCTGCCGCTCGCCACTATACTGGTCAATAAGAGGATCTGTTCCCCGTAATCTCTATACTCACCGATCAAGGGATCGAGGCTCGCATCGCGGTCTCGTGAGCCGCTCGCTGCCTCGAACTCACAGGCCGGGCGACGCTGTGGAACTCGCCGCCAAACATCATCTCTCGTAAGGACTGGTTCAGGCCTCGTGACTCTCGCGTCCCACTAGCAAAGACTCTCACCGCGTTGCCTTCGAGCCGCTGCCTTGCGCGAGGCATAACTGATACATAAAGGAAAACATCAGAGGAGGTTCAACCTATAACTCAGCTCTATTGCACGATCTTAGAGTGAAAGAATGGAAACCAATCCTAAATATCCTGCAGCCTCCTGATTATGGATGTGGTGCACAACACACCGATAATCAAGACTCTACTAGATACGGTCTGTAGACACTTTCCGAGGACTAATCGCTCGATACCACTTTTGTCACGACCGACTCGGCCGCGATCGTACTTATCGGGTACCTCGCCGTATACATCGTGAGAATAGCAATGAACATACACAACACATAACTTATAAAAGGTAAACATCACCGGTCACCGATAAGTGCCGCTTCCAGAAAAACATACTTAATCAAAAGTACAGCAGTGCAACTTATCCTTACAGCCCAAAACACATACGTGACCACAGACCTCTAAGGATAACAACTGCGGCGGGACAGGGCCCCGCCATACCCCTGAATATACACAATGTCTATAACATCAGGGAAAAACCGTACCAACAAAACAAGCTTCCAGAGGAATGAAGCTTATGACACCGGAACAGTGATCCTAAGAACGAGGATCCACCGCCTGCTTACCCTTACTTGCGGCATGAACGCAGCCCCCGGGGAAGGGGGTCAGTACACAATATGTACCAAATATGTAAAACTGGAAAATACTGTAATAATGATATCATAAGTCTGAAAAAATAAACTGGAGTCATGGAAGAAAATCAAAATACAGTACACTGTGCCTTACTAACAATGAGAGTAACAAGTATATACTTTACTGCATAAAAATAGGAGGCTTGTGATCAAAACAGGGTCCCTCGCCCGTAGTATCAATAAGCAATCCTACTCCTGGGACTATTTCACCCGCATGGGTCTTGTGGACCCGCATGAGGTATTCCTCGCATAGGCTGTACCCGCCCGCATGGGACTATTTCACCCGCATAAGTCCATAGGACTCGCATGAGGTATTCCTCTCATCGTGGGTAGCAAATCCACGGAACAAGTGGTATAACGATCTTGGGGCTTGCCCCTCAGATATACTCTTACCCTGAAGCAGGTGGTATAACGATCTTGGGGATGTACTTCGATATACTCTACCCGAAGAAGGTGGTATAACGATCTGGGATGTACTCGGATATACTCTACCCCGAAGGTGGTATGACGATCTTGGGGCTTACCCCTCATTCATACTCTTACCCTGGAGAAGGTGGTATAACGATCTTGGGGCTTGCCCCTCAGATATACTCTTACCCTAGCTCAATTTGTCATCATATCATAATCATATAATATATACAAGTTACGAAAGCTAATACTTTTTATTAGTCTTGTTCATATACCCTCTCATTTTAGTTTACTCAAGGCACCGACATATTTAATAAAAGGAAATCCGGGAATTTAACCCAAAGTACCACATACTTATATTCTTTAAAAACGACTCTTTTTCATATAAAACCTTTGGGCAATTGATGCCTTAAAATCAATTTGCCTTTCATAAATCAAGTCATTTGTCCTTACTTATCTTACTTAGAGTAAATCTCTTCTTATTAACCTTTTATAAAGCTAATAAACCAACTTCCCATAAAGTTGTTATATTAACCCTATACTTTAGTAAAATCATACTTTTTCCTTAACCAAGGGACTTATACTTCTTAAAACGAAACAAGTCTTTATGTACTAAAAACAAGTAAGAATATCAAATCTTGTACGTCTACCGTACTACATAGATACAACTACTCATGCTCAAGAGATAGGAAAGCTCCACATACCTCTTTGGTCAATCCACTTGCTAAGTCCAAACTACCGCAAGTAATATGTCAACCTAAAATAACCATGATACGTTTATTAACCTCTAATTTCAATGTAGAATAATCCAAGTTCAAAGTTACTAATTTCTATGGAAAATTGGGCAGCATTTCCTTTGTTTCTACATACTTTGCCACATTTTTCAAGGCCGAAATCAACATCCAAATGCCACATCTTAGGCCCAACAATCCAAACATTTCAAAGGGGATTACACACCTAAACTTGGGTGTGTAAAATTCTGCCCCATAAGATACAACAATTCACTTAACAATTCTAAAGTAGTTTGTAGGCTACAACATGCTCATAATATCTTCTTAACCAATCTTTTCATATCCAAACCACATTTCTTACATGCAATGACTCTAAGAGCATTATTTACTACAATAAGTTCCTTCTTCTTCACATGCAACATTAATAACTAACCACAAGAGAAGAAATGTTACCTTTAGAGCTTTAGCCAAAACTATTCCAATAATTTTGCTAGCCTCTTTTCCAAGAACATTACCACAATAACTCCTACAAGCTAGCCACAAGCTTCTTTCTTGTCCTTAACTTTTCAGATTTTCCTTAGGCTTTGAATTCCTCTTGGAATTTTAGAGAGAAGTGAGAGCTTTAGTTTAGAGAGGGAGAGATTTGAAAGATGACCCAGTCTTCAAGACTTCGACAATAAAAGGCATGCAACAAAACAGCCGGGGGGGGGGGGACACTTGTCACCCTCCCATGGTTTTTTAAAAGAGAAATCTGATTTTTCCTCGCTTTTCCGCTGCATTCCCGCCGCGCTGCGTTCGCAGCAGCGCGCGCTGAATCTTCATGACTTTCGAATCTGCCGCGCCCGCTTGCCGGCGCGCTGGCCAGAATCTCAGCGACCCTCAAGATATCCGCGCCAGCGCCGCTCTTGTCCAAACACATTGTCCGATCACGACCGAACTTGTAACTCTATAACTTTCTACTCCGATGTCCTATCGACGAATGGCGCGCTTGGAAACTAGACTCAACGAACTACGCATTAGGCCTTTGAAATACTTAGGAACTTTCAATGTACCGGGTCATAACCCGCCTCAAAGTTGACTAACACCCGTCCGAAACAATCCGTCAACCTATCTTTCGAAAATTTTAAGTCTTACATGCTTTCGTACGCTCTCACACGTAAGGTCAGAACTACGGGGTATAACACCAACGCTCGAGGAAGGATTAGTCACTTTTTACTCAAATGATATCCATCCCTTCCCCAAACATACATTACAATCCCGTGACAAGCCCTACATGATCTTATACTGAGGGTTCTCACATTAGTGGATACTTACATGACGGCCAATCTCATGGTATCACAATTGCATGCATTAAACATCTTTCTGAGTGTGAGTGTTTTTTCTCTAAACGTCCCAAAATTCAAAATATTGGAATATATGTGAGAATTTGACTCTTTTTCAGTGAGGGCATTTGAAACATGAGGATACGTATAGTTCGAAACCTTGGATGCAAGCAGGTGTGTCGACACACAGGTATGTTTGAGGTACTATCTGAAGCTGTGTGAATTACACCGGAGCCAATATCGGTTAGACTGAAAGCAATAAACGAAAATCGTTATGCACAATACTATTTGTTGGTATCAACTGAAGTCAGAACGTAATGTTGTCTTCCATTTTTTCAGAAAAAAAACAACAAAATGCATATTACATAAAATTCATATTTTTTGCATCACGAACTACGTCTTGACCTGATTCCCTCAGCGGGATACGTAGGCGGCCACATTGGCTTCGGTCTCATTTTTCGAAAATTGTACAATCATTTTTGCATCACGAACTACGTCTTGACCTGATTCCCTCAGCGGGATACGTAGGCGGCCACATTGGCTTCGGTCTCATTTTTTTAAAATTGTACTATCATTTTTGCATCACGAACTACGCCTTGACCCGATTCCCGTCAAAGATGAGATACGTAGGCGGTCACATTGGCTTCGGTCCCACATCATTTGAAAATCATAAAAATTCTTATTTTTACATCACGAACTACGTCATGACATGATTCCCTTATGAGGATACGTAGGCGGCCTAAGTCGGCTTCGGTCACACTATTAGAAATCTTCCCATTGGCTCGCGTGCGACAGAATGCATTTGATTATTCCGAAAAGATATATGAGCAATTTCCGCTAGAGTTAAGTCTGTGCAGAGACTAGCATTCAACAAACATTCGCAACATCTAGCAAGTTCGTGTAGAGACTACATCAGCATCAACAACATTCGGCAAACATTCGCAGCATCCAGCAAGTCCGTGCAGAGACTAAATCAGCAATCACATTATTCAAAGAAGCATTCGCGGATCCAAAGAAGTCCGCAGACTACATCAAGAATCGTGATCATTCAAAGAAGCATTCACAAAGATCCAGCAAGTCCGTGCAGACTACATCGCAATCGCAAAGATTCGCAGATCCAAAGAAGCCCGCCGGAACATTCAAAGAAGCATTCACAAAGATCCAAAGAAGTCCGCACAGATCGTGACAAGACTCGCAGATTCAAAGCAAGCATTCACAACATTCAACACGTCCGTGCAAGGACGAAATCTCAGCATTTGCAGCATCACATCAATACAACCGCCATCACATTTTACAGGACAACATTTCTACTCATACAATTACATTGCTTATAAATTCATGCGTTATCATTTTTTCCTTAACATTTATGCACTAACCTTTTGCTTAAGTCTTAGCATGCAGGAGCAGGAGCACAACGTGGATTTTCTCTTACATCGAACCGGGTAATTTGTTGGGGAGCCAACCTTCCCAACGAATAGCAGAAGCGACCTCGAGCGTTGGTCCACTCATCACGCATCAGCGTCATCATAAGTCAATACCGATACATCCCTAAGTCCAAACCAGTCTGAGCATGCAAGCGTCAAGAGCCAAAGCTACAAAGTTGGCGTGAATCAACCACTCCTTTCCTAAAACTCACAAGTTTTCTTTGAAGGTGATCTTCATATCGCCAGAGCGGAGGACAATAATAAGCCCACGCGGTTACAAACGCACAACGCCTACGCAATGACGCGTTATATCAACCCAAAGTAGTCACAAAGGTGTACATCCATAAAACGACACAATTTCATTGTAAGCCTATGCAACGGCTTCATCCATGTTTCGTTCATGCAATGACGAATATCCGCATCGTGTCTATGCAACGACACCATCTCATGTAAGCCTATGCAACGGCTTCATCTATGTTTCGTTCATGCAACGACGAGCATCTGCATCGCGTCTATGCAACGACACCATTTCATGTAAGCCTATGCAACGACTTTATCTATGTTTCGTCTATGCAACGACGAGCATCTGCATCGCGTCTATGCAACGACGCCATATCTTCTAAGCCTATGCAACGGCTTCATCATGTTTCTTCTATGCAACGACTAGCATCTGCATCGCATCTATGCAACGACGTCATTTCATATAAGCCTATGCAACGGCTTCATCTATGTTTCGTCTATGCAACGATGAATATCTGCATCGCGTCTATGCAACGATGTCATATCTTCTAAGCATATGCAACGGCTTCATCATGTTCCGTCTATGCAACGACGAGCATCTGCATCGCGTCTATGCAATGATGTCATTTCATCTAAGCCTATGCAACGGCTTCATCTATGTTTCGTCTATACAATGACAAGCATCTGCATCACGTCTATGAAACGACGTCCTTTCATCTAAGCCTATGCAACAGCTTTATCATGTTTCGTCTATGCAACGACGAGCATCTGCATCGCGTCTGTGCAACAACGTCATTTCATGTGAGCCTATGCAACGGCTTCATCTATGTTTCGTCTATGCAACGACGAACATCTGCATCGCGCAACGACGCCATTTCATGTAAGCATATGCAACAGCTTCATCTATGTTTTGTCTATGCAACGACGAGCATCTGCATCGCGCGTCTATGCAATGACACCATCAGCATCTACAAACACCTTTTGCATTTGGACCTCGGGAGCAAAGTCCTAGAGGCATTTCAGGGAACAAACACTCGCTTTTTACAAAGACCACATCACCAGAACCCAAGTGTCAATCATAATTCGACACTGAGACAAATTTTGAATCTGCGTCGGCATTGTTTTTAATTTTACAGCATCACAGCAGCCCAGTGTCATCATGATTCGACACTGGGACAATCTTGAATTGGCGTCTGCCTGCTTTAATTTTCTAGCATCGCAGCAACCCAGTGTCCTCATAATTCGACACTGGGACAAATTTTAAATCTGCATCAGTTTTACCTTTTATTTTGACATCACAACGACCCAGTGTCATCATAATTCGACACTGGGACAATTTTTTTGAATCTGTATCAGCTTTTTGCTCATTCATTCTCTTGATCTTTGTTTTAAGGCTGACGATGGGGACAAAATTGGCTACAAGTCAACGTCTTTGTCCGAAAACTCTTTCATCGTCTTCAGTCAAAGAGGGACAAGATGTTGACACCCAATTTTTGACCCATCTTTTGGACATTTCTTGCAATTTTAAGTGTTTTAGGACACCACATTTTAATCACTATTTTTTGGCATTTTTGTATATTTTTTGCCTAACATTCTATGTTGTTTTATTTTTTGTAAATTGACATCACGTTTTTACTTTTAATTATGTATTAAACATTTTCAAATATTGTGTTATTATTATTGCACGATCATTTTATTTTAATAATTTTGCATCTCTTTAAATAATTAATTGACATCACGTCTTTACTTTTAATTAGGCATTAAATATTTGTTAAATATTGTATTTTATTATTATTGCATAGGCATTTGCATTTTAATAATTTTGCATCTTTTTAAATAATTTTTCTTTTAAATAATAAACCAGTTTGCATATTTGTCAAATCAGTCCAGTCCGAGGCACAATCTGGATCAGTGCAATCCGCCAAAAACCGAAGCCCAAACTGAGACCCAAAAATGAGGCCCAGTACACCTTTTATCTTTTCCCCCCAATACCCAAAACCCTAAACCTAAATACCCCTATAAATAAAAAATCTTACCCCCCACTTCCCACAACATCAAGTCAGCCGCACTATCTCTAAACCCAGACCCCCCTTTTGCAGATTTTTACACTCTCTCCCTCTCTTATCCCGTCTCCCGCAGCCCTTGGAGCTCCGGCGAACACTCCCACACACCATCACTCGTCGCCACTGAACCACCGTCGAACCAACTGCCCCATCGCCACTGAACCACCTCCGAGCCCATCGCTCCCGCCATCATCGCCTAACCCCGCCGCCATCAAACTCACATCGCCACCCATCACCCATCACCGCCATCGTCGGACAACCATTGGCGCGCCGCCCAGATATACCGCTTGACGCCGCCGCCGCTATCTTTTTGTGTTGTTGAAACTTGCCGGAGTTTGAACTCCGGCGACGACACTGATTTGTTTCTCTTTCGTTGCTATTATGTATGTTGCGGTTTGTTTGGACTGATATTTTTTGTCGTAGTTCATTAAACTCCGGCGACCTTAGTTGGCTTTATTTTCGGAATCTGTTTGTTGGTTTAGTTAGTGGGATGATTTTTCTGATTTTTTGATATCTCGCCGGAGTTCTAAAAAACTCCGGCGACTGTGTTGGTTTAGTTATGTTGGTATCTGGCGATGTTCTGAAATTTTCCGGCGATCGTTGGCTATTGTTTCCCGTTTTTAGGACTGTTTTGACATTTGTGCCCTTTAACTAGTTTTTGTATTATTCTTGAAAACTCCGACGTGTTCGATGTGTTGCCGCCACTGGTTACTATTTTTTCGGACTGATTTTCGTCGTGTTTGGGACTGATTTTTGACGATTTTGTCCCTGTCATTATTTTATTAAACTGATTGAACAGATGCTACACTATTTGGGGTATTTACTAATTTGAACAAATACTACGCAATGACCAATGAAAAAGTTATCCGTCGATTTTTTAGGCTTTCACAGTTGCAAAGACGGAAAATAAAATAAAATGAAGCTTTCTGGGAAATGATGATTTCTTCCACTTGCGTCGGATAACCAACATGCGCTGGCAGGGCGAATTTTCGCAGCCGGACTTGTTTAGGATGTCCCACTTTATTTTTTATATATCTGAGCCCTCCGTATTTAAAACTATTACTGTTTTGGCGCGGATCTGAAGATTTTATTTGTTTTATTGTTTCTAACAATATTGGCCGATGAAGGAATCTTCGTCTGATTTCCAAGGTCTCCCCTGTACAAAAGACAGATTTATTTTTTGCTTTACTTATTAATTCTTGCTATTACTTTAAAATTATTTATTCTATTACTAACACTTTTACTAAGTGTTTATGCAGGTACCCGTAGATTATCTTGTGCAGAAGGCCTAAAAAGGGCTAAAAGATGTCTCGGGATTTATTTCGATTTTAGCTTTATTATTTTGTATTGCATTCCATTGTAATTGTAAATTATGAAAACTGCTTAGAATATGTAGAATAAAAAGGTCATAAATAATTAACCTAGGCTTGAACGGATAACCGCAAGTTAGCGGATCTTAAAGGATGCCTAACCCCTTCCCTTTAGGATAATAAAGAAATTCTGATCCAGAATCTCATTAATTTCGCAGACCAATAAATGGAGATTAATTGCAGTATTTTTTATTGCAATAAATCAAGTGTCCTAATTCACTTAACTAATTAGGTGGTGACTCCTCAAAATCAGCATTATTGCTTCATCCAGGGAACTGCGCCAAAGAGCAACGTTGCGGATACCGTTCAGACCCCGAGGTAAAAAACGGGCGCGACAATTACACTTTGATTCCCTTATTTTAACATAACAGTCACAAAAGGAATCAGAGTGCAGTTGATTCCGTTTCTGAAACAGACCCAAACATGTAGGGAGAATCACGATCATTCCTTTTCTTTCTCCTTGATTCTCTTACTAGATTCTATTTCGTTTACCCTGCGCGAACCAAACACCCCCTAAATGATTACATATTTTTACTTGAGGTCATGGGCTTACAAGTAGTTCATCACACATTCAGGGAGGCAAATCCGGTGGCAGATCACCTTACAAATTATACCAAATTCTATAGTTCACATAATTTATCAAAGGGTGATACTGTGTATTGATATCACCTTCTCAGTTATACTTTCTTTACATTATCGCAAAGATAAATTCGGGGGTTGAGACCTTGTATTTCGAAATCAGTTCCGGCATATGTTCATACTGCTTTAGATTTCATGTATGAGTCTAACTGTTTCTCTTGTTTACTTTGTCTTGAGTCGAGTGCCTCTCGGAAACAACCACTCTACCTACCAAGATAGAGGTAAGGTCTGTGTACACTCTACCCTCCCCAGACCTCACATTGTGGGATTTTACTAGGTATGTTGTTATGTTCTTTCGAGAAACAAAATATCAATCTCGTAACATATAACTCAAACAATAACTGTCTCAACCCTTATTACTTATCAATCAGTCGATATAAATTATTATAATCGAAACACATACGTGGTGTTGTCAATTAGCATTGACTCGTTGCCGAAAGCAAACAAGGACCTGTCCAAAAGTTAGTCGAACAATCGATACATACACATTGTCACAGCACTGTCTTCGACACGACTGCACACAGAGGAACACGTTGAAAGTATGTATGTCCTAAATACAAATATTTTAGGGATAAGTGTACTAGAACACATTCGTATTATTAATGAGATTAATATATTTATGACATTTGCGATTACTGAATTATTATTTGATTGTTTGTAATTATTCATTAATGTGCATCCCTTGAACTTACGTTGTCATTGATAGAGTGGGATATTAATAATAGAGTGTAGTTCTTAAAGTAGTCTCGACTGATGATCATTGAGAATGAGATATCAATGATATGTTATAAGTCGACATGTGGTCTGCATCACATTTGTAGAGAATGTAGTATGTCTCACCTACTACTAGTAATGGTCACTAGTAGTAGCTTTCCTGATAGAGGAATATACTGAAGCAACGCTTGCAACCGAGAGGGTAATCGTGTGCGCTCTCTTTAGTGAAGACTCCAGAAAATATCAACCGTAAGTTTTTTTTGTGTATTTACAGATTTCAAGTTGTAACGTAATTTTACCAGACAGAATTGTTGAGGTAAGTAAATTCAAAATTTTAAACTTCTGATGTGCCTTACTTATGTGTTTTAGACTCAACAAAACCCTACACATGTAACAGCTTCCTTCTAAAATCATTTGTTGTTGCATCTTAAACTCTCGAATTCTGCTAGGGTCAATAGCAAATGTGAAATGACAATATCCGTCATTGTGTTCAAGAAGCATCCTGAATCCCCTATTTCACTCCCTTCCACTAACATTGTTATAAACTGGCATGAAATTTTCAATTAAAGGTTCATGCTAAAGTCGTATACACTCAACAAATATATTGGGGCATGCCCGCTACTATAGCAAATTGACCTGTAGCCAGTGGAGGGCCTACCCTTACCAAAGGGGTGTCAAGTGACACCATTTTTGTCAGAAAATTACACTGTTTAGCTAGGCTAAAATTTTAGATTTATGTATATATAATGTATGGTGACCCACCTATCCCTTATTTATTAAATGTGTGCATCCATTTGGAAAAATTCTTGAGTCCGCCACTGCCTGTAGCTTAAACAAGTAAGCACATACATTACTCACAATTATCAAAGATGCAACTGATGGATCAGGCAACTCGAGGAGGAATAGCCATCTAATCTGGCAGTAAAAACTATTCTACGAAGCAAGTTTTGTATGCTGCATCTACATATTAACAGATAATTTGATAACACAGATGCGCTTTTGTCATTTTCTCATCTTTCAAAGACAATTTATCTCAATCACATTCAATCTACATGTATATAGCACATGAGGACAAGCCGTTATTTTTGTCCTACTAATCACCATTATAACTCATCCCATCATTTTCTCAGTAAAAAATGAAGTTTGATGAACAATCGATAATCACAATCAAACACTTGTGCTGAATTTTCCAGTATCACAAAGGATTGGACCTGTTAGTATCAGACACCAAACTTGAAAGCAGAAGAAGTAAAATGCCTCGAAAAAATAATCTCTTTCCTATATGGAGAATAACTACACACTTATGGTAATGTTACAATTCTAATTAAGGTACAAAACTATATGTCAAATATACAAAAAGTACTGTTCACGGATGAACAGTGGTCTGGGCCGCGGACTGGGCTGCGGCGCTATATGGCCTGGGCAGCGGCGCTGGGCCTATTTTAACACACCCCCGCAGTCATAGCGGACGGTCTTCATACGCTGAGACTGTCTCTAAAATCTTCAAAAAGGACAGAGGAAGACACTTTGTAAAGATGTCTGCAATTTGATATCTGGAAGGGATATGACAGACGCGTACTTGTCCTTTAGCTAACTTCTCTCGAATAAAGTAAATATCCATCTCTATGTGTTTAGTCCGTTGGTGCTGAACAGGATTATCAGAAATGTATATGACACTTATATTATCACAATATACTAAGGTAGCCTTCTCAATAGGACAATAAAGCTTTAAAAGTAGATTTCGTAACCAACATGACTCGAAAACCACATTAGCTACCCCTCGATACTCGGCCTCTGCATGAAAGCGTAGATTGACGCTTAGCAGACTAGGAGATCAAGTTATTACCCAAAAACATACAATAGTCAGACGTAGACCGTCTGGTGTCAGAACAACCACCCCAATCAGCATCAGTATAGGAGACTAATGTAGACGTCGATGAAGGATACAAATGCAAATCATAATCAAATATTCCCTGAATGTACCTAAGGATGCGTTTGAGCGCATTCATATGTTTAACTCTGGGATCATGCATAAACAAACACACCTGCTGAACTGCATATGTAATGTCTGGTCGCGTGAACGTAAGATACTGAAGGGCGCCTGTAAGACTACGATAGCGGGTCGGATCCTCATAAGGAGAGCGAGCTGCTACACCCAACTTGCTTTAGTATCAACTGGAGTAAACGTAGACTTACATGATGACATCTCAGTCCTCCCAGTTATCTCTGCTGCATACTTCCTCTGTGATTAGGGTTGTTCAAAAATCGGTCCGGACCGGCAAAATGGACTGAACCAGACCGGATCAGATCGAAAAAGATCGAACCTAAGACAACATGTCTGGTCTTCGGGTCATATTTTTTTTCGAATTCCGATTAGGTCTAAATCCGGAATAACCCGGATCGGACCGGGCCTGGTTATAAAAATAAAAAAACATCCTTTACGTTAGGCTATAGTCGATTTTAGTCAATCATCTAATACTATATAATGTAATTATGAACTCCTCGTGATAGTTATTTGATATTAAATTTGAACTAATTAATTTTTTATTGAAATTTTTTGTTGTATGTTGATGGTGTAAGGATTTCACTAGTATCATTATTGTTTAAGATTTGAGAATTTTTTCTAATTTTTAATAGCCTTGAATTCAATATTTCTAGTAATTTAGTTTTGAGACTATTTTTGGACATGAAGTTGTAATATGTGACTTAGTTCTTCTTATTTTGTTATACTTTAATTGCATTTTTTTTGGATCTCTACTGTCCATAAACCGTATCCGTATGGTCGGTGGTGATAAATATTCAAGTATTTTAAGTTTCAATACATGAATTCTGATCAAATTTAAAAGGGATTAAATTAGTCAAATTACTTCAACTTATCAGATTTAAAACAGAGCTAATGCAAAGCAAATTGAACTTCTTTAGAACCGGTTCGGTCCAGGACCTATAATTTTCGGTCTGATCTTCGATCTTTTATTTTATAATTTTCGATCTTCGGTTCGGTCCGGTCCGATCCGATCCGGTCCGGTCCGATCCGATGAACAACCCTATCTGTGATAAGAACAATTCACCTGCATCACGAGTGACAGTAATGCCCAAAAAATAACTCAAGGGGCCCAAGTATTTCATGGCAAACTCAGAACTAAACATTGTCATAATAGATTTTCGCTAAGCATCTGAAGAGGCAGTCAAGATAATATCATCCACATATAAGAGTATATAAGTGTTAGGCACATTTTGTATATACTTTTTGAGTTATTTTTAGTTAGTATTTTACTCATTTCGTTTTTGTTTAGTATAGTATTAGAGTTGTTTTTCTTTCTTTTGAGATTCTAAATGGCAAAATGGTAAAAAGAAGCTAAAAGTGGGCAGAAAAGGAGCTCCCGAAGCAAAAAGGATGAAAGTTGGCAGATCCGAACGAAAGAATGCAGGACCGGTGCCATAATTACTGAGAAACAGCAGTACTTTCGGCACCACGGTGTCATTCTGCAGTACCGCGGTGCCGAGGCGGAAAAATCACGTTCTGGGCGATTTTGACACAGTTTTTAGGGTCCGAAATCCATATTTTCTCAACTATAAAATCCTTAAACCCTAACCTCATTATTCATCTGAGATCTTACATCTTACATCTCACATCATACTTTGGAGAGGAAAATGACGCTACAACACAAGATTGAAGACAATTTTGGTTCAAGTTTCTTTTCTTTTCTTTGTTTTTATTTCAATTTATGTTGGTTTGTATTAGTTCTTGACATGACAATGTTTAGGAGCTAATTACTTTATTAGGGCTTTCCTATTGAATCGCTTGAAACATACTTCATAAATTAATGCATTAGTTTGATTTCTTCTTCACTTGATTAAGATTTATTCAATATTTGTATGAATGTTTGATAGTTAATTGATCACTAATTATCATAATCTATATGATTTCGAATCAAGAACCCAGAGGAGAGATTTGGATATGCTGTAATTGAATAGACATAGGTTAAAATCGCGGACGGAAGTATCTCGATACTTGTGTAGCATTATAGGTTATTGTTCTTAATCCTCCTGTGTGGTAAAACCTATCATAGAAATATAGAAGGTTTCTGAACGGGGGTTGAGCGATTATATCCTAACCGGAATATAAGACAGTCTAGTTAACCGCTATCTTAACGTAGAAAAGAAGTCATTCTAGTTGCATTAAGGATTGAAAAAAGTGGATAGTTGAGGATATTGGAAGCCATAATTCCTTCATAACTGATTTAAACCAAAGTATTATCATAATTAGTTTATTTTATGCAATTACTTAGCCTTAGCTATTAGATAAAAATACAAACAAATTAACGTTCACCAAATAGAAACTAAAGTTTAGATAATCGGTACTTGAGAAACCAATCTCTATGGACGATATTCGGTCTTACCGGACTATATTACTTGTAACGATAAGTACACTTGCGTGAGCAATTGAAAATCGGCCTAACAAGTTTTTAACGCCGTTGCCGGGGACTGACGTACTTTTAATATCGACTCATCTATTCTTATTTCTAATTTGGTTGGTCCATGAACAAGTTAGAAACTTGTTCATGCGAGCATCTTTTTATCAGGTTTTGTTGTTTTTCTTATTTTTTAGGAAACGTTAGTGTAAAGAAAAAAAGAAAAAAAGGCGTATGGACTACTACTACTATCAGGGGAAGTGGAATCAACAACAACAGCCTTACCCACAGGTCCAGAGGAAGATCAAAATGAGTTGCAGGCAGCCATGCTCAGACTCACCAAGTGCCAGACTCAGTTTATGGCTGAGACAAAGGTGTCCCTAAAACATTTGGAGACACAAATAGGGCAGCTGATGGATATGGTGATCAATGTACCGCAAGAAAATTTGTCTAGCGATACAGTTGTGGGGGGTGATAAGCAGAGTGATGAACCTGAACCACAACAAGCTGTTGAGAATAATGAGGAATTGAGAGAGATAGTTGGTGTAGTGAAAGAAGAGGTTACCGAGATCCAAATTCACATTTTTGGATTCCTTGGAATTTCTTTTTTCTATACTCGTTGCAGAAAAGATACCACCAACTATCATTGTTGAGCCCCAACCAGAAAGTTTATACCCTCAAGGGCACCCCCAAAAGTTGATAGATGTTGGGAGTTTCACTGATCCCTATATTATAGAGAGCTTAGAAGACAAGTCTGCCTTGTGAAATTAGGGGATAATCTTAGATATGAGGCCCTTGTTTGAAAAAAGTGTTGTAGGAGGAGTGAGACCTGCAACAATAACTGTGCGGATTGCAAACAGTTCGCAGAAGGATCAACTGGGCACTAGTAAAGATTAACTGCGTCCGGCTAAAAGACGTTAAAGACATCGCTACTTGGGAGGCAACCCAATATTTTTAATTATGTTATTTCAATTCTTGTTTTAGTTATTTTATTTTATTTTATCTTGAACAGTCTCACGGTCTTGAGTTTTGTCTTATATTTTGGTGGCAGGTGGACTAGGGATTGACCCTGGGTGGAAAAGGATCAAAAATGCTGGAAAAGTGCAAAAATCGAGCACAGCGTCGTGGCGCCAAAATGCAGGGCCGCGACGCTGAAACTTCAGAGAGCCCAGAAGCATGCGCAATGTCCAGAATTTCCTCTCAGACCTACGTTATGACCGATGTGTTATGTCTGTAAGTTGTCTCTTTATTTCTAGTCTTCACACGTTGGGGACAATGTGTCGTTTAAGTTTGGGAGAGTTCTTATTTTTTTATTTTTGTGTGTCTGTTTTTTAGTCTTTTTTATTGTGTTTTTGTGTCTTATATGAGTCAATTTTTTTTAATTATGATCATGCATGTTGTAATGCTTGAAACGCCTAGTAAATTAAGTGGGATAATGTAATGGAATTGGAATCTAAAATATGTGTGCTTAAGTTAGATATGCCAAAAATTCATGAAAATCTAATTATTTGGGATATTTGTGTTTAGCCTATGTGTGTCAACTATGGAAAGAATGATTGAAAAATGTCTATGAAGTCTGCTTGCTTGCTATTTGAGGCGAAATAGTTAAGATGTACATGCTTAGGGAGATGATTCAGACATTTCTTTGTTAGCCCTTCTTATCATTCATTACCTACCTTGCAATAAATTGTATCCCTAGTCAGCCCCTTTGAGCCTAAAATAAGTTGTTTTTTTTACACCCCATGATTCCCTGGTGTGCCATAAGCAGTAATTGAAAATAGGGATTGTTGACACCCAATTTTGACCCTCTCGTCCAGTCATTAACTACAAAATTACACTATTTTTAAAAAAAAATAATTTTAACAATTTTATAATAATAAAATGCAACAATAGCACCGCATCTTACGTAGAAGACTAAACACTTTAGGTCTCGCGCCCGCATTTATTAATTTTAAGCCCTGTCATAATTCTTAAATGATAATAAATAAATAAATAAATAAATATGTAAAATAAATAATTTAACAATCACATCGTGTTAAATAGCATATTCGCATTTATTAAAGGCAATTTCATAATTTTTTTGTAATTTAAATTTTAATCTAATACATGTATTTTAATAGCGTCGCATTTATAAAAGTATTAAGCAACCCTTAAATGTCATATCTACATTTAGCATTTAAATAATTTAATAATGATCTAAATTCCATTCAATTTTATTTAACATTTAAAAATACCCATAATAAATAAGTTTTAATAACGGCATCGCATTATAGAATATTAAGCACTAATTAAATAGCACGCCCGTCTTTATTTTTGTAATAATTTAGACTAATAAAGCACCTAAATAATTTAATCACAATTTTGAATTTCTAATTTACCACTAATTAATTTTACCTAAAATTAACTCCTAAAACTAATACCCAATATAATACCTAATCAGCCTCACCTTTTAAATTGTCAGCCCATAAACTTTGGCCCAAATCCGTGAGCCCAACCCCCTTAATTAATAAATCAAAACCCACAACCCCGCCTCCCGCCCGCCAAAGAAATTTATAACCCCTATACCTTCTCTCCCCCCCCCCCCCCACATCGTCAACAACCCTTAGGGCTCAAACCTAGAAAACGAAGCAACCGCCGCACCCTCCCATCACCCCAAATCCGCTGCCATGCCCACTCCCTGCACCCCCAACTACTCCTTTCACTTCACCCGACACACGACATGCCCTGCATTCCCTTAAATCCAGCCTTTGAACCAACAAATCGTCCAAAAATCAGACCTCTAACAGCTTTATTTCAAATTCAAACCCAATATTTCACCTATAAAAGGACCCCATTATTCTTCATAAAAGGGGGCGGATTCGGAAGCATTAATTTTGATATATCTTATATTTGTTCTTCGTTTTAAAATTCTTGCGTTTAAGCTTTGTTTTTCTTCATTCGCACCCACATACATATTCTTCGAGTGGAATCGACGAGTCGAAACGCGCCTCGGTTCGCTGCCCGAAGAAGGTCAGTAAGATCGATTTTATCTCATCTCTTTAAGCATTTCGTGAATGCGTACGCTTTTCGACTTGTCGTTAGTAGTTCAAGCATGTTTAGTTCTTCCATTAAATAAATAGATAGCAGTATATATATTGTCCAATTCTGATTAGTCAATATAATGCTAATAAATGTGATAGGTCGCTTGATTTATGTGTGTTAATATTGTTTGATTAATAAGTGTCGCATGACAAATGGCTACTGCTTTAGATATCCAGTTGAATTAGCTAGTTATTGACTAGCTTAGGCTCTTTTATTATCAAGTGTAATGTGGATTTATATGAGCTAATCTTTGAAGTATGTTGTCTGGTTGAATCAGAATCGTTCGATTGACATTTAATTGTTTATCAAGTTAGGCTAGTTACTTGACTCGTAGTATACTTGATAGTCATCCCAACTATGTTGTACCCTGTTCTGAGATGTTACTATGCCTAATAAGCTGCATGAATATGAATGTGTGTGTCTTGGCCTAAATAACTTTATGTATCTAAATGTTGTCTCCGAGTGATTGTTTGGTCATCCCCATTTGTCTAAAACAGCTACGGAATCAACTCTATGCTTGTCCTGCCTGTTTAAGTGTCAAAATGATTCCCTATTATCATGAGAAAAGTCTTCTAAAGTTAACTTGCATCATGCCTTATCTACTGTTTGTCTAGATGGTGTTTGCATCAACACTTTGCACTATTTGAAACTAACCTGCTGTCTTATTAAGTTCTAGTCTTTGTTTGCATTTCATATTTAGCTTATAACCCTGTCTCAAGTAGTGAGTAGGTTGGGGATGTAATCGGACCTTAAAAGGTATTAAGCGAATAAAACTGGCTTCGTGAACGATCTGAACATGTTTCATCTTGAACTGAGAAACGCTTTTGTATTATATGGAGTCACATCCCCATTCTTCTCACCCTCTTTTCCTTTTTTATGTTTAATATGCCTAGTATAATCTGCATTGTATGTTTACGTGTTTATTAGTTGTCGTTTTGAACCCGTCAGTTTAATTATTAGGTATGTCGGCTATATTATGATTGTTTTGAATCTTTAAGTGTGTTTATCAAATTGTTATTTACTATTTAGGTTACTGAGTATAGAAATGCATCTCTCAATACTTGATTAGACTTTTATGTGCTTGACATGTGTTCTTTTGCTAGTCTAGACTTAGAATTTGGTTAAAATTCAATCCTTAAGTTTGTGTTAGCTTAATGTATGAATTACACAAGTCTGTGGATTTGGTTTATTTGTTTCATTGATCTGGAGTATATATCCTTAAGTCCTAAGTTATATGTTAAGCTTGATATGAAGTTACACATGCCTTATAAGTGGTGCTAATATGTTGATATATGTCCCTGTGTCCATCTTACTGGTTTTAAGTTGTTATAATATCCAATTTTAGTTTTCTTGAAACTGTTCTAGCATTCTGTCTATGATACCACTTGTACCATTTTGTGTCTTGTCCGGTGTATCTACATATATGTCATCTTAACTAAGTTATTTTCAGTCCTAGGGTATCATATTAATTGGTCTGTAGCATGAACCATAGCAGATATGCCTAGTTAGACTACTAGGAGTGTTGTATAATCCAAGTTGTTGTTCCTAAAGAGGCATCTAATCGTCTCAGTATGTCAGCTACCTGTTAAGTTGATTTTGCACTCAATACTGCCTGTTCGAATGTAAAAGGTGTCCATATGATAGCAATTAGCATGTGAAGTCCCTTGAGTCATCTTATAGTGTACTCTACTTAACTAACTGGATGTGTGTACTTAGTTTAGTCTATACAGTCTTTTATACCTAAAAATGCCATGTTGTTTAATTGTTTGTATGTTCCCATGTCCAGCATGATTGTCAACTAGCTATGAAAGGATTGATTTGTGCCCTTAGGCCCAGTAATGTAGTGCAGGAAGGACCCCGCACACTTAGTTTAGCCTTTGATAGATTTTGAATACTTGAGATGTTGCATTTAAATGGATATTATGCATTTCTAATCTTTCCTATTTTCCCTGAATTGATCACATATTTGTCTTTGTTGTCTAAATATCGAAAGCATGCCCCATATTAGCATGAAACATTTTTTATGTCCAAACTGATCATGTCTACTAAATTGATCATATTCGCTTGGTTTGAAAAAATGCATAAATGTTTTTCCTTTCTCCTGCTGCATCTATTCTGAAACTGTCAATCTACAGTCAACTCACATATATTTTCGAGCATATCACCAGTAGGTTACCTATTGTGTATATCTGGCTCCAATATGTTAAATATAGGTTAAGTATGGGCTTATTATTAAATCTGAGCATGAACATCTCTGTAATGACTAGGTATGTGCAAATTTTCCCTTTAAGATATGCCTTTGTTTGTATTAATTGTCCAAACTGCCTACACAACTGTTTTTTTGTGTTTGTTTTATCTTAGTCTGTAAATATGCCATTATGCATTTGTTGGTTTGGTTTGAGGCATAACAGATTAAGTTGCAAGCATTACACATTTTTCCGTAGCACAATGAAGTTGTCTCAATAGATATTAGCATGTCTCATGTTATTACTTTACCTTTATCTTCAGTTTCCCAATTGGGTTTCCCTTTCAAGATATGTTATAGGTTAAATGTTCTATATGGCTTTAAATACTACTAAAAGGCGTAGCCTAGCTTTATTCTAGAATTTGTGATGTTTCAATGCTATATAATTCTTAGTATTTGCTTTAATTTATTTTAATATGATTCTGACTATGTTTATTTTCATGTAGCATTTAGTTAATTAATCACTCTTTGAACATTTACTAATCTTTTTCTTTTCTTTTATTTACATGACTTGCATCGGGAGCGACGAAGAGTCTCATACGAGACTCATCATGACTTTGTCAAATGAAGACACGCGTCTACATTCCTTGCATCCTCCGATCTCGGGACCTTCGAAACTAATAGGGCAGGATAATATCTTCACCTGCCCTAGTCATTTTATATTCTTTCTTTAACTCCGTCACTTTACTTTTATTTGTATTTTTTGTTATCTAACCTTATACAATTATTGAAAAATGCTTAGAATAGTTAGGCCTAGAATTATTAAAGGCGGGTAGTTAAATAATAAAATGTGTCGCTAGTTTAATCTATCTTTAGGCCGTTATGCATTTTTAAAACTTTTCAAAATAACTTAGCCTTTTCATTGATATTATAGAAATAAATAAGTTCCAAATTCTTATTAAATTTCATAAATGACAAATCTATTTTTTTTTATAACAAAGAACGATTTTCTTATTACCCAGTGCAAAAGAGGAAATTTTTTTCTACCCATTTGTATACCCTTTGTAAAGATTAAATTTTACATATAATACGTACTTTTAGTAAACCATTTTTTATTATTATTATGCATCTTATGATAAACCTCATGCAATTGCTTTGTTCAAATAAAATATTTTCCTTGCATTTTACAAATAAACTTCATGCAATTCTATGGAAATTATATATACATACATATATTTTAAATAATTATTTGCAACATCTTTTTTAACCCATATTCTCCTAAATATGCATTTTTAATATAATATTAAGCCTAAGTTTGAACGGATAACCGCAAATTAACGGATCTTAAAGGGTGTCTAACCCCTTCCCTTTAAGATAATAAAGAACCCTTACCTAGAATCTCACATAGCTTTCGCAGACCTTTAAATGGAGATCATTCGTAGTATTTTATGCTACATTTTCAGTGTCCTAATTCACTATAATAATTAGGTGGCGACTCCTTAAAATAAATTTAGGAATCATAACCCTGCGCAGTAATCCCGTTTCCGACTCCGGTTGAAATTGGGTGCGACGGGGATGAAAAAAAGTGAATAAGAAATACACAAAAAGAGTGAAAAAGGTGATGCACCCCAATGAAAAAAAGATGCAAAAGCTTAAGTTTGGGGTGTCTATGTGAATGTGTTTCATGCTCTCAAAAAGTGAAGAGGGGAATGATGTGTATGAACTGAAAAGAATACCAAAAAGAATGACAAAATGGTTGAATGAGAAAAACGCTTATGGTATGTAAATTGAGCTTAAATGTCTACTCTTACATACCCATGCCTAAGCCTACATTACAACCCTGAAAAGTCATGAAGATCTCTAAATTGTATGTCTATGATTAGTGGAGAATAGCAAGTAAACAAGCTCATTGGTCTTTGGAAAAAAATGGAATGAAATTGACATGCATAGGTTAGTGTTCATGCTTCCGTTAATTATGATTGAAATGAATTTGCTAAATATCTGGCTTGAAATTCTAGATTGTTATATTCATGCTATATATGTTCCAGCATATTATTTCAACTGACATTCATGTTTTTCTAAGTAACCTTGTGCAGCTGCTTGATTAGAGTCTTTTGAGTCATTTTTCTTTCTGTTTCTCTGATTTTGTTTTGATCTTTGCTCAAGGGCGAACAAATGTTAAGTTTGGGGGTATTTGTTAGACACATTTTGTATACACTTTTTGAGTCATTTTAGTAAGTATTTTACTCATTTCATTTGTGTTTAGTATAGTATTAATGTTGTTTTCTTTCTTTTGAGTTACAACGGTTCTAAATGGCAAAATGGAAAAAAGAAGCTAAAAATGGGCAGAAAAGGTGCTCCCGAAGCAAAACGGACGAAAGTTGACAGATCCGGACGAAAGACTTTAGGACCGCAGTGCCATTCTGCAGGACCGCGGTGCCATAATTACTGAGAAACTGCAGTACTTTCGGCACCACTGTGCCATTCTACAGTGTCGCGGTGCCGAGGCGGAAAAATCACGTTCTGGGCCGATTTTAACACGGTTTTTAGGGTCCGAAAACCATATTTTCTCAATTATAAAATCCCTAAATCCTAGCCTCATTATTCATCTAGGATCTTACATCTCACATCATACTTTGGAGAGGAAAATGAGGCTACAACACAAGATTGAAGACAACTTTGGTTCAAGTTTCTTTTCTTTTCTTTGTTTTTATTTCAGTTTATGTTGGTTTGTATTAGTTTTTGACATGACAATGTTTACGAGCTAATTACTTTATTAGGACTTTCCTATTGAATCGCTTGAAACTCTATTTCATAAATTAATGTATTAGTTTGATTTCTTCTTCACTTGATTAAAATTTATTCAATATTGGTATGGATGTTTGATAGTTAACTGATCACTATCATAAAATATATGATTTCGAATCAATAACCGAGAGGAGAGATTTTGATATGTTGTAATTGAATAGACATAGGTTAAAATCGCGGATGAAAGTACCCCGATACTTGTGTAGCATTATAGGTTAGTGTTCTTAATCCTCATATGTGGTAAAACCTATCATAGAAATATAAAAGATTTCTGCACTGGGGTTGAGCGATTATATATCCTAACCGGAATATAAGACAGTCTAGTTAACCGCTATTTTAACGTAGAAGAATAAGTCATTCTAGCTGCATTAAGGATTGAAAAGAGTGGATAGTTGAGGATATTGGAAGTCATAATTCCTTCATAACTGATTTAAACCAAAATATTATCATAATTAGTTTATTTTCTGCAATTACTTAGCCTTAGTTATTAGATAAAAATACAAACAAATTAACGTTCACCAAATAGAAACTAAAGCTTAGATAATCGGTACTTGAGAAACCAGTCTCTGTGGAAGATATTCGGTCTTACCAGACTATATTACTTGTAACAATATGTACACTTGCGTGAGCAATTGGAAATCGGCCTAACAATAAGCCATGAAAGAACCTCGGCAATATATGAATAATGAATTATCAGACCTGCTGTGAGAAAAAACCCATAGTTGAAACATAGTCAACAAATCTCTTATACCAAGTTCGAGGAGACTGCTTAAGCCCATACAAGTACTTCTTCAATAAACAGACATGATTGAGATATCTAGTATCCCTAAACCCCAATGGCTGATACATATATACTGTCTCCTGAAGATCACCATGTAGGAAAGCATTCTTCACATCTAGCTGATGAATGAGTTATAATTTTGAAAGAGTCAAGCTGAGCACAGTGTGAATGGTAGCCGGCTTGACCACTAGGCTAATTGTCTCACCATAATTCACACCAACTTGTTGAATCTTACCATCACCTACAAGTAGGGGTGTACAAAACAGGACCGGACCGGAAAATCGGACCGGAATGGACCGGACCGGTCCGGACCGGTGGATTCCGGTCCGGTCCTCGGTCCGTCAAAATGGTGGATTCCGGTTTTCCGGTCCGGTCCGGGTAAAAACCGAAATTTTCCGGTCCGGACCGGAATGGACCGGATTTTTTTTTTTTTTATAAATTGAATTTCCAATATTGAAATTGACATTCCCGGATGCGGTTCCACGCAATTTTTACGTTGAAATCAATTGTACATCGCGAGATATTTAGATTTGAAAAGGGCAAAAACGTAACGATTTGGGGGAAAAGTGAAATTGAGGGGCAAGATGGACGTTTTTTGAGAAATCGAAGGAATCAAACTGCTTATGCAGTTTGGCCGCCCCTGTATCGAAAAAATACGCGAAATCAATTTTTTTTTTAGGTAAAACGGACGTCCGAGCGCAAAGTTATGACCGTATAAAGTTTGATCAATTTACAACCTATATTAGATATGTCAATACGTCCGGCCGTGGGTAGCTAGGTGGATGAGGGTCAAGTGGGGCCGGGGTGGTGGCTGGGGACTGGGGCAAATCATTCGTCCGAGTAACTGTAATTTTGTCTTGGTCTTGATCCGGTCCTGTTTTAACTTTGGCACCCTAGTTTCAGGAATGTCCAAATTCCAAATAGAAAATAGAAAATATAAATGTGGTGTGTAACTTTAATTAATGAGTAGTTCAGTAGTTCGTATACGAACCAAGTACATTTGGTGATTTTCTTTAAGTTAGTCATATTAATGAAATAAAGTTTATTGAAGGATAAGGAAAAAAACAAACATATTTAATGAGATTGATAAACGAACACATTCTTAAAAATTTATAATTTATAAATTGCATTTTTTTTTAAAAAAAAAAAACCGGTCCAACCGGTCCAAAATCGGAACCGGACCGGAATTTTCCGGTCCTCGGTCCAGAAATTTTCTGGATTCCGGTTCCGGTCCATTCCGGTTCCGATCCGGTCCGGTCCGGTTCTGGACCGGTGAACACCCCTACCTACAAGTCTAGCCTTATGTCTTGTAAAAGAACCATCAAAATTTTTCATATGAACAAAAATCCACATAGACCGAATAATATTAACACCAGATGAACAGGGTACCAACTTCCACGTCTTATTATCAATAAGAGCATTATATTCCTCGGTCATTGCAATTTTTCTATTAGGATCATTTAAGACAGACACATGATTACGGGGTAAGGGTGATTTAAGAACATTAGAATTCAAATTAAAATGTTTCTTTGGTTAAAAAATATTTCGTTGAATACGAGAGATTGGACCTTAACAATGAGCTGAACTGGGCGAATTTTGGAAATTTTCGAAAGTGTTGAAAATTACCGTCGGAAGCACCGCGGCGCTGGAAGAATTGCATAGCTCTTTGAAGTTTTGGCGCCGCGGCGCTTCCCTAGAGGGTCGCGGTGCTAATGACGGATTTGAAACTATTTGGTCACTGGCTGAAAGGTGTCGCGGCGCCTCCCCTAAGGGTCGCGGCGCTGATGACGTTTTTTTCTAAGGAATCTGAAAAATGACGGAGAACATACGAGGAGATAGCATCATCCAAAAAATCATAAGAACTAGGCACATCTTGTTCTACTTTAGAAAATGAAAATTGAGACTCATCAAATAGAACATGACGACTAATGATGATTCATTTAGAGGACAAATCAAAGCATTTATAACTATGGTGATTTGACGAATAACCCAAAAACACACCAGGGATAGAACGTGTCTGAAGTTTCTTGATTGCGGTGGATGGAAACAGTGGATAACATAAGCATCCTAGGACCCTAAGATGAGAATATGAAGGAGCCTTTTTGTATAACACTTGAAGAGGTGATGAATATGTCAAGAAGCCTTTAGAGGGAAAGATATTAAGTAGATATGTAGTCATTTGAAGCGCATGATGCCAAAACAATGGGGGACGGGAGAATGAACCAATAAGGTGCGGATGATGTTGTTAATGGTACGAATTTTCCGTTCTGCTTTCCCATTTTGTGAAGATGTATGAGGACAAAAAAAATGAAAATTTGTCCCATTGTGAGCACAAAACTCCATAAAATCTCCATTGTCATACTCCTTACAATTATCACATTAGATGTTCTTTATTTCTCGTTCGAATTGGGTTCTTATGAAAGCTCTAAATTTTACGAAGATAGAAAAAACTTGTGATTTTTTCGCAATTGGAAACGTCCATAAAAATTTAGAGTAATCATCCAAGAATAAGACATAATATCGATGACCCATAGAACTGAGAACTGGAGATGTCCATAAATCGTTATGAATAATGTCAAATGGCATAGAAGTATGAGAATTCGAGGCTACAAATGATAATTTAATAATTTTTCTCATAGCATAATATTGACAAAGTGGAGTACTACACGTACCCTTACATGAAATGAACTTATGTCTATCTAAAGAAGATAAAATAGTTTACCTCGGATGACCCAGACGAGCATGCCACAAGGAAGGAACAATAATTGCAAAAGAGGATGACATGGCTTGACGTAAGACGCTGAGACTTGGTGTGATTGAATAAAGATCCCCCCTACTGTCACACCTCATGAGAGGACTCCCTGTCTTGAAATCCTTCAAAAAAAACTCAAATGGATCAAAATCAATAGAAACTCAATTATCAGTGGTGAATTTACGGGACAGACACCAATTTTTTTATTAATTTTAGGGCATGAAGGATAGTTTTCAAGACCAGTGGTGGATGAGGATGGGACAAAGTTTTATTACCATAACCCTTTAAAATAGAATTGTCATTACCAACAATTATACCACGATTACTACTCAAATTGGAATAAGACGAGAGAGTACCTTGATCGGATGTCATATGGGTAGTGGCACCTGTGTCCATGTATCAATTGGGGTCCGGTTGAGTCAAGCCAAATGTGTGTATTGCTGCCTCGATGTCGGTCTGTGTGGGTTCCATTGCGTGTTGAGCCTGAGGGGGGCGAGATCCAAGTATACCGGACTGCTGATGCTTCCCATAAGATGGTCTGAATCCTGAATTTTGGCCTGAGAAGGATCAGGGTCGCGGCGGATAAAATGTCGGAGATGGCGGCACCGCGGCACTGGAACCCATTGCCACCGTCCAGGGGGCCACTGTGGGCCCCAGAACTGCTTCTGCTACTGTTGTCGGTTGCCTCAATTATTGCCGCCACAATTTTTGTTATTTTTCTTATTTTGACTCTTTTTACCACCCCCGTTGTTGCGAGTTTGGTTAGAGTTTGTGGAACCGAAAGGAGAAAAATTGGATTTTGTTTCCATGACGACAGGGCTATTCCCAATAGCCACCTTCTTAGCCAATCTGGCTTCTTCCAACGTAAGCATAGATCGGATCTGATAAAATTATGACAGGAGATCACTCTGACGAATAACCGAAGCAACACCGCTATAGGCCTCTAACCTCTAACAAGCCTGCAACCATCCGAAGCACTAGACGACTGTTAGAAATAGGAGAACTCACGTTGTCCTTGAGACGTTGACAATAAGAAGAGATATTTGAAAAACTTGCCATAACTACTTGCGAAAATTTCTGCTCAAGGATAACAATACGAGAGTGACTGTTATCCTGAAAGATGTCACGCAAATGAGGAACTGATGAATAGTGGCATAAATCCACTGAAGAGCTGTGGCATTCAGCATGACCCATAAGTCTGGATCTGTTTCTTTAGTGGGCACAACCGTTGTAGATGTAGACGTCTTATCACCCTCCTTCGGAGGAGTTGGAGGGATGAGGTGGTGAAGAACTTTATGTGTCATAGCATGAATCTTGAATAACTCCGCCCACGTCACATATTGGACGTTTTCAAGATCAAGAACAATAGGGATGACGTTTTTGATGTTAGAGGGTATGATGAAAATTGTTCTTATCAGTCATAAGGAATAGAACAAAAAGAAACAATAAGATTTCGAGAAGAAATTTTGGGAGAAAGGATTTTTTGGAGGATTAGGGCCGCGGCGCTTTGTTCAGAAAATCGAGAAAAAAAAAATTGAGGAGCGAAAGCAGAGTAAAGAGAACCTAGACTCTTGATACCATGAAAAAAATAATCCCTTTGTATATGAAGACTAACTATACACTTATGGTAATATTACAATTCTAATTAAGGTATAAAACTATATACCAAATATACAAAAAGTATTGTTCACGGATGAACAGTGGTCTGGGCCGCGGCGCTGGGCCTATTTTAACAATGTCCAACAGAACATGACCTACGTGAAGGACGTATATGTATGAATCGGAAGTTAGAATAGAGGTTTCTTGGGTATTTTTACCCCCAGGGAATGGAAAAACAAGCTGCTACAGCAAGCTCTCATACTCATATAACATGCATGTGATGGGAAAATAAACATGTTGCATGAAAGAAGCAAAGTGCAACTCCACCGATCCAATCAATTTTTGTGTTGCAACTTCGAGTACAACAATTCAATATATTTACAACAGTTAAGAATGTTTACTTACAATTTAATATCATGCTGCCTGAGATGAAGGGGAAAGCTCATTCAGTAATCAAACAAATACAGGAATACAAGAAATCCAACGAGTAAGAACATAAACTTCAGACTATTATCTGCCTGTCCTTGGGACGGGTGTGCAGCATTGTGAACATGTGCCCCGCGATATGCACGAGGATATCCAAAAGGGTAGTTTGGTGTTGTCCCAAATGCAGTTGGACCAGGGACTCCATGAAACTGAAAACTGAACAATGATGGAAATAATCCACCAAAACCAGCAGACATTGTAAAGTTACCAAAACTCGCAGTTGCTCCTGGAAAAAATCCTCCCATAAGACCAAACCCGGGGGGATTAGGAAAAGTATTTGATTCTGGTGGAGGAGCTGTTTCAGGTCTTTGCCCAGCTGGCCTTCTAGGAATTTCAACTCCAGGTACTGGTTTTGATCTGGGATCAGTTGAAGTCCTCCCTCTACCATAAAGAGGAACTAACTTCTCCTCTTGAATAAGGGCCTTACAAACGGGGCACTCATGGCATTGTGAGTGAAGCCTTAGCCATCTATACAAACATGGCCAACAGTAGAGGTGACCACAGAGGGTTACAATAGGGTCTTGTGCCAATTCAAAGCAGATGTTGCATTCAAAATCACCAGCATCATTACTGCCGTTCCCCGAGGAAGAACTCTCGTATGACCTTGCAGTTGAGTTCTGCATATTTCACAGAAATGTACTTCGCCTGTCAATTGCAAGGAACACATATTAATTACAATATTAGCAACCAACAGTCCTCGCGCACACATCTGACAAATTTAATAACAAAAGGATAGTCCAAAGGCACTACGAATGCCATAGCAAGATCCAGATGAATGGCATATGCGCATTAAATTATAATGACAGCTTTTTGAACGGGAAATTAGGTAGACAACATAAGGACCCGATCGTCATAAACCTAAAATTTTAATCTTGACCTATGTACGATAATGTAAAGCAGAATTATCTATAATCATATATCGAAACAAACAAAATTAGCTATTATAATCATAATTCAACCTGATAAACTGTAAAAAAAAAAAACGTTTTTATATAGATAAAAGGAAAGAAATAGATCGCAATTTCATTAAAATCCGATCAGATCACATAATTAAGATGCAAATTTAAAATTAAGAATTACACAAAATTCACATAATTAAGGTGAAATTGACGGATTAATACTGAAGGATTATAAAACTTACCGATTTGGAAGAGGAAGAATGATGATGACTTTAAACAGTAATCATTCTTCTGATTTCTGGTAATTTATATGTATAATAAAAGAATTGCCCCAATGGAAGATTCTAGGGCTTTGGAATTCAAAATCTTCAATTCAAGCTTCCTAGGAGAAAATTTAGGATACTGTCATAGGAAGCTGCCGGGGGCTTTCCCTTCAGCCCTCCTTTTATTTGGGCCTCATGATTTTCTTAGGTACAATTAAAACTAAGGTTGTCTAGGGTGTAGTCGGACCGATTCCGACCCGGCCCATTCCATCCCGATCCCAAAAAACAAATTGTCGTTGGGCTTTGAACTCGGGACGAGGAGTGTGATCATCCCCCGATCCTGACCCGTCCCGTTCTCCTCCCCCTTTGCAAAAATAATCGTTATAACAACGGTCAAATTTTGATTTTGGCCGTTGTGCAATTTTAACCCCTAAGTTAATATATTTACACTTTAATTCTATTTCTCAATTATAAATATCTCATTTTTCTCACAAATCTTCCTACCATCACTGTAATATCTCAATTTATCATCCTTAATGCTCTTTTTACTTTAATAGGGTCGCCTCATATTTTCCTTAACCTAATTAATCAGCTCCGGGGTACAATTCTACATTGCCTAAATATTATATATATTTTTTGCTCATTTATATCAAAGTTCAAAAACTATGCAACTAGCTTGGTGATCATCAATCGAACAAAGATTCAATGATCAACATCGATTACACGTCGGCGTTTGATACATTCATTCCTTCTTTAAATTACTAGTGTTACTTAATTTTATCGCATTTAATTTCATTTACTTTAATTATTTATTTGTATAATTATAATGAAAAGATTAAGAGATATGTTTAAGGGTAATGGTAAGGGTGTTTCTTCTAGTAGGGGTAACAACAGTAAATGTACTTCTTCTAGTTCGTATTCCTAGTCCCGCTGATTTGATTGATTTCAGTAATATAGATGATACTGTATTTTTTAATGATATACCATCAACAAATGAGGTAGATGAAGCAGACTTTAATTTAGACGATAATTTAGATGACACACCCACTAGTGTGTCTCAACCTCATGCTGAGTCTCAGCCTGAAACTCAAACTAAAATGCCATATATTTTTCCTAGTATGAGTCGAGGTCCCACACAACGAAAATTAAAATCACATGGAGATTTTTTTGATAGGAACTAAGAAAATCAACTAGCTAGATGTAAAATTTGTAAATGTTTATAGATTTAAAACCGAAAAAGATCAAGGTGGACGGGAGGTTTATTGAGACATGTACAAGACGAACACACAACTATGTGGAATTACCAGGCTAAAAAGTTGAGTGTGCCAATGCCATCTGAGTTGGGACAAGATTCACATAGTGCCCCTGACCAAGTACAGGGTCAAACTAACCCGACGATGGGGGAATATTTGGTCCTAAATATGATAAAAATAAAGATAGGAAAAAGATGACAAAATTAATTACGGTAGAGGGTTTGCCTTTTTCATTTCCTTCCTCTCCTGATTTTATATTCGAGAAACATATAATCTTGCTTTTAATATTTTTTCTAGATTAACTGGTAGAAGGGATGTTTTTAAATTTGCAAGTGAATATCAACAATATTTACGTTATGCATTGTATCATTTTAATGGCAAAGTGGCTATCACTTCTGACATAGACCGTAGTACTAACGGTAATGATTATTTAACAGTAACATGTCATTGGATAGATCAAACTTGATTTATGCAAAAACTTATTTTAGCATATAGATATATAGATGATAGACACACTATGTTTTATTACAGAAAATATTAATGAAATTTGTGAATATTATGAAATAACTGATAAAATTATAATTATTACATTAGATAATGATAGTTCTAATGATTATGCTATAAGGCTTTTAAAACATAGATTAATTCCATCTTTTCTTGATCATTTTCATATAAGATGTGAGTGTCATATTTATAACTTAGTTGTAAAAGATGACTAAAACTTTTTGAAACATTCTTGATAAAATACAATTTGCTATAAACATTTTTTTAAAGGTAAATAAATAGATAGACGCAAAGAATATAAAAACATGTCATGATTGTGAATTACCTTATAGAAAAATTCCAAAAGAAATTTTGACTAGGTGAAAATCTCTGTATGAGCAACTACTTGTTGCTTACGATTAAAGACAACCTATAACTTTATTATTTAATGTCGTAGATAATGATTGAGCAAAAAAATTAGAACTTAATGATTTTTTAGAGATATTTTATCAAGCTACTAAAGAATTTTCTAGTATTTATTATCCAACTATTTCAAATATGTTATTTTATATAGCTCTAATAGTTTTGTTACTTAATGAATATATACAAACCCAAGTTATAAGGCATGCATTGAAAAAAATGTTTATAAAATTTAAAAAATACTTTTTTTCTGTTTCCACTATTTATATTGTTAGTGTTGTATTAAATCCAACTATTAAAGTAAACGGTTGTAAAACACTTGTACAAATAATTTATGCTTGTATAGAAGTACTTCCAACGGATCCAACTAAAGAGCCAACTCACACACCAGCTAAAGAAGAAGTTACGCCTAACATACACACATAATGCAAAAAAGTATATACATATTATCAAAAGCAAAGTGCAAATAATCAACCGATTTATATACCATCTTCTACTATTTCGCTACAACTTTATAAAAAACATGCGGTTTCTGCTGCTAGTATTCAAGGTCTTAGAAATAAAATGTATAGTGTTTCAACTTCTTCACAAGTTAGCGAATTGGATGTTTATATTTTGCAGGGTGTTGTACCGTACAGATTAAGTGCCAATGACGAAGGACAAAAAGACTTGCTGAAATACTAGAGGGAGAATGAGAAGACATTTTCGACCTATCAAAGATGACCCGAGATGTGTTGAACATTCAAGCACCATCAACAACATCTGAAAGTGTATTTTCTGCGGAAATATTTCAAATAAGAGAGCACAGACATTCATTGGCTAGAGACACATTGAATATTACAATTCTATTCAGAGACTGAATTCGAGCGGATCGTAGAAGGTGTGGTCAATCGGAGATCAACGAAGAAGAAGACTACAACTACAATAAAATCTTGTCCGAGGGAACATGAAGCGACATTGAAGAATTTGACAAACAAATTTCAATTCCAACAGAAGATCCTCAAGAAATTGTGAGGAAATCTGAAAAAGTATGGATGAATATGTAATTTATTTAATTACAATTTTAGTATGTGATTTACAACTTTTGAACAACACTACAAAGTTGTAATTATGAAATTGTATTACAAAAAAATCATATTTATATTAAATAATATAAGAGGCACAATCATATTTTTATTACACTATCTTGTTCAATTATTGAAGTATTTATATATATTATTTTTTAAAATTAAGTGGCAAGAAAAAAATCCCGACCCGTCCCGGCCCTTCTTCCGGTGAGATATGGGACTGGACGGGCTCTCTTTCCGTCCCGCCTGGCTCGTCGGAACCTGAGATCCGACCCTCCCCCGGGTCCGTCCCGCCGAAACCCACCCCGGCCCGCCCCGTTGGACACTTTAGTTAAAACCAAACAAGTGGTAGGTGTTAGATTACAAAAGTATACACCCCTCACCCTCCTTTAATGTGACAGTGACACTCTTCTTGTAATAAAAGGATATTTATATTTGAAAAATAATAATATAATTTTATTTTTTCACAGGTAAATTTTAAAATCTCAAAAATATCATGATTTATTTTTAAAAAAAAATCAAACTTTTTCTTCATTTATTAAATTACATGCCAAATTAAATAATTCTACATAAATTAAAGTATATCATTACTTGAAAGTCGTGGGTATGGATGTAAAATAACTTTTTTCTTCTTTTTCTTTGATGGTGGTGGGTGTGGTGGTAGTGGGGAGAGGGGGATGATATATATTTTTTTTTAATTCAATTCATGTTTGGATTTGTATTAGTTCTTAGCATGTCTATGGCTAGGAGCTAAACACTTTATTATGGGTTTCCTATTGAATCGCTTGAAATTCTTATTCATGAATTAATGCATTAGTTTGGGTTCTTCTTCACTGATTAAGATTTATTCAATATTGGTATGAATGTTTGATAGTTAACTGATCACTAATTATCATAATCTATATGATTTCGAATCAAAAACCGAGAGGAGAGATTTGGATATGTTGTAATTGAATAGACATAGGTTAAAATCGCGGACGAAAGTACCCCGATACTTGTGTAGCATTATAGGTTATTGTTCTTAATCCTCCTATGTGGTAAAATCTATCATAGATATATAGAAGGTTTCTGCACTGGGGTTGAGCGATTATATATCCTAACCGGAATATAAGACATTCTAGTTAACCGCTATCTTAACGTAGAAGAAGAAGTCATTCTAGTTGCATTAAGGATTGATAAGAGTGGATAGTTGAGGATATTGAAAGCCCTAATTCTTTCATAACTGATTAAACCTCAATAATTTAGTTTAATTCTTGAAATTACTCTACTAGTGTTAGATAAAAACCAAATCAACTTATCGTGTGCCAAATAGATAACCTAGAATAGATGTTCGGTAATTAGAAATCAGTCTCTGAGGACGATATTCGGTCTTACCAGACTATATTACTTGTAACGATACGTACACTTGCGTGAGCAATTGGAAATCAGCCTAACAAGTTTTTAGCGCCGTTGTCGGGGACTGACGTACTTCTAATATCGAACCATTTATTCTTATTTCTACTTTGATTTCATTTTTGTTTTTTTTCATTTTTATTTTTAGAATCTTGTTGCCTTGATTTGTTTGTTGATTTTGATCGATTTCAGTGACTTAGTTTATGCGAAGAAGAAGAGGAGCAGATACACTTGTTCTTTTTAATCCTGAAATTGAGAAAACTTGCAAGCAAAACAGGCGAAATAAGAGGATATCTGATTCAGTGATCATGGAAAACCAACCGAATCAGAATGGAGCGAACAATGAGGTTCCTGAAAATGTAGGGGAGCCAATACAGGTTCCAACAGAGAGAAGTTTGGGGAACTACGTTCTTCCGCGATTCTGAGTGCAGTGACGTGCATCGGGCTCCCGGAATAGGCAAATAACTTTGAAATCAAGTCGGCCCATCGAGCATGGTCGAACACGATGCGATTTGGGGATTGCCGTCAGAAGACCCCCACGTGCACATTGCCAATTTTCTGGAGCTGTGTGCCACCTTCAAGTACAATGGTGTTACTGACGACGTCATTAGATTGAGGCTCTTCCCGTTCTCATTTAGGGATAGAACCAAAAGCTGGTTGAACTCACTGCCTGCCAACTCCGTCACCACCTGGCAGGATTTAGCCCAAAAGTTCCTTGCAAATTCTTCCCTCCTTCAAAGGCAGCAAAGTTAACGGGGAGAGTTGAACAATTACTATCAGGTAGATGGTGAGTCGATGTATGATGCATGGGAATGATTCAAGGATTTGCAGAGAAAATGCTCACATCATGACATAGAGAAGTGGATGTTGGTCCACATTTTTTATAATGGGTTGAGTGGTACTAGTCGTACCATCATTGATGTTGCAGCAGAGGGAGCGTTCATGAGGAAAAATGCCAATGAGGCACATGAGTTGCTAGAAGACATGACTGTCAATAATCATCAAGGGGCAGATGACAGATCAGTGAGTAGCAGAAAAACTATGGGCATACATGAGATAGATGCTATCACTGCATTAAATGCGCAGGTGGATCCTAATAATGTGCCCATGGAGCAAGTTCAAGCAGTGGGGAACTTTCAACGCCCTTATAACTCCAAAACATACAATCCGTGGTGGAGAAATCGCCCCAACTTTTTGTGGAGGAATAACCAAGCCCAGCAGCCACCATATCAAGGTAGTTATCAGAACCAGCAGACACATAATCAGGCTACATCTTCCCAGCAGTTTAGACCACCTACCCAACAGAAGAAGCCTGATGAACCGAGAGCAGGATTGCTTACACTCACCAATTCGCAGAATCAGTTCATGTCCGAAACAAGGTCCTCTCTCAGGAACTTGGAAACGCAGGTGGGGAAACTAGCGAAGATGGTAAATAACAGACCGCAGGGTACTCTCCCAAGCAACACAGAGGTTAATACGAGAGAGCAGTGCCAGGCAATTTTGTTGAGAGGTGGAAAGCAGTTGGAGCAGGTTGCTCCCCAACCAACAGTGGTGAATGAGAACGAGTGTGAGAAGACAGTTGATGTAGGAAAGGTGGGGGTCACTGAGGACCGCCCGACAGTAGAGAAAGCTCTACCAACACCATTGAGGGAATACACTGACAAAATCCCTTACCTTCAAAGGCTCCAAAAGAAGGTCCTAGACAAACAGTTCTCCAAGTTCTTTGAGGTATTTAAGAAGTTCCACATCAATAGCCCCTTCATTGAGGCGTTAGAACAAATGCCCACATATTTCAAATTCATGAAGAAGATACTTGGGAAGAAGAGAAGATTGGCGGATTATGAGACAGTAGTGCTGACAGAGGAGTGCAGCGCCATCTTACAAAAGAATCTGCCTCCTAAATTGAAAGATCCAAAAAATTTCACCCTGCCCTACACTATTGGAAATGTAACATGCAACACGGCACTTTGCGACTTAGGGGCTAGCATTAAATCTTATGCCTCTATCAGTATTCAAGAGATTGGGTTTGGGGGAAGCCAAGCCAACCACAGTTAATCTGCAGCTTGCTGACCGATTCGTGGTACACCCCCGAGGTATAGTGGAAGATGTGCTAGTCAAGGTGGCAAGTTCTTCTTTCCAGCGGACTTCCTCATTCTTGACATGGAGAAAGATGAGGGCATGCCCATAATTTTGGGGAGACCATTCCTTGCAATGGGTAGAGCCCTAATTGATGTGGAGAAGGGAGAGTTGAGACTCAAGGTTCAAGAAGAAGAGATGGTATTCAAAGTTTTCAAATCTACCATTGATTTCCAGGCCAACAACAAATGTTTTGCAGTGAGCACAGCTGACACAATAACTCATCAAGCACAAACCAACGACATGGGGATCATTGCGACGGCGGTGAACCCACAGGTTAGTGTGAGTACTGAAATAAATGTTGATGAGATGAAAGCTGACACAGTAAATCTTGTTAAACCCGATCCTGTGAAAAAGAAGAATAGAGTGAGGAAAAGGAAAATAATCTTTAAATGAATAGGTTGTGGGGTTAATTGACCCCAGTGATTGAATAAGGAACATGCGTCCAGCTAAAAGACGTTAAAGACAGTGCTACTTGGGAGACAACCCAATGTTTAAATTATGCAATTAGTTTAAATAGAACAGTCTCACGTTTGGTATTTTTTTGTTGTGTTGTGATGATAGGTGAAGGGAATTGGACATGAAGCACGGGAAAACACTGGAAACATGAAATCGGTGCGCGCCATGGTGCTATGGCAGAGCGTCGCTAGCAGCGAGCGGCGCGCGAATAATCGAGAGATTGCGAGAATTTATTGTACGGCTGATTCTGCGAGGCCGCGGCGCCTATTAATTAGTGGAGTTGCAGGGCCGCCGCGCCTCTGGGAAATTTTTCGACGAGCAGTATCCGCCGCCACCACCACCATTTTGAACCGCTATTGTCTGTAAGTCGTCCCTTTTATTTTTGAGTCTTACACATTTGGGACAATGTGTCGTTTAAGTTTGGGGGGGGGGTGTTATACCCCGTATTTCCAGAGTATGTACGTGAGTGTGTACGTATTATAATTTGAGCCTTAAAGTAGGCTAGTTTCGAAATTTGTACACAAGTGCCGAAAGGAGTCGTTTTTCGACGAAACGTTTCCACAGCTTTCGTAGGGGAATTTCCGGCTATGTCATTTTTAATTTTTGCGGATTTTTCCGAGAGACGAAACATTTTGGACCAACGGGAGGGTGACATGTGTCACCCTCACATTGGAAAACTTGACGGCAAACGTGGCAAGGCTTGGGCGATTTGGCCTTGGCTTTTAGTCGAGGTTAGGTAGGATATTTTGGTGGTAGATGGATAAGGTGTACTTAGGTGAATCCTAGCCCTACACTTGCTATACACTTGGATGGATCTTGGCCATTGGTTGGCCTTTGCTTGACCTATAAATACCCCTCCATGTTGATGAACTTCTTCATCCAAAAATTGTTCTAAGTGTTAAAAATCTCTCCCTCTCCCTCAACCTTGAAATCGTCCAACACCCCTCCCTTTGTTAAGGCCTTTGGTAGAGCAACACCACTCCCCTTTT
Organism: Przewalskia tangutica; assembly: GCA_029844215.1. NCBI lineage: Eukaryota > Viridiplantae > Streptophyta > Magnoliopsida > Solanales > Solanaceae > Przewalskia > Przewalskia tangutica. The sequence goes on along the minus strand of CM056727.1, from coordinate 43,465,650 downwards.
GTGGTGTCTAGCGGGGTACCCCAGCCTAGTTGTTTTCATATAGTACCCTTGTTGTGGTATAGAAATACTCTCTAGTATTGTTGTAATGTCAAATACCTTGGCCCAAATACCTTGTAGTATTCACAAGGTTACACTTATACAAAAGCACAGAAAATACGATTATACTTCCTTTAACCACAAAAACGAAACCCTAATGAAATCTTCACCCGTTTTTGAAGTTGTAAGTAGAAGTTGGTTAGACCTTCTAAGGGTAGTTTGGAGCGGGTTGGGCGCACGAGTTGGAGCTAAACCTTGCTCGGAGGCGACTTTAAACTAGGATAATTTTGGGCTTATCGAGGTAAATATCTTGTCCCCCTATTGTAATTGGAAATTACATAAGTGTTGAATATATAGTTGTTGTATACTATATATAGAACTGAACTTAGTATTGTGTGATGTCTTTTGACTTAAGCACGAAGAATGAGAATTGAGCAGTAATCACTTAGAAGGATAATAAAGAATCTGAATCAGTAATTACATAGGGTGTATTGCGGTAGACTTGTGTAGTATTGAGTAGAATTGTACACGTCAGGTTAGGCGTATAAACCCCCAGTTGGCTTGGTGGCGGCCTCGATAGAGGAGGAGATTTCTGTTGTGGCGGGAGAGTCTTTGCCGAATTTTACGTAGATATTGGAGCGTTGAGATCTAGATGTTAATAAGCGCGCTTGTGGCCTTATAGGTTGAAGTACTACGTGTGGAGTGATCCACTTGGCTTAGGAGTAGCCGCGGTTTGAAGTACTTGGGCGTTTTGCTATTAGTCGACAATCGTCGCGAGGTATGTGAACCTCTTCCTATCTCTTCTAGCATGATATGTGTGAACTATGTAGTACGGTGAGCGTCATGGGCTAAATGTATTTGATTGGTTTAAAAACATAAAGTGTTATAACGGCTTTATGGGAAGTCGGTTATAATAGCTTTATGTGGATAAGCAAATACTTTGTGGTTTTTAAAGGTAACTGATTTAGTTATAACTGGCTTGTTATGTGTTAATAAAGAAGTTGAAGTATTTCAAAAGATTTGTGAATCGTTTTGAAAGAAAGAGTAACACTTGGTTTTAAAGGTTTTAAAAAGAGTTATACTAGCTTTATGGGAGTTAGGTATAATGTCTTAAGAGAGGTAAAGAAAATGGTTTCACGATGTTAGAAGTTAAGAGACTTGATCTTATAAGATAAGAGACTTAACTTATTTATTTTAATGTGGATGTTTGTGTGAAACCTCATTCGTGAGTAATGAGTACTTGGTTGTATTTAAAGGGATAATGTTTTACTGATTTCGGAAATCAAAATGTGTATCGACAGACCACTGCAGCGTTAATAAAGGAAAATGTATTGAATAATGATGTAGCGTATTAAAAACAGTAGAAACCTCCATCTGCATAGAAACTAAGATGAGACAAAATGATATTACATTTTCTAGATCATGGCTGCTGTAATAAGAATGTTGTAAACAAGAATAACCTACTCTCACGTGAGACATATATTACTCAATTGTTCTAAAAAGGAATCAAGTGATTAAGTTTATGAACTATGAAATCATTTGAAAATGAGAAGCTTGAGTAATTGAAACTAGGCAAACTGGAACTTAGGAAAAGAATGTTGTTACTTGATTTTGAAAAGGGAATGTGGGTTGGTCATTCTAATACTACGGTATCGGGTGACTTTTATAAAAGTAATGGATCTCTTTTAAAAGAAGTTAACGTCGTAGTACTTTAGGAGTTAAAACGGACTTTGGCATAAAATGAAAGTACTTTGAGTTGTTGTGAAACTTGCCTTTACTTGTTATTGTGAAACTTGCCTTTCTTTGGTTGTTGTGAAACTTGCCTATGCTTGTTGTTGTGAAACTTGCCTATGCTTGTTGTTGTGAAACTTGCCTATCTTGTGATGATAGCCTTTGTTGTGCAAGTGTGGTATTTACGTATTCTGCGTCTCTCGATGAAGTAGGTTGACTTGTTGAGAACTTACTTGGGCGTCTTGGCGGTGATGGAGAATTCCACGGGTATGTTTCCATTTTGATTCTTGTCTTGTTGTTGATGTCACATGGGCGTATCTACCGTCTGGCGATTCGGCGTCGCGGCCGTGCGGCCGGGTTGATTACGATATATGGTTATTCTTGCGCAACATGGGCGTGTCTACCGTCTGATTCCGGCGTGTGGCCGTGCGGCGGGTTGACCACCGATATATTGTTATTGAGGTTACATGGGCATGTCTACACCGTCACGATTCCGGGGCGTGTGGCGTGCGGCCTTATTGTGTGTTGCATCATGGACATGTCTACAGAAGCGATAGGGGCATGCGGCCATGATGCGAACATGATAGATGTTGTGGGCGTGAGACCCATAGTTATACTTAGTGGTGACTTTGAGGCGTGAGTCCACGACTTGGCTTTTATGTTGCGTCTTGTATTTTGGTTATCATACATGTCTCCTGCTTTTTAAGCTATTATGATTTCATTCTGATGTTGTGATTTCACATACTTGGTACTGTTATCTTGACCTCGCCCGAAGCTGCGTTCATCTGCAGTAGAAGTACATCGATCGTGGATCCCAGCTCTTAGGATCTCATTTCGGCGTGTTGGAAGCTCGTTCCTTGGAGGCTTATCTTTGGTATGTTTCACTGAGTTGTAGGTTCTTGTACATTCGGGGTATGGCGAAGCCACTGTCCGTCATAGTTGTTGTAAATCTTAAGTGCATGCTTGTTGTGGCGGGGTTTGTAAAAGGTTAAGCTGTTCGGGTTTTTATGTATATCTTGAAAGCAATTGTTTTGGTTGCTTTGTTTATTTATTATATCTCTTGTTTCATGACTCGTGTTTTATTTTCATTGGTTTTCTCGATGTTGTATCACTAGGGTGCGGGGTAAGGCACGATCCACGGGCAGGATTGGGCGTGACAAAGTGGTATCGAGCGATTAGTCCTCGGAAAGTGTCTGAACCGTGTCTAGTAGAGTCTTGATTATCGGTGTGTTGTGCACATCTATGTCGAGGAGACTATAGGACATTTAGGATTGGTTTCCATTCTTCTCATTACGAGATCGTGCTTTAGAGTTGTGTTGTAAGTTGGACCCTCGGCGTGTTTCGTTTTACGATTATGCCTCTGCGAAAGGCAGCACAGGCCCCGAAGAAGGCAAAGCGAGGAGGCTGCTAGTGGGATTCAGAGGAATGCGGCGCCGCGGTCGATACGAGTAGTGCTTGACAGCGAGTTTTACGCCGCCCGGCCAGCGAGTTTAGAGCGCGGCGATGGGCTGCTGAGACTCTGATACGAGCCTCGGTCCGATGCAGGCGGGAGATGGGTCCTGAGAGATGGCGATTATTGGCGAGTTGTGGCGAATATGAGATAAGTGGGCCGGCGATTCAGATTCAGCGGCGCTGTAGTGCGCTGGCGAGCGATTTGAGGCTACGGGATTTCCTTGTAGCACTTTGAGTTTCTGGTCGGCGGAGGATGATCCGCGAGAGTTCATCCGTCGATTCTGAGAGATCGTCACGGGTGATCAAGCTTGAGGCCGAGTGCGTGACATTTAGTTCGCGTCATTTGCGTGATACTGCGATCGATTGGTTTGACTTCGTGGGAGCTTTCGGGAGAGCATGCACTTCCGGCCGTTTGGGGCGAGTTTTGGGGCGCCGCGCACATTTCTTGCCTCACAAATGAGGAGGCTCGGGTAAACGAGTTTTGATGTTGAGGCGAAGCGTCTGATTCGGGAGTACAATGTGAGTTCGACTCATTGGCGGTATGTTCGCATTAGTAGCTAGTATGGAGGATCGAGTGCACCGATATATTCTGAGGCTCGATGATTACCTAGCGAAGAAGTTGTTGGTGTTTCTCTTGTGGGCATGGACATTGCCGCGTTGAGCTCATGCGCTTAGGTGCGAGGCGCGAGGATCGGCAGGTGGACCGCTTTCGAGAAGAAGGCGAGCGGCGGTTATTTTAGCGACTTCGAGGCGGACCGCCTCGGCCAGCAGACTAGTTATGTACCTCCGCCATTCTGAGTGGTCTCCGCGACGCCGGGACCGCAGGATATTGAGGTAGATGCAGGCTCCCGGAGTTTGAGATGTTCGAGGAGTAGGGTGTTGGCGGATCGATCGCACCCTACCGGTGTGGTCGATGTGGTAGACGCATTTGGAGAAGTGTCGTAGTACGAGGAGCTTGTTATTCTTGCGGCCAGCGAGGGCCATATGGCGAAGCTGTCAGGCGAGTGTAGCGGTAGGATAGCCTGAACTACTAGGCGATTGCGGGCCACGGTAGAAGTCGCGGTGGAAGTTCGATTTTAGCGGTCCTTGAACGCCTATTTTCAGTATATCCTTCACCATCTAGAGTTTTGTATGTTATGATAATGTGTTATGTGTTATGTTCGGATAACTTGGTGCTAAAATGTGATTTAGAAACATCTTAGTGAAAGGGTAATCACAGGGGTGAAAATGATGAACCTTAGAATATTACAGTTGAGACCTTAGATGTAAAGTAGTCTTGAGTACAAGATTTTGCAGTGATCCTTGTCGAGTGCATTTTATGCCTAGAATGTATTGTGTGATAAGTCACAGGTTGGGTAAATGAAAGTGGTAGCTTTCGCGATGTGTTTAGCAAGATTGTTCCGTGTCGGAGCGAGAGTTGGCGCGATAGTGGGTCGGGTTGGGGCCGTGTTGCGGGCCAACCCGCGGCTGTTCGAGGTGGGGTCAGCTCTGGGTGGTCCCCCAGTGGCGAGGTCACGAGGTGCTAGGCCCAGTTTAGATGACCATCTTATGAGTTCGTGGATCGTTCGACGAGAATCGGTTCGTGGCGAGAATGGCCTTAGAGGAAATCGAGGTTAGTAATATGACCAAGTTTGGAGGTAGTGACTCGAGGGTTGGAAACGAAGCGTTGGTCAAGTGTGGTGCGTGTCTTGGGAAGAGTTCGAGTGTTGAGCAGTGCGGCAGGTAGGGAGAAGTGAGCGAGTGTGATCGTTTCTTTTGTGAAATGAAGGTGCGGAGGAGTATATGTTAGACCTTGGTGGGAACTTTTGTGATATGAGGTGATTCCTCGTGGACTTGGGATTTCGTATTTTGTGCATTTGTTATTTCATGGCGGTGTGGCATGATTGTTTTTAAATCGTATATCGGTGAAGACTATCTTGGCGCGTTTGTGTTGAGACTTGAGAAGGAACATTCGGGACGAATGTTTCTAAGGAAGAATGTTATACCCAGTATTTCCAGTATGTGCGTGAGTGTTCGTATTATACTTTGAGCCTTAAAGTAGGCTAGTTTCGAAATTTGTACACAAGTGCCGAAAGGAGTCGTTTTTCGACGAAACGTTTCCACAGCTTTCGTAGGGGAATTTCCGGCTATGTCATTTTTAATTTTTGCGGATTTTTCCAGAGGCGAAACATTTTGGACCAACGGGAGGGTGACATGTGTCACCTCGCATTGGAAGAAACGGGCGGCAAACATGGCAAGGCTTGGACGATTTGGCCTTGGCTTTTAGTCGAGGTTAGGTAGGATATTTTGGTGGTAGATGGATAAGGTGTACTTAGGTGAATCCTAGCCTACACTTGCTATACACTTGGATGGATCTTGGCCATTGGTTGGCCTTTGCTTGACCTATAAATACCACTCCATGTTGATGAACTTCTTCATCAAAATTGTTCTAAGTGTTAAAAATCTCTCCTCTCCTCAACCTTGAAATCGTCAACACCCTCCCGCTGTTAAGGCCTTTGGCGAGCAACACCACTCCCCTTTTGTGGTGTCTAGGTAGGTACCCCACTGCTAGTTGTTTTCATATAGTACCACTTGTTGTGGTATAGAAATACTCTCTAGTATTGTTGTAATGTCAAATACCTTGGCCCCAAATACCTTGTAGTATTCCCAGTTACACATACAAAAGCCCGGAAAATACGATTATACTTCCTTTAGCCACAAAAGCGAAACCACAAGGAAATCTTCACCGTTGTTGAAGTTGTAAGTAGAAGTTGGTTAGAACTTCTAAGGGTAGTTGGAGCGGGTTGGGCGCGGAGTTGGAGCTAAACCTTGCTCGGAAGCGACTTTAAACTAGGATAATTTTGGGCTTATCGAGGTAAATATCTTGTCCCCTATTGTAATTGGAAATTACATAAGTGTTGAATATATAGTTGTTGTATACTATATATAGAATGAACTTAGTATTGTGGCAATGTCTTTTGACTTAAGCTGAAGAATGAGGAATTGAGCGATAATCACTTAGAAGGATAATAAAGAACTGACCTGAACTGTAATTACATAGGACTGTATTGCAGTAGACTTGTGTAGTATTACTGAGTAGAATTGTACACGTCCGGTTAGACGTATAAACCCCCGCGGTTGGCTTGGTAGCCGGCCTCGCTAGAGGCGGAGATTTCCGCTGTGGCGGGGAAGTCTTTGCGAATTTTACGTAGATATTGGAGCGTTGAGATCTAGATGTTAATAAGCGCCTTGTGGCCTTATAGGTTGAAGTACTACGTGTGGAGTGATCCACAGCTTAGGAGTAAGTGGCGGTTTGAAGGTACTTGGGCGTTTTGCTATTAGTCGACAATCGTCGCGAGGTATGTGAACCTCTTCCTATCTCTTCTAGCATGATATGTGTGAACTATGTAGTACGGTAGACGTACATGGGCTAAATGTATTTGATTGGTTTAAAAACATAAAGTGTTATAACGGCTTTATGGGAAGTCGGTTATAATAGTTTTATGTGGATAAGCAAATACTTTGTGGTTTTTAAAAGGTAACTGATTTAGTTATAACTGGCTTGTTATGTGTTAATAAAGAAGTTGAAGTATTTCAAAAGATTTGTGAATCGTTTTGAAAGAAAGAGTAACACTTGGTTTTAAAGGTTTTAAAAAAGAGTTATACTAGCTTTATGGGGAGTTAGGTATAATGTCTTAAGAGAGGTAAAGAAAATGGTTTACTGATGTTAGAAGTTAAGAGACTTGATCTTATAAGATAAGAGACTTAACTTATTTATTTTAATGTGGATGTTTGTGTGAAACCTCATTCGTGAGTAATGAGTACTTGGTTGTATTTAAAGGGATAATGTTTCTTGATTTGAAATCAAAATGTGTATCGACAGGACACTGCGGCGTTAATAAAGGAAAATGTATTGAATAATGATGTAGCGTATTAAAAGCAGTAGAAACCTCCATCTGCATAGAAACTAAGATGAGACAAAATGATATTACATTTTCTAGATCATGGTCTTTGTAATAAGAATGTTGTAAACAAGAATAACCTACTCTCACGTGAGACATATATTACTCGATTGTTCTAAAAGGAATCAGTGATTAAGTTTATGAACTATGAAATCATTTGAAAATGAGAAGCTTGAGTAATTGAAACTAGGCAAACTGGAACTTAGGAAAAGAATGTTGTTACTTGATTTTGAAAAGGGAATGTGGGTTGGTCATTCTAATACTACGGGTATCGGGTGACTTTTATAAAAGTAATGGATCTCTTTTAAAAGAAGTTAACGTACTTAGTACTTTAGGAGTTAAAACCGGACTTTGGCATAAAATGAAAGTACTTTGAGTTGTTGTGAAACTTGCCTTTACTTGTTATTGTGAAACTTGCCTTTCTTTGGTTGTTGTGAAACTTGCCTATGCTTGTTGTTGTGAAACTTGCCTATGCTTGTTGTTGTGAAACTTGCCTATCTTGTGATGATAGCCTTTGTTGTGCAAGTGTGGTATTTACGTATTCTGGCGTCTCGATAGAGTAGGTTGACTTGTTGAGAACTTACTTGGGCGTCTTTGGCGGTGATGGAGAATTCCACGGGTATGTTTCCATTTTGATTCTTGTCTTGTTGTTGATGTCACATGGGCGTATACCTACCGTCTGGCGTTAGGGGCATGCGGCCGTGCGGCGGGTTGATTACCGATATATGGTTATTCTGCAACATGGGCGTGTCTACACCGTCACGATTCCGGGCATGTGGCGTGCGGCGAGGTTGACCACCATATATTGTTATTGAGGTTACATGGCGTATACCTGCCGTCTGATGTCCGGCGTGTGGCCGTGCGGCCTTATTATGTGTTGCATCATGGACATGTCTACAGAAGCGATATTAGGGGCATGCGGCCGTGATGCGAACATGATAGATGTTGTGGGCGTGAGACCCGTAGTTATACTTAGTGGTGACTTTGAGGCGTGAGTCACGACTTGGCTAACATGTTGCGTCTTGTATTTTGGTTATCATACATGTCTCACCTTTTAAGCTATTATGATTTCATTTCTGATGTTGTGATTTCACATACTTGGTACTGTTATCTTGACCTCGCCCGGGGCTGCGTTCATCTGCGCAGTAGAAGTACATCGATCGTGGATCCCATTTCTTGGATCTCATTTCGTGTTGGGAAGCTCCGTTCCTTGGAGGCTTATCTTTGGTATGTTTCCACTGAGTTGTAGGTTCTTGTACATTCGGGGTATGGCGAGACCTGTCCGTCATAGTTGTTGTAAATCTTAAGTGCATGCCTTTGTTGTGGCGAGTTTGTAAAAGGTTAAGCTGTTGGGTTTTTATGTATATCTTGAAAGCAATTTGTTTTGGTTGCTTTGTTTATTTATTATATCTCTTGTTTCATGACTCGTGTTTTATTTTCCGCTGGTTTTCTCTGATGTTGTATCACTAGGGTGCCCGGGGTAAGGCACCAGTCACGGGCCCGGGATTCGGGGCGTGACAGGGGGGGGGGGATTTCTTATTTTATTTTATTTTATTTTATTTTTGTGTGTCTATTTTTGGAGTCTTTTTTATTATGTTTTTCTGTTTTTATGAGTCAATTTTTTTTTTTATGATCATGCATGTTGTAGTTGTTGAAAACGTCTAGTGAATTAAGTGTGATAATGTAATGAAATTAGAGCTAAAATATGTGTGCTTAAGTTAGATATGTCAAACAATCATGAAAATCTAATTATTTGAGATATTTGTACTTAACCTATGTGTTGTCAATTGTGGAAAGAATGATTGAAAAATGGCTATGAAGTCTGCTTGCTTGTTATTTGAGGCGAAATAGTTAAGATATACATGTTTAGGGAGATGATTCAAATATTTCTTTGATAACCCTTCTTACCATTCATTATCTATCATGCAATAAATTGTATCCTTAGTCAGCCCCTTTGAGTCTAAAGTAAGTTATTTTTTGACACCCCATGATTCCCTTGTGTGCCATAAGCATTAATTGAAAATGGGAAGGAAAATAGTGAAAAAGAAATAACAAAAGAGAGTAAAAAATTGATGCACCCTAATAGAAAAAAAATGTAAAAGCTTAAGTTTGGGGTGCCTATGTGAATGTGTTTCATGCTCTCAAAAAGAGAAGAGGAGAATGATAGGTACGAGCGGAAAAGAACACCAAAAAGAAGGACAAAATGGTTGAATGAGAAAAACGCTTATGATACGTAATTTGAGCCTAAAAGCCAACTTTTATTTACCCCTTTCTAAGCCTACATTACAACCCTGAAAAGTCCTGAAGATCTCTAGAATGTATGTCTATGATTAGCGGAGAATAGCAAGTAAACAGGTCCATAAAACTAAATGAAATTGATATGCATAGGTTAATGTTCATGTTTCCATTTAGTGTAATTGAAATGAATTTGCGAAATATCTGGCTTGAAATTCTAGATTGCTATATTAATGATATATATGTTCCAGCATATTATCACAACTGACGTTCATGCTTTTCTACGTAACCTTGTGCAGCTGCTTGATTGGAGTCTTTGAGTCTTGCTGTTTTTGTTTTTTTGATTTTGTTTTGATCTTTGCTCGAGGGCGAGCAAATGTTAAGTTTGGGAGTATTTGTTAGGCGTATTTTGTATACGCTTTTTGAGTCATTTTTAGTTAGTATTTTCCCCATTTTCGTTTAAATAAGTGTAGTGTTAGAGTCGTTTTTATTTCTTTTGAGGCACAACGGTTCAAAAAGGTAAAATGGCGAAAATGAGTGAAAAATTGGCATAAAATGAGGGTCCCGAGGCAAAAAAGTTAAAAATTGAAGATTCGGACGAAGGCAAAGCGGCCATGCGCTACTGATAGGGCCGCGGCACGAAGATCGACGCCCACGAAGTTTAGGTGCGCGGTGCCGGTCTGCGGCCGTGGCCGGCGAAATTTTGAAAATCCGAAGACAATCGGCCAGGGGCAGAAGGGTCCAGGGCACACGATTTTTGAAGCATATTTAAACCCTTGGGACAAATTTTAGGGTACCTGACGGGATCTGACACATCTAAACCTTGGCGGCTACAATTGGAGACATTAGTTCTAAGTATTTCTTTTTTTCTTTTCTCTATTTTAATTCAGTTCATGTTTGAATTTGTATTAGTTCTTAGCATGTCTATGGCTAGGAGCTAAACACTTTATTAGGGTTTTCCTATTGAATCGCTTGAAACTCTTATTCATGAATTAATGCATTAGTTTGGATTCTTCTTCACTGATTAAGATTTATTCAATATTTGTATGAATGTTTGATAGTTAATTGATCACTAATTGTCATAATCTATATGATTTCGAATCAAGAACCGAGAGGAGAGATTTGAATATGTTGTAATTGAATAGACATACGTTAAAATACTTGTGTAGCATTATAGGTTATTGTTCTTAATCCTCCCATGTGGTAAAACCTATCATAGAAATATAGAAGGTTTCTGCATTGGGGTTGAGCGATTATATATCCTAACCGGAATATAAGACAGTCTAGTTAACCGCTATCTTAACGTAGAAGAAGAAGTCATTCTAGTTGCATTAAGGATTGATAAGAGTGGACAGTTGAGGATATTGGAAGCCCTAATTCCTTCATAACTGATTAAACCTCAATAATTTAGTTTAATTCTTGAAATTACTCTACTAGTGTTAGATAAAAACCAAATCAACTTATCGTGTGCCAAATAGATAACCTAGAATAGATGTTCGGTAATTAAAAATCAGTCTCTGAGGACGATATTCGGTCTTACCAGACTATATTACTTGTAACGATACGTACACTTGCGTGAGCAATTGAAAATCGACCTAATTATTATAGTGAATTATGACACTTTAAAAATTTAACTAAATGCTGCAAATGTAACTTCATTTTTTAAAGGTCTGCGAAATTTGAAAAAATTCTGGGTAAGAGTTATTTATTATCCTAAAGGGAAGGGGTCAGACATTCTATAAGATCCGCTAACTTGCGGTTAGCCAGTCAAACTTAGGCTTAATTATTGTATTAAAGATACATATTTTGAAAGCATAAAGTTAAGAAAAAGATGTTTGCAAATATTTCTTTTTTGAAGTATACATTTTCATAAAAATTGCATGAGGTTTGCTTATAAATGCATAAAACGTAATTCATTTGAAAATTATGTGGTGCATATGAAATTAATCTTTTACCAAAAGTATGCATTTGTATAAAAGTTGAAGAGTATGTACAAAATTAATTTCGGATTAAAAGATATGTGTATTGCATTATTCTTAACATATATCTTATGCAATTGATAGTGGAAAAGCTTTTAAGATAAATTATTATGAGTTAGATGAAAATTGAGAACTTATTAATTTTAGGAAATCAATGATGCATAAAAATAACCAAATTGTTTTGAAAGCTTAAACATGCATAACGGGCCTAACAGATAAATAAACTAGAGGCATATTTCTTTAATTTTCTACCATTTCTAGTTTATTAGTCAAGGTCTAATTCTTCTAGATAATTAAACAATCATACAAGCAGAGCAATTATAATTATAATGCAAATAAAGGAAAGGAGGAATTTGAAGAAATTAAAACCGTAATGGCTAAGGTGATGGGAATGTTATCTCTCGGGCCTTCGATGCAAGTCCGACAATCTCGTTCTCTTTCGCCTAATCGGGTTATTTTATATTCCACATAGTGTGTTGTAGCCTGTTGACATGAATTATGACATCTCGCAAAGAAAAATATAAATTATTAGTAAAAATGTATGCCACCTTAATTTTGGTGGCTAATTTAACGTAACGGAATGAAATAAATAATGAATTATCAATATATAAATTTAAAGGTAAGGGTAGGAGAATAATGTGGGATCAGTACATGACAAGGCTGAGAACGGGCCCAATGGGATGTTATTCCGTCTATTCTATTTAGATAAGATCCACTCTCTTAAACGCCTTGAAACAAGACGAAAAGAATTCCACACTGTGGAATATAAAATAACCTGATTAGGCGAAAGAGAAATAAATAATTAATTATCAATATATAAATTTAAAGCTAAGGGTAGGAGAATAATGTGGGATCAGTACATGACAAGGCTGAGAACGAGCCTGATGCGATTTTACTCCGTCTATTCTATTTAGATAAGATTCACTCTCTTAAACGCCTTGAAACAAGACGAAAAGAATTCCACACTGTGGAATATAAAATAATCTGATTAGGCGAAAGAGAAATAAATAATGAATTATCAATATATAAATTTAAAGCTAAGGGTAGGAGAATAATGTGGGATCGATGCATGTGGTGAAAGCAGGCCCAATGCGATGTTACTCCGTCTATTCTATTTAGATAAGATCCACTATCTTAAACGCCTTGAAACAAGACGAAAAGAATTCCTGTTGTGGAATATAAAATAACCTGATTAGGCGAAAGAGAAATAAATAATTAATTATCAATATATAAATTTAAAGCTAAGGGTAGGAGAATAATGTGGGATCAGTCCATGACAAGGCTGAGAACGGGCCTAATGCGATTTTACTTCGTCTATTCTATTTAGATAAGATCCACTCTCTTAAACGCCTTGAAACAAGACGAAAAGAATTCCACACTGTGGAATATAAAATAATCTGATTAGGCGAAAGAGAAATAAATAATGAATTATCAATATATAAATTTAAAGCTAAGGGTAGGAGAATAATGTGGGATCAGTACATGACAAGGCTGAGAACGGGCCCAATGGGATGTTATTCCGTCTATTCTATTTAGATAAGATCCACTCTCTTAAACGCCTTGAAACAAGACGAAAAGAATTCCACACTGTGGAATATAAAATAACCTGATTAGGCGAAAGAGAAATAAATAATTAATTATCAATATATAAATTTAAAGCTAAGGGTAGGAGAATAATGTGGGATCAGTACATGACAAGGCTGAGAACGGGCCTAATGCGATTTTACTCCGTCTATTCTATTTAGATAAGATTCACTCTCTTAAACGCCTTGAAACAAGATTTAAAAGAATTCCACACTGTGGAATATAAAATAATCTGATTAGGCGAAAGAGAAATAAATAATGAATTATCAATATATAAATTTAAAGCTAAGGGTAGGAGAATAATGTGGGATCAGTACATGACAAGGCTGAGAACGAGCCCAATGCGATGTTACTCCGTCTATTCTATTTAGATAAGATCCACTATCTTAAACGCCTTGAAACAAGACGAAAAGAATTCCACACTGTGGAATATAAAATAACCTGATTAGGCGAAAGAGAAATAAATAATTAATTATCAATATATAAATTTAAAGCTAAGGGTAGGAGACTAATGTGGGATCACCCATGACAAAGTGAGAACGCCTAATGCGATTTTACTGCCTATTCTATTTAGATAAGATCCACTCTCTTAAACGCCTTGAAACAAGATTTAAAAGAATTCCACATCGTGGAATATAAAATAACGATTAGGCGAAAGAGAAATAAATAATGAATTATCAATATATAAATTTAAAGCTAAGGGTAGGAGAATAATGTGGGATCGATACGACAAAGTGAGAACGGGCCCAATGGGATGTTATTCCGTCTATTCTATTTAGATAAGATCCACTCTCTTAAACGCCTTGAAACAAGACGAAAAGAATTCCACACTGTGGAATATAAAATAACCTGATTAGGCGAAAGAGAAATAAATAATTAATTATCAATATATAAATTTAAAGCTAAGGGTAGGAGAATAATGTGGGATCAGTACATGACAAGGCTGAGAACGGGCCTAATGCGATTTTACTCCGTCTATTCTATTTAGATAAGATTCACTCTCTTAAACGCCTTGAAACAAGACGAAAAGAATTCCACACTGTGGAATATAAAATAATCTGATTAGGCGAAAGAGAAATAAATAATGAATTATCAATATATAAATTTAAAGCTAAGGGTAGGAGAATAATGTGGGATCAGTACATGACAAGGCTGAGAACGAGCCCAATGCGATGTTACTCCGTCTATTCTATTTAGATAAGATCCACTATCTTAAACGCCTTGAAACAAGACGAAAAGAATTCCACACTGTGGAATATAAAATAACCTGATTAGGCGAAAGAGAAATAAATAATTAATTATCAATATATAAATTTAAAGCTAAGGGTAGGAGAATAATGTGGGATCAGTCCATGACAAGGCTGAGAACGGGCCTAATGCGATTTTACTTCGTCTATTCTATTTAGATAAGATCCACTCTCTTAAACGCCTTGAAACAAGACGAAAAGAATTCTTAAAAAATGTTCAAGAGCAATAAATAAGATATTTAAGCATTTAGGAAAATCATGTGAAGCTCAAAAATATTTGAATGTTTAGATTGTATGAAAGCATGTCAAAGTTTAGCATAGTAGTAAAAAGTTATCTATGTTTTGAGACTTTTAAAAGAATGACACATGAAATTAGAAAAGAGGGAGTAACTAGTTGCTTTATTTTCTTATAAAGCTATCATATGCACTTCATACAAGAAGTTAGTTATAGCCGGCCTTTTTCATCATTTCCCACGTATTTTAGCCCCACTTGAGGTGATGATTCCATTTGAGCTTCCGTTCGCGCGTTGACTATGCCACACATCATCTTGAATGAAACTCAATTCCATTGTGATGTACATGTAAATAATATTCAAAGAGGTGAGAGTATGTCTGTTTTTAATATTTAATTAATAAAAAAACTAAAGTAATGAAGATTATGAAGCACATAGGTTCTAAAAAAGAAGATTTTTTTCATTCTTTTCGTTTTACTTAACATAACGAGATTTAAAATCAAATTGCAACTCGCATCAGTTCATTTCATTACTCCAAGAATTAACAATAACAGAGGAAAAAAGAAGCAGGTAAAGAAAGATTACTAGACGTGGTAGTAGCTTTGCTTGGACACATGAGCATCTTTTGATTTCAAAGTTAATTCTAGGTAGATAAATGTGTTCATTATAAATGCATAAAAAATATGATCCTATGAAGAGTGAATACTTTTAACTTCAAGTTTCAATCATAAAGGGTAAACATGAAGTCTCTTTCAAGGAATCAACTGTCAAAACATACTTGAAATCACGTTCTAGTTATTTTCTAATCAAACAAGAAGCCGTTAAGAAAACTAAATGAAGACCAAATAAACAGTAACAGAACTCATGTCACTTCCATAAACATCACAGGACAAAAAAATCATATATTCATAAGCGTAGTAATGGAATAAAAACAAGAGTGGAAGAAATGAACCTTACAACAACAAAAATCCAATCTTTTCGTGCAATGGTTGCCTTTTCGGCGTCCTTTTTTCCTTCTGGCTGAGGATTGAACCCACATGAGGATACCTTCATTCACTCAATATCAAGAAACTACTTTTTCCTAATTAACCAAAAAAAAAAACACTCAAAAGAAAAGCCCCAAAAAATATACATAAGAGCAACGAATAAACTAAAAATGAAAACTTTAGCAACTAGTTTGAACTAGGGCTGGCCAGTGGGCCGACCCGGTCCCGACCCCGTTTAAATAATAAAAAAAAATAGCGGGCCCGGGGCTCGAACCGCGACGGGACATGGTATGGTTACCAACCCGTCCCGCCAGACCGCCCCGTCCGATCCCGCCTCCGCGATTACCAAAAATAGACGTTGCAATAACGGCCATTTTACATTTTGGTCGTTATTGCAACGGCCATTTTTGGCTTCCCCCAACCCCTCCCTACTCCCTTTATATTTATTTGTAACCCCTAAGTTATTATATTTACACTTTAACCCAATTTTCCAACTATAAATACCTTATTTTCTCTTCTTATTTCTCACAATCTTCCTACAATCTCTAATCTCTCAAATCTCAATCAATCAATTTCTATACAACATTGTCTACTACATATTCACTCTATTTATTAATTTGAGAATTGGGAGTGAAGTTGTCAACTAGCTTGAGGATTAATCTATTGAGCAAAGTTTCAATTTTCAACCTCTCTCAATTACACATCGACTCTACGTCGGCGTTTGGTACATTCGTTCTCTCATTAAATTATTATTTTGTTTTTATTTCATTTAGCACATTTAATTTCATTATCTTTAACTTTTTAAGTCTTTAACTATTTATTACCATAATTAAAATGAAAAGAACAAAAAATATTTTGGGTCAGGCCTTGGGTATGAAGGGCAAGGACAAGGGCAAGGATACTTCTTCTAGTATTCCTAGACAAGATGATTTTATAGATCCTGAACTGTTTTCTGAAATACCATATGATCTTGACACAGATATTTAAATTCACTCGTTAAAGCAAATTCCATTTACATACATTGATAACTTCTCCATTGGTCAGTAAATTCCATTTACATACATTGATAACTTCTCCACTGGTTAGTAAATTCCATTTACATACTCAAACTATGACATGTTCCAAGTTTCAACTAAATACTTAAGCACATAAAACGTTTCTATTAAATACTTTCAACTCATATTTTGAAGAGTTTTATGTGTATTCAAACGCTTATTATATAGATGAGTTTGAGTTAAAATATCTAATATGAATATATTATCATGTGTTAGATAATTAATAAAAATAAACCATAATTTAAATATCTAAATAATTTTTTTTGATAAGTTTAACAAACCGTCGATTGATTCAACCAAATTGTAATAATAACTTTCATGAAATGCAAATACAATGAAAGCCAAATTTTGAGCCAATAGAATGCATTAACAATTATTCCACTATATATACTCACCACATATACTAAACCAATACCTCCGGCATACTCTCTTGTAGATTTTACTAATGTTAATCCATTATTATCAACTTACCATTTTTCCCTCAAAAAGACCACCTTAAAACCCAACAGAAAAAAAAATTTACTATTCTCTCCGTCCCAATACTCACATTTAACACGTATTTTAAAAAATAAAGATCACCACACGACGACGTCATCTTCTTCCTCTTCTACAGTGGCCTCTTCCCTTCTTTAACACAACCCTCTAATAATCACACATATCATTAGATCTGTGCAAATCAATACTCCCATCTCCCCATAATAACGCACACCAACTGTTTGTCAAATTGCCCCTTTGAAAAAAACACTCTTGAACTTCAAACCCCAAGTTGGATTAAGCTGGGTTAATTGTGGGTCATTTTCCCACTAATCACCCATTAGATCTGAAGAAAACTCACTGTTAGATTTCCCCATTTTCCTAAATGCACACCAGGTGTTTGTCAAATTGCCCCAGTGAAAGAAAAAAAAGGTACTCATAGGATTCGAACTAAAAAGCCCCAGTCGGATTAAGCTGGGGGTAATTGTAGGGCATTTTCATTACCCACTAATCATCCATTAGACCTGAAGCAAACCGTGTACTCGGTTTCCCCATTTTCCCAGAACGCACACCAGATGTTTGTGAAATTTCCCCTTTGAAATTTGAACTTTAAACCCCCAAGTTGGATTAAGCTGGGGGTAATTGTGGGGCATTTTTATTACCCGCTAATCACCCATTAGATCTGAAGAAAACCCACAGTTATTGCTGTTTGATTTCCCCATTTTCCCAGAACGCACACCAGGTGTTTGTAAAATTGCCTCTTTGAAGAAAAACACGGTATTCATAGGATTTGAACTCAAAACCCCCAGTTGGATTAAGCTGGGGGTAATAGTGGGTCATTTTCATTTCCCTAATGGGAATGCCTGCAAGACAATGAGCAAAAGTTGTGGGCTCGAAGTCGAAGACGAGCGATTTCATGACTCTCTTGACCGGTTACTATCTTCAACTAACACTTCTTGTTCTTCCTCACCTTCTTCTGATAATGAAGAAGCTGATTTAAAAGATCTTACTTTCAACTTTGGTCCCCCAAGTTATGATGTATGGATCTCTGAACCCGGTTCTGTTGAAGAACGCCGTATTCGTTTACTTAGTCAGATGGGTCTTACCCCGACCCGACCCGACATAGACCCTCACTCTCATACTCTGCTATTGCTGCTGCTGCTGACTATGATACTGGTGACATACCTGAGGGTATTTTCGGTAGATCGGTTTCAGCTAATCATTTGAAGGGAGGTGAGGATATTTCTAATAGTAGTATTGAAAGTATTATTCGATCAAAATCGGATAGTGATTGCAATTCGAATAATAATAATTGTTCTTGTTGTAAAAGTACTGAAATTATTTCCATGAATTCTACTTCCTTGTCATCAGTACAAGTAAATATGACAAATGGGGTTGATGGTATAATTGTAGATAATAACATAACAGTAGTAAAAGTCTCTGCGAGGATCTATTGCGTAATGGCAATGGATCCCCGAAGAAGCCACCTACAGGGAAGACGAGAACTGATGTGCACAATAATGAGGTGGAGGAACGGTTGGAATCGAATGGAGATCTTGGAATTGAAGAGCAGGTGTGTACAATAAAGAATCTTGATGATGGGAAGGAGTTTGTGGTTAATGAAATTAAGGAAGATGGGACATTGAAAAAAGTCAAGGAAGTTGGTACAGGAAGACAGTTGACCATGGAAGAGTTTGAGATGTGTGTTGGTACTTCACCAATTATTCAAGAACTGATGAGAAGGCAGAATGTAGAGGATGGGAATAAGGATAGTTTGGGTTGTAATAAAAATGAGGATGGTGAGAGTGGACCCAAGTCGAAAAAGAGAGGAAGTTGGTTGAAGAGTATTAGAAATGTAGCTGGTGCTATGACAGGTTATAAGGAGTGGCGGAGCAGTGATGAGAGAGATACATCATCTGAGAAGGATGGCAGAAGGTCAAGCTCAGCAACGGATGATAGTCAAGATGCTTCTTTTCATGGGCCTGAAAGAGTACGGGTTCGGCAGTATGGGAAGTCCTGCAAAGAACTTACAGCAATGTATAAGAGCCAAGAGATATCAGCACATAATGGGGCTATTTGGACCATCAAATTTAGTTTGGACGGAAAGTATCTCGCTAGTGCTGGTGAGGACTCTGTAATACATGTCTGGCAGGTTACTGAATCAGAGAGGAAAGGTGACCTATTACTGGATAAACCAGAAGACGGGAATTTAAATCTCTTCCTTTTGGCGAGTGGGTCTCCAGAAACAACTACAATGTCACCACATGATGGTCACCCGGAGAAGAAAAGAAGAAGAAGGTAGTCTATAAGTCGAAAATCAGGGAGCTTTGACCATGTATTAGTACCAGAGACTGTTTCCGCACTTTCAGAAAAACCCATCGCTTCATTTCAGGGGGATGATGTGCTTGACCTCTCATGGTCCAAGTCTCAGGTTAGCTGGTACTCCTTATTTTTATCTTGGACGCTTTCTGGGCCCTTGAATTCCCTACAAAAAAATTAAGCTTTCTTTACATTCCGTGATGCTAAACGTTTCACCTATGTGAATATGCCAATGTGAAGTTGTATGTACCTTGCCAAATATCTTTGGATACTACCTATCAAGTAACAATATATTTGAACAGTAAGTCCTTAGGAGTACATGGCTTGTAATAGATGAGAAGTGTAAGCTGATTTTTTTTGATAATGGTAACAGCTAGTGTAAGCTGAAATTTCAATTCAAACACAGCAAAGATGATTCTTTTGGCCAGATATAAGATAATGTTTGTATTTCAACGTCTTCCACTTACTTGCTTTTTCCCTTGAGAATCCGTAATTTATTAAGACTTGCAATCCATTTGCGACTGGTTCAAGTTGACAGATAGCTAATTCAGGGTTTAAGTGGTTAGTTGTGTGCTCAATAATAGATTTCTGTTACTGTGGACCTAGTAGTATGCAACAACTTCTACTTTACTATGAAAGATTTGCTGAAGGTATATGAGGGTTGTTTCTTCATGTGTTCTGACAGAATGATATCATGAGTTACTTCATGCATGAGTACACAGGAATATGTAATGAAGAGTCATTTTATCTCCTTATAAGATGATAGACTGTGGCCGAGCTTTACACTGGAGGTCACTCTATTTAGCTGGAGCTATCTGAGCTTGTTAACGAGTACAAGTTGTGCTTCTTATCTGACCCCTTCAGTTGGAAGGAAAAGTTCTTCAGTTGGAAGGAAAAGTACTCCTATCTTTTATTGTAGTTTCTTTGTCTCATCCATTTGTAAAATATTGATACCAAATAGCAGACTAACAAAGCTTGATTCTATCCCGTCGTTCAGTATCTCACGTTAAGCTTTCCCTAATTGACTGCCTGTTAGCACCTTTTCAGTTACTTGTTTCTTCCTTGTTTACGACATAAGCAAATATCTTGTAATGAGAATAAATGGCGGCATTCAAATGGCTCATGCTGTTGTGGCTTGTGCTTATCTTTCTTGTTGCTTAAATTAGCTAGCACTTTTTAAATTAAATTATATTGAGAAATTTGGCAGATTTAGAATGATACTGCATAATCTTACTTTGCACAATTTTCTTCCCCGGCTCTGAAAATATTATATTGATGCATGATGCATGCATGCGTGTGTGTGTGATTTTTTAAAGTTGCATAGCTCTTATAAATAGATGATTCGTTAAAGTTGAATAGTTTAATGGTTTTATTAAATGACTCCTGATATTTGTGTGTGTGTGTGTTGGATGATTTTTTAAAGTTGCATAGCTCTTATAAATAGATGATTCGTTAAAGTTGAGTAGTTTAATGGTTTTATTAAATGACTCCTGATATTTGCTCTAATAACTGGGAACCCTTGAAGCATTTGTTCCTTTATCAAAAAATATTTGGGTTGTTGGAGCCACATGGCCATTATGTTCATTGGATTAATGAGCTAATTATTGTACCTTTCCCTCTGATACATTCTCTCACTTTCCTTTCACAGCATTTGCTTTCATCATCAATGGACAAAACAGTGCGGCTTTGGCATTTGTCTAGCAACTCTTGTTTGAAGGTCTTCTCACATAGTGATTATGGTATGTCTATCGACTTGAGTTCTTATTTATTCACCCTTCTGCTCCACGGGGCAGTATTTGAGTTTAAAGAATATGAATTGCATTGTTTGTAAGAATTACAGTGATCTAGAAATTACTTCGGATAGATGAATACGTTAGACTGGAACTTTTTCACTAATTGACTGATTGCAGTTTGCTCTTGACTTTTGTGTGTGTGAGACAGAGAGAGAGAGAGAGAGAGGGATTAGATGATTCGTTAAAGTTGAATAGTTTAATGGTTTTATTAAATGACTCCTGATATTTGCTCTAATAACTGGGAACCCTTGAAACATTTGTTCCTTTATCAAAAAATATTTGGGTTGTTGGAGCCACATGGCCATTATGTTCATTGGATTAATGAGCTAATTATTGTACTTTTCCCTCTGATACATTGTCTCACTTTCCTTTCACAGCATTTGCTTTCATCATCAATGGACAAAACAGTGCGGCTTTGGCATTTGTCTAGCAACTCTTGTTTGAAGGTCTTCTCACATAGTGATTATGGTACGTCTATCGACTTGAGTTTTTATTTATTCACCCTTCTGCTCCACGGGGGCAGTATTTGAGTTTAAAGAATATGAATTGCATTGTTTGTAAGAATTACAGTGATCTAGAAAAAACTTCGGATAGATGAATACGTTAGACTGGAACTTTTTCACTAATTGACTGATTGCAGTTTGCTCTTGACTTTGCTTTCTTTGGCACAGTAACCTGCATCCAGTTTAACCCTGTTGATGATAGATACTTTATCAGCGGGTCCCTAGATGCTAAGGTTCGCATATGGAGCATTCCTGAAAAGCAAGTTGTTGATTGGAATGATCTGCATGAGATGGTCACTGCCACCTGCTATACACCAGATGGTCAGGTGAGTCTGTTAAACATAGTGCTTGTATTGATGTTATGCCAAACCAACAGGAAGATGATAAACAAGTACTTAGGATTTGCATTCTTCCAATTTAGTTGCTAATATATTTTATTGTTGTTTGAAGGGCGCATTTGTTGGTTCATACAAGGGGATTGTCGTCTTTATAACACATCAGGTTTGACTTGTTGTCCCTCTTGTTTCCTTGTTCCCCCTCCCTTCTCATCCTCCTCTAGAGGAAAATTAAGACTCTGCATGCTGATATTTTGTGCTTCTTTATTTTCAGATAATAAATTGCAGCAAAAAGCTCAAATCAATCTGCAGAATAAGAAGAAGAAGGCTCACCAGAAGAAAATTACTGGTTTCCAGGTAATTCTTAATTGGTTGCTATTAGATGCACTGGTTTTTGCGTCGGTTTAGTACCTCTTTTTCTCCACATTTTGTTGTTCCAAAACTCAAAAATGCTTTCCCCCTCACATGTTAACTGGAGGTTATGGGGGCATAATGTGTGTATTTACGAATATCTTTCATTTAACTTCAAAGTGGCCAGTTCGTGACCAACTCCAAATAGAAAGTAGGGCGTTAATATGCAACAGATAGAATAGTTGCTTTTATCTGGATAAATTTACCTTATACCTTCGCGAATTCCATAGTTACTGATAATTTTAAATGTACAGTTCGTTCCAGGGAGTACATCAGAAGTGCTTATAACATTTGCAGATTCCAGAATTCGGGTGGTTGATGCTGCTGATCTTGTTCACAAGTTCAAAGGTACATTGAAACTGTTATAAATACCTTATAAAGCTGGTCGGTTCCTGAATGAAGTTTATAGATAGTCTCACTTGACCAATTGTATATTGAGAGTCTAAAGCTGAAAAATCAAGTCCTTTTTATAATTCAATTCCACCTTATGGACACAATTTGATTGCACTTAACTTTTGATGGCTATGTAGAAGCTGCTGCGGACCCCAACTTACGTGTCAAAGTATTTACACGCTTCTCTCTTCTTGTGTATTGCACCAATTTATCTATATCGTGGTGCGATCAATTATAATTTGAAATCTCATATGCTTCAAATAGTGATTAGTCAATCCCCATTATAATGGTTAAAAACACACTTGATGTAGCACTTTTTCGCGAGTTTTACACTCAAAACTATCTGTTGTTCTCTTATCCTACCCAAACTATCATCATCTATGTATTAAAAGACACCTGGTTGAGTAGTTTAGGTAGGAAAAGAGAACAACTGATATTTGGTCTAATCAACTTCGAGGTGTGTTTGTGTATTTTAATACATATATAGTGATAGTTCAGGTAGGAAAAGGGAACAAATGATAGTTGGGGTGTGAAAATCGCGAAAAAGTGATAGTTCAGGTGTGTGTTTGACCATTAACTCAAAAACCAATGCTTAGTCAATTGATATAAAAGCAAAGGGAAAATCATGGTGTCAGAAGGCAAGAAAGAACATTGAATGAGAGTGCAAGATTTTGAATTTCTTTTGGTTATCCTGGTCCATAGCTGTTTTGAAGAAATCACGAGTTTTAAAGTTACAGCATTGTTTTATGTTAAATATGCCATTTACTACTTAAATCATGGATGTTGTAGAAAATAAATAATTAATCATGAATGTTAATACTTTAGTTCTTTGTATTGGGAAGATGTACAAGATTTAATAAACTATGTAGGACAGTTGTGACATACTCTGCAAGTCTAAATGCTTCTGCTTCATGGTTTGTGCAATCATTGCTTTAAAGTGAAAAAGAAAGCTGTCAATTTATTGTCTTTTACCAGTTTGAAATATTGATTTTCGTTGTAGATACTAAGATTATGAATTGTGCTCAAATTTGAAATTGCACAGAAAAGATTATGAATGATTCTTTAGAACTTATCAAAAGTACATATTGGTTTTAATAGTTGCTCACGACCCTACTGTTAAGTATACTATAGTTGTTAAGTATACTATAGTCTTTTTCTTTAGAATGAATACTCGTTATCTAGTCTTCACTTTTCTGTGGTGATGTGTAATCTTTATGTCCTTGTCATTATTCTGTGTTGCACTCTGATGTTCTTTTAAACTGTGTTGATAAACATTCGGGAAACAAATCCATGGTCTTTCAGATTTATCGGAATTGTGAGATATTTGTCATCCTGCACATTTTTTCAGTTTTAATCTTGTTCCCCTGCTATCTAGTATTGAGTTAGTACCAATTATGACAGGTTTTCGGAATACAAACAGCCAAATCTCAGCCTCCGTGTCTGCTGATGGTAGATATGTGGTCTGTGCCAGTGAGGATTCTCATGTCTATATCTGGAAACATGAAGGTGATTCTCGGCCAAGCAGGAATAGAGGTGTTACCATTACACAGTCGTATGAGCATTTCCATTGTCAAGATGTTTCAGTGGCCATTCCATGGCCTGGCATATCCGAAAATTTGAGATTTCCCGATTCCTCCTTTGGGGAGGAACATAATGGGCATGCTGATCGTCTTGATGAGATTTCCACTGCCAACCATCCGCCTACACCCATTGAAGAGAATGGCACCGAGTGCTCACTTCTGGTATCTGGCTGCAGTAACAGTCCTCTTCATGGGACTTTAAGTAGGCGCCATGAACAGCTACTTCTATGATAAATTCTCAGCAACATGGCCCGAGGAAAAACTCCTGTTAGCTACTAAAAATCGTAGCCCTCGTGTCAGTATAGATGCTAGTGTTGACTTCTCCAACGGTTTAAACCAGTCCAAGTCTGCCTGGGGTTTGGTCATTGTAACCGCAGGTCGAAGAGGAGAAATCAGGACTTTCCAAAATTTTGGACTACCAATGAGAATATAGAGGACCAAACAGGAAGTCTCGGAGAGTTAATTTGATCGTGATTCCACGATATACGCTGCTACAGCCAAAGTTCGTGAATTTTGTACAGATTTTGGTGAGATTTGTAATATTAGTGATTTTTCTTTGTTCTTGTGATAGTGCCAGTGGATCTGGGACTATAAATAGGAGTCTGCCTGATTAGGCATTGTGAAGGACTGAAGGGGACAAAATGGGGGGGTGGGGAATAGTAGATTTATCAGGATATGGGGATAATATAGAAGAGCCCCAAAAAAAAGGGCTACACCTTTGGTTAGAAACCGATGGTTTTTCTGTAATCGGCAATTGTAGAGTTGAGAATTGTGAAAGTGTTTATTGAAATGAAACAAAATTCTTTGAGATTCATTCAACTTCAAGCTGGCTGTGCACACAAAAAGTCCTGGAGCTAAAAGTTAATGAATTACTCTCTCTTGTTCACCCATTGGTAAAACATAGAGAAATGTATGTTAATGTTTCTAGTCATTCTTCGTTATTAAGATTGTCTGCCCCTCTTTTCCGCCCATTTTCTCTTAGCTTTGCTTTTCTCGTAGTTGGTGGGTAATGCCTCTCTTCATGTGCTTTCTTTGAGCTTAGAAGGACTATTATTTAGTGCTAGTGGCTTATCACCGTAAGTTCACCCGCTCAAAAATTACAAGGTCGCAGGAACCAGAAGCTAAAAGAGATCTTGTAAAAACTTGTTTAGGGGAATGGGCCGGACTGGGTCATTTCGCTAGAACCATAAACCATAGTTAAAGGGTTGAGGAATGAGCCAGATTGGGTTATTTCTCTAGAACAACAGCTGAAGGTCTAATACTGGCACTAGGAATTGAAAACAACATGCCACTTTGGATTTGAAACCTACATGTTAATGCTCACGATTTCGATAGTTCGATTCGTGTCTTTGGTACTTTAGTAGATGCTATTATCGGGGCTTAAATTGTAGACGTCCCTGCCTGAGAACCCCGTTCAGGTACTTTAGTAGATGCTTATCTGGACTTAAATCGGAGACGCTCTCCCCGCGTGGGAAGCTCATTCATCTTTGGTACTTCAGTAGAAACTATTATCCGGACTTGGAACCATGGTGGTGCTCTTCTATAGCTTCCCCATAAGCTCCACTAGTGAAATTGAAAAAAAAAAGTTTTAGATAGTATAGGATGATAGACATACTTTAATTTATCAAGGGTGAACCCAGAAAAAAGTAGTACGATAGAAGTACCGCAAATAGGGAAGAAACAGCAATTATGCAAAAATCAAAAGAAAAACGTACGAAAGGAGTGAAGTTGTTACAATTACATCAGTCCCCTTTATTTCAACACGCTAGCAGAAAAATACATGAAACATCAACACTATATTTCTTGTTTATTAAGTCCTAGATTTCATAAGCAGGGAACCTAGACGAAGATGGTTCAACAAGATCCAGAAATAGGTAAGCCATTCCTCCAATGCCTTCAAACAAGGAGAAAGGATGATCACCCCTGTGCATTATTCCCTCAGAGATAAAAGTATGAGCTCTGTCATGTAGAAAACAAGCAAATGATTTTGCCTTGTACAAGTACTCCTCTTTGCCTGTTAATCGATACAGTGAAAGAAAAACATAGGCATTTCCACTTATTCCATGACATATCCCGATTCGTTTAAGCAAACCCCGTTTCCACACTACCTCCCCTGCTTCTCTGGCTGCTTCCAGAAACTCCTCATCACCAAAAACCTGAAAACAATATTATTTGACGAGTAGGTCAAAATTTCCGGTTTAAAAGATACAAACTATAAAAATGAGAAATTCACCATGTAAATTATTTGATTACTCAACAATTATACCTCAGCCTCAACATGTTAGAAGTCGGTAATATGAATCCTTACTATTTCATTTAAGCTCAAGTTATGTCGATGAGGATACATTAGGAATTGGTGCCCAACCTAATACAACCCTTCTCCTTCACTGTAAGAAGGCTTATGCAGGGGAAGTTTGACTACACATAAAAAAAGGACAACCCTGTACACTAAGCTCCCGCTATGCGCGAGGTTCGGTGAAGGGCCAGACTATAAGGATCTATTGTACGCAGTGAGGTTGTTTCCACGACTTGAACCCATCACTTCCTGGTCACATGGAAACAACTTTACCAGTTACTCTAAGGCTCCCCCTCGAAAGTTTGACTACACATATTTTATAAAATAAATACAATTGATGTATTAAATGATAAAAAGAATAAAAGCGATTGTTGTCATCCGGTTATTCAACTTTCAATCAGTGTAACTTCTTAATAATTCAATTACTTTAATATGACCCAAAAAAAAACTCGTTAGTTTGACCAAAAAACAATTCCATAACTTTAATGTTATATAGAGTAAAATTGAATCATTATACGTGAAGAAAAAAGGAGAAATATGTTAAGAATTGCAATTATGTGCTCATGGGAGGCAACAAATACCCTATTTGTAGGGATTTGTTAGGTGTAAAACACACAAATAAGACACATCGGAAGTTTAAAATTTTGAGTAAACTTACTTGCCCCAACAAACGTTTGTGGTATGATTATGCGATAATTCAAATCTGCAAAGACAGGAAGAAAACTTACAGTTTAAGCTTTGTTAGTCTTTACTAAAGGGAGCGCACACGATTGTCAATCCGGGTGCAAGTCTTGCTTCGGTATATTCCTTTGCCCAAGAAAGCTAGGAATCTTGGCAGAGGTTTGAGAGAATTTTATTTCCTGAACTCTGAGTTCAGAAAGTGGAAAGTGAGTGCATACTGAAAGTATGAATTAAGTGTCAAATATATAGTGGAAGAAACCCTAAACCAAATCAGATTTGGATCAGGCTTGAACGACCAAATCCAAATCATGATGGGCGGTCGAACGGGTACAACTGTGCGCTCTCCATTTATTTTACGCGCGTTTAGTTCTAATTAAATCCAAGATTTAATTTTGACGTAATTATATAATTTTCATCAAATGAAAATTATCCCATAATTTATTATTAAATAAAATTTCTTGATTCTAAATCCGATATTTTACATTCTCTCAATATACCCTTAGGCCGAAAAGACAATCGACTTAGTGTGACCTTTGGGCCT
The DNA here is from genome assembly GCA_029844215.1 of Przewalskia tangutica. NCBI lineage: Eukaryota > Viridiplantae > Streptophyta > Magnoliopsida > Solanales > Solanaceae > Przewalskia > Przewalskia tangutica. The sequence continues at coordinate 43,437,845 of CM056727.1, read as the reverse complement.
TCACACACCCAAGACTGATCAAATCGAGGTTCACACGAAACTCTGAAGGCGGTAGCGTGTGACCCAATGTGTAAAGTACGTTTACAAGACTCAAGTAAACAGACCTGTGAGATGATAAATTTCTTTCATTCGCGACACACTCGATCAAGCTTAAGATTTGCCAAGTGTCTATCCAAATGGCTTGATCACTTTATCTCATCTATATATTAGTCGACAACCAGACCATATCCTAGATATGTCTCTTGCATTGGCTAATGACTTGGTCGACCTAACATCTCTGAGAAGCTGAGTGTTCTCTCGAAATTCAAATCGAGGAATGAATCCTATTCTTGGCTCAACTACCACCTTCAATCTACTCCGTAATGCACCTAATACAAGCCGTGTCTCAACCTATAAGACATTTGAGTTTAGGACAGGATCAAAGTGCACTGCTCCGTAAACAAGGTGATATTGACCTCAAGTCTAAGGATCTCTATCTCCCACATGCTGATAATACTCTAGACATGTATAACACATAGTTTATCAGCAGGGTTTTCTAATACTCCTCTAAGAGTATCCATGTGTCCATCACTAGCAACTATTACTAGCAGTAAGTGAGATATACTACATTCTCTAAGAATGTGATGCAGACCACATGTCGACTTACAACATATCATTGATATCTCATTCTCAATGATCATTAGTCTAGGATATTTTAAGAACTACACTCTATCATTAATATCTCACACTATCAATGACAATGTAAGTTCAAGAGACGCACATTAATGAATAATATAAACAATCAAATAATAATTCAATAATTGCAAATGCCAAGTATATTAATCTTATTAATAATATAAATGTGTTCAAGTACATGTGCTCCTAAAATGATTGTTTCTAGAACATATATACTTTCACTATTATATTAGTAAAGATTGCAAGTAAGCTACTACGAACACCACGATGGTCAAAGAACTAATTGCAGCTATGTGCCAAGACCTGTTTTTCTAATACAATTACCTTAGCTGCTTTTGTAAGGGTAAGAGCAACACCATGACACCAATGGACAAGTTCATCCCGTTCATCTCCTTCACTAGTACGATAATTTTCACTTGAAAATCGATTCTTGACCATGTACCGTAATGTTCCTTTGACATCTTCAATCTCATCTTCTTTGAGCTCCATGTCCAGTAAAACATTCATAACACCAGCTAATCCATGGGCTGCTCCCCAGTACCTTTTCCCCCTCGACTCGTACATTAAAGTGGGATTTAAAGTTTTTTAATTTGGACAGTTTTCTACCTGACTTGACGAGTTCATTAACAATTGCTCTCTATGAACAAGAATTGAATACCAAGTTTAGTAATGCCTTTGTTGTTAATTAAGGTATTTAGGAGTTAAATCTGCTAATAAGATTTTGTAGGGTCCCGTGGACTACGGATTCGTAAAGCGCATTATTAAAATTTCAAAAACTACGAACAATAAAAACAGTCACGGGATGATCGATGACCAAAAGAGTAAATGCAGCGGAAAAATAAAAGAACACAAGGTTTATATTTTCAAGAGTATATATGAATATATCCCTTGATGATCGATGACCAAAAGAATTGTATAAATTATATACAATTACAAAGAATTTCTTTTAACAAATTGAGTGTTACAAACGAAAAAGAAATTAGGTACAAAAATGAAGTCGCAGACTACTTCGCCTAAAGTTACAAAATCTAAAAGATAAAAGACAACATCTTCACTACAATCACTTGAACAATAAGCTTAATCTAGAATAAAGATAGTGATTGTAACGTGGGACAATATGTTGTTAAAACAACTTTAGGCTAAAGGTTGATCCAGTTTTCTAAGGTAAAATTCGAGAGCTCTCTTGGAAGTTCTTCTTCTCTAAATCTGGATGTCGATACTTGTGAAGCTCTCCTCTATTTATAGTGTTGAGTTTCCCTTGAAATCCTTACTGATGGTTGCGGAGGTTGAGCAAAAGATGGCAGCAGCTTGGACCGAGTCTTCCTCCTAAAAATCCTCAACGATCTGGACTTGGTCTAAGCTGCTTTTTCTCCATGTTTTGACTTGGTCTTTCACCACGTTTTAAACACAGCAATCTGGTAAGTTTGTCTAGGTCATTTTTACTCGTAGTAACTTCAACTGCTTAGGCCGGAAGAATAGGCAAAACAGTTACATAGATGTTGGCAGAAATGTTGTCGCAACATCGCAGGCAACATCCTGAAGATGTTGTCATGTGCTTTCACAGATGTTGTCACAACATCCTATCCAACATCAACAATCTCCCCCTTTTTGTATTTCTTCACAAAACTCCATAACTGCTAAAATGACTAGAATACTAAGTCTTGATGTAGTCTTCGATAATCTAAGAAACAATAAGATTAGTGTCGTGCTCCCCCTTAACCTGCAGTTACAAGATTTCAAGCAAGGTGGTATCGATGTTATGGTTAGTTAGGAGTTATGTTATGTCCGTCGTGACTTACTTTCAGCAGATGCGAGCATAGTTAGTCTACAGCCATAACACTAATCCACATCAGGCAAACATATATATATAGAAAATAAGCACAAATATATATCTGCAAAAACCATACATAAATATCCCATAATTAATTATTACAAACCAAAAAAAAATTGTATCCAAATATCAATTAAAAAACACCAAACCATTAACCAAATGATTGTTTACATAATAGAGATCGAGCAGCATCAATATACTATCACCACCATCTTCATCTTCATCTCTTCTCCCCCTGCTTGCACCATCATCTTCATATTCATCTCTTCTTCCCCTGCTTGTTTGACTCTACACAATCTCCCTCTTTCTGTTTGCTCCTTCCCTCAACTGTTGCATCAGTACTCTCTCTCCTTTTTTTGTGAAGAAAACATGTCCTCATAGTAGCTTTTTGCACGCACAAGCTCCAGAATTTATCGATCAAGTTCAGCAATGTGCTTCCTTAGCCAATCCTTGGACATAGGGACAATACACTCAATGTTGCCAGGAATGTTGGTAATATCCTGTGTTGGTTCAGTGGCAACATGCTGCGATGTTTTGGTGTCCCAGTTTTCTTTCTTCCAGGGAAATTCTATGACTCTGTCCCTGCTATTCACTACTGCTCTTTGTACTGGATAAACATCTAGGGGCTTACTCAGTTTTTCTCCTTTCGGAGTCTTAAAGTTTTGGTTCAGCAGTATTTGAAAAATGAGAGAGGGGTATGGAAGATCAGAGTTCGATTGTCTCTCAGTCAAGTTTGTGACATAGTTGAAAATCAGCGTTCCAAGATCAACTCTGTAGTTTCTTTCTAACTTGTACAGTAGGGTTGCTTGGTCAAGAGTAACAACAGTTTCATTCACGGAGGGCAACCAGTTGTATATGGAAATTCTATGCAGGGTTGCAAACAGTGTTGTGAGCCTCGACACTGGACTGCGAGGAGCCCAAGTGGTGATCAAATTTCCAGTGAAGTATTTGATCATTTCATTCAATTCTTCAGCAGTGGGAGTAGCTTCTGGGGTTCTAAGAACATTAGGGATCCCTAGTGTGGTATTTATGATGGCAGGGGTAAAATTATACACCTTGTTGTAAAGATACACTCTCCCAAATTTCTTTGAGGTTGTGTCTCTTACAAGGTGGGTCAGATTGGCATATAACACCCTAACGACCTTCTCACAGTAAGGATTCTTTCCAGTTACAGAGTTCAGAACCCTACGACTAATTAGAAAATCAATCAAACCATATTCTGAAAATGAAGATTCATATATCACCTTTTCACTTCTGATGCCTCTATTCTTAAACATGTTCCAATTATTTGAGCACGTTTCACTATGGAACAAAAGAGAGTAAGGCATTACCTCAGAATCAGATTCAGATTCTGGTTTTTCTTGTTCTGGTGATGTGGCTTCCGGTGTTGCCTCGGATGTTGGGGCAACATAGTCAGGATCAGCTTCTTTTTCCTTTGTTGCCTTCGATGTTGAGGCAATATTTGAACCTGGGTTCCAGTATGTTCTTCGCACTCTCTTGGGCATGAAGTTCCTTAGAGAAGTGTTGTCAGACATTTCCTCTTCTCCTTCCCTTTCGGCTTCGGTTGGAGTGTTTGGAGAGGTTGGAGTGATGGCTAAAGCTGTCGGACTTTTGGGTAGATTGAAGTCTGAATCAGTGCTTGTTGAGGTTGTGGAATTAACAGGGAAATTCGACTCTTCAACAGGGAAAGTCGATTCTGCCCTGGTCCTTTTGGCAGTTTACACTTCACCGAATCTGCTTTCAAACACCCTTTTCGACCTTCTCGTCGGCATTGTTGATTGTGATCCTCTTGCCACAAGGTTTGTAAAATCAGATGTTGTATCAACATCTATTGGGTTATTCGAATCTCCAAGGTAACACACGTTTAATGGCTCATTGGAACCCAGAAAAATAAGGGCTACACTTGCGTCTTCCTCAGAAGGTTTTTCTTCATTGATGGCTTTGTAATGTTTATATATTTTTTGGTTGTTTGGTAGACTTGTTGACATAGGAGACTATTCTTTTGATTTGGAAGATTGGAGGGATTTGGGGGATATGGACATGGGAGAGGATTTGAAGAGTTGGGCGAATTTGAAAAGTTTTGAAAAACTGGCGGTGATGTTTGGGCTGCCATTTGATGATTCGACTTGGTGGCTGACTGATGTGACAAGACAAACGCAATAATGGGGATTTTAATCAAGACAATTTTTAATTTACACACAAACTCTTTTTCTTAAATCGAGGTAGTGGAAAATATTTGAACTCTACACATACCAAAAACAACGGTTTTTGCATGACACAAGGCATTTAATTTTTTTAAAAGAAACGGTCCTCCTTATTTTTTGGATTTTCGTTATTCACAGAGACTTGTTACAAATAAAAACCCTGAATAAAATAAGGTAAACAAGATCGACCAATGTACTGTAACACGATGTTGCGAGTGATGTTGGCAACATTTCAAAGTTCAACTAACATTTTGAGACTTCAAGGATTTTCTGATTTGGCAAAAGAATTTCCGTATATGTTCTCTGTGAGACTGATCGCAGGACAAATGTGACATTTTACCATTGTCCTTAATCAACTTAGTTGAACACTGTTAGGCGTATTTTGTATACGTCTTTTGAGTCATTTTTAGTTAGTATTTTCCCATTTTCGTTCAAATAAGTGTCGTGTTAGGTTGTTTTTTTTTGTTTTGAGTCACAGCGGTGCAAAAAAGCAAAAGGGCGAAAAGGAGCGAGAATTTGGCAGAAAAGATGCTCCCGAGGCAAAAAAGACGAAAGTTGGAAAATCAGGATTATCGGGCGCGTACGATATCTGAGCAGCGGTGCCATATTTACTGAGAAGCCACAGGATTTTCAGCACCGCGGTGCCAACATGCAGAACCGCGGTGCCATTATTAATAAGAGACTGCATGAGTTTCGGCACTGCGGTGCCGTTATGCAGAACCGCGGTGCCGGTGCGGAAAATCTCAGTTCCGAAGAAGAATTAACTAAGGGCAGATTGGTCCATAGGGCACGAAATTTGGAACATATTTAAGCCCTAGGGATTAATGCTACAAGAGAGAGGTTGGTCATTTTACAACAAAGCACAACACAAGACAACAAGGGAGGCTACAATTGGAGACTTAGTTCGCAGTAATTTCTTTTCTTTCGTTTTTAATTCAGTTTATGTATGGATTTTGTGTTAGTTCTTAGCGTGACTATGGCTAGGAGCTAAACACTTTATTAGGGCTTTCCTTATAAATCGCTTGAAACTTCTATTCATGAATTAATGCAGTAGTTTGATTTCTTCTTCACTTGATTAAGATTTATTCAATAATTGGTATGAATGTTTGATAATTAATTGATCACTAATTATCATAATATATATGATTTTGAATCAAGAACCGAGAGGATAGATTTGGATATGCTGTAATTGACTAGACATAGGTTAAAATCGCGGACGACAGTACCCCGATATTGTGTAGCATTATAGGTTACTGTTCTTAATCCTCTTATGTGGTAAATTTTATCATAGAAACATAGAAGGGTTCTGCACTAGGGTTGAGTGATTATATGTCCTAACCGAAATATAAGACAATTTAATTTACCGCTATCTTAACGTAGAAGAGGAAGTCATTCTAGTTGCATTAATGATTGAATAAAGTGGATAGTCGAGGATTTTGGAAGCCCTAATTCATTCATAATTGATTACAACTTAAATAGTTCAGTAATTCTTGCAATTATTTCAGTAGTTAAACAAAAACTCAACTCAAATATCGATTGTCAAATAGATAACATAAAGTAGATGAACGGTAATTAGAAACCAGTCTCTGAGGACGATATTCGGTCTTATCAGACTATATTACTTGTCAACGATGCGTATGTTTGCGTGAGCATTCGAAATATTGCTAACAAGTTTTTGGCGTCGTTGCCGGGGACTGACGTACTTCTAATATCGAACCATCTATTTTTAATTTCTAATTTGGTTGCTCCCAGAACAAGTTTTTATCACTTTTTGTTGTTTGTGTATCTTGCAGGTAAGGTCAAGTACAGGTACATGGACTATCACTATCAAGGGCTGCAGGACTATGAACTTTGTCCACCGCAGCAACTTAGACCGCAGGCTCACCAAGATGAGCGAAATGAGCTGCAGGAAGCCTTATTCAGGCTCACCGAGTGCTAGAATCCTCAAGGACTAACTAATCCACCACAGATCAGGCTCCATCAGGAAGTCTATATGACATGAGAGCAGCTCTTTGGGCACTCTCAAACGCCAGAATCAGTTCATGGAGGAAACAAGATTATCAATCAGGAATCTAGAGATGCAACTGGGACAGCTAGTTAGCAAGCTGAGAAATGGTATGCAAGGGAACCGCCCTAGCAATACTGGTACAAACCCACAAGAGCAGTGCCAAACAATTGATATGACGAGTGGCAAACAAATGGAGACAGGTTCATCCCCAATATGTCCAGGAAAAAGGGTGAACCCAGTGAGGTGAGGGAGCCAGCAGTCATTGACACACCGCATGTGAAGATACCATATCCTCAGAAACTTAGAAATAATTCTCTTGACAAGCAGTTTTCTAAGTTTCTGGAGGTCTTTAAAAAACTGCACATCAACATTCCATTTGTTGAAGCCTTAGAACAAATGTCGAATTATGTAAAGTTCATGAAGAAGATCCTCTGTAAAAAGAGGAGGTTGGAGGAGTATGAAACTGTGGTGTTGACTGAGGAATGCAGTGCAATCCTACAGAGAAAGTTACCTCAGAAGTTGAAAGGTTCGGGAAGCTTCACCATCCCTTGCACTATAGGGAAGTTTGAATGTCAGGCTCTATGTGATTTAGGGGCAAGTATAAATTTGATGCCATATTCTGTGTTCTGCAAACTTGGAGTGGGGGAAGCAAGACCTACAACCATCACCTTACAGCTAGTCGATCGCTCCATCGTCCACCCTAGAGGAATCATCGATGATGTGTTGGTTAAAGTGGACAAGTTCATCTTCCCCGATGATTTCATCATCCTAGACATGGAAGAAGATGAAGAAATGTCCATTATCCTTGGTAGGCCATTCTTAGCCTCAGGACATGCACTCATTGATATTCAGAAAGGTGAGATGAAACTTCGTGTTCAGGGAGAAGAAGTGATTTTCAATGTATTCATGACAACAACTTACCCAAGGGCAAGTGATAACTGTTATGCTATTAATGTGGTAGATGAAGCAGTTTCTGAAAACGGGTTCAGGAGTGCGGATGCTCTTGGAATGGTGATGACATTATGAGATGAGGCTATTGGTAATAACACAGAATCGAGGGAGTATGCGAATTGGTTGGATTCTCATGAGCCCTGTTATAAGAGAAAATACGAGGAGCTAGGAACCATGCCAGAGAGACCAGTGTCGTCCATAGAACAAGCTCCAGAACTAGAGTTGAAGGCTCTGCCAGATCATTTGCACTATCAATATCTAGGTGAGAATCAATCCTTACCAGTGATTGTATCATGTCATCTATTCAAGGTGGAGGTTGGAAAACTGTTGAGAGTATTGAGGGCTCACAAACTCGCGATTGGGTGGACACTAGCAGACATTAGAGGGATAAGTCCTTCTACATTAATGCACAAAATTCGTCTAGAAGCTGAGAGCAGACCATCCATTGAGGCACATAGGAGACTAAATCCAACCATGAAAGATGTGGTGAGAAAAAGATCATGGAAAATGGCTCGATGCTGGGGTGATTTATCCTATCTGTGACAGTGCATGGGTAAGCCCTGTGCAAATGGTACCCAAGAAAAGTGGCATGACTGTGGTGACTAACGAAAAGAATGAGCTTATTCCATCCAGAACAACTACAGGGTGGAGAATGTGTATTAACTATCGCAAGTTGAACAAAGCAACCAGGAATGATCATTTTCCTTTGCCTTTTCTTGACCAAATGCTTGACAGGCTTTCAGGACACAACTATTATTGCTTCCTGGATGGCTATTCAGGGTATCATCAAATTGTCATCTCTCAAGAAGATCAGGAAAAAACAACCTTCACATACCCCTTTGGTATGTTTGCTTCCAGGAGAATGCCATTTGGGCTTTGCAATGCACCCGTCACCTTTCAGCGTTGTATGATGGCTATCTTTTTTGACATGGTGGAGAGGACCATAAAAATCTTCATGAATGATTTTTTTGTTTTTGGGTCCTCCTTTGATGAATGCTTAAAGCACAAGAATTCGAATCTGGTGCTGAACTGGGAGAAGTGTCACTTTATGGTACAGGAAGGTATCGTGCTTGGCCACAAGATTTCCAGCAAAGGCATTGAGGTAGACAAGGCGAATGTTTCAGTGATCGAAAATCTGCCACCTCCAGTATCGGTGAAAGGGATCAGAAGTTTCCTTGGGCACGCTGGTTTCTACATAAGATTCATCAAGGACTTCTCAAAGATCTCTAAACCTTTGTCCACCTTATTGATGAATGGGGTTGCTTTTGAATTCAATGAAGAATGCCTGACTGCCTTTCAGACACTTAAGGAGAAGCTAACCTCAGCACCTATAGGCACTGCACCTGACTGGACACTCCCATTTGAATTGATGTGCGATGCAAGCGACTACGCAGTGGGTGTTACACCTCGTATGTTAAGACAAAGATTTAGAACGTCATTAAGGATCGGGATTTCCAATTTTCGAAATTACAAATATTCTACGTGCTAATACGGATTAATTTTTGACAATGACGAATGTGACGCCGGAAATCTCTTTAGAAATGGTGGTGTAAATAAACATATTTTTTTTCTCCCGTTAAGTTAGTAAGGTATATAAGGTGCGATGATAAGAAATTAAGGCAATGGGAAATTAGATTAAAATAAGTGGGATTGGTTTAGTTAAATAAATACTTAGAGGGGGCAAAGTGTGGCATTTAAGGGGGCTAAGTGTATAAAAAAAAAGAAAAATCTGAAATCTGAAATTCCTAAATAACTATCCACTAAGTTATTTTCTTCCACAAACAAGAACACACTTATTTCTCTCATCTTCTTCCCCCTAGTTGATCGAAAATCCCCACTTATCTTGCAAGAAAATTTAGCTTGTTACTCCATCTTCTTGGGTTAAATTGTCCCACCATTTTGAAGCCAAATATTGCACCAAAACAGTGGGAAAAACGTCCCACTGCTGGCAGATTTTAGGGTTGTGGTTTCTTAAGTTTTGGACAAGTTTTCTTGAAGGAAAAGGTGTAAGAATGAGGGATTAACATGGTAGAATGGTCGCATGTTGGATTGGAGATGAAGAAGTGAAGGATTGGACTTGAAATTGATGAGAAACTTGGGCTTGAAATCGAAAAACTGAGCAGTTTTTTTGAGGTAATTTTTTTTTTTGATATAAATGGAATGCTTATTTTCAGAATTAAGAAGATGAATTTGGGTTAAAAGAAAAAGCCTAAATTATGATGGAACGCGAATAAGAATCGCATGTAGTTGTTGTTAGAATTGGTTGGCAAAATTCGAACTAAAATAGTTAGATATTGGCTTCAATGGTTGAATTGTATTTTGCTTACCATTTGCATGTTGATAATTGAGATGTAGCCTTGATGATTAAGAGATAATTATTTGTATGAAAGAATTACAAGATGAATTGAAATGTTTAAGAATTTAAAAGGAAAAGTTTGGAATTTATAACATGGCGATACGGCCGCGAAATTGATAGAAATTATTGAACATTTTGGTAATGTATTACGGGCTGAGTTAGTATGTAAATAAGCTACAAACATGCATATGTATTGAAATAAGTTACCTATACATGCCTCGAAAGGATTAAGTGTAAAAAGGTGTTAATTTTATATTCTGGAATAAAGGGGAATTGTTGGTTTGAATTGGATTGTTGGGTTAAATTGGATTGTTGGTTTGATTGGATTGTAGTTGGAGTTGAATTGTTGGTTGATTTGGATTATTTGGAAAATTGTGGATACACACATAAACAAAGGAAATGTTGCCCAAACTTTTGTAGAAATAAGAGAGCCTTTAAGCATATAACTTACATTATGAATCATAAAATTGACGAGCATGTTGTTCCTTATCATAGGTTGAAGTATTAGACGAAGAATACCTTAATACAAGCTGATTAGTTCGCCTAAGAGGTATGTGAAACTTTTCCTTCTTTCTTTTGGCATGATTTTTAGTAAAGTACGACGGACGTACTTAACTCCTACCAGTTCAGTTTTAAAAATAATTATTTACTAATGATTATGATTCAGTAACAGAGTTTATGGTAGAAATGTTATTGAGAGTCACATAATGATTTTAGCTACATACAGTTGCTCATGATATCTACTCGTGCTAAGTGTTACTATTTCATTCCACTGAGTCCCGGGCCAGATCATGTTCGTGCACAACCATGCATCATTCATCGAGTCCCTCACTAGAGGGCCGAGACACGTTATATATATACAGATTACATCGAACCCCTCCTTAGAGGTCCGAGACATGTTACGCGCGCATATACAGATTTCATCGAGTCCCTCCATAGAGGGCCGAGACATGTTATACAGTTTTATATACAGACATGAGCACGATGTTTTATGATTCAGTATACATGATATGCTTTTCGCATACGATTCTCGATTTATAGCTTTGATGACTCTCTGTTTTACTTGGTACAATTGTTATTCAGTTTTACAGTATTTTATGTTTCACATACTCAGTACATTATCTCGTACTGACCCCCCTTTCCTCGGGGGCTGCGTTCATTCCCGCAGGTTCAGGAGTTCAGATAGGTGACCCTCCAGTCTAGGATTTCTGTACAGCAGTTGGAGAGATCCTTTTTTCCGGAGCCAGCTATTTTTGGTACAGACCTTTATTTTTTCAGACTTATGCATATTTTGGGCACGACGGGGTCCTGTCCCGTCATATGTCAGTATTACTCTCTTAGAGGTCTGTAGACAGTCGTGGGTTGGATGTTTGTACTTTGTTTTGAGTTTTGATGTCGTTATTTAGTAGCTGTCTTGCCGGCTTGCGTATTTTGATTTATGCCTTATACGCGTGATGTGGTTGGTGGCAGCCTAGTCGGCTAGCCTATTATGACTGTTGTTTTGTTGTTGTTTTGGCAGCCTTGTCGGCTCGCCCGTTTTTAGGGATATGTTGTAAAAGCAGCGTTGTGCTGCCGAAATTTATGTAGACATCTGTATTAAATTGATTGAGAGTGACAGGTCAATAATGACGTCCAATTAGGACGTTAATCGCGGCCCGTCGGGTCGGGTCGTGACAAAAGTGGTATTAGAGCAGTTAGTTCTTGGAATGTCTACAGACCGTGTTTAGTAGAGTCTTGTGTATGGGTATGTTGTGCACCATACTTATACACAGGAGGCTGCCGGACATTTAGGATTGTTTCTATCCTTCCACCTCTTAGATCGTCCTATAGAGCTGTGTTATTAGGATGATCCGTCTTCTGATAAGTTTACTATGTTTACAGCTATGCCTACGAGGAAGGCGCCCGTGGCTGGCGGCAAATCTACAAGAGGGACACTAGTCGGCACGTAGAGCTACTGTGTCTCAGACGTGGTCTACTCGCGAGTGTGCCCCTCGACGACTGTTACGCCTCGTCACCAGATCTAGAGGCTCCCTCTCAGGGGGCAACATCACCCGTATCCGAGACCCCAGTACCTGAGCCTTCAGTTCCCCAAACAGGGGCATAGAATGGAGATTTGAGAGAGACGGCCGATTATTGCGCGATAGTGGCGGGACGAGTTCATAGGCGTGAGCCGGCAGCTAACCCTGTAGGCATAATTTGAGGTTAGAGATTTCTGAGTCATCCACCGGAGTTTTACGGTGCAGCTCGAGGATGATCCACATGAGTTCATCCTCCGCATACGAAGGCATTGAGGTGATCCGGCTTGAGATCGAAGTCGATTATATTGGCGTCATACCGGTTGCGCGATGTAGCAATCAACCAGTTTGAGTCCCGAGTTGTCTAGGGCGAGGTGCTCTCCTGCAGTATGGGATGAGTTTTCAGAAGCATTCCTTGGCCACTTTATGCCTCCGGAGATGAGACGGGCAAGAGTCGACAGGTTTCTACAGTTGCGGCAGAGTGGGATGACGGTCAGAGAGTATAGTTTGGAGTTCGACTCTTTGGCCCGGTACGCACCCACTATGGTAGCAGACATGGCGGATAGGGTGCACCGTTATGTGATGGGGTTGGACCATTATCTTATTGATGGGTGCTTGACAGCCGCACTTCAGCCGACCATGAATATCGCCGGATCACGAGCATTTGCGCGAGGATTGAGAGAGACATAGAGGAAGGCGGCGGAAGAAGTCGGGATAGAATCAGCCAAGAGGCCAAGGCAGCGAGGTTTTCGGTGGCGTCCGGTAGGCGATCTATCGGTATTCCTCGGCCGGCCTGATTACACCTTCACAGACTTCTGGTAGACGATTTGATCGCTCGGGCATTCGAGGCTGGTCGTGGCTCCCGGCGGCAGTCGCGAGCCGCGAGGTTACGGGCGTGGGGACCATCTCTCCTCGATGTCCACGATGTGGCGGCGTCATCCGAAGTGTCACATTGATCTCGTACTTGTTTTCTTGCGGCCGTCGAGCCATTTGATGAAAGTGTCCGTATAGAGATGGCGCAGTGCTATGGCTCACCTACGGACTCTGTGCGGCTCATCGTCGATCAGCGATTATGCACCCCCAGGCGGTACTCGGACATCGGTGGCGTGGCGAGGCCGTGGTAGGGGTTCGGTCCGAACCGCATATGCCATGGCGATGAAGCGCGACGAGGCGTCACCGGATGTTATCGCAGTACATTATCGGTCTTTTTCTATGATGTGTATGCTTTGATTGATCCAGGTTCCACCTTGTCCTATATATCCCCTCTTATTGCTAGTAGGATAGGGATAGAACCTGAGCCTATAGAACCATTCGAGGTAGCTACACCGGTGGGAGATTCGATTATAGCTAGGCGTGTGTATAAGAATTGCTCGGTGGCGATATATAGCCGTCGTACCTCAACAGATTTGATAGAGTTGGATATGATCGACTTCGACGTTATTATGGGTATGGATTGGTTGGCCTCTTGTTTTGCCAACGTTGATTGTCGAGAGAGGTTGGTTCGATTTTAGTTTCCAGACGAACCGGTTATTGAGTGGAAAGGGAACACGCGTCGCCAGAGGGTAAGTTTATTTCATACCTCGAGGCAAGGAAGATGGTTCGAAAGGGTGTATTTATCACTTAGTTCGTACATGATACGAAGTCGAAGTACCGCCCTTGATCGATTCCGATAGTCGATGAGTTTCGGATGTTTTCCCGGATGATCTCCGTGTCTTCTCCTCGGGCGGAGATAGATTTGATATAGATATATTGCGGTACCCAACCTATATCCATTCCTCCTTATAGAATGGCACTGCAGAGTTGAAGGAGTTAAAGGCAGTTGAGAGACACGTTAGAGAAGGGCTTCATTAGGCCTAGTGCGTCTCCGTAGTGCGCGTCTTATTCGTAAAGAAGAATGATGGTTCATTTGCGGATGTGCATTGACTATGGCGGTGAATAAGGTGACCATCAAGAATAGGTATCCCTTCCCGAGATTGATGACTTGTTCGGTATACCTCGTGGTTCGTGCCGTGCGTATGGGGCCATGCGGAAGGAGTTAGGACTCAAATCGAAAACTTGATCGGGGGCCTCAGTGTGGCGCCGGGCGAACGCGCGCCAAGCGAAATTCATGGCCGGCGCGGTCGGCCGCGGCGCGCCTAAAGTCCGCGGAGTTCGCGGCGCCGGGACGATCTGGCATGGCCGGAAATTTGGGGAAAAAACTTAGAAAGTCGATTTTTGTTTTAAAAGAGGCCATGGGAGGGTGACAAGTGCCCCCATCGATTTACGCTCATGCATTATATTGACCAAGACTTGGTCATTTCTTTCAACTTTTCATCTTTACACTCCATCTCTCTCTAAGTTAAAAAGCTCATCCTTCTCTAAATTCCCAGAGGAATTCTAGCCTAAGGAAAAATCAAAAGTGTAATAGGAAGGACAGGTTATTACACGCTTGTGAAGACTCTTGTGGTGGTGTTCTTGGAGAAAAGGCTAGCAAGCTGTTGGAATAAGTTTGGCTAAAACTTAAGGTAACATTTCTTCTCTTGTAGTTGGTTTTGGGTGTTGCATGTTTAATAGGAAGAACTTGTAGTTGGAAAATGCACTTAGAGTAGTTGCGTGTAAGAAATGAGGTGTGATTATGAAAGAATTGGTTAGGGGATTTTATGAGCATGTTGTTGCCTAAATACTACATTAGACTTGTTGGGTTAGTTGTTGTAACTTGTGGCTGAATTTTTACACACCAAAGTTTAGGTGTGTAATCCCTCGTGTTGGTTGGTTGTTGAGCCTTAAACATGGCATTTGAGCGTTAAAAATCGACCTTGGAAAGGTGGCATGTATGTAGAAACAAAGGAAACGCTGCCCAATTTTCCGTAGGAAATTGGTGACTTTAACAGGAAAATTCTGCATTGTAATTAGAGCTTGATAAACGTATTGTGGTCATTTTAGGTTGACATACTACGTGCGGTAAATTGGACTTAGCTTGTGGATTGACCAAGAGGTATGTGGAGCTTTCCTATCTCTTGAGCATGATTAGTTGTACCTATGTAGTGCGGTAGACGTCAAGATTTGGAAATCTTCGTTTGTTATAAGTATTTGATACTTGCTTCGTTTTAAAAGAAAGTATAAAAATCCCTTGGACTTAAGGAATGTGTTTTACTATTGTTTAACTCTAATATAACGGCTTTATGGGAGTTGGTTATATTAGTTTGTGAAAGTTTAATGGAGAAAGGTTTTGATGATTTGAACTTGTGGAAGGAAAATGGTTTTAAGGCATGAATTGCCTAAGGTTTTACAAGAAATGAAGCCACTTAATTTAGAAGCTTGAGATAGTTTTAAAAGGAAATGTGACTTGTTTTGAAAAGAAATCGTAACTTGATACTATGGTGATTAGTATCTTGGAATTTTTGTATAAAAAGAGTTATTTCTTAAAAGGTTAGAGGTACATGATGCTTGGGTTAAATTCCCGGATTTTTATTAAAAGACATGATCGTGCCTTAGGTATACTAAAATGAGAGGATGTATTAATACTATTAATAAGAAGTTAGGTGATTCTTAACTTGCTTAAGTTATGATAGGCCGGTAGTGCTTATGTTGTGATGCGATAGGCCGGTAGTGCTTATGTTATGTTTATTAGTCGGATGAGCTATGTTATATATATTTATATTGTTACGGGTAAACCCCGGGTTATTATTTATGCCATGGATTTGCTACCCATGATGCGAGTGCGGCGCTTGTACTCATGCGGATCTGGACCATAGGATCCATGCGGGTGAAATAGTCCCATGCGAGTACGCGATGGTACTCATGCGGATCCACAGGATCCATGCGGGTGAAATAGTCCCATGCGGGTGAAATAGTCCTATGACGAGGCGGATGACCTCATGCGGATCCACAGGACCTATGCGGGTGAAATAGTCCCAGGAGTAGGATTGCTTAATGATACTACGGGCGAGGTACCCTGTTTTGATCATGAGCTTCCTATTTTTATGCAGTATATATACATACATTTGTTACTCTCATTGTTAGTAAGGCACAGTGCAAGGTAAACTGATTTTCGTCTATAACTCCAGCTTATATTTTGACTTATGATATTATTACAGTATTTTCCAGTTTCGCATATTTGGTACATGTTGTACTGACCTCCTTCGGGGGGCTGCGTTCATGCCGCAGGTTGAGGTTCATAGCTGGCGATCCGCTCTTAGGATCACGGTTCGGTTTCGGAAGGCTCATTTCTCGGAGGCCTCGTCTTTTAGTACGATTCCACGAGGTTGTAGACTTTTGTACATTCGGGGTATGGCGGGGCCACTGTCGTCATAGTGTTATTCATTCTTAGAGGCTGTAGTCTTGTCGAACTTGGTTCGTTAAGGATGTATTTGTTGGTTTATGTACTTTTAGGTTAGCCATTTTGGGCTGAACTATTCTATATCTTAATGGTTGTTTATCTTGAGTTTACATTCCGGTTTTCTCGATGTTGTGTCACTAGGGTGCGGGTTAAGGCACCGGTCACGGTCCGGTTAGTCGTGACAAAAGTGGTATCGAGCGATTAATCCATGGAAAGGTCTACTGAGCCGTATCTAGTAAGTCTTGATTATCGGTGTGTTGTGCACCACATCTATAATCGTGAGGCTGCAGGATATTTAGGATTGGTTTCCATTTCTTCTCACTCTAAGATCGTGCGATAGAATTTGTGTGGTTAGGGTCGTCTCTCCCTAACAGTTATGGTGTTCTGCATTCTGAGAAGCGGATGACCGGGGAAGATTATGTGGATTGTGTATCGGGTTGGTAATACTTGTAGTATAGTTGGTATTGTGACATACAATATACAAATTTACGTATGAGGTCACATATGTGTTGCCTAGAATGATTTTAGATTACCGTGATTTGGTAAGGACTAAATAGATACCGGAAGGTATGAACAATTAAGGAACTCATCGAGGTTTTACGTGCTAGTTTGAGAAAATTAGGAGACGATGAGTTGTCGGAAAAAGTAATGGAACCTTAAGAAGCTTAATTAAGGGCCCAATGGGAGACTATGTTTGTAAATTAAGCTACGTGGTATGCTTAAGAGGATAGTACGGATGAGATCCGTGTGGAGTAAGTAATGGTTGTTGTGACCAAGACGACACGACTATAGTATTATGAGAAGTTAGTATACCCGTTTATGGGGTGGGATCAGTTAATAGTAGTCTGCTACGGGGCGAGTCACGCAGTACAAGCCCGAGTCTAATTAATCATTTTACGAGTTCGCAGACGTATTCCACCGAAACCAGGTTGTGAGCGCCGGAAATGACCTTATATTGTTTAACTTAGTAACTCCAAGATCGAAGGCCAACTTTATTATGGAAGTTATGTCGTAAGCTAGAATAAGTTTGGAAATGCGGAAAAAAATGCGGCCGTAAGAAGTGAGCAACCAAGTGTGAAAGAAATGAAGCGAGAATCCATGAAAACCTTTGAGGTAACCACGCGTGAGTGTTGGGTGGTAGCCGAGTGGGCGGATAATAATTGTTGAACGATACGATCGTCGGACCACTAGCGGTATTATGATGACGTTGAGGTCGTATGAGTGCGGGCTAGTTGGCCTCATGTTATGCCAACGTGGACTACGGGAGAGATTGATTCGGTACCAATTTCCTGGCAGTTTGCCATCGAGTGGAGAGGAAGGAAGTGGTAGTAACGATGAATTATCCTTCCTTCTTTGGCGGATTGTTTTAATAAGTCGTGTGACTTGTTCATCGGGAACAATTACGCAGAAAGTAAGTAATACTTGAATTTGAAGGGATTTATGTTAAGTTCCTCGAGGTACTTGGAGTTGGTTTGGTGTGGCGGTCGGGGCCACGACGCCGGATAACTTCAAGGAAATGTGCAAGGCAAGAATGAAATAAATGCGGCGCCGACGGAAAGTGAGGGCATCTTTGGTAGGTTTTGAAAATCTACACGATTTTAAGGCGGTGCGTAATGATTAGATATTTACAGACCACGAGAGGACCGGTGATTAGGGTTGTGACACCAAAGAAAGTTTATTGAAGGAGATAAGTTCTCTCCATACATAAAAGGATAGTCTTACGTATTATGGGGTTATGTGTACCCATGTAGTTAGACGAAGGATGGGAAGACTGGTAGGTCTTGATGTCGTCATGCCATAAGTTCTGATTTTAGATAACCGTGGAAAAAGTATTATGTTGGGGTAATTAAGAACGACGTCACGAAGCGGTCGAGGAAGTGTCGTAAGAAAAATGAAGGTAGTACACATATTTGAAACTGTACGATTATAGATCAAATTAGAAACACTTTACTATTAATAAGCATAAGGTAGGTTATGACCAGAAGGATAAAAGAGAATACAACTATGGTTATGTAAGTTGCACGAGATCTGATTACCGGACTAGTGTAAGACCATTAGTAGGTAATGGGCAGTAGGAACACCTCGAGGAAAGGTAGTAGCATCTGTACTGACGATAAAGATAGTAAGAGAATACGGAGAGGTAGGGGACCCCAGGACAACTTGAAATAACTTATAAAGGAAAGACGAGTAGACACTCGAACGATAAGAAATCTTGACAAGTCATTGGATTATGTAATACCGTGAATTGAGGTTGAACACCGGACTATAAGCTTTACGAGCTGAGAGAGGATAATAGGGTTACTACTTGACAAGATCAAGGAAGTCTTCCCCCTAAATTGTGATTGGCAGGAAGTCTTAGCCATGCGGCAAGCAAAGGAATCAGATCCAAGTATAGTAACCAAGTTTGGTTGCAACAGAGAAAGGGAAACAGGAACCATAACTGAGATTAAGGATGCTCGAATATTTTGCAAGTACAAGAAAGGCTTCCAGTTATTGGAAGAGAAGTTGACCACGACTACAGTTCTAACCCCTCTTGAGAGACTAGAGGGTTAGGGTATTATTGTAACACGTTGGGTGTTGGGCTAGGGCGTGTCTTGCAACACGATAAGGGTAGAGCTTATGTTTCCCGGCGGTTAGGGAAGCAAGAAAGGAATTACGTTACTCACGATTTAGAGTCGGCGGCAGTTAATCGTACCTTGAAGATTTGGAGGCAATTTCCTTATATAGATTTCATGTGGATATTTGCGTAGACCACGTAAAACTCGGTATATCTTGGTGGCGGCTGAATTTGCGACAGAGACGGTGGTTAGGGTTACTCAAGGATTGTGATATTGATATCCTATACCACCCAGGGAAGGCCAATGTAGTTGCAGATGCCCTTAGTCGCAGATCGATGGGTAGTCCGCCGAAGTGCGGCCGAAGAAGGACATGGTCGAGAGTTACACCGATTAGCAAGCCTTGGGGTTCGTTTGGTTGATTCCGTTAATGCGAATTCGGGTTCGAAGGTCGCCAGTCTTCCATCGTCGGCGGTGATGAGGCGGACAGATGAGGATCCGATTTTGATGCGATGCAGAGATCGGCTCTCCGGGAAGAAGAGTCTATTTGAGGTAGCACGGATGGGGTGCTAAGATTCGAGGCCGGTTGTGTGTTCCGATGTAGCAGACTTCGTCGCAGGTGCAGGGAGGCGCGGTGCTCGTTATTCTATTCACCCAGGGTCGACTAAGATGTACCATGACCTCAGGTGTGTGTATTGGTGGGATGGTTTGAAGAGGGACGTGGCCGGTTTTGTTGCCCAGTGTCCTAATTATCAGCAGGTTGAGGTTGAGCACCAGAAGCCCGGTGGGCTATTACAGGCTATTGATATTCCGATGTGGAAGTGGGAGGCGGTCAACATGGACTTTATTACAGGGTTACCTCGCACCCGGAGAGACATGATTCCATTTGGGTTATTGTTGACTGGTGTGAAATCAGCCCACTTTCTTCGATCGGGGCGGCGTTTTCATGAGGACTATGCGGATTATATATTAGAGAGATTGTGAGATTGCACGGAGTCGGCGTCGATTATATCGAATAGAGCCCAGTTCACGGCTAACCGGAGGTCTTCCCGAAGGATTAGGGACACAGTGAGTCTCGGTCGCGGCGTTCATCCTCGTGACCGAGCGGACGGGCGAGCGCACTATCTAGACACGTGAGGATATGCCGCGGGCTTGTGTTATTGATTTCAGGGGTAGCTGGAGGATCATTTACCTCTTGTGGAAGTATGCTGATAACAACAGCTACCATTCTAGTATCGGATAGGCGCCTTTTGAGGCCTTATATGGGAGGAAGTGTAGGTCACCGAGTTGGTTTGAGGTAGGAGAAGTTCGATTAGTCGGGCGGACTTGGTACAGCGGTAGTGGATAAGGTGAAGCTTATCCGGGAGCGGTTATTGTCGGCTGAGTCGGCGAAGTCGTATCACGGATCATCGGCGTCGACACTTGAAATTTGAGATAGATGATTGGGTTTTTCTAAAGGTATCGCCCATGAAGGGCGTGATGAGATTGGGAAAGAAGGAGAAGCTTAGCCCAAGGTACATTGGGCGGTATCAGATTGTCCGTAGGGTAGGCAGGGTTGCCTATGAGTTAGATCTGCCGTCCGATTTGGAGGCGGTACATCCAGTTTTCCATGTGTCCATGTTGCGGAAATGTATTGGAGATCCATCTAGAGTGAACCCGGTTCATGATGTCCAAGTAACAGGGGAGCTATCGTACGGGGAGAGTCCCATAACGATACTCGATCGATAGGTTAGGCGACTTCGGACGAAGGACGTGGCTTCCGTCAAGGTCTTATGGCGGAACGAGAAAAGGGAGGAAATGACGTGGGAAGCAGAGGATGACATGATGAAGAAGTATCCTCACTTATTCCCTACCCCTCCAGGTAACCTACTTTGCTGCTTGTTAGTTTTGGTTAGCAATTATGCTTGAGTTTTGTTGTGGCCGTGTGGAGCGACTTTATTTGAGTCTATGTCGATATTGTGATTTGAGTAAGCCTAGAAGGAACATTCGGGACGAATGTTTCTAAGGGGGGGAGAATGTTATACCTCGTGGTTCAGGCCGTGCGTATGGGGCCATGCGGAAGGAGTTAGGACTCAAATCGTAAAACTTTGGTCGTGGCCTCAGTATGTGGCGGGAACATGGCACGCGCGAATTCATGGCATGGCGCGGAAATC
Organism: Przewalskia tangutica; assembly: GCA_029844215.1. Taxonomy (NCBI): domain Eukaryota; kingdom Viridiplantae; phylum Streptophyta; class Magnoliopsida; order Solanales; family Solanaceae; genus Przewalskia; species Przewalskia tangutica. The sequence continues at coordinate 43,416,779 of CM056727.1, read as the reverse complement.
ACATGGCCGGGATGCAGGCCACGCGGCGAATTTTGGGCGGAAAAACTTAGAAAGTCTGATTTTTGTTTTAAAAGAGGCCATGGGAGGGTGACAAGTGTCCCCCCCCCCATCTGATTTCTGCTACAGGCATTATATTGACCAAGACTTGGTCATTTCTTTCAACTTTTCATCTTTACACTCCATCTCTCTCTAAGTTAAAAAGCTCATACTTCACTCTAAATTCACAATAGGAATTCTAGCCTAAGGAAAAATCAAAAGTGTAATAGGAAGGAAAGGTTATTACAAGCTTGTGAAGACTATTGTGGTGGTGTTCTTGGAGAAAAGGCTAGCAAGGTGTTGGAATAAGTTTGGCTAAAACTTAAGGTAACATTTCTTCTCTTGTAGTTGGTTTTGGGTGTTGCATGTTTAATAGGAAGAACTTGTAGTTGAAAAATGCACTTAGAGTAGTTGCATGTAAGAAATGAGGTGTGATTATGAAAGAATTGGTTAGGGGGATTTTATGAGCATGTTGTTGCCTAAATACTACATTAGACTTGTTGGGTTAGTTGTTGTAACTTGTGGGGCTGAATTTTTTACATACCAAAGTTTAGGTGTGTAATCCCCTTGGTGTTGGTTGGTTGTTGAGCCTTAAACATGGCATTTGAGCGTTAAAAATCGACCTTGGAAAAGGTGGCATGTATGTAGAAACAAAGGAAACGCGCCACGATTTTCCGTAGGAAATTGGTGACTTTAACTTGGGAAAATTCTGCATTGTAATTAGAGCTTGATAAACGTATTGTGGTCATTTTAGGTTGACATACTACGTGCGGTAAATTGGACTTAGCTTGTGGATTGACCGAAGAGGTATGTGGAGCTTTCCTATCTCTTGAGCATGATTAGTTGTACCTATGTAGTACGGTGACGTCTGAGATTTGGAAATCTTCGTTTGTTATAAGTATTTGATACTTGCTTCGTTTTAAAAGAAAAGTATAAAAATCCCTTGGACTTAAGGGAATGTGTTTTACTATTGTTTAACTCTAATATAACGACTTTATGGGGAGTTGGTTATATTAGTTTGTGAAAGTTTAATGGAGAAAGGTTTTGATGATTTGAACTTGTGGAAGGAAAATGGTTTTAAGGCATGAATTGCCTAAGGTTTTACAAGAAATGAAGCCACTTAATTTAGAAGCTTGAGATAGTTTTAAAAGGAAATGTGACTTGTTTTGAAAAGAAATCGTAACTTGATACTATGGTGATTAGTATCTTGGAATTTTTGTATAAAAAGAGTTATTTCTTAAAAGGTTAGAGGTACATGATGCTTGGGTTAAATTCCCGGATTTTTATTAAAAGACATGATCGTGCCTTAGGTATACTAAAATGAGAGGATGTATTAATACTATTAATAAGAAGTTAGGTGATTCTTAACTTGCTTAAGTTATGATAGGCCGGTAGTGCTTATGTTGTGATGCGATAAGTAGGTAGTGCTTATGTTATGTTTATTAGTCGGATGAGCTATGTTATATATATTTATATTGTTACGTAAACCCGGGTTATTATTTATGCCATGGATTTGCTACCCATGATGCGAGTCGTGGCTTGTACTCATGCGGATCGGACCATAGGATCCACGTGCGGGTGAAATAGTCCCGTGCGAGTGCTGCGATGGTACTCATGCGGATCCACAGGATCTATGCGGGTGAAATAGTCCCGTGCGGGTGAAATAGTCCTATGTGAGGCGGATGACCTCATGCGGGTCCACGGGACCTATGCGGGTGAAATAGTCTCGTGAGTAGGATTGCTTAATGATACTACTGGCGAGGTACCTGTTTTGATCATGAGCTTCCTATTTTTATGCGATATATATACATACATTTGTTACTCTCATTGTTAGTAAGGCACAGTGCAAGGTAAACTGATTTTCGTCTATAACTCCAGCTTATATTTTGACTAATGATATTATTACAGTATTTTCCAGTTTCGCATATTTGGTACATGTTATCGACCTCGCCGAGTGCGTTCATCCGCAGTTGAGGTTCATAACTGCGATCCGCTCTTAGGATCACGGTTCGGTTCTCGGAAGGCTCCATTTCTCGGAGGCCTCGTCTTTTAGTACGATTCCACGAGGTTGTAGACTTTTGTACATTCGGGGTATGGCGGGGCCCTGTCCCGTCATAGTGTTATTCATTCTTAGAGGCCTGTAGTCTTGTCAGAACTTGGTTCGTTAAGGATGTGACTGTTGGTTTATGTACTTTTGGGTTAGCCATTTTGGGCTAGACTATTCTATATCTTAATGGTTGTTTATCTTGAGTTTACATTCCGCTGGTTTTCTCTGATGTTGTGTCACTAGGGTGCCCGGGTTAAGGCACCGGTCACGGGTCCGGGTTCGGGTCGTGACATGTTCGACCAGTTGCAGGGCGCTAAGTATTTCTCGAAGATAGACCTGCGATCCGGTTATCATCAGGTACGGGTTAGAGACGAATATCCGAAGATGCGTTCGGGACCGTGCGGACATTATGAGTTCGTGGTAATGTCGTTTGGGTTGACTAATGCTCCAAGCGGTGTTCATGGACCTAATGAACCAGTGTTCAAACCATTCTTGGATACATTTGTTATAGTATTCATTGATGACATCCTGGTATATTCGCTCCAGAGCGAGAGCACGCGGATCACTTCGAGGCGATGCCAGAGTCCTCAAGACCGCGATTATATGCCAAATTTTGAAATGTGAGTTTTGGTTGGCCTCGGTGGCATTCTTGGGGCATATTGTGAGGCGGATGGTATTCGGTGGATACTCGTAAGATCGAGGCGGTGAAGACATGGCGGGCCCACTACACCTGCGAGTGCAGCTTTCCGGGTTTAGCGGTATTATAGGAGGTTTGTGGATAAATTTGCCTCGATCTCAGCACCCTTGACTAGGCTAACCCAGAAGGTAGCTAAGTTCCAGTGGACCGATGCTTGTGAGCACAGTTTTCAGTTGTTGAAGGATAAGTTGGCTTCGGCCCCAGTTTTGACTCTCCCGGAGGGGTTAGACGGGTATGTTATTTATTGTGATGCTTCAGGTATCGGGTTAGGGTGTGTGTTGATGCAGCATGACAAAGTTATAGCTTATGCCTCCCGACAGCTCAGAAAACATGAAAAGAATTATCCCACTCATGATTTAGAGCTAGCGGCGGTGATTCATGCTTTGAAGATATGGAGACATTACTTGTATGGTGTTCATGTTGATGTTTACACAGACCATAAGAGTCTTCAATACATCTTTAAACAGAAGGAACTGAATCTGAGACAAAGGCGGTGGCTTGAGTTGCTAAAGGATTATGATGTTGATATTCTGTACCACCCAGGGAAGGCCAACGTTATGGCAGATGCTCTCAGCCGTAGATCCATGGGTAGTTTGTCGGATGTGCAGCCAGACATGAAAGAGATGGTTCGAGAGATTCACAGGCTAGCCAGCCTTGGAGTCCGGTTGGCGGATTCTGGAGATAGTGGCATTCTTGTTCGAGGAGTTGCTGAGTCCTCTATCATAGAAGAGGTAAAGAGATGCCAGTATGATGATCCTGTTCTGGCACAGTATAGAGATACAGCTCTCCGAAAGGAGAAGGCTTTATTTGAGGTGACCTCTGAGGGTGTGCTACGATATGATGGTAGGTTATGTGTACCAGACATTGCAGGACTGCGTCAGCAGGTTATGGGTGAGTCACACAATGCCCGTTATTCTATTCATCCAGGGTCGACGAAAATGTATCATGACCTTAGGAGCTTGTATTGGTGGAATGGCATGAAGAGAGATGTGGCAGAGTTTGTTGCTCAGTGCCCGAATTGTCAACAGGTTAAGGTCGAGCATCAGAAGCCTGGTGGGCTACTGCAGGCGATAGAGATCCCGACTTGGAAGTGGGAGGTAATTAATATGGATTTTATTACAGGATTGCATCGTACTCAGCGGAAGTGTGATTCCATCTGAGTTATTGTAGATAGGCTGACAAAATCAGCCCATTTTCTTCCAGTCCGGACTACTTATTCAGCTGAGGACTATGCTAGATTATACATCAGGGAGATAGTGATGATGCATGGGGTTCCTATATCTATCATATATGACCGAGGAGCCCAGTTCACGGCTAACTTCTGGAGATCTTTTCAGAAAGGACTGGGAACGCAGGTGAGTCTCAGCACAACATTTCATCCTCAGACGGATGGGCAGGCAGAGCGTACCATACATACACTGGAGGATATGTTGAGGGCTTGTATTATTGATTTTAGAGGTAGCTGGGATGACCACTTGCCGCTTATTGAGTTTTCCTACAATAACAACTACCACTCTAGTATTCAGATGGCCCCGTATGAGGCTTTGTATGGGAGAAAGTGCAGGTCACCCATTGGTTGGTTTGACGTAGGTTAGGCTCAGTTGATTGGTCCAGATATAGTTCAGCAGGCTGTCGACAAGGTGAAACTTATACAAGAAAGATTACTAGCAGCTCAGTCGGCCAAGTCATATCGCGATAATCGGCGACGGCACCTAGAGTTTCAGATCGACGACTGGGTATTCTTGAAGGTATCACCCATGAAGGGTGTGATGAGATTTGGAAAGAGGGGAAAACTTAGCCCGAGGTATATTGGGCCTTATCGGATCATTCGCATGGTAGGCCAGGTCGCCTATGAGTTGGAGTTACCCTCAGACTTGGAAGCAGTACATCCAGTTTTTCATGTGTCTATGCTACGGAGGTGTATTGATGATCCTTACAGAGTCTTCCCTGTGGACGATGTCCAGGTGACTGAGGGGTTGTCCTATGAGGAGAGTCCCGTGGCCATATTGGATCGACAAGTCAGGAGGCTGCGGACTAAGGATGTTGCATCCGTCAAGGTGTTATGGCGGAACAATAATAGAGAGGAGATGACTTGGGAGGCTGAGCACGAGATGAAGAGGAAGTATCCTCACTTATTTCCTATACCCCCCAGGTAATTCAATCTAACTCCCTTAATTGATTATGGTATTGGTGAGCTATATATGTGTTTTTTTTTATGGCCCTGTATGGCATCTGCTGGGTTGCTGGATATAGATGGATAGTCACTATTATAAAGGAGGCTTTGCCTAATTTTCTAGAACTTGAGACTTGTTATGAACATTCGATGACGAATGTTTCTAAGGGGGGAAGAATGTTACACCTCGTATGTTAAGACAAAGATTTAGAACGTCATTAAGGATCGGGATTTCCAATTTTCGAAATTACAAATATTCTACGTGCTAATACAGATTAATTTTTGACAATGACGAATGTGACGCCGGAAATCTCTTTAGAAATGGTGGTGTAAATAAACATATTTTTTTCTCCCGTTAAGTTAGTAAGGTATATAAGGTGCGATGATAAGAAATTAAGGCAATGTGAAATTAGATTAAAAGAAGTGGGATTGGTTTAGTTAAATAAATACTTAGAGGGGGCAAAATATGGCATTTAAGGGGGCTAAGTGTATAAAAAAAAAAGAAAAATCTGAAATCTGAAATTCCTAAATAACTATCCACTAAGTTATTTTCTTCCACAAACAAGAACACACTTATTTCTCTCCTCTTCTTCCCCTTAGTTGATCGAAAATTCCCACTTTTCTTGCAAGAAAATTTAGCTTGTTACTCCATCTTCTTGGGTTAAATTGTCCCACCATTTTGAAGCCAAATATTGCACCAAAACAGTGGGAAAAACGTCCCACTGCTGGCAGATTTTAGGGCTGTGGTTTCTTAAGTTTTGGACAAGTTTTCTTGAAGGAAAATGTGTAAGAATGAGGGATTAACATGGTAGAATGGTTGCATGTTGGATTGGAGATGAAGAAGTGAAGGATTGGACTTGAAATTGATGAGAAACTTGGGCTTGAAATCGAAAAACTGAGCAGTTTTTTTGAGCATTTCTTTGAGGTAATTTTTTTTTTGATATAAATGGAATGCTTATTTTCAGAATTAAGAAGATGAATTTGGGTTAAAAGAACAAGCCTAGATTATGATGGAACGTGAATAAGAATCGCATGTAGTTGTTGTTAGAATTGGTTGGCAAAATTCGAACTAAAATAGTTAGATATTGGCTTCAATGGTTGAATTGTATTTTGCTTACCATTTGCATGTTGAGAATTGAGATGTAGCCTTGATAATTAAGAGATAATTATTTGTATGAAAAAATTACAAGATGAATTGAAATGTTTAAGAATTTAAAAGGAAAAGTTTGGAATTTATAACATGGCGATACGGCCGCGAAATTGATAGAAATTATTGAATATTTTGGTAATGTATTACGGGCTGAGTTAGTATGTAAATAAGCTACAAACATGCATATGTATTGAAATAAGTTACCTATACATGCCTCGAAAGGATTAAGTGTAAAAAGGTGTTAATTTTATATTCTGGAATAAAGGGGAATTGTTGGTTTTAATTGGATTGTTGGGTTAAATTGGATTGTTGGTTTGATTGGATTGTAGTTGGAGTTGAATTGTTGGTTGATTTGAAAAATTGTGGATACACACATAAACAAAGGAAATGCTGCCCAAATTTTTGTAGAAATAAGGGAGCCTTTAAGCATATAACTTACATTAGGAATCATAGAATTGACGAGCATGTTGTTCCTTATCATAGGTTGAAGTACTAGACGAAGAATACCTTAATACCAAGCTGATTAGTTCGCCTAAGAGGTATGTGAGACTTTTCCTTATTTCTTTTGGCATGATTTTTAGTAAAGTACGACGGACGTACTTAACTCCTACCAGTTCAGTTTTAAAAATGATTATTTACTAATGATTATGATTCAGTAACAGAGTTTATGATAGAAATGTTATTGAGAGTCACATAATGATTTTAGCTGCATACAGTTGCTCATGATATCTATTCGTGTTAAGTGTTACTATTTCATTCCACTGAGTCCCGGACCAGATCATGTTCGTGCACAACCATGCATCATTCATCGAGTCCCTCACTAGAGGGCCGAGACACGTTATATATATACAGATTACATCGAGTCCCTTCTGTAGGCGAGACATGTTACTGCAGAATCAGATTCCATCGAGTCCCTCCATGTAGGCTAAATGAGACATGTTATCTGATTTTATATACTGATACGAGCACGATGTTTTATGATTCAAGATACATGATATGCTTTTGACATGATTCTCGCTTTATAGCGATTTGATGACTCTGCTTTACTTGGTACAATTGTTATTGATTTCTGAGATTTTATGTTTCACATACTCGAGACATTATCTCATCGACCCCTTTCCTCGAAGTGCGTTACATGCCGCAGTTCAGGAGTTCAGATAGGTGACCCTCCAATCTAGGATATCATGTGATTGGAAACTCCTTTGTTCTGAGCGGCTATTTTTGGTACAGACCTTTATTTTTTCAGACTTATGCATATTTTGGGCACGACGGGGTCCTGTCCCGTCATATGTCAGTATTACTCTCTTAGAGGTCTGTAGACAGTCGTGAGTTGGATGTTTGTACTTTGTTTTGGGTTTTGATGTCGTTATTTAGTAGCAGCCTTGCCAGCTTGCGTATTTTGATTTATGCCTTGTGCGCGTGATGTGGTTGGTGGCGGCTGATCGGTAGCCTATTATGGTATTGTTTTGGCGCGCCTTCGGCTCGCCGTTTTAGGGATATGTTGTAAGCGGCGTTGTCTTTGCGAAATTTATGTACATCCGTATTAAATGGATTGAGTGACAGTCGAGAATGGCGTCCATTAGGACGTTAATCGCGGCCCGTCGGGTCGGGTCGTGACAGTGGGAGTGGTTCTTGGACAGAAAATTGACAAGGTATTCAGGTCAATTTACTATGCCAGCAAAACCCTCAATGATGCTCAGCTGAATTATGCGACGACAGAGAAGTGCTAGCCATAGTATACGCATTTGAAAAATTCAGGCCATACCTCTTTGGGAATAAGGTGATAGCATACACTGACCACACAGCCATTAAGTATTTGATGACTAAGAAGGATGCAAAACCTCGGCTTATACGATGGGTGCTGCTACTACAAGAATTTGATATGGAGATCCGCGATAAAAATGGGACTGAGAACGTGGTAGCAGACCACTTGTCAAGGCTTGAAGTAGAAGAAAGCCAGAACACCAAGGATGTGCAAATAAATGACTACTTCCCAGACGAGTAACTATTCAAGGTAAGTACCAATGCAAATTTACCTTGGTTCGCTGACTTTGTTAATTTTCTTGCGGCAAAAGAATTACCTTCAGGAATGACAAGCAGCAGGTAAAAAGTTCTATTCAGAGGTAAAACATTACTACTGGGAGGAGCCAATTATCTACAAGAACTGTGATGATCAAGTCATAAGAAGGTGCGTACCCTAGGATGAAATGCCCCAAATTCTCACTCATTGTCACACCTTGCAATGTGGTGGGCATTTTGGAGCATCATGGACAACAACCAAGGTATTGCAGAGTGGATTCTATTGGCCAACCCTATTCAAGGATGCCAACACCTTCGTGAGGGGCTGTGATCGTTGCCAAAGAACAACATGACAAGGCAAAACGAAATACCTCTAACTGGGATCTTAGAAGTGGAACTGTTTGACGTGTGGGGGATTGATTTCATGGGCATGTTCCCAACGTCCTTTGGGAACCACTACATTCTTCTTCACTACAATCACTTGAACAATAAGCTTAATCTAGAATAGATATAGCGATTGCAATGTGAGACAAGATGTTGTTAAAACAACTTTAGGCTAAAAGGTTGCTTCAGTTTTCTAAGGTAAAATCCGATTGGAAGTTTTTCTTCTCTAAATCTGGATGTCGATACTTGTGAAGCTCTCCTCTATTTATAGTGTTAAGCTTACCTTGAAATTCTCACTGATGATTGCGGAGGTTGAGCAAAAGATGACAGCAGCTTGGACCCAGTCTTCCTCCTAAAAATCCTCAACGATCTGGACTTGGTCTAAGCTGCTTTCTCTCCACGTTTTGATTTGGTCTTTCACCACGTTTTAAACACAGCAATCTGGTAAGCTTGCCTAGGTCATTTTTACTCACAGTAACTTCAATTGCTTAGGCCGGAAAAATAGGCAAAACAGTTACATAGATGTTGACAGAAATATTATCGCAACATCGTAGACAACATCGTGTGATTTCGCAGATGTTGTCACAACATCCTATCCAACATCAACAAATTTATTACCATTTGGGAGATGGATTTGGTGCCTTTGCCAAGATGTTTATTTAAGAAAGAACATGACCATAAGTACCCTGCTCTGCCATAAAACAAGTCATCTGGAAGATCTATCGGAAGTTTAATCTAGAAACAAACAAATGACAAATTGATTAGAAATAGAGGGGTCTGGAACGTTCTGCCATCTTTCAACTTGTTCTTTTTCTTTTCATTTTTGTCTAATTCGGTGACACCAAAAGTAGTAGTATTTTGTAGAATAACGGTACCAGTTGAAACATATATATATAACTGGGTTGGTCAAGTATTGGAAGTTGTTCTATAATTCTATACAACTGGGTTGGTCTTGCAGCTTCTTCGAAGATATTACAATTGCTTTATTTCTTCAATTTTGTTAAATCTTTCTGCAGGGCCTAGACACATTGAACCCCATCTTGACCATTGATGGCAAAATCAAGCTGGTGAGTTGATGGTTTCTGAGGCTGATTCAAGTGCAAAACTTTTGTGAATTTTACAATTATGTTTACATTATTCTTATAAAGTTATATGTATCTCCTTAGTGACAGTAGTTGTTAGTGTGGTAATATTCTTTTGTTATATGTATCTCCTTAGTGACCCTAGTAATTACAGTGGTCAAACATCTTGATCCCTGCTGACATCCTTACACCCCAATAGTGTGCCACACTTACAGCAGTAACACTACAGACACTTTATTGTCTAACTATTTTACAATAATGCACTTAAGTAAAAGTTCATGGCAGATAGGTCTCAGTCCTCACAGTTTTGTCTTCCATTCATGAGGAACCCATAAACAGATTGTATCCATTTCAACTCCCTCTTATTTCTGGGGAGTTCTTTAGTTGAGATCTTTCTAGAGCAAAACGTTGGTGAAGGGAAAACAAAGTAGATATAATGGAGAGTGGGTGTAACAATTGTGGTTCAAGCCGTGGAAAGCAGTGAGGTGAAATCTGAGCAAAGCTGCGTACATTAGACCTTGTGGTCCGACTCCTTCCTGCACTCGCGCATGAAGCTTAGTCTGTGCACCAGCCCTTTTTTTATATGAACTCCTGCTAGGCAATTGAGCTGATTAGCTTATATACTGTTTTCATGTCAATATTCGTTCCACCTTGTCCATGCGATTATAGTACTAAACTTTTCTCGTTATTTCTGTTTTGCAGATTGGACAGTATGATGAGACTATTGTGACATGCCTTGTTTTTGATGAAAGTGGTAAGCCATGCTCCTCTTCTAGCAACATATTTTAAAGATAGAACAGTATGATGAGCCTATTGGGACATGCCTTGTTTTTTATGAAAGTGGTAAGCCATGCTCCTCTTCTAGCAACATATTATAAAGATAGAACAAGATAAGGCATGAGATACTTATCTGATTACTTTAATCTAGCTTCTACGCTGTAGGTGGTGTTCCAAAACCTCAACATGTACCCTCCATCTCATCCTCTCTCCCCCCCCCCCCCCCCCCATTTCTAAAATAAAATAAAATAATAGGGAGTTTTCCATTTCCTGTTTCTATCATACCAAACTGCCTAGGGTCAGAACTTGATTCTTTGTAACCGAACAACATTTAGATGTCTTTTGGGGCTCAAATTAAGTGGGGCTCCAATAGTGCGCCACACTTACAACAGTAACACTACAGACACTTTATTGTCTAACTATTTTACAATAATGCACTTAAGTAAAAGTTCATGGCCGATAGGTCTCAGTCCTCACAGTTTTGTCTTCCATTCATGAGGGGTTATAAACAGATTGTATCCATTTCAACTCCCTCTTATTTTTGGGGAGTTCTTTAGTTGAGATCTTTCTAGAGCAAAAAGTTGGTGAAGGGAAAACAAAGTAGATATAATGGGGAGTGGGTGTAACAATTGTGGTTCAAGCCGTGGCAGAAATGCAAGGTAAGGCTGCATACATTAGACCCTTGTGGTCCGGCCCTTCCCCGGACCCCGCGCATAGCGGGAGCGTAGTGCACCAAACTATCTTTTTTTATATGAACTCCCGCTAGGCAATTGAGCTGATTTGCTTATATACTGTTTTCATGTCAATATTCGTTCCATCTTGTGCATGCGATTATGGTACTGAAATTTTCTCTGTTTGTGTTTATCTCAACTGTTGTTATTTCTGTTTTGCAGATTGGACAGTATGATGAGACTATTGGGACATGCCTTGTTTTTGATGAAAGTGGTAAGCCATGCTTCTCTTCTAGCAACATATTATAAAGATAGAACAAGAGAAGGCATGAGATACTTATCTGATTACTTTAATCTAGCTTCAACGCTGCGGGTGGTGTTCCAAAACCTCAACATGTACCCTCCATCTCATCCTCTCCCCCCCTCCCCCTCCCCCCGTCCCTCTCTAAAATAAAATAATACCTATTTCTACCATACCAAACTTCCTAGGGTCAGAACTTGATTCTTTGTAACCGAACAACATTTAAGTTGAAATGTTTAAATTGTAACCGAACAACATTTGACAACCCTATAATAAGGGCGAAGGCGCAGGGTGTATTAATGTTTAAATTTAACTTGAATTTTTGAATTTTTATTGTTCAATTGTTATATCTGGCAGATTAAGTTGCTCATAATGGGGACACATAGTTTCGTATGTGAAAGAATTTATGAAACGTCTGAATTAGGATATGATTTTCGGATTTTACAGTTAATACTCGGGTGATCAGTTGGGAAAAAATGGAATCCTTAAGAGAAGAGATGGACAATCGTCTTTCCAGTAACTACAATGTTATATTGAATGAAAGTAAATTGCCCATGTCCCTTTTGAATGATCACAAGAAGGTACGTTACCTGATATATGCATTAAGTAGCTCACTAATAAGAGCACGTTTCCTTGAGCTTATTTGTTGAAGAAGTTGATTTGTTTTGTTTGTTTGTGATTTTTCTTAAATGTGTATTCTCTCCGAATAAGTGTAAACCTCTGTATTGGTTACTAGTTAATATCCTCCATCGAATTACAATACTTTTGAGATTTTTGCATATTTTTCTTCCTTTTCACGATGAATGAGTTTCCTCATATGTATTGAATAGCTCACAAATAAGAGCACACGCTAGGTGTTTACTTAACTTGTTTAATTGGAATAACTTGACTTGTGTAAATAGCAATGAACAACTTTTTGATTCTATTGATCTTGGCCTAGTTTATGACACATCTTTTTCCTAGTTTTGCACCTTCTTGATGCTTTTTTAAATACAACTTATTACTTCATAAAAAATAAGAGCACGAGGTAGATCTTGCTACACCCGTGCTTGATTCCGCATTATGTTTACTAATTTCGTCCTCTTATCTTTGTGAAGAAAGGAAAAACTCATCATCTTGATAGTGAGCCTTCTGCTGCTGATGCTTTAGGACCTAAAACAAAGATGAAACTACCAAAACATCTTGAGTCATCAGCCAAAGAAGGTTGATTTGTCTTGAGGTATGAAATGAGAAAGCAAAACATTCAAAGTTTATGTCTATTGTTTCTATGTATGCATTTTTATACTGAGGTATGCACTTTTGGAAAATTAGACGGAAGCTTAAAATGAATGTTTAATGTCTGAATCAGTTGGTATTTTATCATCCACTAAATAAAACTTCTTTGGCAGATGCACCTCCCACGGTTCATGAAGAGACAGGACCATCTGAATCTAACATTTCTTCCAAGGAGTCCGAGAATTTTCAAGGATTATGAAATCCAATCTAAGATTAGATAACTATTTTTTAAGCAAATTAGCAGTTCTTTAGTAAACACTATGGTACTTGGTTCTCAGGAATGGTGCTAGAATAGCGATTAGTGACAATTGCTGTTGACATTGGATTTAGAGGAAATAACTCCGCAATGAAATGGATGCATACTTGTTCTTTTTTAATGCCTTCTTTATTTTTCTCTATAATTTGTTAACAGAATGTATCCGTAGTTGCTGCTACTTGTTTATCGATAATAACTGCAAGATAATTGGAAGCCTTATCTCCATTTCACAATGCAGAATTGCGTTCATTAACACAACGTTTTTATGTCCAACTTTGCAACATAAACGCCATGGGGAAGATGAGTGAATTTAGCAAACGCGCACATATCTTGGTCGTCAAAAACTCTCGTGTTGCAAGGCTTCGTCCATGTTCAGATGTTCTGTACATACGTGTGACACATCCTACAATTTAGATCGAGTAGCTAATTGTTTCTTGAAAAATAAGAAATATACAAACGTCTTGCAAGTATACTTGTATGAACCAATCCGGATGAAAAAGATTTTGCTCACTCATAGGCTGAAGTCATTTTTTTTTCTTTATAATTTGAATTTCATATTATTTGCTCTATATATTATTATTTAACCATCCAAAAGTTTTATTACCACACTTGTCTATTACCACACTTGTCTATTTGTTAATATAATTAATATGTACTTTTACGGGGAAAATAATTCCCAATAACCAAACACTTCGAAAACAAAAGGAAATTGACATCCGTTATACCAAAAGTGCTCAAATTATTCATAATAGAGTGGATCATGTTAATTGAAGTATATTTATTCGTATTTTTGGTTCTATATCTTCGTTCATTTTAGAAAAAAATAATAAAATGGTTCTAACTAGAGATAACAACATTCATATAGAAGTTATTTGACAAAAAAATTCCTTTAAATACAAATGTGAAAATATTTTAAATAGTCAATATAATTATATATTCGTAAATTAGAATAATATTTTGATAAAAGATAAACCTCACTTCCAATTTTTTTTCCCTTCTTCTTCTTCTTCTTTTCTCCATGTCTCTCATTTATTGATTTATTGCTTTATTTATTTCTACAAACTCGAAAAGTTCCAAATTCCTGTAAAATTTAAAAAGTCTAGTATGCCAAAACATAAATAAGCTAAAGTTAGAGCAGCTTATTGTAATTTCCACAACATCAATTCATACATATTGAAAAGCTAGGTTTTACCGTTTTAGTTGCATCGCCGCCTCTTTGTTTGTGGTGTGGTTATATTGGCGACTCCAAAACACTAATTACATCAAACATCAATGGCGAAGAAGAAAGAGAGATCGGTGAATGTATCTGGAAAGCCAAAACATTCCTTAGACAGCAATAGAGATGTTAGCGCCGCCAAAAATGGCCGTAGTGCCGCTACTGTGCGGCGGCTTAAGATGTACAATACCAGGCCGAAGCGTAATCCTCAAGGTCACATTATTAAACACGACTTACAATCAAAGGAACTACCATCAACAAGGATACAACCAGATCGCCGTTGGTTCGGTATGTACATATCCACTTTTAATTGTCTAGAACATAATTTACTGTTTCGTATCTATTTTAACATCAAGTAATTGATAGTCGCTGCAAAACTTTTAAAATATGTTTGATTAAGGGCCCGCTATCCGCGAGGCAGCAGGGCCGGACTATAAGAATCTATTGCTTAGATAATTATAATAATTAGGGCTGTATAGTAAAATTGACGTTTTATTTATTGCTGCTTAAGGGCGTGCTCACTGGAGTAATTTAAATATGTTATTTCGCCAGCAAAAAAAAAAGGATAATTTGTTGTGTGTCGCTTTGTTTGTGTTTCTAAAGATTAATTTGACAAAATGACTTAAATTAGGATTGGATTAGGGGTAAGTGTTAAATTGGGATGGAGGGAGTAGTGATGTTTAAATTCAGCTGAAATTTTGAATTTTCATTGTTTAAGATATCATATCTCTTCAATAAGTGCTTCTTTTGTCCATGGTTGAACTATGGAAACTATTGAATTAGGAATTGATTTTCCTACTTGACAGGGAATACTCGGGTGGTCAACCAGAAGGAACTGGAGTTCTTTAGAGAAGAGCTCCAAACACGGCTTTCCAGTAATTACAATGTTATATTAAAAGAAAGGAAGCTGCCCATGTCCCTTTTGAATGATCACCAGAAGGTATGCAGAGTGCTTTTCCCTTGACCTTATCATTTAACGACGTGTTTTTATGTTCCCGTTGAATCAATGTGACTGCTCACTGTTTAGTATCATAATTCTAATGCATACATATTATTATATGATTTGTGAGCTTCCTGTTTGGCAAATCGAGGCTAAATCTTGCTGCTCTTATGCTTGATTCTGCGGTCTGTTTGCTAATACTGTTATTTTTTTTATATTTTTAATTAAAGCAAGTAAAAGTTCATCTTCTTGACAATGAGCCTTTCACTGATGCTTTTGGACCTAAAACAAAGAGGAAACGCCCCAAACTTATGGCATTAGATTATGAAGCTCTAGCCAAGAAGGCTGATGTGTCTCAAGGTATGAATTGAGAGTCATCTCCTGCTAAATTTCATGTAAAAGTTGCTGTTTGCTTAAGCACTTAAGTAGCTATTTGCTTCAACAAAATTTGGTTCTGAATTTTGGCAGATGACTTTGAAGACAAACATGGTGCTAGCGCCTCCATGGATGAAAATGTAGATGGGTTCAGAGATCTTGTTAGGCACACAATGTTTGAGAAAGGACAAAGTAAACGAATTTGGAGCGAGCTTTACAAAGTCATAGACTCTTCTGATGTTGTTGTTCAGGTTTGTTTTGTGGCTTTAAACTCCCGGTTATTTCTAATATGGAGGATGTTATTTATTGTTGATGTTCTTCCAACTAAAAGGTATCCCGGTGAAAAATGCAAATTTTCAATTGTAGCCAAGTGTAAAACAGCCATATCACACTTAACCAAGCGTGCCCAGCACAACTCGTCTGCCCTTATTTTTCCTTGTTGTTTATTGGTGCACCCATGAAGTTTCAGTTAGTATAGAAGACTAAATGTCGATCTTAGAGAATCATGTTATGCTGTAGATTCTATATGCTGCTTATATACAAGAGAGTTTCCCATTATTAATAGAATTGCTTACATTATTAAAAATACACATGTCTACCGTGATCTGTTTGCTCTTATGGAATGTGTGTAACGGTCTGATGTAGTTTTCTCTGTCCGACTAAGGAGGAGAATTTAGAAAATTTTGATTAAAGGGATAATGCAGATTGCATGCAGTCGTAGCTTATTGTGTGGTTAACCTGGATTGCAGGTTCTTGATGCCAGAGACCCCTGTGGTACTAGGTGCTACCATCTGGAGAAGCATTTGAAAGAAAATTGCAAGCATAAACATATGGTCCTTCTGCTGAATAAGGTTTGCAATTATTATCAGACAAAATCTGTATTTTTGGATGTCAATTTGAACTTCACGACTTGACCAAATTGATAATTTTGTAATGCCTATATAGTGTGATTTGGTCCCTGCTTGGGCAACAAAAGGGTGGCTTAGAGTGCTCTCCAAGGAATATCCAACTCTGGCATTTCATGCAAGTGTCACCAAGTCTTTTGGAAAGGTATTTTTGTAGTATCTTCTGATCTTTCCCTACCTCTGAATACAGACATACACTCAAGCACCATACTGATCTGTAAAGTATGCCTTCTTTCATGTTCTTTTCAATGTTCTTAAACTCATGGCTAATTGTGCATCCATGTGCATGTGCCCCTTGTGGGTAACTTTGTTATGTAGCTTATTTTGTTTTCTTGTACCTTCAGGGTTCTTTGTTGTCAGTATTGAGACAGTTTGCTCGACTAAAGAGCGACAAGCAAGCAATCTCTGTTGGTTTTGTAGGCTATCCCAATGTTGGCAAGTCATCAGTTATTAATACATTGCGCTCAAAGACTGTAAGCTTTTCCAATCATACTTCTTCCTTTTTAGGCTGTTGTAATCGTCTTGGCTCATTTTGTTTCTGTACTTAGACAGTTTGTAATTTGTCTCCTTGAGAATTGTCTTTGCCGTTATACTTTGTTAGACATGATTTTGGTGAATTGTACAATTTGTAACTTCACTTTTTGCACTTGCTTAGTGCCGACCCTTTACCTAAGTACAATTCTTTATCGTTATCAAAAAATTGTGATTGCCGTTGAAGCTGCTCCCAAATTTGACTTTTGTTTATCAAGTGACACTGCTTCTAAAAAGATCAAATGCAGGATAATAAAGAGTGAATTTGCTGTTTCAGACTGGATATATGAGTTTCAGCCATTTATACAGTTCTAGAATTTAATTTCCTCTCCTTTCACCTACTCCCTAAATATCAAATAGAGTAAACTTGTTTTCTCGTCGGATAATGGCAGTTTTGTTTTGTATCACCTGTACTTGGCGTCTAAAAAGTCTCGTCTTGTGAAATGAAATCTCACATTCTTTTTTATTTGGGAGTGGAACTAACCTTTGCCCCTTTTCTTTGGAATAGGTTTGCAAGACGGCTCCTATCCCAGGAGAGACTAAAGTGTGGCAGTACATTACACTCACAAAGAGGATCTTCTTGATTGACTGTCCTGGTGTAGTTTATCAGAATCATGATTCCGAAACAGATATAGTTTTGAAGGGCGTGGTATGTGTCTTCTACTTTTGCTTGATCGGGCTGTCCTTGTGACTTGTCAAAGCCAAGCTATAGTTCTTGGTTTTCTTTCTTACCTACAGCTTTACTTAGTTTCTCTGGCTGATATAAGGACTTTGGTACAAAAAGGAATTTTAGGGCATAAGTGGTCTGGTGTTGCCTAGATAATCTTGCTTGCAATATATATGGTCCTTAATAGAGAAAAATTCCCAAAAAGTATTCTTACCGGGAACGGAGATCTTACTGTTAAAAACAGTGAGCTGAGATCCTATATTGTAGCAATCCCGTTGGGAGGATGCCATTTACGAAACAAAAGCTTATTAATACCTATAACGTTCAGAAGAAATTTATTTTTAAAAAGATATTCATAATAATTTCATTAGGAAGTTGCTTCAACGTGTTGATTATTTAGAAAAGGTGCTACCATCTTAAATTGCTACTCTCACACACTAGTTTTTATTCGCAAAGGGATTTTATGAATTTTCTGTTGGCAAATTGTTTTGCAAATTATGAAAGAGAAAGAGCTCTTATACCAAATATATACTATTGTATTCACCTTTTTAAGTACTTTAATTTAGTTTTCCTGGTTACCCTTATTGTTGGCATTTTCTTGATTTAAAAATCTGGTTATGGATTTTAATGTAGACTATTAGGCGAGCATTCTAAGACTATCATTCAAAGGATCGTCTTATATAGTTTTGATGTCGGATGCATTTGGTCACTAATACATTTGGATAGGTGAAATCGGGAAAAAGTCAGTAGTCATGCTGTTGTATGGATGCTGGTCTTCACTCTTCCCCATTTTGAAACTTAAATGACCAAACTCGCTAGGAGTTGTGCTTTAATCCTGTTGCCAGTTACGATATGTAATACATCATGAACCGAACGTACTAGTCTTAGTTGTGAAAGATTTATCATTGTGTTGTATAGGATATGTTCCCTTCATTAGAGGTTCCTTTGCCTCCTCTCAGTTGATGAAATGTCTTCTTTTTCTATTTCCTCTTTACTGTAAGCATGCGGTCTTTGACTTACTACTTAAAATTTTGGGCTTTCATCTCCAGGTACGAGTGACAAACCTGCCTGATGCTTCTGAACACATTGACGAAGTGTTGAATCGTGTTAAGAAGGAGCATCTTAAAAGAGCTTATAAGATAAACGATTGGTAAATTTTCTTATCATTTGATTATGATTGTAGATTCCCTTAAGTATTCAGCAGGATGTTCTTCTAGTTTGCTTAGCCTGCTTCCTCGTAGGTAGAAGTGTATTTCGTAGGTAGAAGTGGAATACAGTATAGTTGTATCTGCTTCATCATTTTGTTGTATTATATCTGTACATTTAGTCCGGGATCTCACCTAGAAATATGAGAATCATGCATGTTTTCGAAAGTTTGTGTTGACACCCCCCATAATCTATATCCAGAAACTCTGTCCTGTTGAAATGATTTTTGTGATATTCCAGGGTTGACGACAATGACTTTCTTCAACAGCTATGCAAGTCAACAGGCAAACTTCTGAAGGTTAATTGTAAATTTATAGCTTGATTCAATATTTTGTGATATTTACCCTATTCCCCTCTCGAGTGTGATCTGAAGTATTTTGTTTGATGTTCATAATTTCATATAGGTCAATAACTTAGATTGATTCTTTTGTTTGTTCATCAGTTCATGTAGGGACAATGAAGCCCACTAGAAGAACACTTGGTAGTCAATATTAAAGATATGCAGCAATTATTATGTGCTATTGGTAGACCAAATAATTGAGAACTCAGTAGGCCTCTAATGGGTGTTGATAGTGAAGTAGCTCTTTCAGGTTGAGAAAGAATGTCCTAAATGAGAACCATGTTGTTGCTTTGAACAGTACTGCCAGAACTATCAACAGGGGGTGTGGGGTGGGAGGCGGGGAAGCAGAGTTAGATTGTCCTCTTTGTTAAGCTTCTAAGTGTAGAGTGCATGAGTATCGAAAGAAGTGAAGAAAAGCTTTACTAAAGAAATTAGTATTTCTCATAAAAGTACATCCTTATCAAGTTGATATAGCTTTAGATTGTATCCTATCCTCAAAGACTATAATCAAGGTATTGATTGTATGGGTTTCAAGATTTTCTTGCCTTTCAATAATCACTACTAAAAATTACTGTTGGGGTCTAATGGTAGAACAACCCAATAGAAAAATTTAGGCATTGGAGCATATCTAGTGTCGTTATGTCATGTTTGGTTAAATTATAATCTTTTATCTGAGCTAGTGGAAATATATATTCAGGAATTTCTGTTTTCTTGAAATTGTGGAAATCTTGATGACATGGCAACCATTAGATTATTTTAAACTAGTCCCCACTTATTTTTAAAATTTTGAGTTTTGGGGGATTTGTGTTTTCCAGTATCCTTTTGAGATCCTAGTAGAGGCTTAGCTGTCTGAAACAGTGAGGATGTTGCATCTTTGACACCATAGTTGGACCAGTTGAAGAAATTGTATAATGCAAGTATTTTGAGTTACTGGGGGTCAAGGGTATCTCAACTTTGCATATATCTTTATTCCACGGGGATTTATGATACAATCTACATCTGTTACCAACACGTTTAGTGATTAACATATTTGGCCTATTGGGTTGCAATTCAGCAATGTGCTTAGTGTCCTTCAACTAGGGTGTATGTTAACTTTAATTTAGTGCTTATGGTTGTCCACAGGGGGGTGAACCCGACTATAAGACAGCTGCAAAGATGGTTCTCCATGATTGGCAAAGAGGCAAAATTCCTTTCTTTGTTCCACCTCCAAAGCTCGATGATGATGCCTCTGACGAGCAAAATGAACTTGTCTCTGAGGCAGACACAGCCGTGGATGACAATCAGGACGCGGCTGCTAAAAAAGCTATTGCTGACGTTGTTTCATCACAACAACTGAAAGATGTTCCTGTTCAGGAGGAGCTATTCAGCAAGGCCGAATTGTTGGGTGAAAGTTGAAATGGGCCGGTCATCTTTTAGACTTTGAATGGTTGTAGTATCCTGAAATGCAGCAGCTGTTGCCCAGTTCTGGAAACTAGTTTTTCTATATTGTTCTTACCTTCAATTTAGGTCCACCCGTTTCTAAGAGTTTTCTAGTCCCCAAAGAGATTGATATACTAGTAGAGAAAATCTATATCTTTTATTGTTTTCGTACATTTTATTCAAATTCTGTCTTATATAAAGTATTGAATTGGTATGTGACAAATAAACCGTATGGTTGATCCCAACTTGCTTGAGATTTCTTTTTTGAATGAGCTACACTATGTTTAGGCAACCCAGCTATTCTCGTCAAGCTGTCATTTATTGGTCATGAATTGAGACATTTCAAAAAAAGAAAGTATTTGGAAGCATGTGCATCAGCATCTAATAAATGCCAAAGTACTTGGTCAACTATAGCCTACAACAAAGGAAACTTACAAGTACTCATTTTTTTTTTGGTTACAACTTACAACTTACAAGTACTCATGCTTTTGATTTGATGGGAGACTCGTGGATAATTATTCACATGAACGATACTACCAGTTTGACTCAGTAAATTATGTAATTTATAATCATATTACATATACTCCTCTATCTCAAATTATTTATCGTTTTTTTGATTTACACGCTCCTTAAGTAATATTAATTAGAAGAAATATTTGACATACTTTTCTCCTATTTATGTTATAATCTCTCTTCAATATATATTTACTCTATTTATGTCTCGTCTTCATTAATGACAAAAAGTTAAATCGAGAAAATATAATAAATTATGTCTTGAACTTCTAAAATGACAAATAATTTGAGACAATTATTTTTAGTAACTATGAAATATAATTTGAGACGAAGGGAGTTGTTGTGATGAAACAACGTCTCTTGGTGCAGTCGTGGCCAAACACAGTGGCAATGAACAATTGTGTGACCACTATCTGACAAAATTCAAAGAGGTTCCTTTTCATTTTTCCATAGAGTTTTTCTGTTGATGTCAATTGTCTCCTCATTAACTACTCACAAATGCAGATTGAGTTTCCTAAATATCTTCCAATTGAGTTGTTGTATGGGAGAGCCGGTTTCTTGTGGGCATGTTCGTTCCTAAACAAAAATATTGGTGGAGATACAATATCTTTAACCCAAATTGTAAGAAATTTCACAAATTTAATCACCTTCGACGTCTTACACCCCACTATGAATGGCTCTTAATTTCTTTGCAATTTTAATGCAGCAAGCAGTTGTTGATGAGATTATAGAGTCCGGGAGAAAAATGGGAAAAGGAAGATGTCCTCTGATGTATGAATGGCATGGAAAAAAAATACTGGGGTGCTGCTCATGGGCTAGCTGGGATAATGCATGTACTTATGGACATGGAACTGAAAGCAGACGAAGCTGAGGATGTGAAGGCCACACTCCAATACATGATCCGAAATCGTTTTCCCAGTGGAAATTACCCCTCAAGTGAAGGAAGCGAATCTGACCGACTTGTACATTGGTGCCATGGTGCTCCAGGTGTTGCCCTTACTCTAATCAAAAGCAGCTAAGGTATATAATAATGTTGATACTTTCTTAATACTTGCAGAGTTGCAGTAACAGAGTAATATTGATGCTAGTTCCTAATAGTTAGTATAACTCCTCAATCCTCATAGTCACAAGAGAGGAAATCTACCCATATCACCATATTCTCCCCTTCACTAAAAAGTCAATGGGAAGATCCAATCAGTGTTGTCAATAGCGCGCTTAAGCCTGATGCGAGGCACAAAATATGTTGAGCGCTTCGCCTCGCGTAGGGCGCTTAAGACTTTATGGTAATCTTTTTTCAGCTTCTTTGCCATATATTTGTTATTCATGCTTATAATTAATAGTTTCGGGACTACACATACATATTTGTATGTTTTCTCCATTTGTCTCTTTCTTCATTAAAGCCTGTGCTTTACTTGCGGTTTGCGCTTAAAACCCTAGCGGACCTTAGAACTTTTTTGTGCTTTTCGCCTTAAATATATAACACTGGCTCCAATTGTTTAAACCTTTACCTATCAAGAAAAAAGATCCAATTGTTTTGGGTAGCATCTGGAAGTTGGCCTTTGTTTAGGGTGGTGCAAGACACTACCTAATCCTTGTGCTACAACTTGTAATTTTATTTCATTCTGATCCTTTGATCCCCTTCAGCAAATCGTCTGAATATCTGTTCATCGGTTATCATAATTTTTCAGGTTTTCAGCAGTGACGAGTTTCAGCAGAAGAAGCAGCAGTGGTTTGGAATCGGGGCCTACTCAAACGGGTTGGAATTTGTCATAGTGTTAGCTGGAATTCCTATGTATTTCTTTCACTATATCGTTTGACAGGTAAAGTGGAGTACTTGTACAGGGCGAAGGCCTTCGTGTGCTTTCTGCACGCTAGAGCTCAAACACTTATATCGGAGGGAGTTATGCATGGAGGTGATCGCCCATCAGGACCGTCTTTGGACTCGTGCGAGGTGTGCTACCGCACAGGGCTCCCGAAAACGAAAAAATTTAGGGCCCTATTTTTCATTTTTTTATTAAATAGTATTAACCAAAATTTACTGTAAATGCCCATAACTCGCAGGTCTTAGCTCAATTAAGGGCCCACTTTTACGAATTAAAACAGGACCCCAAAATGTTTGAGACGACCCTGTCGCCCATACTCGTTGTTTGAAGGAATTGGAGGAATGGATTATCTCTTTCTCGACATGATAGAGCCAATGGAAACAAGGTTCCCTGCTTATGAACTCTAGTTTTGTACATACAGAATATTCTGTAGAATCAGCTATGTAAATCTTTTATGTAATGTGGATGTATTATCTTTTATGAGGTAGAATCAGCTTTAGCTTTCTATCTCATTTCGTGCAGTGTGATATTATGTTTGCTAGAAATTAGCTGAGAAGTTAGAGATATAAACGTGGTCAGAAGATAAAATGGAGGAGCAAAGTTTGGAGTGCAACTCAACTAAAAAGATAACTTATTGCCCTAATAACTAGAACTTGTTCCCTAGAAATAATGTCAGATCTACACTAGATCCGAAGCATTTGGCCTAGTGGTCAAAACATGCTAAGGGTATCCAAGTTGGTGGAGTAGGTGAGCGCGGGATCGAAAGGTCAGTTCGAATCCCCCTACCAACATCTTCTTGGGGAGTCTGTCACATCTGGCTTGCCAAGTGTGGTTAACTGACTGACGTGGTTTGCAGGCTATTGCGTCAGTCCGGGGTTTACCCAGAGCGCACTTACGAATATCGGCTGCGGGTTCCCTTTTCAACAAAAAAGATCTACACTAGCAGATTAAATTTCACCATGATACATCATAACATAAAATTCTTTGTGCATATAAGTTAAATCCTTTAAATCACCTATTGCAATTTTTCGTTAAAAATGACGTTTACGGGTTACTTCTCGATCTTGTCTTGAAAAATAATTGTTACAACAACAACAACAATCCAGTGAAATATCACAACGTGGGGTCTGAGGAGGGTCATGAGATTAGTCAATTCATTTATTTATCTTAGAAGCTTCATAGATTGTTATCAGATTGTAGGTAGATGTCGAAGGTCTCGTATAACTTATTGAGGCGTTGCTACATCTTATAGTTGACTATTCATATTAAACTTCCGCTGATTTTATTTTATAAATGAGATGATGATTTTGGTTAGCCTTAAATGATTTGTTTTAAGTAAATATTAAAAGATTATTAAAAGACATTAGATGTTTATTTATTTTATAAGATGCTTTCGGTGTTGTTCTATGCCTTGTTGCGTCCAGCGTGGGTTTTGGGGCGTGACAATTTTAGTACATTATAGACATCTTTAATTTAGGACTACAAAATTAAAAAACTATTTCTTTATTTGTTAAATTCGTACCTAGTCAAATTAGGACACTTAAAATTGAAATGGAGAGGTTCCAAAATAGAATAATATTTATTTGAAGTAGTGTTATTTTTTTCTTCTACTATTATTATTATATAGTTAAGCCAAGGGCGCTTTTATGACCGGTGTCATCAATTCTAGAAGCGACTATCTCATCACTTTTTTTTCAAAAAAGGTGGATCTCCCATCCCGTAGTCTCCACACCCGGTCCGACAGAATTGTGAAGGAGTTAATCATGGTAACTTAATTGGTTTCAAAGGTTAGACCACTAACACGCTGCGCACAAGGACCCTCCTTTATTTCAAGAGTAACTCCTGCTGCTGGCGAGATTCGATCTTGGCCATTTTTCCAATTATGAACCAGTTGAGTTGCTCATGCGGACGACTATCTCTGTTGTGTCATGTGTGAGATAATCATCCACTTCACTCTTTCCAAATTGTTTACTCTTTTATATATGGTCTGCTTGATTGTGATTTGGGTTAGTCTTTTTACCAACTGGAATATTTTTGTTTGGTCTATTTGGCATCCAATGGCGTATCCTGGATATTTATTCGGAGATAATTTTGCCCACTTAAATTAACTTTTTGCATTATTTCAGGGCCAATAACTAAATCCGACCCTGCAACTGTTCTCTATGTGACTTCCAAGCAAGGGCGGGTTTAGAGGGTGCCCTTAGCAAAATATTAAAGTGTTTATGTACATATATTAACTTTTGAATATCTTAAACAAATACAAAATGTTAGCTCAAATGGTCCATGAAAATCCTGGATCCGCTGCTTTCAAGTTCTCTGCTATGTGCTATATTTGGTCTTGTGATGTGTGACTTGTTAAATGCCTCAGTTATTGCTAGTGGGATTTTATGGGTATGTGTTAGTTTCTCTGTTTTTTCTGGATAGTTTCTTGTAGATGGATGTAACACTGATGTCGTTTGATAATATGCCTAAATCAACTGATCTTTTTTGATAGTAAAGCCCTTTTCAGAATCTACTCATACGCCATTCCGGGTAATATTTCTTTGTTCCTTCCTTTACAATTCTCCTAACTGGCTACATATTTTGTGAAACCTAGGGCTATAGAGTTTTTTCTCTATCCAAAAAATGTTATTTTTTTTTGTAAACTGAGAATTCTTCCCCATAATTGCCTCAAAAATTTATCCTTACTATGTAGAAGGTCTGAAAGGGAACTCGGGGGTATTAAGTTAACCGTAAGAAGTAATATTTTTATCTGGGGAGTAAGATTGAGGATTTAAATGCAAGAGACAAGGAAAAACTGGATTTGAATTCAGAAGAAAAATGTTACGGAAAGCAAAGATGGAAAGTAGAAAAAGAACATTTTGTAAAATGAGACAGCTTAGATTAATAGTAAAGCTACCTATTTCGAAAAACAAGAGTAGAGCAAGCTGCCCCTCACCATGGTTATTAAAATATAAGGAACATCAATAGAACTACCGACTTACTCAGCTTAAGGAAGAGACAGGGAAACAAGTAAAATTCTATGATTTTTTTTTTTTTTTGGAGAATATACTCCAACTGGGGGTTACAACTTGACAGCACACAAGCTGTGAGCTATAAAACCTGGATGCCAAAAGCTAAAAAAGAAAGACTTGATTTTTCATTTCAAAAAGGATACAACATGGGAAGGAACACCTAACACCTGTATACCAAAAGATAGAAATGAAGAAAAACAAAGATATTCATATCATAAAGTGTATCAAACCAGACAGGTTAAACCTTGAAAATGATCACCTTATTCTTTGTGCAGAAGAGGGGTTTTTCTTTGTGCAACAGATGTTACTTATGTGAAAGATGTTACTTATGTGAAGATGACCTGGAAACCGTAGATCATCTTTTTCTTCACTGCAGGTTCTCTAGACAATGTTGGAACGTTCCTAAACCTTTGTGGCACCTTATGGGTAATGCCCAGAGATGTAAGGAGTTTATTAGAAAGCTGAAAATTTCAAATTGTTCTGAGAAGACTGAAGCAAATTTGGAAGACCATCCCACTTTGCATTTTTGGACCTTATGGTGGAGAGGAATAAAGCATGTTTTGAAGGGCGTAGGATTCACATCTCTAGAGTCAAGAATAAATGCTTGCATAATCTGTTTTTCTGGTGTAATAACAATCTGTTAGTTAGTATGGACCAATACATGAATTTTCTGGATTTTTTAGGAAGGAAAGAGTAATAGCTTGTCTGCTTGGTCAATCCTGTTTCAAATCTCACCTTATCAAAGAATGATCACCTTATTCTCTCTAGCTTATCCTGTATTCTTCTTTGACACACCATAGCTCCTACTTTAAATTGTATGAATGATTAATCAAGCAAATCTTGTCAATCATAAGGAACACAAGATCATACTTAGTTCTCACATTTATGAAGAGGATTAAATGAAATTCTATCTTTTTTTCTCTCATAAGAAAGAATAATAAAAGAATTTGAATACTGATTTTTTGTTCGTAAAGTATATGCTAATTGGACGAGGGAATGCTGACATGATTCTTGAAGTTTTAACTTCACAATTGCCCAAATATAAGGAGATTCTAAGAAGTTAACAAAAATGATGTTCTGAAACATGATAGTAGTAATCTATGTAGCACGGACACGTGAGAGGTGTCCGAACGGACACGGACACGGACACGGACACGCGGAAACGACAATTTTGAAAAATAGGGGACACGACACGACAGGAACACGGCTGTAAAAATAAATTAAAAAATATATATATATATATATATATATATAAAGCTTCACATTCATAAATAAATTATAAATTTAATTCAAATTTGTTATATACCAAATAACCAAAATACCAAATTAAAAAAAACATTCATAACAAATTGACAATCAATCAAATATTCAATACATAATTCATAAGACCATATAGGGGTGAGCGGGTCCGGGTACCCTACCATTTTTGAACTACTCGGACCCTACCCTATAAAAGACCGGTTCCTAAATTTACTACCTGGAACTTACCCGTAGCAATCATTGCCCGGAACCTACCCGGACCCTGCGGTTCCGGGTAGATTCCCGGGTACCCGTGCTCACATGATCAATGTAATAAATAAATTGTGGAGTGCAGAATGTGCAATGAGTTATCCGCTCAAAGGCGATTATGGCATGATGATTTTCTTGACAAAGGTTTGCTTCTTTGTCTGAGTCGGTTGTATAGTGGAGTATTAATAGAGAAACAACTAGGAAGTGGAACAAAAATTAGAAAAGATGCACAAGCAACATGTGATATGTCTTACCGGACCCCTCTTTCTATTATCCTAACCTACACTCTCTATATTGCTATATGTGTCTTTTATAATAACTTTGAAGAGTTTCTAAGTGATAGATGTGTTGTTTAGAAGGCAAGTTAGATACTTTGTTATTGAAAAATTGACAAGACAATGAAACAAGTAGTTAGCCGTCCTGGGTGAATTTCTTGAATATGTACTAACCCACGTGCTCCACTTTTCCAGTGGATAGTTGGTTAAATGCCCCAAAGATAAAAAATAAATAAGTTAAATGGGGTGGGTTCATAGGGTCCGGGTACCCGGTCTCTACATTTTGGAATCGGAACCGGACCCTATTTTATCGGTTCCTAATTTTACTACTCGGAACCTACCCGTTATTCTAATATATCTACCCGAAACCTACCCGTTAGTGTTGGTTCCGGTCGGGTATCTGGGTACCCTGTACCCGTGCTCACCCCTAAGACCATAGTCCATAAACTAATACATAAGTATGTCCCAAGACCCAAATTCAAATAAATATAAATTTACTTAAAATAAATCAAATAAAATTAAAACTAAACTTTTTCTATAAAAAAAAAAAAAATGTCCCTGCCGTGTCCCCCTTTGCCGTGTCCCCCGCGTGTCCCTGTCGTGTCCCCCTTTGCCGTGTCCCCCGCGTGTCCCTGCCGTGTCCGTTTTTTTTTTTTTTTTTTTTTTTGTTGGGAAACATCCCGGACACGTGTCCGAGGCGTTTCGTGTCCGATGAGGTGTCCCTGCTTCATAGGTAGTAATGCATAGGGTGATCTAAAGAAAAAGGTTTTTTGTTTACTGTTTGATAATACATTTGCTGCATTATTTCATGATTGAAGTTTAGGGTGAAATGTGACATCTACATATAAAATCACTGTACAATGAAAAAGTAGATTTTTCCTTTGTCGGAGTTTTACTTTTACACGTTCTCTTTTCTCTTTTCTCTTTTCTCTTTTCAGCTTTTCTCCTTCACTTCTTCGCTTCCTCTGTGTGTATCATCCATTGCAGTTCCTGGTGTTATTTTCTGATGCGCTGTATGATGGAAAACCAGTCGCTTAGTGATGATAACATGAAGGAGGAGGAGGAAGCAGAGTATGTATTGCTTGATTTCGATGGCCTTCCTCCCGAAGTTCACATTCCCCCGAATGCACCATATGTTCTCTCCGTACGATTTCTAGCCCAAGTTTACTTTTCTGTTTAATTGTTGTGATGTTCTTATAGACTCAAAACTAAGTGATGTCCCCTTCTTTTTATTTCTTTTTGACTTGTTAGGTACTCATTGTTTTCAAGTTGTTCTATAATTCTATACAACTGGGTTGGTCTTGCAGCTTCTTCGAAGATATTACAATTGCTTTATTTCTTCAATTTTGTTAAATCTTTCTGCAGGGCCTAGACACATTGAACCCCATCTTGACCATTGATGGCAAAATCAAGCTGGTGAGTTGATGGTTTCTGAGGCTGATTCAAGTGCAAAACTTTTGTGAATTTTACAATTATGTTTACAGTATTCTTATAAAGTTATATGTATCTCCTTAGTGACAGTAGTTGTTAGTGTGGTAATATTCTTTTGTTATATGTATCTCCTTAGTGACCCTAGTCATTACAGTGGTCAAACATCTTGATCCCCGCTGACATCCTTACACCCCAATAGTGTGCCACACTTACAGCAGTAACACTACAGACACTTTATTGTCTAACTATTTTACAATAATGCACTTGAGTAAAAGTTCATGGCAGATAGGTCTCAGTCCTCACAGTTTTGTCTTCCATTCATGAGGAACCCATAAACAGATTGTATCCATTTCAACTCCCTCTTATTTCTGGGGAGTTCTTTAGTTGAGATCTTTCTAGAGCAAAACGTCGGTGAAGGGAAAACAAAGTAGATATAATGGAGAGTGGGTGTAACAATTGTGGTTCAAGCCGTGGAAACAGGCTGAGGCTGAAATGCAAGGCAAAACTGCGTACATTAGACCCTTGTGGTCCGACCCTTCCCCAGACCCCGCGCATAGCGGAAGCTTAGTGCACCAGGCTCTGCCCTTTTTTTATATGAACTCCTGCTAGGCAATTGAGCTGATTAGCTTATATACTGTTTTCATGTCAATATTCGTTCCACCTTGTCCATGCGATTATAGTACTAAACTTTTCTCGTTATTTCTGTTTTGCAGATTGGACAGTATGATGAGACTATTGTGACATGCCTTGTTTTTGATGAAAGTGGTAAGCCATGCTCCTCTTCTAGCAACATATTTTAAAGATAGAACAGTTTGATGAGCCTATTGGGACATACCTTGTTTTTTATGGAAGTGGTAAGCCATGCTCCTCTTCTAGCAACATATTATAAAGATAGAACAAGACAAGGCATGAGATACTTATCTGATTACTTTAATCTAGCTTCAACGCTGCGGGTGGTGTTCCAAAACCTCAACATGTACCCTCCATCTCATCCTCTCCCCCCCCCCCCCCTTTCTAAAATAAAATAAAATAATATGGAGTTTTCCATTTCCTGTTTCTATCATACCAAACTGCCTAGGGTCAGAACTTGATTCTTTGTAACCGAACAACATTTAGATGTCTTTTGGGGCTCAAATTAGGTTATCGTTTTCTATTGTTTTCTGGTGGAACTGACACTTGGCTGCGTCCTGGTATCCATGAATGTTAGTTTGTGACAACATTAGGGTTGTAGTGTACTATGAACCAGGGAACGGTCTTTTTTTGGTTCATATGAATGTTGTACGTTTTTCTGGAACTTATCCTGTCATAGAAGTCTACCGGAAACCTCTTAACCTCTTTACCTCCCAAGGTAGGGGTAAGTCTGCGTATACACTGACCTCCCCGGACTCCACTTTGTGAGATTTCATTGGGTATGTTGTTCTATCCTCCGTGATAGAAATGCAATGAGTTTCAACTTTCAAGATCTTCAGGAAATCTAGATGCTCAAAACGTAAGGTGCATTTCACACAATGAAATATAAAGATAGGTGCTTCTTCTTTCAAAGCTTGTAGCTCATTATTTCTGATCCTTAACACAGTGCAAGTTTAATATGGTGTTCCACTGCACCCAACCTTTCAAATTTTTCAGTCCATGACTCCGTATTGGCACAAGTTTTGTTTTATTAAAACTTGTATCTATTATTTCTAGTTTCATGCTTTTGCAAATTAGCTGGAAGATTAAAAAGAAGAAAAAAATCTTCGAATCAATCTGGAATTTTATCATCCAGCAAAGGTTCTTGCAGATGCCCCTTCCGCGGTCCATGAAGAGGCGGGACCTTCTGAAGCTAGCTTTTTCCGAGGAAGACACGTGTTAGATCCTAAGCAGACCAAGTCCAAGCAAGTCAAGCCCGTAACACAGCTTCAAAAGATACTCAAGTTCAGGTTGTTGCAGGATTTTGAAACTGAAGATGCAAGAGAGAAACCAAAAGAAGATTAGCTGAATTTCTTAGTAATTAGAAGATACTCGAGTCTTCACTATGTTCAAGAATGTATAGGGGAGTCGAAGCAGAGCCATTACAACAAAACAATGGTGGCATAGCTAACATTTTGTTACAAGTACATAAACAAATACTTGCTTCAGAAACTCAGATATTTCACAATGAGTAGCAATTGGATATGGCAGACAGAGATTTTTAGTGAAAGCCAATTCCAGTCTCTTTAGTAGGCTGAAATGTGCATTATGGCACACTTGCAAGTACATGTCTCATACATGAATCATAATTCAAAAGGCGATTGCGCTATAATTTTCACCTTTTATTATTATTTTCGAAGTAGCTCTCCGGCCATTGTTTACATGATTCTTTCATTGAGTGTGTATATATATATATAAGAAAACACTTTTAAATCATAATATATGAACAAAATGACAAAAGTATTATTTGGACTAAAAACAACTGCTATATCTCAATGACTTTGAGATATTATTTGTTTTTACAAAATTCATTGAAAATGTTTAGTAATTTACCAAATAAATTAACATGTAGAATTTTAATTTGCTTTTTGATATAATTCGTTTTCTTATTTCATCTTGGAGCTTCTTGGCTTGATTAATCTAAGCAATGCAAACAATCAAAATGGTTTAAATTGAAGATATTGATATCATTACATTTAATTCGTGACACCAAAATTTGAATTTTGACCACTCAATACAAACGAATACTAAAATTTATTCCAGAAGCAGTAAGTCTCTGAAATTTACTCCCGAAGTAGTAGAACTCTTAAATTTACTCTCGCATTAGTAAAACTTTGAACTTTACTCTCGAAGTGATAAAGATGCTCACGTTTTAAGAATAAAACCACCATATACACATATATCAAATATATTCCATATGAGAATTGAGAAGAGTTATACTAATTGAAATGATAAATCTTTCTAAGGGCAGATGATGTTTTTATGGCCAAAAGGACTCTTCGAATTATCATGTGTAAACTCTCTTTATTTTGTGATTCAGTATGTTAGCATATCTCTTTTCTTTCTTAATCGTTGTTAGCATATCTTGCTTCACCGTACTATTATTTTTATTCTTTATATTTTTCATCTAAATCAAATTATACACATGTTTAAATGTGTTATTGTTGAAATACTATGAGGTTCTAATACCCTCTTAAGAATTTGATATCATGGCATATGTAGATGAAATTGACATCTAAAAATTGAATATATGCAGTTGGTAATTAATTAAGAAATCTGATTACATGTATGTTGTATTGTTAGAGAAATGTTATTTTGTGTATCAATGTCATTGTTATACATATATGTCGTATGTCAAATCATATGAGATAATTTTATTATGTATCATTCTAAGGCAAAATGATACAAATTGTGTAGAATACTATCTATTATAACGATATATTATGGTTACTGTAGCTTCTTTGATGATAACTATTCAAATGTTAATAGTATTCTCCCCTGAATAAGATGTATGAAATACTAAAGTTTAGAACTTACTTTTCACCATTTATAAATTGTATTGTCTTTAAATGTCCATTTGATTACTATTTACTTCATGACACCAGCAGTGTCTAACTATAACTTCTTTTATGATACCAGCAGTATCTAAGCAATATTTGATTGTACAAAACTAATAATCAAGTGCTCCAGAAGAGCTAACTATTTATCTAGAAGATTATGACACTATTTATCTAGAAGATCATGACATCAA
Source organism: Przewalskia tangutica (assembly GCA_029844215.1). NCBI lineage: Eukaryota > Viridiplantae > Streptophyta > Magnoliopsida > Solanales > Solanaceae > Przewalskia > Przewalskia tangutica. The sequence goes on along the minus strand of CM056727.1, from coordinate 43,384,047 downwards.
CAGTGTCCAAACAATATGTGTGATCAAGGAGAATGAAATACAGACTCCTGAAGAGCATATATATTATGTCATTCGTTCTAGATTGTAATATACAAAGTTGTTATGTTCGAAGCACAAGTTATAGTAAATCCGAAGTTTACTAAAGTAAATGACTATCATATTGAAGCTATAAATGATTGGATGACTAAATCATAGTGGGTAAGGAATATGTATTTAAAATGTTACCCTCTTTATTCTCCAAATTGTATTGCACAAATATGAGCATGATGAAATCACACATCACGATAAACAAAAAGTTTATTGTACAAAATAGAATTCATGTAATAGCAAATCAGAAGTTTACTAAAACAAATAACACATGACATGGTAAACTTGAAGTTTACTAGTACAAATAATTTTATCAATTGACTGATAATTTTGGTTGTCCTGATTTAAATTTAATGTGCCAAGTTTGTATTCGAAATATATTGAAGAACTAGAAGATTCTTCAAGAATTAATTTGCTTGTTCTCATGATAAGTTGATTACACCAGCTAATGTTGGGATTGAATTCCCTAAATTCTGAAAAATATAAAAGGTGAATAAGGGCCCGTTCACCTGTTATGTGATGTCTTAAATAGATGCATCGATAAGACGGTCACATGTGCAAAATTGCTTGCTCAAAATAATTGAGTTGAGATTATGATTTTTCAGATTATGTAATCAAGATAATTCATCTTGTTAATGCTGATTTATATTCAAGTTGGTTCAGTGTTGAATGCCTCCGATAAATAGCTAAACCATTGTTGACACCCAATTTTGACCCTCTCGTCCAGTCATTAACTACAAAATTACATTAAATTTTAACAATAATTTTTAATAATTTTTAAATAATAAAATGCAGCAATAAAACATTAATACATGCACAAATAAACAATTTAATAATAGCACCGCGTCTTACGTAGAAAATTAAGCACTTAGAGTCTCGCGCCCGCATTTATTAATTTTAAGCCCTGTCACAATTCTCAAAACGACAAAATAAATAATGTAGCAATGACGTCGTGTCAAGTAGCATAGTCGCACTTATTAATACGCAAAACAATTTCATAATTATTGTAGCGCCTAAAGTCAGATTAAGATAATTTAATTTTAGCTTAAATAATAATAAATAATGTACAATAAATAAGATTTTAAATAATAGCACCGCATTTTACGTAAAAAATCATTAAGCAATCCTTAAATATCATATCTGCATTTGGCATTTAAATAATTTAATAATAATCTAAACCCCATTCAATTTTTAATTTAACATCGCCAAAATGTGCGTAATAAATAAGATTTTAAACGACGTCACATTACAAGATATTAAGCATTAATTAAACAGCACACCCGTTTTGTTTTTATAATAATTTAAACTCAAGCTTAGACTAATATAACACCTAGGGTTGCATTTGTTAATTTAATTTACCACTAATTAATTAATAATACACTACTCAAATTAATACACCTAAAACTAACTCCTAAAACTAATACCCAATATAATACCACCAGCCCACCCTTTTAAATCACCTGACCCATTACCAGCCTAACGACCCGCAGCCCACTCTTCCCTTCAGCCCTTTAACCTCCCCTCTCCCAGCGTTTACCCTAAAAACAAACAAAACAAAATCTGAACCAAAAAAAAAAAAACCTAAAGACCTCTCCCATCGCCGCCTTCGTCGAAACCCGATTTTCTCGCCGGATTTTCGGTTGAAAATCCGGCTCCCTTACCTTCTCCTTTCCTTTTCCAACGATTTGTTACCATAAGACACACCCCAAATATTTCCCAAATGGTCCCATTAATAGCATCTGAATCAGCACCAAGAAGGAAGGGAATCAGCACCAAATCCCGTCCAAAGTCAGCCAAAATCACGCTTTAAACACTACCTATTTTGAAACCCAGAGAGGGGTATAAAGATGGAGTTAACTTCATGAGTTTATGCATGGTCGAAATACCTTCAGGAATACCCGAAAACTAAGTGAAAAAACAAACCTCCAAAAGAAATCAGAATTTTAGACATGAAAATATCCTGCTTCGAGTCCTGAAATCTCTGGGTCCCTCACAAGTAAACCTTAGCAATTTCAGGAAGCAAAATCGACCCAAAATCTTCATTCCCTTTCAAATCGCAAAACCAAAACCCGAGCGAGTCGACGACTTGATACGCTGCCTCGGTTCGCTGCTCGGAGAAGGTAAATCCATTTCCTCTCATTCTACTCTCTAATTTCGGTTGTGTGTTTCTTATGGATTAATTATGTGACAAACATCATTTAGTTTAAGTTCTAGTTCCAGTTTTAGAACTGTAAGTTTCGTATTCAAGCATGTTTAATATATGTTGAATATCGTTTGAACCCCTGTCTATAAACATATGGGTTTGAATCTGGGAATAGTAAAAACTTTTGTGTACATTGTTGTTGTTCTGTTGAGCCTCTGTATTTTGGTTCAGTATGTTTCAGACAGCATGGGCCTAATCTTAAGTATTAATCCTATCCCTCGAGGTCAATTCTGGATATATGTTATGTGTGCAATTCTTTTGCAAGAGCATGTTAGATCATTCATCGTTATATCCTGAATCATGTTCCTGAACTGGCCATTCAGTTGTGTTTGTTTGTCTAAATGCTGAAATTATGCCCCTGATAATATACAGTACCTCCTGAGTCATTCGGCTTGCCATGTCAGTCCATTGGATGGTCTGGATATATATGTATTTGGTTTAAGTTGATTGCATGTCTATATACTTTGTTACCATTGATCATGTGTTTGTACATATAGGCTCCAGTGATATTTGTCCTTTCTTACACATTACATCATCATTTAACCTTTTGTCATAACTATAGGTCATTGGCAGCAGGTATTAGGTTTACTACTGAAGTTGTTATACCATGTCAAGTATTAAGCCTATATAAATTTACATTGTCTCAGGTGATCAGAAATAATTGGTAGGATTGAATTGTGTTTAAACATGTTGCCTCTGATGTATTCAGTATGAGAAATATCCTGAATTTGAGGACATATCCCTTGATACAAATACATCTTTCCTTATCTTGCACGTATATCTTCCGGTATATCAAGTAATATCATGTATATTTTGTATGCTATTGAGTGCATCATGCCTATAAATTTTAATTGGTCTGTAAACATGATTGTCTTTGTCCATCTAAGTGTTGAATAGCTGGCAGTATCCCTAAGCCATTTTTTTACCTTTAAATTATTTGGAAATGTTTGGGCCAGTCCATGACTAACGGAATATCTGAGCCAGCCTACTCCTTTTTGTGTTTAAAGAAATGGATTATCTGAGGCCTCACCTGCTATGGTTGCGTGTAATATGTTTGGGCTGAAACCCAATTTGTGCATAAAGGAATTTGGGCCCCTTTGGGCTTCACTGTCCAGGCTATGGCAATACATATGCTGCCCTATATCAGTTTTTTTTCTTTCTTGCATAAACATTTGGTGATTATGTGTTTAGGTCTTATGCCAATTTATAATTTGATAAAGATATAAAACATATACTAATCCTTATCTTCTTTTCTTTGCATGACACGTATCGGAGCTAAACGAAGAGTCTCATTGCGAGACTCCTCATAAGTTACAACAAACGAGGACCTACATCTATGTGCATCTTCATCTCTGCCTCGAAAATTCCAAGCCACCGGCGAATGACATCGCCATTCCCTCGAGTCATCTTTATTGCTTCCTTATCCCGCCCCATTTATTTGTTGTGAACTAATTGTCTAACATTTCATTATTAATGTTATACTTAAGAGTAGTTAATCTTACCGCTTAAGTTACATTAAAACCACTTCGTAACTCTCGCTTGCACAACTATTCATCTAGTTAAAATATTATCTAACATGAGGAACTCATTCTCTTATAAACTCTACTATTGCATACATTATTTTAAAAATCATACTTTTATTATCTCTTGCCTAATAGACACTTTTATATGTTAGGCATATTTTTATAAATACATACTTTGCCATAATTAATTTTGCATTACTACGCTTTATATTATGATATATAAACATCTTGTTTAAAGTATTTTACGAACGAATATGTTCCTTCAAAGTTAATCTTATTTTTTATAAGCAAATATTATGATTTTCTTTTATCATCAAAAAATATATTTTCTCTTAGGGATATTTACAACATATTTTACTTAAATATTTTTAACATACATTTTCTCAGCATAAATAATTAACCATAGGTTTGAATGGACAACCGCAAGTTAGCGGATCCTTTAGGGTGTCTAACCCCTTCCCTTTAGGATAATAAAAAATCCTTACCCAGAATCTCATTAAGTTTAGCAGACCATAAAAATTGAGTTAATGTTGACTTTAACATAGCCAATATTTAGGTGTCCTAATTCACCCAAATTAATTAGGTGGCGACTCCGCGAATTCTTTAGCACTTAACATACCTTTAAGCACTCTTTTAACACTTTAGCATTTTATTATTTTATTTTTCTAACCTTTTTCTAAACAGGAGTTTTCTATAAAAATGTCGCGGTCGGAAAATGGCGTGACAGAAATGGCGACTCCGCTGGGGACAAGTTCTTAACCATAACAAACCTGGGGTTATTATTCGGCATTATTTTTTGCATTTAATTTTGTGTGCTGTATTTTGTCTTATTTATTTTTAATTGCTACTTGCTTTACTACTTTCCTTAAACTGGCATTCCGCTCATATTTCTTCCACTCTGGAAAATTCACACTATCACACACTCACGCGCTGGTGTGCTTCGCGCACCCGCAAATTTCTTCAAATATCCAAATTTTAAGAGAGTTGGCGCCTGCGCGGAGTTAGATCGGTTCGTCTGATCAGTCGCGTAGCCTTCTCACTCGAATTGTCCGCTCGGGAACCTTGCGTCTAGTTAAGCCAAATCTTAGAAACTTAGGATAGAGTTATACCACCCTTATTTTAAGGCATGCATGCATTTACCCTAGGTGGGTCAGTCCTTGGCATTGACACCACAATTAGGATACACCAAAATGGTCAACGAGTTTTTATAACCATGCGGCCCAATGACATATTATGTGTTGCATAGTCATGATAAACGAAACCAAGCCTGAAGTTGAAATGCCTAAATTGGAAAAAACATACTCATTTTTTGTATTATTTATTTTAGATGAAACTTATCCCTCATATCAGAATGGTGAATGGGATTCCGAGTAAATTGAGGATGTGGTGGTCAAAATTCGACTTGGGTAGTCAGATGGCAATCAGAAGGAGGTTGGGATGCCTCATCTCATTATTCGACATCTCTCCCGATCAGCATTTGGTCAGAGCATTGATTCAATTTTGGGATCCGGATCGAGTCACCTTCAAATTCAGGGATTTCGAGATAACCCCCACCTTAGAAGAAGTCAGCTATTTTACTGCTTTAGCATATCATGACAGGAAACCAGTTATTCCGCATGGCCAGTCGGGAAAAAAGCTCCTCCGTTATTTGGGTTTAAAGAATACCAGAGAATTGCGTTGCTTTGAAAACAATTGGGGTTCTCTAGACTACCTGTACGAGAGACATGGTTGCCGAGACAGATACAAGTTGTTTAAAAATGAATTTTGCTGCACTGCAGACCATTAGAGAGTTAGGAGTCCTATTGCATTTGCTATGGCTTTCTTAGGGACTCTTTTATTTCCGCTCGAGCATGGAAGGATTAGTACATGCATATGTTCAGTAGTTAGAGCTGTGTTCGATGAAGTTGGTGACAAACGGCTCACTTTGACTCCCATGATTTTGGCAGAACTATTTAGAGCCTTGAATAGATGCAGAAGGGGTGAATCAGCTTCTTTGAAGCCAGTAATCTTATCTTACAGATGTGGGCAATAGAACATTTCTATCAGCGTTCAAACATGACCGATGTATGCCACAGCGCGGACAACAAGATCTCCACATTTTATGAAAGAACAAAGCGTTATGTGCCACCAGTCGGCACAGAAGATTGGTACAAATACTTAGCATCTCGCAGTAGCAGTCAGATTCAATGGAAATATCCATTGCTTCATATGGTCAAGAGGGTCTACTTGAGACATAAGAGACTTTATTATATCAGACTTATAGGTCTAAAGGGACTGCAACCATATGCTCCACTACGCGTACTTTGACAATTTGGCCATACGCAGGTAATTCCTCTCATAGCTGACATGAGGACCTCCGAAATCCAGTTCGGACCAGAATTCATCGTTCCCGAAGCCAAACAGATCCTTTATGAATGGCATCATATTGACCAAGTGGAAGTCGGGAAGGACCAAGCAGGGGTCTCCCCAGAGTATCAGGCATGGTTTCTAGATCGCATAGAATATAGTTCAGAAGGGGAGCAAGGCATTGAAGACATTGGTGCGAGGAACAGAATAAAGGATAATCAACTCAAAGAAAAGGTCATCACCCCAGACATGTGGGTCCTAATGCACGATGCGGTACAATACTTGGAACAGGCAGGGGCTATACCGAAGAAAACCTAAGCTTCACCACCACATCGGCAACTTAGTTATAGGCTTTTGATGTTTTATTGTTATTTCAATAAATTTGCAACTTATTCCCGATTAAAGCATTTCAATCTAAGGGTTTGGATTTTATTGTCATGATCTTGCATATGTGACGTTTAGGCCTACCCCTGGCATAAAAGGGTCCCCATGCATGATTAGGACCCACCTGCAGCGTGACAAATTTATGAGCAATTTATATACTTGCTAACTGCTATTTACCTTTAAAATCATGTGCTAACGCAGTTTGTTGCATTTTTTAGAAGGATTTATTACTTCCCCCAAAAGGTCGGTTCGTATTTGATTCAAAAATGTCGGAGCATCCACACTTTACCAGGTCTAAGACACGAAATGATGACATGACTGGCTCGGGGGCGTCTGAGCCAAATGGTTTGGGAATTATTCATGTCGGCGAAACGGAACCTTCAGAAGGAAGAAATGTCACTAGTCAAGAAGAATGCATCGCATAACTACTACAACAAATTGCCGACATGCAGGTTGAGATGGAAAGACTACGGAATCTGACAAACTTATCCATTAGTTTGAATACCCCTATACCAGAGCAAAGATCCACTACCTCACAAACCATCCCAGATCGACCTCCACCACCACATATCTCACAAAACTCCCCGTAGAGACTACCAGTTACCGATCAGACTATCCCTCGCACAGCCAATCCTCAACCCCATCCTCAAAACGACCCTCTTACTACCCATATATCTCAGCCCCCGCCTGCTTACTTCACCCCAATCAGCCTGAATCGCCAGACTAACCAATACCTACACACCATACCTATTATCAACCCCAACAAACAACCCAGGCCACTAACATACACAGCAGAAACCCAGCCTTTTACCGTCCCTGTGCTCCCCCAGGAAACAGATCATTACGAGGAAATGGAGAGGGAAGCTCGAGCCAAAATGGACGAGAACGTGGCCAAAGAGATTCGTAGCTTGAAAGAAGCTGTTCGGAGCACGCGATCGGATAAGGGTCATGAAGGATTAGATTACGAGGATCTTTGTATGCATCCAGATGTGGAGCTACCTGTGGGGTACAAGGTGCCCAAGTTTGATTTATTTGATGGGAAGGGGAACCCCCGTGCACACTTGAGGTCATATTGTGACAAGCTGATCGGAGTAGGAAAGAACCCAGCAGTCGTTATGAAGTTATTCATTCGAAGTTTGACCGACGAAACATTGGATTGGTATACCAGCCAGGACCCGCGGAAATGGCATAGCTGGAACGCATTGGCCCAAGACTTTGTGGAGCGATTCAGGTTCAATACAGAAACCGTGGTAGACATGTTTTATTTGATGAAGTTAGAAAAGAAGTCTACGGAGACGTTCAGAGAATACTCCATGAGATGGCGTTCAGAGGCAGCAAAGGTACAACCACTCATGGCAGAGAGCGAGATGACCACATTATTCGTACAATCTTTGAAGGACGCAACCTACTATGAGCGAATGATAAGCGTCATCAGACGGAATTTTGCGGAAGTTGTCAGAATGGGCGATTTCGTGGAGGAAGGCATTAAAACTGGTAGGATTACGAATTTGGCAGCATTACAGGCAACTAATAGGGCAATTCAGTCAGAGACAATCAGGAGTACTTCACAAAGGAAGAAAGAGACAGTTTCCCCTTCCATGTTCATACAAGAACGTAAACCCGAAGCATTCATAACATACCAAAACCCATCCTATCAAACCCCATACTACAACACAAGTAACCAAAACTTCACACCTACCCCACACCCCAACTACCACACACAACCTATATATAACGCTTCCCAAGCATCCATTTATCCTGCCCCACATCGACCCGCCCATCAAGCCCGCCAACAAAATAGAGCACCCAACGCACCCCGACCAAGCACGAATTTGGAAGGAAGACCACCCAAAGTTCGCACCCCACTAGCTGAACCCATACCCCAAATATACGATAGGCTCCGAGCTGCAGGCTTGATCCAACCAATTCCAGGAATGATTCTTAACCCTATACCAAGATGGTATGATGAGAATAAGCGTTGCGCGTATCACTCCGATAGCCCAGGGCATGACACTGAAAGTTGCTACTCCCTAAGGGACAAAATCGAAGTGTTGATCAAAGAAGGGCTAATTCAGCTGAAAGATCCTGCCCCAAACGTGCATGATAATCCCTTGTCAAACCACGGCAACGCCAATGTGCACTTGATAACCTTAGATGAGGAATACAACTTGGAGGGAACCATCCGATCAGTTCAAGTTGAAGCAAGAGCTGAACCTTCTGCTACGCCTGCCAATATTCGAAAGCAGCGATTTGAGCCGGAAAGCGCGCCAAAATATAAGCGGTTCAATCACGCTTGCTCAGACTACCGGGAGCCGCCAATCGAGTAGATCGCAGAAATTGGGAAGCAAGCCATGAAGTCACCGCAGTATAATCAGTCGTGAGGTATTACACACCGTAGGGCAGCCGAGAGGTATCACCAAAGAAACCCGTGATGAGGTGAAGTTGAGGAGTTTTGGAGGAAGATGCCCACTAAGGAATATTCGTCGTGGAACAGTTGAAGAAAACATCGACATATCTCTCTGCTTTCATCGCACGATTCAACCCCACACAGATCACGTTAGGTAATCGAAAGATGCATATGTTCCAGAGGATACAATGCATGAACTTAAGCCTTTAGTTGGACAAGTGTTAGAGGCCTGCAGAATCGCCTTTCACGATGATGAGTTACCTGCTAGTGGCGTCAGACACAATCTTGCATTGAATATCACCATCCAGGTCGCAGACAAGATTGTTTCAACAGTGCTGATTGACGGAGGCTCGGCTGTCAACATTTGTCCCATGACGACGCTGTTGAAATTGGGGGCAGATTGCAAGAAAATTCGTAAAAGTCATATCAGGGTCAAAGGTTTCGACGGAGTCCATAGGGGAGGCGAAGGCGAAAGCGAAATTGACCTCACACTGCTGATCGGACCTGCAAAATTCATTGTGGAATTTCAAGTATTGGATATTGCTACATGTTACAATATGTTGATAGGAAGGTCGTGGATTCACGAGGCTGGTGCAGTCCCGTCCACCTTGCATCAGTGCCTAAAGTTTATATGAAATCACCGTGAACTGGTAGTATTTGGGGATAAAAATGGAAGCATCAACACCGATTATGCAGTCCCTGTCATAGAGGCCGTAAAACAGTTGGATGGTTCGGTCTTTCATGTTAATGAGATCAAGAGCGCCAGCAGAGTCAGGCCGTTGCAGCTGCCACTCTCTCTCACAATGGTAGCCAAGGAAATGCTAAGAAATGGGTACGAGCCCGACAGAGGTCTTGGATCCGGTATGAAGGGGATCACAGAGCCTATCCAGTTGTTTGGAAAGAAGGACACTTTTGGTTTGGGGTACCAGCCCACCTCGAAGGATTTGGTGACTGTGAACCTCCGGAAAAAGGGATACATTCCTTTGCCTATGCACATTCCGCCCCTGAGTCAGTCATTCGTCAAAGCCTGCACCATCCAGATGCCGAGAGAAGATGACCTAGAGGATCTTGCAGCAGGGTTCCAGAATCTGTTCGTAGGTGAAGATGAGGCAGATTGTTGTATGATTACAGGGGATCACGAGGAAGAGCCAACCATTTGGGATGCAGAGCACGGACACAACCTGAATAATTGGACTTACACCCCTGTCCTGACCTTCCGAGGAGCTTGGTAGAGTTTATGATAGTTCTAGCATTGTGACTTTATAAAAAACAGACCTGCATTTACATTTCTTTATTATATTTTTAATCTCGCATTTTTTGCTTTCATCATAAATTCCAGGATATTTCTGCAGCTTTAAAACTTGCTTGTGTTAAAATTAAATTCTTTACGCATTTTTCTTTCAGCGATCATATTAATAAACCTGTCGATAATGCGAATATGACATGTAATGAAACCATCAAACAAATTTCAAATGGCGAGTATAACCCCGAGGAACAAAAGGAATGTCCGCAATCAGAGCTTAGCCAAGAGTTGGAAAACTTTGAGAATAGGCCTAAACCGAATTTAGAAGAAACTGAGTTAATAAACTTAGGCGATGAGGGAGTTGTGAAAGAGATTAGGGTCAGCGCCCACCTAAATGTCACACAGAAGAAAGAGTTGATTGATCTTCTGAAATAATACACCGACGTGTTTGCTTGGTCGTATGACGACATGTCAGGTTTGAGTACGGATATCGTCGCACACAGGTTGCCTATTGAGCCATCTTATCTCCCCGTAAAACAAAGGCCAAGAAAGATCAAACCAGACATGAGTTTGAAAGTCAAAGAGGAGATGTCTAAACAGTTTGACGCAAAGGTAATTCGGGTTGCAAAGTACCCTACTTGGTTAGCAAATATCGTGCCGGTAAAAAAGAAAGATGGAAGGGTCCGAGTCTGCGTAGATTATAGGGACCTCAACAGAGCTAGCCCGAAGGACGACTTTCCTCTTCCAAACATTCATATACTCATCGACAATTGTGCGAAGCATGAACTACGCTGCTCGCCGATCGCTTATGGTTATCATCGATCCTACGGGCAGGCGAGACGAAAAAATAGCATTCACTACCCCGTGAGGGGTGTACTATTATCGAGTTATGTCGTTCGATCTCAAGAACGCGGGCGCTACCTACATGAGAGCCATGACTACCATCTTTCATGACATGATTCATAAGGAAATTGAGGTCTATGTGAACGATGTCATCATCAAATCGCGAAAAGCGGAGGGCCATTTGGCAAACTTGAAGAAGTTCTTCGAGCGGCTAAGACAAGATAATCAAATCAATCCTCGCAGTGTGCATTTGGCGTTCACGGAAGTCTGGGTTTTATAGTGAGTAGGAGAGGGATTGAGCTAGACCCCTCGAAAATAAAAGTCATCCAAGAGTTACCTCCTTCCAAAAGCAGAAAGGACGTGATGAGCTTCCTTGGTCGTCTCAACTACATCAGCAGGTTCATAGCTCAGTCTACCGTGATATGCGAGCCGATATTCAAATTGTTGAAAAATGATGCAGCTACCAAATGGACAACAGATTGTCAACAGGCTTTTGATAGAATCAAAGAATACCTTTCTAATCCGCCAGTTTTAGTACCGCCAGAACCAGGAAGACCTTTGATACTCTATTTGTCTGTATTAGAAAATGCTTTCGGATGTGTGTTAGGGCAACACGATGAAACAGGGAAAAAGGAGCAGGCCATATATTATTTGAGTAAGAAGTTCACAGCATATGAAGCTCGTTACACTCTACTAGAACTTACTTGTTGCGCATTAACTTGGGTCACCCAAAAATTCAGGCATTATCTATCAGCATACACCACTTATCTTATTTCGAGGATGGACCCACTTAAGTATATCCTTCAGAATCTCATGCCCACCGGAAAACTAGCAAAATGGCAAATTATGTTGAGCGAGTTTGATATCGTGTACGTCACGCAACAAGCCATAAAAGGGCAGACATTAGTTGATCATCTTGCTGAGAATCCGGTTGATGAGGAATATGAACCCCTTCGAACCTATTTCCCTGATGAGGAAGTGTTGTTTGTCGGAGAAGATATCTCAGAGGATTACCCAAGTTGGAGGATGTTCTTCGACGGAGCGGCAAACTTCAAGGGAGTTGGCATTGATGCAGTTCTGGTTTCAGAAACAGGTCAGCATTATCCGATCTCCGCAAAGCTCAGGTTTCCATGCACCAACAATATGGCAGAATATGAAGCTTGCATATTGGGACTCAGAATGGCCGTCGATATGAACATACAAGAGTTACTGGTCATAGATGATTCAGACTTGTTGATCCATCAAGTACAGCGTGAATGGGCAACCAAAAATATGAAGATACTCTCATACCTACATTGCGTGAAGGAATTGCAGAAGAAGTTCAGCAATATGGAATTTAAGCATGTCCCAAGGATCCAGAATGAATTCGCTGATGCACTGGCAACCTTATCCTCCATGATTCAACATCCGGACAAGCATTACATCGACCCAATCACAGTAAGTGTGCTGGAACAGCCGGCTTATTGCTCTCATGTAGATGAAGAAATAGATGGGAATCCGTGGTACCATGACATCAAAAGATACCTCAAAGCAGGAGAGTATCCGGAAGGCATAACCAACGTTCAGAAGAAAACGCTTCGAAGATTAGCAAACCATTTCTTTTTGAATGGGAGATCAGATACCGGGACTCCAGATCTGGGCTTACTGAGGTGTGTCGACGCTCAAGAGGCGAGCAAGCTAGTAGAAGAGATACACGGAGGGACATGTGGACCTCACATGAACGACTTCACTTTAGCGAAAAAGATTCTGCGAGTAGGTTATTTTTGGATGACGATGGAAACAGATTGTATCCGCTTTGTGCAGAAATGTCGGCAGTGCCAGATTCATGGGGATTTGATTCGAGTACCTCCGAACGAACTTAATGTGACAAGTTCTCCTTGGTCATTCGCAGCTTGGGGCATGGATGTCATCGGGCCTATCGAACCCGCTGCCTCAAATGGGCACAGATTCATCCTCGTAGCAATTGACTATTTCACTAAATGGGTAGAAGCATCATCACACAGATCAGTGACGAAGAAGGTAGTAGTTGACTTCGTTCGCAACAACATCATTTGCCGATTTGGAAATCCTGAGTCGATTGTGACCGATAACAGTACCAATCTCAACAGTAACTTGATGCGTGAGATATGTGGAGATTTCAAGATTACTCACCGTAATTTCACTCCGTATCGGCCTCAGATGAATGGAGCAGTAGAAGCGGCCAACAAGAACATCAAGAGGATATTGCGCAAGATGATCAGCAACTACAAACATTGCATGAGTATTTGCCTTTCGCACTTTTGGGTTATCGCACCACAATCCGGACTTCTACCGGGGCAACACCATATCTTTTGGTCTACGGAACAGAAGTTGTGCTACCGGCAGAGGTGGAAATCCCGTCGTTGAGAATTATCCAAGAAGCCGAATTGAGCGAAGCCGAATGGATACAAGATCGTTGTGAGCAAACGCCGATCGATTGAAAGAGGTTGAATGCATCACATGCGCACTTTATCGTATCAGACGGCTAGAGCTTTTAACAAGAGAGTAAGGCCAAGGTTATTCAAACCGGGACAATTGGTTTTGAAACGCATATTTCCGGATCAAAGTGAAGCTAAAGGAAAGTTCGCACCTAATTGGCAGGGGCCCTACATGGTTCATCGAGTATTAAGTGGAGGAGCTCTAATCTTGGCTGAGATGGATGGCGAAGTATGGCCTAAAGCTATCAACGCGGACGCACTAAAGAGATATTACGTTTAGGAGCATTTGTTTCCCATGTAATCCCCTTTGCATTGTAAAAAGCTGCATTCCCTCGGTGGGATATGCGTAGAGCCCATATAGGGTCCTGCCGCTTCAAATTAGAAAGCCCCTTTACTTGTAATTGGAACTACGTTCGACCTGATTCCCTTGGCGGATACGTAGGCGGCCACATCGGCCTCGGTCCCACATTTAGAAAATTGTAAATTTATCAAATTTCGCTTGTAATGAACTACGCCATGACCTGATTCCCTCATGGGGATACGTAGGCGGCCTAAATCGTCTTCGGCCACACCATTAGGAATATTCCCATTTGCCCGCGTATAACAAAATGTGTTTGGTTATTCCAAAAGTGATATGAGCAATCCCCGCCAGAGTTAAGTCTCGCCCACACGCCCGCGTGACGAAACTGGGACAATTTTACGCACCATGAAGAAGATCATAATAAGGACTCCAAAAGATGTTCGTTTGGTCAGAATACGTGTCATATTCAGCAAATTCGACAAGGCTTTTTACACTTTATACGCATGTCATATAAATGTTTATTTCTAAAAAAAGATGTTTTGTGCATACCTCATGAAAATATTTCGTTTTGGAAAATGCTTTTGGAACACTACTAAACATCTCAAAGAGATCAGACAGGGGTTACATGTCCAAACAAATCAGGCGCATGGACAGAAAAGACCAAGGCCGCAAAGTCAATACGAACCGACCCCCCGAACTCACAAGTTTTCTTTGAGCGCATGTTTCTTCATATTAGCAGAGGCAGAAAGAATACAGCAGAAGCAGAAAGGGACATCGGCGATCAACAGTCAAAATTCAAAATTTTGCAACAAAGTCTAGCGCATCAGCTCGGGCATAAAGTCAAATTTGTAACCCACGCATCGCAACAAAGACATCATGGCAGTTCGTCAGTTGCAACATTTAGCATGTTCGTGCAAGGACAACATCTCAGTATCCACATCATCTTGCATATCAGGGACGACATCTCTACCCTCATAATTGCATTTCTCATATATTTATCAGTTATACACTAATTTTTCTCAAGATCAGCTCGCAGGAGCATATATTCTACAAGAGCATCGAACACGCCCAGTAACGACGCCATCAACATCAAGGCTTCACGCAACGACGCCAAAGAACAATACGCCCAGTAACGACGCCATCGCGATTAAGGCCCACGCAACGACGCCAAGAAAGAATACGCCCAGCAACGACGCCAACAAAGAATATGTCTCAGCAACGACGCCGTAATCAACACGTCCAAGCAACGACGTGATCAGCATTATGTCTACGCAATGACGCCAAAGAAGAATACGCCTAGGCAACGACGCCAAGATCAACACGCCCAGAAACGACGCCATCGCGATTATGTTCACGTAATGACGCCAAAGAAGAATACGCCTAGGCAACGACGCCAAGATCAACACGCCCGCATAACGACGCCATCGCGATTATGTCTACGCAATGACGCCAGCAGCAATACATCTACGCAACGACGCCAAAGATCAACACGCCCGTGCAACGACGTGATCAACATTATGTCTACGCAATGACGCCAAAGATCAACACGCCCGTGCAACGACGCCAAGAATAACACGCCCAGTGCAACGACGCCAAGAATAACACGCCCAGTGCAACGACGCGACGCGATCAACACGCCCGTAACGACGCGATCAAGATCAACACGCCCAGTAACGACGCCACCAAAGATCAAGGCCTCACGCAACGACGCCACCAGCATTACGTCCACGCAACGACGTCATCATCATTTCATCTACGCAATGACGCCATCAACATTACGTCTACGCAATGACGCCAGCATCAATACATCTAGGCAACGACGTCAGCATCAACACGCCCAGTAACGACGCCATCGCGATTAAGCGCCTACGCAACGACGCCATCAACAACACGTCCAGGCAACGACGTCATCAGCATTGCGTCTACGCAACGACGCCAGCAGCAATACCTCCAGGCAATGTCGTCATCAGCACTACAACGACGTCATCAGCATCACATCTACGCAACGACGTCATCAGCAACACGTTCAGGCAACGACGGGATCAACATTATGTCTGCGCAACGACGCCAACAAAGATTACGCCTACGCTGATGACGCCAAGAAGAACATCGCCCACGCAACGACGCATCAAGACAACACGCCCGTGCAACGACGTCATCAGCACAACAAGTCTGAAAACGACGCCAAGCCCGAAAACGATGCCATGTCCGAAAACGACACCGAGCCCGAAAGCGACGCCCATACGAAAACAACGCCATCATCAGCATATCACATCTACGCAAGGACAATCTCTCTGCTCTCAAAATTGCGTTTCTTATTCATGCTTTATTATTTTGTCTTAGCAGTTACGCACTAACTTTTTCTTGAGCTTTAGTATACAGGGGCAGCTGCAGCAAGGACAACATACCCACATTTACAATCGCAACACGTCCGTGCAAGGACAAAATCACAACATTTGCAGCATCACGTCAACACAATCGACATCACATTTTACAGGATAACATTTCTACTCACACAGTTATATTGCTTTTAAAATTATGCATCATCATTTTGCCTTAACAGTTATGCACTAACCGCTTGTTTAAGTCTTAGCAGGCAGGAGCAGGAGCACAACATGAATTTTCTCTTACAGCGAACCGGGGCAATTTGTTGAGGGGCCAACCTTCCCAACGAATGACAGAAGCGGTCTCGAGCGTCGGTCCACTCACTCCACATCACCATAAACCCAGCATCATAAGTCGATACCGGTACACCCCAGGTTCAAGCCAGTTATTTTTATTTTTTATTTTAGCAACACAGTCCAGTGCCGTCATAACTCGACACTGGGACAAATTTTGAGTCCGCATTAGCCTGCCTCGGTGTTTTGACCATGATAGCCCAGTGTCGTCACATTACAAGATATTAAGCATTAATTAAACAGCACGCCCGTTTTGTTTTTATAATAATTTAAACTCAAGCTTATACTAATAAAACACTTAGGGTTGCATTTGTTAATTTAATTTACCACTAATTAATTAATAATACACTACCCAAATTAATACACCTAAAACTAACTCCCTAAACTAATACCCAATATAATACCACCAGCCCACCCTTTTAAATCACCCGGCCCATTACCAGCCCAACGACCCGCAGCCCACTCTTCCCTTCAGCCCTTTAACCTCCCCTCTCCCAGAGTTTACCCTAAAAACAAACAAAACAAAATCTGAACCAAAAAAAAAACCTAAAGACCTCTCCCATCGCCTCCTTCGTCGAAACCCGATTTTCTCGCCGGATTTTCGGCTAAAAATCCGGCCCCCTTACCTTCTCCTTTCCTTCTCCAACGATTTGTTACCATAAGACACACCCCAAATCTTGCCCAAATGGTCCCATTAATAGCATCCGAATCAGCACCAAATCCCGTCCAAAGTCAACCAAAATCACGCCTTAAATACTACCTATTTTGAAATCCAAAGAGGGGTATAAAGATGGAGTTAACTTCATGAGTTTATGCATGGTCGAAATACCTTCAGGAATACATGAAAACTGAGTGGAAAAAAAAACCTCCAAAAGAAATCAGAATCTTAGGCATGAAAATATCCTGCCTCGAGTCCTGAAATCTCTGGGTCCCTCACAAGTAAACCTTAGCAATTTCAGGAAGCAAAATCGACCCAAAATCTTCATTCCCTTTCAAATCGCAAAACCAAAACCCGAGCGAGTCGACGACTTGATACTGCTCCTGCCACGCCTAGAAGGTAAATCAATTTCCTCTCATTCTACTCTCTAATTTCGGTTGTGTGTTTCTTATGGATTAATTATGTGACAAACATCATTTAGTTTAAGTTCTAGTTCCAGTTTTAGAACTGTTAGTTTCGTATTCAAGCATGTTTAATATATGTTGAATATCGTTTGAACCCCTGTCTATAAACATATGGGTTTGAATCTGGGAATAGTAAAAACTTTTGTGTACATTGTTGTTGTTCTGTTGAGCCTCTGTATTTTGGGTCAGTATGTTTCAGACAGCATGGGCCTAATCTTAAGTATTAATCCTATCCCTCGAGGTAATTCTGGATATATGTTATGTGTGCAATTCTTTTGCAAGAGCATGTTAGACCATTCATCGTTATATCCTGAATCATGTTCCTGAACTGGCCATCCAGTTGTGTTTGTTTGTCTAAATGCTGAAATTATGCCCCTGATAATATACAGTACCTCCTGAGTCATTCGGCTTGCCATGTCAGTCCATTGGATGGTCTGGATATATATGTATTTGGTTTAATTTGATTGCATGTCTATATACTTTGTTACAATTGATCATGTGTTTGTACATATAGGCTCTAGTGATATTTGTCTTTTCTTACACAGTACATCATCATTTAACCTTTTGTCACAACTATAGGTCATTGGCAGCAGGTATTGGGTTTCCTACTGAAGTTGTTATACCATGTCAAGTATTAAGCCTATATAAATTTACATTGTCTCAGGGGATCATAAATAATTGGTAGGATTGAACTGTGTTTAAACATGTTGCCTCTGATGTATTCAGTATGAGAAATATCTTGAATTTGACTTGTCGGACATATCCCTTGATACGAATACATCTTTCCTTATCTTGCATGTATATCTTCCGGGTATATCAAGTAATATCATGTATATTTTGTATGCTATTGAGTGCATCATGCCCATAAATTTTAATTGGTCTGTAAACATGCTTGTCTTTGTCCATCTAAGTGTTGAATAGCTGGCAGTATCCCTAAGCCATTTTTTTTACCTTTAAATTATTTGGAAATGTTTGGGCCAGTCCATGACTAACGGAAAATTTGGGCCAGCCTACTCCTTTTTGTGTTTAAAGAAATGGATTATCTGAGGCCTCACTCACCGCATGGTCATGTAAGATGTTTGGGCTGAAACCCAATTTGTGCATAAAGGAATTGGGCTTCACCGTCTGTGCATGGCAATACATAGGCTGCCCTATATCAGTTTTTTTTTCTTTCTTGCATAAACATTTGGTGATTATGTGTTTAGGTCTTATGCCAATTTATAATTTGATAAAGATATAAACCATATACTAATCCTTATCTTCTTTTCTTTGCATGACACACATCAGAGCTAAACGAAGAGTCTCATTGCGAGACTCCTCATAAGTTACAACAAACGAGCACCTACATCTATGTGCATCTTCATCTCCGCCTCGAAAATTCCAAGCCACCGGCGAATGACATCGCCATTCCCTCGAGTCACTTTTATTGCTTCCTTATCCCGCCCCATTTATTTGTTGTGAACTAATTGTCTAACATTGCATTATTAATGTTATACTTAAGAGTAGTTAATCTTAACTCAATAAATTAGAAGGTAGTTTGATACTAGAAATTCATTTCCCCTAAGTTAATTGTTCTTAGCTTGTAATATACCGCTTAAGTTACATTAAAACCACTTCGTAACTCTCGCTAGCACGGCTATTCATCTAGTTAAAATATTATCTAACATGAGGAACTCATTCTCTTATAAAATCTACTATTGCATACATTATTTTAAAAATCATACTTTTATTATCTCTTGCCTAATAGACACTTTTATATGTTAGGCATATTTTTATAAATACATACTTTGTCATAATTGATTTTGCATTACTACCCTTTATATTATGCTATATAAACATCTTGTTTAAAGTATTTTACTTAAATATTTTTAACATACATTTTCTCAGCATAAATAATTAACCCTAGGTTTGAATGGACAACCGCACGTTAGCGGATCCTTTAGGGTGTCTAACCCCTTCCCTTTAGGATAATAAAGAACTCTTACCCAGAATCTCATTAAGTTTAGCAGACCATAAAAATTGAGTTAATGTTGACTTTAACATAGCCAACATTTAGGAGTCCTAATTCACCCAAATTAATTAGGTGGCGACTCCGCGAATCCTTTAGCACTTAACATACCTTTAAGCACTCTTTTAACACTTTAGCATTTTATTATTTTATTTTTCTAACTTTTTTCTAAACAGGAGATTTCTATAAAAATGTCGCGGTCGGAAAATGGCGTGACAACCATTGCGAATGCGAACGATGTTAGTGCTCTTGAAGAGCCTACGACATAACACTTCATAGACAATTCGGTTTTAAACGCAATAATCCTTAAAAAAGGAGAGGTGCAAATGATCAAAATGATCATAATAAGGAGGCAATGTGCTCTTGAAGAGCCACGACATAACACTTCATAAAATCTCGTACGAGGTTCAGGTACCTGAAAAATAATAAAGTGATAAGATCTTAATATGTTATGTCTAATTGCAAACCGATACAAAATGATATCTCGTCGACGAAATATTTGATACAATATAGTGCGCAATATTGTATAATATTATGAGGATCTGAATTCTACGTCTCTTAAAGCATATTGGTGTAGAAATAATTATCAAATAGATGTATCTTGGTAAGAGTAAATTTACTGGACCTGCAATCTAGACATTAGAAGATGTCGTGTAAATGAAAATTATCTCAGCCTATATGGCTTACGTGACAAAATTTATATGAATTTTTTTGAAGGATTCAAATTACTTGAAGCATATACAAGTTATTGAAAAACTTGTTTGTAATCATTAAACAGATTAAATGAACTAAGGTTGATGTACTGAAATCACCTTAATAAATATTTATTGATGAAGGGTACAAAGATGACTATGTTTAACCTCTTGCCTTTATGATATTCAAAATCTTTCATAAGGTTGTGCAAGTTACTGACTTGAATATGATCGGATATTTTCAAGAGTTTTCGAAAAGCAGTAGACTACATCCTAAAAGAAGTTGAAATGAGAAAATTAGATTGGTCCTGAAGTACCATATATTTGTTCAATTGATGCATTTATTTATCTTGATATAACTATAAACATGATATAATTTCTTTCTTACACGGAGATACTGAAATAAGATAAATTACATATTATTGATTTGATGAGAGATCCCCCCCCCCCCCAAATTAGGGGGAGAGAATAATGAAATTAAAAGGGAAATTTTGTGAAAAATCCATTATCGTTTCATCTTGATCTATGTGCTTCCATTAGTGATCAAGAGGTCCAAAAGATTATTCACTTGCAGAAAATAGCAAATCAAATGTCAGTCGCATTTACAGAATTAAAAATAATTACTGAATCATATATCCCTGCAGAGAATGTCCAAATTCGGATTAATTTCCTTGTAGGAACATCTACTAGTGTCATAGCAAATGAATCCAAAAAACATGCCTGAAGTGTGATAGACCGTTGTGTTCTAAGGATCAGAATCCTAGAAAAAGAAAAATAAATGGTCAACATGACACTAAGAATGAATCTCATAAAGAAATGCAAGATTTGATCAATCCTGATATTCTTGAAGAAATCAATAAGCCGCAATCTCAAGAAAATGAAGAAACATCAATAAATCCAATTGATGTTATGATTATTTGAATCGTTTGGAAGTAAATATGGTTTGAAATACCCACAACCTTAAAGGAATATATACAACATGCATTGCTCAATTGAAGGGATGATTCAGAAAAGGAGATAGGACAAAAAACATTTCATCAAAATTGTTCTTCACACACGAACTTCAAAAGAATAGTGATGTCAACGTGCAACAGATTCATTCAAGTGATAATGTGACTGATTTGTTCACTAAGTCTCTACCAACTGTAACTTTCAAGAAGATGGTGCACAAGATTGAAATACAAAGACTCAAACATTTGGACTAAAGTTCTCATTAGGGGGAGTTAATATATGTTGTACTCTTTTTTTCATATAAGGTTTTGTCCCACTGGGTTTTCCTTATAAGGTTTTTAATGAGGCAACCAAAATGTGTATTATTAGAAATATGTACTATTTTTCCTTCACTAGAATTTTCCCACTGAGTTTTTCTAGTAAGATTTTAATGAGACATATTATCTACCAAATAGACATTCAAGGGGGAGTGTTATAAATAGTATTTATTATTATGAATGTCTCTAAGAAAAGTTACGGTTAGAACAATGTACCTAGACCCTATAAATAGAGATGTTACTCTCTATGTGTATTTTATCCCTCAAGAAGAAAGAAAGAATTTTCCTCCCTTTCTCCACAATATTCTTGTTCTAGTTTTATTATTTCATAACAATGCTATTGAATAACTATTTGATTTAAAATTAGCATCTCGAAATAGAACCAAGTCACACTAACACCTCCACATATCCACCACATAACCTTTTTCTGACCATATCTCCCATATAGGTGGTGATAACATTACAAGAGCATAAATTAACGAAGTAAATTCATCAAGGAACACATCTGCTGCCATGAACTGCAGCAATGGTAAACACAAATTCACCCTCAGCAATCAGGGAGGAATAGAACATCCCAGAAGACGAAAGTAGTGAATGCTGATCTCATAAACCCAGAGATTATGGATGATAATAAAGCATGTGCATTTTACATGTGAATGTTTTGATACTACAGGCACCAAACAAGGAAGAAATATGCAAGTTTTTACCCAAAGCATGCCTAGGATGATGCTCTCTTAAAGCCTTTATAGACACAAATGAATTTCTAAACATGAGAAACATTCAACTACCAGCAATCAACATATCGCTAAAGTGGGAAACATAAAGCCACCCAACTATACAAGAGCATTTTAGGTTTACATAATTAATTGCCGCACCAGAGGCTAAAAGGGAATATAAGAGTAAATTCCCATTAAATATATCTATATATGCACCCATTTTACAAGAATTTTTCTATGCAGGTGGTTAGTGTTGATTTAGGAACTGCACCAATGACTGCATCTTTCTTCTCTCCATTCTTAAATATCATCACAGTTGGGATGCTTCGGATTCCAAATTCCGTTGCTGTGGAAGGACTTTCATCAGTGTTCAACTTGTAGAATATAAGCTTGCCAGCATATTCCTTTGCTAGTTCATCAATGATAGGGTGGATCATCCAGCATGGACCACACCACGGAGCCCAAAATTCAACCAGTACAGGTACATCAGACTCAACTACAAGTGACTTCCATGTTTTATCATTAACAGCACCAACTGCATTTCCCGAGAACTGTGTTAAACCAGCAAAAGATGCTGACAATGATGGGAATTCTACAAAAGCAATGCTCTCTAGACAAGACATGTTTTGCACCAAGAAACACAAAAACAGAAAACAGAGAAACACTTCTTAATCTACTAGACAAGGAAGCTCATGAATCATATATTTTAACACTATTTATTAAGTCAGCTAAAGATCAAATTTAACAACATAGAATCCATTTTTCCCCAACTAAGCATGATTAATATAATTGGTGCAACATCTACATCTCGCACACAAGGTGCTTAAACCACGGTGAAAAATGAAGCTTCTGCAAGGCGAAAGGAAGCCCTGACATGCCAAACAATGTCTATTCCCTAAGATTCGAAGTAGCTTCACGAGTAACTCATCGGTATCTAACAGGTTCAGTTCAAGTTAGTAGCACTATATTTAAGTAAAGAATGCCTCATCACGAGCAACCAAATATTCAATGAATTCTTAGCAGCTAACTGAAACTGTGAAAGTAGCAAAGCTTTGTGGGAATTATACCATAGAGGTCGTATGACATCTTTTACCATTTAACTGGGATCATTGTCTTGACATACTAGTTTCCTTTTGTAAAGTCGTTAAGGATCACATGCCTACATAGTTTGTTTTTTATATATAAGAGAGAAATCCCAAGAGCTAGTGGCACACGGTTTGGAACTTAGTGGATAATAGGCCCGCTACTCTAGCCTTCTCCACTTAAATACCAGGCTTTTGTCAGTGGTAGGGTTCGAACCGATGACGTGCGCTAACATAGTATTTCCAACAGGTAAGAAAAAAAAGTAAAGGGGTTACGGAAGACTAAGGACAAGAGCTTAGCGCAGGGACCATTGCATGGTGTCTTGTGAGATACAGGAGCACATGAAGGATTCTCCCAATTTTCCTGAATACTCTTTCAGTTTCTGTCCACTAATGCTTGCATAGGTTAAGCTGTCTACATCACACCCAAGTCGCGGGATGATCTGTGCACTGGGTTGCCCTTTCTTTTTTACTCTTTCAATTTCTGTATATTTGCATTCTCTTATTTCATTTCTTTTCTTTATGCAGAGTATCACAACATTATTCTTGTCTCTAAGACTCCTCAAGGATATCTAACACAAGTAACATTTACTGGTGGTTTTCCTGGACAAATTATAGTTTTATTCATAAATATTAAATCAGTACAGCTGAGAACTAATACAAAGTTTATTAACTACGTACCAATTTTTTTTAGCTATGTGCACAAAAATAATCAAACTGCAGATTTAAGGTTCTTATCCTTGCCTTCAATGCATCACCACTTAAAAAGGAGTGTGAGAAAGGACAAAAATCGAGCATCAATGCTACACGCTTTCCTTCACTTTTTTTTAAACAGGAAGTAGCCAAATGTTAATCTTCAACTGAGATAGTAAATGACAATAACCAACTCAATATGACAATATCCGAAGAATCGTCTGCTCTCTTCGGGTCGATACGCACAACGCCTAGTATCCATCGTTTACGGCTAGGACTACTGGGGTATCCTTCTAGTTCTTCCTATTTGACCTGAAACCGATCGATCTAGCCATGAGCAGGTTGAAGAGAGCTCTAACAGGCCTTGGAGGACCGAACCCACGTATGTGGCAAAATACGGGGATGACATGTGGCTAGGGGTGAAAGGCCACCAAACCAACTGAGGGAAGTCGCATCCGTCCCATCGCAAGCACCTACAATGTCATGATCACATTGGTTTACCCTAGTTTCTTTGGTATTTTAACGTACGGTCGCCCCTCCAACAAGAAAAGGTATAAATATGGAAACTTCTCTGCCATATGATAGAGGAAAAAAATCTCTCTACCTGCTGCCAACAGTCTTTCTTTGGAATTATCTGAACGGGTCGATCCTCCCATCCCTTTGTTTTAGCAACTTATCCTAAGGTCTCCTCGCCAAGAGCTCCCCGGCGACGACAGAGGAAGCAACCCGTCTGCTGTGGCGGGGCGACTTTTTTCTTTCACAATACTCCACTTGCTATCGTAGTTCCCCATGCCTAGTGGTGCGAGCCTTACCTTCCATTCATTGACTCCACTACACCTAAGAATAAGAAGTCAAGTCAAGTCAAGTCAAGAAGCTTCTTCTTTTCGCGCTGAGACGTATCTTGCTTGCCTTGCTCCTTGTTTGAAGTGAACTTACCGTGTCGATAATGGGCTATTCCTCGCTAAGAAAAGAAGAGAAGGAAGGTGCGGAAGCCATTTGAACTTGGCTAGGTATGAGGAATGGAAGAAGCCAAAGGAAGAGGGATGTTGGATTGAATTGTGGAAAGCAACGATACTTACAGGAGTGGAAAGAAACTCGACTTACAGGAGAGGAGTTCCAAGCTTTAAGTATTAGAAGCGTAGAAGTCACTTGACTTTATTCCGCTTAGAAGCGTAGAAGCCACTTGACTTTCGAAGCCAGTCTTTCAGGTCTATTTCCATCCCATTTTTAGTCGGGAAGTTAAAAATCTGTCAATCCTCTTCACTACTGACTCTCACATTTTTTTTTCTTTTCTTTTTATAAGGTAAAGTTAATCTTCGATACTGACTCTCGAATACTAATATTTAAAGCTACTTCAACTAATTAGAACATTAGGGAAACATAGTAACCAACACCAAAAGTACCACATCTCAACAACAGACGACTACAAGGATGTTCATGTTTACATTTCCAATTGCAAGTAAATATATAATTGTTAGAATAAGATGATAAAGATGGATGATTTTCCTCATCCTTTCCATTTACAAAGGATCTCAATATATATAAGTAAGAGGGAGAAGATTTTATCCTTCATCCTCTCAATTCTATCCTAAAATACACTACTTACCTTACAAGGAAGATCTTATACTAATTACCATTTAATTACAATAATTCTCTAGAATATTCTTAACACTAATTACCATTGAATTACAATAATTCTCTAGAATATTCTTAACACTAATTACCATTGAATTCATAAATGAATTCTAGAATATTCTCTAACACTCCCCCGCAGTCGAAACGGGAGGAGGATGAATGCTGAGACTGTCCCGAAAGTCTTCAAATAAAATCAGCAGAAGCCCTTTAGTGAATATGTCAGCTATCTGATGACGTGTCGGAACATGCAACACTCGAATTTGTCCGCGAGCCACATTCTCACGAACAAAATGAATATCCAACACAATATGCTTTGTGCGCTGGTGATTGATTGGATTTCCGGAGATATAAATTGCGCTGATGTTGTCACAGTATACTAGTGTAGCCTTTGGAAATGGACAATGAAGTTCAAGTAATAGATTCTGAATCCAACATGACTCAGATACTACATTGGCAGAAGCACGATATTCTGCTTCAGCACTGGAACGTGATACTGTGGGTTGTCGTTTGGACGATCAGGAGATCAGATTGTCACCAAGGAAAACACAATATCCTGACGTGGACCATCGGGTATCTGAACAACCTGCCCAATCTGCATCGGTATAGGAGATCAATTTGGACCCAGGAGATGAATATAGGTGTAAGCCATACTCTAGTGTGCCCTTGATGTACCACACAATGCGTTTGAGAGCATGCATATGTTCCTCCATAGGGTTGTGCATGAAAAGACAGACTTGTTGCACTGCATATGAGATATCTGGCCTGGTGAATGTCAGATACTGAAGTGCGTCTGCCAAGCTCTTGTAAAGAGTGGGATCTTCAAATGGTTTACCAGAAACACCACTCAACTTGGATTTGGTGTCTACCGGAGTGGCAGATGATTTTCATGAAGACATACCAGCTCGATCAACAATCTCTATAGCATATTTCTTTTGGGATAAAAATAAACCACCTGAATGATTTGTGACAACAATTCCGAGAAAGTAATGAAGAGGACCAAGATCCTTCATAGCAAACTCCGAACTTAGTTGTGACATGATAGACTGACGAAGAGCATCTGATGAAGTGGTTAGTATAATACCATCCACATATAAAAGAAGATAAGCAATATTAGTACCCTGACGATAGATAAATAAAGAATGATCCGATCGATTTGAAAAACCCAGTGTTGATACAAAGTATGCAAATCGCTTGTACCAAGCCCGAGGCTCTTGCTTGAAGCCATATAATGATTTTTTAAGTAAACACATATGGTCCAGAAACCTGGGGTCCCTGTAGCCTAAAGACTGATGCATATAGACTGTTTCATGGAGATGTCCATGAAGGAATGTATTCTTGACATCCAGTTGGCGTAGTGACCATCCTTTGGAAAGAGCCAGACTGAGTAAGGTCCTGATGGTAGCCGGTTTCACCACTAAACTAAACGTCTCTCCACAGTCCACACCTAGTTGTTGTGTTTTACCACCACCTACAAGACGGGCTTTATGTCGCTCAAAAGTGTCATCAGATTTTTCTTTGTGACTGAAAATCCACATAGACCGAATAATATTAGTATGAGATGGACGAGGTACTAACTCCTACGTCCTATTTTTAATTAGAGCATTGTATTCGTCATCCATGGTCATTTTCTAATTTAGGTCACGTAGGGCACACACATGATTTCAGTGCAATGGTGATTTTGTGACCTGGGTGTGCAAGTTATATTTTGTATTGGGCTTGAGTATACCATGCTGGCTTCGGGTCACAGGGCGGTGGACACTAGTTTGTGGATGGGGTGGATGGGTTGGACATGGTGTCGGGTTAGTAAGTTTGACGCCACTGGAAGATGGGCCAGAGATAGCTATTAGATCGGTGTGATTGGTTGGTGGTCCAGCATTTGTGGTCACGACCCATCAAGATGTCCACCGGATTGGACTTCACCGCCCACTTCTGACACCTTTGAGGTAGTTTCAGTGGGCGGTAGTGCCGACGTAGGAGAATGTTGGGTGATGGTCGGGTAAGAGATTGGATGTAACCCGGTATCCAGAAACTCATATGTGAGATCGTGGTTCATGAATTTTTCTGAATGGGAATTGAGATTCATCAAAGAGAACATGTCGGCTAATAAACATCATATTGGAGGATATGTCATAGCATTTGTATCCTCTATGATGTGATGGGTATCCCATGAACAAATGGAGTAGATCTCAGTTGTAGTTTGTGGATGGTTATGGATGAAAATAATGGATAACATAAGCAACCAAAAACCCGGAGATCAGAGTATGAAGGTTCTCGAAGATAAAGCAATTTAAGGGGTGTTTGGTTGAGTGTATTTTTGTTGGGTAGGATATTCAACAAATGAGTAGCAACTTGAAGTGCATGATGCCATTAGGGGGTAGAGAGGCATGAGAAAGGGAGGTTCGAATAATATTATTTATGGTTCGTATTTTTCGTTCCGCTTTTGGAAGAGGTGTAGGAACATGAGAACCTGAAATTCAAACCGTTTGTTTTGCAAAAATTCCAAAATTGCCTATTATCAAACTCCCACCCATTATCATATTGTATGTTTTTTATATCTCTTTCAAATTGTTTTTGGACGAATGCTCTAAAAATGAGGAAGGTGGAAAAAACTTATGATTTTTTCGAGAGGGAAAATGTCCACAAGAAATTAGAGTAGTCATCTAAAACAAGCAAGTAATATCTACGCCCAGAAGAGCTTAAGACATGAGATGTCCAAATATCACAATAAATAGTATCAAAAGGCATAAAAGTGCAATTATAGGATGACTCAACGGTAATTGAATATGTTTACCTAAAGGACATGACTGACACTTATTAAAAGTCCGAGTACAAGAAATAATGTTATTGCGTTTGAGAGAGTTCAAAACAAACTCTCCAGGATGTCCCAAACGCTCATGCCACAAATTGGAATTAAAAACAAAAAAATTAAAATATTTCTTTTCTGGATGGAGGAGTGAAGTGACTGGATAAAGTTCTTCCTGGGTATCACATCTCATGAGTCGTGCCCCTGTCTGAAAATCATACACAGAGAAACCAAAGGGGTCAAAAGCTACAGTTACCCAGTTATCACTTGTAAACTTTCGGACAGAAAGTAAGTTTTTAATCAATTGTGGAGCATGAATAACATTTTTCAAGGCTAGTGGCGGATTTGAGTTGGAAAATTTAGTAGAACCATAACCTTTAATTGGAATAGAGTGGTCATTTCCGACAGTTATATCATTTGATTTGCTCGAATTAAAATAGGACGTAAGGTTACCTTTGGAGGACGTCATATGGACGTTGCACCTGAGTCCATATACCAATTCGAGTCCGGTGAATTAATTTCGAGTGTCTGCATGGCTGCATTGATGTTTGTGGGTTGGCCCACTGCCGAGTGGGCCTCTTGCCACATCGAAAGTGGCCCATTTGCCTGCATTGGGCTGCATGTGTACTACTGTGAATATCCAGCCTCACTGTTGGGTATGGTGTAAATTGGCCTAGCAGTGGGCTGAACAATTCATGCAAAATGTGAAGAATTATTAGGCTGAAAGTATGTTGGGCCAGAGGTTGGTGGACTGGGCCTGGCCCAGGTGTTTGATGGGTAGGGCGCGTGGCCCACCCTTCCATCAGGATCGCCCACCCTACCGAATTGTTATCGCCTCCGCCACCGTTATTCTGCCGCCGCATCTGTCGGAGTTCCCGCTGCCGCTGGAATTTCGGTGTCCACCATTTTTGTTGCGATTGCCTCCCTTTTTATTTTCGTTACGCCCTTTTTGTCCACGATGATTTTGTGATCGTGGAAAACTATTATCATCATATGTGACAACTAATGCCGAGTCATTCGTGTTAGCCACTTTTTTAGAAAAACTTTGTTCTTCCAAAATCAATATGGACCTTGCTTTGTAGAATAAGGGAAGCGGGTTACTTTGACGAATGACCGTTGCAAATTGTTGGTAACCGGAAAGCCAATATTTTTCAATTGATCTGCCAATACTTTTAGGCGTACGATGATTTGCTATTAGCCGATAATAAAGTTAGCTAATAAAATGGAGAAACATATTTGCCCTTTTTCCTAATAACTAGAACACTTATTATTCGTGATGAATTGACCATTAATGAAGCGGAGCCGAACCCATAAAAATAAAGATACAATCACTGTGAGTTGTGACAGAATGATAAATGTTCATTGCTCTTAAAATTTACTCTCGATATTGCATTTCCGAACACATTCAAATTTAATCAACTCTACGATATCCAAGCTTAAGACTAAACAATTTCATTGCTCACAAAGCAAAATAAAAGCCATTATGACAAGAACAAAATGACAAATTTCACAATGTATAAGCACCACCACCACGGGAACCGCCGCTGCGGCCACGGCCACCACCATGGCGGCCATAATCAACATCATCATCATCACTAGAATCACTTCCACTTCCATACTCATCATCAAAGCCCTTCAATCCATCGTCATCATCAAAATCAATTTCATCATCATCTTCAATATCTTCCACCAGATCGGGTCGGTTCTTCTTACTACTAGTGGAACGGTCGCCATGTACCTCCATCATAGACAGACCAATTGGGAAATTCAAATTCATAACAAATTCATTAACATTTGAACTCAACTTGTTCTTATACTTTACATTTTGTAAATCCAAATGCACCGACAGTTGAGAATCAGGGGAAATTCTACACGGCTGTGCTGCGGCGGCAGGGCGGAGGAGATGACGATTAATAAGATTTTTGAGTGAAGTGTTGCTGGTTAAGCTTTGAATCCTAGACACAGCTGCCATGGTTGGAAACAGTGGCGTTTATCTCACTGAATATATAAGGGTTTTAAAAGGGTTTAAGAGATGTCTAGGGTTTTAAAAGGGTTTAAGAGATGTCTAGGGTTTTAAAAGGGTTTAAGAGATGTCTTAGAGTTTTTTGGGGGTTCTAGAGGATTATTGACGCATAAAAATAATTTTAGCCTCGTCTTATGAACTGCCTGCCGCCGAATTTAATTTTAGTGCCCATTTGGTTGAGTTTATGAGAAGTTGATAAGTGTTTACTTTTTAAAATAAGTATTTATTAATTTTTTTAAATGTGTTTGTCTTATGGGTTCTATAAACACTTATTCCATAAACCCAAAATTTGGCTTATTGAAGTAGAGCTTCTTTTGGCTTTACTCATTTTTTATTTTTTATACAGATTTTTTTTATTAACGATCAAACATCTAACAACTTTTTGATAAAAACTCTACTCCTATAAGCTCTTTTTAATAAACTGTACCAAACGGACCCTTACTATATTTACATAATTTTCTTTTTTTTTTGGAGGGTGGGGGGGGGGGGGGGTTCTCAATTTCCATGAATCAAATCATTCTGTTTTATTTGAGATTTTTGTAAGATTGTAATAATTTTTCTCAGAGGGTATTCTCATTATTACAAAATAGTGTGTACAAGAGAGGAATCATAATTATGTAAGGATCATAATATATCATAAATATACAGTATTCATGGCACATGTAACACTCTAACATGACTAGGGTTGTTATCGGTCCGGATACACCCGAGACCCACTAGAGAACCGGGTCGAAATACCTGAACCGATACTCGGACCAAAAAGTTAATGGTCCAGATACGAGTACGAGGCATAAGGATCCGTACCGATAAGGATCCGGATGGAAATACCCGATAACCTTATCGATATGGTTTCGTTATGTCGATATTCGGATGGATCAGATCGATAACAGCCTATCACGCACCAACATGTCATTTATATATTTTTGAGTTTTTCCTTTTCTTTTGGCCTACACTAATTTGGTTCCGCCCTAAAAAAATAATTAAAACATCGAGCCAATCCATCTAAAAAATCCAGCACCCAAACGATCGCCCTCGTTCGTCATCTTCTTTGACAAACCCAACACCCAAACGATCCAATCCACCTAAAAAATCACCCCTAATGGATTCAAATTTAAGATATGAACTCCTCAAGATGTTCCATATCTTTTAAGATACAACCCATTCTAAAAGAAGCTAATTTGCGGAAATCCGAATTTGAAGTTCGAACTCCATTAATTATTGCCATGAAGTTTTCACAACTAGTTTCTTGGGGGAGGTAATAATTAATGCTCACAATTTTTATTTTTTATTTCACTATCTCAAAATGGTAACTCAATTAGCTGAAGAAGAAGAAGAAGAAGGAGGAAGTAAGAGAGAGAATTGGACCGATAGGGATCGAAAAGTTAACAGTCTGGATAGGAGTACCAGACATAAGGATCCGGATCGAAAAGTTAACGTTCTGGATATGAGTACCAGACATAAGGATCCAGATCGATAAGGATTCAGTTCGAAATATCTGGTAACCTTATCGGTCCGGTTTTGATATATTGATACCCGGATTGGATCGGACTGATAACAACCCTAGACATGACCGAGAGCAACCTTCTCGCGAACAAAATGTATATTAATCTCAATGTGTTTGGTTATTTGATGTTGAACCGAGTTGTGAAAAAGATATATGGCAGATATATTATCACAATATACGATGGACGCCCTACACAAAAGACACTAAAACTCTAAAAGTAGATTTCGGAGCCAATAAATCTCAGCTACAATATTTGCAACGCTTTTGTGTTCTGCTTCGACACTTGAATGGGATAGGGTTGCTTGTCTCTTAACAGATCATGAAATTAGATTATTCCCTAAGAATACACAATAGTCGGAGGTGGAGTGTTGCGTGTTCGGACACCCTGCCCAATCTACATCCGTATAAGATAGCAACCTGGTCGGTGCAAAGGGATATAGATGTAATCCATAATCAAGTGTGCCCTTAATGTATCGAATGATATACTTAAGGGTAGTGACATGAGACTCCATGTTGGCATGCATAAACAAACATACCTGCTGAACAACATATGCAATATTTGGTCTGGTGAAAGTAAGATACTGAAGTGTCCCTACAAGGCTCATATATAGAGTAGGATCGGAGACTGGAGCATTATCCAAAGCACTACGCTTGGATTTTGAATCAACCGGAGTGAGCACAATTTTCCAATTTGCCATATTGGCCTTGTATACTATCTCTTTTTCATACTTACGATGACTCAAGAACATGTAATATACAGATCTGGTCACTGATATACCTAAGAAGTAACTCAACTTGCCCAAATCAATCATAGCAAATTCGAATTTAAGTAAAGCAATAATCTCATTCTTCAACCTATCAGATGAGGCTGTGAGAACAATATCATCCACGTATATCAGTAAGTAACCAGTGCTACTACCTCGATGAAAAATAAACAGAGAATTATCACACTTGCTGCATACGAACCCGATATGCATAATATATCTGGCAAATCGATCATACCACACACGCGGGGCCTGTTTCAGGTCCTACAGTGACTTACGAAGACGACAAACATAATAAGGGACTGTTGGAAGACAAAATCAGGAGGCTGATGCATGTATACTGTTTCTTTCAAGTCTCCATGTAAAAATGCATTTTTCATATCAAGTTGATGTATCAATCAGTGTTTGCCCGTGGCTATACTCAAAATTATGCGAATGGTAGTCGATTTGACAACCGGGCTGAATGTCTCGGCACAATCAATACCCTCATACTGATTTGTGTCATTTACCACAAGTCGTGCCTTATACCTCTCTAAGTCTCCACTATCTCTGAATTTATAATGAAATAGCCACATGCAACAGATCTCATTCACCTCATCTGGTCTAGGTATCAAATCACACGTGTGTTGTTTAGTTAAAGCATTAAATTCCTCACACATAGCGACATTCCAATTAGGGTCTTGTTTGGCCAATTTGAAATTTTTGAGAATTGATGAAATGGTTTAGGCAGACATGTTAAATATTTTGGGTTTGAAAATCTCATATTTGGCACGAATTTTCATTTGGTGAGTGAAGGCAGTGGGTGGGTTGGTCTATTTTTGGTTGATAGGTGTCGGGTTCGGTTGCTGTTGCGGGTGTGTGGGTGGCGGTATGCCAGAACATGGTATGGGTATGAGTTTGTCGGCGATTTATCGTAGATTCGGTGTGGTGACAGTGGTGGGGTCGCGATCGAAGGAGATGGTGGAGAGGCTGGTAGCATTCAATGAAATATGGATTGCATTATATAAAATATCCCCCTGTGTTGGAATGATATTGTGATGCTAATTGGATTTTCAACTATTCGAAAAGTAAGTCCACAAGTGGTTATGTATTTACACTTGGTGGAGCAGCATGAAAATCATCAAAGCAAACGGTGAATATGCGATCAACTATGGAAGCAGAGTTTGTAGCCTTGGATAAAACTACCGAAGAGATAGAATGACTCAAAAACTTCCTATAAGGCATTCCGTTGTTGACAAAGCCTGTAACAGCCATTTGCATACATTGTGATGGTATGGCTGCTCTGACGAGAGCAAATAATCAAATATACAATGGCAAATCGAGACACATAAAGCGACGTCGTAATACAATACGAAGCTTGCTGAAGAATGGAATCATTGTTGATTATGTAAAGTCAAAGGACAATATTGCGGATCCTTTGATAAAAGACCTTAATACAGAGCAAGTCGTATCTACATCGAGGAGAATGAGCTTAAAGTCAATACATTGAGTCGTTAACTGGCGGAAACCTAACCAAGCAGAACTGGAGATCCCATGGTCTAGGTTCAATAGAAAACTAGTTGGGGAAGACTCAAGAAACATAAAACGTACATATATGCGCATTCTTATGGTGAACCAAGTGTGTTAATCCGTTGACGTTTAAGGGCTGAACATTGTTCTTAATAATATTAATAGTCATTATGGTGGGATAGAACGGACTATTCTTGATTAGTATTACCTATATGAGATTAATGTGGGGTCGTATATGGAAGAACCGATATGACTAAGTTTTCTAGAAAGTCTCATGAAGAAAGAGTTGTTCACAACTGAAATGAACACAACCGTAAGAATTAAAATATGTTGATATGACATGTGTGATACTTATTGTCTTGATTTACTACAAAACGTGAATAGTTCAAGATATATGTACACTATTTTATAAAGTAGATCCGATAAGTATTCACTACAAATAGTTCAAGTCCAAAAGACATTTTTCCCGATGTATGTCATATCGCGTTTTACAAAAATAAAGGTAAGTTCCTAATTATTTATTTTTTATCCACAGGTGGGGTATTGTTAGATGTGTGAATAGAAAATGTGGGGTATTGTTGGAACTTGTAGAAGAAGATGATGATGAAAAGTGATCAAAATAAGTGTTGCGTATTTTGGCGTAGCGCCACGGCACCCAGGAATAGGGTCGTAGTGCCGGAACAGCGTGAACAACGTCGCGAAGCTGAAACTTCATAGAACTCTGATAGAGTTCAAGGGCCCGCGGCGCTGTCCAACGATAAAATTTTCAGACAAAACAAGTTCATCTCTTAGCTATAACATCATTTAACTCCAATAACTCAAATAATAAGAAGAAATCTTACCTTAGTTTAGCCAAAACAGTCCCTAAAGTTCTCGGCCACTGCTCCATTTCTTTTGCACCATTTTCACCATTTCTTCAACTTAAAATGACATGCATGCACTCTACAAGTTTAATCCATCTTTCTTACATATTTTTCTTCAAAATGGTTCATCTTCCAAGCTGGAATTTTTGAAGCAAAATCGGTCCAGCATATCACCGTGACTTCACTGCTTCACTTTCACCATTGCTTAGAATTTTAGTAGAAGACTTAATCTATGAAGAAGGAGTTTAGAGAAACTTCAATCTTGGCTATGGAGATGGTGTGTTTCGGCTGAGTGAGAGAAGAGAGAAGTGAGGGAGTGTGAAGAGGTGTTTTGAAATAAAAGGGTGGGGAGATGAAGAGTCTAGGAATTTAAGTGTGCAGATTTTTATTTGCATGCTTGGTCCAATTCCCACAATTGCCCACTTAAATTAATCTCATAATTAAATAAATCTTTCAATACCACTTCATTTAAATCTGAAAATTTCATGTCTTAATATAATATATACACGACACTTGTCCAATCCTATTGAAAATATACAACTATTAGTATTAATTCTCATCGTCACACTTGTAGTATTCAAAAATTATTCCGGAGTCACATCCTTTAGTATAGTAGTTTCTCTACTAGAATATGTAATTATACTTTTCTTCCAACACCCGAATCTTATTATCTTAATCACGTTTTCAAATTAATGTCCCTAAATCACGAGGTGTAACATATATACAGGGGAGTTTCTCATTATTAATAGAATTGCTTACCTTATATTAAAAAACATATGTCTGCCGTGATCTGTTTGCTCTATGGAATGTGTGTAAAATGTAGTTTTCACTCTCTGACTAAGGAGGAGAATTTAGAATTTTCTCATTCTTCTTCTTCTCTCTAAATTTTCGCCCTCTCTTGATTTTAACAGAAAACGTGATTTATTGAATTAAAAAATGAAATATATGGTGTATAATATTAAAATTTATAATATCATTGTTATCTTTTAAAGTTAAAAGAAAAGTAGAAAACAAAGGATGAACTCAAGATTACTTCGGTCTTTAATGTATTTTATCCTCGTAAAACTAATTACCGTATAATGTTTAATTTAATAAAAAATAATACTACTAAAATTGCGTCATTATTTTATAGCGCAAATAAAATGCCAACTAAATGTGTAACAGTACGACGACTGAGTTTCAACAAGCAACCATTTGCAGGACAGCTGAGTATATATTGCGTCAAAGCGGCTGCAAGTGGTTGGTTGGCTCCTAGCTGCTTC
This sequence comes from Przewalskia tangutica, assembly GCA_029844215.1. Taxonomy (NCBI): domain Eukaryota; kingdom Viridiplantae; phylum Streptophyta; class Magnoliopsida; order Solanales; family Solanaceae; genus Przewalskia; species Przewalskia tangutica. Next base: position 43,347,632 of record CM056727.1, on the reverse strand, counting down.
CCTTTATCATCCTGATTCTCTCATGTAAAATGAATTAAGTTGTATACATTATTTATTCCTTACTATTTTATTATATTATCAATTAATATTAAGATTATATGTAATTATTTAATGTATTACTCATTATTTAATTATTTTTTTACGTCATTAATACAAAATACTTAGCTCAATTAAATAATTTTGAATGAAATCTCAGGGTGTCCCTATGCTGATGAAAGCGTTCCTTCCGTCCAAGGACTGTGCATTAATTTTTAAGTTGGGGCTTGGGAAGAGCAACTAGATAATCTTTCCTATGTTCTTGGGCGGGTGTCAATAGTATGATTCGATAGTTTTTTTTTATAAAATTATATCATATCAATATTTCAGTTAATTTACTAATGTAATCAAAATTGAACTTTACAAAATCATACCAATTATCTCAGTTTTTTTTCAATATCGGTACGGTACAGTACGGTTCGGTTAATTTTTGATAATTTATTTATAAAACATCAACTTTTATAATATTATAAAAAATTATCGATTCATATATAATAGAATGAGTAATTTAACTTTTTGGCATCAGATCTCTGTCCTTAAGCTCTACGTAATCGTTTTTGTTTCTTTTATATATATAAAATTGTCTCGGGCCGTGAGTCCGTGGATTGTTTTTTAAAAAAGTGCATAATCTCAATTTTAAGCAGCAAACATAATTAACGTGTAATTCCTTTGCTTTAGAGTGATAGTGTAGGTTTTCATATTACTTTTAATCCACACAAAAGCCCAAGGCCCAAAGTAAAAAAATTAATACTTTATAAATTATATATATATATATATATATAATTATTCGGTACGGTTATAAGTTAATATTAGAACCTTGGTTTTATTTAAAAAATCTTAATATTAGTTTGGTTCATTTCGGTCGATTTTTAAAATAGTTTTGACACCATTTTTGAAGTTTCTCGGGATAATATTTTACTCAACCATGAGTGTTTCATTCAAAAAGTCACTCAACTATGAGTGTTTTACTCAAAACATCACTCAACTTTTGATGTTTCACTCAGAAAGTCACTCAACCTATTTAAATGATTTTTAATTATATTTTAATAATTTTTATTTAACATATATTTATTTAATGACCTGGCCATTAAAAATATATTGACCTACACCTTTTATTTTAAGTGAGACAGACGACATTTTTATTTATCGGGAACTTTAGGTTTTCGTTATAAAAAAAAATGTTGATTCAGTTGCAGGTGTCCAGCTACTTTTTTGTGTTTAAAGGGGTAATTACTATTTTGTATTTTTTTTAAAAACGTTAGATTACTCAAATGTATTGTGGACCATCTACAAAATACTTTCTCCGTCCCAATTTATTTGACACTTTTTGCTTTCCGTGATTCAAATGAATTGTTCTTTGATCGTAATTATTTTATATATTTTTTAAATATTTTAAATAATTAATCATGGTGACTTATAGCACTTTTTACGTAATTTTCGAATATGTAATTTTTATTTCAAAAAAAATTAAAAATTCTACGTTCAAACACATGGTCAAAATTAAAAAGTTTGACCCCCGAAAAATGAAAGTGTCAAAATAAAAAGGTTGTTTCACTTAATAAAATGTATGACAATATATATTTAGTGGGTCGGGTCAAATGGGTGTGTCAATAAAATGGTTAAAACGGGTACTTATTTATTTTTATAATTTTAACTTTAAATAAAAATTACCAAAATGTAATTAAAAATCACTTAAATATGTAGAGTAACTTTCTGGTTCGAAACCAAAGTTGAGTGAATTTTCTGAGTAAAGCACTCATAGTTGAGTGACTTTCTGATTAAAAAATAAAGTTGAGTGACTTTCTTAGTGAAACATCATAATTGAGTAATTATTTGAGGTATTATCTCGAAATTTCTCATGAGGAGCTGCTTTCTCTTCTTTTATAGTAGTTTTTCTGTTCACTTTTACTTGTTCATTATATTAAAAATAAATTTTTATTTGTCAAATTTAACATATCAAGATAAAAATAACTTCTTTTTCTTTTTCTTTTTCTTGTTTTAGCCTTGGCATTAATTAAGCATTCCAACTTATTTTCCAGGCCCTTTAAGATTATACATAAATTAATATGAGTATCATGGTAAAATATACACTCAATTTAGTATTACATTTTAAGGGGTGTGCAAAGTCAATTATTGACAAGTAAAAGTGAACGGATGAAGTATTATTTATATTGAAATTCTTTTAAAAAATACTCCCTCCGCTCACTTTTGATTAGCCATTGTATTAAAAATAATTTTCACTTTTACTTGTCAAATTTAACACAATAAGAGAAAAATATGTTTTTCATATTTTACTCTTACCATTAATTGTTCATTCTAAATCATATTTCAAGTCTATTAAAACTATACATTAATTACTATGAATATCATGGTAAACTATACATTATATTTATTGTTTCTTAAAAAGTGTGCAGAATGTATTCAAGTAAAGTGAACCGATGGAGTAGTATTCAACTAGGGAAAATGATTGTTTGACAAAAAATTTATGGAAGAATGGGCAAAACGAGGACATTTAAGTCATTTCACACAGGTTGTAACCTTTTGTCCCCGTTATGCCTTCACGCTGAACGGCTGAAGTTGGGTGTTATTGAAGAGGGTTATAACTTATAACAATGTCTTAACGTTGTCTTTTCTTTCTCTCTCCTTCTAATAATTAATTCCTCATCATCAATATTTTGAAAAATTAAAATATGCAGCAAGCCTCTCCTTTCTTGAATGATGTATTATATACACCTCTCATTTCTCTATAAATATACCTCTATATTTCTTCCTTTCTCTAAAAATACACTTCAGTATTTCACCTACCATATATAATAAAATAAAACCCTATTATATTATTACACCCTATTTTATTTGGATCTCATTTTCCGTCATCTTCTTCTTATTTTGTACCTTCCATTATTTTGAAAAAATAGCTAACAACTTTTTTGTTGTATGTCATGGTAGGGTACCCAGTATATACTATATACACGACATGGCGTGAGTGTGGATAATGGTTAAAGGATTTAGTCTAAATCATTACTACCAAAGTTGATGTTATTGAAAATGTTGAAGCTGACTCAATCCATATTTTACAGGCTTTTATAGCTAAAATAGTTGTTGTGGTTGCTTGTATGAAGATAAATGAATAAAGGGTTAACTTAGCTTTTTGTTTATTTAGTTTAAAATTATTTTTGAGTTTCGTTTAGGAGGAGATTATTCTCTCAATAGATTTTATATTTTTTTATATTAGTTTTCTCAATATTCATGTCACTTGACCAAATCATATTAATATTATGCTTCTTTTAGTATATTTTATGTGTTGTCTGATCACCGTTTAAGGTTTGCAACTATAAGCTTTCGAATGACGCTCTGATTATATCGATCCCAACACATATGTGTATTCAGATTTAGACATCTATATTTTAATGCACATCTTAATCTTAATGAAAATAAATGAGGCCTAATTGTGATTTAACCTAAAAAAATTAGCTTATGAAGCGAGATTGACCAAAATCATAGATCTGTGAGATTTTTTTTAACATCAGTAGTCATGAATTCTTAATTAATTGAAGTGGTGTTTACACTTTTTCGTTTGAAAAATACATGTCATTACTGTGCATTCATTTAAAATTGTTGCATTTTGATTTGTCCTATTCAATATTCCCCCCCACAACCTCCAAGAATGATGAAAACGAAATTACTTTCCCCTCCCAAGTCCCAGTTTGTCTTGTGGAGGGGACACAGGCCAAAATTTTCGACTCTTTCTTGGCATATTCGTGGGGGTCATCTCTATTATGGAGTAGTTTTTTATTGATGAGCTGTTATAGTTAATTAAATTATATTATTTAATTATGAGAATCTGACTAAGCACCACGGAGGCAAGTGGTAAGTGGAGCATATACTCGGGCAGAACATTTTTCTTTGAATTCCTCTTATCTTGCATATACATTGGCCGTCACTATGACACATTGGAAGTTAGAATAAACTAATAAGAAAAGAAAAAAAACAGAGAGACTAATTGATGTCTTTTTTTTCTCGTTTGCTCTCCCTTCTTAATAAAAATATTCCTAACCCTAAAATAAATACTTTCTACCTAGCAAAATGTTCATGTAAATTGTGAAATTATGTCTTGTGTACATTATCTGATGAATTAAACGTTACGGTGACCGAGGATAACAAACTCTTCTGAGTTCGTTATACCTTGGAAGATCGAAATTCTGGAGCTTCATGAGTCGCTTTTGTTTAGCGACAAACCGGCTCTGGAAAAATCCTTCGAAAGAAGGCTCTTTTGATGTCCTAAGGAAGAAAGTATAACCAGCCATGCAGTAAATGGATGTGACATAGAAGCAAATTGGTTCCATGACATCCCATGATAGTTCCCAAAATGTCAATCTCATGAATGCCGCTGTCTGAACGACAAAGTAACCTAGCCCACACCATAATTCTCTGCGCACTAAAGACTCTGCTTTCTTGTCAATTGCTGTTTTTTCCTCTTCCATTTGGTTGAGCTCCTTCATCATTTGTGGGTCATTTTGGTTCGTCATGTACATTGGTAATAGGCCTTGTAGTGTTTTCACTACCTGTAAAACAAAAAGAGTAGCAAAACATTTGGGTAAAACTAACACTCCACTTTACAAATACCTCTGTCATCCTACACGGACTCAAATAAAATAAATTGTCCGACTCTAATTGAACATCATATAACGTAAACGTAAATATCAATTTTGAACAGGAAATAATTTTATAAAGCTTAAAATTGGCATAAGATTAAAACAATTTTAAATTTATTATTCTTTTAATCTTTTCCTCCAATAAGATTGGCCTAAACCAGTGTCCAATCCACCACGTTATGTACCTAATTAACTCACGTAACATATGAACATGCTAGAATTGACATATGGAGATTCTCTATGACTACGAAAACGAATTCTCACTAATTTCATTTGCTAATTTTTAAAGAGTTAAGTATAAAAAAAGATTAGTGGGGAATTGATATATAGATAGCTACTAGTATTTCGTTTTCTTGGACTCCACAATAATTGGATGTCGTTTTCCTCTTCCTCCCCTCCACCCCACCCTCTAACACAGCAGTTACTGGTCCACTCACCATCTCGTTTTAGAGATCTGGAGTAGTAACGTTGTTTCATTTTCCTGTCTGGAGAAAAAACACGAAAATGCTACTATCAGTTTTCAGTAGACTCCCGACATTTAATAAACAAATAAAAGCTAAAGGTTACTCCGGAAACAGCCGTTGTTAATACTGGTGTAATTTTATTAGATATGTTGTTGTATTTATGCATAAAAAAAGCATAATAATAATAGAAGAATGAAAAAGTGGAAAAAGAAAACCAACCTGATCAGGCCTGAGGAACACAACGTTTCCTAGAACAATCACAGTTCCAGAATCATCTAGAATCTTCGCGAATTCGAGGCCTTGTTTATTATTCGAACTAATTCCAGAGCAAATCTGAAGAAATTCCGTGTACGAAATACAATTCTTTTCAATCTGTGTTAGCCTAGATTTCACCATCTCCAATTGTGATGCTTTTACCACCTTCCTTACATCTGCCACAGTCAATTTCCCCTCCGGCTCCGGTGGTATGAGTCCATCTAATTTGATTCTATTTCTGCTAATGTCCATTTCACGGAGTTTCTCGATGAGACTTTCGCCGGTGGGTAGTGACCGTAGATCAGGCGAGGTTGCCGGAGATGGATACATGGGTCGGCGGTGAATTAATCGCCGGAAAATTCCGTTATCTCCGGGTTCTGGGGAGATTTGTTTGTCAGGATGAGGTGGGGTAAGTATTCTGGAAGCCATGGATGATGAAGATATACGACAAGCGGAAATGGAAAAACCGGTAGTTTTGTATGCATTGAAGAGGCGCTGAGTTACTGTTTTCTTGAACGCCATTGATAGAAAAATAAGAACTAATATGGTAGAGCTTTAGGGGTTTGAATTGTTCAACGATGAAGAAAGATATCATGGGTCGGACGTATTTATAGGTCCACTCTTTGTGACGAAATGACAGCAAAGCTATGTTAATCCTAATTAAAAAACGGATTCTCAGTACTCAGTAGTAATAGATGTATATATCTACGTGTGTATATTAGTTTGTGTGTGTAACTTTTTATTTTATAATTATAATTTGTCTAATTATAATTATAAAAACAATATAAAGATATCATTGTTTGTTCATTTTAAAAATTTGGTTTCACTTCTTAGTATTTATAAATCTTAATTCACATTTTCACTTCGGCTTTCCACTCCTATCTTTGCTTATAGTCTTAAGAGTGAAAATGTTTTCTCCTTACAATAAAGTAGAGTGATAATGAAATAATGTTATTATTATAGTTTCATGATGGATTGTACACGTTAAAAATATAATTAAATAAATAAATTATTCTTTATTTTAATAATTTAAATTTTTAAATGAAAAGGTCACGTATTAATTATGCAAAAAGAAATCAGACCGTGATAACTATTGGTGCTCGTTAAATAACATAGCTCGAATATATATCAAGCTCAAGGCCTTGTACACGAAAAAATTCTTTAAAGATATAAATCATAATTAAATAGATGATTGCACATTTTTTAGTTACAAAGGTGTTTTTGACTTTTTATGCATGTATAATTATCCTTTTAGAAATTCAATATGTTTATGAATGTTTTCGCGGTGGACTCGATTTTAGGAAAGATAATTAATTACTTATCGTTTTAGAAGTTCAATTATTTTTCTTTCAAAAAAACATTCAACAAATTAGTGTTGGGAAAGCATTTCATTTGCTCACATTTGTTTAGTAATATTACTATTTAGTTCTCAATAACTTTTAATTTTTTTTTTCGAACGTACTTAAATATTTTACATTAACGTATAATTTATAGTATTTAAATTTAAGTAACAAAACTCTGAATTTTCACCAAAAAGGGGGGAAATGTTCATTAATCCAACCTATGCATGAGATATTCGATGTAGAAAAAGGAATATGGTGGATCGTTCACTTTATATTGTTTTTATTTTTATTTTTGTTGAGGGGGTAAATTTTAATAAGGGCCAAAAAGAAAATATCAAGACTACTTCACGAGAGCGAAAATCAAGGAAGACAACTACTATAATCAGCGTACACGTGTCTGGCTAGAATTGATCGTAAGGCAACCGTCCGATTGTTAGAAAAATAGTCACGGGGGAACTTGTATATGTGTGGACTTTGGACAAAAATTGGTCATGCTTTACACGTGTTGATTGGAGAGGCAAGCAATATAAATATCAGTCAACCTAATAAAATAGTGCGGGGGTGTATAGGATGAGTTGTGGTGATCACGTGTTTAGATCACCAAAATTGAAAGAGGGGAACGGTGGTGGTGACTTGACTATGAGGACCGATTTCTAGGAAACGCAATCGTGTCGCCACATATATCCTAGGTGGATGTATAGTAAATTTGAGACGGAAGTGGACTGATTTAGTCAGTCGGTCCACAATCATCCAAATAGAATCATGCCTTCTGAGCGAGATAGATATGTCATTTTCAAACGAAAATGTTAATATTTTGAGTCAACCCACTAGGCCTATGGTGTTCGGCTTTCACCTACTGACATTTTAGACACTTCATTGTCCATTATTTCAGATCATGGTGTTCAGTTCACAACACACTTTTGAAAGCCTTTTCAGAAAAAATTGGGGACCAAGGTAAATCTCAGCACAACTTTTCATCCTCAGAATGACCAAGCAGAACGGACTATTAAGACTCTTGAGGACATGTTGAGGGCATGTGTTCTCAATTTTAAAGGTAATAGGGATGATTATTTGCCTCTCATTAGATTTGCTTATAATAATAGTTACCATGCTAGTACCCATATGGCACCGTTCGAAGTTTTATATGGGCGAATGTGTAGATCACTAATTGGTTGATTCGAAGTTGGTGAAGCAGAATTGTAGGGCCACCAGACTTGGTCTATCATGCTTTAGAAAAAAACAAGCTAATTCAGGAATGTTTGAAAACAGCTTAGAGTCACCGGAAATCTTATTCAGATGTGAGGCGTATAGACTTGCAATTTCAAGTTGATGATTGAGTATTTTAAAAAGTTTCGCCTATGAAACATGTCATGAGATTTGGAAAGACCTGGAAGCTCATTCCCAGATATATCGAATCATACAAGATTTTGAGGAGAGTTGGCCAAATGACTTATGAACTTGAACTGCCACAAGATTTAGTTATGTGTGCATCTATTGTTTCATGTATCCATGTTGAGAAATTGTGTGGAAGACCCGTCGTTGGTTGTCCAAACCGATTCCATTGTAGTTCAGGATGGTCTGACCTATGAAGAAATTTATGTGGCTATTTTGGATCGTCAGATTTGAAAGTTGAGAACTAAGAAAGTTGCCTCAGTTAAACTGTTGTGAAGAAGTCAGAATGTTGAGGCTACATGGGAAGCCGAAGAAGACATGAAGTCCAGATATCCGCACTTATTTGAGGAGCAAACAGAAAAATATCAAGCTAAATACCTTCAGTATTCATGTCATGTCCCTTACGTATCTATATCCAATGTTTCACGTTCATGTATTCAGTACTCATTTCTCATGTTCATGTTTTCATGTAATCATGTCATTCAGTTTCATATTTCATGGCATGTTCCTTCACGTTCATGTACTCATGCCATATCTAGTCTTGTTCCTAACATGATCCATCATTCGAGGACGAATGACCTCAAGGGGGAGATATTGTAACACCTCGTACCTTCAAATTAAGCCTTGTTCATGATTCGAGGGAATAAGAAACCAAAACGGGGAGTTTAAAGTTGAAAAGTAGTTTCAGTTATACAGATTAAATTTGATGCCAGATTATATGAACCGTAGAATTAATCATGGTCCGTCAAAATGAACAATCAATTCCATTGTTGAAATTGATGGAACTCAATTGATTTATACGGATCGTATAATAATTGACAGTCCGTCCTTTTTACCGTCTCAAACCTTTCAAGTTTTGAAGTCACTGGAAAGTTGTAAATTAATTAAATTAAGTTGACGGTCCGATTATACGGATCATACATAATTCGACGGTTTCGTGGCAGACCGTATAAAATTCGAAGGTCCGTCGAATTGGTCGTACATTTTTCGACCGGTTGAAAATTATAAATACACAGACTTGGTTTTAAACTCATTCTAAGGTTTCAAGGTTCAAGCTTTGGGATTATCCTTTTAAGTTCAGATTTTCAAGACACATATTGAAGAGATTAAGGTATGTAGAGCTTATATCCACGTAAGGACATCATTGTTCTTCTCAACGCCACATGTAATTCATGAAATAGGAATTCTTCGAACCTAGGGTTTTTGCTCAAGTTCTTAATAACCTTATGTACATGTTCAACTATATATATATATATATATACATCATGTTGTCGTTATTTTATTCATGATATGTCATTGTGATTGTCATGAATATGTTCGTAATCCATAAACTCATGCCTTGATTCTCATGAGTTCTAAAATACAAGTTATGATCATATTACCATTCAGTTCCATGAATTCATATATGTTTCTCATGATTTATACAAGTTATATTATGTACTTCTTCACATGCTAAAATATAAATTTACAAGTTATGTTTACAAATTATTTTATAAAATTCATGGGCTTTCAGGCCAACTATTTTCAAGTACATGTTTGGGAAGTTTCACTGATTACCGAGAACGCTCAGACAACCTGAAACAACGTATGCCAACGTATGATAAGGGTCTCTCCACCAGAGGACGATACTTTATTATTACCCATTATGATATTATTGGATCCATCATATTCATGTTCATGTCTCATACTCCGGCAAAGTATGAGATGAGTTAGCTGGTCGGGCAGAGATAAGACTCATGTTCACGTTTGGTGGTTCATGTCGATTTTACTAATGCTCTCCCCACAGATATATAAATATACAGTTTTACAGATTTTACACATGGCATATACTCATGTCCCTATTCATGTTGCGGTTTTAGTTTCATGTCCTATTATTTCATGTACTTGCTTATTCATTCAGTTGCTTTACATAAAGTATAATTTAAATGTACTAACGTCTCTTTGCATGGAGCCTGCACTTCACGGTGCAGGTAGTGAGTTTTAGGGAGATGGATCTGCTCAGTAGGATTGCTTCAGTATCAACCATTTGGTGAGGCCCATCTCATTCGGGGTGTCAGTTTAGTTATTTTATGATTACGCATTATAATAGAGGTATGCCAGAGCCTTACTTGGTAAATAATTTTGTAGACTCATGTTGTCAGGTGTTTCATAGACTAGGGGTCCGTTTGGATGAGCTTAAAAAAGTGACTTTTATGAATAAAGTGTTTTTAGACCTTTTAAGTGCTGAAAGTTGTTTTTAAAAATAAGCAATTGAGTGTTTGGATAAAAATGTTTATTGGTGAGAGGGTAGTGTGAGAATTTTAATAAAATATAAGGGATACAAAAGTAATCTTAAAAGTCAACAGAAATGACTTATAAGCCCCCCAAAAAAAAAGGATTCCTAACTTTTAAAAAATGACTGACTTTAAGCACTTTCTGGCTTAAAGTGCTGACTTTAAGCCAGAAAGCCAAACAGTCAAATAAGCTAAAAAAAGGCTTATAAGTTGGTTTGACCAACTTATAAGCCAATCCAAACGGGCTCTAGATCAGTTATCATGTCAGTATTATCTTCAGACTTATCATGTTTTACTCAGATGATTCCTCTACTATATTTCATACCATAATTTCAGCATATGTTTTACATATTTTAAACCATGGTTAGTGTATGTTTTGATGCCCGTGATGATCAGAAAATCATGTGGTTTGTACGGTCACATGTAGTCATGCACCAAGTGTCATGTTTCTCTCAGGCCATGATTTGGAGCGCGACAGAAATGTTGATAATGAGATTAACTTGAATTATCTGCGGATTGGTAAAAGATTAATTATCACTGAAAAGTCAAGGAAATAAAAATACTCAAAGGAATAATATAAGCACACGTGAAAGACCCAACAATGACTATATAGAAGAAATTTATCAAAATATAAAAAAGAGGTAGTAGGCTTTACTCAATAACTCAAAAGCTCTTGTATCTCGCTACAATCTAAGCTACCCCTCAACTTGAAAAATATGTAATAGAGCACTCCTATTTATAATACTAGAAAATCAACATGCACTAGGACTAGAAAATCTATTCCTATATGAATTTGATAAATAAGTCATAACTAAATTTGGATTAAATAAACTATCAAATATCGAATTTTAATTAATTTTAAATTATTAGTCTTGATTTAACTCCAACATTGCCTCCTTAAAGCAAGATTTTCAAACTTGCATGTGCCATGAATAATATAATATCTTGTAGTAATCAACCACCATAGACTCGAGAATAATTTTCTGAAATATGTAGCATCGATAAAATTACGGGTGCTATCTTTAGACAACTTCAGTTTCTCTTTAACACGATTCAAAGTTAATTTGACTTTCTCCTTGTTAAACATCTTCAAAATATCATGAGCATATTTTTTTCTTCTCGTATTCTTCAATAAGTCTTGACTTAAAATCATTTGCTTCTTCAATTGATTTGTACTTCACCTTGCATGCCCATTCGATTTCAATTTCTCTTTTTGTATGTGGTAGAGTAGTGTCGTTAACTAATAATTTTTCATGCTCTTCAAAATATACAATCTTGACTAATGGCTCGAAATTGATTGCATCTTCAATATTCATACACTTCAATTGTAGATTTGGACCATTAATTATTTCAGTCACAATCTTGGGCAGATCATCAGAAACTTTCTCTTGGTGAACATTTGTGCTTCTTTCATTACTAGCTTCATCTTCAATATCTTTAAATATTTTTTCTTATGTGATAATGGTTGGTACTTCTATTTCTTCCCCAATAGTCTCACCTTGTATAAACCAATCACGAATATTACATGTCTCATGACTTAAAAACACTAGTAGTTTCTATTGAAAGAACATCAGTTCCAACCAAACTATCCCTTTTAGCAATTTTAGAAATTATTAATAAATCAATTTGGACATTATTGATGTCTACTTTGCAATCAAAAACATCTATGCCACAACAAAAATCACCTTTATCTTCTCTTTCTTTCTCCATTATTCCTGAATTTTGACCTTCTTCATTTATTTCTGCTAGATTCGATGACTCTTCTTTTTCTTTTGATTGATCATCCTTTATTTGCAATGCCTCCTCCACTATCTCATATGTTTCTTGATTCACGAACAACTTATATGCCACCAATTCATCTTCTAGATCATCAAGTCTCAAAGTATTAAGATATTGGGTAGCCTCAAGAATTGTTTACTTGATGTGAAACTCTAATATTAGAAACTGCAATATCTTTTCAACAACTTTAACTTCTTCCAATACTTCTCCATTGACCTTCATATCATTAACAATTTCTTTAATTCTTGTAAAAAAATCTTTGACATATTCCGTTGGTTTCATCTAGATCAACTCATACTGCCTCCAAAGTTCTTGGAGTTTCTCTTTCTTCACGTCTGCAACACGTCGATATAATTTCACCAAAATTGTCCAAACCTCCTTTGCTGATTTTGTATACAAATATTTATTATACACATGCAATTGGACTTTGCTATTAAGGTAGTAGAATGCCTTATAATTTAATTATTTATTTTTCTCCAATTCTGTAGTTGTTTCATCACTCAATGTTGTGCCTTCTAGAGTTTTCACGAACCCTCCATAGTCCAATAATATTGAAGAAATTCTTCATCTGATGATACCAACTTTCAAAATTATTTTTGCCATCAAACACAAAATTATGACAATTTGGTGAATATGGAATATTCATATTCTTTTATATGTGTTGGATCTAATACGAGACTTTGATCGGATCTGTTACACCCCGTAAATTCAAGAGAATAGGATAAGAACGTAAGAAAGGAAGTAAGGTTTGAAATTTGGAAAGATAAGTTGGCAAATGTTGTAGGCAGATTTTCAGTCAATTTTGGAGCGGCATATCTCCTAGTTCGTTAGGAGTTTTTAGGTGTTTCAAAAGCCTAGTATGAAGCTCGTTGAGTCTAGTCTCCAACGAAATAAACCGCTCGTCGATTGGACATCGGAGTAGAAAGTTATGGACGTTACAAGATCAGCTGGCAGAAGAGGGGGAAAATGTTTCAGTCAGGCGTCACAGCGCCACGGCGCCGGCAGCAGGGTCGCGGCGCCGTAAGTCCTGAACCCCTCTGAAGTTGCAGCGCCGCGGCGCCGGCTGCAGGGCCGCGGCGCCGAGGAAGGATTTTTAGCGAAAATTGGGGAAAATCAGAAGATGTTTTGGTAAAAGGCCTATGGGAGGGTGACAAGTGTCCCTCCCATCTTTTTGACCAAGAGAGGGTCTTATTTTAGGACCAAGACTTGGTCATTTGCAAAGATCCACCCTAAAGGAATTCCCCTTCTCTTCTCCCTAAAATTTTAAGAGCCCTAAGCCTAGTGAAATTATTGGTGAGGCGGCAAGAAGAATATATGTTGGAAATCTTGTAGAGGGGTCGTGTGGATGATTTTTTGACAAGAAAAGGAGTTGCGGAAAAGAGCTTAAGCGGGCGAGATCCTTGGAATATTTTGGGCTTATTGAGGTAATGATTCTTGTCCTCCTATGAAATTGAAGATTTCATGTCGTAGTAATTTGATAAATGAACTTGTGATATAAGGAATGAAGTTTTATAAGTGTTAAGATACATTGGAAGGTTAAAATCCGAGAAATGGCATGTTAGCCATTGAAGATGTTAATCAGTTTTGTTGTTAGTTATAATCGTCACATGTTATACAAGAAAGGGAATTTAGTTGTTATAATTGTTATGACTTGTATAACATGTTGGAATAACGACTTGGGTTATAAGGGATGGAAAAATGACTCTGTTGTCATTATTGTAGCCGAGATTGACCTTAATAATAATGGACTATTATATGTGAATTGTGGGGCAGAATTTTACACGTCCAGTAAGGCGTGTAATCCCCTTTGGTTAGCTGTTTGGTTGAGCCTTAAATGTGGCGTTTTGGTTGTTGAATACGGGCCTTGGAAAAGGTGGAAAAGTACGTAGAAACAAAGGAAGTGCAGTCCAATTTTCCGTAAAATAAGGGACTTTACAATTAGAATATTCTACATTGAAGCTAGAAGCTAATAGACGTATTATGGTCATTATAGGTTGACATACTATGGACGGCATATTGGACTTGGCAAGTGGATTAAGCCGGAGAGGTATGTGGAAACTTTCTTATCTCTTGAGCATGAGTAGTTATAAATGTATAGTACGGTAGACGTACGTGATTTAAATGAAGTCAGTTCGTTTGATATACTTGACTTGTTTTAAGAATGTCTAAGTTGGTTGAGTTAGAGAATTAACTCACTTGTTGTTAAAGAAAGGTTAAAAGAATGATTTATTCTTATAAGGTAGACAAAGATTTCTTGACTTGAAAAGGTATAAGATACTCGATTTGGAAAGTGTAGATTCCTTGAGCTATTCTAAAGTTAAGAAACTTGTTTTTTTTTAAAGTTAAGAGACTTGAAGTATTTTGAAAGTTAAGAAACTTGATTTGAAAGTATAAGTCTCTTGGTCATAAAAAGAATGAATTTGTCTAAGACATAAAGAGTTATAACAGCTTTATGGGGAGTTAGTTATGACGGCTTTATGAAATGATAAGGATGTCTTAGTTTCTAAAGCATAAAGTTAGTATAACGGCTTTATGAGAAGTTGGTTATAGCAACTTTATGTAAGGTTGAAGGAATGGTTCTCTCGAGTAAGGTAAACAAAGATTAATGACTTGAAATAAGGAAGGACAATTTGATTTAAAGGCATCAATTGCTTAAAGTTTAAAGTAAGAGTCACTTGATTAGAAGCCTAAAAGTATAATTTTAAGTGTAGTGACGTATGTGAAATGTAGATTAGCCTTGATACTACGAGTGTTAGTATCTTGGGGTTTTATATAAGAGTGCCTTGAGGTTATAAAATGAGTTCCATTTGGCATGTTAATGAAAGTCTAAAGATTTTATGAACTTGCCTATACTCGCTTGTGATAGTCTTGGAGTGCAAGTATTATGTTGATACGTTGCCGTGACTCTCAGTTGGAGGGTCGACTGTCTTGATGTGAAATTATTTGGACGTACCGACAGTGATGGAGGATTCCACGGGTATGCTTCCATTGTGATTGATCCATGGACATGCTTGCGATGGAGGATTCCGGGGCATGCTACCATGATGCGGGTTACATTCCTGGATACGGTTATTACTCCATGGATTAGTTCTCTATGAAGTCATGTACCCGAGATGAGGGATTCCACGGGCATGAGATATATATATATATATATATATATATATATATATATATATGTATTGTATGTGTGTACGCCGACAGTGAGGTAGGATGCCACGGGCGCGTCACATGATTACATTTTACAATTTCGGCTGTCGGCAGTGATTGAGGATTCCACGGGCAGGAGATATATATATATATATGCTTTGTAGGTGTGTACGCCAACAGTGAGGTAGGATGCCACGGGCGCGTCACATGGTTATATTTTACGCCATACCGTTTACGATGGTGGGGATTCCACGGACACACTTTGGTATTTGAGGGCTTGTGTCCGTAGCTATGGTGTGACTACTGTTCTTGTGATAAAATAGTCTTTAAAAGGTATTGTGACTTGCTTGAAAAGTAAATATGACTTGATACTACGGTTATTAGTATGTTGGAAGTTTTATATGAAAAAGAGTCATTTAAAAGAATAGAAGTACGTAGTACTTTGGGTTAAATTCTCAAATTTTATAATGACATGATAGTGCCTTAAGTAAACTAAAATGAGAGTGTATATGAACAGAGTTAATAAGAAGTTAGAGGATTTCTTAACTTGCTTATGTTATGTATGATAGCCGGTTGTGCTAGGTTATGTTATTCTTGCGGGGTAAACCCCCGGGTTACTACTTATTCCATGGATTTGCTACCCATAATGCGAGTGCGGCGTTTGTACTCATTGCGGGCCCACCGGGTCCATGCGGGTGAAATAGGCCTATGCGAGTGAAATAGTCCCATGCGAGGCGGATGACCTCATTGCGGGTCCACAGGACCTATGCGGGTGAAATAGTCACATGCGAGGCGGATGACCTCATTGCAGGTCCACAGAACCTATGCGGGTGAAATAGTCTCAGGAGTAGGATTGCTTAATGATACTACGGGCGGGTGACCCCTCTTTGATCATGAGCCTCCTATTTTTATGCAGTAAGGTATACTCTTGTTTACTCTCATTGTTAGTAAGGTACAATGTACTGTTATTTGAGTTATCATACATGTCTCCAGCTTTATTTTAGACTCTATGATTTCATTACAGTACTTTCAGTTTCACATACTTGGTACATGTTATCGACCTCTTCGGGAGTGCGTTACATCTGGCAGTTGAGGTACATAGCTTGCTGATCCGCACTCTAGGATCACTGTCCAGTTTTTGGAAAGCTTCATTTCTCCGGAGGCTTTGTCTTTTGGTACGGTTCCCTGAGGTTGTAAATTCATGTACATTCAGGGGTATGGCGGGGCCATGTCCCGTCACTGATGTTATGTCAAACTCTTAGAGGTCTGTAGTCATATCTTGTGGGCCACTTTGAAAAAAAATGAGGTAACTGTTTTTGGATTTGTATATATCCAGGGAGGTAGTCTTATCGGCTAACCTATTATTTTATTCCTGTTAAGTTTATGTATGTTCCGCTGATTATCTCTGATGTATACCTGTAAGGGTGCCCAGGTAGGGCACCAGTCGCGGGCCCGGGGTCGGGTCGTGACAGGATCTCACACAGACTCTGATACCAATATGAAGGAAATAAAAATACTCAAAGGAATAATATGAGCACAATTGAAAGACCCATCAATGACTATACAGAAGAAATCTATCAAACTATAAAAAAAGATGTAGGAGGCTTTACTCAATACTCAAAAACTATTGTATTTCGCTATAATCTAAGCTACGTCTCAAGCTGAAAAAATATGTAACAGAGTACCCCTATTTATAATACTAAAAAAATAAACATAGACTAGAACTAGAAAACTATTCCGATATGACTTTGATAAATAAATACTAAATAGGCTTGGATTAAATAAACGGCCAAATATTAAATTTTAATTAATTTGAAATTATTAATTTTGATTTAATTCCAAAAGGAAGCTTGAATGTTGCGCCACATATATCCTAGGTGGACAAATAATGGTGGGGTTTGATTATTTTTTCCTCCTTTTTTTTACACTTAGTAAATGCTGATTATGAGATTTACATTGAATTACCAGTGGAATACGATAGAGTAAAATATTATTTTTTTTCAACGAGTAAAAGATTAATTTAATTACTAAGAAATGTGAACGTTTTGCCGCATATATATATATATATATATATTGAATATTACCGTGGATGTATGAGAATAGTATATAACTATCACTAGTGCTTAGAAAGGATAATCAATTACAATTTAAATATAATAGGCTTGAAGCCTAACATCAATTGTCACAATATCAATAAGTGTTGATGCTCTTGATTTTCAGTATTTGCTCATCCTTACCATCTTGAGATCCTTGTTGAAACTGCAGTCAGTCCTTTGAAAACAATAACAACAATATGTTTAGAAATCTAGAAATATAACAAGATAATTGGCTTGTTGAGTCTATTGAATTATCAATTTTTTCCTTAAGATAATATTGTCCCGTATATCCCTTCAACGGTGTAATGACAACTTATCTCCCAAGATAAAACAACAATCAAACAAATGAGCAAAGGGAACTCAAGTGTTCGCTAGAATAGAAGGATCTTTGAGTATGTAAGATTGCAAGAAAGGAAGAGATTTCATCAAGTCTGAAATCATCCAAGTGTAGAGAGTATTTCCCTTATGTGTTCAATGTGTACTTCCTCAAATCTGAAAGTAAGCTTGATTATATAGTGTAAGGAAGAGAGGAGGTGTTAATGGATGTTAATGTGGATTGTCACTTAATTAAATCGGCTTATTATAAGTACTTCACTATGTAAGTTTAATGTTTACCTAATCGTAGAATTAGTTATAGCTTGATTTTATTCAATTAAATTTGAGATAAATTTATTTAGAAATTAATCCGAAATTAGTTATCTCTTATCTAGCACAGCAAACGAGTCCTAAAAATTCTTTAAGTGTCTTTCTTAACTATCACATTTTTTACTCATATAAACGTTATAAGAATTTTATTAGTGTGTTATAAAATAATGAAGATTGATTTTGTATTTTTTTATAAATTACATTTAAGTTATTTAACCAAAGTGGGCGACATCTTTTAGTCGCCCTCCTTGAGTTCAACCAAAGAGGGCGACTAAAAATTTCAACCAAAGAGGGCGACTTTTACTCGCCCTCCTTGAGTTCAACCAAAGAATGCGATTTTTAGTCGCCCTCCTTGATTTCAACCAAAGAGGGCAACTTTTAGTCGCCCTCCTTGAGTTCAACCAAAGAGGGCGACATCTTTTAGTCACCCTCCTTGAGTTAAAACAAATAATCCTCCAAAATTAATTTTATGTGGTTATTAGTAATATAATTATTTGTTAGGAGAGAATCTATGTATTAGTAATATAATTATTTTTACTTTTCTTTTTAATTTGTCTTAAAAGAATATTATATTACTTTATTTAAAAACTATTTAAACTTTTCATTTTTATCCTTAATGAGAGATGATTTACAGTTACAAAATATTTATATCTAACATTAGACTTGACTTGACTAATCATTTATATCTAACATTAGACTTGACTTGACTAATCTTTATGATGTTAGAATTCTTCCTTTCTTGTTCCGATTCTTTTGGTAGTTGTTAAAAAGGTTTTACATAAGTTGCTACATTTTCTTTTCTTCCTTTCTTGTTTCTAAAATTGCTATTTATTAATAAAAAATATGTCAATTTCTTATTACATAAAAGTAATAAAAATCACGTGTAAAAAAAACGACTTGGAATATATTCTTTTAATTAAACTTATCTAATACCCAAAAAATATATTCTTATTTTTTACATGAAAGAAACAAAGGCACATTGGATAAATAGTCCATTAAACATTAAAGAAACAGACGTAATATTTACATTTGGGTAGATTCGAATCCTTGAGTTCAACCAAAGAGAGCAACTTCTACACGCCCTCCTTGAGTTCAACCAAAGAGGGCGACTTGAGTCGCCCTTTTTGGTCCGAATCAAAGGGGGCGACCTGAATAAATCGCCCTTTTTTGTCGGAATCAAAGGGACGACTTGAAAAAGTCGTCCTTTTTTGTCCTAACCAAAGGAGGTGATTTGAAGTCGCCCTCTTTGGTCCCTCAAGTCACCCCTTTTGGTCCTAATCAAAAGAGGCGACTTGAAAAAGTCATCTTTTTTGGTCATTTTGATCAATTAAGTAAATATGTATTTTTCTTGGATTCGAGTTTTGAGGTTTTAGAATAAAAAAAAATTATTAGGAAGTACATATGTATTTTTCTAATTTTTGAAATTTTGATTTATTTCTAAACTTTTATTTCACTACCCATAAATGCTCAAACCGAAGCTACTTGATGGAAATAATTGAAAATTAATTCTTGCGAATTCCATCTCAAATTAATTAGATACATTAATGTTCCAACCACATCAAATAATTTATGTTAATCGTCATTTTCTTCTTCAACTATTCACGAGCGAAGAGAAAAAAAAAGTAAAAAAATATACTCCTTTAAACAAAGCCAAGTCAAGTGATGCCATCCCAAATAGAAAAATATATCTTCATTAATTAAAAATAAGTAAAATTAGGTACATAATACAATATAGAAAAATGTGATTAAGTATATTCCGTGTGAAATGTTAAATATATTATTTTAATATATAGTAAAAAATCACTACAATTTTTATTTTATGCATAAAAATGAAAGGGTTATTTTAAAATTTGAGTTAGCTCTTGAGCTATACCTAAGAAATAAAATGAGATGCAAGAAAGGGAAAACAAATCCGATTTTTTGTATATCCGAAATATTCGAATCTGAATCCGATCCAAAATTTATCTGAAATATTCGGATCAGAATCCGACCCGAAATTTATCCAAAATATTCGGATCCGAAATTATCCGAAGATTACAGATATCCGATTTTTTGTATATCCGAAATATTCGGATCCGAATCCGATCCGAAATATTTGGATCCGAATTCGATCCGAAATTATTCGAAAATTACGGATATCCAATTTTTTGTATATCCAAAATATTCTGATCCGAGTCTGAAATATTTGGATCCAAATCCGATCTGAAATTATCCGAAAATTACGAATATCCGATTTTTTGTATATTCGGATTGGATTCGGATCCGAAATTATCCGAAAATTATGGATATTCAATTTTTGTATATCTGAAATATTCGGATCCGAAATTATCCGAAAATTGCGGATATCCGATTTTTTGTATATCCGAAATATTCGGATCCGAATCCAATCCGAATTTTATCCGAAATATTCGGATATGAAATTATCCGAATATTATGGATATTCAATTTTTTGTATATCTGAAATATTCGGATCCAAAATAATTCGAAAATTGCGGATATCCGATTTTTTGTATATCCGAAATATTCAGATCCGAATCCAATCCGAATTTTATATGAAATATTCAGATTCGAATCTGATCCGAAATTATCCGAAAATTATGGATATCCGATTTTTTGTATATCTGAAATATTCGGATCCGAATCCGATCCGAAATTATCTGAAAATTGCGGTTATCCGATTTTTAGGTATCCAAAATATTCGGATCCGGAATTATCCGAAAATTATGAATATCTGATTTTTTGGATATCTGAAATATTCAAATCCGAATCCGATTCGAAATTATCCGAAAATTGCGGATATCCGATTTTTTGGATATCCGGAATATTCGGATCCGAAAATTACGAATATCTAATTTTTTGGATATCTGAAATAATCAGATCCGAATCCAATGAATTTATGATTATGAGGAGTATAAATATAACAAGTATTGATGGCTGATTTAGTGGTAGAATGACACAATTTCACAGAGGATGCTCGGGTTCGATTCTTGACAGAGGGTTGTATTTGTGGTGATTAATATTGCATAACTAGTGGTCTAGTGGGTTGAATAGTACAATGTCACAGTTCAGACCAGGGTTTGAATCCCAGTTGGTGCATTTAATTTTTTTCTTTTTTGAACCAACCCAAAAAGGACAACCAGAGTCGCCCTTTTTGATAAATCTCAAAGACGGCGACTGTACTCGCCCTTTTTGAAAAATCTCAAAGAGGGCGGGCGACTGTAATCGCCCTCTTTGAACCAGGACCAAAGGGGGCGACTACTTCTTGATAAATCTCAAAAAGGGCGAATGGAGTCGCCCTCTTTGGACCTGACCAAAGGGGGCGACTTGAAAAATCGCTCTTCTTGATCTAAGACAATGCGACTAATTAGGCGACTAAAAATCGCCCCCTTTGATCTAAGATGACGATATTTCACCCAAAGAGGGCGATTACAGTCACCCTCTTAGAATCAATTTCTTGTAATGTCGGATTTAATTGTTTCTCTTGCTTGTGTTTTGTTTTGAGTCGAGAGTCTCTCATTCGTGTATTTAGTAAAATCCATTATTTCAGATTAAACCTTAGGTATGTGGAGAAGATAACTACTTTATAAATAGACAGTTAATGCATATATATTTTAAAACTCATTTTCTTAATTTAAAACCGACCATGCTAGTATTAAACAGTCGAACTTGACGTGTAATCGTGTATTGTCTTTTGAGATCTACTTTTTTTTTTTGTTTTAATTTATGTTATTTATTTTTCTTTTTAGTTTGTTTCAAATAAACGTTAATCCACTTTTTAGATTCAGTAATTCTTTAATTCCCTCATCATACATGATACGGTTAGCTTTAAGGCCACTAAATTTAAAAAGGCAATTCAATACATTATATATATCTTTAAAATTTTGTGTTTAGTTAAAGTGAGGAAATTAAAAAATATACAATTTTCTTACTTATATTGCAAAAAAATAGTCAAAAATATACATTGCGAAGCTCTGGATGAAAAATAATTTTATACATCATTATACACTTATATATAAAAGTCAAGTAAATTATGTATATAGATGATGTCATATACACATATACAACCATATATACTCATATACACCTTATGTATATATTATACACCCCATTGTATATTAGTGCATACACCCATATACACTATTATACACTATTATAGAACAAATAACTTCAACACCACCAACTCCCATATACACTTATATACACCACCAACCCCAAATCTTTAGCTCCATATACACCCATATACTCCATCGCCGGATATGAGATCTGAGACGGAGCAACAACATGTACTAGTCATCGCCGGAGATTACACCGGAGCTCCAGCTCACCACCACCAGAGACGACGATGATAGACGGTGCTGCCGCTCATAGTTTACCAGCTATCGCCGGAGATTTGAGACGACAACGATAGACAATGATAGACGCCTCTCATAGTCTACCAGCCATCGCCGGAGATTTGAGACGAAGGCAACGACGACGATGAGATGACAGTGGTGTCGAGAGAGACGGCGTCAGAGAGAGAAGGTCGAGAGAGAGGAGGCAGAAAGAGAGCGCGATATAGAAAAAAATTTGGGTAGTTTTTTGTAAGATTTAAAAAGGTGTATTAATTTGATAGCATTATTTCCCTAAATTTCTTACAGTTTATTATCTCTTAAATTAAGGTACACTAAATAAAACGAAGGAAGTACTAAAAAGTGAGGAGGAAATATACATTTTTTTGTGCGGATTTTCCATCAAAAGCACTGGTCTTTAATTTTTCCCTTCGTTTAAAAATACCCCCCGAGGTTCTGGGTTTGAACCTCAGTTAAAAATTAAAAAAATCATTCGCAAGGTAGAGTTTGGATTTGCAAGACAGAGTTTGCAGGTAAACTATGACTTGCGAAATTTAAATTCTGCCTTGCGAATTATTTTTTAAATTTTTAACTGAACGGAGGTTCTAACCCGAAATCTCGAGGTATTTTTAAATGAAGGAAAAAATTAAAATAATTTAATTTGAAAGACAAAAATTAAAGACCACCCAGAAAGAGGGACATTTGTGAAATATAACCTCCGCCAGGTCCAGCAAGTTATTAATCTCTGGCCCAATAAAAAGTCATAAATCTGAAAGGCAAAATCACCTTTAAAATGGTTGCGACCTGCCTTAGTTACTCACAAACTCTTGTTAACCTTCTCTTTTCTTTCCTTTAACCTATGGCCGTTCTCTCTATATATATATATTTTTTTGCGTTTTTGCTTTATTTAGGTCAACAAGCACGCAAAGAATAACGTCGTATTGAGACACTCTAACAACCCAAACCATGGAAGCCAAGTCCAAGGGAAATAATTATTTAATTATAAATAAAAAAGATTTATAGTGATAGATGATGTCAGGCAGCTACAAGGAGATAATGCAAAAAGGAGTTAAGAGGGACTATTTTAGGTGTTTGGATTACACTCCCTTCGTTTCAAAATATTTGTCACGTTTCACTTTTTAAAGTCAGTTAAATTAATTTTTAATGTTAAGTTCAATTAATTTAATATTTTATAATTAAAATTTAAATATTTAAAACTATAAAAAAATATTATAAATTACAGCTTTTCTCATATCAATATGATAAAATTATACATTTTAACATGTTGGTCACTTTTGGGATGGAGGGATATTTATTGAAGATACATGAATTTAATTGGGGGAAATTTAAATTTTGTGAATAAAAATCATTAATTCAACTGAAATACTCATCAAACACAAAATATTTATCAGTATATTACAAATATTAAACTGCAATAATTTCAAATATTATTGTTTATTCCAAAAAAAATATAGTTAAATTTATTGTGTAGTTTAAAGAATATGTGGATTAGTCTAAGCAAAGCGTAAAACAATTAGATCAGCAAAGTAATAAAAATAAATGCAAATAAGTAAGCAAATGTACTTATTTGTCTTAAGAATATGTGGATTAGTCTTAAGATTTTACTTCTTAAGACGTTTATTCCGGGATTATTCTACGCACGAACTCATGAATATCATGCCTCAACTCAAATTGTACACGTGTACATGCCACGTCTTACACTTAAATTTACCGTATATAATTATAATTTGTAGTCAAATGAAAAGAGGCGTGGAGATCAAACAACTTGTGAGAGGTGGAAGTACTTCATCTTTAATTAGATGTCTTAAATTCGAAGAAAGTTCGAGTTTTATTGGATATGAAATGTTTTATCTCCAATATAAAATTTCTCGTTATGAATTAAATTTAATCAGATTCCAATTCAAGTACCAAACATAGTGTGACATGGAGAAAGATGAGATTGACACCATTATTTGACAAAAGCATTTGGATTTTGAAGAGAATAATAATGTAGATGATTGGAGAAGGGTCGATCGGGATGACGGAGACTCCGTCTTGTAGATAGATTGACATAATGAGATCATCTTCATCTTCTCTTATTAATGGCTCTTGGATGCTTCCAAATATTGGTTTATATATTCCAAGCACACAAAATGTGTATAAAAGCAAGAATTTTGCCTGGTTAGTCGAAGCTTCACGAAATTGAATTCAAGAAGCTATCTCTTACTAGAATTGTGTAGCAACTAGTTCATCCTTTAACTACCTAATGTATTTTAATTCAAACAAGACCAAATTCTTTCTAAGCTGGTTGGTATCATATTTGTTTTCTCATAGAAAAGTTAAGAAGTTAAATGTACAAGAAGGATTTACGGGCCTCATTACAAGCTAGTTAGTCCAAGAATAAAAGACTAAGCTTTCGCTATGCGCGAGATTGGGAAAAAAGCCAGACCACAAGGATAAAAAAATAACTTTTTAATTACGAAAAATAATGTTAAATAATGGGCCACGGCCCATCCGTGTAAGTCCCAATTGTATATTTAGTAATATTAGTCTTCCGTCCCTCCATTGTTTTGACATCATGCGCTACAAATGACTACCGATCTACTTAATATTCTTCCATCTAAAGATTTGACATATTCCCCCCTTCTTCAAATTTTATAAAATAAGACTTCTTCGTATTCTCATCTTAGGAGAATCATATTCATACTTTACATCTAAATCCATATTCTATATAAATAATAACTATACGATAATATTACAATCATATTTAAGGTACAAGACTAATATTACTAAATATACAATTGGGACTTTTGGGACTTACACGGATGGGCCGTGGCCCATTATTTAACAAATAGTTTAATGACTTTTGTGATACTTATATAATCTTGAGTTATTATTTCGTTACAAACATTAGTTTAGTAATTTTAGTGGCAATAAAGTGAAAATTGTGTGATCATCCATGAAATCAACCTCTCTTTTGTTTTATAAGAGCAAAATCGAAATAAACAAGAAATTGAAAACTAGAAAGCAATCAAATAGAAGCCAGAAACAAGTATTGAAACCCGCATGTGTATAGCTCAGTTGGTTCCAAAGTGGCAGATTGCTCCTAAGAAATAAGTATTGAAAAATAAAGGTAATAATTAGATTAGGAACCTAATTACCTCTTATTACATTCAATAGAAGTATTTAAACTATCGAAAAGTTACCTCTTGCAAATCAAATGAAAAAAGTTCAATGATTATCGGAAGAAATAAGCATATGAACACTCTTGTGAATGAACTGGCTGCAAAATATGTTTCTTTTTTCGTAATACGTTAGATGAGTCATAATCAGTGTATATTATTTAAAATCAATTTATTCTAGTTGTTGAAAATTAAAATGTGATAACGATATAAGGAATTTTAATAATTGCCTATACTATTTAAACGTCACAATTTTGTTACTAAAGGTATTCACGTCTAAACAATAGAAAAATTCATAGATATTTCACTACAAAAACGGAGATTTTATGATGGTTTAGTAAAATGTAATATAAGAACCCGGTTTCGGTGACGCCATAATAAATCTTTACATTACTTTTTTTGTGCATTCGAACCGGGGCCGTCTTTAGACCGTGCGAGATATGTAGGGCTTCGAAAAACGACAAATTTTAGAGACCCATTTTTTTTTTATTAAATAGTATTAGCCAAAATTTACTGTAAATGCCCATAATTCGCAAGTCTTAACCCAATTAAAGTAGGAGTTTGAAGTTGTATTGAGATGTTATTTATAATTTAAAATAATTTTTAATTATTGAAATCGTATATTTACTTAACACACTTTTATGAATTAGAACAAAACACTTGAGATTCCAACCAATTGCAGACTTTTTCGACTCGATCGCTTTTAATGCGTAGCAAAAACGATTCGGCCATTTTCTCTTCTAAATCGATATTTAGGGTTCACGCATGAAGGAATTTCCTATAATTTTGAAATTTCTCAATTTCTGTGTATTGATTTTACTGTTTTAAGTGTGAATTTGTTGCTACCTGCAGTTGATTTCGCTTTATGGTAATCGATTACTCTGTGTTTAACAAGCCGTTCATGCATGTTTGGGATTGTAGCGATTTTCCTCTTTCATTTTTTCTTTCTTTTAGTTTTCGGTCTACTTTTTGTTATTTTTCAATTTTTTATTGGTTTAATATTTGCTTTAATTTTTGTTGTTTTGTCTAGTATTTGGATTGTATGCAATTAATACTGTTGAAGCTATTGGAATCGAGGTAGACGGTAAACCGTCTGATACAATCTGTGTTCACCAGGAGTACATTTACAAAATACTTATTTGTTTAGTTTAAGTTTGCCATTTAATATAAGAACAATAGCTTGTAAACCTGGATCACAATGCTTATTTGTTGAGTTTAAGTTTTACCAACTGTTTTTAAGTATACTTTTATACTAAGAAAATTGTACTATGCTTGAATATTGAAGACCAAATGTTGGATCTCCAATCTACGTATTTTGTTTATGTTTCTGTTTCTCTTTTGGTTGAGGAAATGAGGTAGTGCAATATTAGTTCACTAACTGTTGTGTAGATTTAGATGTTGTTCGTTACTGGAAAATCACTAAGCTATTAATTGTGTTGCATTTAGCATTTAGTACATGTTTCTCGTTAAATGGCTAGCATTTGCATATAAGTATGGAGGGTTGAGACTTGACAGTTAAAATTCCCACGTCGGATATCATTCAAGGGAACTTTTGCTCATCCATGAATACCTACAAGCTTCCGGGTTGACAGATACTGCAACTAGGCTTCTAAAGGAGGCTCAGTTGACACCTTTGCTATCTTTAGCTGCCCCGTCATCTCTGGCACATCAAACATCAGGGCAGGAGACATCGTCAGTTCAAATTCAGTGGCCATCTGGTCGTGCACCTAGGGGATTCTTGTCTGCTAAACCGAAACTTTCATCATTGGATGAGGATGGTGAATTGAAATCTGAGTCGATTGTCTGTTCTTCAAGAAGGAAACCCTTGTCCTTTTCATCTGCGCGTAGTTTGTCCTCAAAATCTCTTCCTGTTGAAGTCTCTCCAATGACATTAGGCTGCAAATTCAGTAATTCGAAAAAGTGTGCCACACCTATAGCTACATCAGAAACTCCATCGCTATCGTCATTAAAATCTGGCGGAGATCCAGACATCATGTTTAAAACTCCCATTGTATTGCCAATGAAACATAAGTTAACTGATCTGAAGGAAGGTGGATCAGTACCATCAGTTGAATCAATACCGGTGAACATGCAGTCAGGTCTCCAGTTTGTGTGGGTCTAACATCAGATCTTAATGTGCCTTCAACACCAAATTCTACTTTGAGAGAGATCCATAATCGACCTGGCTCAAGTGCTTTTCCAACTGAAGGTGATGATACTGTTAGAGCCAATCCAGTATCATCAATGAATAACCACAATAATACAATGATAATTCAATATTACTTGAAATCAACAACAATGAATTCAGCAAATTGAAAAACATATACTAACTTGATATTGATAGAGGCCTGCAATGCAGCGTCGACAAAAATTCACCCCCACTTGTGTTGTAGTTTTACGGACGTTTGTCTAGAGGATACAACTATCTAAGTGAGAGTTCTAGGAATTTACTAAATGTGTTCTTCAGAAATGTGGTTTGGAAGAAGAAGAAGAAGCAAGTAACAATCTTAGAATGATTTTGATTCTCAAATCATAAGATTAGTTTTTTGTTAATTTTTGCTTCAAACAAGTGATCATCATCTTTATAAAGAGATATTTTCGACCATTGCAGTCTTTCATACCAAAGGTTGTGACTTTAGGGAAGAGACACAACTTTTGGACATTCTGAAAATTTTACCGTTGCCCGTGGCGTGGCTCTTACCTCGCGACGCTAGCCTCGGCCGCGGCTGCGCCTCTAAGGCGCCGCGACCCTAATTCATGTTCGGATTCCAGTAGCTCACTGCCAATCAGGTGCTGCGGCTCATCTCTCCAGCGCCGCGGCCCTTACGACGAGATTTCTCGGGAGTTTTTCCATTGGCTACTAGAAGTGAGGCGCCGCGGCGCTTCGGCTAAAATTTTTGAAGTCAATTTTGATCACTTATTTCTTCTTAATCCCATACAAGTTCCAACAATACCCACATTTTCTATTCAAACATCAACAATACCCCACATTTGGATAGAAAATAAGATAATAAGGAACTTTCCTTTATTTCTGAACAACACGATATGACATGCATCGGAAAAGGTGTCTTTTGGACTTGAACCGTCCGTAGTGAATACTTATCGGATCTACTTTGTGAAATATTGAACGTATGTCTTGAACTATTCACGTTTTATAGTAAACCAAGACAACAAGTATCACACATATCATATCAACATATTTCAATTCATACAGTTGTGTTCATTTCGGTTGTGAACAACTCCTTCTTTGTGAGATTTTCTAGAGAATGTAGCCGTATCGGTTCTCTCAGATGCGATGCGACCCCACATCAATCTCATATAGGTAATACCAAACAAGAATAGTCCGTACTATCCCACCATAAAGATTTTTGAGTATTATTAAGAATAATATTCATCCCTTAACCGTCAACGGATTAACACACTTAGTACACCATAGGAATGAGCATATGTGTGTTTTATGCTCCTTGAGTCTTCCCCAACTAGTTTTTCTATTGAACCTAAATCATGAGATCTCCAATTATGATAGGTTAGGTTTCCGCCAGTTAACGACTCATTGTGTTGGCTTTAAGCCCATTCCCCTCGATGTAAATACGACTTGCTCTCTGTTAAGGCCTTTTGTCAAAGGATCCGCTATATTGTCCTTTGACTTTACATAATCAATGGATATAATTCCATTCTTCAGCAAACTTCGTATTGTATTATGACGTCGCCTTATAAGTCTTGACTTGCCATTGTATATTTGATTCTTTGCCCTCGTCATGGCAGCCATACTATCACAATGTATGCAAATGGCTGTCACATGCTTTGTTCAGAACGAAATACCTTCTAGGAAGTTTCTGAGCCATTCTGCCTCTTCGGCAGCTTTGTCCAAGGCTACAAACTCTGCTTTCATAGTTGATCGCGTATTTACCTTTTGCTTTGATGATTTCCAAGATACTGACGCTCCACCAAGTGTAAACACATAACCACTTGTGGACTTACTTTCCGACTGGTTGGAAATCCAATTAGCTTCACAACATCCTTCTAACACAGGAGGATATTTTGTATAATGCAATTCATAGTTCATTGTATGCTTTAGATATCAGAGTGCTCTTATTAGTGCAAACCAATGATCCTTTCCAGGATTGTGCGAGTATCAGCTAAGTCGACTCAGTGTATATGCTAAGTCCGGTCTTGTACAATTCATTATGTACATCAAGCTTTCAAGAACTTGTGTATACTCCAATTGAGACACACTTTCACCTTCATTCCTTTTAAGGTGACTAGCGGGATCAAATGGTGTAACAATCGGTCGATCATCATAGTGTCTAAATTTTCTAAGGACCTTTTCAACATAATGGGATTGAGTTAGTATGTAACCATCAAAATTCTTTTGAATTCTAATACCAAGATTGACATCCGCTATTCCCATATCTTTCATATCGAAAGTGGCATGCTTCATCTGCTTAGTTTGGTTAATTACATCTTTATCCGTTCCATAATTAGCTTATCATCAACAAATAAGCATATAATGACACATGCAGTCTTACATTGTTTAATGTAGACACATTTGTCACATTCATTTATTTGAAACCCATTTGATAACAAAGTATTATCATTTTTTTCATGCCACTGTTTTGGAGCTTGTTTAAGTCCGTATAGAGACTTAATCAATTTACAAACATCCTTTTCTTGACCTTCGGGTTTGTTCCATATAAATTTCTTCATCTAATTCACCATTCAAAAATGCGGTTTTCACATCCATTTGGTGTATTTTCAAATTGTGAATCGCCGCTATAGCAATTAGCGTTCTTATAGACGTAATTCTCGTTACTGGAGTAAGTATCGAAAAAATCTACACCTTCTTTTTGACGAAACCCTTTGGCTACTATTCGAGCTTTGTATTTTTCTATAGTACCATCCGACCTCAATTTCTGTTTGAAAATCCATTTATGGCCTATTGGTTTTTGTCCCGGATGAAGATCAACCAATATCCATGTATCATTTTGCACAATGGATTCTACCTCACTTTGGATGGCCTCCTTCCAATACGGTGCTTCAGATGATTCCATAGCAGCCCTATATGTTTGAGGTTCTCCTTCAACGGAAAATGTCATGAAATCTGCACTACAAAAAAAAGGACCTACCGTGACAGTTTGGGTGTGACGGTTTTAATGACTGTTTTAGCATTGACTTTCTGGTCAATGGGCGTTCATGACAGATGTGTGACGATTTTATTAACCGTCACAGCTTTGTGACAGCATTGTGACGGTCCTCTTTTAGATGAGACGGTTCACACAATTCACCATAGTAGAGCAGGCAGAGGTCCAGGATTTTTCTATAGCGACTTTCGGACCATTCCATTCATTGTCTTCTTCTCAACCTCTCCTCGGTCATTGAACTGGGTTACTGAACTCCACCTTCTCGGAAGGCTGCCACGCGGAGTGAAGGTAAGCCATAAATGAGGCTTTCAACTCACTTCCTTTCGTAAAAGACAAGCCCGAAAAGAATCACGAAAGAGTGACGATTTTTAAAATACGAATTTAATTTTCTTTTTTTAAAAATAATAATTTATACCCGACCCGACCCGTTTTATTTTTAAACACGCGATTCTAATTTTAAACCTATTTCTTCACATATGCACTTATTCTCTCCCAAACGGGCTCAATGGCTTCTCAGGCCACCGAAAGGCCACCCACGGTGGTCGGCTGTCACACCACAACATCTTCACAACACCCAGCACCTTCCAATCCCAACAATATTCAAATTTTAGACCCAAAAAACCCAAACCCAACAATTCCTAAATCGAACCCAAACGGTGCTTCAACGTCTCGGTTACCATAAAACGGTTCGACGACACTCCCCTTACCGTCGACGACACACCAACAACCTTCCCAAACCAATAATTTTCTAAGTTTAAACCCAAAAAACCCTAAAATCTCTAAGACACGATTTGGGCGAAAATTACAATAATTTCGATATCAAATGTCCGATTGGACCACCGATAGGTCTACACCGGTGGTTGGCCAATCCATCACAACACAACCAGCATACTCCCCTGCTTCTACTTTACATTGTAATGCTACAGCTGATGCTGCTGCATCTCGAGTGGCTGCTACATATGTTGGTGTTGATAATGAAGCAATGGTTATAGCCACTGGAAATGCAGTCTATAAGTTTGCTGAACTACAAACCACAGCTGCTGATGTTGCAAATTATGGAAACAACACAACAACTTCTGTTACCTTCAATTCCAATCCGACGAGGCAGAATACTTAAGTTTTTGTTCCTCTTAAATCGCACACACACAACATCTCCGAGTGGAGTAGACGAGTCGAAACGTCACCTCAGTTCGCTGCCCAAAAAAGGTCGGCAAATACATCTCCTTTCACCTATTTTTTTATATTATTCCGGTGTTTATTTTTATATTACAATAGTTTGCTTAGTTAAGTACTATTGTATAGATGTATTTTGTCTGTTCCGTTAAGCCTATGGTCAGTATGTTCGATTCTCTTCCATTCTGTATCTACAATTCATCTTTAGTAGTTAATGTGTAGATTCGTTTGGTTTAAATGTGTATGACGTGAGTTTAGTTTTCTGATTGTTAAATACTTAAATTCCTTAAATGATCTAATCTACTGTTAGTCTTGCATAAGTGTTAAGATTCATAGTGGAGGATTTTGTAATTTCATCTTTTCAATGGTCTAAGCATTCCCTTTCCTTTTGTAGTCTTGGTTCGGAACCCGGCTCCCTGTGGTGATAGGTGGATCATTCACATTCATAATGTGGTTGATGTTGAAAAAATAGCTTCTACTAATTAGTTTCATTTTTACATGTAGATATTTGATATAAAAGATCAAAGGTAATGATAGAAGCTGTGTTTCAAGGATTTTAGGTCAACTACAATTTGATGCTGCGTATTAACTTCGTGTCTCATTGTCTGAAGTTCCAATTTAAGATTGACTTTGATTTGCTTCTGCTTTCACACTGACTTCTGGAAATGCAGGTTAAAGTTTCCTTATCCATGACAATGGGGTCCTCCCAAAGTTGATGCTGGTGATGCCTTGTGATGATGGCTGCAGCTTTAGTTTCTCTTGTCGAGGTTTATATATAGTTTTATCTTGGTTCAGGTTTCTCTCTTGCAAGTAAAAACTATCATGAAAAATATTTTTTTTCTTAGAAAAACATAAGGAAGCAAAAACAATATTTTTCGTTACATGAAGCTAACTGAATTGCTGAATTTTTGGAAAGATGTCAATTATCCACAACTTGTTTGGGACTGAGACATAATTATTATTTTTTGGAAAGATGTCAATTATTCTTGTTAGTCACTAAACTCTGAAGTCTTCGACGCTGAACTTGATTAAGTTGTTGAGACTGAAGAAAATGCTTACATAGAATTTTCTATTAAGTTTCCTATGTTTATTTTTTATTTTGACAGTCTACTGGAGCATTTATAGCAGCTGCAAGATATGGTTGGCTGGTTGGTAGATGTACCAGGATGATATTTACACTTCTCATTTATTTCTTCAACTGTAAATTTGTCTGCTGAACTCAACTTGGCCAAATTTGAGCCAGTTGCTGCTATGTTTTGAGTTATTCCACTGCTGCATTTTAAGCCAAACAGCTACTGATTTCTTGGCCATTTTGCTACTGATTTTAGGCCATTTCGCTACTGATTTTAGGCCATTTCGCTACTGATTTTGGCCATTTCACTGCTGTATTTTGGGGCATTTTGCTACTGATTTCTTGGCCATTTGCTACCCAATTGCACTTTAAGATAATTTTATCTCAAGTAGCTTAATTCACTTGCCTATGCTTTCTGGTAAACAGATCTATGTTGCGGGAGATAGAGTTATTACAGATCCTCTTTGCAAGCCATTTAGCATGGGAAGGTGCTTACTTAGATAGCATTGTCAGATTATGTCAAGAAATCATCATTTACTTTTAGACATTTGACAAACTTAATATGTATAGGAATCTCCTGTGTGTTTATTCCAAAAAACATATGAATGATGATCCCGAACATGCTGGAGATGAAAAAGAGAGCAAACACAAGAAGCTTGAAGGAGATGGGTTTGCTATTGAGGTACTTATGCTGCTACTACTGTCTTTCTTGGAGTATTTGGTGAAGCTTTTACTTTGCAAGTTGTAATACCAGGTAGTCACGGGGTTCTAATCTGGAGATATTAGTATCCAATTTTATCCTGTGCCAATCTCTCATTAAGATTTTTTTGGTAAGTGTTGCCAAATAAAGAGAAGATTATCTCTTCTAAGCTCTATGTGTATTTGACATGATTAAATGGAAAGCTAAACCTAATATTTCATGTGTAGTCATCTTCATCTTCTCTAGCTACCGGAAAAGCTTGTTTGCTCAGATGTATGATAGTTCTTTCACGAGGGGGTTTCAGCCCTGCTTGATTATTCTGCATAGCAGAAAATCATAAGCAAGTTGCGGTAGAAATGATTTCTAATGTGGAATGTGTAGAAGATAATATAGATATGCTAGATTGAGGTTTTCTCATAATCACGGATATGTGAAATTCAATCACCGTTCGCTATGTGACTGCTTTATCGGTTCATACTTTAAGTCCTAGTTAATTGTTGGTTGAGTAAGCACAATAATAGAAGAGAACATCTGTGGACATCCAATGACAATT
This sequence comes from Przewalskia tangutica, assembly GCA_029844215.1. Classification (NCBI taxonomy): domain Eukaryota; kingdom Viridiplantae; phylum Streptophyta; class Magnoliopsida; order Solanales; family Solanaceae; genus Przewalskia; species Przewalskia tangutica. The sequence goes on along the minus strand of CM056727.1, from coordinate 43,313,401 downwards.
CGAGAAAACCCATTATTGCTCTTTTTGATGGAAGCATACATCTGAGGATATATGTACTTGTGGTCCAGGGGTGGATCAAAAATAATATGGATTGCTCCTAGTGGTGGAAGAGATAGGCCAGACCCTGTTACAAAAGAATGGTATCCAGTAAGATGCTTCTTTAAATTTTATTATTGTTGTTTTTCCATATATTTATTTTTCATTCTATTTTGATGGGATGTACGTTTACAAGCATGGCCAACATCCTTTTCTTGAGAAGGTACTTCTCCGTTTCATTCTATACGATTGTGTTTGAACCGGGGGGGGGGGGATTTAAGATGTTAATTTGACTGTGTATTTTATTAGTGGTGGTAGTATAGGGGGGAAAAATTAGGTAGTGGTTCAAAAGTTAATTTGATGCAGAAAACCATTTGAAACAAATAAGAAAACATTGAAACAAATTTGAATTGGAATAGTTAAATGAATTTGAATTCTTGAAAATTGTATACATTAATAATATAAGTGGACTGGTGAAAACATTTGGGAAGTCCCAAAAGTAGAAAAACTGTCATAAATGAAGATGGAGGAAGCAGCTTGTGGTTGAATCATTTTGCTCGTCTTTATTTCAGGCACCATTTGATGCTTCCTCGGCAGACAACATGAGGAGGCTCGTAGAACATGCTGGTGTCCCTGGGCACATTTATACTCTAGCAATATTATGCCATGATATTATGCCCCCCCCCCCCCGCCCCAGGTTGATCACTGTGTCAATTATGTATGTTTTCGTAATGACTTTATGTTTTTACGTATCCCTGCTTGCTTATGTACAGGTTGAGAAAAATATCGGAGAGAAAAGAGTGATATCTTTTCATGGAACTGGCATATCCGTGAAACCCGAAATTAATTTTCATGAGGTTGCTGGTGCTTTGGAAGACCCCGAGGTTAGTTGTTAAGGGGGTCTACTTTGGTTTAATTAATGGAAGCTCTTTTTGAACTAAGCTCTGCAGCCTAACGAGAGGTTTAGTGATATTTGTTGGGAAACTTGAGGGATTTATATTTAATAGAGAATGAAAGGAGAAGGAAAGTTGGACAAGCTCTTTGGCTTCCTATTTGAGACCAAAATGAACAAGTGATCAAACTGAACAGCTAATTGATCTTTTGCTTAGAGGCCCCTGTTCAACAAATTTTTTGATTCCTTCAGTTGAGCTATTGAGCCGAGGGTCTATCGGAAACAACCTCTCTACCCCGCAAAGATAGAAGTAAGGTCTGCGTACATCCTACTCTCCCCAGACCCCACTTGTGGAATTACACTGAGTATGTTGTTGTTTTCAGTTGGGCTATTCTCCTGTTGGTGAAAAGTCAAGAAGTAAAGCTCCATAAAACTATCAACACCCTTTTGTTTTATTCGTCTTTTTTATGTAAATGACTAAATTCTATAAGCTGAAGCTAAATATGCATCCGTAGCTTGCTGAGGATAAATCTGTCCCCAAATCGAAGTCAAAAGTAAATGAAGTAAAGATGGAAATGATGTGATACTTTTTTTCCTTTTACAATATCGCTAAGTTCTTTTACTAAGTGTTTTTGCAGGTACCCGGAGATGCATCCCGATGTTAAAGCCTGTGCAGAAAAGGAAAATAAAAGTGAAATACCGCTAAGTTTTCTTCACTCCCTCTTTATATGATTTTTGCTTTCGTTACAACCTTGTTAAATATATATCTTATTTAAATATCTGCATGCCTAGTATGGGTGAGCGGGTCCGGGTACCCTACTATTTTTGAACTACCCGGAACCTACCCTGTAAAAGACCGGTTCCTAAATTTACTACCCGGAACCTACAGATCAATCCTTACTCGAACTACCCGGACCTGCGGTTCGGGTAGGTTCTGCACACTCAGAACGGAAAACACATTCAAAAGTAATAGTCATCGATTTCAAGAGACATCAATAGTAAAAAATAATAGCTATTTAACTAAGTTATGCTAGAAAACAGTGGCAACACAATTGAGTACTAGAACTTCTTTCTTATTAATGCAAGCTGTCAATAAAAAGTTGTAATTGTCCTTGATGCTCTATCCTACTTCAGAGTTTATGAATCTTTGACCATTTAAACGAGGTTATCCATTGAAAGGTCTTTTAGCAGAACTACAATACCATCAAGGATTTGAACACAGAGGAACGTGAAGGCCAAGGGTTAACCATGAACAAACTCCATCGAAGTAGAGTAGAGAATCCCTTCTCCCCATCCCCCTCCCTTTCTCAAAGTTCTCAAACAGATGAAAAATTCCATACCTGAAGTGTAACATAGAACTTCAATCCCTCGTTGATATTCTCCTTTATTTCCTGATATTTTGAAATGGCAGCTTTGATTTGCTTATAGATTCGCTCACGGGATGCTGTAACATTGAGAAGTACACAGTGAGCCAATAAAAATCAACTAATACTGCTAGAATTAGAAATCAACATTGGACAAAAATTGATAGCAACAACAACATTTCAGAGTAAACAAATCAGACATCTACAATTATAGTTGGGTTGAACATGATCATTGTTCCTTTGGTGTTGGTGGCTGCACATGGAAGCAACAAGCTTCTACACTTTCTGGATGCGTTCTTTGGGAGGTGAGCTTCTTTGGGGAGGGGAGGCGTCTTTGGCGATGCGGAGGCTTCTTGTCAATGAAAATTAGGGTGTGTGTTCTACTTAGTACTTAGTGAGCGGAATGGGCCAATGGGCTTTGTTAAATTAAAGTGGACTGGGTTGTTAAATTAAATGGACTGGTGTGTTTGATTGTTTGGGTATAAAATTAAGTGGACTAAATAAATAATTTAAAGGGGGGATTAATAGGTCGAGTATCGGTTAGGTTAAATTCGGTTTATATATTTTGGAACCGGAATCGGACCCTATTTTATCGGTTCCTAATTTTACTACCCGGAACCTACCCGTTATTCTAATATATCTACCCGGAACCTACCCGTTAGTGTCGGTTCCGGTCGGATATCTGGGTACCCTGTACCCGTGCTCACCCCTAATGCCTAGTTTAAATATCTTTTAGTTAGTTTAATAATTGTAGAATACCTTTAGAATACATGTTAGCACAATAATACCAACATAAGTTTGACCGGACAACCGCAAGTTAGCGGATCTTAGAGGATGTCTAAGCCCTTCCCTTTAGGATAATAAAGAATCCTAACCCGGAATCTCATAATTTCGCAGACCCTTAAAAAATGGAGTTTAATGTTGACTTTATTTAGTTAGATTAAAACTCCTATTGTTTTATACGGATCTGAAGATTTTACTCGCATTTATTTATTTATTTATTTTTCTAACTTCATTTCTTTTACACTTTGCGAGGAACATTCGAACAATACGTCATATCAAAGTGGGATTCTATAGAAATGAAGATTTGTTGGAATCGCACAAGTTTCCAATGGCTGGTATTCTCATATTATGTTTTTTTTTGTTGTATTTGATGATAACATTAGATGTTTTGAAAAATAATTTGTAATGTTTCGATTTAATGTATTAGAACAATTTCATTATGTGTGTGACATTTTAGTTATAATATATTTACAATTCGAATTTATTTTTATTTAATAAATTAAATTAAAATATCCCGTCAATTTAAATCAAATTTAATAAAAAAATTCCGCAAATTTAAATTAATTTTATTTAAAATTTTCCGCCAAAAAATATAATTTAATTAATAATTTCGCGGGAAAATTTAAAAAAATGAGGGAAAAGTCAAAGTCAAACATCACATTTTGTGACGGTTTTTATAACCGTCACAAAAAATCGTCACAACAACCGTCACGAATTTGTGACAGTACCTACCGTGACACTTAGAAAAATCGTCACAAAACCCCTTTCGTGACGGTTTTTAAACGTCACGGTAGATCTTTTTTGTAGTGCTGGTCTAAAATCTTTGGCAGTTTTCACACGTTTACTTCTCCATGGTTCAGGATTTTCTTCTTGAACAGATGAAGTAAGATTATCATCACTTTGTTTTTTGGTTTGACTCATCTTGAGATAGTGTCCTTTTCTTATGATTAATAACACTCTTATCCTTGTCTTTGTAAGGAAAAATATCCTCAAAAAATTCTGCTTCAGCAGATTCCATAAGTGTGTTCTTGTGAATACCGTCAACATCGGAATGATACACCAAAAACTTATATGCTGCACTATTATTGACATGACCAATATATATGCAATCCACCATTTTTTGTTCAAGTTTAGTTCTCTTTGATAAGGGAACTTGAACTTTTGCTAGACAACCCAACACTTTCACCATTTTGAAAGTAGGCAATCTTCCTTTCCATAATTCATAGGGAGATTGATCATTTTTCCTTTGAGGAATTTTGTTCAATATCATATTTGTAGTAATTAACGCCCCACCCCATAGACTATGGGTGCCCTCGAACTAATCAACATTGAATTTATCATGTTCTTCAATGTTCTATTCTTACATTCGGCAACTCCATTTTGTTTTGGAGTATATGGCGCAGTGGTTTGATGAACTATACCATGAGTAGAACAAAATTATTTGAACTCGTGCGATTTATATTCATCACCTCTGTCTGATCTTAGAATTTTGATTCTTTTGTCAAGTTAGTTTTCCACCTCTGCTTTGTATGTTTTAAACATGTTCAAAGCCTCATCTTTACTGCAATCATCTATGAATGATATATAATAATTCTTTCCCCCACAAGATGGGGTTGTTTGATAATACCACAAATCCCTATGAATTAAACCAAACACTTCATTTGATTTCACAACAGATTTATGAGGATAACTTGCATATTTTGATTCTATGCAAACTTCACGCTTAGTCATTTTGTTCATTGAGTATTTTGGCAACATGCCTAACTTTACCATTCTTTGTAAAGAGCGATAATTAACATGACCTAATCTTGAATGCCATAAAGAAAAGGAATCAACCATATACATAGAAGCAATGTTAGTGTCTGCATTTTCATTAATAATGACAATTGTCTGAGTAGGTACAATAGATAGTTTGAAGCGTCTTTCACTGATGTAACTCTTCCCTACATATACCCCACCTTTGGTGAGTACAAATTTGTCAGATTCAAATACAATTTTGAAGTCTTTGTTACTTAGAACAGACCCAGAAATTAAATTCTTACAAATTTCAGGCACGTGCAACACATTAGTGAGCACAAGATCATTCCCGGAAGTGAGTTTCAAAGTCACTTTCCCTTCCAACTTCACAGAAGCAGCATGTCACGAACCGACCCCGGGACCGCGACTGGTGCCCTACCTGGGCACCCTTACAGGTATACATCAGAGATAATCAGCGGAACATACATGAAACTTTATAAAATAAAACAACAGAAGTGAAACAAAGTTAGCCGATAGGCTACCTTCCGACATACATATATACAACCAAGCGGTTGCCTTTCTTTACAAACCGACCCACAAAATGTAACTACGCACTCTAAGAGTTTTTAACATAACAACAAATGGACAGGCCCCGCCATACCCTCAATATACATGAATCTACTACTTGGAAAACTGCACAAGAGATAAAGCCTCCGAGCAAATAGAGCTTTTTCCCAACAATCAACCGAGATCCTAAGAGCGAGGATCACCAACCTGGTACCTAAAACTCTGCGGGCATTAACGCACTGAAGGGGTCGATAACAGTAATTTAATATGGAATGTAAATAACGTCTGATGAAATGATCATAATCGTACAAAAGAATGACAAGGACAAGTATAAAACAATACATACCGGATCCTGCGTGTCATTACCACTTATGAACTTAATCGCACCCTATTATCTTTTCCATTCTTAATAAAATTTACACCACATTCTTACGCACATTATTAGAAAAGAATCATTAAGTTCATTACTATATAACTCACTTATCTTCCATAAGCATAATCCGCTTTGGGAGGGCACCTATACTACCCGCCCACCCAGACGCGATCAAGGTCACATAGTCCGCGTAGGTATCTTGCCCGCCCAACTCGGTCGATAATGTCATCTAGTCCGCCTGCGTAAGGTATCGCCTACCATTCTCGGTCGATAATGTCGTATACCGCGCAGATAGTATATCGCCCGCCATTCTCGGTCGATAATGTCGTATAGTGCGCCTCGTATGGTATCTTGCCGGCCCATTCTCGGTCGATAATGTCATATAGTTTGCGGATAGGTATATCGCCCGCCCATTCTGGTCGATAATGTCATATAGTTTGCGTATAGTATACTTTGCCGCCATTCTGGTCGATAATGTCATATAGTGCGCAGATAGTATACCGCCGCATTCTGGTCGAGATAATGTCATATAGTGCGCCTGTATAGGGTATCGCCTGCCCGTTCTGGTCGAGATAATGTCATATAGTCCGCCGTATAGTATCTTGCCCGCCATTCTGGTCGATAATGTCATATAGTGCGCAGATAGTATCGCCTACCATTCTCGGTCGATACTGTCATATAGTCTGCCCGGATAGGTATACTGCCAGTCCCATTCCTTGGTCGATAATTTCATATAGTCGCGCAGATAGTATACCGCCTTGACCATTCCCGGGTCGATAATGTCATCTAGAATCCGAATTTAACCCAACGTACTCGCGCCTCTACTCCTTTAGAAAGACTTTTTTTCAATTACAACTTCCCGGATACTAACAACTATAGTATCAAGTCCTATCCGTCTTCAAGACAAGTCACAATACATTTTTAGAAATACAATTACCAACTAAAAACAAGTGACTTCTTTCTTATAAAACCTTAGGCAAGCGATGCGTAAAATCAAGTTGCCTTTTCACTAAAGTCAAGTCATTTATCTTTCCATAAGGCAAATATAACTAACTTCCCATAAAGCCGTTATATTCACTTTATACCTTAGCCATAAACAATTTCCTATCCAAGGGACTTATACGTTTAAAACGGAACAAGTATCACATACTTTAAAACTCTTCAAGTCCCTTAACTTTAAAATCAACTTAAGACATCCTTACTATTTTCAAAGAAGTGAGTTAATCTCCTAACCACCCGACTTGGCATTTCATAAAACAAGTAAAGAATGTCATAGTCTTGACGCTCACCGTACTACATACGTCAACTAGTCATGCTCAAAAGATAGGAAAAGTTCTACATAGAGTAAATCACATAACTACCTCTTAACTTCTAAGAGTAGGAAACATGAAATGATACCACAAGTATATTCCATACATAGAATCATGCCAAAGGAAGGAAGAGGTTCACATACCTCGCGACGATTGTCGACAAGTAGCAAAATGCTCCAAAGTACTTCAATCTTGATAGCTATTCCACTCTCCAAGTAGGATACGCTATACTTAGTACTTCAACCTATAATGGTCACAATACGTCCATTAACCTCTCACTTCATACGTAGAATTATTCTAAGTGCTAGTCACCAATTTCTACGAAAATCGGACAGAACCTCCTTTGTTTCTACTAACTTTGCCACATTTTTCAAGGCCGAATACAATAACCAAACAGCCCCAATTGGCTCACCACAATCTATAAGGTAGTCCAATACAAATAAATACCAACTACTACAAACTACAAGTACAAATTCGGCCACCTTGAGTTCAACAATATCAATTCTTATCCAATTTCCATTTCAATCCAAGTTATTAGCCTAACATGATATCAAGTCGCAAACGAATATAACTACTATAATCTCCAAGTCAAAAACATGCGACGATTCTAATAACGACTAAAAATGTAATCCAACTTAACATGGCTTATATTTCATTTCGGATTTTCAAGGCTACAATCAATCCAAAATCCTATAAACTTCTACATATCAACTTCATGCTAGCAACATGCAAAGCTAACAACAAAATAAATAATCTTGTAACACTTAAAGAGAACAAGATTATACCTCCACGAATCTCAATCTAACTTCCAAATACGAAGTCGCTCCTTCGTAGTTTATAACCTCTCCAAGACACTTCAATCCGCTTGTTGAGACCCTTAGAACCACACCAACAACTTTCCTTCAACTTACAATCCAAAACCTAGAAAAGCCACTAGGTTTTCACTTTGCGACTAACCCAAAACTATCTTTTCCTGGATTTTTCTATAGAGATACACTCACAATACACTTAGGAACCTTGGTTTAAAGTGGGGAGATTATTGGACAACAAACAAATTTTTTGCAAAGAGAGCTTAGCCAAACCCGAGAGCTCCTCTTGTGGTTCTTCCAATTTTTGTGATTTTTGGCTAAGTATGGAACTTGTCATACTACTACTAGTATTATATAGAGCAATGTAGGGTCAAGATGTCAACAATTGGGTGGTTTGGATGCTCTCTTATGAAATATCAAGACTTGTGGGACCTTTGACTTTGGTCAAGAAACTCAAGCTCATTAAAAGGAAGACTTTGTCATCTAAGACTATGGTCAATGACCATATTGGCCATGCCTATTTTCGTCCAAGGCATCTATAAGGGGGGGTGACACGTGTCGCCCTCCCATTCGTCACAATAAAACGTTTTCCGACAATTCCAAAATTCCGGTAAAAAAAAAAAGAATTCAAGTCTCAAATCTTAACACTTGTGAGTTCTTAAAACATGTCCTGTAAATACGGGGTGTAACATTCTTCCCCCCTTAGAAACATTCGTCCTCGAATGTTCTTTCGGAGTCAAACTTAAAATTAACAACATAGTTTCCTTTCACCACCCCCGACATACCAACAATGCCACACATGGCCTTAATACTGCACTCACATATCTGTCTCATTATAAGCCCAAAAAGGGATTATCTTTTCGCATTTCCAACTCCTTCTAACATATACATAGTCTCAATATAACTGCTCATAAAACTTAAACATACCATAACTTATCATGTAAACAAGTTTCTAAAGGCCAAAGACATACCGAATCATATAGGCGGTTCAAGGACCGCTAAAACTCGAACTCCCACCACGACCTCTCGCCACTACTGGTGCATGAACATCCCGCCTAGCTAGTGAAGGCGAAGAACCCGCAATCGATCCAAGAGTCGTGTTGTCCCACCAGACCCTCTATAAGGACACTTTCTAACATATGGCCTAGACGACCACAAGAAAAACAAGCACCGTCTGCCGCGACATACCCCGTAATGTAACCTACCACACCGGGCACATTGAGGCAAAGGTGGCCTCGATCGATGGAACCCCATCTCCCCGAGACTCAAGCTCTAGAGACTGGCCGACCCTCGCATTCCCGGGTTGTGAAAACCCCGCTGAAAATCGTGGAGGTGCACTCGTGTCGCCGAATCAGACCTAGCTCGCCGCCGAGGCTCTCCGCCTCGAATATCACCTCAACCCTCGCTGCTCGCCTCTTGGCCGGCTCGTCTGGTCTCGGTCCTCTCTCTCCCGCCTCAATCCTCGCGCATACGCTCGTATCCCGGCAATATCCATTCCCGGTGAAGGCTACCCTGTGCAAGCGGTGATCATATAACGGTCTAGTCCCATAACATAGCGATGGACTCTATCGCCATGTTAGCCACAATAGTCGCGATACCTAGCCAACGAGTCAAACTCTGTGGTGTACTCCCGATGGTCCTCCCATTCTCGCCTCAATGATAAGAACCTATCAACACGGGCTCTCTCATCTCGTGAGGCAAAGTGACCAAGAAAGGCCTCGTGAACTCATCCCAAACCGCCGGACGAGCATCATCACCTCTCGAAAGCAACCACGACTCAAACCGGTTCAACGCGATGTCGCAGAATCCTAGGAGGCTAGCGTAATGCACTCACTCTCAAGCCCTAAGAACTCGCGCGTCCAGAGCCGCCGAACGAACTCCTGCGATCCTCATCGCACTCGAACCATAAAACTCAGTGGATGACATCCTAGAAAATCCCTAATCCGCAAACCGCTTGGCTCAGGGGTTGTTCGCTCCTCGTTGCCGCACCGACTACTATATCGGTCAATAATCGGACCGCCTCGTAGTCTCTATACTCGCACCGGCCGCGGAATCGAGGCTCGCACGAACCTTCGAGCTACGCCGCCTCGCCTCTCTAATACCGCCGGGCTGGTGAACTCGCCGACCGCCACTACCTCGTGCATAGTTCGTGCCCGACTCGTAACTCTTCACAGACTATCGCGCCTCTGCCGCTTTGCCCTTCAGGCCCTGGTCGCTTTCCGCGAGGCATACCGTTTCATAAGAATAGGTCGGAGGATTCAACCTAATAAGACATTTCATCGCACGATCTCGCAGAGAGAAGAATGGAAACTAATCCTAAATGTCCGCACTGATTATAGATGTGGTGCACAACACACCGATAATCAAGACTTACTAGACACTGCTCAGACACTTTCCGAGGACTAATCGCTCGATACCACTTTTGTCACGACCGACCGATCGCGATCGTGCCCTACCAGGCACCTTACAGTATACATCGAGATAATCACGAACATACATGAAACTTTATAAAATAAAACAACAGTGAAACAACAGTTAGCCGATAGGCTACCTTTCCCAACATACATATATACAAATCAAGCGGCTTGCCTCTTTCTTTACAAATCCGACCCACAAAATGTAACTCTGGACACTCTAAGAGTTTTTAACATAACAAACATGGCGGACAGGCTCGCCATACCCCGAATATACATGAATCTACTACTGTGGAAAACTGCATCAAGAGATAAAGCCTGAGCAAATGGAGCTTTTTCCCAACAATCGAACCGAGATCCTAAGAGCAAGGATCACCAACCTGGTACCTAAAACTGCGGGCATTAACGCAGCCCCGAAGGGGTCGATAACAAAATTTAATATGGAATGAAATAACGCATGAAATGATCATAATCAGATAAAAGAATGACAAGGACAAGTATAAAACAATACATACTGATCTCCGCCGTGTCATTACCACTTATGAACTTAATCGCACCTATTATCTTTTCCATTCTTAATAAAATTTACAACCACATTCTTACGCATATTATTAGAAAAGAATCATTAAGTTCATTACTATATAACTCACTTATCTTCCATAAGCATAATCCGCTTTTGGGCGAGGGCACCTATACTACCCGCCCAGACGCGATCAAGGTCACATAGTCCGCCTGCAGTATCTTTGCCCGCCCAATCCTCGGTCGATAATGTCATCTAGTCCGCGTAAGGTATCGCCCCGCCATTCTCGGTCGATAATGTCGATAGTCGCGCAGATAGTATATCGCCTACCATTCTCGGTCGATAATGTCGTATAGTGCGCAGATAGTATATCGCCTACCATTCCCGGTCGATAATGTCATATAGTTTGCGTATAGTATACCGCCGCCATTCTCGGTCGATAATGTCATATAGTTTGCAGATAGTATATCGCCCGCCATTCCTCGGTCGATAATGTCATATACCGCTCAGATAGTATATCGCCGCCCATTCTCGGTCGATAATGTCATATAGTCCGCCTGTATAGGTATATCGCCCGCCCATTCCTGGTCGATAATGTCATATAGTCCGCCCAGTATAGGTATATCGCCTTACCCATTCTCGGTCGATAATGTCATATACCGCGCAGATAGGTATACCGCCCCATTCCTGGTCGATAATGTCATATAGTCCGCCTCAGATAGTATCGCCTACCATTCTCGGTCGATAATTTCATATAGTCCGCCTCAGATAGTATACCGCCTACCATTCTCGGGTCGATAATGTCATCTAGAATCCGAATTTAACCCAACGTACTACGCGCTCTACTCCTTTAGAAAGACTTTTTTCAATTACAACTTCCCGGATACTAACAACTATAGTATCAAGTCCTATCCGTCTTTCAAGACAAGTCACAATACATTTTTAGAAATACAATTACCGCTTCTAAAAACAAGTGACTTCTTTTCTTATAAAACCTTAGGCAAGCGATGCCAGAAATCAAGTTGCCTTTTCACTAAAGTCAAGTCATTTATCTTTCCATAAGGCAAATATAACTAACTTCCCATAAAGCCGTTATATTCACTTTATACCTTAGCCATAAACAATTTCCTATCCAAGGACTTATACGCTTAAAACTAACAAGTATCACATACTTTAAAACTCTTCAAGTCCCTTAACTTTAAAATCAACTTAAGACATCCTTACTATTTTCAAAGAAGTGAGTTAATCTCTAACCCACCCGACTTGGCATTTCATAAAACAAGTAAAGAATGTCATAGTCTCAGACGTCACTGCACTACATACGTGCAACTAGTCATGCTCAAAAGATAGGAAAAGTTCTACATAGAGTAAATCACATAACTACCTCTTAACTTCTAAGAGTAGAAGGAAACATGAAATGATACCACAAGTATATTCCATACATAGAATCATGCCAAAGGAAGGAAGAGGTTCACATACCTCGCGACGATTGTCGACAAGTAGCAAAATGCTCCAAAGTACTTCAATCTTGATAGCTATTCCACTCTCCAAGTAGGATACGCTATATTTAGTACTTCAACCTATAATGGTCACAATACGTCCATTAACCTCTCACTTCATACGTAGAATTATTCTAAGTGCTAAGTCACCAATTCTACGGAAAATCGGACAGAACCTCCTTTGTTTCTACTAACTTTGCCACATTTTTCAAGGCCGAATACAATAACCAAACAGCCCCAATTGGCTCACCACAATCTATAAGGTAGTCCAATACAAATAAATACCAACTACTACAAACTACAAGTACAAATTCGGCCACCTTGAGTTCAACAATATCAATTCTTATCCAATTTCCATTTCAATCCAAGTTATTAGCCTAACATGATATCAAGTCGCAAACGATTATAACTACTATAATCTCCAAGTCAAAAACATGCGACGATTCTAATAACGACTAAAAATGTAATCCAACTTAACATGGCTTATATTTCATTTCGGATTTTCAAGGCTACAATCAATCCAAAATCCTATAAACTTCTACATATCAACTTCATACTAGCAACATGCAAAGCTAACAACAAAATAAATAATCTTGTAACACTTAAAGAGAACAAGATTATACCTCCACGAATCTCAATCTAACTTCCAAATACGAAGTCGCTCCTTCGTAGTTTATAACCTCTCCAAGACACTTCAATCCGCTTGTTGAGACCCTTAGAACCACACCAACAACTTTCCTTCAACTTACAATCCAAAACCTAGAAAAGCCACTAGGTTTTCACTTTGCGACTAACCCGAAAACTATCTTTTTCCGGGATTTTTCTATAGAGATACACTCACAATACACTTAGGAACCTTGGTTTAAAGTGGGGAGATTATTGGACAACAAACAAATTTTTTTGCAAAGAGAGCTTAGCCAAACCCGAGAGCTCCTCTTGTGGTTCTTCCAATTTTTGTGATTTTTGGCTAAGTATGGAACTTGTCATACTACTACTAGTATTATATAGAGCAATGTAGGGTCAAGATGTCAACAATTGGGTGGTTTGGATGCTCTCTTATGAAATATCAAGACTTGTGGGACCTTTGACTTTGGTCAAGAAACTCAAGCTCATTAAAAGGAAGACTTTGTCATCTAAGACTATGGTCAATGACCATATTGGCCATGCCTATTTTCGTCCAAGGCATCTATAAGGGGGGGTGACACGTGTCGCCCTCCCATTCGTCACAATAAAACGTTTTCCGACAATTCCAAAATTCCGGTAAAAAAAAAAAGAATTCAAGTCTCAAATCTTAACACTTATGAGTTCTTAAAACATGTCCTGTAAATACGGGGTGTAACACAACATTCCCTACGAACAATGGTTCTCCATCCTTGATGGCCTGGTAGGATGAAAACATATCTTTTTCAGAACAGACGTGCATGGTAGCACCCGTATCCATCCACTAATCGGTTGAATTTGTAACCAGATTTGCTTGAGCAGCCATAACCCCAATGAATTGATTTTTAGTTTCAGCCCGATTAGATTGGTTGACATTACTCGAACCTCCAACACCACCACCTTGACTCTTGCGAATGCGACAATCATTTGCTCTGTGCCCAGGTTTTCCACATACCCAACAAAGTCCTGGTTGTGGTTTCTTGAATGCATTGGTCCTTTGTGGGGCGAGTGCATTCCTCCCGGTTGTAAAAAATGGCTTGACACCAATATATTTGTCTTTGCCTTTCTGAAACTTGGTCTTAGAAGCATTGCCTTCAACCATGTTGGCATTAGGCTTCAATGAAACAACATCAGCCCTTTCATTCTTCCGGTTGTCCTCTTCAATACGAATTTTCAGAACCAGTTTCTCAAAACTCATTTCCTCGGTTAGATGCTTCAGATAAACCTTAAAATCCTTCCAAGAAGGAGGTAATTTCTCAATAATAGCACCAACAAGGAAATTTGGATTAAGGCCCATACATTCAACCTCTAGTTTATGAACAATGACTTGGAGTTCCTCCACTTGCTTGACAACCACCTTGGAATCACTCATCTTAAAGTTCAAAAACTTTCCGATGACGAACTTCTTGGAACAAGCAACCTCAATTTTGTACTTGTTCTCCAATGATTGCCACAAATCCTGTGTTGTTCTGAACGTGGAGTAGATGTCGTAGAGAAAATCATTCAATGCATTGAGAATATAGTTTCTGCAAAGAAAACTCCTGACTTTCCCAAGTTTGAATGTCTTTCAGCCTTCTCCGCATCAGTCGGAGCATTCTCCCCTTCTCCTTCTGGCAAAGCCATAGAAGCCTCATCAATCAATACGTTTGCCACGTGAAGAGTTGTCAAGTAGAACAACATCTTCTGTTGTCAACGTTTGAAATCAGAGCCTTTGAATTTCTCAGGCTTCTCAACATGGTTTTTCACCATTGACGATCCATATTGATCCATCTTTGCAAATCAGGAAATTGAATTCTCTGAAAATTTTTGCAAACTCAATAAATCAGAAAAAATATTTTTTTTCTGAATTTTTGTCTTAGATTGTTAGAGTCAATCTAGTATCATCTATGAATAAGCACAATAATACAATGGTAATTCAATATAACTTGAAATCAACAACAATGAATTCAACAAATTGAAAAACACATACTAACTTGGTATCGATATAGGCCTGCAATGCAGTGTCCTAAGACAAATCCACCCCACTTGTGCTGTAGTTTTACGGACATCTGTCTAGAGGATACAACTATCTAAGTGAGAACTTCACCTCTGGCGAATTTACTATATGTGTTCTTCAGAAATGTGGTTTGGAAGAAGAAGCTAGTAACAATCTTAGAATGATTTTGATTCTCAAATCATAAGATTAGTTTTTTGTTAATTTTTGCTTCAAACAAGTGATCATCATCTTTATAAAGACATATTTTCGACCATTGCAGCCTTTCATACCAAAGGTTGTGACTTTAGGGAAGAGACACAACTTTTGGACATTCTGGAAATTTTACCGTTGCCCAAGTGCTGCGGCTCTTGCCCTCAGCGCCGCGGCGCTAGCCCCCGGCTCCGCGGCTCTTGCCCTAAGACGCCGCGACCTTAATTCATGTTCGGATTCTAGTAGCTCACTTCCAATCAGGCGCCGCGGCTCAGCTTCCTAGCGCTGTGGCCCTTACGGCGGGATTTCTCGGGAATTTTTCCTTTGGCTACTAGACGTGAGGCACATCGGCGCTTCGGCTGTTCCGAAGTCAATTTTGATCACTTATTTCTTCTTAATCCCATACAAGTTTCAACAAATACTCTGATGGTGTCGTCTTCTCAACATGGTCTTCTAAGTGATTCACAACCCTCGAATGCAGAGCGTTTAACCTTGGACTCTGTGGTTGTTCAGTACTTGAAGCACCAACATCGCTAATGTCCCGCTTCCATCACAACGTTACCTCCACTTTCTCTCTTGCACCCTCATGTCTGTCCTGAACCAAAACGAAGCCTTGATGCACCATCAAATGTGACATCTTGGCTTAGTACTCGTGAATTTAGAAGTTTGAATGGTGGGACACATGGAAGGCGTAAAGATCGGAAATTCGTCTACAGTAGATTTAGACTATGGAGAACTTGTCGGGATGATGCTGGTGTCTTATTGACATGTGTCTCTTTTATGGTAAAAAATGGATCTTGGGCCTAACTCAACCCCAAAAGCTTGCTTGAAGGGGGAGAATTGTCCAAGTTCATACAAGGAGTTCATGTTCTCATTCCATATCCGATGTGGAACTCTTAACACTCCCCCACACGCCTAAACCTTTTTAACTGGAGCATGAATACTATAATTTAGGGGCTCAACATCAGTGAACAAATAATTGGAATGAGTCTGACTCTGATACCATGTAAAGAATGTATCTTGGGTCTAACTCAACCCCAAAAGCTAGCTTGTAGGGTGAGGATTGTCCAAGTCCATATAAGAAGTTCATGTTCCCATTCATATCCGATGTGAGACTCTTAACACTTACCGCTAAGATGTGTTTTAACAAGACTAAAGCCTTAGGTCCAAACTACTCATTAGATGTTTCTACTTCCACTCTCATCTGAAAGAATATAATCCCTTGATTATTTTCATTAATGAAAGAGTATATATACAATTTATAATTTCCCTAATATGGAAATCATATTCATATTCTACTCCCAAAACTCTATTTTATTTGTACAAGAATTCTATAATTATGGTAATTGTATAATATTAATTATATACAATTAATACAAAATATTTTGTTACCAAAATCAGGATATACACGGTGTGTATACCGTGTATATTACGATTTCCCACTTGTGATGGATTTCCATGATATATACAGTATACACAAGGTATTGTATACCGTGTATATCTTTGTATATTTTCACACCCCGCAGTCATAACAGACGGTCTTCTACGCTGAGACTGTTCCTAAAATCTTCAAATAGGACCGAGGGAAGACCCTTAGTGAACATGTAAGACACATACTTGTCCACGAGCTACCTTTTTGCGAACAAAATGGAAATACATCTCAATATGTTTAGTGTGCTGGTGTTGAACCGGATTCTCAGACAGATAAACGACACTAATATTATCACAATATATCAATGTAGCTTTTTGAATGGAAAAATGAAGCTCTAAGAGAAGATTACGTAACCAACATAATTCAGAAACCACATTGGCTACCCCTCGATACTCGACCTCTACACTGGAGTGGGATAAGGTAGCTTGTCGTTTGACAGACCACAAAACCAAGTTATTGTTGACACCCAATTTTGACCCTCCCGTCCAGTCATTAGCTATAAAATTAGACTAATTTTGTAAAATAATTTTTTATGATTTTTACAATAAAATGCAGCGATAAAACATTAAATACAGACATAAATAAGCATTTAATAATGGCACCGCGTCTTACGTAGAGTATTAAGTACTTAGAGGTCCGCGCCCGCGTTAATTAATTTTAAGCCCTGTCATGATTCTTAATTAATAATAAGTACATAAAATAAATAATTTAGCAATGACGTCGTGTCTAGTAGCATAGTCGCATTTATACGCAAAGTAATTTCATAGCTTATTTTAAATAATAATGCACAATAATGAGATTTTAAATAATAGCGCCGCATTCTAAAATATTAAGCACTAATTAAATAAAGACGCGCATTTATTAATATAATAATTAGACTAATTTAGCACCTAAATAATTAGACTAATTTAGCACCTAAATAATTAACTAATTAAGCACCTAAAATTAAATACCTAACTAATACCCTAATTAATTAACCAACCCAGCCCACTCCCTACCTAAATTATAACACTAACCATTTTCGCCCAGCCCATTGCCCAGCCCAAACCCGCGACCCAGCCGACCCGCTAGCCCACTCACCCCAGGCCCTATTTCTTTCCCCTCACTCCCTTAGCGCCTATCTCTCTCCCCTCCCTAAACCTAAAGAAAAGAAAAAGAAACCTAATACCTAGCAACCGCCGCCAGCACCCACGCCCCCAGCCCCGCGATTCTCGCCGAAAATACTGCACCTCGCCACCCCCCCACTTCCCTTTCCTGTGTCATCCGCTTACCATAAACTACCACCAAAATCAAATCGATAACTTACCATAACAAGAACTTCAAAATCAGCAACAAATCGCACAAAATATCTTACTGAATCACTCACGAATCAAGCACGAAATCTCGTCGCATCAAGCACAAGTCTCAGCCTTAATTACTTACCAAACTTAGAACCTAGAGTTAAGCTATATAAAGCACATGCAATAGGCATTCGAGAGAGGAGGGACAGAGCAGGATACCCATAACATCGATCGTCGGAGCTCAAGAGGAAGCGGCGAGAACAACCGATTCAAAACCTCTTCTTCTTAGTCGCGATGGGTCTCAAATCAGTAAGCATTCTCAATAACAAGCTCTACCTTTTCAATCGCATCGCAATAACCCGTCGAGTGGACCGACGACTTGATAAGCTGCCTCGGTTCGCTGCCCGGAGAAGGTAATAATCCACTTCTCCTCGACTTCTGTTCATTCTGTATTTTTTGTGCGAATTTGTGTTAAATATGTGTTAGTTCATTCATGTGTTTGTGTTTGTTAGATGCTTAAGATGATGTTTGGGGACTGATGTTGATAAGTCATAGACCATGCCTGTTTCTGTATATGCTTGAATGCTGTGGGATGAGCAAAATTCGGAATGTTACCAATAGGCTTGAATTGTGTGTATACACATTTCCAGGATGTTTGAGCCTTCAATGCGGTTCTGGTCTGTTTTAGTTTAATTGTTGTCTGCTCAACAGAGACATATTTGAGGTTCTATGAGTTTTTTATAACTTGAGTAGTTCCGCATGTCTAAAAACCAGCTTACTCTGGTCAGTAGGATATCCCTGTCTGTTTAAAACAAGAGATCGAGTGGAGTCAATAAAAATCATGTTGAACTTGTCTATGTATCTCCTCTGGGATATATGCATCTGCCTATTGTCGCTGGTTCAAATTGGCTTTGTTTATTTGCTGAAATCAGTGTTGAGAGTGCTTCGACGAATATCTGAAATGGATGGGAATTAAGTTGAATCATGCCCGATGACCTAGATGGGTTAATCTGTTAATCTGCATCTAAATATTACCTTTTGATATCAGTATGGACATATGTGTTGATTAGACATGTGTCAAACAATTGTCATGCTTATTAAGATATTTTCTATACTTGCTTAATAAATGATAATTGCCATTTATATTTGTGAATGTGGTTGTTAATACTAGCATTTGTTGTGTGCTTGTATACATGGCCTAGTGGATTAATTACTATCTAAGTTATAAGAGTAACATATGAATATCCCTGAACCATGAATAGATGTTGTACGATTCTGCCATCTGATCTTATGTTCAGGTCGTGTTCCTGACCTTGTCAAAATAGTTTCAAGAATGTTTAGAATATCTCTTGTGCACCTGCTTTGCCCTGTATCATATTTGTTGAAATCATCCTTGTCTAGCCTATTTGTTGAGAATATGTATTTGTGTTTATCTGGGGTTAATAAGCTTGTCTATATGAGTATGATTTGCCTAGAGTTGCCTGTATATGCGTGTTAAACGAATGATCATGGCTTCCTATTTTTCGATATCTCGCTTTGCTTTCAAGTATTCCATTGCTTCGGGTTGGAAATAAAGAGTCAGCCTATGTTCAGTAAGAGCAACATGCTCTGAATCTGCCCCTTTTCAAATCTGAAAGTTGCATATCTGGTGCCTGCTCCATGCCTTCTGCGGGTTATTTGCATATGAGGCCCAATGTTTTAATTAAGCAATCTCGAATCCTCGATACCTTCTTTGCTTGTGCCTGCCCCTTTGTTTAGATTGCTACAGTCAAATTATATATATATATATATATGTTTAAATATACGAATGTTTTTATTTACTTGCATTATTTGATAAATTTAGACATATACTAATCCTTATCTTTTCCTATTCTTTTACATGAAATGCGAATTGAGTGAAAATGAAGAGTTTCATTACGAGACTCATCACGAGCTACTTCAAATGGCAACCCAGCCCACGTGTGCATCCGCATTCGCATTCCCTCTTCTGAATTCCTAGAAAAACAAATAGGACGGGGTCATCCGCTTCAATCCCTCACTCTCTCATCTCATCCTTATCTTACTTTATTTGTTATTGTAATTTATAACTTTGTAATTAATAGGATATCTAGAATAATTAGCCTTTAAACATATAAGTGGGGAAGGTAATTTAAAGTTCATCGCTTAACTTACTTGCCTTTTAAGATTGTCATGCATGTCTAATTTTTGCCAAAATAATCTAACTTGCATCATAAAACCAACAGTTTGTTAAATCCCTAAACATAACAGATTTCTCCTAAACTCTCAAAAATCATCTTAAAGCACCTCTTATATAATATTGTACGCAGGTTAGGCAAGATTAATTTAGCTAGCAGTATACATAATTAGTCCGTAAATAACCTTTGCATGAACACATAATTAGTCTATAAAGCACCTTAGCATTCTGTAGCATTTCTAGCCCTTCTTAGCACTTTTAAGCACCCCTTAGCATTTAGCACTTTCTAGCATCTTAACATTTTTGCATTCTTTAGCACCCTTTAGCAACCTCCATAAATACTAATACCTTTTAGCATCTCTTAATATTTT
This sequence comes from Przewalskia tangutica, assembly GCA_029844215.1. Classification (NCBI taxonomy): domain Eukaryota; kingdom Viridiplantae; phylum Streptophyta; class Magnoliopsida; order Solanales; family Solanaceae; genus Przewalskia; species Przewalskia tangutica. The sequence continues at coordinate 43,292,975 of CM056727.1, read as the reverse complement.
TTAGCGCCTTTTTTAACTTTTGCACTTTTAATATTTTAGCACCTCTTTAACCACTTTAGCATTTCTAACCCCTCTTAATATTTAAGCACCCTAGCACTACTTTTTAAACTTTTAACATCTTTTGCACATTTTTAAGCATTTTAAACTATTTTAGCATTTTATTTTATTGTCTAACACTTTTTCTAAGCAGGAGCCATTTTATTTAAAAAATGTCGCGGTCGAAAAAGGGCGCGACAGAATGGCGACTCCGCTGGGGATTTTAGGTTCTTAACCACAACAGGCCTAGGGTTATTATTTGGCATTACTTTTTTGCATTTAATCTTGTGTGCTGTATTTTTGTTTTATTTATTTTAATTGCTACATGCTTTACTGCTTTCCTTAAACTGGCATTCCGTTCATATTTCTTCCACTCTGGAAAATTCACACTATCACACACTCACGCGCTGGTGTGCTTCGCGCACCCGCAAATTTCTTTCAAAAAATATCCAAATTTTTAGGAGAGTTGGCGCTTGCACGGAGTTAGATCGGTTCGTCTGATCAGCCGCGTAGCCTTCTCACTCGAGTTGTCCGCTCGGGAACCTTGCGTCTAGAAAAGCCAAATCTTAGAAACTTAAGATAGAGCTATACCACCCTTTATTTTAGGGCATGCATGCATTTACCTTAGGTGGGTCGGTCCTTGACATCGACACCACAATTATGAAGACACCAAACTTGTCGGCAGGTTTCTCAACCCAACGACCAACCAGCATATTATGTGTGGCGTGACAATGATAGACAAATCCAAACCCAATCATGTCATGCTAAAATTGGGAAAAGTGCACCGTCATTTGGTCGCCATTTCCAACAAAAGCATTATAGTTGGACGGCTTGGACAAATCCATCATGACCTCGCATATGTGACGTTTAGGCCTACCTCTGGCATAAAGGGGTCCCCATGCATGTTAGGACTCGCTTGCAATGCGATAATTTATGTGCAACATGTACTTGCTAAATGCTATTTACACTCTTGCAAAATCACGTGCTTTACACTAACGCAGTTTGCTACATGTTGTCTAAAGGATTTATCATCTCCCCCAAAGGTCGATTTGTATTTGACTAAGCAATGACAGAGCATCGATACTTCACAAGATCAAAGGTACGGTCCAGCGACATGACCGATTCAAGGGCATCTGAGCGGAACGAGTCGGAACTCGCTCGTTCCTATAGGCAAAGCAGGGTCTCGTAAGAGAAAAGCGGATAGATCCGATCGAGCGCCGCACAATTACCACAAAGAATGGCAACCTCGCAGCCAAATCAAAAGCTCAAGAACCTCACCAGAGCACTCACATCGCAAATAACCAAAAGCCAAAAACCTCCAAATTATTACGATGACTACATTACATACCCCATTCAGCCAATATACAATGCACCCATATATCCCACACAAAACCGAATGCCTAACGTACTCCAGCTAAACACAAACCAAAGGCCACCACAAACCTATTTACGCAATACATATGACAACCCTTTGCGATACCCACACGTGTATACGCCACAGCCAAAAGCCCGTCCACCAAACATCTTCGCACCCCGCCTAAATACCACAGAAAGGCCAGCCAAAGTATAAACCCATTTAGCCGAGCCTTTGTCGCAGTTGTACGAGAGGTTGAGGTTTGCAGGGATACTCCAGCCAATTCCAAAGAATGTGCCCAATCCCAAGTCCAAAGCTCATGATGGGAACAAAAGTTGTGCATACCATTCTGGAGCCATCGGACACGACATGGGAAGGTGTTATACACTCAGAGACAAAGTAAGGGAGCTGATAAAGGAGAGAGTCATTCAGGTGGAGGAGGCCTACCCCAATGAGTACAATGAACCCCAAAGGAAGAGAGGTGTTCCCTGGCCAGAGTCCGCACCGCTTGAATCAGTCGTTTATCCAAGCATGCACCACGCAGAAGCCAAAAGAAGGAGATACTGACAGCAGAGCATGAAGACCCAGCCAGCCATGATGCAGAGCAAAGAAGGCGTATTGGTTGGATTTGCACCCTTGTTCTGGTCCGCCTAGAGCCCGGATAAGAAAGAGTAATTCAGCTTAGCAGATTAATAAAAAAGAAAAACCCGTATTTAAGCTTTAAAAATGTTTTCTTTTGCTTGTAATGAACTACGTTCGACCTGATTCCCTTGGCGGATACGTAGGCGGCCACACCGGCCTCGGTCCCACATTTAGAAATTTCAATTTCACCCCAAAAATTTGCTTGTAATGAACTACGTTCGACCTGATTCCCTCATGGGGATACGTAGGCGGCCTAAATCGGCTTCGGTCACACCATTAGGAAACCTTCCATTCGTTCTGAAAATAACAAGAATAGATATAGCATACAAACAACTACATTGAGACCCACTTTAGGCCAAACACCCTTTTCAAAACTGGGACAATGTAGGAAACCAGACAGGGGCTGCAAGTCCAAACAGGCCAGACACGCGGATATCAAGGAACAAGGCGGCGAAGTCAAATACGAATCGACCCCCCCCAAAACTCACAAATTTTCTTTGAGCGCAGGTCTCTTCATATTAATGTATAAAAAGTGCAATAGCCAAGCGTAAAATACGGCAAAAGTTTATTCAGATAGCGTATAAAGCAAAGAAAGGCGCAGGATGACAACAATCCAAAGTCCGCAGCAAAAGCAGCAGCAGTAGAAATGGGCATCAACAATCAGCAGTCAAAGTTCAGAGTTTCGCAACAAAACCTAGCGCATCAACTCGGGCATAAAGTCAAATTGGCAACCCACGCATCGCACACAAAGAAAGCGCATCACGGCAATCCGCCATGGTGATTTAGTACGTCCGCGCAAGACGACATCTCGATTCATCCGCGTATCGGGGCGACATCTCGCCATAAAATTGCACGTATCATATATATATTTATCATTTTGTTTAAACGGTATACACTAACGCTTTTCGCTTAGCTTGGCGAGCATTTATTCTACGCGAGCAGAAGAATACGCCCGCATAACGACGTGATCGCGATTATGTTCACGCAACGACGCCAAGGCGAGACGCCCCGAACGACGTTATCAAGACAAAGAAGTCCACGCGACGCCGCCAACAAAGAATACGCCCGCATAACGACGCGTGATCGAAGTCCACGCAACGACGCCAGCAGAATACGCCCGCATAATGACGCGATCGACAAACAAGTCCACGCAACGACGCCAGCAGCAATACGTCCATACAACGACGTGATCAGCATTATGTCTACGCAACGACGCCAGCAGCAAGACGTCCCGGCAACGACGTTATCAGCACAGCAAGTCCACGCAACGACGCCAGCAGCAATACGTCCAGGCAATGACGTTATCAGCACAGCAAGTCCACGCAACGACGCCAGCAGCAATACGTCCAGGCAATGACGTTATCAGCACAGCAAGTCCACGCAACGACGCCAAAGAAGAACACGCCCAAGCAATGACGCTTATCAAGACAACAAGCCCAAAAACGACGCCATCATCAGCATATCACGTCCACGCAGGGACGATTTCTATACTCTCGAAATTGCATTTCTTACTCATGCTTTATTATTCTGTCTTAGCAGTTATGCACTAACTCTTTCTTGAGCTTTAGTCTACAGGGGCAGTTGCAGCAAGGACGACATATCCGCATTCACTATCGCAACACGTCTGTGCAAGGACGAAAGCCACAACATTTGCAGCATCGCATCAACACAACAGGCATCGCATTTTTGCAGGATAACATTTTCTACTCACAGTCACTTTACTTTTAAAATTATGCATCATCATTTTGCCTTAACAGTTATGCACTAACCGTTTGTTTAAGTCTTAGCATGCAGGAGCAGGAGCACAACGTGGATTTTCTCTTACAGCGAACCGGGGCAATTTGTTGGGGGGCCAACCTTCCCAATGAATGGCAGAAGCGGCCTCAAGCGTCGGTCCACTCGCTCCACATCACCATAGAACCCAGCACCATAAGCCATAGCGGTACACCCCAGGTTCAAGCCAGTTATTTTTATTTTTTTACTTTTTGCACCATAACCCAGTGTCATCATAACTCGACACTGGGACAAATTTTGAGTCCGCGTTAGCCCGCCTTGGTGTTTTGACCATGGTAGCCCAGTGTCGTCATAACTCGACACTGGGACAAGCTTTGAGTCCGCGTTAGCCCACCTTGGTGTTTTGACCATGGTAGCCCAGTGTCGTCATAACTCGACACTGGGACAAGCTTTGAGTCCGCGTTAGCCCGCCTTGGTGTTTTGACCATGGTATCCCAGTGTCGTCATAACTCGACACTGGGACAGATTTTTTTTTTGCGTCAGCCTTGCCTAATTGCCCAACATTCTAATTCTGAGGGTCGAGACAAAATTGGCTATGAGTCAACGTCTTTGTCCGAAGATTCTTCCATCATCTCCATACAAAGAGGGACAGCTGTTGACACCCAATTTTGACCCTCCCGTCCAGTCATTAGCTATAAAATTAGACTAATTTTGTAAAATATTTTTTTATGATTTTTACAATAAAATGCAGCGATAAAACATTAAATACAGACATAAATAAGCATTTAATAATGGCATCGCGTCTTACGTAGAGTATTAAGTACTTAGAGGCCCGCGCCCGCGTTAATTAATTTTAAGCCATGTCATGATTCTTAATTAATAATAAGTACATAAAATAAATAATTTAGCAATGACGTCGTGTCTAGTAGCATAGTCGCATTTATACGCAAATTAATTTCATAGCTTATTTTAAATAATAATGCACAATAATGAGATTTTAAATAATAGCGCCGCATTCTAAAATATTAAGCACTAATTAAATAGCACGCCCGCATTTATTAATATAATAATTAGACTAATTTAGCACCTAAATAATTAGACTAATTTAGCACCTAAATAATTAACTAATTAAGCACCTAAAATTAAATACCTAACTAATACCCTAATTAATTAACCAACCCAGCCCACTCCCTACCTAAATTATAACACTAACCATTTTCGCCCAGCCCATTGCCCATTCAAACCCACACTGACCAATTCGCTAGCCCACTCACCCCAGGCCCTATTTCTTTCCCCTCACTCCCTCAGCGCCTATCTCTCTCCCCTCCCTAAACCTAAAGAAAAGAAAAAGAAACCTAATACCTAGCAACCGCCGCCAGCACCCACGCCCCCAGCCCCGCGATTCTCGCCGAAAATACTGCACCTCGCCACCCCCCACTTCCCTTTCCTGTGTCATCCGCTTACCATAAACTACCACCAAAATCAAATCGATAACTTACCATAACAAGAACTTCAAAATCAGCAACAAATCGCACAAAATATCTTACTGAATCACTCACGAATCAAGCACGAAATCTCGTCGCATCAAGCACAAGTCTCAGCCTTAATTACTTACCAAACTTAGAACCTAGAGTTAAGCTATATAAAGCACATGCAATAGGCATTCGAGAGAGGAGGGACAGAGCAGAATACCCATAACATCGATCGTCCAGAGCTCAGTAGGGAAGCAGCAAGAACAACCGATTCAAAACCTCTTCTTCTTAGTCGCGGAAGTCAGTCTCAAATCAGTAAGCATTCTCAATAACAAGCTCTACCTTTTCAATCGCATCGCAATAACCCGTCGAGTGGACCGACGACTTGATAAGCTGCCTCGGTTCGCTGCCCGGAGAAGGTAATAATCCACTTCTCGACTGTTCATTCTGTATTTTTTGTGCGAATTTGTGTTAAATATGTGTTAGTTCATTCATGTGTTTGTGTTTGTTAGATGCTTAAGATGATGTTTGGGGACTGATGTTGATAAGTCATAGACCATGCCTGTTTCTGTATATGCTTGAATGCTGTGGGATGAGCAAAATTCGGAATGTTACCAATAGGCTTGAATTGTGTGTATACACATTTCCAGGATGTTTGAGCCTTCAATGCGGTTCTGGTCTGTTTTAGTTTAATTGTTGTCTGCTCAACAGAGACATATTTGAGGTTCTATGAGTTTTTTATAACTTGAGTAGTTCCGCATGTCTAAAAACCAGCTTACTCTGGTCAGTAGGATATCCCTGTCTGTTTAAAACAAGAGATCGAGTGGAGTCAATAAAAATCATGTTGAACTTGTCTATGTATCTCCTCTGGGATATATGCATCTGCCTATTGTTGCTGGTTCAAATTGACTTTGTTTATTTGCTGAAATCAGTGTTGAGAGTGCTTCGACGAATATCTGAAATGGATGGGAATTAAGTTGAATCATGCCCGATGACCTAGATGGGTTAATCTGTTAATCTGCATCTAAATATTACCTTTTGATATCAGTATGGACATATGTGTTGATTAGACATGTGTCAAACAGTTGTCATGCTTATTAAGATATTTGCTATACTTGCTTAATAAATGATAATTGCCATTTATATTTGTGAATGTGGTTGTTAATACTAGCATTTGTTGTGTGCTTGTATACATGGCCTAGTGGATTAATTACTATCTAAGTTATAAGAGTAACATATGAATATCCCTGAACCATGAATAGATGTTGTACGATTCTGCCATCTGATCTTATGTTCAGGTCGTGTTCCTGACCTTGTCAAAATAGTTTCAAGAATGTTTAGAATATCTCTTGTGCACCTGCTTTGCCCTGTATCATATTTGTTGAAATCATCCTTGTCTAGCCTATTTGTTGAGAATATGTATTTGTGTTTATCTGGGGGTTAATAAGCTTGTCTATATGAGTATGATTTGCCTAGAGTTGCCTGGATATGCGTGTTAAACGAATGATCATGGCTTCCTATTTTTCGATATCTCGCTTTGCTTTCAAGTATTCCATTGCTTCGGGTTGGAAATAAAGAGTCAGCCTATGTTCAGTAAGAGCAACATGCTCTGAATCTGCCCCTTTTCAAATCTGAAAGTTGCATATCTGGTGCCTGCTCCATGCCTTCTGCGGGTTATTTGCATATGAGGCCCAATGTTTTAATTAAGCAATCTCGAATCCTCGATACCTTCTTTGCTTGTGCCTGCCCCTTTGTTTAGATTGCTACAGTCAAATTATATATATATATATATATATGTTTAAATATACGAATGTTTTTATTTACTTGCATTATTTGATAAATTTAGACATATACTAATCCTTATCTTTTCCTATTCTTTTACATGAAATGCGACGGAGTGAAAAATGAAGAGTTTCATTACGAGACTCATCACGAGCTACTTCAAATGGCAACCCGCGTCCATGTGCATCCGCATTCGCATTCCCTCTTCGGCAATTCCTAGAAAAACAAATAGGACGGGGTCATCCGCTTCAATCCCTTACTCTCTCATCTCATCCTTATCTTACTTTATTTGTTATTGTAATTTATAACTTTGTAATTAATAGGATATCTAGAATAATTAGCCTTTAAACATATAAGTGGGGAATGTAATTTAAAGTTCATCGCTTAACTTACTTGCCTTTTAAGATTGTCATGCATGTCTAATTTTTGCCAAAATAATCTAACTTGCATCATAAAACCAACAGTTTGTTAAATCCCTAAACATAACAGATTTCTCCTAAACTCTCAAAAATCATCTTAAAGCACCTCTTATATAATATTGTACGCAGGTTAGACAAGATTAATTTAGCTAGCAGTATACATAATTAGTCCGTAAATAACCTTTGCATGAACACATAATTAGTCTATAAAACACCTTAGCATTCTGTAGCATTTCTAGCCCTTCTTAGCACTTTTAAGCACCCCTTAGCATTTAGCACTTTCTAGCATCTTAACATTTTTGCATTCTTTAGCACCCTTTAGCAACCTTCTAGCATTTAATACCTTTTAGCTTTAAGCCCCTCTTTAAACTTTTAGCAACATTTTAGCACCTCCTAGCATTCTTTTGTACTTTAGCATATAACACCTTTTGCCCTTTTAATACTTTAAGCACCTTTTAAACATTTTAACATTTTAGCATTTTATTAAGTAGGAGGAGCTTTTATTTTGCATTTTTAAAACATAATAATTACCCTAGGTTTGGCAGGACAACCGCAAGTTAGCGGATCTTAGAGGGTGCCTAACCCCTTCCCTCTAGATTAATAAAGAACCCTTACCCAGAATCTTATTAAGTTTAGCTGACCATTAAAATGGAGTTAATGTTTACTTTAAACTAGTTAACATTTAGGTGTCCTAATTCACCCAAATTAATTAGGTGGCGACTCCGCGAACCCTTAGCATTTTGCACCTTGTTAAAACATTTAACACTTTTTGCACTTTAGCATTTATTATTTATTTTCTAACCTTTTTATTAAGCAGGGAGTTTTTAAAAAAGTCGCGGTCGAAATCGGGCGCGACAGTTATCACCCAAAAACACACAATAACCGGACGTGGAGCGTCTGGTATCTGGACAGCCACCCCAATCAACATCGGTATACGAGACAAGTGTAGAGGCCGATGACAGATATAAATGCAAACCATAGTCAAGTGTCCCCTGGAGGTATCGGATAATGCGTTTGAGCGCATTTATGTGCTCCACCCTAAGATCATGCATAAACAAACACACATGTTGTATGACATACGTAATATCCAATTTCGTGAAAGTAAGATATTGTAGAGCTCCAACAAGACTACGATAGTGAGTGGGATCCTCGTAAGGAGAGTCAGCCACATTACCCAACTTGGACTTAGTATCAACTGGAGTGGAAGTAGACTTACACGAGGACATACCAACCCTTTCAATTATCTCAACGACATACTTCCTTTGTGATAAGAACAACCCACCTGCATGACAAGAAACAACAATCCCTAAAAAATAACTCAACGACCCTAAGTTTTTTATAGCAAACTCAGAACTGAGCATGGTCATGATAGACTTGTGCAAAGTATCAGTATAAGCAATCAAGATAATAACATCCACATATAATAGAATATAAGCTAGGGAAGTACCACAACAATATATGAATAACGAATTATCAGACCTGGTGTGTGAAAACTCAATAGACAAAACATAGTCTGCAAATCTCTTATACCAAGCCCATGAGGCCTGCTTAAACCCATACAAGTACTTCTTCAATAAACATACATGATGAGGATATTTGGGGTATCGAAAACCTAAGGTTGATGCATGTAAACGGTCTCCTTAAGATCACCATGTAAGAAAACATTCTTCACATCTAACTGATGAATGTGTCAAGCTTTCGAAAGAGCCAAACTGAGAACAGTGCGAATGGTAGCCGGTTTGACCACCGGACTAAACGTCTCACCACAATCCATGTCAACCTACTGAGTCTTATCATCACCTACAAGACGAGCCTTATGCCTCGCAAAAGAACCATCAGAATTATCCTCATGAGTAAAAATCCTCATAGACCGAATAATATTATGTTATGAACTTTTTCATTCAACTCTAGTATCATTTCTTCAATCTCTGCATATTGCATTATTTTTGGATTGGTCGGTTGGCAATTCTTCATTAGCTCTTGAAAATCAATCTTGACCTCATCTTCAATTGTAGCCAACTCACAATTACTCTCCATGGCCCTTTGATATTGAATATCACATGCCTCAACTCTTACATTTAATTCGGCCTCCAATTTGTGGATAGCAATTTCAAGTAGCTCCACTTCTTGACTTTGCTCAATATGCATTTTTTTTTCATCATACGTGAAATGCCTCCACGATGATTTCCATAGACTCCAAGTTATTGAGCTTGATTCATTAGCCAATCTTGACTCATAATTTTCACTTTGTCAAGATTTTCTTCAAGTCGAGAGTCGTTCAAAGCTTGTAGAAATCCTCCCATGGTGAAATCCATGTCTTGACTACTTTCCACGCCCTCAAGTTGGTGAGCATTATGAGCCTCAACCAATAATTTCATTTGATCCTCTAAGGTGTGGACAACTTTGTCATTGCAACTAATTGCTTGACTCAAGTTATTTAGCTAAATCTTAAATATTGCAATTTTATACATCTTTTTAAATTAAATAATTTAGTTTTTAAAGGGTATAAAGTCGTTCAATATTTAAAGGATATTTTGGTCTTCTACGAACGTGCATTGCACGTTAATAATTGAACGTCGATTATAATTTTTTTTGGTTAACAGACGACATATGTAAATTAATGGGAGCCGGAAAAAAATAATTTAATACGTGAAAAATATTTGATGAAATCATGGATAGAAAAATTACCAAATAATATAATTCCATCAAAATACATTTAAAAGATATACATTGCCTCTAACATTATCATGAAACTGTTGAACTGAATTAATTAAAACATGATAAGACAAGGGGGATTTACGTTACCTGGGATTGGTAAGGAGAAGCAAGTAGTTAGTTGTCTTCCTATAAATTTAGGTCTTTACAGCCTATATAGTAGTAGGAAGTGGTTTAAAGAATTTTTATTTATATAGGATTGGTATAACGTTGGAACTTCAACAATTGGTGGGAATGGAATAACGTTGGAACTTTAAGATCCCATTATAATTCAAACAAAAGAATGGAAAGAAACGCAGAAATGTAGTCAGAAGAAGAATGATGCATCGCGAGGCCACGAGTTCGATCCTGCATAAACCTTTGGTTGAGTCATCACGTGACATCGAGTGGCTTAATTGGTAGTTGCGCTTATCGTACACCGGTTTCATACAAGACTCGAAAGAAAGAATGGCGGCGCTCCTTCACAACAAAAAGAATGGAAAGAAGGTCAAGGATTAGAATGCGCCTGCTCTTCAATTTTTACCAGACGACAATTAACATTATGTTACGGATATGTTTTATCTCCAAGGAATGAGCAACAAGTCGTTGTAGTATAGTGGTAAGTATTCCCGCCTGTCACGCGGGTGACCCGGGTTCGATCCCCGGCAACGGCGTTTAACTTTTTTATTCTTTATATAACATTTGTATCTATGATTAAACGCTTACTTAGTTTAGTTGGTATCTTTTGTTTAATTGGGTTGTGGATTACACTAAAACAAAGGCAAATAAACGATTAAATAGAGTCAGCTAGGAAGCAGCAAGGTTCACTCACTATAAGATCGGGCTTACCCTGCAGTAATTTGTTTCCCCACATCCTTAATGGCATTGGAAATCAACAAATTTAGTTAACTAGAAGATTAAAAATTGAATACAGAAAGGTAGCTTCACTTCAATAAAAGTTTCCATGTATGGCCAGACTTATATTTGCGAACAATGCCTTTCTCAGTCCTAAAGGGAACCCTTAAACAAAGGCAAACTAGATTTTGATCCTTGCTTAGAGAGTTGGAGGGAGTTATGGACTTATAAATATGTTTTTCTCGAAATTATATTTGTATTTCTTCTTCAATCACATTTTTCTTTTTTAAAAACTTATTTTATTTATGTCAATTTTCTTGACCTGTAGAATCAAAGTCACATTCCCTAGCTTGTAAGAGAGTTTTTGTTTAACACAAACGTAATCTTATATCTTGATATATTGACATCTTAAGGAAATACAATAGTTTCTTTATGAAATTTGAGATTTGGTTGTAATTAAACACATGTTAATAGTTATTTCTTTTTCTTTTTGGTACTAAAAACTTTTCTATTAATCACCAATAAAACAGTACAAAACCACAGCTAGCTATCCATATCTATCACTCCAAAACTAAAACAAAATCACCGTACAATACTTGTAGGAATTAGAGGCACACCTCCTAGGGAGGTTTCCTCAATCCCTTTTGTAGAGCACAGGATAAACTAACAGCACAAATACTAGGAAACTAAAAAGAACTTGGTTATTGCGGCGGTTATTTTGATGTATTGTGGCAGTTTGGAACTGCCACAAGAAGCTCAAACGGCGCCTTAAGAAAATACCGTAATCACGTCTGCCATAAACGTTCCACAAGAATCGTATGAACGTCTATGGAGCGTAGCAAGGAACCTTGGCTTTTTACTGCGATTTTTTCGCCGTAATATATCTAGGGTAATGCAATATTTTTTTTTGTTGTGATAGCGGCGGTTTAGAACCGCTAGCAAAAAAATTAAATGCCATTTTCATATTACGGCGGTTACGACCGCCGTAATTGTACAATTCCATGACTGCAAGATATCTCTTGCTATAATTTAATTTGCAAATTTTATAATTCCACATTTACATTCTATTTTTTGCACCATATATACTTAAAACTTCATAATAATTGTTAGAGGATGGAATGGGCTTCAGCCCATCCGTGGTTAGACATAGTGATCGTGGCCCAGCAATGGGTTTCCTTGTATATTTTAGACATAGTATTGTATCATAATTAGGATTGTACATTTACCTTAACTGTATATTTATTCTTCATATAGAATAGAGATTTAGAGATAAAGTAGGAATATGATTCTCCTATTGTAACTTGTATATATATATGCCTTTTATTAATCAAGAGATTAATTCTTTCATGATATCAAGAGTCTAGGTTCTCTTTACCCTGCTTCCGCTCCTCAAATTTTTCCTTCTTTTCTCGTTTCTAGCCCTAGCGCCGCAGCCCTCTTCTCAGATTTCTTCCAAAGCCGTGACTCTTCTCTCCAGAAAATCCTATCTCCCAAATTCCCTTATTCGAATCTTGTTGTTCTATTCCCTATGGCTGATAAGAACAATTTTCATCCTGCCCTCATAATTTCTAACATCAAGAGCGTCATCCCTATCGTTCTTGACCTAGAAAACGTTTAATATGAGACGTGGACTGAATTATTTAAGATTCATGCTTTGACACATAAAGTCCTCCACCACATCATTCCTCCAACTCATCCAAAGGAGGGTGATAGAGCGTCTACTTCTACGACCGTTGTGTCCACTAAAGAAGCAAATCTAGAATTATGAGTCATGTTTGATGTCAATGTTCTTCAATGGATTTATTCCACTATCTCCTTAGACCTTTTACACACGATTATGGAACCCAACTTCACAGCTATGGCGGCGTGAGATCGATTGCGAGACATATTCCAAGATAACAGTCATTCTCGAATTGTTATCCTTGAGCAGGAATTATCACAGGTGGCTATGGCGAGTTTTCAAAACGTTTCTTATTATTGCAAATGCCTCAAGGACTTGACAGACCAACTCAGCAACGTAGGTTCTCTTGTTTCTAATAGTCGTCTAGTTCTTCAGATGGTTGCAGGCCTGTCAGAGACCTATATCGGTGTTTCTTCGGTTATTCGTCAGAGTAATCCACTGTCAGGATTTTATCAAGTCCGTTCTATGCTTACTTTGGAAGAAGCCGGATTGACTAAGAAAATGGCGATTGGGGCCAGTCCTATCGTCATGATGACTGCTTCCAATTTTTCCCTGCCAATCTAGCCAATGTGATCCAAAATCACAACAACGGGGGTGGTAAGAAGGGCCAAAATCGAAAGAATAATGGCAAAAATTATGGCGGCAACAACGGCAACGTCGGCCAGCAAAGATCGCCAGCTCGAGTCCACACGCCCCCGACGGTGGCGATGGGTCCCGGTGTCTCACAGCCAGCGGCCTTCAGCACGCGGCGCCTCAGTATCAGCCAGTACACGCGCCGCGGCCCAGCTTCTTCCCAGGTCAGACTCCAGGGTTCAGACCAGCGTATGGGCAGCAACAACAGTCCAGTATACTTGGGTCGCGCCCCCATCAGGCCCACCACGCAGTGGGCCCCACTCAGACCGACATTGAAGCAGCGATGCACACGCTTGGTTTGACTCAACCAGACCCTAATTGGTACATGGACACCGTCACCACTACCCACATGAAATCCGACCAAGCTACTCTCTCGTCTTATTCCAATTTGAGCACTAATCGTGGTATAACTGTTGGTAATGACAATTTTATTCCAATTAAGGGTTATGGTCATAAAACTTTATCCCCTCCTCATCCATCACTTGTCCTGAAACATACCCTTCATGCCCCAAATTGATTAAAAATTTGGTGTTTGTCCGTAAATTCACCACTGATAATTGAGTTTCTATTAATTTTGATCAATTTGGGTTTTCTGTGAAGGATTTCAAAACGGGGAGTCATCTCATGAGGTGTGACAGTAGGGGTGATCTTTATCCAATCACACCGAGTCTCAGCATCTAGCGTCAAGCTATGTCATACACTTTTGCAGCTCTTGCTCCTAGGCATGCTCGTCTAGGTCATCTGGGGTCGTCTATTTTATCTTCTTTAGATAGACATACGTTTATTTCTTGTAAGGGTACGCGTAGTACTCCACTTTGTCAATCATGTGCTTTGGGAAAAAATTATTAAGTTACCATTTGTAGGGTCGAATTCTAATACTTCAATGTCATTTGACATTATTCATAGTGATTTATGGACATCTCCGATTCTCAATTCTATGGGTCATCGTTATGTTTTATTCTTATATGACTATTCGAAATATTTATGGACGTTTCCAATTGCGAAAAAATCTCAAGTTTTTTCCATTTTCATAAAATTTAGAGCTTTCATAAGAACGAAATTTGAACGGGAAATAAAAAATATTCAATGTGATAATGACAAAGAATATGATAATGGGGAATTTAGGGAGTTTTGTGCTCAAAATGAGATAAATTTTCATTTTTCTTGTCCTCATACGTCTTCACAAAATGAGAAAGCTGAGCAAAAAAATCGTACCATTAATAACATTGTCCGCACTTTATTGGTTCATTCTTCAGTTCCTCCATTGTTTTGGCATCATCCGCTACAAATGGCTACCGATCTACTAAATATTCTTCCCTCTAAAGGTTTTACATATCCAACCCCTCTCAAAGTGTTATACAATAAGACTCTGTCGTATTCTCATCTTAGGGTCTTCGGATACTTATGTTATCCACTGTTTCCATCCACAACAATCAACAAACTTCAGGCATGTTCTACTCCTTGTGTGTTTTTTGGGTTTTCCATCAAATCACAGTGGTTATAAATGCTTTGATTTGTCCTCTAAACGAATCATCATTAGTCGTCATGTCCTCTTTGATGAATCTCAATTTCCTTTTTCTAAAGTAGAAATATCCGTGCCTAGTTCATATGATTTTTTGGATGATTATATCTCCCCACATGTTCAACATCATCTTTCGTATTTTTCACAAAAACGTCGTCAGCGTCGCGACCCTTAGGAGAGGCACCGCGACGCCTGCCATCCAGTGAGCCGAGAAATGAAATCCCGTCGACAGCGCCACGACCCCAAAACTTCAGAGAGCTCTGCAGCCCATCTGGCGCCGCGGCCCTTGATCCATGGGCTGAGGCGCCTTCGACGGTCTTTCTAGAAAATTCCCGAATTTTCCTAAATTCACCCAATCTAGCCCAGAGTCTTGGTCCAGTCACTCGTAGTCAACGGGGTATTTTTAAACCAAAAAGACATTTTAATTTGAATTCTAATGTTCTTAAATTTCCCTTACCCCGTAATCCTGTGCCTTAAATGACCCTAATTAGAAAATTGCCATGACCGAGGAATAATGCTCTTATTGATAATAAGACACAGAAGTTGGTACCCCGTCCATTTGTGTTAATATTATTCGGTCTATGTGAATTTTTGTTCATAATGATAATTCTGATGGTTCATTTGCAAGGCATAAGGCTAGACTTGTAGGTGATGGTAAGACTCAACAGGTTGGTGTGGATTGTGAGGAGACATTTAGCCCGGTAGTCAAGCCGGCTACCATTCACACTGTGCTCAGCTCGACTCTTTCCAAATCATGGCTCATTCATCAGCTATATGTGAAGAATGCTTTTCTACATGGTGATCTTCAGGAGACTGTGTTTATGCATCAGCCCTTGGGGTTCAGGGATACTAGATATCCTAATCATGTATGTCTATTGAAGAAGTCCTTGTATGGGCTTAAGCAGTCTCCACGAGCTTGGTATAAGAGGTTTGCTGGCTATGTTTAGACTATGGGTTTTTCGCACAGTAGATCTGATAATTCATTATTCATATATCGTCGGGGTTGTCCAATGGCTTATATATTGTTATATGTTGATGATATTATCTTGAATGCCTCTTCTGATGCTTTGCGAAAGTCTATTATGACAATGCTCAGTTTTGAGTTTGCCATGAAAGACTTGGGCCCATTGAGTTACTTTTTGGAGATTGCAGTCACTCGTCATGCAGACAGATTGTTCTTATCACAGAGGAAGTATGCAGCAGAGATCATTGAGAGGGCTGAGATGTCATCCTGTAAGTCCACTTCTACTCCAATTGATACTAAACCCAAGTTGGTGCTGCAGCTGACTCTCCCTATGAGGATCCGACTCGCTATCGTAGTCTTGCAGGCGCTCTTAAATATCTGACGTTCACGCGACCTAATATTACATATGCCGCACAACAAGTGTGTTTGTTTATGTCACGACCCAACCTCAGGCCCGCGACTGGTGCCCTACCTGGGCACCCTTACAGGTACACATCAGAGATAATCAGCGGAACATACATGAAACTGATAAAATAAAACAACAAGAATTTAAACAACAGGTTAGCCGATAAGGCCACCTCCCTGGACACATATACATAAACTTAAACAACCGCAGTTACATCTTTTTTTTTACAAACCGACCCACAAAATATAACTACAGACCTCTAAGAATTACAACTGTGGCGGGACAGGGCCCCGCCATACTCCTGAATGTACATAAATCTACAACATCAGGGAAACCGTACCCAAAAGATAAGCCTCCGGAGTGAATGGAGTTGCTTCCCAAAAACTGAACAGAGATCCTAAGAGCAAGGATCACCAACCTGTGTACCTAACACCTGCGGGCTTGAACGCAGCCCCCCGAAGGGAGTCAGTACAACAAGTACCAAGTATGGAACAGAAACAAGGTACAATAACCAAATCATAACTGTATAACAAAATGACAGGGGCAAGTATAAAAATGAAATACCAGATCCTACCGTGCCATTTTAATTCCTGAAATCAATCGTATATTAACCGTTCTTTTCCTTCTTTCAATAAAAATTAACATCATATTCTTACGTACTTACTTTAAGGATTTAGTCAAGTTTTTCCACATAACTTACATATCTTACATAACATAATCCGGCCCTTTATGGAGGGACCTCTTGTTTGAGAACTTACTTTGATTATCCATACGTGATAACGTAATCCGGCCCATTTGCGGGACACGGTGTACTGATGAATCATGTGGCATAATCCGGCCCGCCTGTGGGGCTCGTTGTACTATGGAATCATGTAGCATAATCCGGCCCGCCTGTAGAGCTCGGTGTACTGTGGAATCATGTAGCATAATCCGGCCCGCCTGTGGAGCTCGGTGTACTGTGGAATCATGTAGCATAATCCGCCCGCTCGGAGCTTTGTGGAATCATGTAGCATAATCCGCCCGCTGTGGAGCTCGGTGTCTTGTGGAATCATGTAGCATAATCCGCCCGCCGGAGCTCGGTCATTGTGGAATCATGTAGCATAATCCCGCCCGCTGCGAGCTCGGTGCATCGTGGAATCATGTAGCATAATCCGCCCGCCGCGAGCTCGGTGTCTCGTGGAATCATGTAGCATAATCCGGCCCGCCTGTGGAGCTCGGTGTAAGATGACGTAACCCGGCCTATGTGGATGCTCGGGGTAATATGGCGTAATCCGGCCTATGTGTAGGCGCGGTGTATCTCATAACGTAATCCGGCCTATTTGTAGGCTCTGTGTATTTCATAACATAATCCGACCTATTTGTAGGCTCGGTGTGATTTTCCTCACATAACATTTTTAAACCATCTTTTCACTTCTTCTTAAGTCGTCATAACAACTTCCCATAAAGCTATTATAACAGCCTTTCATTTTAGAGAACTTAAGACACTTTTATTCTTACAACATTAGGAAAACTAGACCCAAAAATACTACGTACATACATACTTAAAAAGAATCATAAAACTCCTTTCTTTTTAAAGCTCAAGTCACACACTCTTTTGGAAACCATCTTCTTAACTTTTGAAATAAATTAAGAAGCCATACTTTTTAAAATTTAGTCATTTCCACTCATAAAATCAAGGCTTATAGTATTAACCCCTCGTAGCATACACTCTTTAAAATCATATCGCTTAAAACTTCATAATCCTTAAAAGACAATCAAAGTTCATAGTCTTAAAACTTCATAACATACATTCTTTAAAGTCAATTTACTTATACTTATAAAATCATATCATCAACACTTTAGAAATCAAGTCCCATAACTTGAAAAATAAAGTTTCATACACTTCAAAAACCAAGTAACTTATTCTCTTTAAAACCATATAACTTCCACTTTTAAAATCAAACCCCTTTTCACATATAAATTCAAGTCATTTTTAAACATAAAATCAACTTGCTTACTTTAAATAAATCAAGACACATAGCTTTAAATCAAATCTCATAACTTCCTAACCATTCTTACTGTTATACCCCGTGGTTCGGGCCGGGACCTCGGTCAGGGGTCTCAGTACGCGCGCTGTATGGTAATTGTAGGTCGCGCCGAAGTCGGGTCGCGCCGAAAACCTGAGGGTCGCTGAGTTTCAACGCGCCTTGGGCGCCAAGCGCCGGCGCGGGAAATCAGTGGAAAAACTTAGAAAAGTCGATTTTTCTTTTAAAGGGCAGGTGGGGACAAGTGTCCCCCATCTGATTTTTGCATGCATTATATTGACCAAGTCTTAAAGACTTGGTCATCTTTCATCTCTCTCTTAGAAAAACTCCTCCTTCTCTCTTAAATTATTTCAAGCTCCTTCTCTCTAAAACTCCAAGAGGTATTCTAGCCTTAGGAAAAATCTGAAAAAGTAAAAGCGAGAAGGAAGCTTGGGCTAGCTGTGAAGGTTGTTGTGGTGATGTTCTTGGAATAGAGGCTAGCAAATTGTTGGATAAATTTGGCTAAAGCTCTAAGGTAATGATTCTTCCTCTATTATTAGTTTCTATTGTTGCATGTTAAGAAGGAAGTATTTGTGGTAGTAAATTATGCTATTAGAGTCATTGCATGCAAGAAATGTGGGTTGGGTATGAAGGATTTGGCTAAAGAGATATTATGAGCATGTTGTAGCCTACAAACTACTTTAGAATTGTTAAGTGTATTATTATAACTTATGAGGCAGAATTTTACACACCCAAGATTAGGTATGTAAACCCCTTTGTGTTGGTTTGGATGTTGGGCCTTAATGAGGCGTTTGAGTGTTAAATATCGGCCTTTGAAAAAGGTGGCAAAGTGAGTAGAAACAAAGGAAATGCTGCCCAATTTTCCTTAGGAATTGGTAACTTGAATTTGGAATTTCTACATTGAAATTAGAGGTTAATCAACACACTATAGTTATTATAGGTTGACATATTACTCATGTAGTTGGACTTAGCAAGTGGATTGACCAAAGAGGTATGTAGAGCTTTCCTATCTCTTGAGCATGAATAGTTGTATCTATGTAGTACGGTATACGTACAAGAGTTGATAATCTACACTTGTTTTAAAGTATATGATACTTGTTTCATTTCAAAAGTATAAGTCCCTTGGATTTAGGGAAAATGTATTTGACGAAGGAATAACGCTAATATAATGACTTTATGGGAAGTTGGTTATATTAGTTTTTGAAAGGTTCACAAAGAATGGTTTACTCTAATTAAAACAAGTACGGGTAAAGGATTCGAAACTATGGAAGGTGGATTGGTTTTAGGCATCGGTTACCTAAGGTTTTTAAAGGAAATGAAGTCACTTGATTTAGAAGCCTATTATATTTCTAAAATGAAATGTGACTTGTTTTGAAAAGAACTTGTAACTTGATACTATGGTGATTAAGTATCTTGGAATCTTTGTATAAAAAGAGTTTTTCTTAAAAAGTTAGAAGTACATGGTACTTGGGTTGAATTCCCGGATTTTCTATTAAAAGACATGTTAGTGCCTTAAGATACTAAAATGAGAGGATATATTAATAATGTTAATAAGAAGTTAGGGGATTTCTTAACTTGCTTATGTTACGATAAGCCGGTAGTGCTTATGTATGATATGATAGGCCGGTAGTGCTTATGTTGTGATATGATAGTAGAGTGCTTATGTATGATATGATAGGCCGGTAGTGCTTATGTTATGTATGATAGCCGGATGAGCTATGTTATATATTTGTATTATTACGGGGTAAACCTCGGGTTATTATCTATGCCATGGATTTGCTACCCAAGATGCGAGTGCGGCGCTTGCACTCGTGCGTATCCGGACCACAGGATCCATGCGGGTGAAATAGTCCCATGCGAGTACGGCGATGGTACTCATGCGGGTCCACAGTATCCATGCGGGTGAAGTAGTCCCATGCGGGTGAAATAGTCCCATGACGAGGCGGATGACCTCATGCGGGTCCACAGGATCCATGCGGGTGAAATAGTCCCAGGAGTAGGATTGCTTAATGATACTACGGGCGAGGTACCCTGTTTTGATCGTGAGCCTCCTATTTTTATGCTATAAGATTTACACTTGTTACTCTCATTGTTAGTAAGGCACAATGCAAAGAAATTGATTTTATCTATGACTCCAGCTTATTTTGACTTATGATATTACTACTGATTTTCCGCTTACATACTTGCGTTGCATCGACCCCTTCCTGGTTGCGTTCACGCCGCAGGCGGTAAGCAGATTGTGGATCCTCGTTCTTAGGATCACTATTCCGGTGTCAGAAGCTCCATTCCTCCGGAAGCTTGTTTATTGGTACGGATATTCCCTGATGCTATAGGTATTTTGTACATTCAGGGGTATGGCGGGGCCCTGTCCCGCCACAGTTGTTATCTTTAGAGGTCTGTGGTCACATTTATGTTTTGGGCTCTAAGAACCAGTTGTACTACTATGCTTTGTTAAGTATGTTTTATGGAAGGCAGCCTTATCGGTTGGCCAGTGATGTTTACCCTTTTTATAAGTTATGTGCTATGTATGTTCCGCTGCTATTCTCTGACACATACCTGACAGGGTACCCCTGAGGTACCGCCGCGCCCGGTTGGGTCGTGACAAAAGTGGTATCAGAGCAGTTAGTCCTCGGAAAGTGTCCACGCATCGCGTGTCTAGTAGAGTCTTGATTATCGGTGTGTCGTGCACCACATCTATAATCGTGAGGTCGCGGAATATTTAGGATTGGTTTCATTCTTTCACTCTAAGATCGCAATAGAAGTGAGTTATAGGTTGAACCTCCTCTCGATGTTTTCCTTTATGTATCGCTTATGCCTCCACGCAAGGCAACCGCGCCCGTAAGGTCAAGGCGCAGAGGAACTACTAGTAGGGCACGAGGTTACGAGGCACGTGCCCGCCCCACCGGATGAGGTGTTTGGACGACGAGTTCTACAACGCCGCCAACCCCAAAGAGTTCGAGGCGGCAGCAGCGCCATCGAGACCGCGGTACCGAGCCTCCATCCAGCGGCGAGGCGCAGGATATGGGCTACTGAGAGATGCCCGCGATTAGCCGTGATCGTGGCCGCATACGAGGATAGCCGAGATGCAGCCCACCATTCGTAGTTCAAAGACGAGTCGCTAGCTTGAGATCGAGGACTTTTGAGTGCAGCCACCGTAGTTTTATGGGTCGAGGCACGAGGATGATCCTCAAGAGTTTATCCTACGATTCTGGCGGATCACGAGGGTGATCGGGCTTGAGACCGAGTCGGTGGTACTAGGTTCGTGACGGCCGCGGACACCGCAGCTTGGATCGGTATGATTCATAGGAATCTGCCCGGGAGCATGCGCTCAGCTTGTTTGGGACGAGTTCTCGAGGCGCATTTGGCCATTTCTTGCCTCCGCAGATGAGGAGGGCTCGAGCCGATAGATTTTTGACACTGAGACAGAATGGGCGAACGGTTCGAGTACAATGTGAGTTTGACTCATTGGCTCGGTATGTGCCCGCTTTAGCGTATGGAGGACGGTGCACGGTATGTCACAGACTCGATGATCACTTGGCCGAGAGTTGCACGGAGTGGTTCTTCACCGGCATGGACATTGCCCGCACGCAGCATATGCACTGCGGTGTGAACGCAGGCGATGGATCGGTGTATCGCAGAAGAGGCCGGGACAGCGAGGTCCTCTCGGTAGTTTTAGGGTAGACAACCCCAACAGAGACCAGATTTGCACCACACCGGTCGAGCGCCTCCACCATCTTCGGACGTCTGAGTATTCGTGAGCGGGACAGGTTCCGTGGCTTCGTTTCGGAGGACCGAGTTCCGGTCCGATGAGGCCACCTATGCCTCGGTGGTCGATGTGGTGATTGCCATTATGGGGTGTCGTGTTCCTCCGTGAGCTTGTTACTCTTGTGGCGCAGGCCATTTGAAGAGAGATTGTCCACCGAGGCGGCGAAAATGCTATGGCTCGCCAGTTGATTCTTGCCGGTCTTCATCTTCGATTGTTATGCGCCACGGAGGTAGGGTGTTCACGGCCGCCAGCGCGGCAGGGTCGTGGCAGGGTTCTAGTTCCAGCGGTCCTCGAACCGCATCTATGCTATGTCGATCGTCAGACCGTGAGGCGCCACCCGATGTCGCCACAGTACATTATTGGTTTCTTGCTCGATGTATATGCTTTGATAGATCCAGTTCTACCTTGTCCTATATATCTCCTCATATTCTTTGGTAGAATAGGGATGAGCCCAGTCCATAGAATCTTTTGAGGTGGCTACGCCTGAGTGCTTCAGCCGTAGCTGAGCGGGTATATAAGGCTTTCCCAGTGACTATAGATGGACGTCAGACTCTAGCTTACTTTATAGAGTTTGATATTAAATACTTCGATGTTATTATTGGTATTGATTGGCTAGCGTCTTGCTATGCCAATGTGACCGCAGAGAGAGGTTAGTTCGTTCCGATTTCTGCGAGCCGGTTATCGAGTGGAAGGAAATACTACATCGCCGGCGGTAGGTTTATTTACCTCAAGGCTAGGAAGATGATACTGAAGGGGTATATTTACCATTTGGTTAGGGTATTCGATACTGAGGCTGAGATACCGGAACTTCAGTCAGTTCCGGTTGTTAGAGAGTTTCCGCACGTATTCCCGCACGAAGCTTCCGCATCCTCATGAGAGGGAGATTGAGTTTTGCATCGATTTGGCGCCAGACACTCGACCGATATCTATTCCGCCATACAGGATGGCACCTGCCGAGTTGAGGGAATTGAAGGACCAGCTGAAAGATTTGCTGGAGAAAGGCTTTATTAGGCCAAGTGTTTCTCCTTGGGGGGCGCCAGTGTTATTTGTAAAGAAGAAGGATGGGACGCTGCATATGTGTATTGATTACAGGCAGCTGAACAAGGTAACTATCAAGAACAGATATCCCCTCCCCAGGATTGACGATTTGTTTGACCACCATGCAGGTGCAAAGTGTTTTTCAAGATAGACTGCGATCCAGTTATCATCAGTGCGAGTTAGAGAGATAGATATCTCAAAGATCGCATTCGGGACCCAGATGAGCACTATTGAGTTCAGTGATGTCTTTCGTTGACCAACGCCCAAATGGTATTCATGGATTTGATGAATAGGGTGTTCGTGCCATTCTTGGATATGTTCGTTATAGTATTTATTGATGATATCTTGGTGTATTCGCGCACGCGAGAGCATACAGATCATTTGAGGACGGTTTTGGGAGTCCTCCGAGACCGGCAGTTGTATGCCAAGTTCTCGAAGTGCGAGTTCTGGTTAGCTTCAGTGGATTTCTTAGGGCATGTTATCGGGGCCGACGATATTCGGGTTGATACAGCTAAGATTGAGGCAGTCAAGACTTGGCCCAGACCCACTACCCCGACGGAGGTGCGCAACTTTTTGGGCCTTGCAGGTTACTATCGGAGGTTTGTAGAAAAGTTTACATCTATTTCAGCACCTTTGACTAAGCTGACTCAGAAGGCAGCTATGTTCCGGTGGACGGATACTTGTGAGGAAAGGTTCCAGTTGCTAAAGGAGAAGTTGACGACCGCCCCAGTTCTTACTCTTTCAGAGGGCTTAGATGGATATGTGGTTTATTGTGACGCGTCAGGTGTCGGGCTTGGGTGCGTGCTGATGCAGCACGACAAGGTTATAGCTTATGCATCTCGACAGCTTAGGAAGCATGAGAAGAACTATCCCACACATGACTTGGAGTTGGCAGTAGTGATTCATGCCTTGAAGATCTGGAGACATTATTTATATGGAGTTCATGTGGACATTTACACAGACCACAAGAGTCTCCGGACATCTTCACCGTAGGAGTCGAACTCATGCGAGACGGTGGTTGGAGCTACTTAAGGATTACGATGTTGATATTCGTACCACCCGGGGAAGGCCAATGTAGTTGCAGACGCCTTAGTTGCGCAGATCGATGGGTAGTCCGTGCAGTGTTCACCGCAGAAGAGGATATGGTCCGAGAGTTACATCATTCAGCGAGCCTGGGGTTCGTTTGGTTGATTCTCAGTGACGGAATTCGGTTCGAGAGGTGCCGAGTCTTCCATCGTCGGCGAGGTGAAGAGGCGGCGATGAGGATCCGATTTTGGTACGGCATCGAGACGCAGCTCTCCGTAAGGAGAAGAGTCTATTTGAGTAGCGCTGATGGGGTGCTAAGATTCGAGGCGGTTGTGTGTTCCGATGCGGACAGACTTCGTCCGCCAGATTTCGGGAGGCACACGGCTCGTTATTCTATTCATCCGGTCGACTATGATGTATCATGACCTCAGATGCGTATATTGGTGGGATGGCCTAAAGAAGGACGTTGCGGAGGTCGTGGCACAGTGCCCGAATTGTCGAGTTAAGATTGAGCACGAAGCCGGTGGGTCATTGCGAGCTATTGATATTCCGACTTGGAAGTGGGAGGTGATAAATATGGATTTTATTACGGGACTACCTACCACTCGGGAAGCATGATTCCATTTGGGTGATTGTCGGCAGTCGATTTAAATCACTATTTTCTTCCGATTAGAACGGCGTTTCACCGAGGACTACGCCAGATTATATATTAGAGAGATTGTGAGATCAGACGAGTCCCAGTGTCGATTATATCGATAGAGGAGCCCGCTTCGGCTAACTGGAGGTCTTTTCGTAAGGGATTAGGGACACAGTGAGTCTCGATCGCATTTCACCCTCGCATCGACGGACAGCCGAGCGCACTATCCGAACACTGAGGATATCTTTGCGGGCTTGTGTTATTGATTTCGAGGGTAGTGGGAGGATCATTTGCCTCGTGGAGTTTGCTTACAACAACGGCTACCATTCCAAGATTCGATGGGCGCCTTATGAGGCCTTATACGGGAGGAAGTGCAGTCACCGATAGGTTGGTTCGAGTGGGAGAAGTTCGATTAGTCGGGCGGACTTAGTTCAAGAAAGCGGTGGATAAGGTGAAGCTTATCCAAGAGCGGTTGTTAGCGGCTCGTAGTCGGCAAAAGTCGTATGCGCACCATCGGCCGACACTTGGAATTTGAGATAGATGATTGGGTTTTTCTAAAGTATCGCCACGAAGCGGCGTGATGGGATTTGGAAAGAAGGGAAGCTTAGCCCAAGGTACATTGGGCCATATCGGATTGTCCGTAGGTAGCGGTGGTTGCCTATGAGTTAGATCTGCCGTCCGATTTGGAGGCGGTACATCCGTCTTCCATGTGTCCATGTTGCGGAAATGTATTGGAGATCCATCTAGAGTGCACCCGCCTACGAGGTTCAGTAATGAGGAGTTATCGTATGAGAGTCCCATAGCGATACTCGATCGACTGTTAGCGACTTGCACGGCGAAGGGCGTGGCTTCCGCAAGGTCTTATGGCGGCGAACGAGAACAGGAGGAAATGACGTGGAAGCAGAGGATGACATGATGAAGAAGTATCCTCACTTATTCCCTATACCTCCGTGTAACCCACGTTCTAAATTGTTGGTCTTTAAATTTAGTATTTATGCTTGAGTTTTGTTGTGCCGTGTGGGCGTCTTTATTTGAGTCTATGCCGATATTGTGATTTGAGTAAGTTTAGAAGGAACATTCGGACGAATGTTTCTAAGGGGAGAATGTTATACCAGTGGTTCGCCCGACCTCGTCGAGTCTCAGCGCCAGCGGGTAATCGTAGGCGCGCGGTCGGGCCGCACACGAAAACCTGAGGGTCGCTGAAGTTTCAGCGCGCGCCTGAAGCGAGGCCATCAGCGGAAAAACTTAGGAAAAGTCGATTTTTCTTTTAAAGGGCACAGGTGGGACAAGTGTCCCCCCATCTGATTTTTTGCATGCATTATATTGACCAAGTCTTAAAGACTTGGTCATCTTTCATCTCTCTCTTAGAAAAAGCTCCTCCTTCTCTCTTAAATTATTTCAAGCTCCTCCTTCTCTCTAAAACTCCAAGAGGTATTCTAGCCTTAGGAAAAATCTGAAAAAGTAAAAGGCAAGAAGGAAGCTTGGGGCTAGCTTGTGAAGGTTGTTGTGGTGATGTTCTTGGAATAGAGGCTAGCAAATTGTTGGATAAATTTGGCTAAAGCTCTAAGGTAATGATTCTTCCTCTATTATTAGTTTCTATTGTTGCATGTTAAGAAGGAAGTATTTGTGGTAGTAAATTATGCTATTAGAGTCATTGCATGCAAGAAATGTGGGTTGGGTATGAAGGATTTGGCTAAAGAGATATTATGAGCATGTTGTAGCCTACAAACTACTTTAGAATTGTTAAGTGTATTATTATAACTTATGGGGCAGAATTTCACACACCCAAGATTAGGTATGTAAACCCCTTTGTGTTGGTTTGGATGTTGGGCCTTAATGAGGCGTTTGAGTGCTAAAAATCGGCCTTTGAAAAAGGTGGCAAAGTGAGTAGAAACAAAGGAAATGCTGCCCAATTTTCCTTAGGAATTGGTAACTTGAATTTGGAATTTCTACATTGAAATTAGAGGTTAATCAACACACTATGGTTATTATAGGTTGACATATTACTTGCGGTAGTTGGACTTAGCAAGTGGATTGACCAAAGAGGTATGTAGAGTTTTCCTATCTCTTGAGCATGAATAGTTGTATCTATGTAGTACGGTATACGTACAAGAGTTGATAATCTACACTTGTTTTAAAGTATATGATACTTGTTTCATTTCAAAAGTATAAGTCCTCGATTTAGGGAAAATGTATTTGACGAAGGAATAACGCTAATATAATGACTTTATGGGAAGTTGGTTATATTAGTTTTTGAAAGGTTCACAAAGAATGGTTTACTCTAATTAAAACAAGTACGGGTAAATGATTCGAAACTATGGAAGGTGGATTGGTTTTAGGCATCGGTTGCCTAAGGTTTTTAAAGGAAATGAAGTCACTTGATTTAGAAGCATATTATATTTCTAAAAGGAAATGTGACTTGTTTTGAAAAGAACTTGTAACTTGATACTATGGTGATTAAGTATCTTGGAATCTTTGTATAAAAAGAGTTTTCTTAAAAAGTTAGAAGTACATGGTACTTGGGTTGAATTCCCGGATTTTCTATTAAAAGACATGTTAGTGCCTTAAGATACTAAAATGAGAGGATATATTAATAATGTTAATAAGAAGTTAGGGGATTTCTTAACTTGCTTATGTTACGATAAGCCGGTAGTGCTTATGTATGATTTGATAGGCCGGTAGTGCTTATGTTGTGATATGATAGGTCGGTAGTGCTTATGTATGATATGATAGGCCGGTAGTGCTTATGTTATGTATGATAGCCGGATGAGCTATGTTATATATTTGTATTATTACGGGGTAAACCCCGGGTTATTATCTATGCCATGGATTTGCTACCCATGATGCGAGTGCGGCGCTTGCACTCATGCGTATCCGGGCCCTGTCCCGCCACAGTTGTTATCTTTAGAGGTCTGTGGTCACATTTATGTTTTGGGCTCTAAGAACCAGTTGTACTACTATGCTTTGTTAAGTATGTTTTATGGAAGGCAGCCTTATCGGTTGGCCAGTGATGTTTACCCTTTTTATAAGTTATGTGCTATGTATGTTCCGCTGCTATTCTCTGACATATACCGACAGGTACCGGTGGGTACCACAGCGCCCGGGGTCATCGTGACACTTACCAACATCTCCCATAAGACTTGGTAAGGACTTAGGACAATTTAAACATACTCTTAACTTAGAATCAACAATGTGAATACTTCTTAACTTCTAAGAGTAGAAGGAATCATGAAATACTATCACATGGATATTTCATACGTAGGATCATGCCAAAGAAAGAAGAGGTTCACATACCTCGCGACGACTAGCGACAAGTTGCAAAATGCTCCCAAATACTTTATCCTTGCTAGCTTTTCCACCCTTCAAGTAGAATACACTACTCGTAGTACTTCAACCTATATTAATCATAACATGTCTATCAACTCCTAGCTTTTTAACGTAGAATCATACTAAGTGTATGGTCTCTTATCCTACGGAAAATCGGGCAGCACTTCCTTTGTTTCTACGTACTTTTCCATTTTTTTCAAGGTCCGAATTTAACAATCAAACACGCCTCATTTAAGGCCCAACAATTCAGCTAACCAAAGGGGATTACACGCCTTAACAGGACGTGTAAAATTCTGCCCCACAAATTAATACGAAACTAGTTCCATATTTAAAGCCATTCTCGGCTAACATAAACAACAACTCAAAGTCTTTTCCAATTCTTTTCCAATCCAAGTTCATAGGTCTAACATGTTATATAGTCAAAAACAATTTTAACAACTATAATTCCTTCTTTATATAACATGTGACGACTTAAACTAGTAATCAAATTGAATTGTAATCTCAAAGGCTAAACATGCTAGTTTCGGATTTAGAGTTCCAATAGCCAATACACTTATCAAACTTCATACCATATACCTCATGCTTGCTAATATCCATAGCTACAACAATAAGAAATCTTAATTACTAAAACGACAAGAATTGTTACCTTTATAAGCCCTTATAAATTCCAATATTCAAAGTCGCTCCTTAGCAATTCTTAGCTCCTTTCCTTATGTTCATATCCGCTCCAAGCACTCCTTAGAAGCTCATGAAGAACTCCTCTTCAAGTTCCATCTTCAAAGTTGTAGAACACCTTAGGGTTTCGCCTTGCGACTAACGTAAAAACGTCGTTTTTCCGAAATCTTTCTATTGAGATATCCTTACAATACCCTTAGGGACCTTGGGTTAAAGTCTTGTGAATAAAGAAACACAAACTAAAATTTTGTGTGTGGAGAATAGGCTAAACCCGAGAGCACTCATGGAAGAACAAAATGTTGTGAAATTTTTCTAAGTGTTGAAGAGCTTGTCTTGCATCTAGTGTGTATATATAAGACAATGGAGGGCTTAGATTATAACAAATGTGAGGCTAGGATGAAGAGCATTAAATAATTAGCCAAGTGGACAAGTTGACTTGGTCAATTTTCTCAAGCTTAGAAGACTTGATCTTCCACATAGGTCAATGACCATTCTACCCTTGCCCATTTTCGTCCAAGACCATGTGGGGGTGCCACGTGTCACCCTCCCATTCATCCATAAAATTTCGTAACCCTCGTGGGCCCCACAAAACGTAAAATTTCTCGGGTGGGCCCCACGTGACTAAATCCGTAAAAATAAATTTCCATAATGTTAATAAGTATCATACTCTTCAAATAATGCATTTTGAGAATCTAATTCTCATCAACGAACATTTTTCCTTTCCGACGTTCGAAAGATTTTCCTTCGGAAAAACAATTCTTCCTTTCGTACCAATTTTCAAGTCTTGTGTTCTCGCGTCTATTCTCGTATACTTGTCCTGTAATTCCGGGGTGTAACAGTTTATGCATGATCCCAGGGTTGAACATATGAATGCGCTCAAACGCATTCTTTGGTACATTCATGGAACACTTGAGTATGGTTTGCATTTATATCATTCGTCGACGTCTACACTGGTCTCATATACAGTTGCTGATTGAGATGGTTGTCCCAACATCAGACGATTTACGTCTGGCTATTTCATGTTTTTAGGTAATAACTCGGTCTCATGGTCTGCCAAACGTCAATCCACGCTTTCACGTTCAAGTGCAGAGGCCGAGTATCGAGGTTTTCGAGTCATGTTGGTTATGTAATCTACTGTTAGAGCTCCATTGTCCTATTGAAAAGGCTACCTTGGTGTATTGTGATAATATAAGTGTCATCTACCTTTCTGGTAATCCAGTTCAGCACCAGCGTACTAAACACATAAATATGAATATTCACTTTGTTCGAGAGAAGGTAGCTAAAGTACAATGCAGCGTCTGCCGTATCCTTCCGGATATCAGTTGAGACATCTTTACAAAGCGGTCTTCCTCGGTCATTTTGAAGATTTTAGAGACAGTCTCGCACGAAGATCGTCACATGATCATGGAGTGTTTTAGAGAATGGAATGGGCTTCAGCCCATCCGTGGTTAGACATATACCGGTCAAGGTTGACCGACCGGACGATTGACCGATAGAAAATGCGGACCGCCCGGACGGTAGGCATCTGGGTTGGGGTTGGATTGGCCTCAACCCCAACCCGCGGGTTAGAAAAAACGGTAAGGCGGGACCATTAGACGATAACGAGCGGTTCCGCTAGGTTAGCAGTCGGGCCAGGATCGGTAACAAAAAAATACAAGCGATTGCACTGCGGTATTGTTACCGTTGGGAGGGGGTGGGGTGTGTCAAAGGTCATTTCGACCGTTTGGCTGTTTTTTCTTTTTTTTTTTGTTTTGTTTATTATTATTTTTAATTACATTTTTACCCTTTAAAAAATCTATAAATTCTCTACATTTTTTTCATTTTTATCACACAACATTTCTCTCAATTATCTTATTCTCAATTTCTCATACTCTCTTAATCATTTTTATTATCAATTTTCAAGTTATTATTATTATTAGTTTTCAAATTCAAAGTAGCAAGACGCAAGACTTCGAACTTCGAGTTTCAATTGAATTCTGAATCCCGAAGTTTGGTACACTCGTTTTATTCTCTAATTATTTTATTAAATTGTCATATTTATTTGTTGATTATTTAAATATTTTATAATGTCTTTACTAAGGGGAATTGCGTCGGGACTGCGTCGTAAATATAGTTCAAGGGGTAAAAAATCTGTTGGTTCTTCATCATCTAATCAAAATATAGATTATGATCAAATGCAAGAAGATTTTGGAATAGAAGATAATGAATATGATAACGTTCAATTAGATAATATTATTGAACTTGAAGAACAAGAACCTCCTACACCTACTAGTGTTCCTTCTGTCAATGTTGGTACTGTTAGTGGTAGTCGTAGTCGTAGACCTCCTTTACCAGAACCAGTAGCAAGAAAAAAAAAGGAGTAAAGTGTGGCTCTTTTATGATAAAGTTGTGGGTAATGATAGAGTTAAATGTAATATTTGTGGGAGAACTTATAAATATAAGACAGGGGGTGGTGACGGGGGGACGGACACTATAGGTAGACATATAAAACACGATCATACGACACAATGAAATGCTGTCTCTGATTTAGAACCCAACCAACAATAACTTAATCCATTAACTGGGGGGGGGGGGGGGGGTGGCTAAGTACGATCCAAAAAAGGATCGCATTGAATTAGCAAAATGATTGTCGGAGGTTGTTTACCTTTTTCTTTTGCTTCTTCTTCATATTTAATTACATATATTCAAAGAGTATATAATCCTTTTTTTAAAGGTGTTCCTCGTAGTACTACTAGAGCCGATATTTTTAGACTTCATAATGATTATGTTATTTTTTTGCAATATGTGTTTGCTAACCTTCAATGCCTAGTTAGTTTTACTTCAGATATTGGACATGCATTAAACGGTTATGATTATTTAACAATTACTTTTCATTGGATTGATGAAAATTTTAGAATGGAAAAACGTATTATTGTTTTTGCGTATGACGAGGATCAAAGTCATACTGGAAAATATATAAGCGAAACTATTTGTTCTTATGCCCAAAAATATAATTTTTATAATAAAATACTTTGTGTATCATTCGATAATGCATCTAATAATACTGCTGCGGTAGATCTTTTAAAAGCTGAGCTACACCCACCACTTCCTCATATATTTCATGTTCGTTGTGCTTGTCATATTTATAATTTAATTGTTAAAAGTGATCTTGATTTATTTTCACCTGAAATAAAACTTGTCAAAAGAGCTGTTGGAGTTATTCAAGGCAATAATAGGAAAAATAGAATTATAGAATTTAAAGAAAAATGTAAACAATTTAATTTGAGACTTAAATTCATGTCAGAAGAGATTATTACACGGTGAAATTATACTTATTTATTTTTAAAAGAATGTTATAAGTATAAAGACCCCATAACACATGTTGCAAATGTGCATTGTAAGAACGTGATGTATATGTTAACCGACGAACATTGGAAATCAATTGGTGAACTTTTAAAATTTTTACGTAAATTTTACACTGCTGTTGTTGAATTTTCAGGATCTTATTACCCAACAGTTTGTAATGCTTTAGCTCATATAGCTGAAATTTCATATTTACTTTATGGTTTAAAATCAAATGTGAAATATAAAGATGCGATTACAACATGTTTGAAAAGTTTAAAAAATATTTTTTCCCTATTCCTGATATTTATTGTATTGGTGCAGTCTTAAATCCTTCTATTAAAAAAGTTGATTGTCATAATTTAATATTTAGTTTATATACTTATATGGAAGTAGGTGAAACAGAAACTCCATCTTCATTTGATTGCATAAGTACACTTGATACTAATTTAACTACATTATATGAATATTATGCTACATTACATGATAACAACAACTCTGCTACTAATATTCCTTCTAGTTCTGCTTCTGTGTCTACACCTTCAGGATTCAATGCTGATGACGATGAAGAAGAATCTTTAGACATATGGAGCACTTTTACAACACAAGCAAGCACAAGTCGATCTTGCGATGAGATGCAATTTTATTTGCAAAAGCCAGCGGAGCCGAAGAAAAGTTTTGACCCTTTACAATAGTGGCAGGATAACAAAAGGCAATTTCCGGTACTTGCAGCGATGGCCCGAGATGTTCTTAATGTGTCAATCTCAACAGTGGCTTCTGAAAGTGCATTTAGCCAAGCACGAGATCAAATAGGAGACACACGTCACTCATTGGGTGGAAGCACATTAGAAGTGTTAGTCAGCAGGGATGAATCGGATCGGAGAAGAAATCAAGGATGTGGAGACGTTAATTCTCCGGAAGATGAAGAAATAGACAATATTTTGGAAGGCGGGAGCGGAGGCGGGACTGGAATTAATACTCCAGATTTAGAGGCTATGGAACATAACCAATTCAATCAACCTATAGATTACGAAGAACTTGCAAGAATGATGTATAATATGTAAATAAAATTATTATTACTTCATTATGTACTCTTATTAACATTATGAAAGTTCAAAAGTTTACATCTTATCATTAATTTTAATTTTACTATCTATTTAGTTGTTAATCTGTTATTACTTATTTGTTAACTTATATCTACTAATCTAATAAATTAATAAAAGTATAATTACAATATAAAGTTATAAACTCTAAAATATAACTGTATAAGTGTATAACTATAACAGTACTATAAAGTATAAACTGTATAAAGTAAACTATAAAATAAAGATAAAGTATAAAGTTATAAACTATAAACTATAAACTATAAAGTATAAAGTTATAAACTATAAAATAGAAAGTTAACTTTAAAGTTTCAATTTTAATATATAAAACTAAATTATATATTATATTATTATATTACATATTTAAATTGAATTTAGTTTATATTATAGAAAATAAATACTAGAAATAAAAAAAAAAATCGGACCGGTAGGACGATTCGAACCGGACCGCACGGCCGACTGAAATCCGACCGACCGGTTGGCCCAAGAGTCCGGTGAACCGACCAGAATCGGTCCGAACCTAAACCTTGCAGTGGGCTACTCTGACGTTAGACACCTTTAGTTAGACATAGTGACCGTGGCCCAGCAGTGGGTTTCCTTGTATATTTTAGACACGGTATTGTACCATAATTAGGATTGTACATTTACCTTAAGTGTATATTTATTCTTCATATAGAATAGAGATTTATAGGTAAAGTAGGAATAATATTTTTCTATTGTAACTTGTATATATATGTATTTCATTAATAAGATTAATCAAGAGATTAATTTTTTCAATAATTTTAACACAATATAAAAGATCAAATAAGCAAAATATTGATCATATTCATCAAAATTTCAAATTGTTATTCAACAAGTAATCCAAAATTACATCATCAAAATACTAGAGTTTCAAAGTATTAGTCAACAAGAATACCCAAAATGTCAGCGTTCATCCTAAAAATGATTTCTAATCGGCACTCATAATCATTGTTACTTCCATATGAAGATCTTCTTGGTACAATTGATGACTGAGCACCACCTCCCAAATCTGATGCCTGAAAAAGGAAAAAATACAACTATCATAACAGTAAAAACTGGTGATATCAGGACAACAAAGACGCCACAATTTCTAAAAGCCAATTATTCTGATTAGCAAGGCTATTGTCAGTAAGAAAACAGAAGTATGCATCGATGAAACACATTCATTGACCAAAAATAACAAGGCTAGTAGTTACAATCACATAAACTGAGATGAAAGGACTACATAAACCGGATACTTTTAAAATTACTTTTGACTATAGAGCAGCAAACTGAAAGAACACAAAATGAACAAAGCTATACTATAACTCGTTAACCAGATCTACAGTCAACAATCAGAAACAGTCATCCACAACTAAAAAATCATTGAACAACACAAATAAGATCAACAGATCCGTAAAACTAAATCACAGTTCTAGCAAAAATAAAAACAGATCTCCATAACACGTTAAGAACTACAGAGAAACTGTTGGAGATTTATTAACGTGAAATAAAGTTAATCCTATTATTTATGACTCGAACAATTGAGGTCCCGCACGTTGGAAACGTCGTTTCCACACACGTGCACACATAGTACCAAGGATCGTAAATTTTCTTAGTGAAAGAGATATTGGTACGTATACAAAATGTTTGAGACATGAAATGATAAACGGTTATTGGCCAAATGACAAGTGTTCCACGTTGGTAAATAAAGAAAGAAGTGTACGATGTGTAAAAGATGAAAGTAGTCGAAAATCACCGCGGAGCCGTGAAGGGCCGCGGCGCAACACCGTCGGAGCCGCAGCGCTAATTGGACAGAAAACCACTGGTCGTCAGGCGCTGCGACGCTTCGATGGCTGAATGTTTGACGGGAGATGAAGAATTTCTGACTTTTGGGCTGGTTTGGGGCATTGATTCCACACGAATTGGCTCATGAATTCAACCACTATTTGGCTGAATTGTAACCCTATATTAAGTGTCATTACATGGTCATTGAAGGCCATTACTTGGCTAGATGGAAAGTCATCTTCTTGCACTATAAATTGAAGTCTTTGGCTCATTTGAAAAAAAAAAAACTTCAGATTTTTCTAAGTTCTTCTTCTCTAGCAGTTTTCCATACACTCAAAAGGCTCTTCTTTTTAGTAAACATTTGAGTTTCCTTACTCAATTGTTTGTTGATGTTTTATCTTGGAAGACAAGTTGCCAAACACTGTTAAAGGGTTTATACGGGACAATATTGTCTTAAGGACATGATGCTAGCACCCGACTCAGCAAATCTTTATAGTAGTTATTTCTTGTTCTTATTTCCAGATTGTAACCATTGTTGTTGTTGCTTTCATTCCCATTTCCTTGTAACCATCATTGTAACTCACAATCTTAAGATAATATTCGCTATTAGCAACAACAAGATGACTGGAGGAGATCAATTAAACACTGAAACATCTGACTCCTTTAATATACGCTTCTAATCGTTATAACACGCCACTACTCAAGGCACAACTAGTGCCAACCCTACTGCTTCTCAAGGCGCTCACAACACCTTTGCCACTGCACATGGGAACGCTCCCGTTCCACCACCCACTGAGTTTCACCATGAACTCCCAGAGAAATTCATATGCACAAATTTCAAAAGATGGCATCAAAAGATGCTGTTCTTCCTGACGGTTATGAGAATGTCTCGTTTCCTAACCGAAGATCCTTCAAAAGTTGGAGATGAAGTGGACCCTCAGCCTAATGAAACGGTGGGAGGGGGCCAAGATATCCATGTCATTAATGACATGAAGATGGCTCTGGATTCTTGGAGTCATAGTGATTTCCTTTGTCGAAATTATATCCTGAATTGTTTGTCCTATCCTCTTTACACGGTATATTGCACCGTTGGCACTGCCAAAGAGTTGTGGGATAAACTAAAGAAGAAGTACAACACACAAGATGCGGGTACTAAAAAAATCATCGTTGGGAAATTTCTCAAATTTCAAATGGTGGACAACAAAACTGTGGCATCCCAAGTCCAGGAATCATGGAATAAGTTTATGAGTTACCTAAAACTCAAAATGAAAGAGATGACCTTAGAGGAACTTATTATCAAACTCCAGATTCATGAGGATAATAAGAAGGTCATGTCAAAGGGAAAAGTACCCGCTGAGGCCAAGGCAAACCTGGCGGAAGCCAAATGGAGTTCAAGCAAGAAGCGAAAATTCCAGAAGGACGGTAAGGTCCCAACAACTGACAAGTTTAAGGGGACTTGCCATCACCGCAGTAAACCTGGTCACATGGTCAAGGATTGCAGCAAACTCAAGAATGAGAATAAAGAAAAGGCCAAGGGCAAGGCTAAGGCTAACGTCGTCGAAGACACACTCGTAGACGATATGATTGAGGAGTTCTCGGCGGTGGTACTGGAAGCCAACCTCGTTGAGAATCCTCGGTGGATGGACACGAGTGCTACCCGTCACATCTGTTCCAACAAAGACACCTTCTCCACATATACAACAGTGACAGATAAGAAGTTGTTCATGGGCAACAATGCTTCTTCAGAGGTGCTGGGGGTAGGAAATGTAATCCTGAAGACGACTTCCGGAAATGAGCTTACTCTGAAAGAGGTGATGCATGTCCCATAAATTCGAAGAAATTTAATTTCTGGACCTTTGTTGGTGAATGATGGTTTTAGGCTAGTGTTTGAGGCCAATAAATTTGTAATCACTAAAAATGGAACATTTGTAGGAAGAGACTTCGTCTGTGAAGACCTCTTTAAAGTTAATGCTTCGTCTATAATGTTTGTTTCTACTATTAATAAAATTGAGTCTTCTACCTATTTGCCTGAGTCTTCTAATTTATGACATCATAGATTAGGACATGCAAACTATCAATTTATTCAAAGATTGGTAAAGTTGGAGTTGTTGCCGTCTATCGACATAAACGTTCAACGTAAGTGTGAGGTGTGCGTAGAGACAAAACTTTCAAAGAGTCCATTTAGATCCGTTGAAAGGGAAACCGTTCCTCTAGAACTCATACACACCGATATATGTGATTTGAAGTTCGCACAAACTAGAGGGGGAACAAGTACTTTGTGACTTCATAGATGATAGCACAAGGTATTGTTACTTGTACTTACTAAAAAGTAAAGATGAAGCCTTTGAAACATTCAAACGCTACAAAGCAGAAGTTGAGAACCAACTAAGCAGACAGATTAAATCAATCTGTAGCGATAGAGGGGGAAAATATGTAGCGCCTTTTGAAGAATATTGTGCCCAATCGGTAATTGTTCATCAAACAATGACTCCTTACTCACCTCAATCAAACGGTGTTGCTGAACGCAAGAACCGTACGTTAAAGGAAATGATGAATGCATTGTTCATCAATTCAGGCCTTCCCCAACACATGTGGGGAGAAACTGTCCTTACCGCCAATAAGATTCTTAACCGAGTCTCACATAAGGGTAAGGACAAGAATCCATATGAGCTATGGAAAGGAAAGAAACCCACCTACAAATACTTGAAGGTGTGGGGTTGTCTGGCCAAGGTAGAAGTACCTAAGCCAAAGCAAGTCAAGATTGAGCCTAAGACTATAGATTGCATATTCATCGAATATGCAAATAACTGTAGTGCTTATCGCTTCTTAGTGCATAAGTCAAATGTATCCGACATCCATGTGGGTACAATCATGAAATCAAGAAATACCAGTTTCTTTGAAGACTTGTTTCCTAGAAAGGAAAGAGACATAACCTCTCGCAAATGAAGTTATGAACAACACTCTCAAGATCCAGGAGTCAGTGACTGCCCGATCTAAGCGGTTCAGATTTGTGAACTCCGAAGTGGTTGATTATCCGGAATCCAGGATTCCAGATTCTCATGACTTGGAGGGTCCGAAGATGGAACCAAAACGAAGAAAAAGGGCCAGGAAGGATAAGTCCTTCGGTCCGGACTTTGTAGCTTATATGATTTATGATGAACCACAGACAATTGCTGAAGCATTGTCAACTCCAGAAACACCGCTCTGGAAAGAAGCTATAGAGAGTGAGATAGAATCCATCCTGCACAACCATACCTGAGAGTTGGTTGATCTTCCTCCGGAAAACAAACCGTTGGGTTGTAAGTGGATACTCAAACGGAAGTTGAAAGCAGATGGATCTATAGACAAGTACAAGACTAGGTTGGTAGTCAAAGGCTATAGACAAAAGGAGGGTCTTGATTACTTTGACACCTATTCTCCGATGTCTAGGATGACATCCATACGCATGTTCATAGCTATCGCCGCATTGCAGGATCTTGAGATACATCAAATGGATGTCAAGATAGTCTTCCTAAATGGTGATTTGGAAGAAGAAATCTATATGGACCAACCCGAGGGGTATATGGTTCCAGGACAAGAGAAGAAAGTCTGTCGGCTTGTCAAATCTCTGTACGGGCTGAAATAGGCCCCAAAGCAATAGCACGAGAAGTTTGATAGTACTTTACTATCGAAAAGGTTTGCCATTAATGAGTCTGACAAATGTGTTTACACAAAAGGAAATGCCGACTCGTTCGTCATGATATGCCTTTACGTAGACGACATGTTGATCACAAGTAGCAGTCCTAGGATGATCCTAGAGACTAAGAACATGTGGAAACAATACTTTGATATAAAAGATATGGGTATTGCAGATGTCATCTTAGGGATCAAGATCTCTAAGACATCTGACGGACTGGTCTTATCTCAACCTCACTATATCGAGGATGTGTTGAAGAAGTTTGGGATGTTCAACAGTTCGTCGATAACGACACCATTGGATATAAATCAAAAGATTGATAAAAATCGTGGTGCGCCCATACGCCAGGAGTGGTATGCACAGGTGATTGGTAGTTTGATGTACGTCACAAACTGCACTCGACATGATATCGCTTATGCAGTCAACAAGTTGGCTAGGTTCACCGGTAATCCGAGTGATGATCACTAGAAAGCATTAAATCGGGTACTACGATACCTGAAATACACGCTAGCTTACGAGTTGCATTATTCAAGATATACAATGTACTAGAGGGGTACAATGCTGAAAAGTGAATATCTGATATAGAGAACATCAAGTCCACCAGTGAGTATATATTTACAATTGGTGGCGGAGCTGTGTCTTGGAAATCCTCTAAGCAAACTTGCATCACTCGATCTACGATGGAATCAGAGTTTATCGCTTTAGACAAAGCAGGAGAAGAAGTTGAGTGACTTCATGACTTCTTAGAGGATATCCCATGTTGGGATAAACCCGTACCTTTTGTAATGATCCAGTGCGACAGCCAGTCGGCTCTAGGAAGGGCACGAAATTCTATGTACAACGACAAATCTCGTCATATCCGACGGAGACATAAGACTGTTAGGCAGCTGATCACCACGGGTATTATTTCTATCGATTAGATAAAATCAAAGGAAAACATAGCAGATCCCTTGACGAATAGTATACCCAGAGATCAGCTTCCTGTCTAGGGGAATAGGCCTAAAACCCAAACAATAAGAACTGATACGGTGGATACCCAACCTTACTGACTGAAGATCCCAGAAATTAGGTTCAATGGAAAAACTAAATCGTAAAGGTTCAGTTGAGCGCTTCGGTGGAAGCAAGAGCACTTCGGATAATGATTTCTTCATAGAAAACATGAATCCAAGGCCGTTCCCGTGATAGACATTAAGTGTTATCTGCAGAGTGTGTAAAGGTTAAGTTTTCAAAACCTTTAATGATCCTCAACGGTTGAAGTTAGGTTTGATGAAACTTTTAATAATTCCTAACACTCGTGTCGTGGGGTATAGCAGGATACCTTGTAGGAGATCACTTATTTAAGTGCGAGGACTGGCCGCCTCAAATGAACGCACTTAAGAATTCAAGACGTGTCCATGGCCACAACAGACAAAACCTTAAAGAAGAACAGAGTTAGGAAAGGTGTTGTGTTGGTACCATTGTCTTGGCTTACACTAAACACTGACGGTTCAAGACACCGCATTCACCGCGCAGTAAGTAAGTCCGATGGTATTCTACTATGGAAGGTTTAAAGCTACGGCTACCTATCTAGATGCAACATCGATCCGCCGGAAGATTGCTAGAAAGGAACCATGAGTGTGCGCCAAAATCTCTTTCAAAAGGGGATTGTGGAAATTTATTAACGTGAAATAAAGTTAATCCTATTATTTATGACTCGAACAATTGGGGCCCCGCACGTCGGAAACGTCGTTTCCACACATGTGCACACATAGTATCAATGATCGTAAATTTCCTTAGTGAAAGAGATATTGGTACGTATACAAAATGTTTGAGACATGAAATGATAGACGGTTATTGGCCAAATAACAAGTGTTCCACGTTGGTAAATGAAGGAAGAAGTGTACGATGTGTAAAAAAGATGAAACGAGTCAAAAATCGCCGCGGAGATGTGAAGGGCCGCGACGCAACACCATCGGAGCCGCGGCGTCGGAGCGCCGCCTCCAGCCGCGACGCTAATTGGGTAGAAAACCATTGGAAACCATTGGTCGTCAGGCACCGCGGCGCTTCGATAGCAGAATGTTCGACGGGAGCTGAAGAGTTTCTGACTTTTGGGCTGGTTTGGGGCATTGATTCCCCACGATTGGCTCATGAATTCAGCCATTATTTGGCTGAATTGTAACCCCATATTAAGTGTCATTACATGGACATTGAAGGTCATTATTTGGCTAGATGGGAAGTCATCTTCTTGCATTATAAATTGAAGCCTTTGGCTCATTTGAAAAGAAAAAAAAACTTCAGATTTTGTAAACATTTGAGTTTCCTTTACTCAATTGTTTGTTGTTGTTTTATCTTGGGAGACAAGTTGTCAAACACCGTTAAAGGATTTATACGGGACAATATTGTCTTAAGGACAGAGTGCTAACACCCGACTCAACAAATCTTTGTAGTAGTTGTTTCTTGTTCTCCAGATTGTAACCATTGTTGTTGTTGCTTTCATTCCCATTTCCTTGTAACCATCATTGTAACTCACAGAAACGAACATCACTAACGTTACAAAACCTAATAATCACAATATTTTACAGATCTAAGCAGCAAAAAGTGTAAAAACAGTGAAATGAATATACATAGTCTATATATAAACATATGCAAATCGGAGATCAGAAATCTGAAAGATATTTTTAGTGATTTATATAAACAAGGACTGAACATGTTTATGCTTCATTGTTTTTATCTCTAGTTAATCTTAGGCAGAAGAGGAAACTTTTAATTACTTAAAATGAAGAAAGCAAAAGAAAATTTCTCCTGTTCATAAATTTAAGAAACAAACTAACAACTTTGCGATGTAACATACACCAAGCATAACCAAATTCTCAGGCAATAGAAACATTTTGACATGCCAAGCAAAGTCCAATTATCAACTACAAAGTCTCTTATTCAGCAGAAAAGCAAACAAGAATAAAGCAGTCTCTATAATGGTCATACCTATGGAGGAGGCGGAAATAAGTGAGCAAACTCTTCAGGGATATTCCCTACATTCCTTTGATATAAGCTAAGTAGCACATTTAATTGTGATTTCATACTCGTCATCTCTTGCTGCCACTCTGGAGCTGGAGCGCTAGTGCTAGATGAAACCACGTTAACTCTCCTAGATGTCTGTTTGAATGCCATAGTTGGAACTACACCCAAGCCTAACCTTCGAACACGGCCGGGGTGTTCGGGACCGAGTACTACACCAAGTGAATCATTAGGTGAAACTTCGGCGTGACATTCTGCTCTTTGACTTCAGATTTCTTCAATTTTCTCCTATACGAAAGAAAAACAAGCATTTCTTTTATTACCAGATTTTTTTACTTGTCAGTTGTCACATAAATAATTCAGCAAGATAGCAACTTTGAGGCAAATACCCCAACCAATTCAATATATTAGTTGGCACATATAGCAACATTGCCCAAACAATTCACAACATAAGGTTTTTCACAGTTCCCATGTTTATTCTGCAGTACCCAAATGAAAAAAACAGACAGTGGCAGCACTGCCCCAAGATTCTTCATTCCACCACTTCAAGAAACACAGAAAATGGATAAAGTTTGAAACACGTATAATCTGTGTCAACTGCAATGGAAGATTCAGATCATAACCTATGAG
Organism: Przewalskia tangutica; assembly: GCA_029844215.1. Taxonomy (NCBI): domain Eukaryota; kingdom Viridiplantae; phylum Streptophyta; class Magnoliopsida; order Solanales; family Solanaceae; genus Przewalskia; species Przewalskia tangutica. The sequence continues at coordinate 43,250,776 of CM056727.1, read as the reverse complement.
TAAAAAATATTTTTGTCAAATAAAATGAACAGGAAATAATTCACTCTGTCCAAGATTGAATGCGTGAGATTGTTGTAAATAGGGATGAACATATTGAAGTACATGAAAACAACATTCACTTGCTAGAGGCCCTATCAAAGTATTTGTCCTATGATAGCCTGTAAAACTGTGCATATGTATTATGGAAATCGATGTCCAATCATATAACAAAATGTCAATTGGAACAAAATATAATAAACATTACTAGGAAAAATGCAGGATTCCCAATTAGAAACAACATAATTTTTTCCTGCTTGTCAGACGGTATGACTAACTCTGTAATCGCTATGTGAAGCTGTACAACACCAACTTGGTGCTACAATTACTTATCCCAAAAAATAAAAATGAAGACTTGGAGTTTTGCGACAAACGTATGATACCACCAGGATATTTTGGCACCCAAAAGGGAAAATAGAGGAGTAAATACTATAAAAGAAAGTATACAAGCAGAGTATAGGACAAAATACCTAACAAAGAAGACTAATCATTAATAACTATTAGACTGTAAGTCACCCAAGAAAACAACTGAAAAAACAGCTCTTTTCCATAAAGCAAAACCTTTTAGACTCAACGGCTCTGGTAGAATCGCATGCTAAACCTGATAGGAAGAAAGAAGTACAAAGCAAAAACCTTTTGTCAATGGATTCTAGTTAGCAAAACACAAGTACAAATTTTCAACACACAAATCTCAACCATACACAGTACAAATCTCAAGCTAATCTTAAACCAAAAATCTGCAGCTTTTGCTGGTTATAAATCATTTTTCTTTCTTATAATATTTCAATAAGTAGAATTACGAACAATACTTACCCCAATTTCCCTGGCCTTTTCAGTCACATAACTCCCATCTTTCCTTTTATGAGTCTCGGTCCACATTTGGCCTCGATCAACAGCTTTTCCCTTTGCCTTCTGAAAATTTTAAATTGTAAAACGTTAGTAATTAATTAAGAACATACTTATCTGAGCACATCGTATTAAATTACCATTTCCACCCTTCTTCTAGACAAACTCTTCGCACCACCAGTATGAGGAATTTGATTTTGTCGAATTCATTGATTTTTCCTGCAAAGCTCCTACAAAAAGAATTTGGATGATCGATCAGCGATCCATTTTCTTTTGGAAAAACGAGGAAGAAAAAAAAAGTAGGAGAAGAAGAAAAAAAGCCACAACAGTGACAGAGAAGAAGCAGCGAAACGAAGACGGAGACCAAGGAGGAGGAGAAGGTACCATAGCAAGAAGCTGCAGTACCTGTGTTTTTGGGTGCTTGCGATAGTTAACAAACATTGCCCATTGTTCCATGGGTATGCCTTCTAGACATTTCCTAATGATATCTTCTTTACTTAATAATGGATCGTCAACATGATGAAACAGTTTACCCCTCTCTCTCCACTTTTTGCTAAGATTATTCATGATCCATGTTTTTGCCTCTTGTTGATCAATCATAAAGAGAATTCGAGGCTTCACAAAAAATAAAATATGTTAGTTTATTACAGTTTTACATAAATAATTAAAAGATGCAAACTAAACAAAATAATTTATAAGGCAAGTACCATTAGGATTTCATTAATAACACGGTCCAGAAAAGACTGGGGCATGGATGGCCATTTGTCAAAGCCAATAGGAAAGTACAGAGAATTTGTAGCAAGGTCCCCCAAAACTCACGCAATTAAACCACCTGATTTTCCAATAGCTGAAGCGTACTCATCAAACTCCACTATTATACGCAATCCATTGTCCAAGTTATGGACATCCTTAACCTTCAGTCTAGCCGTTTTTACTACTTGATGTGTGTGTACAACAACATAAAGATCAAGTTAAAATGTTAATTGAGGAAAACAAAAATAATAGTCAATCACCATTAATTTATATGTACATATAACATCGACAAGCCAATCAGGATTGGGTTTATCTCTAGCTCTACGTTTAGCTGGCTGTGAAGAGAATCCATGAAATGATGCAGATGGAACGACGGCTTGTGAAGAGACTTCATCAGATGATGAAGATGAAGCTTGAGCCTGTGATGATTGGGCCGGAGCAAGTGAAGAGCTCCCTTCAACTGATTTGAACATATTTTAAAATTTTGCTTCGGCATCTCTACATACATAAAAAAGAACAAAAACTCATCAGCAGTGTGCTTAATCACCCAACAGATATTATTGGATAATAAACGCAGAATAAGAAATCACTGGGAAACTTTCATTTCTCCCTTGTTTCTGTAGTACTACTGTTCATAAGAAATTGGATAAACTACCTGTTGAGTGAAGCAAAATTGTTTTTCTTTCTACAGTTGCTGGCTGTTTTTTCTACAAAGAATGGTACACTTTAAAAAGATACAAAAGAGACAAATACTTAACATATGCTGAGAATGGTAGGAAACTTGATTTCTTTGTGTTGCAATGCATAGGTTAATAGTGTTCAACATTTCTTGATAAGTGAAGTCTATAGCAAAATGATTTCAAAAGATATTATCAATCTGATCTATCAAGCATTTTACACCAATTCATAGTGTTCAACATTTTGACATTTATCAATCTGATCCAAGTAGTAGTACTAATACTACTTATCAGACTCATGGTGCATTTGTTAATCATTTTACAACAGTAGATCCATGAAGAACACACCAAATCGAATAAAACGTTATTCCATAATAGGTAAGTGAAAAGATAAAATCACTTGAACCCTCTTCTCACTAAGCCCCGAATTGATATCCCTCGACAATTAATCAATATTAAGACTTAGGATCAACATTTAATACCATTTTTAAACAATAGCTAACTCACATAGAGATGTCAGCAATTCATTTTTCACTTAAGCATATAGTCGAACACTCTGCGGCAATCAAGTCATCCTATTCTATTCAAAAGCTAATTCAAACTTTGAAGGAAGACAGTAATGTATTAATGTGCCAGAGTTAACTTGCCTTTATTCAATTCATTTAAAAAACAAATTGCAGTACATCAAGCACAACTTCATAAACTATCATTGTAAATTTTAAATGGAGAAGGAGATATATCTCTTAATTGGCTGGATTATACGTAAAACAAAGGCAATAAACGATTTAATAGAGTCATCATCAGCAAATACGTGTCATGGGAGTCCTCTCTTGTCAGGAACCTGTTTTTGTTCTTTTATTTTCCCATACGTGAGTTTCTTGTCTGTAACCTTATTTAAGTCCAACTGTCAGAAATCTAAACCTAAAATTGCATTTGCCATTTAGTTCTTGTTGTGTGTTTAAAATACAATTATAACCATGAATCTTTCTGGACCACCTAAAATACAGAGATGAAGCCCCAACTTTTCTTCAGAAGCCCACTTTCAGTAGTCTGGTCCAAATGTACAACAAAACAAAGGTTTTTTTTTTATATACCAGCTTACGCCAGATTATTTCTGGAGATAACAGTACCGGTTTCTTAACACTACCATCAGTAAATCGCGAAATATGCCTGAATGATCAGGGATTGAGAACAGAACAACTGATATCACCTACAAGAAGCGAGCAAAGTGCTCCTATCGGAATTCGAAATCACGCTGCAGACCTCCAGCTAGATTTTAAATTTTGTCATTCAACTATGCCCCGAAGACTACAACTATTTATTATTTGTTCCACAGAGATGATAGAGTAACTAAAAGTAGGGGCGGAATCACTTTGCGAAGCAAATGTTATTCCTTGAATTTTACTCCACTAATATTAGAATATACATGTAAATAATATAAATTAACTCCACTAAATTCCTATAATTTTCCCCGTCTGTTCATTCAACACTCACCATCACCAACATCAAGAACTTAATTCCTATAATTCTTGATCAAGAAAACGATCAGTATTCTCCATGGATTGAACTATTCCGTATCCATGCATATGTTTATAACGTGCTGGACCATATTGATGACTTTGTTCCTCGCTCCATTGAGGTTGACGACCTCACCTGGCGTCGTCTAGACGCTGTTGTCAAACAGGGGATATCCTGAAAACAAGTGCCTCGGCTCGTGATTTATGAATTCGATTAGAAGAAAATTTTCAGGAGAACAAGCACACTCGTGCCTTCTATCTGGAGGAACAGTTTCATAATACTCGTCTTGAAAATTTCTCTAACATGTCCGAATATTGCAAGCAATTGCAACTATTGGCTAACCAATTATCCAATGTGGGAACGCCTGTTTCCGAAATAAAATGGTTCTCCAACTAGTCGCTGGTCTACTAAAAGGTGAATATGATACCCTAGCCACAATGATACAACAGGTCGATCCCTTAGCCAGTTTCAACAAGGTCCGTTCACAGTTATTGTTAGAAGAAACTCGACGTGCAAAACAGAACGAGCACAATCAAAAGACATTAGCAGTTGAAAATTCGACGGTCAACACCGCCCACCTAGCCATCGTCGCCCGACAGCCAGCCACCACGGGATAGCTGCGGTAGAGGAGGCTGACCTCGGGGCAGCGGACAAGGGGCCAAATGCCGAGGCAGAGGGAACAAATGGTAGCAGTAGCCGCAACCCAATCAGCCCAGAAACTGGGCCTATCCAGTTCAATTGCCCAATTTCCATGGCTGGCCCCCTTTCTCGAATTAGCAGTCGCCGGCCAAGTCCAGTGGAGGATGGCAGCCTGGTTTATTGGGCCAGTTTCAAGTCCCAAGACCTGCGGCCAACACCCCCAGCAGGCCCACAACATCAACATTTTACTGTCCTTAAGCGTATCATTCGATACGTTAAGGGCATACTTGATTATGGATTGCATCTATACCCCTCAGCACCGACCAGGTTGTTATCATATACGGATGTTGATTGGGAAGCTGTCCGGACACACAATGCTCTACCTCAGGCTATTGTGTGTTCTTAGGGGATAATCTCATTTCTTGGTCTGCCAAGAGACAAGCCACATTATCCCGTTCGAGTGTAGAAGCAGAGTACACATGTGTTGCTAGTGTTGTTCCTGAGATATGTTGGCTCCAAAACCTTCTTTTGGAGCTTCAATGTCCATTGCGTAAGATGTTTTGGTTTATTGTGATAACATATCCACCATATATCTATCTCATAATCCGGTTCAACATCAGCGAACCAAGCATATTGAGATGGATATCCAATTTGATCGTGAGAAGGTTGCTCTCGGTCATGTCAAGGTATTGCATATGCCTTCTTCGTATAAGTATGCAGATATATTCACAAAAGGCCTTCCTAGACAACTCTTCCTCGACTTCAGATCCAGTCTTAGCGTCCGGCCTCCTCCCGCTCAGACTGAGGGGGTGTATTAAAGTGTGTACAATAATAATATTTAGCCATATTTAGTCTTGTGTAATTATGATGGATATAAGATTTCACATTATACATCCTATATATATATATATATATATATATATATTGTATTAATGAGAAAGACTCTCCAAGAAAAATTAATACCAACTTGCAATTTGTTCAGTTTTTTAAAATGTGTATGCCACTAAATAAAAGTTCACAATTTAAATTACTGTGTCACTGAGTTTGAATTTTGTTGGTCTTCTAATTTCTACTCCCTAGTTATGAGTACGTTCCTCACTCTGGTTAATGATGTTTGATTTGATTTTCTCAATGGAGATTAGAGACATACCAAATCCCAACTTGATACTCATAGTTATATGATTAAGTGAACTTGGTAGTGTTAATTGCAAAGAACTAAACTCCTAATGGCACCATTAGTAATCATAATTCACTGGATTGTACATTTCGAAGCTGTCTCCAATTGAGAATCTTGGTATCAATTAATACAAAGATTTGGTTGTTCTTGCTTCATAATCCATTTTGGTTACTCCTAGGAAGATATGTAACATCACACATTGCTATTGGTGTATACGCATTATAAGGACTAAGTAGGAAGTTTCATGGGACCTATATAAGAATTAAACAAATTCAAACAAACCAAAGATCTAGGTTGCCGGAATAATAGAAGATGGGTACCATGTCTGTCACGAGAAGATCACGTGTCAACATGTCCTCCTTTGTACAGATGTACCAGCTTGGAACGCCTGGACAAACCTTGAAAATCCTCAAAACACATGAGTGTTATTTTAATCTTCATTGTCTCCTCGTTCTCTAGGTTCTTTTTCTTCAGCCATCTTATGTCGTGTTATTGTCCGTACTTAATTATTATGAAATTCACCATACGAAACACCATTTTTCTAACACACAACAAAGGATTCATAATAACACCATTTTTAACCACCCACCCATATAAGCAGGTTAACTATACTTATAATGTAAAAAAGAATCTTCATATTATCAGTGTATATTACTTAAAATTAATTTACGTTAGAGAATATTGGAGGTTGCCGAGGGAAAGTTATTGGGAAGAGCGAAAAACAGAACATGTTAAAACCATTGCCGTGTTATCGCTAAACATGTTATTAATTTAACTTAAACTTGGTTGGAATTGTTGGAAATTCACTAATGAGTAATTAAGTTTATTCCATTATTTATAACTCGAAGTACCAAGTATCGTAAATTTCATTAGTGAAAGAGATATTAATGCGTAATTAAAGTGTTTGAGACATAAAATGATGGACGGTTGTTGGACAAATGACAAGTGTTACACGTTGGTAAATGAAGAAAGAAATGTGCATAGTGTAAAGATTGAAACGGGTCGGAAAAGGGCCGCGGAGCCGAGAAGGGCAGCGACACCACCGAAGAGCCGGGAGCACCGCGATGCCACCACCATCAGGGTTGTGGCACCTCGATGGCTGAGCCGCAGTGCTAATTCATCCCCGAGCTACTGGAGCCGCGGTGCTTCTGAGGCCGAGCCACGACGCTTCTGAGGGAGTGTCTGTGCGATGAAAGTCCAAAAGTTTAGCTGATTGTGAAGACGTTTTGGATTAAGATGTCAATTTTTTCTCCATAAATCAGTCATTATTTGGCTACATTACTTGGTGGATTGAAATGCCATTACATGGCATTTAAATGGCCACTACATGGAACTTGAAGAGGCCACTCTTACACTACTATAAATTGAGGCATTTGGCTCAATTGTTTAACACTTGATATACTTGAAAGACTTGCAACACTCAGAAATTTCCTCTCTAGCATACTTCAAACACTCAAAGTTCTTCTTTAGAGACACTTGAGTTTCCTTTGCTCATTTGTTAGTTGATGTTTTAGCTTGGAAGACTATTGCCCATTAACGTAAAATAATATATACGGGGCAAGCTTGTCTTAAGGACAGAGGGCTAACACTCGACTCAACACAGTTGTAACCCTTCTAGATTTAGTGTCTCTTGATTTTAGATTATCAAGATTCAAAACGTTCGACAATTGGTACAAAGACTCAAGACTGATTCAAGAATTCAAAAGGCTTGTTATTGCCACAATACTTGTTTACTAAAAGCTTGTTGCTTTTGTAATCTTAATTGTTTATCCTTTAAAAGCATTTGTAATAGTTATTTACTATTCCTGTTTACTGCATTATATCCAACAGTCTTAAGACAAGATATGTATTAGTGCTCGAAAGATGTTTTTCAGCAAATATGATCCCAAATCTTGGTTGTGGTTTTCTTCTTGAAAATAGTTATGTTGACAGTTCAAACACTGTCTCTGTCAATAACCGTGCTTTTAAATCTGGTCCTAGTTTTTGCTCTTTCTTTAATGATAGTTACAAATCTGTTTCCGTCAAAGGTGGGATCTCTGATGCTGAGCTTCAAGATACTGCTGATAGTCATGCTAGTACGTCTAAGGATCAATGAAGAGTTGCGGTCACCGCTCCTTACAGTGATGGAAACAAGCAACCATGAGAGGTTGGGGATGTCAACTTGGACAAGAGGAGAAGGCTGGAGATGATGTTCTATCTTGTAGCAGAAGACCTATATCTGTCCCAGACAAAGGATCTGAATTATGGTAAGGAGGATTTGGACATGCAGTCTAACAAAGTGACTGGCGTAGGCCAGAATCCAAAAGGTCTAAGTTAATTATTCTTTCTTGTCAATAATGAGATTAAAAGATCTTAAAGTAAGGCTAAAAATATGAAAATGTTTTCCACGAAAATTATATTCCTTACGCTTTAAAAACTGAAGGTTAATATCACATTCCTTCCCGTTTAAAGATTGGACTGTTGTAAATAACGGCTTAAAAGATATGGTCTTAGGTTGTAATAAAATTGGAATTATGTACAATCCTAAGTAAGCGTCAGTGATTTTCCTAGGCACCAATCACAAGGGAAGAGGACTAAAGACAAACCTGTCACCGTTTCCGACAGAAGATCCTTCAGTTGACAGGATAGTATTGGACACTCAGTCATACAAAACCTACGGGCGACTGGAGTGGTCCAGAGTTTCCATGTCTTAAATGATCTGAAGGCCGAAAGAAAGGCAGAAAAGAAATTGGACACTCAGTCTGCCAAAGCAACTGGAGTGGGCCAGAGTATCCAGATCACTTATGATCCGGTTATGCCCTAACCACGGGCAAGAGGTTGTTCATGTGAAGCAACGCCACCTCTAAAGTAGAAGGGGTTGGAGAGGTTGTCCTCAAAAGGACTTCATGGAATGGGATCACTCTAAAAAAAAGAGGTGATACATGTCCCAAACTTAATTTCAAGGACGTTGTTGGTCAAACTAGTTTGAGTCTAGTCCAACATGTTTGTAATAACTAAGAATGGTACAATATGTTTGTAGCCAAATGAATGATATATTTGTAATCCGTGCATCTGTGCCATCATAGATTAAGACACGTTAAATAAAAAGTCATTCAACATCTAACTAAGTTGAGATTATTATCGTCTGTCGACATAAACCCTCAAAATGAATGGGAGGTGGGTGAAGAGGCAAAATCACATTTCCATCCTATCAAAGGAATAGTGAAAGAAGCATCGATCCTCTAGAACTTAGTCACACCTACATGAGTGATTTGAAGCTTGTACAAAATAGAGGGGGAGATAAGTACTTTGTGACCTTCATTGACGATGGTACAACGTATTGTATCTTTTGTTTGTTGAAAAGCAAAGATGAAGTTGTTGAAGTGGATAAGCGCAACAAAAAGCAGAAGTTGAAAATCAACTAAGCCTACAGATTGAGAAATTTATAGTGATATAGGGGAAGAATGTGAAGCATTGTTCATCACTCACCTCAGTCTAACGGTATTATCCAAGTGCAAAGCCGTATGCCCAAGATATATGGGGCAAGGTGATCCTTACCGCTAATGTGATTCTCAACATAACTACGCATAAGGATAACCCTCCATGTGAAACTTGAAAAGGATCCCATATACATATGTTGTGATGTGGGGTGGCTTGGTAGATGTTGGAATACTGAAACAGGTTAAGTTGGACCTAAGACTGTAGATTGCATATCCACTGTGTCTGCAAATAACAGTAGTGCTTATCGCATCTTGGTGCCAAATAATGCTGAATTCTTTGAATATAACTTTCCTTGAGAAGGAAAAATAAGTAATTGCTCGAGATTAACAAGAATCCGCGAGTGTCTGACTGTCCGGAACTATACTTTCCAGATCTATAGGACTCAAAATTTGGTGACTATCTGATACTTAATGTTTCAGATTTACAGAACCCAGGGATTCTAGGTGTTGAACTAAGACGATCAAAGATGGGACAAAAACATGTTCCAGGCCTTCTAGCTTGTATGTTTAAGAATGAGCCTTAGACAATTAACAAATATTTGTTATCTCCAGAAGCGCTGCTTTGGAAAGAAGCTACAAAGAGAGAAGTAGACTCCATCAGATAGAGCCATATTTGTGTAATGGTTGACTTTCCTCCGGGAAAAGAACCTTTGGGTTGTAAAAATGGATACTCAAATTGAGTACAAAGTAGATGGATCTACTGACGAGTATAAGGCCTCCGTTACTTAGACACATGCTCCCCTATGAATAGCTTAACATCCAGGGCCACCGCAGTCTTGCGTGACATGGGTGTTGAGACAGCCTTCCTAACTGGAGAGTTGGTTTTGTGGACTATTGGGCTTCTTCTTGAACTTTTATTTTGGTCCCTGAAATGTTTACATTTTGGTCCTGAAAGTTTAAGATAAAACTGAAATAATGAATCTGACAACATAAACATTAACTCTGAAGTTAGAAAGCCAACTGTTGGAAAACCGACAGTCTAAAAGTGGAAGAAGAAATTTATATGGAACAACCCGAGAGGTATGTGGTTCCAGGACAAGAGAAGAAAGTTTGTTGACTTGTAAAATCTCTGTGCGGGCTGAAACAAGTCCTGAAGCAATGACACAAAAACTTTGATAGTACTCTACCATCGAAGGGTTTCTCTATTAATGTGTGTGACAAATATGTCTACATGAAAGGTAATTCTGACTTGTTCGTCATGATATGTATTTACGTAGATGACATGTTGATCACAGGGAGTAGTCCTAGTTTGATCCTGAAGACTAAGGATATGTTGAAATGATGTTTCAATATAAAAGATATGGGTATTACAGATGACATCTTAGGAATTGTGATTTCTAAGACATCTAACGGACTGGTCTAAATCCAAACTTATTTATGAGCTGTTTCACAGTCTTGTTGAAGTCACCAATGGATATGAATCATGGTGCACCCGTATACCAGAAGCGATATACGAATGTCACGTGTAGTTCAATATAATTTACACACTACCAATCGACCCGATATCGGCTTACAAAGTAGATCAGTTGAACTAAGGTTCACTCGTGATTCTGGAAATGATCGATAGAAGGCGTTAAATCGGATATGACGATATCTGAAATATTCGTTTATCTACAAATTATGGTATTCTGGATGTACAACGGTTCAGGGAGAACACAGTGGTGCAAACTGGACATCAGACTTGAAGAACACCAAAGCCACAAGTGGATGTGTATGGTGTGTCTTTGAAAACCCTCTAAGCAAACTTCCATTGACTGATTCATGATGGAATCAGAGTGTATCGCTTTGGAAAAAGCATGGAAAGAAGTTGAGTAACTTTACGACCTTTTAGAGGATGTTCATTATTTGGAGAAACTCGTGCCTTCGTCAGTTATACATTGTGACTAGCCAGTCGGCTTCAGGAAGGGCATGAATAACAGTGTCTGGACATTTTAGTTAAAGACATAAGACCGTTGACCAGTTGATCATTACATGTGTCACTTTCTTGATTACTAATCATTATGATATAGCGGACCCTTTAACTAAGGGACTACCCGAAGATCAAGCATTCTGTCGGTCTAGGGGAATGAGCATAAAAGTCAAACAATAAGGACTGCTACGGTGGTAACCCAATCTTACTGACTGGAGATCCCAAAAATTAAGTTAAATGTGAAAACTAAGTTGTAAAGGTTCAGTTGAGCTCTTCGGTGGAAGCAAGAACACTTCGGATGATGATTTTTGTAAAGAAATATGAATCCAAAGTCTTTCTCGTGATAGACCTTAAAGTGCTACCTGCATGGTGGGTATAAGTTAAGTTTTCAAAACCTTTAATGATCCTCACCGGTTGAGGTTAGGTTTGGGAAACCTTTTAATGGTTCATAACACTTGTGAAGTGGGGTATAGCAGGATACCTTATAGGAGACCACATATTTAAGTGCGAGGACATGACGCCTCAAATGAACGCACTTAAGAATCCAAGTGTGTCCACGGCCACAACGGATAAAATACTAAGAAGAACAGAGTAAGGAAAGTTGTTATGTAGTACTGTTGTCTTGGCTTACACTAAACACTGACGGTTCAAGACATCGCTTTCACCGCGCAGTAAGTAAGTCCAATGGTATTCAACTAAGAAAGGTTCAAAGCGGAAACTACCTCTCCTGATGCAACATCGGTCCACCGAAAGACTGCTAGAAAGGCACCTTATGAGGTCGCCAAAATCACTTTTAAGAGGGGATTGTTGGAAATTTACTAATGTGGAATTAAGTTTATCCCATTATTTATGACTCGAGCAATTGGAGTCCGGCACGTCGAAAACGTCGTTTCCACACACGTGCACTCGTAGTGCCAAGTATCGTAAATTTCATTAGTGAAAGGGATATTTGTGTATAATTAAAATGTTTGACACTGTTAAGTGTATTTTGTATAAACTTTTGAGTTCTTTTTAGATAGTATTTTACTCTTTTATTCTGCGTTTAGTATAGTGTTAGGTGTGTTTTTTCTTCATTTTGTGTCACAGCGGTCATAAAGGAGAAATACTACTTTTGAGGATGAAACGAGCTTAATTGAGATGAAATCTGCACAATCACAGCCCAAAGAATGAAGCCTAAGAAGTGCCAAAAAGAACAGAAAAAATATGGCAGATTCCGGACAGAAATCAAAGAGGCACCGCGGTGCCATGGAATCGTGGTCAGAAAAATTAGCACCGAGGCGTACAAATTACCGAAAGACCGAAACTGAAACACCGTCGAAGGCACCGCGGTGCCTGGCAACAGCACCCTTGTGCCATATGTCCAGTGAGCTACAGTGATTTCAGAAGAATTAGCACTGCGGTGCCTGCCAACGGAACCGCGGTGCCGACGCGTATTTTTCAGGTTTCCTGGGCCGAATTGGACAGGGTTTTTATGGTTCGAAAGGCAACTTTTCTCAAGTATAAAACCCTGAAACCCTGCTCATTATACCATATACCTTATACCATAATACAATTGATACTTTTGGGAGGCAAGAAGGAGGCACAATTGGAGACTCTTGTTCAAGTTCTTTTCCTTTGCTTTATTTCAGTTTATGTTGGATTGTAATCTAGTTCTTGACATGACAATGTTTAGGAGCTAATTACTTTAGTAGGGTTTCCATCGAATCTTCTTGAAGCTCTTTCATATAGTTAATGCATTAGTTATTAATTTCTTCTTCAGCGTATTAAGATCTATTCAATAATGTTATGATTGCTTGATAATTAACTAGCTATTAATTGTCATCATTTATATGATTTCGAATCAAAAGTCTGAAAGGTGAGATTTGAATATGCTGTAATTGTCTAGACATAGGTTAAAATCGTGGACGAAAGTACCCCGATACTTGTGTAGTATTTAAAGGTTATTGTTCTTAATCCTCATGTGTGGTAAAACTTATCATAGAAATATAGAAGGTTTCTGCACTAGGTTGAGCTCTTGTATGTCCTAACCGGAATATAATGACAGATTAGTTAACTTGCTATCTTAATAAGAAGAAGAATCATTAGCATTGCATTAACACATGAAAGAGTGGATAGTTGAGGAGATTGGAAGCCCTATTCCCTTCATAAATGTTATAAACTCAAAATATTATAATCTTTAGTTTATTTTCTGCACTTAATCATAATTCTTAGTCATAAATCCAAACTAAAGAACGTCAACCAAATAGATATCATAGAATAGATAATCGATACTTAATAAACCAGTCTCTATGGACGATAAACTCGGTCTTACAGATCTTTATTACTTGAACGATACATACACTTGCGTAAGCACTTAGAAATATCGCAACAGACACATAAAATGATGGACGGTTGTTGGACAAATGACAAGTGTTCCACGTTGGTAAATGAAGGAAGAAGTGTGCATAGTGTAAAGATTGAAACGAGTCGAAAAAGGGTCGCGACTCCATCAAGGAGTCGGGAGCGCCGCGACTCCATCAAGGAGTCGGGAGCGCCGCGACGCCACCACCATCAGGGACGCGGCGCCTCGATGGCTGAATTCTGGTGCTAATTCATCCCTGAGCTACTGGAGCCACGGCGCTTCCGAGGCAGTGTCTATGCGACGAAAGTCCAAAAATTTGGCTGATTGTGGAGACGTTTTGGGGCATTAAGATGTCAATATTTCCTCCATAAATTAGCCATTATTTGACTGCATTACTTGGTGGATTGAATGGACATTACATGATATTTAAATGGCCACTACATGGGCACTTGAAGAGGCCACTCTTACACTACTATAAATTGAGGTCTTTTGCTCAATTATTCAACACTTCATATACTTGAAAGACTTGCAACACTCAGAAATTTCTGAACTTCTTCCTCTCTAGCATACTTCAAATACTCAAGGTTCTTCTCTAGAAACACTTGAGTTTCTTTTGCTCATTTGTTAGTTGTTGTTTTATCTTGGGAGACTATTGTCCATTAACGTAAAATGATATATACGGGGCAATCTTGTCTTAAGGACAGAGTGCTAACACTCGACTCGGCACAGTTGTAACCCTACTAGATTTAGTGTCTCTTGATTTCAGGTTATCAAGATCAAGGAGCGTTCGACAATTGGTACAAAGACTCAAGATTGATTCAAGAATTTAAAAAGCTTGTTGTCGTGATACTTGTTTACTAAAAGCTTATTGCTTTTGTAATCTTAATTATTTATCTTTTCTAAGCACCCGTAATAATGTTTACTATTCACTGCATTATATCCAACAGGAATGAAGGTTATCATGTGAATTTAATAGTAGTTTACAGACTGTTCTGTCTACTGCTTGTCTCATAACTAAGTTTCTCCTTAGATTTGAGCCATTTTATCTCAATACTGGATTATAATGATTGACCATATAGTACAGCTATATTAGTCGCCTAATCTAGTAAGATTTTTTTTACTCATGGCATGTTAGCTAACGAATAATAGGTGGAGGATAAATTAAAAACAAGGGTCTGGTTGACAGGTTAATGATTATAGCATTTTGATGAATTTAAGCCTTGGAATCTACTTATCCAATAATACCAGTTAGCATGCATTTGTGCATTTAAAACGAGCAAAACAAATTGAATAACCTACTAAGCTTCTTGATAAAGAAATAAAATTGCAGTGACCATTAAAGTTATAATCATAAATTTTCCAAAAAAAAAAAAAAAAATTGCAAGCCTTTGAGCTTACATGGCCGTAAAGGTGTCTAAGGGTGGCGACCGGTCGGACCGGTAGCCCTACGAGGTTTAACCGTTCGGACGATTCTGCGGTCCGTTCATCGGACTACCGCAACCGGTCCGGTTCGTTACTGGATTCGAGTTGGCGTGCGGTTCTCGGTCGAATCGTCCAACCGGTCCGGTTTTTTTTTTTTTATTTCTAGTATTTATTTTCTATAATATAAACTAAATTCAATTTAAATATGTAATATAATAATATAATATATAATTTAGTTGTATATATTAAAATTGAAACTTTAAAGTTAACTTTTTATTTTATACATAGTTTATAACTTTATACTTTATAGTTTATAACTTTATATTGTAAATTTGTAATTATACTTTTATTAATTTATTAGATTAGTAGATATAACTTATAAGTAATAACAGATTAACAACTAAATAGATAGTAAAATTAAAATTAATGATAAGATGTAAACTTTTGAACTTTCATAATGTTAATAAGAGTACATAATGAAGTAATAATAATTTTATTTACATATTATGCATCATTTTTGCAAGTTCTTCGTAATCTATAGGTTGATTGAATTGGTTATGCTCCATAGCCTCTAAATCTGGAGTATTAATTCCAGTCCCGCCTCCGCTCCCGCCTTCCAAAATATTGCCTATTTCTTCATCTTCCGGAGAATTAACGTCTCCACATCCTTGATTTCTTCTCTCTGATCTGATCCAATCCCTTAAGCAGACTAACACTTCTAATGTGCTTCCACCCAATGAGTGACGTGTGTCTCCTATTTGATCTCGTGCTTGGCTAAATGCACTTTCAGAAGCCACTGTTGAGATCGACACATTAAGAACATCCCGGGTCATCGCTGCAAGTACCGGGAATTGCCTTTTGTTATCCTGCCACCATTGTAAAGGGTCAAAAATTTTCTTCGGCTCCGCTGGCTTTTGCAAATAAAATTGCATCTCATCGCAAGATCGGCTTGTGGTTGGTTGTGTTGTAAAAGTGCTCCATATGTCTAAACATTCTTCTTCATCGTCATCATCATTGAATCCTGCAGGTGTAGACACAGAACCAGAACTAGAAGGAATATTAGTAGCAGAATTGGTGTTATCATGTAATGTAGCATAATATTCATATAATGTAGTTAAATTAGTATCAAGTTTACTTATGCAATCAAATGAAGATGGAGTTTCTGTTTGACCTATTTTCATATAAGTATATAAACTAAATATTAAATTATGACAATCTACCTTTTTAATAGAAGGATTTAAGACTGCACCAATACAATAAACATCAGGAATAGGAAAAAAATATTTTTTAAACTTTTCAAACATAATCAGAATCGTGATCTCAGTATATTTCACATTTGATTTTAAACCATAAAGTAAATAGGAAATTTCAATTTATATGAGCTAAAGCATTACAAATTGGGTAATAAGATCACAAAATTCAACGATTGCGATGTAAAATTTACGTAAATTTTTAAAAGTTCACCAATTGATTTCCAATGTTCGCTTGTTAACATATACATCACGTTCTACAATGCGCATTTGCAACATGTGTTATGGGTCTTTATACTTATAACATTCTTTTAAAAATAAATAAGTATAATTTCACCTGTAATAATCTCTTCTGGCATGAATTTAGGTCTCAAATTAAATTGTTTACATTTTTCTTTAAATTCTATAATTCTATTTTTCTATTATTACTGAATAACTCCAATTTCTTTTGACAAGTTTTATTTCAGAAAATAAATCAAGACCACTTTTAACAATTAAATTATAAATATGACAAGCACAACGAACATGAAATATATCGAAGTGGTGGTTGTACTCCGCTTTTAAAAGATCTACAAAGATATTATTAGATGCATTATCGAATGATACACAAAGTATTTTATTATAAAGATTATATTTTTGGGCATAAAAACAAATAGTTTCGCTTATATATTTTCCAGTATGACTTTGATCCTCGTCATACGCAAAAGCAATAATACGTTTTTCCATTCTAAAATTTTCATCAATCTAATGACAAGTAATTGTTAAATAATCATAATCGTTCAACGTGTCCAATGTCCAAGTAAAACTAACGTGGCATGGAAGGTTAGCAAACAAATATTGCAAGAAAATAACATAATCATTATGAAGTCTAAAAATATCGGCTCTAGTAGTACTACGAGGAACACCTTTAAAAAAAGGATTATATACTCTTTGAATATATGTAATTAAATATGAAGAAGAAGCAAAAGAAAAGGCAAACAACCTCCGACAATCATTTTTGCTAATTCAATGCGATCTTTTTTTGGATCGTACTTAGCCAACCCCCCAGTTAATGGATTAAGTTGTTGTTGACCGGGTTCTAAATTAGGGACAGCATTCCATTGTGCCGTATGATCGAATTTTATATGTCTAGCTATAGTGCCCGTCCCCCCGTCACCACCCCCTGTCTTATGTTTATAAGTTCTCCCACAAATATTACATTTAACTCTATCAGTACCCACAACTTTATCATAAAAGAGCCACACTTTACTCCTTTTTCTTCTTGCTACTGGTTCTGGTAAAGGAGGTCTACGACCTTGACTACCACTAGCAGTACCAACATCGATGTAAGGAACACTGGTAGGTGTAGCAGTTCTTGTTCTTCAAGTTCAACAATATTATCTAATTGAGCGTTATCACATTCATTATCTTATTCCAAAATCTTCTTGCATTTGATCATAATCTATATTTTGATTAGATGATGAAGAACCTCTGATTTTTTACCCTCGAACTAGATTTACTACAATTCCGACGCAATTCCCCTTAGTAAAGACATTATAAAATATTTAAATAATCAACAAATAAATATGACAATTTAATAAAATAATTAGAGAATGAAACGAGTGTACCAAACTTCGGGATTCAGAATTCAATAGAAACTCGAAGTCTTGCGTCTTGCTACTTTGAATTTGAAAACTAATAATAATAATAACTTGAAAATTGATAATAAAGATGATTAAGAGAGTATAGGAATAAGAGAATTGAGAGAAATGTTGTGTGATAAAAATGAAGAAAATGTAGAGAATTTATAGATTTTAAAAAGGGTAAAATGGAATTAAAATAAATTAATAAAAAAAACAAACAACAAAAAATAAAAATAAAAAAGGGCCAATGCCGAAATGACCGATTGCCATGCCGCCCAAATTTCATTCAAGCCCAGGTCGAAATGACCGTTGGGCAAAAGTTTTTTTTTTTTTAATTTTTAATGGCCCGGTCCGGTCGGTTAACCCAGAATGGAACCGGTTTTCCAATCTGCGCCTAACCGGTCCGGCCAGACGGATTTTTAATAACGTGCGGGTTGGGGTTGAGGACAATCCGACCCCTGACCCTGCATGATGCCACGGGCCGGTCCGTTAAACCACCGGTCAACCATCCGGTCGGTCAACCGGACCGGTTATGGTATACATGGCCGACCAAGTTATCACTTATCCCCGTGGATGATACCCACAATGTATAATGTTTATGAAGAGTATTTTAAAGTGTGATCTAATTGGCAATTTTAAAATTATACAAGAGATAAAAGTTGATCTTAGCATAATACGGAGTATATCATAAAGGCATAAAGCGCTTAGGGGTCGTTTGGTACACGGTATCAACTGGAATATTTCAGCATTAACTTTGGAGTTAATTTTATACCATGTTTGGTAGAATGTATAAATCTTGTATCAAATAAAATATAAAATGAAGCTCAAACTTAATGATGAGATATCTCACCTTATCTCATTAACCTTGCGATTTATTTTATCTCATATCTTGGATGGGATAAATTAGTCCCAGGATTACCAAACGGCCAAATTTTGTTTGGAATTTATTTGTATGATCACAAAGTTATTCAATAAAAATACTATTGAAAGATCACAATATTTAATAAAATAATTGATGTATACACAAATTAACTCGAATTATATGGTTATAAAAAATGCTCATGAAAGGAATGACTGGCAGCTGATTGAGCAGGTAGAGATTAGAGATGGGCAGGGCTTAGATTCCAAGTGTGTTGGGGGGCTAGTAGTAGGGCTGCACAAAAGTCGGCCCGAATCGAAAAATTGGATCGGATCGAATCGAGAAATTCGGTCCGATCTTCGGTCCTAATGATTTGAGTTTTCGGTTTTCGGTCCGGTCCGGTCCGGACCGAAATTTTTAATTTTTTTTATAATATATATAATTCCTAATATATATTGAATTATATAATTCCTAATATATATAATTTCTAATATATATTGAATTACATAATTCCTAATATATATAATTTCTAATTTTCTAAATTTCTAATATATAATATATATAATTTCGGGTCGGGTTCCGGAGCCCGTTTTTTAAAAAAAATTAAATTTCTAATACTGAAATTGACATTCTCGGACACATTACCACGAAATTTGTACGTTGAAATCTATTGTATATCGCGAGATATTTAGATTTGAAAAGGGGGAAAACGTAATGATTTGGGGGAAAAGTGAAATTGAGCAAGATTGACGTTTTTGGAGAAATCGGCTGAATCTACTGCCCACCCCCGTATCGAAATAATACACGAAATAAATAAAAAATAGGTAAAACGGACACGAGCGCAAAGTTATGACCATATAAAGTTTGATTAATTTACAACCTATATTTGATATGTCAATACGTCCGGGCTGGCGGGGGGCTGGAGGGGGGCTGGGGGGCAAATACATTCGGTCTATTCGGTCTGAAAAACCGGACCGGACCGGATCGAGAAATTCGATCCGGTCTTCGGTCCTAGTGATCTGGATTTTCGGTCTTCGGTCCGGTCCGATCCGGTTCGGTTTTAACCTTTTGTGCACCCCTAGCTCGTAGGGGACCCTGTTTCTTGGTAATGTCCTTTCCTTTTGTTAAATATTGCATGCTTTGGACCACGCATATTATTCTTCCTCTATATAAGAACACCTTCTCCTTTTCCCACTTCAAATCCAATTTCATTCTTCTACTACTTTGGTCAGTCTCACACAAAAAAAACTAAGCTTTTTCTCATACACTTTTCCTTACACACCTTAATCACTCTTAGTATTGGCAATAGAAATGAAGATGAGCAATGCTGGTGGTGCAAGTGAGAGCTCAAAGAAGAAAATGTCAAGTAGAAGACTTGGAAAATTTCTCAAGGAGCAGAAAGGGAGGCTTTACATAATGAGAAGATGTGTAGTCATGCTTCTTTGTTGGCATGACTGATCATCCAAATGAAAATAGTTGAACCAGCATAATGAAAAAGCTATCAAAAGGCCATCCAAAGTCGAATTTGACCGACCCAATATGAAACAGAATGACAAGCTTCGTTATCATTAGAAAATTCCACTAGTCTGAAACTAAATACCAAGTTTCGAAGTAACAAGCAAAGAAAGTCCAAGTTAGAACTCAAGCTCGAAAAGGGTCATCGTTCGTGGCTGTTTAATTAGTATTACCTTTTTGTTTCCAATTGTAAATAGAAAAGAGAGATATTTAGCTAGCTGGGAATTTAGAATAGTTCCAATTCTCCTCTATCTTATTTGTGATACACAATAATGAAAAGAGAGATTCTGGTTCACTATACAAGCATCATCTACAATACTAATATCTTTCAACACCCCATCGTTCTTCTCCGAATTTGACCTACCAGAACAAAATTCATGAACGTGCTTTGAGAGTTCTACTAAATCTTGTAATAGTTACCTCTTTTTCTTTCCCTTTTTAGCTTCTCTCAAATGGGAAGGCGTTCTTCTATGTTCGAGAGAGACAACTTCTGAATCTAAAAGTCAGTGAGCTCAGAATTAGAGTAATCTTATTAGGTAAACATTTTCATCTTTTTCTTATATATATATATATATTTCAAGTCAAAATAAGTTGTGTTGTATTCAGGGTGGGCCCTGAGATTTAGATGCCCTAAGCCATCACAAATATTTTTGCCCCCACACCCCATCCCACCAAAAATAGTTAACAAGTTAGCTAGACTTACTTAAAGTCTTAAACACATGAATAAAAAAAAAAATTAACATGATTATTAACATAATATAATAAAAATAGAGGTTTGCAACTTTATTTAAAATTATATAGCTAAGTAACAAGAATATTACCTGATGAGTATACGAGCATTGCTATTGAAACATTATTTTTCTCGCCTTTTTGCTAGCAAAATTATTTATCAAGCTTTCGAAATTGGAATTCACTAGCATTTTCTTCTCAATTGATATCATAGCTAGTCCATTTAACATTTCTTGTGACATAGTCGAACGAAGATACGACTTGATCAACTTCAGTTTTGAAAAACTTCTTTCTCCGGAAGCGACTGCCATTGGTATAGTTAACAAAATTCTATAATTGTGGCATTCGGGTAGCAACATTTCATACTCTTCAAAAAGTTCAATATCTCAATTGTTTTATTTTTTATTTTTGCGGGTATGCATTCTTTTAGAACTCTTACTCAAGAAATAAGACATTTCCATCGATATCAGAAACAAATTCACGCTTTAATTTTTTCCCCCAGATTAATGCATGAAGCCTTCAACATGTCGTCGCTCGCGAACTTCAATTTTCTCACAAACAGAAATCCAAAAGTGTTATCATATAACCTGAATTGAAGTGACGCATCAACATGATCCATTAAGCACATAAAATAGTTAACTTTAAATGATTGTTTCGCGGAGAGAACGAAATCATCTTCGACATTTTCATCAAAATGTCGCTTTCTCTTTGTTGGACGTTTGTCGTGAAAATTAGGTTCAACCCCCAATTCAGATGTCAATTTTTTAGCTTCAGCCATACCCGTTTCAAAACCATTTTCCCTCCAATTCTGAAAATAATAAATCAACCATTTTAGTTGCGTAATGACAACCTCAATATCCATATTTTATGATTGTAAGAGCTTGTTAATAGTATTAATGGAGTATATGATATCATGCCAAGTGATCATACTAAATAAAAATTCAAAGCTCAAAATTCATTTCTTTCCCAATAAGGCTTGAGCTTCACTCCATATTTTAGGATCATCTCTTGTTTTTTGTAACTGGATTAGAGCATCTCTTATCATGGGAATTTGAAACCTGATTACAAGAAGAAGAAAATTAGATTTTGAGAAAAATCTAATTTTTAAAAAATAAAATGGTACCTGATTGCAGATACGCTATCAATACGACTTTCCCAACGAGTTTCAAACAGATTTTTTAATGTGAGTCTGTGAGCTCCAACTGCTTCTTTAAATATACTCCACCATTTGTAGACGAAGAAAATAAGCAGTAAATACGTTGCAGCAATCCAAAAAAAAGAAATAACTATATCACACGAATTTATCATATTCTTTTGCGAATTCATCCCTATCTTTTTTCTTCTGTCTATTTTGAGCACCAGACTGTTGTTTTCTCATAATTACGGTCCTGATTGAACAACAGAAAACTTAAATCATTGCGGTTCTGATTGAACAACAAAAAACCTATAAAAATTTCATATTATTATTAAACAACAAAAAACTTAGTAAGTTCATGAACCTTCAACAAATCCAACAACAAAAATCTAAATTAAATAGAGAGCAAAAACAAAACAAACAGATAATTTAGATTTATAGCTATGTCTGACATAGAAACTTTAAAGTGTTAAGGACCTAGGGTTTTGAATTCTTGAATTTGACTTTCTATCGGCGCAGAAGTTTAGGTTGATATAAGAGAGTTAGGAGAGACTCTTAGCTCATCTATAAAGGTGATGGAAACGAAACAGAAAGTTTAATTTCTGAACTAGCTAGGGTGAGTGGTGGAGAAAAAACTTTTGTAAACCTAGTGAATAATGATTTGTTATTTGAGTTTATATGAGGGGTTTTATTAGAGATTCTTTAGAATCCAAAATAATGTGAGGAATGTGTATTTTGACTCCTAAATTTTTGGTTATTATTGTATTTAATAATTTTTTTTCTCAAAAAAATATGCCCTAATATTTTCCAAAAAATGATGCCCTAAGCCATTGCATTGGCTGCTTTGGCTCAGGGCCGATACCGGTTGTATTTACAAGACCTCACAGATAGCTAGTTCTATACTTTTGAGCGAAACACTAATAATTAATACAAAAAAACAAACTAGCAAAATATTACAAATAGAGAAAGTACTAAGCACTCAATTTTGCAGAAATATTGGCAATGTGCGTGGGTTAATAGGTGGACGAAAGAAAATGGTACTCCTTTTCTTTATGTGATAATTAATTAAGCATCTTGACTTTAAAATCCTGTCGCTCCTGGTTTGAAACTCTTAAAGACAAGAAGATTAACACAAAGAGAGGCATATGGTTTAAATATGAAAAAGTATAAGCAGGGAGGGGTGAAGGGGGGTTGGATAAGTTGCAGAGTCTCATTTCTCAATTGTAGATATTTTTGGTAGCTATAAACTGTATCCTACACGGCATGGTTGGGGATAAAAATAATTGGAGGACGCATGTGGGTTTGTTCCCAATGAAATGAAACCAAATTGGTGCAGATGTAGAGCGCGGGGCCACAAGTCGATTTCCGATAAACCTTCTGCTGCACACATCGCGCGTTTTGTCAAGTGTGGTTAATCGACTGACGTGGTTTGTAGGCTATTGCGTCAGTTTGGGATTTACTCTATGCGCACTCGAAAGAGTAGCGGCTGCGAGTTTCCTAGTAAAAAAATAAATAAATAAGAATGTCGTGGTTAGCTAGTATATTTTGTCTTTTTTATTGGACTCCATATTTACAATTGTAATCCGAGTAGTGAAAGAGAAGTAAGATTCACGCCAATCAATCCTAATTTGATTATACGGTGGGGTTCTAAATAGGGGTGGTAGATGAGTCGTTTGGGCTGAAGTTGGGCGGGTTAAGATGAACTGAAGTTGTAGATTGGTCAATGTCCAACCCGTCCAAAACTTACATGGGCGGGTCAAGATGGGCTAAATGATGGATCATAACCCAACTTGCCCAACTTGACTCATTACTTTTACAAATTTCATACTTATATTCTATGATGTTATTTTATTTTATATGATGTTTAATTTTTCTATATCTTTATTTTTAAAATAAGAATAATATTTTAAAGAATTTTTTTATTTTTTATAAAAGCAAAAAAAATATGAAATAGAAATTTGAGGATGGGATGGTGGTGGAAGGGGTAGGTGTGGATAGGGGCGGAGGTAAGAAAAAATTCATATTTTTATAAATTGTTTATAAAAGTAAAAATATAAAATAGAAATTTGAGATAGGGTGCAGGGAGTACGATTTTTTTTTTTTTTTTTATAAAAGTAAAAAAAATATGAAATAGAAATTTGAGGATGGAGTGGGGTGGGGCGGTAGGAGAGGAGGTAAGAAAAATTCCATATTTTTTATAGAAGTAAAAAAAATATGAGATCGAAATTTGAGGATGGGGTGGGGGTGGAGGGGTAGGTGTGGGTAGGGTTGTCGAGGTGGGGTGGGGAGGTAAGAAAAAAATTCATATTTTTTTATAAATTGTTTATACAAATAAAAAATAGAAATTTGAGAATGTGGTAGGGCGGGGGTAGGTAAGAATTTGAGGATGGAGTAGGGCATTGGGTGGACGGGGTAGGGGGGGTAAGAAAAAAAATCATATTTTAATAAATTTTTTATATAAAGAAAAAATATGAAATAGAAGACTTGGGTAAACAATAGAAATATAGAATAGTAGATGGGTTACTTTGAGCTAATGTAATGGGTTGATTTGAGTTGTTCAAGATGAATGAGTTAAGTTGGGCTAGCCCAAACATAGCCCATTTAATAGTATGTCAATGCTCAAACCCATTAAAATCTGAACGATTTGGACGGGTCTATTGGGCTTGGGTAAACATATTAGCTCACTTTAGCACCAAAGTAACTTGAGTGCGAACTTTTATCCTAATCACAAAAGAGTCAATGATTAGTGGCCTCAAGATAGAAATAACCTAGATTTTCTATGGTGAAAAATTCAATGATAGAACATGTTGAAGATAAAATTAAGTAAACATTAGAAGTGTATTTTCTATACGACTTAAATACTTGACAGTCATGTAATTTAGAATGGTATTGGAACCAAACACATCTCTAATCTTAATTCACCTAATGTTCGATCCTCATTTTAAATTGTTCAAGAACTATTACATTTCTGGCCTAATGCGACGCCTCCAAATCGTCGTAGTAAGACCTCCTTGCCGTCGCATTAGGTCTAATGCAACGACAAGGAGCCGTCGCATCTGGTGGCGTTGCATTAATGCGACGACAGTAGAGACCTATTGCAACGGCCTGTATAGGCGTTGCATTAGATATGTGTCTAATGCGACGACAAGGCACACCCGTCGCATTAGCCTCAAATCTAATGCAACGGCTACTACACCTAATGCGACGGCTGGGTACTACCGTCGCATTAGATATGCGAATTGATGAGAGGAGTTTCCAACCATCTAATGCAACGGTTATGTTGGCTAATGCGACAGCCTGATACAGCCGTCGCATTAGATGTGCACCTGATTGCTACATTATTCACAAATTACAAAATGTACAATATTAATCAAAGGTACAACATCAAAACAAGTATAAATAACATTACAGTAACTATCAAATCAAATTTAATTTATTCAAAATTTTCAAGAAAGCTCTCTATTTAAAACTCCATCTCAATCAAACCAAATTGTCAAATAACACTATAACTGAAAAACTTACAAAAATATTCTGCAATCAGATTCACTTAATCAAATACCCAATGAGCACTCTGAATTGAAAAAAAAAAATTAAAGAGTTCTTGATTTTGAATTCTTAAAACTCCCATGAGAATGGACTATAGACTAAATTTTTAGAAAAATTTAATTTTAAGACTAATAAACATACTAACGCAAGGTGAAGGTAAAATGACGATAAAACATATATAATCTAACCTTGAAGAAGAGGGAAGAGTAGTTCGACGAAGTGGATGCGACGATGAGTGGAAAAGGACCACGACGAGCAGTGTGGGAAGGGGATGCGATGGCGATGAGCAGTGGGGGAAGGGGGTGCGACGACGATAGTGGGGAAAGGGAGTGCGACGGCTAGCAGTTGGGGAAGGGAGGTGCGACGGCGGGAATGGAGAAAAATTCACAGGGAATTTTTAATTTTGAGAAGTGGGTAACGAGGGCTAATGACTGAGATAAAAAGGTTTTAATTATACAAACCTGGCCGTTGCATTAGAGTATCAGAGTCGTTACATTATCTCGTCTAATGCAACAGTCATTCTAGACCGTTTCATTAGAGTATAGGAGCCGTCCCATTACACTGGCTAATGCAACAGTCCAATTTTGTCGTTGCATTAGCCTAATTTTTTCATTTATTACACTTTGACCCGTCGCATTAGCCACATCTAATGCGATGGTACTACATATGGCGTCGCATTAGCCTTATATGACCCGTCGCATTAGCTCAAAAATGTAGTAGTGAAGTAATAGATGCTCGATTTTCCATGAATGTATTAGATGGGTGTTAGACAGGGGCGGCTCAACGGAATGTGTGACCTAAAGCCAAACTTTAAAAAATGACTTAATTATATTATACACTTTTAATTTAAGACAATTATATTAAAAGTCGTTTATATGTTTTAAACTTCATGTCGAGAAAGATATATAAAATAAAATAAATGATATATATTTATATCATACCAAAAATATTCTTATGAATCTTGTGATCTAAAATATGTAATGTTAGTGTGAGTTGTAATGTGTAGAATGAGAAAATAACAACAACAACAATTATTTGTTAGAAATCTGGAAATGATCAAATATGAGGGCTTGCTGAATCGATCAAATTCTTGATCTATCCTTAAGATAATATTGCCCTGTATATCCTTTCAACGGTTGTAATGACAACTTATCTCCCAAGATAAAACAACAATCAAACAAATGAGCAAGGGGAACTCAAGTGTTTGCTTAGGAAGAAAGATCTTTGAGTGTTTTGTGATTTGCTAGAGAGGAAGACAATTTGCTGGAAATTGTTGAGTGTGAAGTGTCAAGTGTTCTTGCAAATGAGCCTAAGGTCTCATTTTATAGTGTTCACAAGATGACCCTCCAATTGCTCATGTAGTGACCTTGATTATGGAGTGTTAATTCAGCCAAATAATGGCTGAATTAATTTGGGATGTTATGGAGGTTTAATGCATCAAAACCAGCCCAAGAGTCATGTCTTTTCGTCTCCCGTCGCAACCTCTGGACAACTAGCGCCGCTCAGGGAGGCGCGCGCGCCTCCAACTTCGAGAGTTGGTGTCGTGGCCTGCGAGAGCCGGCGCCACAACTTCAGAGAGTTATAGTGCCGCGGCGATTCATGACTCGTTTCATCTTTAACACATTGCACGTGTCTTCCCTTCGTTTACCAATGTGAAACCATTGTTATTTGGCCAATAACCGTCCATTCTCTTATGTCTCAAACAATTCGTATACGTACCAATATCTCTTCCATTTAAGAAAATTACGATCCTTGGCACTTTATGTGCACGTGTGTGGAAACCATGTTTTCGACGTGCGGGACCCCAATTGTTCGAGTCATAATTAATAAGATTAATTTATTTCACATTTAGTAAATTTCCGACCGTTAGTCTTATAAGTGAATGCCATTAAGGTTAAAACAGAAAGCAAGATTAATATTTTTTTAATATAGAAAGATGCATTTTTAAATAGATTAAATAAGAAATTACGACACCTAAATTAAAATAGAGGGAGTATTTGTCAAGATATATATATATATATATATATATATATATATATATATATATATATATATATCTTTGCATAATGTGAGAATCTGACAAAAAGCATTCAAAGGAATAAAATAGAATGTATACTTTGAATTAGTTACATCTCGTTTGGACAATATTTGATTGAAGTTGAAAAAATAGGGTTTGACTAAAATTATACAAGAATATCTAAATGTTGAAATTATGTTTGGACATGATTTTTTTTTAAAAAGTTAAATTTTGTAAGTAAAAACAATATATATATATATATATATATATATATATATATATATATATATACACACAACAACAACAACATACCGAGTGAAATTCTACAACGTGGGGACTGAGAGAGTAGAGTGTGCTCAAACCTTACATCTACATTGGTAGGTAGAGCAGCTGTTTCCGAGAGACCATCGGCTCAAGATAAAGCACAAGCACAATAAAAGTAAGACAAACAAAGTGAATAAGTCATGAATGCGCATTCTGAAAAAGAAGTAATAACTAATGCAGGTAAATAAGGCAAACAAAGTACACTAGAGAATCCATAGCAGCATAAATCAAATGACAGAGGACTATAAAGAAGTTATGCGTTTACTAGTATGATTGGCTAAGCAGACCTACAATAATAACGCTACAACTACCAGTTTGTAAGCGTATGTAGGACTACGCTGGACTACCTACTACCCTAATATGTGTCCTCCATAACCCCTTATCCAAGGTCATGTCCTTAATGAGTAGCACCTGCGCCATATCCCGTCTAATCACCTCTCCCCAATACTTCTTCGGTCTACATCTACCCCTCCTGAACCAGTCCATATCCAACCTCTCACACCTCCGCACTGGGGCATTTATGTCTCTCCTCTGCACGTGCCCATACCATGTCAACCTCGCTTCCTGCATCTTATCCTCCACCGAGGCCACTCCCGCACTGTCTCAGAAATCCTCATTTCTAATTTTATTCCTTCTTGTATGCCCACACATCCATCTTAGCATCCTCATCTCGGGAACTTTCATCTTTTGGGTGTGTGAAGTCTTGACCACGACCCTCCATCTTTTCATTTCTTTATCTATATGAAACCAAATGAGCGAGTCTTTATTATTGATTTGGGCCCTAAACTCAATGAGAGTGGGGATTCTCTCCTCTTCGGGCAACTAGTCCACGTCTGCAAGATACCTGACTGCGTCTACTAGTTTTTCGAGCTCTGGCTGTTCTTCATCTTACCCAAGAGGAAGAAGAGGTTTGAAGGACGAATGTTGGAGGGCAGCTTTTTGTGTGTGTGTTCTTCCGTAAAAAACAATATTTCACTATATATATATATACTGTATATACTATTTAGTAATTTTGGGGCCTTAAAAATCTTGAGGCGTAAGGCTTCAGCTGGCACTGGTGTTAGAATGTACCAAAATGGTGGGCATTTCTCTATATCATAAGCTAGATTTTAGAGTTAAGCTAGGCTTAAGATCTATTTTTCTGACTAAAAGAGTGTCATTTTTAATTGTGTCGCTGAGTCTGGGCGATTATGAGTGCTAATGTGCCATGCATCCTGTTAGAGATCATAAAACAGAAAATGGCGATGTGCATATAAAAGAGGCATTGAAGTCTGATGACTTTGTTTTGCACTGCAAAGAAGTACTCCCATCAGCAATCCTCGGTAATCATCAAGGATGTAGCCGGATTGATGAAATCACTTGACTTTTAATCACAAGTCTCACGTTTGAGCTCAATCCCCAAGAATGAAGAAATCCTTGATAGGGAATATTTTCCTTTTAGTTTAGCCCTACACGATTAATGTAAATTAATTGAGTCACTAAATTTCGGATACCAAATGATTAATTAACGAAAAAACAATACTCTGTAACCAATAGATCACATACTGTGGCCATGGAATCTAAAGTCGCCTGTTGCACGTGTAACTTGTACTCCATTTTATCAGAGATTGGTCAAAATCAAACAGTCCTTAATGTTACTATATGTCTTGGTCCCAAAAAAGAGAGGGCTATAGTTCAAATGAAGGAGAGAATACAAACTTGCTACTATTGTCACCTAAAACAGTAGAATTCTTTCACTACTTGTTTTGCTCACATCTAGTAAAAGTCAGCAATGCATTATGCATTCACACATAGTTCACAAATCGCCAATCCTCCACCCCCTTTTTCACTATTACGGTATTATTACTTAATAGTGAATATATTTCATATATTCTGTAATTAAGATAATTAATGTAAAATAGATATCATAATTTTATTAAGACTATAATTGTATACTCTATATATATATTACATTAATAAGAGAATTTCCTCAAGGAGATTTACACTATTTTACATGGTATCAAAAGCCAAAAATACCTCCATACCCTAAACCCTATTTTGGTCGTCGTACCCCCTCCCATTCGCCTCCCTGTTCCGTCGAAAAAAAAATAGTATACCGCCACGTATACCACTGCTCCTTTGTGATATACAGTCTGTATACCCTGTTCCTCAGTGATATACTGCCTCTCCTCTACCTACAAACTGGTATACTCCAGATATACCGTGATATACTCCCCTTCTTTTCCAAACAAACATGTATACTCCAGATATACCGTGATATACAACACCCATCTTGTAAAATCCGGAAAAAATAATAATAATAATATATAGTTGTGGTTGGGTTAATAAAAATATATTTATATAAGAAAACAAAGAATAAATTGCATGAGATAGAGTTAGTGTTAAAGTTGGATAAATAGATAGATGAAATGAAAATACATGATACAACTATTGTATATATGGAGATGTACATGCCCCGTATACCTGGGGGTATATCACCCATACACTTCATAAAAAGGGGGATAAAAACTGGTGCAAATGCAAACATGATTCATACCAAGAAAACACAGGACTTAACCTTCCTAAGGTAATAAAGACAGAATCCTAACAACCACATATACACACAAACAAATGTATACCCATGTGTCATGAAGTCTTATCAATTCAAAGAGAATAACCAAAAAAAACAAAACAAAAGAAAAACAAAAGAAAAGAAAAGAAAAAAAGAAAAAAAAATGAATGAAGGCATGCAGCATTGCACGTCCATTCCTTTGCTTCCCCCCTTTTCATTTACCCTTCAACTCTTGTCGGTTCACCTCCCATATGTTATAGAAACTCTCCACTTATACATTGTATTTACACACAAACAAAGTACATAACATAAAGGTTAGAAAAATCAGAAAAAAACAAGGGAAAAGAAGAGGAAAAAAATACCAAGAGGACAAGAAGAACAAGAATCAAAATACTAGAGAGTAAGGATAATTTTAGCAACCACACAACAATAATCTTCACACTTACAAGGTGAGTTTTCTCACTCAGAAATTCTTGGTAACATCCTTTATTTTTAGTTCAATACATGTTAGAATAAGAATTGAGTGTTGAAATGAAATATTGAACTTTTGATTGTTTAGACAACTAGTTGCGTCATGAACTTTACGAACTGTTCTCACTGAGTTATAATTATTAGAAATTGATGAAATTCGGAATAGTGGTACACCTCTCTAATATGATCATATAGAACCAATAATGAGGTAAAATGGACATACGGTTTGAAAGTTATCATAGTTCAAAGTTTCTGCCTTAGATTTGGCTGAAATTCGGAAAGACATAATTACAGATTGTTTTTATTGAGTTTTACTTATTAGAATTATATGAAAATTTATATGGCTGTAAATCTCTCTGTTACGGACAGATATAGATAAAGAGTTATTAAAACGGACTTACGAGTTGAGAGTTATTGTAGTTTGAAGTTGCTGCCTCGGATTCGTCGGAATCCAGAAGGGCAGGACGTTGAAACGTAAAACTGTACTAATCTGTGGGGAATATGAAAATTGTTTCTAAATGAAAGTTCTATATCTCTATGTTGTGGACATTTTGAGACCTTACGGGGGTCTATCCGACTTACGGATTAAGAGTTATCTCTGTTTAAAGTTTCTGCCTCGGATCTATCGAGAGCCAGGAAGGGCAGTGAATAAAAGTGTAAAACTGTACCAAATGGTACAGAATATGAAAGGATGGTTCACATGGAGACGTGTATCTCTCTGTTATCGTCGTTTTGAGATTTTATGGGGCTTGAACGGGTTTACATATTAGGAGTTATGACTATTCTAAGATTGGGTTCTGTTTAATAAAATTTCTGCCGAAACAAATCTCATATGACTGTTTTGAGGATAAATTTGTGTTAGTTACCCAAAGTAGTTTTAAATGAAATTTGGTACAGTGAAAAATTCCCGTATTACCTTGGTTTCCGCTTGAGAAAAACCTTAGTTGGAGTTATGGTTAAAAAGTTATAATCGTTACAAGTATGAATGACAGAATGTTGGGAAAGAGAATATTATTTATTCAATCTTCTGAAAAATATGAAAAGTGAATACGTGTTCACATAAATATATAAATATAAATATAATGGATCGGGTTGCACGCCGCAACAAAACGTAAAGTGAATACGCGTTCACAAATACGTAAATATAATGGATCGGGTTGCACGCCGCAACAAAACGTAAAGTGAATACGCGTTCACAAATACGTAAATATAATGGATCGGGTTGCACGCCGCAACAAAACGTAAAGTGAATACGCGTTCACAAATACGTAAATATAATGGATCGTGTTGCACGCCGCAACAAAACGTAAAGTGAATACGCGTTCACAAATACGTAAACATAATGGATCGGGTTGCACGCCGCAACAAAACGTAAAGTGAATACGTGTTCACAAATACGTAAATATAATGGATCGGGTTGCGCCGCAACAAAGCGTAAAGTGAATATGCGTCACGATACGTAAACATAATGGATCGGGTTGCACGCCGCAACAAAACGTAAAGTGAATACGTGTTCACAAATACGTAAATATAATGGATCGGGTTGCACGCCGCAACAAATATGAAAGATGAATACATGTTCACCTATATATAAATATGAAAAGTGAATACGCGTTCACAAATATATAAATGTAATAAACATGTGGAAATGCAGGGGAATGTCTTAACGTATAATACGAGATAAAATGAAGTGTTAGTTAAACCGAGAATTTCCCATGAGGAGTTGTTGCATATTTAAAAATGTTGTAACCTGATATGTTTTTGCAATATGCTTATTACGTTATAATGTGATTGCGCTTGGAATATTGTGGTGTTACTTTGAATTGCAGGGTAAGGTTCTCACTCAGCCCCAGATGGTAGGGCTGACCCTTTATTTAACATGTTTCAGGAAAGTGTGATAGAGAAAAGACTCCACGCCAAGGCTAGCGATCGTCCCGCAGCCTCTTGTCATACCAAGTCCATTGTTTCGGGCTTGGTACTCGTCAGGTTCAGAATGTCAGTTCCAATGTCTCGGGAAATGCCCGTGTGGAATGGTCTCCCTTCCAACTTAGAATAATATTTATCAGTATGTCTATGTAGAAACAATATTTGCACGAGCATGGGCTCGCGTTATATTTTCAGTAAAGTCATAAATAAATTTCTTTATTGTTATTTTTATTAATAGCTCCGTATTTGAATATAAGTTTAAATTTCTAAATAAAGAGAATTAAATGGTGCTCCTGGTGGAAAATAATTGTCCAGGTGCCATCACGCCCTAAGTAAAGACTTAGGAAAAGTTGGGGCGTGACAAGTTGGTATCAAAGCTAAACTAGGTTAGGAGATTCTAGGAAGTTTCTTCGAGTTGGGTGTTTGAACGGTTACTTATTGCGACGGTGTGCGCGCCACCTTAGTAATAAGTAAACGGAATAACATTCTAAAGTTTTCCTTCTTCCATACTCCTCTCGTGCCTATCTTGAGTCTTTTTCAAGACATGATTCTTGTACTACCTCTTTCAACACACATGTCGTCCCTACAGAAAGGGATAGAGTCAAGCGATTTGTAGTAGGTTTGAACCCGAACATAGCAGAGAAGGTGGTGGCGTTAGCCAATGATCGAACTTATCTTCAGATTGTCGATATGGCTTTGAGGGTAGAAGGTTTCGCTAAAGCAAAAAGAGAATATTCACGTAAGAGATTTGGACGTCGGGATCGTTTAATCGAGTCAAAATCGAGCGGGAGTTTAGTAAGGGATCTTGAGACCGAACCAATCGTAGGCGATCTTATTTCAAGCCTAAGGGGCACAGTTGGTTTAATTACCAAGGTAGCAAGGACAAGGCCACCAACCCTAACACAGGAGTTGACAAATCGATTTGTAAGATTTGTCAAAAGAAACACACTGGAGAATGTCGGCTCTTAACGAATGCATGTTATAACTGTGGAGAGTCATGCCACTATGCCAGGGATTGCAAAAAGAGGACCCAAACTCAATCTATTCAGGGGAGGTCAGAAGCAACCATAGCTGCCTACAAGGGAAATCAGGGAAACCAACACCGCCAGAGTCAGGGAGGTCAACAACCCAACAATTCTAATCGTCTCTACGCTTTGCCCCAGAGGAATGAGCGAGGCGTAAGCATCTAATGCGGTGGTCGCGGTATTTTGCTAGTCTCGAGTATTCCTGCATTTGTATTATACGATCCCGGCTCTACATTTTCATATGTGTCAATGGGCTTTGCTAAGAATTTACACGTAGAACCTTCTTATTTAAGTGAACCTTTTGAGGTTATGACACCAGTAGGGGCCTCAATTTGGGCCTCTCGGGTGGTAAATAATTTTCCATTAGAAGTGAATGGCAGGGGAACAATGGTGAACCTAGTACTACTTGAGATAGTAGACTTCGACGTCATTTTGGGTATGGATTGGTTGTCGGCATGTTATGCCATGTTAGATTGTCGACGAAAGATAGTGAGATTAACTTTTCCCGGAGAACCAGAAGTTGTTATAAGGGGTAGGGTTGGAATATCCTCAGGTCAGTTTATTTCCTACCTTGGGGCTCAAAAGTTATTGAGAAGTCACAGAGTGGAGTATGCATATCTGGCTAATATAGTGGATACCCAAAAAGAATCCCCAGCGGTGAATGATGTTCCTATTGTTCGAAATTTTCCGGAGGTTTTTCCTGAAGATCTTCCAGGCCTTCCTCCGGATAGAGAAGTGGAGTTTGCCATAGAGTTAATTCCGGGTACAAGACCCATTTCTATTCCTCCATATCGAATGGCCCCAGCTGAATTGAGGGAGTTAAAAGAACAATTGAAGGATCTTCTGGATAAAGGCTTTATAAGGCCTAGTGTTTCCCTGGGTGCACGATCTGTTTGTGAAAAAGAAAGACGGATCGCTCGAATGTGCATCGATTATCTGACTCAATAAGGTCACGATCAAGAACCTGCACACATTACCACGAATCGATGATCTTTTGACCAACTTCGCGAGCTAGCTATTTTTACAAGATTGATCTCCGTCGGGATATCACCGGTGAAAATAAATCCATGATATATCCAAAAGCCTTTAGAACCCGTCGGCCATTATGAGTTCTTGGTCATGTTTTTTGGGTTAACCAATGCCCCAGCCTTTTATGGATTTAATGAAGAATCTTCAAACCATTCCTAGATTTGTTCGTGATTGTGTTCATAGATGATATCCTAATCTCTGATGAGTGTTGAAGAACATGAAGAGCATCTCGAGGTAGTGCTTCAAGTCTTGAAACAGAGAAACTATATGCTAAATTTTCTAAGTGTGAATTTTGGTTGGATATTCTATCCTTTGTGGGTCATGTTGTGTCGAGGATGGAATTATGGTAGACCCCGGAAGATAGAAGCGATTAAGAATCGCCAAAACCAACCACTCAGAGGTTAGAAGTTTCTTGGTTTGGTGGGTATTATAGAAGATTCGTAAAGGTTTTTCTAGTCTCACGCTCCTTTGACCCGGTTGACTCAAAAAGCGGTTAAGTACCGATGGTCGAAGCATGAAGCAAGTTTTCAAAAACTAAAGGAATTGTTGACTCTGCACGATCCTAACCTTACCATCGGGACAAGAAGGGTTCACGATCATTGCGATGCCTCCAGAGTTGGGTTAGGATGTGTCTTGATGCGATTTGGAAAGGTTATTGCGTATCATCTAGACAATTAAAGATACATGAGAAGAATTACCCAACTCATGACTTGGAATTAGCTGCGGTGGTGTTTGCCTTACGAATATGGAGACATTATTTGTATGGTGTGCATGTGGACATATTTACAGATCATAAGAGTTTGCAGTACATAACCACGCAGAAGGATTTGAATCTCCGACAAAGAAGATGGTTAGAGTTGCTTAAGGATTATGACCTTAGTATTCTTTACCATCCCGAAAGCCAACGTGGTGGACGACTCGATGGGAGATCAATGGGCAGCTGGACCATTTGGCAATTCAAAAGAGGGTATTGTTTCGAGGTACAAAGATTGGGAAACCTCGGGGTTAGCTTAACTGAGATCGGTGAAGGTAGGGTGGTGGTACATGATACCTCGCAGTCTGCCTTAGCTTCAGAAATAAAAGAAAGTCAGTTTGAGGATACGGAGTTTGTTGGATTCCTTGGAGAGGATCCAACAGGGAAAACCTTCACAGTTTACGTTGAGAGATAATGACGGAACCCTTCGGTATAAGGGTAGGTTATGTGTTCCTAAGGTAAAGGATCTAAGGAGGAAAATCTTTAGATGAGGGTCACAACACAAGATATTCCATTCATTCAGGGTCAACAAAAATGTATCAGGACCTCACGGAAAATTACTGGTGGGACGGAATGAAGAAAGATGTTGCGGAGTTTGTCGAAAGGTGTCTTATGTGTCAACAGGTGAAAACTGAACATCAAAAATCAGGCGGACTACTTCAGGACATTGGTGTCCCCATGTGGAAATGGGAGGCGATTCATATGGATTTTGTAACTGGTCTACCGAAAACTCGAGAAGGGTATGATTCTATATGGGTGATTGTAGATCGGCTTACAAAGTCAGCCCATTTCCTACCGGTCAAGACTACGTATCGCGCACAACAGTACGCGTAAATTTATTTTAAGGAAATTGTGCGGTTACACAGGATTCCATTACAAATTATTTCGGATAGGGGTTCCCAGTTCACCTCACACTTTTGGCAAAGTTTCCAGCAGGGTCTCGGGACAAAAGTTAAGTTGAGCACGGCTTTCCACCCGCAAACAGATGGGCAAGCTGAGCGAACAATTCAAACACTTGAGGACATGTTGCGATCTTGTGTGTTAGATTTTCAGGAAAGCTGGTTGGACCATCTATGTCTAATTGAGTTCGCCTACAACAATAGTTTTCACTCTAGCATACAAATGGCCCCGTTTGAAGCATTATATGGACGAAAATGTAGGTCTCCACTTGGATGGTTCGAGGTGGGTGAGAAGCAATCGTCGGAACTGAAGTCATTCAAGAAACAAATGATAAGGTACAGATGATTCGGGAGCGGATCAAAACAGCTCATAGCCGTCATAAGTCCTATGCGGATCATCGGAAAAGAGATCTTGAATTCCAAGAGGGGGAGAAAGTATTTTTAAAAGTGTCCCCAATGGCGGAGTGATGCGTTTTGGTAAGAAAGGGAAATTGAGCCCAAGGTTTATTGGGCCATATGAGATCTGCGAAGAGTGGGAATGTGGCTTACAATTAGCACTTCCAAGAGTGAAGGCATCATCCGGTATTTCGTGTCAATGTTACGAAAATACTTGCACGATCCAAGTCACGTCATCCTTCCCCAGGAGATAGTTCTTAATAAAGAGCTTCAATATGAAGAGGCTCCGGTAGAAATACTTGATAGAAAGGTCCAACGCCTTAGAAATAAAGATATTACTTCCGTGAAAGTCCTATGGAAGAATCACTCCACAGAGGAAGCCACCTGGGAAGCGGAAGAGGCGATGAAAGTCAAATATTCATTCCTATTTGACTAAGGTAATAAAAGAAAAATGTGTTACATAGTACATCATATGTGTGTCATTTGCGTGTCTATATGCATGTGTTACAACCTTATTCTCATTCGAGGACGAATGCTTCTTAAGGAAGGGAGAATGTGAAGCCCCAAATTTGTGACAATAACAATAAACATTATTATGTTTATGTGATTATGTTATTATTATGTCCATGTGATTATGTTACGACCTTATTCACATTCGAGGACGAATGTTGCTTAAGGAGGAGAGAATGTAAAATCCGGAAAAAAATAATAATAATAATATATAGTTGTGGTTGGGTTAATAAAAATATATTTATATAAGAAAACAAAGAATAAATTGCATGTGATAGAGTTAGTGTTAAAGTTGGATAAATAGATAGATGAAATAAAAATACATGATACAACTATTGTATATATGGAGATGTACATGCCCCGTATACCTGGGGGTATATCACCCATACACTTCATAAAAAGGGGGATAAAAACTGGTGCAAATGCAAACATGATTCATACCAAGAAAACACAGGACTTAACCTTCCTAAAGTAATAAAGACAGAATCCTAACAACCACATATACACACAAACAAATGTATACCCATGTGTCATGAAGTCTTATCAATTCGAAGAGAATAACCAAAAAAAAAAAAAAAAAAAAAGAAAAGAAAAAAAGAAAAAAAAATGAATGAAGGCATGCAACATTGCACATCCATTCCTTTGCTTCCCCCCTTTTCATTTCTCCTCCAACTCTTGTCATTTCACCTCCCATAGGTTATATAAAACTCTCCACTTATACATTGTATTTACACACAAACAAAGTACATAACATAAAGGTTAGAAAAATCAGAAAAAAACAAGGAAAAAGAAGAGGAAAAAAATACCAAGAGGGCAAGAAAAACAAAAATCAAAATACTAGAGAGTAAGGATAATTTTAGCAACCACACAACAATAATCTTCACACTTACAAGGTGAATTTTCTCACTCAGAAATTCTTGGTAACATCCTTTATTTTTAGTTCAATACATGTTAGAATAAGAATTGAGTGTTGAAAAGAAATATTGAACTTTTGATTGTTTAGACAACTAGTTGCGTCATGAACTTTACGAACTGTTCTCACTGAGTTATAATTGTTAGAAATTGATGAAATTCGGAATAGTGGTACACCTCTCTAATATGATCATATAGAAGCAAAAATGAGGTAAAATGGACATACGGTTTGAAAGTTATCATAGTTCAAAGTTCCTGCCTTAGATTTGGCTGAAATTCGGAAAGGCATAATTACGGACTATTTTTATTGAGTTTTACTTATTAGAATTATATGAAAATTTACATGGCTGTAAATCTCTCTGTTACGGACAGATATAGATAAAGAGTTATTAAAACAGACTTACGAGTTGAGAGTTATTGTAGTTTGAAGTTGCTGCCTCGGATTCGTCAGAATCCAGAAGGGCAGGACGTTGAAATGTAAAACTGTACTAATCTGTGGGGAATATAAAAATTGTTTCTAAATGAAAGTTCTAGATCTCTCTGTTGTGGACATTTTGAGACCTTACAGGGGTCTATCCGACTTACGGATTGAGAGTGATCGCTGTTTAAAGTTTCTGCCTCGGATCTATCGAGATCCAGGAAGGGCAGCGAATAAAAGTGTAAAACTGTACCAAATGGTACAGAATATGAAAGGATGGTTCACATGGAGACGTGTATCTCTCTGTTATCGTCGTTTTGAGATTTTATGGGGCTTGAACGGGTTTACATATTAGGAGTTATGACTATTCTAAGATTGAGTTCTGTTTAATAAAAATTCTGCCGAAACAAATCTCATATGGCTATTTTGAGGATAAATTTGTGTTAGTTACCCAAAGTAGTTTTAAATGAAATTTGGTACAGTGAAAAATTCTCGTATTACCTTGGTTTCCGCTTGAGAAACACCTTAGTTGGAGTTATGGTTAAAAAGTTATAATCGTTACAAGTATGAATGACAGAATGTTGGGAAAGAGAATATTATTTATTCAATCTTCTGAAAAATATGAAAAGTGAATACGTGTTCACATAAATATATAAATATAAATATAATGGATCGGGTTGCACGCCGCAACAAAACGTAAAGTGAATACGCGTTCACAAATACGTAAATATAATGGATCGGGTTGCACGCCGCAACAAAACGTAAAGTGAATACGTGTTCACAAATACGTAAATATAATGGATCGGGTTGCACGCCGCAACAAAACGTAAAGTGAATACGCGTTCACAAATACGTAAATATAATGGATCGGGTTGCACGCCGCAACAAAACGTAAAGTGAATACGCGTTCACAAATACGTAAACATAATGGATCGGGTTGCACGCCGCAACAAAACGTAAAGTGAATACGTGTTCACAAATACGTAAATATAATGGATCGGGTTGCACGCCGCAATAAAACGTAAAGTGAATATGCGTTCACAGATACGTAAACATAATGGATCGGGTTGCACGCCGCAACAAAACGTAAAGTGAATACGTGTTCACAAATACGTAAATATAATGGATCGGGTTGCACGCCGCAACAAATATGAAAGATGAATACATGTTCACCTATATATAAATATGAAAAGTGAATACGCGTTCACAAATATATAAATGTAATAAACATGTGGAAATGCAGGGAATGTCTTAACGTATAATACGAGATAAAATGAAGTGTTAGTTAAACCGAGAATTTCCGTGAGGAGTTGTTGCGTATTTAAAAATGTTGTAATTGATATGTTTTTGCAATATGCTTTTTAATTTATAATGTGATTGAGATTGGAATATTGTGGTGTTACTTTGAATTGCGGTAAGGTTCTCTCACTCACCACCTGGATGGTAGGTGACTCTTTTATTTAACATGTTTCAGGAAAGCGTGATAGAGGAAAGGCTCCACGCCAAGGCTAGCGATCGTCCCGCAGCCTCTTGTCATACCAAGTCCATTGTTTCGCTTGGTACTCGATTCGAATGTCAGTTCCAATGTCTCGGGAAATGCCCGTGTGGAATGGTCTCCCTTCCAACTTAGAATGATATTTATCAGTATGTCTATGTAGAAACAATATTTGCACGAGCATGGGCTCGCGTTATATTTTCAATAAAGTCATAAACAAATTTCTTTATTGTTATTTTTATTAATAGCTCCGTATTTGAATATAAGTTTAAATTTCTAAATAAAGAGAATTAAATGGTGCTCCTGGTGGAAAATAATTGTCCAGGTGTCATCACGCCCTAAGTAAAGACTTAGGAAAAGTTGGGGCGTGACACATCTCTCCCCTTCTTTTCAAAACAAGCCTGTATACCACTAATGTACCATGATATACACATCACGCAGCCCCATATTCCATGTTTTATAGTCTGTATACCTTAAGTATACATGCAATATACACCACCCGAGACACATATCACATAATCAACCATTTTTATAGCCCATGCAGATCAAGTATATAGGCAGTATACACCATCTTTCTATCCTAAATTTTCGATACCCTCATGGCGTCACTCGCGACCCACGTAACTTCTCACGCATCATCTTCCTCAACACCCGACGTCATAAATTATCCGTCGCAGGCACAGTACCTGACTCAGTGGGCCAACCCACATCCTTGTCAACCGTTCGTGAACTGGGTCCAGTCAACCAATCTCGTTCCAGGCCAGGCCCAACAGCAATAGTGGGCACTAGGCCCAGTCAACTAGTCTCGTTCCAGGACAAGTCCATCAGCAATAATGGGCACTACCGAGGCCTACTGCCCAGCGGCCCAGCACCACCAGGTCAGTGTCAAGCCACCAGGCCCACTACACAACAACCCAACAACAAGATTGTGCACTACCAAGGCCCACTGCCCAGCGACCCAGCACACTGCCGCGACCCACTACCCAGCGACCCAGCACCACCGACCTACTATCCAGCCACCAAGCCCACTACACAGTGGCCCAACAACAACACGATGATATGTGGTATATGAATACGTGCGCCACATCTCACCTCACCAACAATTCGGGTAATCTTCCTCAACTGCGCAATTTAAATTCTCCTCAATCTATTATGATAAAAAATGGTCATCGCATTCCACTTCAAGGGTTTGGCCACACACTAACTCTACCACCACATCCCCACTTCTCCCTTAAAAACATCCTATATTCCCCTAGCATTATCAAGAACCCAATCTCTGTTAGAAAATTTGCCATTGATAATTCCATCTCCATTAAGTTCAACCCGTTTAGTTTTTCTGTAAAGGACCTACGTACGGGGAGACTTCTTACGAGATACAATAGTGTGGGGGACCTTTATCATTTCCTATCCATGTCCACTGCCCATGTCACTCCACCCACCGTTTTAGCTGCAATATCTCCATCAATGTGCATAATAGACTTGGTCATCCGGGAGCTCATATTTTTTATTCCCTTAGAAACCGCAATTTAATCCACTGTAATAAAGAAAAACTTTCCCATAGTTGCTCCTCTTATCATCTAGGGAAACATGTTATACTTTCATTTATCTTTTATTTAAGTATTACTTTCTCTCCCTTTGATATCATTCATGCAGATTTATGGACGTCCCCTATAACAAGCCACCTCGGTCATAAATATTATTTGGTATTTTTGGATGACTTTTCTCACTTTCTTTGGGTCTATTCGCTTAAACTTAAGTCTTAAGTTTACTCCAAAATCCTTGAATATAGTACCTTGGTTAAAACGCAATTTGAAAATGATATCAAAACATTTCAATGTGATAATGGTCGTGAGTTCAATAACCCCCCTTTTTATAATTTTTGTGCGGCTAATGACATGGTTTTTCATTTCTCATGCCTCCATATTTCTCCTAAAAATGGTAAGGCCGAAAGAATTATCCGCACCATTAACAATATGATTTGTACCATTCTTTTTCATGCGTCTCTACCCCCTCTCTTTTGGGTATATGCATTAAAAATGACAAAACACATTCTTAACATCTTACATACTCGTACTATCCAAAATAGGACACCCACTGAAATTCTCTTACGTCGGATCCCTTCCTATGATCACCATCAAATTTTTGGTTGTTTGTGTTACCCATATCCTACCTCAATGGTCCCTCACAAATTAGCACCTTGCTCCACTCCGTGCTTCTTTCTAGGGTTTGTTGAGTATGTTTTCCCATTTGACAACATCCATAAATTTCTAGTCACTGATTACAAATTTCTTGATGACTCGGACACCTCACCTATAGTCCAAAATGCACTACAAAATCCGCAATTTTAGGCCATCCCGTCGACCTACCCAACTGCCCGGATCCTATGTTCCTTCCTGAAAATACTCCAATCACACTTACCCAAACATTCCATGCCCACCTGTCACCCAACCCCTGCCCGTCCCACCGCCCAGCCCCACTACATGTCACCACTATCCAGTACCGACCCCGCTGCCCAATCCAACCCGATGTCTCCCTGCCCCCATGCCCCACCCGTGACCATCCCCACACACCGCATGGAAAACCGTGTACAACACAAAATTTTCAAACCAAAAGTTCACTTTAACCTATCCACTCAAACCATCTCGTCCATTCCTAAAAACTTGACTCAAATTTAAATGTGGTCATACGTGAGGATTTTAATGCATTAACCAATCAGCACACTTGGGATCTTGTTCCGAAACCTGAAGGGACGAATGTGATTCATTGTATGTGGCTTTATCGTCACAAATTCTGAGATAGTGGAGAGCTTGAACGCCATAAGGCAAGACTTGTGGCTAATGGTATTGATCAACATGAGGGTATTGATTGTAGTGAGACATTTAGTCTGGTGGTCAAACTAACCACCATTCGCACAGTGTTGAGCATACCTATAGAAAAAATTAGCATATTCACCAGCTTGATATAAAAAATGTTTTCTTACATGGGATTTGAAAGAAACTGTTTATATGCATCAACCGCCTGACTTTGTGCATCGGGAGGTTCCTCATTATGTTTGTCGTCTTCGTAAGTCACTCTATGGTTTGAACAAGCCCCTAGGGCTTGATATGAACGGTTTTCTACATACATCATATAGATAGGGTTCTTGTGCATCAAGAGTGATCATTCCCTGTTCATTTTTCATCGAGGTGCTGACACAAATTATTTTCTTTCATATGTGGATGATATTATTCTGACAGCTTCTTCCGACACTCTGAAATACGAGATCATTGCCCT
Organism: Przewalskia tangutica; assembly: GCA_029844215.1. Taxonomy (NCBI): domain Eukaryota; kingdom Viridiplantae; phylum Streptophyta; class Magnoliopsida; order Solanales; family Solanaceae; genus Przewalskia; species Przewalskia tangutica. The sequence goes on along the minus strand of CM056727.1, from coordinate 43,207,323 downwards.
ACTCAAGTCCGAATTTACTATGACAGATTTAGGTAAGTTGAATTATTTTTTGGGGATATCAGTGGTCTAATCCGCACATGCCATGCTCTTGTATCAGCGTAAGTATGCAGAGGAGATTGTCTACATGGATAAAATGGCTAACTGCAAGATCATGCCCACTCCTATTGACTCAAAGTCCAAACAAAGTGTGGCTGATGGGGATCCGGTCACCAATCCATCTCTATATAGGAGTCTTGCAGGTGCTCTTTAGTATCTCACCTTCACTCGGTCAGATATTTCATATGGTGTTCAGCAGGTGTGCTTGTTCATGCACGCTCCTATGGAGCCTCACTTTACAGCTCTTAAGCGTATCATTTGGTATGTTAAGAGCACTCTTGATTATGGACTACAATTATATCCCTCCACACTGAATAGGTTACTATCCAACGCAGGCGCTGATTGGGAAAGTTGTCGGACACCCGTTGCTCTAGGTCCGACAATTGCGTATTTTTAGGATATTTCATGATCTGCCAAGTGTCAAGCCACGCTTTCTCGTTTGAGTGTAGAAGCAGAATATTGAGGCGTTGCTAACGTTGTTGCCGAGCTATGTTGGCTCCGAAATCTCCTTCTTGAGCTTCGTTGTCCCTTACGTAAGACATCTTTGGTTTACTGTGATAACGTATCTGTTGTCTACTTGTCTCATATCCAAGTTCATCATCAACGAACCAAGCATATTGAGATAGATATTCACTTTGTTCGTGAGAAGGTTGCAATGGGTCACGTTAGGGTGTTGCATGTTCCTTCCTCGTATCAGTACGGAGATATCTTCACAAATGGGCTTCCTCGACAATTGTTCCTTGACTTCAGATTCATTCTCAGCGTCCGGCCTCCTCCTGCTCCGACTGAGGGGTGTGATAGTGAATATATTTCATATATATATTCACAATATATTCTGTAATTAATATTTAGTGTAATTAAGGTAATTAATGTAAAATAGAGATCCTAATTCTATTAGGACTACAATTGTATAATATATATATTACATTAATAAGAGAACTCCCTCAATGAGATTACACTATTTTACATTATTGATTAGATATATGTTTAAATTTCAACTTTATTATTTGGTTTTTTACCCGGCGTTCGATTTATCAGTGTATGATTAAATTTGAATTCGCGTCAGGAAGTCTCACATTAGGAGCGCTCCCTAACATAGACGACTATATATATACCGGCAGTGCTCGAATTCGAGACAAGTAGTTAAGAATAAAGGAGCACTTACCTTACACCTCACCCCTTGTTGGGTTCGAAATTTAAAATGACATTTTCAATACTAATAACTGATTTAATATATGTACATATTTAATAATTCGTAATACAAATACAGTATTTGAGATCGTATATGAGCTTCTAGCTTCGCCCCTACCAACACGGTGTGTTCACTCATCTCGAATCCCCCACCCATTGTTTTCAATAATACTGATGAAATACATGTTTATCGTTTTACTGAAAAATTAAACGAAATGATCTTATTTTGCTTCTCGAATGAAGTTGAATATGAAATGACATTTTAGTTATCCCATAGTTAGGAATGAAGTTGAATATGAAATGACATTTTAGTTATCCCATAGTCAGGATATTGTCTTTTCAGGTTAAAAACATGTTCAATTTCTATATAAGAGATAAGTATTCATTTTCAATCGCTATCAGTTAATATCATTTTTCAAAATTATATTCTCTATTCTATTGTATGTGACACTCGCTTTTCTAGATTCAAATTATGTAAATTTTGATCAGTATTTTAAAACGTCTTCATAATATTTTCAACTTATTATACTTACTAAATTTACTAAATTTACATTCGTCATTAAACTCGTCAACTTTAGATGGTCGAGCGATTTTTTTTAAAGAAAAGCTTTCACATTTCCAAATTTAACTTACACAATAAAGCCGTCAAGAAAGAGCAACACTATTCAGCCATATAGATATAGTCATATCATATTCCTTTCAACTCTTCTTTAATAAAGCTAATTATTTCACTTTTTCGTTTTCTTTTACGTGGATCAATTTGCTGCTGTCGCCACTTACAACAAAAAATTAAAGCATCTATACAAAAGACCCCTGTCTTCGTTATCTTGATTTTAAGACGAAGACTATATGTGTTTTCTTACATTCACAATTAGGATTTAATTCGCTATGTTTTTACTAATATAGATGTGAAGTAGATAAGAAAATGAACATTGTCTAATTCAATCACAAAATTTAAGTTAGCTCAAGAAATGAGAATTGACCAAAACTATATATAAAGACAAATTATCATTCCACCCATCCATGTGAGACTACTCACCGACGGTATTTTAAAAGGCATGAACGTGAAGTGAGGCGAGGCGTAAGCCTAGGAGTGGGGGCGTAAGCCCCATGAGTATCTAACTTTTAATATTTTATAAATTAATAAACTACACATCTTAATAAAAAAATTAAAATTCTAAAAAATAGAAAGAATACAATTAGGAGGAAAATGTACATATCTATTATTAACAAGCTAACATGTGCATGAGCCATAAAAGATTTTAAAAAAAAACTGAATGATATCAAGATGCATTACATTTATAACATAACTGTTGATGTTGGATAGGATATTGTGACAACATCTGCGAAAGCACAAGACAACATTTTTAGGATGTTGCCTGCGATGTTGCGACAACATTTCTGTCAACATCTATGTAACTGTTTTGCCTATTCTTCCTACTTCTAAGCGGTTGAAATTCACGAGTAAAATGACCTAGGCAAGCTTACCAGATTGTTGTGTTTAAAACGTGGTGAAAGACCAAGTCAAAACGTGGAGAGAAAGCAGCGAAGACCAAGTCCAGATCATTGAGGATTTTTAGGAGGAAGACTCGGTCCAAGCTGCTGCCATCTTTTGCTCAACCTCCGCAACCATCAGTGAGGATTTCAAGGGAAGCTCAACACTATAACTAGAGGAGAGCTTCACAAGTATCGATATCCAGATTTAGAGAAGAAGAACTTTCAAGAGAGCTCTCAGATTTTACCTTAGAAAACTGGATCAACCTTTTATCCTAAAGTTGTTTTAACAACATCTTGTCCCACATTGCAATCGCTATCTCTATTCTAGATTAAGCTTATTGTTCAAGTGATTGTAATGAAGATGTTGTCTTTTATCTTTTGGATTTTGTAACTTTAGGCGAAGTCATCTGCGACTTCATTTTTGTATGTAATTTCTTTTTCGTTTGTAACGCTCAATTTGTAAAAAGAAATTCTTTGTAATTGTATATAATTTATACAATTTGTTTGGTCATCGACCATGAAGGGATATATTTATATATACCTTTGAAAATATAAACCTTGTGTTCTTTCACTTTTTCGCTGCATTTACTCTAACAAAGTTTATTCTGTTTTATTACAATGTTGGCTCAGATGTTGACCCAACATTGAAGGCAACATCTAGTGACTGTTTTTGTTGTTCGTAGTTTTGCGATTTTTATCTTACGTTTTACGAATCCATAGCCCACGGGACCTAACAAGTGGTATCAGAGTCTGCACTTGATACAATAAGTGTTTGATTCTGAATATTATGGCTATGGACTCAGCTGCACAAAACGTTGGTAGACTTCCAATACTTGACGGATCTAACTATGCCTACTGAAAAATTCGACTGCGTTCACACATCAAATCCATTGATGTTCGAGCCTGGAGATCTGTATCTGAAGGCTATGTAATCCCCAAGTACCCAGCAGATGAGGATGGTGATGTTCTCACTAAACCCGAGTCTGAATGGACCCAGGAAGAAATCAACTCGACAAGCTTTAACGAAAAGGCCCTAAATGCGATATTTGGATGGGTAGATCTCTATATTTTCAAGCTTATCCAGAATTGTACAACGGCCAAGGATGCTTGGGAAACCTTACAAACCCATTGTGAGGGAACCTCAAGTGTTCGACGTACAAATCTTCGCATGATCTTGAGTCAATACGAGCGCTTGAGGATGGAGGAGTCTGACGACATAAAATCCTATTTTGAAAAGTTGATTGACATTGCTAATCAGTGATGCTTGGGTCTCCTTTAACTAACACACAACTTGTGGATAAAGTTCTCAGATCTCTTCCTGAAAGATTTAATACTAAGATTTGTGCTATTGAAGAAGCCCATAATCTTACTACTATGGATCTTCACGCTTTAATGAGCATCTTTCAAACATATGAGATGAACATGAAGAGCCAAAGAGATCTATATAAAGACAAGACTTTGGCACTCCAAGGACAAACCTCTGAATCAGAAATAGAAAATGAGGAAGAAAACCTGGAGGAACTGGGGAGTGATGCTACTGTTGCCTTACTCACTCGTAGATTCAATTCTATGGTGAGAAAGATCAACACTGACTGTAACAAAGCAAACTATAACAAGCATCAGAACCCTCTCTTCAATAAGCAGCCTAATAGGTCAATTTCTGAGCAAAGTAATCGTTTTCCACTGAGGAAATCCAACTCCGACGGAACCAATTACAATCCCACACAACTAGAGAAAGTGAAATGTCATGCATGCTCAGGTTGAGGACACTTCGTTAATGAGTGTGCAAACACCCTTAGAAAAATTGGTAAGGTCGTGTGGGTAACCCTCAGTGATGATGGGAATGAAGAAGAAGAAGAAGAAGAAGATCGAGAAGAAGAACAACCACAGGCAATGTTTGCAGCAATGTTTGAACACTCACTGTCCGACGATGAAGATGTTGTTGATGATGTTGACCCAACATCTGAAACAACATCGGAGGCCACATCAGAAATGTCTACATCATCAGATAGGTATGTCTACTTTAATTATTCTGATGTAAATTATTTTAGTGTATTTATTTCTTCAACTGAGGCTGCTGATTTGGATCTAGTTGACTCGAAAGACGAAACGATAAAGGAATTATAAAATCTTTATAAAGCCTTAATCACTACATCTGAGCAAGTAGACTCAAAAGTAAAATCATTGGCTCTTGAGAACTGCAATTTGAAATGCACAATCAACCAATTAGAGGTGACACTTACCAAGAAGGATCTTGAGCTTGGTAAGATTCGTGCACGACTGTATACAGCTGAGACCACATTTCAAAGGCTAAACATGAAAACCTCCAAACTGGATGAAATTTTGAACTTCAGCAATCCCACAAGGACTGGGCTTGGTTATCATTCTCCAAGAAAAACTAATACTTCCAGGATCCATAGTCCAACTGAGAGGATAAAATTTGTCAAAGAAAATGCTTGTAACCCTCAGAGAACTATGATTGGATCGAAGTTTGTGTGTAGCTTCTGTAAAAAGTCAGGACATCTTGGCCTACTGCTACAAGATTCAAAATTCTGCTCTCAGTCTATTGCCTAAAGTGTTGTCACCAATGTTGCCCAACATCACTGATAACATTCAAAGCAACAAGTCTGGAAGTGGAAGGAAGACAAGGTTTAAAAAGGAGTGGGTACCCAAACTAAATCTAAAATGTAATGTGTGCATAACTGTCTTGCGTACTAACATTAAAGGTTCTTGGTACTTCGATAATGGTTGCTCACGTCATATGACATATACTAAAAGTCTCTTGAAGGAGTATGGAGCATTCAATTGAGGGTATATAACCTTTGGAGGTGGAAGTAAGAGTAAGATTATTGGTAGAGAAACTCTAAATGTTCTGAATGTACCAGCCTTGAAGAATGTGATTCATGTAGAAGGTTTAGTTGCTAATATCCTTAGCATAAGACAACTATGTGATGACGATCTAGAGGTGAAATTCAACAAACTTGGATGCAAGGTTCCATATTCTGCAAACAAGTGTGTCATGTTAGGAACCCGAACCGGAGATAACTGCTATCTAGTAGGTAGAGAAGAAGTTTGCAACTCCGCAAAGGTATGTGACTTGACACTTTGGCACCAGAAGTTGAGACATGTCAACTACGGCACCTTGGAGAAATTGATCTCGTTTGAGGCTGTTAAAGGCATTCCCAGACTGGATACAAAAGATAAAATAATGTGTGAGGATTGTTTGAAGAGAAAGCAGACCCGAGTCTCTCACAATGTTGTCCAACATGACGGACAACATTCAGGTGCGTCTCATTGTTTCCAATTATTGCATATGGATCTTATGGGCCCAATTGAGGTAGATAGCCTAGGAGGAATGATATACTCTTATGTGATAGTTGATGATTTTTCCAGATTTACTTGAATATATTTTTTAAAGAAAAATCACAAACCTTTGAGATGTTTAAAACTCTTTACTATAGAATTAGGAATTTGTTTTGTTCTTTAATTTTCAGAATAAGATCTGATCATGGAAAGGAATTTGAAAATCAGACCTTTGCAAAATTCTGTGAAAAGAAAGGCATATTCCATGAATTTTCGACACCAAAAACACCTCAACAAAATGGGGTTGCCGAGAGAAAGAACGGAACTTTACAGGAAATGACAAGAGTAATGTTGAGTTCTAAGCAATTATCAAAGAGGTTTTGGGCTGAAGCATTGAACATAACATGTCACATAAGTAATAGAGTCTACTTTCGGCCAGGGACCAAAATGACGCTCTATGAACTGTTAAATGGAAAGAAACCTACAGTGAGTTATTTCCATGTCTTTGGGTGTGTGTGTTATATTCTTAATGACATGGATAAACTGGCCAAGTTTGACTCCAAGAGCGACAAGGGGATATTTGTCGGCTACTCTCAGAATAGTCATACTTACCGGATATACAACCTTCGGACAAAGACCATTCAGGAGTCTGTAAATGTGATTTTTGATGATCTGCTGGACTTATATGGAAGATCTTCAGAAAACAACATTATGGTTGCAGTAGAAGATGAGCAAATCACTTAAGCATCAGATGTTGACCCAACACCAGAAGTCACATCTGAACCTGCAAAAGAGAACACCGAGGAAGATGTCGAGGAGGAGTCTGCTACGGAGCTGAATGATCAAGTAAGAAAAGACCCTCCATCGAGGATTAGGAGGAACCATCCACACGACCTAGTGATAGGGGGAGTTTTTTAGTAGAGGCGAACGAGGGAGAAAGAACCAGTCAATTACCGAGAGATAGTAAGGTATGTGTGTATGTCCACCATATACCAACAGGTTAGTCTTTCTTATTTTACATCTACATTGGAACCTAAGAATATTGGGGAAGCATTGAAAAATAATTTTTGGATATAAGCTATGCAAGATGAGCTGGAGCAGTTTATCCAAAATGAGGTTTGAGATTTGGTACCAGGACTCAACAACACTAATGTTATTGGGACTAAGTGGATATACAAAAACAAATCAGATGAGTTAGGGCAGATTGTGAGGAACAAAACTCGACTTGTTGCTCAAGAATATACACAAGTTGAAGGTATCGACTACGACGAGACCTTTGCACCTGTGGCTAGACTTGAATCAATAAGATTGCTTCTTGCCATTGCTTGTTACTTGAAAATCACCTTGCACCAAATGGACGTTAAATGTGTCTTTCTCAATGGACTTGGACAAGGAAGTATACGTTGAACAACCAAAAGAATTCTAAGATCATCACCATCCACAACATGTATACAATCTCAAGAAAGCTTTGTATGGGTTAAAACAGGCACCACGTGCATGGTATGATCGCTTGACTAACTTTCTTATTGATTTTGGTTTTTTCCGTGGAGAAGCTGACAAAACTTTATTCATAAAGAGACACGGAGTAGATGTAATAATAGCTCAAATCTATGTTGATGACATTGTCTTTGGCTGGACTAAAGAATCCCTCTTGAAGTCATTTGTCGAAGCTCTGTCGACAACATTTGAAATGAGCATGATTGGAGAACTAACATTTTTCTTAGGCTTGCAGGTTAAACAGGTTGAAGAATGGATTTTTGTATCCCAGAGCAAGTATGCCAAAAATCTTGTTAGGAAGTTTGGTCTGGAAAACGCTAAACACATGAAGACACCAATGGGCTCTACGCAACAGGTTTGTAAAGATAATGTTGGACAAGATGTTGACCCAACATTGTACCGATCTATGATAGGGAGCCTTTTATACCTTACTGTCAGTCGCCCGGATATCATGTTTAGTGTGTGTGTGTGTTTGCGCCAGGTTCCAAGCCAGTCCCAAGGTATATCATCTTAATGTCGTGAAACGTATCATACGATATATTGCCGGTACAAGTGACTTGGGAATTTGGTACTCTAGAGACACTAATCCTAATCTAATAGGGTATAGTCAACTCAGATTAGGCCGGTGGTGTCGACGATATGAAAAGCACTAGTGGTGGTTGTTTTTATCTTGGCAACAATGTAGTCTCATGGTACAGTCGTAACAAAATTGCGTGTCACTTTTGACTGCCGAATCCGAATATGTGGTAGGCGGAAGTTGTTGTGCTTAACTGATTTGGTTACGACATATGTTTGATGACTATGGCATATCTAATAACTCTATGATTTTGTACAGTGATAATATGAGTGTTATTAATATTTCCAAAAATCTTGTTCAGCATTCACGTACAAAACACATTGACATAAGACATCATTTTTTAAGAGACTTAGTAGAAAAATAGCTAGTTCAAATCGAACATGTTAATACTCTTTCGCAACTAACTGATATTTTTACCAAACCCTTAGATCATGAGAGATTTTCTAGCTTGAAGAAATCTCTTGGTCTTTGTTTTCTCTGAAAATAAGACAGGCAAGGTAGATGTTGTCCTAAATGTTGACCTAACATTCTGGGTAACATTTACCGTTTGGATCAGTATACGAGATATAGGTTATAAGTAATGTTGCACAATTTTTTCAAAGGAATCAAGCTTGACTTCACAAGGACAAGGTTTGAATGTGATACTGTTCTCTGCGATGATGCATATCATAAAAAGGGAGTATCATAAGAAGGCGAAACCTCAACTAAAGATTTGGTTTTATACAAAAAGAGCAAAGCTCTGAGTTTGGTACCGTTCATATTCTATAGGAGTACCATGTGCTTCAAGAAGGTTGAAAACTCCTTAATATTTTTTTTATCCATATGTGTTCAACTAAGTTGATTAAGGACAATTGTAAAATGTCACATTTGTCCAGCGATCAGTCTCATAGGGAACATATACGGAAAACCATTTGTCAAATCAGAAAATCCTTGAAGTCTCAAAATGCTTGTGAAAACTTGGAAATGTTGCCAACATCGTTCACAACATCGTGTTCCAGTACATTGGTCGATCTTGTTAATCTTATTTTATTCGGGGTTTAATTTGTAACAAGTCTCTGTGAATAACGAAAATCCAAAAAATAAGGAGGACCGTTTCTTTTAATTTTTTTAAATGTCTTGTGTCATGTAAAAACCTTTGTTTTGGGTATGTGTAGAGTTCAAATATTTTTCACTACCTTGATCTAAGGAAAAGAGTTTGTGTGTAAATTGAAGATTGTCTTGATTAAAATCCCCATTATTGCGTCGGTCTTGTCACATCAATCAGCCACCAAGTCGAACCATCAAATGGCAGCCCAAACATCACCGCCAGTTTTTCAAAACTTTTTAAATTCGCCCAACTCTTCAAAACTCTCTCCCATGTCCATATCCCTAAAATCTTTCCAATCTTCCAAATCAAAATAGTATTTTCCTATGTCAACAAGTCCACCAAATAGCCAAAAAATGTATAAACATTACAAAGCCATCAATGAAGAAAAACCTTTTGAGGAAGACGCAAGTGTAGCCCTGATTTTTCTGGGTTCCGATGAGCCATTAAATGTGTGTTACCCTGGAGATTCGGAGAACCCAATAGATGTTGATACAACATCTGATTTTACAAACCTTGCAGCAAAAGGATCACAATCAACAATGCCGACGAGAAGGTCGAAAAGGGTTTTTGAAAGCAGATTCGGTGAAGAGCAAAATTCCAAAAGAACCAGGGCAGAGTCGACTTCCCCTGTTAAAGAGTCGACTTTCCCTGTTGAGTCCACTACCAGAACTGATTCCGACTTCAATCTACCCAAAAGTCCGACAGCTTCAGCCACCACTCCAACAACTCCAACCGAAGCCGAGAAGGAAAGAGAAGAGGAAATGTCTGACGACACTCCTCTAAGAAACATCATGCCCAAGAGAGTCCGAAGAACATACTGGAACCTAGGTTCAAATGTTTCCTCAACATCGAAGGCAACAGAGGAAAAAGAAGTTGATCCTGACTATGTTGCCCCAACATCCGAGGCAACACCAGAACCAACCTAATATATATATATATATATATATATATATTGTATTAATGAGAAGACTCCATCAAGGGAGATTAATACAATTATACATGGTATCAAGAGTCAAACCCTAAAACACCTCTCTCTATTTTTTTCCTACTCGCCGCCCCCTTTCTCTACCGGCGGCGGCCGCCCACCCAGCCACAAAAACCCTAAATAATTCCCTATCTCCTCTTGCTCACCGAAAAACAACCCACCTAATGGCTTTCATGGCTACTCACACCTCTCCCACAACTTCCTTCTCATCCCCCGTGGTCACCCCCCCCCCCCCCCTCTTCCTCTACTTCTCCTTTCATCTGGTGTTCGCCGTAATCAATATCAAGAACTTTATTCCTTTGGTTCTTGATTAAGAGGATGGTCAATATTCATCATGGGTTGAACTATTTCACATTCATGTATGTGTTTAGAATATGCTTGATCATATTGACGACACAATCCCATGTTCTATCGATGTCGACGACACGACATGGCATCGGCTAGACGCAATCGTCAAGCAATGGATTTATGACACCATATTAAGGACTTGTTTCATACTATTATAAAAAGAGGCGCTTCAGCGCGTGAACTATGGACAAGGTTGGAGGAAATTTTTCAGGACAACAAACATATATGTGTCATGTATCTTGAGGAACAATTCAATAACACGCGTATTAAAAGCTTTGTGAACATGTCCGACTATTGCAAACAATTGAAATTAGTTGACAATCAATTATCTAATGTGGGCACTCCAATTTTGTACACTAAGTTGGTATTGCAACTAATTAATGGTTTGCCGAAAGGTGAGTACGACACACTCGCAACGATGATACAACAGGTCGATCCCCTGCCCAGCTTCAACAAGGCCCGATCACAACTGCTTTTGGAAGTATCTAGACATGCTAAATAGGATTAACACAATAAAAAAATATTGATGGTTGGTGAACCGGAGACCACCACCGCACCCGCCGGCCATACCGATAACCAACAGCAGCGGAGCAGTCGTAGAGGTGTCAGAGGATGAGGTCGCAGTGGCGGACGCAACGACAAAGGCAAAGGCCGCGGTGGAAGGCCCAACTCGGGTGGCCAGCCACAACAGCAGGCTCGATACCCGATCCGATGAACGACCACTACGCCGCGATTTCCGGCAATTAGGCATCACCGCGCTACATGCCGCGCCCGACATCGCGGCAAGACCCGTATGTTGGGCCCTGGTCCTACCCCACGCCTAACATTCCCATCTCATCAGGCTCACATAACGGAAGCCCAACAGTCCACTGCCCAATTCAGATTTCTCACACCAATATAATTGGCCAAGGCATACAACACCATGAATTTACTGTAGCTCGACGATACTTGGTGCATGGACACGGGCGCCACATCCTACCTCACTCAAAACTCTGGTAATCTTCCAGACATATTTAATTTGTGAAATCCTCAATTTATTTTGATCGAAAATGGCAATCGCATTCCAATTCAAGGGTATGTCACCACACATACACTGAAACCTCACCCTTATTTTTCCTTCTGTAATGTACTCTATGCTCCTAACATAAATTAATCTATGTTAGGAAGTTTTCTATTGATAATTATGTATCTCTTGAGTTTGACCCCTTTGGTTTTTCTATGAAGGACCTACGCACGGAGACACATCTTACGAGATGCAATAGTGTGTGGCGCCTCTATCCTTTTTCATCCACTTCTATTTTCAGTATCAACCCTCATAAATCCCTTGCTACGATCTATCCATCCACATGGCAAAAAAAGACTTGGACACCCGGGAGCTCCCGTTTTTAATTTTCTTAGAAGTCACAATTTAATTACATGTAATAAGGGGAATCTTACCCCACATTTCTATTCTTGTCCTTCGGGTAAACATGGTAGAAGGTGGTTCGTTGTAAGTGGTTCTTGCGTCACAGGTTCAGAGACATTGGTGAGCTTGAACGTCATAAGGTCAGACTTATAGAAAATGGCACAGGGCAACATGGGGATATTGATTGTGGTGAGACTTTTAGTCGGGTGGTCAAACCGACAACCATTCGCACTGTTCTAGCATAGCTATGGGCAAGAACTGGCCGATTCATCAATTTGATGTGAAAATGTGTTCTAACATGGAGATTTGAAAGAAATTATTTGCATGCACCAACAACATGGCTTTGTGCATTCAGAGGCTCCTTAGTATGTTTGTCATCTCTGTAAGTTACTATATGGTTTGAAATAGGCCCAAGAGCTTGGTAGTGACATTGCATACCTTTTGATATATGTGGATGATACGTTTATGACTGCCTCTTTTGATGTGCTAAAAATGAGATCATCACCCTACTCAAATTCGAATTTGCTATGACAGACTTGGGGAAGTTGAGTTATTTTCTTGAGATTTATGTGACCAGATCTGTCGATGTTATTTTCTGGGGAAGTGCAAGATCATGCCTACTCCAGTCGACTCAAAATCGAAACTCAATGCTGCAGACGGGGATCCGGTGCTCGATCGCTCACTTTATAGGAGTCTCGCTGGTGCTCTTCAGTATCTTACATTCACCAGTCCTGATATTGCATATGTTGTTTAGCAGGTGTGTTTATGTATGCACGCCCCCAGGGAGCCTCACTTTACATCTCTTAAACATAGCATTCGATATGTTAAGAGTACTCTTGACTATGGATTACATCTCTATCTCTCTGCAATGACCAGGCTGGTATCATATACGGACGCCGATTGGGCAGGCTGCCCGGACATACATCGATCCACCTCCGGCTATTGTGTATTCTTAGGAGATAATCTCATCTTGTGGTCTGCCAAGAGACAAGCCACACTCTCTCGTTCGAGTGCATAAGCAAAATATAGAGGCGTTGTGAACGTTGTTGTTGAGATCTGTTGGCTTCGAATGGCGCAGGCTATGGTCGGACATTATTCCATTTGCTTCCTCCCATCGGGTCATCGGGATTTCAATGTCGTCCCCGGTGCTCATGAGACGTGTACGGCCTCCCTTCTCGGATTTCCTGTGAGGAGTTCAGAAACCTTATTGATGATTGTCTCATTGTTGATGTTACTATGACTGGTAGTAAGTTCACCTGGTGTGGGCGCCGACACACTAACAAACACGTGGAATCTAGAATTGATCGTGCTCTTGTATCGGAATAAGACACTTACCTATTTGATAGCCTTAGCTGGCCGTGCCCCCGAGAAGATCTTTTTCAGCTTCTTTCATAGTAGATCGAGCGGTGTAAGTAAGTAGTTCTAAAGACTAAAGTCTATGCTCCGGTTTCATTTTGGTTTGGAAGGAATTCAATTCAAAAGGGCTAAAAGGAATAGAATTTTTAATGAATGAACGGTTAGAGCTGTTAATTAGCCTGCATTTATTCCTTCTTCGTCTATGCTTGGGTATGGGCAGGATAATATATATTTGTATAGTGCGCTTATAGGCACTCATTCCTATTAGGAATGGAGTAAAGGCGCTATTCGCATATAGAGAAAGAAGTCTCATTTGAAAATACGAGTAAGGAGCCATCATGTACCTCCTGGCTTCCGCTCATTTCCTTTTATAATAAAGTCAAGTGGCTGGAGCGCCTCTCCTTATAGTCAGTTGCTTAAAGCTCCTTCATTGCGCTCGGCCCTAAGGTGGCATCTTAGCAATAGAAAACTTGAGTTTGACGTGGAGCTTCATTGTCCCTTACGTAAGGCGTTTATGGTTTACTGTGACAACATATCTGCGGTTTACTTATCTCATAACCCGGTTCAGCATCAACGAACCAATCATATTGAGATGTATATCAATTTTGTTCGTGAGAAGGTTGTCATAGGTCATGTTAAGTTGTTGCATGTGCCTTTTTCGTATCAGTACGCAGTTATCTTCACTAAGGGGCTTCCTTGATAATTGTTCCTTGACTTCAGATAAAGTCACAGTGTCCGGCCTCCTCCCGCTCCGACTGAGAGGGTGTGATAGCGAATATATTTTTATATTCCCCGTTATTTTGTAATTAATATTTGAGTGTAATTATATAAAGTAGAAATCCTCATTCAATTAAAATTCAGATTGTATTCAATATATATTATATTAATGAGAAGATTCTATCAAAAGAGATTAATATAATTCTATATATATATCAATTTTGAAAGACATAATGATAATATTTTTCAAACTGTCGATTGACGTGACAATCATGCCGGCTTGATAAGTCTTTTTTAAGTGAGAAACGTAGTTCCATTTTGAGTATGAAGAGACATATGGTAGGAGATAGTATCATAAATAACTCAGAACTAGAAAAAAAAGAAGTTATTGGGTTGCATTTCTTGATTCTGAATTGTGAATTCAATGACAAGTAACACATACCGGAATATCAATGCAACCATGTGTGATCAAACGACAGCAACACTGTGCCCACGTGCGACAGCCCCACATTCAATCAATTCCAACTTAACTTGAGTGCCACACACGTGGAAATTGACAAAAATGTCACTAATATTTGGGGTTGGTGTGAAATAGTCCTTTGAGTATATCCTTGAAAAGTTTTAATGCATATGAAGCCCTGCACTGGTTGGCTTGAAGGCGCAGTATGATTTTTCATGTGGGAGAATTTAGTAAGTTGAACCTCGAGAACGCCCTCTGCCTCGCCTCGTGAGCTCACACCCGACTTGTCAACGTGGTTTAACCTACCGACGGCGTGGACTATCATTAGTGGGATTAAATTTCTTACAAGACTGAAAAGAAAGAAATGCACGCGGCCTTCACAACAAAAAAAAAAAGTTTTAATGCTGTATGTTGGTCAAAATTGAACACTTTTCCTCAAATAATTAGCAGATTCAAAGTGTAAAATTTAATGAGGATGGTGATAAAATAAAATTCAAGGGGAATTCACATATGAAAATGCAATTTTTTATTTATCTTTTATGTATGGTATAATTTTATAAGGTGCAATTTATGTTATTTTTGGTCTATTTGTAGTGTCTGATACAACTTTTGGTGTTGAAATTTTTAAGATCATGGGATTTTTCTAATATCTCTGGATACATTATTTTCCATAAATAGCGTCAGTCTTACCATCAGCGTTTGTTAAATATTTTAATGGAGACCAGACAAACTCAAAGAACCAAAATTACTTAAGAATATACTTAAGGGACTATTTTTAATGTTGACGTAAACATACAAGACCATTTGGTTATTTTTCTCTAAACATGCATGTGTGAGAAAATGACGAAAATGGTTCCTATTTTGAGGTAAGTTCAAAATGATCCTTTATAATAAATATAAACTCCTAAGCAGTTTCGGTCATCTAAGTTTGTCGAAAGTGAACACTTTTTATCACCGTAAATTATTTAACAAATTGTGCAGTTAGTTGAAATGAAAATTATGAAAAAAGTTTGGCCATAAACGCGAACAAAGTCTCGTCAAATCTCATAAACCGCAATACTAATAGTCATTTTGGAGTTGATTTAGATCAATTTTAAAGTAAAAACATGTTAGTGAATTTTTACACAACATGTTATAGTGATCAGAGCGAATTTAGAATTTCAAGAAGATGAGTACACCATCATAGGTGGATTTAAGGGGCCGGGAGGGTTTATCCGAATCTCCTCGGTAAAAATTTACACTTTATATATATATATAATAATATTTTTATTTCTTATGAATATATATAAATTTTAATTTCCCTAAAGAGAAGATTAGAAGTTGGCTTAATGATTTAGTGAATTCAAATTTTATTTTGAGGTTTCAAGTTTAAATCTCAAGTACTATATTTTTCTTTTGTATTAGAAGAGGGGGTGGGGGGGGGGGGGGAATTAAGTTTAAGAGATAAAAAAAATGATAAATGAGTGAAAGTGAAACTTGAGTTTAGAAGTAAAATAAAGAAAAAGGAAAACTTATAAGTTGATACAAGAGAAAAGGGACATGAGAAAAAAGAACACACCAAAGGGACTCGAACCCTTGACCTGAGCTAGGACCCACACTGTGTATCACACAATCTCTTTTAATTATGGATTTCTTCAGATAATATTAGATATATTTTAAAAAAATTATATACATAATATATCAAATTTAATTGGATGACCATGAATTCACCTGATCCATTTTTCTTATATAAATCTGCCTATGATAGTGATCACAAGGATTTGGCCACAAATTCTTATGCATCGCCAGGATTCAGCCACAAATGCTAAGGAATCGCCATAATTTACCGTTAACACATGTCTTGATCAATATCAAATAAGAAATTTTAGTGATCACCAAAAACTTATTAGAAATTCTGATAAATGGCTATAAGTTGTCTTAACAATTTTTAGGGTGTGCTTCCAATTTCTAACGTGAAAACTATCTTTTCGAGATTTGTGCATGTTAGACAGATGCAGACTTTGCAGGATGTCCGGATACCATACGTTCCACCTCCGGATGACAATTTAATCTCATGGTCTTCCAAAAGGCAACCCACAGTATCGCGCTCAAGTGTTGAAGCTGAGTACCGTGTTGCTGCCAATGTGGTGTCTGACTCATGCTAGATTCAGAATCTCTTACTTGAACTCCATTGCCCTATTCTGACAATCACTCTGGTATAATGTGATAATATTAGTGCAATCTATCTCTCAGGGAATCCAATCCATCATCAACGCACTAAACATATGGAGTTAGATATCCATTTTGTCCGTGAAAAAATGGCTCGCGGACAAGTGCGAGTGTTACATGTCCCAACGCGTCATCAGATCGCAGATATCTTCACGAAAGGGTTTCCGCTGATATTATTTGAAGAGTTTATGGACAGCCTCAGCATTCGCCGCCCTCCAGCTTCGACTGTGGGGGAGTGTTAGAATATTAGTAATTATTATTATTAATATTGCATTAATGTAGAATCATAGTAAATATGGTAGATAGTAAAAGAATATATTAGGAAGATATTCTCTCTTCATTATTAGGATATTATCTCTTCATTATTAGGCATGATTTCCTCTTCTACATTAATGTATATTCTATGTATATATTCCACCCTTATGGGATGAGGATAATTGAGGAAAATATTTAAAACTCTTTCAGTTCAAATCACCCAAGCCTTGTTATTATCTTTGGGCCGGTAACTGCAAGAGTTGAAGGGCCTGTTATAACCAATCTAGTATCTTCGATTAAACGAACACAATAATAGAATAATAACTCAATTGAAATTGAAATCAGCAACAAAGAATACTGTAAATTGAAAACAAACACTAACTTGATACAATAGAGGTCTGTTGTCGCAGTGTCCTAAGACAGAAATTCGCTCCCACTTGTGTTGTAGTTTGTTGACACCCAATTTTGACCCTCATGTCCAGTCATTAGCTATAAAATTAGACTAATTTCGTAAAATAATTTTTATGATTTTTTATAATAAAATGCAGCGATAAAACATTAATACATGCATAAATAAGCAATTTAATAATAACACCGCATTTTACGTAGAGTATTAAACACCTAGGGCCTCGCGCCCGCTTCTAGTTTTAACCCCTGTCATAGTTCTTAAATGATAACAAAATAATGCACAATAAATAAGTTTTTAAATAATAGCGTAGCATTCTAAAATATTAAGCACTAATTAAATGGCACACCCGTTTTATTTTTGTAATAATTTAAACTCAACTTAGACTAATAAAACACCTAAAATGATTTAACCACATTTGTTAATTTAATTTATCACTAATTAATTAATAATAATTTACCACTAATTAATTTTACCTAAAACTAACAATTAAAACTAACCTAAAACTAATACCCTTAGTAAAATCGTCCAGCCCACTACATTTAACCCAACCCACACCCGCAGCCCAAAAGCCCAAAAACCGCTGGCCCACTCCCCTCTACTTCATCCCCATCAGCCCACAAACAGTTCCCGTCATTCTTCATAACCCACAGCCTAAAAGCCTTCCCTGTCAACGAGAAATGAACAAAAACCTAAACGAAACCTTAAAAACCATCGCGCACCAAAGACCAAAGACCAAAGACTCTCACCCCATCGCCCAGCCGGGATTCTCGCCTTAGAATCCGGCGTAATCCAATCTTTCCTTAACCAAATCAAACACAAAATCTTACCTAAAACAAATAAGCGAATCCCAGTAAGAATCAGCACGAAATCAGGGGGGGATTTTCTTACTGAATCACTCAATCAGCCTTTATTTACCTACCAATATTAGAACCTAGAATTGGGCTATAAAAGGGACATGCAAATGAACACAGCGTGGCAAGTGCGGCATAGGAGTATAATTCAGAGGGCAGATACGGAAACCACATCCAAAATAGGAGGAAACCCATAGCATCGATTCAGGCATATACGAGAGCAGAGAGATGTGAGCGGAGCACGCTTAAGACACCTAGCGCAGATTAAGAACCACCACAATAGAGCACAAGAGGCGATACCCATAGCGTCAAACAGGAGATGAGTCGAACATGAGCATATACGAGGAGTTAGGGCTCAAGACCTAGGCTATAAAGATCATAGAACCGAAAGTTCGAATCCTTTCTTTTAGTTCCAGCCAAAACCAAAGAAACCAAAACTCGCCTCTCCATCGTGATCGCAATAACCTGCCGAATGACCGACGACTTGATACGCCGGTCGTCATTGTCCGAGAAGGTAATCTCGCCTCCTTTCATATTTTCTCATTCGTATTTCGTGATATATGTGATGATTATGTGTTGTTTAAATACGCTTAGCTAATGTAGTCGTATTTGTGTATGTAGAATATTTTAAAACTCGTTTGGTTGATACATCATTGTTGGAATCCTTCGCAGCGGGCATGTTTTGTTATATCTTCTTCGAGTGTCAAAAGCACAACTAATTGTTATCCGATCAAATTAGGGGTGTTGGCTTCGTCGTTAATTGGGAAAACTGATTCGAGAAATGGCCTTAAGTAAATTTCGTCTTTACCTCTATTAATAGTCTACGCCGCCTAACCTAAGTCGAGTAATAAGTGGAATTCTATACTTTTCTACAACCGCGACATGTGTGTCATCTCTGAAATGAACATCTACATCAGACCCTTGAAGTTACTAAACAAATAAATTGGCCTCGTAAATGATTTGGATATGTCTACTGATTGCAGTAAGGCATGATAGTGCACTGCCATCATCCTTAGGCATATATGGGTAAAAGATTGTTTATCTTAAAATATGTGTGCTGTGCTTTCCTTCCTCTTTCGATTCTGCCCATATTCCCGTACTGCTAGGGTCAGGCACCTGTTCCTGTTCTAATCTGACCCCTGTGTATTCGTTAACTTTAAACACATGATGTACTCTAATTCACCCGGTCGAGTGTTGTCATGCATTGAATATAGCTTGACTGTAAAGATGTATGTTTAGCCCAATAAAAAATAGCTTTGCAACCCCTTTGAAATAGGATCTTAAATTGTTATTGCTTCATTTCAATATCTTGGTACATGCTTTCCTAAATTAGTTGTCCAACTAATACTTGTGGCCTGTATACTAATATGATTGTAGCATTTAAATGGACATGTGTATGCAGGGAGTTTTGAGGATTAAGTTATTATGTCTTAAGGGTTGTCTGAAGTGTGAAAATGTAGTTTGGGTTTATTTCAGTATGTTTTAAAGTACTAACATTCCCTGTATGTTGAGAATCATGTGTGCTTTACGTCATCTATAGGCTTAGCAGGTTATCAACTTGTTATTTTCCAAAAATAAGAGGTCAAATACTGGAGATGTTAATGTGTACTGTTGTCTGTTACTATCCGTAGGACTCATATCTCCTCCATGTTTAGCTCCTTTATTTACACACCTAGCTCTGCTCCCTGATCTGGAATGCTTCACTTCTGGGCCTGATTTTCCCCTGTTTGCATTGCCCTGTTATGGGCCATCAAGGCCTATCACCTAGGCTGAATAATACTCTATATGTGTTTCTTTTCTTACTTCAAATCTGTCAACTCAGTGTATATTAGTGTACTGCACGAGATTTGAGTTATGTACAGGACTCCGAATATAGATGCATGTGTCTTTATTTGCATTGTTTTTGATAATTTGAATATATACTAATCCTTATCTCTCTTATTTTTTACATGAAACGCAATACCTTGGAGCAAAGGGAAGAGTCTCAATACGAGACTCGCCGCAACTCACGAAGATCCGCATTTATGTGCATTCTCCATCCGTATCGGAAAATTCCAACCCGCCGGCGAATTACATCGCCTTTCTTCGAGTTGCCATTATTAATTCATATCCTCTCCCTATTCATTTATTGTAATTAATAGAATACTTAGAATAGTCAAACCTTGAATCAATAAATAGAAATTAATTTAATTTTGCTTCCCTTAAGTTAATTGCTTTAGGCACACCATACATTGTTTAACATTTATAATAAACCACTCAATAATCTTCACTTGCATAATCAATCATGTAGCTAGGATATTATTTGTGATCAAATTCCTAACCCATTTTCAAAATTCATTATCATTCATATATGAAAACTATTTTTGCTTGCTAAATAGACACTTTGCATGCTATGATTATTTTGCCATAATTGATTTTGCATTACTACTTCTATGTTATGCTATACAATCGAATAAATTCATATAAATACCTTATGAATGCAAGTTTTCCATCAAACTAACTTTATATATTAAAAACAAAATCTTACATTTTCTTTTGGTCAAAATACATCCTATATGTTTTAAATACTTTCTTTTAAATATTTTCTAAAACATGCATTTCTCTAACATAATAATTAACCCTAGGTTTGGCAGGACAACCGCAAGTTAGCGGATCTTAGAGGGTGCCTAACCCCTTCCCTCTAGATTAATAAAGAACCCTTACCCAGAATCTCATTAAGTTTAGCAGACCATTAAAATGGAGTTAATGTTTTACTTTAAACTAGTTAAACATTTAGGTGTCCTAATTCACCCAATTAATTAGGTGGCGACTCCGCGAACCTTTAGCATTTTTTTCACTTTTAGCACCCTTTAGCTTTAAAATTAATCTTTTAGCACCTTTAAGCACCTTTTAACATTTTAGCATTCTTTTAAACATTTTAGCATCTTTTATTTATTTTCTAACACTTTTTCTAAGCAGGAGTTTATTCATAATGTCGCGGTCGGAAAAGGGCGCGACATAGTTTACAAACGTCTATCTTGAGGATACAACTATCTGGTTCAAGTTCTTGCACAAGAACTTGACCCTGTCGAATTTACTTTATGTTGTTTTTTCAGAAATATCTTTTGGGAAGAAGGAAAACAACAAACTCAAATCATTAATTGTGTTAAATGATTGATAGTGTTGTGTGTTAATCAAGTGATCAACATCTTTTATATAATGGCATTTGTGTCCATATGAATCATTTCATACCAACGGTTGTGACTATTGTGAATAGATACAACTTTTGAACATTTCCAGAAATATTATCGTTGAACAGCGTCGCAACTCTGCCTCTTAGCGTCGCGGCGCTAGTCAATCTGCAGAGCTCTCTGAACTTTTGGCGCTGCTTCCCAGCGTCGTGCGCTCGTCACGGTGATTTTCTTTGTTCACTGGAAGAGCGGCGCCGCGACCCTCTCCCTAGGCGCCGCGACGCTTGGCCACAATTTTCTGAAAATATTTTGATCACTTATTTGATTCTTCTTCCTTGTACAAGTTCCAACAATACCCCACATTTTCTATTCAAACTTCTAACAATACCCCACATTTGGATAGAAAATAAGATAATGAGGAACTTATCGCTATTATGAAAAACTCGATATGACATGCATCGGAAAATGTGTCTTTTGGACTTGAACCGTTCGTAGTAAGTACTTATCGGATCTACTTTGTGAAATAATGAACGTATGTCTTGAACTATTCACGTTTTATAGTAAATCGAAACAATAAGTATCACACATATCATAACAACATATTTCAATTTTTACGATTGTGTTCATTTCGGTCGTAATAACTCCCTCTTTGTGAGATTTTGTAGAGAACGTAGTCATTTCGGTTCTCATAGATGCGACCACACATCAATCTCATATAGGTAATACCAAACAAGAAAAGTCTGCACTATCCCACCATAATGACTTCTAGTATTATTAAGAATAATAGTCAGCCCTTAAACATCTACGGATTAACACACATTGGTTCACCATAGGAATGAGCATATGTGTGTATTCTATGCTCCTTGAGTCTTCCCCAACTAGTTATCCTATTGAACCTAGACCATGAGATCTCCAATTTTTCCAGGTTAGGTTTCCGCCAAGTAATGACTCATTGTATTGGCTTTAAGCCCATTCCCCTCGATGTATATACGACTTTCTCTCTGTTAAGGTCTTTAGTCAAAGGATCCGCTATATTGTCCTTTTGATTTTACATAATCAATGGAAATAATTCCATTCTTTAGCAAGCTACGTATTATATTATGATGTCGCCTTATATACCTCGATTTGCCATTATATATTTGGTTATTTGCCCTCGTCAGAGCAGTCATACTGTCACAATGTATGCAAATTGCTGTAACGGGCTTTGTCCACAAAGGAATACCTTCTAGGAAGTTTTTGAGCCATTCTGCCTCTTCGGCAACTTTGTCCAAGGCTACAAACTCTGCTTCCACAGTTGATCGAGTATTCACTGTTTTCTTTGATAATTTACAAGATACCGACGCCCCCACCAAGTGTAAATACATAACTACTTGTGGACTTACTTTCCGAATGTCTGGAAATCCAATTAGCATCACAATATCCTTCCAAAACAGGAGGATATTTTATATAATGCAACTCATGGTTCATTGTATGAGTTAGTTATCAGAGTGCCCTAATTAGTGCAAACCAATGATCCTTTCCTGGATTATGTGAGTATCGACTAAGTCGACTCACTGTATATTCTAAGTCCAGTCGTGTACAGTTCATTATGTACATCAAGCTTTTAAGAACTTGTGTATATTTCAATTGAGACACATTTTCACCTTGATTCTTCTTAAGGTGACTAGCGGGATCACACGGTGTAACAACCAATCGATCATCATAGTGTCCAAACTTTCTAAGAACCTTCTCAACATAATGGAATTGAGTTAGTATGTAACCATCAGAATTCTTTTGAATTATAATACCAAGAATGACATTTGTTATTCTCATATCTTTTATATCAAAAGCGGCATGCAACATCTTCTTAGTTTGGTTAATTACATCCTTACTTGTTCCCATAATTAGCATATCATCAACACATAAGCATATAATGACACATGCATTCTTACATTCTTTAATGTAGACACATTTGTCACATTCATTTCTTTGAAAACTATTGTTAATAATGTATTATCAAACTTTTCATGTCATTTCTTTGGAGCTTGTTTAAGTCCGTATAAAGACTTAATTAATTTACAAACTTTCTTTTCTTGACCTTTAACAACAAACCCTTCGGGTTGTTCCATGTAAATTTCTTCATCTAAAAAATTCACCATTCAAGAACACGGTTTTCACATCCATTTGGTGTATTTCCAAATTGTGAATAACCGTTATAGCAATTAACGTCCTTATAGAAGTAATTCTAGTTACTGGTGAGTAAGTATCAAAGAAATCTACACCTTTTTGTCGAAACCCTTTGGCTACTATACGAGCTTTGTATTTTTCTATAGTACCATCATGCCTTAATTTTCATTTGAAAATTCATTTATGGCCTATTGGGTTTTGTCCCGGAGGAAGATCAACCATTTTCTATGTATTATTTTTCACAATAGATTCTACCTCACTTTGGATAGCCTGTTTCCAATAAGGTGCTTCAGATGATTACATAGCAGCCTTTATACGTTTGAGATTCTCCTTCAACGAAAAAGGTCATAAAGTCCGGTCCAAAATCTTTGACAATTTTCCCACGTTTACTTCTCCTTGGTTCAGAATTTTCTTCTTTAACAGATGAAGTATTAGTTCTACCACTTTGTATGTTTTGGTTTGACTCATCTTGAGGCAGCGATCTCTTCTTATAATTAAAATTGTCTTTATAATTTTCCTTGTCTTTGTAAGGAGAAATGTCCTCAAACAATTCTACTTGAGCAGATTCTATAAGTGTGTTTTTGTGAATACCTTCAACATCAGAATGATAAACCAAAAACATATATTCTGCACTATTATTGGCAGGGCTAATATATATGCAATCCACCATTTTTTGTTCAAGTTTAGTTCTCTTTGGTAAGGGAACTTGAACTTTCGCTAGACAACCCCACACTTTCATCCTTTAGACAGTAGACAATCTACCTTTCCATAATTCATAAGGAGATTGATCACTTTTCTTACGAGAAATTTTATTTAATTTCATAGTTGCAGTAACGCTTATCCCCATAGGCTAAGAGGTGCGCCCGAACTAACAAACATTGAAGTTATCATATTCTTAAATGTTCTATTCTTACGTTCGGCAACTCCATTTTATTTTGGAGTATATGGTGCAGTGGTTTGATAAACTATACTATGAGTAGAACAAAACTCGTTAAAGTCATTAGATTGATATTCACCACCTCTATCAGACCTTAGAATTTTTATTCTTTTCTCAAGTTGGTTCTCCACTTCCGCTTTATATGTTTTAAACATGTTTAAAGTCTCGTCTTTGGTATGTATTAAGTATACATAACAAAATTTAATACAATCATCTATAAATGATATGTAATAATTCTTTCCTCCACTAGATAGGGTTGCTTGGTAATCACACAAATCACTATGAATTAAACCTAGAACTTCATTTGATTTCTCTACTGATTTATGAGGATGACTTGCATATTTTGATTCTATGCAAACTTCACACTTAGTCATTTTGTTCATAGAGCATTTTGGCAACATGCCTAAACTTACCATTCTTTGTAAAGAACGATAATTAACATGGCCTAATCTTGAATGTCATAAGGAAGGGGAATCAACCATATACATAGAAACAGTGTTAGTACCTGCATTTTCATTAATAATGACAATTGTCTTAGTAGGTACAACAGATAGTTTGAAGAGCCCCTCACTGAGGTAACCCTTCCCGACATACATCTCACCTTTGATGAGTACAAATTTGTCTGATTCAAATACAATCTTAAAGCCCTTGTTACTTAGAACAGGACCTGAAATCAGATTTTTACAAATTCCAGGCACGTGCAACACATTAGCGAGCACAAGATCATTCCCGGAAGTGAGTTTCCAAATCACCTTCCCTTTCCCTTCAACTTTCACAGCAGCAGCATTCCCTACGAACAAAGGTTCTCCATCCTTGATGGGCTGGTAGGATGAAAATATGTCTTTTTCAGAACATGCATGCATAGAAACACCCGTATCCATCCACCAATCGGTTGAATTTGTAACCAGAAATGCTTGAGCAGCAACAACACCAATGAATTAGTTTTTAGTTTCAGCATGGTTGGATTGGTTGAAATTACCCGAACTTCCAACACCACCACCTTGACTCTTTCGAAGGCGACAATCTTTTGCTCTATGCCCAGGTTTATCGCACACCCAACACACACCAACATGTGATTTCTTGAATGCATTTGTCTTTTGTGGGGCGAGTGCATTCCTCCCGGCTGCAAAAAATGGTTTGGCACCAACAAAATTTCCTTTGCCTTTCTGAAACTTGGCCTTAGATGGATTTCCTTCAACCATATTTGCATTAGGCTCCAAGGAAACAACATCAGCCTTTTCACTCTTCCGGTTATCCTCTTCAACTCGAAATTTAAGAATCAATTGCTCAAAGTTCAATTCTTCGGTTAGATGCTTAAGATAAACCTTGAAATCCTTCCGAGAATGATGTAATTTTTTCAATAATAGCACCAACAAGGAAATTCGGGTTAGGGCTCATACCTTCAACCTCTAACTCATGAACAATGACTTGGAGTTACTCCACTTGCTTGACAACAAGCTTGACATCGCTCATCTTAAAGTTCAGAAACTTGCCGATGACAAACTTCTTTGAACAAGCAACCTCAGTCTTGTACTTGTTCTCCAATGACTGCTACAACTCCCTTACCGTTTTGAACGTGGAGTAGATATCATAGAGAGAGTCATCCAAGGCCTTGAGAATATAGTTTCTGCAAAGAAACTCTTGAGTTTTCCAAGTCTCAATAGCCTTCAGCCTTCAGCCTTTCAGCCCTCTCTGCATCAGTAGGAGCATTCTCTCATTCTCCTGCTAGCGTTGCCATAGGAGCTTCAGTAGTCAATACATTGCCACGTGAAGAGTTGTCAAATAGAACAACAGTTTTTGTTGTCAGCGTTTGAAATCAGAACCCTTGAATTTCTCAGGTTTCTCAACATAGTTTTTCACCAACGAAGATTCAGATTGATCCATCTTTACAAATCAGGAAATGAATTCTCTGAAATATTTTGCAAACTCAACAAGATCAGAAAAATGAATTTTCTGAAAAAATTTATGTTGCCTGCAATTTTGCGCATCACATGAAAGATACATTTAATTGTTGATAATAAGTGGACTTCGTAATTACTATTACTATCTATATAGAATGGAGAGTTGAGCTCCCTGCTTTATCTAGAGTTAGGGGTATTTTTTATTTTCCAGTAATGTTTTGCATATGCTAAATTGTACAGCCATGTTCTTAGATTGTACTTTGCCTGAAATTTCCATAAAACCCAGCTCTGTTTAAGAATTACCAGACCTGTCCTTAGAGTTAACCAGCTGCTTTAGGGTAATTTAGACATTTTCGTCTTTTTATGTGCTGCAGCCATTTGTATCTCATGAATAAAAGATGAAACATCTGATGTAACTGCTTAAAATGGGCAAATGCAAAATTTTATTCTAAAAAAAAATTAGTTATAGAAGTTAGGTTTTAAATTTATTTTGTGGATCTACTTGCTTTCTTGTGCTTTTGTATTTTGATCATCTTTTGGTATTTCCATCAGAAGGTTGTGTCAAAATTAAGTTTTAAATAATGAAGCTTTACAAAGCATTAAGTTCCACGACTCAATGGGAAGATTAGATGACTCATGACTGTATTGGTTCTATGAAGGAGGTGGTGTTTTGACTTCTTTTGTAGTATGCCTTTTGCTGATTCTAGCTGATATACTAGACTCGACCGTAGTTCTTTTGAAACGATTTAAAGGAAATATAATTAGTTATAATGGTGTATATGTTAAGTGTATATTTAGTCAAATTCATTACCTTATATATCTAAAATTATGATAATTTATTACCTTATGTACATAGGATTAGGATTGTATTATTGGATATATATATTACCCCTTTGGAATGAAATAATCAAGAATTAATATTTCTTACATGCTATCATAAGTCTAGAAAAATTTTCTAAACCCTAAATATTTCCTTCTCTCGTCGGCCTCCCACCTCTCCGTCGGTCGAGTTCTTCCGCCGCCGACCATATATCTTTTTCCTTCCTCTTCTTTATTTCGTCTGCCATGTCGGACTTCAAATCAAATTTTCACCCGGCCCTAGCGGTATCCAATATTAAGTCTCACATCTCCATCACTCTTGAGATGGAAAACGTTCATTATGCGGCGTCGACAAAACTTTTCAAAATTCATTGTAGGTCACACCGAGTTATTCATCACATCATCTCCCCGGAGAATGGCAAGGAGAAAGTGCCAAAAACCGATGATGAAAAGGAATTATAGGTGACCCTTGATGCAACAGTTCTCCAATGGATTATGCCACGATTTTCAGTGACTTGTTGCATACAATTCTTGAGCCCGACTCCACAACAAAGGAGGCGTGGGATCGGTTACGTGACATATTCCATGATAATAAAAATCCATGGGCTGTCACACTTGAGCAGGAATTCTCTACCACTGACATGACGGATTTTCCCAATGCATCCTCATATTGCCAACATCTCAAGATTTTGTCCGACCAACTCAAGAATGTCAGTGCACCGGTCACTAACAATCGACTCGTTTTACAGATGGTGGTCGGTCTTACTGACTCATATAGTGGTGTTGGTACGCTCATCCGCCAAAGAAATCCTCTTCTTCCATTCTACCAAGCCCGTTCTATGCTCATACTAGAATAAGCAGGTTTTTCCAAAAAGATGGCCACCATTTCCATTCCCGCCATGTCTATCCGACTATAATTCTTTCCAATTTGATAATGTACCGCCTAACCGTGGTCAAAAGGGACGAACTGACAATAATGAAGGTAACTACCGCGGCGGCGACCGCGTTGGTGGAAAAAGGTGGCGATGTCACGACCGGCAAGACGCGATCGTGCCTTACCCGCACCCAGTAGTCAAACAACATCGAGAGAAAAATCAGCGAAATTAAAACTCATACATGATAACCAATGAAAAGAAAGCGAGTTAACCCAACGGTTACCTTTTACGAAAATAACTAACACACGAGCGATAATCCGCCCACATCGATTTACGGACCTTAAGAATTTTTATAACATCTCCGACGGGACGGGCCGCCATACCACGAATGTACAAAAGTTCTACAACTTGAGAACCGTACTAAATGACAAAGTCTCCGAAGGAATGGAGCTTTCGAGGCGAGCAGCGATCCAAAGGGTGCGGATCAACAAGCGATGATCTCAACTGCGGCGTGAACGCGGCCCGAAGAAGTCGATAACAGTGCAGAGTATGCGAAGCAGAAAAATCGTAAATGAAATCATAATAGTCTATAAGGAAAGCAGACATGTATGATAACCAAACTACTGATGCACCACATATATCTGATTCGATCAAATCAAATCACATCAAGTCGTGACTCACGCCGAAAGATCATTACTCAAAGTGGACGATACTGCGGCTACCCAACGTCGGTATGTCAACCCAATAACAAGATAATACTCGCATGGACGCGTACGTGGGCTACCCAACGTGTCGGTATGTCCATCAATTACCCGGATAATACTCATGGACGATACTGCGTGGGCTACCCAACGTGTCGGTATGTCCATCAATTACCGAATAATACTCCCGGACGCATACTCGTGGGCTACCCAACGTGTCGGTATGTCCAAACCGGTTTACAAGATAACACTTAATGGGCGTACGTGGGCTACCCAACGTGTCGATATGTCCATCATACCACCCGATATCCGGCCTCGTCGAGAGACTTCGGTAGCACAAAGTCAAACACTTGCACGACAACAAAACTATCACCACAAGCACAGCGGGTTACACACAACTCAAAGTACCTTCGTTTAAGTCAACAAACCGGGTTCCAACCCCAAAATACTACATTCTTTCCTACCTTCAAAGACCTCTTTACGTAGAAACCATACGATACTATCACACATAGTATCACACACATTCATGTTTAAAACACGTCTTCAAACACAATTAACATAACGTCAAGTATACTTTTTAAAAGTCCAAGTAATTAACTCCTTTAAGGTCAAGTATTCCTACCTTTTAAAACCAAGTCATTTACTTTTCCCTTAAGAAAAGTTCGATATTTGAAAACAAGTGATTTATACTTTCAAACTCAAGTTACTTCTCTTTTCCAAAATCCAGTACATTATCCTTTGCAATCCATTAAGTTCATTCTTTGGAATTTTAAGAAAAGTCAGAACTTGTTATTAATGATTCTCATTTAAGCAGCCATGATCTAGGAAATGTAATATCATTTTGTCTTATCTTAGTTTCTATGCAGATGGAGGTTTCTACTGGTTTTAATATAATCAATTAGTCGAAACCATTTCCTTTATTAAGCTATGATGGTGTGTTCGATACTTGTTCCACTTTCAAATCCATTTCACATTCTTATGCCGTTATACCTAACTTCCCATAAAGCTAGTATAACTCTTAAGTTTTCAAAAACCAAGTATTACTTATTACTCACGAATGAGGTTTTACAACTTTTGAATACATTACAAAACTTTCACCAATCAACAACCGTTCTTTTACTCACATAAAGTTGTTATAACTAACTTCCCATAAAGCCGTTATAACCCCTTTATGTTTTAAACCAACCAATTACCACATAAACATTTATGAGACCAAGAGGGCTCATTCTTTTAAGCAGAGTGCCCATTACTAACGGATAAGACTTACTACTCTTTACATAATGAAGCCTTTACACTTCATAACAAGTCAAGACACAATTTGGAAAATCAATTTCCTTTAACACACGTCGTCAGCGCTATATATTTCACAAATAGTCATGCTGAAGAGGATAGGAAGAATCACATACCTCGCGACGATTGAGCAAAAAGCAAAAGCGCCCACGCATTGAACCTTCATAGGATACGCTACTCGTAGCGCCTCAATCCTATAAAGTCATAAGACATCTATTAACTTCTAGTTCGAACGTAGAATAAGCTAAAAGCAAAGCCCGCTGGTTCTACGGAACTTACTACCTTTTATCGAGGTCGAAAGCGAGAACCCATTCTAAACCCTTTTCAATTCTCTTTCAATTCAAGTTTTAGGTTAACATGATGTCTAACCCTAAACATCTTCAACTACCACAATCCCCTTCTATATAACATGCAACGACTAACTTTGTCACCAAAAGGTAGTTACAATCTTAAGGCTAACATGCCCGGCCGGTTTTCCACGGGACAACAAGATCCAAATCCATGCAACTCAACTACAACAAACTCGGGCTCACAATTCTATACAAACTTAACTATAATGACCTCGGGCTCACAATCTATACAAACTTAAATATAATGACCTCGGGCTCATGTGATCTATACTACTATCACAAGTACTAACTCAAATCCGAGAAGGGAAACTCTTACCTTTTGGAAAGTCCACAAAGCCCTTTCCTACCGCTTCTTCCAACTCATCCACAGCGCTTCCCAAGTTTACCCACACTTTCCTTGCCGCGCTCAACAATCTCTCCTAAGGCAAGGTTTTCTTCAAAACTAGAGAGAAGGAGAGGGTTTTCTCTTGGGAGGGTTTGATAAGAAATGGCCAAGTCTTCCAAGACTTGGCCCTAAAGTATGCCTCTTTTATTTGGTCAAAGGATGGGAGGACACTTGTCACCCTCCCATAGGCTCTTTTATAAAATATCCCCGATTTTTAGCCTTTTCCATGAAAATCCGCCTTGCGCCATGCCCGCTGGCGCCAGCGCTATACTTCGAAATAAATTTAACACGCGAACCGCTGCCCGCTTTCCGCGCGCCAACACCATGGACTCAAGATACCGCGCCAGCCACGCTTCCGGCCGCTGAACCCCCGAACCGAAATCGCTTTACTTGATCGCGCCAAACTTGAAACTTCCATAACTTTTGACTCGATGTCCCATCGACGAACGGTTCGTTGCGTTGGGACCTAGATTCAACGGACTACACTAGGCCTTTTAAACACCTTACAATCCTTGACAACCGGGGTCCAACACTCCAAAGTAAACTCAAAATTCTTCCAACACATGTTTGTCAACTAATCTATCTTCTAGAATTCACTGGTGTAACATTCTTCCTTCTTAGAAACATTCGTCGAATGTTCCTTCTGAGTCTCCAAAACGCCTGCGCCGGTATAGTCTTCACTACTATACCTACCAAAACTCAATTATGCCTCTCATGGCCATAATATAAAAAATCACGCCAACTCCAAGTTCCCGCTAACGAGGAAATCACCTCTAACGTGCAAAACACCACTATTTTCTCCTCCCCTGGTCTAAAGGATACTCTCTCGCTCTCGGCGTACCTTCCTTGTACACTCACACCCGCTTCTAGTACACGCCCGCAATTCACCACTACTCGCTTTCTACCACCTTGGAGTCACTACCTCCAACTCGGCCATCTTACTAATCCACGCCATGGAAGCTACCACTTCCATCACAAACTACCCATGGAATCATCACACAAAACTCCATGAATATCATACACTCAGACAAAGATTAAGAAAGTCTCTACTCCAAGACTACCTTACATCTAAGGCCTCAATCATTATAATTTCTAAGGTTCAAAATTTTTCTCATCCCCAAACTTACCCTCTTTATTAACCATGCATCCAAAACACATTATATACACAAAGCTACCCGAACATAGCACTCAACACATCACCACAACATCAAAGCATACAATACTCTGAGGTTAAGAACATACCAGAACTATTGCTTCACCTCCTTCTTGTCGCTCTACTCATGTTCTTTCCCGCACGACGCACAAAAGGAGGAGGTGAGTCGCCCATCGATCCCGGCGTCGAATCTCAACCTCCGCGCTATCTCTCGGTGGGACAATTCGCAAAATGGCTGGCCGCATGTAAACAGATTCCCTATTAGCACGACACTTCCCATCGCGAGCCTACCACAATGGTCACAACGAGGTAAGGGTGGTCCCATCCGACTAGCATCCCCGATCCCCAAAACCCAAACCTTGGAGCCCCGACCGCTCTCGAATTTCTCGAACGCCCCGACGATCGAGTGGAGCACTCGTCTTGGCGGAGGCGCATAACTAACTCCGGCCTTGAGGTCGCCGCCGGCGTCACCAGCGACCTGCCGCTTGGCCCTACTCTGCTGATCTTGGTCATTCGCCGACTCTCACGCCTCACATCAAGTGCGTGAGCTGCGTGCGGCAATGTCCATGCCCAAGAGCTACTCCCGAGCAACTCTCGCCAAATAGTCATCAAGCCCGTGACATAGCGGTGCACTCGTCCTCCATGCCGGCTACTAACGCGGGACGCATCGAGCTAGTGAGTTAAACTCCACGCGTTGTACTCTCGCAGACGCCGCTTTGCCTCAACATCAAAAATCTGCTTACCGAGTCCTCCTCATCCGCGAGGCGGAAATGTGCAAGAAATGCCTCCGAGAACTCGTCCCATCTCGGAAGTGCATGCCCTCCCGGACGGCTCCCACGAATCAAACCACGATCGCGATATCACGCGGCCGATGCGAACCTAGACCACCGACTCGGTCTCCGATGCCTTCGATCACTCGCGATCCAGAATCGCTTGATGAACTCCTGCGGATCATCCTCGTGCCTCGACCAGTAGAACTCGCGGGCCACAACTCGTAAAGTCCCGCACCTCAAACTATCCGATCTCGGGTGAACCATCGTGCATCGAGCTGCTGCGTCGGCCCAAATATCGCTCGTGTCCGCCACAACCTCGCCAATAATCGCCAACTCTTTGAACCCATCTCTCGCCTCATCGCTGGACCGAGGCTCGGTCTCGTGGTCTCAGAGAGGCGCCGCTCTACTCGCAGCCTCCTCGCCGCTTTGCCGCCGGGCCTCGCTGCCTTTCGCAGGCATAATCGTAAAACGAAACACGCCGAGGGTCCAACTTACAACATACTCTAAGGCACGATCTCGTAATGAGAAGAATAAAACCAATCCTAAATGTCTCAGCCTCACGATTATAGATGTGGTGCGCGCACACATCGATAATCAAGACTTACTTAGACACGATGCAGACACTTTCCGAGGACTAATCGCTCGATACCACTTGCACGACCGACCGGCGATCGTGCCTTACCCGCACCCAAGTAGTCAAACAACATCGAGAAAATCAGCGGAAATTAAAACTCATACATGATAACCAATGAAAAGAGAAACAGTTAACCCAACTACCTTTTCTCAAAATAACTAACACTGAAGCGATAATCCCGCCTACATCGATTTCACACTCTAAGAATTTTTATAACATCTCTCGACGGACAGGGCCGCCATACCCACGAATGTACAAAAGTTCTACAACTTCGAGAACCGTACCAAATGACAAAGTCTCCGAAGAATGGAGCTTTCGAGAACCGCGATCCAAAGTGCGGATCAACAAGCGATGTATCTCAACTGCGGCGTGAGCAGCCCGGCGGGTCGCATAACAGTACCGAGTATGCGAATGTAAAAATCAGTAAATGAAATCATAATAGTCTATAAGGAAAACAGGAGACATGTATGATAACCAAACTACAGTACACCACATATATACAGTTCAGTCAAATCAAATCACATCAAGTCAGGGACTCACGCCCGAAAGATCATTACTCAAAGTGGACGCATACTCGTGGGCTACCCAACGCGTCAGTATGTCCAACCCAATAACAAGATAGTACTCATCGACGATACCCGTGGGCTACCCAACGCGTGTCGGTATGTCCATCAATTACCCGAATAATACTCATCGCTGTGGGACGCATACTCGTGGCTACCCAACGTGTCGGATGTCCATCAATTACCCGAATAATACTCCCTGGACGCATACTCGGCTACCCAACGGCGTGTCGGTATGTCCAAACCAGCTTACAAGATAACACTCCTAATGGAAGCATACCCGGCTACCCAACGCGGTCGATATGTCCATCATACCACCCGATATCCGGCCCTCCGTCGAGAGACTCGGTAGCACAAAGTCAAACACTTGCACGACAACAAAACTATCACCACAAGCACAGGCAGGTTACACACAACTCAAAGTACCTTCGTTTAAGTCAACAAACCGGGTTCCAACCCCAAAATACTACATTCTTTCCTACCTTCAAAGACCTCTCTTTACGTAGAAACCATACGATACTATCACACATAGTATCACACACATTCATGTTTAAAACACGTACTTCAAACACAATTAACATAACGTCAAGTATACTTTTTAAAAGTCCAAGTAATTAACTCCTTTAAGGTCAAGTATTCCTACCTTTTAAAACCAAGTCATTTACTTTTCCCTTAAGAAAAGTTCGATATTTGAAAACAAGTGATTTATACTTTCAAACTCAAGTTACTTCTCTTTTCCAAAATCCAGTACATTATCCTTTGCAATCCATTAAGTTCATTCTTTGGAATTTTAAGAAAAGTCGAACTTGTTATTAATGATTCTCATTTAAGCGGCCGTGATCTAGGAAATGTAATATCATTTTGTCTTATCTTAGTTTCTATGCGGATGGAGGTTTCTCTGGTTTTAATATAATCAATTAGTAAACCATTTCCTTTATTAGCGAGCTATGGTGTGTTCGATACTTGTTCCCACTTTCAAATCCATTTCACATTCTTATGCCGTTATACCTAACTTCCCATAAAGCTAGTATAACTCTTAAGTTTTCAAAACCAAGTATTACTTATTACTCACGAATGAGGTTTACAACTTTTGAATACATTACAAAACTTTCACCAATCAACAAACTTCTTTTACTCACATAAAGTTGTTATAACTGACTTCCCATAAAGCCGTTATAACCCCTTTATGTTTTAATCCAACCAATTACCACATAAACATTTATGAGACCAAGAGGGCTCATTCTTTAAGACCGAGTGCCCATTACTAACGGATAAGACTTACTACTCTTTACACATAATGAAGCCCTTTACACTTCATAACAAGTCAAGACACAATTTGGAAAATCAATTTCCTTTAACACACGTCGTCAACCGCACTATATATTTCACAAATAGTCATGTCAAGAGGATAGGAAGAATCACATACCTCGCGACGATTGCCGCAAAAAGCAAAACGCCCACGATTGAACCCTTCATAGGATACGCTACTCGTGGCGCCTCAATCCTATAAAGTGGTCATAAGACATCTATTAACTTCTAGTTCGAACGTAGAATAAGCTAAAAGCAAAGCCCACGGGTTCTACTAACTTACTACCTTTTATCCAAGGTCGAAAACAGTAACCCATTCTAAACCCTTTTCAATTCTCTTTCAATTCAAGTTTTAGGTTAACATGATGTCTAACCCTAAACATCTTCAACTACCACAATCCCCTTCTATATAACATGCAACGACTAACTTTGTCACCAAAAGGTAGTTACAATCTTAAGGCTAACATGCCCACTTCGGTTTTCCACAGGACAACAAGATCCAAATCCACGCAACTCAACTACAATGACCTCGGGCTCACAATTCTATACAAACTTAACTATAATGACCTCGGGCTCACAATCTATACAAACTTAAATATAATGACCTCGGGCTCAGATCTATACTACTATCACAAGTACTAACTCAAATCCAAGAGAGAAACTCTTACCTTTTGGAAAGTCCACAAAAGCCCTTTCCTACCGCTTTCTTCCACAACTCATCCACCGCTTCCACAAGTTTACCCACACTTTCCTTGCGCCGCTCAACAATCTCTCCTAAGGCAAGGTTTTTCTTCAAAACTAGAGAAGGGGAGAGGGTTTTCTCTTGGGAGGGTTTGATAAGAAATGGCCAAGTCTTCCAAGACTTGGCCCTAAAGATGCCTCTTTTTGGTCAAAGGATGGGAGGGACACTTGTCACCCTCCCATAGGCTCTTTTATAAAATATCCCCGATTTTTAGCCTTTTCATGAAAATCCCGCTTGGCGCGCATGTTCACTTGGCAGCCATGCGCTATACTTCAGAAATAAATTTAACACGCGAACCGCGCCTGCTTTCCGCGCCATGGCGCCAACACCCGCGGACTCCCGATACAATGGCCGCGGCCGCTTCCACGGCCACTGAACCCGAACCGAAATCATCGCTACTTGATCAGCGCCAAACTTGAAACTTCCATAACTTTTGACTCCGATGTCCCATCGACGAATGGTTCGTTGCGTTGGGACCTAGATTCAACGGACTACACACTAGGCCTTTTAAACACCTTACAATCCTTGACAACTGGGGTCCAACACTCCAAAGTAAACTCAAAATTCTTCCAACACATGTTTGTCAACTAATCTATCTTCTAGAATTCACGGGGTGTAACAAGCCACTGATGTGGCGGAAGTGATGCAATAAGCGGCGATGGCGGCGGAAGCGTGATGGCCATCGGGCGTTGGCGGTGAGAGCCCAATGGGGTAGTGGCCTTGAGTCATGCCTCCCTGTCCATTTCATGCTGGTAATTGGGCCAGACCACGGCCAGCAGCAACAACAGCCTTTAGATCTTGGGCACTACCGAACCAGTGGAAGCAGGTCCATTCGGCAGTGGCGTCTCCGACAGACATCGAAGTCGTGATGCACACCCTTTGACTCACACCACCCAATGCAAACTGGTATATGGACACCGGGGCAACGTCTCATATGACGTCCTCACAAGGTAATCTCTCATCCTATTTTAATTTGAGCAATAATTGTGGTATAATTATCAGAAATGGTCATTCAATTCCAATTCATAGTTATAGTACTACAAACTTGTCTCTCCCGAACTCACCGTTAATTTTGAAAATGTCTTTCACGCTCCTCAATTAATTAAAAACTTGATTTCAGTTAGAAAATTTATCACTGATAATTGAATTTCTATTCAATTTGATCATTTTGGGTTTTCCGTGAAGGATTTGTAGACGGGGATGCGTCTAATGAGATGTGATAGTCGGTGTGAGCTTTATCCAATCACCACAACCACATATCAAGCCAAATTACCATCCACTTTTGCAGCTTTAGCTCCTTCTTTATGGCATGAACGTTTGGGTCATCCGGGAACATCTGTTTTTGCTTCCCTTAAACAAAATAAATTTATTGAGTGTACTAAGCCTCATAGTTCTCATGTTTGTCACTCTTGTTCTCTTGGAAAATATGTGAATTTGCCTTTTGTTTCTTTTACGTCTCGTACTGTTATGAATTTTGATATTATTCATAGTGATATTTGGACATCTCCCATTTTAAGCTCATCGGGTCATCAATATTATCTTCTGTTGTTGGATGATTACTCTATTATTTTGTGGACGTTTTCTTTGTCTAAAAAGTCACAAGTTTTTTCCACATTCATTTCCTTTAGAGCATTCATCCGCACTCAATTTGAACGGGTTATTAAAAATATATAATGTGATAATGGTAGAGAATTTGATAATGGGCAATTTTGGAATTTTTGCAAAACTAATGGTTTATCTTTTCGTCGCTCATGTACACATACCTCATCTTAAAATGGAAAAGCGGAAAGAAAAATATGAACCATTAATAATATTGTTAGAACCCTACTTGCACATGCCTCCCTACCACCATCAATTTGGCATCATGCATTACAAATGGAAACATATCTCTTCAACATACTTCCTAGCAAACAATTAGTCTACCAATCCCCACTCAAAATTTTATACCTAAGGGACTCATATTCTCATCTTCAGGAATTCAAGTGCTTACGTTATTCTCTGTTTTCATCTACTATCATTAATAAATTCCAACCTCGGTCCACTCCGTATATTTTTTTGGGATATTCATCTAACCATCGTGGTTATAAATGTTATGACATATCGTCCAATAAAATAATTGTGAGTCACCACGTAGTGTTTGATGAATCAAATTTTTCCTTTACCAAAATACATTGTTTCGTGCCTCCTACCTATGAGTTTTTTTATAACATGTCCCATGTCGGTTCTAAAGTGGAGTCCACGAGGATGTCAGATACGGGCTAGGAAGAGAGGCTCATGACGGTGGGGCCCGCACGTCCCAAAGAGGGTAGTCGGCCACGGAGGTCGCTACCACCGCCGCGCCGCCTGGCTTTTCGCCGGCGGACCGCTGCTTCATTGCCGTTGTTGCCGAATTCGCCTGCCGCGCTCGCTGGATCGCCTTTTATGGCGGTTGTTACGGGTGGATGCGGGCTGCTGCAGGTCCTCGGGCAGGTGGTTCTGGTTGTCGGAGTTGGAGGCCCTGTCGTCGGCGAAGGGCCCGACGGTGGTAGTGAGGGTGGAGTCGGCAATGTTGGCCTGAGTGGTGTTGCACTTGATTTTTCGGGTTTCCTCAAGAATAAGTTTCGAACGAGCCTCAAAAAACAGAGGTAACGGTGTGCATTGCTGAAGGATGGTGGCAATATCGACATAGTTACTAGTGCGCCGACGTTGGAGAGTTGGTCGGCAAACATCTTGAGTTCTTGACAATATACAAACACGTTTGGGAAAATCGTCCTTGAACTGATTTTCAAGGTATAACGCTCGTTGAGTTTTGTTGTCGTGGAAATACTTTCCAAATGTTCCCACGTTTGGTGGGCAGTGACATCGATCTCAATGATGGTGTGCAACAGATCATTAGAGATTGTGTCGTATATCCACTGAAGGACGGCTGGGTCCAAACGAGACCATAGTGCATCATCAGAAGTCGAACCCGATGGTAGGTCTGTGGACTTCGGGGTAGAAAGAATGACGTGGTCAATAACTTCGTAAACACAATAATGGATCTTAAAAATCTCCACCCACGAGGAGTATTGACCCTCTTTCCATCTCAAATGTGATAGGGATGAAGTTTTTGACGTTGTTTACTACAAGTGCATGATGGAATTTGGTTTTGTCAGTCATGAAAGATGAAATTTAGGAGGAGAAGGGAGAGAGAATGGCTAAAAAACACTTGGGTTCCATGAGGGGTGGCGGCCGAGAGCTATGATCGGCGGCGGTGGAGGTAATTTTAGGCTACTGATACCATAAAAGAATATGTTTTTTTATTGTAATCATCAATAATGTACAATATATATAATAGTACAAGAATATATAAACCAGGTAACTAATCAAACTAATTACAAAGAAAATATAATTCTAACTAAAATAGGAGACCTAATTACAATAGGAATACAATTCTACCTAAAATAAGAGACCTAATTACAATAGGAATACAATTCTACCTAAAATAAGAGATATATAATTAATGAAAAAATATTCGGAAAATATTCTATTAGAATTTGCTCGATTATTATTACTTTCTTGGCTTTTCTTCTTAGTTTCTTAGTATCTCTGGCCATTAGCTATTACTATTTTATTTCTAGATTTCTCCATTTGCTCTTTGGTTTTGGCATTTGTTAAATCTTTGAGTTTTGCTGAGTTTGTTTATATACAGTATTGTGCTATATATGTGGGTTTTGAAGTACACATGTAGTACCAGTATATGGCTGAAGCAAGAAAGTGTACGGTTTGATGATTTGTTAAAGCTTAATGGAAAAGAGATTTGAGCTTTACGAATCTTTCATATTATTCTAAAGTTGGGTATTAACTTTTGGTATAATTATATGTTAAATCTCTTTTCTCCAGCCTAGTGGAAAATATGGTATTGAATGAGATTTCGTTTATGTTGCCAACAAAATTGGTTTACTGAAGGAGATAAATGAAGGGCTTATTCATGACTATGCGTTTCAAAAATGATTCATAACACATTCCACCATCATATTACATCAAGGAATGAATTGTGAGGGTGATTAAGAAGTTCTTGAACTACAAGTAACGGCTAACCTCAAACAATTTGTTTTCACTGTTAAAATGAAGTGTAAAAATTACTTTACAGAGTTGAAAACTAAAAAATGCCATATAAAGTGGTGGAACCACAATTGTAGAAGTGCTTATGTAAAAATGTAGTGGAGTAAATAAAATGCAGGAGGCCCTTTGTATCATTATTTTCTTCTATACAAATTGTAATTAGTCATAGCAGATCATTTCCTCCTCATGATTACACCATCTCTCTTTATACCCTTTTCACTGTGAAACTACTACAAACTTCAACCATTAAGACTTGAGATATTCTTGATTTTCAGTCACTGTGAATGTCAATGAAGTTTTGGGTACAACAACTTGGAGAAAGAAAGAGGCTTATATTTAGGTGTATGGTTGTTGACAATTTCCTACTGCATTGGCTGATAAAATTAGGTGTATGTCAGTATGGATCTAGCAGTTTATTATAAATAAATGTCTTCAGTGTATAAATATTTGAGCTTGATCAGGTACAAAGCTTTTAAATTCGCTTTGAGCAAACTAATGGTTTGGTGTGTTAGAATAGGAATAAGATTTGTATATAATATCTTATATGAAAAAGAATTAAGATGTAATATCTATAAATAGGGCTCAATGTAATAATGTAGATACACAATTCATTAATAGATTTTTTTCTCCCATAATCTCTCACATGGTATCAGAGCATTAGTGAGGAGATATCCGCTATGCAATATTCCAGCTAAGTACCCTATTTTTCGGCAAAACACATCACTGCACGAGATTCCGATCACTTTCCAGTGCGATATGCATATACCAGTACCACCAATAGGATCGGAACCCTCATGCGACCCTACCCAAAAAAATTCGTCGTCGTTGGGTCCCACACGCGCCACTCAAAACCACTGGTCGCCATGCACCGACGAGTACGATGGTTTCTCCCCACTTTTTTCCCAGTTGGCTCGTCTCTCCATTCTGAGTCTACCCATCCAAATCCTATTCTAACACTAGACACCATCTTTTGTAGCTTTAACAAACTCGGATGTCCCAATCGTTTATGGATTAAGTCTGGAGGATCTATAATGGAGCATGTTATGGAGGAGTTAGGAGAGGTAAGATAGTAGAGACCTTGTGATTCATATCCTACACCAATCACCTGTCTCGTACTGCAGTCCTACGTAACAAAAGAATCATCAAGAAATATTATGACACAATATTATACCATTTTAAGTTAACATCGTCTATCAGCATCCCATTATGCCTTTATATCATCATTGTCCTCGGATAGCGACAAACTATGATTGACGAGATGTCTGCTTTACACACGAGTGGTATTTGGAAGCTTGTTTTTTTCCCTTCAGGTAAATCTATTGTTGATTGTCGTTGGGTTTATGTAGTCAAAGTTGATCTGGACGGCCAAGTTGATCGCCTTAAAGCTCGCCTTGTTGAGAAGGGGTATATACAGATATCTGGGCTTGATTACAGTGATACTTTCTCTTCCGTGGCTAAAATAGCATTTTTTCGTCTTTTTCTATCCATGGTTGTTGTCCGCCATTAGCCTCTTTATCAGTTGAACATTAAAAATGTTTTCCTCCATTGTGATCTTGAGGATGAAGTTCATATGGAGCAACCATCCGATTTTATTGCTCATGAGGAGTCTAATCTGGTGTGTCGATTGCGTCGGTTACTTTATGGTCTGAAACAGTCTCTTCGAGCCTGGTTTGATAAATTCAGCACAGTAATTCAAGAGTTTGATACTAAAAAAATCATGTGTACATAATTGGATTGAAGATTCGAAAACTACATAGGTTTTGATAATGATTGAGTAATCGCATAATTCATCTGTATCCTCACTATGCTAACTACCTGGCAAGTTGTATAATCTAAGGAGACGTTTCACCAGTTTGAGATTACAATTCAATATTACAATTATGAGATTGATAGGATAGGAAATTTTAAAAACTGCATTTTGTCACTTTACACCTGTCAGTTTCTTTATCCATTTTGGAATAATGATTATTTTGAGTTATTATGCCTTCTTCAGGTTTTAGGTTTTCTATTTTTAGTTGTTGTCATTATCGGTCCGGATACTCTCGATAACCATCCGAGAACCGGACCGAAATATCCGGACCGATACTCGGACCGAATAGTTAACGGTCCAAATACGAGTATGGGGTCCGGATCGATAAGGATCCGATCCGGTAACCCGGTAAAATACCCGATAACATCATTTCCTAAGCCCAAACCACTACACCCGCAAAGCCCAAAAATCAGAGACCCAAATCTTCCTATTTCCAAAAAAACACTTCACTCAGCCCATTCCTTTCATCCTCCCAAAAAACCTAAATCCCTAAGCCTCAAAACGAAAATCAACCTCTCCCTTTCATCTCTTCCATTTTCAGAAAACACCAAAATTCATCCCCCAAGAACAGAAAATCCTTAACACAAAAAAGGAATGTAACGTTCTGATCCTTTTCCCCAAAATCAGAACTCGTTTTTTACCCTTTCCCCTTTCTAGACAGAACCAACTTTGTCAATGAGAGACAGTTTTTGTCCACTCCATTTTCGTGCAATGGAATCACATGAAACACTTCAGGTTTTGAACAATTTCGAAATCAAAATCCCGCTCAAAATCGAGCCCTAGCAACCCAAATGTCATGTTATAAATACTAAGCATTAAAGTTCATTTGGACTCCATCTTTTCTAGCCGTCATCTTACCCCTTTTCAAAACCCTAAAATACTTTGCATTTCTTATTCAAATTTTGAGATAAGTTTAAAACAAACTCGTTTTTTTATTCGAGTTGGGCAAGATTCGAAAGAGTTCTGGCCGTCACTTTTTCTCTTAAAATAATTCTCAAGCATTTTTCATTTTTCCTTCAATCTTCTTTTATCACGGTTTTAAATCGGGATTTGATAGTGTTATCGGACCGGACCGGGTACCCGCCCGATAAGGTATCGGTCCGATTCCGAATCTCTTTTCAGGACCAAATTCTTATCGGTCTGATCTCGGTCCGGACCAATAACCTTATCGGTCTGGTTCCGGTATGTCGATACCCGGACCGGATCGATAACAGCCCTAGTTGCCATGAAGAGTGCGGTTTTGATGGCCTCTCAGGGCACTTTTGGAATGTGTTTCTCAGAGGTAACAAATCAACAATATTCTCATAAAAGTTTTCTATATGAAATCAACAAAGATAGTCACCTTCTTCCTCCGCTCTGCATATGAAATACGGTAAATATTTATTCGCGTGTTTACACCAAATCATATTAACTTAACCATGATTAACATTTATATGCAAACATATGACATGCATCCATTGGTTCGGTGTATACACCATGTGCGGATACATATTTACAACTTGTGTTTTTCCACAAATCCCCACTTCGATGCATGAAAGAATGGTCATAGATGATGTGAATCAGAGAATGAAATCATAAACTTCAGAGTACTCCTGGATGTTGAAATCATAAGCTTAATAATTATTTCACTATCTCTTTACCAAATTAAATTAAAGACTTTCGATACATGAAGTTTGATATAACCTCTATCTCAAAATTGAAGTTTCAAATACACATCGACTTGTGCTTATTCTGCTAGTTCTCTATGAATGTCACCTACTCCATTCATTGGAGAGACGACAGCGAGAATAACTAATCCACCCAAAACAACAATCAAGATACCCAAGCTATTCACTAGCAATGCCTCGGTGGAATAGCGTGAGATCATGTGGGCTGCTTGAAGGAATGTAGCTTTCTCTAAGAAGCCAGTAGCACAAGTAGCGATAGCAAGGGCATATATATAGATGCCAAAAAAGACATGCCATGGTAAAAGAGTCGCTCTGCTGTTCCTTGAACCACCTGGATACCAGAAAGTTGCAAAACCAGTAGCCCACTGTCCAAAAGTTATTGAAAAACTAATTTACGCACTATTACATATAGTAATAAGGATACTGCAAAAGAACAGGAAAAGCCAGACAACAAAAAGAGTAGCATAGGATCATTAAAGAGAAGTACCTGGAACCCAAAGAGAAAAAGGCAAG
Organism: Przewalskia tangutica; assembly: GCA_029844215.1. Lineage (NCBI taxonomy): Eukaryota > Viridiplantae > Streptophyta > Magnoliopsida > Solanales > Solanaceae > Przewalskia > Przewalskia tangutica. Next base: position 43,163,241 of record CM056727.1, on the reverse strand, counting down.
CTAGGCCCAACCAGGAGTGAAGACTGTACCAGTTGTCGATTCCTTTGTCAACATGAAACTTCCAAGCAGCCCATAAACCAATTAGACTCAAAAAGAAAGCCATGAACTGCAGCAAAAGATGAACTGATTTTCGGAAGCTCTTTGTTCCTGATACTGTCTTGTACACCAGCATAGCTGTAGCAATCCACACCAAGTTTGGAGATTAACATAATCCATGAGACAATGACATAAGAGATACATAAACTATGCTGAATTATTTTCTGATTAGGATGCAAGAAGTACAAAATGTCACTCTAACTTTATACTGAAGAATAATAATTTTCCCTAGAATCAAGTCATTAAGACAGTGCACGCAGAGAACAGTTTAACAAGCACATTATGAAAAAATAAAACAGGTAGATTAATATCAGACAGGTTCTTTTAAGATAAAATATACAGCCATGCAGATAGAAATTTATATGAGAAATTATTTTGTCTGGAAGTCGAGAAACACGAAGAAATTACATTCAGCCATTATTTTTTTGAAAACCACACTCAACCATTATATTGTATAAAGAAGTGGGAGGCATTGTTAGACTTTAATTTCTTTTATTTTCTTAATTAAGCTCATAATATTTTTTTCTGTGATAACCGTGGTACCCGGACCAACTTGCGCGCAGCTCAACTAATTACATGGGGTACCTGCAAACTTGATGATATTTTACGAGACGGCCTAAGGTTACTTCTTTTTATCACAGTCATTCACCAAATGATGCTAGTTGTTGATCATTGGAGCTGATAGTTACCAGAGTGCGGAAACTGTTACCTTCACAAAAAAAAGTTACCGGAGTGCGGAAAGAGGCAACATATATCCTCCTAAGTAATAGACTGATTTCAAAGCTACTAATAGAAGCAACGGTCAAGCATTTAGCACTGGTTTTTAAAAGAACCCATCAGTCACAGCATTATTGTGGTCCGAGCTTGAAGCTTAAATAGTTGGGACAAAAGAAACAAAAGATCTGAGGTCCATATTAATGCCTAATCTGAATCAACCTGAAAATTCTATAGCAACTTCACTCATAAAAAGGTGTTCTATTGGATTTTTACTTGCGCAATAACAATTACATTATAAAGAAACTTCATGGTAATTATCATTTTTGCAAAAGATGATATCTGATGCTATGATAAAAAAAAAAAGCACTTCAGGAAATTTGGCAAATGCACGTACCCAAACTAATAGATAAAGGAAAGTGAAAACGGTCCTTCACACTCCAGCAAGTTTGGAGCAATCTCAATGAGCAAGAACCAAAATACTTGGGTACAAATAATAGAAAAATTCAGTAATAACAATTCTTTATTGCCAAGCGAGATTATGGTTTAATTTTAAAGTTTGTAAATAAATAAATTAGTCAGTAAAGAGAAAATAGAAATCCATTTACATTCATCCAGCAGTACATGGATGTAACAACAATACATCAGAATTCTATCAATGACTTGGGATAAAGTAGCTCTTTGAGATGAGTCATTATGCATAAGTTTTTTTAGCTACACAGCAAAAACAGTGGCATGGTAGAGAGACATTTAATCTCTATTTATCCTCTACTTAGATATAGCATATTGCTTTTAAGAACACTCAACAACAATGATTAACACTAGTTTAACAGATACTCTTAATCTTTTTTAATAGGATAGTTTGACTGATAGTCTTAATCCTTACCTTCACCATTTAGAAGGACGAGGCTGATTACCATTAAAACAGGATGAACCTGCACGAGACAACATCAAAAGCACAACTAAGAAAGAGGTTTGCTTCAGTCTTCGAAAATCTCTGAAACTTGAATGACAGTACAACAAAGGAAAAGTAAGAAATAAATTAGTATCAGATTTGTTTTACGTGGTAGAAAATGCAACAAATAGAAGTGATATCACTGACTTTTCTAGTTAGGCATATCCTACAATAAATGGATCATCCTAAGTCTCTTCCTCAAATATTGACACGGTCCAAGTTCACCAACTGGGAGAAGCAGCAATAGGTACAAGAGCTATCACTAAAGCATCATTTGCTGCAGCAGTCCCTTTAAAGGAAAAATGTCCAGCAATATAGGTAAAGCTAAGAGAAGTGTTCACGATATAGCAGTTCCTACCCAAGAACCAAATATTAACAGCAAACCTTGATCTCAATTATTGAAATTCAGATGACCATCATCACAATAATCACTTTCTAGCCATAACCCAATACTTTTGAGATGTCTGATAACTGATCAATCAATCAAATACACCCTCAAACCTAAACTAGATGTAATCGGTTATATGAATCCACACTATCCATTATGTCCTATTCAGGCCATTTCATCCAAACTACTCAATAATCTCTCTCAGTATATGAAAACGTAAATGGGAAATGATTGCAACCAATGTTAAGCTGCAAAAAGTAACAAAATAAAGAAAAATCACCCACGAAATTCCATTAAAAAAACATCTCCATTGAAAAGTCAAGACATACTAAAGCATAGAGGGATACAGGATTTTAAGTCCATCGTTGAATCAAACCACTGCAACTACTATTCTCAGTAACAATAGGTACAGGCTTAGTACAAATATACACTATCTAGAATATTTCAACTATATCTAGATAATTCAAGCTGAAACAGCAAGTGCAACAGCTAAATTCTATCTAAAACAATGTTAAATTCTATCTTTTACCATGGCTCATGTAAAGAATGGATCTTGGGTCTAACTCAGCCCCAAGCTTGTAAGGTGAGTATTGTCCAAGTTCATATAAGTAGTTCATGTTTTCATTCCATATATGATGTGAGACTCTTAACATTCTTATAGTCAATTCGATTCGCTTTAGGTGCAAACACCGTGCAGGTAAACATGATGTACCAAAAACTAGAGCTAAATTACATGAAATAGGAAGCTTACATTAAAGATGAGAGCTTTATTGTCAGATATGAGTGCTAAACCTCCTCTATAATGCACAGTCCACGTCAGCACCAATGCTGCCACTGCAACTCCGATTACCCTCACCAATACGAAAATCGGAAACCTTACCACCGGCACCGCCATTGATAAATTAGTGGAGTCCTCAATAATGCGATAATAATATGATTGGTAGAGCTAGGGTTTTAGATTTGGTTACTTGTGTGTTAGTCAACAGTTGGGGATCCAAATGGACATATATATATATAGTCCCAAACTCTTTTTAAGAAAAAAAAATACTAGTAATAACTTATAAAAAAGGTGTCTGGTGCACTCCCGCTATGCGCGTGATTCGAGAAGTGCCGGACCACAAGGTCTATCTCACATTTTTGCAAGAGTCTGTTTATACGGTTTGAACTCATGATCTCCTGGTCACATGTCAGTAACTTTACCAGTTACTCAAAGGCTCCAACTTATCCAGCTCAAAAAAAATTTGAAGTACCAAATAAATAATGTTTTTTACTTTCAGAAACAAAGATATATTTTTGGAAAAGCATATTTAAATATTTTTTTAAAACTATATAGTCCAAACTTTGAATCCTTTCCCAGTTCACACATACATTTTCAAGTTTAGTTAGAAAAAAAAATCATTCAAATTAAGAGTGTTTGGCCAACCTTCTGAAAATGTGTTTCTGTTTCTCAGAAGTAATTCTGCAGAAACTGTTTCTGGAGAATCAGTTAGAGTGTTTGGCCTATAATTATAATTATAGAAGTGCTTATGAGAAACAGAAACAGTTTCCTGTTTTGCAAACATTTATGCAAATTTAATAAAATATTCTTTTTAATAGATTTAAAACTATTTAAAATATTATTTTCTATCATATGTTTCTAAAAATTAGTATATCTTTACAATTTAATAAAAAAAAAAATTATTTAATTGCAACATTTAATCAAAAAATAATATTATATTGTACATAAGAAATATAATGACAATATAATAGTCAATGACTCAAATAGGTCCAAACCTACCCCCGCCATACCCACACATACCCCCACCTCATCCTCAAATTTCTATGTCATATTTTTTTTACTTTTATAAAAAAATATGAATTGTTTTCTTCCCCCTTATCTCCACCCCATTGTCATACCCCATCCTCAAATTTCTATTTCATATTTTTTGTTACTTTTATAAAAAAATGATTAAAATATGATTTTTTTCTTACCCCCCCACCCCCACCTCATTCATTTCATCCTCAAATTTCTATTTCATATTTTTTGTTACTTTTATAAAAAAAATATTACAAAATATGAATTTTTTTCATACCCCCGCTCTACCCTACCCCCACCCCACCCCATTGCCCTACACATCCTCAAATTTCTATTTCATATTTTTTGTTTCTTTTATAAAAAAAATTATTAAAAAATATGAATTTTTTTCTTACCCCCACCCTACCCCTACCCTTTGCTCTAGCCATCCTCAAATTTCTATTTGATATTTTTTGTTATTTTTATAAACAAAAAAATGAATTTTTTTTCTTACCCGGACTCCTACCCCCCACCCCACCACATTGCCCTATCCATCCTCAAATTTCTATCATATTTTTTGTTATTTTTATTTTAAAAAATGAATTTTTTTCTTACCCCCACCCTACCTCTATTCCTAAATTTCTATTTTATATGGGGATATTATGATATTAAAAGGAATATTTTGTGAAAAGAAAATGGTAAATGGGTCCAAAAAAAATCGAGCAAAAGGGTTTCTCCAGAAGCACCAAATTGGTGTTTCTGCTTCTCTTTCCATCTAAAAACACTTTTTGGCTTCTGGAAAAAGTGTTTCTACTTCTGAAAAGAGGGTGTTTGGCCAAAAAAGTATTTCTGAGAAACAGAAACAATTCCAGAAGTTTGGCCAAACGCCTCAGAAAGAATAGTTCATCAGTTTTTGTTGCTCTAAATTTTAATTGAAGATATTGCATTTCCACTAGAAGAAAAGATTATTCGTGAAATGACAATCGAAAAATTTGGAATCATGTCTCTTAAATGTTATTCCTATCTTCGTTGATATACCATTATTTGTTGTACTTCTAAATTTGTCATGGAGTATTCCATCCATTCCACAATAAATGGTTATTTAGACATACAATTTTTTTTTAAAATAAGTGGTTGTTTAGAATTTTAAAAATATATTAGATAGATTCTTTCAAAATTATTCTTGTTTAAATAATCAACATTCATTAATTATATTTTCTTTTTTCTAGGCATTTAATTATGTAAGCACAATATTTTATATCAAAAATAATAGTGTTTCACTTGAGTTTTTAATGATCACCTATTAATATCTAATGTCAACTTAGAAAGTGGTAAAAATTGATTAGGGGTAAATTAGTAAAAGCACTTCCAATTTTCTAGGAGTGTGACCAATTTCTTAAGAGGTGTGCACGAGCTAAAAGAACCACTTATTATGAAACGGATCAAATTGTGCATAACCTAATCAAATTGTGCTTACATAATTATATGTCTAGAAAAAAATGTAGTTAATGAATTTTGATTCTTTAAATAAGGGATGATTTTGGAAAAATCTAACCAAAATATGCTTGAAATCCTAAAGCACCATGCCTAAAAACCACTTATTGTGAAAAGGAGTTCTTTACCCTATTAATCTAACCAACTTTATTTTGTTTTGTGCAAAAATTCTAACACAATTTATACTGATCTAAAGAGCTAATCATTTTTCTTCCACGATAATGCAAAAGCTTTTCAATTCTACTAGTTTATCAACTCCTCCCCCCACTTTTCCGACTTTATGGAGTACTTTTTTCCTCCCTTTTGTTAAGTTCTATTTCTTTTTATCTTACATTGTTACTCCTATTATATTTTGAAAAGAAAATTGTGAGTTTACAAATCTTCAAAATGTTACAAATGACTCATAGCTGACCACAATTAGTTTGGAACTGAGAGATGGCTTGATTGATTGTTTAAACAATGTCATGCAAATTTGAATAGATAGTGTCACATTAAGACATTATAAACAAAAGGCATGGATATCAACAGCTTCCAAGGTACAATTTCTGAAGACTGGTTCTGTGGGATCACCCCTTGTAAAATCTTTTCATCAAAAGCTGAAGTATAACATCTGACAGCGCAAATGAGGTTGACTTGGTAGAATATCCTACCATCCTAGTAACATCTTTTGCGACCATCAGGTAAGGCCTAGAATGAACTCGGGGGATAAAAGAGTATGCAGCAATCATAAGAGCTTCTCCGCCACCATCATATGCAGTAGTCTTAAAAAGGGCTGATCCTGCGAGCTAACTTTAACAAGATTTCGGGGACAAGCCGCCGCCTTGGAGGTGCCATAGCATCCTTAGCAAGAGCTTCTTTGTCGTTAGCATGTATATATGCCACTATATAATCAAAAAGGTCATCTTTACCACCTCGTAGTGGATCCTGCAGTTCAAGACAAATTAAATTGCAGCAAGAAACTGAAATTTCATGTTTTTCCTAATGATTCAGCTAACTACTAGCATGATGAAATGGACTACACAAGAAATGAACTTACTACTACCATGATGAAATGGACTACACAAGAAATGAACGGAGAGAAACTGTCAACTAAAGATATTTCATTCCCGCATTCCCAGGGAAACAAAAACAACCAAATACACGAGAGCTTGGGAAAATGGCAGGGATTTAGCTAGGGAGATTTCCCAAAGAAATGTGGTCTTTACTTAAAGTTAGTCACTAATGGGGTGGCCTATTTCTAGTTTTCCCTAGGGAAAAACAAAAACAAAATCCAGCTTGAATGATATTGCTTCATTTTTTTGGCTGAATTTTACCACACTTTCCAGCATGAATTCAAATGCTCTGGCAGGAACTGAAGTGGTCCTATTCCCAGCCATGGCCTACATTATCCTCAAAATTAACATAGGACAACTGGATAGGTAAAATACGGTGCATACATACTTGAAGGAATAAATCTGTATGAGTTTTTCCCTCATACAAAATCAGTTCAGCTTGAGCTCCCACAACGTGAAGTGTATCTACAAATGTTTTACTGCACAGAACGAGCAACTTCACATGTTATTATACAAGTTTCATACTCAAACATGAGAGCAATTATTTATATAATCTATCAATGAGACAAGATTGAATCACAAAGAGACCATATCCTGCATTAAAGGAAAGGTTGTTCATCATTGCTCTTCAGAAGGAATTCAGACCTTGAATCCGATGGAATGGAGCTATCTGAGGTACCATGAAATAGGATAATGTGAGGCAGCAAATTGACAGCAGTTTTAGAGCTCTTATCCTGTACCATAATTTCAGGAGAAAATTTTTGCAATGATTCTTCCCCTTCCATTATACTGTAGATGACAAATTAAAATCTCAACGTCAGAGAAAGGTAAGTGTGATAACTTAAGCTAGCTAAAGTTTATTGCTATCATGCGAGAGAATGCTGTTACAGATACCTCAAGAAAATTGAGCGATGTAACCCTCTATTATTGAAATGATCAACTAAGTTGGGTAAATTATACCTGCCAAATCAAACAATGGAACACCAATTAGCAGGACATCTAACAAAAATAAAATAAAAGAAGAGCATGCCCAGTGAAGGAAAATAAGACATAAATTGAAGACAATTCTTTGGTGAAGCATTTGCAGCACCAAAAGTATGTTAGGGGGGAAAAGAAGGATACAGCAATATGGTATAACGAAAGCAGCAAATATTTAGGGCAAGAAAAGGAAAAGAAGAAAATTTAATTCCTTTTATTCGATTTTGATCATGTGGAATCCAACTCATACCCGGATAGAAAACAATAACCAACAACAACATTGCTATGAAACTAGCCACGTACCCGCCTGATAAACCAAAATAAGCTTTTATCTGGGAGGTGCTCCAAGAAACAGTTTCTCCTCTAGATTCATTGATTGCCTGCTTCATAAGAGCACAGGAAGAGATATGTGCACCAGCAGATTGACCCATGAGATAAATTCTGGAAATATACCGACAGCATGAGAGTTGTAAATATCAAGTTTTGGTAAGTAAGTAAAGGCTTCTTATATTTTTCCGTCCTAGTTTGTACAGTGAATAACTAGACTGTCTATCAAGCTGAGTCCATAAGAACTGTTCCCCACTGTTTTTCACATCCAGCAATAAGAATCACAAAGTGTTATACAATCTAATGCTGAAAATAATCTCAATCATTTCTATCCTTTTTAGTGCTAAGGGCATGGTTATTGAATTATGCACTAAATGCAAATCAGGGGAACAATATTAAACCTATTTGGATCACCACCATAATCAGCGATGCTGCTGCAAACAAATGAGATTCCCCGAGAAACATCTTCCACCATATCGCCTATTGTTCCCTGTGGAAAGTTTCTGCAACCAAAAAGTCCATTATGCATCTCGAATGTGGATATGAAAAGTTTGATCACGTGATGGCACTGCTGAACAAAGAAAATGGGAGGACAGGAGTAGTCATTGATGCAGTATACATCATACTACATAATGATGTTTTGACCCCCGCCAATATCTTTGAATAAAAGAAGTTATTTTCTCACTTTTAAGTGATAGTAAAGGTTAACACATAGCCATAAAGAAATGTATATTGGATAAAACATGAATATAAAAGTGGGGCTTGTCCCATATATCCATGAATACAAGATCAACTAAGATAGCCTTATTGGACAGTGAGTATGTTAATCAGAATTCTGTTCTATTAAATCACTATAAGAATTATTTCTCGGTTCCCCCTTCTATCTAATGAATCATCCAGGAGAACCAGTAATAGAACACACATTACATGAAACATGAAAGTGAACGACAATATGGTGTTTAAGAATTCAACCAGTTACCTGTAATCAATGCATGCTACTATAATGTCATGTTCTGATAATTGCTTTCCTAAGAGAGAACCCCAGGCCTTGTACCTGCATGAGTATGCAGGTGGACTTCAACATAAATGTTATATTCAGATAAGCACATTATCCCGATCCAGTCCAGGATTGAACATTCCATGACTAAAGGAGAACTAATTAGGGATATATAAGTGCTAACATCATCTATCCAGAAGTACATAACCATTTTGTTTTTAGCTCCATTTATTGATCTCATGTGTGTTATTATGAAGATGTGCCTGTGAGGATAATAAATCACTGTTTGGAGGTAACTCAGTCACTCAACATGTTTGAATCTTAGTCAAGGCAGAAAATCTGAGGAGAAGGGAGTTCTTATTGTGGGCATTTGTTTGTGCAAAAAGATAGAAGAAAGACCACTTTAAATAAGCATCTTATTGTTGCTATGAGCTCTAAACCTCCTATTTAATCTTTCTGGAAGTCATGTGGAAAACGCCCCATATAGTAAAAGAGCTGTTGAGAGCTTCTATACATATGATGAGTAACGACGGATTTGTAATCGGAGCAAACTCCATGAGTTCTTGATGAGGTTGAAATTTCAGTGTCAAAGATTCAAAGCACCTTTATTTCCTTGGGTATATTTTGGCCTAGACATGAACTTTAATGGGTAATTCTTTCATCTAAACCAAGAATGGGAAGTTGCAAAGAATGTGTTTACCAGAGCCCCAGGTTTTATTCCAGTTTAGGATACAATATATCCCTAGAGGCTTCCAGTGCTTCACGGATTTACTCTATCTTGCAGATGCCATCCTAACATGCATCCATCTAACTAGCTATTGAACACATGATTGAGATATCGCCAAACACACACTTCAGATTGTCAAAAAAAAATTGTCTTCAGGAATCATCGCTTGTAGCTTCATCAGAACTGCAATAGCTTGAGAAGACAAAAGGTCGCTGGCGTCTATATAAAGAATTGATAATACTGGAATTTGAAATCTATAATCAACTGTCTGCTTATCCAGGTAGTAGATAGTAGTAGAAGAGATCTGAGATCATTATTTACAATTGACAATGTTTCATACTTTTCGTGTTCTCCATACATCAGTTATGATCCAATATGATAAGGAAAGAAACTTGACTATTTACGGGCTTAAACAGAGCCTCTCTACATTTGGTACTTGTTATTTGATGCTATTATCACTGTTTTAAATTAGTAGATAGGGTCCCTCAGATACACAAAATCTCCAAAGCCGATATCAATGCATCACCAGATATAATTTCCGCTAGAGGAAACGGTATAGGAAAACATTCTCTTCTTTTCCTTAACCAAAAGTGAAAAATACACCCATCAAGTTCGGGAGTGGCTATAGCAGTCTTAGTAAGTTAGGAAAGCTCTTTATCAATTTCATGAAGAGAACCAGAAACCTAAATACCCTTAAAACAAAGTTAATGATCGTTCATAACACTAGAGAGGCATACGGGAAATTTATGGTTAATTATACAAAAGAGACTAAATGCTAAATCTCTTGTTTCTTATGTACTAGTGGAACTTAGGTTTAAAACGAAAGAAATAAGAAGTTTCTAGTTTTCTTACTCACCCAATAATCCATGCTCCGCCTGTTACAAATGCCACAACTGGCTTTGGGCTGTCTATCTTTGCCGGTAGATATAAGTCCAACCTGCAACATATGTCAGTTTGAGTCGACCTGAGGAAGTAGGTCAAGGAGAAAAGAAGAACAAATGACTTACCTATTCCTCGGCTGATCACCATAGACAACACTTCGACAGACCAGCGGTGAAAAGAAATAATAATATGCAACTGCCACAATTGACAGATAAAGTTAAATGTGATCCCGTTATGACAGTTACAAATATATCTAGTTGCCGAATACAAAAAAAAAAACTGTAAATTTCTGTCAGAGGGGGTCCTAGGTTAATGTGCCTCAGAAAATGACTACAAAGACATCCCTCTACACACTAACCACCCTCCAATACCCTAAAATATGCCACGACAAAAATATTTTGCTACATGAAATGTTGCAACTATTACAGGCTTTTTCATGACTGCTTTGCAGTAGCTATTTGCAAATGATCACAATATTATTCCACTAACAAGAATGCATCATCCAGTTTCCTGATTTTAGTTTTGTTGTTTGAAGAATTATATTAGAAAAGTAACTCTTGCCGGAATGAGAAATATTAAGGAGTTCATTTATACCTGCAATATTCATTACTATTTATTACCGGCTTTCCAACTCTTCAAAAAGATGGCCATAATATTATTCCATAACAAAGAACGCATTAGCTGTTTTCCCGATTCTGGTTCTTCTGTTTGAAGAATTATATCAGAAACAACCCTTTTTGGACATATGAATGGATACGAGTTCCGTACACTAGAGAATATATTGTCAATTCGTCATTCTTTCGATATGAATGGATTGGAAAGCACCTTTTTTACACTCACCTTGGAGAAAACCTGGCATAAGGAGCATTGCGTATAAGGCAAGACCCAAAAATCTCGTAATCCATCGATAACCTAACCTGAACAAAGGAAGTAATAAGAAACCACATCTTGTTGAAAATTCCTCAACATCTTGTTCAGTCGCAAGAAAATAATTTCTTTGTCCGTGAGTAGGTTTTTTAAAAGACAAGTTTTTTGTAAGAAAATTAAGTCTGGTATAATTAGAAATCAGAAATCTAGAAGAAAGCTCTGGAGGACCGAGGACCTATTCAGATTAGTTGATTTCAAAATTAAACATGACAACTCCACTACTATAATGTTTTTTGTTGTTGTTGACAAGGGACCCTTCGGGTGTGCACAAGGTAATTCAACTCCAGTGTAATAGCATGCAATCCACACGGAAGAGGTAAACTGCACTAGGCAAGTCACGTGCGACGAGCTCAGTCCACTACTATAACTTGGCAATAGTGAAAAAATTTCACATCCAACTAATGTTCTGATACAACCTTAGGAGAACCACATCCCAAAAGCTAGCTATTGAAGTGGGAGAGCCCAAGGCTATATAAGCCCCACATCAGCACCTCATTCAACCGATGTGGAATTCAAGTCCCATTCCTTGCAATAATATCATAACATGTTCAGTCATATACCGGCAATACAAAGGATTCAAATCAAAGCTAATAGTAATTGGTGGAATCTAAAATCCATGTTGCAACTCATGTTGATTTGTACGCGAAAAACAACATTTACGAGTTGTGTAAATAACATCACTACTATCCTGATCCCAATTTCTGCTCAACGGAATCACTCAAAGCAGGTACCAGTAGTATCCAATAAAACCAAGGAAAATTAATCCTCCATGTCCATTTCGTTCAATTTGGGCCTATTTCAAAATTAAAACTTGACAAGTAGCATGATTTATTTAAATTTAATAACAGTAAAAAATCCCAAGTCCAACTAATATTAATCAATCATATGCCAATAATAGTTATAAGAATTTCAAATCATAGGATAAAAGAGGAAAATGAAAAGGGTACCCGAGATAGCTAAGAAGCTTGAAACTAAGCCAAGTAATCAAATAGGTCTCAGCAGCAGCGTGCCCAATTTCACGGCTAAAAGATCCTTGACGATAGAGCCGTGGAGGTGTCGACTTAGTCTTGCTCAATGGTTTTCTCCTCCTTTGGTAATTATTATATGTAATTGAAGGTACAGTAGAAGCCCTAGGTAATAATAAACCTTCATTATCCCCTTCATTCTCCATCACAGGGGCGGACTAATGAGACTATGGTGAAGCAGGACCGGTAGGCTTCTAGACTGGTAAGTGAAGGACCGGTAGGCTTCTACGTGTAACTGTGTAAGTGAAGATGAGATGAGATGCACATATAGTTTAGGAGAATTTTATATCGCAACGAGAGAAGAAAGTGAAAGTTCTATAAGTCACGTAGAACATTTTTTGGGACGATGTAACATAGTTGGAAAGACAAATTCGTGCTGGTCTATGCCTAAAACCGACAATATGTGACATGAACTCATATCGTATGAGTAAAAGTGCAATTGAAAGAAAAAATATAGTACTAATAGATATTCCTCCGAACCATATTATATGGTGTTTTTGTTACCCCGTAAGTTAAGACAAGAATTAAAAACGTCATTAAGGATTAAGATTTAATTTTTGAATTTAAGTATATTTTTTTATGCTAATACGGATTAATGTTCGGTAATGGCGTATACGACGCCGAAAATTTCTTTAATAATAATGGTTTAGATATACGTATATATTCCGCCATGGATTAGTGACGTATAGAAGATATGACGATAAGAATTTAAGGCAACGAGTGTTGAGATTAATAGAAGTAGGATTAAGATTTATTACTTGGGATTGTCTTGACTAAAGAAGGCTTTGAAGGGCTAAAGTGTAATTTTAAAAAAACTATTTTCAAATTTGGATTTAATACCCAAACCTTTTTTCATTCCAAAATCTATTTTCATTCTTAAACACCCAAATCTTCATATTTTCTCTCAATTCCAATCCGAAAATCTCACTATACATAGCCAAGAATTGAAGTCACATTACCATCTTCTTACTAGATTAATTCATCACAATTAGAAGCCAAATTTTTGACCCAAAACAGTGGCAAAAATCGGTAATTCTGGGCAGATTTCAAGGTCCGAAATTCTCAGTTTTTGGACTAGATTTTGGAAAGAAAAATGTGTATAAATGTTGGGTTATTATAGTAGAAGTGTTGCATGTCATTTTGGGTTGAAAAAGAGAAGAATTTGGTAAAATCGACGGTGTGAAAAATCAATGCATGGCCGTTGACGGATCATTTGAGCTCAAAAAATGGTAAAAATTTATCCCTTTCATTTGATATTGGATATATTAATTGATATTATAGTTAGGAGAATTATCTATGTTAAAGAAGAAATAGAAAGAGGACAATGCATGCGATTATTAGAGGTCGAAACCGAATTAGAACCCATTCTTGGCATACATTGAAATTGATTAAGTGTGTTGGTATGTTATGACTAATTGCATGTGAAAATTTGGATGGAACGTTGATGATTAAAATTATAGTTGTTATAAGAAGTATTGGAAGCTTAATTGAAAAGTAAGGAATTTTGGAAAAGCTTTGAAATTGAAATAGGTGTTGGCCGAAAAGTTGATGAAAATTGTTGAACGTAATAGGGACGTATTACAGGCTGAATTTGGTGTTTAAAATAAGCTACAAACATGCATAAGTATTAAGGTAGTTATCTATACATGTCTTGAAAGGATTAAAGTGTAGAAAAGTGTTAATGGTATATTCTAGAATTGGTAGATGTTGTTAGAGGATTAGATTGCTCTCATGAATAATTCTAACGTAACTAAATGATTGACTACTATGAGAAATAAATGTAGTAGTTGCCTTGGTTGTTGAAGTTGTTAAATGGAATACTTACAAAGCGAAGGTATGCGCACTAACGACGTAAATGGAATGTTGAGATAATTTTGACTACATATTGAAATGATAGTGGTTATTGGGTTGATTTGGATTATTGATTGGATTTGAATTGTTGGTTGATTTGAATTATTGGTAAAATTGTGGATACGCACATAAACAAAGGAAATGCTGCCCAAATTTTTATAGGAATAAGGGAGTCGTTATTCATATAACTTACATTAGAAATCATAGAATTGACGAGCGTATTATTCCTTATTATAGGTTGAAGTACTAGACGAGGCATACCTTAATATTGAGTTGAGTAGTTTTCCTAAGAGGTATGTGAAACTCTTCCTTCTTTCTTTTGGCATGATTTTTAATAAAAGTACGGCGGACGTACGTGATTCCTATGAGTTCAGTTTTAAAAGATAATTGTTGATTAGTGCCTATGATTTTCAGTAAAAAAGTTTATTATGATGATATTATCGAGAGTCAAAGATGATTTTTAATTGCATATGGTTGCTCATGATATCTATTCGTGCTAAGTATTATTGTTTCACTCCACCGAGTCCCGGGTCGAATCATGTTCGTGCGCAGCTTTACAGAATTCATCGAGTCCCTTACTAGAGGGCCGAGACACGTTATATACATATATACAGATTTTATCGAGTCCCTCCATAGAGGGCCGAGACATGACATGAGCACATATACAAACTTCCATTGAGTCTCTCACTAGAGGGCCGAGACATGTTATACAGATTGATATACAGACATAAACATAGTGACATTATGAGTAAGCATTCATGATTTCTGATATGACTCTCATTTTTGTTAAGCTTGATGACTCTCTATCTTTACTTGACACATTTGTGATTTCATTTTCAGCATTTCATGTTTTATATACTCAGTACATTATTTCGTACTGACCCCCTTTTCCTCGGGGGCCTGCGTTCATGCCCGCAGGTTCAGGTGTTCAGATAGGTGACCCTCCAGTTTAGGACCTCTATTCAGCAGTTGGAGAGCTCCATTGTTCCGGAGCCGGCTATTTGGTACAGAACCTCTTTATTTTGATTGTATATAGTTCATGGGCACGACGGGGTCCTGTCCCGTCTTATGTCGTGGTCGTACTCTTAGAGGTCTGTAGACAGTTGTGGGCGGTAGGTGTGTTTTGGTTTTTGTGAAGATTGTTATGCGTCTTAGTCAATTGTATTGTTCTACTTTGTTTTGGGATGTTTCCGTATATAGTGGGGCAGCCTTGCCGGCGTGCCTATTATGATTGTTTCTTGTTTTTGTGATGCTATCTGGTGGCAGCCTAGTCGGCTAGCCTGTTGTGATTGTTGGTTAGTTGTGTAAGGCAGCCTTGTCGGCTCGCCTATTTTGGGGAGATGTTATAAATGCAGCGTTGTGCTGCCGAAATTTTTATAGATCTCGGTATTAAATGGACTAAGAGTGACAGGTCAGTAATGACGTCCAATTAGGACATTTAGTCGCGGCCCGTCGGGTCGGGAAAAAGGGGTATCAGAGCAGTTAGTCCTCAGAATGTCTACAGACCGTGTCTAGTAGAGTCTTATGTATGGGTATGTTGTGCACCATAATTATACGCAGGAGGCTGCCGGGCATTTAGGATTGGTTTCTACTATTTCATCTCTTAGATCGTGCTATAGAGCTGTGTTATTAGGATGATCCTTTTTCTGATAGTTTACTATGTTTACAGCTATGCCTCCGAGGAAGGCGCCCGTGGCCCAGAAGGGCAAATCTACGAGGGATTCTAGTCTGCACGGAGAGCTACTGTGTCCGCGACGCGTCTACGTCGAAGTGTGCCCCACCGACGAGTTACTCGCCACCGCCTTCAGAGCTCTGCCGTGGCAACATCACCGTATCGAGGCTCGTGCACTGAGCCTTCGCCTCACCAGAGCACGGATGGGGATTTGAGAGAGACGATCGATTATTGCAAGGATAGTGGCGGGACGAGTTTATAAGCGAGCCGATTAACCCCAGGCGAGCAGTTTGAGGTTAGAGATTTCGACTTGCGATCACGGAGTTTTATGGGTCAAGGCCCGAGGATGATCCTCATGAGTTCATCCGCCAGACGCAGAGGACATTGAGGGTGATCAGGGCCTCAGAGACTGAGTCAGTTATATTGGCCTCATACCGGTTGCGCGATATAGCAGTCAACTGGTTTGAGTCCTAGGAGTTTTCTAGGGGCGAAGGTGCTCCTCCTGCAGTATGGGATGAGTTTTCAGAGGCATTCCTTGGCCACTTTCTGCCTCCAGAGATGAGACGGGCAAGAGACGACAGGTTTCTACAGTTGCGGCAGAATGGGAGGACGGTTAGAGAGTATAGCTTGGAGTTTGACTTCTTGGCTCGGTACGCACCTACTATGGTAGCAGACATTGCAGACAGGGTACACTGTTACGTGATGGGGTTAGACCACTATCTTATTAATGGGTGCATGACAGCAGCGCTTCAGCCGAGCATGGATATTGCTCGTATTCAAGTATTTGCGCAGGGAATCGAGGAGCGACACAGAGGGAGACAATTAGATAGAGACCATGGTAGGAGCCAACATAAGAGGGCCATATCAACTGGGTTTTCGGGTGATTTCTGAGGCGGGCAGCCTCTGCAGCATACCAGGTATTCCTCTCAGCCAACACAGAGTGCTCCCTTATAGTCTTCTGGTAGGCGATTTGACCGCACGGGGTATTCGTGTCGGGTCGTGGCTCCCGGCGACGGATCACGATGCACACGGTTCGTCGTGGAGGCCATCTTTGTCTCAGTGTCCGCGATGCGCAGCGCCATCCGGAGTGTCGTATTGATACTGGTACTTGTTTTTCCTGCGGCCGCCAGGGCCATCTGATGAGAGAATGTCCCTTTAGAGTTGGTTCGGGGGGTATGGCTCAGCCTACGGGTTCTGTTGCTGGTTCGTCGTCCACAGCTATGCGCCCCGTCGGGAAGGGTACTCAGACACCAGCTGGCCGTGGTAGAGGTCGTGGCAGAGGTCCTAGTTATAGCGGTCCTTCGAACCGCATTTATGCCTTGGCCAGTAGACGCGACCAGGAGGCGTCACCAGATGTTGTCACAGGTACATTATCGGTCTTTTTCTATGATGTGTATGCTTTGATTGATCCAGGTTCCACCTTGTCCTATATATCCCCTCTTGTTGCTAGTAGAATAGGGATAGAACCTGAGCTGATAGAACCATTCGAGGTAGCTACACCGGTATGAGATTCGGTTATAGTTAAACGTGTGTACAAGAATTGCTCGGTGGTGATATATAGTCGTCGTACCTTAGCAGATTTGATAGAGTTGGATATGACCGACTTTGACATTATTATGAGTATGGATTGGTTGACTTCTTGTTTTGCCAGCGTTGATTGTCGAGAGAAGTTGGTTCGATTCCAGTTTCCAGACGAGCCGGTTATAGAATGGAAAGGGAATATCGCATCGCCGAGGGGTAAGTTTATTTCATACCTCAAGCCAAGGAAGATGGTTGGAAAAGGATGTATTTATCACTTAGTTCAGGTGCATGATACGGAGGCCGAGGTACCGGCTCTTCAGTCAATTTCGATAGTTAGTGAGTTTCCGGATGTGTTCCCAGATGATCTTCCAGGTCTTCCTCCAGAGCGGGAGATAGATTTCAGCATAGATGTATTGCCAGGTACCCAATCTATATCCATTCCTCCTTATAGAATGACACCCGCAGAGTTGAAAGAGTTGAAGGAGCAGCTGAGGGATCTATTAGAAAAAGGCTTCATTAGGTCTAGTACATCTCTCTGGGGTGCGTCGATATTATTTGTAAAGAAGAAGGATGGTTCGCTGCGGATGTGTATTGACTATAGGCAGCTGAATAAGGTGAGCCGGATAAGATTCGAGATCGGGGTGGGGAAGTGGTTGAGACAAGTCCGGATGCGGCTGAGCCAGTTGACACCGGATGGAGGTCCGGAGGCTTCCAACGTATGTCCGTTTCGAATATGGATTCAGTAGTTACTCTTTAATCATTAAGATGCCATTATTAGCATTGATGACATTTAATTTGGGAAGAAATCTCGGGTTTTAATGCATTTACTTCACAGCTATAAAAGGAGTCTAACCTTCATGTTGGAAGGGTATCTCATTCTCGCAATTTGTACTTTAAAGCTCAAACTTGCACATATTTTATTCATTTTGACTCTTTAACCGAAGCTATTTTACTAAGGCCCAGACCAATGTTGCTTAGAGGATTCATCCGAGTTCAAGGCAGTCCAGGTTAATTTCTTACTTGTTAATCTTATTTGCTTACTTATTATTGATTATTCATCATATTATATTACGAATCAATCCATGTATCCTTAAAATCACTTACAAATTTAACTGTACCTTTTTTGAAGTAAATAGTTTGGCGCCCACCGTAGGGCTAAGGATAATTGTGGTGATTTGTTCAATTTTCACTTATTTATTTTGATATTTTTTGCGAACAAGTTAAGTACCACAAATCAGCAAGATGAGTCAAGTTGGTGTTAACAACAACAATAACAATATTAATAACTGAGGCAATGTCAACAACAACAACAATGCCCCATTCATTGACCCTATAACTGGCGAGCATCAGAATCATCTCGTGTTTTCACCCCATGATCTAGGAGATCCGGCGAAAGGACATCGAATGATGATGACGATGTGAATGATGGAGTGCGGGTAGCTGGGGCAGATTTGGCTCGAATCTTTAGCATGCTATAGAAGCAACAAGAAGTGATTACTTAGTTACAGAAGAAGAGGAGCGGAGCAAGTGCAACGGATGAAACTCATCCTGTCCCTGAGGAAGATCAAGTCTGTGGTGAAGATCGAGTCAAAGAAAATGACAATGGTTCAGGAGCAAATGAGTCCTCGAAAGTCTTGAAACTGCTCCAAGCTTTAAACAAGTGTATGGATAGAAATGAAAAGAAGGTTGACACCTTCAATGCACAGATAGATCAGATTCCGGGAGCATCTCCAATCCTAAAAAGACTGGACTCGAAGAGATACGTCCAATTGTGATTTCCAACGAGCGCGACTCTGAAGCTGATATCAAAAAGGTTTAAAATGCCAGATCTCCCGAAGTACGATGGAACCACAGATCCACATGAGCATGTGACGTCGTACACTTATCCGGTTAAAGGCAACGACATGCATCCGAATGAGATAGAATCGATTTTGCTGGAAAAAATCGGCGAAACATTATCCAAAGGGGCAATGACTTGATATTCTTTGTTACCCGAATCTCAATTAACTCATTTGAAATGCTTGCAGATACATTTATAAAGGCACACACTGAAGCAAGGAAGATCTAAGCAAGAAAAATGGACATATTCAAAATCGCTCAGAAAGATACAAAGTTCTTGAGAGAGATTGTGACAAGATTTCAAAAGGAACGGATGTTCCTTCCTTCGGTATTGGATGAATGGGTAGTAGAAGCTTTCACTAAAGGGTTGAATCCATGGAGCTCCAGTTCATCCTTGAAATTAAAGGAGAACTTGTTGTAATTCCCAGCAGTAACATGGGCAAATGTACATAATAGGTACGAGTCAAATATCCGGGTAGAATATGATCAGTTCGATCTCCCGCCGAGGTCAATAGGGCGAAGAAAAGGTCATGATAAGTCAAACAAAGTAGCTGAGCTGGAGTTGGAGGTCCCTAAGGGATGGGTACCAACCATACGGCCCCCCCCCCCCCGAGAGGTCGGACCGAGGTTGCAATAATCATAAATTCTCATCGAAAAGAGGAGGTGGGGATAGACGCAATGATCGAGGGTCTACCAATAGAGGCGTGCAATTTAAAAATGATACTGATGTGGTGTCTTCAAACAATGTGGAAAGCCCAAGGCTATCCGATACAATTTTAATGTTGATGCGACTGGACTATATCGGTAATCGGGCACATCAAGTTGACAAAGTGGCCAAGTCCCCTCCGGTGAGACTCGGCTCAGAGAGATCCAAATTTGTTGTGTGACTTTCATAGAACACACGGTCACCGAATGGAGGATTGTCGGCAGCTTAGGGATAAAGTGGCCAGATTGCTGAAGAATGGTCATTTACATGAGTTTTTTAGCGATCGAGCTAAGGGAAACTTCAAAAATAGAAAGGCAAACAAATAGGAGGACCCGATTGAGCCACAACATGTCATAAATATGATCATTGGAGGAATGGATTTTCCAAGGGCATCTGTCATGACGACAAAGAATATGAAAGTGTCGATAATTCGTGAAAAGAGATCCAATGACGTCTTGCAAGAGGAAGAAACTTCATTCAGCAATGAAGATGTGGAGGACATCATTTAACCTCACAATGATGCGTTGGTAATCTCTGATTCTATTAATAATTTTCATATTAAGCGGATTTTAATTGATCCAGGTTGCTCAGCCAATATCTTTCGTTAGAAGGTGGTAGAGCAAATAAGGATGCTGGACAAAATCATTCCGACAGTCCAGGTTCTTAATGGATACAACATGGCTAGTGAAACTACGAAAGGAGAAATCACTCTTCCAGTCAACGCATCTGGAATAATTCGACAAATGAAGTTTTACGTTATCGAAGAGGAAATGAGGTACAATGCATTGTTCGGCAAATCCTGGATATATGATATGAAGTTTTGCCTTTGACGTTGTTGAAATTCCCGACATCGGTGGGAATTAAGCATATTTAGGGAGAGCAACCGACTGTAAGGGAGATATTTGCGGTAGAAGAGTCGGTAGAAAAAATATGAGGAGAATGATGAAAAGAATGGTAAAGAAGTCTAATAGAATTTATAGGATTCGGGCACACTAAGTCTGAATAAATAATAAGGTGAGAAAAATAACTATGAGGAGGTAGAGGATTACTACCACGTTCCGATGTCGTTTGTACTATTGGATGATTCAGACACCACAAAGTCAACCATAGAAGAAGTTGAGCAAGTAGTATTGTTTATGCATCTGTCGGACATAAAGGTATACATGGGCACCGGGTTATCCCCAGAGCTAAAGCTTAGATTAATTGAATTTCTTAAATTTAACGTCGATGGCTTTTCTTGGTCTTATTTAGACATGACAGGTATCCCGCCAGAGATTACAACTCAAAAGCTGAGTTTGGATCTGAATTTCCCTCCAGTGAAGCAAAAAAGAGGTCTATGGCCGACTACAAGCATAGGTTTGTCAAGAAAGAGGTAATAAAGTTATTAAATATAAGTTCAATCCGTGAAGTAAAATATCCGGAATGTCTAGCAAACGTAGTTGTTTTGCCTAAAAAGGTAACAAATTAAGAATGTGCATAGATTATAAAGATTTAAATAAGGCATGTCCCAAAGATTTTTTTCCCTTACCGCACATCGATCGAATTGCTACGACTAGGCATGAGATGCTAAGTTTTCTTGACGCTTACTCTTGATACAACCAAATCAGGATGAATATGGAGAATCAAGAGAAAACTTCTTTATAACTAAGTATGGTACTTACTGCTATAATATGACGCCATTTGGTTTAAAAAATGTCGAAGCAACATGTCAATGCCTAGTTCATCACATGTTTGAAAACCAAATAGGTAGTACGATGAAAGTTTTTATTAATGATATGTTGGTTAAGTCTCTAGAGACAGAGGACCATTTAAGCGGTTGCAGGAAACATTTGACATACTCTACAAGTATAATATAAAGTTGAACCCGAATAAGTGCACTTTTGGAGTTGGCTCGGGCAAGTTTCTAGGTTTTTTGGTTTTGAACCAGGGAATAGAGATCAATCCGGATAAAATCAAGGCTGTCGAGAAGATATCGAAAGTGCCCGAAGATGTGAAGACGGTTCGAAAACTCACCGGAAGGCTGGCCGTCCTAGGTATATTTATTTCTCGGTCTTTGGAGAAAAGTCACAAGTTCTTTTCATTGCTGAAAAAGAAGAAGGATTTCGAGTAGACTCCGGAATGTCAACAAGTTTTGAGAGATTTGAAGAAGTACATGTCCAGTCTGCTATTATTGCATAAACCAAAGGCGGATGAATAATTATTCTTGTATCTAGCAGTATCCGAACTAGTTGTAAGTGTTGTCTTGGTTCGAGAATAAAAAGATACACAATTCCTTATCTTTAATGTGATTAGAATGTTAACTAGTGCAGAAGTCATGTATCCTCACTTAGATAAATTGGCATTAGCTCTGATAACGGCTGCTAGAAAATTGACATATTTCCAATGTCATCCTATTTGTGTAGTAACAACATATCCGTTAAGGAATATAATACATAAACCGGAACTATTAGGTAGGATAGCCAAATGGGTGGTAGAAATTACTGAATATGAGATAGAATATAAATATAGAATAGCTATAAAGTCTCAGGTTTTAGCGGATTTCGTAATAGACTTCATTCCTGGAATGATTCTCAAAGTGGAAAGGGAACTTATAATAACCTCGGAAACAACTTCGGGATCTGGACCTTATATATGGATGAAGCTTCGAATATAAAAAGGTCTGGAGTGGTGGTGTTACTCAAAACACCTACGAGATATGTTATTAGGCAAGCAGTAAGAACTATGAAATTGACTAACAATGAAGCAGAGTATGAGGATGTGATTGCAAGTTTAGAATTGACAAGGAATTTGGGAGCGGAAGTCATCGAGGCAAAATGTGACTCGCTTCTGTTTGTAAATCAAGTGAACGACGTGTTCAAAGTAAAAGAAGAAAGAATGCAAAAGTATTTAGAAAAGATTCAAGTATTGTTGTATAGGTTCAAAGAATGGACCATGGAGCATGTATCACGCGAGCAAAATAACAAAACGGATGCTTTGGAAAACTTGGGATCTTCTGTGGAAGCTGTGGAATTTAACTCCAGAACAGTGGTGCAACTTTTGAACTCCGCAAGAAATGGTGGCCATGGCGAGGTATTTTGAGCTTTCCATCGGTCTTTGGAAATACCTTTCCATGATCGGTCTTAATTTTTGACCCATTCGTGAAGGATCATGATAGTAGCCGGGATCCAGGGGGTAGCTGAAATAAAAGTAACGAAAGAAAATTTTAAAACAAAAAACAGTCAAAGGCATTATAGAAAACCAAAGAGAAGAGTTTTACTTACGGGTTAAATTTCATGTCTCCGAAAAGGGCATGAATCTCTCTAGAATGATTTTAGCAGTGGGAACTGCTACAAAATGCTCAATCCAACCTCGATCTCGGTTTTCATCAACACTGGAGATGATGAGAAATTTTCTTCGCTTGATTATTTGGACGATCCAATCACGAAAAACTTCAAAACATATAGACGGATAAAATGATCCAAGGTAAAATCAAGTTTGACCTACTTGGACAAAAATCGGAGGCAAGCAATGACCCTCCAGACGGATAGACCAATTTATGCAAGGCACAAGTTGTAAGTCTTGCACATTTCTAGAATCGCATCATCTATCGGAGGGTCGAGTTTGAGAGTGAAGGGCTAGGTATAAATGTTGGGGTATCCCAACTTGTGAGTGGTAATATCATCATTAGGTCCGGAGATGATAATTTGGGAGAGTTTTTGCTAACCACAATCATTTCGAACTTTGTCTAGAACGTTAGAGTTGATAAAATTTAGATAATTTTTAGCCATTTCTCCCCCGTCACTTTTGAAAGTGGCGACACGAACGATGAATTCATTGTCAAAGTGAAAAGTGGATGAGATCATGTCCAAGGTTCTGGGCTCAGAGACAACCTGAGTTTCAAAAAATTCACCGGCGGCGTTGGCCGGCGGAGACGAAGGTGATGGTGAGGTATTCCTTGAAGAAAAACGGGTAGAAGTTTTCGCCATGATAGTGAAAGTAAGAGAGTCTTTTGGGGTTTTTATTGAACGAAAAAGAGTTGCAGATCAAGTAGGGATGAAGATTCAACAGAGCAGAAGAACAAGAACAAGAGTTTTGAAGAAAATTTTGCAACAGAGGAATGGATTGAAGAAGGGAGAAGGGTTTTATAAAAACCTCAGTCATCATTACGAAATGTTTCGGTGTACGAGTCGACAGGGCAGTTCAATTAGAGGGTGACACGTGTCTAGATTTTCAGGGAGATGGGACGTGAGTCAGAGTTTGGAGAAGATGGAACATTTCATTTTTCTGTGTTTATTGGAGTAATTTGAAAAGAACTTCCAAGAGAAGACAACGAAAGAATCATTTTCACTTCCCGTCACTTCGGTAAACTTTGATCCGAAAAGTATGGAGACTATTTGTACACAGTGAATCTGACGTGACATGTGGGAAGATTAGAATGATAGTTCGAGGATTATGGGTAAAGTAAGAGCCGTATCTTTTTTACTGTTCAGGTCTGGTGTATAACTAACGTACTGGTATAAACGAGGTTAAATCCCGTGGGTAGAAAGTTCAGGTCAATTTTTCACTTTAATCTGTTTCTTCCTTGTTATCTTATATCTTAATTTAAGATCCTTACAGACATATGTATCAGGTCTTAATTTGGTATCAAAGCCATACTATTCATTGTATTCATAGACAGTATTTCATTAATAATGAATATTTTTTAAAATTATAAGCATACTATTAAGAATGCTAAATCGGAAGAATATGAACTTCCTCAACAGCTAGATACTTTGAACAAATGGACTATTCCATTTGTTGCTTTTAATTTCGATATTTTCGAAAACCTTCGTAATTGTCATATTATAAAGACGATAGAAGAGTCTGTCCAAATGGATAACCAAGAAAAAACTATACAGTATTTTCTGACTCTGATATTGAAAGATATCAAAAATTGCATTATAAATTTTTGCATATAGGTTTAGTGCAAATTGCTTTTAAACCCTTAACCTTAGAAGGGTTACCATAAAGCTTTATGACTGTCCTAAGAGATGCCAGAAACTTAAACTAGAAGCAATCTCTTATGAGTGATATGCAGTCAAGCTTAGCCTATGGCCCAGTATATTTTAATGTCAGACCAAATCTTACTTTATCCTTGTCTGATCCTAATATACTACATGCTTTAACTTTATATGTGAAAACGAATGGGTATAATAACATGCCTGAATCAGAAGTTATGTGCATCTGTTACCGTATCTATTTCTGTGTGTTAGATACCATGAATCCTAACTGTATGATAATGGATGACAAAAGAAATAGACAAACAGTCTTGATTGAGACTAACTTAGCCAAAAGGTCTAAAATTACATCTCGAAGATCTATAAGCTGGGATGAAATTTAGTACCCAGATGATTGGCTAATTGAAAAAGCAATCCCTATTCATTCTAGGATTGACTCTCAGATCGCTCATGTGGTCCAAACCATTGATGGCAATATTCGCCTTCAGTTCTCAAAACAACTACCTAGAATAGGTAGATCGTTGTCATCTCATTATTATTTATCTCCGTTAGATGACACGCCTTCAGCGTCTACTGCTAGAGCTTCAACCTCTCAAGTAGATGAAAATCTTTATAAAATCACCACCCCCTCACAAATTTCTCAGGAGGAAAAGGTTGACAAGATTAAGGTTGAAAATCAGATTCCTGTTGAAGTTTCGACAGAAGACAGTAATACTGATTATACTAATTATTTTCATGACGGGTAATCTTACTCCTGCTGAAAAACTACATATTCAATGTAGACTGGATTATGGTCCAGGTTCTGATTTAAGAAAAATTATTTCAAAAGAATTTTGGAGTAAAAAGGACTATGCTCCTTTTAGAAAATGGTTTATGGAACTATTTACTCCTGATGAACGCAAGTTAATTGGAAAACAATTTTACGATGATTTGTAAAAAAAACAAAATTTTAAACGTTTTGTTAATTGTTTTGTTGAAGATTATGCTTTGCTTAATATCAATGTTATAGAAAGGCAATGACATTTGGACTCTAAAAAAGTCCTCAAAAGTATTTATCCTCCGGATGAATCCTTTTTCCTTAAAAAGGATGACAGTAACAATGACTTAAGGGTCCAACCCTACATGAATTTACTTAAAGGCACACTCGGGCAAGGATTGCAACATGACCATTTGAATGATTTGTTCAGAAAGAACAAACATATTAACATTGGTCTCAAAGTTCTTTATGAACAGATGACTTTATTACAGAATAAAGTCGATAGACTCCATAGTCTTATTGAAGATGGAAGAGCCAAGGTTATTCTTGAAAAAGATAAACCTCCAAGGCCTTTAGAGGTTCATGCTAATATCCAGCCTTCACCATCTATGGATGAAATAAACTTGTCAAAGGAAAAAACGGATATTGAAGATTTGTTATCATAATTTCGTGATAAGTTCAATATCTCTTCTGATAAGGAGTCAATCTCTAATCCTGTTATAGGTGTTATTAAAACCAACAATTCTATAACAGATAGCGAAACACAAATCGTTGCTATTAAGAAGACAGGTTGGAATCCCAAATCTTCTCATGATAATTATTATTATCCAAGACCTACTCCAATGGATGTCTTAGTTAAATAAACATCATTCAAATCTGATGTTGCTTCCTATACCGGTACAGAAATTATAGAGTGGAATATTGATGGCGCTGGAGATAATCTAATCTTCAAGACTGGCCACAAAATGCTTATGTATGCCGCCGCAGCTAGAGCCCACAGTAAAAAACAAACTGAGATTAATATCGCTCAGATGATAATAATGGTTACTGATCAGCTTAAAGCATGGTGGGATAATTATCTTACTGCTGAACAAAAAGTTACGGTTATGAATTCAGTCAAACAAGAAGGGACTGAACAAAAATCCAATGCGGTTTATTCTCTTGTTCTAACTATTTTAGATCAATTCACTGGTAATTATTCTACCAATTATGATAATATCAGGACTTTGCTTCAGAATCACAGATGTCCAACCCTAACCTCTTTTAGATGGTATAAGGATGTTTTTCTTAGAAGGGTTTATAATCTCCCTGAAGCTAGTAGTACTTTCTGAAAGGCCAGATTCATTGATGGTCTCCCTTCTCTTTTCGCTGAAAGGGTTAAGAGAACTCTCAAGGTTTCCGATGATTCGCAAATCCAATGGAAGGACCATTCGTATGGTCAGCTCATTGGGCGATGCACGGATGAGGGTTTAACCTTATGCAATGAGATAAAATTACAGAGGCAGCTTAAGAAGCAAAATCTGACAGAGAAAGCTCAGTTAGGGGAATTCTGTCAGCAGTTCGCCATGGACGAACCCAGCACTTCCCATAATCCAGAGAAGAAGACTAATAAGACTAAGTCTTTTAAGCCTTACAGGAAATTATGATAAATTCCATACTAACTCTTACAAAAAGAGGGTCGTGAAGAGATGAGTTAAAAATGAAAGGTATGAGGATCGAAAGCGTCCAAAGAGTGACCCAACTTGATTTGCATATGGTGAAAAGGGTCATTACGCCAGTCGGTGTAAAAAGAAGAAGATAAATAAGATTAATAATCTTAAGATCGATGAAAGCATCAAAGATGCTTTAAAACAGATTACGGTTTCTTCAGATGAATCCAATGATTCAGAAATAAACGTGAGTACAGACTCGGATGATCCATACTCACCTTCATCTGAAGAAGTCACTCCTTGTAGTAATTGTACCAAAGACAAATGTCAGGCTATCAAGGATGATGAAGTTACTGAAGATGAGTTTTATAAACTCCAAGCTCAATTTTCCAGTTTTAACGTTAGCGTTATCAATGGAGAAGAAATTAATGAGCTCCTTAAAGAATTTTCTGATGAAGCCCAGAAGGCTAAAATCATGGATGCCTTGCTAAAGGCCCAGGAGAAAGATAAAACTCCTGTAAGGATCAAAACTCGTATTGATCCCCCTTATGATTTTAAGGAAATGCTCAATAAGTTACAGAAAAAGAGGAATTCTAAAGATCCTCTAACTACTCAAGATTTGAAGGAAGAGATTAATTATCTCAAAAGAGAGATAACCCAACTTCATGAGAATTATGGAGGTTTAGACAACAGAGTTACTCTCTTAGAAACCATCTCTTATTCAGAGAAAACTCCCAATATTTCGGAACAATTAGGACATACTCCTATCCTTAGTCAACCTACCACTTCTAATGATTTCGATGACTTCGTAGGAACTTTGGTTGTACGTCAAAGATGGATTACTGAGATCAGTTTACTGATTAATGGTAATACCATTCTTAGAAATGTCCCTACTTTAATTGATTCAGGGGCAGATCTCAACTGCATCAGGGAAAGATTAATCCCTACCAAATACTTTACCAAAACTACTCGTAAAGTATCCGGAGCTGATGGAAGCAGATTCGATGTTTCCTACAAATTTCCTAACGCCCATGTTTGCCGAGACAGAACTTGCATTGAACAAGCCTTCATGTTAGTCAAGACTTTATCCAATGATATAATCCTAAGCATACCTTTTATTAATGGATTAATGCCTATCAAAACTGATGAAAAGGCCTTACAAGTACTTTTTATGGAAAGTTAATAACTTTTCCATGGATTACATCCCAGAAAACATTCAGTTTTGTTAATTTAGTGCAGAATAAGAAACAATATTTGGATTATCTGCAACAAGAACTGATGGGTTCTAATATCAAGGACCAACTCACAAATCCTAACTTACAGGATAAGATTAAGTTAATAGAGCATGATTTCTCTCTTTCCATCTGCAATGATTTGCCTACAGCTTTTTGGAGTAGAAAAAAGCACATTGTTGAACTTCCTTATGAAGAAGGATTTAAATAACAAGATATTTCGACTAAAGCCAGACCATGTCAGATGAATTCGGAATATTTGGAAATCTGCAAAAAAGAGATTATGTCTCTTATAGATAAGCGTCTAATTCGCTCTTCCAGCTCCCCATGGAGTTGTACAGCTTTTTATGTTAATAAACATACTGAGCAGGAATGAGGAGTTCCAAGACTTGTTATTAACTACAAGCCTTTAAACAAAGTTTTAAAATGGATTAGATATCTTATTCCTAATAAAAACTTAAAAAAGATTTATTAGATAGACTTTACCAGTCTAATATATTTTCCAAATTCGATTTAAAATCAGGTTTTTGATAAATATAGATCAATGAATCTGACAGATATAAAACTGTTTTTACAGTTCCCTTCGGCCATTACGAATGAAATGTTTGCCTTTCGGATTGAAAAATACTCCATCTGAATTTCAGCATGTGAGGAATGACATCTTTACCTCTTATAGTGGTTTCATAATAGTGTACATTGATGACATATTAGTCTTTTCAAAAACTATTCAAGAACATATCAAACATCTTGATATTTTTAAGAGAGTTATTATCTCTAGTGGTTTAGTCATTTCAAAACCAAAAATGAGTATTTTCCAAACTAAGATAAGATTTCTTGGTCATAACATTGAAAAAGGAAATATTATTCCTATTACAAGAAGCATTGATTTTGCTAATAAATTTCCTGATGAAATTTTAGATAGAACACAGTTGCAAAGGTTTTTGGGAAGTCTTAATTATATTTCTCCTTATTACAAAAACTTATCTGTTGATGCAGCTGTCATATATGATAGGTTAAAGAAAACTGCCACACCATGGACCAATGTCCATACAAAAGCAGTAAAAAGATTAAGAAGAATGTACAAGTTTTGTCATGTCTTATGCTTGCCAATCCAAATTGGAGAAAGATTATTGAAACAGATGCTTCTGATATCGGTTATGGAGGAATTCTTAAACAGATAAATCCCCAAACAAAGCAGGAGTATTTAATTCGATATCATTCAGGAAAATGGGCCAATGCACAGAAAAACTATGCTACTATAACTAAAGAAATTCTTGTTATAGTAAAATGTGTCTTGAAATTTCAAGATGACCTTTATAATACAAAGTTCCTAATTAGAACAGACTGCAATGCAGCTAAATTCATGTTTCAAAAAGATTTTAAGCATGATGTTTCCAAACAAATATTTGCAAGATGACAGACACATTTAGCCCCATTTGATTTTGAAATTCAATATTTTAAAGGTGAAGATAATTCACTTCCTGACTTTCTTACCCGTGAATTCTTGCAGGAATAAGATGAGTCCTGAATGGACAACACCTACTCCTAATAGGGGTAGAGGACGAGGCCGAGGCTCATGTCGCTGTCGAGGAAGAAATGACCCAAGGACTATTCCAAAGGTCAAACTAGTGGAGAAAGGCTCAACTAGTAAGGGCTCATACGCTCAAAAACTCTTAAAACAAGAGGATGATCGAAACCAATATTTGGTTAGACCACATGAGGAGAGTATTCTTCTATTAACTCATGAAGATAAGAATTATCTGAATGACCCATGGATTCTCATGAATCGATATGTAGAAAATTTCTACCATCCCTACAGAGAAGGGAAAAACAGGATGTACTATGAATATATCCTCACAGCAACATCCACTGCTGATATCACCTCCTACCCTGAGCATAAACCGGGAGTAGAAAAAAGCTATTCAAAGTTCTATTTGAAGAAAATTATCTCGCCATACGAATGGGGAATTAACCCATTTCGTTCAAAGGAATTCATTATTCCCAGAACTGATATTAAGTTCGCTTTTAATTATTATGACTATATTGATAATTTCACTTATGTTTTTATTATGAAAACAACAAGCATGGTCATACATGGTGGATTAAATTATGGTTTCAGAGCCATGTTGTTAAACATCATGAGTAACTAAACTCATTTTACTATCCTAGAGCAACGTTGTCCTTAGGTTACTAGGAGTTCTGGTTATTTTGTTTATGTTCCCCTCGTTACTTTGTTGATATCATGTTCTTAAGTTCTACTCTTAGTCTATAGTAATAGGCAGGTATGTCTTGTTGCGTTGGATTAGCACGATAGGCCGGAAGAGCCAGTGCCGGACCCGATGGACGTAGCCTACGTACTTAAAGTTAAGAACTTAGATAGTAGGATACTTGCTAAAGTAATTATAGAAATAGAAACAAGTAACAACCTCGTTGTAATCAAAAGGACAATAGCTCTAAAGGATAGTAGCCTCTACGCATAAAGAAAACCTTTCTTTACCATAAGTTTTTCTAATGCCCATCCTTCTTTTGATCATATTAGAAGAGATAATGCTATAAGATTAGATTGTATAATAGATTAATAAAATCTAAAAGAAAGATTATTGAAGAGTTAGAGTATTATAAAACATTGAAACCTGTAGAAGGTTTAGACAATTATACCCAAGTTATTGTTAGACAAGTAATCATTAATAAAATGATAAGTCTCTATAAGGAGATCTCTCAGATTAATGCACTCGCTATATCGAACTATAACTTTTACCTCAGACTACGTACTAGGTCTGTACTCAGTTCAGTATTAAATGGATAAATTAGAAAATTTGAACATGATTAATAGTGAGAATCTAACTACCTCAAAGATTGCTAAGGTAGAGAGAAATCTACAGAACTGGAATATTCCAAAAGAATCTTTCAGATTTGTGTATGAAAAAGGTAAGTTTGATTTTATAAGAAATTATAATATTAAAACTTGTGAATTCACGATAGCTATTAATAATTCCAAGGAAATCATTAAGTTATTGTCTGTTCATGACATAAACATATATAAAAAGGATTTTAACTTCCTACACATAGGATTAGTTCAAGTTGATGTCAAACCTTTATATCGCTTAGGTTTAGGCACCCCCATCTGTCTCTTATTAAGAGATGACAGGCTATTAAACTTTGACGATTCCTTATTAGGGGTCTTACAAAACAATTTAGCCAGAGGTCCGGTTTATTTTAACTGTTATCCTAATTTTTCGATAGATATTAATGATCAAAACGTTATGGATACCCTAACGTTAAATATCAAAACAAAAAATATGAATAGTAAGATAAACACAAGGGAAATAGCTATAATATACAGAGTATATTACAGGCTAATGAAAACTTTAGCCCCAAAAGCTAAGTTAATTAGTAGTAAAGGCGCTACCATGCTTATGGAAGCAAACTAGGAACATAGTAATGTCTTTGTTCCTCGAATGTTAAAATGAAATGAAATTTTAACAAAAGATGAATGACACTTTGATGTCATTACCCAACCAAAAATAAAACCAGAGAGTTCTACATTGAACAGATAATCCAACATCTAGATGGATCAATTGACTTAAAAAAATTAAAATCAAATTCTAAGTTATCGGCAAGGTATTCCTTCGCGACATCTTCTTCCAAACCCCGGGAGGAGGAAGAACATTCTGACGATAATTCAGCTGACTCTATACTCGAGCAAAGAGTTCGGGGAGTAGATTATACGTCAGCCATACCCAAAGTTCATTATCATCCAATTGATAAAACCAGTATCCCTACGAGGAGCGAAATGCAAGGGGATGGCCTTGGCATGATTAAACAAGAATGCAGTTTCAAAATTAATTTTAAACTTCTTGATAAACTATGGGTAAGCCCTTAACATGCCATTAAAAGAAAATGGTATGTAGATACTTTCGAAGAAGAAAAAAGAAGACCATTCAGGAAACAATGGATCAAGGATATGAAAAGAGTAAATTGTAATATTGAATTCTTTAAATGGTTCGAAATCACGGGCCAGATAGGAAATAACAAAGAACCACTCAGTACTCTTGTTAAAAAATGTTACACAGGTAGTAAGACCATTGAGTGAAACTCCCCCCTTAGAATAGATTAAGATTTCCGTAGACGGAGAAATCTTAACAGCAACCCCTTTTAAAAGAGAACTTAAAGATCCCAAATTAGTCTCTACAAAGGAGGACATCAATAGACTCTTCCAACAGAACAACTATACTAATCAGTTGTTACATGTTGTTTCTAATCAGGTTATCCAGGCTAGTAATTCCTCAACCCTAAAAAATAAACCAGTCCTTTCTACAGAAAGCACCATTTATGATCCGTTTTTAAAGATTCCCCAATTCTCAGTAAATAGCTTCCCAAAATTTGGAAAATAAATTAAAGATGACCTACTAGACAAAATTAGTAATAAATTTAAAGAATTAAAAGTTACTGAAGCATCCACTTTAAAAGACACTACGGGTAAGTCAGTAACATTGCTTACTAATGATAAACAAGATATTAATAAAATATCAAAATTTGCGGGTCTAAGAGCAAATAATTTCTATAAGATGCCTACATTCCCTGATATGCAATATGAGGAACACACCAATTATAAAGCTTCCTACTCAGGCGAGGAGATTAATGAATTGAACATAGATGGCTTGTCAGAAGGCCAAATTATTAAAGTATTACATAGAATGGGAGTTTGTATTACTGGTTATAAAATAAAAGAGAGTATGCTCGGCTAGCAACAATTCTAGTTGCAGGATTTACCGGCATGTTAAAAAAATGGTGGGCTAACTACCTAGTGGAAAGTGTCAGAACAAGTATCATAAATGGCACTACTACTATCCAAGTTATAAACATAGATAATAGTGTTAGTAAAGAAACTCGTAAAGATGCTACTGCAACTTTACTATATTGCATAGGAAAACATTTCATAGGAGAACCAAAACTTTTCCAGGATAAAAGTTTGGAAATCTTTAATAATTTAACTTGCCCAAAGTTACATGATTTTAAATGGTATAAAGATATTTTCCTTAATAAGATTATGCTCAGAGAAAATTGTAACCATGATTATTGAAAAGAAAGATTTATTAGTGGATTACCCAAACTTTTTGCCGAAAAGGTAAGAACTACCATTAGAAACAAATTCAATGGTGAAACCCCTTACGGTCTAATGACATATGGGGATATTGTTAGTTTTGTTAACTTAACCGGTTTGGAATTATGTAATTCAATAAAACTCAATAATCAGATGCAGAAATCTTCGAAAGGAGAGTTAGGAAGTTTCTGTGAAGACTTCGGATATGTTAAAATATCTGCTCCTTCTAAAACAATCAAAAGAATGAAAAAGAGTCATAATATATCCCGCCCTAAACCTTTCAGAAGAAAACATAAACCCAAGATGACTTCTAATCGAAAAAATACCAATAAAACCCCTAGGAAAAAGGGAAATGTTGGAACTGCGGGAAAGTCGGCCACATGGTCAACGCTTGTAAAGAACCCAATAAAAAGAAGGATAAGATTAATCTATTAGAAATAGATCCAGACATAAAAGAGAAATTTTATACAATATTAGATGAAGAACAAACTAGTAACACCTCTGAAGAATCTTCAAAAGAATATTACAGTGATGAAGGATCCTTAGATCTAGACTATAGTTCAGATAGCTCCACCTCCAGCTTCGACTGCGAGTGTACTGGAACAATATGTACCTGCATCAGACAAACCATTAATTTTATCTCAGATAGCAGTCAGGAATTTTTCTTTAATATGATAGATCACATTGATGATAATGATATTAAAAGAAAATATTTAACAGAGTTGAAAAAGTTGGTTCTTAATCAAAAAACAAAAAAGACTATTGAACCTTTTGACATGAAGAAAGTATTCAATAAATTTAAAAAAGAAAAAACGGATACCACTCTACAAGATTTAAAAGGAGAGGTATCGCTTTTAAAAGAAGAAATTCTCGATATTAAGAATAGACTCAGCTCTTTAGAAACAGAAGCTTTTGCTAAAAGGTTATTAAAGGAATTAGATTCAATGAAAGATATCCTTGCTCCCTCTACGTCTAAAAGAATAACTGAAGTTAATTCCGACGAATAAGAAGAAGATGATACCTCTCAATCAGGATTAAAAATGATCTCTAAAGTCAAAGCTTTAAGCTATCATGTTCCTATTAAAATAGTTATAAACAAGAATTTTATTCTTAATAAAATGGCTCTGATACCATAAAAGCGGAATGAAGTTATCAGTTTAAAATAAAGCAATAAAGAGAAGTAAAATATTTAAACCTTACAGACTTTATTTCATGAAAGGGAAAGCATAAGGTACATAAGATCAGACAGGAAAATATGTGAGAGAGAGAGAGGTAATTTTCGGATGCCTTCTAAATTACAACTTGAGAGCCTTATATAGGCCTCGATGATTTCTTCGTCCTAACAGATGGACGGATATGATTAAAACAAATGGACGACTAAGATTACATGACTTCTATTTTTCTGAAGAGTCGTTTGTCTTTGTCTCCTACATTTCTAAAAGGGCAACTGTCTGTGTATGCTTTATCTCTTTCTTTTCCGAAAGGGCAAATGTCATTGTCTGCTTTATCTTTTGCTTTTTTTTTGAAATGGCAACCGTTCTTTTCTGCTTTATGTCCTTATCCTAGAAGATAAGCGTTGACGTAAGCTTGGGTAATTCCGCGTGGGATCATTATGTCTCCGTTGTCTGTTTCACTTTGATTGGATGTTACTTCTTCATCGTCTTCTAATTTGGACAGGGCTTCTATGAGCCTTCTTCTTGTTTCTGCTTTTGAGACTGAAGTCTCTCCTGAGGAAGATGGCATCTTCCTTTCTATTTTTACTTTGGTTTCTTCTTTTATTTTGGGACTCTATCCTTTGATTCTGATGGTCTTGCTTAAATAACGAATCCTGTTTATTTCTTGGATATCAAATGACCAATTAATAATATATGAAACTCTTTTGTTAAAATTTTTTTACATAATTTAATGTGGTCTGGCAAGGTAGAAATCTGTTTTCCTCAAGGAAACCTGTATATTTGTTCTTGAAGCTCGGGGCTACCACCTGTAAATTTTCTCGAAATATGCTCCACCATTCGTAGAACCATCTGGGAATAACCTTTTCTTTTATTCCTTCCGCATACTTCACAAACCATGTATGAGTATTGGGACGGACATATATAAAATTGAACCATGCGTCTTTATAATCATACCAATTATATGTTTGCGGTTTATGAGTCCTGGATAAAGGTATTGGTGTTTGTAGATGATATGCATACCAGTTAAATGGGCTCAATATCTTTTTAATTGTAAATTTGGAATATTCGATTCCATCTATTTTTTCAAAATGTTTATGTTCGACTTCTATGGAGTCGGTATCTACTAATATGAATTCATAGTACCTCCTGGTTTTCATGGGATCCTGAGTATCTACGTACTGGTGATCCGTGTAACAAGACCTTAGGAGGTCCTGTACTCTGAAGTTTTCATACTGTTTATCTAGTGTCATTATTGGCAAAGCCTGTGAGATAATGAATTCCCATTTTGGAACGGGAGCTGGTACTTCTTTTCTGAAAGGAGTTACTGGCTTAACAGCTTCTGAATAAGACTGTGGTGGGACCATTTTATAATTGTCCCTGCTTTGGGTTTCTGATGGCGTGGCCTTAAAAGGTTGTGCCTCTTCTTTTTCCATTATTGGTCCTTTTGGGAGAATCGATATAATGGGGAAATCTGAAAGAACTGTAAACTTGTTATGTCCACTGGGTTTATGAAGAATAGGTCTGGTTAAACTTTCTGGGTGAAATGGTTGTTTCATTTTTTCTTCTAGCTTACTTTGGAAGTGGGGTCTCATTGGGCGTTAGCCCGTAAAGCCTGGTCTCATTATTACCCTGCAAAAATTCTCTTGTTAAAAAATCTGGTAAAGAGTTTTCTTCTCCTTTTATAAAATCAATGAGAAAAATCAAAGCTTGATAACAAAGCTTGCCATCTGGCAAAAATCTGTTTCGAAACTAAATTTTTTACATCTTTTTGTAAAATGTCTTTGGCTATTTTGCAGTCAACTCTTAGTAAAAATTCTTTATTAACCAAATCATCTTGAAACTTAGTGATACATAGCACTATCGATAAAATTTCTTTTTTGACGGTACTATAATTTTTCTGGGCTTGGTTCCAAACTCCAAAGGTGAATCTTACCAACTGTTCAGTAGATTCAGAAGATAATTTCTGTTTAAGAATACCACCGTAACCAATATCGGAGGCGTTAGTTTCGACAATCATAGAGGCATCCGAATTTGGAATACCTAGACAAGGAAGTTTCTGGACTATTTCTTTGACTTGCCTGATAGGGACTGGGTTCTTCTTAAGCCTTTTATACAAAGGTTCACAAATCTGTCTGACTTTTGGGATAAAATCTGCTACATAATTAAGACTCCCTAAGAATCTCTGAAGCTGTATTTTATCGGTGATTTCATCAGGAAATTTGGCTGAGAACTCTATAGCTCTACAAATTGGTTTATAAGTACCTTGATAGAGGTCATGACCTAAAAACCTAATAGATGTCTGAAAGAGTTTTATCTTTTTAGCACTTACTGCTAAACCGCTGTACTTAATGTTATTAACAAAAGTATTTAGATGTTTATAATGTTGTTATATGTTATTTGAGAATACGAGAACATCATCAATATAGACAATTGTAAATTGACTATAAGGGTTGAATATATTATTCATGATGTTTTGGAATTCTGAGGGGGCATTCTTGAGCCAAATGGCATAACGTTCCATTCATACTGACCAAAGGGAACATTAAAAGCTGTTTTATATTTATCTTTTTCTTCGACTTGAATCTGCCAGAATCCTGACTTCATGTCGAACTTGCTATAGATATTAGCACTATAAGTTCTTTTTAATAAATCTCTTTTATTAGGAATCGGGTACCTAATCCATTTTAATACTTGGTTGAGAGGTTTATAGTTGATTACAAGCCTAGGGGCTCCTCTTTCCTTTTCAGCATTTTTATTAACATAAAAAGCCGAACATCTCCATTGGGATTTGGAAGGTCTGATAATCTTCTTTTGAAGAAGATCATTACCTTCTTTCTTATAGTGTTCCATGAGCTCGTGGCTCATTTGGATTGGTCTGGCTTTAGTGGAATGTTTCTTTCACTAAAGTCATCTATGTAGGGTAGATTTACCATGTGCTTCTTCCTTTCCCAAAAATCGTTTGATAATTCTGAGCAAACTTCTCTTTCTGTAGATTCCTGCAAAATCATTCTCTTGCTGATTACCTCTGATATTTATGGTATCAGAGTCATGTTGTTAAACATCATGAGTAGATAAACTCATTCTACTATCCTAGAGCCAGGTACAGATTTCGAACCATTTAAAGAATTCAATATTACAATTTACTCTTTTCATATCCTTGATCCATTGTTTCCTGAATGGTCTTCTTTTTTCTTCTTCGAAAGTATCTACATACCATTTTCTTTTAATGGCATGTTAAGGGCTTACCCATAGTTTATCAAGAAGTTTAAAATTAATTTTGAAACTGCATTCTTGTTTAATCATGCCAAGGTCATCCCCTTGCATTTCGCTCCTCGTAGGGATACTGGTTTTATCAATTGGATGATAATGAACTTTGGGTATGGCTGACGTATAATCTACTCCCCGAACTCTTTGCTCGAGTATAGAGTCAGCTGAATTATCGTCAGAATGTTCTTCCTCCTCCCGGGGTTTGGAAGAAGATGCCGCGAAGGAATACCTTGCCGATGACTTAGAATTTGATTTTAATTTTTTTAAGTCAATTGATCCATCTAGATGTTGGATTATCTGTTCAATGTAGAACTCTCTGGTTCTATTTTTGGTTGGGTAATGACATCAAAGTGTCATTCATCTTTTGTTAAAATTTCATTTCATTTTAACATTCGAGGAACAAAGACATTACTATGTTCCTAGTTTGCTTCCATAAGCATGGTAGCGCCTTTACTACTAATTAACTTAGCTTTTGGGGCTAAAGTTTTCATTAGCCTGTAATATACTCTGTATATTATAGCTATTTCCCTTGTGTTTATCTTACTATTCATATTTTTTGTTTTGATATTTAACGTTAGGGTATCCATAACGTTTTGATCATTAATATCTATCGAAAAATTAGGATAACAGTTAAAATAAACTGGACCTCTGGCTAAATTGCTTTGTAAGACCCCTAATAAGGAATCGTCAAAGTTTAATAGCCTGTCATCTCTTAATAAGAGACAGATAGGGGTGCCTAAACCTAAGCGATATAAAGGTTTGACATCAACTTGAACTAATCCTATGTGTAGGAAGTTAAAATCCTTTTTATATATGTTTATGTCATGAACAGACAATAACTTAATGATTTCCTTGGAATTATTAATAGCTATCGTGAATTCACAAGTTTTAATATTATAATTTTTTATAAAATCAAACTTACCTGTTTCATACACAAATCTGAAAGATTCTTTTGGAATATTCCAGTTCTGTAGATCTCTCTCTACCTTAGCAATCTTTGAGGTAGTTAGATTCTCACTATTAATCATGTTCAAATTTTCTAATTTATCCATTTAATACTGAACTGAGTACAGACCTAGTATGTAGTCTGAGGTAAAAGTTATAATTCCAATATAACTGAGTCTGTCATTAATCTGAGAGATCTCCTTATAGAGACTTATCATTTTATTAATGATTACTTGTCTAACAATAATTTGGATATAATTGTCTAAACCTTATGCAGGTTTCAATATTTTATAATACTCTAACTCTTCAATAATCTTTCTTTTAGATTTTATTAATCTATTGCCTTCTATTATACATTCTAATTTTATAGCATTATCTCTTCTAACATGATCAAAAGAAGGATGGTTTTCATCAGAAAAACTTATGGTAAAGAAAAGTTTTCTTTATGCGTAGAGGCTACTATCCTTTAGAGTTATTGTCCTTTTGATTACAACGAGGTTGTTACTTGTTTCTATTTCTATAATTACTTTAGCAGGTATCTTACTATCTAAGTTCTTAACCTTAAGTACGTAGGCTACGTCCACCGGGTCCGGCACTGGCTCTTCCGGCCTATCGTGCTAATCCAACGGAACATGACATACATGCCTATTACTATAGACTAAGAGTAGAACTTAAGAACATGATATCAACAAAGTAACGAGGGGAACAAGAACAAAATAACTAGAACTCCTAGTAACCTAGGGACAACGTTGCTCTAGGATAGTAGAATGAGTTTAGCTACTCGTAAAGTATCCGGAGTTGATGGAAGCAGATTCGATATTTCCTACAAATTGCCAAGCACCCATGTTTACCGAGACAGAACTTGAATTGAACAAGCCTTCATGTTAATCAAGAATTTATCCAATGATATAATCCTAGGCATACCTTTTATTAATGGATTAATGCCTATCAAAACTGATGAAAAAGGCCTTACAAGTCTAATTCGCTCTTCCAGCTCCCCATGGAGTTGTACAACTTTTTATGTTAATAAACATACTGAGCAGGAACGAGGAGTTCCAAGACTTGTTATTAACTACAAGCCTTTAAACAAAGTTTTAAAATGGATTAGATATCTTATTCCTAATAAAAAGGATTTATTAGATAGACTTTACCAGTCTAATATATTTTCTAAATTCGATTTAAAATCAGGTTTTTGACAAATACAGATCAATGAATCTGACAGATATAAAACTGCTTTTACAGTTCCCTTCGGCCATTACGTATGGAATATTATGCCTTTCGGATTGAAAAATGCTCCATCTGAATTTCAGCATGTGATGAATGACATATTTACCCCTTATAGTGATTTCATAATAGTTTACATTGATGACATATTAGTCTTTTCAAAAACTATTCAAGAACATATGAAACATCTTGATATTTTTAAGAGAGTTATTATCTCTAGTGGTTTAGTCATTTCAAAACCAAAAATGAGTATTTTCCAAACTAAGATAAGATTTCTTGGTCATAACATTGAAAAAAAAAATATTATTCCTATTACAAAAAGCATTGATTTTGCTAATAAATTTTCTGATGAAATTTTAGATAGAACACAGTTGCAAAGGTTTTTGGGAAGTCTTAATTATATTTCTCTTTATTACAAAAACTTGTCGGTTGATGCAGCTGTCCTATATGATTGGTTAAAGAAAGCTGCCACCTCATGGACAATGTCCATACAGAAGCAGTAAAAAAAATTAAGAAGAATGTACAAGCTTTGCCATGTCTTATGCTTGCCAACCCAAATTGGGGAAAGATTATTGAAACGGATGCTTCTGATATCGGTTATGGAGGATTCTTAAACAGGTAAATCCCCAAACAAAGCAGGAGTATTTAATTCGATATCATTCAAGAAAATGGGCCAATGCCCAGAAAAACTATGCTACTATAGCTAAAGAAATTCTTGCTATAGTAAAATGTGTCTTGAAATTTCAAGATGACCTTTATAATACAAAGTTCCTAATTAGAACAGACTGCAATGCAACTAAATTCATGTTTCAAAATGATTTTAAGCATGATGTTTCCAAACAAATGTTTGCAAGATGGGAGGCACATTTAGCCCCATTTGATTTTGAAATTCAATATCTTAAAGGTGAAGATAATTCACTTCCCGACTTTCTTACCTGTGAATTCTTGCAGGAATAAGATGAGTCCTGAATGGACAACACCTACCCCTAATAGGGGTAGAGGACGAGGCCGAGGCCTCAGGTCGCGGTCGAGGAAGAAATGACCCAAGGACTATTCCTAAGGTAAAACTAGTGGAGCAAGGCTCAACTAGTAAGGGCTCATACGCTAAAAAACTCTTACAACATGAGGATGATCGAAACCAATATTTGGTTAGACCACATGAGGAGACTATTCTCCTATTAACTCATGAAGATAAGAATTATCTGAATGACCCATGGATTCTCATGAATCGATATGTAGAAAATTTCTACCATCCCTACAGAGAAGGGGAAAACAGGATGTACTATGAATATATCCTCACAACAACATCCACTGCTGATATCACCTCCTACCCTGAGCATAAATCAGAAGTAGAAAAGAGCTATTCAAAGTTCTATTTGAAGAAAATAATCTCGTCATACGAATGGGGAATTAACCCATTTCGTTCAAAGGAATTTATTATTCTCATAACTGATATTAAGTTCGCTTTTAATTATTATGACTATATTGATAATTTCACTTATGTTTTTTATTATGAAAACAGCAAGCATGGTCATACATGGTGGATTAAATTAAATCTGTCTATTTTCAAAGACAGTCAGAATAGTATATTATTACCGGGATGGATTTTCCCATGGTGGAATATTATTGGCCCTGAAATTCATGTATTGCCAGAACCTTATATGAATTATTATAAGAAATGGATACAGTTGACACCATGTGTCACTCTTGAAAACCCTTCTGACTATGTCGAGGGTTCTGCATCAATGAAGTTCTTTATGCAAACCGGAACCCCATGGATCTGGAAATGGCTTCCCGAAGCAGGAAGAAATTCACAAGGAATATTATGTCTTAAGAGAAAATTTCTCTCTAAATTCTGGTCTAAATTATTAGATAAGGATCCTGAAAAACATACCCGAACCTATGGTTGGGAAATAAAGGAAAGTATTAATGCTTTATTAAAAAGCTTGAGAACCATTTCTCATGTTAAAAAAGAGGACAATTCCTCCTTCTTTTCAAAATTTGAAAAAGATATTAAAATGAAGAATCCTCATGCATCGGAGGAAGAAATGATGACAACCTATCTCGAGAAGATAAAAGCAGATTTTGTCAAAACAATTGCCACAAAAATCGATGATAGTCCCTATTCTAAAGCATCAACGACATCCATGAGAGAAGCCCATGAAGACAGTCTGTTCCAAGACTCTCAGCCACTGGAAGACTATTTTTACCAGCCATCCACAGGAGATCTGTTTGATGGATTAATCGAGTCCGTCAAAGAAAAGGCCAAAGGCAAAGCAAAAGAGGCCAAAGCCCGACAGGAAGATAAGACTTCACGAGGAAAAGACAAGATGACTGAGTGAAGGGACCCATTATTATCAATAATGGAGGAAAAATACAAGGAATGTCACATTCGGCCCCACATATCATATTCGGTCGCAACTTTTGACTTTAAGGAGATAAGCCGATAATATCATTATCTTCTTTTGTAAAGATATTTACTTTAATTAAAGTAGTTTGTCATTTTGTAATAATGTAGATTACTTTCCGTAAAGTAGTTAGATATTTTGTAATAGTCTAGATTCCTTTACTATTTTTCATTTTGTAAAATGATTTGGAGTCCGCCTTCAGCTATAAAAGGGGATCTTCATTCATTAGAAAAAATGATCAGAAAAGAGAGCACTGTAAATTTCCTTTGAATTAATAACATTGGAGTTCGCTCAAACATTCTCTCGCTTGGTTACAAGTTCGGTATACCCCCCTTTCCCTTTTACTTTTATTTTTGCTTATGATAGGCTAATAAGCCTATACTGTCTAAGATACTCTGAGATAATATGAATTTTAATAAGGAAGCTTTTTAAAATCTAAGATTGAAAGGACGAGTCACTATGAGTCTTGTTATTACTTGGGTAGGTTATATTTAAAGATGATCGTACAGTCTTTCCTGTTCAGCCGCAGTCGAAGGTAGGCGTTATGGCGTTTCACGGGCTTTTTTACTCTCTTATTTGCTTACTTATTACTGATCGTTCTATCATATTATATTACGAATCCGTCTACTTATCCTTAAAATCACTTACAAATTCAACGGTACCTTTTTGAGGTAAACAATTATTAATTTGATAAGATTTCTTAGTTATGTAAAAATTCACTTATCTAAATAAGGGTAAATATGAAAAAATATAATTAATACCTTCTTGATTATGTAAAAAGTCTATTTATTTTGGAATAAGTGTCAAAGCTAAAAACTCCATTTAATATGAAATGGAGGAAATACTTTTTTCTTAAAACGTTAAATATCTGAAATAAATGCAATTCCTTATAATGACTAATTAATATTTGCGCTAGATGAGTACTCTTTCAGTTCATTTTTACTTGTCCACTATTTTAAAAATAGATTCTTACTTTTTTACTTGTCAAATTTAGCATATTAAGAGAAAAACAATTTACTTTTTTGTTTGTTTTACCCACAACATTAATTATTCATTCAAATCAATTTATATGCCCATTAAGACTATGCACCAATTAATATAGATATTATGGTAAAAATGCACTTGTTTGAAGGGTTGTTCAAAAAAAAAATCACAGTGTTGTATAAGAAAATGAGGATGTTATGCTTGTTCAAAAGTAAAAAATAGCACATTCAACTAAATAAGTGTGCACATAATAGGTCCGCCACCGCCAACACCAACGTCACATTCAAGAATAAAATATATTTTTGACCACCACCACTTTCTAGCTAGTACACATTGATTGAAGATTTGTTAAAATTCAACTTCTGGAAATTTTCTCATTAGAGAGACTTGCTGCAATAAGAATGAAAAGAGATATAGCCCGCATGAATGTAGTTTAGTTGATTTCAGGTTGATAGATTGACGAGAATGAAAAGAAACATCATTTTTTGTCATACCAATCAACACTAAGCACGCCTAAACTCCTACTATTTCAATTCCAATACAGAAAGTACCCTCTTTACACTATTTCCAAGTCAATCATTG
This sequence comes from Przewalskia tangutica, assembly GCA_029844215.1. Lineage (NCBI taxonomy): Eukaryota > Viridiplantae > Streptophyta > Magnoliopsida > Solanales > Solanaceae > Przewalskia > Przewalskia tangutica. The sequence continues at coordinate 43,119,013 of CM056727.1, read as the reverse complement.
ATGAAAATAATTAATTAAACAAATAAATAATCAAGGTTGCCATTCTTGTTTCAGTTGAAGTTTTTCTTCAATAGCTCTCCTGCCCTCCATTTTCAACATATGAAGCAAGAAATCACTCCAAGAATCAATAGGACCAGGCAAACACCAATGTACACAATCATTATACAACACTACATTCTCATTAGGCCAATGCCCATATCTACTAGGATGACCATCTGGTCTCAACAACATAACTTGTGTCATGTCCAATAATCTGAACCTTTTACCCTTTTTCTTCCCTTCCTCAGCTGCAACCTTAAATTCTTCAACTTGTGTCCTATAAAATTCCAAACTTACACCATCCAAACTTGTCTCATTGCTTCTAAATGGACCTTTTCTCACACAATTTCCACCTTTATTCCACTCACCACCTTCAAAATGAGAAGGTGCAATAGTCCTAAGAAAAGTAACACCTTTAAATTTTTCTAAACTATTTATGGCTTTTAGAGTTGTTTTAAGTGCTTTTTGATAGCCATAATTAATTGGGAGGTCAGTAACATTTGGTAGTCCACAGTAACGACAGCCAATTATTTGTTTTTTCTCATAGTAAACACTGCACCTTGTGAACCAATGGGCAGAATTAAGGATGAGATAATTGAATTGTTCAATTTGGGTAGTCCATTTTGGATCAGGTTCATCAAGATAAAGATTGAAAATTCCTGTGTGGCTAGGACCATCAGGATCTGATTCTTTAACTGTGACCAAGTATGGTGACCAATATGCTGCTAAGGTAAAATTGTAAGTTGTGTATTTCCACCTTCTGAAATTTTGATCTTCATCATAAGAAATATCAATTGGATATTCCACCTGGAGGAAAAAAGGAACAAATTTGATTAGTGACTTTTGTATGATGAATTTTTTTTCCACAGAAAATACTACTAGAAAAAAGTCATTTACTAGTGTTGCGGCGGATGCCATTTTACTTACAACTATCTTAATTTATAATTTCATATCACTCGATATACCCAACAACTCAACATTATTATGTGGTTATGACGTGGTTTGCAGGCGTCGGTCAGCGCTTACCTGCAGCACATCTGAATAAGCGGTGCAGTTCGCTGTCAAAAAAAAACTCAACATTATAAATATTTTATACTAAAAAGTTTCATCATAACACTATCAGATTTACTAATATCATAATAAATCTTTAATATATATATTTCAAATTTTTTCATTCACCAACTAATCACCAAAACAAATTTAAGGAAATAATTTCTTGAAATAGGATTGGATTCTCTAACAAGTTGTCATAATGTTACATTATTTAAGCATAGTATTTTTAGTATCTTGAACAAATTAAACACAATACGACAAACTCTAAGCTGGCATTTTATATATGCTTCCAATTAAAGTATGCTAAAAGTTGGAATCATGTCACAACTCACAAGCGCACAGCTAATATATATCCAACAGCCCAAGCTCCTTTTACTTCAAACATAGCTCACTATAAAATTACTAATTCTTCCTTAACTTTATTGTAATTTCAACACATAAATTGAGATAGAGGAAGTAATTTTTCTACCGCAATAAGAGTTAAAACTATTACAAAGAAATTAAAATCAAAATAAAGTATATATTTTATCGTAACACTCATATTAATAGACTTGAAAAATGATTTGAAGATTAATAATTAATGTTAACGGTAAAACAAGAAATAAAAGTTTATCTTTCTCTTAATAATTTAAAGTGAACAAATAAAAGTGAACAGATGGAGTAATAACATAAAATATTTTTCACAAGTTAAAAATTTAGTTTTTTTTTTCAAAAACACTTTTGAAGCTTTGATCCTGCACAAATTACTACTCTAATATTATAAAAGTCTTTTTTAAATTAATTAATCTAACGTCAATTCAATGATCATGAGTTCATGTAAATCAAAACCAGAAATATATGGATATTAAACGAGCATAATGAAAGAAAAAGAATTTTAAGGCATTAAGCAAATTCTTACGCGGGACAAGAGGCAAATTAAAGACTGCATTTGGTTTCTTCCCACGGAGTCACCAATAAATGCCATAGACTTATTCCTCATCATATCCAAAAACTGATACGGATTGAAAATTGGCAATTCACACCCTTTTGGCTTCCATTTCCATTTCAAGAATTCAGTATCAGGCCTCCCATATTTCATGCAATTTTGGTGCTCGTGGATCGCCCAACATGTCGTGTTCGTGTAATACGGAGCATCCGAGTTAGGAACCCAGTCTCCGATGAATACATTACACATGTCTTCACGTTCGATAATCTTTATTTTTTTGTCCTTAGTAGTATGATATGGTGGTGATGTAATTTTAGAAGAATGGTCTACTACTAAATTCACAGGGTATCGATAAAAAGGATGGTAGAGAGGAATAAGACCAAGAATGATTAATGTTAAAGAAACAAGTATCAAAATGCTTGGAGTTCTTTGAGCTGGATTGAAGTTTCTCCAAATGGGAAGCTCCATACTTTGGAGAAATGAAAGAAAAATCAGAAATGGGATTAATAGAGAGGCCGAAGTATACCTGTAGGCCGGGTTGACCCGGAATCGGACCGGACGACCCGGTACAAAATCCGGTCCGGACCAATAAGGCTTACCGGGTTGGGGGTTGGTTTGGCCCCAACCCCAACCCGCACGGGTTACAAAGAAATCCGGCAAGGACCCGGACCGGTTGAACCGGTAACGGGAAACTAGTAACCTTACCGGTTAATCGGTCCGGTTCGAATCGGTAAGGAAAAAATAAATAAAGGGTTGTTGGTGCCCAACGGTAACATTACCGTTGGGGCTGGGGGAGGGGTCAACGGTCAGTGGACCGTTTGGCATTTTATTTATTTTATTTTTTTAATTTTTTGTTAATTACATTTTTATCCTTTAAAAAATCTATAAATACTCTACATTTTTATCACACAATTATTTCTATAATTCTCTCAATTCTCATACTCTCTTAATTCTCTATATTATCAATTCTCAAATAATAATTATTATTATTATTAATTTGCAAAGTAGCAAGACTTCGAGCTTCGGCCTTCGAGTTTCAATTGAATTCTGAATCCAGAAGTTTGGTACACTCGTTTCATTCTAATTATTTTATTAAATTGTCATATTTATTTGTTGATTATTTAAATATTTTATAATGTCTTTGCTAATGCGTCGGGACTGCGCCGTAAATCTAATTCAAGGGGTAAAAAATCTATAGGTTCTTTATCATCTAATCAAAATATAGATTATGATCAAATGCAAGAAGACTTTGGAATAGAAGATAATGAATATGATAACGTTCAATTAGATAATATTGTTGAACTTGAAGAAACTGAACCTCTTACATCTACTAGTGTTCCTTCTGTCAATGTTGGCACTGCTAGTGGTAGTCGTAGACCTCCTTTACCAGAAGTTAGAGAACCAGAAGTAAGGAGAAAAATGAGTAAAGTGTGGCTCTTTTATGATAGAGTTGGGGACACTGATAGAGTTAGATGTAATATTTGTGGGAAAACTTACAAACATAAGAGAGGGGGTGGTGACGGGGGGGACGAGCACTATAGGTAGGTATTTATTGAAAGATCATCTGATACAATGAGGTGTTGCCACTGATTTAGAATCCGGTCAACAACAACTTAATCCATTAACGGGGAGTTGGCTAAGTACGATCCAAAGAAGGATCACACTGAATTAGCAAAAATGATTGTTGGAGGTTGTTTACCTTTTTCCTTTGCTTCTTCTTCATATTTAATTACATATATTCAAAGAGTATATAATCCCTGTTTTACAAGTGTTCCTCGTAGTACTTGTAGAGCCGATGTTTTTAGACTTTATAATGATTATGTTATTTTTTTGCAATATTTGTTCACTAATCTTTCATTCCTATTTAGTTTTACTGCAGACATTGGACATGCTTTAAACGATTATGATTATTTAACAATTACTTGTCATTGGATTGATGAAAATTTTAAAATAAAAAAATGTATTATTGCTTTTGCGTATGACGAAGATCAAAGTCATACTGAAAAATATATAAGCGAAACTATTTGTGCTTATGCCAAAAATTATAATCTTTATAAAAAAATACTTTGTATATCATTCGATAATGCATCTAATAATACTGTTGATGTAGATCTTTTAAAAGTGGAATTAGAACCGTTACTTCCTGATATATTTCATATTCGTTGTGCTTGTCATATTTATAATTTAATTGTTAAAAGTGATCTTGAGTTATTTGAAACTGAAATATAAATTGTCAAAAGAGTTGTTGGAGTTATTCAAGGTAATAATAGAAAAAATAGACTTATAGAATTTAAAGAAAAATGTAAACAATTTGATTTGAGACCTAAATTCATGCCACAAGAGATTATTACACGGTGGAATTATACTTATTTATTTTTAAAAGAATGTTATAAGTATAAAGACCTCATAACACATGTTTCAAATGCTCATTGTAAGAACGCGATTTATATGTTAACCGACGATGTTTGGAAATCAATTGCTGAACGTTTAAAATTTTCACGTAAATTTTACACTGCTACTGTTGAATTTTTGGGATCTTATTACCCAACAGTTTGTAATGCTTTAGCTCATATAGCTGAAATTTCATATTTACTTTATGGTTTAAAATCAAATATAAAGCTGCAGTTACAGTTATGTTTGAAAAGTTTAAAAAATATTTTTTTCCTATTCCTGATATTTATTGTATTGGTGCAGTCTTAAATCCTTCTGTTAAAAAAGTAGATTGTCATAATTTAATATTTAGTTTATATACTTATATGGAAGTAGGTGAAACAGAAACTCCATCTTCATTTGATTGCATATGTAAACTTGATACTAATTTAGATAAATTATATGATTATTATGATACATTACATGACAACAACAACTCTGCTATTAATATTCCTTTTAGTTCTGCTTCTGTGTCTACATCTGCAGGATTCGACGATGAAAATGAATCTTTATCTATATGGAGCATTTTTGCAACAACACAAGCAAGCACAACTCGAAATTGTGATGAGATGCGGTTTTATTTGCAAAAGCCAACGGAGTCGAAGAAGAACTTTCAACCTTTACAATGGTGGCAGGATAACAAAAGACAATTTTCGGTACTAGCAGCTATGACACAGGATGTTCTTAATATGTCTATCTCAACAGTGGCTTCTGAAAATGTATTTAGCCAAGCACGATATCAAATAGGAGACACACGTCACTCATTGTGCGGAAGCACATTAGAAGTGTTAGTATGCTTAAGGGATTGGATCAAATCAGAGAGAAGAAATCAAGGATATGAAGACGTTGACTCTCCGGAAGATGAAGAAATCGGCAATATTTTGAAAACTGAAAGTGCAACCGGGACTAGAATTAATACTCCAAATTTAGAGGCTATGGACAACCTATAAATTACGAAGAACTTACAAGAAAGATGCATAATATGTAAATAACAATTATTATTACTTCATTATGTATTCGTATTAACAATTAACTGAATAATGAAAGTTCGAAAGTTTACATCTTATCATTAGTTTTTATTTTATTATCTCTTTAGTTGTTATTTGTTAACTTATCTTATGTCTACTAATTTAATAAATTAATAAATTTTCAGAATAAAAAAAAATATAGTTTATATAACAACAATATAACTATAAAGTATAAAGTTATAAACTATATTATATTATTATATTACATATTTAATTTGAATTTAGTTAGATTTTTGAAATTTACAAAAAAATAAAAAAAAATAAAAATCGTACCGGTAGGCCCAGTTCAACCCGGACTCGCACAGGCCGATCAGAAATCCGATAATGAACTGGACCGGTAGGCCAGATAAGCCAGTGGACCGGACCGGTAACCGGTCCGGAACCGGTTCAATCCGGTAATGGGCTACCGATCCGGTCCGGTTCAATCCGTTAGACAGGTATCGGCCGAAGGAGAGAAAAATTTCATTTGTTGGCACTTATATTATATGTGATATACAATAAACGTGCTAATCACTAATTATAAGGTTTTAGCTGGACCAACTCTAAAGTCTTTGCAATTATGTAACATTTGGATTCTATAGCTATTTTGCTTTAATAATGAGTTAGTGACCCAATTATGATTCTTTCATTTCTGTACACGTCTAATCCGTAACCACCCTCATGTATAATTATTAAGCCGAGAAAATTATTGGGACTACAATAATTATATATTAACTCTTGTGAATTTTATTCAATTTTTTTATTAAATAATGACATTAATTTGATCAGCAAAAATAAAAATTATTTACGTAATCTGGCTATATCAGCTCTACTCAACTTAATTAGTCAAATCACCATATAAACTTAAAAATAAATAAGTTTATAAATATTTAACAATGTGGCGGATTGAAGTACATGGTAACCATATCGTGTACATAATCTATTTAATAATTATTAAATTATGAAGTGATGACAGTACTTTGTATGCATGTCTTTTGAATATTATTGTCTATGCAATCATACTATATATACATCATTGTGAATAGTCTTGATAATTACTCTATGTTGTAAAAGTGTGTTAAGAACAGACGTGATATACACTTCTTACCATAAATGTATATCAGTAACCAAAAAAATAAAATAATTATATATCACGGTTTAGTCTTCAAATTAGTGTAAATATATTAATGTAAATTTTGTATTAATTAGTATTGCACATTTATCATAATTATAGAATTCTTGTACTACTAGAATAGGGTTTTGGTATTAGAAGAATAGAATTTTCCTATTATGGAAATTGTAATTTGTATATATTCTCTTTCATTAATGAAAAATAATCAATGGATTATTTCTTTCATGGTATCAGAAGTCTAGGTTGCATTTTCTCCTTCAAATTTTCGGCCAACCTCTCCTCGAAATCTGAGCCCCACCTCGGTTTCCGTGCAGTCCTTCTCTCCCGAATTCTTTCCTCCAAATCCCTCAATCACCCATTGTTTTGTTGTTCGTTATGTCAACATCAAAGAACATGTTTCACTCTGCTCTTGTTGTTTCTAACATCAAGAATCATATCCCTCTTATTCTTGAAATAGAAAACGTCCAATATGAGATGTGGGCCGAACTATTCAAAATTCATACACGTTCGCATCAAGTCATCCAACACATAATCCCCACGACTTCTGAAGATACGGAGGTGTGTCACGCCCTTTTTCGAACGCGATATTATTTTAGCGAACCTCCTGCTTAAATAAAAATGTTAGAAAATAAAAGAAAATGCTAAATGGTTAAGAAATGCTAAAAGGTTGAAGAGGTGCTAAAAGGTTAAAGTAGGGTGCTAAGGTGCTAAAAGTGCTAAGGATTCGCGGAGTCGCCACCTAATTATTTTGGGTGAATTAGGACACCTACATGTTAACTAAGTCAAGTCAACACTAACTCCATTTAAATGGTCTGCTAAACTATGTGAGATTCTGGATAAGGGTTCTTTATTAATCTAGAGAGAAGGGATTAGGCACCCTCTGAGATCCGCTAACTTGCGGTTGTCCTGCCAAACCTAGGGTAAATTATTATGCTATAGAAAATACGTGTTTAAAAGGATGCTGCAAGAATTTCATGAAAGAATGCATTTTTTATAAAAGATTTATAAGACTAATACTACAAAAATATACGTGCAACTTAAAGTGTGTATTTATAAAATGATGTACTTACTAAAGATATGCCTTTCGTTTGCAAAAATCAATTTTGGTTAATATATGCAAGGTATAATATAAAAGATACTATTTTTTCACCTTTGATAATAAGAAGATAATTTTTATTACGAAATGAATTATAATGTCATTGAGTGATTTATGAGGAAATCAACTTCTTTTGTTATGCATTAACTTTATGATTAGATATGCAAATTAAATTGTTAGGCAAAAGTTTAGACATGCATATCAAGCCTAGGAAGACCAAATTTCTAATATCCAATTACTTTCTAACTATTGGTTCAAGGTTTGACTATTCTAGGTTTCCTGCTAATTAGAGCAGCGTTAGTCAAATAATTACAACAAATAAATGGGTTGAGGTAGGAAATCAAAAGAAGACTCGAAGAATGGCGATGTCTTTTCGCTGGTGGTTTTGGAATTTCCAATGCGGATAGAAAGATGCACGTAAGATGCGGGTCTTCATTTTGTTGTAGCTCGTGATGAGTCTTGCAATGAGACTCTTCATTTGCTCCGGTGCGTTTCATGTAAAATATAAGAAAAAATAAGAATTAGTATACACATTCAACCTTTACGTATAAAACATGTAAACAAACGGAAATTCAGACAACTCAATTCAGGCCCGAGCTTTGGACAAACCATGATAATGTAGACATGCAAGCGGGCCCAGTAATGTAGATTTGCAGGAAAGAGGAACAGGAGCCCAATGCAACAGTTACCAACTTTAGAGAGAATAGATCGGCCTAACTATGATATAAAAACCCAAACATATGTTCAAATATTATTAAAAAAAAAAACCACGCAAGCCCACATTGAACATGCCAGGGGACTGATTGCTACATATAGCATTTATGGTACATGTGACTCACTTAAAAATAGATGCGCATACACAGCCCCCATATACACTAGATGCAGTTTATATTCCATGTTTACTTTGAGGTATCATCTTAGACAAGAAAGTCGACAAAGGGGAGAACCTATATACTTGCTGATTTAGACAGAAACATATAGACTAAATATAATCAAAACACAGTCATAATCTTAGCAAGAAGTAAAGTCTCAAATCCCCTCATTGTTTAGATCTTCTACTCATTTAAAGAGTTCTGATGATAAGATATGTCTTGTTCATGCTTATTGCCTGACTCTGGTTGTAGGTTGACATGAAAATGCAAGTATGGCCCTAACACAGCAAGCCAACTCAAATGGACGCCAGATGCTAACACAGGTATTGTGTAGACCAATTTAACAGATTAACATAGCATAACAGAGGACATTATGTTGTCATAGACCCATTTTATCACTTAACATGCGAATGCGATTATTTTGACAATCGTGAGGGCCAGAAGATAAATCAGTAACCCCAGAGCATCCTCCCTGAACAAGCATTTTTAAAACATAATTCGTCCCGCGTATGTCTTAAGCCAAGTCATGAATATTAACAGTAATCAGTATTAACTGAACATGTTCAAAAGTTCAACTAATAAATCTAACAGCCGCTAATATCAACATAACACAGCTTTAATCAATCACATGAAACATATTATATACACTAATATCCGACAAAATCTAAAATTAAAAGGGATAATAGTTTTACCTTCTCCGGACAGCGAACCGAGGCAGTGTATCAAGTCGTCGATCCACTCAGAAGATTTATTGCGATGTGATTGTAAAAGGCAGAGATGGTTTGCTGATTTCTTGATTGAAATTGAAAGAAAATGTTTCAAATTTTCTGTTCTTGCTCTTAGATTGCTAATTTTTTGGATGCTGATTGATAAAGAATGCTAATTTTCCCCCTCCCCTGCTGTTTTTATTTTTATTTTTTTGCTTCCTCGAAGTTCGAGGTGTTTTAAACGGGTCTTCCCTTCTTCCCCCCGCCGATTCTTGCTGATTTTCCGAATGTTCTTACTGATTCCTCGATGGGTTCTCCCCCTTCTTGCATGTGTATGTTGCTATGTTTATATAGCCCTAATTCGGGTTTCAGTGTTGGTAAGTAATCGGTACCATTCTGGACTGTCATTTGGGTACTGATTTGTCTGATTTTATTGCTGATTTGGTATCGATTTCGTGATATTTTGTGTGATTTTAAGTCCATTTAATGGGACGATTTTTTGTGCGATTTTGGACAGATTTTGTACCATTGATTAAGGTAAGTATTCAGTATGGGGAAGAATACGCCGGATTTTGTGGCCAGAAAATCCGGCGAAAATTCCGGCGAACATGGGGGCGTGAGGGAAGACGCGGCTACTGAAAAAAGCCTAGGGTTCTTCGTTTTTGTTTTCTCCCTCGTTTTGGACGATGGGTTGCTGATAAAGGGCTGAGGGAGTGGGCCGCGGGAACTGGGCTGCGGGTAAAAGGGCTGGGGCGAGTTGGGGCTTGTGGGCTAAATTAATTGGGTATTAGTTTTAGGAGTTATTTTTTAGGTATTAAAAATTGATTAATGGAAAATAAATGGGGGTTTAAATTATTATTAAATTATTTAAATGCTAAATGTAGATATGATATTTAAGGATTACTTAATGCTTTTATCAATGCGACGCTATTATTAAAACACATGTATTATATTAAGATTAGTTTAACAAGAGTTTTTTTTTAAAAATTACAAATAATGATTATGAAATTCCTTTGATTATTAATAAATGCGGATATGATTTTTAAAGAGTACTTAACGCTATTATTTAAAATCTTATTTATTATTTATCATTATTTAAGATAAAATTAAATTATCTTAATATGACTTTAGGTGCTACAATAATTATGAAATTGCTTTGCGTATTAATAAAATGCGAATATGCTATTTAATACGACGTCATTGTTAAGTTATTTATTTTATGTATTTATTTATTTAGTTATCATTAAGAATTGTTTGAGTTTTAAATTAATGGAAATAGGGCTTATGAATAATATTCACGAATTTGTTGTTATTAAAAATGACGAATGCGGACGTGAGACTCAGGGTGTGCTTAATACTCTACGTAAAAATGCAGTGTCGTTATTAATCGCTTATTTATGCTTGTATTCATGTTTTATTGTTGAATTTTATTATTATAAAAATCGTTAAAATTATTTGAAAAATTAGTGTAATTTTATAGTTAATGACTGGACGGGTGAGTCAAAATTGGGTGTCAACAAACGCGAGGATGATCCTAAGTTGTGGACAACACTTGATGCTACCATCCTTCAGTGAATTTACTCCACTATCTCTACTGACATGTTGCAGACAATTATTGAGCCAGACGTTACGACGATGGATGTTTGGAATAGGTTGCGTGACATATTCCAAGATAATCAAAATTCCAGAGCGGTTACACTTGAGAAGGAATTTTCCTACGCCATCATTGAAAATTTCTCGAACGTTTCCGCTTATTGTAAAAGGTTGAAATAATTGGCGGACCAACTCCGCAATGTTGGTGCGACCGTTAGCGAAAATTGTCTCATTCTACAGATGGTTGCTGGTCTATCCGAGGCCTATAGTGGCATTGGAACTCTCCATCGTCAAAGTAATCCTCTTTCAAAGTTCTATCAAGTCTGCTCCATGCTTATTTTGGAGGAAGCCGATTTGGCTAAGAAGGGCAACCAGTGCTAGTCCTGTAGTCATGATGACGTCATCCATAAATTCTTCAAGTTTTTCTGATAATTCGGGCCAACACCGTGCTCACAGTGGTGGAAAGAATACTCGAAAAAATAATATCAAAAATCACGGGGGCAAACACGGTGGTTCCGACAATGGTGGCGGTGGACAAAATCCGGTAGTGGGCCTCACTCAGGAAACTGTGGGCCCCAGGCAACCGTGTTCCACCAGTGGGCCCCCTGGCTATGGGTTGGGCCGGGAGCCCTTGACCCAATAGCCCCTACGGTCAGCCAGCCCAATTTCCAGCGAATTGAGCCCAGTTTCAGCCACACTTTCGACCCAGTAATTCCGGTCCAGTCTACTTCCAGCGATCCAATGGGGTTCTGAGTCAGTAGGGAGGCAGGCCTGGCCCTGCCAGACCCATCATGCAGCAGGCCCCACTCCTACCTATATTGAATCCGCGATGCAAACACTTGAAATAAATCCCTCGGACCCAAATTACACATGAACACCGGCGCCACTACTCACATGACGTCTAACCCATGTACTCTCTTATTCCAATTTGAGTAACAATCGTGGTATAATTATTGGTAATGGTAATTCAGCTCCAATTCGTAGTACGGTCATAAAACCTTGTCTCTCCCCCCATCCACCACTTATTTTGGAAAATACCCTTCATGTCCCTAAATTGATTAAACTTTTGGTGTCTGTCCATACATTTACCAATGATAATTCTATTTCTGTTGAATTTGATCCATTTGAATTTTCTGTGAATAATTTCAAGATGGGGATTCCTCTAATGAGGTGTGATAGTAGGGGAGATATTTATCATATCACGTCGTATTCCGGTCTCTCGAGTCCAATATTGCCATCAACTTTTGCAGTCCTTGCTCCTTCCTTGTGGCATGCTCGTCTAGGTCATCCGGGGTCGTCTATTTTGTCTTTCTTAGATAAAAATGATTTTATTTCTTGTAAGGGTATACGTAGTACTCCGAATTGTTAATCTTGTTCTGTAGGAAAAATTGTTAGATTGTCGTTTGTAGACTCTACTTCTCAAACTTTAATGTCATTTGATATTATTCATAGAGATTTATGGACATCTCCTGTTCTCAGTTCTTTGGATCATCGTTATCATCTTCTATTTATATATGATTATTCTAATTTTTATGGACTTTTCCGATAGCAAAAAATCTCAAGTTTTTGCACTTTCTTAAAATTTAGAGCATTCATTAGAACTCAATTCGAACGAAAAATAAAAAATATTCAATGTGATAATGACAAAGAATATGATAATGGGTGTTTCGGGAGTTTTGTGCTAATAATGGGATCAGTTTTCATTTTTCTTGTCCTCATACGTCTTCACAAAATGGGAAAGTCGAACGAAAAATTCGTACTATTAATAACATTGTCTGAACTTTATTGATTCATGATTTCATACCCCTTTCCTTTTGGCATCATGCTCTGCAAATGGCTATATATCTTCTTAACATTCTTCCTTCCAAAGTTCTGAAATATTCGTCCCCTCTTCAAATTTTATATAATAAGACTCCTTCGTATTCACATCTTAGGGTCTTTGGGTGCTTGTGTTATCCACCCTTTCCATCCACCATAATTAACAAACTTCAGGTCTGGTCTACCTCGTGTGTGATTTTGGGTTATCCGCACAATCATCGTGGTTATAAATGTTTTGATTTATCGTCTTATAAAATCATCATTAGTCGCCATGTTATTTTTTATAAGTCCCAATTCCCGTTTGCAAAATTGAGTAGTCCCGTGCCTAGTTCGTATAATTTTTTGGATGTCGGTATCTCCCCATATATTATTGTTACACTCGTAACTCCAAGACATATGAATGAGAACGTAAGTTAGGATATAAGATTTGAATGTTGGAAGGAAAGTATATTTACATATTATAGTTTTGGATACAACAAATGTGACGACGAGAAGTAATACTAGAAGTTGAATTCTTTCCAATAGAGTTATGGACTTAGTGTTGAATTAATTAAGTCTTGGCATTGAGAGTGGAGGTCCATCGAAAATTACAAGAAATTGGCTAAGTGTGGGAGATATTATTGTGAAGGGAAAGACAAGTGGACAAATGGGGTTCATTGTACCCCCCTCCACTTGTGCTACATAGACCAATATATACAAAGTCTTGCAAGACTTAGTCTCACAAATATCTTCGTCATCTAAACTCTCTTATCTCTTCTCTTCTTCCACTTCATGCTTGAGATGATGATTTCACACCGAGTCCCAAAATGGGTCGGGTACGGTATGTATATGATCACACCGAGATCCTCACTAGAGGGCCAGGTACGTTATATGTATGATTCTGTGGACATGCTATCCATGATGCGCGTATAGATACCCATGACATCGAGACCCTCACTAAAGGGCCGGGTATGTTCGTGCGTAGATTTATGGCATTCACACTGAGTCCCTCACTAGAGGCCCGGGTACGTTATGTGTATATGATTCCATGGACATGTATCCATGATGCGGGTATAGATACCTATGACATATATGATTCCATGTACATGTATCCATGATGCGAGTATAGATATTCACGACAGTATATGATTCCATGGACATGTATCCATGATGCGAGTATAGATACTCACAACAATATATGATTTCATGGACATGTATCCATGATGCGGTTATAGATACCTATGACAGTATTTGATTATATGAACAGACATTCATGACTTTGTGTTAAGTGTATTTTGTATACACTTTTGAGTCTTTTTTAGTTAATATTTTACTCTTTTATTTCGCGTTTAGTATAGTGTTAGGTGGTTTTTCTTTCATTTTGTGTCACATCGGTTATAAAGGAGAAGATACTACTTTCGAGGATGAAATTGCACAAGAAAAGCCCAAGAAATTAAGTCTAAGAAGTCCCAGGAAATATAGAAGAAATCAGACGAAGTCCGGACGAAAAAAAGACACAGAAACAGAAAACTGGAAAATTAACGCCACAGGAGTCGCGGCGCCTGCCAGCAGCGCCGCGGCGGAAATAATACTACGGGTTCGGATTTGCTGTAGGAGTTTCAGCGCCATGGCGCCAGGCAGCAGCGCCACCGCGCCGACGCGGGATTTTTGATTTTTTGGACCGAATTTGACACGTTTTCAGGGTTCCAAAGGGCAAGTTTTCTCAAGTATAAAACCCTAAAACACTACTCATTACCTAAAAGACAATATACCGTATACCATAATACAATTGATACTTTTGGGAGGCAAGAAGGAGGCACAATTGGAGACTCTTGTTCAAGTTCTTTTTCTTTACTTTGTTTTTATTTCAGTTTATGTTGGATTGTAATCTAGTTCTTGACATGACAATGTTTAGGAGCTAATTACTTTAGTAGGGTTTCCATCGAATCTTCTTGAAGCTCTTTCATATAGTTAATGCATTAGTTATTGATTTCTTTTTCATCATATTAAGATCTATTCAATAGTGTTATGATTGCTTGATTATTAACTAGCTACTAATTGTCATCATTTCTATGATTTCAAATCAAAAGTCTGAAAGGTGAGATTTGAATATGCTGTAGTTGTCTAGACATATGTTAAAATCGTGGATGAAAGTACCCCGATACGTGTGTAGTATTTAAAGGTTATTGTTCTTAATCCTCATGCGTGGTAAAACTTATCATAGAAATATAGAATGTTTCTTCACTAGGTTGAGCTCTTGTATGTCCTAACCGGAAAATAATGACAAATTAGTTAACCTGTTATCTTAATAAGAAGAAGAATCATTAGCATTGCATTAACACATGAAAGCGTGGATAGTTGAGGAGATTGGATGTCCTATTCCCTTCATAACTGTTATAAACCCAAAGTATTATAATCTTTAGTTTATTTCCTGCACTTAGTCATAATTCTTAGTTATAATTCGCAAACTAAAGAACGTCAACCAAATAGATACTATAGAATAGATGACCGGTACTTAATAAACCAGTCTCTGTGGACGATAAACTCAGTCTTACAGATCTTTATTACTTGAACGATACGTACACTTGCGTAAGCATACAGAAATATCGCAACTATAAAAAAACTAATGTCCGGCTCGAACCGACTAACATGGTATGGTCCCGCCCGACCCGACCCATCCCGGTCCCGCCCCAGTCTCGCCCAAAAATAGTCACTTGCCAAAAATAACCGTTGCAATAACGACCATTTTACATTTTGGCCGTTAGACAACGACCATTTTTGGCTTCCCCCAACCCCCCTATCCCCTTTATATTTATTTTTAACCCCTAAATTATTATATTTACACTTTAACCTAATTTTTCAACTATAAATACCTCATTTTCTCTTCTTGTCTTTGTTTAATTATTAGTTTATAAATATATATGAATATAATATTATAATATGAGTATATGATTATCACTATATTATTATATGTTACTTTGTTAGTATTTTTAATTTAGTGGAATTTTTTTTAAAAAAAATGTCACTTGCCCCGTCCAGGCAGCTACCCGGGGCCAGTGCAGGGCGGGACACGGAATCGTCCCGCCCGAGTCCTCTCGCCCGCCCTAGCCCGACCCCGCCTCTCCGTCTCGACCGTCGACCCCACTTTATCCGTCGATGGGCCCGGCCGCCGGGTCACCTACTTTGATATGACTCTCACTTTTTATATGGCACAGAGGCATGGATATTTGTTGATTATTATACTTGTCAGTATGGTCCTCTTTTCAGTACTTTATGTTTACATGCCAGTACAATGTTATCGACCCTTCTCGGCCGCGTTAAATGCCGCAGTGTAGGTACTCAGTTTGGTGATCCGCGAGCTTAGGATCCTTGCTCAGCTTTTGGGATAGCTCCATTGTTTCGGGGCTTATCATTTTGGTACAGTTTTGTGGTTACAGACTTATGTATATTCAGGGGTACGGCGGGGCCTTGTCCCGTCATAGTTATTGTTATACTCTTAGAGGTCTGTAGTCAGGTGTGGGTTGGACGTGTGTACAGTTGTAGCCCGTTTTGGACTTGTGTATATAATGGCAGCATTGCTGGCTTGTCTATTTTATTATATGGGTTGTTATTACAGTTCAGGGGACAGGATCCCTTTGTTTTGATATTATGAGTTTTCATTAGCTTCCGCTGGTCATGTGTGATGTGTGGGTATAAGGGTGCCCAGGTAGGGCACCAGTCACGGCCCGTCGGTTCGGGGCGTAACAATTATCCACCATTTATTGGGCCTATCCCGAACCCAAAATCCGCCCAATGCCCATTTGCCGTGGCCCTCCAACAGGTCTCCTCCTCCAGTGCAGGTCCAAAGAATCGGGCCATCGATCGGCCAGTTCGCTCAGTTCTATTTTTATCCCAGATCCAGTGTCGGCCCAGTGTCTTTTTTCAGCGTCTAACAATGCTCCAATTCTCTGTTCTAGTCTAGCAGGCCCACTGCCTGCTGGACCGTCCGTCACGTGTCCGATATTTTCCAAAATTCACCCATTTCTCCCCCGAGTCATAGACCAGTCACGCCTAGTCAACGGGGTATTTTTAAATCAAAAAGACATTTTAATTTAACTTCTAATGTTCTTAAATCACTCTTACCTCATAATCCGGTGTCTGCTTTAAATGATCCAAATTAGAAAATTGTTATGACCGACGAATATAATGCTCTTATTGAAAATAAGACGTGGGAGTTGGTGCCCCATTCATCTGGTGTTAATATTATTCGGTCTATGTAGATTTTTGCTCATAAAGATAACTCTGACGGTTCATTTGCGAGGCATAAGGCTCGTCTTGTAGGTGATGGTAAGACTCAACAGGTTGGTGTGGATTGCGGTGAGACATTTAGTCCGGTGGTCAAACCGGCTATCATTTGTAATGTGCTCAGCTTGGCTCTTTCGAAAGCATGGACCATCTATCAGTTAGATTGAAGAATGTTTTCTTACATGGCGATCTCAATGAGACAGTCTATATGCTTCAGCCCTTGGGGTTTAGGAATTCCAAATATCCCCATCATATCTGTTTGTTGAAGAAGTCATTGTATGGGCTTAACAGTCTCCACGGGCTTGGTATAAGAGGTTTGCAGATTATGTTTCTACTATTGGGTTCTCACACAGCAGGTCTGATAATTCATTGTTCATATATCGTCGTAGATCTTTCTTGTCTTATATACTGTTATATGTAGATGATATTATCTTGACTGCCTCTTCTGATACATCACGCCAATTTATCACGACAACGCTCAGTTATGAGTTTGCTATGAAAGACTTTGGGCTCTTGAGTTACTTTTTGGGGATTGTTGTCACTCGTCATGCAGGTGGGTTGTTCTTATCACAGAGGAAGTATGAAGTTGAGATCATTGAGAGGGCTGGGATGTCATCATGTAAGTCCACTTCTACTCTGGTTGATACTAAGCCCAAGCTAGGGGTTGTGGCTGTCTCACCTTACGAGAATCTGATCCGCTATCGTAGTCTTGTAGGGGCCATTCAGTATCTTACTTTCACGAGACCATATATTACATATGTCGTACAACCGGTGTGTTTGTTTATGCATGATTCCAGGATTGAGCACATGAATGCGCTCAAACATATTATTCGGTACATTCAGGGGACACTTGACTATGCCTTGCATTTATATCATTCGTCGACGTCTATACTGGGCTCGTATACAGATGTTGATTGGGGTGGCTGTCCAGACATCAGATGATCTACGTCTAGATATTGTATGTTTCTTGGTAATAACTTGATTTCATGGTCTGCAAAGTGTCACGCCCTTTTTCGACCGCGACATTTATTTTAGCGAACCCTACTTAAATAGAATGTTAGAAAAATAAAATAAAATACTAAAATGTTAAAAATGCTAAAAAGTGCTAAAGTGCTTAAAAGGGGTGCTAAAAGGCTTCTAAATGCTAAAGGGTTCGCGGAGTCGCCACATAATTATTCGGGTGAATTAGGACACCTAAATGTCAACTAGGTTAAAGTCGACATTAACTCCATTTAATGGTCTGCAAAACTATACAAGATTATGGGTAAGAGTTCTTTATTATCCTAAGGGAAGGGGTTGGGCACCCTAAAGGATCCGCTAACTTGCGGTTGTCCGTCCAAACCTAGGGTTAATTATCTTTCTATGGAAAATGCGTGCTTGAAACATATTTAAGTAAAAGATATAGAAAGTATTTTTTGCCAACATAAAATGTGAGATTTGTTTAAAATACATAAAGTTAGTTCTAGTTGAAAACATGCATTAGAGAGCCTATGAAATTATTCTGTAAAGTATATGTGTTGCTTAGCGTAATATAGGAGTGATAATGTGAAATGACCAAAATGTATACTTAAGCATAGGATATGAAAAATATATATCGTGCAAGGGCTAAGAATCCTACAATTTATATATTTTTTATGTGGATGTTAATAAGAATAAAACTGATTTCTCTCAAGTTAGGATTTTAGTGATAAATAATATCTTGGCTACTTACATAATTATGCAAATGGAAAATTACTAAATGGTTTAATTATAACTTAAGCAAGCTAAAATAATTAACTTAAAGGGAAGCAAATTTCTAATGTCAAGCTACTTTCTAGTTTGTGGTTCAAGGTTTAACTATTATAAATATCCTACTAGTAGCATAATATTAGACAAATAGTTACAATAAATAAATGGTGAAAGGGGAATCAGTAATAAAGACTCGAAGAAATGGAGAAGTCATTTCGCCTATGGTTTAGAGTTTATGATGCGGAGAGGATGAAGCACATAAGATGCGGGTCTTCATTTGTTGTAGCTTGTAATGAGTCTCGCCATGAGACTTTTCATTTTGCTCCGATGCATTTCATGTAAAAGAAAATAAAAGATAAGGATTAGTATATGTCGCAACCTTATCAATAAACGAATAAACAAACAATCGCGTACTTAAATATATGCATGATTTAATTATATTAGCCGAAAAAAACGAAATGATAAATCGAGACAAAGAATCACAAATATTGTTGGCCCAGGCATTGGCCTTGGGTGGGGCTGTCCACGCGAAATAGAAATCAAAGGAAAGGACCCAATAATTGAAATCCAATCCATCGGCACACACAGAGATAAGAATCAGTAATCACAATACCAAATGACCCCTAAAAATACACGCGGTATGCCTAAGAACCTACTGCAACAAATAGGCTCTTATATATGATGTAGGACAAAGACAAAGATGACTAAATGAGGACAACACATTAGGCAAATAAGGCCATTTAGACCCCAATACACACAGTCGCTATCATTGCTACCATTTAGGCTTACTGATATATTTTATATTTGAGATGAGGCAATCCAAACAATACAGAACATTTCAAACCCAAAAAACGTATTCATCATAACAACGAATTCTGCAAGTGTGTACACATTACAGGACAAATCAAGAGTAAGTAACCGAGACGTAATTGTGCTGATGCCAAAATATTACTGCAAAGACCATTTTTTCTTTAAAAGGGACAACTTCCGCAGACGGGGTTGAAGCTTATTACTCGAGATTTTTAAGTGAAGCAGATGACCAAGCCTGCTCACCTTGGTTAAATATGTGCCTGGATACTGCAGATTCTAGCAATTCTAACCCACGGAGACATGTTGAATACTTGTTTATACTGTATAGCGAATAATCCAACCATATTGGCCGCACGGTGAGTAAGTTTCGGTGTTCAAACTAATATATATCCTTCATGCTTCATCTAATTCCTAGGCTAATTTCATGATTTAGGCCAACCTTGAACTAACATTGAGGCATCTGTTAATCAGTTTGCACACAGAAAAGTTAATAATCAATTTTATGCACTAAACAAAACAGTGAGCAACTTAAACCAATCCCGTGACTTTCCGGAGTTTGTACATGTTTACTGTTTCAACAGGGCAAGTATTTGATCTAATTATATATACAACTGATTATTCTAACACACTTAGCGACTAATCATAACGTATTGATCGTAGACTCAGCAGATATAAACGGCATGACATTGAGTACGATACGACTATTCTCAACAATATACATGCCCGCCTAACATTATATCTATTGAACAGAATAAACCCGGATTGATTTCAGACTAGTCATGAATTAACACCAGGTAATCAAACAGACATACACCGATATAAAATGACCTGAGGGGATTCTCTTCATGTTATTCTAAACCTGCATCCGACACAAATATGGCCAGTTTACTGGAAACATACATATATACTATAGACGGCATTCTACTAATTGTTAGCACAACCCACTCTTGACAAGCATGTAAACCACCTATTTTTACTTATTATATCAACTATAAACTAATGTCGACGATTTTAATAATTGAATCTTGTTTAGATAGAGTAAGACATACAACCATATTAACAAGTATAGTCTAAGTACATATGACAGAAAACACATAAGTTCACATAACGAATTAAAATTTTGAGGGGAAAATGGGTTTACCTTCTCCGGACAGTGAACCGAGGCAGCGTATCAAGTCGTCGATTCACTCGGAGAATTTATTGCGATGCTTATGGAAAAGGGCGAGGTTTCGATGCGGTTTCAGATGCTAAGGATTTTATTACTTGCTGGACGGCTAATTTCCGATGCCTTCCCCTATGTTTTATGATATTCGAATGGATCTTTCTGGATTCAGAAAGGTGCTGGGTTCCTGACGGTAAAAGATACCAATTGCATGTATAAAGGATTAATTTATAGTCTCAATTTTGGTTCTAAGTTTGGTAGCTGATTTTAGATGATTTGTTACCGTTCTTTTGGAGTATGAATGTTAGGAAGATTTTGGTATGCTTTGTTGATATGGTAAGTTTGAAAACGATTTGGGAGATTTGAGGGAATCTCGGAGATTCTTGGTAAGGCCCGTGATTCTTTTCAAATGGGGTGCTTTATGGCATCGGTAGGAAAGTCACGATTCTCCGCGAGAATCTCGGCTGAGGAAGGTGGTGCGAGGGCAAAGGAGCGGCTGCTAGGGTTCTTCATTTTAATTTTGGAAGGGATGATAAAATGTAAAGGGTTGTAGGCTTTGAAGGAGAGGGAGATGTGTTCTGGGATGAGGGGGGAAAGATAAAGGCTGGGTTGTGCATAAGCTAAAAACAACACTTACTATGAAATGGAGTGAGTATTAATAATACTATTAGTAGTTACTCCCTTCGGATAAAAATGAGTATCCACTTAACATTTATTTTTTGAGTCAAAAAGAGTGTCCCTTTACCAAATAAAGAAAGAATTAAACTTATTTTTTCAGATTCGCCCTTATTAATTGTTATGTGATCAAATCCCATTATTTATCAAATTACCTATTTTTATCTAAAAATTTGTATTTTCTTAAAATGTGTAAAAATAATTAAGTGGACACTCTTTTTTATCCGGAGGAAGTACCATTTGTTGTAACGATATAATCTGTCGGTGGTATAATGGTTAACTCTATTATTAGTGTAGCCCTTTTTTCCTAGACATGACAGAATTAAGCAAGATATATTAATGATTGTTTTGAATCTGATATGACTTGTATTTTCCATGAAATTTGGTAACAAATATACTAAAGTTTTACGAATATGAGTGGTTATAATTTTCTGTTATACTGTTTGATCAAGTCTATATGTTGCATTACATAATATATCAACTAAATGACTTAAAAAAGGCCTCACAAACATAAATACACCTACAACCCACTTTTGAGTCATGAATGCAATTTTTTAAGACAAACAAATAAAGCCCAGTTAATAATCTAAATTGATTAGAATATTATTTATTAAATTGAACATTTTAAATAATAGAGTAATTATAAAAATTTAAAATAGAACTCCTAAAACTATTATGATCTATAGTGAGATAATGTGCAACACTTTCTCTTTAAATAATAAACTTTCTTTTTAATTTTTCATTTCTTATATTGACATGTTTCCGTTTTAAGAAAATTGATTGCACTCAACCCATGTCTCAACCTTCATGTCTATTACCCGCAAGCAGAGCTGCTGACAGAAGAAGAGAAATACGACCGCAAGTCACGAGTTCGATCCTCGCATAAACCTTCTTGTTGAGTCACACATGGCTTGCCAAGTGTGGTTTACATGCTGACGTGGTTTGCGCTCTGCGTCGATCGGGGTTTACAAGCGACTGAAAAAGAAAGAGCTGCCGCGTTCCTTCAAAAAAAAAAAAAAAAAAAAAACCTTCATGTCTATTTTTTTTCTTTTTTATAACCGATTTTAATTTTTCATGTGAATTTACTACATTATATCTAGTTTTTATTTAATATCTTTTTTATATATACAAATTAACAAAATTCAAAACCTTTAACCGCGTGAAGCGCAAAGAAGTTACCTAGTATATATTATATATGCAGAACTGATTCTATCTGCGTACACTCTATTCTTTTCGGACCATATATTGTGGGATTTCAGTGAGTAATTAAATTGAAGAATCAAGATGACTTCAAGACGGTTTGGTTCAAAAGAGTGATTGAAATGCAGATGTAGTTGTAGAAATGGTCACTGAATTTTAAATCGGATGAGGACCTTCCAGTTGCTCCAGCATGGATTCTCTTACCAGGTTTATCCTTCAATCTTCACAATTGGCACTATCTTAGTCAAATTGTGGAATCTATTGGTACTCCACTCCCTATCTCTAAATGCTGCTACCACTTGTAGAACTAGACCAAGTATGGCTAAGATTAGAATGAAAGTTGATCTCATGATAATGCACCTCAGACTGGCTTTACACAAAAAATTGAATATGAAGGTATTCCAAAATACTGCAGTCATTGTTAGAAATTGGAACACTATATATGATTGAATGCAGAGTGTAAAAAAGAGACATCAAAACAGAATCAGTTTAATATTCCTGAGGAAAAACAAAAAGAAAAGAAACAAGAGGAACAAAACAATAACCATTAAAAGGAGAAGAAGCATCAGAATATGGGAAAAAGAAAACAGGAAAAGAACAGTGGAGTTCATGAAAGCAATAATTGGTGTAATGCTGATATGGATAATACTAAGAGAATTAGATTTATCTATGTCCCCCTATAGTCAATGTAAGTTTATCTTATAAATCTAACATGATAGGGGTCAAGCCAAACCCCCCACACCTTAGGCTCACAACCTAATGTGATGGCTTAATATTAATTATTTTTACTAAATCTCGTCGTTTCCTAATTTTCAATAAGTTTAAAATAGTAATTAATTTGCTATTACATATTAAACTACATTCACATATAAAGATCATATCATTTAAATAAGGTAATGATCCTAAACAAAAGGTTCTCCTTCAAAAGAGGCCCAACACATTAAAACATAAGAGATGAGTCAATATTGTTCATGCAAATAATTTATCTGCTACCTCCCTTCTCGAAGAAATAGTTGCTACTGGCCACTGTTCAACCTTGTTTATCCTTCTTTTTTCAATAGTTCTAATAAGAAATCATTCCAAACGTCAATAGGTCCAGGCAAACACCAGTGGACACAATCACTAGGCATTGCAACCTTTGATTTTGTCAAATAATGGCCATATTTACTAGGATGACCATCTGGTCTCAACAACATGGGTCGTGTTACGTCTAACAACCTAAATTTCAGACCTCTTTTCATCCCTTCTTTTTGAGCAATCCTAAGTTCTTCCAATTGAATCTTGTAAAATTCCGAGTTATAATCCTCCAACACCTTCTCCTTCCTCCTAAACGGCATTGTCCTTGTACAATCTCCCCCTTGGTCCCAAGTTCCATTTTCAAAATGGGATGGTGAAAATGTCCTCAATATAGTCACACCCTTGTAGTTTTTGAGGTTGTTAATAGCACGAAAAGAAGTTCGAAACGCCCTTCGATAACCGAAATACGATGTCAATTGGCTACCGTTGGAGTCGAGACAGTCTTGGCAACCAACGAGGTGATGGTTTAAGTAAAACATGGCTGGATGAAAGAACCAACGGTCAGCGGAGATGATCACATAATCGAAACTTTGGATTTTGGTCGACCAAGATTCGTCTAATTCATCCAGATATAAATAAGCGACGTTTTCTACTCTTACTAAATTGGTTGACCAGAACAGAGACATGTTGAAATTGTATTCTCTGTATTCACAATGTTTCATTTCCTCTGTTGTAATAGGGTTTGCAACCTGAAAGAAAAATACTTGGCTTATTTAGTTTAACTTCTACACACTTGGGCACCGTTGTTACTTCTGATCAGCATCAACAAAAATAATACAAGATTTGATAAGCGTTTTGATTGAATCAGACTATTTCTAAAAATAGTACACTCCAACTGCCATTTTTGAGTAGATGAGTCTCCTGGACTGTACTAAAGAAAATACAATTCATTATATATTATTATATATTAATACAGTCCATTACAATACAGCACATTTCATGCAAAATTATACAATCCAGTGCGACTTACCAAACGAGAAAATATGTATACTACTCGTCCTATCAGGTAACATAAGAGGTATTTAGGTAACGACATGTGATAAGGCACGATGAGTTACCTAAAAGATAAAGTAAGTACTGTAACTTAACAGCGTAATATCATGCAATTATAGCATCAAAAAGAATTACGCTATCATTATATATAAATTAAATCTTTATAATTTGCAGGGTTAACAACAAAGGAAATACTAGGATAATGTTTATGCCGATGCTGTAAAATATCAAATACATGTGTCATTCCAAGGTTGAAGAATATTTGCATCAGCCACTCCCAAGTCTATGGTAAGGTCGATATTAGGTTATTTTAATGTTTGGATACCCCTATATTTTAAAATCAAATATTTACCCCTTTTATATCATCGAAATCATACACCTACACCCCATATGTGGTGTATTCGAAGCTAGGTGAGATATACTATTTGGGCCAAACACATATCTTATCAAAAAGTAGAAATACTTTTTTAAAAAGTTAAAAAGTGTTTCTACAAGGTGTTTCTCCAAAGTGATTCTTGACAAACCCTTTTTGTCCATTATTTTTTTTTTTGATCCATTTACCCTTTTTTTTCACAAAATTTCTTTTAATCTCATATAATATCTCATATAAAATAGAAATTTGAGAATGGGGTAGGGCGGGGATGTAAGAAAAAATATCATATTTTTAATAATTTTTTTTTATAAAAGTAACAAAAAATATGAAATAGAAATTTGAGGATGGAATAGGGCAATGGGGTGGAGGTGGAGGGGATAGGTGTGGGTAGGGGGAGGTAAAAAAAATATATCATATTTTTTTTTTTTTTATAAAAGTAACAAAAAATATGAAATACAAATTTGAGGATGGGGGTAGGGCAATGGGATGGGGTGGAGGGGTAGGTGTGGAGGGGGTAAGAAAAATTTATATTTTTTATAAATTGTTTATAAAAGTAAAAAAAATATAAAATAAAAATTTGAGAATGGGGTAGGCGAGGGGGAGGGATAGGGGAGATAAGAAAAATATCATATTTTTAATAATTGTTTTATAAAAGTAACAAAAATATGTAATAGAAATTTGAGGATGGGCGCGGATGTAGGGGTAGGTGGTAGGGCGGGGGATTAAGAAAAATCATATTTTTTATAAATTGTTTATAAAAGTAAAAAAATAGAAAATTGAGAACTGTAGGCGGGCGGGGTAGGGGTAAGAAAATTTTCATATTTTAATTCTTTTTTTTATAAAAGTAACAAAAAATATGAAATAAAAATTTGAGGATGGGATGGGTATGTGGGGTTAGGCGGGGGTAAAAATTCATATTTTTTTATAAAAGTAAAAAAAATATGAAACAGAAATTTGAGGATGGGGTGGGGGTGGGGGTAGGGTGTGGGTAGGGCGGAGGGGGTAGGTTTGGACATATTTGAGTCATTGACTATCATATTTTCGTTACATTTGCTATGTATAATATAATTTTTTTTTATTAAATGTTGCAATTAAATAATTTTAAAAAAATTATTAAATTGTAAAGATATACTAATTTTTAGAAATATAGGATGGAAAAGAATATTTTAAATAGATTTAAATCTATTAAAAAGAATATTCTAGTTTCTTTGCATAAATGTGGGTCAAACAAGGTGTGTTTCTGTTTCTCAGAAATACTCATATAATTATAGGCCAAACACCCTAACAGATTTTCTAGAAATAGTTTCTGCAAAACTACTTCTAAGAAACAGAAACACTTTTAAAAAAGTTTGACCAAACAGACCCTAAGTACAACTACTATTAAAAGATAAATAAAATACAAATAAAAAAGTTGTTTAATGTATGAATCAATTTGTGATTAAAATAAAGTGGAAAGTAGACTTGAAGCAACCATAACCTCGATGAACTAAAGAACGTACGTCTTCCCTAAACTACTTCATTATTAATTTTTCCAATTAAAATATATATATATATCATACTAACTCTAAAATATATTGTCAGCATAGTGGAACAAGCATAAACTATTGCCTTTTTACAACTCTTAAGAAGAAAAATATTCAAAATTGGCATCAGTGTAATTTTTATTGCGGTCAACGAACATGTATAATTAATGCAAAACGCATCTTCTAGGATAAAAATTAGTGTAAAACTCAAATTAATTTTGGTTAAATTTAAAAGTGTTTTAGTACTGCCAATAAATTTTCATAAAAAGTACGACTAATAATTTGCAAATTACAAAGGTTCTCATATTTTGGAATATCTTATTTTCAACTGTTCAACGCATTTCATTGATTACTCCGTCATTCCTCGTCTCTGGGTGTCTATTCACCATAAACCTTTCTTTGTTTACTCCTGGCCCTTTGCTTTTAAGTTGATGCCATCCTAAGGTGTTACAACTTACAATAGTTTTATTTGTGTAACAAGATTATTAGTTACTTAAATTTCTTCATGACATTTCCCACTAAAAGATTTTATATGAATCATTAATTTTCCTTAGACAGATATTAATACATACTAAAACACATTCAAATGCACAAACTTTTTTTGAAAAAAAACAACAACCAGGCGCTAGTGCAAGGTCAATAAACCACTAAAATCATGATGAAATATGAAGATGTAAAGTTGAAACAAGAAGGAAGGTGCATGATTTAGATCTAATCTAGTACGTACAGTAATTAAGATGGTGATGAAAGCATACCTTGGACAAGAGACATATTAATGATAGCATATGATTTCTTGCAACAGAGTCTCCAACAAAGGCCAGAGATTTTCCTTTGACAATTTCCAGAAATTGACGTGGCTCAAATATTGGCAGCTCACATGCATCCGGTTTCCATTTCCACTTGAAGAAGTCTGTATCAGGCCTCCCAAATTTCATGCAATTTTGATATTGTAGATCAATTGCATTACTACATGTCATGTTTGTATAATAAGGTCCTTCTGGATTTGGTACCCACTCCCCTGAAAATAAATCGCAGTGTTCACTATCTGATACTTGTGACACCAGTGTTTCGTAGTTGACATCGTTTGATGGCTTTTCTTGGACCAAAGAATGATCAGGTTCTGAGAATTTCTTCTCAGAATAAGGATAGTAAATGGGAATAATGATTGTAAACAGGAAGGCAAGGGCAACAAGAGGAGCAATCTTGGTCAAAATCTTTCTACGCATTTGTGGTCTCATGATGAAAGTATAGTGCTTGAAACTTCACGGAAAGCATTCCATTATATATTAAGAAAGAGATGCAGTGAGCGAAGAAACATTTAATAGAGCATATAATTTTGTTATTCCCTTTGTTCCTATTTGTTTTGCATAATTAATCTTGCACAAAGTTTAAGAAAAAACTATTAAATTTATGATTTTTAACATATCATATCAGTTGTGTTACTATAAAAGCTTCTTAATAAGGTAAAACTTTGAAAGTTTAAAGTTAATTATTTCTGAATATAAAAATGTGTCATTCTTTCTTTAATAGACTAATGCTAAAAAATAGTGTCAAACAAATTAAAGCAGAGGGAATAATTATGCTATGAAATTTTTAATTTTAGAAGCATACCATTAACATGAGAATTTAGAGTTAATATTTTTTAAATATAAAAAGATATTGTTCTTCTTTTTATCAGACTAATATTAAATTATATTGAAAATATTTATTAAAACGTGAAATAAAGTTAATTCTATTTAATTATGAATCGAATAATTGGGGCCTCGCACGTCTGAAACGTTGTTTCCACACACGTGCACAAATAGTGCTAAGGATCATAATTTTCTTAAATGGAAGAGATATTGGTACGTATACGAATTGTTTGAGACGTAAGGTAATAGACGGTTATTGGCCAAATGACGTTGGTTTCACGTTGGTAAATGAAAAGGGCGATACTGCGTAGTATTAAGAATTACATGTATCAAGGTTAGTAAGTTAAGGTATACTATAGATATTGGACTGGTAAGGTCCGCGGCTTCGGCTACGTGGTACAACATGTTACAATTCTACATAACCTCGGGATAACAATAGTGTGTTGGGGTAATTGAGGACGGGAACTATGGAACAATCGAGGAATGGCTGTAAGAGATGTGAAAACTATGAATAAGTAGGAATGAGATGGTATGAGTTGATTATATCTTGTTGGATGAGTTGTTAAGTTCTCTACACTTATTGTTATTGCTGCGAACTATGGCTTCCTTTATTTATTGTTCTTAAGATATTGTAACTTGGTAGTACAAATGATACACATATTGTTGTACGTTGATATCCAGTTAAGATGAGTTAGTTGGCACCTTATGAACTGCTGTATGATTTGGGATAAGCTGAATACATTTATAGTAACTGTTTGCTACATCTCATGGGCTCTTTATGGTTGCCTTAATCAGGAAGATAGTATGAGAAATACTTGAGATAAGAGACCCCCAAGACAATTTGAAATGAAAATGTAAAGGTAAGATGAATGGGCACTCGATCGATGAGAGACCTAATAATGATAATACAAGAAAGCTTGACAAGTTATTGGATCATGTCACACCAACTTACACAGAAGTAACAACAAGTAAAGCTCGCGATTAGCACCTAAACAGTTGAAAAGAGGCCAGTGGTGCCTATGGATATAAGTATAAGGTAGACATTAAAGATATATGTCAAGAGGACATTATATAACAGATAGATTTTCAGGCAAACACAGATGTCTATGAGCATTTTGTATTTGACCAAAAGTTCTATGAGATATATAAAGTAATGGGTTTACAGCTTAACGAGATCAAGGAAATCTTTTCCTAAAACGCCTTTAACAGAAAGTCTTAGCCATGAGGCAAGTGAAGGAATTTGAATCAGTATAATGACCAAGTTTGAATATTTTAGAATTATGAAGAGTACGACAAGTAAGAAAATGTGTGAACAAGTGTCTAAAGAGAGAAGTTGACATGAAGGAACACATCAGTTAGCTAGTTTAGGAGTCCGACTATGGATTCGGAAGATGGTGGTTTTGTGATCCAAATGTATAAGGATTATGGAATAGAATTGTGACAGAGATTCATTGTTCATGGTATTCTATTCACCCATGAATCTACTAAGATGTATCATGATCCCATAAGGTATGTGATAGTGGGATGGCATGAAAAGGGACATAGCAGAGGTTGTTTCTCGCCCGAATCACAAGTGTTAAGGTCGAGCACCGTAAGCACAGTGGATTATCATAGAGATAGAGATCCCAACTTCGAAGTGGGAAGTGATTAATATAGCTTATTGTGGATAGGCTGACGAAATCAACCCATTTTCTTCCAGTCGGGACTACTTACTCAGCTGAGGACTATGCTAGGCGGTACATCAGGGAGATAGTGAGACTGCACGGGGTTTCCACATCTATTATATCGGACAGAGGATCTCAGTTTACAACTAACTTGTGGAGATCGTTCCAGAAGGGATTGGGGACACAGGTGAGTCTTAGCACAACATTACATCCTCAGTCTGAGGAGCATGCATAGCGTACTATTCAGTATAGAGGATATGTTTAGAGACTGTACTATTGACTTCAGGGGTAGCTGGGATGATCATCTACCACTCGTAGAGTTTGCGTATAACAACAGCTACCATTCTAGTATTCAGATGGCCCTATATGAGGCCTTATATGAGAGGAAGTGCAGGTCACCTATTGGTTGGGTTGAAGTAGGCGAGACCAAGTTACTTGGCCCAGACATGATTCAGCAAGCTGTGGATAAGGTGAAGCTTATCCAAGAGAGATTATTAGCAGCCCAGAGTCGATAGAAGTTGTATGCAGATAGTCGACGTCGACACTTAGAGTTTCAGCTTGATGATTGGGTATTCTTGAAAGTATCACCCATGAAGGGTGTGATGATGTTCGGTAAGAAGGGGAAGCTTAGCCCGAGATACATTGGACCTTATCAGGTTATTCGCAGGGTAGGCAAGGCTGCCTATGATTTGAATCTACTATCTGATTTGGAAGCGGTACATCTAGTGTTTCATGTATAGATGTTACGTAAGTGTATGGGTGATCCTTCGAGAGTCTTCCCAGTAGATGATGTCCAGGTGACAGAGGAGTTGGTGAGGAGAGTCCCATAGCCATACTTGATCGCCAGGTTAGAAGGTTACGGACTAAGGATGTGGCTTCCGTCAAGGTATTGTGGCGGCACAATAATAGGGAAGAGATGACGTGGGAAGCAGAAGAGGAGATGAAGAGGAAGTATCCTCACTTGTTCCCGATGCCTACAGGTAATTCCAATCTCTAATTGATTATTTTGATTGATGAATGAGACTATGTGTTACATGGTGGCCATGTGAGGCATCTTTGGGTGTGCTGAGTATTGTTGGAACTTGTAGAAAAAAAAGAGATTAAGTGATAATGCGTGCTGTGAATTTCAGGCACAGAACCGCGGTGCCAAAGAACAGGACCGCGGTGCTGAAACTTCGCAGAGTCATAGAATTCCGCACCGCATCGACGCTGCAGATCGCTGACGACACTAACAAGTATAGGTTGATAGGTTTAGTTAAAGGAGACTATGCCAAAGTTTGTATAGCTTGAGACCTTGTATGAACATTCGGGGCCGAATGTTTCTAAGGGGGGGAAGAATGTTACACCCCGTATTTTCAGGGCACATAGGTGAGAACGTAAGTAAGAAAATAAGATTTGAATATTGGAAGGAAAGTATATTCACATTTTGCTATATGAAATAATTTTGGATACAACAAATGTGACGACGAGAATTAATATTAGTGATTGAATTCTTTCCAAATGGAGTTATGGATTTAGGATTTAGGATTGTATTATTAAATCTTGGCATTAAGAATATGAGCCAATCGAAAATTTCACAATTTTGGGGGGGTGTCCATCGAAACTTTAAGTATTTTGGCTAAGTATAGAATTATTTTGTTAAGAGAATTATGGGCGAATAAGAGGTTGACACGTGTCCCTCCCCACTTGTGTAACAAGGCTCTAATTATATATATGTATTGCAAGATTGACTAAGTGTGGGAGATATTATTTTGAAGACAAGTGGACAAGTGGGTCCCCCTCCACTTGTGCTACATACACCTATTAAACACGTGTCCTTTTCACTAAGTGCATGTTAGATTGAAGGAAATCTTGTCATTACAAGTTGTTATGGTTTATATAAACGTGTTGAAATGTGAATTGGATTGTAAGGAGTTGTGAAAAGGACTTTGGTATTATGGTTTGGCCGAGACATGTATAAAACTGTTGGTTATTGTCATGTTGTCTTAGGGGCTGTTTTATGCGTGAATAATGCTGGAAATTTAGTTACAATTATGCATGTTTAAATGTGGTAATTGCTAATGTAAGTCCTAAAGGAATAAGGGTATAAAATGGTATAGAAAGGCTTCACATTCTACCCTCGTTATTGTTGGAATACAGACTGTTTTGAGCAGAGTGTTTTATATGGATTAAGAGGCCGGATTAACATAAGAAGTAGATGTGTGATTCACCTTGGTTGTTGTTTGGTTGTGCCCTTAATTGGTGCTTGGTTATTGATGTTATTGGCCTTATTTGTAAGGTGGAAATATACGTATAAATAGGAGAAGTGCTGCCCAAATGTTTATATGAAAAGAGAACCATCTTGTGGTATATGACTTACACTAGTATCATGTAGTTGATAGAAGTGTTATTGCCATTATAGGTTGAAGTACTAATTGGGGTGTATTATACTTGTCGTGGTGGTATATCCGATAAGGTATGTGAACTCTTCCTTTCTTCTTTTGGCATGAACTTTATAAAATGAGTGTACGGTGGACGTACGTATTTTAAATGAATCTAGATTTCATGTGATACATGATGTGGTAGTGACTTGATTTTAAAAGTATACTTGACTTTTGTTTTTAAAAGTGTAAGTGTCTTGATTTTAAAAGTGTAAGTTACTTTATTTTAAAAGTGAAAGTGCCTTGATGCTACATGTGCTAGTGTCTTGGGATTTTATAAGTGAAAGGATGTACGACAGACGTACATGGTGCTATTGGGTTCAAGTCCCTAATATTACATGACATGATAATGCCATAGGTTTTTATAAAATGATAGTTCATTCTATTTATTCTAATGAGAGTCAAAGATGATTTAACTTGCATATGGTTGCTCATGATAGCTATTCGTGCAAGTGTTATATGTCCACATCACCGCGCCCCTCACTAGAGGGCCGGCAATATGTATGTATGGTTCCATGGACATGCTTCCATGATGCGAGTAGGTATACTCATGCGGGTCTAAGGACTCATGCGGGCCCATTAATGTTCCATGGACTAGCTCTCCATGATGCAGGTATATATACTCATTGCGGGTCTAAAAGATCCATGCGGGTTCGAGTCCCATGTGGGTGAATTAGTCTCATGAATAGGATATACATAATGATTTTATGGGCAGGTGTCCCTGATTTTGACATGACTTTCATATGTTGAAATGGTACAGTTGATTTCATATGTTGAAATGGTACAGTTGACTTTCATTACTCTCATTTTTCATAAGGCACAGTTGTACTGGTAGTTTGATTATCATACTTGTCTTCTTTTATCTTTTGGACTGTTATGATCTCATTTACCGTACTTACTGTTTCACATACTTGGTACATCTTGCGTACTGACCCACTTTCCTCGGAGGGCTGCGTTTCATGCCGCAGGTGTAGGTACACAGTTTGGTGATCCTCGCTCTTAGAATCTCTACTCAGTTTTTGGGATAGCTCCATTTTTTTTGGAGGCTTGTCATTTTGGTACGGACCCTTGTATTGTAGGCTTATGTGCATTCAGGGGTACGGCGGGTCCCTGTTCCGTCATAGTTTACTGTCCAAACTCTTAGAGGTCTGTATTCATATGTATGTTGTACTTGCGGGAGTTGTATATATTGTTGGCCTTGCGGGAGTTGTATTTATTGTTGGCCAGTTGTACTACTGTATTGTCGGGACTTTCCCGTTTATAATATATAGCGGCAGTCTCGTCGGTTTGCCTTGTTGCTACATATACAGTTTTCCATATGTTATCTGGCCTATGTGTTATATGGGATGTGAGGGTATAAGAGGAGGGTGCCCAGGTAGGGCAACAGTCGCGGGCCCGGGGTTTAGGTCGTGACACTGATGGGGGTGAGGCCCAAGTATACTGGACTGTTGGGGCTGCCCATACGCTGGTCTGAACCCTGGAGTCTGAACTGGGAAGAAGTTGGGTCGTGACTGAGGTGTCGTGGCGCTGTAAGGCTGCGCCGCGGCGCTGTAAGGCTGCGTCGTGGCGCTGTGAGGCGCTGGGACCCACTGCCACTGTCCATGGGGCCCCTGTGGGCTCCAGGACTGCTGCTGCTGACAGTTACCTTCGTTGTTGCCGTCACAATTCTTGCCATTATTCTACCGATTCTGGCCCTTCTTACCACCCCCGTTGTTGTGATTTTGAGTCACGTTGGCTGGATTGGAAAGAGAAAAATTGGAAGCAGTCATCATGACGACAGGGCTGGCCCCAATCGCCACTCTCTTAGCCAATCCGGCTTCCTCCAAAGTAAGTATAGAATGGGCTTGATAAAATCCTGACAGGGGTTACTCTGACGAATAACCGAAGCAACGCCGTTATAGGCCTCTGACAGGCCTGCAACCATCTGAAGAACTAGATGATTTTGAGAAACAGGAGAACCCACGTTGCTGAGTTGGTCTGTCAAGTCCTTGAGGCGTTTGCAATAAGAGGAAACGTTGGGAAAACTCGCCATAGCCACCTGGGAGAATTCCTGCTCAAGGATAAAAATTCGAGAATGACTGTTATCTTGGAATATGTCTCGCAATCGATCCCACGCCGCCATGGATGTGGATTTGGGTTCCATAATCGTCTGTAAAAGATTCAAGGAGATAGTGACATAAATCCACTGAAGAACCTTGGCATCAAGCATGACCCATAATTCTGGATCGACTTCTTTAATGGGCACAACCGTCGTAGAAGTAGACGCAACATCACCCGCCTTTGGAGGAGTTGGAGGAATGATGTGGTGGAGGACTTTATGTGCCAGAGCATGAATCTTAAATAACTCCGCTCATTTCTCATAATGGACGTTTTCTAGGTCAAGAACGATAGGAAGAACGCTTTTGATATTAGAAACTGTGAGGACAGGGTGAAAAGTGTTCTTGTCATCCATAGGGAATAGAACAACAAGATTCAGAGAAGGGAATTTGTGAGAAAGGATTGTGGAAGAGAAGATACTCGATTTTTGTGAAAGAGGAAGAACACAAAAAAATTGAGAATTCAGGGCAAAATTTCGAATAGAATAGAGAGGAAATTTTGGAGAACGGAAGTAAGGTAAAGATAACCTAGACTGTTGATACCATGAAAAGAATGGATCTTGAGTCTAACTCAACTCCAAAAGCTAGCTTGTAGGGTGAGAATTGTTCAAGTCCATATAAGGAGTCCATGTTCCCATTCCATATCCGATGTGGTACTCTTAACACTCCCCCGCATGCCCAGACCTTGTTAACTGGAGCGTGAATAATATAATTTGGGGGCCCAACATCGGTGAACGAAGAATTAGAATGAGTCTGACTCTAATACCATGAAAGAAATAATCTCTTGATTGTTCTTATTAATGAAAGACATATATATACAAGTTACAAGGAAGATTCTCTCCCTATTCTACCTAGGAATCCCTATTCTATTTGAAGACTAACTTTACAATTATGGTAATATTACACTACTAATTAAGGTACAAACCTAAGTCTAATATTCACCAAATATACAAGGGAAGGGCCCCACACGGTTGGGCCACCTTCTCGTCGGATGAATGGGCTTGTGGAAGTGGGCTGCCCATATACTTTAACATCAAATACACGCGATACTAGATAAGGTTGAATACAATTGAAAAGTGTATCCAAATACATGTGAAACTGAATTAATAACATCGTCGTTGTGAGTGATGAAAGAGAATCGTGTCAGATTATGGAAGATGAAATCGAAAAGGCGTGATTTGTGGAATATGTGATTCTATTTGCCATTTTTTAACAGATTTCATCCATGTTAGGCCACTAAAAGCTCGCCCAAAAATATAGGATACACAAAATACATGTATTTAAATATAATGAAATACATCAAAAAATACCCTAAAAATAGATACAAACGATAATTTTAAAAAATAGTTATAATTGGTTAGAAGCCTATAAAATATAGTGATTTCTGTAAGTTTTTCATTATTTAAAACTTAGCACTTAAAAAAAGACGGTGCCTTGATTACCTCTATATTGATAGGTAGATCGACTGTTTCCGAGAGACCATCGGCTCAGAACAATCAAAGAAAAAACAGTCAGACCTGGTAAAAAAAACAGTAAAAATAAGTCAATCCAAACACCCTCTTAACTGTCATGATTACTGAATGAGGTTTGAACAACACCAATTTAAAGTTCTGAAATTTGAATTGTGAAATTCAAACTCAAGGACAAATTTTCATTAACATATGCTTCATAATATAATAACAAAAGTATATCAAATTAGTTATTATTTATACTTCATCTTTCTTGTTCTCCTTATTCTTTCTTCTTCACTTATAGGCTAAAGTTCAAATCACAATAATTGAATTCCATGATGTAAATCTGAGGTTCAAACTACACACTTAAAATTTCTGGGCATTCATATTCTTGAAATATAAACATCAAAAAATTGAACTTGAGGACACTAAGACTGAAAATTCTGAAGTTTAGATTAAAAAAGTGAATTATTGACGCTTCGGATAAAATAGCCGAACTTAAGAATATAATATCATGAAGTTTTAAACTAAAATTGAAGTTAAGAGCGATGGAAGTTGGGTCTGGGTCATGAGTCGCTTCATGTGGACAGACTCGACCCGTTATAAATGTGTTTAGATAAAAGATAATAAGTATAGTGGGAGCAGCCTTTTGGTTACTTTCTTTTTAATAAGGGATTTTGGTCTTCGACAAGTCCGTGTGATAAAAAATAGAGAAGCAAGTTCTCTTCATTCTTTCTTCCACATTAACACATAAAAGACATTTAATTTATGGTAATATTATTTTGTTTTCTTGAGATTCAAAGTTCGATTTAGGGCAATATTTGATGGCAAGTTCAATGATTAATCTTTCGCTGTTTTAAGATATACAATTTATTGTCCTTGCTCAATAATATTTTCTAACAATGGTATCAGAGCCAGATTTTCCAGTTGATTCTCTCTTTCAAGATCAGAAAATTCAAATTTAAAGATGATTGAAATTGAATGGTTGTTTTATTTCATTGTTCTTCAATCTCCTAAACCGAATTAAAATGATAAGAAAAGTGAAATAAGATTTCATGATTGAATATGTACGGTTTAACCATGTTTTGGGCACGATTTGAATGAATCTTGCGCTTGTCTTCTTCTAGATATTTTTTGTTTTTGAGAAGTCATAGATTAAGAAATAAATGTCATGCCTTCTATTTTTTTCTTTTATGGCTTCTGAAATTACCCTACAAAAACTTGTTGTTTTAAATGGATCTCCTTACGAAGAAAGATACAAGATGTCTTTATATATATAAATATATAATAAATCATAGGCCTGCACAGTGGCTGATCTACATCGTTTGAAATAGTTATTCGAAATATATAGGGGGGGGAATCACAGCGTTGTATAAGAGAATGATGATGATGTGTTTGTTCAAAAGTGAAAAATAGTTTTGCAAAAAAAAATCACGCTTGTTCACGTGAACAAGGTGGCTCCTCCCCTGGGCCCGCAATGTATATTATGAGTGTGGATTTGTAAGGATTTGTCATATTCATCTTTTGTGCAGAATAATTACGAGATACATTTTTCTTTAAGAACAATGCTACTATGCCTTTGACCAAATATATTTTTGTGGTAGTTTTTTCTTTAAGTAGCTTTAGATGCTGCACATCTAGAATTCTATTTAAAAATAAAATACCAAAAATAAATGATAATGTATGTGTTACATTCAAAAGCTTGGCAACCATACTTTAAATTTTTCATACAGTGACTCTAGTCCTTATTTTAAAACTAGTGTAAGACTTTGTTGATTAATTGGCATCTACTCTTTTTTTTCTTTCTTTTTTCTTTTTTTTGACGGCGAACCCGCTACTCTTTCGACGCATTTAGTGAACCCCGGACTGACGCAATAGCCTGCAAACCACGTCAGCCGATTAACCACACTTGACAAGCCATGTGTGACAGACTCAACCAAGAAGGTTTATGCAGGGGATCGAACTCGTGACCTTGCGGTCCCGCGCTCTACTGCTACATCAACTTGGCTACCCTTGCGGGTTAATTGGCATCTACTTGTTTGCTACACTAGTAGGGATAAAGAAACTCAATTATGGTACAACGTCCTATATCTTAATTGATATTTTTTTCTCTACTTTTGTGACATATGTTGTCACATTGAATGATAACAACTATTTTATTTCCTTGTTTCCATTTCATACATGACTGGACGGGGACTAGTTCGAATTGCTCCAAGTGAAAGTAGTGATAAAAAGTCGAGCAAAAGGACAACATAGAAGAATGCGTCGTAGAAAGACTATGTTTAGTAATGATTCAGACACTAAACATGAAGTCATCAAGAATGTCCCAAGGACACTCAAAAGTGTTTGGCCCAGTGGTCATTTCACTAAGGATATACTGGGAGAGATTTCGTGTTCGAGTCCTCTCTCAGCGAATTATTCCCCGAGGCATATTTCAGTGGCAAAGGATGGGCGCTAAGACACGTTGGCATGCGCAGTGTGGGATCGATCACCGACAGGAGGTTGATTCTTGTTTCGAGTTGGGATGCCTTGGGTATATTGCAGCAATCCTTACCAGATTATTGGAAGCGTCAATTGCTTGATATTTATAACAAGTTTGATCCTAATGAGCATATTTGGGTATACACTATGAAACATGAAGCAAAGTGGTAGGAAAAGAAAATAGCAACTAAGATTAAGCAGTTTTGTCTATTAAAGACTTCTTCTAGACCCAGATTGAGTCTGATAGTTTCTAAATCTCAGCTTTCTCAAATATCTCCATAGATAAATTGGCTATATTGTGGCTGAAAGTGTTGAATATAATCTTCAATTGTGAACTTGTTTGGAATAAGAAGGAAAAGTGATCGACGAAAAATTCTGGAAAATATTGGTCGAGGCCGTATGCCAAAACTCCCGCGGCTCGACAGAAGTCGAGCGCGCACTGAATAGATTGGTAGCTGTTGGTCAAGATTCAATGAACCATATTTATCCACTAGCCTGGGCAGTAGTCTCTAAAGAGAACAAGGTCACTTGGAATTGGTTTTTAGGACTACTAAAGAATTCACTAAACCTGCAGCAAGGCCAAGGGATCACCATCATGTCTGATATGCAAAAGGTAAAATATTTCTGATTTAAGGCAAATATGCCCCTTTTCTCAAAGTTGGAGGGCAAATATGCCCCTTTTCCCTTTCTAGAATAATACCAAAGCTCCTTTAATCCTAGACAGAGAGTAGTCCCGCTAGTCCCGGTCCCGCCTGGTCCGCCCCAGCCCGACCCCGCCCCTCCTCTCCACCCCGACCTCGTCCCGATCCCGCTAGTCCCGACCCCGGTGGGTCCGGCCCGGCCCACTAGCCAGTCCTACAAGTTGATTATTTATAAATGTTAACCCATTAATACCAAAGCTCCTTTAATCCTAGACAGAGAGTGTTGGCTCCATTTCCATGCTATGAGTCACGTGACACCTGCGAAGTCATCCAACGTTCGGATTCGGATATTAATCTAGAAATCTCGCTTTATTTTGATTTTCAGTGTGTTTGTGTTAATTACCTGTATTAATCTATGATTATCTGAACATGAGATTGGGATATGATGTTTAATATATTTGATGTCATATGAATATATGTGAACAGTTGGATTAATGTTTAAATATTGTGTTATGTGGGAATTTGGTATGCTATCTCAGTTAAGTGGATATTGAATTCTGGTTTGAGTAGTTTTTTTTCATAAATAATTTAGTAGAAATGTTGTCATTTTAGCCCATCGAGTAGTTGGTCATTGGGTTAACAATAACAAATGGATTTGTATTAATATAAAAGTGTCTGCTTCTTTTGAATCTGCATAAACGTATTTTTTCATATCTGTCCACTGTGATATTCCTAAAAGTTGAGGTATAATCCCCCTTAGAAATGCTGCTATGGAAAATATATACTTTTGCATTCGAAACTTGCTTCATGATGTTCTTTGTGCTTGCATATAGTTGCGGGAGGTCATTAGTAGTATGTTTGTTTTAGTTTACTGATTAAATTCATCATTGAGTATTTATGACAATTTCATATGAGATCCAGTATCACTTGCCCTATTTTTTCTCTCCGGAAGATTTTATATGTTGCATCGACATAAATAACTATATAATCCTTATTTTAGCATGACGTTTAAGTAGCTATGAAGTGTTCCTTTTGGTTTTACTTGTTGGTTGTTGGCAGATGTTTATAATAAAAAAATCTGATTACCCTTGTTTATTCTTTCTTTGCATATGCATTTTGGAGTTCTAATTCCGGACTCGAGAGGCTATTAGCATACCAGCGCATGAGTCTATACATCGACAACAAGAAAACGAACAAAGTCGCTTAGGTTGCTTATGACACCTTTTCTTCTTTTTCCCTCCCTTTCCTTGGTGTTCATTTTACCTTATTTATTTGTGTTATAGACTTGTCTCTGGATTGAAATTGTGCGCGGGATTTATGGTTTTATCATTTAGGTTTCTAAACATTAAGTAGTTAGTCTTAGTCTTACCACATATAGCCTAACACTTTTTTTAGACTCCTAAGATAATGAATAATCTAATTAAGATACTTATTAACTTGGCTTTATGTTAAAGCTCGCCAGTCATATTTGTGTATCTCTCAAATCTTACTCTTTTGATATAAAGAATAAATGAATTCAATTTTCACTTTCTCATTTTGGTATATTTTTAAAAGAAAAAAAATTGATTTTGGGAAATTCCCTTCATTCTTAGCTTACTTCTTTGGGCATTTTTCTTTTGTTATAAAGCTTTTTCAAATGCTTTCGGAAAGTCATGAAGCTTTAAGTCATTTTCAGCCGTCATAAAATCCCATGGATTTTGGCGTTTGTTGGTGTTTTAATCTTCACTGAAACTGCAAATTTGGCCACATTATTCATGTATAACTTTTACATTCGTTAGTCATGAATTGTTTCTTAAATGGAATAAATTAAAAGCTGTTTTCTTAAATATTTATACCATAACAATAATTAAACGTAAGTTTGAACGGATAATCGTAAGTTAGCGGATCTTAAAGGAAAGGATAATGAAGAACTCTTACCTAGAATCTTATTAAGTTTTGCAGGTCTTTAATTGGAGTTATTTTTAGCATTTTTGCTAAGTAGATGTCCTAATTCATATTTAAAATAATTAGGTGGCGACTCCTCAAAATATAATTTAGGAATCACCCATACGTAGTACACCGTTTCGACTCCGGTTAAAATGGGGTATGACACTAGATCCGAATTTGGGGACATTGACAGAAGCAGCAGACAATGATACTGAAGAAAGGATCGCAGAACGCAAGAAGCGTGTTGAAGATGAAACGTTGTGCAGAGGGTTTATTCTGAATTCCCTCTCTGATCGTCTGTATGATCTCTACACTCCAATTCAGTCTGTAAAGGAAATGTGGAAGTCCCTGGAGTTCAAGTATGATGCAGAAAAACAAGGGGCATATAAGTTTGTTACTTTTAAGTTCTTTGAATTTTCCATGATGGCATTTCTATACTTGATCAAGTGCATGAATTTATGATATTGATTTATAAGTTTAAAGACATGGACATAACCATACCAGAAAAGTTAATTGTTGGAGGAATTATTTCCAAATTACCACCTTTCTGGAATAACTACAGGAAGAAGTTGTTGTACACTTCTGAGGAGTTCACTTTAGAACAGATTCAGAAACACTTACGAATTGAAGAGGAAACTCGAAATCGTGAGAAGATTTTAAATGATGCTTCTAGTTTTAAAGTGAATTATGTTACTCAGAAGAATCTAAAGGGTAAGACAAAGTCGAATAATAACTTCAATGTTTCTAACCCGAATAAGAATGGTAAGAAGGACATGTCTGAAATCGTTTGTTACAATTGTGCAAGAAAGGCCATTTCAAACGTTTCTGTAGGAACCCTAAGAAGGAGCATAGTCAAAATAAGAACACTGAGAAGGTGATTGCTAATATTGTTGAACAAAATACCAACGAAATCATTGCCATGCTTTTTGAAATGCATATTGGAATGGTCCAAGAGGTACACATGGTTGCAGTCGCTACAAGAGATGATTAGTGGTATGATTCTGGTGCCACCACCCATGTTTGCAACAATCGCTCACTCTTCAAGGATTATACTGAGGCAGTGGATGGCCATGAAATTATGTTGGGAGATCATCACACTACCAAGGTTCTTGGAACAGGAAGTGTGATACTCCAATTCACTTCTGGAAAGAAAGTGGTTTTGACTGGTGTGCTACATGTTCCTTCAATTAGGAAAAATTTGGTTTCTGGTTTTGTGCTATGTAAGAAAGAACTCAAAGTTGTAATAGAGTCCGATAAGATTATTCTGTCTAAGGATGGTGCATTTGTTGGAAAGGGTTATGTATCTAATGATATGTTTAAACTAAGTATCAATAAAGATGAAAATTCTAATTATTCTTGTGTGCAATCTTTTGATTTAAGCTTTAATATAAAATGTACAACTTTTAATCTTTGGCATAATCATTTGGGACATGTTAACTATCAAATAATGAAATTTATGTGCAAAGACTGAATTATTTCTTATAGCAATGAGCATAAAGAAAAATGTGAAGTTTGTGTCCAAGCGAAAATGAAAAGAATTTTTTTTCCAAAGGTTGATAGACAATCTGAAGTCTTAGAACTTGTACATTCTGATATTTGTGATATTTCAAAATTTTGTCTATTAAAGACTTCTTCTAGACCCATATTGAGTCTGATAGTTTCTAAATCTCAGCTTTCTCAAATATCTCCATAGATAAATTGGCTATATTGTGGCTGAAAGTGTTGAATATAGTCTTCAATTGTGAACTTGTTTGGAATAAGAAGGAAAAGTGATTGACGAAAAATTTTGAAAAATATTGGCTGAGCGACAGGCGCCCTGACGCCAAAACTCCTGAGGGCTCTGACAGAAGTCGAGCGCCGCGACGCCTGTAATGGAAATTTCCAGAAACTCCAATTTTTTGAACTGAAACGATGCATCTCTTCATTTAGGGTCATGACCATTAATGAAAGGTTGCATCTGGTCGGTTTTGGTGCTATATAAGGCACAATGATCACTTGTTAGAAGTACAACAAATCTATCTCTTTCAAATAAAGAATTCCTTCTTTCTTAAGCAATTCATGTTCATGAAGAACGAGTAATTGCTGAAAACTTCGTTCTTAAGATTATGAAATCCTAGGGGTAAATTAGCAAGTTAATCCCATCAGCATTATAATAGGGCTAATATTATCCTAAGGACAGAGATTTATCTCGTCCTAATCTAGTTTCAGTAATTCATTCCTTTCCCATTATACAGTTTTTCTAACAAAAAGTGTTGTAGATCCTAGTCACCCGTTAATAATGAGAAGAA
The DNA here is from genome assembly GCA_029844215.1 of Przewalskia tangutica. NCBI lineage: Eukaryota > Viridiplantae > Streptophyta > Magnoliopsida > Solanales > Solanaceae > Przewalskia > Przewalskia tangutica. Next base: position 43,075,939 of record CM056727.1, on the reverse strand, counting down.
AGCCACATACGAATAGTATATGACCTGTAATTTTGTAAGTTTGTTTTATGAACATATGTTTGGTTATCTCTTTTGTTATATATATACACCATGGATGTTCCTATACTTTTAAGGTCCGGTGCGAGAAAAGAGATTATTTTTTATTTACATGAAAAATTAAAATTAACTAATTAATCAATATTAAAAAAATTATTTATTAAAATATCAAATAAATATATAGTAAACACTATATTAGATTCAATGTTTTCAAATTCAGTACAATAAATTATAATACTACGAAAGAGATACCTTAATATCATTACATGAAAGATTTATAAGAAAAACTATCATTACATTAGACATAAAAAGTTGTTGTCCTTGTATTTTTATCTGTAAAGTCATCAAGCAATCTTTCATAATCAAGAATGTCTGGACAAATCAATTTAATGCCCCTCTTGTAATTCTCCTATTGAAACAAAAAGACAACCCAAACTTAATGTAATCATGTAAAATACAAGTCATCCTACATACATTACCAATAAAAGTAATGTAAAATCTAAGCTAAACACAATTAATTTAGTGTAATATTGAGAACCCTAAATTAAATATAATATTGAGATTTGAGAAATTTAAAATCCTAAGCAAAATGGAATAAACATTGATGCAATCAATCCATGTTAATAGTGAATTAGAGCAAAATAATTCTCAAAACAATAACTTACCAAAAAGATCTTTACTTGAAAGTTGAGATTTCTACACATGTTTTTTTTTGTTTAAAGAGGGAATTTTTTGTGTTTTTAAAACATTCTTTTGCGCTGCACTTGTAACTTGGGCCTAAATTTGTCTAAAGAGAGAAAGAAAGCCTATTTTTGTGTTTTAAAAAAATTCTTTTGCGCTACTCATTGGATTCGAACACACGACCTCTCACTAGTGAATGACTTTTGAAAAGAGCCCTCAACCGTTAAGCTACATATCTTGATAAAATTAGAGACAATTTTAATACATATCTTAATATTTGAAACATATAAAATTAAAATAAAAATAAAAATTCTGGAGCGGTGGCACCACCTTGACCGCCCTTTGGTCTTTATTCGGACCCGATGAAAAAAATGAGATCACTTCTTATGGACTCGTTGAGAATAATTCTGATCTAGTTCATAACCTATTAGAAGTTGTTGACGAACATAATTTATGTGCCGCTAATGTAGCGGCTTGTCGAGCATTTGACAAACTCACACTATTCATTTTAAATAGGATTTGTCTCCTGGACACATGAGCAATCCACTTACGGTCTTTTTGCTTTTAGCTCCTTTCCCTGCTACATAAAATCAAGTGGCTTCTACGCCTCTCTTTCCTTAAAGTATAGTGGTGTAACTTTCCACTCCTCCCTGATATACACTACATTAAGGTAGTAAGCTAGCATCCTCCGATTTTGTCTTTTCTTAATATGCTTTTAATTAATAGCACATGAAACACATAAAAATTAGAGGGACTATTTGGTCATTTAACTGAAAAGAGATAAATTCATCTCTTCCTTCTCCCCCAACCTGAGAACTCTTCTTGTTCTCTCTTAATCCGCGAAGAACCTTAGATAAAAGAGAAGAAGGAGATAAATAAGAAGAGTGAGGAATTATGAGAGAAAGTAATTAAGTTGAGCTCAACACGAAATTATCAAGAACAAAATCAGTGAGAAATAATAAAATTCTCAATCGGTAGCCAAACGTGTTCGAAGTTGCAACTTCACGGTCTCTCTTACTTCAAACTTCAGTTCTTCCTATTTATATTTATTGTGTTAGAAATTTCCTATCTATGTGTGATATATGCACAGTTTGCAGTTTGAATGAAAATATTTTTTTGGAGGTGGTCAGGCAGAACTGGAAAGGAAGCTTTGGAAATGATTTTTTTTTTGTGGTTCACAATATAATGAAACAGGCTAGTAAGGGATTATATAAATGGAGTAGAGACACCAATGTGGACATATTCAAGAAAATTGCAACACTGGAAGAGGTGGTGAATGTACATGAAATGGAATTTGAGCAACATCCAACCAATGCAAATAGAGAGAGGCTACAAAAGGACCAGGTAGAACTTATCAGATTCTATGCAGTGAATGAGAAATTTTGAAAGTAGAAAGCTGGCATGCAGTGGTTTAAAGATGGATATAGGGATATTAAGTTCTTTCATGCACATGTTAATGGCAAAAGAAACAGGTTGCAGATTAAAAAGATACAAGATAGTAATGAGATATGGTTGGACCAGGAAGCAGATATTATTCAAGAGGCTATCAGATACTATAGTGAATGGTTCTCTGAGGATCAACAACCATCTGATTTTGATATTCTGGAAAATATTCCTAAGATGGTCAATGCAGAAGCGAACAAGGTGATTCATGAATTTCTTGATGAGGAGGAGCTAAGAAAAGCAATCTTTGGTTTAAATGTTGACAGTCTAGATGATTTCACAGAAAAGTTCTTTCAAAATGCATGGGAAATAATTGCAGATGATATTATGCAAATGGTTCAAGCATTGTTCTATGGACATGAACTTTCTAGATATATCACTTGTACTAATTTGGTACTTATTCCCAAGAAAAAAGAAAATATTGATACGCCCAAATTACACCTTTAAAAGGATGTAAAGCGGTCGTTGACCAAATATAGAACCCAACAAGGTTGGGGTCGAATCCCACACGGAATACGAAGAGAAAGATACGAATTAATTGCAAGCCTCAACGTTTAGTCTTAATCTCTAGGGGAATTGGGAAAATGTTGATTGTTTTCAAGATTGTTCTACTAATTTCTAGTGAGAAATATTTTAAAGTGTTAAATTACTTGATGGGAGGACTAGGGTTGTGATCCCTTTAAGTGAATCAATACAATTAGGGTTACGCTTGACTATGATTAGATACCTACATGTAATAGATTATATGAGCCACTTTATGTTTACCACTAGTTTTTCAACCTAGATGGTAAATATCATCACTAAGCTCTTCCAAGCTCTAGGATGTTAATTACAAACCACTCATTCAATCTCAAATTAGCCATTTAGCTTTAGTTATTACATGAGATTTAAATTCCCAAATCTTTATTGCTAACACTTTTTCTACCCTTCAAAAAAAAAATCAAGCAATAAAAGGGCTTATAGACACTATTAATGTTAAATGTTTGCTAAGTTTTTCTGGAGCAATTCAGTAGGAAATTCTAGCAAACACTAGGCATCTTGGAACACTTTATGTCACCCTTATGAAGAAGGTGGATTGAGATTTATAAGTGTTCAAGATGTTTCAAAGGCTCTTTTTGCTAAACTCTGGTGGAACTTTAGGACAAACAATCACTATGGAGAATGTTCTTAAGCAACAAGTACCTCATGAAGGAGAATGTTGTTCTAGTACCTTGAAAAAGGGTACTTATGTCTGGAAGAAAATGTTACAGATGAGAGATCAGGTGGAACATGAGATTTGGTGGCAACAAAATTAGGGCAAGTCTCATTTGTGGCTGGATAACTGGGCAAGTTTAGAGACACTATATCATGCTACAGGGGAAGACTTTGACTGTGATAGGACTGTTGTACAAATGAAAGATGCAGTGGAAGAAGGGAGATGGAATGAGCCAATGCTAAGAGATTTACTATCGAATACAATATTGGAGCATATTGTGAGTAAAGTAGCACCCCCAGGGAATCAGGTTATAGCATATAAACCTTTTTGGAAGCCAGAAACTAGAGGAAAATTCATAGTTGGATCAGCTTTTCAATTGGTAAGACAGAGGCAGGACAGTAACATTTTATACCAGAATATATGGATTAAAGGGTTGCCTAGCAAAATTTTCTTCTTCTTGTGGAGATTTTGGAAGTTTAAACTCCCAGTAGATGATGTGATTAAGACATGGGGCTTCCAATTTGCCTCTAGATGCTATTGTTACCAGGTTCCAGAGACTGAAAGTTTCCACCATGTCTTCCTACATTCTCCAGCAACCCAATACGTTTGGAGACAATTTTGTGGCCCAGTTGGATTTAACATATAGGGCATGCAGATCATTTAGGTGATTAATCTATGGTGGGATGCCCCAGTGAATCCAGATACATTTTTAAAGCAATTGTTTTGTGGAAAAGGAGGAATTCTATCAAACATAGAGGAAATATGTCACAGGTCAAGCTTATGTATCGGATTATGCATACCATTGTTCTGTTTATGAGATCAAGGAGGAGCAATTTTAGATATGCTGATGGATAAAAAATACACATATATTATATACTATACTATTTTAAATAAAGAATTTATATAATACTTCAAATAATGTTTTGCAGGAAAAACATAATTATGAAAATATAAAGTAAATTTAATAAGATAAAAGCCTCTAGCTATGCTAAAAAACAAAAGAGAGGCTGGTAAGGACGGAAAACTGAACTGAAATTCCCTTTGCCATTGAAGATGACGACAATTTATGTGCGCAATGCTATTATTCCCTTCCTTTGCGTTCGGCATTGAAGATGAAGACAATTTATGGTACTATTCCCTTTTTCTCTTCTAGATTTACGATCAGGGCTTATTCGTCATGCCATAGTAATAAACTTGGGTTAAAAATCAGTGTTGAGAATGTCAAGTGCTTAGATGATGGTGTGATTCTCTTCCGTCAAATGGTTAGAATGAACCAACCCTCTTCCTTCTGCTCCTGTCTTTTGTAAATTGTTTAAGACAATGCAAAATATGAAGCATTATTCTGCTGTCATTTCTTTTTCGAGAAATGCTGAAATTGAGTATCCCAATTAATGATTTCATGAATGGGCTTAGTAATTGGGTATCGGCATGAATGTCAGGTTCAATTACTAAGCCCATTCATGAAATCATTAATCGGATACCCAATTCAGCATTTCTCGAAAACAAAAATGACAACAGAATAATGCTTCATATATTGCATACTCTGTGAGATGGTGCTCAATCTATTAAGCAAAAATCATATGGACGGAAGACGAGGAAATCACAAAGGTTTAACATCAACACAGAAACAGGGCTTCATCATCATGCAAGAAAGACAAAACATGGCGGAAAGTACAAAAGAAACAACAATGGACTGCACCTAAACAACTCAGATCTGAGATGGATTTGGTCCATTGTTGATGGGTTTTCATTTGCACCAGCTGGAGCTTTATCACATCAGCTGCTAGCTATACGAGGGTTTTCTAATTTCTAGATTAGGGTTTATTTTCATTTTCTTTATGTATTTTCTTTATTCGTAATTAATAAAATAGCCCCTCTTTGTGGGGCCTCGTTTAAAAAAAAAGAAGTATCAGTAAAGAATAATTTAAAGTATTGCTGACATTAGGATTTGCACCCACAACATCTAACAGAACTTAAGTGGCAAGACAATCAACCTTTGGGTATATAATATTAAACATATATTCGTTTTTCAAAATATATATATTATGTTCACCCGTAAAACAGTACAGTTGAATTTGTATACGTGATCAAGAACTCAAGCGACTGACCTAGATAAAATACAGAGCAAGTAAATATATTAAGACAAAGCAAAAGAATAATTAGTTTGCGCCTTATGTTAGCTTCTGGGCAAAGTCTCCAAGATTAGTATGAAAGCGTTGTATTTGAGAGAAATATTATAGTGTATTATAATAACTTGCATATGATATTTTATAATGGAATAATGTGTCATATTTATACATGAGTTCACGGGTACACACCCCACAAAATATGTCCTAAACAATACAATAAAATGAATGGTATAATAATTGGACAATTAATATCTCTATAAATGTCATTAATGCTCCGTTGGAAGATGTATGATCAGTACAGTAACAGTCATCCGTTGCAATTTAAACGGTTCACCTGACCTCCTAAATTACCGGTACCATGCGTTTGAATGATGCCTCTGTTACGGCTTGCATCTACCGATAGCACCTCCAGCTGACATGCACTTGACTCAGCACCGTCTGACACGGGCCACATCATAATTCGGACAACTGTCTTGTATGAATTTTATCCTATACAGATAGTTCCCGCACTTTTTGGGTGTATCGTTAGCGCGCCCGAGAGTGGATTTAAACACCGGACTGATCAATCCTACACTTCCGCGGAAAATTTGAAATGTAATGATTGCAAAAATGTCAGACATCCCATAAACGACATCAACTAGCCACTTGCTCTGATCGATGTGAAGTATTGCAATAATAGGCACATCTTTTCATTTCTCAAACATTGCATTTTCATACTAGCAATCACAATCTTCTTCGAACGATTTCAAATAAATATATATATGATTTTTTTATAGAATAAATAAGGCCTCCCGTTAAAATTTGGCTTTAAGCCACCGATCTTATTGAGCCGCCCCTGACCTTAGGTCACACGGAGACAATTTTACCGTTGATCCAAGGCTCCCTTCAGGGGCAAAAATTAAAGACCAACACAAAATAGTGGCAAAAGTGCCAATGACCCTTTGGTCATCGCACAGAAAAAACAAGACTTTAATATCCTGAGCCAACAATTTAAGTTTTTAGTATTAGACTCCAGGATAGAAAAATATTGTAAATAGTGAAAATGATGCCTTAGCTCAGGAGCTTTGTCCATTGAATGATCTCTACATCATTCGTACTGTTACAAGTGGATCGAGCATGTCCTACATCTCCTGGAGTCAACCTACCCTTATACATCCCAGAGGGGGGAGGTTGACACCTTGTTTCCCTTTTCTTTTTCCTATGGTATCTTCTAGCTATAAGATCAACTTATGAGTACCTCCAATCACGCAAACTACCAGCTACGACGGTAAAGCCTCTGTAGATCCTTGCAGTGCATGCATGTCCATGGAAACAATGGAGGATCCAGACAATACGAATGAATACAGAGAGTCTCGCAGAGATGACATTTGACTAGTAGGTCCTCTGGTTCTCGACAAGAGCACTGACAACAGACCGGAGTTCTTGATGACTACATAAACCAAATTGACAAATAAAAAGTGAGCTCGGAAAACTGAAATGCAAGATGCAAACACATTACATACTTCACCCCTGCTCTTCTCTTCTTCATGAATGTTTTTGTAGACACAAGTTTGAGCAAAAAAGTTAAAGCAACTCAGGCAAATCATCAGAACATGTAGAATAAACAACGCATTGAAACAAATTCCTCTACAGTCTTCTCATGTTACTGTATCGCATATTGAAATAAATAACAGAGCTGTTTTGCCATTCAATGCTACCCAGACTAGCCCTAAAGAGCAGCTTTTTGATGTACCACTCTGTTACTCTTTTTACTTAAGGCACATTTCAACCACAACAGCCATTAAGGATAGACAATGACAATACATATGGAACTCATGGCAGGTGTGACCTCCAACATTCAAGGCGAATCTTGTTCCATATTTTCGAGTGAGATACTTTAACCTATGTCTTTGGCTTCAACCTATATTAACTGGATAGAAGTTTTCAAATGTAAAATTGTTTTCTTGGTTACTGGTTTTTGAAACGTCTACAGTGCGAAGGGGAACAGCCCTAAGTCAGCTGTGGACAGGTATTTCTATAAGTAATCATGCTACAGCGTGAGGGCAACTCTATTATACTAAATATGAAGAATCAGATGAGCATCAGAAGTTGTGAAAATAAGATACCTACTTTTATCTATAAAAATGAATAGCTTGATAAAGGAAACTCATGTCCCAATCACACTCATAACACCAAATAGGGGAAATGTAGGAAGAGAAGGAACACGGATGCAGAAAAGGTATCCAATATTATGGTAATACGTGTTCTTTGGTGACAATGATGAGATATAGATATTCACATCAATGTAAAGGAACACGGATGCAGAAACGGTATCCAATATTATGGTAATACATGCTCTTTGGTGACAATGATGAGATATAGATATTCACATCAATGTACAGCATAATCAAACAGGAGGTGATGTTCTCCACAATACATAATATAATGAAAACTGCCATTGAACTTACATTAGAAGGGAACCTTGGTGCCACACCCTCCGGAAGTATATATATGTCCATTTCTGGATTGTGCTCCGGAATAGTTTGGGTGTATATCTTTTGATCGGCAGGAAATGCATCATCAACCTTTCTAATGGCAACAAAACTAGCCTTGCACAAAGGGCATGTTGAAACTTTTCTGCTTGATGCCTATGATGAAGGCATTGTGAAAGGTAAATATCAATTGACACAAAAAAGAAACATCCAAGAACAAAAGTTGCACTTGCATGCATAGATGAAATTATACATCTCATCACGATGCATGCCAAAATTGGAAATGCAAAGAAAAGAACAATTCCACCAGACAAAATTGAAAAGACAGATAGGAAGATTTACCATATGATTGGCCCACGTCTGGATGCATGAGAAACAAAAACGATGACCACAGGGAAGCATCCCCCTGGATGAACTAAAATCTGTCCAACATATGACACAGGATAATGCAGTTGATGTAGACACTTTGCAAGTATTATCAGTCTCATTTTGGACCTCATCAACAGCTGGGCATGGCTTTCCAGTAAGATTAGATGAGGCACTTTCTACATGTAAACTCTGATCACCATTATCAAGAAGTCTGTTAACTTCAGTTTCCTCAATACCATCCAGGTCTATTCTACTTGGCTCCGACTGATAGCAGCTAAAACCAGATCCATGCCTGTTGTTCACAGAGATTTCCGCCATTTCAACATCCGAGTTGTAAAAATGTGCTGAAGTTTCAAGTTCCTGACGAGTTTGTATTCGGAAACTCTGTTTCTCTGAACCTGAAATAATCTCCACAAGATCCCCACTAATGTTCTTCTTCACCAATCTACGACTTCTGCGAGAAGTTTTAGAATCAGAACTTCTCTTCTTGGGTTTAAGGGATGCTGAAGAGGGAAAATTCAGTTCTTCAACCTACACAAAAATATTAGGAAAGAAGACTATCAACTAAAGTTTGGAAAGTAATGCACTACATAATGACAGTCTGAAATGTTATTACCTCTGTCCTATGTGGGCCTTGTAAAGAGTGCTCATCAGAACAATATTTGCTGCTGGAGGGGTGATCCTCATTCATAATATTGACATTTGATTTCCTCCTTGGTCTATCCTTGTATTTACCCATCTCAGGAGACAAATTCTGCAAGCAGTAGCATACAAGCAAGAAATGAAGCTGTGTTTTATAATTCTTTTATATAGATGTGTTTCAGCCATGGCTTTTTATACTGCTTTGAATTGCTTGTTCTTGTGCCAAGGGTCTACCGGAAATAGCCTCTCTACCTCCCAAGGTAGCTGCATACACTCTACCCTCCGTAGACCCCACTTTGTGGGATTTCACTGGGTATGTTGCTGTATATAGATGTGTTTCAGGCTTTCAGCACACATTTTGCAGTACATTATATCCAATACCTAGAGTCATGGAGAAGTTTGGACGAACATTTCTATAAGAAATATTGTAAAATTGAGAATGCAAATTTAAGAGTAGATATGCACACTTGATTTAAATTGAATCAATGTGTTATTTCCCTTAATTACCAACAATTGAGGTGCTAGTTCAATGAAAATTCTTCCAATTTCTTTTTACTTTTGATTTGAAAACTGATTTTCAGCTCCTTTTACTGAAAGAAGAAAGAGAACTTTTTGTCTACTGCTCAATCAGACCAAACTCAACACCAGCTTGAAACTTGTATGAGTGTTTGAAATAGATGGACCAAAGAAAATTAGAAAAGTAAGAACACCTCTATTCAAAAACACAATTTCATTTACGTGAAAATTCCAAAGCAACAGAATGATGTAATCAGCCAGATTAAGGCCAACAATTTAATGTTCTGAGCAGCTAAGTCATTAAGATGGTAGATGAGCAGTGGATAACTGAATCCAAGTATAAAGGCAGTGAGAAATGAAAAACAAAGAAAAAGAATAAGGGAAACTAATTTTATTTTCACAGAACTGAACAGAAAGTAAAAAAAACGAAGACCAACATAGAGTTAGTTGTTCCAGGTAGGTGCTACTCCAAGAATGCAAAGGTGCTTTTAAGGACTTAACTCAGTACACAATTTACAAAAGTAGAAATGCTACCACTAGACCGATCTCCTCGTTTGATATTAAATAGCACTTCGTTATAAACTGGTTGAGTTGTTGACGTCCCTACCTACATTATTTGACCATTTATTAATTCTCACCCCTCTAACTGAAAGAGCCCCGCATTTCATGACAACTGAGACATGTATCCAAATCGGAAGGGCACAAGAGCTTTCAGACTTAGCACATACTGAAGTGAGGCTGGTGAATGATCAACTTCGGACCTACACTGCACTAACTCTTTTTGATAAATGACTTAGATTGCAATAATAACTAGCCAAGGCATACAACGTCTATGGCCATCAATATAAATTTGTACTGGACGAAAGATAGCTACAGGATGAAGTTTGCACTGCAAACATTGATACATAAATCCAGGAACAGCGGGCTAATGTGGACCATTTGTCAATCCGAAGGCACATCTTTGAGCTTGAAGTGTTAAACAAATTCACCTCGAACTAGATCTTTGAAGTGCGAGATCTATTTATGAAAATGATAAAGAGCATTGACGAAAAATGAATGTACCTCTTTTAACAAAGTTGAAACCGTCCAAGAGTTGAAATCCTCTTCAGATTCAATATGAATAGCTGGTTCTTTGGAGTGATTCAATTGTATAGTTTCTCTAAAAAGTGTATTATCCAACATTAATGGCCCCACTTCTTGGCCACTGCAAATAATTGAATGTCAAGGGATAAGATTCCAGCTACAGGGCCGGAGATATAATTGATAGTGAGCAAGCACAACCAACTTTGAAATGAGACTTGTGTACTTCAGAAGTAAGAAATAAGAATGATTGTGATACAAGCTAAATTTTCTGTGTTGAGAAGAATGAAAGAAATAATACTGCAGCAAGACTTTTCAAGAGAAAGCTGAAACGGATAATGTAGCATTCCTATGCATTTTCTCTTCAGAATTTTCATAAGCGGAAAAGATATTGATTAGCTAAATTTTTTTCTTTTCTTGATTCACAGTCATTAGATGAATAAACAGCAATATTTATGTCAGTAGGCATCAAGAAGCATAAATATCTCCTCAAGTAAACAGCATCAGAGAACATGCACATAATTGTCCAAAAGTAATTCTAGATTTCGGAGAAGAATGAATACATTCTCTATCAAAACTTCATATTATTTAATCTAGTTGTCTTCAACTGAAGTGGCCTGCATTTGTTATGTTCCCGCAACAGTCACACCACAAAGGTAAAGTCCAGTCCAAATAAGTTTGCCAGGCAAAATAAACACTAGCTATGCAAACCAAGAGAACCTAAAAAGGAAACCATTGCATTAACCATTAAGCCAGTATTTAATCTCCCTCCATTTCGTTTTGTTTGTTATAGTTTGACTTGGCACAAAATTTAATAAAAAACGGAAGACTTTTCTTTAAATATACCTAATATTTGAGTGGCTATAAAACTTTCGAAACTTGTGGTCTTAAACATGTCATAAATTTATATGGCTATAAAAGCTACTCGTTAAGGAAATATAGGAATCCACCAAACCTTTTGGAACGGATTAATTAGGAAATAGTGGCAGAAAGGGAGTATACCATTGAAATGTGTAGGGAGCCTCCGGAAGACGTCTTCCTTCTTTAATACAATCTTCAACCCACTTATGGTTGATTATTGACATTTTGAACTTTTTGGCAAGCTCATATTTCTTCCCTTCAAATCTCCAACACACCTAACCAACAGGAGCAGCATACACATTAATACCACATGAATCACCAAACAACTTGTCTAACTTTAAGCATTATCTCGAGGAATGGCTCTCACAATAATGGCAGAATTCATTAGAAAAGAAATTGACAGTTAAATACCCAAATGACACGACAATTGAAGGTTGGTCCAGCAGACTTATACACCAATTGGCCTAACATTTGACCTTAGTAGAGAAGAAAATATCTGAATAATTTCGGTAGATGGCTAATTATAAGGTAACATACCAAATGAGTGATCGACTGGTTCATTGACCCGACATAACTTGCACCCATCTTGTCTATCAATTTGATGAGATTAAACCGCTCCGTACCGTGGTATCCACTTACTGTAGCTATCACCGATTCCATGCCTCGCACTAATCAATATGAATTTCAGAAATAAAATTGTGAAAGCCCTAAAATTATAGCACATAAATGTTAAGGTCATTTTTACCTTTGTTATGTCGTCGAGTCGCATCCTCCTCTCCCATGGAAGCGTTGTACGGACTCGGTTTTGAATTAAAGCATGGAAATACTTTTGGGTCAGATCTGGGTTTATTCTAGTATTAGAATTTAAGCCCCTGTTTGGCCATAAAATTTGAAGCTGAAATTTGAAATATGAAAATTTGAGTTTTTGAAACTTGAAGTTGTGTTTGGACATACATTTTATTTTGAAATTTGTGTGTGGAAATCCCTAAAAAACTTATTTTATGAAGACGAATTTTCAAAATTTGCTCCAAAATATATGGCGAGACATATATGTGAAGAAAACACTAACTTAGACAAAAGCTTTTGTTTTGTGAAATACCATTTTTCACAACAGGTATTGAATATCATATTTTGCAACATTGAGCATGAGATCGCCTAAATTAGCATTAATGCATTGCGATTTGAATTGTGACATCCTGATTCTTGAATATTAGATTGTCTTAGGCCTTAGCATTATTTTCACATGCTCGTACATTCGAAATATTAGATTGTTTGCTAGCATTTTCTTTCAGGTAACTAGCTTTAGTGTTGAAAAATTTCATTACCTTCGGGATAGAATTCTTCTACCTACCCTTTATATTGTTTTACACACTATATCAATTTTAAAATTATCATTGTCATATATAAAGAATGAGCTAAATTATACACTAGAATGTTTATTTTTAAAACGAGCCTGTAAGGAAATTTGAAAACTAAGTTTTAAAATTTTAATATGTTATAGATTAAATAATTACATTTTTATCTTGAGCCGAAGATCTCCCGAAAATAACCGCTCTACCTGTCAAGATGGAGGTAAGGTATGTGTACACTCTACCCGTTGGTTATTAATAATTACATTTAACGGAAGAGACTTACTCTGGTAAATGATTAAATTCAAAAGAAAGGAGAAATGATTGTATATTTATTGTATTCTTCATAAAGAATTTCTTTTAAAGCAATTCTTTTATCATGATAACATCATCGACATCTAAAGGATCGCTGCACGAAGGTCTACATGAATATATAACAACTTTCTGACCAAAACTTTCAGGACAGTAGTAACAAACACAAACATACTGCAATGTCTTTCCAATTTGATTACCAAGACGTAGCTGGATAATTCACAATATTCCCTACTGGTACAATTTCTGGTGCTTTTAAATTCAACTATTTCTCAAGACCAGCAACTAGAGATGTCTATTGTCAAATATACCAATCATCCATAAGCAGAACTCAATGTCATTCACTTCAAAACACCCTATGTCATGCCTAAGAGAACGTACTAGGCATATTAAGAGATTGTTGCAGAAGAGCTTCCATTTTCAACGCAGACTTGATGAGGCTCACCATCAGCTTCTATGAACTTTTTCGGCAAGTAAACCAACCTCAAATTAGATGGTACTAGACAATATTTCCAAATGTTAAATATGAACTCTTAGAGACTCCTAAAAGAAAACATCAAATATAGTTAACTTGAACCTAACAAGCAAGATTTCCTTCTTTTACATTAACCAGCCTCAAGTCACTTGATGCAGTGAATAGATCTTAGGGAGACTGCTAATAGTAAAATTGAAGTGAATGCTCAAGATAATAATAATATTCCTCAAGAAATAACACAAAACTGGAGCTGAAATCATCTACGTGCTGGATTTCCACCTTGTGCTGATGCATCATATCCAGGACCAACATGACCAGGTCCAGGTGAGGTAGCTGGCCCACGGGGAGTATTTCCCGTAGGTGCAACCTGTCCTTGAGTTGCAACACCGCCTTTGGATGATGCATCATAGTTAGAGGCCTTGGTGGGATCATAACTGGCTCCCCTTTGCACGTCATAACCAGATCCTCTCTGCGCGTCATAAACAGGTGCCCCATATCCATCATAGCCAGGTCCTCTGTAAGCTTCATAACCCGCTGCTCTCTGAGCATCATACCCAGGTCCCCTCATTGTATCATATCCATCCGCCCTCTGAGCTTCATAAGCTGCTAAACCGGATCCTCTCTGTGCATCGTAGCCAGGACCACTTGGTCCCATTTGTGCTTCATAACCATGTCCAGGGGGTCCTCTGATTCCCCTGTGTGCATCATAACCGGGCATATTTGATGCATCATAAGGGGGCCTGTTTGACGGAAGCACAGACTGAGCTCCAACTTGTGGAGATGTAACCGCAGCAGCTCCTCCAACATTAGTCCCTGTTGGCAGGGGGCCTCTGCCCTGCCATGTAAAATGTAGAGATACGGTCAGCTTTTGGCACTAGTGACATATAATAAAAAAGAACATTCATCTAATCCAGAATTTGGACAGGAACATAGTTCCGGTGAAACAAGAGACTCCATCCCACTTTCATATTTGATTACGCACTTTGCGCGCGTGTACCTATATTAATGAATACATAATTTAATAAATTATATAATTATTATTAAATAATGTGTTTTGAGTTGTGAAAACTTTATAAAAATTGCAAGTTCCTGAAAGTAATGAATCTTATTCCATTTAGCTAGTAGCTCAATAAAAGAATCAAATCCTGCTCCACACAAGTCCACAAATGCCTTAATGTGATCTCTAAGGACTTCTATAGAATATCTTATGAAAGTTGTTATTTCTTCAACCTGATACTGAAAACAAATAAGTAACACAATAAATCTTCAAAATTTTGTGAAATTACACAAATTGAAAATTTGAAACTTGGTCTTTTAGAGAATTGGGAATGAAAAAATTAAACCCACAGCTTATAGAACAAAATTGAGAAGTGATAATGTAAACTTTAAAATTGACCAATATTGAGTTAATATCTAATAACGAATACCTCAACATATAGAAAAATAGAGACCGGTCATTTGTTGTAATGAAGCAAAAAGAAAGAAAGATAATTAATTTAGACTACATTTTGTCTTGTATAGTTTCATCCGATTGTTTTTGATGAAGCAAGATATTTCAATAGAAAAACATCAAGTAGTTGCATAATTACAGGGCATAATTACAAGTAGGCAAAAATACAAGAGAGAATTGTAGGCCCCTACTATTCATTGATTCCTTCTAAAGTTAGAGTACTGATAAATCCAAAAACTGTTCAGTATTAGATACTGGGGACAACATTGTCCAGCAAAAAAGATTAACTAAGCATTTGACTTTAAGAGCTTGAATGGGAGTTGAGGAACCATCAAAACATCTTTTGTTCTGTATATAGTTCCATCCTTGTTGCTCCAAGTTTACATTTTCACCAATTTGATTCATAATACTATATGTGTTCTATTTTCTGATTCCTTTCACCTTTATGGGGACAAATTTATGTCCTTTAAGAGTTTTGTCAACTTGAAAAATAATTATACTTTTAGGATGAATTTATAAAAAAAAATATTGGATCTTTTGCAAAATATTAGTTGATTCAAAGACCTAATAATTATTCTCATACAAAAAATAATTTCTTCTTCTTGATTCTTTTCTTAATTTATGAGCTCATCCCAAGTTTTAAATATTTAACTATAATTATAAATTTATCCAATAAGAATTATATTTTCAAAGAGTAAAAAAAACCAATCTGACATTTAACCTTTTGATATTTGTGTTTAGTGTTTTAACACTTGCTAACCACTTCTCTCTCTCTCTATCTCTCTCTCTCTCTCTCTCTAACTCCCTCTCTTACAGCTCATCCCGTGTTTTAAACATTTACTTGTGATTATAATTTATCCCATATATATTCTATTTCCAAGGAGTAACAACATACACTTCACTTTTGGATATTTTTGTTTGTAGAATTATTAGTGCCTTTGATTTCTCTATCTCTCTTGCACTGTCTCTATATTCTTTATTTTCTATATGTTTTTGGAGTAGTGGATGAACATTGTTCCAAGCAGCATATTTTTAGGCCTTCTTCTGTGTACAACTCGTGTAGATGTGGATTTAATTCCTTTCAAGGTAATAATACTCATTTGCCATGATTCGTTTAGTTAACCATAGATATAATTTAATAAGTCCTAAATATTAGGACTTTATGTATAGTTCAAATAAGGAAAAGATATAATAACCAAAATTTTAGCTGATTTC
Source organism: Przewalskia tangutica (assembly GCA_029844215.1). Taxonomy (NCBI): domain Eukaryota; kingdom Viridiplantae; phylum Streptophyta; class Magnoliopsida; order Solanales; family Solanaceae; genus Przewalskia; species Przewalskia tangutica. The sequence continues at coordinate 43,059,715 of CM056727.1, read as the reverse complement.
AAATTCCTAAACATTATAAAATTATTGAATTACAATTCTGTCTAATATGAAATATAGTTTCAATTGGTAAAAAGGCGAACGACATTTCGCATGGTGCTTCATGCTTTTATACTACAACAACAACAATATACCCAGTGAATCCCACAATGTGGGGTCTAAGGAGGGTAAAGTGTATGAAGACCTTACCTCTCCTTGGAAGGTAGAGAGGTTGTTTTCGGAAGACCCACGGCTCAAGAGAACGCTTGACAAAAAAGGTTAGACAGTATTAAAATGAACATAACGAGAGCGAAAAGTCATGATAAATCAGCCTAAAAAGGAGGTAGTAGCTACTACAGCTAAACAAGGTAAAAAGCATGATATAGTATTATGAAAAAAAGGCGGTACAAGAAATAACAGAATGGTCGAAGGGCAAGAAACTACACACGTAATACTACGACTACTACTATGGACCTACGAAATAAGGCAACACGACTAACTACTACTCTTCTACCCTAATTTGTGTTGTGTCCTTCATAGTCCCATATATAAGGTCATGTCTTCAGTAAGTTGAACCTTCGCAATGTTTTGTCGAATCACCTCTCCCCCAATACTTCTTCGGTCTACCTCTACCACTCTACCACTCTACCACTTCTGAAACAGTCCATAGCCAACCTCTCACACCTCTCCGCACTGAGGCATCCTTGCCTCTCCTCTGCACATGACCGAACCATCTCAGCCTCGTTTCTCGCATCTTATCATCCACCAAGGCCACTCCCACTTACGCGCTTATTTTGAAGTCCATGCCATTGGACTTCAAATAATTGAACTATACATCTCTACTGGCAAAGGAGTGAATATAATTGCAAGTTTCGAGTTACACTATTTGGTTAAGAGGTAGTTCTAGATAACAATCAAATGAGTTATAGCAGTGATCTAGCTTATTCTTTTTAAAGGCTTAACGTGGTTTCAAGAAATGTCCTAGTGCTTTTAATGGAAATTTTCCTTCTAACAAAACATCGTTCGCTAGCCTGACAACCAAATAAACTAGTTGATTAGGAACTATAAATGTTCAAATGTAAAAGGAAGTTCAAATCTAAAATATCCATGAGTAATGAATCCACATCAATTATTTAGGCACTTATCAGAAAGAGTTCGAATGTTCGAGGAAAGGTTCCCCTGGGTTTAAGAGTCAATAGCTATGTAGGTAAACTAATTATTAAAATTTTCGCTTCACAGCTTTACTCCCCTTGTTTTTTTCTTTTCCCCTGTTCTCCCATTATTTGTATTTTCAACCCAATAGTTTTGTTCAAAAAGAGAACACAAAGATTACATGCATAGTACCAATATCCACCAGCTCAATTCTGACAAACATAATTTAGAGAACTTGAAGCATTTGAAGATAGCATTAAAAACTACATAACAGCTTTTCAACTTCCTCAATTCAGATGGAATCATTGTAGAACTAACAAATACATGAAGTATGACAGATAAAAACCTGATAAATTCCATAGCCATCTGCATAGATGTTTTGTCCAATAGCATAATTATTAGTGGCATCATTCTCATTGTATCCAATTGAACCACCATATGGCCCACCTGCATATATATTACCATAAATGTAATACTAAAATTTTCAGCAACAATTTTGGCCGGTACAATTACAAACATAGAGATGCGGTTAAGCAGATGAGTTACCAGTTTGTCTGTCAGAGTTAGAAGTGTTCGTTAACTCTGCCCTAAGCTTTTCCACCTCTCTGGACATAGTCATGTAGTTCTTCTCCATCACTTGAAGAGATTCAAGGTGATCACTGTACAATTTCCTCTCATACTCATAGGTAGTCCTGTCAACCAAAATACGGAATACCAGACATCGTTTTATCAAACAAGAAGTTAGCATTCTTGAAAAGTATTACCAAACTCTACTTCCTCTCCCCTCTCCAATGCTTGCATATGATAAGCTGTGTGTATGCATCCTTGAAGTGTCTCCTAAATGATTTAACCTCAAATACCTACTACTCCCTCTGTCCCAATTTATATGACACTTTCCTTTTTAGTCAGTCCTAAAAAGAATGACACATTTCCTTATTTGGCAACAATTTTACTTTAAACTTTACCTTTTACGCTTAATGTGATGATCTACAACCACACAAATATCTTTGGTTTGTTTTAGACCACAAGATTCAAAAGTTTTTCATATTTCTTAAACTTCGTGCCCAATCAAACTACATCATATAAATTGGGACGGAGGGAGTATAAATCTAAAATGAACTAACCCACACACTGACTTATTCATCCTTTAACCAAATTGTGTAGTGACTACTACAGTGAGATCTGCTCAATTCCTCCATATATCCATTTGATTCCAAATACCTACCCCATCATGATTTGTTTGTCACATCTTTCAACTGGAACAATTCTGTTTCAAATTAGTGGAGGGAATATGATACATGATTATGATGTCGGCTTGGTAAGAGAAAAAACCTATGGTTAATTCAGAACCATGATCCTTGAGGGAAACTCATTTAGAACTGATTCACAGCACAAGTGGATAGAATTACTCATCTTAGCTTTGGGCCTGAAAATAGAAGGTCCAAAACTAGCAAGTCATATCACAACAGGCTGGATGGGTGGGGTGAAGCGGGTCATGGGCCCCGTAAAGAGAGAGAGAGAGAGAGAGCATTTTTCCATTGGTATATAATGTTTTATGTAATACACAAGCAGTCTTAGTGCTTGGGTATTTTCATTTATAATATCACTACTTACCAGTTTCAAGAAAATATATATAAGTTCACAACTAATAGATAGAAAATGGACAGCATTAGATGACTTAAATTTTTGGAAGTCCCTAAATCAACCTGCATATTAATTGGAAGTTCATTATTCTTTAAAGATATTTAGGCTCGAAAGAGAGTCAGCATTACTTTTGAAAAAAGATATATACAACTATTTACGGTGTCGAATTTTCGAATGAAGTAACCAATGGTGTACACTAAAAGGTTTTTAAAGGATAGTGTACTATGAATGTATCATAAGCACAAAGGGTAACTTTTCCTTCCAGGATCTGGGCATCCATTACAGATCTAATACATCAGAAGATCCTTTCTTGTTCAGTTGCATTTCAGCTCAATAAAGAAGAAAGTTATCAAAGAATTACCGGCACTGCTGATACTCCTTTTTTAGGCTCTCCAGCTCAGCTAGCATAGGAAGAATCTGTTGCACATCAGTGTGAGCCCTTTGAAGATCCTGAGTCAGCATTTGCACTTTAGCAACAAGCTCCTGCCTTGCTGCAAACAAAATGCGAGCTTCACCTTGTGCTTGCGGAAATTCTATTTTGATAAGTTCAGTAGCTTGAAGCTCAGCCTCTATCCTAGAAATTTTATCCGTAAGGCCTTTAGTCTCTTGTTCCCTGTTAGCCTTGGTTGCTTCTATATGAACATGCAACATTTGCAGCTCATGTTGAGCAGCAGCTAGTTCTCGCCTCAAAGTTACATGGGTGGAAGCAAGCCTCTGATTTTCTGTAGTAAGTTTTTGCATCTCAAGATGCTGGGCGCCAATCTTCTGTTCCATAATCTCTGGAGGAGATAGCCTGTCAAAAGGAGGGAAATCCCCTGGTGGTGGGTTGCGCATAGGAAGACCAAAATAATCAGGATACACCATGCCGGGGCCAGGAGGTGGACGCCGAAGGTTGGGAGGTGGCCCTCGACCTTTGCTTCCCATCAAGAGATTGTACCAGGAACCTGTAAACAAGATGTACAATTACTAAACATATAGAAGGCATCCAAAAGAGTACCAAACTTCGATACAGTCTATCAATAAAATCAAGAAAGATAAAACTTGTTTCACAGGATATATTGGAGATGATAGAATGCAGGAAAAGAAAAGTAACATTGCCACATGGTTTCAAAAGGAAAAAATAGGAGCACTAGGAATCGAAAGTTCCTATAGGAAATTGACACTGCATTTATTCTTTTCTTTTTTTCTATAGCAAGTAGCTTGCCCCTCCATTTACTGACCTGTTAGCAAATCCAAAAACACAAAAACGCCAAAATCCCAGTAGTCAACACGCTACATCCCATTTACTTCAAAGGGCCAAGCATACAATTCTCCTGGACAAATGATTACATTCCCGTGACTTGAGAAAATAATGCCACAAAATCATATGCAACTTTGATTCCTCATAAAATTCCTTCCCTATTTCCAGTAAAAAAAAATCTGAATACCAGCTTTATACGTAAGTTTCATAGTATAAGGTTGATGACAATTAGTTCAATCAACCATCCAAAGATACTCCACTATTCACACACAATTCAGGAACCTTAGATGAGAATAGCAAAACAAAACATCCCAAATGGTCAGATTGATAAACATTGATTCACACAAGACAATTAACTCAGCCACAGTCCTTATACTTCCTTGATAATTTGTTCGAGAAAAGGACCATGTATTGGGGGTTGGTGCTACTGTACTTTGGTCCTTGATAAATTGCTCTAAACAGCTATACTCAATAACCTGTAATCACTAATTCCCAGTAAAACGCACTCATCAAAATTGCAGCTAATTAACTCATAACATCCACGCTTTAGTCGATAAACCCATGCCCTAATTTTATAGAGAAATCTCTCTCTGCATCTCTTTCTCTTGATGCACCAGATTTTTCAACCCAGTATATGCAACCTGATACTTCACTCAAATTTATGAGCCAAATGTACCAGATTTTTTACTTTAAAAAGGCACATCGATGAGTGCAATAAAGCTAAAAATAAGTCCACCTGAATTCACAATACAAATGCACCAGACAGATATACTAACAAATTTTCAATAACTAAACTAAACATAACCAAATTTACATAATACACCAAAACGTTCTACAATTACATAAACCAAAGGTTGTCTTAAGTACAGAAAGAATAAGTTTTGACGATCAGCCTTGATTACCTTTGAACAAATTGGGGCTCCGAAACCTTAGGGCTTGCCCTTCACCTTCGAATCGGATCAATCTTAAAAATTGGGGCTTTTAGAGTGCTAATAAACGAATAGGTTCAGAGAATAAGAAGATAACAGAAGAGCTAGGGCTAACTTGTATATTTTCGTTGATTTGAAAGGGCAAAACTCAGTACAATATTCGTGAATTAGGAGTCAGGGACTAAACTGGAATAAAAATAAGTTAAAATGATAAATCTAACTAACTAAGTGGACTCAATTGCAAGAATATAAACTTAGAGCTGAGTTCCTCCAATTAATTCTATAGTGCAACCTTGCAAACCCTTTGTACAGGTACCACCACCAGCCAGCTCTAACCTCTTCCATTTTAAATCGAATTATTTCTCCTCCGTTGAGAACAACATCTCTGTCTTCAAAATTTCAGTTTTTGTATCCTTCCATTCTATAATGCGCTTTAGCAAAAGACGTATAAGATCCATCCTACACAAGAGGTGGAATACCTCCAAAATCAAAGTGTAAGATCACTTTGAAAGAAATTGGCATGCTTCAAGGAGGTTGAAAGGTGATCTCTCAACTCCTCTTCCTTGAACATCTAATAGATGGCAAATGTCCATTTCGTTCCATTCAAATTATGCAAATAAATCATTAAAGATAATAAAATTAAATATGATAATTAAAATTAAGTAACAATAATAATTTAAAGAAGGAATCAATGTACCAAAGGCTGACATAACGTCAACGTATAATCAAGGTTGAAATTGAAACTTTGCTCGATGATCTTCAAGCTAGTTACCAACTTCACTCCCAAATTTTTAATTTTGATAGAAATTAGCTAATAAAATATAATATTTAGTGTGCAATGTAAATTTGTAGAGAGATTAAGAGAAATTGTAGGAAGATTTGTGATAAAATAAAGAAAATGAGGTATTTATAGTTGAAAATATAGTTAAAGCATAAATATACTAACTTATGAGTTAAAATAAATATGAAGGGGGGTACGAAGGTTATGAGGTTTGGGGGGAGGCAAAATGGTCGTTGCCAACGGTTAAAATTGAAATTGATCCATTGTGCAATGGTTATTTTTGCAAGGGGGAGGCGGGGGGAGGGACGGGGCGGGACATATGGCGAGTTGGGGCGGGACGAGCCCTAGTTCCGTTCCGAGTTCGAACCCGATACCGCTTTTTTTTTAAAGGGGTACTAGACGGCCTTAATTTCATTCACTTGAGTCTTCCTGTCGACGGAGGCCCATATGTGTATTGCATATGTAGCAAGCATCCTATATGTGCATTGTATTTACCATCGGCCACAACTCTTAGGGTGCGTTTGGTTCGCACAGGGTAAACGGAATGGAATTCAGTAAGAAAATGGAAAAAAAATTACTCTGATTGCCCCTACATGTTTGTGTCTGTTTCAGAAATGGAATGAAAACGAAGTCTGGGAGTCGGGGGTCTGGGGTCCGGATAATGAATTGGGAAAGGGAATGAAAATATCGAGAATGAAAAAAGAAAAGAGGGTAAAAGGAATGGAAAAATATGTCAAACAAACAACTTCAAATAAAATCAGGGATTCTATTCCCTTACACTGTTCTATTACCCGAACCAAACGCACACTTATATTCTTCGCCCATTGCTTTGTCAACTAAAAGATTCAGACACTTTGACTCATTCACTTTGATACAAACGATGTATCTCAGTTGACTGTGAGTGAGGGTTATCTTCTTCTTCATTGTGCGAATCAATCTCCATGGATGATTCTTTGAGTGAAACATGAGCATTGATAGATGTAGGCTTCACGTCAATTGTATTAGTGGCAAACACATTTTGCTAATAATGCTTTCTTCCTGTCCTTGGAGCAATATATGATTTTAAAATATAAAATATTAACAACAGTAGCAGCTAAGTAGGTAGCAAAGGACAATCATTTGTCATATGCGCTAAAGATCAGTATACATTTAAACTTAATTAAGATTCGGAACATCCCCATAATTGATGGTAAAAAACCCACGTGTGAAAGTATTATTTTTTTGCGAGTTTTCTATCTAAATTATTAGATGTTTGTATTTGTTATCTGAACTATTACTAACTATTTATCAAAATACACTTCGAAGCTGACTAGACCGATTGTTTGAATACAATCGTCACGCGATAACTTAATTTGTCCATAAAATTTAATCCACATGACAACTTAATTATTAATTTTGAGGTGTTTTGATAAATAGTTGGTGATAGTTTAGGTAGGAAACACAAACACGTGATAGTTCATATAGGAAACTCAGGTACCAAAGCAGGCATCCTTTTTTGTTCTTTTTATTTTGGCTAAAAAGCCCCCTCCTTTGAAAAGTCCTCCCTTTATTCTCTTTATATTAGATTTTTTTTTTGCTCTTATTCATCAGGTTTTGGTCTATGGTATTTTCTTCTATCTTTCGCTTTCTTCGAGTTATTGTCTTTTTCTCTTCTCAGACGAGATTGAATAAATCTTGTAATTTGCATTGACTAGTAGAATTGAGTAGTTGGCAGCTAACGAGCAAAAAAAATGATACTTCAAATGTGTTTTTGCTCATTATCTTTTTTTAAAAAAAATTAAATTAATTTCTTTAATTATCCGCATGGAGTGCTATTCGACACAATTTTTAAACAAAAAAGAGTGTGTACACCATGCACCATCGGCTAATAGTCGATGTGCATGTATTTAAGAGTTGTTAATAGTTCAGGTAGAAAATACAAACACCTAATAGTTCAGATAGAAAACTCATAAAAATTATATTTTAAGATGTGTTTTTAATCATTATCTCTGTATTAGTAGAATTTTAATCAATATTAGAGTTTTTTCTACTTTGTGAAACTTTTCTACACTTAATTTTCTTTTTCTCTTGCATGCTTCCTTCTATATGATAACTTAGCTTGATGATGTAAAAGCAACCAGAAATGTTCTATTCTACTTTATATTTTGAATTAGATATTCGTATTGTCATTCCTTTTTCTTTCATTTATATTAAAACTATTAAGTTCATTAAATACTGATTTAAATAATACTTGAAACTATTTACAATTTTGAATTTTCAAATGTATCATACATTCAGTCAGGTCGAGGTTTTTCGATCCATCACAAGATGGATCAAAGAAAAGTGGGAAACCTACCCCTGCATAGAAATTGAGATTCCGCTCGGAAGGTACATAAAATGAAAATCTAAAGTTATTCGACGGTCCATAAAGTCTCCACCGGAACGCCTTCTGCTTAACTTTTAGGTCATGAACTGGATCAAATTAAGTCATTTCAACGAATTTATATGACTGATACTATTTTTTTCATTAGGTTCGGTAATTCCTAATATATGAAAGAGTGAAAAGTGTTTTTTATTGTTGTTGAAAAAGCGAATACCACAAGATTTGTTGAAAATTTATTAACGTGAAATAAAATTTATCCTATTATTTATGACTCGAACAATTGGGGCCCCGCACGTCGGAAACGTCGTTTCCACATACGTAGTACCAAGGATCGTAAATTTCCTTAGTGAAAGAGATATTGATACGTAAACAAAATGTTTGAGACATGAAATGATAGACGGTTGTTGGCCAAATGACGAGTGTTTCACGTTGGTAAATGAAGAAATAAGTGTACGGCGTGTAAAAGATGAAGCGAGTCGAAAATCGCCGCGGAGCCGCGAAAGGCCACGGCGCTAAATGTCTGGTCAGCTACTTGAGCTCAGGCGCTGCGGCGCCTCCCAGGCAGATTAGCGGCGCTTCACTAGTAGTAAGGTCGACGGGAGACGAAAAGTTTCTGATTTTTGGGCTAGTTTTGGAGCATTGATCCTTCATTGCTTGACACTTGAATTCAACAATTATTTGGCTGAACTTTAACCCCTCAATAAGTGCTATTACATGGCCATTGAAAGCCATTACTTGACTAGTTGGGAAGTCATTTTCAGTACTCTATAAATTGAGGTCTTTGGCTCAATTGGAAGAACACACCAAATTCAGATTTCTCGTCTTCTTCTCTAGCTTTCTTTCACACACTCAAAAGCTCTTTTTTTAGTAAACATTTGAGTTTCCTTTGCTCATTTGTTTGTTGTTGTTTTATCTTGGGAGACAAGTTGTCAATCACCGTAAAAGGATATATACAGGGAAATATTGTTTTAAGGGTAGAGTGAATATCACTTGACTCAACAAACTTCTTGTTCTTTGTTCTCATTTTCAGATTGTAATATTTATAATAGTTACTTACATTTTCGTTCATCTCATTGTTGTATTCACAATATTACTTATAGTCTTAAGACAATATTCGTTGTAAGTGATAACAAAGATGACTGGAGGCGAACAACTTGTTGCTCAATCTTCCGCTGCTGTGCCTTTCCCACTGTTGCACAAGGCTCAAAGGCTCAACCAACGCCTTTGCCACTGCTCAAGGGAACACTACAGTTCCTCCTCCCACTAGATTCACCATGAACGCCCAGAGAAGTTCATGGGCACCAAATTCAAGAGATGGCAGCAGAGATGTTGTTCTTTTTTACTTTTATGGGAATGTCTCGTTTCCTAACAGAAGATCCTCTACAAACTGGAGATGAACGGACCCTCAGCCAAATGAAACGGCTGGAGGGGGCCAAGGTATCCATGTTGTTAATGACGTGAAGATGGTTCATGATGCATGGAGTCATAGTGACTTCATCTGCAGGAACGATATTTTGAACTATTTGTCCGACCCTCTCTACACGGTGTATTGCACCGTTGGCACTGCCAAAGAGTTATGTGATAAACTGCAGAAAAAGTACAACACACAAGATGAGGGTACTAAGAAGTTCATCGTTGGGAAATTTCTGAAATTTTAAATGGTGGACAGCAAAACAGTGATATCCCAAGTCCAGGAATTTCAAATGATTTTACATCACCTGGATTTGGAAGGGATGAAATCAAATGAGCAATTTTTTGTTGCATCGTTAATTGAGAAGTTACCTCCCTCGTGGAATAAGTTATTAGTTAATTAAAACTCAAAACTAAGGAGATGACATTTGAGGAACTTATTATCAAACTTCAGATTCAGTAGGATAATAATAAGGTCATGCCTAAGGGTAAACAACTCGCTGAGGTAAAGGCAAATTTGGCGGAGGTCAAAGGGAACACGAGCAAGAAACGCAAGTTTCATGGTAAAGTCCCAACAACAAATAAGTTTAAGAGGAACTGTCACAATGGTGGGAAACCTGATCACATGATCAAGGATTACCGCAAATTCAAAAATGAGAATAAAGAGAAAGTCAATGACAAGGCTAAAGAGTTAATGATTTAAATCATAAAAGTAAATAGGATAGGGTGAAAGTTACAAAAACAGCACACATTAAGGATGCAAAGTGCAACAAACTCGTTTTATTTTAGGCAAAATACATAAAATGACCCTGAACTATATCTGAAAAGTTAATATCACACTCCAACTATACATGTGACTTATTACCACCCTCACCATCATAAAAGTATATTTATTTCTCCCTTCGGACACCCAAATAATAAAGTGCGTGGGAGATACTCGCCGCCCGATAATGCTATGTATTAAGGCTCCGTTTAGTACAACTTATTAAAAAGAACTTATAAGAGTAGAGCTTTTTTAAATAGAACTTTTTCAAGTAGAGTTTATATCAAAAAGTTATTAGTTGTTTGATTGTCAATCAAAAAATCACTTTTGTACCAAAAATAAAAAAATTTAAAGTCAATATAAGCTCTACTCCTATTTGAAAATAAGCTCAACCAAACACCTCTCAATATTTTAATAAATATTTATTTAAGAAAACAAAAACTTATGAGCTTAAAATAAGCTCAACCAAACACACACTAAATGAAATTAATTACACCGTTATTTTAAATCATTTAGCTAATTTATATTCCTAATATATTTTACACCAAATTCATTTATTTGACCTAAACCCGTAAAAATCAATTTATTTCACCCACTCGTAAAAATCCAGGCTACCACGATGAACCCAATCGACACCATCTGAAACTCTAATCTTTTGCCTAAATCGATACCATATTTGTTAGATTTCATAGAGATTTTGAGTTCATCGTTCTATAACACATCTATAATCGTAGTTTTACTGATTTACGAGTATAAAAGTTACACTTTTGGTCGAAGTTTGGACGACAATCCAAGAGGTTACACTTCTTTTTGTTTCCATTGCTAAAAGGTTAGTCTCGTATCTCATTTTATTCTGTATATTGTGATTAGAATTAGGGTTTACTGTCGTATCTCATTTTATTTATGTCTATTGCGATAAGAACTATGATTTTTATCCATCTTTAATTTTTTTTCAATTTTACTGTGTAAATGTTTGGGTAAATACTTGAATGTGTTAAAATAATTAGTAATGGCATGTGTTGTTGTTATGGTTTAGAAGTCGTGGTCTATAGTCTAATTTTAGATATAAAATTGATTTTTTAATTACTTTCAGGTCGTAATATGTCTTTAGAATTGATTACTTTGAGATTTTATCATGGTGGAGTTTTAAAGAAGGGGAAAACCCTATATTGGTGGAGAAGTTACTGATTTCTTAGATGTGAAGTTAAATAAGTTTCCTATTTTGAATTGAGGGATTGTGGGGAAGAACTAGGATATGACCCTGGGAGATGCTTGCTATTTGTGAGATTACCTAAAAGTGTGCCATTGATAGAAATTAAATCAAATATGAGTACAATTGGAATTTCTGAATGTTTGGATAATGGAGATATTTTGGAGGAATTTGTGTATCACATGGTTGAAGAGGAGAGGATGGCTGTGGCGGCCGACGTGGATCCGACGTGGCGTCCAACTTACAAATCCGTCCATCCGAGGAAAAATTAATAAGTTTGCTAACGGGAAGGGTATATTTGATCGCAAAGTTTGACGGAGGGCAATAACTATAAATTATAGTTGGAGGGCAAATTTGACCCTTTTTCCAAGAAAAAGCAAGATACTTAAATTGGGACGGAGGGAGTAATATATTTAATTTAAATTTTTTTAGATATAAAGATCCAAGTTTAAATAAGACTAAAGATATCAAATTAGCTAATGGTAACATATATCGCGTTGGGTGAAATTGTTTCGTTGTCATTTATATTTTTTTTAGTTTTATGATCCCTTTATAAGATTTTTTTTTTACACAAGTGATCAAAAAAAGTATAGAGATATGAAAAAGTCATTTGAAAAACCTAATATATAATTGCAGAATTCGGCACTTGTTCCCTATGTGTCGATCATTGTTATTGTGCTCATTCTTGTTCATTTCATACTTGTGTTTTCCCGATCCCCAAAAAGGTATCTATCTATACTTTAAGCTTTCTATCGTCTATCCATTCGTTAAATGTTCAGTCTTGTAGGTTCTTTCATCAAAGGGTTCTGAGTTAAATGCATTTGTTGAAGATTATTGGACCTAATTGAAACCTAAATCACCTTCTCCGACAAAATGGAAGCTTTGGTTAGAATGTCGTGCTTAGCATTTCAGCACATATGCCCTTCGTTAATAGTTTAGCTCTCACATATGTCCTTACCGTTCAATAGTTGGTCCAAATATGCCCTTAAAAGTATATGAAATTGAGCAAATATGCTCTTAAAGTATTAGCATCCAGTCATCTATACTAACTGGGATCTCATGGTTTCACAAGTAACAAAAAGCTTCCTTTTTTTTTGGTTCAACTTGGAAAGAGGTTAGAGTCTTTAGATATTCTTCTCTCTATCTAGTGACTCTAATATTTCTGTTTGACTCTAGTCTCTGCGGTGTCCATGCCTGATATAGCACATTACCAAGCAAGAACGAACGAGTGTCAATCTTGTGTTGTAGTTTAAGTTCTTGAGTAAATTGAAGGGAGTGGTGTTAATATCATAGGCTCTTGCATAGTTTCATGACACAGGATCTTTACAGAAGGTTGATTCGTGTTGTATCACCCTTTGAGACATGAAACAAAAGCCTTTTGTGTACTAAATTTATACCTATAGTCTAGTTAATCTGTGCCTATATCCTTCTCCAATTTCAAACCTCTGAAGATTCAAATGTGCCTCTGTGTGGGTTGCCTTGTCTCCTGCCATCTTCACTCTTATTCTAGTCATACATACTATTCTTGTTTTGGATAAGTAATAAAAGGTACAAAACTTTCCTCCCCTACTCAGCTATGTGAGCAACTAATAAAATCCACTACAACAGCTTTATCATTTACATCTTCTTATTCTACCATACTATCTATCTATTAGAATACTGCTTATTCTAGTTCACTCATTTCATTTAAGACAGGAAATTGGAATATTTTTCATTTTATTTCATCAAATTTTAGCTAAGAACTCAGAAGTATTACATAGAATAAGCCAAAAATGCTAGTACTAAAATTCAAACTCGCATAGGGTATCTCTTCTTCCTTCAAAACATCTGCATTTCCTATCCCTCAACAATACCCTCAAATGGCAACCTGGGATTGTATACCTAAGATCTTAATATGTATTTACTATTTATGTTTTCTTATTTTCCAGCTAACTGGAGTGTCTTAGGCATCACCGACTAGATACCATCTAGAGTCATAAACATGCAAGAGGAGATTAATTTGACTTTTCAACTCTTTTTTTTAATCCAATTGTCCTTTGTTAGGCAAACAGCATGCAACACAATTCAACCCAAGAAAGCTACTTTAAGTGGAGTTCTAATGTTCAAAAGCATATGCAAGGGAAAAATATCATGCTTGGACAGAGTGTTGTAACATGCCATAGCTATAAATGTTTTTCGTCTATCACTATTCCATCTTGAAGTATCTACCCATTCATATATCCACTCCACATGGCTAGACTTTCAATTCCCCAGTCTTGCCAACTCTTTCTAAATCTGATATCTCATCTATTATTGCTTGTATTGAGCAAACTTAGGACTTGAACAAAATTTGTTAACGACTGTTCTTTACACACCATGTTGATGCTTTTGTATGAACTTTCCCTAGTCTACTCTACTTATGCTGCAAAGTTTGACTTTTGCCAGTAGCCCAGTAACTTTTCTCAGTTTAGACATTCCCCTTTTGGTCTTGTATCATTAGCACTACAGTAATAATTTGAAGCGGTCAAATGTATCCTTCAAAGTGTTGGTTACCTAGTTTATTTATCTTTTTCTCGTTTACCCATTGGGACATAATTGTTTTACGGTCAACCTCCATAGTAAAAGTTCCATTCTTTCATTTTTCCTGGAATATGAAAAGCTATTTTGTTGCTTTTATTTGTTTACAATACTCCAACACCAAGTTCCATATCTTTTGTTTTTGGTTGGTTATAATTTTCGTGAAAAGGCAAAGCAACTTTAACAGTATATCTACCAACATTAACCAAGTTTTCTCACCCCTCAGGCTCCTAAACATTGAGTTGCTGCCAAAGATGGAGCAGGACCACTTGGCTGAGTCGCTTAATGACCTTTTCACGAATGTTTCCACGATGATTAGAGGCGAACTCCAGGTATAAGAAAGTTTTTGCTTTTTTGTATTTTTTCCCTCAACATTGCTGCTTTGGAGGTAAGGTCTGCATACATCCCACTCTCCCCAGATCTTAATTGTGGGATTATACTGCGTATGTTGATGTTGTTGATGCTTTGGATATCTTCAATTCCTTTTTCTTTTCTTTCATTAGGGATGGGAGGAGAGGGGTTTCTCATAGTTTTATAAACCTCTGTGGATATTAGTTTTTCTTCCTTCTTGTATATGTCCTATACCTTCGTGTCTTACTAAAAGTATGCAATTAGTGTTGTACGTAGCCTACATGTTTCTCACGGTAATCCTACTGCAACGTTGCCATCCCAATAACAACCCGATAGTTTCCCTTAGCAGGCAGCTTAGAAATAATTTGCACAGATGAAGTGGAAGATTGCTTTTTGAAGAGTGACAAATGTGTAGTTCAGAAATGATCAGTTAGTGGTATAACTATTTTGTGGCAAGGAGACAATACTGGGATATTTTTATTTCATATTTGTCATTCTTGCCCTTGGTCTACTAGAAACTATTATTGTGCAATACAAGCTTATGCTGCTTTGCTCATTGTATCCCCAGGAAACGGACAATGTACTTGGACTTGTGGAGAAAATGAATACAAGAGTTGCTGAAGAATATAAAGGCTTTGGAGATGTGGCTTCAGGATTGAGGATCTTTGTGGAGCAATTGAAGTCTAAGAGTGGCAGCTTTGAGGAGTATGTTCAACAGATTGACACAATAGAACATCAAGTTACAGAATTTGAAGCTGTTATTTCGATGCTTGATAAGTATGTTTCTCTGCTGGAATCCAAAGTGCAATCTGCTTACCAAATTCCTCCATAAATCAACAGTTTTTTCTTCTTTCGGTATCTGTTGCAATATCCTGAAAGCTGTCCCGGGATTGAATCGAACTTGGCTTTTGTAATGTATTAAGCAATGCTATAAAGATTTTTTTAAATAAAGAATTTGTTTGGATTTGAGTTTCAAATCCTACCTAATCAGAAAACAATAAATAAGCGAAGAACAAATAACACACACATATTTATAGTGGTTCACTCTCAAGTCTCAATGCGAGAGCTACGTTCACTTTGTCACTGCAGATTTTACTATAATCAAATAGGGAGTTTGAGTTTTACAGTTCTCTCTTGCTCGGTCTCACAGTAAGAAAAACAGCCCCCTAATCTATATATAGCGAAAATTAAGGCGAACATAATATAAGCCTAATTTTTTTGAAATACTCTTCACTAAATAACATTACATCAGCGTTCCGCACTCTGCGTAGTCTTCATAGTGTCGGCGGTGAGTTAAGTTTCACTACTTAAGATAATTCACCCCAACCGTTTAATCTTAATAGGAGGATATTTGCATGAGTTTTAAGTTTTGTACACTGATGATGCATATATACTATCAAGTTTAGTTGATATATAATAAGGATAACTCTACACAGCAAGCTTGTAATGATAACACAGAAAATAGAAGGATAATAACCTGTAAATTGCAATAATAGCATACAAATGCTCTATATTAACCGTGCATATAACTTAAATCATATTTAAATATGCATCTACCCAGACCGCCAAAAAAGCTGGTAAGAAGTTTTTGGCAAGAACTTCTGGTTACGTTTCGCTCTTTTATTTTTTTGGGACCAAGGTGCAAATATACCTCTCAACTTTGCGATTTAGAGCAGATATGTCACCCATTTAAAAATAATGGATATATACTCATGCCGTTATAAAATGGTGTAAATATACCGTTTTTGTCGACAAAAATTTTCTAAAAAATCTTTTAGCTTATTTTTTAATTTAAAATTATCTTGTTGCTTTTAAAAAAAGTCTATGCATTTTTTTAGTAGATATATTTTTCTAAAGCCACATGGTAAATTTTTTCTGGTAATCATCATTCATGTCATGCACATAGTAATTTTAAGTATAAATATCTAAAAGGAAAAAAATATCTCTCATAGTGATCTGATTTAATCTTGAAAAAAATCAAAATCATATTTTCTATATACCGATTTTGTATAAATTTGATACTTATGTAATTAGACTATTTTAGGTTTAAAAATTTTCAAGACCAAATCAGATTGTCGAGAATGTTGGTTGTGTGTCATCACTTATAGCCAAAATCTCATCTCATAACATGTCATCAATCAAGCAGGATGTGCCACCACTTATATGGAGTTTGACGCCACTTCCAATCCTTGAAACTTATACTGATGAAGAGGTTATTGCACAAGTGACTGGAGTGGAAGAACAAGAGACAACAAATGCAAAATGTGACAGTGAAAGTGTTGATGAAACGCCTCAACCTAGTGCTACTTGGGGTGAGATACAAAAGTCAATTGTTAAGCTCTTAAACAGTCTTAAAGGGAAAGCTATTGCATTCCCTTTTGCTGAACGTTTGGACAAAATTATTCATCAATTCAAGTGGTATATCATCGCTACGAGACTGAAATTTACGAAACAACCTACATTGTAGAATTCTTACGTCAAACTTGAAATATATAAATTATCAATTAATTTTAAATGCATATTTTCCTTAGATTTTAATCCTTTATCGGTATGGTACAACTAGTTATGCATTTATTTATAATTTATTAGTCTTTTTAATTTTTAATTAATGAGCTATGAAAGTCAATTGACTTTAAAATTAACAAGTATATTATTTCATTTATAGCATAAAAAGTACATAAAAATAATTATTTGCGTAGTTTTGTTTATAACAGCTAAATGAAATCTAAACATTAAATGTCAGTATACATATATAACAACACCTCACTATAGCAATCTTGAAATTTTTGGAAAAATGCTCAGTGGCGGATCTAGAATTTTTATTCAGGATTTTCGAAAAAATAACAAAAGCTAAATATAAAAAATAATGTTATCTTTGAGAATCAAACCTGGGATGCTAGGGACAATTTTGAACACCTTGGAACACTTGAGCTAACATTTTGCATTTGTTTAGGGTGTTCAAAAGTTAATATATGTACATAAACACATAAAATCTATCCTATTTATATACTGTAGTCTTTTGCCGAAAATCTACCCCTATAAACGATGTCATTATAGAGAGGTTTGACTGTACTACTAATTTTATTTTTCTGGGAACGAGTAGAATTCCATAGTGTCACCCATGAACTACTAGTGCCCCTTCTGTTGGTTATGATAATGCAATCTCATTATCCAACCTAAATGATTTATGAATAAGTTGTTTTCAAATTGATCCACCTCATTAGGTTAGTCTAAGAAAATAATTTTGATATTATAACTGAACTTTAATTATCGTACGAAATTGACTTTTCCAAAATCTTGATTTTTTTGTTGTGAAGAGGCACGCATTCTTTCTTTCGAGTGCGCGGGCAGTAAACCGGGTCGACGCATAAGCCGCAAATCACGTCGGCCCGCTTAAACCACTTGGCAAGTGTGAGCCAGCTCCCAAGAGGCAAAGCGGCCAGGCGGACGTTACCTGCGTTTCGAACTTGTGACCAAACTCTTCCACACCACCCAATGAGGATACCCTCTGCCTTCAAGACCAACTGGTCTAGGACTTCGGATAATCTTGAGTTAATCAACTGAAATAATTTAATTGCTGCCCGTAAATGATAGGAACCAAAGAACGATACTGTTAAATGCTTTCTCAAATTTTGTTTTGTTAGTAAACAAATAGTAGTCAATAACTAAAACATCAGTACCGAATTCATGAATCTGCAAAGGTCTTAAAACCTAGGGCTCGTTTGGTACGTGCACTAGACCGTATATTTTTATATTGGACTGTATGTATTGTAATTGATTGAACTATATTATTATATAATGGACGGTACTAGAGTATTAATATATAATGAATTGTATTTATTTATTTTTTAATTTTTAGTACAGTCCAGGGGAGACCCATCCTCAAAAATGACAGTTGGAGTGTACTATTTTTAGAAATAGTACAGTCCAATCCGACTGAAAATGCCGACCAAACGCTGTATTTTTTTTTTGTCCAGTGCAGTCCAGCGTACAATGTACCAAGCGCTTCCTCAGATCCCTATATTGAGATGATTAAATTTTATTTTTAGGTAAACACAAGCGCGCGCACACATAATCTTATGGACAATTTAACAAAATGTAGACATGACAAGCCTATATAAGCATCTCATATAGCTCACTGAAAAAGCGATATGGAAGATCTCATATATAAGCTTTCTTTGGTGGTGCTGAATTGTTATCTTCCCTTTCTGCTAGATCCATATTCTTGCTTTAACGTTTCTTTCCTGTCCATGTTGGCTCTCAATATCTCTCCGATGTGTGCTTGTTTGTAGTCTTTCTCTCTCTTTTCTGTACTTGGTCTAGATTTCTCCTTCTGGTCCGTGCATGGCCTGCGTCTACAATCTCTGCTATTTCGACGTTTCAAGGTTTTTATCTATTTGGTCCTTGGTGCATTTCCATTTGTAGAAACCGTCGATTTCTCAATAGTTGATAGGAACTTCTTCAGATGTTTTATGTACTCGGGGTAGAGCTCCAAATCACAATGGTTACCTCCTTCAACCCACAGAGGGTCATATTTTTGCTTACATAGATCAAACAGCTGCTTACCATGGGAACAATCCACAACATCATCTGCAGTGCCCTAACATATGTCAAAAAAGTTCATATGGGGATGTCAGCTAGCAATTCGAAAATCAAGGGCCACCAGTGTGGTACTTGATTCTAAAGAGTCAATTCATCCAAACTACAGGCCTTCTATCTCTACCATTCCCTCTGGTTTTGCTAATTTATCAACAGTTACTAATCCATGACAAAAGAAAAAAGCACTTTTAATATGATATATATATATATATATATATATATATGAAGGGAATATGGATACTCACATGAATAATGAGGACTGGACATTCGACCAACGGTATCTTGTCAATGTTCTGCATTGGGAAAAGAAAGAAAAACAGCTAAGAAAAACAAAAAACAATAAAATTTGGTCAAATGGAGCTCCACATAACTTCCAGGAACAGAATGTTAACCTTATATATGTCAAACCAGTATGTCTTCTTAACTGGATGCAAGACGCGAACTCCAGAAAGTATCGGGCTGTGTAGAACCACAGCCCTCAATCTTGATAAGCGGGATGCCAAATCTAGTGTTGGTCCACTACCAACAGACTGTCCATATAATATTATATCCTCCTCTTTCACCCCATATGTCTCTTCAAGACACTTATATGCAGCTTCTATGTCCGCATAAGTGTTCTGTTCACTTGGCTATGGCAAAATAATAATAATACTGAGTCAAAATCTTTCATCTGGAACTGCCTAAATTTGATCATCTAAAGAAAGAAATATTGCATACCTTGCCAGTGGATTGTCCATATCCTGAATAGTCATACCTGCCAGAAAGGAGAGAGAACTCAGAAATATTAAGGTGAGTTTGAACTTCAAATATGTACAGCCTTTTTGACGTCCCTTTTTACTGTTTTCAACAGTGACATTATATATTGAATTTGAAGTCACAACTTTTACTGCTTCACAGAAGACTAAGCATACTTTCCTAAACCTCGCAACATCTCTTCCTCCAAGTTTCATTTAAATATAATCTGGTACTAAGTTTAAACTTCAAAGGAGAGGAGAGGAAGAAATCAATAGGTACAAAAAATGAGCATCTAGTAGATTTTCAAGATCATATAATTTCTGAGGAGCTCGAAAATAATTACAGAATGGCATAGGCCAAAATTTAAGTTTGTGTCACTTTGTATAAACCACACAACCAAGACACAACAAAGCTTATGTCTTAACAAAAGAAACATATTTCATCAACATTAATGCATATCCACCAGGTCAGGTTGGAAAGGATAATTCCCAAACCATTTCAAAGTATAACAGCAACGTTAACTTTGCAGAGAGGGACAAATATCAATCACGAAAGTTAGAACATCAGTCATCAACTAGATTTTCTCTTCACATGTAAAGAGCACATGCAAAACGATCAAGAATAGTAGATATAACAACTGGGTCATGGTTGTTGACACTGACACATGTTATTGTGATACAAAAAGGTTTCATGTAGCAAGAACAAGCTTATCCCTGAATCACTAGATGCAACAACTGTATAAGGCTTGAGGTAGCTTAATCCTATTCTAAATTAGCAAGCACATACATAAAAGAGTCCCATACATACAGAGGTGAATCCAGCATAGAAGTTACCTAGTGTCACGAACACAGACAATCGATGAAATTTTAAGATTTTTCTTTTAGTACGTATGTATTTTTCTATATATAGAAGTGCACCCACTGCTTTTGAACAAACAATTTGGTTCTAATCCAGACACCTCTACAACAGAGACGGATTCTGGATTTAAGTTTTATGGGTTTAATATTTAAGGTTTTTCGTATTGAATCCATTATATCTTCAAAATTATGGATTCATGTATATTATTTATTGCAATTTTAGTGGATCTCTACATATAAGTTTATGCACGGCGCCAAAAGTATTGGGTTAAAATGAACCCGGTACTAAATTGCTACATCCGCCTCTGTCTGCCAGACAGCAAAAGTCTTGATAAACACAAGTACACAACCACCTTGTTGTGTACAATTGATCATACAATTCGGTTCTAATCCAACAGAATAGGTTTCAGTAATACATCAAAATATTATATTCTTAATCTCTGTATTCGTTTAGCTCCATTCGGGCTTGTTTAAATCCTAATAACATTATATTATAAGGCACTATAAAAGAGCAAGAGAGAAGGATATATACCCCATCAAATTGACCCGAAGATGAAGACTGAGTTCTGTGAACAAATCATACATCTGTCCCAAATCAGCCGCATTTCCATGAGAGTACAACACCGTCAGCTTCGCTGCCGGATTTCTCACATACATGGCCATAATCTCCGTTCCCTTCTTCGTCCCTAGCTTCAATATGTCCACGTCTTCCCCTTGCACCACCTCTGTCATCTTAAGTTTTCCCGTTGATTCTTCCACCACCACCCCATACGATGGTGGATTAGGCGGAAAAAACGCAAACTTTGCCGCCATAGATGACGTTACAGCTCCCATCGCCCCCCCCCCCCCCCCTATCTAATGTATATTATAAACATATTTCTATCAATCAATCATCATACTCAAAACTATTTTAACAACCGGGCATAGTCCAGTGTTAAAGCCTGTGCGCTATAAGACGCTCTAGTATGAACATCATGAGTTCGATTCCCCGCAGGCGCGAAGAAATTCTGCATGTTGGGAAATTTGATCTTGTCTCATTGATCAGTTGTACGCTCCCAGAAACTAGTCACTGGAGCACATCCTGCGATTTACTGGTGATGTTGTTGAAGGACCGATGCTATCACCTCGAGGACGTCTGCTAATACCAGTGAAGTAGTGAGGCGCAAGCCTGAAAACCCCGATTATCAAAAAATAAAAATAAAAACCTCTATACACGCTTGGACCATGTATACTTTGAGATTATTTTGTTCTAAATATTAGAATATTCAACATTATATACACTATATATATTTGTATTAATGAGAAATACTCGTCAACGGAAATTAATACAATTGGTATCAAGAGTCAAACCTTAAAAACACCTAAACCCTTCTTCCCCCGAGGCCGACGGCTAACCCCCTTTTTTTCCTCGTGTTCCTTTATTGTGACTACCCTGTCTCCCCCCACATCTGTTAAGGCTTCCGCCTCCTCCACAATCGTTATAGACAACCTCCTACCTTATCTACTTCTTCTTTCCATCTGGCGTTCACCGTCACGAATATCAAGATTTCATTTCCTTAATTCTTGATCAAGAAGATGATCAATATTCTTCATGGGTTGAACTTTTTCATATTCACGCATGTGCTTACAACGTGCTTGACCATATTGATGACTCTCTCCCTCGCCCTATCGACGTTGCAGACTCGACATGGCGTCGTCTTGACCTATTGTCAAACATTGGATTGATGGCACCATCTCTAAAGATTTTCTTCACACAATCATGAAAACAAGTGCCTCGGCTCGTGAGTTATGGATACATTTTGAGGAGATATTTTAGGATAACAAGCATACACGTGTCGTGTATTTGGAGGAACAGTTCAACAATACATGTCTCGAGAATTTTACAAATATGTCCGAGTATTGTAAATAATTGAAGCTTGTTGCAGACCAATTATCCAATGTGGAAACATCGATTTCCGAAATGAAGATGATTCTCCAACTTGTTGCAGGTTTACCGAAAGATGAATACGATACTCTAGCGACCATGATACAACAAGTCGATCCTCTACCAAATTTTAACAAGGCTCGGTCATAATTGTTGTTGGAAGAAACCCGACGTGCCAAACTGGACGAACATAATCAGAAAGCGTTAATGATTGAAAATCAGTCGGTTACCGCCGCCTCCACCACCGGACAACCAACAACAGCGGGGCAACCGCGGTGGTGGTAGAGGTCGCGGGCGTGAAGGTCGTGGTGGCCATCAACAACAGTCCACCGCTGTACCGATATGGGCCAGCCTAGGGCAGTGGCCCAACATTGGTACCTGAGCCTCAACTCCATTCTATTTTCAGCACCCGACAACCCAGTACTCGAACCTAGGACAAGCCGACATTCTAGGCCAGTTCTCAGGCCCAAGGCAATCGTCAGTTATGCCCTAGAAGGCCAACCTTTCGATAGCCCAACAACAACAATCTCATCGGGCCCGACCCCCACTGATTTGGGCCAGGCCTTTAACACTTTAGGCCTTCAGCAGCTCGATGAAAATTGGTACATGGATACAAGAGCCACATTTCACCCCACTCTTTCTACATGTAATATCTCAAATCTGTCTCGTTTCAAGTATCCTCAATTTATTATTGTTGGTAATGACCATCGCATTCCAATTCAAGATTGTGGTACAACCTACTCCTAACCGCCTCACCCGCCCTTCTCCGTAAATGACGTCATTTATGCTTCCAACATCATTAAAAACTTAATATATGTCAGGAAATTCACTTGTAACAATTATGTGTCTGTTGAGTTTGACCCCTTTGGTTTTTCGGTGAAGGAACTGCGTACGGGGACACCCCTTTATGAGTTGCATTAGTACAGGGACCTCTACCCATTCTCATCTTCTGCTGATAGTTCCCGCTCACACACATCCCTAGCCGATATCTCTCCATCAACTTGGCACAATAGACTTGGACACGCAGACGTTCCTATTTTTAATTTTCTTAAAAGCAATAATTTTATTCGATGTAATAATGGAAAACTTGCGCAAAATTGTTTTTCTTGCCCGTTAGGCAAACATGTTCGCCTTCCTTTTAAATCATCTTTTAAGTGTTACGTTTTCTCCATTTGATATTGTTCATGCATATTTATGGACATCTCATATTACTAGCTCACTGGGTCATAAATTTTATCTTATTTTATTAGATGATTTTTCTCACTTTATCTGGGTTTACCCACTAAAATTCAAGTCTGAAGTTTTTGCCAAGTTTCATGAGTTTCGTACGTTTATCGAAACACAATTTGAAAAAGCCATAAAATCATTCTAATGTGATAACAGTCGTGAGTTTAATAAATTCCACATTTCATATCATCGTGCAAATATCTTCACCAAAGGACTTCCTAGACAAGTTATTCCTCGACTTCAGATCCAGTCTTAGTATCCAGCCTTCTCCCGCTCCGACTGAGGGAGGGTGTATTAGTGAATATTAGAATATATTCACCATATATTTTGTAATTATTAGTATTGTATAATTATGATAGATATATGATCCTTATTGTATTAGAATTCCACATTGTACATACTATATATATTTGTATTAATAAGAAAGACTCCCCAAGAGAGATTAATACAGTCTTACAGTAAAAAAATTGTTTCCTTCTGAAATATTTGTCGTCTATGAGCTGACGAAATCGGATGACAAATTGATTCCTTAACTAAGCGATTTCAGCTGGAAACGGAACTTTAACTACCAGCAATGAGTTCTCCAACTACTCTAGAAAGCGTTGGGATGGTGATTGAGTAAACTAAGTGGTAAGAAACATAAATACAGCTAGAGTGCAATAAAGGCGATAAAGATAAAATGAAGATATGCAAAATCAGTTGTTTGATTGATTGGTTATCTCTATTTTGTACAAATATTCTATATTTATAGTACAAGAAAAATAAAACGTGAGCCCTTATGTTAGCCACTAAATTAACCACTAAATCCATTAGCCAACTATGAGGAGGTGGTGTCGATTTTTACTTCTTGTTTTCCTCTTGCACGATAAATGACACTTGTTGACAGTCAATTTTGACCCGTTTTTTGTTTATTTGTTGCAATTTTAAGTATTTTAGCACACCACATTTTAATCGTTATTTTGCATATTTTTACATAATATTCTATGTTTATTTCTTCACAAAAATGGCATTGCATCTTTTATTTTTAAATTAAGTATCATGTCGTTGTTAATATTATGTTTTTATTATTGTTATACCGTCGTTTTATTTTAATAATATTTGCATCTCTTTAAATAATTAATTGACATCCCGTTTTGATTTTAATTAGACATTAAACATTTCTTAAATATTGCATTTTAGTATTATTGCGTCGGCATTTGAATTTTAATAATCTTGCATCTTTTTTAAATAATTTTTCTGTTAAATAATGAACCCGCCTTACATTTTGTCAAAACTACCATTCAAGACGCAATTTGAATCAGTCCAATCCAACATTATCTTTTAAACACCAAATCTAGTCCCATCATATCTTTATCATTTTTCAACACACTACCCATACTTTTTTCCTACTTTTGCAGCACACTAAACCCATCCCCCTATTCCCCTACCCTATTCTCTATCATTACCTAGGGGCAGCCCATCAATCTGTCGACCCCTCTCTCTTTAAAACCTAAAACACAGACCCTCAGCGGCAGCCCTTAACCCCAGCAGCCCTCACCCTCTCTCTACTTAGCCTCCACCCTCACTTTATCCCTTTAACTCACCTGTCGCCGCCGCCGCCTCCCTTCGCCGGAGCTTGGAGCTCCGGCGAACACCCTACTTCACCAGCACACCCCAACCCCCACTTCACCAGCAACCCTTTCCCGTCACTCCCTCACCCGTACACCCTCAGGAGCCGTCTCTGTCACCACCACAACTCCGGCGAACACCTTCACACAACCCCCGTCACCTTCTCTTCTCCTGCTCCCGTCGCCGCACACTCCCACATCCCCATAACCGTCAAACCACCGTTCCCGTCGAACCTCACCACCACTGGCCACGCACGCGTCGCCATCGCTCGAACCACCACAACCCTTCAACCCTCGCCCGAATCCGCCATCGTTCCTATCAATCATCGGTGTCGCTCGGCGACTCGCCGTGAAAGCCGCCGCTGCCTTTTCGTGTTGTTAACTCCGACAATATCACTGTTTGTATCTCTTTTGTTGGGAACAAACTCCGGCGACCTATGTTATGTTTCGTTTTGGACTGATTACGAACCGTTTGTTCGTTGGACCCTGTTGGCTCGATTTTCAGTGTTGGTTTGTTTTTATTTCTTGGTTTCTGTTGTTGTTGTACGACTGGTTTTATTTTGTTTATTTCTGGTATTTGGTCGGGGTTAAAACTCCGCGAATCGTCGCCGTAAGTTTGGGGTTCGCCGGTTTATACATTTTGTTGGGCTGATTTTGTACCATTTAGTATTTTTGGCCGGAGTTTTAGGCTCCGGCGGATTTCTGGTTTATCGATGATATTTTACTACTGGTTATACTGTTTGGCGACTTTCGCTGGTATTATTTTGAAGGAACCTGTTTGTGGACTGGGTTATTGGACTGATGTTTTGGCTATTTTGCTACTTATTTTTTGGGCTATTTTGGTACTTATTTTTGGCTATTTGCTGGACTGGTTTTGGCCACGTTTGTCGGGCTGATTTTTGGCCATGTTGACACTGATTTTCGGCCATTTTGCTACTGATTTTTGCCATTCTGTCGGGTTGATTTTGGCCCTGTTACTCGATTTTGACATATATTTTCTTTGGTTTCGATTTAGAACAAATACTACATCGTTGGTATTTCTTGATTTGAACAAGATGCTACACCATCTTGTCATGAAAAAGTTATCCGTCGATTTTGAGGCCTCCATTCTGCAAAGACGGAAAATAAAATAAATGAAGCTTTCTGGGCAAGGATGATTTCTTCCACTTACATCGGATAACCAACATGCGCTTGGCAAGGCGAATTCTCGCAGCCGCACTTGTTTAGGCTGTCCTACTTTATATTTTTACATATCTGAGCCCTCCGTGTTTAAAACTATTACTGTTTTAGCGCGAATCCGAATGTTTTATTTATTTTATTATTTTTTAGCAATATTGGCCGATGAAGGAATCCCCGTCTGATTTTCAAGGCCTCCCCTGTACAAAAGACGGATTTATTTGCTTTGTTTGTTAATTTTTGCTATTATTTTAAAATTTATGTATTCTATTACTAATATTTTTACTAAGTGTTTATGCAGGTATCCGGAGATGCATTTCAAAAAGAATGCCCCGGAGTTTATTTTATGCCGCATTTAATTTCAGTTTTATTATTTTGCATTGTATTTTATTTTAAATTGTAAATTATGTAAAATGCTTAGAATAGGTAGAATAAAAAGAGCAATAAATAATTAACCTAGGTTTGAACGAACAACCGCAAGTTAGCGGATCTTAAAGGGTGCCTAACCCCTTCCCTTTAGGATAATAAAGAACACGACTTAATCTTACTAATTTCGCACCATTAAATGGAAGTCAATTGCAGTATTTTTATTGCAATAAATTAAGTGTCCTAATTCACTATAATAATTAGGTGGCGACTCCTTAAAATACATTTAGGAATCAACCATATGTAGCAGTAATCCCGTTTCCGACTCCGGTTAAAATGGGGTGTTACAGCATGGCGACTCCACTGGGGAATATCAGGTTCTTGATCATAGCAAACCCAGGTTAATTAAATATTGCACTTTATTTTGCTTTTATATTTGTTGTAAATATTTTATATTATTTGCTTTTTATTTTGTAATTAACTACTTTAATTGCTACATTATTTTATTGCTTTCCTTAAATTGTCATTCCGTTCATATTTCCTCCATTCTGGAAAATTAACACTATCACACACTACACGCGAGGTGCGCTTGGTGCATCAGCAAAATTCTTTCTTCAAAACCCAAATTTAGGAGAGTTGGTAATGACGCGAGAATCCGGCCCAACCGTGGCCGTAGCCTTCTCACTCGAGTAGTCCGCTCAGAACCATCAGGTCTAGTAAGCCAAATCTTAGAAAACTTAAGATAGAGCTATACCACTTTTTATTAAGTCATGCATGCATAAACCTTAGGTGGGTTAATCCTTGGTATTAACGCCACAATTAGAAATCCACCAAACTTGTCGACGGGTTTCACAACCCAACGACTCATTAGCATACTATGTGTAGCGTGATGATGATAGACGGATCCAAGCCTGGTCACGACACGTCAAAATTGGGAAAAGTGCACCGTCATTTGGTCGCCATTTCCAACAAAATATTGCAGTTTAACGGCTTGGACCTATTTATCATAATCCCGCATATTTGGCGTTTAGGCTCACCTCTGGCATAAGAGAGGTCTCAAGCATATTAGGGCACGCGCTTGATTTGCATGCTTTTTGTTTATTATTGTTTGTCACTAGCAACTCTGTACATATTGTTTAATTCAATAATCGCTCTTTTGTGATTCCGGACTCGAGCATTTGTATTTTTGCATTTTTGCTTTCACATTGCAATCAGGACTTCTACTGCGTAAATCACTCTTGGATAGCGCGACTTGGACTTTGTGAAGCATCAACCACCAGTCCGGTCGAACCAATCAGGGGAGTCTCTGACTATATGGTCACACCCCTTCATTTTGTTATTTTATCATTTTCCTACTCTCACCTATTTCTCATATTTTTGCAGAAAACAAATTCGCAAATAGTCGAGGGCGTTCGAAAAAGAAAACAAAAAAAAAAGTCATCACAAGGAGCGAGAATTATGTTGACTAATAGAAGTCAGTTTATACCAGATTCAACGAGACATCGCTCTCAATTCTTTTATACTTTGTATTTTTATTCATATTTGCAAATTAAATTAATATGTTTAGCGTTAATTACATAGTTTTCGCATATCATGCATTTTACAGCATAATTATTCCGAACTACGCGTGTCTGATTCTCACCACACGGTGTGATACGTAGGCAACTCATTTTGGGTTCGACACCACAAAAAAAAAAAAAAAAACACATTTCTCACTCATGCATCTCATTCATCATGTTCCCGGGCATTCATTTTACTTTGCATTCGTCCACAGTGGACACTCATTTTCTTTTGCATAGCTTTACATTACCATCCTTTCATTGATAAATTCTTTTCAAGCATGCGTTTTTAAACATATTTGAATGAACTACATGCGCTGATTCCTCGGCGGATACGTGGCGATCTATTCGGGTTCGGTACCCTTTATTCAAAAAAAAAAAAAAAAATGAAAAATGAAAAAAATATTTTTGTTCATAAATACAAAAATGTTATTCAAAAATACAAAAACATTTTGTAAGTATTATTGTTTAACTTTGTTGATACCAATACAGTTAGAGTTGTGCATTAAAAAAAAAGTGATAATCAATATGGGTTGACTTTGTGGTAAACCATATATTCTTTTGGTACCTCTTATTCATACCCGCAGATAACATTATCTTGCATGTTTCCAAGATAAGAATGAAGCCGACCTCATCGTTTCATATGCATTGTGTGGTGAGTTATTTGAATAAGTTCAATTGTATTGCATTGTGATCTAGAACTTGGCCTGAATGTTTGTTGAGGCGAAATCTTGAGTAACACTCTGTGTAGGAAATGATAGTAGGCTTTTTTTGACCCGTTTGAGCCTTTTCAGCCTACCAAATAACATTATCCCTAGTACACCCCTTTGAGCCTAAAACCTATTTTTGACAACCGCATATTACACCTATACCCTTTCTGAGTGCGTACGCACTATCCCTCTCTTGGCCCGACCTCCTCGAGTGCTTTAGAAATGTGCAAATGGCTGACAAAATCCTGTATTTGAAGTTTGCAAAGACAAAAATTGTCAAAGTCTCAAAGAATGAAAGCAGAAACGACTTCACATAAAGAGGAAATCAAAAGCCCCGATAAAAAAAAAAAAAAAAAAAAAAGGGAATACATAAGCCCGAAAAACAAAGAGGGGCTCCAAATGAAAGATTCAAAAGAAGTCAATACAGAAAAACTGGGACAAAAAGAAAGCAAGTCAGCATTAAAACACACAAATATCAAGAATGGACGTAATCCAACTCTCGAGGAATGATTAGTCACTTTTACCCAAATGATATCCATTCCTTTCACCAAGCCTACATTACTGAGCCGTGATGAGCCTACATGATCTTATCTTGAGGTTCTCACATTAGTGGATACTTACATGTGGCCCGAGCCTATGGTATCACAATTGCATCGTTGAACATCTTTTTTAGTGTGGCGCAATTCTCTCAACGCCCCAAAATTCAAAATCTTTGGAATATATGTGTGAGATGGGACCTTCTTTCGGTGAGGCATTTGAAGCGTGAGATTACGTTTAGTTCAAACCTTGGATGCAAGCAAGTGTGTCGACACTCGGGTATGTTTGAGGTACTATCTGAAGCGTGTGAATTACACGAGTCAATCTCGTTAGGCGAAAACAATAAAAGAACATCCTTATGCACAATACTAATTGTTGGTATCAATCGAGTCGAACGTAATGCCGTCTTCCATTTTTCGAAAAAACAATGTAATGCATATTACATAAAAATTATTTGGCATCACGAACTACGTCTTGACTGATTCCTCGGCGAGATACGTGGCGGCCACATCGGCCGGTCCACATCATTTTAAAATCATAAAAATTCTTATTTTTGCAGCATGAACTACGTCTTGACCTGACTCCCTCGGCGGGATACGTAGACAGCCACATCGGCTTCGGTCAAACCGTTAGAAATATTTCTTCCTTGTTTTTGCAGAGGACTCGATTTTGTCCATATTCTCGCATTCGCTTTACATAAAAAAAAAAAAAATTGCTTACCTGATCGCTTTGATAGCGTCAAGATGCAACCTTACCCAGTTCAACATCTTCATTACGAAACCGACATTTTAAGGAATTCACCGCCAGAAATGGCAATGACGGAAAAGCGGCAACTAGGTCTCGGTGCAAACCAAGAATGCAAGCGTCAAGAGCCAAAGCTACAGAGTCGACGCTAATCAACCACTCATTTCCTAAAACTCACTAAGTTTTCTTTGAGTGCAGGATCTTCATATCAGCAAAGGCAGAAACACAACAATAAACTCATGCGGGTCACAAATGCACAACGTCTATGCAATGACGCTATCTCAATCCAGACGGGTCACAAAACAGGTACGCCCCTAAACCAATGCATTTCATTTTTTAGCCTATGCAACGGCTTCATTCATGTTTCATCTATGCAACGACGAACATCTGCATCGCGTCCATGCAACGACGCCTTTTCATTTTTAAGCCTATCTGGCGGCCGTTCATGTTTCGTCCAGCGACGAGCATCTGCGTCGCGTCCATGCAACGACGCTTCTTTCATTTTTAAGCCTGGCAACGGCCGTTCATGTTTCGTCTATGCAACGACGAACATCTGCATCGCGTCCATGCAACGACGCCTTTTCATTTTAAGCCTATGCAACGGCTTCATTCATGTTTCATCCATGCAACGACGAGCATCTGCATAGCGTCTATGCAACGACGCCATTTCATTAAAATCCCATGCAACGGCTTCATTCATGTTTCGTCTATGCAACGACGAGCATCTGCATCGCGTCCATGCAACGACGCATTTTCATTTTAAGCCTATGCAACGGCTTCATTCATGTTTCGTCTATGCAACGACGAGCATCTGCATCGCGTCCATGCAACGACGCCCTTTTATTTTTAAGCCCGTCAACGGCCGTTCATGTTTCGTCCGTGCAACGACGAGCATCTGCGTCGCGTCCCACAACGACGCCGCTTTATTTTTAAGCCCGTGCAACGGCCGTTCATGTTTCGTCCATGCAACGACGAGCATCTGCGTCGCGTCTATGCAACGACGCTATTTCATTAAAAGCCCATGCAACGGCCGTTCATGTTTTCGTCTGGCAACGACGAACATCTGCGTGATCGTCCATGCAACGACGCTTTTCATTTCATATAAGCCTATCTGGCGCAATGTTCATTCATGTTTCGTCCATGCAACGACGAGCATCTGCATTGCGTCCGAAAACGACGTCATTTCAAATAAGCCTATGCAACGGCTTCATCCATGTTTCGTCTATGCAACGACGAGCATCTGCATTGCGTCCGAAAACGACGTCATTTCATAAAAGCCTATGCAACGGCTTCATTCATGTTTCGTCCATGCAACGACGAGCATCTGCATTGCGTCCATGCATTTTAAGCCTATGCAACGGCTTCATTCATGTTTCGTCTATGCAACGACGAGCATCTGCATTGCGTCTATGCAACGACGCCATTTTATTTTAAGCCTATGCAACGGCTTCATTCATGTTTCGTCCATGCAACGACGAGCATCTGCATCGCGTCTATGCAACGACGCCATGTTATTTTAAGCCTATGCAACGGCTTCATTCATGTTTCGTCCATGCAACGACGAGCATCTGCATTGCGTCTATGCAACGACGCCATTTTATTTTAAGCTAATTCAACTGCTTCATTCATGTTTCGTCCATGCAAAGACGAGCATATGCATCTCGTCCATGCAACGACGCCCATTTATTTTTAAGCCAATGAAACTGCTTCATTAATGTTTCGTCCATGCAACGACGAGCATCTGCGCATTGCGTCCATGCAACGACGCCATTTTATTTTAAGCCTATGCAACGGCCGTTCATGTTTCGTCCATGCAACGACGAGCATCTGATTGCGTCCACGCAACGACGCCATTTTATTTTAAGCCTGTCGCAACGGCCGTTCATGTTTCGTCCATGCAACGACGAGCATCTGCGTGCGTCCATGCAACGACGTCATTTTATTTTAAGCCCGTGCAACGGCCCGTTCATGTTTCGTCTGCAACGACGAGCATCTGCGATTGCGTCCAAAACGACGTCATTTCTTTTAAGCCTATGCAACGGCCATTCATGTTTCGTCCGTCCATGCAGCGACGAGCATCTGCATTGCGTCATGCAATGACGCCATCATCATCTACAAACCCCATCTTTTTCGACTACATCACTGCAACTGTCATCAATCATACCGACATCGGGACATTTTCATCGTCGACTTTGCTTTTTGATTTTTGCATCACAACGACCCAGTGTCATCATGATTTGACACTGGGACATTTTTTGGGTCTGCATCATCCCTATTTTTGAATTCTAGTTTATAAAACAGGACAAAATTGGCTACAAGTCAACATCTTTGTCCGAAGACTCTTCCATCATCTCCGTACAAAGAGGGACATGCTGTTGACAGTCAATTTTGACCCGTTTTTTGTTTATTTGTTGCAATTTTAAGTATTTTAGCACACCACATTTTAATCGTTATTTTGCATATTTTTACATAATATTCTATGTTTATTTCTTCAAAAAAATGGCATTGCATCTTTTATTTTTAAATTAAGTATCATGTCGTTGTTAATATTATGTTTTTATTATTGTTATACCGTCGTTTTATTTTAATAATATTTGCATCTCTTTAAATAATTAATTGACATCCCGTTTTGATTTTAATTAGACATTAAACATTTCTTAAATATTGCATTTTAGTATTATTGCGTCGGCATTTGAATTTTAATAATCTTGCATCTTTTTTAAATAATTTTTCTGTTAAATAATGAACCCGCCTTACATTTTGTCAAAACGGTCCAGTCAAGCGCAATTTGAATCGATCGATCCAACATTATCTTTTAAACACCAAATCTAGTCCCATCATATCTTTATCATTTTTCAACACACTACCCATACTTTTTTCCTACTTTTGCAGCACACTAAACCCATCCCCTTATTCCCCTACCCTATTCTCTATCATTACCTAGGCGGCCCGTGATCAACTCGACCTCTCTCTTTAAAACCTAAAACACAGACCTCGGCGACCCCAACCTCAGCGGCCCTACCCTATCTCTACTTAGCCTCCACCCTCACTTTATCCCATTAACTCACCTGTCGCGCCGCGCGCCTCCGCCAGCGGGCTTGGAGCTCGGAACACTCTACTTCACCAAGACACCCCTGACCCCACTTCACCAACCGCTTTCCGTCACTCCTCACCGTACACCCCACTGGCCTCTGTCACGCACAACTCCGGCGAACACCTTCACGCAACCCCGTCACCTTCTCTTCTCCTGCTCCGTCGCGCACTCCCACATCCCCATAACCGTCAAACCACCGTTCGTCGAACCTCACCACCGACCGTCACCACGCGCGTCGCGCCATCGCTGAACCACCACAACCCTTCGAACCCTCGCGGCCGAATCGCCATCGTTCCCGTCAATCATCTGGTGGTGTCGCTCGGCGACCTCGCCGTGGAAGCGGCCGCTGCCGCTGCCTTTTCGTGTTGATAACTCCGACAATATCACTTTTTGTATCTCTGTTGTTGGGCTGATTTATTATTTTGAATGTCGCCGAGTTTTAACAAACTCGCGACTATGTTATGTTTCGTTTTGGGTGATTCTGACCGTTTGTTCGTTGGACCTGTTGGCTCGATTTTCGGTGTTGGTTTGTTTTTATTTCTTGGTTTTACATTGTTGTTGTCTGATTGGTTTTATTTTGTTTATTTCTCGTATTTGGTGGGTTAAAACTCACGCCAATCGTCGCCGTAAGTTTGGGGTTAAATCGGTTTATACATTTTGTTTTGTTGGTGATTTTGTACCATTTTAGTATTTTGGCCGAGTTTTAGGCTCAAGTGATTTTGGTTTATCGATGATATTTTACTACTTGGTTATCTTGTTTGGCGACTTTATTGGTATTATTTTGAAGGAACTGTTTGTGGGTAGGTTATTGGGTGATGTTTTGTCTATTTTGCTACTTATTTTTTGGGCTATTTTGGTACTTATTTTTGGCTATTTGCTGGACTGGTTTTGGCCACGTTTGTCGGGTTGATTTTTGGCCATGTTGACACTGATTTTCGGCCATTTTTGCTACTGATTTTTGCCATTCTGTCGGGTTGATTTTGGCCTGTTGCTCACGATTTTGACATATATTTTTCTTTATCTTGATTTAGAACAAATACTACACTTGTTGGTATTTCTTGATTTGAACAAGATGCTACACTCTTTGGCCGATGAAAAAGTTATCCGTCGATTTTTGAGGCCTCCACAGTTGCAAAGACGGAAAATAAAATAAATGAAGCTTTCTGGGCAAGGATGATTTCTTCCACTTACATCGGATAACCAACATGCGCTTGGCAAGGCGAATTCGCATGTGCGCACTTGTTTAGGCATCTACTTTATATTTTTACATATCCGAGCCCTCCGTGTTTAAAACTATTACTTGTTTTAGCGAATCCGAATGTTTTATTTATTTTATTATTTTTAGCAATATTGGTAGATGAAGGAATCCCGTCGATTTTCAAGGCCTCCTCTGTACAAAAGACGGATTTATTTGCTTTGTTTGTTAATTTTTGCTATTATTTTAAAATTTATGTATTCTATTACTAATATTTTTACTAAGTGTTTATGCAGGTATCCGGAGATGCATTTCAAAAAGAATGCCCCGGAGTTTATTTTATCCGCATTTAATTTTGATTTATTATTTTGCATTGTATTTTATTTTAAATTGTAAATTATGTAAAATGCTTAGAATAGGTAGAATAAAAAGAGCAATAAATAATTAACCTAGGTTTGAACGAACAACCGCAAGTTAGCGGATCTTAAAGGGTGCCTAACCCCTTCCCTTTAGGATAATAAAGAACCCTGACTCAGAATCTTACTAATTTCGCAGACCATTAAATGGAAGTCAATTGCAGTATTTTTATTGCAATAAATTAAGTGTCCTAATTCACTATAATAATTAGGTGGCGACTCCTTAAAATACATTTTAGGAATCAACCATATGTAGCAGTAATCCCGTTTCCGACTCCGGTTAAAATGGGGTGTTACAGCATGGCGACTCCACTGGGGA
Source organism: Przewalskia tangutica (assembly GCA_029844215.1). NCBI lineage: Eukaryota > Viridiplantae > Streptophyta > Magnoliopsida > Solanales > Solanaceae > Przewalskia > Przewalskia tangutica. The sequence goes on along the minus strand of CM056727.1, from coordinate 43,024,276 downwards.
ATATCAGGTTCTTGATCATAGCAAACCCAGGTTAATTAAATATTGCACTTTATTTTGCTTTTATATTTGTTGTAAATATTTTATATTATTTGCTTTTTATTTTGTAATTAACTACTTTAATTGCTACATTATTTTATTGCTTTCCTTAAATTGTCATTCCGTTCATATTTCCTCCATTCTGGAAAATTAACACTATCACACACTACACGCGAGGTGCGCTTGGTGCATCAGCAAAATTCTTTCTTCAAAACCCAAATTTAGGAGAGTTGGTAATAGACGCGGAGAATCAGGTCAATGGTGGCGCGTAGCCTTCTCACTCGAGTAGTCCGCTCGGGAACCATTGTGTCTAGTAAGCCAAATCTTAGAAAACTTAAGATAGAGCTATACCACTTTTTATTAAGTCATGCATGCATAAACCTTAGGTGGGTTAATCCTTGGTATTAACGCCACAATTAGAAATCCACCAAACTTGTCGACGGGTTTCACAACCCAACGACTCATTGGCATACTATGTGTAGCGTGATGATGATAGACGGATCCAAGCACGGTCACGACCGTCAAAATTGGGAAAAGTGCACCGTCGTTTGGTCGCCATTTCAACAAAATATTGCGGTTTAACGGCTTGGACCTATTTATCATAATCCGCGTATTTGGCGTTTAGGCTCACCGCATGCGTAAGAGGTCCCAAGCATATTAGGGCACGCGCTTGATTTGCATGTTTTTTGTTTATTATTGTTTGTCACTAGCAACTCTGTACATATTGTTTAATTCAATAATCGCTCTTTTGTGATTCCGGACTCGAGCATTTGTATTTTTGCATTTTGCTTTCACATTGCAATCAGGACTTCTACTGCGTAAATCACTCTTGGATAAGCGCGACTTGGACTTTGTGAAGCATCAACCACCATCGGTCGAACCAATCGAAGTCTCGACTATATGGTCACACCCCTTCTTTTTGTTATTTTATAATTTTCCTACTCTCCCCTATTGCTCATATTTTTGCGGAAAAGCAGTCCGCAAATAGTCGAGCGTTCAAAAGAAAACAAAAAAAGTCATCACAAGGAGCGAGAATTATGTTGACTAATAGAAGTCGGTTTATACGCATTCAACGAGACATCGCTCTCAATTCTTTTATACTTTGTATTTTTATTCATATTTGCAAATTAAATTAATATGTTTAGCGTTAATTACATAGTTTTCGCATATCATGCATTTCTGACATAATTATTCGAACTACGCGTGCGATTCTCACCACACGGTGTGATACGTAGGCAACTCATTTTGGGTTCGACACCACAAAAAAAAAAAAAAAAACACATTTCTCACTCATGCATCTCATTCATCATGTTCCCGGGCATTCATTTTACTTTGCATTCGTCCACAGTGGACACTCATTTTCTTTTGCATAGCTTTACATTACCATCCTTTCATTGATAAATTCTTTTCAAGCATGCGTTTTTAAACATATTTGAATGAACTACGCACGCCTGATTCCCTCGGCGGGATACGTAGGCAGTCCTATTCGGGTTCGGTACCCTTTATTCAAAAAAAAAAAAAAAAATGAAAAATGAAAAAAATATTTTTGTTCATAAATACAAAAATGTTATTCAAAAATACAAAAACATTTTGTAAGTATTATTGTTTAACTTTGTTGATACCAATACAGTTAGAGTTGTGCATTAAAAAAAAAGTGATAATCAATATGGGTTGACTTTGTGGTAAACCATATATTCTTTTGGTACCTCTTATTCATACCCGCAGATAACATTATCTTGCATGTTTCCAAGATAAGAATGAAGCCGACCTCATCGTTTCATATGCATTGTGTGGTGAGTTATTTGAATAAGTTCAATTGTATTGCATTGTGATCTAGAACTTGGCCTGAATGTTTGTTGAGGCGAAATCTTGAGTAACACTCTGTGTAGGAAATGATAGTAGGCTTTTTTTGAAACGTTTGAGCATTTTAAGACTACAAAATAACATTATCACTAGTACAACCATTTGAGACTAAAACCTATTTTTGTGACCGCGTATTACACCTATACCGCTTTCGAGTGCGTCACGCTATCCTCTCTTGGCCCGACCTCGCCAGTGCTTTAGAAATGTGCAAATGGCTGACAAAATCCTGCGCTGAAGTTTGCAAAGACAAAAATTGTCAAAGTCTCAAAGAATGAAAGCAGAAACGACTTCACATAAAGAGGAAATCAAAAGCCCCGATAAAAAAAAAAAAAAAAAAAAAAGGGAATACATAAGCCCGAAAAACAAAGAGGGGCTCCAAATGAAAGGTTCAAAAGAAGTCAATCTGAGAAAAGCGGGACAAAAGAAAGCAAGTCGAGATTAAAACACACAAATATCAAGAATGGGCGTAATCCAACTCTCGAGGAATGATTAGTCACTTTTACCCAAATGATATCCATTCCTTTCACCAAGCCTACATTCTGAGCCGTGACAAGCCCTACATGATCTTATCTTGAGGGTTCTCACATTAGTGGATACTTACATGTGCCAAGCCTATGGTATCACAATTGCATGCATTGAACATCTTTTTAGTGTGGCGCAATTCTCTCAACGTCCCAAAATTCAAAATCTTTGGAATATATGTGTGAGATGGGACCTTCTTTCGATGAGGCATTTGAAACGTGAGATTACGTTTAGTTCGAAACTCGATGCAAGCAAGTGTGTCGACACTCGAGGTTTGTTTGAGGTACTATCTGAATCGTGTGAATTACACGAGTCAATCTCGGTTAGGTAGAAAACAATAAAAGAACATCCTTATGCACAATACTAATTGTTGGTATCAATCGAGTCGAGCGTAATCCGTCTTCCATTTTTGGAAAAAACAACGAATGCATATTACATAAAAATTATTTGGCATCACGAACTACGTCTTGACTGATTCCTCGGCGGGATACGTGGCGGCCACATCGGCCGGTCACATCATTTTAAAATCATAAAAATTCTTATTTTTGCGGCGTGAACTACGTCTTGACGACTCGCCGGCGGGATACGTGAAGCGACCACATCGGCCGGTCAAACCGTTAGAAATATTTCTTCCTTGTTTTTCAGAGGACTCGATTTTGTCCATATTCTCGTTCGCTTTACATAAAAAAAAAAAAAAACAAAAAAATTGCTTACGATCGCTTTGATGGCGTCAAGATGCAACCTTACCCGATTCAACATCTTCATTACGGTAAACCGACATTTTAAGGAATTCATTTGCGGAAATGGCAATGAGCGAGCGAGCGGCAATAGGTCTCGGTGCAAACGAGAATGCAAGCGTCGAGCAAAGCTACAGAGTCGACGCTAATCAACCACTCATTTCCTAAAACTCACTAAGTTTTCTTTGAGTGCAGGATCTTCATATCAGCAAAGGCAGAAACACAACAATAAACTCATGCGGGTCACAAATGCACAACGTCTATGCAATGACGCTATCTCAATCCAGACGGGTCACAAAGCAGTGCGCCACTAACGATGCATTTCATTTTTAGCCTATCTGGCGGCCGTTCATGTTTCGTCTATGCAACGACGAACATCTGCGTCGCGTCCATGCAACGACGCTTTTCATTTTTAAGCCTATCTGGCGGCCGTTCATGTTTCGTCCATGCAACGACGAGCATCTGCGTCGCGTCCATGCAACGGCCGCTTTCATTTTTAAGCCTATCTGGCGGCCGTTCATGTTTCGTCTATGCAACGAACATCTGCATCAGCGTCCATGCAACGACGCCTTTTCATTTTAAGCCTATGCAACGCTTTTCATGTTTCGTCCATGCAACGACGAGCATCTGCGTAAGCGTCTATGCAACGACGCCATTTCATTAAAAGCCCATGCACGGCTTACGTTCATGTTTCGTCTACGCAACGACGAGCATCTGCGTCGCGTCCATGCAACGACGCATTTTCATTTTAAGCCTATGCAACGGCCGTTCATGTTTCGTCTATGCAACGAGCATCTGCGTCGCGTCCATGCAACGACGCTTTTATTTTTAAGCCCGTGCAACGGCCGTTCATATTTCGTCCATGCAACGACGAGCATCGCGTCGCGGCGTCACGCAACGACGCTTTTATTTTTAAGCCCGTCAACGGCCGTTCATGTTTCGTCCATGCAACGACGCATCTGCGTCGCGTCACGCAACGACGCTATTTCATTAAAAGCCCGTGCAACGGCCGTTCATGTTTCGTCTATGCAACGACGAGCATCTGCGTCAGCGTCCATGCAACGACGCCTTTTCATTTCATATAAGCCTACTGCAACCGTTCATGTTTCGTCCATGCAACGACGAGCATCTGCGTTGCGTCCAAAACGACGTCATTTCAAATAAGCCTATCTGGCGGCCGTCATCCATGTTTCGTCTACGACGGCAGCATCGCGTGCGTCCAAAAGCGACGTCATTTCATAAAGCCTATGCAACGGCCGTTCATGTTTCGTCCATGCAACGACGAGCATCTGCGTTGCGTCCATGCAACGACGCCATTTTATTTTAAGCCTATGGCGGCCGTTCATGTTTCGTCTATCTGACGACGAGCATCTGCGTGCGTCATCTGGCAACGCCATTTTATTTTAAGCCTATCTGGCGGCTTCATTCATGTTTCGTCCATGCAACGACGAGCATCGTATCGCGTCTATGCAACGACGCCATGTTATTTTAAGCCTATCTGGCGGCCGTTCATGTTTCGTCCATGCAACGACGAGCATCTGCGTTGCGTCTACGCAACGACGCCATTTTATTTTAAGCCTATCTGGCGGCCGTTCATGTTTCGTCCATGCAACGACGAACATTCGCGTGCGTCCATGCAGCGCCATTTTATTTTTAAGCCTATCTGGCGGCCGTTTCATGTTTCGTCCATGCAACGACGAGCATCTGCATTGCGTCCATGCAACGACGCCATTTTATTTTAAGCCTATGCAACGGTTTCATTCATATTTCGTCCATGCAACGACGAGCATCTGCATTGCGTCCATGCAACGACGCCATTTTATTTTAAGCCCATGCAACGGCTTCATTCATGTTTCGTCTATGCAACGACGAGCATCTCGCGTCCGGCAACGTCATTTCTTTTAAGCCTATGCAACGGCTTCATTCATGTTTCGTCCATGCAACGAAGAGCATCTGCATTGCGTCTATGCAATGACGCCATCATCATCTACAAACCCCATATCTTTTCCAGCACCACATCACCTGCAACCCAGTGTCAATCATACTTGACCCGACATTTTCATCGTCGACTTTGCTTTTGATTTTTGCATCACAACGACCCGAGGTCATCATGATTTGACATGGGACATTTTTCAGTGCGCATCATCCCTATTTTTGAATTCTAGTTTATAAAACAGACAAAATTGGCTCTGAGTCAACATCTTTGTCAGAAGACTCTTCCATCATCTCCGTACAAAAGAGGACGTCTTGTTGTGATCAATTTTGACCCGTTTTTTGTTTATTTGTTGCAATTTTAAGTATTTTAGCACACCACATTTTAATCGTTATTTTGCATATTTTTACATAATATTCTATGTTTATTTCTTCACAAAAATGGCATTGCATCTTTTATTTTTAAATTAAGTATCATGTCGTTGTTAATATTATGTTTTTATTATTGTTATACCGTCGTTTTATTTTAATAATATTTGCATCTCTTTAAATAATTAATTGACATCCCGTTTTGATTTTAATTAGACATTAAACATTTCTTAAATATTGCATTTTAGTATTATTGCGTCGGCATTTGAATTTTAATAATCTTGCATCTTTTTTAAATAATTTTTCTGTTAAATAATGAACCCGCCTTACATTTTGTCAAAACCAGTCCAGTCCAAGACGCAATTTGAATCAGTCCAATCCAACATTATCTTTTAAACACCAAATCTAGTCCCATCATATCTTTATCATTTTTCAACACACTACCCATACTTTTTTCCTACTTTTGCAGCACACTAAACCCATCCCCCTATTCCCCTACCCTATTCTCTATCATTACCTAGGCGACCCGTGTCATCGACCCTCTCTTAAAACCTAAAACACAGACCTCGGCGGCCACCTTAACCTCAAAGCCTCACCCTATCTCTACTTAGCCTCGCTTTCACTTTATCCCTTTAACTCACTGTCGCGCCGCCTCCGCTGCCGGAGCTTGGAGCTCGCGAACACTCTCACTTCACCAAAGACCCAACCCCCACTTCACCAAAGACAAAGACCTTTCGTCGCCACTCCTCACCCGTACACCTCGCTGTCTGCGCGCGCTACAACTCCGGCGAACACCTTCACGCAACCCCCGTCACCTTCTCTTCTCCTGCTCCCGTCGCCGCACACTCCCACATCCCCATAACCGTCAAACCACCGTTCCCGTCGAACCTCACCACTGACCCGTCACCACGCACCCGTCGCCGCCACCGCCTGACCACCCTTCGAACCCTCCCGCCTGAATCGCCATCGTTCCTATCAATCACGGTGGTGTCGCTCGGCGACCTCGCCGTGGAAGCGGCGCCCGCTGCCCGCTTTTCGTGTTGTTAACTCCGACAATATCACTGTTTGTATCTCTTTTGTTGGGCTGATTTATTATTTTGAATGTCGCCGGAGTTTTAACAAACTCCGGCGACCTATGTTATGTTTCGTTTTGGACTGATTACGAACCGTTTGTTCGTTGGACCCTGTTGGCTCGATTTTCAGTGTTGGTTTGTTTTTATTTCTTGGTTTCTGTTGTTGTTGTACGACTGGTTTTATTTTGTTTATTTCTGGTATTTGGTCGGGGTTAAAACTCCGTGGCCCAGTCTTTCAGTAAGTTTGGGGTTCGTCGGTTTGCTCGCTTTGTTGAAATTTGCTTTTGTACCATTTAGTATTTTGGCCGGAGTTTTAGGCTCCGGCGGATTTCTGGTTTATCGATGATATTTTACTACTGGTTATACTGTTTGGCGACTTTCGCTGGTATTATTTTGAAGGAACCTGTTTGTGGACTGGGTTATTGGACTGATGTTTTGGCTATTTTGCTACTTATTTTTTGGGCTATTTTGGTACTTATTTTTGGCTATTTGCTGGACTGGTTTTGGCCACGTTTGTCGGGCTGATTTTTTGCCATGTTGACACTGATTTTCGGCCATTTTTGCTACTGATTTTTGCCATTCTGTCGGGTTGATTTTGGCCCTGTTACTCACGATTTTGACATATATTTTCTTTGGTTTCTTGATTTAGAACAAATACTACACTGTTGGTATTTTACTGATTTGAACAAGATGCTACACTACTGACCGATGAAAAAGTTATCCGTCGATTTTTGAGGCCTCCACAGTTGCAAAGACGGAAAATAAAATAAATGAAGCTTTCTGGGCAAGGATGATTTCTTCCACTTACATCGGATAACCAACATGCGCTTGCGGCGAATTCTCGCAATGCACTTGTTTAGGTATCTACTTTATATTTTTACATATCTGAGCCCTCCGTGTTTAAAACTATTACTGTTTTAGCGCGGATCCGAATGTTTTATTTATTTTATTATTTTTTAGCAATATTGGCCGATGAAGGAATCCCCGTCTGATTTTCAAGGCCTCCCCTGTACAAAAGACGAATTTATTTGCTTTGTTTGTTAATTTTTGCTATTATTTTAAAATTTATGTATTTTATTACTAATATTTTTACTAAGTGTTTATGCAGGTATCCGGAGATGCATTTCAAAAGAATGCCTGAGTTTATTTTATGCCGCATTTAATTTCAGTTTTATTATTTTGCATTGTATTTTATTTTAAATTGTAAATTATGTAAAATGCTTAGAATAGGTAGAATAAAAAGAGCAATAAATAATTAACCTAGGTTTGAACGAACAACCGCAAGTTAGCGGATCTTAAAGGGTGCCTAACCCTTTCCCTTTAGGATAATAAAGAACCTTGACTCAGAATCTTACTAATTTCGCAGACCATTAAATGGAAGTCAATTGCAGTATTTTTATTGCAATAAATTAAGTGTCCTAATTCACTATAATAATTAGGTGGCGACTCCTTAAAATACATTTTAGGAATCAACCATATGTAGCAGTAATCCCGTTTCCGACTCCGGTTAAAATGGGGTGTTACAACACTTCCTTCTAGTTGCTGGTTGTTACCTTCTCTTGGGGTCTAGAAGATTTTTTGACTTGGTCTTCGAAGCATTCAAATATGTGTGGGTCTCAGTCGTTCCTCAGAATTGTGACTCGACCAGGCTACCATAATAACCGATGAAGATTTTTTAGCCGAGGGCTAGGACTAATAGACTTGGCTAAGAGTCAGTTCAGTTATCAACGTAGAATTATGTTGCCTACTCATGTTGAGGTTTCCACCTTCGGCTGTCACTTGATTCGGCTAAACACTTGAAAGTATTTTTTAAGTGTTAACAATTATCCCCCTACATTAACTTTAGTGCGGCTGCTGAGTTAATGTATTAAAAAAATAGCCGTCATTTTGTGTGGCAACCACGGGTGTCATTTTAATCATTTTTCCCCTAAATGCATGCAATGATGATTTTTTCTGAAAAGTTTCTTCCTTTTAATCGAGGCGTCTCAGCTTCCATAAATGAATCCCGATGCATTTCAGTCGCACGTTTGAAAGAAAGTAGTCCTAATGCGTGTAAGTCACATCTCTGAATTTTTTTAAGGAGAGACACCCCCAGAGGTTTCTCACTTAGTCTTCAGCCGTTCCCAAATTCATTTCCTTCTCCAAAGAACCCTATTTCCTTAATCAAAAAACCATGTCTTCATCTTTCTCTCCATCTCAGGGATCAGATAACGCCAATTTGGCTGTTGATGAACTAACCCCTACCCTTTCATTCATCGATGAACAACTGGTTCTTGGTCTCTACGATACATCTGAACATGGCGACCTCCTTATTTCTCGGCATCTTAGCCCAACAAACTATGACCTTCCTATTACCTGTGATTGGTTCACCGGTGAGCGTTGTCCGACTAGCCTGCATGCCTGGCCGACTAATATTACCAATTACTCTGATTGGTTGGAACGAGTGAGGTTGGCCAGAGAGGTTGAATGGAGACACATGGGTCTCTATGACGCCATTACGCTGTCAGAGTTTGACATCTCCTATAACATTGGTCTCGTATATGCCTTCCTTGGTTACTGGTCGACCACTGCCAACGCCTTTATTTTCCCTTGGGGAATTATGACCCCCACACTGATCGACGTGACAGTGATACTTGGCCTTCCGATACTAGGAGCCAAAGCACTTATCTTAAGAGACATAAGTGTTGCCGATTTGGGCATCAAGATTATAAAGACTTCTTTCGGCTATGGCCACTTTATGACCAACAACAATCGGATATCGCCTCTTCCAGTCGACGATGCCGAGCATCATGCTTTCCTGCTTTTTTGGTTCAGGCGATATTTTGTCTGCACATGATCTTATGCAATCATGAATGAGCTAGAAATTTATGTGGCGCTAACCATTTCGGGGGAAGATATCAGCTGAGTATCTTTCTTTCTGACTTATCTTTATATGACTCTTGGCGATGCCCAGGGCAAGGTTAAGGGAATCCATAAATATTGATACCTTAGCTGGTCCCCTATGGTTTCTTCAGTTGTGGATCACCCTGTATTACCTGGAGTTTATTCTTGATGATTTTGATGACCGTCATTTTCCATTAAACCCGTCGGTGCTAGCTGATACTCTTTGGAAGACACCTCTCATGCCCCATGACATTTTCACTGCAGTCTCCACCCTGTATTGTTTGTCTCGAGACCATTACACAGATTGGCAACGATCCTCAAATAGCCGATGACAACCTTACATTCTCTCAGCGGAGAACTATGACCCTCACATAGGGGCGTATTCTTATGGCCAGGGATTTATTGGACTGCTTGAACCCACCTCTAGGAACAATAAGTTGACCACAGAGCTCTATTGGCCAAACATTGTGGCAATGCAATTTAGTCTCACTCAGCACGTACCATGGCCTCACCGTAATATTATTTGTTCAACCCAACGCTGCACTCTTGATGCAAAATAGGCAAGGTAAATAGTCGATAACAATCTTGATAGGCTCGCCCTATTTGACTGGTAGCCATTTCCCTCAAGAGCAAATACTACTACCGCTTTTAACGATTGGTAGAACATGACCAAGGATAAATTCTTCCAGTCTCCTCTAGATGTCTACTGTGATCGGCTGATCCTGTCAAAGAAGAAATAGACCCAAGAAACCTTTAAACCGGGGACGAAAGAGGCCCCTCTGAAAGCTGATCCCCCTAAATCGGTTAGACATGCTGCCTCAAGGTCTTCCATCATGCTGCGGCAAACGAAGCAAAAAGGTAAATTTCTTTCAACATATGTGTCAGCCATATTGTTCTTGTGAATTTTCGGCTAACATTTCTTATGCATCTTTTGGCAACTCAATCCTCTCTACCGTTTGTTAATCTAGAGACCTCTTTTAACAATGAATCCCCGTCACCCAGGAAATTTATTCCTAAGCAACCTAGGCAAAGCATAGGGGTTGTCATCCGAGATCGTAATGAGGAAGAATCTCACTGAATCAGAGTTCCTATTTCTGCTGAGGAAGAGGAAAAAATCGAGGTATATGTCTTGTCTAGCTTAAATATCTTCGCACCGACTATCTTCCAATATTTATGTTTTATATTTACCCTTCAGGGACCACAACTAACAAGACGCAGATGGCTGCATAAAGCGTTCGATGTCCCTATTCATGTTGGAGGGTACTCATCTTCGGCTCATGCTTCTCCGCATCCGCAGGATCCATTATGGGCTGTCCTCAAGGCCAAAATTTCTCCCGTCAAGGCAGCCGAAGATTTTTATGCTAATGTAGCGGTAGAGGTATACCCTTTCTCTTATGCTTGGTCTTTCACTGTTTCCAAACCCTTGCCTCTATTCTGAACCTGTCATTTCTGTACAGGAGAAAACTGGAGATAATCCCCCGACTGAAACCAACTAAATTGATGACTCTGAAGCGCCAACTGAGATCATCTATGAAGATGTGCTTTCGCAATATTTTGGCGCAGTCGACATTGCACCTTCACCATCTTTGCTTGTTGGAATTCATCAAGAGCGAGTTGAGGAGTCTCTTGCCAGGGGAATCCCGACCAGCAAATAAGAGTTCCATGCTTTGAGGGTTTCTCTGTTCCGATTGTCAAAAGAAGTAAAGGATTCCTCAGTTTTGGCAACCACATATAATGACATGGATTTGGCTCTAAATGACCTTTTTGCTTTACATTAAATGACCAAATATAGCCATGATGAGTCGGTCGCTTTCTGAAATACTTGGGGTTTCTTTGGCAAGAAAATAACCACGTTCAGACTTCTTTGAAAGAAGTGAATGGAGAAAGGCAATACAATGTCAGTTGAAGGAATGACTTGCAGGAGCAGCTGACAAAACTGCGAGCTGATTTGGAGAGGATCCGGGCGGAGATAAAGGCTATTACTCCAGCCATAGGCGCCTTGGAATCGACTATTAATTCCCAAGATTCCTCTCGCTCTTCTTTGTTTTGGCAGGGCATTCATTTAGATAACAAGATCCGGGAACTTGGTAACTAACAAGTTATTTTGGGAATTGGATCAGAAAGCGGGTAGTGAACGGCTGGCCCAACTGGAGAATGAGTGGACTGTATGGAAAAACATACTTTTTGAAGCAACGCCAACACTTCCTGCTAGCTTTTCTGAAATGGTATCCGAAGGAACTTATTTTTTAATTATGACTACTTCTTTGCAAGTTGATCCCATTGCTCAGTTATCAGTCGACATCCTCATGGATTTGTAATCCAAAATCATTGCTGCTTCTGTTACTCAAGAAGTATTGTCAGAAGCCGAACAACAACAACAAGACACTCTATAGGCCGACACTTCAGCTTTTACCAAGACCCTATCAATTGTAGTGGTTTAGCCTTTGTTGGATGAGGAAAAAGGAGTCCCAGAAGAAGTAGGAGTGGATGAGGTAGTAGCCATTGGTATGGCTGAGGATGAGAGAGAGACTGCAGCTACCCAAGACGACCAAGCAGTCGTAGATTCAGCTAATCGTGAGACCTCTGTAACTAATGATGTAGCACAACCTCTAGTTAGTGAAACGTCAACCAACTTGGCTTTCTAGTTTTATTGACCCCAAATCGAAAGGTCTATTTTTGTGACCAGGCAGTCGGTCTGTGGCTGTTGTTTACTCCTGCATACCCCAAATCGAATGATAATACTCTTTTAAGTATTTGACATTTATGTTTCTATCAAGATCTTCATCATGCATGTTTATTAATCGATACGTGTTGCCAGCAATATATTGGCTTACTACGAAGGGTCCTTCCCAATTTGGCGACCATTTGCTAAATTTAGGATCTTTCATTCCAAGTGGAAACACGGTTTTCCAAACCAAGTCTCTTTCGGCAAACCTCTTAGGCCTAACATGTTTGTTGTATGCTTTGACCATTTTCTGTTTACATATTTTGATTATTTCTAGGGCCATCAACCGATCTTCATCTAGTTGATCTAACTTTATTATCATGGTCTGATGATATTCTTCTAAGCTTAAATAACTCTGTTTGGCCACTCGTAATGACTTAACATTAATCTCCAAGGGCAACACTGTATCTTGGAAATAATTTAGCCGATAAGGTGTTGTCCCAGTAGCTGTAGACTTATAGTTTATGATTGCCCAAATAGCTTCATCTAAAGTGAGATGCCATACTGCCGGTCTATCCTCCATATTTTTATTGATTATGTCCACAATAAGCTTGTTAACTGCCTTTGCTTGTCCATTCACCTGTGCATAATAAGGCGAGGATGTGATCATCTTGATTCCAAATTTCTCAGCAAAGGCTGCCACATTAAACCAGTGAACACTATCTCTTAATCGGTTATAATCGTCTGAGGAATACCATATCTATATATATGATCTAGTATTGGATAAACTGAATGACATCTGTCTGATGAACCCTCTTCATCGGTTGTGCCTCTACCCATTTAGTGAAGTAATTGGTAGCCACAATGATGAAATTATATCCTTTAGCCGATTGCGGGTGAATCTTGTCGATGATGTCCATAGCCCATCCTCTGAAAGACCATGGCTTCACGACCGGGTGCAACAACTCGGTTGGTACCCATTGGATTGGTCCATGTATCTGACACTATTCACAACCTTTTGTCTATTGAAAGCAATTGGTCGTAATGGTAGGCCAATAATAGCCATGGCGATAAATTAGCCATTTTATCGTTGGCCCGACTCTGTGTGATCCACAGATTCCTTCATGAACTTCTCCCATGACTCTTAAGGCTTCTGCCTTATCGATACACTTGAGTAGCACTCCACTTATGCTCCTTTTGTAAAGATCATCATCAATGAGCACATACTTCAAGGCTCTCCTCTTAACCTTAAGGCCTTGCAAGTGGAAGGATCTTTTAGATAGTCATTTAACACCTGCTTACACTAGTCGATATGGTCCATGACTAGCACTTCAGCTGGTAGCTCATCATACTCTAGAGTGAGTAGAGACTTCCTAAATCTAGAAGCTTCTTGTGCTAAGTTGTTACCCTCAACATTCATGCCCCTGGGAACATAACTTAACGTAGATGATGCGAACCCACTAATTTACCTGCTAGCCGTTCTATAACGGGCCAACAAATTTAGATCTTTGCAGTCATATTCCACAACAAGTTGTTTGATAACCAGCTGAGAGTCTCCACAAATCTTGATGCACTTCACCTTTATAGAGACTAGGAGTATGAGTCCCATGATAAGAGCATCGTATTCAGCTTGGTTATTTGTCAATTCAGAATCTAGCCGATAAGAGAACCTTCACGTTTATCTCTAGGATTGGTTATCGTTATTCTGACTCTGAATTTTTTCTGGTGTCTTGACCTATCAAAAGTTAGCGTCCAGGGGATGACGTCCTTACACGCAGTAGATGGGGTACATGGGTCCTCCACATCTACACAAGGGTGGTCTGCCAAGAAATCAGCTAACACTTGACCTTTGACAGTCTTGAGTGGCCTATACTCGATAGGAAACACAGTGAGCTTGATTTCCCATTTCATTAGTCTTTCTTGCAAAACAGGTCTATTCAATAAGTACCGGACGATGTCAATCTTCCACAAAACGTGAACCACATGTGGCATTAAATAATGTTCAAGTTTTGTACAAGCATAGAATAAGGACAAACAAAGCTTCTCTACAGGAGTATATCTAGTTTCAGCCTCATTGAGCATTCACCTAAGGTAGTAAACTGCCATTTCAGTTCCATCATCGGTATCCTGTGCAAACTGGTAGCCGATAGACAAATCTACAGCTGAGATGTACAACTTCACCAACACATGAGGAGTTGCTAAGGCCTTTTTAATTTGGTCAAATGCCTCTTGCTGTTCCCGGCCCCATATTAGCTCTTCATATCCTTTAAGCCTAAGCAAATGTGAGAAAGCCTTCATTTTGCCAGCTGAATTAGATATGAACCTCCTTAGGAAGTTGATCTTCCCTAACAGACTTTGTAACTCCTTCTTTGTTCTGGGTGGTGCAGATTCCATTATTGCCCGGGCTTTGTTATGATCTATCTCAATACCTTTCTTATGTACCAAGAAGCAAAGGAAGTTGCCAGTCGATACTTCGAACATGCACTTGGCTAGATTCATTTTAAGATTATGAATCCTCATTCTTTTTAGTGCTTGTTTAAGATTGGCTAAATGATATTTGAAGTTATTAGACCTTACCACCACATCAACAATGTATACCTCAACAGTCTTGCTGGTTAAATCATAGAAAATGGTGTTCATTGCCCTCTGATAAGTAGCACCAACATTCTTCATACCAAACGGAATAACTACCCACTCGTAAATGCCTAAGGCTTCTGGACACCTAAAAGTAGTCTTGTGAATGTCCTCATCGGCTACTGCTATCTGATTATAGCCAGAGTATCCATCCATGAATGTCAGCACACTATTAGCGGCTGCCGAATCGACTAACATATCGGCTATAGACATGACATATTCATCTTTGAGAGTGGCTAGATTTAGGTTCTTGTAATCAATACATACTCGAACCTTGCCATTCTGGATCTTGACTGGCACAATATTTTCCAACCATTCCACATACCTAACCATTCTGATGAACTCGAAATTCAACAGTAATTTAATCTCAATTTTAATTTGAGGCATTAACTGAGGGTGATATCTTCTGGACGGTTATTTATGAGGTGTGAAACTCTACTTAATCGGAAATTTATGCTCTACCAAAGTGCGTGCCAGCCTAGACATCTCATGATAATCCCACACAAAGCAGTCTTTATACTGCAGTAGAAGAGCCATCATGCTTTGCTTATCATCATCCTTCAGTAAACCACTAATTTATGTTAGTCGATGGACTTCCTCAGTACCCAAATTGATATCTTCCAAGGGATCATGAGACTCAAAACTAGGCATATCCCTTCTTATGGGCAATTCAAGTTCGTCGGTAACTCGATGTCATCGGCTACTAGTGTTGGTTCTCTATTGTAGTCCTCTATATGTGATGCCTCGTCTATCCTGGCTTCAGAACTTAGAGCGGTCAACCGATGCCACAGATCGCATATGATTTGGGTCTCCTCAATCATTTAACTCTTCCAAGGTAAGTCGTTGTTCGACTAATTGTTTTATTTCAAAACCCCGTGGAGTAAGATTGTAGTATTCCCAAGATCCTTCTTTGTATTGCTCCGCTATAGCTATGGGAATCACATCAGGTGAATATAAGACAACCTCCAAGTTCTTAACCCTTGCTTGAAATGGGTTATCATCGGTTGGGACGATTTCTATCTTGTCCTCTTCCCAGAAAATGAGATTTTGATGCATGGTAGAAGGAAGACATCAGTTGGTTTAAATCCAGTCTCTTCCCAATATGATGGCGTAGGACGACTTGCCATATATTACAAAGAAGGCAGATCAAACCGTTTTAGGACCTGCTGTTACACCCCGTAAGTCCAGGACATGTATAAGAGAATGTACGTAAGGAATCAAGACTTGGAAATTGGTACGAAAGGAAGAATTGTTTTTCCGACGGAAAATCTTCCGGACGTCGGAAAGGAAAAATGTTCGTTGTTGAGAATTGGATTCTCAAAATGCATTATTTGAAGAGTATGGAACTTATTAACATTATGGAAATTTATTTTTACGGATTTGGTCACGTGGGGCCCACCCGAGGAATTTTACGTTTTTGTGGGGCCCACGAGGGTTACGGAATTTTATGGACGAATGAGGGGGCAACACGTAGCACCCCCACACTTGGTCTTGGTCGAAATTTTGTAAGGGTAAAATGGTCATTGACCATGGTAGAAGATAAGTCTTGCTAAGCTTGATATTGTTGACCAAGTCAACTTGCCACTTGTGCTTAATCCTAGTGAAACTCATCCTAGCCACTCATGTGTTGTAATATAAGCCATCCAATGTGTTATATAAGCATACTACTAGTGCAAGACTAGCTCTTCAACACTTAGAAAAATTAGACAACATTTCTTGTTCTCCACATTGCTCTCGGGTTTGCACACTTTGCCCACACAAAAATTTGTAGTTTTGATCCATTAGCCACAAGACTAAAACCCAAGGTCCCTAGGGGTATTGTAAGGATATCTCAATAGAAAGATTGCGGAAAAAGCAGCGTTTCGTATTAGTCATGGCGGAAACTTAAGAAGTTCTTGACTTTGAAGTTGGAACTTGAAGATGGGTTCTTCATAGGCTTCTAGGAGTGCTTGGGCGGATTGGAACATAAGGAAAGAAGCTAAGAATTGCTAAGGCGCGACTTTGAATCTTGGAAATTTTAAGGGCTTGGAAAGGTATAAATTTTGTCGTTTTAGCAATTAAGTTTACTTATTGTTGTAGCTATGGATATTAGCAAGCATGAGTTATATATTATGTAGTTGGATAAGTGTATTGTCTATTGGAACCCTAATCCGAAAACTAGCATGTTTAGCCTTAAGATTACAATTAGTCGATTATTAGTTTAAGTGTCGCGTATGTTGTATAAAGAAGGAAATTGTAGTTGTTGAAGTTGTTTATGACTATATAACATGTTAGACCTTAGAACTTGGAATTGGAAAAGGATTGGAAAAGACTTTGAATTGTTGGTTATGTAAGTTGGCCGAGAATGGCTAGTGAGCATTTAACTACTTGCATTATGAATTGTGGGCGGAATTTTACACGTATCGTAAGGCGTGTAATCCCACTGTTTGGTTGTTGTTTTGAGCCTTAAATGTGGCGTGTTGGTTATTGTATTCGGCCTTGAAAAAGGTGGCAAAGTGAGTAGAAACAAAGGAAGTCTTTGCCGATTTTCCGTAGAATTAGAGACCGTATACTTAGTATTATTCTCGTTAGAGACTAGAAGTTGATAGTCTTGTTGTGACCATTATAGGTTGACACTTCTACGTGCACGCGTATTCGGCAGCTTGTGGATTTAGCCAGAAAGGTATGTGAACTATCTCTCTTCTAGCATGATTCCTTAAGATAAAGAAAGTATTTCCTACTCGTAAATGATCCATTCCTTGGTTGTATTTGGATTGCCTAAAGTAGAATTTGTTCTATGTACTTCGATTGAACTTTGATGTTTAATTTGTAAGTTGTATAATCCATTGCCTTAGTGAAGTTTGGATTCTTAAAGAGTGGAAGTATTTTACTTAAAGTACATAGAGTCTTGAAAAGGAAGTGGTTTCCAAACCTTTTGGCTAGTGCCTTAGTTCCAAAACCTAAAGGTCATTATAATGACTTTAGAAGTCAAAGTGATTTACTTAATTGTTTTAAAGAGGAGAAATGACATGATTTAAGAGAAGTAACTTGTTTTAAAGGTGTGAGTTACTTAAGGTTTAAAAGTAGAAGAAACTTGTTTTCTATATATTAAGAGACTCGAAGTATTTTTGAAAGTTAAGAAACTTGATTTGAAAGTTTGTGATACTTGGTTTTAAGTATAAGTCTCTTGGTTATAAAAAGAATGAAATTGTCTAAAAACCATAAAGGGTTATAACGACTTTATGGAAGTTGGTTATAACGGCTTTATGGAAGGTTTAGAAAGTTGTCTATTTTGATTAATGGGCATAAGTTGCCTTGATTGTGAAAATTTGAAGTTACTTGATTTCAAGCTTTGAAATGAGTTTTCTAAGAGTGTAGTAACTTACTTTGAAAAATAGACACACCTTGATACTACGGGTGTTAGTATCTTGGGGTATTACATAAAAATGAGTCTTTTGAAAAGAATGTACGTACGTAGTACTTTGGCTTGATTAATTGAGAATTAGTCTAAGTGTGCCTTGATAAGTACTTTGGCTTGATTAATTGAGAATTAGTCTAAGTGTGCCTTGATAAGTACTTTGGCTTGATTAATTGAGAATTATTCCATGTGTGCCGTGATAAGTACTTTGGCTTGATTAATTGAGAATTATTCCATGTGTGCCGTGATAAGTACTTTGGCTTGATTAATTGAGAATTAGTCTAAGTGTGCCTTGATAAGTACTTTGGCTTGATTAATTGAGAATTATTTCATGTGTGCCTTGATAAATACTTTGGCTTGTTTAATTGAGAATTGCTTATGTGTGCTGGAAATAGCCGGTTGTGTGCTAGTGGTATATCATTCATTTCGGGGTCATTCCCCGGGTTTGTGGCATTTTCATATTAGTGGATTTCTTGCCACGATGCGAGGAATACCTCGTGCGAGTCATGAGGGCTTATGCGGTGAAATAGTCCCGTGCGGGCGGGTCCGACCTATCGAGGAATACCTCATGCGAGTCGTAAGGGCTTATGCGGGTGAAATAGTCCCGTGCGAGGAATACCTCATGCGGGTCCGCGACTATCTTGGGTGAAATAGTCCCAGGAGTAGGATTGCTTAATGATACTGCGGGCGGGTGGTCCTGCTTTGATCGTGAGCTTCCTAGTTTATATTGTAAGTATACTACTATTTACTCTCATTGTTAGTAAGACACTGTGTACTGTTAATTGAGTTATATCATGGACTGCCGGCAGTGAGGAAGGATTCCACGGGCATGATTGATATTATGGGCGTGAGACCCATGGTTATATTTTAGTAATGACTTTGAGGGCATGCGTCACGACTTGATATATTTGTTTATTTATTGTGTATTGTAGGTTGGCTATCATACATGTCTCCTGTTTTGTTAGGCTGTATGATTTCATTCTGATTTACTGCTTCACATACTGGTACATTCTTCGTCTTGACCTCGCCCGAAGCTGCGTTCATCTGCATGAGTTTAGGTCTGTGATTTGGTGATCGGCAGGTGTAGGACCCTGCTCAGAGTTTTGGATAGCTCCCATTTGTTCAGGAGTTTATCATTTTGGTATAGTTCCTTGATGCATGCTTTTATGCGATTATGGGTACGGCGGGGCCTTGTCCCGTCATAGTTCAGTATAACTCTTAGAGGTTTGTATTCATATGTGGGATTGGACTCATGTACAGTGTAGTGTCTTTTGAGTATGTATATTATGGCAGCCTTGTCGGCTTTGCCTTGCACGTATGTTGGTTTTGGAAAAAAAAATGAGGTGTTATTTAAATTTCCGCAGTTTACTTAGTTGTTAAGGTAGAAGGGTGCCCAGGTAGGGCACCAGTCATGGGCCCGGGGTTCGGGGTGTGACACCTGCGATGATTTCAGCTACTAAGATCCCAAACCTTCAGAGGCCTCTCCCATAAAGCTAGCCATTTTCATGTTAGTTGGGATGTGATCCTTCATGGTTTTGTTGAGGTATTTCAGAGTAAGAAGCATCATCACATTCAGCACAACCCCATTGTCGATGAACACTTGGATGATAGCTTTGTCGTTAATGCAAGCCTTAACATAGAGGGGTTTGAGGTGTTTAACCATCTCTTCCGTAGGTGCACTAAATATAGTGCTCAAAACGTCTCTGGCCGTGGTATTGGCTATAGTCTCCCATTCAGTGTCTTTCACACACACATCACCTTCTAGGCTATTCAGCGTAGATCGGCCGGCCCAGAACTCACATCGAATCAGGCTGACCATTTCAATAGCTGTCCAAATCTCATCGGTCGAATCATGCTTAAATAAATCAAGGATGGTGTCCCTCACCCCATATAATTCGGTTGATAATAGGTTAATATCTTTCATCTCCTGGAGAAATTTAGGAATCGACTGAGGTTCCAATGCTTGGATCCTCTGTGCGATCTGTGGAACTGTCTCGGCTAGGAATTCCTTTAGGATAGTAGTCTCCCATCGAGGTTCCTCTATCGGGTTGTCATCAGGCTATATATTCAGCTCTGGTTGGTCCAAACCATCTTCTTTATGCAGCACTATTTCTGAAGAGATTGAGCTGAATGCCCGTTCGATAGCCTCAGCTACAACAGACTCAGTAATTTTCTGTTTCTCGACCGCCTTATTGCTGGATATTATGTGCAACGTTTGCTTTATCTTGCGCAAGGCTTTGACACGCTATATCCTTCTTTTCTAAGTCCTGGATACGACACTCGGTGGTGTCTCTTCTTTCTAGAAGCCTGATTGACATACCACTTCCATTCTTCTATATTGGTAGTTGGCTTAATCATCCTTCGGGGTTTCAGTTGACCTTCATTCCTCACTATGATATGCAAGGAAGAAACACCTCCTTTTATGTTGAACTTAGCCACCATTTGTTTAGCTATGAGGAGTGATTCTTCATATATCTGGAGCACACTCGGCTTCTCATCGACTGGTAGCCATGATTGTTCCAAGCCTGTGCTTGAGGTCTGATGGGTCCCTATTGAATTTCGGGTACTGTTTATGAGGTTCTCTAGTAATGTGCTCTGGTTTATAAGGGCCGCCACAAAAACTACTCACATATGGCTGCTTGTCTGTGTCCTCATAGATGTCACGTAAGCTGCCTAGCCGATCAAACACAGAGGTCCTTGTGGCCTCCTCCTTACAAGTGGGCTTCTTTGGGACCCATATATTTTTCATCAGTTATTTCCCCTTGACATCCTTTAATTGATCCAGCTTAGCAAATGATACCATAGATATCGCTACTGCGGGAAAGGAGTGAGTATCAATTGAGATTTCAGCCATGCTTTTATCGGCTAGCTTGAACCTCCCCTACTTGATACCCTTTTGAATTTCCTTTCTGAAGACCACACAATTGGAAGTAGCGTGGCTATATGAGTTGTGCCATTTACAATACTTCTTATCCTTGAGCTCTTCGGTAGGCAGAATCCTATGGCCATCAAGCAGCCGAATATGTTTATCTTTAAGCAGATGATCAAAGATCTGATCTGCCTTTGTAATGTTAAACGAGTAACCGACCCTGTCATCAGTTAAACTTGTCTTCTTGCCTTTCGTAGCTTTCAAGGCTGGGCAAGAATAAACCTTACCCTTGACAATTTTGGCTACCATTGCGTCTGCCGTGTAATCGACTGACTTTGAGTCTGACTCATCTGCCTCAATAATGGATACCAAATAGGAGCCTCGATTTCGGTTAGCTCTTTTTTTCTCCTTCTCCTGGATAAACTACTCTATTTGGCTAGCCTTCTCGGCTAACTAGCTTAAGCCAGAGCAGGATTGTCCCACTAATTTCTCTTTTAACTGAGGATGCATGTTTTTTATTATTATGTGGGCGCACTCCGATTCAGAGAAGTGTACAGTGCATTTCCCAACTTTCTTTCTGAATCTCTCGATATAATCAGTAGCCGACTTATCGACTTGTTGCTTGAGATTCGTCAAATAGGTTACAATGACCTGAGGTTGGGGATAATTAAATCTATCATGGAAACAACGCTCTATGTTAGCCCAGCTCTGTATGGCGTCGGGGGTCAAGAATGAGTATCAGGCAAATGTTGTTCCAGTTAGAGAAATGGGGAACAACTACAACTTGTGAAACTCGTTCTAGCCAACCTCACCATATTGGACGGTAAATCTACTGATATGCTCAATGGTAGATTTGTTATCATCACCCGAGAAGGTGGCAAAATTAGGCGTTTTGAAGCCTATTAGCAATGGTGCTAGCCGATCTACCCAATTGGGGTAGGACTTCTTGTAAACAGACATGTCCAAAGGTTTCAGTTGGATGCCAAAATACCTCTTCATGGTATTCGCGATAGTTTCAGGGTTCATCATCTGTGAAGTCCTTTGCCAATTCTTAGCTAAAATCGACTGGTAGACATTCTGAACTGGATGCCTCTTTCTGTACCTTGTTGAGTAGGGTTTTGAAAGTTGTAGGTATTATGTTGGCTATTACTAATAGGTGGGGTATATCCTAATTATTGATGTTGGGAATAGCTACCAACTTATAACTTGAGCTCCTGGAACAACCGACGAAGCCTGAGGATAAGGTGGAATAGTAATATAGTATTCCATGTCTGCTCTCCCTGGGCATCAACCGTTCATGGAAAACTTGTGTTTCCTAGATAGTATGGATTGGGTACCAAATGTGACGGCTGGCATGGTGTCCCATTGTAGAAAACGTCAGCAGGTAGCCGAACAAGGTTATATCCGGGGGCGTGCATTGCTGGTCGGTTGGCGACATTGGTCGCTGCGTCGTAGTAGTTCTGAGGCGTCACGACATAACGAGCGGCAACCCAAGGTGTCCGGATGCTTGGATTGATCTCCAAGCGATATTCACTTGGTCGAGTGGCATAGTTTTCCCCTAGTGTTTGGTGACAACTATACAATAAAATGGTTACCAAGTGACTGGGCTTGTGCTCCTAGGTGTGTTATCGGATGTACCTGAGTAGGTATTGACTGATATACATTCGGCTAAGGAACAACACCTAGAGTCACAATTTTATGTTGCACATCGCCACTCGTCAGAGGGATGGCAGAACTAGCCGAACATTCTCCTGGATACAGTCGATTGTCTTCCAGTTCCCTCGCCTGTTGAACCTCATTATGCACCATTGGCTTGACAATGTCAAGCCAATTGTTTGGAGACCTGGTACATAATGTCGTGGATGCCTAACTCAATATGTTATCTAATGAATGATGTGCTCATGAAAGTTGGACCTTTAGGTTGGCTAAGTTCACCCACAACTTGGGTTGATGGAAGAAGTGGAGGGGTATTAATCGATATAGGCATACCCGAGAAAAATAGTGGCTTGTTGTTCCTCTTGGAGGATTTTATTTAGGATGTGGACTGGACTCTAGGTTTATTTTTTTACCAGAACTTAGGCGCATATGCCAAGCGTGATCCTTACCTGGAGAATCAAATTTCACCAGAGTCACATATAGTCCCACTAGGCGTGCCAAATTTGTCCCCTTCCGAAATATCTGTCGTCTATCGGCTGACGAAATCAGATGACAAATTGATTCCTTAACTAAGCAATTTCAACTGGAAGCGGAACTCTAACTTCCAGCAATGGGTTCCCCAACTACTCCATAAAGTGTTAGGATGATGATTGAATAAACTAAGTGGTAAGAAACATAAATACAATCAGAGTGCAATAAAGGCGATAAAGATAAAATGAAGATATGTAAAATCAATTGTTTGATTGATTGTCTCTATTTTGTACAAATGATTCTATATCTATAGTATAAGAAAAATAAAACATGATCCCCCCTATGTTAGCCACTAAATTAACCACTAAATCCATTAGACAACTATGAGGAGGTGGTGCCAATTTTTTACTTCTTGTTTTCCTCTTGCACGATTAATGACACTTCCTTCTAGCTGTTGATGGTTGTTATCTTTTTCTTGGGGTTTAGAAGATTCTTTGACTTGGTCTTCGAAGCGTCCAAATATGTGTGGGTCTCAGTCGTTCTCGGAATTGTGACTCGGCCAGGCTACTATAATAACCGATAAAGCTTTTCTAGCCGAGGGCTAGGACTAATAGATTCGGCTACGAGTCAGTTCGGTTATCGACTTAGAATTATGTTGCCTGCTCATTTTGAGGTTTCCACCTTCGGCTGTCACTTGATTCAGCTAAACACTTAAAAGTATTTTGTGAGTGTTAACAGATCCAACATCTAAATGCTTAAATTGTATACGTACATATATATGTTTGCAAGAAAGCTTCTTGTTTCAACCAATATGTGACCAAATTTTGATATATGTACGAACATATTTGTGTATGATTTGGATAAGCCTACAAATTTGAATTGTGTTCAAATTAAATTATGTCTATTTATCCATACACAAATATCCGATAGAGGATACAAAATCAGCAAACTATTGATACCATGCACGAGGAGCCTGTTTCAGTCCATAGAGTGATTTCTTCAAAAGACACATATAATATGGATGAATTGGATACCTGAATCCCATAGGTTGATGAATATGTACAGTTTCATGAAGGTCTCCATGCAAGAAATCATTTTTGATGTCAAACTGATGAATGGGTCAAGACTTACACAAAGTAATACTGAGAAAGGTCCGAATAGTCGCTAGTTTCACCACTAGGTTAAAAGTTTCATCACAATACACTCCCACCTGTTGAGACCTGTTATCACCTACAAGACGGGTGTTAGGCGTATTTTGTATACCCCTTTTGAGTCATTTTTAGTTGGTATTTCACTCGTTTTTGTTGTGTTTAGTATAGTAGTAGGTTTGTTTTTCTTTCTTTTGAGTCAGCGGTGCAAAAAGGCAAAATGGCAAAAAGGAACGAGGAATGGGAAGAAAAGGTACCCCCGAGGCGAAAAGGACGAAAGTTGGCAACACAGAGCGAAAGAAAGCGACAGCGATGCCGTTATCACGGTCAGCGGTGCCATATTCTGCGAGTCACAGGACTTTCAGCCTGCGATGCCATCGAGCGATCTGCGGTGCCATTTGTCTTGGCTGCGGGAGTTTCGGCGCCGTGATCTGCGTATCTGCAAGCGGTGCCGACACGGGAAATTTCAATTTCGAAGGCAAATTGGCTAAGGGCAGATTGGTCCATAGGGCACGAAAATTAGAGGATATTTAAGCCCTAGGGATTAATGCTATGAAGGAGGTTGGTCATTCTACAACACAACACAAGGCGGATTTGGAGCTACAATTGCAGACTTTGTTCTACGTAATTTTCTTTCTTTCGTTTTTAATTCAGTTTATGTATGAATATTGTGTTAGTTCTTAGCGTGACTATGGCTAGGAGCTAAACACACTATTAAGACTTTCCTTATGAATCACTTGAAACTTTTATTCATGAATTAATACAGTAGTTTGATTTCTTCTTCACTTGATTAAGATTTAGTCAATATTTGGTATGAATGTTTGATAATTAATTGATCACTAATTATCATAACCTATATGATTTCGAATACCGAAATGAGAGATTTGGATATGCTGTAATTGACTAGACATAGGTTAAAATCGCGGATGAAAGTACCCCAATACTTGTGTAGCATTATAGGTTACTGTTCTTAATCCTCATATGTGGTAAATCCTATAGAAATATAGAAAGGTTCTACATTGGGGTTGAGTGATTATATGTCCTAATCAGAATATAAGACAGTCTAGTTAACCGCTATCTTAACGAAGAGGAAGAATCATTCTAGTCGCATTAAGGATTGAATAAAGTGGATAGTCGATGATTTTAGAAGCCTTAATTCATTCATAACTGATTACAACTTTATTGGTTTAAATCTTGTAATTATTCTAGTAGTTAAATAAAACCCCCAATCAAATATCGATTGCCAAATAGATAACATAAAATAGATGAACGATACTTAGAAACCAATCTCTGTGGATGATATTCGGTCTTACAGATTATATTACTTGTGAACGATGCGTACGCTTGCGTGAGCATTCGAAATATTGCTAATAACGGGCCTTGTGCCTCTCAAAAGAACCATCAGATTTCTTTTTATGTTGAAAAATCCACACAGAACGAATAATATTAGCATTAGGAGGACGAGGTACTAGATCCCACATCTTATTTTTAATAAAAACATTATATTCGTCAATCATTGTATTTTTCCAATTAGGATCGGACAAGGCATCTTTCGTATTATGAAGAACATGCAACCGAAAGGGACATGTTAAATATTCATTTAGGTTTGGAAATACTGTGCATGTCACATGTTTTCATTATCTGTGAGTGTGCCGTGAGAGGTTGGACATGATTGTGATGGGGTGGCTGAGAAGTGCGGCGGGTGGGTGGGTGTCGAGTAGGGGTGAGTAGAGAAGGCGGTGGCGTTGGGGAGAGGGGTGGCAGGCGGCTAGATGAAAGGTCGTGATAGGATATTTCGAGGCTCCCATTGCAGGGATGAGTGGACTGTTCCCCTCGGGACGATAGTGGTGGGGATGGATGTTGGTGTCAGTGATGACTGATTTTACAAGTGATGAATTAGAAGAAGATTTTAAACCATCATTTAGGAATTCATAGAAATTTGGGGATGGATAATTGAGTTTGGCAAAGCGGAATTAGGACTTATCAAATATGAGATACCGAGAAATGATTATTTTTCAGCTTGACAAGTCATAACAATTGTAACCTCGATGATTGGGGGTAGCCAAGAAAGACGGTCGGGGATGACCGAGGTTGCAACTTGTTAATTTATGTGGAGGGAAGAGGGGGTAGCACAGACATCCGAAAGTTCGTAAATGGTTATAAAAAGGATCCTGAAGATAGAGAACTTGAGTGAGAGACTTGTTTGGGAGAATTTTCAAGAGATATGTTGCCATTGATAGAGCGTAATACCAAAAATAGAAGGTATATAGGCATGAGCAAAGAAGGCACGAACTAAGTTATTTATGGTTCTAATTTTTTGTTCGGCTTTGCCATTTTGTGGAGAGGTCTCGGGACAGGAAAAATAAAAAACAAAGTCGTGTTTGGCACAAAAAAGTTTGAATTTATTATTATCGAATTCCCTTCCATTGTCACATTAGAAATATTTAATATTATTTTTAAATTGTGTCTTAATGAAAGTGCTGAATGGCGAAAAATAAAATAGTCTTGAAACTTATTACCAATGGAAAACGTCCATAGGATGTTTGAATAATCATCTAAAAACAATATATAGTATCGATTCCCCATCGTGCTTAAGATATGATAAGTCCATAAATAACTGTGTATTATATCAAAAGGCATTAAAGTACAGATGGATGAAGAATAAAATGACAACTTGACATGTTTTTCAAAAACACAAGATTCACAAACATGAAGAGAAGACATGTTTGTAATCAATAAATTTATTTTTACTAAGGGAGTGTAAAATAGAGTCTCCTGGATGTCCTAATCTATTATGTCATAAAAGAGATGAAATGGATACAAAGGTTGATAGAGAAGAGGCTGGATGGCTGACGGAGGTGGTGATAGGATAAAGGTCCCCGGTGTTATCACATCACAATATTCGCATCCCTGTCATAAGGTCCTTCAAAGAAAAACCAAAATGATCAAATTCAAGAGAAACATTATTATCGGTTGTGAAACAACGCACATAGATTAGATTTTTGATAAGTTTTGGGGCATAGAGGATATTTTTAAGGCTAACGGGGGGTGTGGTGGGGAAATAGATAATTGTCCATAACCTCGAATTGAAATGCCTTGTCCACTACCAACAATAATATTACGATTTAAATGACTCATATTGTAATAAGACGGGAGAGTACCTTGGGATGCCGTCAGTGCATAGGTTGAAGGAAGAGAAACTTGTGCATTGTATGCCTGCTATGGATGCACGTTGGGCCCAGGAAGACGTCGGGTAGGGGAAAGGTGGAGCATCTCATACCGGTGGGGCCCATGCAGCGCATGCAGTAAGCGATCCACATCGGGTATCATCATCGCGGCCAGGGTTCTTTGCCCATCGTTGCTACCACTATTGGTGGCTTCTAGATGACGAGGGTTGCCTCTTGCCGCCACTGTTTCTGGCATTGCCGCTATTTCCACCGTTGTTGCCGCTTCTAGAATGGAGAGAGCTGCCGAAGGGGGAAGGGCGACGATTTAAGGAGAAAAAGAAGTTAGGGTTTGGCTTCTGATACCATGTATGAATATGTTTCTTGCCTTTCATTGATTTGTGTACAATATATATAATGTTACATGATTACAAACTAGATAACTAAATCTTCTTAATTACAATTAGAATATAAATTTACCTAATATAAAAGATATAAAAAATATGGTAATTTACCTAATATAAAAATATATAAAATACAATTATATTCTATCAATGGTAATATGCAAGATATAGTAACATTCTATAAATTATATTAATTGTGATATGTTATTTATACTTCACGAGGGTTGCCTAAACAATGAGTAACTATGAACTAAATAAATTACGTAGCATAATGATTAAAATGGTTCTGATATCAAATTTTGAGACGCAGATACTCAAAGATATTGAACCCGTTATTTTCCTGGACAAAGAAATATCCACTTCGATAGGTCTGTCTTCTTCTTTGCTAATTTACAATCACTTTTGTGCGTCTCAAAATTTGATATTAGAACCATTTTAATCATTATGTTACGTAATTTATTGAGTTTATAGTTACTCATTTGAGCTTCTTTTGGGTTGAATGTGACTTCATAACATATCATTTGGTGAATAATTGAAGTAGAGTGGTATATTTAGGGTGGTGGTGGGGTGGAGGGTGTGTTGTGTTTAATTGGTGGGTCGGGGCGGGTCAACTAGTAATATTAAGTGATATTGAAAATTAGGTTTGATTTGTAGATTTTCATTCAAATATGGATATAGGTATAAACTTTGATAACGACAGTGATATTTTTATTCACTATCGCTAACTGAGGATAAACTAGCTAATAACAGGAGTACATTTGACCATTTACCTTTTTTTTTTTTGCTTTTTCAAGATCAACTACATTTTGTGTGTAAAATCTTTGGTATTGACTATTGAAGCCCCGAATGATTTTGAAGATTAAGGTTAAGATCTCTTGACGAAAATATCGTGCATGAACGAGTGAATTGAAAGTGGAAATGACAGTTTTGGTAGCGGCGGTATTTATATGATCGCTAACGATGGTAAAAATTGGGTAGTGGGTGGTGAAGACAAATTGATTGAGGGACCGTCAAATTAAATGCCATGGTTGATAGTAGGGTTGGGCATGGTAGGTACATACCGATTACCATATTGAAATCGAAATTTTTATATCACGATTTTGGTATTATGGTATTTGATACGGTATATGATATGCATTTTAAAAAAGCTTGATATACGGTATATTATTTGATATTTTTAAAAATATACTGAAATACCGAATATCATACCGAAGTATATAGTTACATATACAATTCATATATATTAATATTATAATACTAATAAATATATAAACTAGTATTAGTACAAAGCTAATTATTTAGACGTTGAAATTTTGACTAATCTATCTTGATTGAAATGTCCTTTTGTGTAATTGATTTACGAAGGGAATTGCTTGTACATTCTTTTGAATAATTTTATGTGTAAGGTGTTAGTACGATATAATTGAGATATATTTTTGAATAGTCGAAGTCATAATTTTCTATTATATGAATATACGTAAGTCGAAATCGAACAAACTATAATACCGATTTGCCGTATCGAAAAATACCGAAATCAAACTTAAAAATAACAAACCATACCGAATTAATTTAGTATGTTAATGATATCATATTTTTAGAAACTAAAAAATGCAATTACCGTACTGAAATTCTAAATACCCTATCGTACCATACCAAGCCCATCCCTAGTTGACAGTGAAATGATTGATGGTGCATGGTTAAAGTGGAAAAGGAAACATGCATTGAGGATGAGTGAGTTAAAAAAAACCTTTCGCAAATCACTAAGAGCATATATATATATATATATATATATATATATAGTAGTTGATAGTACTTTTTAGGATAAAAAATATTCAAGAATTCAACACCGTCCCTTAAATACAAGCAAACAATACAATCCAAAACATCAAGCCTCCAAATTTCAAGAATTCTTGGCTTCTGTCTTTTTCACAACACAATCTCTGCCCTTCTTCTGTCTTGGTAATTTTTGATGTGCTTTTCTCTCCCCCCATTGCGCCTACATACCTTTTTTGCGTACCCTATATCTTTTCCATACCCCATGTTGTGTTATTTCACTGAACATGTCGTTGTTTTCCCCATTCCTTAATTATTTCTTTGATTTTTTACTTTATTACCCACCTACCAAATCTTGTAACCTCAAAAGGGTATCGTCTTAATTGATTGATAATCAGATATATGTGTTAAAGTTTTGTTCTTTGACTCAACAATGGATTAATCTGAAATTAAAA
This sequence comes from Przewalskia tangutica, assembly GCA_029844215.1. Lineage (NCBI taxonomy): Eukaryota > Viridiplantae > Streptophyta > Magnoliopsida > Solanales > Solanaceae > Przewalskia > Przewalskia tangutica. Next base: position 42,994,225 of record CM056727.1, on the reverse strand, counting down.
AGTTGCCCAATTCTTGGTTTCCTGTTTGAATTATGATTGTGACCATTGAGCTTCTTTATCTGATCATTTATGGTTGTATGAATAAAAAAGTAATCTTTTCTGTAATCCCTGAAATTTTTCGAAAGTTTTATAAATCATATGTACTTTCTATAATTATCATTTAGTGTCTATTGTTTTAAGTTCTCATGTAATTTGGTACTATGCATTTGCTTGATTACCCCCACCCCAAAGTAATTTTTTTCTTTGATTTGGACAAAGAGATATCACATTTAACTACTGTATTGGGCACTCTGGGTTTTGGAATTAAAGGGTTCAAGTGGAATTGAATGAATATTGAGGATTTTCTTCAATGTATATCTCTTAGTTCTGATAGTTCAATTGTCTTCAATGTTACAGGTGTCGAGCGTAATACTTTTTGTTTCCTTAAGGCCTTGATCAGAAAGGGCATTCACTCATTCGGGGTTTCCTGAAGAGAGCGGGTGCCCAATTGCCTCGCTTCTTCATTTGCTTGCTGAAGGACTTTCCTCAGTTTTATTTAATCAGGAAATAGAGACAATTGGGGATGGTCAATGACACTTGAAAAGGTTTTTGAGGTACCAACATAGGTTGAAGTTGATATCATAATGGGTGCAGTTTGTTGCTGCTTGCGAGACGAATGTGTAGATTTTGCCAACCCAAACATCTCAATGTATAGGAACTGTGTATGCCTTCAAAGTCTTGTTCAGAACTTCTTGCATGTGGTATGCTTTTCAACAACATTGTTATATAATCACCTTATAATTCCTTCTTTTTAAACGTACTACTGCTGCTTACACAGTCATATATGAATGGATAGTACCTTTCTAGTCATTTTTCTTTGAAACATTAACTAACATTTCCCACCTGAAGTAAATAGGGAGTTTCAAATCGAACTTGTTATCTTTTCTTTGTCGTGGGAGAAGCATTCAGTTGTAAGCGACACTTGTTTTGTGAACCGATAGCATCAGTCATTTGGTGGTAGAAACTGATACTTGAGTATTTTGGACAGTGAGACTCAAACTCATTTACTTCTTAAATCTGTTGAAATAGGAATGGTCATATTTGCAACCAGAAGTTAGTTTGCTCTGCCGTTGCTTGGTACTCAGTTGAAGTAGTATTGCCTGTTTCTTTTTGCTGGAAAAATTAAAGACTGTTTTCTTGCATTGTACTAAATCACTTAGACTTTTTGTGTTTGCTAAAGAAATCGAAATGAGAGGACTGATTTCAGGCTCTGGAAAAAAGGCCAATTGGTAGATAACACTAGCGGATCCTGTCCATGGTGTTCCTCCTTTGCATTGCAAATTGGTTTTCTCTGCCCTCTATCAGATGATGAAAAAACTTTACCATTTCAATAAGGCTCAAACATAAGGAACTAAATGTAACAGCCCAGCCCATTAGTGATATTGCCCGCTTTGAGCCTAGGGTCAGCACACCTTTAAAACGCGTCACTAGGGTGTACAGCCTGCTCTCTTATGTTTTGCCGATGTGGGACTCATCTCTTAAGCTAGGGTGTCACATACACCCTCTCTTATGGACTCAACGTCTTCACTGAGGTTTGTCCCACCGCATGGGATTTGCCTAGACTCAGCACTGAGGTTCGCCCCACCTTCCCAGGATTCGCCTAAACTCAGCCTAAACTCAGTTGAAATCTGTCCCACATCGACAAGGTTGACACGTGGCCGGTGGCTCTGATACTGTAACAGTCCAACCCACTAGTGATATTGTCCGTTTTGGGCCTAGGGCCCACAAACGTGTCACTAAGGTGTAAGGCTTGCTTGCTTATATACCCAGTATTTCTCCTACGTTTTGCCGATGTGGGACATCTCCTAAGCTAGGGTGTCACATACTAAATATTGTGAATCTTTTGAGAGTATCCGATAGCTGAACTTATCTGCATTATCTGTTATCACAAAACATTATCTTTGGGTATAGTCTTGTATTTAGATCGTCATCAGCTTCATATCAAGACCTTTTTCATTAACTGAATAGGTGCTGATGATAATTACTATCCTTTGTTTGCCATAGAATTTACTGATCTTCATTTTCTTTTCTTGCAGTATGCATCACTTTTCCAACGAGGAGAACGACATGTCATTCCTTCATTCGATCAAGGTGCAGCATCTTTGAGTTCTACAGAATCTCTTGATGACTCACTATCTGACGTGTACCGTTCTCCTCCGAGACCACTGCCTTATGATGCTGATCCAAGATATTTCCGCTTGCAACAAGATGGACAAGTTTCAAGAAGGGGGGAGAAAGGCTCAAGCCACTCACATGAGGAAACTGAACCACTACAAAGAAGTTTTGATAACCCTGAATCGTTAAGTGATGTAAATAAATGGAGTCAGCCTACATTTGAAGAAGGATCAAAAGAATACAACAAATCTTCTGTGGAATTCTCAACGGCTAAAATGACTTCTGGAGATGCTCATATATATTATTATTCAGAAGATGAAGATGTCTGCCCGACATGTCTTGAAGGTAACTTTTTTGTAGCTTTATGTTCTACTTCCTTGGATGTAACAAAGTAGTCTATGCATGGCGTCTGCAGAGAGTAAATATAAAATAAAATTGACCCTGATGATACTGTATCTTTCAGAATATACAGAGGAAAACCCAAAAATAATGACAAAATGCTCTCACCATTTCCACCTGAGTTGTATATATGAGTGGATGGAAAGAAGTGACAGCTGTCCAGTTTGTGGCAAGGTAATTTTGATATTGTTTATATTATGCGCCATCTCCCTTCTCTTTTTGATGCTTGATTTGGTGTGGTTGAGCTTATCCTTGGGAACTTTCACTCCTCTATATTCGAAATATGCCTCTCTAGGAGCATTACGATCTGCAGCTCAAATGGTCCTTTATGAAGTCTCTATTGGTCTTATTCTTATTGTGCGCCTTGTGAGCGCGTTTGGATCCGCGAAGGCAATCGCTCGGATGTTTCCCTAACCCAACCCGGGAACGGACCGGAGGGAACCGCAGCATGGGGAATGTCCGCGTCTATATATTCTGCAATGCTACACACAGTTCCCAGGCTTTCCGAGAGAAATGTCTGCATATTTTTATTTTTCTATATTGACCTCGTCTTGTGGAATCAAGACATAGCCGTTATAACTCACAATATAGACTCAAATCCCTTCTTGAAGCTGCACTAATCATCCCTACACTGCTGCTCTTTAAATTTGGATTTATAATAAGGAGACACTTCCAGGAATTTTCATGGTGTAAAAGACTAAATTATTTTCCTGTAGGTTAAAAAGAAATCCTGTCTTTCTCTTTTCAATTTCTTGCCTTATTGTTTCATTTAGTTGAGAAAGTTACTGGGAAAGGGAAAACAAGGGAAGGGGTGTGAGGAACTGTATGTCTCCATCGTATCTATCAGTTTATGTTTCATTTTCATGAAATACCCAGTTCTTGTTCCCAGCCACACTCCTGTGTTTGTCAAAGATGATCTTCTTGGTGCATTAATAGACAAAAAGCATGAGCTGACATTCTTCAGATTTCTTTCTTGATTCTTCTGAAAAAACTAAAGATACGTGGGCCAACTCATTATTAATACTCACATGGGATATAGCTAGCATTGATCCTATCATCATTAGCTTGATTTTACATGGAGTGGTCATTGCTTATTTATTTGGCTACCTTTTTTTTTCTATTTGCTAATTATACCCAAATGTGCAAACTTTGCTTTTCCTGCATATTACTGCTTTATATGAAATACCGAGGTTTTCTGTATCATAAGATAATTGTATGGAATGAACTCCGGAAAAGAGGTTATTAGAAAATCATTTTTTATAACGTGAGGTTATTAGGAAATCTCTGAGAGAGGTTTGTTTCAATAATGCCAGTAGTGAGGGTGAAAAGAGCCGAACTGCAGTCAAGTTAGAAGGTTTAGTGTAAAATACCAAATGTAGAGCGAGAGCTTGAATAGAAAAGTGAGCAGAAAGTGTGTCAAGGATTTTACAACTTGTAGCATTTCTAGGCTGTCAGAAGCAAGTCAATCACACTTAGATGAATAGTAGAATAAATTCTGAGGAAGCGTGGAAACGGGGTGGTAGAAATCGTAGAATGATACAACATGAACATTAATGATTACATTACATGTGCATGTTTGTTCCGAATCTTGTCCCACTCTTAAGAGACTTTGTATAGCTCTGCCTCTATTTTGGCTAACAACTTGCAGGGTCTCTTTAAGATCTGGCAATTATGGTGCCAAAGTCTAGTGACTTGCTATGCAGTTAAACATGTGGAAGCCCACGACGTGTGGCTATCTTGAGGAAGTTTTTAAGTCTGGGGAATTGGTATCTAATAAAGGTTGATCAGACCGATGAAGAATGATGCCAATAGCCAGAGCAAGAAGAAATTAACGATTGACGAGGGCAGTATCTTGAGGTTTAGTAAACATGTGGAGATGTCACAAGATTAGAGAGAGATTATTGAACGGGAGATGTCAGATGCAACTTTCTTTAGATAAGTTGTTTGATTAAAAGTATAGTGAGAAAATAGAATATTTTTGGATTAGGTAAGAGAATTGTCATTAATAAGCATAAAAAAGATGTAAAACTATAATTACATTAAAGCTTGATGGTGCCTGCTCATATACAAAAGCTAATCTATAGGTAAGGAGCAGACACGATCCTTAAAAAATTCACAGCTAGATACAAGGGCCTGATTGAGACAACTAAATAAATTCAGTAAGCATCAGTACATGACGTAAGGGCTTTCAAGTGCCTCTCCCTCAGTCTTGGTTCCGTAACATGGATCATTTCAAACTTTTTTTTTGCATAATGCATAATAAAAAGCGGACACTAGAAATTTCATAAAGAAAGATTTGCCTCTTTCATTTAGTGTTCATTGTCGAATCCCCAAAACTAGTACTAGTAAGGGCACTCGTGCCCTAGGTCCTTGAGCTTAGCCCCAAGATCCCATCAAAACATCTGCAATTTCTTTCATTCCAGATGCACCAAAAAATAGAAGCAAGCACCATTAGCAAAAAAAAATTAAATAGTGTTTCCAACTCTCCATGAATACCAGCTTTCATATGCTTCCAAAAATAGAGAAAATCGTACTCCATATATCAACTGCTATTATACAATGTAAAAAAGATGCTAAACACTTTCTGCCTCCAGCTGGAAAATGCAACACCTATTCACTGTTTGTATACTCCTGTTGAGGTCGTCCTGGGTGAGACATGCTTCATAAAGGCTTTCAAGCTGAAGCAGATAACCTTAGTAGGTAATTAGTTCTCCAAATTAATTTTCATGGCGACTTGTCTGCTAATTCCATATTGGAGCATAAATGTGCATGTGCTTCCTTGACAGAATATGCCTGATGATTAGAATTCCCCCGTACCAACTCATCCAGTCTCTGAGGATTGATAGTAGTCCCCTCCAGTTTGGCATACAGTTCCATTAATGCATTCAATTCCAAGTCTTGCAAATTTCTCCAGTACTGAAGGTCCCATGATTATTCTGCCAAATTGTTCTAGAGAGGAATCTGGATTAGATGCCAGTTGATAGAGGGTAAAATTCACTTTCAAGAGCCACTTATAATTCTAAGATTTTATCTGTGGTCCATTCCTTACGAGTTCTGAGTTAAGTTGGATCTCATCCCACAATTTAGATTTATGTTTCCAAGGACCTGTGCCATGGGGCAGTCCTCTCTGCTTTGTGCACCAATTGTTGAGCTCTTCAATTTTGCTTTGATCTCTGCTTTCCACAACTCTGGATTTTCCATGTTGTACCTCCCCCATTTAATTAGCATACTTTTGCTATGTAGTGAGATCTTTCACACCCAGACCTCTATGCCCCCTTTGTAGGATGACTCTTGGCCATTTGATCAGATGGAATTTGTGATTCTGGCTATTTCCTTCCCAAAGAAATGCACATCTTAGCAGATCCAACTTCTTCGGTACTTTTGACTGGTATCGGAATGCTATCCAACACACTATTAATGAGTATTAATCTGCCTCCAAAAGATAGGTACTGCATTTTCCAGGATGTCAATCTTTTCTCAAACTTCTCAATAACCCCATTCCAGATTTCCTGTGACTTGTATCTTGCACCTAGTGGGAGGTCCAGGTATGTTGTTGGGAAAGAGTCCACATTGCAACACATTATCTCAGATCGATCCTCCTGTTCAGGGACTACATTAATTGGGTATATCGTGGTTTTTAACATGTTCTTATGTAGTTCTGATATGGCTTCAAAGATCATAAGTGTGAGATTCAAGTACATGTGATCTTTCGGCTCCACAAAATATGAGTGTCATCTGATTACAACAGATGCAGAATTCCTGGCATCATTTCCAACCTTAATACCTTCCAACCAGTGTAGTTGATTGGCTTTTTCAATTACTAAACCCCTCCATAGCTAAACTAAATAGGAATGGGGAGATGGGATCTCCTTGCCTGTAGGGATGGCAAACAGTGCGGGGTGGGGCGGTTGTGGGGCAAACCCGCAAAGACTTCAACCTGCCCCGCCCCACATATCATAATTTGATGTTTTCAATCCGCCCCGACCTGCATAATTTGCTGTTTTTTGATAAATATTTTTAATGATAATTTCTTCTTTTTAAAAATGAATTTGATAGTTTATACTATCAAAAGAAAAGCATCAATGTGCATAAAAACAAATTACACTACTAACATAAAGTTTTCACCAGTACATATAATGTTACCGGATAGTGAACGGGAGCCTTGGAGTAACTGGTAAAGTTGCTGCCATGTGACCAGGAGGTCACGGATAAAAGTCGTGGAAACAACCTATTACAGAAATGCAAGGTAAGGCTGCGTACATAGACCCTTGTGGTCCGGCCATTCCCCAGACCCCGCACATAGCGGGAGCTTAGTGCACCGGGCTGCCCTAATGTTATTTGATAGCCCATGGTACTAACCAATTTAATCAAGAAAATCCAAAGCAGTCAAAGCAACTATCAAGATGCTTAAATGCTGCATATTTTTCATTCTCAATGTGAACTTATTGCTTTTATGTGCAAGCACATTCTGGGATGGATGTTGACTTGATTTTATATATACATTTTTACCACATTTGTCTTGATTTTGTGAAAAAACTACTTATATTGCTGGTTGGGGAAAAACGAATATGGCTTTAAACTGATGATTTTAGTTTTTGAGAAACTATTCAAAACCACGTACCTTATAGCTAAATGAATCTGGACTAATTTTTATTGCTACAGTGAGCAATAAATAATTTTGTTATATGATATATTCAAATTAGATCTAATTTTTAATGCTTTTCACACTTTTTGAAACTAAATATTAATGACTTAAATCTTTTAGTTTTTGTTTTGTTTAAACCCACATAGACCCGCAACCCTCCCCACATCAGTTTTGAAAAGAGTGATTTCAATCCACCCGGCAACCGCCCTGCCACCGCATAGCCTTAAACCCACCCCGCCCCCGCCTCGCCCCGTTGCCATCCCTACTTGCCTGAGACCTTTCTGTGGAGAGAAAAAGCTTACAAGTCCATTTATTAGGACAAAGTATTTAACAGTAGTAACACTGAATTTTATTCCACTTGAGCCATCCTTCTCCAAATCCCATTTTCCTCAGAATAGTGAAAAGATATGACCGGTTCAGCTGATCAAGGGCCTTTTCAATGTCCAGCTTGAACAGAATACCAAGCTGTCCAGATTTCAACTTCCAATCCAACACCTCATTAGCTAACAAGGCTGCATCAGTAATTTACCTTGATTTGTTAAATGCAAGCTGATGCCCTGAAAACAGTTTCTGTATCACTCTAAAATTTTGAAGGCAATTTTATACACATTACCAATTAAACTGATTGGCCTATAATCTCTCAACTCCACAACCCCTTTCCTTCTAGGAATTAGAGCTATGAATGATGCATTGCATGATCTGACCATGTGTTCTGATTGATGGAAGTGTTGAAGAGCATCCATAGTATTATGTTTGATCACCCCGTATGTTTTTTTTTGATAGAATGCCATGGTGTATCCATCAGGGTCTGGAGCTTTATCTGAGCACCTTGTGTTATAGAAGAGAGTACTTCAGATTCCTTAAAGGGTCTTTCCAGCCACAATTTCTCATCCTCTATGGTTGATGCCACCTCTTCCAACCTTGTATTTGGCCTCCAATTCTCATTTTATAACCCTAATAAGTACTCTCTCCGTCCCAATTTATATGTCATACTTTCCTTTTTAGTTTGTTCCAAAAGAATGTCAATACTTATTTAGAAATAAATTTAACTTTACACTTCTTTTGACCCTTCATGAGATAATTTATAGCCTCACAAATATCTATGACTTGTTTTACATCACAAGTTTCAAAAGTTTTTCTTTCATTCTTTCTTAAACTCTATGCACGGCCACATAAATTGGGACGGGGGAGTACTTTCCTTGCAATGAAGGTGCTGAGGTCTAAAGGTGATAAGGTAGTTGAGAAGATGAGAAGCTCCCATGCTTTATGCAATTCCGTTAAAGTTCGATAGTATCTTGGATATTATTGGTGAAGTTGACTAAATGGGTTCAGGTATCAATCAAACTACTTGTGAATGATGATAAGTGACAGCTATTTGGTAGTTTGCCTGGCCTAATAGGTGCAAACACTTGGGCTAATGCTTGAACTTAGCGAATTAATCCAAGGCTTGGGTTGGGCCCAAACATTTGCTTGCTCAACATACCTTGATTCTGAAACTGCTTCATGCTTATCCACAAATCTCTGTTGGGCTGTTTTGACAATGCATATGGTAGTGTTCCTCGGGAAACGGGATATAGCTGGAAAGTGATTGGAAGTTTATAACTGTGTTGATTTTAATAGATTTCTCGAAAAGGCTATGATGAGATTCATGAAAGGTTTGGTAAATCTAGTTAATTTCTCTCTTAGCTTATATCAGGGTTTAGCCTGACGATAAGTGGTATCTGACACCTCTAATATAGGGAAAAGATTAAAAAAGAATCTTGTTAGTAAATTTGAATTTCCTATTTTATCTGTGGTAGTTGTTGTCCCTTTTTCAAACTGCATTATCAAGGCTTAGTCGCTTTCGTTATTTTCATTTCATACTCTGACCTCTTTTTATGCTTTCTCTTAAGCCGAGTGTCTTTCGAAAACAACCTTCCTACCTTGATAGAGGTAAGGTCTGCATACTCTCTACCCTCCCCAGACCCCACATTGTGGGATTTCATTGAGTATGTTGTTGTTAGTAAATTTGAAGAGACCATTTAAAGAAGCAATTGTTACCTTGTGTCCACCAAGGTTTGTCATCATGCAATATAAAAGATATGCCTTGTGACTCTTTCAGTTCTCTTAACCGGTAAAAAAACAATGAGTCTTCTATAGACCAAGCACTTCAATTGATTCTAATGTTGCTATTACACCTCCAATGGGACAAGAGTATATGGTATAAGTCATTCCCTGCCATTGCTCTCTCTGGCTGCTTCTCCTCCCTAGTCCCTCCTTTTTTACTTTCTAGCAGGCTGTGTTGCGATTTGGCTGAAGCACAAGAATCACAGATCTGTTTAGTTCTTTCAGTTCTGCACCATTTGGGTGACTAAATTACAAAGCCAGTCCCTGCTTAACTAGTCAATTGCGATGAGTTTGGATGGAGAAAAGAAGGAACAAAAGAATAGATGGAAAAAGAGCACCTGAAAACAGGGGAATGAGGACAAAAAGGGAAAGGGGTGTCAACTAGGAAATTCATGAGATTATATTGATTCAGGTCCATTAAGCATTTCATGCAGTTATTATTTGGCGATGCAATTACTGATTTTGGTGGAAACAACATGCCCCAACTGTCCTTTTCAGGCATCAAGTTTGCTTTAACTTTCAAGAAAACATGTAAGATGTAGATGAGGTTTATATGAGACCTCATATTCTGCTTTTTCGCTTCGACCACATACAACACTAATTCAAGTTCTCCTAAGATCCTTCAGATTTGTAGTTATTTCAGTAAAGAGCTCTTCTTTACATTTGCATATTTACTTATGTAGAATAGATGTTTCAAAGTGTCAAATGTCAATCAAGTAGACAATACACGCAGACAGAAATTGTTTTGAAAAGCATTTTGCTAATTTCGAGTTGGCCGCTTTTTTGATTTCTAGGTGATGGCATTTGATGAGACGACCTGATCTTTGCTAAAGAAGTTACAGTTGGGGGTGAAACCAGCAGTAGTAGGGGATGATAAAACCGGAACAAATGAATTTGAAGTCTGTGTGAATACCATTTTGCTAATATGTTATTGTGTATAGTATATACGAAATAAGTAATTGTTAAACATATCCCTTATTAGTGCTTGAGTTTCCATATTTTTTATGGTTTTCACTATAATTTTACACCCCCAGTTAGGTGGATTTTCCAGATACAATTGTCAGTGCTGTCACAGTTACATAGTTCAAGATTTTTTCTCATCTTGTTTTAATATCTATTGGTGAAAGTAGGGATGTCAATGGGGCGGGGCGGGACGGGGAAGGGTACCCCGTACCTGTACCGCCACCTAAAACCCATCTCCACCCCCACCCCACCACCCATGACGGGTAGTAAATTCTTCACCCGCCTCCGCCCCCCACTTACCCGACCGGTATCCATCACCGGTAGTAAAAAAAAATTATATAATAAAAAATGAGGTCAAGAAAATGGAAAAAATGAACTTTTTTCGTTATGGTGTATCAAATATCAAAGTCTGAAACTTTATCAAAATATTAGGAATATTAAAAGGTTAGAATAAAGCGTGAAATTTATATAGAAGAAGACAAGAAATTTTCTAGTTCTTTTAATAATCACAATTGTAAAAAAAGGAAAAGAGAAACTCCAATGTCATTACCAAAGTTGTCACATATGCATTGGTAGAGTTGTTGCATTCTACCATACATTTTCACACAAAAAATTTAAAAAATTTAAAGGGTACCGTACACTTTATTTTAAATAAATAATAATAATAATAGGTTGATGACTTGACAAGAATAAAGAAGTCTTAACAAGAATAAGAGATTTCAAGTCCTTGTCTAGTTAAGAATACTAAAAAATCAGCATAATTAAAGAATTCAACACAAACATGTACGTAGAGGGGCGGGGCGGGTAACGGGGTGGGGCGGGTCTTATATGAAATTCACCCCGGTCCACTACCCATGGCGGGTAGCACTTTTGATACCCATATCCGCCCCACCACCCACCAAATCATCCCCGTACCCGCCCCAACTGAAGTGGATGCGGGGCGGTACCCGCATTTACCCTCCCCACTAACATCCCTAGGCGAAAGGTTTCTTCATTGTATATCCCACATTCAATTCTGGAACTAAATCTACCATAGCAAATCCTCCAATATTGGCTTTGAAGAACGTGTAATGGATTAGATGGCTAAAATTGCACCATAGTTTTGATGTTTTGGACTTTTTGTCAGTTTTAAACTTGGGAGCAAAAAGGCGAAATCTCTCGCCCACAGGGCTCCCACCCCTCCGACCCGACAGAGATTGGTGGAGGAAGGTAAATCATGGTACTCAGCGGCCCACTAGGTGGGAGACACAGTGTCTGGTGCCCACAAGGAGTCATCCCTCACAAAGGAGAAATGAACTCCCACATCGCACACGCTGCGGCTCGAATCGCTTCAAGCCTACGCGGATTTGTCAGTTTTAAACTATACAGTACCAAATGACACCAAGCAAAGGTACTGTGAGCCTCCTAATGAATCTAATGACTTTTGACCATTGTTCTATACACTGGCATTATTCAACGCTAGATATTTTTCAAAGTTTGATCCTATTTATTTTTAAGCTTTTAGATAAATCTAAGTTATAATTGATGTACAGTCATATCAATTAGACAAGATTTGGAATAATTACTTTAGTGGAAAGTGTAAATAATATACAAAAAGCATAAAATAAGAGAAAATCGCTTGAGATAATTTAGTTATCTCTTGTGTTGACCCCTAGATGCCTTGGTGCATAGATGTGAAACCATGGTAATTGAAGGTGTTTAAGAGGATGACATAGACCTAAAACACATTGAAAGAAGCTGTCTAAGATGACAACTTCTTGGAAACAAAGTAGACTTAACGAGGCATAGAATGCAAAGTAGTTGAGGTCAAGGGTGTGTTCGGTAGGGTGAAAAATGTTTTCTTAGAAAATGTGTTCTTGGGAAATAAGTGATTTTTTACTTATTTTTTCATGTTCGTTTGGATAATGAAAAATAAGTGAATTTTTTACGTATTTTCTCATGTTCGGTTAGTTGGTAGAATTTTTTTCGAAAGATACCCATCCAAGTCCTCGTTAATCCCACCCCACACCCCAACGCGCGGAAATTCGGAATTTTAGATTTGGGTTTTGAGTTTTTTTGGGTGAATGAGAGTTAGATATGAAGAAATATGTTTAAAATTAGAACCGGGTTTAGAAATAAAATGAGTCGGGTATATATCATTTATAAAAAAAAGAAAATTAAATTCGTATTTTAAAAACCGTCACAAACACATGTGACGGTTGAAATAACCGTCACACCACTGTCACAAACTGTGAAGGTTAATAAAACCGTCACAAAGGCCCATTGATCAGAAAGTCAATGCTAAAACCGTCATAATGTGTGACAATTTTTAAAATCGTCACACCCAAACTGTCACGACATGTCTTTTTTTTTGTAGTGCTTCTTGAAAAATATTTTTCACCAACGCAAAAAATATTTTTCACAAAAAACATTTAAAATGGTAGCAAACATAAACTGAGGTGACAGTTCTAATAGATCATAAAAATTAAAAATTACTAAAGCTGTTTGTTAGCTTATCATCTGCTCCATATATATTGAGCAAGTAGATGCAGGTTAATTATAGATTGATTACAATTAGTACAACAGAGCCGAACTGTGATTTTATATATTCATATATATACTCCTGTAGAGGGAGTAGTTTTCACCCTTTGTTGTGGACATGATGGAGCATCCATGGAGGCATTAACGTATTAGAGCCATAGCGAGTTTGACCTTCCTCCGTGCTCGTGAAACCCGTTCCTTGAAATGGACCGCTAAGATTTAGAATTCAGATAATTTATTAGCTCAAATAATCAGCAAAATACAAGTTAAGACTATGTACATAAAATCGACTCTCTATGTACTTCAATCGATGCTGCGCATAACTATAGTTTAATGCATCTGTCATATATGTGTGTGTGTTTGTCATTGTGTGTATATATACATACTACACAATCTAGATCTAGAGATAATGTATGTATATACATACATATACATATATTAAAGGTTTCGATTGGTCCCATTGATCCTAGTATTAAAATTAAGAAGTTAATATCTAAATGCACATATGAATAGTAAAATGTCTAATAAAATTAAAATATCTGAATCTGCTTATTAAAAATTAAGATATGAATACTAAATAATTAAAATTGTTTATTATTATATCTAAATATATAAAACTTTTTCCTTATTTAAAAATTATAAAATTCATATAAAATACTGAAAGATAGAAAGCAGTACCCAATTGTTAGGTTAGGGACTTGGGGAGATTGTGATGGAGGTTGTTGTTGCACGAAAGTCATCGTAGAGCTTTGGCCTGGATTCGTTTGCCCCCACTGCGGTTGCACAGCATGCATCTTCTCATTTTCTTTCAGCTGTTTACAGAGGCGGAATCAGGCAGAATTTTTAATTGAACTCACTGTATTTTAAAAGTTATGAGTTCATGTCTATTATTTATTGGAATTTAATAAATTTTTATATATAAATTTATATTCTGCGTTGAAGTTAGGGATTCAATTGAACCCACTTTGAATGCTACATTAATTGTTTACGGTTGACAATTGTATCTTGAGAACACAAGGATACATACATATTTTTTTGTTTCTTACCCGGTGTCCGGCATTGGAACCCGACTATATCAGAATTCGCGTCGGGTAAGGTCCATTAGGAAAAACACTCCCTACCAAAGGTTTTTTTATATCCAGGACTCGAACCCAAAACATCTAATTAAGGGAGAAACAACCCCATATACAATGCACCACCTCTTTGGTGGTACATATGTTGGGTTTTGATATTGGTGAATGAGAAATGATAGGATGAAAAGTGAAGGGAATGTAAAAGATCTTTTTTAAGACATTTGTCCCACATCGGAAAAAGAGAAAAAAAGAGAGTATATATTATATTACACATTTTCTAGTTGCTAAAAGGGTTGAGGGGGCAAGGACTCATCGCGTCGTCGTCGCTCGCTCGACTTCGTCTTTGGCTTCGGATTCGAATTCGGCAATTGATAATCATTTTGGACAAACTTTTCTTTAATTATATAATTAATTAATTAATTAATTAATAAATATTTAACTAAAATAAATCCAATACGGATCGACCGACCCGGTCCGACTTTTCTTTTTCTTTCGAATTTCCCTCAAAATATTCTGGTGACTGTTCTGAATGGTTGCAAACATTCAGAATCAGTACCTCTAACAACTATAAATTATTGATTTGTTTCAAGAATTTAATATACACTCAATACGAATTATTCCTTCATCTCGAAAATTTTCTCTTGCTTATTCTGTTTGATATACTACCGTTGAGTGGTTCGCTGCTACCGGAATTTGGAGTACTACTATTCTGGTAAGATAATCGTTCTATCCTGGGAGGGGATATTCCATTAACCTCGAATACTGTGAGGGGAATAATTTCTTTAAGGACACACTTTGAATTAAGTGAGCTCGATTATATTCTGAAAAATTATTTTTTTCCAAAACAGATTATGTTTATTGTTAGTTTCGTGTACTGGTTTTAATTAGTTTATTTTGTACTGTGTAATATGTTTTTACTAAGTGTTTAACAGATTGTGTTGAAACGTTATTTAAATGTATACATATTATTATACCAACAATCTTAAGGAAATTATATTTTTTATTTTAATCTGTATTCTGTTTTGGAGACTAAAACCTGCGTGGTTTTCTACTCCGTATGAAATTTCATATTCTGACTTGAAGACATAAAAACTTCATTGAAATATTAAAGTTCATACTTGTACAATGATTTGAAGAACATAAAAAATTCATCGTTCTGTTTAAGGAGATTAAAATTTGTGTAGTTTTCTACTCCATATGAATATTAGTATAAAAATTTCGTTGGAATACTAAAGTTTCATAACTATACTGCGATTTGAAGAAATACAATCTTCATCGTTTAAGTTTCATAATTATACTGCGATTTGAAAAAATAAAATCTTCATCGTTTAAGTCTGTGATTTAATTGCTATTCTGGTTTTATTAACTAAAACAGTTTGTCGATTTGACAGTGACAAACAATGGCAATTGAGACTGGAACTACCTCTGCAAATACTGCACCAGTTATTCTACAACCCGCATCTGCATCACCGAGAAACCTACGAAGTTCACCGGTGTCAACTTTAAAAGATGGCAGCAAAAAATGTTCTTTTGGCTTACCACCCTTGGTATGCAAAAGTTCACCAGTGAGGACTGTCCCGTGCCTGCAGCCGACATGCCTGACAACTAGGGGTGCACAAAGGGTTAAAATCGGACCGGACCGAACTGGACCGGACCGAGGACCGAACAGTAGAATTGTCCGGACCGAAGACCGGACCGAACTTCTCGGTCCGGTCATTTTCGGTCCGGTCCGGTTTTTCGGACCGAATGGACCGAATTTGCCCCGCCTCCCTGGCCCCACCCCAACCAACCTCAAATTTCAACAGCCCGGACGTATTGACATATCAAATATAGGTTGTAAATTGATCAAACTTTATATGGTCATAAATTTGCGCTCGGACGTCCGTTTTACCTAATTTTTTTTTGATTTCGCGTATTTTTTCGAGACGAATAATCCCAGTTTGCTTCACCGGATTTCTCCAAAAATGACCATATTGCCCCTCAATTTCTCTTTTCTCCCAAATCGTTACGTTTTTCCCATTTTCAAATCTAAATATCTCGCGATGTACAATAGATTTCAACGTAAGAATTTCGTGGCACCGCGTCCGAGAATGTCAATTTCAGTATAGGTAATTCAATTTAAAAAAAAACCGGGCCCCGGAACCCGACCCGAAATTATATAATATTATATATTAGAAATTTAGAAAATTAGGAATTATATATATTAGGAATTTAGAAAATTAGGAATTATATATATTAGGAATTTAGAAAATTATAAATTATATATATTATATATATTAGGAATTATATATATATTAGGAATTATATATATTATATATATTATAAAAATAAAAATAAAATTAAAAAAATTTTAATTTGACTGAAACCGAATTCTTAAAAACAGGACCAAGATCGGATCAATTTCTCGTCCGACCGAATTTTGTGCAAATTTCACCGACAACCAATTCATGGTTACTGAGGCTTGGAAACATGCTAATTTTTTGTGCAAAGACTACATTTTAAGTGCCTTAGAAAATGACTTGTATAACGTCTACAGTGCAGTAGAGACTTCCAAAGAACTATGGAGTGCACTTGAAAAGAAGTACAAAATCAAAGATGCTTGCTTTGAAGAAGTTTGTGGTTGCCAAATTCCTAGACTACAAAATGGTGGATGAAAAAACCGTTGGAACCCAAGTTCAAGAGCTTCAACTTATCTTCCATGACCTTATTGCTGAAGGTATGGTAGTGAATGAAGCGTTCCAAGTGACTGCAATGATTGAGAAGTTTCCGCCCTCATGGAAATATTTCAAAAATTATCTTAAGCACAAAATAAAGGAAATGAAGTTGGAGGATCTTGTGATTCGTCTCAAGATCGAGGAAGATAACAAAACCGCTGAGAAGATGTACAGCAAGAGTTCCCCATTGAAGGGGAGAACATCGTTGAAGATGCTGCTCCGAAAAAGAACAAGAAAAGGAAGAGGCCTTCTGGAAAGGAGAAAGATTCTAACAAGAAAAAGTTTAAGGGCAACTACTATAATTGAGAAAGCTGGCCACAAAAGCCCAGATTGTCGTCTCCCAAAAAAGGACAAGGGAAAAGGACAAGCCTGTTATACCCCGTATTTCCAGAGTATGTACGTGAGGGCGTACGTATAAAAGTTTAAAGCCTTGAGTAGGCAAAGTAGGCTTGGCCGATTTAATTTTGTGCACAACACCCGGTTAGAGTCGCTTTTCTACAAACGCTTTCACGCCGTAGGGGAATTTCCGGCTATGCCATATTTTATTTTTGCGGATTTTTCCGAGAGACGAAACATTTTGGACCAACAAGAGGGCGACACTTGTCACCCTCTCATTGGAACACCTTGGACGGCATTATGGACGATTTGGGCTTAAGGGAGTAGGTAGGATATTTTGTGTTGGTCAGTGGTAGATGGATAAGGTGTACTTGGGTGAATCTCGCCTTACACTTGTAGCACTTGGCCCAATCTCGCCATCGTTGGCTTTCACTTGGCCTATAAATACCCATCCCTTTCAAGACTTATTCATCCATTCCTAAATGTTTCTAAGTGTTAAATCTTCTCCTCCCCTTTGTGTTGAGTTCGCCAAGAGGCCTCCCTCTCCTAGAGGCCTCGCCGGCGGGTACACCCCCTCCTAGTAGTGTGGCCCTGGGGTACCCCCCCTCGCCTAGTTGCTTTCGTATAATACCCCCCCCTCTCTTGGTAGAAATACTCTCAAAAGTATTGTTATAATGCCCAAATTACCTTAGCCGTATACCTTGTAGTATTCTAAGGTTATACCTATACTAAAACCCCAGAAATACTATTATACTTCCCGTCTGTCACAAAACCGAAACCCTAGGAAAATCTCCATACCGTCAAGTATTGTGTAGAAGTTGGTTAGAACTTCTAAGGGTGGTTTAGAGCGGGTTGAGCGCCTGAGTCGAGCTAAACGATTGCCCAGATCGACTTTATACTTGGATAATTACGGGCTTATCGAGGTAAATATCTTGTCCTCTATTGTAATTGGAAATTACATGTTGTTAGATTATATAGTGAAGTATGCTATATATAGTATCGAACATAGTTATCGCAATGTCTTGCGACTTAAGCCCAATAAAAGAAGAATCGAATCAGAATTACATGGTCAGACAAAGAGACTTCGCAAGTAGTACCGTGAAGTAGAATTGTACCCTGCTAGGTTAGATGTATAACCCCGGTTGGCTTGGTAGCCTGGCCTCGATAGAGGAGAGATTTACGCTGTCATGTGTGGAGGCTTCACGAATTTTCTCGTAGAATATTCTACGATTAGACCTAAATGTTAATAAGTCGCTGTGGCCTTATAGGTCAAGTACTACGCAGGACGCGATCTACTGGCTTGGAGTAGCCGACGTTTGGAAGTACTGAGCGCTTTGCTATTAGTCGATACTCGTCGCGAGGTATGTGAACCTCTTCCTATCTCTTCTAGCGTGATATGTGTGAACTATGTAGTACGGTAGACGCATACGTGCTAAATGTATTTGATTGTTTAAAACATAAAGTGTTATAACGGCTTTATGGGAAGCCTTATAAACAAATTTTTATGTTGGTAAGAAAATACTTGTGGTTTTTTTAAAAGGTAACTGATTTGAACTATAACTGGCTTGTTATGTGTTAATAAAGAACTTGAAGTATTTCAAA
This sequence comes from Przewalskia tangutica, assembly GCA_029844215.1. Lineage (NCBI taxonomy): Eukaryota > Viridiplantae > Streptophyta > Magnoliopsida > Solanales > Solanaceae > Przewalskia > Przewalskia tangutica. Next base: position 42,975,713 of record CM056727.1, on the reverse strand, counting down.
AGATTTTTGAATCATTTCGAAAGAAGAAGTAATACTTGGTTTTTGAAAAACTTAAGAGTTATACTAGCTTTATGGGAAGTCAGTATAACGCTTAAGAATGTTTTACCGATTTCTAAATCGTAATGTGTATCGACAAACCATCTGCAGTTAATAAAAGGAAATGTTTTGACTAATTAAGTATTATTAAAACCAGAGAAACTTCCATCCGCATGAAGCTAAGATGAGACAAAATGATATTTCCTAGATCACTACAGAATAAGATTGTTATAAACAAGAATATCCTACTCACATATAAGACTTATGTTTCTCAGATTGTTTAAAAGAGAATTATATTCTTAAATGAATAAGACTATGAACTACTTAAACCTTTCTAAAATAAGAAACGTGAACATTTGAAATTAGGCAAACTTGGACGCTTGGAAAATAATGTTGTTACTTGATTTTACAAAGGTAAGTGTTTTAGTATTTAAAAAGACAATACTCTATTTTATACTACGTATTGTGTGACTTATGTGAAAGCAACGGATCTTTTAAAAGATTTAATGTATGAAGTCCTTTGGGGTAGATACCCAACTTGTTAGCTTAAGGTACCTTGTGTGAATAACTCGATTGTCTTTGGTTTGATATAGCCTTGTAAATACTTTCTTGTTGATGTGATAAGTGAAAATGTTAGGATGCTACGTGTGTTAGTATCTTGTGTGATCGTGATGTAAGGGGTCATTCTTGTTGCTTACGTTGTTAAACGTTAAGCCCGTTGTACTATTATTGTATCACATACCCTTTGACTTATTATACCGAGGGCTTGCCACCCTTGACGCGGTCTTTACGCCTACGCGGTCCTCGTGACTACGCGGAGCGCCAGAGCTCCGTGGATTGATCATTCCGGTGTTTAGCCCGACGCGGGATTCCTATGCGTCCGGCTGAGACTACGCGGTCTTTTGAGACTACGCGGTCATGGAGCCTAGCGGATACCGAGGGTTAGCCGCCGACGCGGGTATACCTCAGCGATGCAGGACCATGATTCGAGGAATACCTCACGCGGTCCGCGTGTGACCTATGCGAGTCGCGAGAGTTCCGTGGATAGACGCGCACATTGATATCGCGCGAGTGCCGCCTTCGATTACGTGGCGCGGCAGAAAGACCCTGAATACGCCAGTGGTATTTTTGGTAATCGCTGGTCTTAGTAGTCGGCTATGCCTTCGCACTTGCCCCGCACGCTTTATTGTGATAACTTTGGCGCGAGTTCTCGACTTGACATGATCGCTATTTGTCAGGAATCGTAGTTTGCTTATCATACATGTCTCGCGCTTTATAGACTATTATGATTTCATTTACGATTTTTAGTTTCACATACCTGCACTGTTAGATCGACCTCCTTCGGGCCGCGTTCATGCCGCAGTCGAGGTACACCGCCGTTGATCCTAGCTCGTGGTCAGCGCATTGGGAAGCTCCGCTTCTCCGAGGCTTATCACGTATAGTCCCCGTCAGTAAGTGTTTACATTCGTGGTTTTGGCCCCATTCCCGCCATCATGTTGTCATATCATTCTTAGGTCCAGAGTATCACATGATGTGGTTTGTAAAAGGATTAAACTGCTCATGTTGAAAAAGTTGTTATTTACATATACGCCAAAGGCAAGTTTTTCTCAGTTATTGTTTCATATTTCATAATATGTCTTGTATCGCTTTATGTTCCGCCGATTACTGATGTTGTATCACCAGGGTGCCCGGTAGGCACCATCCGCCCTAATCGGTCGTGACAAAAGTGGTATCGAGCGATTAATCCTCTGAAAGTGTCTACGCATCGTATCCGGAGAGTCTTGATTATCGCGTTGTGCACTACATCAATAATCGTGAGGCTATAGGGTATTTAGGATTGGTTTCTATTCTTCTCACTCGAGATCGTGCCTTAGAGCCGTGTTGTAAGTTGGACCTCCGACGAAATTATTTCCTTATCGTTATGCCTCCGCGTAGGCAAACCCGCCTGTGAGGCGCAAGGCAAAATAGAGCCGCGAGTAGAGTTCAGAGGGTTACGAGGGCACAAGCTCAATCATCACCGAGTTAGGTGCTTCATTCGGGATTTCGCGACATCACTAGCCCCGAAAGTTTAGCACGGCCGCGCTTCCATCGCGCCATGATATTTGAACCTTCGCCCACGATCGTGAAAGAGAATATGGATTGCAAAGAGGCGACCACATTTACTAGCTATGGATTTAACTACCGAGAGTATACCGATGTATCGCGAGTCTTGATGAATATCAACGAGAGGTTGTGCAAGAGTAGTTCTTCGCTTAGGTTGAGCGCATGGCACGTACGAGCTTATACACAAGCAGCCGAGAAACGTAGAGATCGACGCGTTAACGAGGCGAAGAGGCCGAGCAGAAGGTCCTTTGGTAACTTTCGGCGAGTCACCTCACCGTGATTCGATTATGCACATCCACAACGCAGTGGTCTTCCACGGATTTCGTGACGCTCGGTACGCAGTTGGTCGGAACTCCGTGGCTTCCGCTCATTATGTGACGCCATCCCGGAATGTCGCCTTTTAGTTCGTACTTGTTGCACTATGACCGCCGTCCGTTGTCGAAAGAGTGTCCTGCAGGAGGACTTAGCCTTCGTGATCGGTGGGTAGTTCGTCACCTTCCTTAGCTGCGCTCACGGGCGTGTTTGATTAGAACGACTAGGGAGTGAAGCAAGAGATTCGTGCATATCCTTAACCCTCTGAGAGTTCGATGTGTGATAAGACGGGTATAGCATAAGTGCTATGTTTTGATAGCAGGTGTTAATATTTGTGATTAGAAATCATGGTTAGTAACCGGAAGATTGGGGATAGAAAGTGTGGGCCTTAGAGTTTTATGCGTAGGAACCTTAGAGGTGCGCCGCCTCGAGTAAAGGTGTAGTGTTATGTTTGATCCTTATCGGAGCGCATAGTGCACGCGAGCTATGTTTATGGGATAAGTCCCCGAGTAGCGTGATTTGAAAGAGGTAGTCGAGCTGAAGACCGCCAGGTTTTCAAACGTGATTAGTGAGATTGTTCCGGATCGGGAGCTAGTATCGCGGCGCCGGTCGGGTTGAGGCCACGCCGCGTCAACCCGCCAGAGGTTCAGTGCGGGTCAGCCGCGGTCCCGCCAGGTGTTAGGGTTGTGAGGTGTTAGGCCCAAGTTTAGTTAACCAAAGATACGAAGTTCGTGGACGCGTCGACCGATGGTCGCCGGCGAGGTCACCGCCTTGTCTTCAGCAAGTTACGCTTTACTCAGTTGTTGATTTTACCGTAAAGGTTGTAAGCGTCGCACGGTGCCTACCTTCACCTTATGACGCAGTGGAGCCTGTGGCACTACTGTTTTGTTTCCGAAAGTTTTACGTGCAAGGTTAAGAACTCGCCGAGTCTCAGACCGCATTCGCCGGTGTTTGATTTCGTAGTTGTGGGATTGTTGTCTCCCGGAGAGGGAAATGTTTTTAACTACCATTTCGGTGTTCTGATGTCGCCTTACGAAGCCTTGTAAGCGGCGGAAGTGTAAGTTGCCGGCCGATTGGTTCGATGTTGGCAAGGTTCGCATACTGGTTCAGCTTGTTCCACAGATCGGTCGCCGGTAGTTTGTCTAAGAAGTTCTAGCACTTCGGGAAATCGTGACGGATAATCGCGACGACGCCAGAGTTCGTGTTGACGGTCGGCCTTGAAGGTACCACCCCGGCCCGTGTGACGAGTTCCGAAACAGAGGAACTTAGCCCAGTTGTTTTGGGCCCTTTGAGTTCATGTGAAGAATAGGCCGTTGCCTATATGTTAGCTTTTGCCGTCCGACTTAGGAGGCAGTATGTCCGGCCTTTCGTATTGTTATGTTCGAAAGTATCGAGATCCATCCGAGTGTTCCGCTAATGATGACCGTTAGAGATAGTAACCGAGTTTCGAAATCGAAGATCAAGAGTTTGGGAGTACGACACCGCAGATGATCACACGCATCGGCATCATTTGTTGGGTCGCCGGAAGGTTTATGCCTCGCAAAGTGACAAAAGTGGTATCACGTGGTAAGAATTCGAGTGTACGAGAAGCGGTACGACACGTAAGGGAAGAAGCGGCGTGTATGGCGGCGTAGATGTGATCATTTCTTTTGTGTGGAGAAAGTGCGAAGAAATTATATTTTAGACCCTGACGGGAGTGTTTGTGATGTTAGAGGTGTGTCCTCGACTCAAGGTAAGTACTTTGGCGCAAGTGGTTCCGTGGCCACGCGTGGCGTGATTGTTTTCGTAAGTATAAGAAATGAGGACTATACCGCCGCTTGTTTTGAGATTTAGAAGGAACATTCGACGAATGTTTCTGCGAGGAGAATGTTATACCCCGTATTTCCGCAGTATGACGAGGCGCACGATAAAAGTTTAAAGCCTCGAGTAGGCAAAAGAGGCTTCGCCGATTTAATTTTGTGCACAACACCCTGCTAGAGTCGTTTTTCTTAAACGCTTTCACAACTTTCGTAGGGAATTTCCGCTATGCCATATTTTATTTTTGCGGATTTTTCCGAGAGACGAAACATTTTGGACCAACAAGAGGCGACACTTGTCACCCTCTCATCGGGAACACCTCGACGCATTATGGACGATTTGGGCTTAAGAGTAGGTAGGATATTTTGTGTTGGTTGGTGTGGTAGATGGATAAGGTGTACTTGGGTGAATCTCGCCTTACACTTGTGTAGCACTTGGCTCAATCTTGGCCATTGGTTGGCTTTCACTTGGCCTATAAATACCCATCCCTTGAAGACTTATTCATCCATTCCTAAATGTTTCTAAGTGTTAAATCTTCCTCCCCTGTGTTGAGTTCGCCAAGAGGCCTCCCCTCTCCTAGAGGCTCGCCGGCGGGTACACCCCTCCTAGTAGTGTGGCCGTGGGTACCCCCTAGCCTAGTTGCTTTCAGATATACCCCTCTCTTGGTAGAAATACTCAAAAGTATTGTTATAATGCCCAAATTACCTTAGCCAGATACCTTGTAGTATTCTAAGGTTATACCTATACTGAAAAGCCCGTAAATACTATTATACTTCCCGTCACAAAACCGAAACCCTAGGAAAATCTCCATAGTCAGTTGAAGTATTGTGTGAAGTTGGTTAGAACTTCTAAGGGTGGTTTAGAGCGGTCGAGCGCTCTGAGTCGAGCTAAACGATTGCCCGTGATCGACTTTATACTTGGATAATTATGGGCTTATCGAGGTAAATATCTTGTCCTCTATTGTAATGGAAATTACATGTTGTTAGATTATATAGTCAAGTATGCTATATATAGTAATCAACATAGTTATCGGCAATGTCTTGCGACTTAAGCCCAATAAAAGAAGAATCCGAATCAGAATTACATGTATTGTCAAGAGACTTGTGTAGTAGCAGTGAAGTAGAATTGTACCGCTAGGTTAGATGTATAACCCCCTCGGTTGGCTTGGTAGCCGTCTCGATAGAGAGGAGATTTACGCCCATGTGGGTGTGAGGTGTCGAATTTTCTCAGAGAATATTCTACGATTAGACCTAAATGTTAATGTCACCGCGCCTTATAGGTCAAGTACTACGGTGACGCGATCTACTCGCTTAGGAGTAGCCGACGTTTGTAAGTACTTTGAGCGTTTTGCTATTAGTCGATACTCGTCGCGAGGTATGTGAACCTCTTCCTATCTCTTCTAGCATTATATTTGTTAACTATGTAGTACTGAGACGCATACGTGCTAAATGTATTTGATTGGTTTAAAACATAAAGTGTTATAACGGCTTTATGGGAAGTCGGTTATAAACAACTTTATGTTGGTAAGAAAATACTTGTGGTTTTTTTAAAAAGGTAACTAATTTGAACTATAACTGGCTTGTTATGTGTTAATAAAGAACTTGAAGTATTTCAAAAGATTTTTGAATCATTTTGAAAGAAGAAGTAATACTTGGTTTGTGAAAAACTTAAGAGTTATACTAGCTTTATGGGAAGTTGGGTATAACGGCTTAAGAATGTTTTACTGATTTCGGAAATCAGAATGTGTATCGACAAACCACTGCAGCGTTAATAAAAGGAAATGTTTTGACTAATTAAGTATTATTAAAACCAAGAGAAACTTCCATCCGCATAGAGCTAAGATGAGACAAAATGATATTTCCTAGATCACGGCTGCTGTAATAAGATTGTTATAAACAAGAATATCCTACTCACATATAAGACTTATGTTTCTCAGATTGTTTAAAAGAGAATTATATTCTTAAATGAATAAGACTATGAACTACTTAAACCTTTCTAAAATAAGAAACGTGAACATTTGAAATTAGGCAAACTTGGACGCTTGAAAATAATGTTGTTACTTGATTTTACAAAGGTAAGTGTTTTGGTATTTAAAAGATATACTCTATTTTATACTACGTATCAGGTGACTTATGTGAAAGCAACGGATCTTTTAAAAGATTTAATGTATGAAGTCCTTTAGGGTAGATACGAACTTGTTAGCTTAAGGTACCTTGTGTGAATAACTTGATTGTCTGGTTTGATATAGCCTTGTAAATACTTTCTTGTTGATGTGATAAGTGAAAATGTTAGGATGCTACGTGTGTTAGTATCTTGTGTGATCGTGATGTAAGTGGTCATTCTTGTTGTGCTTACGTTGTTAAACGTTAAGCGTTGTACTATTATTGTATCACATACCCTGACTTATTATACCGAGGCTTGCCACACTTGACGCGGTCTTTACGGCTATGCGGTCCTCGTGACTACGCGGAGCGCGGTAGCTCGTGATTGATCATTCCGGTGTTTAGCCCGACGCGGATTCCACGCGGTCTGCTGAGACTATGCGGTCTTTTGAGACTATGCGGGTCGGGAGCCTCAGCGGATACCGGGGTTAGCCGCCCGACGCGGGGTATACCTCGGTGATGCAGGACCATGATTCGAGGAATACCTCATGCGGGTCCGTGTGTGACCTATGCGGAGTCGCGAGTTCCAGAGGATAGACGCACATTGATATTGCGGGCGGTGACCAGCCGATCATGTGGTGCGGTCTAGAAAGACCTCTAATACGGTTGTGGTATTTTTGGTGCGTGGGTCTTAGTAGTCGGCTATGCCTTCGCATTTGCCGTGCGGTTTTATTGTGATAACTTTGAGGCGTGAGTTCTGACTTGACATGATCGCTATTTGTTGTGAATCGTAGTTTGCTTATCATACATGTCTCGCTTTATAGACTATTATGATTTCATTTACGATATTTTTAGTTTCACATACTGCACTGTTATCGACCTCGCCCGGGCCGCGTTCATGCGAGTTGAGGTACACCATCGTTGATCCTAGCTCTCGTGGTCCAGCGTTTGGGAAGCTCCGTTTCTCCGAGGCTTATCGGTGGTATAGTCCCCGTCGTAGTAAGTGTTTACATTCGTGGTTTGGCGGGGCCCGTCCCGCCATTGTTATCATATCATTCTTAGAGGTGCAGTAATCTTGTTGTGGGCGGTTTGTAAAAAGGATTAAACTGTTCATGTTGAAAAAGTTGTTATTTACATATATGCCGAAAGGCAAGTTTTTCTCAGATTATTGTTTCATATTTCATAATATGTCTTGTATCGTTTTATGTTCCGCTGATTACTCTGATGTTGTATCACTAGGGTGCCCGGGGTAAGGCACCAGTCACGGGCCCGGAATCGGGTCGTGACAAAGCCAATATGGTGGAAAAGAATGATGATATGGATCATCTGTGTGTAATGCTATCATAGTGCAATTTGGTTGAAAACCCAAAGGAGTGGTGACTTGATTCTGGTGTCACTCGACATGTTTGCGCTGCAAAAGAAGCATTTGCAACCTATGCTCCCGCTGGACCCGAAGAGGTACTGTTTATGAAAAATACTGCAACAACCAAAGTTGAAGGATATGGAAAGATACTTCTGAAGATGACTTCCGGCAAGGTCCTAACTCTCAACAATGTTATGCACGTTCCAACAATTAGAAAGAATTTAGTTTCAGCCGGACTACTCGTCAAAAACGGGTTTAAGTGCGTGTTGGTTAGTGAGAAAATTGTAATAAGTAAGAATGATATGTTCATAGGAAAGGGCTACCTCACCTAGGGCCTTTTCAAACTCAATGTAATGGTTGTTGACAATATTAATGAGAATTCAGCTTCGTCTTACTTATTGGAGTCAAATGATTTATGATATGTTCGTTTAGGACATGTCAACTACAAAACCTTGCGGAAATTGATTAATTTAGAAGTATTGCCTAAATTCGAGGGTAATAAATCAAAATGTGAAATCTGTGTTGAATCTAAGTTTGTTAAACATCCATATAAGTCTATTGATAGGAATTCAAATCCTTTAGACTTAATCCACACATATATTTGTGATATGAAGTCAATACCATCTCGCGGTGGGAAAAAGTATTTTATAACTTTTATTGACGATTACACTCGATAATGTTATGTGTATTTGCTTAATAGTAAGGATGAAATAATTGATGCATTTAAGCAATACAAGAACGAAGTAGAAAATCAATTGAATAAAAAGATAAAAATGATTAGAAGTGATAGGGGTGGAGAATACGTATCTCCTTTTGCATAGATATGTTTAGAATATGGAATTATTTATCAAACTACTGCCCCTTACACACCACAATTAAATGAAATTGCGGAAAGGAAAAACCGAACATTAAAGGAAATGATGAATGCTTTATTAATAAGTTCCGATTTACCGCAGAGCTTGTGGGGGGGAAGCTGTCCTTACAGCTAATTGAATACTCAACAGGGTTCCCCACAACAAAACACAATTTATTCCATATGAACTATGGAAATGAAGAAAACCCAACTTGAAATATTTCAAAGTGTGGGGGTGTTTAGCAAATGTACAAGTTTCTTTACCCAAAAGGGTAAAACTCGGATAAAAAACTGTGGATTGTGTTTTTATTGGCTATGCTACAAACCGCAAAGCTTGTCGATTTTTGGTTCACAAATCGGGCAATCCCGAAATTTATGTTAATACAGTAATTGAATCAGATAATGCTGAATTATTTGAAAACATTTATCCGTATAAAACTGAATGTGAGTCGTCAAGTGAAAGATCTAAACGATCGCGGGAAGAACCAAAGAAAAATACACCAAGTAAAGAGGATCCAAGACGTAGCAAACGTCAAAGAACATCTACTTCCTTTAGACCAGATTTTGTAACATTTTTGCTTGAAAATGAGCCTCAAACATTTAAAGCAGCGATGTCTTCTTCTGATTTGACATTTTGAAAAGAAGCAGTCAATAGTGAGATTGAATCAATTTTGAACAATCATACATGAGAATTGGTTGATCTTCATCCTGGAAATAAACCTTAGGATCAAAATGGATTTTTAAAAGGAAAATGAAAGCTGATGGCACTATTGACAAATATAAAGCAAGACTTGTGGTCAAAGGTTATAGACAAAAAGAAGGCCTTGATTACTTTGACACTTACTCGCCGATAACAAGAATAACATCTATTCGGGTGTTGGTGACACTGGCGGCCGTATATGAAATCCATCAAATGGATGTCAAGACAACTTTCTTAAATGGAGAATTGGAGGAAGAAATTTACATGAAATAACCTGAGGGTTTTGTAGTTCCTGGTAAAGAAAGGAAAGTGTGCAGACTTGTTAAGTCACTTTATGGACTTAAACAAACACCCAAATAATGGCATGTGAAATTTGACCAAACAATGTTGGCAAATGGATTTAAGATTAATGAGTGTGACAAATGTGTTTACATTAAAAACACTCAAAATCATGAAGTCATTGTTTGTTTATATGTTGATGACATGTTGATAATGAGTAAAGATATTGCCGATGTAAATGCTATGAAGCGTATGCTCGCTAGCAAATTTGACATGAAAGACTTAGGGACTGCTGATTTGATCTTAGGAATTAGGATCCATAAAACTCCACAAGGTCTAGCATTATAACAGTCACATTATATTGAAAAAGTACTTGACAAGTTCAAGTATTTAAATTTCAATGTTGCAAAGACTCTAATTGATGTAAGTTTTGCACTTCAAAAGAATGAAGGTGAAAGTGACTCACAATTGGACTATGCACGAGTTTTGGGAAGTTTGATGTATATTATGAATTGTACACGATCAGATATAGCATGTGCTATAAACAAGCTGAGTCGATTCGCGAGTGATCCCAATCAAACTCATTGGATGACAATGAAACGAGTCTTGGGGTATTTAAAACACACCAAAAACTATACTTTGCATTATATACCGTAGTACTTGAGGGATATAGTGATGCAAACTGGATCACCGGATCATCTGAAGTTAAATTCACGAGTGGATATGTTTTCACCGTTGGTGGAGGAGTAGTGTCTTGAAAATCATCAAAACAGACATGCATCGCCCGCTCTACAATAGAATCTGAATTTATAGCTTTAGACAAAGTCAGTGAAGAAGCTGAATGGCTCTGAAATTTCTTAGAAGATATTCCATTCTGGCCAAACCTTTGGCTCCTATATGTATACATTGTGACAGTCAAGCAGCAATAGGTAGGACATGAAGCGTAATGTATAACGGACAATCTCGTCACATACGACGGAGGCACAATACCGTTAGACAACTCCTCTCTAGTGGCGTTATCACAATTGACTATGTAAAGTCAAGAAATAACGTGGCGGATCCGCTTACAAAAGGCTTATCTAGAGAGGGAGTTCGTAGATCATCAATGGGAATGAGGTTAAGGCCGAAGACAAGTCATCATAGCGGTAACTCTACCTAGCAGACTGGAGATCCCAAGAGATAGGTTCAAGGAGATCAAACAAAGTTGTGACTGACGGTTCAACATTGTCAAATAACTCAACCCATTCTCGGATGAAGACAATGTTCAGAAATAAGGATAAAACTTTATGGCTTGTTAATGAGTTAATAAAACATTAAGGTTTTTTAATGATTATCTAAATCTGGTAATGTATGACCAGATAATGTAGCTATAGGACCACATGTTTAGAAATCACCTATGTGAGTGTTAAGTGTAAGCCGCTTTAAAGGGGAATGACAGTGAATGCCCATTCTCTATGCACTCATGAGACCGGACGGTGTTCATGGTTGAAACGAATACAACCGTGAGAACCATAAACGGTTGAGGGTTGATTGTGTGGCTTATGTTGTCTAGGTATACAACAAAGTTCGACGGTTCAAAGATATCAAATCTACCGATTGATCGAGTATATCCGATATAAATTCACTACAGTTCAAAGGAAAACCTACTTATCCAGATGCAGTCAATCCTCACTTGTATATCACACTTGTCCGCACATTCTTTTATCTTATAGCCATTCCCCATTCATGTGGGAGATTGTTGGGTTTTGATATTGGTGAATGAGAAATGATGGGATGAAAAGTGAAGGGAATGTAAAAGATCCTTTTTAAGACATTTGTCCCACATCGGAAAAAGAAAAGAAAAGAGAGGTGTATATATTACATTACACATTCTCTAGTTGCTAAATGGGTTGAGGGGACAAGGACCCCTCGCGCCGTCGTCGTCGCTCGCTCGGCTCGGCTTCGTATTCGTATTCGTCAAAGATCGATTGGTTGATAATCTTTTTGGACAAACTTTTCTTTAATTATTTAATTAATTAATTATTTAACTAAAATAAATCCAATACGGATCGACCGACGCGGTCCGACTTTTCTTTTTCTTTCGAATTTCCCTCCAAATATTCTGATGACTGTTCTAAATGGTTGCAAACATTCAGTACCTCCAACAACTATAAATTCTTGATTTGTTCCAAGAATTTAATATACACTCAATACGAATTATTCCTTCATCTCAAAAATTCTCCCTTGCTTATTTTGTGTGATATACTACTGTTGAGTGGTTCGCTGCTATCGGAATTTGGAGTACTACTATTCTGGTAAGATAATCGTTCTATCATGGGAGAGGATATTCCATTAACCTCGTGTACTGTGAGGGGAATAATTTCCTTAAGGACACACTTTGAACTAAGTGGACTCGATTATATTCTGATTTTTTTTTCCAAAACAGATTCTGTTTATTGTTAGTTTCGTGTACTGGTTTTAATTAGTTTATTTTGTACTGTGTAATTTGTTTTTACTAAATGTTTAACAGATTGTGTTGAAACGTTATTTAAACGTATATAGATTATTATACCAACAACATATACATTTCTATATTCAACACTATTACGCTGATATTAAGATGTCTAATTAACAAGGTATATATACCTTTTTGGAAATTAAGTTGTTTCGCTCTTGCAGCTCTTTTTCCTGCGATTAAGTGCCAACAATCAACAATCAGAAAATAGATGATTTACACACCTGATATAGCTTAACCTGGTTGTCTAAACATAAACAGTATATTTTCTACTTATTTCTGTTAATGTTAGGATTTGTGTTATGACATTTTTCTAAACATATTATTTTTCGTACTAAGTCCAAATCAGAAAATGTCGGAATAATTGTCTTGACATTCTGACCGACATTCTGGTAACTGTTTTGCCTATCTTCACGGACAGATTTCAGAAATGTGTGACCTTTTTATCACATGACAATTTGACTTGGCAATGAGTCTTTGAAGCAGATTGAAAACGTGGAAGACTAAGTCCAAGAGATAGCTTAACTTAAGGAGCAAGACGAGGGAAGAAAAAGTCCAAGCTGTTGAGAAAATCACTCCTCAAGTTTCTGCCACACGTGACCACTTTTAGCTCAACCTCCACAACGATTCATTGAGCTTTTCAAGGAGGACTCTCTACTATAAATAGAGAGGGCATATCAGTGAATCAATATTCAGAAACAAAATGTAAAAATACCATGAGAGCTCTCGGGATTTCTTCTCAGAAATCTGGATCACAAAATGTCGCCTGAGTTTGTGACGACATTCTGCATGACATTTCAGTCATTTTTTCATATTCTAGATTAGCTTTGTATGAAGCGATTGTAATGAGATGTTTGTCACTTTTATTTAGATAGATTTTTCAGGCATAAGTCATCTGCGACTTAACCTTTTTATTCATTTTGTATCATCTTGTAAATCTTGTAAAGAAAGGAATATATCAATTGTATATACATATATATACAATACTTTGGTCATTGACCATCATGGGTTATATTAATATATAACCTATGAAAATTAAACCTTTGTGTCTTTATTATTTCCTCTGCATTTTACTCTTCAAAGATTTCATTTTGTTTTTAACTGAATACTGTTTTTACCGAAATGTCGTCAGTTATGTCAGACGATATTTCGCCGACATTTGCAAACTGTTCCAGCATTCGAATTGAGTTACTTTCCAGTTTGTTTTTATTATTCCATAATTGTACCATCGGACCCATCAATTTCCTTTTTATTGACTCCTTTAAAGATCACATAATTTTACATGCTATAACAGTAAAGTCACAAAATCATCTTTATTTTATCACATTAAAATAACTGATTTTTACCCACTTAATGGTTATAACACAAAACTATTTATTGTCGTGTTAAAAGTAAATGAATCATGTGTGAATCGATCCAAAAAACATATGACTGGAAGGTCAAATTCTGATCGAGAAAATACAAATACAAATACAAAAAAATAAAAACTCACTGTAAAATTTTGACTAAACAATAAGACAACTAAAAGACTTTAAAAAAAGAAGTTGAAATCGAAGAGTATACTCCCCGAGACAAATTTGATCTTTTAGTCATTTGTATGTGCCAAGAATTCACACACTGTTCATTTACTTTAGTGTGAGAAACAAATAGTTTGTCTGACTTTACTATCATATTGAATGAGGCTCAACTACTTTAATATGACAATATATTTCATGATTTCGCTGTTATAATTAGGGGTGCACAAAAATCGGTCCGGACCAAAAAAATGGACCGGACCGAACCTCTTTGGACCGGACCGAACCGGACCGAAATTATCGGTCCGGTCTTCGGTCCTTTGAAATTTAAGTTTCGGTTTTCAGTCCGGTCCGGACCGATTTTTAATTTTATTTTATAATATATATAATCCTAATTTTTATACTAATACTAACCCCCTGCACTCCCGCCCTCCCCTACGAAACGATATACACATACACGGATACACCCTTTACCCCTATTCCCGTTCTCGACCCCCTCTCTCTCTCCCTCATTTCTAAATCCCAATCTCAGCACCTCAGCAGCTCACCTCACCGTCGACGACTCGAAGTCGTCACTACTCACTCCTCAGTCCTCACTCGTCCGTCAACGTCGCCTCTCAATCTCAATCTCAGTCTCTCAACTGCCGCTCACTTCTCAATCCGTAGTTCCGGACTCCCCACTCGAGACTCAGCAGTCGAGCCGCCGATCGCCTCTCAGTCTCTCAATCTATCGACAAGGTATGTACTACTTAGTACTTACTACTAAGGAATAATTCATTAGTTTGTCATTTGAAGTTGTGCAACAAAAGTTTGTATTCATTTGTATTTTTAAATGATATTAAATATTTGTATTCACATGCAAATGATGTCTAGTACCTCTGAATCTAATATCCAATCCAAAAGGAAAAGAGATACCTCTGAATCTAATATCCAATCCAAAAGGAAAAGAGACGATGAAATGACTCGTCCGTCGACTCACTCGACTGTACCAGATTTTGAAGTAGGGGCTGTCCCTGACCCTGAGTTTGTATTAGCCTTCTCAAACACCAACAAATACACTCCACACAGAGACAAGTATTATGCCAACGGAGGAACGACAGTATATTACTTGCAACAAACAAAGAGCTGAATATTGGAAGGAATACAAGCTTTATTTGACTAATGGCGAGGGCAAACGTCGAGCTGAATGTAAGTATTGCCATAAAACTTTTGCGTGTGACTCGGCTATTAATGGTAACAAAAATGTGAAAAATCATGCAACTCAATGCCTACTAAATCCGGAGAATGTGATTAAACAAAATCAAAGTAAATTGACTTTGGAGGCTGTTGCGGATAAAAAAGGAGAAGGGAAGTTGAGAAATTGGGTTTTAAATGCAAATGAAGTTAGGGAAGCGTTGTGCTATATGGTGATAGTTGTCGAATTTCCTTTTTGTTGTGTTGAAAAACCCGATTTTAAGCATTTCATATCTGTTGCTTGCCCTGAGTTTATAGTACCCTCCTGTATGACTGTGGCGCGTGATTGCTTTCAACTTTATTTGAAGAAAAAAGAAAAGTTGAAAGAATTTCTCACATTGTCATGCCAACGAGTCTGTGTGACAACTGATTCATGGACATCTAATCAAAGAATCAACTATATGTGCCTTTCCGCTCATTTTATAGACAATGATTGGAATTTGCAAAAACGAATTCTAAACTTTTGTCCAATTACAAGTCATAGGGGTGAGTCAATTGCAAAAGTTATAGAATCTTGTTTAGAGAGTTGGAATTTACATATGAAACTTTTTACCGTTACTGTTGATAATGCCTCTTCAAATGATGTTGCTTGTAGTCACTTGAGAATAGTTCAAAGCAATGGTAGTGCAATAAGTAAGGGAAAGTATTTGCATATGAGATGTGTCGCTCATATTGTTAATCTTATTGTTTGGGATGGTTTGAAAATAAAAGATTCTCTTAAAGCAATTGAAAGAATTCGAGCTACTGTGAAATTTGTGAGGAATTCTCCTGCTAGGCTTCTTAAATTTAAAGAAATTGCAACCGTCTTGAAAATAGAGAGCAAATCTTTGTTGTCACTTGATGTGCCCACTCGTTGGAACTCAACTTATACTATGTTGATGACAGCTATAAAATTCGAGCGAGTTTTTGGTATGTTTGAACTTCATAAAGAACAAAATCTTAAAGAGCCTAATAATGTAGGGCCTCATAATGAGAATGATTGGTTGTTGGCCAAGAGGCTTGTTATCTTTCTAGAAAAGTTTTATATTTTAACTAATAATGTTTCTGCTTCTTTGAGTGTCACGTGCAATAGTGCATTGTTTGATATTGGTGCAGCTCTTGGAACAATAAAAGAACTAGAAAGTACTTGTGATGTAGAATTGAGTGCAATGACTGGTAAGATGAAAGAAAAGTTTGATAAGTATTGGGGTAGTTTAGAAAAGTTCAACATGTTGATTTATGTGGCTGCCATTCTTGATCCTTCGATGAAAAAGGTTGGTTTACAATTGACTCTACATGAGATGTATGGGGAAGTGAAGGGTGATAGTTTGCTTGAGAATGTTCAACAAGTCCTAAATGATTTATTTGATGAATATAAGGCTATGTATTTCCCTACTGCTGCTTTGAGTGGGACAAGTGATGTATCTAAATCAAGTGACATGAGATTAGATCTCAAGACTAAAGTTAGGAAGCTCAAATCTTCGTTAGAAGCAAAGGGTAAATATAGTACGAGGCCGGAGCTTGATCGATATTTGAATGAAGAGGAGGATGAAAAAGATATTGAAATCTTAACTTGGTGGAAGCTCAATTCACTAAGATTTCCCGTTGTTTCACGCATGGCTCGTGATATATTAGCTATTCTAGTATCTACAGTTGCTTTTGAGGCTGCATTTAGTACCGGTGGACGAATACTTGATCAGTTCAGGAGTTCTTTGACACCTAAGGTAATACATTTTCTTTTGTATTTTTTGTAAAGCAAGTTTAATTTTTATTATATTAATTGGTAAGTTCTGTTTCTTAACTTTTATTTTATGTTAAAGATGGTGCAAGGACTCATTTGTGGTCAAGACTGACTTCGTGCAACTTTGACGAAGAAATCCAAACTAATTAATGTGTAAGAATCATTAGAAGAGTTGCAAGATTTGGAGAATGGTATGATATATTGATATGAATATGATGATATCTCATTGCAAACATTAGAAGAGTTACAATTCTTATTACTAACTTTATTATTTTCTTTCATACAGATTTTCAAAAGTGTGGAATTGATGAATCTATCATCTGTGTTTGATGGTTTGAGTGTTTGTATATGTATAATGTATTTTCTTTAAGGATGTTGTCATTCTCTTCCCTACTGTTGTTTACTTGTTTTTAGTTTTGGCATTTTCAAGAATAAATTTTGTGGACTATGCCTATTGCCTAATGTGGACACTGGACAGGGCAGTGAGACTGAGGACACTGGTCTGTGGATCAAGGGCAAGGCATGCAGGCTGCAACAAGCAGCAAGTGTGGTTTGTGGATCAATGCAGCCAGGCAGCAGCAAGCAGCCAAGCACCACTGCTGCATCTGCACCAGTTGGTTTTTTTAGTTATTAAAGCTTACTTTGTGTAATAATAATAAATCATGTAAAAAATTTATTGCAATTTGGATTTGGGGTGTGGACTGTGGACAGTGGACACTATGGAGTACTGGAGTGGAATTGGATTTATTGCAATTTGGATTTTGGATTTATTGCAATTTGGATTTTGGATTTCTTCAAATTTCGATTCGGTCCATTCGGTCCAAATGACCGGACCGGACCGAAAATAACCTGGACCGAATCGAGAAATTCGGTCCGGTCTTCGGTCCGGACGCTCTGACTGTTCGGTCCTCGGTCCGGTCCGGTTTTAACCTTTTGTGCACCCCTAATTATAATAGGTAAAATTTAGTAATCATATGTGAAATCAGCCCAATTTTAGTGCCGGACGTCGTCATTTTTGTATAGGAAGATCGGCATTATAATATTATATGTCAGTAGCAATAACAAGTTGAACAAAGTTTTTTACCTTTTTCTGCAGCTGGGAAATGGACTCATGCATCAGTTGGTTCTGAAAATTCAAGTGACAGACTTGTTGAGCACAATTCATGAGTCTTAGAGATGAACAATTAATATTCTAAACTCACAAACTAAGAAGGACTAAAGGAATAAGTAAAATCATTTACTACTTGTATACCTCAACAATGTAATATGTACTCTACAAATGTTTTTCACCGTCAATGCAGTTTAACATGTTATATATAGGAGGTCACTCTCACTTGCATTATTATTACTATTATTTAGGCTACAATAGAATAGTGTTTACGCTATCTGATTATAGAAATTAAACTCTAAATAAAAAAACAAGGAGAGGTTGCGAATGGTATTGACCTTCCTGGTTCGTATTCGCTTCAGAGCTGTATCGAGTTGTTGTTCTAAACCCTGGAACTCTCGCAGATTGAAGGAATCCAGATCCTCTCCCATACAATGCCTGCATTTAGATTAGGAATGTGCACAGATTATTTTATATGAATGCAACAAAGCTACTAATAACCGAGTGATTTTCTATCTACTGATAATAAACAAAATTTTGTGTTATCAAGTCATGGCCTAAAAGATAATTACAAGTAACTCTGTTAATGAAAAGTGGAACTAGAAACTCGTAAAATAAGACATGTCTAGCATCCAAGGGTGTGGCCTAGTGGTCAATGAAGTGGGTTGAACAACATGAGGTCTCAGGTTCAAATCCGAGCAAAGACAAAACACTAGGTGATTTCTTCCTATTTATTGTAGTCTTGGTGGACAGAGTTATTTGGTACCCGTTGCTGATGGGAGGTGGACACAATATCTCATGAAATTAATCGAGGTGCGCACAAGCTGGCACCGGACACCACGATTATAAAAAAAATAATAAGACACATCTACAACGTAACATGTTAAATTACATAGATAGTGTATATTAATTTTGCTCCTAAACATGTCATCACATATTTGTGGCAATAAGTTTCTTATTAAGAAATATAGAAATGATTTATTCTTTTTTTAAATAAACTAATTAGAAAATAGTGTCAAACATGCAGGGCCGTCTCAAACATTTTGGGGGCCCTGTTTTAATTAATAAAAGTGGGCCCTGTTTTAATTCATAAAAGTGGGTCCTTAGTTGGGCTAAGACCTGCGAATTATGGGTCTTTACAGTAGATTATGATTAATACTATTTAATAAAAAATGAAAAAGAAGCCCTAAAATTTTTCGTTTTAAGGAAGGCCCTGTGCGGTAGCACACCTCGCACGGGTCCAAAGACGGCTCTACAAACATGATATATATAGCTTAAGTTCAACTCCAACAAAATATATACTCGTTTGTCAATCTTGATCGATATAAATCAGCTGTGACACTGGTTGCAACGTATCAATAAGGATTCACCTTCTGCTTGATATGAATTGAAGTAGGTTACCTTATATTTCTTTGCAGAAGTTCAGTCCTTGCCATGAGCTTTGGGTACTCGAGAGTCCAATTTTCCTACAACAATCCATGAAATGATGCAAAAGGAGAAAAAATTAAAGTACTCAAGAGTCAAGACTACAAAACAAAACCATGAGAGAGCTTAATTTCCTCAATTCAGATATCACTAGTACTATTCCCCGCGTTTCAATTTTTTGTCTTAGTTTAATTGGGCATGGATTTTAAGAAAGTAAAGAAGAAATAATTTTAAACTATAGATATGTATAATGTATCAAAATGTCGTTGAATCTTTTGATCTTAAACATATCATGTGGAATGTTGAAATTAAGAAAGTTACATTCTTTTTTAAAGAGACTAAAAAAAAATGTAAGACAAATAATTTGAGACCGATGGAATAATTAATATTTTCGGATATATATCTTATGCTATATATGTTGTTCATACTCTTTGAAAATGCAGCCGGCTGTGCGTTGAATTCTTCAAAAGTAGTGTATTTTTTTTAGGATTCGACACGGATACGACTGCATTTTTAGAGAATACAAACAACATAGAATTATTATAATCATGCCTAAACAGCTCGCATTGAGACATTAAAATTTTAACATGCCTCGTGATCATGGGTTAAGCTCAACGCTATATTCATGAAGATAAAAAGTGTAGTACAACAATAGCAAGGAACAATTAACAGGTAATTTTTTTTATTTGGATCAAGAACAATTAGCAGGTAATTAACTAGCTAAGGGATGTGAAGAATCAAAATTAATATACAATTCACGAAATAATTTGATGGACAACGTCGTGGTAGAGATTGCATTTCAGTTTAATTGGATAGCTATCTTCATCTTCTCTTTAAACTTCAGTTGAAAATTAGCTAATATCCAGAACAGATATGAGATTGATTTTACTTATTAAATACATGAATATATATGACCAATGAATATCAATATAGCTGAAGATGGAGATCGAAGTCAAAAACCTTTTTGATTGATTATGGAAATAATCTGTGTATATTTTATATTTAGAGTATCATAATTGTAGCCTAAACTTCAGTCTTGTAACATGTATATTATTCACTTCAAAGAATGAAAATATGACGGGAAAATATTTCCTTCATGGTATAAGAGCAAAAAATTAACCCTAGCCGCCTAGCCCTAACCCTAGCTGCCGAAACCCACTCTTCTTCTTCCTCAACTAGCCGAAACCCTACCTCCTCCTCTACTCCTCTTTTCTTATTTCTCTTGGGTAACAATGGCTGACCAAAAAAAAAATTCATCCCGCTCTTGCCGTAAACAACGTCAAGAACTTCATTCCGGTGATTCTTGAGATGGAAAAGGGGCAATATTCATCTTGAGCGGAGTTATTCAAAATTCATTGCCGCGCATACCAAGTCAATGACATTATTCTTCCTCCAAAACCTCAACCGGGTGTCATGGAGAAAGACAAGTCCACCGACATTCATATGGCTCTATGGTCTCGCTTGGATGCTATAGTCCTTCAATAGATTTACGGCACCATATCAAACGATCTTTTTCACACCATATTGGAACCGGATTTGACTGCTCAACAAGCATGAGAGCATTTGTAAAACCTTTTCCAAGATAACAAGAATTCTTGTGCGGTTTATCTAGAAAATCAATTCACAAATGTGAAGACGAATGATTTTCCAAACGTCTCCGTGTTACACCCCATAATACCAGGGCTACTAATTGAGAACGTGATTAAGAGTTTAAGATTTGAATTTTGGAAGGAAAGAATTATTACATTTTCATAAGGAAAATTTCGAAAAAATGTGACGACGAAAAATTATTAACTTAGAGTTTAATACTTCTAATTGGATTTGTGGGATTAGTATTGGATTATGAAGAATTGAAATTGATAATATGGGGTTCGCCGAAAATTTCACAATTGGGGGGGGGGGGGTCGAAAATTATAATATTTTGGACCAATAGGAGGGTGACACGTGTCACCCCTCCACTTGTCTTTCTAAGATGACAACACTTTAGATATTTTGAGAGGAGGACCAGTGGACAAGTGGGTCCCACTCCACTTGTCCATACACTTGGCTATACATATCATTTCACACTTCATCCAAATAAGCTCTCATCTTCTCCCTTTAGCTCTAGATTTTCGAGAGCCTCTTAGCCAAGAACAACAAGAGTTGATTAAGTTTCTTTCTCAAAGATTAAGCTCCTAAACCAAGTGCTAAGCCAAAATTAATACTCCACCTTTGAAAGCTTGTCTTGGCCGAAAGTTGAGGGTGAAAACCCTAACCTTTTATCCACTTTTTTGAGGTAAAACGTGAAGGGAAGTTGGTTTTAAGGTTGTATAGTAGACATATATGTGATTGGAACTTGAAGAAGTGGAGCTAAGACGAAACTGCGGGCCAATATTGTAGGGACTGTTTGGGACATTTTTTGGGCACAAAATAAGGTAAAAATTCTTCTTCTCTTGAAGTAATTGGATATTACTTATTGTTATAATGTATAGATGGGCTTGTGCTAAAAATAATTAAGATTAAAAAGTGTTTGGACCATTTTTGGGTTGAAGGCCGAGAATGGGGCAGTTTCGGCCCTATGAATTTTTGTTGGTTGTATTGTTGTTATCTTCACCTATTGCACGTTAAAATGGAGTATTATGGTTGTTGATAAGTTGGTATGTCATATATAGAAGTGTTGGAACTTAAATTGGAATGAAATGGATTAAGAAAAGAGTTATCGGATTGTAGTTGTTTGGCCGAGTAATGTATAAAATTGTTGGATATTGTTATGCAGTTTTAATGGACTGTTTTGTGGTGTTAGGCTGCTGGAAAATCAGCCACCAATATGCATGTTTAAGTGTGGTTATTGCTAATGAAAGTCCTAAGAGATTAAGGGTAAAGAAATGTGTTAAAAGACTTCACATTTTACCCTTATTGTTGTTGGATATTGGACTGATTTTATGGACTATTTTTATGTGATTATGGGGCAGAATTTTACACGTAAGTAGGCGTGTAATCCCCTTTGGTTAACTGTTGGTTGTGCCCTTAAGCGTGGTTTGATTGTTGTTGAATTTGGGCTTTTAAAAAAGTGGTAAAGTACGTATAAACGGGGGAAGTACTGCCCAAATTTTTGTAGGAAAAAAGAACCTATACTTGATATTAATCTACCTTAGAAAGCATGAAGTTGATAGAAGTGTTATTGTATTTATAGGTTGAAGTACTACATTGAGACGTATACTAGTTATCAAGTTGGAATAAGCGGATAAGGTATGTGACCTATCCCTTCTTCTTTTGGCATGATTTGACTTGTAAAGTGAGTGGATTTAATCCTTATTGATACTTGATTTGATTTTATAAAGTGAGTGGATCCTAATCCTTAACGATACTTGACTTGATCTTTATAGAGTTATATTGGAACCTAATCCTTAGTGATATATTCCCTTGATAGTACTTTGGGTGTTCTAAAATGGAAGTTGATATACATGTTCCCTTGATAGTACTTTGCGTTGTTCTCAAATGGAGGTTGTTAGATATATTCCTTTTATAGTACTTTGGGTTTGCTAAAATGGAAGTTGTGGAAGTGCCTTGATACTACAAGTGTTAGTGTCTTAGGGTTTATAAATGAAAGGATGTACGGTGAATGTACATAGTACTTTTGGGTTCAATTCCCTAATATTACTTGGTATGTACGGTGAATGTACATAGTACTTTTGGATTCAATTCCCTAATATTGCATGACATGATTCTTTTTATAAGAATGGATGTACATAGTACTTTGGGTTCATTTCCCTAATGTTACATGACATGATAATGCCTTGGTTTTATTAAAAGGAAAGAGGTGATAGTGCCTTAGTTTTCTAGAATGAAAGTTTATTATAACGGTTTTATGAAAAGTCAAAAGATGGTTTAAAACGTCATATGGTTGTATTGATACACCGAGTCCCACAACGGGTCGGGTTATGTTATAGATGCAATACACCGAGTCCCGCAAATGGGACAGGTTACGTCACATTTTGAAGCATTACACCGAGTCCCACAAATGGGTCGGGTTACGTTATACAAAAGATCACACCGAGTCCCACAGATGGGCCATGTTATGTCACATATTGCATCATCACACCGAGTCCCACAGATGGGCTGGTTATGTCACATATTGCATCATTACACCGAGTCCCGCAAATAGGCCGGGTTACGTCACACATACTGCTAAATACACCGAGTCCCGCAATGGGCCGGGTTACGTCACACATATTGATAATTACATCGAACCCCAATGGGCCGGGTTACGCTATATTGATGAGTCCATCGAGTCCCTCAAAAAAGGGTCGGCTTATGTCATATAGAAACTTACACCGAGTCCCACAACGGGTTGGGTTAGTCATATACAATACACAGACATGACTCTCATTTTAAAAGAAAGTACCGTGGGTATGGTTGAATCTTATTTTAAAAAGGCACAGTGGACTCTTTATTTGTACACGGTACATTTGGCTTTTATTTGAATTGGCACAGTTGAATCTCATATTTTAAAAGATACAGTGGTACAGTGGTACAATGATACATTGATACAATTGGTACAGTGATATATTGGTACAGTAGTACAGTGGTACAGTGATACAAAGTACAGTTGACTCTATTTGATATGGCACTGTCGGATCTGGTATTCTGATTATTATACATGTCCCTGTCATTCTTTTGTATAGTTATGATCGTAATTACTGTACTTTATGTTTACATACTTGATATCTTATTGTACTGACCCCTTTCGGGGGGCTGCGTTCATGCCCGCATGTATAGGTACTCAGTTGGGTGATCCGCGAGCTTAGGATCTCCATTCAGTTTCTATTGAGACAACTCCACTACTCTGGAGTCTTGTCATTGTGGTACAGAGTTTGTGTTACATTTTTGTGTACATTCATGGGTACGGTGGGGTCTTGTCCCATCAGAGGTTGTTGTCCAAACTCTTAGAGGTCTGTATTCATATGTGGGCTGGACTGGCTCAGGATGTATATATTACTGTACAGTTGTAGTTCCATTTTGCTTGTTTAAAAAGAAAAAAAATGATGAGTTTTCTTTAGCTTCCGCTTGTTACATGTCAGGTATGGGTAGAAGGGTGCCCAGATAGGGCACCAGTCGCGGGCCCGAGGTTCGGGACGTGACACTCCGCCTATTGTCAAGATTTTAAAATGTTTGTCGATCAACTACCCAACGTTGATGCACCATTTTCCAACTAAAACAGGCAGCGACTGCGGCCAACAATGCCGACACTGCTCTCCTTTCCACCAACACGTATACAAATGATTTTGGGCCTCAAAATTCTGGTTCGGGTAATGCAGCAAGTCGCAACAACTACGGACAAAGATGGGTCAAAATCACAACAATAAAAAATGAAAAAATAATGGCGAAAGGGGACGTGGTTGTGGTGGCGATAACCAGTCCGGTGTTGGTAGTAACCACCGGCAGCAGGGGCACAACCGACCCTGGTAGCCGCAAAAACAACACAACAGTGGGCAGCAGTGGGGGCAGTATCCACCGTGGGGATTGACACCACAATAGTGGGCAGCCCCTCCTTTCCCGTGCCCCACAACGTCATGGGCCAGATCACCACCACCCACTCGACAGACTGGGGTACTTGACAACCGTCCACATAAAGCATATGAAGCCCATGGACCATATTCTTTGGGTTATGTTCCAACGGACATCGAGCAAGTCATGTACACTATGACTCTCAATGTTCCCGATGACACATGGTATATAGACACTGGTGCTACCTCTCATATGATGACATCTCAAGGCACTCTCTCGTCTTTTTTTAGTATGAGAAGTAATAAAAATATTGCGGTTGGCAGTAGACAAGAAATTCCAATTCGTGGTATTGGACAATCAAACCTCCCCTACCCACCTTTACATTTATATAATGTCCTACTTGCACCCAAACTTATTAAAAAATGATATATATGCGTCGTTTTACCACTGACAACAATGTTTCTGTTAAGTTTGATCTGTTGGGTTTTTTGTGAAGGACATTCGGACGGGGATGCCACTAATGAGATATGCTAGCACTAGAGATTTGTATCCTATCACCACCACCACCAACCACCAAGCCACATCTCCATCAACTTCTGCTGCTCTTTCTCCTACTTTATGACATAATCGTTTGGGACACCCAGGAGCACATGTGTTAAACTCCCTTAGAAAAAAAAGTATATTGAATGTAAACAATCTTTGTGTTCTCTTGTTTATCAGTCTTGCGTTTTTGCGAAACATGTTAAATTATATTTTTCTTTTTCTACTTCGAGCACTGTTATACCATTTGATATCATGCATAGTGACTTGTTGACCTCTCTGATTTTAAGTGCATGTCATAAGTATTACATGCTTATTTTTTTATGACTACTCCAATTTTCTATGGATAATTCCCATTGGGAAAAAATAACAGGTTCACACTATTTTCATACAATTTAGTGCATTCATCCATATCCAATTTGAGAAGTATATTAAGTGTTTCCAATGTGACAATGAGAGGAAATTCATAAATGACCGATTTAAGGATTTTTCTCGCAAAAATGGTATGGTATTTCGTCTTTCTTGTCCACACATTTCTCCGCAAAATGAGAAAGCCAAACGAAAAATACGAGCAATAGATAATTTAATTCGCACACTTCTTGTTTATTCTTCCATATCTGTTATACCCCGTAGTTCTGACCCTACGTATGAGAGTGTACGAAAGCATGTAAGACTTAAAATTTCCAAAGGATAGGTTGACGGATTGTTCCGGACGGGTTTTAGTCAACTTTGAGGCGGGTTATGACCCGGTACATTGAGAGTTCCTAAGTGTTTCAAAGGCCTGGGCGTAGTTCGAGTCCAGATTCCAACGCAACCAACCGCTCGTCGATAGGACATCGAGTAGGAAGTTATGAGAGTTACAAGTTCGGCGCAATGACGTAAATATGTTTCGACAAAGCGCGACGGCCGCGACGGACGCAGGGCGCGCCGGACGCAGTGGTCGCGCGCCGAAAGTACTGGGTCGCTGAAGTTTCAGCCGCGCGCCGGGAAGCAGGCCGCATACGAAAACTGAGGGTCCGCAGGAGTCGCGCCACGGCCGGTGCGCGCCGAGGCGGGATTCTGGGCGGAAAAACTTAGGAAAAGTCATATTTTTTTCTTTTAAAAGACCTTGAGGTGACAAGTGTTCCCCATCCGATTTTGCATGCATTATATTGACCAAGTCTTCAAGACTGGTCATACTTCATCTCTCTTAGACAAAAGCTCTCCCTTCTCTCTAAAGTTCAAGCTCCTCCTTCTCTAAAATTCCAAGAGATATTTTAGCCTTAGGAGAAATCAAAAGAAAAAGGCAAGAAGGAAACTTGTGGCTAGCTTGTGAAGATTA
This sequence comes from Przewalskia tangutica, assembly GCA_029844215.1. NCBI lineage: Eukaryota > Viridiplantae > Streptophyta > Magnoliopsida > Solanales > Solanaceae > Przewalskia > Przewalskia tangutica. The sequence goes on along the minus strand of CM056727.1, from coordinate 42,949,326 downwards.
TTGTGGTGGTATTCTTGGAAAGGAGGCTAGCAAAATTGTTGGAATAGATTTGGCTAAAGCTTTAAGGTAACATTTCTTCCTTTAGAATTAGTTCCTAGTATTGCATGTTAAGAAGAAAGAACTTGTGGTAGTGAATAATGCTCTTAGAGTCATTGCATGTAAAAATATGGTTTGGATGTGAAAGAATTGGTTAAGAAGATTATGTGAGCATGTTGTAGCCTAAAAACTACCTTAGACTTGTTAAGTTAATTGTTTTACCTTTTGGGGCAGAATTTTACACACCCAAGTTTAGGTGTGTAATCCCCTTGAGATTGTTTGGATTGTTGGGCCTAAGAAGTGGCGTTTGGATGTTGAATTCGGACCTTAAAAAGGTGGCAAAGTATGTAGAAACAAAGGAAATGCTGCCCAATTTTCCATAGAATTTAGGGGCTTTGAACTTAGATTATTCCTACGTTGAAATTAGAGGTTAATGAACGTATCATGATTATTATAGGTTGAAATATTACTTGCAGTAGTTGAGCTTGGCAAGCGGATTGACCAAAGAGGTATGTAGAGCTTTCCTATCTCTTGAGCATGAGTAGTTGTATCTATGTAGTACGGTATACGTACAAGATTTGATAATCTACACTTGTTTTAAAGTATATGATGCTTGTTTCATTTCAAAAGTATAAGTCCTTTGGATTTAAGGAAAATGTATTTGACAAAGGTATAACGCTAATATAATGACTTTATGGGAAGTTGGTTATATTAGTTTTTGGAAAGGTTCACAAAGAATGGTTTACTCTAACTAAAACAAGTACGGGTAAAGGATTTGAAACTATGGAAGGTGGATTGATTTTTAGGCATTGGTTGCCTAAGGTTTTAAAGGAAATGAAGTCACTTGATTTAGAAGCCTATTATATTTCTAAAAAGGAAATGTGACTTGTTTTGAAAAGAAATTGTAACTTGATACTATGGTGATTAGTATCTTGAAATCTTTGTATAAAAAGAGTTTTTCTTAAAAAGTTAGAAGTGCATGGTACTTGGGTTGAATTCCCGGATTTTTCTATTAAAAGACATGTTGGTGCCTTAGGTATACTAAAATGAGAGGATATGTTAATAATGTTAATAAGTTGTTGTGATTTCTTAACTTGCTTATGTTATGATAGACTAGCTTTATGTTATGTATGATGATAGCATTGTGCTAGGTGATATGTTCTTACGGTAGACCCCGTTATTCTTGTTAATTCATGTTGGCATACCGACACGTTGGGCCCACGTACGCGGATTCTTGTTATTTCTTCGAGATACCGACACGATGGATGGTCCACGTACGCGCCCATTAGGATGGTTTACTACTTATGCCATGAATTTGCTACCCATGACGCGAGCGCGCGCTTGTACTCACGCGATCCGGCCCACGTGATCCACGCGGTGAAATAGTCCCACGCGAGCGCGGCGATGGTACTCACGCGTCCACAGGATCCACGCGGTGAAATAGTCCCACGGGTGAAATAGCCCCACGCGAGCGGATGGTTTTACGCGGATCCACAGGATCCACGCGGTGCAATAAATCCTGAGTAGGATTGCTTAATGATACTACGGGCGAGAGATCCCGCCTTGATCATGAGCCTCCTATTTTCACGCGAGATTATACTTATACTTGTTACTCCTATCGTTAGTAAGGCACAAAGGCAACATAATTTGATTTTTATCTATATCGTCGGTGTATTTTGGACTTATGATATTATTACGATTTTTCGCTTTACATACTGCACGTCAGGTAATCGACCCTTCCTGGGCCGCTCATGCCGCAGGCGGTAAAGAGCGGTGGATCCTCATTCGTAGGATCTTTGCTCAAGTGTCAGAAGCTCCATTACTCCGGAGGCTTGACTTGATTTTTGGTACGGTTCTCCCTGACGTGGTAGGTTTTGTGTACATTTAGAGGTATGACGGGGCCCTGTCCCGCCACAGTTGTTATTCCTAGAGGTCTGTAGTCACGTTTGTGGTTTGGGCTGTAAGAACCAGTTGTACTGTTTCACATTCGATTAAGTTATTTTATGAAAGCGCTACTGGCTTGCTAGAGATGTTTACCTTATACAGATTTTGTATTATGTATGTTCCGCTGCTATTCTCTGATGTGTCCCTGACAGGGTGCCCCGATAGGGCACCAGTCGCGGCCCCGGGGTTGGGTCGTGACAATATCACCATTATTTTGACATCATGTTCTTCAAATGGTCACGTACCTCTTAAACATTATCTGTAGCAAGCTACTTTCAAACTTCTCACCCACTCAAATTTCTTATCATCGGGATCCTTCCTACACACATTTGAGGGTTTTCAGGTGTTTATGTTATCCTCTCTTTCCTTTCATAACAATAATTAAACTTCAAGTCTGTTCCGTTCCGTGTGTATTTCTGAGATACCCACAAAATCATTGGAGATATAAGTGTTATGATATGTCTAATGGAAAAAAATTCATCTCTCGCCATGTTATTTTCGATGAGTCTCAACTTCCGTTTGTCAACATACACACTTCTTCCCCACCCTCGTATGATTTTTTAGACACTAGAATACATCCTCTCTTGTGATTTCAATTCAGCAACCCAACTGCTCAAGCCCAAACTATGGATCCCACTACCCCCTTTCCCTCGGTCTAATGGCAAACCTTGGGAACCCACTGTTCCCTCGGTCCAGTGACCTTCACCATCTAACTCGCAGCCCAACCCAACAAATCCTCGATCCCATTCGACTGTAGTTTGGACGAGCTTCTCTCCACAAGATCGGGCTGGTAACCACCGCCATAAACCCAAATTTCACACCAACCTCAGAGCCACACTGCCCCAACAATCTCTTTCGAGTCATGCCCGTCCATCGAAACCTGTAGCATGCATGGAATTTTTCAACCTAACACTACTACATATTACAGCTTGTGTAACGCTGCTTAGATAGCGCTTGTAAAAAGCGCTATCTAAGTAACAACTTGCATAGCGTTTTTTCAAATTTTTAAATTAAAAAAAAAACAATCTGAAAAAAAATACAGCCATAGCGCTTTGCGTAAATTTTAATCGAAGCGCTATGCAAGTTCCTCCTTGCATAGCGCTTTAAAAAAGCGCTATTAGAATTTGTGTTACCTAATTATTTTATCCATATAAAAATATTAATATTATCACTTAGATTGAAGCGATATGTAAGATTTAATGAAATACAAAAACGCAGTAATCGATCCCAATTCATTCCATATCGTCGAAGCCCTAAATTAAACTTCTCCGCCAAAAACGAAATTGATGCCAATACCAATTCCATCTAAGCATAATTCTTCTTGTCGTTTGGTATTCTCCTACTTTGTGCATTATTAACCCCAAGTGTAATACCAATTTAGTTTGCAAGAGTTTAGTTAGTGAATTGAAGGAAGTTTGAGCGTCAAGGTATGTTTCAATCTTTGTGTTCAGTAGAGTTTCCAAGGGTTTGAAGTGTATATTTGTTTGAGAAACAATACTTTTCATTCATTATATTTAGCCTCAATTTTGAGTTTATGATTGAAGTGTATATTGATAATTGTGAAGAACGAAACTCATTTACCCTCAATTTCCAGATTAAGATTGAATATTTGATGATTTCTGAATTTTGTATCTTATTTTATTAATTATTAATGAATGGAATCTTCTCGATTTTTTTGTAGATTTTCAAAAATTTAAAAGACAAATTGCTTGGATTGCATTCAGAAGGTATTATTGTACATTCGAAGTTAATTTATCTTTATTATGCTTTACGTGAGGGGAAGTCGTGCCTTAAAGACTTCATATGTGTTTAAGATTCTTATATATGTACTGTGTGAGGGGAAGTCGAGCCTTGAAGACTTCAAATGTGCTTTAAATTCATTGTTGTATATATTATCTGATTTTTGTAGTATTGTTCTTGATGAGTCGAGACTGGGTAAATGCGGATCGATTATCTGAAGAGTATAAGAAAGGGGTGGAGGAGTTTTGTGAGCTGGAGATAAGCAAATCTGAATAGCTCACATCCGCTGTAGTTATAAACCACTAATTCTACCATATTTACCAATTCTAGACAATATCCTCCGGGAACAGCAGGTCTCCCCCCCTCCTTTCCGACTCTTCAATTTGAAGATGAGTCATATGTGACCTGACTACCCAACCTAAGAGCGAACAACTAATGTGTTCCCGCGACATTCTCCTTCTAATGAACTTTTCATAGGAAATTGATGAAAATATATTGTTATGATCTAGGTCATTGTTCATACCTAACCATATTTGTATGAAGTTATTTGTGTAAGTATATATGTTTATTTATTGGACGTTTCTATTCTAACTATGTTTTTGCAACATCTATATTTTGCAGTTTGTTCATAGTTCACTACTCAAAGTTTATCCTCCAAGCAAAATGAAGAATTTTTGAATTAATTGGGCAGACTACTTGTACAATCGATTCCTCAAAGAAACAATGGAAGGTTGAAGCTATTAGTTAGTATTTTGATGTAATTGTTGCATATGTCGTATTGTTATTAGTTAATGATTGTAAGCTACTAATGATTGCTATACTATTTTTAAATATATTATTATATTTTATGCGAATGATTATATTATATTATATTATATTATATTACATTTTGAATGAGTATTCTTTTTGTTATTTTTTTGATATTTTATTTATTACGTGAAAAAACAGGGATATTACCAAAAAAATAAATAAAAAGTAAAAAAAACAGATTGGTTAGCGCCTTTTTAAGCGCTATGCAAGTAATATTTTCAAAATATAATGTTTATCGGAATTATACTACCATAGCTCTATGCAAGTAAAGCGCTATGGTAGTAGCCTGCTTACATAACGCTTAAAAGCACTATGCAAGCGCTAAAAAAAGCGTTATGCAAGCGCTTTTCTGTAGTAGTGTAAGCATCGTTTTAATCTGACATCCTCGATCCAACCATCCCTAATTCCCCGTAACCCGAAAGCTTCCCTATCAGACTCGAATTGGAAAGCAGCCATGTTAGATTAAGTTGATGCTCTTATTAAATATAAGACGTAGGAGTTGGTGCCCCATCCTTCTAATGTAAACATAATTCATAATATGTGGATTTTTTGCCGTAAAAATAAATTTGATGGTTCCTTTGAGACACACAAAGCCCATCTTATTGGTGATGGCTGGTACCAACATGTTGGTGTGAATTGTGATAAAACTTTTAACCCAGTTGTCAAACCGGTGACTATCCGGATCGTTTTCAATTTCGCTCTATCAAAATCATGGTCAATTCACCAGTTGAATGTCAAAAACTCATCTCTCCACGGTCACCTCCAGAAAACAGTTTACATGCACCAAATTTTGGGATTCAGAGATCATACTCATTCAGATTATGTTTGCTTGTTGAAGAAGTCTCTATATGATCTCAAACAAGCTCACCGCACATGGTATAACATGTTTGCTAATTTTGTTTCCACACCGGGCTTCTCACATAGCAAATCCGATTAGTCTTTATTTATTTATCAGAAAAGGAATGACATGGCATACATTCTGATCTATGTTGATGACATCATCCTCACAATATCATTTGATTCTCTTCGCTATTCTATTATGTCTCTCCTTATATATGAATTTGTTATGAAGGATTTGAGTCCCTTGAACTATTTTTGGGCATTACTGTAACTCAATATGAAGGTGGTCTATTTCTTTGTCAAAAAAATATGTCGAGGAGATAATTGACAGAGCCGACATGTCATCATGTAAGTCGTCGTCACCCACGCCGGTTGATACAAAAGCTAAGTTGAGTAACTCTTTGGGGTCTCCATACATCGATCCGACACATTACCGCAGTTTAGCAGAGGCATTGCAATATCTCACCTTTACAAAACTTGCTATATCATATGATGTTCAACATGTATGTTTACATATGCATTACCCGAATGAGGAACATATAAATGCTCTCAAACGGATTATGCGGTATATTGAGGGTATTCTTGATTTTGGCTTGCATCTTTACAAGTCTGCCATTTCTGGTGTCGTTGCTTATACCAATGCTGAGTGGGGTAACTTCCCGGATACGAGACGCTCCACATTTGGTTATTATGTCTTTTTTGCAGACAATTTGTCTCTGAATCATGTTGGCTCCATAATCTTCTATTGGAGCTCCATTGTCCGATAAAAAAGGCTACATTAGTTTATTGTGATAATGTGAGTACGATATATCTGTCAGGAAACCCCGTACAAGATCAACACACTAAACATATTGAGATAGATGTTTTATTTGTCCGTGAAAAGGTTGCACGTGGACAAGTTCATGTTCTTCATGCCCATCCTGTTATCAGATTGCCGATATATTCACAAAAGGACTTTCGTGTATACTCTTGGATGATTTTAGGGACAATCTCAGCGTATGATAGCCTCCCGCTAAGCTTGCGGGGTATGATAGATTAAGAAAATAATCTTTGATTATGAAAATAATCTTTGTGTATATTTTATATTTAGAGTAACATAATTGTAGCATAAACTTTAGTGTTGTATATTTCCTTCACTTTTAACCAAAAGAAGAAGAGAAAAACTTGTGTGTGGGGAAGGAAATAAAGAATCTCTATGGTGATACCTCTTTCTTTTATTAAAATTTGCCAGCCATGAAACTCAAAAGGATGAAAAATTCTGTACTCGTAAGTAAAAAATTGTGAAATGAAGGATTAAAATTGTGTAATACCTTGTAAGTTTGAGAGTCATTTGCATTCAACTTCCTCTCCGCATATGAGTAACTTTCATATCTTTCCAGGATACTTTCCATGCTATACAAAAACATTGAAGTGAACTTCGAAAGAGAAAATGATAATTACAGTAATTAATTAATAGTGAGTGAGAACCACAAAATTAAAAGAGTATAAACCTGGACTCGGTGGAGTACTCAAAGAGCTTTCCCTTGGGGGAGAACACAATCAATGCGACCTCAGCATCACACAACACGGAGATCTCGTGTGTCTTCTTCAACAAACCTGATCGTCTCTTCGAGAAAGTCACTTGCCTGCTTATTTTGTTCTCGATCCGTTTCATCTCAACCCTACCCCTTCCCATCTTGCAGAGGCGGATCTACAACGAGTTCTATAACTTATTCAAAGCCTATATAGATAAATATTTAGTGGCGAAGTCAGAAAATCTAACAAGAAAATTCAAAAGTTGCAAGAATGTCACACCTGAGATTCGATCCTACAACGTAATAGATTCAAAATTGTTATATATGCAAAATGTTTTTTTTACTCTATATCCATGATAATAGTTATTTCAACGAAGAGAAGTCAATTGAACTCCTTCTTTATACTTGGCAGTAGATTTGTGACGAAAAAAAAAAAGAATAGATCGAGCACACTGTTATCATAAAACTCACGACGTCTAAATTCTGAATTTGTGTTTGCAACAAAGAAGTCAAGAAGAAACCCTAATTATAAAAGCAGCTCTATTCCTCAAGGAAACAAGTGCAAGGAAATCAAGGTTGTACATATAGTAGGTTAATTATTCATGGTGGTATGTGTGTGTATATATGGAGAGGGCGTGCCAAGAATAAGGTACTAAAAATAATTTAGGGGCTTTGAGAGTTCGTGGGCTATTGTTATTGATTGGTGAATGAAGGAACAACCTGTTGCATATTAACCTAACAAAGAGTGCAATGGATGACACAGTTTCTGTCTTACGTTCGAGTCTTGAGTATGAAAAAAATTCTTAATAAGAAGCATTTTCCCAAAAATGAGCTCTATATAGTGTGAAATCAAATATAATCGATCCCAATTTGAGTATGAACAAGGAATGAAAAAGACATGCTGCATATTGGAAAAGTTAAGACGAGTGTTGTTTGAGGGACATGTGCTGTCGAGTAGTAATTGGAGAGGACAACTGTGAAGGGACTGTAGTTGTTAATGTCACATGAATTTTAGACAAACGTAGTACAAGTCGAAGACAAAACGATTCATGGGGGCATTACTGTTACTACAACTCAACTAGGAAAGTACCCCCCGTGCCACAACACTGCAGTTACTTAGCTATCAATCTACTCCACTCTACTGTCCAATGCTACACGCTACCTAGCTTCCACAGGTCGTGCGGTAGTCCCAATATACAATACTCCCTTCTATTTTTTTTTTTGATAATTCGCGCCTCGCATTTAAGATCTTATATCGCTAAGTGCGCACAATTACTTGGAGGCGATGGAACCCGCCCTTAACCGCCATCGCCGGATAAATCGCGGGATGTGCACCCCGCATTCAGTGTCTGATCGCCACCAACGGATCAATGCTATAAGGTGACTTCACGCGGGAGAGGAGGATCATCCCACACCGCATGCCATTAAGATCTACCGCGCTTTACTGACGTATACGTCCTAGAACGTGTCAGAAGGATCGAACTTGCAACCTGAAGGCTGCAAACTCGATCTTCAGCCAATAGGCCGATCCCTCTAGATTCCCTTATATTTTTTTTTTGATATCCACCTTTTCACTATCTCTGGAGATATTAATATCGGTCATTCAACATTACTACCAGCAAATCGTGAGATGTGCCTGAATGTCCAGAGTTTGAGAACATAGCAACTGATTCCTTTAATTTAAAATAATTGATGTTTTAGATTTGGACACATAAATTAAAAAATTCATTTACTTCTAAAAATTACCAGGGGTTTTGACTAAAATGCCTTTAATTATGAAAAATTTGAAAAACAAAAAATTTTTTATTTTTTATTTTTGGAAACATGGATTATTTCAGACAGGAGGGAGTAATTATTGTAAAATTTATAATCTTAAATGTATCATAATATTTGTATGTCTTTAAGACTTTTGAAATTTTAAACATGTCATAATGATTGCGTGGCTATAAAAACTTCTCATGTGAAAATGAAAAATTTAAGTAAAATTATTTTTAAATTTAAAAGAACATCATTCTTTTTTAAAAAAACAAAAACTAAAATTACTCGAGGCCTGTCCCGAGGTCAGGGCATTGAGGGCATGTTTGATACGTTGTATTAAATCAGACTTTGGACAAAAAAATAATACAATTTTTGGTGGCGTTTTGTAAATCTTGGATCAGACATTATTTTAGAAATAAGATCTAATCCATTATCATTTTGAGACTCATCTAGTAGGTGAGTCTCTCCTGGACTGTACTAAAAATAAAAAAAATACAGTCTATTATATTAATACTCTAATATGATCCATTATATATTAATACAAATTCTGATACAAGATACTGATCCAATAAAATTAAAATGCGATTCGGTCATGACGTCAAAACAAGCCCTGAGTGCTCGGCTTATCTACAGTTTATCCTCATATAATAGATTATCTTCTTTACGTTATCAATTAATAACATTTATCATAGTGATTTATTTATGATTATCCTAATACTCGACCGTGTATTTCAAAATAGTAAATTCAATTACACGGCCGCGCATAACACTTGTATTGTTTTCAATATAATATATATTACCTTAGTCCAATATCCTTTATAAGAGCTGCACAAATTAATGTATTTTTCCTTCCATACAAGTGGTCCTAGCTAGATTAAAGATACTTCACGCACTATGAAAATGATATATCGTCCGGGACCATGACATGCAGGAGGCACGTTAGACTATATAGTACATTAACAAATGGTTTCAAATTCCTTAAAATTTTCCACATACCAGGCTTTAAGTCGGGGACCATGTAACTCACAGTAAATTAAGTTACAGAAAAATAATCTAACTCAAATACATTATTGTTAGTAAGGCCGACATACTAATATGAAGCGACATTACCCCGTAAATTCTGTAACACATCCAAACTTTAGATGACCGTCTTATCATGTCTAATAATATGTGTCGTTTTGATTTAATTGTGGTACCAGTATTTTCATATTACCGAAAAGATGTATTGAAGCTCGGAGAAAATAATAGCACTGCTCCTCGATTAATTGCTTATTGACTTTGCAATTTTGGTTTTATTGTTAGCCTAACAGGAAAAAAGTATAATAAAATATTTTAACTTCCTAAATTTATTTTCTTACTTCCCTAAATATTATTTTATTTTCTGCATTTCCTTTCAATTTTAAGCATTCCAACAGTTTATATTACGATTCGTTTCTTCACATGAAAGTGTATTATAAAAATCTCAATACCTAAGAAAGAAAAAACAAAATGGGATATCTGTTTTTAAAATTAAAGTTCAAATTTACTTGAGATTAAACTATATAAATGAAATTTGGACGGTGTGGAGATCGTATGGGGGGGGGGGGGGGTAATATAAAGGGTAAATTTACAATTGAGAATGAAATTACGTATTGCTTAAATAGTACATGGACAGATTTAAACCTTTTTGCTAAAATAAATATATAAACAAACAAAAGGCCAAAAGATGGGTGGCTAAGTTGGGCAAAACATGAGTGTCTTCATGGCTATTCTAATTTTAGTAACCAAATTATCTTTCTTTCTGGCCCTCTACTGGCATCACACTGTGGTAAGAGAGAGAAACATACCCGCATAGAAAATCAATTGCCTGCGCGACAAATCTTCTCGAAGACATGTTCGACTCGACACCGCAGTGTGAAGTTCATTTCTTCGTGAGGATGACTCATCGCGACATCGACATCGCTGTCTTGAAGACTACGATTTACCTTCCTCCACCAATCTCTGTCGGGTCGGAGGGATGGAAACTCTGTGGGCGAGGGATTTCGCCTTTTACTCCCACGAGAGAAACATAGCTCAGTTCAATAGTATTCTCTTTGGTCCATAAGTGATCTTTTGGTCTTTAACACACTTTAAAAAAATACTACTACTAATTTCTAGAGAAAAAAATAGGTATTTTGACTAACTTAACCTTAATTAAACAGTAGTACCTATTTAATATAGTTTTTTTATAACATAAAAATTCATTTATCTAAATAAGAGTAAATTAAAAAAAACAATTAAAATCTTTTTTATTTTATTTAATTCCATCCACCCAGGCTATCATCACCTGAGGTGGTGGGGGTATGGCTCGACCCTACCTTACATATTTACAAAATTCAATAGTACATAAAATGCCCAAACCTCCCAAGGTACATAGCCAAGGCCTAATGACACAACTGACTATAACCAATGGTAATTGGAGTACTGTTAAGTAAAAGTAGGAGGGGGGAATTAAAGAGCCATCTAACCAAGGGTTAATTTTCTACTGGCTCTTTAGTATTAAGATCAAGGGGGTTCATAGAACAAGTATTGAGTGTTTTTAGCCTGACTATAACCAATTAATACCTTCTTGATAATAAGGACGGTTATTTTGGACCAAAATAAAAGAGCAAAAAGGATCGAAACAACCTGCTACAAAACTACCGAGTAGGGATAAAAATACGATAAGTAGATACATAATTTCGAGTGTGATCAAACAACCAAAAAAACAGACAATGACAGAGCGACCTGTGATTGAGTGATAGATTGATCGACGACGGAGCGAACAAAACTTTAAGAAAGCTTTTTCGTATACTTATTATGGACCGGAGGGAGTATATATATATATATCATATCCAATGTATTCCCGTTCAATTATTTTCTAAATATGGTTCTGTTCTTTTGATATGAGCATCATTGTAGCCAGCTTCTTTTTATCATGAAAGTCAGTATTAATTCCTTAGTGTGTTCGATCCTTTTGTACAAGAATAGAATGCTACTATGCTATTGCTATCTATAACCAAGTATGGAAACTTCTTTAGATTCTCTCAAGTCTCTGTCACATTAATTATAGCTCATCTTCTCAATTTCTGAAAAAAAAAATACCTTCATTATTATTATTGATGAAAGACGTATATATACAAGTTACAAGAAAGATCCTCTTCCTATTCTACCTAAGAATCTCTATTCTATAAGAATACTAACTTTACAATTAAGGTAATATTACACTACTAATTAAGGTGCAAACCTAAGTCTATTATTCACCAAATATACAAAGGAAAAGGAAAGGGTTCCACATAGGACTCTCGACTGGCATATACTTTTAACACACCCCCGCAATCATAGCGGGCGGTCTTCGTACGCTGAGACTGTCTCTAAAATCTTCAAAAATGACCGAGGGAAGACCCTTTGTAAAGATGTCTGCAATCTGATATCTGGAAGGGACATGGCAGACACGTACTTGTCCTTTATCTACCTTCTCTCGAATAAAGTGAATATCCATCTCTATGTGTTTAGTGCGTTGGTGCTGAACTGGATTACCAGAAAGGTAGATGACACTTATATTATCACAATACACCAAGGTAACTTTCTCAATAGGACAATAAAACTCTAAAAATAGATTTCGTAACCAACATGACTCGGAAACCACATTGGCTACCTCAAACTTCGGCCTCGACTTGAGCGTGGCGTAGATTGACGCTTGATGCACCGTGAGACCAAGTTAATACCAAAAACATACAATAGCGGACGTAGGCCCGCGGTGTGACAACCACCCCAATCAACATCTCAGATATCGCATGTAGACGTCGACGAAGGGTACAAATGCAAACCATAATCAAGTGTTCCCTGAATGTACCTAAGGATGCGTTTGAGCGCATTCATATGTTCAACTCTGAGATCATGCATAAACAAACACACCTGCTGAACTGCATATGTAATTTCTGGTCTTGTGAACGTAAGATACTGAAGGGCGCCTGCAAGACTACGATAGTGGGACAGATCCTCATACGGAAAGCCAGCTGCAGCACCCAACTTGGGTTTAGTATCAACTGGAGTAGAAGTGGACTTACATGATGACATCCCGGCCCTTTCAATGATCTCTGTTGCATACTTCATCTGTGTTAAGAACAATCCACCTGCATGACGAGTGACTGCAATTTCCAAAAAATAGCTCAACGGGCCCAAGTATTTCATGGCAAACTCAGAACTGAGCATTGTCATAATAGACTTTCTCAAAGCATCAGAATAGGCATTCAAGATAATATCATCCACATAAAATAATATATAAGCCATGAAAGAACCCCGACGATATATGAACAATGAATTATCAGACCTGCTGTGAGAAAAACCCATAGTCGAAACAAAATCAGCAAACCTCTTATACCAAGTCCGTGGAAACTGTTTAAGCCCATACAAGGACTTCTTCAATAGACAGACATGATTAGGATATCTAGTATCCCTGAACGGAACCCCAAGGGATGATGCATATACACTGTCTAATCACCATGTAGAAAAACATTCTTCACATCTAGCTGATGAATGAGCCATGATTTTGAAAGAGTCAAGCTGAGCACAGTGCGAATGGTAGCCGGCTTGACCACCGGGATAAATGTCTCACCACAATTCACACCAACATGATGAGTCTTACCATCACCTACAAGTCTAGCCTTATTCCTTACAAATGAACTATCAGAATTTTCCTTATGAACAAAAATTCACATAGACCGAATAATATTAACACCAGATGGACGTGGTACCAACTCCCACGTCTTATTATCAATAAGAACATTATATTCCTCGGTCATGACAATTTTTCAATTAGGGTCATTTAACGCAGACACATGATTACGGGGTTAGAAGGATTTCAGAACATTAGAATTCAAATTGAAATATCTTTTTGGCTTAAGAATACCCCGATGATTGCGAGTGACTGAACCAAGACTCTGGGCTAGATTGGGTGAATTTTGGGAATTTTCGAGAATTTATGGAATTACCGTCGAAGGCGCCGCGGCGCTAGGGGCGAGGGCTGCGACGCTAGAAGAGCTGCAGAGCTCGCTTAAGTTTTGGCGCCGTGGCACCTCTGTGCAGGGCCGCAGCACTGTCTCGCAGGAGTTTTGGCACCGCGGCGCTGCATTTTTTCGGGCAAATCTCAAAAATGACGTTAATAAGGGGAGATATCTTCATCCAAAAATTCATAAGAACTAGGCACGAGTTTTTCTACTTTAGAAAAGAGAAATTGAGATTCATCAAAGAGAACATGACGACTAATGACGATTCGTTTAGATGACAAATCAAAGCATTTATAACCACGGTGATTTGACGGAAAACCCAAAAACACACAAGGAATAGAACGTACCTGAAGTTTGTTGATTGTAGTAGATGAAAACAGTGGATAACATAAGCATCCAAAGATCCTAAGATGAGAATATGACGGAGACTTATTATATAAGACTTTGAGAGGGGATGAATATGTCAAACCTTTAGAAGGAAGAATATTGAGTAGATCGGTAGCCATTTGTAGCGCATGATGCCAAAAGAATTGAGGAACGGAAGAATGAACCAATAAAATGCGGACAATATTATTAATGATACAAATTTTTCGCTCAGCTTTCCCATTGTGTGAAGATGTATGAGGACAAAAAAACGAAAATTTATCCCATTTTGAACACAAAATTCCCTAAATTTCCATTCTCATACTCTTTGCCATTATCACATTGAATGTTTTTTATTTTCCGTTCAAATTGTATTCTTATGAAAGCTCTAAATTTTATGAAAATGGAAAAACATGAGATTTTTTCGCAATTGGAAACGTCCATAAATATTTAGAATAGTCATCTAAGAATAAAACATAATAACGATGACCCATAGAACTAAGAACCGGAGATGTCCACAAATCACTATGAATAATATCAAATGACATTGAAGTAGTAGAATTCGACGCTACAAATGGTAACTTAATATTTTTTTCCCAAAGCACAGGATTGACAAAGTGGAGTACTACGCGTACCCTTACAAGAAATAAATTTATGTCTATCTAAAGAAGATAAAATAGACGACCCTGGATGACCTAGACGAGCATGCCACAAGGAAGGAGCAAGAGCTGCAAAAGTGGATGACATAGTTTGACGCGAGATGCTGAGACTTGGAGTGATTGGATAAAGATCACTCCTACTGTTACACCTCATGAGATGACTCCCCGTCTTGAAATCCTTCACAGGAAACCCAAACAGATCAAAATTAATAGAAACCCAATTATCAGTGGTGATTTTACGAACAAACACCAAATTCTTAATCAATTTTGGGGCATGAATGGTATGTTTCAGGACAATGAGTGAATGAGGAGGGGACAAAGTTTTATGACCATAACCCTTAATTGGAATAAAATTGTCATTACCAATAGTTATACCACGATTAGTTCTCAAATTGGAATAAGACGAGAGAGTACCTTGATCGTATGTCATGCGGGTAGTGAAACCGGTGTCCATGTACTAATTTGGGTCCAGTTGAGTCAAGCCAAGCGTATGCATTGCTTCTTCAATGTCGATGCAGGTGAGCCCGCGCGCGTGTGGGCGGATGGCGAGGCCCAAGTATCTTTGGATCGGCTGCCCATGTTCGTGTGAATCGGAAGAAAGGCCGCGACTGAGGCGTCGTGGTGCTGTGAGGCGTTGGGACCCACTACCACTGTCCAGGGGGTCCCTGTGGGCTCCAGGACTGCTGCTGCTGCTGACGGTTGCCTCCGTTGTTGCCGCCACGATTCTTGCCATTATTCTTCCGATTCTGGCCCTTCTTACCACCCCCGTTGTTGTGATTTTGAGTCATGTTGGCTGGATTGGAAGGAGTAAAATTGGAAGCAGTCATCATGACGACAGGGCTGGCCCCAATCGCCACTTTCTTAGGCAATCAGTCTTCCTCCAAAGTAAGCATAAAACAGGCTTGATAAAACCCTGGCAGGGGGTTACTCTGACGAATCACCGAAGCAACACCGCTATAGGCCTCTGACTGGCCTGCAACCATCTGAATAACTAGACGACTTTGAGAAACCGGAGAACCCACGTTGCTGAGTTGGTCTGCCAAGTTCTTGAGGCGTTTGCAATAAGAAGAAACGTTGGGAAAACTCGACATAGCCACCTGGAGAATTCCTGCTCAAGAATAACAATTCGAGAATGACTGTTATCTTGGAATATGTCGCGCAATCGATCCCACGCCGCCATAGCTGTTGAATTTGGTTCCATAATCGTATGTAAAAGGTCCAAGGAGATAGTGACATCAATCCACTAAAGAACCTTGACATCAAGCATGACCCATAATTCTGGATCTGCTTCTTTAGTGGGCACAATCGTCTAGACGTCGTATCACCCCCTTTGGAGGAGTTGGAGGAATGATATGGTGGAGGACTTTATGTGTCAAAGCATGAATCTTAAATAATTTCGCCCACGTCCCATATTGAACGTTTTTTAGGTCAAGAAAGATAGGAAGAACGCTCTTGATATTAGAAACTGTGAGGGCAGGGTGAAAAATGTTCTTATCAGCCATAGGGAATAAAACAACAAGATTCAGAGAAGAAAATTTGTGAGAAATGTTTTTGGAAGAGAAGACACTCGGTTTTTGTGAAAGAGGAAGAACATGAAAAATCGAGAAGATAGAGCAAAATTTCGAGAAAAAAAGAAGAAATTTTGAGGAGCGGAAGCAGGGTAAAGAGAACCTAGACTCTTGATACCATGAAAGAAATAATCTCTTGATTATTCTTATTGATGAAAGACATATATATACAGGTTACAAGGAAGATTCTCTTCTTATTCTACATAGGGTCCCACATACGACTCTCGGCTGGCATATACTTTTAACAATTTCTTATTATATTCTATTGAAAATAATACAAAAAAAAAATAAACCCTAAGGAAAAGAACAACATCTATACCTATCTATACTAGGAGCGACTTTAAGAATTATATATTAGAAAGGGAAGAATAATACGGGTTAATCATCAAATTATATTCTTGTACCTAATTGAGATGTATATGCCAAATTAACGACTACATAAACCTACTCATCACACATTCGATATTTACGTCACATCAATAAATGAATGATCATATGTATTTTATACATACAATTTTAGCTGTAGTAAATTAATGTATTATGGTGCAAGCTAAGCACCAAGTGCGACTTACTTGATAAAAGAAGGAAAATAAAACAAATTGTTGCAAAGTTAATTATTCGATACTTTTTATAGGCCAGAAACCACATAAAAATTATTGCTAAGGAGATTTAAAAAGAAAAGATTTTTCATGAAGAAGTATATGCGTATCATAGCAAACATAACCCTGATTTTGTAAATTAACACATCAGAGCAGTGGCAATGGCGGCTGAAAGTGTAGAAAGCAAAATAAGAAGAAAATTGTAGTACTAGTCGAGCGGAATATTACTTTGTACTATACACCCACCAAGCAAATTCTAGTGGTGCAGAGATGTTTTTGTGCAGCAAAAAAAACTTTTGATCGAAGAAAATTAAAACGCACCGTTTGCCCACCGTTTCATCCAAAGCAACGTCATTTTGATCGAAAATTTCCAAAAAACTGATGGTCCAGTTGCACCACCTTGCTTCACGTGGTTCCGCCACTGTATACACCAAGTTATAAGTAAATCAAAAAGAGGAGGAAATTAGTTAAAAGAGATCTTTACGAATAGAGGTATATGATCATATGTATACATGGACGATTCTGTAGATTTGTTATATTTTGTAGAGGGTCATTTAATCAGTTTACATGTGTGGTTAATTTCCAGTGCACTTTCTCTCTAAATAATGAGACTTTAAAAGTTAAAAGCAAACCAAAGAAAGAAAGCAGTTGATACGTAGAACAAGTGTCAGATGTATTTTGAAAGAATTAGAATCGCAGAAATCCATTAGGAAAGGGATGATTTTGTATTTCATATAATTTAATCTTTATATTTAGTTGTATTTTATTTGTAGGTTTACATTTTTACAAACTTAGGATGTGTTTGGCATGAAGTGTAAAGAATGTATCGTGGACCTAACACAACCCCAAAAACTAGTTTGTAGGATGGAGATTTTCCAAGTCCATATAAGGAGTTCATGTTCTCATTTCATATCCGATGTGAAACTCTTAACACTCCCCACTACGCCCAGACATTGTTAACTGGAGCGTGTATAATTTGGGGGCCCAACATCGGTGAACAAATAATTGGAATGAGTTTGACTCTGATACCATGAAAAAATTAATTCCTTAATTAGAATCGAATTGTCATTACCAACAATTATACCACGATTACTGCTCAAATTGTAAAGAATGGATCGTGGGCCTAACTCAACCCCAAAAGCTGGCTAGTAGGGTAATGATTTTACAAATCCATATAAGGAGTTCATGTTCTCATTCCATATCCGATGTGAGACTCTTAAGATTACATTTTTCAAATTTCTCATATTTGATTAGTCAATTTTTTCGGAAAACAAGTTTTTTTTTTAAATGAGGAAAATGACTCCTCCAGTGAAAGTAAGAAAAATATGTTTCATAAATGGCGTTCCACATTAATTAACTCCCCCCCCACCCTCCATCTCCACCCCCACTCCTATAGCCCACCCGTGGCTTGTCTGAAATTGAGCCCAACCTATGTTGCTTAACGCTTGCTCTAATACATAAATGATTGGGATGGACTTCATTTTGATTTGGGCTTTGAATATTGCTTAACTGCTGCTTGTTCGTTTACGTTATTTGAAATGTTATGGTTTAAATTAGATATGGGTATTGGGTACATTCTAACTTGTACTTTCCTCTTTCCCTTTCCTTTTCCTCCTACACACCGTGACGAGCCACTTGGGCCACTACATCTCCAACCAGTTAGGTCAAAGGCCCAACTAATTCATATCTATTGAGTCCGATTGCTGGTAGTTGTGCATTGAAGGTCCAATTACGGGTGAAAATAGCCAACTGGTGGGCTTCGGTAGACCCACCAGCCTAAACTTATCTCTCTTTCATTTAAAATATATATTGTATTATGTGTAATATTGTATAAATATACACTGATATTGGAATCTTATGGTTATGACCTAGGATAGGCAAAACGATACGTACATCGTTTAGATTAGAGTTACCATGAAATAGATTTTAAATGGATTAAAATAATTCATATAATTTATGGGAAATAGAGCAATTTTTAAGAAACGATTTGGACTGATTTCAGATTTAAACCAATTGGATTATCTTAAAAGAAATGGAACGTTTGACATCACAAATTGGGCTGATTTAGTAGGAAAATTGGACTGCTTCTTAAAAAAGAAAAATGGGCTGAAACTTGTTTTAAAAATGGGTTTCAAAGTTTAGAGTTTCACTAAAAACGGACTAAGTTAGTAAAACTTCAAAATTACTTTCTTTGGGCCAAGCCCAACTGAGTGGATCTTCTTGAAACAGGAGACCCGAGCCGAGGTAATTGGATTTTAGGAAATAGAATATGAGTTGACCTTCAAAAAATAATATTGGAATGAGGAAAAACTTGTATTTTTCTTAAACCATTAGCATGTCATTTTAAATAAATCATACTCTTTTTATTTTTAAAAGGACTTGCAAAAGAAAATGTAGAAGGAATATTTGGACAATTTGTTGGACAAATAGGGGAGTTCTACTCAAATTAAGTTTTGTGTGTACTTTAGTCTGAAAGTGAATTGACAAAATTACCCTTATACGAACCATTTTAGGAGAAATTTAACTCTTTGATTTTCAAAACCTTTTTATGAGTTTAAAATAAAGTGAATGACATGTTAATGACTTTTGCGGGAAGTAAATATTTTAAGCAATTTATAACAATAAACGTGTTATGGAACTCGAAGGTCTTTATTCTACGGATCCTTAATATCGGGGTGTCTAACACCTTCTTCGGGGATCACCAAAATGCTTACCTCGACTATGGTTTTAAAAGGAATTTTCATGGATTTTCTGAATAAACATTTTCTACTCGGTTTACCAAATTTTACCTATAAATTAGGTGGTGACTCTAAAAACTAAATTATCTGACTTAGAGCATCAACAACCTCCTAGTAGATTTTATGCCTCCACGTAAAAGTGAACCGTAATAATCATCATGCTAATGTCTTGCAGAGGGAGACCAGCCTGATATATAGAGTTTGGGTTCTGGAAATGGAGTTGCAGGCTTGCATGAATGAAAACGTTGTTGTAGAAGAAGCCAGAGTACCTCTTGACACAAGGCTTCAGGCTTGGATGACATGGAATAAAGAACATGTTGAATCCAACCTGCGTCTTTCCGACACCAACGCTTCCATTCGAAGCGCACTTGAGCGGAACTGACTGAGTTTTGCCGATATAGATGCCTGTATGCAAAATCAAAAGAAGTAATTTTCCCTGCAAAAGGCTCATGCTATGTATCACTCCCGCAAGATTGTTCTTCAAGAAGCTCGGGACGGGATACTGCCATTGATGCCCAGATTGCTGAAACTTTATCTATAGAAGAGACCACCACCAGGGCTCTGTTTGTTCAGCATTCGGCTGAGAATCCTGCCCAGGCTTCTGATAGCGATGGGTGGTCATCAGAGGAATGGGATGCAGAGGGGTCCCGAGAGATATTGGAGAACAACCCCTCGAGACCCCTACCGATAGTGATGCGCCCGGGCCTGTGGAAGCCCTCGCGAGAGAGGTTCTTTTTTTTACATCCTGTACTTTTGTATGTTGAATTCATTGAAGTTAATCGACATAAGTTCAAGGGATGAATTGTTTTTTAGGTTATAAGTGTTTAAATCATGTTTATCAAGTGATCATCAAGTGTTGAAAGGGTTAGAGATTAAACGAGTCAAAGAGAACATGTTTCATCAAAATATGAACCATGTTTATTTTACGGATGAACAGTGAAATTCGAGAATTTTTTAAAATAAAAATCGAGAGCTCCTTTCAGCTCAGATTGTTTCCAAAAAAATCAGTCCAATACACCCCCAAATGCTCTCTAAAAATTCTCGAACATCCAAGAGAAAAATCAAGCACCGGGAATCTCGTGGTGCTAGTGGGTTTCTTGTTCCTCTTTGATTGTTGATTTTGGGAGTAGTTCTAGCTGGTGTGGAGAGTTGTTCTAAGTGTTATAAGGTAAGATTATACTTCTTCTTCATAAATTTGAGCTTATAGAAGTTGTAGTTAGATTGTACGATTGAAAATTCGTGAAATAAAGGTCAGAAATCGTAGTTATGATGTTGTTACTTATTGAACTGTTTGGAATATTTTGTGGACATCGTGTGAATTAGGAGTATGCTATGAGCTTGTTGAAATGTTTATGAGGTTAAGGAATTTTAGGAGAGTTGATATGAAGTTGTTGTGTCGGAAATATATGTAAATTTGGATATAAAAGAATGTATAAACTTCATGAACATAAGTTGCTCGATAAAATGCCCAAATGAGTTTTATTATTATTTTTGAGATATAAGGTTGGAAAAATGGATGAATATACTTGTCATCATGTTATAGATATTGTTGAGTCAAAGTAATAAATTCATAAGGGGTGACAAAAGTTGTATGGGTTCCAATCTGAGTTTGTCGCTCGTCGTGCGGTGTTCATGACTTGTTAATGATGTTGTTGATATTGTTCTTGTTGTGTTGCTTTGGTTGTTGTTGATGATGTGTGTAGTTGGGGGAGATGCAGCCCGAATTTTTAAAAATTACAATTGTGGATCAAACAATAATGTAAAAATAAGATATGATATACAATAAATATACTGGATAATATTTCATCAAATGAAATGACAAAATACTCTCGGAATAATTTTATAAAATTATATTCGTCTTGTAAAAAATATATTTTGATCCTTACGTGACTCGAGAATTCTAAATAATTAAATAGAATTATTGAAGGGTAAAAAATAGATGTTAACAACTATCCCTTCGTTGTTCGGGGATGGCGGGACCATTCGTGAAAACAAAATCTAACAAACTTAGTTTTTAGCCGACCAATTTGAAAAGTACTTCTCGCTTTGTGTAATTTTGAAACTTATGTTTGGACCCTGGTTTCTGGGTTTCCTATATATCTCAGGTTGTATGAGAATTCAGGCCACTTTTAGTTCAACTCAATTAGACTTCTAGAAAGCAATAAACAAAGTAAATACTGGAATTAAAAGGTATCAGAACAAATTTGTTAGAATGTGACCGATCATCGGGTATTGAGTTCGCATACATTTCTAGTTTTTGGAAATCAGGTCACTTGTAGTTCGACTCAATGGGTTGAAAAGGGCATACCTTATGTGAAAATGCCTTTGCCAGATTTGAAAACATTTCTGGTATATGCCTGATCGATCACGTGGTTTTAAAAACTAAAGGTTTTTCTTTGTAATCGAGTGTGG
Source organism: Przewalskia tangutica (assembly GCA_029844215.1). NCBI lineage: Eukaryota > Viridiplantae > Streptophyta > Magnoliopsida > Solanales > Solanaceae > Przewalskia > Przewalskia tangutica. Next base: position 42,927,339 of record CM056727.1, on the reverse strand, counting down.
AATGGGGTGATTTTCAAGCCCAAGTCCAGAGAGCTTAACTCTTGTTGGTACATTATTTCTATCGACTGCCTACGACAAGGTTCCACATTTTTCTCTGCATGCGCTTGGATCCAGTCTGCTTGTTCTCCACCTCTGTAGCTTCTGACTTGTTTTTGTTTGCTGAAATATTTACGTGTTTGATTGTTTTGTTTTGCCACACCTGTGTAGCTTTGTTTGTTGTACCCTATTGGGTTGGCTATTTTGAGTAGGTAACACCTCCGACATCGTCTGACTCATATGACTCTTGTTGAATCTGTTTGAGCGGATATCTCCTCCAACACCGTCTGGCTCGTATGTTCTCTTTGGTTGAATATTGTTTGAATGCCTCCGACATCGTCTGGCTCATATGAATTTTATATCGATAATGGTCCTCATGACATGCTTATTTAAATGAATGGTCCTCTCGACATTATTTATATGAATGACCCTCTTGACAGTGTTTGTATGAATGACTTTGTCGGTTGTGTTTGTACGAATGACTCTCTCTGCATGCAATTTGTATGAATGGAACTCTCGGTATTATTTGTATGCATGGTCCTCTCAACAGTGTTTCTATGAATAACCCTCTCGACAATATTTGTATAAATGGCCCTCTCGGCATGCAGTTTGTATGAATGACCTTGTATGTATGTATGTATGCATAACCCTCTCAGTGTATAGTTTGTATGAATGACTCTCTCATCTTGAAGTTTGTATGAATGACCCTCTCGGCATGTAGTTTGTATGAATGACCATTTCGATATTGTTTGTATGAATGACCCTCTCAGCAGTATTTGTATGAATGATCCGTTAGATATTGTTTGTATAAATGACCCTATCGACATGCAGTTTGAATGAATGACCCTCTCGACATGCATTTTATGACATGTATGACCCTTGATATTGGATTGTCTTTCTTTCATCCTTTTGTTAGTTGTGACCATCCATGGTCAGATGGTCATTTTGTCTTTTTATGGCTCTCATGGCCAGATCGTGCCGTCTTTATGGCGATGTGCTCTTTTTATGGCTCTCAGGTCCAAATTTATGTCGCCCTTGTGGCATTTTTGTCCCTTTTCATGGCTTTCATGGCCGAATCGTGCACTCCTTATGTCGCTTTACTCTTTTCGTGGCTCGCATGGCCGGATTATACCTCCCTTGTGGTGCTTTGCTTTTTTCATGACTCCTATGGCCGACATGTGCCGCCCTTGTGATGCTTTGGTTTTTTTGTGGATCTCATGGACGAATTGTGCTGCTCTTGTGGAACTTTGCTCTTTTCGTGACTCTTATGGCCGGATTGTGCCACCTTTGTGGCACTTTTCTCTTTTTATGGCTCTCATGGCCGGATTGTGCTGCCCTTATGACATTTTACTTTTTTCATGACTCTCATGGCCAGATTATGCCACCCTTGTGGCTCTTTGCTCTTTATGTGGATCTCATGGCCGAATTGTGCTTCACTTATGGTGCTTTACTCTTTTCATGGCTCTTATGGCCGGATTGTGCCGCCCTTGTGGCGCTTTGCTCTTTTCATGGCTATCATGGTCGAATTGTGTCGCCCTTGTGGTGCTTTGCTATTTTCGCAACTCTTATGGTCGAATTATGCCGCCCTTATGGTGCTTTGCTCTTTTCATGGCTCTCATAGTCGGATTGCATCGTCTTCTGGTGTCGGAGTTTCTTCATTGCTATACCTGTTTCATCATGAACAAACAAGTTAGTAGAATAAATCGTCGTCATCCTGACGACGTTTTTGAAACCTACAATCACAGAAAAATTGTTAGTTTTTATGGGGTCGACCCATGCTATCGACTCCTTCTATGTCGTTCCTCTACTTTCTGTCACCGACCCTCATTGACAGAGTATTCCGATAGATGAATTTAACTTATGATACAAAAATGTATTTTTTGAAAACGTTGATCATAATTTTAAACAATCTTTGAACGAAAATAATTTTTATTTATTAAAAATTATTATCTCATTGTCATTACATATACGCTTTGAGCAAGGTTCTTTGATCGTCTTTGGCGCTCCAGATGTGCTCCCTGTTTGTCATGGTGAAATTTTCGAGACTTCCTCGAAAATTTTGTCTCAGTTGAAGGTTGTCTTGTTGCGAACTCTTGCGCTGAATCATCGTGAAGGAATTTTGAGATCTTCTAAAAAATTATGCTTAGTCGAAAGTTTACAATTGGTTGTCTCTTGTGTTGAATTATCTTGAAGGAATTTTTGAGACCCTCTAAAAAATTCCGACCCAGTTGAAAGTTTAAAACCAATGGACTCTTGTGCCGAATCATCAGTGAAATTTTTGAGATCCTCTAAAACATTCTACCCAGATGCAAGTTTGGAGATCCAGGTTCTCTGTGAGGCAGTCTTCGAGTCTTCGTATCTCAGAGGCTTCCTATGGATTTCTTTGGTTTTTTGTTTGGGGTGACCGAGCTCAAAGAGAGCATATGCATCCTATCGTAGCAGGAATCAGGTCGAATGTAGTTCGGAACAAAGATAGTTGATTTTTATAATAATGTGACCAAGTCTTAAATGGATTGCCTACGTATCCCACCTTAGAAAATCAGGTCATCGCGTAGTTAATATTACAAGAAAATGTAATTTGGTTTTCCTATTACAGAATAAGAAGACCAGATCCGATGGATCTCTGACGTAAGATATAGGTCTTATGTAGTGATTACAAGTAAACATATGTGATTACAAATTGAAAGAGTGTGCTTTCACGCGTAGTATCTCTTGATTGCGTCTGAATTAATTGCCTTGGGACACTCTTGGTCGTCTATCTCTGCCAAGATAACAACTCTTCCTGATAGTAGTTTGCTAACCATATAGGGCCCTTGCCAATTGGGTGCGAATTTTCCTATGTACGCTTCTTGGTGTGGAAATACACACTTGAGTACAAGTTGTCCTATCTGAAAGATTCGAACCCTGACCCGTTTGTTGAAGGCGCGTGTTATTCTCTATTGGTATAGTTGACCGTGACATATAGAAATCATTCTTTTCTTGTCAATTAGATCTAGTTGCTCATATCTCTTTCAGATTCATTCTATGTTGTCCAACTCTGCTTCTTATATGATTCTGAGTGATGAGATATCTACATCGGTTGTTATCACGACTTTAGTACCATAGATAAGTAAGTATGGAGTTGCTCCTATTGAGGTCCGAGTGGTTGTTCGGTATCCCAACAATGCATAGGGAAATTATTCATGACAACATTTGTAATTGCCTATTATTTTACTGAGTATCCTCTTGATGTTCTTGTTGGCTGCCTCTATGGCTCCGTTCATTTGTGGCATGTAGGTGGTAGAGTTCTAATGGGTTATGCGAAATTGTTCACAAATGTCCTTCATCAGATGATTGTTTAGGTTTGCTCTATTGTCTGTTATAATCGACTATGGGATGGCGAATCGACATATGATGTTGTTCCGAACGAAGTCTGCTACCACCTTCTTTGTCACCGACTTGTGAAAGGTAGCTGTTAGGCATATTTCATATACCTATTTTGAGTTATTTTTTATTTGTATTTTACCCACTTTTGTTGAGTTTAGTATAGTATTAGGCTTGTTTTTCTTCTTTTTTTTTGAGTCGCAGCGGTCCAAAGTGGCGAAATGAAGAAAATGAACGAAAAATGGGCATAAAAGGAGGTTCCAGAGGCAAAAAAGGCTAAAAATTGGAAATTCGGACGAAGCGAGCGGCACGCGTGTCGGTCAGCAGGACCCGCGATGCGAACACGTGAGGTGCATAACGTTCGGAACCGCGGTGCCAACCTGAAGGATCGCGGTGCCAGTGTGGAATTTTCCAGATCCGAGGCGAAATGGGCCAGGGGCAGAAGGGTCCATAGGGCACGAAATTTTGAAGCATACTTAGGCCCTAGGGATTAATCTAAGAGAGGAGTTTTTGGACATTCTCACAAACAACATCATCGAGGGCAGATTTGGAGGCCACAATTGGGACTTTAGTTCACAGTATTTTCTTTCCTCTGTATGTATTTCAGTTATTGTTGGATTGTATTAGTTCTTAGCATGTTCATGGCTAGGAGCTAATTAATTTAGTAGGGTTTCCATCGAATCTTCTTGAAACTCGTTCATATAGTTAATGCATTAGTTAATGATTTCTTCTTCAGCGTATTAAGATCTATTCAATATTGCTTTGATTGCTTGATAATTAATTAGCTACTAACTATCATTACCTATATGATTTCGAATCAATAACCGAGAGGAGAGATTTGAATATGCTGTAATTGTTTAGACACATGTTAAAATCGTGGACGAAAGTACTCCGATACTTGTGTAGTGTTTAAGGTTACTGTTCTTAATCCTCTTGTGTGGTAAAATCTATCATAGAAATAAAGAAGGTTTCTGCTCAAGATTGAGCTCTCGTATATCCTAACTGGAATATGATGACAGACTAGTTAACCTGCTATCTTAATAAGAAGGAGAATCATTAGCAATTCATTAACACGAGAAAAAGTGGATAATCGAGGAGATTGAAAGCCCTATTCTCTTCATAACTGTTATAAACCTTTAGTATTATTAATCTAGTCTAGTTTCCTGCACTTCACTTTAATGATAGTTCTTAGTACAAAACCAAACAATTGTTGTTGTGGGTTGTTGCTGTGGTCTGTGATTGTTTGGTTAATTATTGTTGTCTTGCGGGAGGAAACTACGAGAAAATAAAGAAGCAGTGGTTCGAATCCACATCGTGAGCTTTAGTGCACAAGTCGTCGAATCCGGGCAGCTTTTTTGATCAAGAAGGTAGCTCGCCTTTATGACTCTTAAGCACAATAAGTTCTTTAATTTTGTCTCAATCATTATCCACAATCATATCATTTGGATTTTGATTATGGGCGTTAAAAAATAAAGTGATAGGTTTTCTATAGTCATAAGCAACAACTAGTTGGTCATATAAAGAATTTCACCTAGTTGGTACTTCTTCGGGAATTTTTCTGTAAGATAGTCCACAATCGTGACAAGTTTTTTATATTCTTTTCTCTGTTGAATTCTATTATTTTTAAAAATAAAGTTTATAGCAAATTGTATTTTTTCAAGAATATCTTGAAAAAGTGAAAGACCATCCTTTACAACTAAGTTATAAATATGACACACACATTTGATATGAAAATGTTTTGGAAAAGACGGAGTTAAAACTTCTTTTAAAATATAAATAACAGAATTGTTAGAAGCTGCATTATCTAATGTAATACTCATAACTTTATCAGTTATTCCGTAATAATCAAAGACTAAATAAATATTTTCTGAAATAAACTCACGAGTGTGCCTACTATCTATATATCTATATGCTAAAATACGTTTTTGCATAGATCATTTATAATCTATCCAATGACATGTTACCGTTAAATAATTATGGTCGTTAGTACTATGACCTATATCAGAAGTTAGAGCGACTTTGCAATTTAAATGATATAATGAATAACGCAAATATTGTTGATATTCGTGTGCAAATGTAAACACGTCTCTCTTAATCGTTGATTTAGGAAAACCTTTATAAGCAGGATTATACATATCTCTAATATAATGAATAAAATCAGGCGATTCAGGAAATGAAAAAAGCAAACCCTCCACAACAACTAATTTTGTTAGTGCTTCTCTATCTTTATGTTTATCGTATTTAGGGCCTACAACTCCCCCCGTCATAGGGTTAATTTGACCCTGTACTTTGTCCGGGACAGTATGTGAACCTTGTCCCGATTGAGAGGACGCTTGCTCACCATCTTTTTCAATAAGGTATTGGACATGCAAGGCTTTGTGTTTTTGCAATAAGTGTCTTCCTGAACCCCCCGTCCCACCATGACCTTGTTCAGTTTTAAAAGAATAAACAGATTTATAAGTTTTACATATAGCTACTTGATTCGGTACGTCCCTGTGAAAATATTTTCATACAACTGATTTTAATGGTCGTTTTGCCGGACCTCGTCTCATACTAGGGGGGATAGGAGACATTGCACTAGTGGGTGTATCATCATCTACATTCGTAGGTGTATCATCATCTAGAGTGTTATCTAAATTAAAATCTTCTTCATTTTGAGGATAAACATTTGTGTCAAGATCATATGGTATTTCAGGAAGCAGTTCAGGATCTATAAAATCATCTTGTCTAGGAATACTAGAAGAATTACCCTTGCCCTTGCCCTTCATACCCAAGGCCTAGCCCAAAACATTTTTTGTTCTTTTCATTTTAATTATGGTAATAAATAGTTAAAGACTTAAAAAGTTAAAGATAATGAAATTAAATGTGCTAAATGAAATAAAAACAAAATAATAATTTAATGAGAGAACGGATGTACCAAACGCCGACGTAGAGTCTATGTGTAATCGATAGAGGTTGAAAATTAAAACTTTGCTCGATAGATTAATCCTCAAGGTAGTTGCCAACTTCACTCCCAATTCTCAAATTAATAAATAGAGTGAATATGTAGTAGACAATGTTGTATAGAAATAGATTGATTGAGATTTGAGAGATTAGAGATTGTAGGAAGATTGTGAGAAATAAGAAGAGAAAATGAGGTATTTATAGTTGGAAAATTGGGTTAAAGTGTAAATATAATAACTTAGGGGTTAAAAATAAATATAAAGGGGGTAGGGGGGTTGGGGGGGTAGGGGGGTTGGGGGAGTAGGGGAAGCCAAAAATGGTCGTTGCAATAATGGCCAAAATGTAAAATGATCGTTATTACAACGGCTATTTTTGGTATTAGCGGGACTGGGGAGGGATCGGGACGGGATCGGGTCGGGTCCTGGCGGGACCGGGTCGGCCGGGACCATACCATGTCCCGTCCCGGTTCGAGCCCCGGGCCAGCTATTTTTTTTTAATATAAACGGGGTCGGGACCGGGACGAGACTCCATGTAACTATCGACTCCAATTCTGGGGCGGACTCCAATTAACTATCGACTACACTACTTCATGTAACTCCATTAATTCCAATAGCTAGTGATATTCAAACTCCTTGTGGTTGCATATTTCTAACTTGGATGTGTTTTAAAACAACTTTATCTATGTATCCTCCTTGTATATCTGTGTAATTTGCTCATTCATATCACATTTGTATTCATTTAGATCTTATCTATGTAAACCCATGAAAATATGTGTGTGATATACAATATACACATATAAAAAGTGATGCATACATGTCGAACATCAGTAGATCCTCAGGCGGTCAAGCGGCGCCACAAGCCAGCCCAGCGGGGCCTCGCAATTTTCATTTTTTTTATTAGTTTCAAATATTAAGATATGTATTAAAAATGACTTCAATCTTTTCAGTGAGATTTGTAGCCTAGCGATTGAGGGCCTCTTCAAAAGTCATTTCATAGTGAGAGGTCGCGTGTTTGAATCCAATGAGCAACGAAAGTATTTTTTTTAAAACACAAAAAACAAATTTGGGCCCAAGTTTTAAGTACCCAACCAGTCGGTCCACCTCCCTGTTTAAACAAAAAAAAATCCAATGTAGAAACACCACCAGACCCTCCTCTTTAAATAAAAAAAACCTCCACCGGGTTTTCAATCCCCAACCAGGCCCGACGACCACCCAACTCTTTAAACAAAAAAACAGGCTCCTTTTGTTTTAAAAACAGCACAAATACAATTCAAAAAAAAGTTTCCCATTAATTATTGTAGAAATATCAAGTCTCACATTCAAGTAAAGATCTTTTTGGTAAGTTATTGTTTTGAGAATTATTTTGCTCTAATTCACCATTAACATGGATTGATTGCAATTTACATCAATGTTTATTCCATTTTGCTTAGGGTTTCAAATTTCTCAAATCTCAATATTATATTTAATTTAGGATTCTAAATATTAGTATCACATTAAATTAATTGTGTTTAGCTTTAGATTTTACATTACTTTTATTGGTAATGTATGTAATAGATGATTTATATTTTACATGATTACATTAATTTGGTTTGTCTTTTACATGACTTTTATTTGCATATGCACATATAAGTATTTTACATGACTTGCATCTGAAGAGAGAAGTTTTTCTAGATTGAAGTTGTTGAAATCTTATTTGATCAACCATGACACAGACAAAATTGAATGTTAAAAATGCAAGGAGATTAATTTTCTATGTCTAATGTAATGATAGTTTTTCTTATAAATCTTTCATGTAATGAGATTAAGGTATCTCTTTCATAGCATTATAATTTATTGTACTTAAATTGAAAATATTGAATCGAATATAGTGTTTACTATACATTTATTTGATGTTTTGATCAATAATTTTTTTAATATTAATTAATTAGTTAATTTTAATTTTTCATGTGAATAAAAAAAGACCTCCCTTAAAAGTATAGAAACGGCCCCGTCGAACATTAACATTCTTCATGGATTAAAACTCACTGCTTACTTGTTGGCCCTATTTAAATCTCCAATCTTTGCTTAATCTATGAGTTTATATGTTCTAATTGTTGATCTATTCTACATAGTGAAAAGTTCTATTCTCCTGTTTTAATTTATTTTATGTGTAAGAATTCTGTTAGAAGATATTGTTAGGGAATTATTATTTATTGTATTTAAATAAATAATTACTATAGAATATTCTAGATAGCTAATCATTAATATAGAATTACATTTGTATGATAAGTAATTATTTAAATAGAATATTCTAGATAGCTAGTCATTAATATAGAATCACATTTGTATGAAAAGAATAGGATAGACGAGGAGAAGATTAAGACTATCAATCTTCTCTCATATTTGTATATTCTTATAATTTGTAAGAATTCTAAGGTAAGTAGAATATTTTCTTCATCTTTTTCATTCTATATAATTATTTGTTGACACCCAATTTTGACCCTCTCGTCCAGTCTTTAACTATAAAATTACATTAATTTAAAAAAAAAAATGTCAGTAATTTTATAATAATAAAATGCAGCAATAAAATATTAATACATGCATAAATAAGTGATTTAATAATGACACCGCATTTTACGAAGAGTATTAAGTACTTTGAGTTTCGCGCCCGCATTTATCAATTTTAAGCCCTATCATAATTCTATTAATTTTAATAAATTCAATAATAATAAATACGTAAATAAATAAATAATTTAACAATGACATCGCGTCAAATAACATAGTCGCATTTATTAATACGCAAAGCAGTTCATAATTATGATTTGTAATTTAGATTAATCTAATACATGCGTTTTAATAGCGTCGCATTTATAAAAGCATTAAGCAATCCTTAAATGTCATATCTGCATTTAGCATTTAAATAATAATAATCTAAATCCCATTCAATTTTAATTTAACATCGCAAAATACGCATAATAAATAAGATTTTAATAACGGTCTCACATTATAAAATATTAAGCAATAATTAAATAGCGCGCCCGCATTTATTTTTGTAATAATAAAGCACCTAAAGTCACATTAAAATAATTTAAACCCCATTTAATAAACAATTAAAATAAATACCTAAAATCTATCCAACATACACATCCCAATTTTATTTTTAGCCCAACACCCCTTAAATTCGCCCAGCCCACTATTTTATCCCTAACCCGCGGCCCAGTCCCCAGCCCACTTCTTATATCACCCCAACATCACCCTAAACAAAAGAAAACCTAGCACCTTTAAGCCCTAAAAGAAAAAACAAACGCAACAGCCAACTCGCCACCTCGCTCCCATCGCCAGCCGGGATTCTCGCCGGAGAATCCGGCGAATCCTAAACCAAATCCTTCCAAAATCAGTTCCTTACCATAACCAAGAACCATAAAACAGTCATAAAATCGTCCTAATGATAAACACCAAGAAATGTTAACCAGCACTAAGAATTCGCCCAGAAATGGTAACAGATTTCACACCTAAAATAGCACAGAATCGACAACCCAAACCAATTGTAAGAAGCAGTAAAAAACTTACCAAAAAGGAACTAAAAATCGGTACAAAATTGAGTAGAAAATCGCACCCAAAATCAGCAAAATGGTATTAAAAGCTTACCCAAAATTAGAACCCAAAAGGAAACTATAAAAGGAGCCAATCTATACATGCAAGGGAGGGGCGAATGGATTTTGAGAGAGGAAAATAGGACGATGCAGTGAGGAATCCATCGAAAATCAGCAATAATCAGGGAGGAGTTTGGCTAAAATGGCATCGCAAGGGGAAAATATCGCGACCACAACATCCGCATCCATGAAAAACAAGTAAAAACCCAATAGACATCCAGCAGAACAACTTTCGCTTCCAAAACCGAAGTTTCAAACTTTAATCGCATAGCAACCAAACTCCGAGTGAATCGACGACTTGATACGCTGCCTCGGTTCGCTGCCCGGAAAAGATAAACTAGAATCCCTCTCAGTTTGTTTTACTTTCCCTGTTTTCGCGTGTTTTATCATCGATTTAGTTCGGCTGTTTATAAATGTCTGAGTATGATGTTTGGTCAATCTGTCTGTAATTGATTCAGTTTACTAAATTGTTGTTAGATTTATATCTAATACTGTATGTCAAAATAATGTTAATAACTTGTTGCAAGGAAACTGTGATAATGTTTAGGTTGACCGCCTTGAGATATTTGTTGTTTAGTAGGCTGAGTATGCTAAATATGCAGTTAAGTCATTGTCTATGTTTCTATTCCAGTGTAACCTATAGTTCTATTTCATGCAGTAAGCATATATATGGCATAATCTGATATCGAATAAATACTACACATAGACTATTATTTCATAGCGATTCGTGAGTTGCCATCTGTGACTCGTGGTAATGCTTCGAGATTCTTTGCCTTCTGCAGTGATATACTCAATGATAATTTTTTTTCCTTGTCGTTTTGAAAGGATTGTCCTGTATACCTTTAGAGGATGTCCGATATATTTATGTGTCCCTTTAATTTGTGGCCATGCCTGATACTGGATTGCTATGGTTCATTGTTGCAAGTTTGAGGTTTAGTTACTGATTCACTGTCTTGCCATGTCTTGGTTTAAATTCGAGTACCTGTCTGTTTGTCAACATGTTTTTGATTCTGTTTATGTGACTGCCTGTGTCAAAATTGGTCACTGCAGGATTAAATGTCGAGTCTTCCTTCAACATGCCAGTCATGCTGGGACTTGACTATGTCCAGCAGACAGTATGAGTCTGCATTTGTGACTGCTTGTGTCAAATTGGTCATGCATATTAAGAATAGTCTTTTCCTAGTTACATTATATGTCCTTTCTTTGCTTGGTTTGTTGTTAGATTGGAAGGGCTAAGCCAAAATATGAACTTTAAAGTATAGTTATTTGTAGTCTTGATAGTCTCTTTATACTGAAAGTTTACGTGCCATTCTCCTGCTTAATTATTTGGTATCCATCATGTCCAGTTGCAATACTATGGATGATATGTGTGAATTAGTAAAGGAATGTTTGAATTTTAAATAGTCCTTAAAGCTCTAGAATATCTATTAATTAAGGGGTTTATCAAAACTCGAAACAAAGTCTTCCAATCTCTTTTCCTTACATCTGTTGTTGTGTTCGACCGGGTTGGAATGATAGTTCTACTTCAGCCTCAGTTAAATTAGTGTGGAACTTTATCTTAAAGGTTTCTAGTTGACGTAAATTGTTAAACTTGTATGTGGTTCCGAGTTGTGGCACGAACAAGTCCTTAAGAGGTCTAATTTTGTTGAGTTGCAATTGAGCAGTGATCATATCTGGATAGTATAAAAGAGAGCAACTGAGAACATGGCATCCGCAATGGATTTTACTTTTCACCTGATTCCTTGTTTGAATTAATTAACAATAAAATTGAAAGATATTGACATTTGGCTTTATTTCCGAAACTGGGCCATTCTTTTGAAGATCTAAAATTACTTTTGGGGGCCTACTTTATGTTTCTCTGGAAGCCAGGATGTTTGATTAAGTTTGTGGTCGTAATGGCCTTCGAGCAGAAAATTAAGTGGTTTGTGTTTGCTGGATTATTTTTTCTTTTTTTTTCTCTATCAACGTTTGCTTATTCAGTGATAGATTTGACAATTACTAATCCTTATCTTCTCTTTTTTACATGGCACACATCAGAGCGAAAATGAAGAGTCTCATGGCGAGACTCATCACAAGCAACAACAAATGAAGACCCGCATCTATGTGCATTCTCTATCCGCATAAGAAATTTCAATCCGCCGGCGAATTACATCGCCATCTTTCGAGTCTTCTTTTGATTCCCCTTTTCCCCATTTATTTATTGTAATTAGTTGTCTAACATTACACTACTAGCGGAACCTTTAGGATATTTAAGCTTTGAGTTGCCATTAAGAGGTAGTTTGACACTAGAAACTTGTTTCTTCTAATTTAATAATTTTAGGCTCGCTATACATTGCTTAAAGTTGCATTAAATAACCTAATGATTTCTTACTTGCATAACTCTTCACGTAGTTAAAATATTATTTGTTATCAAATTCTATAAACTCAATTATTAACATTAGTATAGGAAAATTAGTTTCGCTTGCTAGATAGATACCTTGCATGCTAGGCCTATTTCATAAATACATCTTTGGTCATAATCAATTTCTTGCATTATATACATGTTGTTTAAGTATTTTATGAATTAATATTTTTTCGAAACTTTATCTTTTATAAACAAATCTCATAAATCTTTTCAGGTTATAAAATACATCATTTTTGCCTTTTATTTGCAAGCACCTCTTTGCTTAAACGTTTTTAAACATGATTTTCTTAGCATAATAATTAACCTAGGTTTGAACGGACAACCGCAAGTTAGCGGATCTTAGAGGGTGTCTAATCCCTTCCCTCTAGATTAATAAAGAACCCTTACCCAGAATCTCACATAAGTTTTGCAGACCACAAAAATGGAGTTAATGTTGACTTAGTTGACATTTAGTTATCCTAATTCACCCAAACTAATTATGTGGCGACTCCGCGAACCCTTAGCACTTTTAGCACCCTACTTTAACCTTTTAGCACCCTTTTAACATTTTTAACATTTTTATTTCATCTTCTAACACTTTTTATTAAGCAGGGGTTCGCTAAAAATAATGTCGCGGTCGGAAAAGGGCGTAACATTATTTATTTAAATATAATAAATAATAATCCCCTAAGAATATCTTCTAACATTATGTAATACTTTTTCTTTTTAAAATGTCGTGAGTAGCCAAATATCACCACATAAAATAAAACAAAGAGGATACTTTTAGAACGCATGTATATTTCTCTAACGAGAAACTTAAATGTGATTTAAGTCCCTAACTTGAACTGCCAGGAACTGTAAATATTACATATCCCTATTGCTCTTAGCTATAGCCTTCTGCTCTATTCTTTTTCAGTACATGAATTATGAATATGAATCAATGTTTAGTAAGTTGAAACTCTAATCCATAGACCATTTGGTGCTTCAACTCTAGGAAATTTCAACAATTTGTCTCCTCCAACTTCTTCCCATCTGCAAAACACACGACGATACGAACAAAGTTATATTCAAACAAGAAATTCAATTTCAATATATGTTTGTGAGATCATGTACCTGTGTACTTTAAAGGAAAGGGGGTCACATTAGTTGTTATTAATTACCTGTATCTTGTTACAAAGTAATGAAGAAATGAAGAAATTTCCGCTATGCCGAATTCCTTTCCAGGACATAGTCTAGTACCTCCTCCAAACATCAAGAATGAACTTTGGTACTCCAAGCTCTTGTCCTACATTATAGCAGCCATTGCAAAGGATGAACTACTTTTCCTATATATGTGTGCAGAGACATATAAAAAGATCTTAATATATAATTAATCACGAATTGTAAATCCTAAATCTACCTCAATTTAGAAAATTAATCCTGGAAATAATATTGTTTTCTATAACTAGTATTAAGTACTGACCAGCCATCTCCATGGGTTGAAGGTATATGGGTCGGGATAAATATGTGGATCATAATTAAGTTCTCTTGTATACACATATATCCTCCATCCTTTGGGAATGAAGTATCCTGGAAGAAAAAAACACATCAAATACAGTGCAAAAAGTGAAATTTGTCATGAAAATGATTTATATATATTCTCCGTTAATAATTGATGTCAATTATATTCTTGCTGTTACAAAAGTGTATTTGTCCCTTTTCTATTTCTTGGGAAATTGCTAGTTCGTGACGAAAGCCCTTTTCTGTTCGACTAATGGGGTGTTGCCAATAAGCACCGATCACGCTAATATAAACAAATACTAGTAATTCACCCTGAAAACTAATGCCCATCGTTAAAACAATTACCAAGATAACATATACTATAAGGATTCAAATTATATATACTGAAGCATAAATATTTTTATATATAGTATCATTTAATTTTTTATTATACACGAGATTTGTCCAAGACTGACTTACCATTTAATTCCATATCCTTGGTGGTTTTCCTAAGAACGCCATTTACAATAGTTGCTAACCTGGAGGTCTCTAAGATCACCTGCACCATAAAAAAATTATAGATTCAATTTGCTTGTAAAGAATGTATTTTGGGCCTAACTCAACTCAGCTTTTAGGGTGAGGATTGTTTAAATCTATATAAAGAGTCCAGATTCTATTTCATATCCGATGTGAGATTTTAACACTCCCCGCACGTCCAGACCTTGTTAACTGGAGCGTAAATAATATAATTTGGGAGTCCATCATCGGTGAACAAAGAATTGAAATGACATGACTCTGATACCATGTAAATAATGGATTTTGGGCATAACTCAACACCAAAAGCTAGCTTTTAGGGTAAGGATTGTTTAAGTCCATATAAAGAGTTCAGATTCCATTTCATATCCGATGTGAGATTTTAACACATACATTCATTTCACAAACAATTTTATCTAATGTGAAAATATTGTTAACACTTACAGCCCGTGTGAATCGCATAGCTTTAACATCATTGTAATCAATAGGATCCTCCGGCCTTTTCTTTTCTCTGATTGCCAGGTGTTCTTTCTATAAAATTACAATTAAAGTTTAACTACGACAAAATTGAATTTATCAAGCAATACATATAATGTAGGATTTTAATTGGTAATTCACTTCTTTTTGGACTTACTCTAAGTTCTTCAAGAGCTGTTGGGTGATCATGAAGATATTTGACTGTCATCATAGAAGTAGTGGAGACAGTTTCATATCCAGAGTAGAAAATGGTTATGATTTGATCAATTATCTCTTCATCTGTTAATTTGTATCTATTTGCTTCTGCATTCATCATGAAACTAAGTATGTCTTGTTGAATTTCCTTGCTAGCTCTTCTATCTTCTATTAGTTTCCTCAGTAGGCTGACAATGTATTTCCTTGCCTGGACACATTGATGATATTGTAAAAATTCATTCTATTACAGTGTATATAAGTTAAATACGTTATTTGGTCAATTTACCTGGAATCCGCGATGATAGTGTGTGGTGGGAAGATTGATAGGCAGTGAAATAGTCCCCAGTACAAGCTTGGAGAATTCAGGTATGATTTCAGCTATTGAGCTAGATGTAAACCCAGCAATTTGTTTCAATGATGAGAGAAATGCCATCTGGGGGGGTGTAGGGATAAGGAGAGCAATTTGGTAGCACCTTATTAGATATAGTATTGGAAGAATGTAAGAAACAAAATATTAGTAGACATAAAATACACTATAGCAGATGATTTATTCTTATATGGAGGGCGTCTCAAACATTTTGGGGCCCTGTTCTAATTCGTAAAAGTGGGTCATTAATTGAGATAAGACCTGCGAATTATAAGCATTTACAGTAAATTCTGGCTAGTACTACATTACTACTTAATAAAAAATAAAAAAAGAGGTCCTAAATTTTTTCGTTTTTCAGGAAGCCATATGCGGTAGCACACCTCGCACGGGTCCAAAAACGGCCATGCAATTATATGACGAAGCATCGTGGGCAGAGTTTCCTTTTAGTGTTACCTCTCAGTATATATGCTAGTGACAACTAATAGATATCCGATGGAAAAAATAAAATTCAAGCAAGTTGATGCTCAAAACCCTGACTTAAATTTAGCTAGTAACGTGTTTGACTCGTAGGACAAGGAGGTGCATTTTGTTTAGTATCGTCATGTCATGTTATGTTATGCATGCATTTATTCTTAGTGCATACATTTATTCTTACATTTAATTTATATGTAATAAAAAAATTCAACCTAGCAGTGTCACCAGACACCACTTGGTCTAAGGTGGTTCCGCCCTTAATGTCTGAGCAACACGAAACCAAATCAAACATGGCTTTCTCTTTAGATGTGGCATAAGATCATATAATATAGGTACCTGTTTGGTCTTTTCTTGAATGTCAATGACATTGTCTTCCCAATTGCTCAAATGGGATCTCATGAACTCATCAATTTTGGGCAACATTTGGTCTCTGATCATGGTCGGGCTGATTAGAGATAGAAATGCTCCTCTCATGTGCTTATGAGCAGCACCATGGACAGCTGCAATATTGAGTTTCCCTAAAATGTCTAACATGGACTGTGGGTAGCCAGGGACTAGTCCATTTGCCTCATTATTCAGAATATACCCATTTAACTCTGGATCCATTGAAACAATAACAGGGCTACCAAGTAAGTGGGATCTGAAGAGATTCCCATACCTGTTACAGAAACATCACTTAGGTAAGAATTCAATTGAGTACATGATATCACTTTTGTCTAAAGGACTATGTCAATTTTTATGCGTCCTTATGTCAAAATGATTCAATTGAACTCCCGAACCACAATGTTAGACGCTTTCCTTATGTCAAAAGGATTTAAAAATTTATATATATAAGATTTTTTTTCTAATTTCGATAAAGAAGATTCAATTGAACTCTCTAACTTCATAGTTTGGTAAGAAACCAATCTAGACTAAAGATCAATCTAAATCGATTAAATAAACATATACTTTCTTGGGTTGGGTTGAATCGGATTTGGTTTAAATATTTTAAAACTGACAATATTTGGTTTAGTTTAAATTTATTAATAACAAACTGAACCAAATCAGACAAATTGTATACATAATTTTTATAATTATATATACACAATATATCAACTTTAAAAATATTTAAAATATTTTGTATAATTTTTCATCAAAATTTTATTTTTACCATTAATTTTATCTCTATAGACGTTATTTAGTCCATTTCTGAAAGAAAGACTTGAATCCCTTTTTTAATTGAAGGAAATTATAGCAAACACAATAAAAGAATAGTAAAAAATTATAGGTTGACAAATAATAGAGTATTCTTTTTTAATTGTAGGAAGAATAAAAAGAGAGAAATATTTTATTTGATTTAATTATAATATTTAAAAGAACCATCTAATTTTATTTTATTTTGATTTAACCAAAAATCGACTCACGCCCCTAGAATTCCCTTCGTACCTTGAAAAAATGTATAATAGATATATATACCTGGCTCTCTGATTTTTCATGAAGCTAGGACCTTGTTTCAGGAATTGTGTAGTCTCACCAAAAATTGGCCAACCCATAGTTCCAGGAGGCAAACCTTTCTTGCTGTATGCAATGTCATTCCATCTAAATAAAGCAGTACTCAAAATCCACATTCCAAAAGTTACAACAAAAACAACTAAGAAGAAGGCCATTGAGGCTCCTAATTAAGAAACACAAAGCCTAATTAATTGTCTAGGCTTACTTTTTAAAGTCATATTAACTTGCTGAGCATGTGTTTGCTTATATAGACTGATAATAATAAATTACTTGCCATTTTTAAAAAGACATAAGGAAATAATTCCTTACCTTTTAAAAAGATAAATGCATTAATTACTTATCTGAAAATCAAGTAGTGTAACAATAACAAAATATTAGCAAATTAAATCATTAATGTATAGTAATAACAATATTAGCTCCTGTTAAATATACACATAATATACAATATACAAATGTATATTATTTGGTATATATTAGATAAATTACCGCTGCATGATGGACATTATGGTAATATTACAATACTAATTAAGGTACAAGACTAATATCTAATATATACAAATCTGAAATCTGCCTGTGTGGGCCCCATTCCCGTGACTGCATTGGGTCGTGATCCGTGATCCTTAATGCTCTAAATATACACATAATAACATTTGTATATTGCCTATTATGTGTATATTTAAAAACTCCATTCCAAAATAAATGAATTTTTGGAGTGTGGCACACCCCTAAAGAAAGTTAATTAAAAACATTAATTAAAAGGTAATTTATCAATATTATCATTTTGGTTCTTTCCAAATTTCTCTTAAAATAACAGATAGTCAATGTTGGATTTTTGGAAAACTCATTAAATAGAAGGTTAAGTTTGAAAAAAAAAACTATACTACATATTTTGACTTTGAAAAAATCTTTCTTTCTGGATCATATATGTCAGAAATTCATTTATATTGAAATGAAGGGAGTATAGTTTAACCACAAAATTATTTTGCAAATATACCTTCTTCCACTATCCTCCGCACAACGTAAAATCTACAAGCTTTATGCCATAAATCTTCAGCACCTTTTTTATTTTTGCAACAAATGATAATTTATATATTACTCTCACAGAATGCTAAGGGGATAAACCCAGAAGTCCATTTAAATTCATGAGATCTTATTAGATGTCAGATTCACTAACTTTGAAGATTTTTTATTAAGTTCTGTTGAGTCTAGTCTCTGACTCTTTGTGTATGGCCAATCTTTTTTAATTGTTATCAAAACTTTTCAGTATCCCTTAATGATAAAAATATTCTAAAATCCTTTGTGTTACAAATAAAAACCCACAATTACAAAATGCTTGAAGGTTCAATTCCGATAGCAATAATCTTTAGAATCCATTATAATGCTATGCTTTCTACTTTTGCCACAAAAGTTAGGTACCATAGTAAAAAATGTGAAACACTACTTTTACAAACATATCTTTTCATATCTAACATCGTAATACCAAGACCTATTAGGTGGAAGGATATTACCCTACCAGAAGAATAGATCTTGGAAGGAGTAGTTAAACCTGAACCCGTAAAAACTTTCCAACCAAATACACATCTTATAGAAATAACTCAATACCAGGATGGTAGAGTTGGCCTATCATTCCTAAGAAGATCTATGAGTAGTAGATACGATGATACAAGTTTCATAGAGACCCTAGGTTTAGGAAGAATCTCACAAAATTCTTTCAGTAATAAATACCCCTTATAAAATAAAACATAGACATTCTACGTCAGATTTACCCAATCTAAGAAACGTAGACTACATCAATAAAATACCTAGACCTGTATATGAAAAGTCCACTGTTAGAGAAAAAATAGATGACCAAGAACCTACTAGTCCGATATTTTCCTCGATAACAGAAAATATAGTAAACGAAATTGGAGTTTTAGAAAAAGAATTCCAAATAGATAAAAAAAAAAATCTACAAAAAGATTTTTATGAAAAACATAACTTAGAAAAAAGAATTTGGTTCTTTAAAAACTTTTTAAATAATAAGAAACAAATACAAGAAAAATTCTATGATTTTGTAAATGAAAATAGGATAAACATTCTATTTTCCGACTGGTTTGAAATATATTCCTCTCAAACTTTCATAGATTACCCTTTTTCAAAGACAGTAAACCTTGTTACAACTAGGAATAAAACACCAGAATGAAAAATCCTAGGTGATTCTAGGAAAATCCAATCCAATCACCCTACTCTACAAGGTATTAAGCTTAACATGCATGGCCGCCCTGTAGACGCAATTCCCTTTAAAACCCCAGTGAAAGATGAAAACCAAATAAGAAGTCTAGAGAAATCCTAGGAGACTTTATTAGTGTCTTAAGATAAATTACATCAAAAAAATACCTAATAAAAATAACCCTCAAATTCTCTGAAAATTTTAATTATAAAACAGTTGATCCTTTTGATGCAAGAGCAGATTTAAATTGCATAAAAACATGTATAGTACCAGGAATATTCCGGGAAAAAACTCATGAAAGATTAGCGGCATCTAATAATTTTAAAATCGCAATTAAATAGAAAATCAGTGTGTCAATTGTAAATGACAGAATTTCTATAGCACAATCATTTGTTTTAACAGATGACATACATAATTCCGTCATATTAGGAATACCATTTATGAATCTTATCACCTCGTATAAGGTAGATAACGATTTCATATCTTTTAAATTCAATAATAAGAAAATTAAAGTTCTATTTTAAAACAAAACCAAAAAGAAGAAGTCTCAATCTAATAAGAGCATGTTCAATACACGAAGATAGTATAAATGCAAAAATACAAGAAAAATCATATCTACAAGAACAAGAAATAATTTTTCTTTTAAAAGATTAAATACACAATTAGAAATACCTGAAGTTAAAGAAAAAATATCTAAACTCCAAAAATCTTTTGAAATCGAAATATGTTCGGATATTCAAATGTTTTTTGGAGTAGAAAGCATCATATCGTAGATCTTCCTTATGAATTTTTTTTTGATGAAAGACAAATTACAATAAAAGCCAGACCAATCCAAATGAATAGTGATCTTGAACAACATTGCAGAAAAGAAATTCAAGATCTTGAAAATAAAAAAATCTAGATCCTCTTGGAGTTGTGTTGCTTTTCTATGTAAACAAAAATTCCGAAATTGAAAGAGGAACTCCTAGATTAGTAATAAATTATAAACCTTTAAATACAACCCTGAAATGGATTAGATACTCAATTCCAAACAAAAATGATTTATTACAAAAATTGCATTCTTCTTTGATATTTTCAAAATTTGACATGAAATTCGGTTTTTGGCAGATTCAAATCTCTACAAATGATCGTTACAAACCCGCTTTTACGGTACCCTTTGGACAATATGAGTGGAATGTAGTTCCTTTTGGTCTTAACAATGCTCCTTCAGAATTCCAGCGAATAATGAATGATATTTTCAATGATTATTCTAAATTCTGTATAGTTTATATTGATGATGTTTTAATCTTCTCAAATTAAGAACATTTCAAACATCTTAAAACTTTCTTTTATGTTACAAAGAAAAATGGTTTGGTAGTTTCCAAATAAAAAATGAATCTATTTTAGACTAAAATAAGATTTCTAGGACATTACATATCCTAGGGTAAAATCACCCCTATAGAAAGGTCCTAAGAATTCACAAGTAAATTTCCTGATAATTTTTTTGATAAAACTCAATTACGGAGATTTTTAGAAAGCTTAAATTATGTTTTAGATTTCTGTCCAGAAATAAATAAAATGGTAAAACCACTCCATGATAGACTAAAAACCTCCTGCTCCATGGACTAGTTTTCCACTGTGTTCATTGGTGCTATCTTTTTCGGGTTAACAAATCTTTTTCACCCCATCATCTCAATCATCGCCCGAATGGGCTAATAGACATCCCCCTCCCCAAGCGACTCCCTTTGATAATCCATTCCTCTTTCAGGGATTAAGGGCCTAGTACTAAGTTTTTTGTATCTATCATGAGCTTTTTGGCTGACAAACCTAGTATCATCATATTGAGGGGCTGAGGTGGATGTGGAAGCTCTTTTCTTTCTGGCAGACATTTTTAGATAACTTTTTTCAGCGTTTTCTTTGTATCAGCAATGTTACCCAACCCTATCACCCAACAATCAGCAGCTACAACACCTATCACCCACAAACTTCACTTAAGAAGCTCCTGCACAACACCCACACTCACCTCGTATACTCTTCCTCGAAATCTCACAACCAATTTCAACACCCCAACACACCCTCACAGATACAACACCTCCTCCAATCTACTACCTCATCTGACTACAGTAAAGCTTTCAAGAAAAGATAAAGGTTACCTTTGACGGTGTTCTTCAAGATTTTCTTGCTCCTAATGATGATTTGGGGCAATGGGATGAGGGTAGTTTTTTTAGGGTGGTTAAGGATTTAGGAAATTTAAGAACTTTGGTGTGATTGGGTTTAGTTTATGGAAGGTTTTTAGGTAAAGTGTGGATTTTTCGTGGGTTTTTGTGGAGAAGAAGGGTTTAGGTTTTGATTTGGAATGGAAAAAATCGGATTTAGGGCGTCTTTAATTTCTGGATTTCCGTCTGGCGCGACCTGAATCAGCCGCGCGGCTGATTTCTTGCACTCTTACGAACTTCTGCGCGCGGCACGCAAATGGGCGCGGCTAGACTTCAAAATTTTTACGATTTTTGGCGCGTGCTGGATCTCTTCTTTTACGCTCTTTTTGGCGCGTCGCTGCCGCTAATTTCCCGAAATCTCTTTTCTTTTCATTTTGGCTTATCTTGATTTCGCCCTCGCATTCTTGGCACTGCTGTCATCACAACACATAACAATACCTCCGTGAGGCTGTTCTTAGTGAAAACTAACTGCATTAAAGTAAAATAAATTAAAATACTTTGGGTTGCCTCCCAAGTAGCGCTGTCTTTAACGTCTTTTAGCCGGACGCAAGTTCGTTAAATCAAGAGGTGTGGGGTAGATTAACCCCACAACCAATCCACTTTTTCAACATTTTTCTTTTTCTCCTTCTGTTTTTCTTCTTATAATTATTTTCAAGAGAAGGTTCAATATCACATACTTGCTTTGGCGGAGGTTCAGTATCATGTACCTGATTTGGTGGGCTTATCTCCCTTGTTGTGGCTTGCACTGGCTCACACGAAGTTCTGACAGTGCTAATTGCAAAGCACCTGCTCATGACCGGGGGTTCAATAACGTGTTTGAACACTTTGAACACCATTTCTTCGCTTTCTACTCTCAGTGTCAGCTCTCCTTTCTCTACATCAATCAGGGCTCTCCCTGTTGCCAAGAACGGTCTCCCCAATATGATGGGAATCTCCGCATCCTCCTCCATGTCAAGAATGAGGAAATCTGCAGGGAAAAAGAATTTTCCTACTTTAACAAGAACATCCTCAATCTTCCCCCTGGGGTGCACCACCGTTCTGTCCGCTAATTGCAAGCTCACCGTGGTTGATTTTGCCTCACCTAATTCCAACCTCTTAAACACCGACAAAAGCATCAAATTTATACTCGCCCCCAAATCACAAAGGGCCCTATTGCATGTTATCCTTCCAACTGTGCAAGGTAATGTAAAGCTCCATGGGTCCTTGAGTTTAGGGGGCAATTTATTCTGCAGGATAGCACTGCACTCCTCAGTCAGTGCCACCATCTCATATTCTCCCAATTTCTTCTTTTTTCCCAAAATTTCCTTCATGAATTTGAAATAAGAAGACATTTTCTCCAACGCCTCGATGAAGGGTATGTTGATATGTAACTTTCTGAATGTCTCCAAAAACTTGAAGAATTGCTTATCAACTACTTTCCTTTGCAATCTTTGTGGGAAAGGAATCTTCTCAGCGTACTCCTTCTCTGGAGCTTTCTCTAATATTGGGCGATCTTCAACAACCCTTTCTCTCTCTGTTTCCACCCTCTGTTCAACCACAAGCTGAGGTGCAAGCTGTTCTAACTGTTTGCCACTTCTCAGCTGCACTGCCTGACATTGTTCTCTAGGGTTCATCTCTGTATTGCTCGGCAGTGTACCCTGTGGCATGTTGTTCGCTAGCTTTGCTAGTTGCCCCACCTGTGTCTCCAAGATCCTGAGAGAGGATCTAGTCTCTGCCATGAACTGGGTCTGGGAGTTGGTGAGTGTCAACAAAGCTGCTCTCAGCTCGTCTGGCTTTTCTGGTTGGGCAGGGCCACTGAATTGTTGAGAAGATGAGGCCTGAGTGAATGGCTGCTGATTTTGGTACTGGCCTCTAAACTGGTTCTGCTGCCCTTGCTCACCCCTCCATGAGAAATTTGGGTGATTCCTCCACCCTGGATTGTAGGTGTTTGAGTATGGGTTGTTCTGGGGCCTCTGATAGTTCCTACTGACTGCACTCTGCTTGCTCGATCGAGATATTGTTAGGATCAGCTGATGGGCATCTGTTGAAGGTATGTGGACCACCACACATTTCACAACTCATTGGCATTTGCACTACATTTACAAACATTGTATTTTGTTGCAGCTGCTTGGTCAAAAGGGCAACTTGGGCATTCAGTGCAGTGATGGCGTCAATCTCATGAACTCCTACTGTTCTTCTGCCACTCACTTGTCTATCCTCTATGACATGGTTATTGGTGGCCATGTCTTCCAATAAGGATTGAGCTTCATGGGCTGTTTTTCTCATAAAGGTTCCCCCTGCGGCTGCATCAATAATTGTTCTGGTCGTTCCGCTCAGCCCATTATAGAAAATGTGGACCAAATTCCACAACTCAATGCTGTGGTGTGGACACTTCCTTTGCAAGTCCTTGAATCTCTCCCAAGCTTCATATAATGATTCTCCATCGGCTTGATAGAAATTATTCAACTCCCCTCTCAGCTTCGCTGCTTTGCATGGTGGGAAGAACTTTGCTAAAAAATTTTGTGCCAACTCTTGCCATGTAAATATCGAATCTGCTGGCAAAGAATTCAACCACACTTTCGCTCTATCCCTGAGTGAGAAGGGAAAGAGCATCAATCTGACGACGTCATCAGTAACACCATTGTATCTGAATGTTGCACACAACTCCAAGAAATTAGCTATATGCATGTGAGGATCCTCCGACGGCAATCCTCCAAACTGAACCGTATTCTGCACCATACTTAATATTGCAGGTTTTATCTCAAAATTATTTTCTCCTATTGTTGGGAGCCTAATGCAAGTTTGTGCTCCGTTCACCCTCGGCAGCACATAATCTCCCAAGCTTCTCTCCGCTTGGACCTGAACTCTCTCCTCTACATCCATTGGCACTCTCCGAGGCATTCTTTGGTTAGGCTGATGATCTCCTAACCCCTCATTCATCTCGTTGTTATTTTGTACGCCTTCCATCTCTATTAAGGCTGAAATTCGTTGGTTCCTACTGTTCTGTTTACAAGTTTTCTCAATTTCTGGGTTGAAGGGAACAGGAGTGTCTGCTCCTCTTCTCCTTCGCATAAACTGGGTGCCTGAAACAGATCAAAATAAACAAACGGATCACGACACACTGGTTTTCACAAAAATAAAAAAAAACGTAATAAATAAAAAAAAACCAAATTAGAAATTAAGAATAGATAAAATTGATATTGAACTACGCCAATCCCCGGCAACGGCGCCAAAAACTTGATGCGCGATTTATGCACACACTTAAACGCAAGTGCACGTGTCGAGTCAAGTAATATAGTCTTGGAAGACCGAGTTATCGTCCTCAGGGATTAGTGTTCAAGTACCAAAGTCTATTCTTTGTTATCTATTTGGTGACCGAAAATTGATTTGTTGTTTATGATTCTAATTATGAAAACTAATTAAACTAATGTGTTTTACTCAGTAATGATGGAAATAGGGCTTCCAAATCTCCTCAACTATCCGCTTAACTTACTTATTAATGCAATTGACTATGGTTCTTCTTCTATTGGAGATGGCAGGTTTACTAATCCGTTTTATACTCCTGTTAAGGTTATATAAACACTCAACCCCAGTACAACACCTTTCTACCTTTCGGTGATAATGTTGACTCTAGAGGAGGATTAAGAACAAAAACTTTATTAATGCTACACAAGTAATCGGGGTATTTTCATCCACGATTCAACCTATGTCTATCCAACTACAACATATTCACAACCTCCCCTTTCGGATTTCGGTTAGGAATCTTAAGAATTATGATAATTAATGATCAGGTAATTACCAAGCAATCAAAACATATATTGAATAAATCTCAACAATAAGAAGAAGAACCAAGAACATGAATTAATTCATAAAGAAAAGGTTCAAGTGAATTGACATGGAAAGCCCTATATTAGAATTAGTTCCTAGCCATAGACATGACAAAAACTAATTCAATATCCAACATAAACTAAAAATAAAGTAAAAGAAGAACAAGAAATTACTAAAGAAAGGTCTTCAATCTTGAACTCCAAGAATGTGTGAATTGCCAAGAAAGGGAACCCTTAAAACTGCTCTAGGGTTCTCTTTTTATAGTTTCAAAACGAGGTGCAGGTTTTCCCTCAGGCCTGGCCCATGATTCATTCAAAAATCTGATTTTTCCCGCGTCGGCGCCGCGGCGCTGCAACTGGCGCCGCGGCGCCGGAACTTCTGCAAGCCTCTGGAAATTAGGCGCCGTGGCGCCTGGCCCTGCTGGCTGGAGGCGCCGCGGCGCTGACCTGTGTCTGTGCCTGGTTCGCCACTTTCTCGCATTTCGAGCTCTGGAACCTCCGTTTTTGCCCTCTTTTTGCTCCTTTTCCGCCAATGAGCCACTTTAACCAATATGACTCAAAAGAAAGAAAATTTATCCTAAGACGATACGTATTTGTACAAAATGGATAAAAGACTAACTAAAAATGACTCAAAAAGTGTATATAAAATACACCGATCACTTAGCCTATCATACTAGTAGACACATTATTGCCTTATAGTCCATTGTCATTTGATTATGATGTTGTGTGTATCTTGTTTGTCTTATTTACTTGCATTATTTATTGCTTCTTTTTGCTTCTTTTTCTCTTTTAGAATTCGCTATCATGACTTACTCACTTTGTTTGTCTTACTTTGCTTAGGCTTGTGTTTTGTCTTGAGCCGAGGGTCTCTCGAAAATAGTCGCTCTACCTACCAAGGTAGAGGTAAGGTCTGCGTACACTCTACCCTCTCCAGACCCTACATTGTGGGATTTCACTGGGTATGTTGTTGTTGTTGTTGCTCTTAAGGAAAGCATCGATACTGGGACTGCCTAAATATCATGATATTTATAATCGGACTGACCACACTAGATGGAAGTCAAATTATTATTATAATTGTCTTCACATTTATAATTAAAAGGAATCAATGAAAATTTCTTTTTATGATTAACAAATCTTTGTCATCACGAGCATAAAACATATGTTATTATATTAAACATATCGAAAATTTTGTGTTATAATTAACGGGAGACGTCCTATTCTATAACACCATTAAAAATAAAGGCCCTCTCGTATTAAAACCTTAACAAAAAAGTTAAAGCTCCGGATACAAGAAATATTGAGGTGTTAATTAGTTCAGAAATAAGATAAGTCCAAAGCTAATTTTGGAGGTTATTAGGAGCCCCGATCATGGATGAAAAGAAAAAACACATCTTTGGCTTCTAGTGAAGGTTTCTTGAAAGTTTTCAAACTTTGAATCCTAACTTATGCAGATAAAGTGAACTTCAAAGATTAGTACAGATTCATAAAGAAAAGTGTTAAGTTTGAAACTAATGCTTGCTTGTGAAAATAAATGAAGAGTGAAAAACTTGAAGCAAATTTTTGAAAGGAGAAGTTCGTTCATTCATATTATTCCGAACTTAAACTAGTTCGGATACAAAAGATACTAATCGAGCCCAAAAGTTACCCAGTAACAAATTAAATAACTGAAATAAAAACTCGCACAAAAGGTTATGGCATGTCCGCTCCATGGTCCACCGGGGGTGTTCCCGAGGTGTTCTTGGTCTTTCCAATTAATCTTGAGAAGTAGGGGTTGAATGAGGTTGGCCTGAAGCTGATAGACCTGGTACGTTGTCAAATGCAGAAGGCACGTGCTCTCGGGAGTAAGGTTTTTTAGCTTCCGAGAGGAATTTGTCATCTCCGGCCCCCCAAATGAAGCATTATATTCTTCTATGGGCAGGGAGCCGTCGGGGCTGTCACTAGAGGCCATTTTTAATTATTGGGTCTTGACAATTTCCTTGTCAATGTTTATGAGCCCGATTTTCACTACCTCCAAAGCCTTCCGGCACATTATATAACTATTCTTAATCATGGCAAGAGTATACTTGTCGATGGTGGTATGGACCTTATCCTCTGCAACTTGAACAACTTGAGTAAGTTCCGTGCCAGTAGCATGAAAGAGTTCATTGGCCTGAGTCAACTCAACAATCTCTTCCTGTTGTCTCTCATTCTGAGCAACTGAAGCAGAAAGATGCGACCTTAAGGACTCAGTCTCTTTCTTCAAAGCTTCTATCTTTGTTTCTTTAATTTGGAGACGGTTGGAGAAGGAACCCACGCCATCTTCAAGTCATGAGAGACACAGTGTCAGATCTGACATAGTGTCTAATGCCTCATTCTATTTTTTCTGCCAATCCCCAGGCGGTCCTCGTGTAAAGTAGTCTGCAGCCTATAAGCCTCTTTCTCTTTCTCCAAAAGTTTAAGTTTATCGCGCAGCTCGTTAACTTTAGCAAGTTTCACCTCTGCCATTGTTAATCGGTTAACGACATTATCCCTTTTAGCTTGCAATGCGATTTTTTCTTCAATCATGTGTTGAAGCCATTCGTGGCAGATAATGTTAGTCTGGAAATTGGGCCTAATTGTCAAAAGAGGTTTTTGTGGTAACAATTAAAGCAAGAACGAATAAAAAAAAGAGTGGTACCTTGGCTGCAGCATGCATCCCTTTATTGATCACGCACTCAGAGGACACCCAATTAGCCTTCTTTTTTTCCTTTTCCGATGACACGTGCTTCATATAGTTATCCACTCCGACGGGCTTAAAACAAAGATGGCAGTCGGCAGAAAGTTCGAAGATTACAGTCCGAAATTCTACAGGCTGAGCTACCAGGGATGGGTATTCATTTACCACTTTATCCACTATGTGAAGAAGAAACCTGGTCTGGGGAAGAGGAAATCTCATTATCTTCTTCTTGGACCATGGTCGACAGGAATGAATACCATGGTCTTTAGCAATCAGAGGGATAGAGATGTCAGATTGGTGCATGCTAGGGCTGGCAAGCGACATAACTCACCATATGAGATATTGGTGTAGCCGGTGCCATGACTGACGATTTCCATTTCAGCAAAAAGTACAGGGTTTTCATTCCTCCTTCTTTCCAGAGGTTGTTCTTCTCCGAAACCTTCATCATCCAGGTCCACCATGGGGAGAGAACCAACCGTCAAACCAACACTACCGGAATATTGGGAGGAGTTTGGTCGAAATGATCGGGGGTCTTCTTTTTAAAACATTTTTTCCCTATCTGGGGGATAGTAGAGGATTCACCTCGTTGTCTTTTCCGTTCACTAGCCTTTTCAATCATACGAGCAGCTGTTTTCGAGTCAGCAATTTCCTTTTCAAGGGGAGAAGTGTCTGTTGATTTGGGAAGACCTAACAAAAAGAAAAAATGATTTTGATAAAAAAGTCATAGAGAAATTCGAAATAAGAATTACGGTGTGTACCGTGGCTGTGGGGTGCCCATTTCTTCTTCGAAGTAAGTTTTTTCCATGTTCGGAGTTTCGGGGTAGAAACATTGAGAATCTTGAACTCAAGTCCCAAGGTCGTCTATGTCTGCAGGCTCCCATACGGTGGATGAAGGAATGAATTCAATCCGGTCAAAAGGAGAAACGAACTGCTTTGTTAAAAAAACATCGAAGAAACAAACTTATGGTGACAGTTCCATCACTCCGGGATTAGGCAGTTATTATCAAGGGGAAGAATATCGACAGTATGAACAATGATGAAGTTTTCCATCCAACCTCGATCACGATCGTCATCAAGACTGGCGAGAATGGCCTTACTTCCTCGGTGGCGCAGGTTGATAACTCCATCACAGATAGGGATGACAACAGACCGGATCTGGACTGGATCCTACTAGATCTAGATCTAGATCCATTTTCATATCTGGATCCAGATCCGGATTTAGATTCATCGGGTCCATAAAAATTAAATCCAAATCCGGATCCATCGAATCTACCGGGTCCACGGATCGGATCTGGATCCAGATTCAATTTTTTTGTCCAAACAAATAAACTCAATAATGAACAAAACCTACAAAACTTAACTCCTAACAAAGAAAAAACAAAAGTTTGATTTTCTCCTACTTGTGTTTCAAACAGAGGTAAACTAGTTTATTTTCATCTGAAAATAGAACTGTTCCTGAGAACTAACTGGTAATTAATAAACGATAAAGAATTAGCCAGAAAAGGAATTTCTTGTAACATTAAAGTTAAGGTCACAGCACCAAGTGTACTCTTGAGATCTAACCTTGACCTAAGGACTCCCGATTTATTAATTTGATTTGTTTGGCTATGAAAGATTTTATGTTCTGTTTTACTCGAAGTGAAGTATGTGAAAGACTTAATATCTTAGTGTAGCTGTCAAGTCCACCAGATGCATAAGTTTTTGATACCTCGACAGAACTGAGAGAAAATCTGGATTTTGGAGGTCAGCATGAGCGTAATATATTTGCAAAGTTATGCTTTAAGTAGCTAGGGGTGAGAGTGAGTTTAAATTAAGGTACGGGTCAGATCTGGATCGGATATGGATCTCAGATACACGATCCAGATCCAGATCGATCTATCAAAAACGGATCCGGATTCGTCAGGTCCAAAATTTGAAGATCCATATCCTATAAAACGATTTGGATCCACCGGATCGGGTCCATGATACATTGTCATCTCTAATCACAGAAATTACGCAGAGAGAAAGATGAATCAGGTGGTCCAAGGTAAAGTCAACTTTGGCCTTCTGAGCGAAGTGTCAAAGGCACGTAACTGTTCTCCTGACCTGAGGACCCACCTAAGTTATACACTTTGTACATGTGGCAGAATTCTAGAATGACGTCATCGATTTCCTCCCAGAGTTTCATGAAAAAGGGATAAGTATAAACATAAGAATACCTCTTTCAGTAAGAAGTGACCCTATTTTCGCCTTTGGCAATATGGTAGCGGTGATCCAAATTTTGAAATCACCAGCGGGGATATCACTACCGCCGATTAGGACCTTGGAGGTTGTATTTTGAATATCATGGGTGAAACACTATGTCCTCGGTATAATAGAAGAAACCAAAGGATTTTGATATGAAAGGGTCCCAACTTGAGAGCTAGGGTTTCTCCTGTATGAAGAAGTGTTGTTGCGCTGGGAAGGATTAGTCATGTTTGTGATGAAGAGGGGATGTTAATCAGAAGTTGAGAATAATATTTTGGAAAAATAAAGAGATGAATGACTGAACCTCTAAATTGATGGAGTATTTATAAGTAAAAAAGTGGTGGCATCATTTGAAAAAAAGAGGTATCGAATGCCAATCGGCAGCAACACGTGGGTGTCAAATTAGAGATGATTAGACCGCACGCCTCATCATTACTCTGCATGTATTCCATAAATCGAGTGAAGATGGAAGGATGTCGTCGTTTCATTAAGGTAACAATTGGATTAACAAAATATGTGGACAACATTCTTCGGAGTTTCCTACCAGAACATGAAGTATCGATTGGTTGGTAATTCAAATCCACTTTCCGATTGCATGAAGGATGTTATCGGAAAATGATGGGACTATCTGTATAGGGCGAAATTCGTATAAGATAGTTGTACGAACTATGGTGATACACGTGGAGTATAATGCTGAGTCAGACCTGCATTAGTTTACAACACTCTCAGTTTCATATGCATGGTACTAGGAGCGACATAAGAAAAGCCGGTACCAGTATTAAAGAAGGCTAAGAGTCGTTTGCATCGTAACAGACGACCGTTACTAAATCCGGTCACACGACTTCTAACAACCTTTTAATGACATTTATTAAGAGATTGATTGTCAAATTATTACAGCATTCATTCTCCTGCATTTATGAGGACATATTTCGTGGGTTGTGTACCCGTGTAGCTCCTGTATAATTAGGGCATATTATTCTATTGTAACCTATCAGATTCTGGCTATCACAATTAGGGATGTCAATGGGGCGGGGCGGGGCGGGGGTGGAGGAAGGGTACCTCATACCCTTGCCCGCCACCTAAAACCCACCTCCACAGCCATCACCCATCACGGGTAGCACTTTTGATACCCATACCCGCCCCACCACCCACCAAACCATCCCTCATACCCGACCCAACAAGAGTGGATGCGGGTCGGTACCCGCATTTACCCGCCCTACTGACATCGCTATAATTGGTAGCTAAAACCAGAAATTTTTAACTTAAAACATCCTATATGTTTTCAAAACCTCAGGTACATCATTCATAAATGCTAGCAAGCTAAATAGAAAACATCCATGATGTTGAAAAGCTTAACAGTTTTTTATCCAAATTCTAACCTCCGTCAAAAAAATCATTGGTCCATCCATTCTTGTGCACTCCTCGTGACTGCACTTCAGTTGCAGTTGGATATGATAGTACCACAACAGACAATAAAATTAACTAGCAATAACTTATGAGTAAAACGGTAAGAAAAATAGTGTGTTAAAGCAAGAAGTATTTGTATTGACAATTACCAGCAACAAGAAAATTAATCACAATAAGAAGAATCAAGTTAATGCACCAAACGAACAAAAACTTAATCAAGACAATAAAGGAAAATTACCTGAGCATTATACCAATAAATTGAGTTTCAGAGACCCAAAAAGGATGAGATTGAGATCCTAACAAACAAAAAAATTGTACTCTAGTTGGTGTGTATGTGTGACATACACACACATAACCACTAGTTAATACAGATTCATTAACTCTAACAAATAGTAATACTAATGGAGCACACAAATCACAACAGTGCATCTGAAAATCCCCATCAAATTAACACATACCAAGAGACATTCAAGATAACTTAGTCTAAGGAAACAAGTTACAGGCCCATTATTTAGGTGGTACGGGTATGAGCGGTGCGTGTACGGGCAGTGTAGGTAGCGGGTGCGATGCGGGTACGGTGTGAGTCTTATATGAAATTCACCCCGCCTCACTACCCATGTCAGGTAGCACGTTTGTTACCCATACCCGCCCCACCACCCACCAAACTTATCCCATATACCTTACCCAACTGGAGCCGACACGGGGCGGTACCCGCATTTACCCGCCCCACTGACATCCCTAATCACAATTTACTTACTGATATTCTCTTGATTTCTGTGCTTTCATACAAATCATCGTCACTTCTGCTCAGAAGCTATCCCAAAGCGCAGGCTAACTATTGCTTACTTTGTCTTGTTATTATTTATCTTAAGTATAATTTTTATTTAATGTGTCACTTGAGATCGACGTGTCCTTGACCAACAACAATAACAACATACCTAGTGAATTCTCACATCGTGGGGTATGGGGAGGGTAGAGTGTACACCGACCTTACCTCCACCTTGGTAGATAGAGCGATTGTTTCCGGGAGATACTCGGCTCAAGACAAAGCATAATCACAAGCAAGACAATCAAAACAAAGCACGAGTAAAGCAAGAGTAAAGAGTAAGACAAGAGAAACGATCAAACTAAGATACGGAATTAAAGCAGTATAAAGTGCATTCGAACAAAAGGGAGCAGTAGCTAACACAACTAAATAAGCTAAATGAAATACACTAAAGAACATATAGAAGCAGAAATCAAACTACATTGGGTTATAAAGGAATAATGTGTCTATAAGTGTGATAGGCTAATTGGGCCTATAGTAATAACACTACAACTATCAATTTGTAAGCATAAGTAGGACTACGCTCAAGTACCTACTACTCTTCTACCCTAATTCGTGTCCTCCAAAACCCTATATCTGAGGTCATGTCCTCAGTAAGTTTCACCTGCGTCATATCCCGTCTGATCACCTCTCACCAATACTTCTTCGTCCTACCTCTACCCCTCCTGAACCCATCTATAGCCAATATCTCACACCTCCGTACTGGGGCATCTGTGTCTCTCCTCTGCGCATGCCTGAACCATCTCAACCTTGCTTCCCGCATCTTATCATCCACCAAGGTCACTCCCACTTTCTCTCGGATATCATCATTTCTAATCATATCTCTCCTTGTATGCCTACACATCCATCTCAGTATCCTCATCTGCACAACTTTCATCTTTTGTATGTGTGAAATCTTGACTTGCCAATACTTCGTCTCATACAACATAGTCGGTCTAACCACCACCCTGTAGAAATTGTCTTTCAGTTTTGGTGGCACTTTTTGTCGCACAAGACTCAGAGGAAAGCCTCCATTTCATTCACCCTGCCTCAATACGATGTGTGACATCATTATCAATCTCTCAATTCCCTTGGATAATAGACTCTAGGTACTTGAAGCTTCCTTTATTTGGAATGACTTGAGTACCAAACCTTACCTCCACGCCTGTCCCATGGTCACTCCCGTTGCTAAACTTGCACTCTAAATATTATATCTTGGTCTTACTCAACCTGAACCCTTTAAACTCCAAAGTATATTTCCAAATTCAACTGTACCGTATATAAATTCAATTGTACCATTTTCCTGGTAAACACTACCTAATAAAATTCCAATACTAAGTATACTCTAGAAACTATGATCAAGGGAATCATAACACAAATTGTGCATTAATACTCATACCGTCATACAGAATGACTAGAAATGTTGACCAATATTAATTCCGCATAAAAAAACCTAAAATTTCTTCTGTGAAACATATATAATTAAAGAAATAAGAGGTCTTAATGGATGACTAAATATTATAGAATATTATAAAATAAATTCTTCATATATTTTGTAATTATTAGTGATGTATAATTATGGTAAATATAGGGTCCCTATTGTATTAAGATTTCACATTGTACACACTATATATTTGTATTAATGAGAAAGACTCCCCAAAGGAGATTAATACAATCGTACATGGTATCAAAAGCCAACAATCCTTCCCAACACAAAACCTAATTTCGGCCATCTTTTTTCCTGGCGCCGAACCGATAGTATACCGCCGATATACCTTTAATATACGTTGATATACATCTTCCCATACCTCCAATTCTGCTAACAGCCCCATAGACTACTGGTATAATACTGACAAACATCTCTCCTTCCTTCTCTAGCTCTCCAACAGGTCATATACCTCTCATATACAACCTATACACGCTGATACACTTTGTATACAACTTTCGTACCCTCTCTGCCTCTATATACTACCCGTATACATCCTTCCTACGTTGTTATACACCTCGTATATGACTGTTGCTGCCTTATATACACTTCGCATACGTCCCGAACCCAATCTTCGACAGCCACCATGTCCGTGAACAACCACGGATATGGCTGTGGACAGAGGCACAAGGGTGGCAGCAGGGATCAAGCTGGGAACTGGGCTTCCAGATTGAGCCCATCAGCCTCTACATAGCCTAAAGGTTGCGGCCCAATTTCCAGAAGCAGGCCAGCTCGCCCCAAACCAGCTGCTGGGCCACGGCCATTCGGCCAAACTTCATACAGCCTCACAGAGGCCCAGTAGTCTGGGCACCCATTTTATGGGACACTGTAGTCAGGTTTAATTTCCTAAGGCCCACTTCTCTGCTCCGGGCATTCCTCAATCCAATTTGGGCCAGACTTTCGGCACATTGACTCATCGGAAGTCCAATAATGTGTGGTATATGGGTATGAGTGCCACGTTTCACCTCACCAACAATACTGATAATATTCTTCAAATGCAAAATTTAAATACTCCTCAATCTATTATGGTTGGAAATAGTCATCGCATTCCAATTCAAGGTTTTGACCACACTCTAACCCCACCACTGCATCCCACTTCTCCCTAAATAACGTCCTCTATGCCCCATATATTATCAAGAACCTAATCTCTATTAGAAAATTTGCCACAGATAATTTAGTATCAATTAATTTTGACCCATTTGGGTTTTCTATAATGGACCTTTGTACCAGGAAACTCCTTACGAGATAAAATAGTAAGGGTCATCTCTATCATTTCCTCTCCATGTCCGCTGCTAGTGTCAACTCTCCCACATCTATAACAGCCTACATCACTCATCCGATTGTTTTAGCAACAATCTCTCTGTCAATATGACATAATAGACGTGGACACTCAGGAGCCCCTGTTTTTAGTTTTCTTAGAAACAATAATTTAATTCATTGTACTAATGATAAATTTGCCCAACAGTGTCTTTCTTGTCCTTTAGGCAAACATGTTCGCCTTTCGTTTAAGTCTTCTTCAAGTGTTACGTATTCTCCCTTTGACATTGTTCATGCAGATTTATGGACATCTCCAATTACTAGTTCATTGGGTCATAAATTCTATCTCATCTTATTAGATGACTTTTATCACTTTGTCTGGGTCTATCCGCTTAAATTCAAGTCTGAAGTGTTTGTCAAGTTTCTTGTATTTTGTGTATATGTCAAAAAAAGACATAAAATCGCTTCAATGTGATAACAGTCGTGAGTTTAATAATTCTGCATTTCACAATTTTTGCTCTACTAATGGCATGGTTTTCTGATTCTCGTGTCCCCACACCTCCACCCTAAATGGCAAGGCCGAATGAATCATTCACACTATCAATAACATGGTTCATACGATCTTATTATATGTCTCTCTCCCCCTCCCTTTTGGGTCTATGCTGTGAAAATGACCGAATATATTCTAAATATTTTGCCCACTCAGACTCTCTAAAATAAAACACCCACTAAAATTCTATTTCGTAGGATCCCAACTTATGAGCACTTACGAATTTCGGCTGCCTGTGCTACCCGAATCTTGCCTCTACGACCCCGCATAAACTTGCACCCTACACCAGCTCTTGTGTGTTCATAGGTTTTCCACCCAATCATAGGGGATATATGTGCTACGACTTATCTTCCCACAAAATCATCGTCTCACGTCACATTTGACGAAGTAATATTCCAATTCGCAAATATCCAAAAAAATTAGAATTCGGATTACACATTTTTAGACAAGTCAGACACATCATCGCTTCTCCACCTAGCCCTCGATCGCGCAATTACTGTATGACTACCCACTACCTCTGCTCAATCTCCTATCGGTCAGTCCACCACCAACACCACTATTCCGGCAGTTCCGTCCACTGCTATTATTCCAACAGTCACACAACAACTGCCACTGTTCTTACAGATCAATCTATTGCCACAACACTATCTGACACATCGGTACCCAACAAGGTCGATCCTAATCCATTCACGACGACCCCTCACCCATCGCTTCCATCCTATTCCGACCACACCCTATCATTGTCACTCCAGCCAAACCCCACTCTCGTAAACTACCAATCACCGATAACACATCGTCATCATCATCCCACGACCTCACAAATATCATCACTGGTCACCCACACCACCGGCGGTAACCCCAACCAAAGATCCATTTGTCCTAGAAACCCGAACCCAGATCCACAGAACCACCAGTCACCTACCGAACACCATCGAGTCACCCAGACTATCACCACTCGATCCCGCTTACCCAACACCCACCGGTCACCCTTCTACCACCAATTTACCCCACTGCCAGTCCTTAACCTTGCCCAGTCCCTAACCCGCACCTATCCCCACACACAAAATGGAAACTCGTGCTCAACACGAGATTTTTAAACCCGAAGTACACTTTAACCGATCAACCCAAACTATATCCCCAATCCCTAAAAATGAAAAATTAGCCACACTTGACCCTAATTGGAATGCATTTATGCGTGAGGAATTTAATTCTTTAACGAAACAACAAACTTGGGACTTGGTTCCTAGACCGGATGGGGTGAATGTGATTCGATGCATGTGGATATTTCATCACACATTCAGAGACAGTGGTGATTTAGAGCGATATAAAGCGAGACTTGTGGCTAATGGTACAAATCAACATGAATGTATTGATTGTGGTGAGACATTCAGTCCGTTGTTAAATCGGCTATCATCCGCACAGTTTTGAGCATTGATATGGATAAGCATTGATTGATTAATCAGCTTGATGTAAAGAATGCCGTTTTACATGGGGACTTGAAAGAAACTATTTACAAGCACCAACCATCAGGATTTGTCCATCCGGAGAGCCTCATTATGTATGGCGTCTTCCTAAGTCACTTTACGGTTTGAAATAGGCCTCTAGAGTGTGGTATAAATGCTTTGCTAATTACATTATGTAGATTGGGTTTGTATGAAGCAGGTGTAATAATTCTCTCTTTATTTTTCTTCGAGGTGGTAACATTGCTTATTTGTTGCTATATGTGGATGATATTGTTCTTACTGCCTCCTCTAATGTGTTAAAAATGAGATCATTGCACTACTCAAAACTAAATGTGCTATGATTTATTTGGGAAAGTTGAGCTATTTCTTGGGGATATCAATGACTAGATTTGCAGATATTTTGTTTATATGTCAGTGCAAGTATGCAGAGGAGATTGTATACATGGCTAAAATGGCGAACTGCAAGATCATGCCCACTCCATTTGACTCTAAATCAAAACTCAGTGCTGCTTATGGTGATCCAGTGTCCGATATTACTCTCTATAGGAGTCTTGCAGGTGCACTTTAGTATCTTACTTTCACCTAAATTGATATTGCTTATGATGTTCAGAATGTGTGTCTGTTTATTCAGGCCCCTATGGAGCCTCATTTTACTGTTTTTAAGCATATCATTCGATATGTTAAAGACACTCTTGATTATGAATTGCATCTCTACCCCTCTGTACCGACCAGGTTGTTATCATATATAGATACAGATTGGACAGGATGTCCGGACATGCGACGTTACACCTCCTACTACTGTGTGTTCTTAGGGGATAATCGCATTTTATGGTCTGCTAAGTGGCAAGTCACCCTATACCGTTCGAGTGCAAAAGCATAATATAGAGGCGTTGCAAATGTCGTTGCTGAGATCTGCTGGCTCCGAAACTTTTTTTTGGAGCTCCAGTGTCCCTTGCGTAAGGCATCATTAGTGTATTATGATAACATATCTGTGATATATTTATCTCATAATCTAGTTCAGCATCAGCGAACCAAACACATAGAGATGGATATACACTTTGTTCGTGAGAATGTTGCTATCAATCTTGTTAAGGTGTTGCATATACTTTCTTCGTATCAGTATGCAGATATTTTCACAAAATGACTTCCTCGGCAGCTATTCCTCGATTTCAGATCTAGTCTCGGTGTTCGAACTCCTCCCACTCCGACTGAGGGGTTGTATTCGAGAATATTATAAAATATATTCCCCATATATTTTGTAATTATTAGTGATGTATAATTATGGTAAATATAGGATAACTATTGTATTAGGATTTCACACTATATATATTTGTATTAATGAGAAAGTCTCTCTAAGGGAGATTAATACAATCTTACACTAAAGATTCAAATGGAGCTTTAATTTAATTCTTCTGGGAGAAGAAGCGGTTGATGGAAGGTATAAATTCAGGCGGGCGAGTCTGAAGGAACTTGTGAAGGCCGTGCTGGAAGTACCTCTCTCCTTTCTCTTCATTTTCAAGAACCACCATGCTACGATAAGCTTTGTTGATCATGCGTAACAAATATATGGTCGAGTTTAAGTTCAATGTAGTGACGTGTCAAGAATATATTTTATGATCAAATTATTTATAAAATAATTATGTATAAATCTTATGTTAAATATACATAAGTATACACATGATATACACATGTATACTTATGTATATTAGGCAAGAATGCCGGGCCATCACTTGGCCTTATATCGTAATGACCCATCACAGCGATGTCCGCTTGTATTGAACAACTCAATATTGTGTATAGTTAGTCTCCACATATAATATGGTTTTAGATGTATAATATGAAAAGGATTTTCTATATGTAACTTGTATATATACCTCATTCATTAATGAGAATAATCAGGAGATTATTTCTTTCATGGTATCAAAAGTCTAGGTTATTTTTTCCTTGCTTCCGCTCCTCTGTCTTCAAGATTTCTGTGAACAATCTCTCTCCCCTCTCCTTATTCGTGACAAATTCCCCCCTCTCGATTTACTCACTAAACCCGAGGAAAATGTCCATTCTTATCCAAATTTGTTCTATTCACTATGACTGATAAGAACATGTTTCATCCTGCCCTAACAGTTTCTAACATCAAGAGCGTTCTTTCTATTTTTCTTGACTTAGAAAACATTTAATATAGGATGTGGGCAGAGTTATTCAAGATTCATGCAATGACACATCATGTTCTCCACCACATAATCCCTCTGACTCCTAATATGGAGGGTCCTCCGAATCATAATACAAAGGGTGTGCCCACTAAATAAGATGATCCAAAATTATGGGTCACTCTTCACGCAAAAATTCTCTAGTGGATTTATGCCACTATCTCCTGGACCTCTTACAGAAGATTATGGAACCTAACTCCAGATCCAAGTTTCAATGATAATTTGAGCCAAAATTGTACCCACAGTGTCGACAAAAATAATCGTAAAAACAATGAGAAAAATCACGGGGGCAAACGCGGCGGTTCCAGAAACGGGAACGATGGCCAAAATAGTAGGGCCCGTCCCCATGACAGTGGGCCTCTGACCCACTGGCCCCAGAAGTAGTGGGGCTGGGACAATGGTTCATGGCCAAACAACCCCTATTTTTCAGGCCCAAGAATAAAGCTGGTTGGAACGCCACCTTCCGTGCCCGGTTGTCACCGCTTCGCTTTAGCATCGGGTGGGCATCACGGATCGCTGGGCCTCGGCCCACACATGCACTCTCTGAAGTAGGACCCACACAAAGTGACATTGAAGCCGCGATGCACACGCTTGGATTAACTAAACCAGACCCAAATTGGTACATGGACACCGACGCTACTACCCACATGACATCTGACCAAGGTACTCTCTCATCTTATTCCATTTAAGCAGTAATTATGGTATAATTATTGATAATGGTAATTCAATTCTAATTCGTGGTTATGGTCATAAAATTTTGTCTCTCCCCCATCCACAACTTGTCTTGAAGAATACCATTCATGCCCCAAAATTAATTAAAAATTTGGTGTTTGTCCATAAATTCACAACTGATAATTAGGTTTTTGTTAATTTTGATCCATTTGGGTTTTCTGTGAATGATTTCAAGATGGGGAACCCTCTAATGAGGTGTGATAGTAGGAGATATCTTTATCCAATCACACCAAGTCTCGGTTTCTCGAGTCAAGTCATGCCTTTAACTTTTGTAGCTCTTGCTCCTTCCTTGTGACATGCTCATCTAGATCATCCGGGATCATCTATTTTTTCTGTCTTAGATAAAAACAATCTTATTTCTTATAAGGGTACGCATAGTACTCCAAATTGTTAATCTTATTCTTTAGGAAATATTGTTAAGTTGTCATTTATAGGCTCTAATTCTCATACTTTAATGCCATTTGATATTACTCATAGTGATTTATGGACGTCTCCTGTTCTGAGTTCTATGGGTCATCGGTATTATGTTCTATTTTTGGATGATTATTCTAAATTTTTATGGACTTTTTCAATAGCGAAGAAATCTCAAGTTTTTTCCATCTTCTTAAAATTTAGAGCGTTCATTAGAACTCAATTCGAACGGAAAATAAAAAATATTCAATGTGATAATGACAAAGAATATGACAATGGGGAGTTTCGGGAGATTTGTGCTAATAATAGGATCATTGTTTGGTTTTTGTCCTCATACGTCTTCACAAAATGGGAAAGTCGAACGCAAAATTCGTATCATTAATAATATTATCCGAACTTTATTAATGCATGCTTTCATACCCCCGTCTTTTTGACATCATGCTCTACAAATGGCTACATATATTCTTAATATTCTTCCTTCCAAAGGTTTGACATATTCATCCTCTCTTCAAAGTTTATTTAGTAAGACTCCGTCGTATTCATATCTTAGGGTCTTTGGGTGCTTGTGTTATCCACTTTTTTTGTCCACCGCAATTAACAAACTTCAGGCCTGTTCTACCTCTTGTGTGTTTTTGGGCTATCCGTCAAATCATCATGGTTATAAATATTTTGATTTATCATCTAATCGAATCATTATTAGTCGTCCATAATATTTGATGAGTTTCAATTTCCTTTTGCTAAGATAAATAGTCATGTGCCTAGTTCATATAATTTTTTGGATGATGGTATATCCTCATATATTATTCACTATTTTTTGGACATGTCCCGTACCCAAACTTCTCTAGCGGTCCTACTGCCCACTGGTCCCACGTCACTACCACAGTCAAATGCCCTCAGTACCGTCACTGGGCCAGCTTCCGAGTTTGGGCCAGTCCAGCCCAATACTGGAACTGGTCCAGTTCCTGCGTCGGCAGTTTCCCGAGTTGGGCCAGCAGGCCCACTGCCTGCTGGCCAGCCCGTCACGTATCCCGTAAATTCCTAAAATTCACCCAATCTAGCCCCGAGTCATGGTCCAGTCACCCGAGTTCAACGGGGTATTTTTAAACCAAAAATATATTTTAACTTAAATTCTAATATTCTTAAATCACCCTTACCCTGTAATCCTGTGTCTGCTTTAAATGACCAAATTGGAAGATTTTCATGACCGATGAATATAATGCTCTTATTGATAATAAGACGTGGGAGTTGGTACTCCATCCATCTGGTGTTAATAATATTTGATCTATGTGGATTTTTGCTCATAAGGAAAATTCTGACGGTTCTTTTGCGAGGCATAAGGCTCGTCTTGTAGGTGATGGTAAGACTCAGCAGGTTGGTGTTGATTGTGGTGAGACATTTAGTCTGGTGATCAAGCCAGCTACCATCCGCACAGTGCTCAGCTTGGCTCTATCGAAAGCATGGCTCATTCATCAGTTGGATGTGATAAATGTTTCTTACATGGTGATCTCAAGGATACCGTTTATATGCATCAACTCTTGGGGTTTAGGGATTCTAAATATTCGCATCATGTATGTTTGTTGAAGAAGTCCTTATATGGGCTTAAACAGTCCTCACGGGCATGGTATAAAAGGTTTGCAGATTTTGTGTCGACTATTGGGTTCTCTCACAGCAGGTCTGATAATTCGTTATTCATATATCGTCGTGGTTTGTCATTGGCTTATATACTCTTATATGTGGATGATATTATCTTGACTTCTTCATCTGATGTACGCTAGTCTATCATGACAATGCTCAGTTCTTATTTGCTATGAAAGACTTGGGACCCTTGAGTTATTTTTTGGGGATTGTTGTTACTCATCATGCAGGTGGATTATTCTTATCACAAAGGAAGTATGCAGTTGAGATCATTGAGAGGGATGAGATGTCATCCTGTAAGTCCGCTTCCCTTCCAGTTGATACTAAACCCAAGTTGGGTGTTGTGGTTGGCTCCCCATATGAGGATCTGACCCGCTATCATAGTTTTGCGGGGGCCCTTCAATATCTTACGTCCATGCAACCGGATATTACATATGTCGTACATCAGATGTTTTTATTTATGCATGATCTCAGGATTGAGCACATGAATGTGCTCAAACGCATTGTTAGGTACATCTAGGGAACACTTGATTATGACTTGCATTTATATCCTTCGTCGACATCTACACTTGTCTCATATACATATGTTGATTGCGGTCGTTCCGACACCGCATTTGCCTACGCCCGCTATTGTATATTTTTTGGTAATAACTTGGTCTCGTGGTCTGTAAAACGTTAGTCAATGTTGTCCCATTCTAGTGCAGAGGCCGAGTATCAATGGGTAGATAATGTGGTCTCCGAGTCATGTTAGTTACGTAATTTTCTATTAGAACTTCATTATCCTATTGAAAAAGTTACCTTGGTTTATTGTGATAATGTTAGTGCCATATACCTTTATGAAAATCCGATTCAGCATCAGCGCACTAAACATATTGAGATGGACATTCATTTTGTTCGAGAGAAGGTAGCTCGTGGACAAGTACGTGTCTGTCATGTCCCTTCCAGATATCAAATTGTAGACATCTTTACAAAGGGTCTTCCCTCGGTCCTTTTTGAAGATTTCAGAGACAGTCTCAGCATACGAAGACCGCCCACTATGACTGTGGGGGTGTTAAATATACATAAGTATACAATGTATATTAGGCAGTAATGGCTAGGCCAGTCACTGGGCCTTATATCAGAACAACCCATCACGGGCACTGGCCTGGCTTGTGTCGAACAACTCAATATTGTGTATATTAGGAATGTATATCGTAGTATAATTAGACTTGTACTATTACCATAATTGTATAGTTAGTCTTCAAATAGAATAGGATTTTAGATGTATAATAGGGAAATGGTTTTCTTATATGTAACTTTTATATATACCTCATTCATTAATGAGAACAATGGAGATTATTTCTTTCATCTTCATTATTGGAAATAATTTGTAACCTAATAAAATTTAATTTGTAAAGATTATTAGTACATGACATCAGGATTGGTGAGCATACTCCTTGTTAGCTGAAAAGTGCACATTTCAGTAACGAATGTCATGGCTACCATTACAGTATATTCCTATATGTTGCCATCCCTACTTGTACCCTCAATTTAATTGTGATTAAATTTACTACAAAATACTACACCTAATGAACAAATTGTTGGAAATTTGCTTTTGGTGGAAGTTGGGTCCACCCATCTTCAATGACTTAAAAATCATGGTTCCACATGTTGGATACCCTGGTTCTTCACACGTGCATAGTCTACTAAGTGAGTAGATGACCATAGGGCCAAGGATCGTCAAATTCCATTGCGAAATGGAAGAGATATTGGTCCGCAAAGTAAGGTGTTTAGAGACATGGAAGAGTGGTGTGAGATAAATCTCCCACATCGGTGGGAAAAGGAAGAATTGTTCATGTTATAAGTCTCTAAACTGAATAAAGGATTGGGACCCCAAGGGGTAA
This sequence comes from Przewalskia tangutica, assembly GCA_029844215.1. Classification (NCBI taxonomy): domain Eukaryota; kingdom Viridiplantae; phylum Streptophyta; class Magnoliopsida; order Solanales; family Solanaceae; genus Przewalskia; species Przewalskia tangutica. The sequence goes on along the minus strand of CM056727.1, from coordinate 42,883,002 downwards.
CCCATGTGTTTGAAGGAGGGAGGACCTAGGTGTGCTTGGGTTCGAGACTAGGCCCACACGTGCGCCACCACTACGCGCCCGGGTCGGGCTGCGGGCTGTTGGGCTTATGATATTATCTTTTTGGACCCCAAACTCTGTTATAATTACAGATTGGTCTTGAAGTTTCTGAAAGGGGATTTCTGTAAATGTCACGGCGCCGCATGACCAGCGCCGCGACGCTAAATGTCCAGAGAGCTTCCAGTAACGGGAAAATGAGGGTTGCGGCGCCGGCAACGCTAGAAACTCTCTAAAGTTTCGGCTTCTCAGGCAGGGCCGCCGCGCTTCGAAAGAAAAATTGGAAAGTCTACGGATTGAGAAATTCGTAGTGATAGAGGGGGAGAATGTGAAACATTATTGATCAAATGATTGCTCCTTACTCACCTCAGACGAAACGGTGTTAGCCAAGCGCAGATCCGTAAGGATAACCCTCCATGTGAAACATGGAAAAAGTATCTCATCTACAAATATTGTGATATGGTATAGTGTGGCAAATGGTTGAAACACATCAGCCAAAGCAGGTCAAAATGGTGAATTCTTTGAAGTTGTCTTTCCTTGAAAAGGAAAAAATAAGTAATTGCTCTAGGTTAACAAGAACCTGCGAGAGCCTGATTATACGGAACTAGACGTTCCAAATCTATATGACTCGGAAGTTGCTGACTATCCAAAACTTAATGTTCCAGATCTACAGAACTCAGAGATTCTAGATGTTGAACTAAATCAGAGCAAAAGAGGGGACAAAAACTTGTTTCAAGCCTTCTAGCTTGTATGGTTGAAATGTACCATGGACAATTAACAAAGAATTGTCAACTCCAAAAATATTGCTTTGGAAAGAAGCTAAAAACAGAGAAATAGATTCCGTCAGATAGAACCATATGTATGTTATGCTTAATCTTCCTCCGAAAAAAGAACCTTTGGGTTGTAAAAGTGGATACTCGAGTTGAGTATACTTTAAATGAATCTATTGACATGTATAAGGCCTCAGCTACCAGGACATGTGTTCCTATGTGAATAGCTTAACATCCAGGGTCACCGCAGTCCTACGTGACATGGATGTTAAGACAGTCTTCCTAACCGGAGAGTTGGGTTTGAGGACTGTTGGGCTTATTTCTGAAATTCCTTATGATCCCGAAAATGTCTACATTTTGGTCCTGGAAGTTTCAGATAAAACATAAATAATGAATCTGACTACAGAAATGTTGACTCTGAAGTTCGAAAGCCAACAGTTGCAAAACCAAAATTCTGAAAGTGGAAGAAGAAAGTAATACGGAAAAACCCGAGGGGTTTGAGGTTCCAGGAAATAGAAAAAAGTTTGTTGGCTTGTCAAATATCTGTGCGGGCTGAAACAAGCCCAAAGTATTGGCACGAAATCTCCTCAAATATATGTTTCAACATGAAAGGATATGGTTATTGCAGATGACATCTTAGGAGTTGGAATCCCTGAGACATCTAACGGACTGGTCTAATTCCAAACTCCTCTGTTAGAAATGATCAACAGAAGGCGTGAAATCGGATGTGACGACATCTGAATTATTCGCTTATCTGTGAATTATGATATTCTGGATGTCCAGTGATTCTGGGAGAACAAAATGATTTACACTGGACATAAGACCTGAAGAACACCAATGTGCATGATGTGTCTTAGGAAATTCCTCTAAGGAAATCTTGCATCAGACGATTCATGATGGAATCAGAGTTCATTGCTTTGCACATAATTATGATAAGAAGTTGAGTAACTTCACGACTTTTTAGAGGATGTCCCTTACTGGGAGTAACTCGTGCCTACGTCGGACACAAATGACGGCATCTAGACATATCTGTCGCAGACATAAGATCGAATGACAGTTGATCGGGTGACACATCCTTGATTACAAATCGAAGGATATAGCGGACCCTTTAAAGGTAAAGGGTTACCCGAAGATCAAGATTTCTGCCTGTCTAGGGGAATTGGCTTAAAACCCAATCAATAAAAAAACCAATATAGTGGACACCCAACCTTCCACAGACTGGAGATCCTACGAATAAGGTTCAATGGGAAAACTAAACTGTAAAGGTTCAGTTGAGCACTTCGGTGGAAGCAAGAGCACTTCAGATAATGATTTTTACTTAGAAACATGAATCCAAGGTCGTTCCCGTGATAGACATAAAGTGCAACCTATAGAGGGGTAAAGGATAAGTTTTCAAACCTTTAATGATCCTCAATAATTGAGGTTAGGTTGGGGAAATTTTTAATGGTGCCTAACACTTGTGAAGTGGGGTATAGCAGGATACCTTGTAGGAGACCACCTATTTAAGTGCGAGGACAGGCCACCTCAAATGAACGCACTTAAGAATCCAAGTGTCCACATCCACAACTGACAGAACTATAAGAAGGAAAACAAATAAGGGGAGCTATTGTGTTGGTATCATTGTCTTGGCATATATTAAACACTGATGGTTCAAGACATCACATTCACCGCGCAGTAAATATGTCTGATGCTATTCTACTATGGAAGGTTCAAAGCTACGACTACCTCTCCAGATGCAATATCATTCCGCTGAAAGTAGGCACTTTGTGAGTGCGCCAAAATCTCTTCCAAGAGGGGATTGTTGGAAATTTGCCTTTGGTGGAGATTTGGTCCACCCATCTTTAATGACTTAAACATCATGGTTCCACATGTTGGAGACCCTGGTTCTTCACACGTGCATAATATACTAAGTGAGTAGATGACCGTAGGGCCAAGGATCGTCAAATTCCATTGAGAAATGGAAGAGATATTGGTCCGCAAAGTAAAGTGTTTGAGATATGAAAGAGTGGTGTGAGAAAAATCTCCCACATCGGTGGGAAAAAGGAAGAATAGTTCATGTTATAAGTCTCTAAACTGAATAAGGGATTGAGACCCCAAGGGGTAACCCATGTGTTTGAAGGATAGAGGACCTAGGTGTGCTTGGGTTCGATATTAGGCCCACACGCTCGCCACCACCACCCACCTGCCCGGGTCAACCACCCACCTTCCCGGGTCAGGTCATGGGTCGTGGGCTTCTGATATTATCTTTTTGAACCCCAAACTCTGTTATAATTACAAATTGGTCCCTAAAATTTCTAGAAGGGGATTTCTGCAGGCGCCGCATGACCAGCGCCGCAGTGCTAAATGTCCAGAGAGCTTCCAGTAATGGAAAAATCAGGGAATTAATGGCATTAACAATGGTGAAATGTTCTGCACTTATTTCAGAACGTTTTGACCTTCATTGTGCCTCTTAAACAACCCCTTAATGGCCCTTTAACACCTCTCATCCTCCTAAAACACTATAAATCCATACCTTATTTTTAGATTTGAGAAGAGAATATATGACAACAAGACAGAAAAGAAAATAGTGAAGAACGCTTTCAGTTCTTAAACATTCTTCTTTTCCATTTTGTAGCAATAGTTTCGTGTTTTGTTTCCTCGCCAGGATCACTTCTGTTTGCTTTGTTCAAGTGATATTTCTCTTTTGTTTTACCTTGGGAGAGAAGTTGCAATTCATCTGTACAAAGCATGTATACATGCAATATTTGTCTTAAGGAAAGATTGAAAAATCAATCGACTCAGCAACCCAGATTTAGTGTCTATTGGTTGCAGGTTAACATGATTCAAGGAGCTTGCTGAAACTAGAACGAAGATCCAAGGCGGAAGATTCAAGACAAATTCAAGTATAAAGATCAATACCACAAAACATAATTGTTGCCTCAATTCTTGTTGGCATCAAGTTTATTGTAACACACAATTGTTATCCTTTCTTAGCACTAGTAATAGTAGTTGTATTATTTTCCGTACATCCAAAAGGAGTTTAGACTAACAACCTTTAGACAATATTTGTAATAGTGCTAGAAAGATGTTTGCCACCAGATATACTCCCAAATTTGGTTGTGGCTTTCTTGTTGAAACCAGTTCCATTGACAGTTCTATCAACAGTTCATACACTGTCTTTGTCAACAGATGTGGTCCTAATTTTGGATCTCTCTTTGACAATAGTTACAAGTCTGTTTCCGTCAAAAAAGGAGATCTCTATTGGTGATCATGAACTTGAAGATACTGCTGATAGTCATGTTGGCAAGGCTAAGGATCAAGGAATAGTTGTTGTCACCGCTCCCGAGAGTGGTGTAAACGTGTCCACAAGAGGTTGAAGATATCAACTGAGACATGAAGAGAAGGCTAAAAGTGATGTTCCATCTTCTAAGAAGAAGCCTTCATCTTATGGTAAGGAGGATTTGAACACGTGACGAACGTGGGCCAAATCTTAAAGGTATGAGTTAATTATTTATTCCTTGTCAAAAATGAGATTAAAAGATGTCTGATTAAAATGAATTGAATAAGGCTATAAATATGAAAGTATTTCTTTATATTCCTTACGCCTTAAAATCATAATGTTTAATCTCACTTTCCTTCCCGAAAATATTGGACTGTTATAAATAACGGCCTAAAATATATTGACTTAGATTGAAATAAAATGAATTTATGGACAATCCTAAGCATGGGAAGAGGACTAGAGGACTAAAGACAAGGACTAGAGGACTAGAGACAATCCTGTCGCTGTTTCCGACAGAAGATCTGTCTTTTGACATGATAGTAGCGGACACTCAGTCATACAAAGCCTATGGGCGACTGAAGTGGGCCAGATCCATCACATGACATGACGATGTTGGACACTCAGTCATATAAAGCCTACGGGCGACTGGAGTGGTTCAGAGTTACCACATCTCAATAGATTTGAAGGCCAAAAAGAAGGCAGAAAAGAAATTGGACACTCAGTCTGCCATGGAAACTGGAGTGGGCCAGAGAGTCTAGATCACATATGATCCAGTTATGCCCTAACCACGGGCAAGAGGTTGTTCATGTAAAGCAACACTGCCTTCAAAATAGAAGAAGTTGAAGAGGTTGTCCTCAAAAGGACTTAAGGGAATGAGGTCAATCTTAAAAGAGGTGATACATGTCCTAAACTTGGTTAAGGACGTTGTTGGACAATATGGATAAAGTTTTTCACCTCATGTCTCGCAGGTCGATAATAACCAAAAATAGTACAGTAAGACATATATTTTTTAATTCGTGCATCTATGCCATCATAGATTAAGACACGTTAAATAGAAAGTCATTCAAAAGCCAACGAAGTTAAGATTGTTGCCATATGTTGAAATAAACCCTCAAATGAATATGAGGTAGGCAAAGAGGCAAAATTACTTTTCCGTTCCATCAAAGGAATAGAGAAAGATGCACCGCTCCTCTATAACTTAGTAACACCTACTTGGGTGATTTAAAGTTTGTACAAATAGCGGGGGGAAGACAAGTACGTTGTGATCTTAATTAATGGATGATACAACGTATTACATCCTTTGTTGAAGAACAAAGATGAAACGAGTCAGAAATGTCACGGAGCCGTGAAGGGCCACGGCGCCTCCAGACAGCGTCGTGGCGCCGACGACGCCAGAAACTCTCTGAAGTTTCGACGCTGTGGCGCCTCCTTGTAGGACCAAGACACTTCTCAGGCAGGGTCACAGTGCTTCGAAAGAAAAATTGGAAAGTCTACGGATTGAGAAATTCGTAGTGATAGAGGGGGAGAATGCGAAGCATTATTGATCAAACGATTGCTCCTTACTCACCTCTGACGAAATGGTGTTAGCCAAGCGCAGATCCGTAAGGATAACCCTCCATGTGAAGTATGGAACAAGGATCCCATCTACAAATGTTGTGATATAGGATAGTGTGGCAAAGGGTTGAAACACCTCAGCCAAAACAGGTCAAAATGGGACCTAAGACTGTAGATTGCATATCCACTTGATCTGCAAATAACAGTAGTGCGTGTCGCATCTTTGTGACAAAGAATGCTGAATTCTTTGAAGTTATCTTTCCTTGAAAAAGGAAAAAGAAGTAATTGCTCGAGGTTAACAAGAACCTGCGAGGGCGTGATTATACGGAACTAGACGTTCCAAATCTACAGAACTCGAAAATTGCTGACTATCCGGAACTTAATGTTCCAAATCTACAGAACTCAGGAATTCTAGATGTTGAACCAAACCAGAGCAAAAGGGGGGACAAATACTTGTTCCAAGCCTTCTAGCCTGTATGGTTGAAATGTACCATGGGCAATTAACAAAGAATTTTCAACTCCAAAAGCATCGCTTTGGAAAGAAGCTAAAAACAGAGAAATAGATTCCGTCAGTTAGAACCATACGTATGTTATGGTTAATCTTCCCCAGGAAAAGAACCTTTGGGTTGTAAAAGTGAATACTCGAGTTGAGTATACTTTAAATGAATCTATTGACATGTATAAGGCCTCGGCTACCAGGACATGTGTTCCTATGTGATTAGATTAACATCCAGGGCCACCACAATTGTTGAGTGTATTTTATACACTCTTTTGAGTCCTTTTTAGTTAGTATTTTACTCTTTTATTTTGCGTTTAGTATAGTGTTAGGTGTGTTTTTCTTTTATCTGTGTCACAGCGGTCATAAAGGAGAAGATACCACTTTTGAGGATGAAATGAGCTTAATTGAGGATGAAAATTGCACAAGCACAGCCCAAGGAATGAAGCCTAAGAAGTGCCAAGAAGAACAGAAGAAATCTGACACATTCCGGACAAAAATCACAGAGGCACCGCGGTGCCTGGCCAAGAAGCACCGCGGTCAGAAGAATTAGCACCGAGGCGTAATATTTCCAGAGAGTCGGAAACTGAATCACCGTCGAAGGCACCTAGGTGCCTGACAGAGGAACCGGGGTGCCTCTATTCCAGTAACTTCCAGTGATTTTGGCTGAATTAGCACCTAGGTGCCTGGCAGAGGAACCGCGGTGCCGACGCGTAATTTTCAGGTTTCCTTGGCCGAATTGGAGAGGGTTTTTGGGGTCCGAAAGACAACTTTTTCCAGCTATAAAATCCCTAAAACCCTGACCATATACCACATTCTATACTATATTCTAAACACAAATTTGGAGAGGAGAACGACGGCTACAAGCTACAATTGGAGACATCTTATTGTTCAATATATTTTCTTTCTCTTGTTTTATTTCAGTTTATGTTGGATTGTAATTTAGTTCTTGACATGACAATGTTTAGGAGCTAATTACTTTAGTAGGGTTTCCATCGAATCTTCTTGAAACTCTTTCATATAGTTAATGCATTGTTATTGCTTTCTTCTTCATCATATTAAGATCTATTCAATATTGTTATGATTGCTTGATAATTAGTATATGATTTCGAATAAAAAGTCTGAAAGGTGAGATTTAAATATTGTTAAGTGTATTTTGTAAACACTTTTGGGTCCTTGTTAGTTAGTATTCTACTCTTTTATTTTGAGTTTAGTATAGTGTTAGGTGTGTTTTCTTTCGTTTGTGTCACAACGGTCATAAATGAGAAGATACTACTTTTGAGGATGAAATAAGCTTAACTGAGGATGAAAATTGCACAAGCACAGCCCAAGGAATGAAGCCTAAAAGTACCAAAAAGAACAGAAGAAATCTGACACAATCCGGGCAGAAATCAGAAAGGCACCGCGGTGCCTGGCCAAGTAGCACCGCGGTGCCATGGAACCGTGGTCAGGAGCACCAAGGCGTAAAAATTGCCGAAAGTCCGAAACTGAAACACCGTCGAAGGCACCGCGGTGCCTGGCCATGGAACCATTGTGCCATATTTCTAGGAAGCTACAATGATTTCGGCTGAATAAACACCACGGTTCCTGCCAACGGAACCGCGGTGCCGACGCGTATTTTCAAAAAAGTTGGGTCGAAATTGGATAAGGGTAAAGGGGTCCGAAGCAAGATTTTTCTCAGATATAAATATCCTAAACCCTGTCATTATTTGATATCATACTTTGGAGAGGATAACGACGGCTACAAGCGACAATTGGAGACATCTTATTGTTCACGTTACTTTCTTTCCCTTATTTTATTTCAGTTTATGTTGAATTGTAATTTAGTTCTTGACATGACAATGTTTAGGAGCTAATTACTTTAGTAGGGTTTCCATCGAATCTTCTTGAAGCTCTTTCATATAGTTAATGCATTAGTTTTTGAGTTCTTCTTCAGCGTATTAAGATCTATTCATTATTGTTATGATTGTTTGATAATTAACTAACTATTAATTGTCATCACTTATATGATTTCGAATCAAAAGTCTGAAAGGTGAATTTGAATATGTTGTAATTGTCTAAACATAGGTTAAAAGCGTGGACGAAAGTACTCCGATACTTGTGTAGTATTATAGGTTATTATTCTTAATTCTCATGTGTGGTAAAACTTATCATAGAAATATAGAAGGTTTCTGCATAAGGTTGAGCTCTTGTATGTCCTAATTGAAATATACTGACAGATTAGTTAACCTGCTATCTTAATAAGAAGAAGAATCATTAGCATTGTATTAACACGTGAAAGAGTGGATAGTTGAGGAGATTGGAACCCTATTTCCTTCATAATTGTTATAAACCCAAAGTATAATCATCTTTAGTTTATTTTCTGCACCTAGTCATAATTCTTAGCCATCAATCTAAATCTAAAAAACCTCAACCAAATAGATATCATAAAATAGATAACCGGTACTTAATAAACCAGTCTATGTGGACGATAAACTCGGTCTTACAGATCTTTTTTACTTGAACGATACGTACACTTGCGTAAGCACTTAGAAATATCGCAACAAGTTTTTGGCGCAGTTGTCGGGGACTGGTGTACTGTTAATATCGATCTATCTATTCTTATTTCTAATTTGGTTTTTATTTTCAGTTTTTTTTCTTTTATTTTGCTTTAGTGTTGTTTGCCGTGATCTATTTGTTGTTTTTTATTAATCTCAGGAACTTAGTTTATGCGAAGTAGGAGAGGAGCTGACATTCCTATCCCTCTGAACCCAGAGATTGAGAGATTGTGCCGACAGAACAGGAAAGAGAAAAGAGCAGATTCCTTATCAATGGGAGATCAGCGAAATAATAATGTGGGGGATGATGAGTTACCGCATGTTTTAAGATAAGTCCATGCAGAAAGGAGCTTGGGAGACTACATGATGTCAACCATTACATGAGTACAGACTTGCATCCGGCTTCCAGCGGTTGAAGCCAATAATTTCGAGATCAAACCAGTCATATTGCACATGGTTGAGCTCGATTCGATTTGGGGTTGCTGCGAAGATCCTCACTTGCATCTAGCAAACTTCCTGGAACTGTGTGTAACTTTCAAATACAATGGTTTTACTGATGACGTCATTCGGTTGAGACTCTTTCCATTCTCACTCAAGGATAGAACAAAGTGCTGACTGAATTCATTACAAGCGAACTCTGTTACTACATAGCAAGACTTAGTCCAGAAGTTTCTTGCCAAATTCTTCCTCCCAGCTAAGGTAGCGAAGCTTAGAGGTGAGTTGAATAATTTCTATCAGGTGGATGGAGAACCATTATATGATGAATGGGAGAGGTTTAAAGATTTGCAGAGGAAGTGCCCACATCATGGGATTGAGAAGTGGATGCTAGTCCACATATTTTACAATGGGATGTGTGGTACAACTCGTACCATCATTGATGTTGCAGCAGGAGGTACGTTCATGAGAAAGAGTGCTAATGAGGCACATGATTTGCTAGAAGATATGACCACAAACAACCATCAGAAGCCGATGAGAGAGCAATGAACAGTAGGAAAGTGGCTGGGGTTCATGAGCTAGATGTTATCACTGCATTGACTGTGCAGGTAGCCACTTTGACAAAGCAGATGCAACAGAGTACCATGACAGTTAAAACGGTTCAGACACCAGTGGGTTTTGAAATCTGTGGGGGTCCCCATACTTTTGATAGATGCACAGCAGTGGACCCGAATAATGTGCCCATGGAGCAGGTTCAAGCAGTGGGGAATTTTCAGAGACCCTACAACAACCCTTACTCCAATACGTACAATCAGGGGTGGAGAAATCACCCAAACTTTTCTTGGAGGAATGAACAAGGGCAGCAAGCACAATTTCAAGGCCAAAACCAAAATCATCAGCCACAATAGAAGTCTGATGAGCTAAAAGCAGCATTGCTGTCATGACCCAAACAGGAGGGCCGCGACGGGCGCCCGGATCTCACCCGCCGGGTACCCAAATCACGCAATCACCCTATAATCACAATAAGCACAGACTAAGCTGAAAAAGATTATGAAAGCTCCTGACCAGAATATTGTCTTATACATATATACATGACCATGCCAAGGCCGATATGACCATACAAAACCACTATCCACAGGACACCTGTCTACAATCCTCTAAAGAATATACGACATCAAATTATCATAACAAGACTAGACTGCAACTCTGGAACAAATAGAGTGCTCCACTAGACTGCAACTCTGGAACAAATAGAGTGCTCCAACAACAGCTGAACCAGCAACCTATCAGCGTGAACCATCACTCTATTTAATTGAACCTGCAGGCGTGAAACGCAACCCCCCGAAAAAGGGGGTCAGTACGAAAAATGTACCGAGTATGTAAAACATAAAATACTGTAAATGAGATCATAAGTTGCCAACAGATAATATGAGACAATGTAATAGTCAAAAATACCAATACAATTGTTCCGTATAAAAATGAGAGTCAATTGTGTCTTATAACAATGAGAGTCAAGTCAAAAACCATGAATGCATGTCCATATAGTCATCAGATACATATATACCTATAACATAATTCGGCCCTCTAGTGCGGGACTCGATGGAATCATATCATAACCCGGTCTATACTGGGACTCGGTGAAGTCATCATCTCATCTATGGATGCATCCTATGTAATCCGGCCCTCTTGTGAGGGACTCGGTGAACAATGCAAGGCTGTGCACGAACATAAGCCGGCTCGGGACTCGGAGAAGTGTAATAATAACACTTTGCACTAATAGATATTATGAGCAACCATATGCAATTTAAATCATCATTTTACTCTCAATAAAATCATTAAAATGAACTTTTACTGTAAACATCAAAGGCACTTCTCATAACTCATATTATTAGGAATTAGACTGTATAGAAATCATGTACGTCCGCCGTACGTTCATTTCATATAAATCATGCCAAAGAAAGAAGGAATAGTTTCACATACCGCTTGTCGTCTTTACCAACTTGATAATTTAATTCGTCTCAATTAGCACTCCAATCTTGACTTAATCCTTTCGGCAACTGTTTAACTTGATTGTTCTCTATCGGACCACCCGTAACATTACTTTACTACAGGATAATCTTTGATCTGCTTTAAATTGAAAAACGTTTCTACCCACTGAACTAACGTTGCTTCATTCTCTTTTAAGAACTAATTGTATGTATATATATAGTTCAAGACACAAAACGTTGCTGTAATCGTGAATGAGCTACCCTCCAAAATAAAATATTCCTTCACTACAATTGTAATCTACAACTAGGATAATGAGATATGTAAATATAAATGTGACCCCTATACATGTATAGAAACGTACCAGCATATATTCTTAAAGAGAGCCAAATAAGTTTGATAAGATCAATAATTGAGACTCTTTAGCCCTTACAAGTGTGAGGCCATATAAGCCTTACTTTTTTTGTCATCAAAAGATGATTCGATTACAATCTCATGCCACATCATTTGTTGGCCACCTGTCCATGACTGCATGAATGTGCCACTTAAAGTTATCCCACATCTTCAATATTTAACTCATCACACACACAATTAATTCTCGATCCCAATTACTTAAATTCTAAAAAAAACTCATAAAACATTCGTATCCTCGATGTCATAATTTGTAATATGACATTAGTTATCACCTCTTTTGGGGATATACAATTATTATTAATCCTTATCGTCACACTTGTTGCATTCAAAATTATTTCGGGATCGCATTCCTTGTATACTAATTTCCTTATTAGAATACGTAAATATAATAAAATTTTCCGAACACTCGGATCTATTTCCTTCATTTACATGCTCCAATTGTTGTCCAAAATTACGAGTCGTTACATCTTTCTCACCTTAGAAACATTCATCCACGAATATTGGGGTGACATATCTAATCCTTGTTGCGTAACCAGAAAACACATCCATCGCTTTACGTGTCATCTCTCCCATGTTCTTATTTCGTCACATAACTTTCACATAAGCTACTTCCTTAGTCCTCGGCTTGCGGACTTGTCGATCCTAGGATATCAACAGGAATCTCTTCATATGACAGGTTCTCTGTAACCTGTATATCCTCAATCGATACAATTCGAGAAAGACTTCCAACACATGTTATCAAAATGGAAAACCGGATGAACAAACTCCAACTCTGAGGGTAAGTCCAATTTATAAGCTACTTGATCAATATGTCAAATTATGCAATATGGTCCAATATAGCTCGGACTAAGCTTTTCCTTCTTTCCAAAATCATTATTCCCTTCATAAGAAAAATCATTAGGAATACCCGATCATCTATCTAGAACTCTAAGTCTCACCGTCGCACATCTGAATATGACCTCTGACGACTCTGAGTCGTTAACAACCATTCTTAGATAAGCTTCACCTTGGCTTGATGCACTAAGTCAGGCCCTGATAACTCTGACTTGCCTACTTCGAATCATTCAATAGGAGAACTTCATCTTCGTCCGTATAAAGCTTCATATGGAGCCATTTTAATACTGGCGTGATAGCTGTTATTGTACGCGAATTTAATAAGGGTAAGTGATCATCCTAACTTCCCTTGAAGTCCAACACACAAGCTCGTAACATGTCCTCGAGCGGTCTGAATCGTTCGCTCGGCCTGGCCATCTGTGGATGAAAAGTCGTACATAAATTAACTCGGGTGTCTAACCCCCCCCCCCGTTTTTTTAAAAAAAGAATACCTTCTAAAAGTTAGATGTAAACTAAGCACCTCAATCAAATATAATAGAAACAGGCACACCATGGAGTCGAACAATCTCCTTAATATATAACTCCGTGTAATCCTCAACTGTGTAGGTAATTTTAACCGACAAGAAATGAGCTGATTTGGTCAGCATGTCAATGACCACCCAAATGGAACAAAGCTTACGGAAAGAATGAGGTAAACATGTAATGGAATCCATCTTAATCATTTCCCACTTCCATATCGGAATCTCATTGTTCTGAGTCAAGTCACCGAGTTTTTGGTGCTCTATTTTTACTTACTGACAGTTAAGACAATGAACCACCAATTCTGCAATATTCCTATTCATATCGTCCTACCAATACATACATTTTTTAGATCATGATACATCTTAGTAGATCCATGGTGAATGGAATATTGTGAACGATGGACCTCCGTCGTAATCTTGTCTCGTAATCCTGTAATCTTGCTATATTCGAAATACACAAATGGACCTTCCATCTGAGAGTCCCTCTCCCATTATACTCAAAGGTTGCAGTCCGTACGAGGGATGACCCTGCTGTATTCTGAGTCATAGGGCTATCACTATCTAAATCTTCCAATCATATTTCACTTATCTAATTGATGTGTTCCCTCATGTTAACTTCTCTTCTTAGTCCTCACATTAATCAAGTTGCTTGTGGGTGAATGATCCAATTGTCAACTTAACTTTGTTTACAAACTGGTGTTCTGGAAGCTCTTATATTTGCAGTATTCCAATCGTGAAGTCTTTATGGACAATGCCATCGAATCTAAAATGTGTGTATCATCACAGTTAACTTTCACTCATGGCCTGAAATGAATCTTTTTTTTTCGTACCTTCTCACTACTCGTAATTATAAACAACTTCATTTCTTTTAACACCTGTTCACTCATTTTCTTTACTTGTCATACTCCTCATAATTCCAAAATATTCTGGTATATATACGTAATCTCAAACATTGCTCCTGACTCCAATCCTTGGCGTTACTATCCCACAGGAGATGAACTGTTAACTTATTCTTTTATTCAGTAAGTAGAAGACTATGAAGAATTGCATTACATGACGTTGACCTACTATCTCCAAACCTGGTCATTATACTTCGATTTGAATCATTCCACTTGCCTTATGTCTAACTCTTTATGTCAATGGCGTTTTAGGGAAAAACAAATTCCTTGATCTTGGTAAACTGTAAACCCATTACTTTACCGATTTTGTAGAACTTTTGGTCCGTTCAAAAATGCTCATAGACATCTGCATTTGCCTAACATTTTATCTGTATTATAATGTCATTATCCCTTGGCGTATATCTTTAATGTCTACTTTATATTCATATGTGTCATTGGCCTCTTTTCACCTATTTAGGTGCTAATCTCGAACTTTACTCACTGTTACTTCCGTTTACATACTTTCTAAAAGGTATGACTGCATATGTCGTGGAACCGATGCTTCATGTGTTCAGATCTGATTCATGATGTTACATGATCCAATGACTTGTCAAGTTTTCTTGTCTTATCATTATTAGGTCTCTCATCAACCGAGTGCCCATTTGTCTTACCTTTACATTTCCATCTCAAGTTGCCATGGGGGTCTCTTATCTCAAAGTATTTATCATATTATCTTCCTGAACATCATAGGTTCGTCACCTTTGGCTGAAGTGTTCTTACTATCCCTGCTCTACCATTGGTCCTTACATTGTTATGGGGTAATCATACTTTTGTGAAACCTGCATAACTATAATTTCATTCACCTTTATCATTCTTGTCGTAACCCTTCATTCTTCTCGTCATTAAACGAAAAATATTTCTATCTTGCTACTCGATCATATAGTTTCATTCATACTTATTAACTGTTTTCATATTCTTACAACCTTTTTTTGTTTGCTCCATAGTTTTTTGTTTGCCCTCAATTACCCCAACAAACTATTGTTATCCAAAGGTTATATAGAATTGTAACATATTGCACAACGAAGCCGAAGACCTTACTAGTCTAATATCTATAGCGTACCTTCGCTTACTAACATTGATACATGTAACTCTCAATAATATACAGTATTGCTCTTTACACAAGGACGAGGGCTCATCTCCCCTCCATAATCTTCCCTTCAATCATTGTTCTTTGTTCCCCACTAACCACTACTCGTTGTTTCACCATATTACTGCTCGCATGCTCCCTTCCGAAGCTCTTTGTTTCCAGCAAGTTAATGTATTCCACAACTGCTTGTGTAATCCCTGACATATCGTTTTTAGAGTATCCCCTTTGAGTCTTTTATATTAAATATCCTATTCGCAATCCTCCTTGCCTTTATCAAGCTGTAAAATACGTTTATATTCATATCAACCATTGAATTTTTGCACTTCTATTTTTTTTTTGTACCACTTATACTCATCTTATCCTCCTTACCTTCGCGCATCCACTTGGGACACTTCAGAATGTTGTGTCCATGACTGCCACACTAAACCAACCCTCTGTAACTTTGTGGCATACTTCAGCATGCGCTCGACCATACTGACTACAAGACGATCAGGGTAGTCTCACTCGACTTTTGCAACTTCGATCCTGAGACGTTGCTCCTTCAAATCCTTTACATATTGGAGATCCTTAGCTAATAAAATCCCTGACCCTTCAAGGGCCTACCTTTATCCTACTCCCTAAGTTAAAGTTGTTCCTGAGAGGCAACCAATTGGTTCGATACTTGCACCGGTCTCCTTACATCCTAATTAGGCGGAGCTATTGGTAAGACTGATGGTGTATGATCTTCCCTTAAATCTTATGGTGCTACTAGATTCGTCGACACTTGGGAAAACAACTTACTCATATCCTCTGACGAATTTGTCCCAATAGAAGGCATACTACTCATAATTTCACTTGATCCAACTTCAATCTCCTTGCTAATCATAATCCTACTGAAAGAAAGCATTGTTATAATTACAATCACAATAAGGTCTACATGGAGAATCTTTACAAACTCATGTGTTCAGGTGTGTAGTACCTCCTTTATTTTACTCCTTCCCACAACAAATGTTTCGATTCCCATGCTTGCATTATCTTTTCTGTGTATGTGTGAGACCACTTCTCATAATCTCGAAACTTTTTAACATACTACTGCCCTTCTGGCGTATCAATATTTTTTATTGAAATCACTCATTTATTAGCTACGAGTATATACTAACCGAAGTCTTTTTTTTTTAGTAACCAGTGTTACCGAAACCGTAATAGGCACGAGTTAAACTCAAATTCTTAAAACTCAACTCTACTGCACGATTTACGAGATGAAAGAATAGAAATCATCCCTAAATATCAAATAGCCTCCTGCGTGTAAGTATGGTGCACAACATACACATACACAAGACTCTACTAGACACGGCTTGTAGACTTCTTAGGACAGACATGCTCTGATATCAAGTTTGTCATGACCCAAACCGGAGGGCCGCGACGGGCGCACGGATCTCACCCGTCGGGTACCCAAATCACGCAATCACCCTATAATCACAATAAGAACTGACTAAGTCGAAAAAGATTATGAAAGCTCCTGACCATAAAATTGTCTTATACATATACATGACCATGACAAAGCCTATATGGCCATACAAAACCACTATCCACAGGACACTTGTCTACAAGCCTCTAAAGAATATACGACATCAAAATATCATACCAAGACTAGACTGCAACTCTGGAACAAATAGAGTGCTCCAACATCAGTTGAACCAGCAACCTATCAGCGTGAACCATCACTCTCTTTAATTGAACATGCGGGCATGAAACGCAGCCCCCCGAAGAAAGGGGGTCAGTACGAAAAATGTATCAAGTATGTAAAATATAAAATACTGTAAATGAGATCATAAGTAGCCAACAGATAACAGGAGACAATGTAATAGTCAAAAATACCAATACAACGGTGCCGTATAAAAATGAGAGTCAAGTGTGCCTTATAACAATGAGAGTCAATTCAAAAACCATGAATGCCCGTCCATATAGTCATCAGATACATATATACCTATAACGTAATCCGACCCTCTAGTGCGGGACTCGGTGGAATCATATCATAACCCGGCCCATACCGAGACTCGGTGAAGTCATCATCTCATCTATGGATGCATCCTACGTAATTCGGCCCTCTTGTGAGGGACTCGGTGAACAATGCAAGGTTGTGCACGAACATAAGCCGGCCCGGGACTCGGAGAAGTGGAATAGTAACACTTTGTACGAATAGATATCATGAGCAACCATATGCAATTTAAATCATCATTTGACTCTCAATAAAATTATTAAAATGAACTTTTACTGTAAACATCAAAGGCACTTCTCATAACTCATATTATTAGGAATTAGACTGTATAGAAATCATGTACGTCCGCCGTACGTTCATTTCATATAAATCATGTCAAAGAAAGAATGAATAGTTTCACATACCGCTTGTCGTCTATACCAACTCGATAATTTAATTCGTCTCGATTAGCACTTCAACCTTGACTTAATCCTTTCGGCAACTGCTTAACTTGATTGTTCTTTATCGGACCTCCCGTAACATTACTTTACTACAGGATTATCTTTGATCTGCTTTAAATTGAACCTCAAGTCGATACTAGATGTTTTGTTATTGGGGTAGTGGATAAGGTTGTGCCTAAGAAAAGCCTCACAAGTACTGATGCTCGTGGGGTACCACCAAAGCAGCATGGAGAACCTGATGGTAAGATTTCTGAATTACCTATTGATATTGAACTCTTCTGAAATCAAAACTGTGAAAAAGAAGATAAGGAAGAGAAATAGAATGGTGCTAAAATGGATATGCGAAGGGGACACTCTACCCTCTTGAATTAATAAGTAACCTGCATCCAGCTAAAAGTCGTTAAAGACAACGCTACTTGGGAGGCAACCCAATGTTTTAATTATGTTATTTCAATTTTTGTTTCAGTTTGTTTTATTTCATCTTGAACAATCTCACGATCTAGTATGTTAGTGTTTTTGGATGACAGATGAAGGGCATGACTCACTCCGAAGGGCGAATAGTTAACAATGCAGAAAACCGAATACACTGGAATTTTTCGGCAATTAGCATCGCGGTGCTTGGAGCAGAACCGCGGTGCCTCCTTCGGCTTTTTGCACAGTAATTTGGCCTTCCTCACAGACCTCCGCTATGACCGCTGTGTTGTGTCAGTAAGTTGTCCCTCATTATTTTTAGTCTACACACATTGGAGACAATGTGTCGATTAAGTTTGGGGGGCGTCTTATTGTTTTTTTTTTGTTTTTGATTCTTTTTGTTGTTTTATGTGTTCATGAGTCATAATTTTTTTTATGGATCATGCATGTTGTAGTTTCTAACGATATTAAGTGGATAAAGTGGATAATGTAATAGAATTGAAAGCAAAAATTTGTATGCTTAAGTTAAATATGCCAAAAATTCATGACATCTAATTATTTGGGATATTTGTGTTTAGCCTATGTGTGTCAGTTATGGAACGAAAGGTTGAGAAATGTCTAGAAAATTTGTTGGCTTGTTATTTAAGGCGAAATAGTTAAGATGTACATGTTTAGGGAAATGATTCAGACATTTCTTTGTTAGCCCTTCTTATCATTCATTACATATCCTAACGTAAATTGTATCACTACTCAGTCTCTTTGAACCTAAAATAATATCTTTGTTTGACACCCTATGATTCCATGTTTGTGCCATAAGTAATAATTGCAAGTTAGTGAAATGAAAAATGTTGAAAAAGAAACAAGAAGAGAGTAAAAATTTGATGCACCCCAATGAAAAATATGCAAAAGCCTAAGTTTGGGGGTGCTTATTATTTATAATGTATCTCATTCTCTCAAAAGAAAAGAGGAGAGAAAATATGTATGAAATTGAAAAGAAAGTCAAAAAGAAGGAAAAAGAGTTAAATGAAAATGCTTATGGTACATAATCGAGCCTAAATGCCTACTTTTACCTACCCCTTCCTAAGCCTACATTACAACCAGTGAAAGTCCTGATGATCTTTAATATGTATGTCTATGATTAGTGGATAATAGCAAGTAAACAGATCTATAGCGTTTGGGAAAGATGGAATGAGATTGACATGCATAGGTTAGGTATTTGTATTTCCAATTGATCATGATCTAAGTGAATTTGCGAAATATCTAACTTGAAATTCTAGATTGCTAATTATTCATGTTATGTATGTTCTAACATATTATCCCATCTTTCATTCATGATTTTGAAGAAACATTGTTATAACTATTTGATCCTTTTCATAGAGTCTTTTATTTAACTTTGTTTTTATTTTTGTTTTTGTTTTGTGCTTTACTTGAGGGCGAGTAAAGTGTAAGTTTGGAGGTGTTTGTTAAGTGTATTTTGTATACATTTTTGAGTCCTTTTTAGTTAGTATTCTACTCTTTTATTTTGAGTTTAGTATAGTGTTAGATGTGTTTTCTTTCGTTTGTGTCACAACGGTCATAAAGGAGAAGATACTACTTTCGAGGATGAAATGAGCTTAACTGAGGATGAAATATGCACAAGCACAGCCCAAGGAATGAAGCCTAAGAAGTGCCAAAAAGAACAGAAGAAATCTGGCACAATCCGGGCAGAAATCAGAAAGGCAACGCAGTGCCTGGCCAAGTAGCACCGCGGTGCCATGGAATCGCGGTCAGGAAAGTTAGCACCGAGGCGTAAAAATTGTCGAAAGTCCGAAACTGAAATACCATCGAAGGCACCGCGGTTCCTGGCCATGGAACTGCGGTGCCATATTTCCAGGAAGCTGCAGTTATTTCGGCTGAATAAGCACCGCGGTTCCTGCCAACGGAACCGCGGTGCCAACGCGTATTTTCAGAAAGTTGGGTCAAAATTGGACAAGGGTAAAGGAGTCTGAAGCAAGGTTTTTCAGATATAAATACCCTAAACCCTGTCAGTATTTGATATCATACTTTAGAGTGGAGAACGATGGCTACAAGCGACAATTGGAGACATCTTATTGTTCACGTTACTTTATTTCCCTTATTTTATTTCAGTTTATGTTGAATTGTAATTTAGTTCTTGATATGACAATGTTTAGGAGCTAATTACTTTAGTAGGATTTTCATCGAATCTTCTTGAAGCTCTTTCATTTAGTTAATGTATTAGTTTTTGAGTTCTTCTTCAGCGTATTAAGATCTATTCAATATTGTTATGATTGTTTGATAATTAACTAACTATTAATTATCATCACTTATATGATTTCGAATCAAAAATCTGAAAGGTGAGATTGGAATATGTTGTAATTTTCTAGACATAGGTTAAAATCGTGAACGAAAGTACCCCGATACTTGTGTAGTATTATAGGTTATTGTTCTTAATTCTCATGTGTGGTAAAACTTATCATAGAAATATATAAGGTTTCTGCAGAAGGTTGAGCTCTTGTATGTCCTAACCAGAATATAATGACAGATTAGTTAACATGCTATCTTAATAAGAAGAAGAGTCATTAGCATTGCATTAACACGTGAAAGAGTGGATAGTTTAGGAGATTGGAACCTTATTTCCTTCATAACTGTTATAAACCCAAAGTATAATCATATTTAGTTTATTTTCTGCACCTAGTCATAATTCTTAGTCATCAATCTAAAACTAAAGAACGTCAATCAAATAGATACCATAGAATAGATAACCGGTACTTAATAAACTAGTCTCTGTGGACGCTAAACTCGGTCTTACAGATCTTTATTACTTGAACGATACGTACATTTGCGTAAGCACTTAAAAATATCGCAACAAATATGCTGTAATTGTCTAGACATAGGTTAAAATCGTGGACGAAAGTACCCTGATACTTGTGTAGTATTCAAGGTTATTGTTCTTAATCCTCTTGTGTGATAAAACTTATCATAGAAGTATAGAAGGTTTCTGCACAAGGTTGAGCTCTTGTATGTCCTAACTGGAATATAACGACATATTAGTTAACCTGCTATCTTAATAAGAAGAAGGATCATTAGCATTGCATTAACGCGTGAAAGAGTGGATAGTTGAGGAGATTGGAACCCTATTTCCTTCATAACTGTTATAAACCCAAAGTATTATAATCTTTAGTTTATTTCCTGCAATTAGTCATAATTCGTAGTTATAATTCTCAAACTAAAGAACGTCAATCATATAGATACCATAAAATAGATATTCGGTACTAAATAAACCAGTCTTTGTGTACGATAATTTGGTCTTACAGATCTTTATTACTTGAACGATACGTACACTTGCGTAAGCATCTAGAAATATCGCAACAAGTTTTTGGCGTCGTTGTCGGGGACTGGCGTACTGTTAATATCGATTTATCTATTCTTATTTTTAATTTGGTTTTTATTTTTATTTTTGCTTTAGTGTAGTTTGCCGTGATCTGTTTGCTGTTTTTTATTAGTCTCGGGTTCTTAGTTTATGCGAAGTAGGAGAGAAGCTGACATTCCTACCCCTCTGAACCCTGAGATTGAGAGATTGTGCAGACAGAACATGAAAGAAAAGAGAGCAGCTGATTTGTTAGCAATGGGAGATCAGCGAAACAACAATTTGGTGGATGATGAGTTACCGCCTGTCTTAAGACAAGTCCCTGCAGAAAGGAGCTTGGGGGACTATGTAATGCCTACAATTACAGGGGTGCAGACTTGCATCAGGCTTCCAGCTGTTGAAGTCAATAATTTTGAAATCAAACCAGCCATATTGTACATGGTTCAAAGCTCAGTTCAGTTTGGGGACTACCGTCTGAAGATCCCCATTTACATCTAGCAAATTTTCTGGAGTTGTGTGCAACTTTTAAGTACAATGGTGTTACTGATGATGTCATTCAGTTGAGACTCTTTCCATTCTCACTCAGGGATAGAGCAAAGTGCTGGTTGAACTCATTACAGGCAAACTCCATTACCACATGACAAGACTTAGCCCAAAAGTTTCTTGTCAAGTTCTTCCCTCCAGCAAAGGCAGCAAAGCTCAGAGGTGAGTTGAATAACTTCAATCAGCTAGAGGGAGAATAATTATATGATGCATGGGAGCGGTTTAAAGATTTGTAGAGGAAATGCCCATATTATGGGATTGAGAAGTGGATGCTAGTCCACATATTTAAAATAGGATGTGTGGTACAACTCGTACCATCATTGATGCTGCAGCAGGGGGAACATTCATGAGAAAGAGTGTCAATGAGGCACATGATCTGTTAGAAGACATGGCCACAAACAACCATCAGGGGTCAGATGAGAGAGCATTGAATAGCATAAAAATGGCAGGCATTTATGAGTTGGATGTTATCACATCATTGACCGCACAATACTTTGACAAAGCAGATGCAACAGAATATCATGTCAGTTAAAGCGGTTCAGACACCTGTGAGTTGCGAAATTTGTGGGGGTCCCCATACTTTTGATAGGTGTAAAGCAGTGGACCCGAATAATGTGTTCATGGAGCAGGTTCAAGCAGTGGGAAATTTTCAGAGGACCTACAACAACCCCTACTCTAACACATACAATCTGGGGTGGAGCCACCTAAATTTTTCATGGAAAAATGAACAAGGGCAACAACAACAATTTCAAGCATCATCCTCACAGCAGTTCAGCCGACCATATCCACAAGAAAATCCAGATGACATAAAAGAAGCATTGTTGACCTTGGCCAACTCTCACACTCAATTAATGGCAGACACCAGGTCCTCAATTTCATCCTTGGCCAACACTCAGACAAAATTTATGTCAGATACCCAGCAGTTCATGACAGAGACTAGGTCTTCTCTCAGAAATTTGGAAATATAAGTGGGACAGCTGGATCATACACTGAACAGTAGACCGCAAGGAAACCTCCCTAGCAACACAGTGATGAACCCAAGGAGCGTGTCGGAAATCACCTGAGTGGGAAGCGATTAGAAGCGAGAGGCACCTGACCAGTGATTGAAAAAGAAAAGGATGTGGGGAAGAAAGTTGAGGTAGAAAAGGAGGTGGTTACTGATGACCGACATACTTTAGAGAAGGATCCACCCGCAGTGATGAGGGAGTACACAAACAAAACTTCTTACCCTCAAAGACTGCAGAAGAAGGCTGTGGATAAGCAGTTTTCGAAATTTTTGAAGATATTTAAAAAACTGCACATTAACATTCCTTTCATTGAAGCCTTGGAGAAAATGTCAGTGTATGTGAAGTTCATGAAAGATATCCTTTTTAAGAAGAGGAAACTGGCAGAATATGAGACAGTGGTGCTGACAGAGGAGTGCAGTGCTATACTGCAAAAGAAACTTCCCCCAAAGTTGAATGATCCAAGGAGTTTCACCTTACCTTGCACCATAGGGAATGTTACATGTAAAGAGATTTATGTGATTTGGAGGCAAGTGTCAATCTGATGCCCCTCTATGTGTTTAAAAGACTTGCGTTAGGAGAGGCAAGGCCAACTACAGTCACCTTACAAGTAGTTGATCGCTCAGTTGTGCATACTCAAGGAATTATTGAAGATGTATTGGTACAAGTAGGTAAATTCATCCTTCCTGCTGATTTTCTCATTTTAGATATGGATGAAGATGAAAATATTCGCATGATCCTTGGGAGACCATTCCTAGCCACAGGGAGAGCCCTCATTGATGTTGAAAAGGGGGAGTTAAAACTCAGAGTCAAAGATGAGGAAATGGTATTCAAAGTTTTCAAGCAGGCCATTGAACCTCAAGTCGATGCTAGATGTTTTTCTATTGGGGTAGTTGACAAGGTTGTGCCTGAGAAAAGCCTCACAAGTAATGATGCTCGTGGGGTACCACCAAAGTATCATGGAGAACCTGATGGTAAGATTCTGAACTAGCTATTGATAAAAAAGAATTGAACTCCTCTGAAATCAGAACTGCGAAAAAGAAGAGAAGGAGGCGAAAGAGAATGGTGCTAAAATGGATATGTGGAGGGGACACTCTACCCCCTTGATCTAGTAAGTAACTTGCGTCCGACTAAAAGACGTTAAAGACAGCGCTACTTGAAGGCAACCCAATGTTTTAAATTATGTTATTTCAATTTTTGTTTTAGTTAGTTTTATTTTATCTTGAACAGTCTCACGATCTGGTATGTAGTGTTTTTGGATGACAGATGACAGGCAGGATTTTTCGTGAATAAGCATCGCGGTGCGTGGAATAAGAACCGCGGTCTCTCACGGGCAGTGTGCACAGAAAATTTTTCCTTCCTCCCAGACCTCCGTTATGACCGTTGTGTTGTGTCAGTAAGTTGTCCCTTCATTTTTAGTCTTCTCACATTGGGGAAAATGTGTCGATTAAGTTTGGGGGGTGTCTTATTTTGTTTTGAGTCTTTTTGTTGTCTTTTTTGTTGTTTTATGTGTTCATGAGTCATAATATTTTTTATGGAGCAAGCATGTTATAGTTGCTAAAGATATTAAGTGGATAAAATGGGATAATGTAATGTAATTAAAAGCGATTATCTATGTGCTTAAGTTAGATATGCCAAAAATTCATGACATCTAATTATTTGGGATATTTGCGCTTAGCCTGTGTGTGTCAGTTATGGAAAGAAAGGTTGAAAATGTCTAGAAAATCTGTTTGTTTGTTATTTGACGTGAAATAGTTAAGATGTACATATTTATGGAGATGATTCAAACATTCTTTGTTAGCTCTTCTTACCATTCAGTACATATCATGACATAAATTGTATCATTATTCAGCCCCTTTGAGCATAAATAATATTTGTGTTTGACCCCCTAAGATTCCCTGTTGTGCCATAAGTAATAATTGAAAAGTTATTGGGATGAAAGTGTTGAAGAAAGTAATAAAAAGAGATTAAAAATTTGATGCAACCCAATGAAAAATATGCAAAAGCCTAAGTTTGGGGGTGCTTGTTATTTATAATGTGTCTCATTCTCTCAAAATAAAAGAGGGGAAAACAGGTATGAGACTGAAAACAAAGTCAAAAAGAAGGAAAAAAGAGTTGAAAGAAAAATGCTTATGGTACGTAATTGAGCCTAAATGCCTATTTTTATCTACCCCTGCCTAAGCCTACATTACAACCCTTGAAAGCCCTGATGATCTTTAATGTGTATGTCTATGATTAGTGGAGAATAACAAGTAAACTGATCTATAGAATTTTGGAAAAGATGGAATGAAATTGACATGCATAGGTTAGGTGTTTGTATTTCCGTTGATCATGATCTAAGTGAATTTGCGAAATATCTAACTTGAAATTCTAGATTGATAAATATTCATGTTATGTATGTTCTAACATATTATCCCAACTTTCATCCATAATTTTGAAGAATCATTGTTATAACTACTTGATCCATTTCATAGAGTCTTTGTTTTTATTTTTTATTTTTGTTTAGTGCTTTACTCGAGGGCGAGTAAAGTGTAAGTTTGGGGGTGTTTGTTGAGTGTATTTTATACACTCTTTTGAGTCCTTTTTAGTTAGTATTTTACTCTTTTATTTTGCGTTTAGTATAGTGTTAGGTGTGTTATTCTTTCATCTGTGTCACAGCTGTCATAGAGGAGAAGATACCACTTTTGAGGATGAAATGAGCCTAACTGAGGATGAAAATTGCATGCTAAGCCTCAAGGAACGGTTTGCCAAGAAGAACAAAAGAAATCTGGCACATTCCGGACAAAAATCACAGAGGCACCGCAGTGCCTGGCCAAGCAGCACCGCGGTCAGAAGAATTAGCACTGAGGCGTAATATTTCCAGAAAGTCCGAAACTGAATCACGGTTCCGACAGAGGTGCCTGGCAGAGGAACCGCGGTTCCGACACGTAATTTTCAGGTTTCCTTGGCCGAATTGGAGAGGGTTTTTGGGGTTCGAAAGGCAACTTTTCCCAGCTATAAAATCCCTAAACCCGTGACCATATACTACATTCTATACCATATTCTAAACACAACTTTGGAGAGGAGAACGACGGCTACAAGCTACAATTGGAGACATCTTATTGTTCAAGTTATTTTCTTTCTCTTGTTTTATTTCAATTTATGTTGGATTGTAATTTAGTTCTTGACATGACAATGTTTATGAGCTAATTACTTTAGTAGGGTTTCCATCGAATCTTCTTAAAATTCTTTCATATAGTTAATGCATTATTATTGATTTCCTCTTCATCATATTAAGATTTATTCAATATTGTTATGATTGCTTGATAATTAACTAGCTATTAATTGTCATCACTTGTATGATTTCGAATCAAAAATCTGAAAGGTAAGATTTGAATATGTTGTAATTGTCTAGACATAGGTTAAAATCGTGGACGAAAGTACCCCGATACTTGTGTAGTATTCAAGATTATTGTTCTTAATCCTCCGGTATGATAAAACTTATCATAGAAATATAGATGGTTTATGCACAAGATTGAGCTCTCGTATGTCCTAACCGGAATATAATGACAGATTAGTTAACCTGCTATCTTAATAAGAAAAATGATCATTAGCATTGCATTAACACGTGAAAAAGTGGATAGTTGAGAAGATTGGAACCCTATTCCCTTCATAACTGTTATAAACCCAAAGTATTATAATCTTTAGTTTATTTCCTGCAATTAGTCATTATTCGTAGTTATAATTCTCAAACTAAAGAACATCAACCAGATAGATATCATAGAATAGATATTCGGTACTTAATAAACCAGTCTCTGTGGACGATAACTCGGGCTTATAGATCTTTATTACTTGAACGATACGTACACTTGCCTAAGCATCTAGAAATATCGCAACAGCAGTCCTACGTGACATGGATGTTGAGACATTTTTCCTAACCGGAGAGTTGGGTTTGAGGACTGTTGGGCTTCTTCCTGAAATTCCTTATGGTCCCGAAAATGTCTACATTTTGGTCCTGAAAGTTTCAGATAAAACAGAAACCATAAATCTGACTACAGAAATATTGACTCTGAAGTTCGAAAGTCAACAGTTGGAAAACCAAAATTCTGAAAGTGGAAGAAGAAAGTAATACGGAACAACCCGATGGGTTTGAGGTTCTAGGAAAGAGAAGAAAGTATGTTGGCTTGTCAAATCTTTGTGCGGGCTGAAATAAGCCCAACGTATTGGCATGAAATCTCCTCAAATATATGTTTCAATATGAAAGGATATGGGTATTGCAGATGACATCTTAGGAGTTGGAATCCCTGAGACATCTAACGGACTGGTCTAATTCCAAACTCCTCTGTTAGGAGTTTGACAGTCTCGTTGAAGTCACCAATGGATTTAAACCATAGAGTTGATTGGAATCATGGTGCACCCATATGCCAGGAGGGATATGATCAGGTCACACTGCAATTGACCTGGTATCGGTTCATAAAAGATCAGTTGAACTAAGGTTCACTCGTGATTCTGGAAATGATCAACAGAAGGCGTGAAATCGGATGTGACGACATCTGAATTATTCACTTATCTGTGAATTATGATATTCTAGATGTCCAGTGGTTCTGGGAGAACAAAATGATGCACACTGGACATATGACCTGAAGAACATCAATGTGTATGGTGTGTCTTAGGAAAATCCTCTAAGGAAATCTTGCATCAGACGATTCATGATGGAATCGGAGTTCATTTCTTTGCACATAAGCATGATGAGAAGTTGAGTAACTTCACGAATTTTTAAAAGATATCCCTTACTGGGGGTAACTCGTGCCTACGTCGGGCACAAATGACGGCATTTGGACATATATATCGCAGACATAGGACCGAATGGCAGTTGATCGGGTGATACATCCTTGATTACAAATCGAAGGATATAGCGGACCCTTTAAAGGTAAAGGGTTACCCGAAGATCAAGAGTTTTGCATGTCTAGGGGAATTGGCTTAAAACCCAATCAATAAAAAATTGATATAGTGGACACTCAACCTTACAGACTGGAGATCCCAAAAATAAGGTTCAATGGGAAAACTAAACTGTAAAGGTTCAGTTGAGCGCTTCGGTGGAAGAAAGAACACTTCGGATAATAATTTTTACTTAGAAACATGAATTCAAGGTCGTTTCCGTGATAGACATAAAGTGCAACCTGTAGAGGGGTAAAGGATAAGTTTTCAACCTTTAATGATCATCAATAATTGAGGTTAGGTTGGGGAAATTTTTAATGGTGCCTAACACTTGTGAAGTGGGGTATAGCAGGATACCTTGTAGGAGACCACCTATTTAAGTGTGAGGACAGGCCGCCTCAAATGAACGCACTTAAGAATTCAAGTGTCCACGGCCACAACGGACATAACTATAGAAGGAAAACAAATAAGGGGAGTTATTGTGTTGGTATCATTGTCTTGGCATATACTAAACACTGACGGTTCAAGACATCACGTTCACCGCACAGTAAATATTTCTGATGGTATTCTACTATGGAAGGTTCAAAGCTACGACTACCTCTCCAGATGCAATATCTTTCCACTGAAAGTAGGCACCTTGTGAGTGCGCCAAAATCTCTTCCAAGAGGGGATTGTTGGAAATTTGCCTTTGGTGGTGGTTGGGTCCACCAATCTTCAATGACTTAAACATCATTGTTCCACATGTTGGAGACTCTGATTCTTCACACGTGCATAATCTACTAAGTGAGTAGATGATCGTAGGGCCAAGGATCGTCAAATTCCATTGAGAAATGGATGAGATATTGGTCCGCAAAGTAAGATGTTTGAGACATGAAAGAGTGGTGTGAGACAAATCTCCCACATCGGTGGAAAAGGAAGAATTGTTCAAGTTATAAGTCTCTAAACTGAATAAGGGACTGGGACCTCAAGGGGTAACCCATGTGTTTGAAGGAGGGAGGACCTAGGTGTGCTTGGGTTCGATACTAGGCCCACACGCTCGCCACCACCACCCACCCGCCCGGGTCGGGTCGTGGGTCGTGGTCTTCTGATATTATCTTTTTGGACCCCAAACTCTGTTATAATTACAGATTGGTCCCTGAAGATTCTGGAAGGGGATTTCTGCAGACCAGCGCCGCGGCGCTAAATGTACATAGAGCTTCCAGTAACGGTAAAATCAGGGAATTTATGGCATTAACAATGCTGAAACGTTCTGCACTTATTTCAGAACGTTTTAATCTTCATTGTGCCTCTTAAACAGCCCCTTAATGGCCCTTTAACACCTCTCTTCCTCCTAAAACACTATAAATTCATACCTTATTTTCAGATTTGAGAACACAATAGATGACAACAATACATAACAGAAAATAGTGAAGAACACTTTCAGTTCTTGAACATTCTTCTTTTCCATTTTTTAGCAATAGTTTCGTGTTTGGTTTCCTCGCCAGGATTTTGCTTTGTTCAAGTGATATTTCTCTGTTGTTTTACCTTGTGAGACAAGTTTCAATTCATCCGTACAAAGCATGTATACGGGCAATATTATTTTAAGAAAATATTGAAAAATCAATCGACTCAGCACCCCAGATTTTGTGTCTATTGGTTGTATGTTAACATGATTCAAGAAGCTTGCTGAAACTAGAACAAAGATCCAAGGCGGACGATTCAAGATAAATTCAAGTATAAAGATCAAGACCACCAAACATAATTGTTGCCTCAATTTTTGTTGGCATCAAGTTTATTATAACACACAATTATTATCCTTTCTTAGCACTAGTAATAGTAGTTGTACTATTTTTCGTACATCCAAAAGGAATTTAGACTAACACAAATTACCCAAAAGTTTAATGAATAGCTACTCACTTTTGTCAGTTACATATAATGAAAAATGATTTTGAATTGAATCGATCACGCTTGTAATAAATGTTACAATAAAGTAATTGTACTCTGCCAAATAACAACTAATAATTTAAATGGTAAAAATGGGTCCGAAACAAATTAGATGAGGGGGATTAAGTTCTTAATTATATACCTCGGGTTTCATCCATCGACCCATTGACAATGGTGGAGCCACGTGAAGCAAGGTAGTGCACCACCAGTTTTTTGGAAATTTTGGATCAAAACGACGTCGTTTTGAATGAAATGGTGGGTGAAACGGTCCGTTTTAATTTTCTTCGATCAAAAAAAAAATTTGTTGCACGAAAACATCTCTGCACCACTAGAATTTGCCTGCTGGCTCCGCCAACGTCGTTTTGGATGAAACAGTCCGTTTTAATTTTCTTCGATCAAAATTTTTTTTTGCTGCACAAAAATATTTTTACACCACTAAAATTTGTTTGCTGGCTCCGCCACTACCCATTGATGGTGTTAGTTGTTTTTTATTCGTAGGACTTGAAAATAGAAAACAAAAGACCTCTTCAAAGGTAGTTTAGTGTTGAAGGTAAATGTGATGTTTTTTAATTTCTGTAGTGTCTCATATATATAGTTATTGTGTTATATATGTATCCAAGAAATAGATTACTATAACGTTGGAATTCAGTGGGCTGATTATAACTTTCACTTTAGGAAAGGAATAGATTACTATAACGTTGGAATTCAGTGGGCTGATTATAATTTTCATTTCTGTAGTGTCTCATATATATAGTTATTGTGTTATATATGTATCCAAGAAATAGATTACTATAACGTTGGAATTCAGTGGGCTGATTATAACTTTCACTTTAGGAAAGGAATAGATTACTATAACGTTGGAATTCAGTAGGCTGATTATAATTTTCATTTCTGTAGTGTCTCATATATATAGTTATTGTATTATATATGTATCCAAGAAATAGATTACTATAACGTTGGAATTCAGTGTGCTGATTATAACTTTCACTTTAAGAAAGGAACAAAACCAGGTAGTGTGTCTCCTGTTTTCGTCATATATATCTTTGTTCTAGTAAGACTTTCATCAGCCATAATTCTTGTTCCACAAGTTAGTTCGTCTTCTTTTGAAACTCTCAAGGAAAGGAAATAATTTTAAAAGAAATACACTGATAATATAACAAATATTTATACAATTAAATTACTTAAAAAGTAATTATAAATAAATTACAATAAATATTAAGTAATAATCTAATAAAAATAATTCTCCAACTTTGTATCTAACTCCTATTGCACGGATTAAAATTAAATTGATAATATAAAAATCTTCACGCTTTCAAAATTTATTTCAATAAATATAACTTAATTAACAAAAAAAAAACAAGTTTTCTGTGAATTTGAGTAAGTTGGCGGCTGCATGGAAATAGAAGCATTTTTTATCTTTCGGACAAGTTTTTGTTTCCAAGGTGTCCTTTTTTTTCTTTTTTCCCTTCTCTTGGTGTAGTTTCCTAGGTGTCCTAATGGTAACTAATTAAAACCTAGGTGTCCTAATGGTAACAAGTGTAATCTTATTTCAAAGAGTATGGCTGTTGAGATGTTATATACTCAATTCTCAAGGAATCCTTGCTTCAAGATTCAGAAAAGCCAAGAGTAATATAAAAAAAAGCCAAAAGAACAAACAGAGAGACACAATGACAATGAACCCCTTCCCTTCCTATTTTTGTTACCTAATGGTAAGCAACAACCCCATATTTCTCATCATCTCATAAATCCAAATTACTATCACCTGCCATATTGTTTTCTTTTGGAAGCAAATTCTGTTAAATTTGAGCAGTATCATCTTTTAAATTCTAACTATATTTGAAAGTTATTTTCATTGGATGTTGTCATATCAGTACTAAGGCACCGAATTTGAGAACTACGAAATTAAGCGTGTTTGAGCGAGAGTAGCCTCGTGTCACATCCCTCATTTACATGGGATATGTTATTGTTGTATTGGAAGTTGTGAACCAAATCAATGATCATATAGACCAACTCTCTAAGAAAAATGTGGACATTGATTGCAGCTCTTTTTCTTATGCAGGTGAAGTTTTTCAATTTTTCAGTTTCAAAGACTGGTTTTTTATTTAATTTTCTTGCTACTTTTGTTTCTCAGTTTGTTTTTGTCAAACAAATATTTATAGTATGCAGATGCCTATGATCCCTTGGTTCCCAATGGGCATATCACCACCAAATGAGATGTGGAATGTCTTGTACACCAGACGTTTGTTGTTAGTTTCAGTTATGAATTCTTTTGTGGTTAATCTTCAAAATGGAATGTAGTCATGTACTGTCTAGACATGCTCTGGCTTGGACCCTGATAAGGATATGGGCTGTAAACCTATATTGTTGCAAGTGTCAATCTTGATGGCCAAAATCTTAAATTTGCCGAACTACTCGCTGTTTATTGTAAGGGAATAGGAATTAGAAAAGACAGGTGATCACTTGACTCAGGTTCTTCTTGTTGGGAGTACATGATATTCACATAAAAACTCAAGCCCGAGTATGCGTGGTTCATCAGAAAAATTGGAATCTCTGAATCTATGCTTATTTTCAATTTCCCAAAATATTTCGTCAATTATTACGTCCTTCTCATCTCCGGTCCTGGTTTCATATTCTACTTGTAAATCCTTCTCTATACATTCACCAAATATTGAAACTTTTCTAAAACTAGTAACTAAAATATCATGTCTCACTCTTTTTTTTTTGGACGACATTTGTTTGTGAGCAATAAATATATTGATCCCTTAGCAGTGACATGGAATGTAACATAGTCCAGCATTTGATGGCCAAAATCAATATTATGAATACTGGAATATTATTCATGTGGTAGGCCTTTAGCAGAAAGTCTATTAAAATGATGATCAGTGCATGTTACTACCAATAGATACTTGTATCCATGTTGAACATTTGCCCATCAAAGCCCCTTTTCAAGATTGATTTGTTTCCTGCTTTTGGTTTTGATATTTCTGTTTAAATGATTTCCTACTTCTGTCAGTTGCTGCAAATTTTGAAGCCAAGGACACAAGTTCCAGGTATTTCGAGATCACCATTTTAGAACAGATTTGCATGCAAACAGTAATAGCAATCATCTCTGACTGTGTATAGGAATTTATCATAGTCAATTCTATTGGGAAATTTAAACTGTTGTCATGAAAATGCAGTCTTAGAATCTCTTCCAATATATTATATATTTGGCGTTTTAAAAAACTACTAATCATTTATCATACTTTCTCCCCAAATCTATCCTTACTGATCCAATCAGTAGTGTTGATTAAGTGGCATGCTTAAGAGAGAGAAATCATTGTTTAGACAACTATTCAATGATTAACGCCATTAAATATCTTTTTAGAGAAGCCTGCAAAAACTTTAAAAGATATGAGCCGGAGAAAGTGAGTAATAAAACTTCATTCATGTCATTGCTAGGCTCAAAGAATGCTAGAAATTGCTTAAAGAAGCAAACATATCAAAGAAATAACACATGCATAACAGAATGTACTACTAAAATGCTGTAGGTATACCAGCTGCTGATAATAACGGCAGATTTAGCACAAAATTTACAGAGAACTAAACTGGCTTGAACAAATGGAACTGTGTTGCAAAGATGTTTTTTTTACAATATAGGAAGTGGTTACATGGTGATAATGCAGAAAAATAAGAGAACTAAAGAATATCATATAAAAAGGGGCAGCCCAGTGCACTAAGCTCACGCTATGCGCAGGATCCAGGAAAGGGCCGGACCACAAGGGTCTGTTGTACGCAGCCTTACTGCCAAAGGCGGTTTCTACGGCTTGAACTCATGACCAGGAGGCAACTTTATCAGTTACTCCAAGCTTCAACTAAAGAATATCATATAATTAACTCTGATCTGTTTGTGAATGGTCTTTATTCTCATACAACCCTGAGATCACTGTGAACTTGACAAATCCACATAACAAAAATGACTACCACAGTAGAAAAACATTTGATACAAACTGCTGAATGAAAATTATGGCACCAACTCCACTAGCCCTTAAAAGCATGCAGAGGAAATCAATATTTGCCTTGAACAAGCATACCCGAATCCTCAGGCACACAAATCCCCAATCAGTTTTTCTCAGCAATGCAAGCGAATCAACCCAAAAATAACTTACTGAGACAGGCACTTGACGTTTATCCTACGAGAGGTTTCTAAACAAATGCAAAGAAGAACGCCGTAGAGAGCATCAGTGTCACCACTAGCTTTAGCGGAGAGACCTTCCTTACAGTACCAGCATTTGGCATATACGGATATGAATCAGGAGGTGGCATGACACAGTTATCACCATTGAAATAAACTCTGAGTGGAAAAGCCCACCCCTTATCAAAAGTGAAAGTCGATAAATCCTTGCGGAATAGCAGCTCGGACTGCACATTTCCTAATGGACCAGCATTCATGAGCAGATCGTTGTAGAATTTCATACCCCATAGCATAGCCGTGTCATCTGTGAAAATTCCAGGGATTAGCCATGTCCTTCAATATCTCAATTGATAGAAAAATCTAATATCTTCAATAGCATAATGAATGGCAGCAACTGCTCATAAGAGATAGATAGAGAACTTACTTATTGCTCCATAGGGAGTTAATGACTTGTAATGAAAGCTGAATAACTGAGTCAGGTTGTCGAAGTTGGGATGCTGGACAACTAAGTTCCATTGTGTATAATTCATATTGTAATTGAAGTTAGTTATAGTGACCTTCACCCTCCAATACTCCTTGTAGTTGAGTTTCACATGCCAGTGAATTCTAATAGGGCACATATGATTTGTGCACTGAACCAAAGGAGAATAGTTGTTTTTTCCAAGGCCTGAAACAACTGAAGCTAGGTGTGGTTCGTCTTGACTGTGAGGATCAAAGGGAAGTAAATAACCAAAGATTTTAAAAACTGAAACTGTGACAAAAAATTAAAAGAAAAAAGACATGTTTTGCAGGACTTACTCTACGCAATTTCCATGATGAGTACCATTCTTCTGGCAGCCACAAGTGCAAGTTGGGCAAGGTACAATTGTGTCATTGTAGAAGGCTGAGAGAGAGACACAGCATGTTGGAGTTTTTTGAGCCAGGAACTGTGAATATGTGCATGTGACATTCCAGGTCACTGTCATCAACAATATAAATAGTTAGTAATTAATCCTCATGATAAAGATCGTGTAGTTCAGGTGTTTTGGAAAATAATGCAAATGCTTTGCAAGGAAAAATAACAGCCTAGAATTCTCATTTGTTTCATGGACAACGAGAAATCTCAACAACTAAGATGAATCATTGACAAAAGAATGAAGAAAGCATGTATTTGAGCCAAATAACTTACTCAGGGCCTGTGTTACTCGTCTCCCATCATTAGTAACGAACTTAGTGGGCTTAACAATTTTAGCTGGTCCACAAGTATAACCAGGCCCTGGTGCCTTTAAGGTGAAGTTCTTAGGAACTCTAACTGTTTTGTTCGTTGTTCCGGCAGAACCAACACTGACTTGG
Source organism: Przewalskia tangutica (assembly GCA_029844215.1). Taxonomy (NCBI): domain Eukaryota; kingdom Viridiplantae; phylum Streptophyta; class Magnoliopsida; order Solanales; family Solanaceae; genus Przewalskia; species Przewalskia tangutica. The sequence continues at coordinate 42,848,028 of CM056727.1, read as the reverse complement.
AATGAGCTAACAGCAGTTTCAGGATCTTGGCCCCATGAGTTAATCACTCCTCCCTTGCAGCAATTTGCAACCTGCTGATTGTAAGGAGTTCCGGGCAGTAAATCAACAACTGTTGGATCCTTCTTGCAGCAATGGGGAACATTTCCTTTAAATTTGGAACAATCTCCTTGCTCCGTTGTTTGAGCTCCCACCATGTTCCATATCACCTCCTTCTTCGCCCATGTCCATCCCAAAGTCCAGCCTGGCGCTTGAATATGCCTATATTGCTGGAAGTTGAACATTGTCACAGCAGCCTGTCCATTGCCAATGATAATGATCAGAAACTTCCAATTTGTTGATACTAATAAGGAGTAAAAGAAGTAGAGTTAAATGCAGACTAAAGTTCTATGTCTGATAGGCTGAAGCCAAGGGCACTTTTGATAAAGAACATAAACTTTTTTTGTATGCACTAAGTTTACACGCAATAACACTTGAAACAACTAATGAGTGGAAAGGCGATTGTGAAACAAATTTAGAAACTGCAGTGCAATAGATGGGAACTGGTTTTAGTCCACATTGGTTTTGGGAAAAAAAGTTTGGGGTTTGAGTAGGAGAGACTACTACTTACAACATATCCATCTGGTGTCCAGCCAGTGACATCCCATTTTATTGTGATGTTCCCATTTGGATCAAGTGCATCGAAGGCATCTAAAAGAAAACCAGAAATAAAATTAGTAAAACAGCACGCGGACATGCACAGACATACAGAACAAATATCTACACTGATGTAGCAGAAAAAGGTGAGATAAATCACACATATCTGATTCACCATAATAGAAAGTAGGGGGAAAAAAGAGTTCAATTTTGACTAGATTGTGTAAGGAGTAAAAATATTGGTGTATATTTACTTTAAACTTTAAAGGCCTAACTTATGTGACAAAATGCAAGTTGTGACAGAATATGACCCCCAAATTCTCATATCTCGGAACATCAATAGCTATAAAATGGATCTCCATCGGTAGAAAAATATAGGTTTGGACTGGATTCACCAGTTCTAAATATTTTCCCTAGGCTCATATTCTATCAGCATCAGAATCGACACATTTATACTTTTGCGGAGCCAAACTGTAACGATCTTCTTTGATCTCGTCTTAATGAGAATGCAGAAGCACCAAAGAAGCATTAGATTCTTATTATTCATGACACCAATGTGATCAGACAATTCAATTATAATAGCACATTAACCTGAGATAGGTAAACATTTCGTTTCCTATATATATAATCTTGAAGCATAAGTCAGAGCAAAACCCCAAGTGATCTGATTTCCAGTGAGATTGTGATTTATCACCATCCCCAAGTGTACCTTTAGATGCTCTCCCTCCCTTTCTTTCTCTTTTGGGGGGGTGGGGGCGAGGATCCATTAATAAAAGCATTAAAGATATAATTTTTAAGTGCAACATCCCAAATCAAGAACCCATTTGCTTAGCTCCTCTAGATTTTGATTGGCTAGAAGCAGATCAATCTTTGGTCCAGTATGATTTCAGTTCATAAAGTCCAACAATATAAATATGATGTAATTTGACATAAAAATCAAATCTTGATATTCAAAATCACAAAAAAAAACATCCTAACCCTCAAAGAAAAGCCATCAAGAACATTCAGCATTACCAAATACTTCAAACCCAAATAAGCAAATCAAGAACTAAATCAAACCCATATCCCAATATCACATAAATATGTAATCTTGATTGCAAAAAAAAAAAGAGAGGAAGTCTTGCACAAACCTGTTGATGAAAAGCTGAAGCAAGACAGCAAGAACACTAATAATATGGCAGATCTGAACAACTCCATAACCCCCTTGTGGAGTTCTTGAGTTTCTTCTTGCTCCTTTTTGTTCAAGATCTGCTAAAATGGTACTGAAAAAAAGAGTAAAAGAGAAGAAAATTATTGGCGGTGAGTGGCAGCTGGAAGTGAGCTCACATGACAAGTTTAGTCTGTATTGAGCTAAAGTGGACTTTAATAATGTCTTTTCAGACAATGACCACCTACTGGCCACGTAATCAAATTTAATTTAATAGTGTTTCTGTTGCTTTCATCCACTCCACTGTAAAACGACCGTAGTTGTTAGAGTTTTGTTTTTGGTAAAAGTAGTTGTTAGAGTTAAAAGGTACATTAGTAACGGAGGATTAGTTATAAAGAATTTATGTATTGCTTTATATAGTGATTATTTACGTGGAGATTAGTTAGTCATGAATTAGTTATTTATATAAATTAGCTATTTCATATTATATCATGTATAAAATAATATATTATTTCGTAACTTAAAATTTTAAGTTCAGTTGTTTGACTATTTGAACTCTCTTTGTCAGTGAGGGTTCTATTATTCATGTTGCAATTCCTTCTCTCATTTTCTCTTCATCTACATAGGGCTAGGCATAAAATACCAAAAATTGAATTACCTTAAAAATTTCGATAATTTGATAATAGGTATGATATTCTGGAGTAAAATTATAAAATTACGATATTCGAGTTCGATAGATATTAATACCGTTGGATATTTTATCGAATATATCTATTGACCTCAACAGCTTGATTCTACATACTTATGTGAAAGAATGTTTTCTAGACATAGATTTACGCTTCATTTCAATAGTAAATTTCTTTGGAGCACTTCAGTAATTACATTTTAATTCGAGTTTAAGATTTATATAAGTAGTTTTCCGAGCCAACAGATTTTTCATTTACTATTATATATATTGAGCCACAGACCCTTCATTTATAATCATATTTCCTTTAGAATGTGTATAATCTGTTAAACTACCAATTCTAAGCTTGTGTTACCACTGATCCTATAAGAATGTAAGGCCACTTCGTGTAAGCACCAATCATTTACTTTTGAATCGATATTAACGCTATATTTGATATTGATGGCCAAAGGCTAAGTTTGTTTTTTCTCCTTTGCTGAGTACTTCAATCAATTGTTTTTGTTAATACGCAAATCACAAGAATTTATTAATAGTTGTGATAGAATAGGAAAATTATATTTAGTCATAATTATGTATATTCTGGATATGGTAGATGTATATTGTAGTTATTACCTACAGTAATTATAGCCTAAAATTAGGTTTGTACTTTAGTATATATACTATGATTTTGGAATGAAATAATCAAGGAATAACATTTCTTACGTGGTATCAGATTCTAGGGAAAGTTTCTAAACCCTAATCGTCGTCCCCCCCCCCCCCCCCCTCCTTCCGCCACCTGCCTTTCTTCTCCATCCGACAGTCATGTCTGAATCGAAATCCAATTTTCACCCAGATCTAGTTGTCTCCAACATCAAATCTCATATATTCATCACTCTTGAGATAGAAAACGCCAATTATGCGACATGGACAAAACTTTTTAAAATACATTATCGTTCACACTGGGTTATTCATCACATAATTCCGTCAGAAAAAAACAAGGAGAAGGTGCCGAAAACCGATTGATGAGAAGAACCTTTGATGCGACGGTTCTCCAGTGGATCTACGCCATAATTTCGAGTGATTTACTACATACTGTTCTTTAGCCTGATTCCACGGCTATGGAAGCTTGGAAACGTTTACGTGACATATTACAAGACAATAAGAATTTCAGAGCTTTCACACTTGAGCAGGAATTCTCCACCACTAATATGACGGATTTTCCCAATGCGTCCGCATACTGTCAACGACTCAAGGTTCCGTCAGCCCAACTCAAGAACGACAGGGCACCGATAACTAACAATCAACTCGTGTTACAAATGATTGTCGGCCTCACTGACGCATATAGTGGAATAGATACGCTCATCCGCCGCCAAAGCAATCTTCTTCCGACATTCTACCAAGCTCGGTCTATGCTCATCCTCGAAGAAACATATTTTGCCAAGAAGACTGCCACCGTGTCAGCTAGCCCAGCGTACGGGCGACGCAGCAGCCAGCTAGCCCATGGCGCGCGCGGTGGGATGGACGGTAGTGCTGGCCTAAGATGGCACCAGTCGTGCCTTCCGCCCGTTTTATCGAAATTGGGCTGGCCCACACCTGTGCTAGCACGTGCACAACGGACCAGCCAATAGGCCCAATCAGCGGCTAAAATCCTTGGGCCACTACCGAGCCAGTGGCAGCACACCCACTCTTAGGCTTACTCCCCCGATGTAAATTGGTACATGGACACCGGTGTAATGTCTCATATGACGTCTTCACAAGGTAATCTCTCGTCTTATTTTAATTTGAGCAATAATCATGTTATAATTATCGGAAATGGACATTCAATTCCAATTCGTGGTTATGGTACTACAAACTTGCCTCCCCCAAATCCACCGTTAACTTTAAAAAAATGTCCTCCATGCTCTGCAATTAATTAAAAACTTGATTTCAATTAGAAAATTTACCACTGATAATTGAATTTATGTTGAATTTGATCCTTTGGATTTTCCGTGAAGGTTTTTCAGACGGGGATGCGTCTAATAAGATGTGATAGTCGGGGCGAGCTATATCCAATCACCACAACCACACATCAAGCCAAATTACCATCCACGTTTGCAGCTTTAGCTCATTGTTTATGGCATGAACATTTGGGTCATCCGGGAGTACATGTTTTTGCTTTCCTTAAATAAAATAAATTTATTGAGTGTACTAGAACTCGTAATTCTCATGTTTGTCGTTCTTGTTCTCTTGGAAAACATGTTAAGTTGTCTTTTGTTGCTTCTAATTCTCGTACTGTTATGTCCTTTGATAGTATTCATAGTGATATTTGGACATTTCTCGTTTTGAGTTCTTCGGGCCATATATATTATTTTCTTTTGTTGAATGATTACTCTAATTTTTTGTGGACGTTTTCTTTGTCTAAAAGTTACAAGTTTTTCTACATTTCTATACTTTAGAACATACATCTGCACTCAATTTGAATGAGACATTAAAAATATTCAGTGTGATAATGGTAGAGAATTTGATAATAGGTTATTTTGGAATTTTTGCAAAACTAATGGTTTGTCGTTCCGTCTCTCGTGTCCACATACATCATCTCAAAATGGAAAGGCAAAAAGAAAAATTCGAACCATTAACAACTTTGTTCGAACCTTACTTGCCCACGCCTTTCTACCACCATATTTTTGGCATCATGCATTACAAATGACAACCTATATTTTGAACATACTTCCGAGCAAACAAGTAGCCTATCAATCTCCACTCAAAATTTTATACCAAGAGATGGTCGATTCATCAGCTTGATGTCAAAAATGCCTTCATACACAGAAACCTCAATGAAACAGTGTACATGTATCAGCCCATAGGGTACAAAGGTCCTACTTATCCTAATCATGTATGTCTGCTGAAGAAATCGTTGTATGGGCTCAAATAAGCTCTTGAGGCCTGGTAGAAGAGGTTTGCAGATTATGTTTCACATATTGGGTTTCTAACAACAAGTCTGATCATTCTCTATTAATATACCATCAAGGTAATGATATCGCATACATTTTTTTATATGTGGATAATATTATATTAATTGTCTCATCTGATGCTCTTCGTCGATCTATCGTGTCATTTATTGGATCTGAGTTTGCAATGAGAGATCTAGGACCACTGAGTTACTTCTTGTGGATAGATGTGACACGTCATGCAGATGGTTTATTTTTATCCCAAAAGAAATATGTAAAAGAGATTGTTGAACGAGCTGTCATGTCATCTTGTAGGTCGTCCGCCACTCCGATTGATACTAAACCGAAGTTGAGTGCTTCTTCCAGCAAGTCGTATGTTGATCCATCACATTAACGCAATCTTGTAGGGGCCCTGCAATATCTCACCTTCACGAGGCCCGACATCTCTTATGTTGTACAACATGTTTGTCTATTCATGCATAACCCGATGGAGGATCACATGCATGCTCTCAAACGCATTGTGTGTTATATTCAGGACACTCTCGATCATGATTTGCATTTATATTCGTCTTTGACAACCACTCTTATTTCATACACAGATGCCGATTGAGGTGGATTTTCGGACACCAGACGCTACACATCTGGTTATGATGGACAAAGGCTAAGTTTGTTTTTTCTCCTTTGTTGAGTACTTACTCCGATCAATTTTTTTGTTAATACGCAAATCACAAGAATTTATTAATAGTTGCTCTCTTTAATGGTAAATTTCGAATGTGTATCGGGATTTACCGAACCGAAGTGTAATTTATCGAACCGAACCGAACTTTTTTTGTTCGATATTTGATATCTACTTTCAATTATCGATTATCGAACCCGAATTTCTAAAATACGGAACCGAATGATCACCCCTACGCCTAGTCGCCTACCCTATGTAATAAAAATAATTTTTAAAAAAACAAATATATATGCGAGTTTTAAATTACAAAATCAAACGTCATATTAATTTTATATATGAATAATTTACCTCCTAACCAACTAACAAATGTAATATTACTTATGCAGAACTTAATACCAACGTAATTAACCCTCAATCCAGCTACCAAACTACCCCTTTAGTGTTTTTGTTGCTTTCATCCAAAATTACTTTGCTCTTATTAAGTCTAATTTTCTTTAGTAAATCTTAGCTTCACTTACAGTAAATAATATATTGGTTAGTTTCAATTTACCAAAGTTAAAAATTAACTTTACTAATTATATATGTAAAACATAGTTTTTAAGGAAAAATTGAATTTAGGTTTAAAGAATTATTACTATGTACAGTGTGTAATGCTATTTTTATTTTATTTTTTAAATACTTTCACTCATTAAAAAGCAATGCCCCTTGCTTCTGATTTCTGAATAAGATAGATATATAAATTTAGCAACTTTCCCCGAATTTCTGTTTATCTTACTTGTCAAGCATTCACTCATATGTAGAAAGATTCAGCTTGGTGGGTGAAGGGCCACGGGTTCGATTCTCACTAGGACATCGCTCTCCGGGGTATATACTTGTGATTAAGTCTGGGCGCTAAAAGCGCGCATGCGTCTTTGCGATGTGGGTTTGATTCTCCGCAGTGCCTCGCAGGGTCGACCAGTATGATTGATCCGTTGACGCAACAGACATCGACATGCGTGTACATCCCGCGATTTACCTGGTGGTGGGGTGCTGAAGAGTCGGTCCCATCGCCTTCAGGAGTCCAGTATCGGTGCTTGTGTACAGGTACTAGCGATAGGGGGGAATGAGGGTTCCCCGATACCTGGGTCATAAAAAAAAAGAAAAAAAAAAAGAATGCATTTGTGTTCTAAAAATTAAAGAGTCAGCCCGTCCTTTTCAATTCGTTGACAAGGCTGGTAATTTGCTAGCAAATAGGAATGAAACTATATTAATGACAATAAATCACCACACCAAAGGATGTGGTGTATCGTATGGGCTGCTTCTTCCTTAATTAAAAGTCTCATATTTGAGCTTTGTGTATGGAAAAATCTTTGATATGAAGTGTTTCCTCCCGAATGGGACCCTACACGATGTTAATTTAGATATAATCGGGCTCCAATACGAATACCGAACACCGGGTGAGAAACAAAAAAATGACAACAAGTCCAATATTTTATCATAAAAAATAAAGTGAGCACCCGTTTAATTATCAAATATTTTACACATCAGTACGTCTAAGTTAATTTTTTTATCTTTAATGTTTTACTTTATGTGAATGTATTTGAATGACATTATTCTACTGTTATAGCTATTGTTCTTTTTCATAAGACCTTGATATGTTTTCTTACTATTTTGTCATGATTTCTTCTTCCGAATAACTTTTATTGTTTTTCTTTTGAGTAGTGTCGAGATATTACATTAGTAGCCATATTACAACTAGTGGCTATGTTACAATTAGTGGCTAGATTTGTAATTAGTTAGAAGTGGCTAGTGGCTAGAAATGCAACAAATTGTATTTAATAGTGATAGGATACTTTCACGTCTTGATCTTCTTAACACAGAGTTTCAGAATCGTTTTTGCTCTGTACATTTTCTCTCTTTTCCTTCAATGGAGATTTAATCTTTCTCCCTCATTTCTTCCCTGTTTCCTCTCGTTTCTATACCACATCTGTCTTTCATCATGGTATCAAAGCCTGGTATGAAGATCGAAGAGTTTAACAAGAAGTGAGTCTAGAGAGATTAGGAAAAAGGATCGAAAAGAGAGATCACGTATCGTATTTGAGGACATGCAGTGAAGAAACGACTTATTCCAGAACGGACGAAGACATGCAGTGAAGAAACAATCATTTTTTGAGGATTTATGGATCAGGAATTGCGAAAACTCGAAGAATAGGGTTCCAGATTGAAGAAAATCTAGGACTAGGAATCGAGATAGCATTCATAGTTCGACGGTTGGGAATTTCATGTCGATCGCAATGGGAACGACAGAGGAGTCTGTATCAATCGACCACAACCATCCGCTATATCTATTTCCGTCGGATTCGCCTGGATCGTTGTCGATTGGGGTGATATTGACGGGGATGGACAATTATGCGTTGTGGAGCAGGGCAATGAGATCGCTCATAGTAAAGAATAAGATTGGATTCATAGATGGAACGGTGAAGAAGGAGTACTATCAAGGTCCAATGGCAGGATTGTGGGAGAGATGTAATGCTATCGTAGTCTCTTGGCTAATGGGAAATGTAAGCAAACCATCGCTACGGAATGCTATACAATCGCGACTCGTTTATCCGAAGGAATTGAAGGAAAGATTCGACAAGATTAACAGTTCTAGGGCCTTTCAACTACACAAAGAGATAGTTTCGCAAAGGCAAGGAACACAATCTGTTTCAGTATATTACTCAAAACTGAAGGATTTGTGGGACGAGTACGACTCGATTATTCCACTACCAACTTGTTGTGACAAGTCGAAGGAATTCGTAGACCATATGCAATATCAAAGATTACTACAGTTTCTGATGGGGTTGAATGATGGGTTTAACCAGGCCAAGAGTCAGATATTGATGATGCAACAAGTACCTTCCCTTAATCAAGTATATGCGATGATAAACCAGGAAGAGAGTCAAAGAATAATGCAGGACATGATAGAGCCTGTTGCGATGTTTACTGCGAGAAACAACAGAATCGGCCGAGGACACGAAGCATAAGCCTTTTCAATCCCAATGTAGCGTGACTCTTTGCCACGTATGAGAGGACATTTACAACAAGATTGTAACAAATTGATGAAGTGCACTCATCATTGTCAAGACAGACATCTGGAGGAAGGATGCTACAGGCTGATTGGATACCCTGAAGATTTCAAGGGAAAGTACAAGAAGGCCAATGCAGTGATAGGTGAAGAATCACATTACGAAAATATTGGACAAGGGAATAACATGAATTTTGTTCATGGTGTGCAGCAGGATGGGGGACAATCCAGGAGACTAGAAGAAGTACAACAGGGAAGTCAATGACACTGGATCATTGGGAAATCTAACACACAGCAGCAGAGGTTCTTTGAAGTTCTTTGGGCCGGATGAAGATGGACCAGGGAACACCACTGGGATCGCAGCAAACATGGCAGGTATGATGAATACAGAAAGGAATATAAAATGGATTGTGGACACAGGAGCCACAAATCACATGATTAATAACCAGAAGTTGCTGAAGACTAAGAAATTGATAGGAGATGCAGGAAAAGTGCAGATGCCAACAGGGGACTCAGCTGCTATCACACATATTGGAGACTACCACTTAGGAGGAGGTGATATGCTTAAGAATGTCCTTTGCATACCTACATTCAAATTTAATCTAATGTCTGTGTCTAAGGTGACAAAGGAGTTACATTGCAGTGTCACATTCTTCCCTAAGTATTGTACATTTCAGGATCTCTCGTCTGGGAAGGTGAGAGCGATTGGTAATGAAGAAGGGGGATTGTATGTGCTGAGCATAGATGATGCAGAAAGTAGGAAAATAATTCGAGCAATGACGGCTACACAAAATGTAGATGCCTCTACTTGGCACCTGAGGATGGGACATGTGCCAATGAGAGTCTTGAAGAGAATACCATGTTTTAGCGGCAACAATTCTTTTACATTGAATAATTGTGAGATCTGTCCATTAGCTAGGCAAGTTAGAATTCCTTTTCCAGTTAGTAGTAGCAGGAAACTAAAGCCTTTTGAGCTATTACATATGGATGTATGGGGTCCATACAAGGTTGAAACTTTCAATGGAATGCGATATTTTCTAACCATTGTAGATGATTGTTCTAGATGGACTTGGGTATTTCTGTTAAGATTGAAGTCTGATGTTACAACTGTACTAAAAGGCTTCTTTGTAGCAGTTAAGACACAATTTGAAATGATTATTAAGAGAGTAAGATCAGATAATGGGTCTGAGTTCTTTAATTCCATATGCAGACAGTTGTTTCAGGAGAATGGAGTAATACATGAAAGTTCTTGTCCATATACACCTCAACAAAATGGTGTAGTTGAAAGGAAGCACAAACATTTACTAGAGACAGCCAGAGCTATCAAAATTCAAGCCAATCTACCAGATGGTTTTTGGGGATTTTGCATTGACAGTGCTGCCTACATCATCAACAGGATACCTGCCACTATACTGATGAACAAGTCACCATTTGAGATGCTATACAAAAAGACACCATCCCTGGTACACTTAAGAGTGATAGGGTGCTTATGTTTTGCAACTAAACTGCCCAGGACAGATAAGTTCAGCCCAAGAGCAGTGAGAGCTGTGCTGCTGGGATATGGTGCCTCACAGAAGGGTTACAAACTTTACGACATGGAGAATAGGGTGATATTCATGAGTCGAGATGTGGTGTTTATGGAGTCGATCTTTCCCTTCAAGAATGAAACAGAAACCAGACCTGGATTCATGACAGCACAGGAGCATTTTTGCTTTGAGGATCTCATAACGACTTGTCATCAGAGGAATCTGGAGCAGGGTGATTCAATGGCCTCACACAATCAGGAAATTTCTTCAGTAAATGATGGTAGCCAACCTGATGCAGGTCAGCAGGAACACAATAAGGGGAGTGAAGGAAATCAACAAGGTGAAGGAAACCAACCTGATGGAGATCAGCAGAATGCAAGCAGTAGAAATACAGGAGTTGGTCATGAAACAGTCAGAAAGTCAGCAAGAGCATCCAAACCACCTATTTGGCATAAGGATTATGTGGTGAGCGGTCCTCACGCTTACACTCCATCGTCTGATAGACTACGATGGATTATCCTCCCAATACGAATTTTGTGGGCCAAGTTTCAAAGAAGTTGAACCATGGATATCCGAAGCAATTCGTGACACAAGGTGGATAGAAGCGATGAAAGTGAGATCCAAGCTTTAGAAGACAACAAGACCTGGGAGATGGTAGATTTGCCAAAAGGAAAGAAGGCTATTGGTTGTCGATGGGTGTATAAAATAAAATACACATCATCAGGGGAGATTGAAAGATTTAAGGCCAGGTTAGTTGCCAAAGGATACAATCAGAAAGAGGGGCTCGATTATCAAGAAACATTCTCTCCGGTAGTGAAGATGACAACAGTACGAGTTGTGGTAGCAATTGCTGCTGCTAAACAGTGGAGACTATACCAGATGGATGTATATAATGCATTCTTACAAGGGGACTTATATGAGGAAGTTTATATGTTGCCTCCAGAGGGTTTTCACACTCGAGGGGGACAGAATCAAGTATGCAAGTTGCTGAAATCCCTCTATGGTTTGAAACAAGCGTCGAGACAATGGAACATAAAGCTTACTTCAGCACTACTGGAAGCAGGGTTCCAACAAAGCCACAGAGATTATTCTCTGTTTATCTTGCAGAAAGAGGAAAGATTAGTCATTATACTTGTGTATGTGGATGACCTTCTCATCACAGGTAATGATCCAGAACTGATTCAGTACACCAAATCAACATTGCAGACAGCATTCAAAATTAAGGACCTCGGAGAGCTCAGATTCTTCCTTGGAATAGAGTTTGCTAGGAGCACTGATGGCATAATTATGCACCAAAGGAAGTACGCACTGGAATTGATATCTGATATGGGACTTTCTGGTTCAAAGAGTGCCTTCTCACCAATGGAAGTAAATCAAAAACTGACTACTACCATTTATGATCAACATATACAAACTAATGTTGCTGAGGGTGGTCGACCAGCAGACAATCAGGCAACAGATGCACTACTGGAGGATCCGGGAGCTTACAGAAGACTAATAGGAAGACTTTTATATCTCACAAATACAAGGCCAGATATAGCATTCGCTGTCCAAAGATTGAGTCAGTTTATGAAGGAGCCCAAAGCTTCACACTTGGAGGCAGGAATGCGACTAGTAAGATACTTGAAGGAGGCACCAGGGACAGGTATCCTTTTGGATAAGAACAACAGTTCCACACTATATGTTTTCTGTGATGCAGACTGGGGATCGTGTGTCAACACCAGGAGGTCCATTACAGGATATCTGGTGTTATTTGGTCAGTCTCAGAACACGGAAGTCGAAGAAGCAGTGATCGTGTCGCGCTTCAGAGGCGCAGATATATAGGCTGCGGTATTCTTGAAGACGTATGGCTCGTTTGCCTATACAACGAGATAGGGGTTTATATCACATTGCCAGTAGAGGTATTCACGAACGATGAAGTCGACTGCGAGATAGCAATAATCCAGTTTTCCACGAAAGAACGAAACATATCGACATCGATTGTCATTTCATTCGGGAATGGATTCAAGATGGGCTAATACATACTACATACATACCTACCAATGAACAACCTGCAGACATACTTACTAAGGCTCTTATGAAGCCTCAACATCGTCGATTGGTTTTCAAGCTAGGATTGAAGAACATCTTCAAACCCTCTAGCTTGAGGGGGGATGTCGAGATATTACATTAGTAGCCATATTACAACTAGTGGCTATGTTACAATTAGTGGCTAGATTTGTAATTAGTTAGAAGTGGCTAGTGGCTAGAAATGCAACAAATTGTATTTAATAGTGATAGGATACTTTCACGTCTTGATCTTCTTAACACAAAGTTTCTGTAACTGTTTTTGCTCTGTACATTTTCTCTCTTTTCCTTCAATGGAGATTTAATCTTTCTCCCTCATTTCTTCCCTGTTTCCTCTCGTTTCTATACCACATCTGTCTTTCATCAAGTAGATGGTTCAGAAATATTTTCTTTACCTCCCAAGTTAAGATAAGATATACGTATACTTTATCATTCTCAAACCTCAATTTTTATACTCTGTATATTATTGTTATTGTTGTTGTTGTTGTATTTGAATAACATAAAATACATTATAAATTTTTGTATTACTATAAAAAGTGTTACTAACGATAAAATGAAACAATTTTTTTTATAGAATATCAATATTGTTTTTTAAATATGTTACATGAGATGGAAGAAAAGGAAGCAGTAATAAAAATGAGCTGTAGCCCACAGGAGAATTTGTCTCTTAAGAGCTGCCGACAGTGGGGCTAATTAGCAGGAAAGCGAAAGACAACCCAACTACCCAAGATGGAGCTGACGATTTCAGTATGCGTGTCTTGTCGTTCTATGTATTTTCTTTTCTTTTGTGTGTTTTAATAAGTTTGTTTGTTTTTTTTTTTTTTTTTTTTTTTTTTTGACGAAGGAACTCGCGGCTACTTCTTCGAGTACAAGACAGCAGAAACCCCTGATGACGCAGAAACGCAAACCACGTCGCCCATGTAACCACACTGGCAGCCACGTGTGATGCGCCAACCAAGAAGGTTTATGCGAGGATCGAACTCGCGACCATGGCCGCTTCATCACATTCACTTCTGGCATTTCATGCGGTTTAATAAGTTTGTTGACTAAGAAAATCACGTAGTATTAGCGAGTGTCGGTGTGAGCACAAATGAAGCAAATTAAATATTAATCATGTGGAGTCCTCCTAAAGATTCATTAATTAAAGTAAGGTACACTAAAGTATAGTTTTAGAAAATCATTGTGCAAGAATAGTTAATCTTTCTTCGCTAAAGGTAAAAGAACATTGACATCCTTGGCTAGGGCCGCACAACAGGGTAATCGGATCGGACCGAATATTCAGAAAAAGATGTGTTAATTTACAGTGTGTTTGGTATAAACGAAAAAAATTCACGAAATTATTATTTTTTAAGAAAAAGTAAGTCGTTTTTTAAATTATTTTCTAATATTTGATAAGTGAATAGAAAATACATTTCAAGTGTATTTATATATAATCTATACAAATAGAATAGAATGGAGAATAGGAATGGATTGAAGTAGGGTCGGAGGTTGGGGCAGGGCAGGTCCAAGCAGATGCAGATCCGAAATTTGAAGCTTATGGGTTTTCAGCTAGGGCTGCTTATCGGTTGGGTCGAGTCAGTTTTATATGTTGTTGATTTGATTTATTCGTTATTGGTTAACCAGTTTGTGATGCTTTACGTAATCAGTTAAACCGATAAGAAAATGTCTTCTAGGGGCCAACGATTCGATTATCGATTTAATTGATAACTCAATACCGATAATTCAATAACATATTTTACGGTTCAATTTATCAGTTGAATTGAAATTTGCATACTGTTATTCCCAGCAATCTCAAATCAATATAAAGTAATAACCAGATAAACTAACAAGTATTGTTGTTCATATAATATATTTTTAATAGGCAATAAACACGCAAACACAACATATTTATGGTCCAATATGTGGCTGAGATTTCGTTGGGTCCTTCCTCACCAATGAGCCAATAGCGTGTATTGTTCTTGGGTTAGTAGCTCTATTCTTGTTATAAATTTAAAGGGTTTTATATTATAAATATAAGGATCGGGTGTGGGTTTCGGGAAACCAACACCCGATACCTTGGATCTGCCCCTGTGTGCAAGGGGTGAGCGGAGTAGGAGCGGGGGTTCACATGAGAGAGGACGGTGGGAGCAGGAATATTGAGGGGGAGAAAACAATCAACTTACGATATCAATTTTTTCTTTATACCTTTTTTCCTAGAACATCGTGGAAAATTAGAGCTATTCGGCAAAGAAAATATTCAAATTTAAGGTTTTATTAATAACAACATATTCAGTGTAATCTCACAAGTGGGGTATGAGGAGGATATAGCGTACGCAGACCTTATCCCTACCTTGGGAGTAGAGAGGTTGTTTCTGATAGACCCTCACGCCTCAGCTCAATGGAAAGCAAACACAAATAATCGAACAAATTTGAGGCTTTTATGTTGTCTTTAAATATCGAAACATTTACTTGATGTAGGAAACATATAAGAGGTATTTATATTTAGTAATTATACTTTATTTTAATTGCATTTGACATCTAAATATACTTTATCCTTCACGAGCCTCGGGATTCAGGACCTCGAACTTGATCGAACCCTTGTTTTATCTCTCTAACTCTCCTCACTCTCTCTCTCTCTGAAATATTCTAGATCTTTTGGCATGCAATGAGGAAGATAATGGGTGAAAATTTTCCTTAAATAGCCAAGGAAGTGAGTCTGACCCGACTTGGAGTCGGGTTGGGCCTAGCCTACTGCTAGTATGACCTTTCCTCTTTAAAACGTTCATAACGTTTTATCCTTAGGTAGCATGAAGGCCCACGACCTATGGTTGGAAAGGTATTTCAATTATGTACAACTTTCGTTTTTGTGTTTTCCCAAATTCTCAACGTATAATGGTGTGTTGGCCTCATAAAGCTAGATCACCCGAAAATGTATCCTTAAATCATCCTTTTGGAGTGCTTATACTCATATTTGGCTTAAGTGTCCCTCTTAAAACTTTCTAAACTTCCTATGTACTATTCAGATTTGTCATATGCCCTTTATAAAATCCAGACATGTGGGCCCACCTTAACTTACGGTTACGAGGGCTATTTGTCAAGTAACGTATTAACCAACTTACACCATATGGCCTCCACTGTCGTCTATATGTTATTCTTATACATATATAGCAGAATCTTCATCCCTAATCCTTGTATATCTTTACTCTCCCCTGAGCTCATACTAAGTCGTCTGCAGTCTCGGTAACACGAAATTTTTTCCGGGGTGTAACATCCTCCCTTCCTTAGAAACATTCGTCCTCGAATGTTGGAAATATGTAACTTATAGAAGTTTTATGGATAGTTAAACAAAAGAGTAAAACATGACGGTACTATTTAAAGTCAAATTAATCGTATCTAATACCGCCAGTATCATGTTATAATAACTAAAAGGTTACATATCAAGGGTAGTCTTATATTCGTTTACCATAGTTCCGATTTATAGTTATGGTCTTGCTATGCTATGGGCACTTCCCCCCTTAAGGTTTCAACTAAGTTTTTCACTAAGTCTTTTGTCTCGATTTACCCCATTAACTCCTATGCTTGTATCCTAACTTATGTTGTAATACATCATGTCATAGTGGTAAGGGACATTTCGTATATAGCTTAAACCCATCAATAAATAATTTGAAGAAGGGTATACCTGATGGTGCATACTGCGGTGTCTCTGGACCCGGTCTCCCACCTAAAGCGCAGATACGATGCGGCCCGATCTTTGAGCTACATGCCCACCGCCCCTACCTCGTAGGAAGAAGTGCGAGTCCTATCTCTAGGTCTCTTACTGTGGGTGACGATGTTGCTACCGAATTCTCAGGAACAATACTACCCACTCTTTGTGGGCAATCTCTAGCATAGTGCCCCAGATCACCACAAGTATAGTGTCACGACCCGTTCCGGGGCCCGTGACTGGTGCCTTACCCGGGCACCCAAGTAGTCATACATCAGAGTAATCAGCGGAATATAAAAACAAGACATGAAACAGTTGTAAAAGGAAACACAGTTTATCTGAAGAAAAGCTTGCATTTCGGCATATATACATATAACCCAAGTTTTGCGATTCATCCCAGTACAATAGACTACTGCACCTGCAGGAATGTAAACAACTATGGCGGGACAGGGCCCCGCCATACCACTCGATCAGACAAAATTAATTACAACGGGAGAGCATACCCAGCGGTAGAGCCTCGGAGAAGATGGAGCTCACGACACCAACGCAAAGATCCTAAGGATGTGGATCTAGCACTGCTTTGCCGCTTACTGCGGCGTGAACGCAGCCCGAGGAGGTCGACAACAGTACTAAGTATGTGAAATCAGTAAAGTACTTAAATGAAAACATATCATTTTAAAATCAGTTTACATATATGTATGAAACAACTAAGGTAAATGCACAGTGCGCTACATCATAAACAAGAGCAACAATAGGTAAATCAGAATGTGTCTTTTCTAGGCCGCGAATGATCGCGGGCCAATTGCCCATAAGATCACCACGCAGCCTAATCACGACTCCGTAGTCGCATAGGCCACTCACATAGCCCGCATAAGGTATATAACCCCACATCGAGGTAGCTACCTCGGCGTCGTCCCGACTCGTAGTCCGCATGCCACATGGGCCGCGTGAGGTATAACCCCGCACACTAACTGGAACTCCGTAGCTCGCATAGTCCCCCGACCCGCACGAGGTATTCTCGAATCATGGTCCTGCATCGCCGAAGTCTACCCCAGCGTCGGAGGCGACAACCCCGAACATGTCAAGAGGTGAGTGATATTACACTAACCTAACGAATTATCGTTAAACAACACAAGCACAACAAGAATACTCTCAAACGTTATGACACTAACACACATAGCATCATATCATGTCTACTTATCAAACCATCTTATTATTCTTTCACAAATCGATATAAGTGCATTATAAACACATAGGTAAACTGTTCCTTTTATCATACTTAAGTGGTTATACCTAACTTTCCATAAAACTAGTATAACTCTTAAGCTTCTGTTTTAAAAACCAATTAGTTCTCTTACATAAAAATGATTCAAGATTCTTTGAAATGCTTTGGATCCTTATTATTCAGGCTTAAGTCGCGAGACATTGCCGTAAGTATTATTCAGGCTTAAGTCAAAAGACATTGCCGTAGTTATTATTCAGTTAACACATGTACGTCTACCGTACTACATATATATTTTAAAATATCATGCTTTAGGAAGAATCACATACCTTCTCGGCGAAAACCACCTGCCAAGTTGAATATGTCGCGCGCAGAGAGTCAACCTATAATAGTCAGACACGTCTATCAACGTCTAGACTACTCTGTAAACAGTTCTAAGCAGAGGGTTCTATATCCTACGGAAAATCGGGCAGTACTTCCCTACCCGGTGAGCTACTCAAGTCTACTGTGAAAACAGTCCTAAGTAAGTATAGTTCAATTATTCTTCTTTTAAACCCTTCTACTGTGATAACAGTTCAATTCTATTCTGTAATATTCTTCTAAGTATTTAATACTTATTCTTATACTACTACAGTATGTATTCTCTAATTACAAAAGAAGGACAAGATTATTTACCTCGGTAAGCCCAATAATATCCTAGATAAAAGTCGCGCCTAAGCAAGGTTTAGCTCCTAAGTTGTACGCTCCAGAGCTCAGAACCCTTAAGTTCTTCACAACTTCTACTAAGGACTAAGGGATTTGGGCTAGGTATTTTGGGCATTATAACAATACTAAGGCAACTTTCCTACCAAGGGAGGGGTAGGTTTCGGCTAGGCTAGGGGGCCTGGCCAAACTTTACTCGGGGGAGGTGTTGGACGAAATGCTCACAAAGGGAGAGGAGAGGATTTTAGACTTGGAAAGTTTTTGTGGATGAAGAACTTTTCATCTCAAGAGGGGTATTTATAGGTCAAGGGATGGCCAACCAAGGGCCAAGATGGTGCCAAGTGCAAGGCAAGTGTAGGGTGAGGATTAGGGCAAGTGTACCTAGCCAACTTGCACACAAAATATCATACCAACTACTTGACAAAATAAGCCATCCAATCGGCCTCAATTCCGCCACAAGTCCACCAATGAGAGGGTGACAAGTGTCGCCCTCTCGTTGGTCCAAAGTGTTTCGTCTCTCGGAAAAATCCGCAAAAATTAGAAATGGCATAGCCGGAATTTATCCTACGCGAGTCTTGTAAAACGTTTCGTCGGAAAACGATTCCTTGAGAGAGTTGTGCCCAAAAACGTGCTATGCCTAAACTTTAAGGCTAGTCTTTCGTACGTACGCCCTTTCGTACATACTCCGGAATACAGGGTATAACATTCTCCCCTCCTTAGAAACATTCGTCCCGAATGTTCCTTCCCAAGAAAGTTAACGATAAGATTCTTCATAACTTAAACAGTTGCAAATGCCACACACGGCCACAGAACAACACTTAGGCATAAACGATAACGAAAATTTACAAGTAGGAAAGTGAATTACCTGGAGGTGTGGGGAATAGGTGAGGATACTTCTGCATCATGTCCTCCTCAGCTTCCCACGTCATCTCCTCCCTGAGCTCGTTCCGCCACAAGACTTTGACGGAAGCCACGTCCTTCGTCCGCAGACGCCTAACCTGACGATCGATTATCGCTATGGGAATCTCCTCATACGATAACCGCTTCTGGCCACGGACATCGTCAATCGGGTGTACCTAGATGGATCCCCGATACATCTCCTCAAAGATAGATACGTGAAAACCGGATGCACCGCCACGATCGGACGGCAGATCCAACTCATAGGCAACCTTGCCTACCTCGCGACAATCTAAACGCCCAACGTACCTTGGCCGAAGTTTCTTTCTTCCGAATCTCATCACACCCTTCATGGGTGACACCTTTAGGAAAACCCAATCGTGAACCTCGAACTCTAGATGCCGACGACGATGATCTGCATATGACTTCTGTCGACTCTGAGCTGTCAGCAACCTCTCCTGGATAAGCTTCACCTTATCCACTGCCTGCTGCACCAAATCTGGTCCCACTAACTGCACTCGCCACATCGAACCAACCTATAGGCGATCTGCACTTCCTCCCATACAAGGCCTCATGGCGCCATCCGAATCCGAGTGGTAGCTATTATTGTACGCAAACTCAACTAGAGGCAAATGATCCTCCCATACCTCGAAAGTCGATAACACAGCTCGCAAAGATATCCTCGCAGTCCGGATAGTGCGCTCCGCCTGCAGTGTCGTGGATGGAATGCGATCGTGCTCACCGGCCCCTAAACCTCTCGAAAGACCTCCGAAGTTAGCCGAACCGGGCTCTCGTCTGATATGATCGAAATAGGGACTCCATGCGATCGACGATCTCTGATGTAAAGTCCGCATAATCCTCGGTAGAAAAGTCGTCCCCGACGGAAGAAAGTGGGCTGATTTCGTCAGCCTGTCGACGATAACCCATATAGAATCATGTCTCCTCTGAGTGCGAGGTAATCCTGTGATAAAGTCCATGTTGATCACCTCCTACTTCCAGGTCGGGATCTCTATCATTCAGAACAAACCACCAGCCTCCGTGCTCTACCTTCACCGACAACACGGCATCGAGCTACGAACTCGCAACGCCCCTCTTCAAGCCATCCCACCAATACAAATATCTAAGGTCGTGGTAAATCTTGGTCGACCCTGGATGGATAGAGTAACGCGCGCTGTGTGCTTCCCCAAGAACCTGATGCCGAAGTCCTGAAACATCTGGAACACACAACCTGCCCTCAAACCTTAGCACCCCATCAGGTGCTACCTCAAACGGACCCTTGCCCTCACGAAGAGCTGTATCACGATAACGTGTCAAAACTGGATCCTCGAACTGTTGCCTCTTCACCTCCTCGGCGATGGAAGACTCGGCAACCTCACGAACTCGAACCCCACTGCTATCAGAATCAATCAAACGGACACCAAGGCTCGCTAACTGATGCAAATCACGAACCATGTCCCTTCTCTCTGCCGCACATCCGATAGGCTCCCATCGACCTACGACTAAGAGATCCGCCACAACATCGCCTTCCCCGTGGTACAGATATCAACATCGTAATCCTTAAGCAACTCTAACCACCGCTCTCGCCGTAAGTTCAGCCTCCTCGTCAAGATATACCGAGGCTCTGTGGTCCGTATAAATATCCACATGAACCCCATACAAGTAGTGCCTCCAGATCTTCAAGGCGTGAATCACCGCCAACTCAAATCATGCGGGTAGTTCCTCTCGTGTTTCTTCACCGTCGGATGCATACGCTTATAACCTTGCCTCGCTGCATAAACACACATCCCAACCCGATGCCCGACGATCACAATACACAACATAACCGTCGACCTCCGGAAGAGTAAGAACGGGCGGTCGCCTCTCTTTCAGAATCGAAACCCCGCCACAAGCATCACCATCAAACTTGGCCGCTCGAGTCACCTAGTCAATGGTGCGTAGATAAGCAAACTTCTACGAACCGATAATATCCTGCAAGGCCCGTAAAATCGCGAACCTCCGCCGAGTAAGAGTTCAGGCCAAGTCCTCGATCGCCGATCTTGGCCAGATCCACTGAATGCCATCACCCGGACAATATGCCCAAGAAAAGCCACCAAGTCAACCAAAACTCACATTTGGAAAACTTGGCGTATAAATCACAGTCTGAGAATCACAAGATAGCCTCAAATGCCCGCATGCTCCCGCTTCTCGAGCGAGAATAAACCAAGATATCATCAATGAACACTATCACAAACGTGTCCAAAATGGTTTGAACACTTGTTCATCAAATCCATGAATACCACGAGCATCGTCAACCCAAAAGACATGACCAACTCATAATGCCCGCATCGTCCGAATGCATCCTGTGGACATCCACCTCTCGACTCGCACTGATGATAGCCCGATCGCAGATCAATCTTGGAGAAACATCTCGCACTCGCAACCGGGTCGAACAAATCATCAATCCCGGGAAGGGTATCTGTTCTTAATGGTCACCTTGTTCACCGTCAGAATCAACACACGCGCAGGCCCCGCCCTTCTTCTTCACGAACAATACCCGTGCCCTCCGGGAGAAACACTAGCCCGATGAAGCCCTTCTCCAAAGAAATCCCTGCCGATCCTTCAACTCTCTCAACTCGGCAGTGCCATTACGTATGGCGGAATGGAAATAGCCGAGTGTCCGCAATATGTCTATACAAAACTCAATCTCCTCTCGGGAGGGATACCCGAGGTCGCCCGAAACACGCCCGGGAACTCTCTCGACTCATCGAATCGATCAAAAATCTGCATCGCACCTCGTGATCAAACACCCGAACGAGATGGTAGATATACCCTTCGCACTATCTTCCTAGCCTCGAGGTAGAAATAAACCTACCCTACGATACCGCGTGCTCCCACTCAACAACCGGCCTCAGAAACTGGAACTGCATTACTTCTCTCTCTCAGCCTACATTGGCGTAGCAAGCTAGCCAATCCATCCCCATGATCACATCGGTCAATCATCTCCAACTCTATCAAGTCGCCAGGTCCGACGATCAGAATGGTCACAGACAAGCTCTATATACCCGCCGAGCTACCACCGAATCACCCATCGGCGTAGCTACCTCGAAAGGTCTATGGACTCGTGCTCTATCCCTATCCTACTAGCAACAAGGGAGATATATAGACAGTAGAACCGGATCTATCAAAGCATACACATCAAACCCGAATCGATAAGGTACTGCGGACATCGAAGTGAGGCCTCCGATCGTGTCGGTGGACAAAGCATAAATGCGGTTCGAGGACCGCTAGAATCGGGACCCGCGCCACGACTCGCCGCGACCTGGCCGTCCATGAGTACCTCCCCGGCGAGTAGGCCGAGGACGGAAGAAGACCCGAAAGAACTCAGAGGTGACCCTACCATCAAGATCGCCTTGGCCGGACAGCCGTGATAGTGACTCGCCGCCACAATCAAAAGCTCCGTAGCGGCACCACAACTCCCGGTGGGATCTACCGTGACGGCCACACCGGCGGGTGGTCCCGATCGCCGCATTCTCGCCGCTCGACGCTCAAGTCCTGGGCCCCGGTGCGCCTCGAATATCTGGGCTGGCCGAGGACGGCAGGAGTGCTCGAGCCGGGCCGTGGTGCAAATCTAGATCGCCGAGGCCGCCACCACGATAGCCACCAAAAGACCTCGCCGTCCTGCCTTCTTCGCCGTCACAACCCGCTTGCCTCTACGCCTCGCATCCAAGAGCATGAGCTGCGTGCGGGTAATGTCCATACCCCGAAGAGAAACACCCGCACATGACTCGCCATATAATCATCTAGCCCGTGACGTGGCGGTGCACCCTATCCTCCATATCTGCTACCAACGCCGGGACATATCGAGCCAATGAATCAAACTCGACATTGTACTCTCGACAAGGCCCTCTCGCCGCAAAGTAAAATCTATCACCGCGCCTCCTCATCCGCGAGGCAAGAAGTGGTCAGAAAGCCTCCGAGAACTCATCCCAAGTAGGCTGGGACGCTGCTCTCCCGGATAACTCCCATGAATCAAACCAATCGATCGCGTATCACGCACCTATGTGAACCAAAGATCACGGACTCGGTCTCCGACGCCCGATCACTCTCAAAATCCTCAGAATGACGGATGAACTCCTCGCGATCATCCTCCGCCGACCAGTAAAACTCGCGGCTACAACTCAGAAGTCTCGTAGCCTCAAACTCTCGCCTCGGTGAACCACGGTACGACCGGGCTGGACTGAATCGCCGATCCACTGCCCTCACGTTCGCCACGATCTCGCCGATCGGGCCATCTCTCAGAACCCATCTCGCTCGCTTCCAGCCGTGGGACCGAGGTGTAGGTATCGTGGTCTCATCACCGGCTGCCGCGGCCCTAAACCCTCTCGGGCGGCGTCGTAGAACTCGCCGTCTCGGTATAGACCGGGCCCGAGCCTCGTGACTCTAGGTGTCCCACTAGCGCCTCCCGGTTGCCTTGCCCTTCCGGGCCGGGTTGCCTTACGCGAGACATAATCATGGTAAAAGGGGTACGTTAGAAGGGTACGACTTATGACACAACTCTAAGGCACGATCTCAGAATGAAAAGAATGGAAACCAATCCTAAATATCCTATAGCCTCCTCGATTATTGGTGCACAACACACCGATAATCAAGACTTACTAGATACGGTCAGCAGACACTTTCCGAGGATTAATCGCTCGATACCACTTTTGTCACGATTCGCCCGGGCCGTGGATCGTGCCTTACCCGCACCCAAGTAGTCATACATCGAGTAATCGGAATATAAAACAAGACATGAAACAGCTTGTAAAAGAAACACGCTTTATCTCAAGAAAAGCTTGCCTTTCGCATATATACATATAACCCAAGTTTGCGATTCATCCCAAGGTACAACAGACTACGCACTCTAGGAATGTAAACAACTATGGCGGACAGGGCCCCGCCATACCGATCATAAAATTAATTACAACAGGGAGAGCATACCCAACAGTAGAGCCTCCGGAGAAGATGGAGCTCCTGACACCAACGCAAAAGATCCTAAGGATGCGGATCTAGCACTGCCGCTCTTACCGCGATGAACGCAGCTTCGGGCGAGGTCAAGACAACAGTACTAAGTATGCGAAACTGTAAAGTACTTAAATGAAAACATATCATTTTAAAATCAGTTTACATATATGTATGAAACAACCAAGGTAACCGCACATAGTGTCACATCATAAACAAGAGCAACAATAGGTAAACTGTAACAGGACTTTTCTAAGTTGCGAATGATCGAAGCAGAGCCAATTGCCCGTAGTATCACCATGCAAGCCTAATCCTGGACTCCCGTAGTCCGCATAGGCCACTCACATAGGCCCGCATAGGGTATATAACCCCGCATCGAGGGTAGCTACTCCTCGGCATCGCCACGGACTCGTAGTCCGCACGCCACATGCATCGCGTGAGGTATAACCCCGCACACTAACCTCGAACTCCCGTAGCTCCGCATAGGTCCCCGACCCGCATTGAGGTATTCTCGAATCATGGTCCTGCATCACCGAGTCTACCCCAGACGGAGGCGACTTAACCCCTAATATGTCAAGAGTGAGTGATATTACACTAACCTAACGAATTATCGTTAAACAACACAAGCACAACAAGAATACTCTCAAACGTTACAAGACACTAACACACATAGCATCATATCATGTCTACTTATCAAACCATCTTATTA
Organism: Przewalskia tangutica; assembly: GCA_029844215.1. Classification (NCBI taxonomy): domain Eukaryota; kingdom Viridiplantae; phylum Streptophyta; class Magnoliopsida; order Solanales; family Solanaceae; genus Przewalskia; species Przewalskia tangutica. The sequence goes on along the minus strand of CM056727.1, from coordinate 42,823,150 downwards.
TTCTTTTCACAAATCGATATAAGTCTGTTATAAACACATAGGTAAACTGTTCCTTTTATCATACTTAAGTGGTTATACCTAACTTTCCATAAAACTAGTATAACTCTTAAGCTTCTGTTTTAAAAACCAATTAGTTCTCTTCTGTTAAAAATGATTCAGTATTCTTTTGAAATGCTTTCAGATCCTTATTATTCAGGCTTAAGTCGCGAGACATTGCCGTAAGTATTATTCGTGCTTAAGTCGAAAGACATTGCGTAGTTATTATTCGCTTAACACACGTACGCCTACCGCACTACATATATATTTTAAAATATCACGCTTTAGGAAGAATCACATACCTTCTGAAAACCACCGCCAAGTTGAATATGTCGCGCAGAGAGTCAACCTATAATAGTCGACACGCCTATCAACGCCTGTAGACTACTCAGAAACAGATTCTAGCAGAGGGTTCTATATCCTACGGAAAATCGGGCGATTTCCCTACCCGTGAGCTACTCAAGTCATCATGAAAACAAATTCTAAGTAAGTATAGTTCAATTATTCTTCTTTTAAACCCTTCTACTGTGATAACATCAATTCTATTATGTAATATTCTTCTAAGTATTTAATACTTATTCTTATACTACTACAGATGTATTCTCTAATTACAAAAGAAGGACAAGATTATTTACCTCGGTAAGCCCAATAATATCCTAGATAAAAGTCGCTGAGCAAGGTTTAGCTCCTAAGTTAGACGCTCAGAGTCTAAGAACCCTTAAGTTCTTCACAACTTCTACTAAGGACTAAGGGATTTGGGCTAGGGTATTTTGGGCATTATAACAATACTAGAAGGCAACTTTCCTACCAAGGAGTGGGTAGGTTTCGCTAGCAGTGGGCCCGGCCAAACTTTACTCGAAAGTGGAGGTGTTGGACGAAATGCTCACAAAGGGAGAGGAGAGGATTTTAGACTTGAAAGTTTTTGTGGATGAAGAACTCTTCATCTCAAGAGGGTATTTATAGGTCGGGATGACGGCCAACCAAGGGCCAAGATGGTGCCAAGTGCAGAAGTGTAGGGTGAGGATTAGGGCAAGTGTACCTAGCCAACTTGCACACAAAATATCCTACCAACTACTTGACAAAATAAGCCATCCAATCGGCCTCAATTCCGCCACAAGTCCACCAATGAGAGGGTGACAAGTGTCGCCCTCTCGTTGGTCCAAAGTGTTTCGTCTCTCGGAAAAATCCGCAAAAATTAGAAATGGCATAGCCGGAATTTATCCTACGCGAGTCTTGTAAAACGTTTCGTCGGAAAACGATTCCTTGAGAGAGTTGTGCCCAAAAACGTGCTATGCCTAAACTTTAAGGCTAGTCTTTCGTACGTACGCCCTTTCGTACATACTCCGGAATACGGGGTATAACATATAGCATACTCCCTGACGACACCGTCCTACATGATGTTTAACATAAGTTGCACATCGGCGGAGTGGCATCACCTCTGCTCGACCCGCCGCGAACCCGATGCATAAGAACTCGTCGCCAAGGAAGTCTCCTACCACGAGATCCTTGAAACTGTAGAGGTGCACTATATTGGGGTCTGCTCTCGCTAGTGGAACCTCTATATTGACCTTCTGACCTAGCCCACTTGGGCTGACTATTACTCTGCTCCGAGATAGCCTCACGCTGGCGCCTACGATCCTATGACCCTTGAGCATAAGCCTGAATACGAGCTATATCCATAGATGGCTGCATCGCTACTGCCATACAAGCCTCCTGCAAACCTGACTCTAATCTCATCACGTATCGGTGAACTCTATCTTCCATTTCCTGCAAAAATTGAAGGGTCATATCTGTTACACCTCGTAGTTCCAGGGTATGTATATGAGGACGTACGTACGAGAATACGACATTAAAATTGGAAAGGAAGAAAGATGTGATTTTTTTCGACGGAAAAGTTTTCGGATTTTGTGAAGGAAAAAGGTTCGTTAATGGGAATTGGATTCCCAGATTTGGTATTCGGAATTTTTGGAATATTTGAGAATTATGGAATTTTATTTCCGGAATTGGTCACGTGGGGCCCACGGGGAAAATTTACGGTTTTGTGGGGCCCACTTTATTTTCGGATTTTTGGCATTACGTATTTTCAAGATGAAGTATTTTGGACGAAGTGGAGACACGTGTCACCCCACGGGCCATGTTAGTAGAACGGTCAGTGGACAAACGTGGGGCGTTTTTGTGGATGTGGCAAGCCACTTGTCCCATTTTCGTGGCCACTTGTCCCATTTTTGTGGTGGACACTTGGTTGGAAGACTCCACCCCACATGGACCAAATCCTCACCAGACACTGCTTTGATCCTAGCCATTGATTTCTATAAATACCCCTTGTTGCGACTTTATTCATCCTCACTTGAAATATTTTTTCCAAGGCAAAATTCTCCCTCCCTCCCTTTGTGGTTCTCGGCCCAAACACCCCCTTTGTGTAGAAAAATTCTTGATGTTGGTATAATCCCAAATACCTTAGCCTTGTAATCCCTTGTAGTATTCCAAAGTTATCTCTATACTAAGAGTCTTGAAATACCACTTTATTCCTTTAGTGCAAAACGAAACCCTAGGAAAATCTTCATAGATGGGTGAAGTGTTGTTAAGAAGTTGTTTAGAAACTTTTATGGGTTGCTTGAGCGGGTTGAAGCGTAAGGAAGTGGAGCTAAACGTTGCTCAGATCGACTTATAAAACTTGGATAATTTTGGGCTTATCGAGGTAATGATCTTTATCCCCTATCAGAATTGGAGATTACATGTCAGAGTAATGTATAATTGAGTATATGATTTATGGAAGGATGATTGATAAGAATTGTATTTACATTGACCGTATTCTGATGAGACTTGTAGTATTATTGTGGCGTAATTGTACACATCCGGTTAGACGTGTAATCCTCCGAGTTGTTGGCTCGTTAGCGGGCCTAAATAGTGGAGGTTATTTATGTGGTTACGGGGAGGTCTTCGAATTTTCCGTAGAATATGGAACCTTGTACTTAGAAATATTCTACGAAGGGATCTAGAAGTTAATAGACGTTTTATGGCCATTATAGGTTGAAGTACTACGAGTAGCGTATTCTACTTGAAGGGTGGAAAAGGCTAGCAAGGTTATAGTACTTTGGAGCGTTTTGCTAATTGTCGATAATCGTCGCGAGGTATGTGAACCTCGTCCTATCCTTTCTAGCATGATTGTTGTGAAATATATATAGTGCGGTAGACGCACGTGTGTTAAAGGAATTTGATTTTCCTTTTGTGTCCTTGACTTGATTCCAAAGTTAAGTGACTTGTTATAAAATATTAAGGACTTAAATTATGTTAAAAAGTTGTAAAACTTCACTCATGAGTAATGGGTGTGTGGTCTTTTAAAGAATAAAGTTATCTTGATTTCGAAAATGAGAATAGTTGTCCTTGGTTGGTTTAAAACATAAAGTGTTATAATAGCTTTATGAGAAGTTATTTATAACGACTTTATGAAAACAAAAGAATGGTTTTATCATTGGATTTAAAATGATACTTGACATTTTAAAAGTTAGAGGTTGGTTTCCTTAAAAGATATGATTTAAAGATTAAGAGACTGATTTTTGAAAGTAAAGAGACTTGACTTATAAACAACTTGATTTTGGGAAAGGCGAAGTAACTTGATTTAAAGGTATAGTTACTTGTTTTTAAAAGAGTAAGACACTTGGTTTAAAAAGTATATTGCTACTTGACTTTAAAAAGGAAAAGTGTCTTTGTTTTAAAGGAAGGCGTGATTTTGTCTTAAAATGGTTTAAAAAGGAAGACATGCTTTTGTCTTAAGATTGGTTTAAAAAGAAGGTATGGAAATTGTTTTGGTTTACTTAAAAGATAGTTACTCTATTTTGATACTACGGGTATCGTGTGACTTTTGTGTGAGTAACTTGACTATGTTGGCTTGTGATAGCCTTGTAATACTTTCTTGTTGGTTTGATAGGTAAACATGTTATGATGCTACGTGTGTTAGTGTCTTGTGACGTTTGTGTAAGGGGGTTTTCTTGTTGTGCTCATGTTGTTTAACGATAAGCAGTTATGCTGGTATTATATCACTTACCCCCCTGACTTGTTATGCCGAGGATTAGTCGCCCCGCGGCGAGAATACCTCACGCGTCCACGACCTACGCGAGTCGCGGAGTTCGGGATGATCACTCCGGTGTTACGCCGACGCGAGAATACCTCACGCGGTCCAGTGACTACGCGATCGCGGAGTCCGTTGACGCCGAGGTTAGCTACCCCCTATGCGAGAATACCTCACGCGACCTAGGTCTACATGCGACCGCGAAGTTCAGGATTAGGCTCGCATAATGATACTACGGGCGATTGGCCTTGCTTCGATCATTAGCGACCTAGAAAAGACGATTACGTTATATCTATTTTGCTCTTGTTTACGCCGGCACTATGCGCGGTTAAAAATTGGTTGTTCAGACGTATTTGTGAACCGGTTTTAAAATGTTATGATTTTATTTCGATTTTAAAGTTTCACATACTTGGTACTGGCCAGATCGACCTCGCCCGGGGATGCGTCACGCCGCGGTAGAGGTACACCAGTTGTCGATCCTCGCTCATAGAATCACAGTTCAGCGTTTTGGGAAGATCCGTTTCTCCGGAGGCTTATCTTTTGGTATAGTCCCCTGTCGTTGTAGGTACTTACATTCAGGGGTATGGCGGGGCCCTGTCCCTTCGTAGTTGTGGTTACATTCTGCAGGTCCGTAATCGCTGTGGCGGTGGTTTGTAAAAGGGATGAATCGCTCGTGTTTAATCATTTTTATATATACGCAGAAGGTGACCGCTTTGGTTAGCCTATTTTTCTTATCAGATATCTTGTTTCATGTGTAAGTTTTTATTTCACGATTTTCTCTCGATGTTGTATCACCAGGCGCCGGTAAGGCACGATCACGGGCGGGTCGAATCATGACAATATCCGCTAAAGAATCAAACTCCACACTATACTCTCTAACAGACATACTACGCTGCCGCAGTTAAGGAACCTATCAACCTCGCCCGCTCAACTCGGGTGGCATATAATGGCGCAAGGCGTCGAGATTTCTTGCGAGTCGTGAAAGAGCATCCCTACCCCTTGATAATCTCCATGACTAAAACCAATTAATTGTTATACCCTGCAATCTATAAGCAGCTAACTCAAGAGATTTTGTAGTTGACGCCTTCATCACATTTAAAGTACGCTGCATACTATCTATGAACTCATGAGGATCATCATTAGGGTCCATGCCCTTAAACTCTGGGGGATCTAATGTAAGAAAATCTCGGGCCCTGGCACTAGCAGCCCTATCTGGATACTCATGACCCCTATCCGGTCGTCCAGCCTGGGTAGCAAGTATCTGAGTCAACAAACGGATAATATCTCTCATTTCTCTCATCTTCTAATCCTGAGCATCTGGCTGAGGGACTGGAGGTACAGGTACTGGTGTTGGAGCTGGGACTGGATCAGGTGCCCCTCTGAGCTCCTCCGGAGGTGGGGAAGTAGGAGAACTCTGGGGCTGAATGTGTATCCCAATATAAGTCTGAGCTCTGGTAGACCTGGGGGTTTGACTATCTGCCTTAACCTCAACTGATTTGCCCTTCTAGACTGCTGTCATTTTACTCTTCCTAGTCATCGCTGAAATCATACAAGATTATTAGATTAAGGACCTCACTTATGACACAACTCTATTCGCACGATCTCTAACATGAAAGAAGGAATGACACCCTATTAATGTCTCGTAGCCTCCTGTTTATAGATGTGGTGCACAACACACCGATAAACAAGACTCTACTAGACACCGTCTGTGAACATGCCGAGGACTGAACTGCTCTGATACCACTTTTATCACGACCCAACCTAGGGCCATGACGAGTGACCAAGCTTAACCTACCCGATAACCCAACTTATGTTACATGTACTCACACATGACATTCAATAGGGTCTTTGTAACTAAGTTTGGAAGCTATAAATAAAATACCAAAGTCTAACTGTAACTCAAAACATACTTATATATACGGGTGATCTATATTTATGAAGCCAACACACCATTATACGTTGAGAATTTGGGAAAACAGAAATATGAAAGTTGTAAATAATTGAAATACCTTTCCAACCATAGGTCGTGGGCCTTCATGCGACCTAGGGATAAAAAGTTATGGACATTTTAAGGAGGAAAGGTCATACTGGCAGTGGGCTCGGCCCAACCCGACTACAAGTCGAGTCAGGCTCGCTTCCTTGGCTATTTAAGGAAAATTTTCACCCATTATCTTCCTCATTGCATGCCAAAAGATCTAGAATATTTTAGAGAGAGAGAGAGAGGAGAATTAGAGATATAAAGCAAGGGTTCGATCAAGTTCGAGGCCCTGAATCCCGACGCTCGTGAAGGATAAAGTGTAATACGAGTTGTCGTCGTCGTTTCAAGCTAAATATTGAACTTGGGGATGATATTTTCTTGGTTGAGCTGCTGCTAAGGTATGTATTATTTTCTCATCATTGTTATTGTGATGATTAGGTGGAGATTTAACAGATTAAAGTGTTATAAATATAGTTATAATTATCGTATACCGAATATTAAGGCGTTACGATTTAGGGGCTGTTTTGGATAGAATTGTAAGATGAGTTTAGTCATATTATTGTTGTCAATTGTTAGATTTGTTGTTGTTGTTGGTTATTAGCTTAATTTGGAATTGTTGGGTTGGTAGGATTATAGGGGAGATGTTGTCAAAATCCCGTTAGGCGACAGAATAAATGATTAGTTAGAATAATCTTGTTGGCCTAGTCTTAATCCCTATATTATTGATGGTATTTTAGTTGATTAAGCTCGGGAAGGGACTCGAGGATTAGCTTGAGGCATAAATAAGGTATGTAAGGCTAATCCTTCTTTCATATTTTGGCATGATCCCTTTTATATGACACCTAAAGAATGTAAAATATAAGTACCCTATTCTTAGTTGGATGTGGAGTCGATATCCAATGTCTTGTTTCGTTCATGTTATACTCTTGTTGATAATTTGAAGGAAGCTTCTGCGATACATTATACTTACATGTTCACTACAAAGCAAATGGTAAATGAAGGAAACTATAAAACTTGTTCTCAAAATCTCTCCAAAGGGAGTTGTAATAGAAACCACTCTGAAAGGGGTGCAACATTTTGTAATTTCATTACATATTCATATTGTATATCATGTGTATTGTTATTGTTCCACCTGATCATCTGGATAATGATATTCTTAAGCCAGAAGCGACCACCCTAGCTAAACCGGAAGCGACTGTCCGAATGGGCCATCATGACTACGCCGGAAGCGGCCGTCCGAATGGACTATTGTGTTATTAGCCGGAAGCGGCTACGAGTAGGATATTCTATATTTATATTGAGTATGCTAGAATTTGTGTAAGGGACCATATGACATGGTTCAAAGTGTTGTTCCAGGTTACTCCCATGTGCTTTCTAAACTTGCTTATTGTTACGTTTTTCCTTGTTTTATGATTTAGTATTGCCTTACATATTCAGTACATATTCCGTACTGACCCCCTTTCTTCGGGGGGCTGCGTTTCACGCCCGCAGGTTCAGGGATGCGGTTACACGATCCAGCCACCTAGGAGGAGTCAACATTAAGAGTCAGACAGCTCCACTTGCTTCTGAGACTGTTCCTGTTTTGGTATAATTTTGTTTGTATACATCCTGGGTCTGACGGGGCCCTGTCCCGTCACTTATGTACGATCATACTCTTCTAGTAGTCTGCGGACAACGTAGGTGTCATGGGTACTGTTTGGCCTTTCCGGCCATTGTTTTGTTGTACATAAGTATCGGCATCCTCGTTGGCTTACCTTGTGACATGATACGTATCCTTAAATCATCTTTTTGGAGTGCTTATACTCATATTTGGCTTAAGTGTCCCTCTTATGACTTTTTAAACTTTCTATGTACTATTCATATAACTTGTCATATGCCATTTATAAAATCCCGACATGTGGGCCCACCTTAACTTACGATTACGAGGGCTATTTGTCAAGTAACGTATTAACCAACTTACATCATATGGCCTCCACTGTCGTCTATATGTTATTCTTATATATATATATATATATATATAACAGAATTTTCATCCCTAATCCTTGTATATCTTTAATCTCCCCTGAGCTCATACTAAGTCGTCTGCAGTCTCGGTAACACGAATTTTTTTTCGGGGTGTAACATCCTCCCCCCCCCTTAGGAACATTCGTCCCCGAATGTTGGAAATATGTAACTTATAGAAGTTTTATGGATAGTTAAACAATAGAGTAAAACATGACGATACTATTTAAGGTCAAATTAATCATATCTAATACCGTCAGTATCATGTTATAATAACTAAAAGGTTACATATCAAGGGTAGTCTTCTATTCATTTACCCTAGTTCTGATTTATAGCTATGGTCTTGCTATGCTATGGGCACTTCCCCCTTAAGGTTTTAACTAAGTTTTTCACTAAGTCTTTTATCTCGATTTACCCCATTAACTCATATGCTTGTATCCTAACTTATGTTGTAATACATTATGTCATAGTGGTAAGGGACAGTTCGTATATAGCTTAAATCCATCAATAAATAATCTGAAGAAGGGTATACCTGATGGTGCATCATGCGGTGTCTCTGGACCCGGTCTCCCACCTAGAGAGTAGATACGATGCGGCCCAGTACTGGAGCTAGATGCTCCACCTATTCCCCTACCTCGGCCGGAAGAAGTCTGGAGTCCTATCTTTGGGTCTCTTAGTGAGGGTGACGATGCTGCTACCGAATTCTCAGGAACAATACTACCCACTCTTTGTGGGAAATCTCTAGCATAGTGCCCCAGATCACCACAAGTATAGCATACACCCTGACGACACCGTCCTACATGACATTTCTCATAAGTCGCACATCGAGGAGGGGACATCACCTCCTGCCCTGACCCCGCCTGCTGCTGAGAACCCGATACATAAGAACTCTGTCTCTACCTAAGGGAAGTCTCCCTACCCCGCTAAGATCCTTGAAACTGTAGAGGTGCACTATATTGGGGTCTGCTCTCGCTAGTGGAACCTCTATACTGACCTAGCCCTCTTGGGCTGACTACTACTCTGCTACGAGATAGCCTTTCGTTGGCGCCTACGATCCTCTGACCCTTGAGCATAAGCGTGAATACGAGTTATATCCATACCTGGCTGCATAGCTACTGCCATACAAGCCTCCTGCAACCCTGGCTCTAATCTCATCATGTATCGGTGAACTCTATCTTCCATTTCCTGCACAATAGAAGGGGCATATCTGGCTAAAGAATCAAACTCCACACTATACTCTCTAACATACATACTACCTTGCTGCAGGTTAAGGAACCTATCAACCCTTGCCCGCCTCAACTCGGGTGGCATATAATGGCGCAAGTAGGCATCTGAGAATTCCTGCCAAGTCGGCGAAAGAGCATCTCTACCCCTTGATAATCTCTATGACTAAAACTAATTAATCGCTATACCCTGCAATCTATAAGCAGCTAACTCAACAGATTCAGTAGCTGACGCCTTCATCACATTTAAAGTACGATGCATACTATCTATGAACTCCTGAGGATCAGCATTAAGGTCCATGCCCTTAAACTCTGGGGGATCTAATGTAAGAAAATCTCGGGCCCTGACACTAGCAGCCCTATCTGGATACTCATGATCCATATCCTGCCATCCAGCATGGGTAGCAAGTATCTGAGTCAACAAATGGATAGCATCTCTCATCTCTCTCATCTCCTGACCCTGAGCATCCGGATGAGGGACTGGAGGTACATGTACTGGTGTTGGAGCTGGGGCTGGATTAGGTGCCCCTATGAGCTCCTCCGGAGGTGGGGAAGTAGGAGAACTCTGGGACTGAATGTGTATCCCAGTATAAGTCTGAGCTCTGGTAGACCTGGGAGCTTGACTAACTGCCTCACCCTCAACTAATTTGCCCTTCTGGACTGCTGTCGCTTTACTCTTCCTAGTCATCGCTGAAATCATACAAGATTATTAGATTAAGGGCCTCACTTATGACACAGCTCTATTCGCACGATATCTAACATGAAAGAAGGAATAACACCCTATTAATGTCTCGTAGCCTCCTGTTTATAGATGTGGTACACAACACACCGATAAACAAGACTCTACTAGACACCGTCTGCGAACATGCCAAGGACTGAACTGCTCTGATACCACTTTTGTCACGACCCAACCTAGGGCCATGACGAGTGACCGAGCTTAACCTGCCCGATAACCCAACTTATGTTACTTGTACTCATACATGGCATTCAATAGGGTCTTTGTAACTAAGTTTGGAAGCTGTAAATAGAATACAAAAGTCCAACTGTAACTCAAAACATACTTATATATACGTAACATGTCACAAGGTAAGCCAACGAGGCTGCCGATACTTCTGCACAATAAAACAATGGTCGGCAAGGCCAAACAATACCCATGATACCCACGTTGTCCGCAGACTACTAGAAGAGTATGATCGTGCATAAGTGACGGGACAAGGCCCCGTCGGACCCAGGATGTATACAAACAAAATTATACCAAAACAGGAACAGTCTCTGAAGCAAGTAAAGCTGTCTGACTCTCAATGTTGACTCTTCATAGGCGGCTGGATCGTGTAACCGCATTCGTGAACCTGCGGGCGTGAAACGCAGCCCAAGAAGCGGGTCCGCATTTTAATACGAATATGTAAGGCAATACTGAATCATAAAACAAGGAAAAGCGTAACAGTAAGCAAGTTTAGAAAGCAACCTGGGAGTAACATGGAACAACACTTTGAACCATGTCATATGGTCACTTACACAAATTCTAGCATATGATCGGTGTATTTTATATACACCTTTTGAGTCATTTTAGTTAGTATTTTACTCATTTCATTTATGTTTAGTATAGTATTAGAGTTGTTTTCCTTTCTTTTGTGTCACAGCGGTCAGAAATGGAGAAATGGCGAAAAGAAGATGAAATGAGCATAAATGAGATGGAATTGCACACTGTGCGGCCAAGAAACGGTTTGGCGTCCGGAAATATAGAAGAAATCGACGAAGACCGGACGAACAAAGGACGAAGAAACGAAAATCCGGAATCGTTACACCGGCACAGGCGCTGGTCGCAGTTGCCGCGACGCCGACCACTGAAGTCGTCCGAAAGCTCTCTGATTTTCAGGCGCCGTGGCACCACCGCAGGCTACTACCACGACGCTGATTTCTCGAGTTTTCAGTCGAATTTGACACGTTTTTAGAGTCCAAAAGGGGTAACTTTTCCTACCTACATATTCCTTAACCCTTTACCTAAAGGATTCCATAACTTTTCCTTAACCCTTTACCTAAAAGGATTCCATAACTTTTCCTACCTACATAATCCCTAACCCTTTACCTAAAGGATTATTGGGCTATAAATAGTTTCTACATCATTAGAAGAATTCACACCATCCTACATCACATTCTCCATCCACCATTCCATTCTCCATCCACCATTCCATTCCATTCCATCTTGTAAATATTCCACAACACAATCCTTGGATGCTAGAAGGCTTGGAGACTTGTTCTTGAGTATTTTTCTTTTATTTCTTTTTGCTTTGTTTATTTCAGTTCATGTATGGAGATTATATTAGTTCTTAGCGTGACTATGGCTAGGAGCTAATTACTTTATTAGAGATTTCCTTGTGATTCACTTGAAACTCTATTCATGAATTAATATATTAGTTTGGTTTCTTCTTCACTTATTTAAGATTTATTCAATAGTTGTTTTGATTGCTTGATAATTAACTGATCACTAGTTATCATTACTTATATGAGTTCTAATCAAACCAAAGGGAGATTGTGAATATGCTATAGTTGAATAAACATAGATTTAAATCGTGGACGAAAGTACCCCGATACTTGTGTAGCTTAATAGGTTATTGCTTTTAATCCTCCTTTGTAGTCAATCTTGTCATCGAAAGATAGAAGACTTCTCCATTGGGGTTGAGTGTTTATATTACCTTAACAGGAGTATAAAACGGTCTAGTTAACCTACTATCTTAACGTAGAAGAAGTTAGTCTAATCAGACAAGGATTGAATAGAGTGGATAGTTGATGATCTTGGAAGCCTTAATTCTCCATCATAACTGATTTAAATCAAAGTATTTTCATAATTAGTTTATTTCCTGCATTATTAGTTTAGAATTCCAACTCAATTAACGTTAACCAAATAGAAACTAAAGCATAGATAATCGGTACTTGAAAACCAGTCCCTGAGGACGATATTTGGTCTTACCCAGACTATATTACGTGTACGATACGTGCACTTGCGTTTAGTGTGTGCATAAATCGCACATCAACATACTCAATATAAATATAGAATATCCTACTTGTAGTCGCTTCCGGCTAATAACACAATAGTCCATTCGGACGACCGCTTCCGGCGTAGTCATGATGGCCCCTTCGGACAGCCGCTTCCGGCTTAAAAATATCATTATCCAGATGATCAGATGGAACAATAACAATACACATGATATACAGTATGAATATGTCATGAAGTTACAAAACATTGCACCCCTTTCAGAGTGGTTTCTATTACAACTCCCTTTGGAGAGATTTTGAGAACAAGTTTTATAGTTTCCTTCATTTACCATTTGCTTTGTAGTGAACGTGTAAGTATAATGTATCGCAGAAGCTTCCTTCGAATTATCAACAAGAGTATAACATGAACGAAACAAGACATTGGATATCGACTCCACATCCAACTAAGAATAGAGTACTTATGTTTTACATTCTTGCGTGTCATATAAAAGGGATCATGCCAAAATATGAAAGAAGGGTTAGCCTTACATACCTTATTTATGCCTCAAGCTAATCCTCGAGTCCCTTCCCGAGCTTAATCAACTAAAATACCATCAACAATATAGAGATTAAGACTAGGCCAACAAGATTATTCAAACTAATCATTTATTCTGTCGCCTAACGAGATTTGGACAACATCTCATATAATCCTACCAACCCAACAATTCCAAATTAAGCTAATAACCAACAACAACAACAAATTTAACAATTTACAACAATAATATGACTAAACTCATCTTACAATTCTATCCAAAACAGCCCCTAAACCGCAACGGCTTAATATTCGATATACGATAATTATAACTATATTTATAACACTTTAATCCGTTAAATCTCCACCTAATCATCTCAATAACAATGATGAGAAAATAATACATACCTTAGCAGCAGCTCAACCACGAAAATATCATCCCCAAGTTCAATATTTAGCTTGAAACGACAACTCGTATTACACTTTATCCTTCACGAGCCTTGGGATTCAGGGCCTCGAACTTGATCGAACCCTTGCTTTATCTCTCTAACTTAACTCACACACACTCGCAAAAATATTCTAGATCTTTTGACATGCAATGAGGAAGATAATGGGTGAAAAATTTCCTTAAATAGCCAAGGAAGTGGGCTTGACCCGACTTGGAGTCGGGTTGGGCCGGGCCCACTGTCAGTATGACCTTTCCTCCTTAAAACGTCCATAACCTTTTATCCCTAGGTTGCATGAAGGTCCACGACCTATGGTTGTAAAGGTATTTCAATTATCTACAACTTGCATTTTTTGTGTTTTCCCAATTCTCAACGTATAATGGTGTGTTGGCCTCATAAAGCTAGATCACCCGAAAATGTATCCTTAAATCATCTTTTTGGAGTGCTTATACTCATATTTGGCTTAAGTGTCCCTCTTAAGACTTTCTAAACTTCCTAGGTACTATTCATATAACTTGTCATATGCCCTTTATAAAATCCTGATATGTGGGCCTACCTTAACTTACGGTTACGAGGGCTATTTGTCAAGTAACGTATTAACCAACTTACACCATATGGCCTCCACTGTCGTCTATATGTTATTCTTATACATATATAACAGAATCTTCATCCCTAATCCTTGTATATATTTACTCTCCCTTGAGCCCATACTAAGTCGTCTGCAGTCTCGGTAACACGAAAAATTTTCCGGGGTGTAACAACCATGATGTATATTATTCGCAGACGACATACTCCTGATTGATGAGACTCGCAGTGGATTGAATGCTAAGCTGGAGGTTTGGAGACATACTCTGGAGTCTAAATGGTTCAGGTTTAGTAGGACCAATACATAATACTTGGAGTGCAAGTTCAGTAACGAGAGCGACCTTGAGACAGACGTGAAGGTGAGGCTTGGTACTCATGTCATTCTGAAGAAAGAAAGCTTCAAGTACCTCATATTTAATATCCAAGAGAGTGGAGAGATTGATGATGATGTCACACATTGTATTGGGGCAAAGTGGATGAAATGGAGGCTCGCATCTGGAGTCTCCTGAGATAAAAAGCTGCCACCAAAACTTAAAGGCAACTATATAGTGATGGTTAGACCGACTATGTTGTATGGGGCGGAGTGTTGGCCAGTCAAGACTTCGCATACACAAAATATGAAAGTTGTGGAAATGAGGATGTTGAGATGGATGCGTGGGCATACAAGGAGGGATATGATTATAAATGATGATATCCGAGATAGAGTGAGAGTGACCTCGATGGAGGATAAGATACGGGAAGCAAGGTTGAGACGGTTCGAGCATGTACAGAAGAGAGACACAAATGCGCCAGTGCGGAGGTGTGAGAGGTTGGCTATGGACATATTCAGAAGGGGTAGAGGTAGGTCGAAAAAGTAAATGGAAATAGGTGATTAGACGGGATATGACACATGTGCAACTTACTGAGGATATGACCTCAGATAGGGGGTTGTGGAGGACACATATTAGGGTAGAAGGGTAGTAGGTAGTCGAGCGTAGCCCGACTTACGCTTACAAACTGATAGTAATAGTGTTATTATTGTACGCCCGCTTAGCCTATCATACTAGTAGGTGTAGTATTGCTTTATAGTAGCGTTTGATTTTTACTGCTATGTGTTCTTTAGTATACTTTTTTTATCTTATATACCTGCATTAGTTACTGTATCTTTTTCAGAATGTGCTAGCATGACTTATTCGCATTTGATACCAGTATTTTCTTACTGCTTTAAATTTCTTGTCCGGGTCTGACTGTTTCTTTTGCTTTTCTTGTGCTTATGCTCTGTCTTGAGCCGAGGGTCTCTCAGAAACAACCGCTCTACCTACCAAGGTAGATGTAAGGTCTGCATACAATCTACCTTCTTCAGACCCCACATTGTGGAACTTCACTGGGTATGTTATTGTTGTTGTTGTTGAGTATACCATTAAGTCCAGATGAAAGAATACTCCGAATAAGACTTATGTGGTCGTTGTTGGGTCGTAAATTGAACCTTTAACTAATTGTTGTAGTTTGCCTTAATTGTGAAAGCTCACCAAACTCCATATTGCATAGGAGTAATTGTTACAATAATGTCAATTTACTTAACAGTTAACACTTGCAAACGACATGAGAACCTACTTAATTTATTGTCTATAAAAGAGGACACAGGGAGGGAGAACTACCCAAAGAAACCAAGGATAAAATTAAAGAAGGGGAATGAAGGAGAACGTAATGGAAAATTTTGCATTTTCCTTTGGTTGGTTGAGGAGAAACGTAGCTGATAAAGTTTGCATATGAAAAAGTATTCTGTGAGAATAATGCAAAGTGAGCTAATTTTTGCAACAACTCGTCTTGAAGTTCCTCTTCTTTCTTTTTTTCTAGGACTTGAAAGTTCCTCTATTATTTGCTTTGTTCTTGTGACTCAGGCAAGTTGTGAGCATGAATACGCGAGTGGATATGACATATGAGTTGTAGCATCACGGGTTAATTTGTAGTAGGATATCTAGAACTTATTCATTTTTAATTAAGGTTCAAGCATCAAAAATGAAAAAACAATCTGGTAGAAAACGTTTCTCCTTTCATAAGGTATGGGTGTAAATCCAACTTAATTGGAATTTTAAAATAAGTAATAGACGGATGAAATAGAAAAAGAAAAGAAACCATGAGTGGTGCTTCTAGGTCGTAGCTTAGAGTATATTTTCTAAATCAAGTTTTACTTGTCACATATTGAATTTACACATCGATTAAGAAGTCAAAAATAAAATAAAAAATTTATTATATTATCCATAATTATTGCTAATTAACTAATGATTGAAATCAATTAAAGGCTATCAAAAAATTATATGCAACCAACTAATTAAACAATAGGTTCCAAAAATTAACATATTTCCAATAAAAAAATAGTGTTGAAAAAAGGAATTGAAAATTTTAACTTATTAATTACTAAGGTTAAGCTAGGAAAAAATGGTAAATTATCTCTTAATTTTTTTAAAGTAAATAAAGTAAAATTAGACAACTATTTTTAATATAGTGAACATGTAAAACTGAACGGAAAAAGTACATAAATGGATTTTGGGGAACCCGCCTAATGAACAGCTCAACTGATTCTCAAGGGGATAATTAAAAAAATGGTCAAGATCGAATCCTGCCAGCAGTGTGAGGGTTTCTTCTTGAAATAAAGAAGGGCTCCTTGTGCGCAGCGTGGTAGTGATCACCTTTGAAATCAGTTGAGTTATCATAATTAACTTCATTCACAGATCTGTCGGATCGGGGTGTGGGAGCTCCTGGGGTGGGAGTTCCACTTTTTTTTTTGGAAAAATTGAAGGAAATGAACATTGAGAAAATACAAACTCCTACCTGTTCATCCTTCTGTCCGTTTCTGAAGTATTTTCACTCTGGCAAATGGTCTTCATATTATTATGTTAGAACTCATGATGTGTTTGGTACGAATGAAAATGTTTTCCTAAAAAATATTTTTATGGAAAATAAGTGAATTTTTTACTTATTTTTTAGTATTTTATATGTAAACAAGAAAATAACAATATAGGAATATTTATATGTAATCTATCAAAATACTATGGGGTGGGATGGATGGGAGTGGGTGTTCGGAGTGGTGGAGTGAGATGGTGAAGGGGTAGGGGTTTGGGAGTGTTGGGTGGGTGAGGAGGTGATAATAAAAGTTGGAATGTTATGAACTTGTTTTCTATACTTCTATTAGTTAAGTCATTTTCCTCATTTTGAATGAACTTGTTTTTCTAAGAAAAATATTTTTCAAGAGACCAAGCAAACATAAAAAATTTGGAAACATTCGTACCAAACACACTCTTAGTCTCTCGCAAAGACATTCATTGTCCTTTCAAATAAAATAGAACTCTATGTTTTCGAAAGAAAAGTTCTCATTCATCCATTCTTGGTGTCATTAAATTAATTACTGAAAAGCAAAGCAACTCCATAGATTACCCATTCACCATTCTTGGTGAGTCCGTTTTTCTTTTCTTTTTAAAATTATCTGAAGGCATGCGATCCTCCTCTTAATGTTGAGCTATGTTTAAACCCTAGGTTACACTATTTTCACCCATCAGAAAGATACCAACCCAATGTTGTTGTTAAACAGTGTCCGCGGCTCTTAGGACACAGCGCCGCGGCTCAGGCCCACGTCCAGTGGGCTCTCGGGTAGGCCATATTCAGGGCCCACACCGTGTCCAGCTGGACACATTATTATTGTATATTTGGTAGACTTAGTCTTGCATTAACACGAGGTTAATTTCGTTCTTATCTTGGAAACATGCAAGACAATGTCATTTACGGGTGAATAAGAGGTACCAAAAGAATCTATGGATTACCACGAAGTCAACCCATATTGATTATTACTCGTTCTTTTCTATGCACACTCCCAACTGTGTTGGTATCAGCCAAGTCAAACAATGATACTTAAAGAGCTTTCTTTTCTCTTTTATTTTTGTTTTTTTGTTTGTTTGTTTTTTTTTTGCTTTTTGAATGAAATATTTTGTATTTTTTTTAATAAATGGTACCGAATTCGAATAGGGCTGCCTACGTATCTCATCTTTGACGAGAATCAGGTGTGCGTAGTTCGTTCAGATATGTTATAAAACGTATGATTTAAAAAGAATTCATTCATGAAAGAAATGCAAAAGTAAAAGTTGTGCAAAACAAATGATTGTTCAATATAAGACTAATACAAAGTAAAAGGAATGTAATGAAAAAATGAATGACTGTGATAGAATGAATTAAATGCAATAATAAATGTCTGTGATTGGATAAATGCAATGAATAAGTGAACCAAATATGTCCCCCTCTTTTTTTTTCTTTTTATTATTTTTTATGTGGTGGTGTCGAACCCTAGATGAGTTGCCTACGTATCATACCGTATGGTGAGAATCAGACACGCGTAGTTCGGAATGATTATGTTGTAAAATGCATGATAAAGAATTATGTAATCAATACTAGACATATCAATTGAATTTGCAAATATGTATTAAGATACAAAATATAGGACCCAGAGCGATGCTTCGTTGAATCTGGTATAAGCTGACTTCTTTCCGTCAACATAACTCCAGCTCATTCTTGTAATGATTTTTTTCTTTTCTTCCCTTTTTTTTTGTTGTTGTTGTCCGCCCTCGACTATTTGCGAGGACGGTCTTCCTGCAAAAAAATATGACAAATTGGTGAGAGTAGGCAAGCCACAAAAATAGTAAAATGTAAGGGCGTGGCAATATAGTCAAAGACTTCTCTGCTTGGTTCGACCGGACTGGTGGTTGATGCTTCACAAAGTTCAAATCGTGCTGTTCAAGAGCGATTTACGCAGTAGAAGCCCTGATTGCAATGTGACAACAAAAAGTGCAAAAATGCAAATGCTCGTGGCCGGAATTATAAGCATGATATGTACAGGGGTTAAAAGGCTAATTATTGCATTAAATAATATGTACAGAATTGCTAGTGACAACAATAGTAAACAAAAGCATGCAAATCAAGCGCGCGCCTAATATGCATGAGACCTCTCTTATGCCAGAGGTCGGCCTAAACGCCAAATATGCGAGATTATGATAAATAGGTCCAAGCCGTTAAACTGCAATGTTTTATTAGAAATGGCGACCAAATGACGGTGCACTTTTCCAATTTCGGTGTGTCATGACCAAGCTTGGATTCGTCTATCATCATCACGCTACACATAGTATGCTAATGGGTCGTTGGGTTGTGAAACCCGTCGACAAATTTGGTGGATTTCTAATTGTGGCGTTAATACCAAGGATTAACCCACTTAAGGTTTATGCATGCATGACTTAATAAAAAGTGGTATAGCTCTATCTTAAGTTTTCTAAGATTTGGCTTACTAGACGCAAGGTTCCCGAGCGGACAACTCGAGTGAGAAGGCTACGCGGTCACCGGTTAGACCGGACACTCCACGTATATTACCAACTCTCCTAAATTTGGGTTTTGAAGAAAGAATCTTGCTGATGCACCCAGCGCACCTCGCATGTAGTGTGTGATAGTGTGAATTTTTCAGAGTGAAAGAAATATGAGCGGAATGCCAGTTTAAGGAAAGCAGTAAAAGCAAATAACAATTAAAACAGCTAAGCATACAAGATTAAAAGCAAGCAATTTTAAGGCATTTAAAACAAATAAAAATAAAGTCAAGCAATAATAAACCTAGGTTTGCTATGGTCAAGAACCTGATTATCCCCAGCGGAGTCGCCATGGTGTCGCGCCCGTTTTTGACCTCGGGGTCTGAACGGTATCCGCAACATTGCTCTTTGGCGCGATTCCCTGGATGAAATAATAATGCTGATTTTAAGGAGTCGTCACCTAATTATTTAAGTGAATTAGGACACTTGATTTATTGCAAATAAAAATACTGCAATTAATCTCCATTTAATGGTCTGCGAAATTAATGAGATTCTGGATCAGAGTTCTTTATTATCCTAAAGGGAAGGGGTTAGGCATCCTTTAAGATCCGCTAACTTGCGGTTATCCGTTCAAACCTAGGTTAATTATATATTGGCTTTTATTCTACCTATTCTAAGCATTTTTACATAATTTACAATTAAATAGAATGCAATACAGAATAATAAAACTAAAATTAAATGCGACATAAGATAAAACTCTGGGACATCTTTTAGCCCTTTTTAGGCCTTCTGCACAAGATGATCTCCGGGTACCTGCATAAACACTTAGTAAAAGTGTTAGTAATAGAATAAACAATTTTAAAAGCAATAACAAGAATTAATAAGTAAAGCCAAAAAATAAATCCGTCTTTGTACAGAGAGGTCTTGGAAATCAGACGGAGATTCCTTCATCGACCAATATTGCTAGAAACAATAAAATAAATAAAACCTTCGAATCCGCGCCAAAACAATAATAGTTTTAAACACAGAGGGCTCAGATATATAAAAATAAAGTGGGACAACCTAAGCAAGTGCGGCTGCGAGAATTCGCCTTGCCAACGCATGTTGGTTATCCGGTGTAAGTGGAAGAAATCATCGTTGCCCTGGAAGCTTCATTTATTTTATTTTCCGTCTTTGAAACTGTGGAGGCCTCAAAAATCGACGGATAACTTTTTTATTGGCCAACAAGTGTAGTAACTTGTTCAAAATCAGTGGGGTTTTATCAAGTGTAGCAACTTGTTCAAAACCAGTGGGGTTTTATCAAGTGTAGCAACTTGTTCAAAACTACCTTAATAAAATGAATAAAAGGGCAAAATTGTCAAAATCCGTCTAAAACACTGAAACAATAGAAGCAGCCAACAACCATAGATGGTGTTTAACAACAGCTTTAGCATCATTGAACAGAAACAAAAAAAACGAATGACAATAAACAACAGTCACAAGGGCAGCAAAGTCATAGCAACGAATAGCCTACCGGAACAGTGGCGGAACCAAAAAGGTCCCAAAATTCAAAACGTCACCGGAAAGATAAGAAAACCGAAACACAGTCCAACAAACAGTAAAAACAGAACAAATGTCGACATACTTCGCCGGAATCGGAGATCCGACGGAACCACAAAAAGGAGCATATTAATCGACAGAACGAGGAATCTAGTTCGTCGGGAACCCACAAATAACCAGAACAATACCAATACAAAAATGAAACAGTGAGTCAAAAACAAAAAGCCAGTCGGAACAATGTTTAACGTCGCCGGTAGTCAAATCCGTCTGGCAACAAAGCAAATGGGGTGGGAAGCAGCGTTATGACGGTTTTCACCGGAGCAACGCTAAAAATACAAGCCTGTATAGATGTTGTTTCCGACCAGATTTTGAGATCCGACCATATTTGGTCATTCAAAGTGGTGAGCCGTATTTTCAATAAAAATAACGACGTAACAGGGGAGGGGAAAGAGTGGTGTGTTCTAGGGTTAAGGGGATGATAAAAGAAAAAAAGGGGATGTTGGGCCTTTTTAGGGGGGCGGGTCGGCCGGCTGGGCCTTGGGTATTGGGTATGGCTGGTCCAAATTTTAAAAAGGAGGGTTTGCTTTGGGTTTTTATTTTATTGTATTGGGTATAATGTTTTGGGTTGGGTATTGGGGGAAAAAAAAAAGGTGTACTGGGCCTTATTTTTGGATCTCAATTTGGGCTTTGGTTTTCGGCTAATTGGACAGATCCAGATTGTGCTTCGGAGTGGACTGATTGGACAAAAATGGAAAACGGATTTATTATTTAAAAGAAAAATTATTTAAAAGGATGCAAAGTTATTAAAATGCAAATGCCGATGCAATAATAATAAAATACAATATTTAACAAATATTTAATGTCTGCTTAAAATAAAGACGGGATGTCAATTAATTATTTAAAGAGATGCAAAATTAGTAAAATAAAATGATCGCGCAACAATAATAACATAATATTTGAAAAATGTTTAATACCTAATTAAAGTAAAAACGTGATGCCAATTTACAAAAAATAAAACAACATAGAATGTTAGGTAAAAAATATACAAAAATGCCAAAAAAATGTTGATTAAAATGCGGTGTTCTAAAATGCTTAAAATTGTAAGAAATGACTAAAAGATGAGTCAAAATTGGGTGTCAACAATACCATTAAAGAAAAGTGTGGAACCTGAGAGTAAGGCCAAAGAAACGACGAATGTTGAAAAAAGAATGAACCCTCCTGAAATGAACTCTGTGAAAAAGAAGAGGAGGAAGAGGAAGAGAATGGTACTGAGTTGGATATGCGGAGGGGACACTCTACTCCCTTGATTTAGTAAGAAAATTGCGTCCGGCTAAAAGACGTTAAAGACAACGCTACTTGGGAGGCAACCCAATGTTTTAATTATGTTATTTAAATTCTGTTTTAGTTTGTTTTATTTTGTCTTGAACAGTCTCACGGTATTGACTTCTTGTCTTATGTTTTTTATGACAGGCGGAGTAGGAACTGACCCCGAGTGAAATAGGGGGGGAAATGTGATCGGTGTATTTTATATACACTTTTGAGTCATTTTTAGTTAGTATTTTACTCATTTCATTTATGTTTAGTATAGTATTAGGGTCGTTTTCCTTTCTTTTGTGTCACAGCGGTCAGAAATGGAGAAATGACGAAAAGGAGATGAAATGAGCATAAATGAGATGGAATTACACACAAAAAGGACTAAGAAATGAAGTCTAAGAAGTTCCGGGAATTATAGAGGAGATCAGACGAAGTCCGGACGAAAAAAGGACAACGAAACGAAAATCCGCCAGAAAAACGCCTCAGGCGCCGCGGCGCCCAATGTTCTGAATGTTCCGAACGTTGCTGATTTTCAGGCGCCGCGGCGCCAGTCTGCAGGGCCGCGGCGCCGACGCGGGATTTATGAAGTTCTGGGCCGAATTTGACATGTTTTCAGAGTCCTAAAGGGATAACTTTTCCTACCTAAAGGGATAACTTTTCCTACCTTAAAACCCTTACCTAAAAGGATTCTAATAATTTTTCCTACCTACATAATCCTTAACCCTTCACCTAAAGGATTTTTGGTCTATAAATAGTCTCTACATCATTAGAAGAATTCATTCCCCACCATTCCCCACCATTCACCATTCTACATCCATCCATCCACCATTCCATCTTGTAAATATTCCACAACACAACCCTTGGATGCTAGAAGGCTTGGAGACTCGTTCTTGAGTATTTTCTTTTCTTTCTTTTTGCTTTATTTATTTCAGTTCATGCATGGAGAGTGTATTAGTTCTTAGTGTGACTATGGCTAGGAGCTAATTACTTTATTAGAGATTTCCTTGTGATTCACTTGAAACTCTATTCATGAATTAATATATTAGTTTGATTCTTCTTCACTTATTTAAGATTTATTCAATAGTTGTTTTGATTGCTTGATAATTAATTGATCACTAATTATCATAATTCTTATGATTTCTAACCGAAATCTGAAAGGGGAGGTTGTGAATATGCTGTAGTTGGATAAACATAGGTTAAATCGTGGATGAAAATACTCCGATACTTGTGTAGCATTAATAAGGTTTTTGGTCTTAATCCTCCTCTATAGTCAATCTTATCACCGAAAGGTAGAAAGGTGTTATACTGGGGTTGAGTGTTTATATAACCTTAACAGGAGTATAAAACGGCTTAGTTAACCTGTTATCTTAACGTAGAAGAAGAAGTCAGTCTAATTGTATTAAGGATTAAATATAGTGGATAGTTGATGATCTTGGAAGCCCTAATTCTCCATCAAAACTGATTTAAATCAAAGTATTTTCATAATTAGTTTATTTCCTGCATTATTAGTTTAGAATTCCAATTCAATTGACGTTAACCAAATAGATACCATATGATAGATAATCGGTACTTGAAAACCAGTCCCTGAGGACGATATTCGGTCTTACCTAGACTATATTACTTGTAACGATATGCGCACTTGCGTAAGTGTGTGCATAAATCGCGCATCAAGTTTTTGGCGCCGTTGCCGGGGACTGGCGTACTTTCAATATCGATTTATCTATTCTTATTTCTAATTTGGTTGCTCCAAGAACAAGTTTCTAACTTGTTCTGCGAGCAACTTTTTATCACCGTTTGTTGTTTTTCTTATTTTGTAGGTTAAATTCGGAAAAGAAAAAAAAACGAAAAAAAATAATCAGGACACATGGACTACTACTATCAGAGACAGTGGAGTCATCAACAACAGCTTAACCCACAGGTTCCAGAGGAAGATCTAGATGAGTTGCAGGCAGACATACTTATGCTCACCAAGTGCGGACTCGGTTTATGGTGAGACAAGGAGTCCTCAAAATTTGGAGACCCACATAGGGCAACTGATGGATAAGATGAGCAATACACCTCAAGTAAATCTGTCTAGCGACATCATTATGGGAGGTGGTAAGCAAATTGAGGAGCCTGAACCACACCCATCTATTGAGAAATCTGGTGAGATAGTTGGTGTAGAGAAGGAAAAGATTGCTGAGATCCAATTATTCACCTTTTTGGATTCTGTGGAAATTCTTTTCCGCACTGCTACTAAGAAACACCACTAGCTATCACTGTTGATCCCCAAATAGGAAGTCCATACCATCAAGGGCACCCCCTAGAGTTGAGAGATGTAGGGAAATTCATTGATCCCTACATTATAGAGAGCCTAAAAGACAAGTCTGTCTTGTGTACTTGGGGGATAATCTTATGTTTGAGGCCCTTGTTTGAACAGATGGTTGTAGGAAAAGTGAGACCTGCAACAATAACTCTGCGGATTGCAAGCAGTTCGCAGAAGGATCCAATGGGCACTCGTAAAGGTTAATTGCGTCCGGCTAAAAGACGTTAAAGACAACGCTTGTTGGGAGGCAACCCAATGTTTTCTAATTATGTTATTTTAATTTTTGTCTTTAGTTTTTTTTTGTCTTGAACAGTCTCACGGTCTTGGGTTCTTGTTTTGTGTTGTTGGATGACAGGTGGACCGAAAGCTAAAACCGAGGAAAAATGAGCAAAAACAAACGCTGAAAAAAGGAAAAACCGCTGCCGGCGCCCGGCTCGAATCAGCGTCGCGGCACGAACTCGTAGAGTCAAGATTAGCGGCCATGCGCCGAATCTCGTGCGGCGCGGAACCTCGTAGAGTCACAAGATTTAGCAGCGCGCCGAATCTCAGGGTCGCAGGGCCGGAACCTCAGAGAGCCATATTCCGTGCAAATTCCAGAATTTTTCCTCCTAGACCTCCGTTATGACCGTTGTGTTGTATCAGTAAGTTGTCCCTATTTTCTTTGAGTCTTGCACACATTGGGGACAATGTGTGATTTAAGTTTGGGGGGTGTCCTATTGTTTTTGATATTGTTGAGTCTTTTTAATTTGTTTTGTGTATTTTTGAGTCATAATTATTTTTTTGAGTCATAATTTTCTGTCAAAGATCATGCATGCTGTAGTTACTAGAAACACCTAGTGAAGTGAGGTTGAATAATGTAATGGAATTAGAAGCAACTATCTAAACACTTAGGTTAGATATGCCAAAAACTCATGAAATCTGTCTATTTGGGGTTTCTTGCTTGATTTGTGCATGGTTAAATGTTAAAACCTATGTGTATGATTGCTTGCTATTTGAGGCGAAATAGTTAGGATATGCATGTTAGGGGAGATGACTCAGACATTTCTTTGTTAGCCATTTCTTACCACTTTTACCTATCCCTGACATTTAAAATATCTCTAGTCAGCCCCTTTGAGCCTAAAAATTAAACTTTTTCTTTGACATCCTCTAAATCCACACTTGTGCCATAAGTGAAAATGTGAAATGATTGGAATAGGAAGTGTTAAAAAAAAGACAAAAAGAGTGAACAAGTTTGATGCACCCCAATAAAAAATAAAACAAATAGGTAAAAGCCTAAATTTGGGGGTGCTTGTTATTCATAATACACTTCACTCTCTCAAAACAAAAGAGGGGAAAGATAGATATGAAATGAAGAAAGGAAATCAAAAGAAAAGGGAAGAATTGAAAAGCAGAAAAAGCTTATGGTACATAAAATGAGCCTAAATGCATATTCTTACCTACTCATGCCTAAGCCTACATTACAACCCTGAAAAGTCCTGAAGATCTCTTATATGCATATCCATGATTAGTGGAGAGTAGCAAGTAAACATGCCATATGATTTTGAAATTGACATGCATAATTCAGTATTCTTACTTCCATTAAGCATGATTAAAAATGAGTTTGCGAAATATTTAGCTTGATGTGTTTAGAATGCAAAAAATTCATGCTATATATTCCTGCATATTATTCTGCTAACCTTCATGTTTTTTCTAAGTAACACCAATGCAGCAAAGTTATCAATGTCGTTGAGTCTTTCTATTTTATTTTTCCTTGTGTCTTTATTTCTTTCTTTTGAGCTTTGCTCGAGGGCGAGCAAAGGTTAAGTTTGGGGTATTTGATCGGTGTATTTTATATACACCTTTTGAGTCATTTTTAGTTAGTATTTTACTCATTTCATTTATGTTTAGTATAGTATTAGGGTCGTTTTCCTTTCTTTTGTGTCACAACGGTCAGAAATGGAGAAATGGCGAAAAGGAGATGAAAAGAGCATAAATGAGATGGAATTACACACAAAAAGGGCCAAGAAATAAAGTCTAAGAAGTTCCGGGAATTATAGAGGAGATCAGACGAAGTCCGGACGAAAAAAGGACAACGAAACGAAAATCCGCCAGAAAAACGCCTCAGGCGCCGCGGCGCCCAATGTTCTGAATGTTCCGAACGTTGCTGATTTTCAGGCGCCGCGGCGCCAGTCTGCATGGTCGCGGCGCCGACGCGGGATTTATGAAGTTCTGGGCCGAATTTGACATGTTTTCAGAGTCCTAAAGGGATAACTTTTCCTACCTAAAGGGATAACTTTTCCTACCTTAAAACCCTTACCTAAAAGGATTCTAATAATTTTTCCTACCTACATAATCCTTAACCCTTCACCTAAAGGATTTTTGGTCTATAAATAGTCTCTACATCATTAGAAGAATTCATTCCCCACCATTCCCCACCATTCACCATTCTACATCAATCCATCCATCATTCCATCTTGTAAATATTCCACAACACAACCCTTGGATGCTAGAAGGCTTGGAGACTCGTTCTTGAGTATTTTCTTTTCTTTCTTTTTGCTTTATTTATTTCAGTTCATGCATGGAGAGTGTATTAGTTCTTAGTGTGACTATGGCTAGGAGCTAATTACTTTATTAGGGATTTCCTTGTGATTCACTTGAAACTCTATTCATGAATTAATATATTAGTTTGGTTTCTTCTTCACTTATTTAAGATTTATTCAATAGTTATTTTGATTGCTTGATAATTAATTGATCACTAATTATCATAATTCTTATGATTTCTAACCGAAATCCGAAAGGGGAGGTTGTGAATATGTTGTAGTTGGATAAACATAGGTTAAATCGTGGATGAAAATACCCCGATACTTGTGTAGCATTAATAAGGTTTTTGGTCTTAATCCTCCTCTAGAGTCAATCTTATCACCGAAAGGTAGAAAGGTGCTATACTGGGGTTGAGTGTTTATATAACCTTAACAGGAGTATAAAACGGCTTAGTTAACCTGCTATCTTAACGTAGAAGAAGAAGTCAGTCTAATTGTATTAAGGATTAAATATAGTGGATAGTTGATGATCTTGGAAGCCCTAATTCTCCATCAAAACTGATTTAAATCAAAGTATTTTCATAATTAGTTTATTTCCTGCATTATTAGTTTAGAATTCCAATTCAATTGACGTTAACCAAATAGATACCATATGATAGATAATCGGTACTTGAAAACCAGTCC
Organism: Przewalskia tangutica; assembly: GCA_029844215.1. Lineage (NCBI taxonomy): Eukaryota > Viridiplantae > Streptophyta > Magnoliopsida > Solanales > Solanaceae > Przewalskia > Przewalskia tangutica. The sequence continues at coordinate 42,795,628 of CM056727.1, read as the reverse complement.
CTGAGGACGATATTCGGTCTTACCTAGACTATATTACTTGTAACGATACGTGCACTTGCGTAAGTGTGTGCATAAATCGCGCATCAAAATGCTGAAAAGGGAAAAATTGGCAGCAGCGCCGTGGCGCCAAAATGCAGGGCCACGACGCTGGAATTTCAGGGAGCCCAGATGAGATGCAATTTCCAAAATTTTCCTCTCAGGCCTCCGTTATGACCGTTGTTTTGTGTCTGTAAGTTGTCCCTTGAATTTCGGTCTTTACACATTGGGGACAATGTGTCGATTAAGTTTGGGGGTGTCTTATTTTATTTTATTGTTTTGTTTTTGAGTCTTTTTTATTATGTTTAGTCTGTTTTATGTGTTTTTGTGACTCTAATTTTTTTATGGATCATGTATATTGTAGTTGCTAAAGATATTGAGTGGATAAAGTGGGATAATGTAATGGAATTAAAAGCAACAATCTGTGTGCTTAAGTTAGATATGTCAAAAATTCATGACATCTAATTATTGGGATATGTGTGCTTAGCCTATGTGTTGTCAATTATGGAAAGAAAGGTTGAAAATGTCTAGAAAATCTGTTTGTTTGTTATTTGAGACGAAATAGTTTATACTTCTTTAGGGAGATGATTCAGACATTTTTTTTATAGCCCTTCTTACCGTTCATTACCTACCCTGACATAAATTGTATCATTAGTCAGTCCCTTTGAGCCTAAATAATATCTTTGTTTGACACCCTATGATTCATTTGTTGTGCCATAAGTGATAATTGAAAACTCTTGGAATGAGAAGTGTTGAAAAAAAGATAAAAAGAGAATGCAAAATTTGATACACCCCAATGAAAAAAATATGCAAAAGCTTAAGTTTGGGGGTGCTTGTTATTTATAATACATATCATTCTCTCAAAAGAAAAGAGGGGGCAAATAGGTGTGAGACTAAAAAGAAAGTCAAAAAGAAGGAAAAAGGAGTTGAATGAAAAATATTTATGGTACGTAATTGAGCCTAAATGCCTACTTTTACCTACCCCAGCCTAAGCCTATATTACAACCCTTGAAAATCCTGATGATCTCTAATGTGTATGTCTATGATTAGTGAAGAATAGCAAGTAAACATGTTTATAACATTTTTTTAAAAGATGGATTGAAATTGAAATGCATAGGTTAGGTGTTTGTATTTCAAGTGATCATGATCTAATTGAATTTGCGAAATATCTAACTTGAAATTCTAGATTACTAAATATTCATGCTATGTGTGTTCTAACATATTATCCCAACTTTTATCCATGATTTTGAGGAACCGTTGCTATAGTTACTTGATCTATTACATATAGTTTTTGTTTTTATTTATTCTTGTTTAGTGCTTTACTCGAGGGCGAGTAAAGTGTAAGTTTGGGGGTGTTTGTTGAGTGTATTTTATACACTCTTTTGAGTCCTTTTTAGTTAGTATTTTACTCTTCTATTTTGCGTTTAGTATAGTGTTAGGTGTTTTTTTCTTTCGTTTATGTCACAGCGGTTATAAAGGAGAATATACTACTTTTGGGGATGAAATTGCACATTAAAAGGCCAATAAATGAAGCCTAAGAAGTCCCGAAACGCATAGAAGAAATCTGACGAAGTTCGAACGAAAAAAGGATGCAAAACCGGAAATTGACGTTGCCGGCGCCGCGGCTGAGCAACAGCCGCAGCGCCAATATCCGCAAGCTCGATTTGTGAGGCGCGGTAGCCAGCGGTGAGGCGGAAAATCGTATTTTCTGGGCCGAATTTGACACGGTTTTTAGGGTCCGAAACTCAAGTTTTCTCATCTATAAAACCCTTAAACCCTGACCTTATTTCATTCATCATATATCATACTTTGGGAGGCAAGACACAATTGGAGACTATTGTTCAAGTTCTTTCTCTTTCCTTTATTTTTTTCAGTTTATGTTGGATTGTAATTTAGTTCTTGACATGACAATTTTTTAGGAGTTAATTACTTTAGTAGGGTTTTCCATCGAATCTTCTTGAAAATCTTTCATATAATTAATGCATAGTTATTGATTTCTTCTTCAACATATTAAGATCTATTCAATATTGTTTTGATTGTTTGATAATTAATTGATTACTAATTGTCATCACTTATATGATTTCGAATCGAGATCCGAGAGGAGAGATTTGAATATGTTGTAGTTGTTTAGACATAGGTTAAAATCGTGGACGATATTACCCCGATACTTGTGTAGTATTTAAGGTTATTATTCTTGATCCTCCTGTGTGATAAAATCTATCATAGAAATATAGAAGGTTTCGGAACAAGGTTGAGCTCTTGTATGTCCTAACCGGAATATAATGACAGATTAGTTAACCTGATATCTTAATAAGAAGAAGAATCATTAGCATTGCATTAACACGTGAAAGAGTGGACAGTTGAGGAGATTGGAAGCCCTATTTCCATCAGAACTATTTTAAATCCCAAAGTATTATCATCTTTAGTTTATTTTCTACACTTAATTTTAATTCTTAGTTATAATTCTCAAACTAAAGAACGTTAACCAAATAGATACCATAGAATAGATAACTGATACTTGACAAACCAGTCTCTATGGACGATAAACTCGGTCTTACAGATCTTTATTACTTGAATGATACGTACACTTGCGTAAGCACTTAGAAATATCGCAACAATTATCGACCGGTCTGCAGCGCGACCAGTCTTCCTGTGTCGAATCCGTGTTTGGACGTATGGCGGCGCGGCGATCCTGTATACTTGGGCCTCGCCCCCATCAGGCCCACCACGCAGTGGGCCCCACTCAAACCGACATTGAAGCAGCGATGCACACGCTTGACTTGACCCAACCAGATCCTAATTGGTACATGGACACAGGCGCCACTACCCACATGACATCCGACCAATCTACTCTCTCGGCTTATTCCAATTTGAGCACTAATCGTGGTATAACTGTTGGTAATGACAATTATGTTCCAATTAAGGGTTATGGTCATAAAACATTGTCCCCTCCTCATCCACCACTTGTCCTTAAATATACCCTTCATGCCCCAAAATTGATTAAAAATTTGGTGTTTGTCTGTAAATTCACCATTGATAATTGAGTTTCTATTAATTTTGATCTATTTGGGTTTTCTGTGAAGGATTTTAAGATAGGAAGTCATCTCACGAGGTGTGAAAGTAGGGGGGATCTTTATCCAATCACACCGAGTCTTAGTATCTCGCGTCAAGCTATGTCATTCACTTTTGCAGCTCTTGCTCATTCCTTGTGGCATGCTCGTCTAGGTCATCCGGGGTTGTCTATTTTATCTACTTTAGATAGACATAAGTTTATTTCTTGTAAGGGTACGCGTAGTAATCCACTTTGTCAATCATGTGCTTTGGAAAAAAATATTAAGTTACTATTTATAGCTTCGAATTCTAATACTTCAATGCCATTTGAGATTATTCATAGTGATTTATGGACATATCCGGTTCTCAGTTCTATGGGTCATCATTATTATGTTTTATTCTTAGATGACTATTCTAAATATTTCTGGACGTTTTCAATTGCGAAAAAATCTCAAGTTTTTTCCATTTTCATAAAATTTAGAGCTTTCATAAGAACGCAATTTGAACGGAAAATAAAAAACATTCAATGTGATAATGACAAAGAGTATGATAATGGAGAATTTAGGGAGTTTTGTGTCCAAAATGGAATAAATTTTCGTTTTTTTTGTCCTCATACGTCTTCACAAAATGGGAAAGCTGAGCGAAAAATTCGTACCATTAATAATATTGTTCGCACTTTATTGGTTCATTCTTCCGTTCCTCCATTATTTTGGCATCATGCGCTACAAATGACTACCAATCTACTAAATATTCTTCCCTCTAAAGGTTTGACATATTCATCCCCTCTCAAAGTGTTATACAATAAGACTCCATCATATTATCATCTTAGGGTCTTCGGATGCTTATGTTATCCACTGTTTCCATCCACTACGATCAATAAACTTCAGGTACGTTCTACTCCTTGTGTGTTTTTGGGTTTTCCGTCAAATTATCGTGGTTATAAATGCTTTGATTTGTCCTCTAAACGAATCATCATTAGTCGTCATGTTCTCTTTGATGAATCCTAATTTCCCTTTTCTAAAGTCGAAAAATCCGTGTCTAGTTCTTATGATTTTTTGGATGATGTTGTCTCCCCCTATGTTCTCCGTCATTTTTCAGATTCTTCAGAAAAAATGACATCGACCATGACCGCCAGGAAAGCGCGCGATGCACGCCGACCGATGACCATTTGCTTCAAACGTCATTAAGCGCGCGGCTAAAACTTCAGAGCTCTGCGATTAACTAGCGTTGCGGCACCTTCTCCCAGCGTACAAGCGGTAATTTTCAACACTTCCGAAATTCCCCAAAATTCACCAGTCCATCCCAAAGTCAAGGTCCAATCACTCGCGGTCAACAGGGTATTTTTTAACCAAAGAGACATTTTAATTTGAATTCTAATGTTCTTAAATCATCTTATCTCATAATCATGTGTCTGCCTTAAATGATCCTAATTGGAAAATTGCTATGACCGATGAATATAATGCTCTTATTGATAATAAAACATGGGAGTTGGTGCCCCGTCCATCTGATGTGAATATTATTCGGTCTATGTGGATTTTTGCTCATAAAGAGAATTCTGATGGTTCTTTTGCAAGGCATAAGGCTCGTCTTGTAGGTGATGGTAAGACTCAGCATGTTAGTGTGGATTGTGGTGAGACTTTTAGCCCAGTCGTCAAGCCGGTGACTATTCATATTGTGCTCAGTTTGGCTCTTTCGAAATCATGACACATTCATCAGCTAGATGTGAATAATGCTTTCCTACATGGTGATCTTCATGAGACAGTGTATATGCATCAGCCCTTGGGGGTTAGGGATACTAGATATCATAATCATGTTTGTCTATTGAGGAAGTCCTTGTATGAACTTAAGCAGTCTCCATGGGCTTGGTATAAGAGGTTTGATGATTATGTTTCGACCATGGGTTTCTCTCACAGCAGGTCTGATAATTCATTATTCATATATCGTCGAGTATCTTCCATGACTTATATACTATTATATGTTGATGATATTATCTTGACTGCCTCTTCTGAGGCTTTGCGCAAGTCTATTATGACAATGCTCAGTTCTGAGTTTGCCATGAAGGACTTGGGCCCATTGAGTTACTTTTTGGGGATTGCTGTAACTCGTCATGCAAGTGGATTGTTCTTATCACAGAGGAAGTATGCAGTAGAGATCATTGATAGGGCTGGGATGTCATCCTGTAATTCCACTTCTACTCCAGTTGATACTAAACCCAAGTTGGGTCGCGATTGACTCTCACCATGAGGATCGACCGTATCGTAGTCTTACGAGCGCCGCCCGATTCGACGTTCACGCGACCTGATATTACATATGTCGTACAACAGGTGTGTTTGTTTATGATTATGATCCAGAGTTGAACATATGAATGCGCTCAAACACATTCTTAGGTACATTTAGGGAACACTTGAGTATGGTTTGCATTTGTATTCTTCGTCGACGTCTACACTAGTCTCCTATACAGATGTTGATTGAGGTGGTTGTTCTGACACCAGACGGTCTACGTCTGGCTATTGCATGTTTTTAGGTAATAACTTGGTCTCATGGTCTGTCAAGCGTCAATTCACGCTTTCACGTTCAAGTGTAGAGACCGAGTATCGAGGAGTAACCAATGTGGTTTTCGAGTCATGTTGGTACGTAATCTACTGTTAGAGCTCCATTGTCCTATTGAAAAGGCTACCTTGGTGTATTGTGATAATATAAGTGTCATCTACCTTTCTGGTAATCTAGTTCAGCACCAGCGTACTAAAAACATAGAAATGGATATTCACTTTGTTCGAGAGAAGGTAGCTAAAGGACAAGTATGCGTCTGCCATGTCCCTTCCATATATCAGATTCCAGACATCTTTACAAATGGTCTTCCCTCTGTCATTTTTGAAGATTTTAGAGCGATCTCGGTGTCACGAAAGGCCATGCTTATGCTGCGGGGTGTTAAATAGTGTCCGAAAATAAGCCTCGGTATTTGTGACTCTTAGGACACGTGTAGCGGCTCGAACCGTCGGTGGGCTCGGCGAGGCCATATTCAGGGCCCACACCGTGTCCATCTGGACACATTATTATTGTATATTTGGTAGACTTAGTCTTGTACCATAATTAGAATTATTCTATTACCTTAATTGTATAAAATAGGGTTTTAGAGGTAAAGTAGGAATATGATTATCCTATTATAACTTGTATATATATGCCTTCAATCAATAAGAATAATCAAGGGATTAATTCTTTCAGTTGTATCTGTCTGTCTTTTTGTAGTTGAATTTCCAAAAACTACCACCTTTTTGTGGAGTTATTATATAGGCTCAACTCTTTCGGATCATCTCATTTTCTTGTTATTGATTCAACCCGTGAAATCTTGGGCGGATTACAAAATATTGGTTGAAAATGGGAAAATGCCACCTCTAGCTACTGTAATGCATTTACACAAGTGGAATTAGCTAGATAAGTGATTCCAAAGTATGTCAGCCAACTTAAACAAACTACACCTTATATGTGGCATTATTTTCTTACCTATATCAATTTAAGACTTTGTCCAGACATTCGACATGAATTTCCAAAATAATTTCAACTTCCAACTAGCATATGATAAATATAGTATTGGTTTAGAATTTAGATCCACTTGGAACACCATTTTGGTTGCAAGTTGTATACAATCCTATGAGTTCAAAGATCCAAAACGTGTACTACCCGAAATTAACCACTTGGAAAGGTTCAATCTTCAATCACTCTGCCTTACCTTCATGGGTCCAAAAGTATCAAAAATAACTTAAGTAGCTAATCTAAAACCCTTAAAACTAATGAATAGAGTATTCCAAGATGTTTATAACAAACTCTTTTAACAACACTTAAACAACTCGTGGAGCAATTATAAAACTCAACAAAAGAACATGAAAAATAAAATAAAAATAGACATATATAGTAAGTAATTGCTAATTCAACTTATTTAGTGTTCGTAGAGCAAAAACATAACCTGATAACCATATCAAAATCTTGCCATTTTGAGAGTACTATACATACACGCAGATTACATTCATGCTTGTCTATAAGAAGAGATTAGCATAGATTTACATAGATTAATTCTTTGCACTTTAGTATCTAGATTCCAACAGAAAACAATAAAGTGGCTGTAGTTTAGTGGTGAGAATTCCACGTTGTGGCCGTGGAGACCTGGGCTCGAATCCCAGCAGCCACACTTTTCTTTTTTCCGACCTTAGCTGAACTTCCTTTTAGTTTTTTAGCCACTACAACAAGAAAAAAAGATAAGCTTCAACAGAAATTAACAATATCCCCACTTAACTTCACTGCTGATTACTTCTGGGCATACATAACCAATTACTCAACCACCACGGGGACCGCAATAATTGTAGTAGTTACATGGCCGTTGCGCAGACTTCTTTTCCCCTATGCAACTACCGCTGATTTTCTCTTTGCAGATTGGTGGCCGCTGAAGAGCATTGTAAGAGATGCTATTTCCAGCACCCGCAAGACTAACCTGCCAATTTATACCATCCAATTCCCTCGGAGCATCGGTGGTGCTTGCGTTCCACGGATTCATCGCGGTAGTACCTGAAGAAGCAGAGAGCAAAAGCTCCATTATCATCGCCACGAGTAACAAGAAAGTCATGCTCTTCATCTTAGAAATCTCACACTATTATTGGCTTGTTCCTATGAGTAATGTCACATAGTAATAAAGGTTTTTTTTTCTGGGGTCCCCACCTAATGCATTATTAGAGGAATGAAAGAAACACTGCACAATATACAAACTTTCAACCACTTCATGTCTTTTTGTCCGTTTTTGCGTTTTAAATTTGGCAAAATGTTCTTTCGGATATAATATAATGCAAGGATATTACCTAAGCTTGACTTTAGTTTTATTCTATTGTTAGAACTCATGAAGGATTACTCATTTTTGGGAAACGAAATTTAGAGTACCAGACATCGACTCCCTTTTCATAGGGAGTGGGAGCCTTTTCATCATGTTTGTTTTAGCGACTTATATCCGTGCTAACAGCGTTCGAAGCCTAACATCTTTGTATGTTATTTATTCTGCCATATACCAAATCAGGAAAGACAAAAATGAATATGTATTGATTAGTGAACTACTCATCAATCATTATGGACAAACCTTTTCTAAAGGCCATAAAAATTCTAAATGTTATTGTTCAAGATATAATTAAGTAAAAAAAATATCCTCCCTAATAGTTTAAACTTTTAAATGAGATGGTCTATACTTCAAGCTTTTTGGGTCATCCAATTGTCAATAGTTTGGGCCGGACGGCTACTGATATCCTTTTCCTGATTTTCTATGTATACTCAGACAAAGTTGAGTAATTTCATTATTATAAATATTATTTATTGATTGTTGTGTTACTAATGAGGGATTGAGTTTATCCCGTCTTTAATGACTTAAAAACGTGAGGCCCGCATGTTGTAAACGTCGTTTCTGCGCACATGTCTAATCTACTAAGTGAGTAGATAATGTTAGTGTCAAGTATCGTCAAATTTGGTTAAGAAATGAAAGAGATATTATTATACAAAGTAAGGTGTTTGGACATGAAAAGATGGAGTGTTTTTGGCCAAAATGACAAATCTCCCTGATTGGTGAAAGAATGAGAGTTTATGCAATATATAAACTCTAAGTTTGAGTAAGGGTTTGGGCCACAAAAAGGTGACCCATGTGTTTAGAAGATGGAGGACCTAGGTGAGCTTGGGTTCGGAGCTAAGCCTCACGCGCAACGCGCGCTCGTCCGGTCTGAGATTTTCTGATTATCCGAAACTAGACGTTCCAGATCTACAGGAGTTCCTGACTATTCGGAACTTAATGTTCCAGACCCACAAAACGTATGGTTTCCAGAGGTGGAACTAAGACGGAGCAAGATGGTCAAAAAGGATAAGACTTTTGGTCTAAACTTTCTTACCTATATGGTTGAAAATGAACCAAGGATAATTAAAGAAGTAATGTCAACTCCAGAAGCAACGCTTTGGAAAGAAGCTATAGAAAGCGAAATAGATTCCATCATGCAAAACCATACTTAAGAAATGATTGATATTCATTCGAGAAGCAAACATTTGGCTTGTAAGTGGATACTCAAAATAAAGTACAAAGCAGATGAAACTATTGACAAGTATAAGACCAGATTAGTAGTCAAAGGCTACAGTCAAAAGGAAGGCCTCGATTACTTCGACACATACTCACACGTGTCTAGATTAACGTCCATAAGTGTATTCATAGCCATATCAGCTTTACGTGACCTTGAGATACACCAAATGTATGTTAAGATAGGCTTCCTAAACGGAGATTTGGAAGATAAAATATACATGGAACAACCTGATGGGTATGTGGCTCCAGGACAAGAAAAAAAAGTACGTGGACTTGTTAAGTCTCTGTACGGACTAAACAAGCTCAGAAATAATGGCATGAAAAGTTTGATAATATTTTATTATCAAAAGGTTTCTCCATAAATAAATGTATCTATATCAAAGGAAACTCTGACTCATTTGTCATGATATGTCTTTACGAAGATGACATGCTCATCACCGCAAATAGTCTAACTTTGGTCCTGGAAATCAAGAAGATGTTGAAACAATGCTTTGACATGAAAGATATGCGTATTGCAGATGTAATCTTAGGAATTAAGATTTTTAAGATATCTGACAGACTGGTCTTATCTCAATCTCATTACATTGAAGATGTTTTGAGTAAATTTGATGTAGTTGACAGTTCCCCTATGAAGTCACCAATGGATATGAATCATATAATTGATAAAAATCGTGGTGCACCCGTATCCTAGGAGCGATATGCACAGGTTATTTTCAATTTAATGTACATGACAAACTGTACCTAACCCGACATCGCTTATCCAGTCAATAAGTTGGATAGGTTCACTTGTAATCCTGAAAATGATCACTGAAAGGCGTTAAATTAGATACTACGATATATGAAATATTCACTGACCTAGGAATTTCATTACTCAAGGTATCCAGTCGTATTGGAAGGATACGGTGATGCAAATTGGATATCGGACATAAAGAACACTAAATCCACCAGTGGGTATATTTTTTACAATTGGTGGTGGAGTTGTGTCTTGAAAATCCTCTAAGCAAACATGCATCGCCCGATCCACTATGGAATCGGAGTTTATCGCTTTGAAAAAAGCAGGAGAAAAAGCAGAATGACTTCACAACTTCTTAGAGGATATCCCTTGTTGGGATAAACCCGTGCCTTCGGTAATGATTCACTGTGACAACCAGTCGACTTTAGGAAGGGCACGAAGTAATATGTACAACGTTAATTCTAGACATATTCGTCGGAGACATAAGACCGTTCGGCAGTTGATCACTACAGGTGTCATTTCCATTGATTACGTCAAATCAAAGGACAATTTAGCGGACCCTTTAACTAAAGGCTTACCCAAAGATCAAATATTCTGCTTTTCTAGGGGAATGAGCTTAAAACCCAATAAGAATCTTTATGGTGGTAACCCAAAACTACTGACTGGAGATCCCAGGAATTTGGTTCAATGGAAAAACTAAGCTATAGAGGTCCAGTTTAGCGCTTCACTTGAAGTAAGAGCACTTCCGATTATCATTCTTTAAATAAAGATAACTCTAAAGTCGTTCCCGCAATAGACACTAAGTGCTACCTGCATGATGGGTATAGGATAAGTTTCTGAATCTTTTAATGATTCCTAACACTTGCGAGTGGGGTAGAGCAATATACCAAGTGTGAAGACAGGTCGCTTCAACTGTATGCACTTAAGAATCCAAGCGTTGACCATGGCCACAACGGACAAGACAATAAGAAGATGATGAATAAGGAGAGCCATTGTGTTAATATCATTGTCTTGGTTTACACTAAACACTGACGGCTCAAGACATCACGTTCACCACACAGTAAGTAAATCCGATGGTAATCAACTAAGGAAAGTTCAGACTGAAAACTACCTATCCTGATGCAATATCTTTTCGCTGAAAGATTGTTGAACTTTGGCACCCTGTATGCACCAATTCTCTTTCAAGAGGGGATTTTGAAAATTTTACTAATGAGGGATTGAGTTTATCCCTTCTTTAATTACTTAAACACGTGGGCCTCGCATGTCGGAAACGTTGTTTCTTCGCATATGCCTAATCTACTAAGTGAGTAGATGATGTTAGTGTCAAGTATCATCAAATTTCGTTAAGAAATAAAAGAGATATTAATACACAAAGTAAGGTGTTTGAGACATAAAAAGATGGAGTGTTTTTTGGCCAAAATGACAAATCTATCTCATTAGTGAAAGAATGAGAGTTTATGCAATATATAAACTCTAAGTTTGAGTAAGGGTTTGGGCCCCCAAGGGGTGACCCATGTGTTTAGAAGAGGGAGGACCTAGGTGAGCTTGGGTTCAGAGCTAAGCCCCACACGCGCGCCGCCGCCGTCTGGTCCGGGCTCGGGTCTCGAGTGTCAGGTCTCGGGCCATGGGCTGTTTGGTTGTTGCTTTCTTCCAAAACTTTCTTTTTGGTCCCTGAAATGTTAAGTATTTACTGTTGGCACCCAATTTTGTCTCTCTCTTCCAATTCTCCCCGATAAATTAAACTATTTTCAACACCGCAAAATAACTTTAATTTTTAATAAATGCATACACAGATAAATAATGATTTTAACATTCTCAAACAATCACTTTTTTTACTACTAACCATCATTAATAAAACACTTAAAACTAAAGCTCATTCCTTTAATTCCCGTCCAAAACACCACGCCTCCACACAAACATAATCTGAAGCCCATTTATTTCACCCTTATTTCATCCAAGATTGACCAAGCCCAAATCGTCTAAGCCCATTCCCTCTTATTCCCCAAAACCTAAATTCCTAACTTAAAGAAAAGAACAAAACGTTTCTCTGATTCCCCTTCCCAAAAAGCAGACCTCGATTCCACCATTTTTTCCTCTTCTAGACAAGGAACAAGCTTTGTCAATGAAGGACAAGGTTTTGCCACTCCATTTTCGTGCTAGTGTCATTTCAATCACGTGAAGCCCCGCAGATCTCTGTACATCGGCTGAACAACATCCATACAAAGGAAAAGAAAAGAGTTACGAATATTTAGAACAATAAAAAGCTTATCTAACCAGAGCTAACTTCTCCAACCAAAGCAGAGGTAATGATTATAAGGGATGGCGACCACAGAAAGCACACCTCACAATTATTACTTGGTTCATTTGATCTATCTTGCAGACTAGTAACTTAGCTGAAATTGCCTTAACAACCCACGATTCCACCTCAATATCATCAATCTGCAAAGAGCAAAAGACCAATGGAACGACTAAAACTGTGGAGCACGAATACAAACTACAATACATAAACAATAAATGTACCTTCAGTGTGTCTTTGATCATGGAATAAGGAATTTGACCGGTTTCCGTCATGTCAAGATCTACCAATGTCAATAATCTCATTTTTTCTACACAAATCTTCATGGAGAAGTCCTGCAGCATTAACTAGAAGAATCAGGCCAAGAGAAGCATTTCAAAACTCTTAAGGGTTCACTCATAAAAAAACACCAAAGTTCTGTTTAAAAGAAATACAAGTACTAACCATAGGTTTCTAATGATTCCGAATTTGCCTCCTGGAAATTCAAGTAATCATCTAGTCTCCCAGTGAGAGATCTTCATAAGCTGATATGCTAGAGCATATTTAGCATCTTTCTCCAATTGGACTATAGCAGGCATACGCATATCTATCAAACCACACTGCCATATTGAAAAAAACAAGAGTAAATATGGCAAGAAAGTGTTGTATATAGTTTTCAATTGCGTTTGTTAAGAAGTTGTATATGTGAGTTTGTCCCACATTGGAAGAATAGAAAGAGCTTGATGTGCTTATACGTACTTTTGTACTTTGTATATTAAATGAATTGAGTTCATTTAATTGTGTCAAACATGCAATGGGCTTGGATGTGCTTATAATTGGATTCATCGTCCTCCGGAAAGACTAAATCTACTTGTGGAAACAAAAAATGAGCTAGGCATTCCAGATGATGACGAGCCTAGAACCTATAACGAAGCAATGCTAGACATTGATTCAAAGAGATGGCAACAAGCCATGAAATACGAAATGGAATCTGTGTATATCAATCAAGTGTGGAACTTGGTTGATTTGCCAAATGGGGTTAAACCCATAGGATGCAAATGGGTCTTCAAGAAGAAGATTGATGCATCTGGCAAGGTTCGGACTTATAAAGTTAGACTAGTGGCTAAAGGTTTTACTCAGCGTCCTGGTGTGGACTTTGATGAAACTTTTTCACCGGTGGCTAAGATAAAGTCTATTCGGATTTTGCTTACGATAGCTGCACATTATGATTATGATATTTGGCAGATGGACGTCAAAACTGCATTCCTAAATGGTAATCTAATTGAGGAAGTGTATATGAAATAACCCGAGGGTTTTTCATGTGAGTCCAGACCAAATGTTGTCTGCATGCTACAGAAGTCCATTTATGGACTTAAGCAAGCCTCTAGGAGTTGGAACATTTGTTTTGACAATGCTATCAAATCTTTTGATTTTGTCAGAAGAAAAGAAGATCCTTTTGTTTATTCCAAACGCAAGGATGAGGGTATTGTCTTCATTATAATATATGTTGATGACATATTGATAATGAGAGATAATAAGACCCTCATGCAGTCAGTTAAGGATTGATTGTCCAAGACCTTCATGATGAAGGATTTAGGTGAGGCCTGCTACATTCTGGGAATTAGGATCTATAGAGATAGACCTAATAGATTGTTGGGGATGTCACAGTCAGTCTATATAGACAAAGTGCTTGACGCTTTTCAATGGAGAATTCCGAAAGGCGGTCTTAGATAGGTCGAGGAATCAGTTATCAAAGAAGGATGCCTTCTAATGTTATTGAAATTGAGCGTAAAGAGGATCTCATATCTTGGCTATAGGATCAATCATATATGACATGACTGCATTTAGGCGGATGTGGCCTTTGCGCTTAGTATGACTGCAGTTTCAACGAGTGCAGTGAGAGAACAGTCAAGAGTATTCTCAAGTACCTCAGGCGTACTAAAGATTACTTCTTAGTCTATGGTGGAGTTGATGAACTGGTTGCCATTGGGTATACCGATGCTAGTTTCCAGACAAATATTGATGATTTCAAATCTCAGTCTGGTTACACTTTCATTTTCAACGGAGGAGCAGTGAGCTGGAAGAGTTTCAAACAGGCTACTACTGCAGACTCGACTACTGAAGCGGAGTACATTACTGGATCGGAAACTGCTAAAGAAGTTGTCGCGATTTCTGAGTTCATGAATGAATTAGAGGTTGTTCCGAGTGTCAGTTCTCCAATAACCATTTATTGTGACAACACTGGTGCCATTGCACAGACAAAGGAACCAAGATTAACAAACAGAAACAAACATGTACCGATGAAGTACCACATCCTGAGAGAGATAGTGGAAGCTGAAGATATCAAGATAGATTATATTTCCACAAACAATAATCTAGCAGACCCGTTTACTAAACCATTAAGTTTGGTGAAGCATAATAGTCATTTTGAGAACATGGGTATTAGATATATTGGTGATTGGCTCTAGGCCAAGTGGGAGATTGAAAGTATATGTATGTCCTAGAGACAATCTGTATTAGGACACAATGTACTTTATACACATTCGTATTTATATTAATGATGATTAATATTATGACAATTTGCATTTGTTAAATTATTAGTTGATTGTTTATAATATTCTATAAATGCATCCCTAGAGGTTACGTGTTTATTAATGATGTGAGAATTAATGTTATAACGTAACTCTTAAATTACCTCGACTAATGATCATCGAAATTGAAATATCGATGATATGCGATATGTCGACATGTGGTCTGCATCATATCCTTAGAGGATGTAGTATGTCTCACTTGCTACGAGTTATGGCAACTCATGATGGACACATTGATACTTGTTAAAGTATTGGTATGCCCTGCTGATGTACTGTTTTGTTATATGTCTATAATGTCATCGGCGTGTGAGAGATAAAAGTCATTAGACTTGAGGTCAATATCATCTTGTTTACGGAATAATATACTTTGATCATGTCCTAAGCTCAAATGCCTTATAGATTGAGACGCGACTTGTTTTGGGTGCATTACGAAGTAGATTAAAGGTGGTATATGAGCTAAGAAATGATTCATTCCTTGAATTTATATTCGAGTGAACATTCAGGTACTCATATGGTATTAGGTTGACTAAGTCATTGGCGATGATGGACGTATACGTGATATGGTCCTGTTGTCAACTAATATAGATGAGTTATAATAATCAAGTCATTTGGATAGACACTTGACAAATCCTAAGTTTGATTAAGTGTGTCATGAATGAAGGAATTTTATCTTCTCACATATAGGTTCAGTTCACATATTTTGTGTAGCTAAACTTTACATATTAGGTTCATCTTCCGGCGCAGTCTAGGAGTTTCGTGAAGATCTTAATGTAATTAGTGACGATATGTAAAGGCTTGAAGGATAACACTAAGTCAAATGTTCCGTCGATTGAAGGATGTAATTAAAAGGAGATACCTAAATGTTCGGTTGATGACCGGGACATTAAAATGGGAAAGTGGGCAGAAAATAGGACGGAATCGCGGTGCCTTGATTCAGGACCGCGGTGCCAGGAACACGTGCGGCCGCGGTGCCTCTTCTTGAGGCTGCGGTGCGGGCGTGGTGCAGCGTCCGAATTCTACCCGATTCGTTTACTGCGGGCATGACCTCACGAAACCGCCGAGCTCTTATTTTATCATATAAATAGGAGGCTCATCTTCTCATTTCAATACACCAAAAACCTAAGAGAGGTCAATCTCTTCTAAAGCTCTGTCAGAATTCCTAGCATTCCTGACTTAGCAAATTACATCACAATTCCCTGAACTTACAAATCGAGGGACGTTTGCGTGTGCACCCTCGGACTACACAAAGATTGAAGATTCAACTGCTTGGCCGACTGCTTCCAAAATGTAAGTCTTCCTTCGAAGTTTTACATTTACTTTGTGTTTATATTTTACATTACATATCATACTGCAGTTCGACTTCTTCAGGTTTGAAACATAAATTTTAAATTCCGCTGCGTGTACGAACCCGACGTAAACTCCTACCACCACATAATCAAAGCCAAAAGAAACGAGTCTCTGAGCACACGTCGACGTATATATATTTTAAAAAATCCATCTCTTTATCATTACAATGGTAAATTGTTGCTCTAGCGAACATCTAACTCCACTTGTGTTTTGCAAAAGAAAAGGAAAATGGTTGTGGGCAGGGATTGTTATGATGTCACAAAATATGATGTACCAATAAGGAATATAGACTTATAAGGCTTAGCCCAGGACCCGACACACACGTTATATATATGGCAAGCTTGTAACCAAGCTGGTCCAAAGTGGCATGGTAGTTGGACACGCTTCACACATTTTGCCCTTTCAACTTCTTTTATAGACTAGCTTGAAATAGATTTAAAGGGTAGCGCGATGCAAAAAGAATCTCGTGTTCGCTCAGGGCTCGGGTCTTTTTCCTATTCAAATATCAGTCCCCGACTCTGTGTTTTCACATCAAGACTTATTTGCAGATGAAATAAATGTCAAAGGGACTTAATTACTTCCCAAATAGATTCTCCTGCATCTATATAAATGTTGGTCATCCTAAGGGGCTGTTAATGAAAAAAAGCCCGCGGACTTAAATTCTCAACCAAAGCCGATAAGAGATTTACTAAGGTTGTCAATGTGGCACGTCATTCTACACTTATATGCCTAGCATGGCATGGAAAATGGAACGGAGTTGGAGTTGTGACATGAAGATTTACAAATTCTTGTATTTTCGGCTTTCCTGTTTGATCTTGGCCGAGACCGTGTATATTCTTTTAGCTTGTCTTTATTTCTTAGCTTAGCTTAGGATATAGTGTAACATGTACATAACTCCTAGCTCTCATTAGGACACAGTTAATATGCTATGTAATAGGAAAAGACAGTTAGGCTATGTAATGAAGTGACAAGCGGAGGATGACAATGTGGCAAGGACTAGAAGATGGAGACTTCAAGGAGAGACTTTATGAACCAACAAATTCATGAAGTTAGCTATTTTGAAGACTTCAAATTCGTCCAAGGGGGAGAGGAAGAGTTGGCCGAAATGGTTCAACACACAAATGCCAAGAATGAAAGTTTCCAACCACATTCCAAGGAGATGAGATTTTTGGAATAACCAAGTCCATGCATTCTTCATGGGAACCACAAAAAGGGGTGTGAAAATATTAGATTCGTCTTTGTCCCCAAGTAAAGCCAAACCCCTTCCCATTGTTCCCATTTAGGCCAACTTTGTCCCCAAGTTAACCCAAACTCATTCTCATTTGTTCCTACTACTCTGAAGTTGTCATGCAGTTTGTGTCCTTTAGTTTGCCTTCTAGAATAGTCCATGTTGTACTATAAATAGGACCCTTAATATATGTAAATATTCAAAGTTGATTGATATATAAAAGTTGAGTTTTACTCAAAAGCTAAAAAAGAATGTCATTATAATCTAGTAACTCTTTACGTCCAACATCCTATTTGAAATTTAGGTGGGATTGAGTTTTTTCCGTCTTTAGTGACTTAAACACGTGAGTCCCGCATGTCGGAAACATCGTTTCTTCGCACATGCCTTAAATGAGTAGATGATATTAGTGTCAAGTATCGTCAAATTTCGTTAGGAGATGAAAGAGATATTGGTAAACAAAATAAGATGTTTGAGACATGAATAGATTGATGGTTTTTGGCCAAACAACAAATTTGTCACATAGGTAGAAGATGGAAGGATTGAACAATATATAAGCTCTATTTTTTAATAAGGGTTTGGGATCCCAAGGGGTAACACATGTGTTTAGAAGAGGGATGACCTAGGTGAGCTTGGGTTCGGGGCTAAGCCCCACACGCGCATCGTCTCGTGCCCGGTCCGGGTCGACTCACGGGTCATGGGATGTCTTTCAAAATTTTCTTTTTGGTCCCTGAAGTATTTTTTATTTACACTTTGGCCCCTGAAGATTTTGAAAATGTTGCAACGGTTCGGAAGACTTTAGAAATGTTACAACGACCCTCCTCTTCAACTATAAATTAAACCCTAACGTTCAGTTTACAAAAATATAGAACAAAAACTCTTATCTTCTGTTTTGTTCGACATGCAGAAACAGAAACACACAAAAATCCTCTCCTAGAATCAGCAATATGTTCTATATTTATTTTTTCACTAGAATCAACTTTATTTGTTTTATATAGTTGATTGTGTCGCTGTTTTATCTTGAGAGACAATTGTCCATCACCGTAAAATCATCTATGTCACGACCCAGGCCAGCCGCGACTAAGCGCCTAATTGGGCGTCATTCACATACATGTCATAATCCATTTGATACCAAATAAAATTTTGTGCGTATGCAGCTGCATCTACAACATATATGCGAATAGGCAGTAGGCGGTGTCTTTACATAAGGGTACTGCCTCGGAGGAGTCACAACTAACCATCACAATATAATAAACAAGCCGACAAGGCGCCACCAACATAAGGAACATCCCAACGAATACGAAAGCATGGCCAAACAAACACGTCTACACTCATCATAAATCAACCACATCGTCTACGGACCTGCAGGAGTACAAAAATGACATATGTGGGGACGGGACCCCGTCGTACCCAAGATATACATAAGTCCGGAATATACGATGCATGCAAAGTGGCGGCTCGGAACAAGGGAGCTCTTTAGCGGTGGTAGATGTCTGGCGGAGGGTCACCTAGATCACTGTACTGCGGGCATGAGCGCAGCCCAGAAAAGGGGTCGATGCAAATAATGTCGAGTATGTAAAACATGAACTCAGTAAGGAGGATTATGGCGGCGGAAGATACATGAAACATATATGAAAAATCGGAGATACAATGCAACGTACCCGTATGAAAAGAAAGTCATGCGTATCTAACAATCATCATAATCAAGATCATCTCCAGTCATATAACTACGGCCCGTCCGGGACTCGGTCCTCATGCTTTATACATATAACTACGGCCCGTTCACGGGACTCGGTCACCATCTGCGTCATATAACTACGGCCCGTTCGGGACTCGGTCCTCATGCTTTATACATATAACTACCCGACCCATTCTGGGACTCGGTCCTCATACTGCGTACATATAACTACCCGGCCCAATCTGGGACTCGGTCCTCATTTTCCGTGAATATAGCTACCCGGCCCATTCTGGGACTCGGTCCTCATAACATACAATCACAACTTACACAAGTAGAATATCATGAGAAACCATATGCAATACAAATCATCATCTGAGACTCCATGTAATAATCATGTGCATTTCAAATCATCATATAAGATTAAATGAAATAATCATATGTCTTTTTGAATCATCATATAAGACTAAATGGAATAAGTAAAATAAATTATCCTTTAGAAAATCAAGGCACGATCTCGTGAATCATTTTAAAACATCTTTTGGGAAGTCAAAACACTTTTCATATCATATATCATTTTATTAAAACTAGACTTTGAAGGAATCACGTACGTCCGCCGTACATTCTCTTGTATAATATTCATGCCAAAAGAAAGGAAGAAGATTTTCACAACATCATGCCAAAGAAGGAAATGATAGTCTCACATACCTTATAGTCGAGCTAACCAACTCACTACTAGAATATGCCTCGTCTAATACTCCAACCTATAATAATAACATTAGGTCTGTCAACTCTATGATTCCTAACGCAAGTTAAATTTAATGACGACTTCCTATTCTACAGAAATTTGGGCAGCACTTCCCCTGTTTATATGTACATCCACAAATTTCAAACCAAGCCAGCAATACCAACAGCAAGTCATAACTCAAATATATAACCACAAAAATCTCAGATATTCCATTTATGTCATCATAACGTATTCCTTCTCTTTTATTTTTAAGCGATATCACAACTACAACAATCCAGGTGATTACTACACCTATTTCTCATGTTAATTCAGTCCTTAGTCCATATTAGAACAATCTTAAAATAATCCATCAACTCTAATGACAACAACAATAACCAAGTTCTATAATTTGTAACATAACACCCTTTTTACACTTTACTTTCTTTAAGACATGTATTAGTAATTACCATAACTTATATACATGTTCATAGTCAAATTCCCAACATTTAAACTTCACAAAATCAGCCCCTAACTTGACGCGATAATATCCAAAAATCCCAAGCAAGTCTTTCGTCAATATTTACAAAACCAATCATTTTCTTAATTCCTTAGAGTCCAATCTTGTTCCAATAATTCTTTATGAACAATTATAACTTATATGTTAAGATTCTCTTCCAATATCAACATGCCAAGTAGCGACGAATTTCACAACACAATAATCGAATACGACAATTCCAAGATTAGTAACATTAGTCCTAATATCGGCTACAACATTCAAATTATTCACATGCAATGTCTAAATTCAAGATTTCTTCCTAACACAAGTCCATTACTTTAACTACAACAATATGCAACTTCAATTATAGCATAGAATGAAGAATTTTCATACCTTAATTAAATCCCCAAAACAGTCCCGATTTTTAGTCACTGCTTCGTCAGCTGAACTTGTAACGTCCATAACTCTCTACTCCGGTGTCCTATCGACGAGTGGTTTGTTTATTTGGAAACTAGACTCGACGAACTTCAGTTTGGACTTTTGAAACACCCAAAAACTCCCAATATACGAGGAGATATACCCTTCCAAAATTGACTAAAAATCTGCCCCAAAATCCCGATTTTTGGCCATTGTTTTTTGCCAATTTTGCCCACCATTTTCATACCTCTTCAACTCCAAATTGACATGCAACAATCTACAATGTTAACCCATCATTTATACATATTTCTATTCCAAAAAAATTCACCAAATCTTGAAGAAAAAGAGGCCCAGATTCGGCCAGCAGTGGCGGATTTGCCACAGTTTTTGTGTGCAAAATTAGCTTCAAATTAAGGTAAATAACTAATCTAGAAAGGAGGAATAACAATCTACAATTGTTGTTGAGTGAGGGGGGGTGGTTCTTGCTCCTAATCTCTAAGTGAGGAAGACAAATGAGCTATGCTTAGAGTAATATTAGAATTAGATTTTCAAATTTACAAATATGCACTTTAGTCCCCCTAAATGTTACACTTTGCCCCTCTAATTGTTTATTTGACTAAATCAGTCCCATTTCTTTTAATCTTAATTCCTCTCTTCTTAATTCTCGGGACTCCATAAGGTTTCATCTTTTCCATGTCGTAATTCTTATATTATGCAATAATCCTTAACCAAAATATATTTACTCATTATTTTAAACTCTCATCGACGTGCCCGTAACTTGTATAATCATATCTTATATTCATTATCCAAACATTAACCTTAATGATGTTCTTATTCCGTGTTTTAACTTACGAGGTGTAACATTCTCCCCCCCTTAGAAACATTCGTCCTCGAATGTTCTTAACATGTCTCAGGTTCTACAAATTTCAGCAGAGTCTCCTTTATAATTGCGTCTATCCATCTATACTCAGCAAACCAACAAAGGCCACACATGGCCACAATATAACACACATGCAACTCACCAATTCAAAATAGTTAAATAAGAAACCAAATTACCTCTGAATATTCAACTGAATCTTATGTAATATCTTGAACAAAGTTAAAGAGTCTCTTATGCGGTGCTATATTTTTCTATTTTCGAATTTGCCACAATATTTCGGCTGGTACTACCTTGTACATCTGCTTCAATTTATAATGGTTTGTGAGACAATGTCGTCCAGTAGATACTACCCTATCCTTGACAAATTCCATCAATCCCCACGTAGCAGTTCTTTGACATCTTCCACTCTTCCTTAAAAACTCTGATAGTATTACATCGTGTAATGTTTCCAATTTGGTACGATTATCAATTCAAACCACTCTGTGTTTCCCACCAAATTCCTTGTTTAATGTTATCCCTTACCTCAAGAATCATTTTCAAGACCGGAGAACCATCTTTCCATTGCACATATATTCCGCTCCTCATTAACTTTTGCTGATACAAAAGTTCCTTCAACATATTCTTTAGTAGTAAGAGTTGCTTTTGATTCTTCCATCAATTGTGGGTCCTCGATGAGTTGTTCTACTTCTACCACCTTACCATTGTTGTCTTCCTTATTTTATTTATTACCATATCCTTTCCCAGTATCTCTCTGTCTCATTATTACCATTTGTCTCCTAAATGACATTTGTTCTATCCTCCTGTTGGACTTATTAACGCAGTTGTATCTTTGGCTGCATCAACATTTGTCACTTCGGCTACATCATACTGAATATCTATTATCATTTCGTTTGAATTCATCTATATCTTTGTACCTCTCTTATATGTTTTCCACCCTTCTATTATTGTCGGTAGAAATTCAGGATTCAACCTTCACCTATTAAAGTATCTGAACTTATACTGAGTCTTTATGCCTACCTCTCACCCAATTAACCCAATAGAATGTTCATATAAACCTGGTTTCATGAAAGACACCTTAGAAGTATGTAGGTTATCAACTCATTTTTTATTAGTAAGTGCGGTTATACACCCTGCATGCCACTCATTTCACCATAATCTGCTACATACTGCTTAAAAACTCTTATCTCAGTCTTAGCGACATGACACTTCACTCTTCTATTCCATTTTAATGCCCAGTTGAAATCACTCATTATTGCATATGGTCCTTGTATCTAGCCATGTAACCTTCCAATATCTATCCACATTTCCCATTTAAGAGTCACATCATTAAACGCATACACTAAGGTCATATGGAAACTTTTCTTTGTACCCCTAAGTATTACCCCGCAGTGTATCAATTATTCTGTACAATTTAATATCTACCTCATAGAAATGAGGCCTCCACAATAACCCTATTCCTCCATTTGGATGCTCAGTAAAATTAGTCCTTAAAAGATCACCCACTACACAAGTTAAGCTAGGTATCATGAGCTTCTTTCCTTTTCAACATTTGGTTCCAAGAGACCAAATAACATCATCTTAGCATTCTGCGTAAACCAATGCATTGAAACTGTGCATGAATGCATACCTTGGTTACCCATCATTCAAATAACTTCTTAACTGAAAATATGAACTCCAGAGGTTACGATATTTAAAATGCTTGACACAACTACACACTAATGGAATGTTTATCATTCTCAAGTTCTAAGTCATTTGTGAAACAAACTCAAATAATCCCTATGTCCAATACTTTCCAAAACTCGGTCCAACATAACAAGGCACTTTCATTCATTTATATCAATCTTATTATTCAAGAAGTAATAGCCCCTTCTTATTCTTACATGGGAACAATGTTCTTTTACAGTTTCCTACCTGCACATAGTCCAGCAACATGGTATACCATAAAATCGTCTCAGATTCTAACAATTAGAGCTCAACATGAAATTAGAGGTATGAATGAGAAAAGAGTAGGTAAGCTTCATTTTCTTTCTTTGGAAGAAAAATTTCTATCTCTGTAACTATAGAGGATAACGTAGCATAACGGAGTACCAATTCGTAAGATAGAGACTACTGCAATTTGCTTCACAAGTCAACACCTCTATGGTCTGAAGGGGATCTCTTCACTATTCGTAATTATAAACAACTTCATTTCTTATTTGTCGTACTCTTCATAGTTCCAACATATTCAAGGTATACATACGTAACCTCGGACATTGCTCCTGGTTCCAATCCCTGATGATACCATCCCTTATAGGGATGTCAGTGGGGCGGGTAAATGCGGGTACCGCCCCGCACCCGCTCCAATTGGGGCGGGTATGGGGGATGGTTTGGTGGGTGGTGGGGCGGGTATGGGTATCAAAAGTGCTACCCGCTATGGGTAGTGGGGCGGGGGTGGATTTCATATAAGACCCGCCCCGCACCCGCCCCGCCCCGCTACCCGCACCGTACCCACACCGACCGTACCCGCACCGCCTATATCTGTATCATCTATTAGTTTAATTAGGCTATTTACGAATTTATTTGGCCCTTTCTTGATTTAAAATGTGACTTGAGCTAACCCGCACCGTAATGCACCGCGTTTCTTTTTCTTATTCTCTTTGTTCTCCTTTTTTTTGTTAAATATTTTCATCTTTACTGTTTTTTAATATTCATAATATTTTGGCAAGGTTTTAGATTTGATATTCGATACACAATAGTGGAAAGGTTCATTTTTTTTCCTTTTTCTTATATAACTTTCATTTTGGTGACTAAAACAATTGCTAGACATTATTTGAGCATTTTATTAATGGGTACCCGCCGGGTAAGTGGGTATCCGCGTGATGTAAGTGGGGCGGGGGCGGGTGGAAGAATTACTACCCGTGATGGGTGGTAGGGCGGGGGTGGGGATGTGTTTTAGGTGGTGGGTACGGGTATGGGATACCCTTCCCCCGCCCCCGCCCCGCCCCATTGACATCCCTAATCCCTTAAGTGATGAATTGTTAACTTATTCTCTTATTTGGTAGGTAAAAGATTCTGAAGAGTTGTCTTACCTGACGTTGACTTAGCATCTCCAAACCTGGTCATCATACTTCTATTCAAATTCTTTTATTTCCCTTCTGGCTTGACACACCAAGTCAAGTCCGAGTAACTCTGATTTTCCCTTCCGAGCCACTGTCGCTGTCTTTCGAGACATAGCTTTAACCACAATAATTATTAAGAAGAGGGGGATTATCCTAATGACATAGCTTTATTGCACGATCTACGAGATGAAAGAGTAGAAACCAATCTTAAATGTCCGGCAACCTCCTGTGTATAAGTATGGTGCACAACATACCCATACATAAAACTCTACTAGACACGGTCTGTAGACATTCCGAGGACTAACTGCTCTGATACCACTTTTTGTCACGACCCGACCAAACGGGCCGCGACTAGGCTCCCTAATTGGACGCCATTACTGACCTGTCATACATAATCCATTTGATACCAAATAAAATTTTGGCAGCATAACGCTGCATCTACAACATATACCCGAATAGACGAGCCGCGGTCAGCCTTTACATAAGGGGGTACCTGCCTCCAGAGGAGTCACAACTAACCATCACAATATAATAAACAAGCCGACAAGGCTGCCACCAACATAAGGGGACATCCCAAATAGAAATACGAAAGCATGGCCAAACAAACACGTCTACACTCCTCATAAATCAACCCACGATCGCTTCACGGACCTAGGAGTACAAAATGACATATGACGGACAGACCCGTCGTGCCCAAGATATACATAAGTCTGGAATATAAGAGTCTGTACCAAAGTGACTGGCTCCGGAACAAGGGAGCTCTTTAGCAGCTGGTAGTTGTCCTAAACTGGAGGGTCACCTAACCGATCACCAGACTGCGGGCATGACGCATTCCCAGAAAGGGGGTCGATTTAAATAATATCTGAGTATGTAAAACATGAACTCATCAGCGAGGATTGTAATCGCCGTAAGATACATGAAACATATATGAAAAATCGGAGATACCAATGCAATCGTACCGTATGAAAGAAAGTCATGCATGTCTAACAATCATCATAATCAAGATCATCTCCAGCATATAACTACGACCCGTCCACGGGACTCGGTCCTCATGCTTTATACATATAACTACGGCCCGTTCTGGGACTCGGTCCTCATCTCACAGACATATAACTACGGCCCATTCTCGGGACTCGGTCCTCATGTTTTATACATATAACTACGGCCCGTTCACGGGACTCGGTCCTCATCTCACGTCATATAACTACCCGCCCGTTCTCGGGACTCGGTCCTCATTTTCCGTGAATATAGCTACGGCCCATTCTCGGGACTCGGTCCTCATAACATACAATCACAACTTACACAAGTAGAATATCAGCGAGAAACCATATGCAATACAAATCATCATCTGAGACTCCATGTAATAATCATGTGCATTTCAAATCATCATATAAGATTAAATGAAATAATCATATGTCTTTTTGAATCATCATATAAGACTAAATGGAATAAGTAAAATAAACTATCTTTAGAAAATCAAGGCACGATCTCCTGAATCATTTTAAAACATCTTTTGGGAAGTCAAAGCACTTTTCATATCATATATCATTTTATTAAAACTAGACTTTGAAGGAATCACGTACGTCCGCCGTACATTCTCTTGTATAATATTCATGCCAAAAGAAAGGAAGAAGATTTTCACAACATCATGCCAAAGAAGGAAAGGATAGTCTCACATACCTTATAGTCGAGCTAACCAACTCACTACTAGAATATGCCTCGTCTAATACTCCAACCTATAATAATAACATTAGGTCTGTCAACTCTATGATTCCTAACGCAAGTTAAATTTAATGACGACTTCCTATTCTACAGAAATTTGGGCAGCACTTCCCCTGTTTATATGTACATTCACAAATTTCAAACCAAGCCAAAGAATACCAACAAAGAAGTCATAACTCAAATATATAACCACAAAAATCTCAGATATTCCATTTATGTCATCATAACGTATTCCTTCTCTTTTATTTTTAAGCGATATCACAACTACAACAATACAGGTGATTACTACACCTATTTCTCATGTTAATTCAGTCCTTAGTCCATATTAGAACAATCTTAAAATAATCCATCAACTCTAATGACAACAACAATAACCAAGTTCTATAATTTGTAACATAACACCCTTTTTACACTTTACTTTCTTTAAGACATGTATTAGTAATTACCATAACTTATATACATGTTCATAGTCAAATTCCCAACATTTAAACTTCACAAAATCAGCCCCTAACTTGACGCGATAATATCCAAAAATCCCAAGCAAGTCTTTCGTCAATATTTACAAAACCAATCATTTTCTTAATTCCTTAGAGTCCAATCTTGTTCCAATAATTCTTTATGAACAATTATAACTTATATGTCAAGATTCTCTTCCAATATCAACATGCCAAGTAGCGACGAATTTCACAACACAATAATCGAATACGACAATTCCAAGATTAGTAACATTAGTCCTAATATCGGCTACAACATTCAAATTATTCACATGCAATGTCTAAATTCAAGATTTCTTCCTAACACAAGTCCATTACTTCAACTACAACAATATGCAACTTCAATTATAGCATAGAATGAAGAATTTTCATACCTTAATTAAATCCCCAAAACAGTCCCGATTTTTAGTCACTGCTTCGTCAGCTGAACTTGTAACGTCCATAACTCTCTACTCAGGTGTCCTATCGACAAGTGGTTTGTTTCTTTGGAAACTAGACTCGAAGAACTTCAGTTTGGGCTTTTGAAACACCCAAAAACTCCCAATATACGAGAAGATATACCCTTCCAAAATTGACTAAAAATCTGCCCCAAAATCCCGATTTTTGGCCATTGTTTTTTGCCAATTAAGCCCACCATTTTCATACCTCTTCAACTCCAAATTGACATAAACAATCTACAATGTTAATCCATCATTTATACATATTTCTATTCCAACAAAATTCACCAAAACTTGAAGAAAAAGAGGCCCAGATTCGGCCAGCAGTGGCTGATTTGCCACAGTTTTTGTGTGCAAAATTAGCTTCAAATTAAGGTAAATAACTAATCTAGAAAGGAGGAATAACAATCTACAATTGTTGTTGAGTGAGGGAGGGTGGTTCTTGCTCTTAATCTCTAAGTGAGGAAGACAAATGAGCTATGCTTAGAGTAATATTAGAATTAGATTTTCAAATTTACAAATATGCACTTTAGTCCCCCTAAATGTTACACTTTGCCCCTCTAATTGTTTATTTGACTAAATCAATCCCATTTCTTTTAATCCTAATTCCTCTCTTCTTAATTCCCGGGACTCCATAAGGTCTCATCTTTTGCATGTCGTAATTCTTATATTATGCAATAATCCTTAACCAAAATATATTTACTCATTATTTTAAACTCTCATCGACGTGCCCGTAACTTGTATAATCATATCTTATATTCATTATCCAAACATTAACCTTAATGACGTTCTTATTTCGTGTCTTAACTTACGAGGTGTAACAATCTATACGGGGCAATTTTGTTTAAAGACGGAGAGTCATCTCTCGACTCAGCCTTCTTCTTCTTTAACCTTTCAGACATCATATTTACCTACACATCCTACATAACATATTTAAGACCACAATATACATTACACACATCTTTAGTTTAATAACACAACATCCAAGAAGTTTATTTATTAAACTCCATCCAAGTCAAACTAAGACAAATAAATTGAAACCAAAGGAGCATCTCCTAGACCTTTCATTTCTGGTATCCACCACCAATAGCATTATAATCTTCCTCAACCTTAGCAGTCAAGTACAGCTTCAGAAAATCATTAACATCAAATGTATTCTTCTTCATCATCTTCTCAAAATCAGTTTTTTTAAGAACATTGCGCTTTATAGGAGGACGATTACGCCGTTGGTCACGAGAGAAATACTTGATATCATATACGGTCTCAGGATTTGACGTAGGGACAATAACTTTAGCTTGTGCAGTTGCAGGAGAGAAAATTTTGTACTCTGTAGCTTTTGGTATGGCAGATTTATATTACGGACCTGATTGTGGTCATGTGATTTCCCATGTTTTTTTCAAGTAGAGTTTTAGTGTTTTGATTAGTGATTTGCCTGTGGAGGACATGGTTACAAGTTTTGTGATTCTCTGGTGGTTGCAATTTTGTGTTGGCCAAGGGTAGGTGTTGTTACACCCCGTAATTCCAGGACATGTTTATAAGAACGTACGTAAAAACTAAAAAAGTTAAGATTTGAGACTAGTAAAAATTTATCGGAATTATGGAAATGTCGGGAAACGAAATATTGCGACGAATGGGATGGTGACATGTGTCACCCCCTTGGTTGGTCTTGGTCGAATTAGACCATGGGTAGAAAGGTCATTTGACCAATGTAAAGATGAACAAGTCTTGCAAGCTAGAGCTTGCTTTATTTGACTAAGTCAAAGAGCCACTTGACTTGATATTTTAAGTGAAATGCATCCAAGCCACACATTTGTTCTAATCTAGACCCTCCATGTTGTTATATAATCACACTAAGTAGAAAGACAAAGCTTTTTACACTTAGAAAAATTTGAAAACTTTGAAGACCTCATTGTGAGCTCTCGGGTTTGATGTCCATCCAACAAGATTTTTTTTTGTTTGTGGTTCAATAATCCCAATACTTTAAACCAAGGTTCCTAAGGGTATTGTAATAGTAACTCAATAGAAAGATCCCTGAAAAGTGTCGTTAATGCATTAGTCGCAAGGTGAAAACCTAAGTCGCTTTCATAAGTTTGGATTGGAAATTGAAGGAAAGTTGTTTGTGAACTTCTAAGGGCTTCAAGTGGCGGATTGGAGTGTCAAGGAGAGGAGCTAAGTTGCTAAGGAGCGACTTCGGATCTTGAAGTTGGATTAAGGCTTGTCAAGGTAACAATCTTGTTCTCTTAGTGTTATAAGATTATATATTGTTGTAGTTATACATTTTAACAAGCGTGAGATATATGTATTGGAGATTTATAAGTGTTATGGATATTGGAAGCCTAAATCCGAAATGACCTTGTTAGCCATTTGAAATTGAAATACAATTTGATCGATAATTAGAATCGTTGCATGTTATCTAATTGAAGATTGTAGTTGTTATAATCGATTTCGGCTATATAACATGTTAGACTAAACAAATTGGATTGAAAAAGAATTGGAAAAAGACTTTGTGTTGTTGTACCTCAATTGCCGAGAATGGCATTGTCTTTTGGACTAGTTTGATATCAATTGTGGGGCAGAATTTTACACGTCTTGTTAGGAGTGTAATCCCCTTTTGTTAGCTACATTGTTGAGCCTTAAATGTGGCATGTTTGGTTATTGAATTCGGGCCTTGAAAAAGGTGGAAAAGTACGTAGAAACAAAGGAAGTGTTGTCCGATTTTCCGTAGAATTTGGTGACTTTACACTTAGAATATTCTACATTTGAAGCTAGAAGTTAATAGACGTATTATGGTCATTATAGGTTGACATACTACGTACGACATAATGGACTTAGCAAGTGGATTGAACCGAAGAGGTATGTGGAATTTTCTTATCTCTTGAGCATGAGTAGTTATAAATGTATAGTACAGTAGACGTACGGGCTTTAAATGAATTCAGTTTCATTTGGTATCCATGACTTGTTTTAAGAATGTCCAAGTTGGTTGAGTTAGAGAATTAACTCACTTGTTTTAAAAAGGATAAGAATGTCTTAGTGTTTAAAGAATAAAGTTAGTATAACGGCTTTATGGAAAGTTGGTTATAATAACTTTATGGGAAGTTAAAAGAATGGTTTACTCTAGTGATGTAAATAAAGATAAATGACTTGAAATGAAGAAAGACAAATTGATTTGAAGGCATCAATTGCTTAAAGTTTTAAAGTAAAAAGTCACTTGATTTATAAGCCTATAAATGTATTTCTAAAAGGTATTGTGACTTGTCTTGAAAAGTAGAAATGACTTGATACTACGTTTATTAGTATCTTGGAGTTTTATATGAAAAAGAGTCATTATAAAAAAATAAAAGTACGTAGTACTTTGGGTTAAATTTCCAGATCTTTCATGATACGATAGTGCCTTAAGTTAAAAGAAATGAGAGTGTATGCTAATTAAGTCAAATGAGAAGTTAGGGGTTTCTTAACTTGTTTATGTTATTTATAGTAGCCGGTTGTGCTTGTGATATATTGTTCATTACGGGGTCATTCCCCGGGCTTGTGGCATTTGCATATTCCGTGGATTTGCTACCCACGATGCGAGGAATACCTCATGCGAGTCCGTAGGGCTCATGCGGGTGAAATAGTCCTATGCGAGGAAATTACCTCATGCGGGTCCATACGGCCTGTGCGGGTGAAATAGTCCAGGAGTAGGATTGCGTGATAATACTACGGGCGGATGGTCCTAGGTTAATCACAGGCTTCCTATTTTTAAAAACCGAAATTGTATATTTTGTTACTCTCATTATTAGTAAGACACATTATACTGTTAATTTGATTATCATACATGTCTCCAGCTTTATTTTAGACTTATGATGTAAATTGCAGTATTTTCCAGTTTTACATACTTGGTACATATTGTATTGACTTTCTTCTCGGGGTTGCGTTAAATGTCGCGGTGGTAAGCGGTGGTGGATCCTCATTCTAGGATCACCGATCGATCGAAGCTCCATTTCTCGGAGGCTTGTCTTTGTACGATTTCCACGATGTTGTAGATTTATGTACATTCGGTGGTACGAGGTCTTGTCCGCCACGGTTATTCTTAGAGTTACGTAGTCATGCTTGTGGATTGGGTTGTAAGAACAAAGATGTAATATTATTTTTGGTTATGTACATTTCACGGAAGGTGGCACTTATCGGCCAGCTGTTGATATTCTTGCCTAGTATTTTATGAGTTTTTGTATGTTCATTGCTATTCTATGATGTATACATGAGGGTGCCTGGTAGGGCACCATCGCGCCCGGTCGGAGTCGTGACAAAAGTGGTATCGAGCGATTATTCCTCGGAAAGTGTCTGGCGCAGTGTCTAGTAGAGTCTTGATTATCGGTGTGTTGTGCACCACATCTATAATCAGGAGGTTGCAGGACATTTAGGATTGGTTTCCATTCTTCTCTCTCTGAGATCATGCAGTAGAGCTGTCTTATTAGGTTGAATCATTTCTGACATATTCTTATGTATCAGTTATGCCTCCACGGAAGGCGAACAGGGCCCAGAAGGGCAAGGCAGCAGCAGGAGCTGCTAGTGGTACGCAGAGGGTTACTAGGACTCAGGCCCAGACTATGCCTGAGGTTGTGGGCGGGTCGGCGAGTTCAGCCACGCCGACAGTATTAGAGGAGCCGAGAGCGGTCGTAGCTCTAGAGGTTTCGATACCTGAGCCTCCAGTTCCGCAGCCAGGGGCAAAGTATAGAGATTATGGAGAGCAGATCAGGTTATTGACTAGCATAGTGGTAGGGCAGCGCCGACAGGAGCAGGTAGTTAACCCTAGAGCCGACAGTTTGAGGATTCGGGATTTTCTGGGTTGCAATCCACCCGAGTCATGGTTCGAGATCTGAGGAGGATCCTCAGGAGTTTATTCGGCAGATACAGCGGACTAAATAGGTGCTTAGGGCCTCAGATACAGAGTCAGTTGTGTTAGCTTCTTACCGGTTACGCGATATTGCGTTGAACTGGTTTGAGTCATGGGAGCTGTCTAGAGGTGTGGATGCTCTTCCAGCTGTTTGGGATGAGTTTTGTTACACCCCGTAGTTTCAGGACATGTTTTAAGAACGTACGTAAGAACTCGCAAGTGTTAAAATTTGAGACTGTAAAAATTTTAACGGAATTATGGAATTGTCGGAAAACGTATTATTGTGACGAATGGGGCGACATGTGTCACCCCCTTAGAGTGCCTTGACGAAAATGGCATGGCGATATGGTCATTGACCATAAGTCTTCTATGGCTAAGTCTTGCAAGTAGTAGCATGAGAATATTGATTAAGTCAAAGGTCCCACCTTTGTCTTGATATTTAGCAAGACTACATCCAAACCAACCATTTGTTTGTATCCTAACCCTCCAAGGTGCTACTTATATTACTACTAGTAGAGAGGGAGCTTAACACTTAGAAAATATTACACAAAATTGAAGAACATGGGCGGTGAGCTCTGGCTACACTAAGGGAAAAAAGGAAATTTTTGTTTGTGATCCATTTAGCTCCCACTTTAAACCAAGGGTCTTATGTGTATTGTAAGCAAGTCTCAATAGAAAAATCTTGGAAAAGATTGTTTACTGTTAGTCGCAAACGAAAAACCTAATGGTCTTTCTAGGTTTTATTTAGAGTTTTGAAGGATTATTGTTGGTATTGTTCCAAGGGTCTCAAATGCGGATTGAAGTGTCTTGGAGAGGTTCTAAACTACTAAGGAGCGACTTGGTTGGAAGTTAGATTGAGATTCGTTGAGGTATAATCTTGTTCTCTTTAAGTGTTACAAGATTATGTATTGTTGTTAGCCTTACATTTTACTAGCATGTAGTATATGTGTTGAATTTTTATAAGTATTATGGATTGCTTGTAGCTTTAAATCCGAAGTGTAATGTAAGTCATGTTTAGTTGGAATATAATTTGATCGTTATTGGAATCGTCGCATGTTATTGACTTAAAGATTATGGTTGTTATAATCAAATGCGACTTGATATCATGTTATGCTACCAATTTGGATTGAAATGGAAATTGGATAAGAATTGGTTTTGTTGAACTCAAGGTGGCCGAATTTTGGACTTGTAGTTTGCATTTAGTTGGTTATTAAATTGTGAGCCAATTGGGGAAATTTAGTTAGTCATTTGTATTGGACTACTTTCTAAATTGTGAGCCAATTGGGGTGTGTAGTTATTCAATTGTATTGGATTATCTTCATAAATTGTGAGCCAATTGGGGTTGTTTGGTTATTGTATTTCCGCCTTGAAAAAGGTGGC
The DNA here is from genome assembly GCA_029844215.1 of Przewalskia tangutica. Taxonomy (NCBI): domain Eukaryota; kingdom Viridiplantae; phylum Streptophyta; class Magnoliopsida; order Solanales; family Solanaceae; genus Przewalskia; species Przewalskia tangutica. Next base: position 42,762,080 of record CM056727.1, on the reverse strand, counting down.
AAAGTAAGTAAAAACAAAGGAGGTCTTTGTCAGATTTTCCGTAGAAATTAGTGACTTAGCACAGAATATTCTACGTTTGAAGTAAGAGGTTAATGGACGTATTGTGACCATTATAGGTTGAAGTACTTAGTATAGCGTATCTATTTGTAGGATGGACTAGCTATCAAGGTTGAAGTACTTTGGAGCTTTTTGCTACTTGTCGATAATCGTCGCGAGGTATGTGAACCTCTTCCTTCCTTTGGCATGATTCTATGTATGGAATATACTTGTGGTATCATTTCATGTTTCCTTCTACTCTTAGAAGTTAAGAGGTAGTTGTGTGATTTACTATGAAGAACTTTTCTATCTTGAGCATGACTAGTTGCACGCGCGTGTAGTACGGTGAGCGTCTGACAACACCTTGTTATCCTTTACTCGTTTATTGAATGGCCAAGTCGGGTGAGTTGGGAGATTAACTCGCCTTGAAAGTATAAGGGATGTCTTAAGTTTTATTTAAAGTTAAGGGACTTGAAGAGTTTTAAAGTATGTGATACTTGTTCCGTTTTGAACGTATAAGTCCCTTGGATAGGAAATTGTATTTGGCTAAGGTATAAAGTGAATATAACGACTTTATGGGGAGTTGGTTATATTTGCTTTATGGAAAGGTAAATGACTTGATTTTAGTGAAAAGACAACTTGTTTTTAAGGCATTAATTGCCTAAGGTTTTATATAAAATGAGTCACTTGTTTTCTAAAGGTTAAGAGACTAATTGTATTTTTGAAAGTTATGAGAATTTATTTGAAAGTATTTAATACTTGGTTTCAAAAAGTAGAAGTCTCTTGGTTATAAAAGGAACGTGTTGGTCTAAACCATAAAGGGTTATAACGGCTTTATGGGAAGTTGGTTATAACGGCTTTATGGAAGGTTAAGAGAATGGTTTTCTCTAATAAAGTAATCAAGAAATAACTTGTGTTAAGGAAGGGCAAATTGTTTTAAAGGTACCAATTGCTTAAGGTTTTAAATAAGGAAGTCACTTGATTTAGAAGCCGGTAATTGTATTTCTAAAAAGGTATTGTGACTTGTCTTGAAAGGTGAATAGGACTTGATACTACGGTTGTTAGTATCGGGGAAGTTTTATTTGGAAAGGAGTCTTTTGAAAAGAATGTACGTACGTAGTACTTTGGCTTGTTAAATGAGAATTATTCTATTTGTGCCTTGATTAGTACTTTGGCTTGTTAATTGAGAATTATTCTATTTGTGCCCTGATAAGTACTTTGGCTTGATTAATTGAGAATTAGTCTAAATGTGCCCGGATAAGTACTTTGGCTTGTTAAATGAGAATTTATTCTATTTGTGCCCGGATAAGTACTTTGGCTTGTTAAATGAGGATTTATTCTATTTGTGCCTTGATTAGTACTTTGGCTTGTTAATTGAGAATTATCCTATGTGTGCCTTGATAAGTACTTTGGCTTGGTTAATTGAGAACTTGCCTATATGTGCTGGTAATAGCCTTTGAGTGCAAGTATTATGTTTTATTAAGTTGCCGCGACTCTCGGTTGAAGAATTGGTCTGTCTTGTTGTAAGTTCTTGGGACGCATGACAGGTGATGTGGGATTCCACGGGTATGCTTCCGTTATTTGGAGTACTTGGGTTAAATTCCCGGATTCTTATAGAAGACATGGTAGTACTTCTGTTTGTTTGACGGCCGGTTGAGATAGGGTAAGAGTATAAGTGAGGGGTAGACCCCCAAGATGCTATACCACCTTCTCCAGGTTAAGAGTATAAGTGAGGGGTAGACCCCCAAGATGCTATACCACCTTCTCCAGGTTAAGAGTATAAGTGAGGGGTAAACCCCCAAGACATTATACCCCCTGCTTGTTTTGTATAATGGTCGGTTGAGATAGGGTAAGAGTATAAATGAGGCAAGTCCCAAGACGTTATACCACCTTCTCCGGTAAGAGTATAAGTGAGGGTAGACCCCAAGATGCTATACCACCCGCTACCACCTTCTCCGAGGTAAGAGTATAAGTGAGGGTAGACCCAAGACGCTATACCACCGGTGGGACTTGGTGTTCATGTATGCTATTGATGTATTATTATACCCTGGATCGTCGGCGATGATGTGGGATTCCACGGCGGGATATATATATATGTATTGTGTATGTATGCGCGAAGCGGTGAGGTGGGATGCCACGGGCGCGTCACGTGGTTATATTTTACACTAATAGTCGGCGATGATGGGGATTCCACGGGCATGCTTTGATATCGGTGTGACTTGATCGCGTCCCAGGGGTAGGGTAGTATATGTGTCCCTCCGTAGTGGGCGGACTATGTTATGAAAGATAAGTAAGTTATATGGTAATGAACCTAATGATTCTTTTCTAAATAATGCGTAAGAATGTGACTATAACTTTTATTGGGAATGGAAAGGATAATAAGGCACGTTTAAGTTCATAAGTGGTAATGACACGCAGATCCGTATGTATTTTTATACTTGTCCTTGTCATTCTTTTGTACGATTATGATTTGTTTATCAGACGTTATATTCATTCCATATTCGGTACTGTTGTATCGACCCCTTCTGGGCCGCGTCATGCCCGCAGTTTAGGTACCTGATTGTGGATCCGCGAGCTTAGGATCCCGGTTCAGCAAGTTGAGATGGCTCGGTGTTCCGAGTTGTCACGTTTATGTTTATTCAGGGTGCAGCGGGCCTTGTCCCGCCACAGTTGTTATGTCTAAACTCTTAGAGGTCTGTAGTCACATATTGTGGGTCAGTGTGTAAAAAGAACTGAGGCAACTGCGTCAGTTGTTTTTATATATGTTCAGGAAGGTAGCCATCGGCTAACTCGTTGTTTTACTTACGATGTTTTATTTTAAGTTTCATGTATGTTCGCTGATTTTCTCGATGTTTACAGTAAGGGTGCCCAGTAGGCACCGCGATGTCCCGGTCGGTCGTGACAAGTTCACAGTGGCCTTCCTTGATCACTTTTTTCCTCCTGAGATGAGGAGAGCCCGCGTGGATAGGTTCTTGACATTAAGACAGAATGGGAGGACTATCAGAGAGTACAACCTGGAGTTTGATTCTTTGGCCAGATATGCGCTCACCATTGTGGCTGACATGGCGGACAGAGTTCATCGCTATGTGATGGGGCTAGACCGTTATATGATTCGCGTGCACGAGTGGCTCTTCAGCCAGGTATGGATATTGCCAGGATGCAGGCTTATGCACAGGGGATAGAGGACACAGAGAGAGAGAGGATCAGCCAGACCGCCAGGCCCACGAGGCAGTGAGGTTCCGAGGTAATTTTCGAGGCGACACCTCGCGGCAGCTAGGTCCACATTTCAGTCGGCACAGAGTGCTCCTTCTCGGTTTTCTGGCAGGAGGTTTGATCAGCCGGGTTATTCGAGGAGCAGTCGTGGCTCCGTGATTGGGTTTCGGGAGGCGAGCGTGTCGATCGAGACCGCCCGTATCTCGGTGTGTTCGATGCGGTAGATCTCACCCGGGCGAGTGTCGTACTGCTTCGGGAGCTTGTTTCTATTGTGGCCAGCATGGCCATATGAAGAGGGATTGTCCGACCAGAGGCGGCGTGGGTGGTATGGTTCAGCCGACAGGGTCAGTTGTTGGGTCTTCTTCTTCTGTGGTTATGCGCCCTGGAGGGCAGGGTGTTCACGGACTGGCAGGTCGCGGCAGAGGTCGTGGTGGAGGTCCTAGTTCTACCGGTCCACAGAACCGCATATATTCCTTAGCCAGTCGGCAGGATCAGGAGGCTTCCCCGGATGTCGTCACAGGTACATTATTGATTTCATGTTGTGACGTTTATGCTTTGACAGATCCAGGTTCTACCTTGTCCTATGTGTCCCCTATTATTGCTGGTAGAATAGGGATAGAGCCGGTGTCGATAGATCCTTTTGAGGTAGCTACGTCAGTGGGTGATTCAGTGTTAGCTGAGCGGGTGTACAAAGATTGCCCAGTGTTTATAGACAGTCGTCAGACCCTAGTAGACTTGATAGAGTTGGAGATGACAGATTTTGACGTCATTATGGGCATGGACTGGTTGGCTTCTTGTTATGCCAACGTTGACTGTAGAGACAGGTTGGTCCGATTCCAGTTTCCTGGTGAGCCAGTTATCGAGTGGAAGGACAATACAGCGTCGCCGAGGGTAGGTTTATTTCTTACCTAAAGGCTAGGAAAATGGTGCAGTAAGGGTACATCTATCATCTGGTTCGGGTATTCGATACAAAGGCTGATGTGCGATTCTTGATCGATTCGGTGGTTAGAGAGTTTCAATGTATTCGGTGATCTCCTGTATTCTCCCGAGGAGATGAGAGTTCTGTATTGATACGTTACCAGACACTCGTCCTATATCTATTCCGCCGTACAGGATGACACCTGCTGAGTTGAGGGAGTTGAAGGACCAGCTGAAAGATTTGCTGAAAAAAGGCTTTATTAGGCCTAGTATTTCTCCCTGGGGAGCGCCGGTTTTGTTTGTAAAGAAGAAGGATGGGACGTTGCGTATGTGTGTTGATTACAGGCAGCTGAATAAGGTAACCATCAAGAATAGATACCCCCTCCCCAGGATTGATGATTTGTTTGATCAGTTGCAGGGTGCGAGGTGTTTCTCCAAGATAGACCTGTGGTATGGTTATCATCAGGTGCGAGTTAGAGAGGAAGACATCCCGAAGACTGCATTCAGGACCCGGTATGAGCACTATGAGTTCAGGGTGATGTCTTTCGGTTTGACCAACGCTCCAGCGGTATTTATGGATTTGATGAACCGGGTGTTCAAGCCATTCTTGGATACGTTTGTTATAGTATTCATTGATGGCATCCTGGTTTATTCGCGCACAGAGCAGGAGCATGCAGATCACTTGAGGATGGTACATGGGGTCCTCCGGAGCCGGCAGTTGTTCGCCAAGTTCTCCAAGTGTGAGTTTTGGTTGGCCTCAGTGGCATTCTTGGGACACATTATTGGGGCTGACGGCGTTCAGGTTGATACGGCAAAGATTGAGGCGGTCAAGTCTTTGCCGAGACCTACTACTCCGACGGAGGTGCGCAGCTTCTTGGGGCTTGCAGGTTATTATCGTAGGTTTGTGGAGCGGTTAAGCCGATATCGCGACCATCGACTAGGCCGACTCGTAGCTAAGTTCCAGCCGACGAAGCTTGAGAAAGGCTTCCGCCATCAAGGAAAAGTTGACGACGACTCAGCTTCTTACTCTTCCCGGGGTTAGAGGCTACGTGATTTATTGTGATGTCTCTGTATCGGGCTAGGTGCGTATTGACACAAAGACGACAAGGTTATAGCCTATGCTTCCGACAACTCTGAAGCATGAGAGGAATTACCCTACTCACGAGTTAGAGTTGGCCGCAGTTATTCATGCCTTGAAGATTTAGAGACATTATTTATACGGGGTTCATGTGGATATTTATACGGACCACAAGAGCCTCCAAAGACATCTTCAGCAGAGGAGAGTGAACTTGCGGCAGACGGTGGTTAGAGTTCTTTGAAAGATTATGATGTTGATATCCTATACCATCCGGAAAAGCCAATGGTTGCGGATGCTTTGAGTCGTAGGTCGATGGGAAGTGCATCGGAGAGTGCAACGGATAGACAGGATATGGTCCGTCAGATCCATCAGCTAGCGAGCCTTGGGGTTCGGTTGGTCGATACCGATGATAGTGGGGTACGGGTTCGTGAGGTTGCTGAGTCTTCCATCGTTGAGAAGGTGAAGAGGCGACAGTATGAGGACCCAGTTATGATACGGTATCGAGATACGGCTCTTCGAGAGGAGGAGAGTTTATTTGAGGTAGCGCTTGATGGGGTGCTAAGATTCGAGGGCAAATTGTGTGTTTCCGATGTTGCAGGACTTCGTCAGCAGATTCTGGATGAGGCACACAGTGCTCGTTACTCTATTCATCCGGGTCGACTAAGATGTACCATGACCTCAGATGTATATATTCGTGGGATGGCCTGAAGAGGGACGTGGCAGGGTTTGTTTCTCAGTGTCCGAATTGTCAGCAGGTCAAGGTTGAGCACCAAAAGCCCGGTGGGCTATTGCAAGCGATTGATATTCCGACATGGAAGTGGGAGGTGATCAACATGGATTTTGTTACAGGGTTACCTCGTACTCAGATGAAGTGTGATTCCATCTGGGTTATTGTAGACAGGCTGACGAAATCAGCCCACTTTCTTCTAGTCAGGACTACGTATTCGACTGAGGATTATGTTAGATTGTATATCAGGGAGATTGTGAGACTGCACGGAGTTCCTATATCGATTATATCGCATGCAGGAGCCCGTTCGGCTAACTTCTGGAGGTCTTTCCAGAAGGGGTTAGGGACACAGGTGAGTCTCAGTACTGCGTTTCATCCTCAGACCGACGGGCAGGAAGAGCGTAGCTATCCAGACACTTGAGGATATGTTGCGGGCCTGTGTTATTGATTTCAGGGGTAGCTGGGAGGATCATTTGTCTCTTGTGGAGTTTGCTTATAACAACAGCTACCATTCTAGCATTCATATGGCGCCATATGAGGCTTTGTATGAGCGGAAGTGTAGGTCGCCGATTGGTTGGTTCGACGTGGGCGAGGTTCAGTTAGTTGGCCCAGACTTGATTCAGCAGGCTGTGGATAAGGTGAAGCTTATCCAGGAGAGGATGTTAGCAGCTCAGAGTCGGCAGAAGTCTTATACAGATAATCGGCGTCGACATTTGGAGTTTCAGGTAGACGATTGAGTCTTCTTGAAGGTATCACCCATGAAGGGTGTGATGAGGTTCGGAAAGAAGGGGAAACTTATCCCAAGGTACATTGGGCCTTACCAGATCATCCGTAGAGTAGGAAGGGTTGCCTATGAGTTGGATCTGCCATCAGATTTAGAGGCGGTACATCCGGTCTTCCATGTTTCTATGTTGCGGAAGTGTATCGGAGATCCATCGAGAGTTTTCCCAGCTAGCGAGGTCCAGGTGACAGAGGAATTATCGTATGAGAAGAGTCCCATAGCGATACTCGATCGCCAGGTCAGGCGACTGCGGACCAAGGATGTGGCTTCCGTCAAAGTCTTGTGGCGAAATGATAATAGGGAGGAGATGACTTGGGAAGCAGAGGAGGACATGTTGAGGAAGTATCCTCACTTATTCTCTACACCTTCAGGTAATTCATTTCTCTTACTTGTCAAGTTTTAATTGAAGTATTTTGCTTAAGTGTTATTATGTGGTCAGATGTGGCATATTTTGGTATCTAGGGGTTGGAAAAGGAGACTATGTCGCTATCTATAAGATTGACTCCGAAAGAACATTCGGGGACGAATGTTTCTAAGGGGGGAAGAATGTTACACCCCGTAATTCCAGGACATGTTTATAAGAACGTACGTAAGAACTCAAAAATGTTAAGATTTGAGACTAGTAAAAATTTATCGAAATTATGGAAATGTCGGAAAACGAAATATTGCGACGAATGGGAGGGTGACACGTGTCACCCCCCTTGGTTGTTCTTGGTCGAATTAGACCATGTGTAGAAAGGTCATTTGACCAATGTAAAGTTGAACAAGTCTTGCAAGCTAGAACTTGATTTATTTGACTAAGTCAAAGAGCCACTTGACTTGATCTTTTAAGTGAAATGCATCCAAGTCACACATTTGTTCTAATCTAGACCCTCCATGTTGTTATATAATCACACTAAGTAGCAAGACAAGGCTTTTTACACTTAGAAAAATTTGAAAACTTTGAAGACCTCATTGTGAGCTCTCGGGTTTGATGTCCATCCAACAAGAATTTTTTTTGTTTGTGGTTCAATAGTCCCAATACTTTAAACCAAGGTTCCTAAGGGTTTTGTAAGGGTATCTCAATAGAAAGATCCCGGAAAAGTGTCGTTTTTGCATTAGTCGCAAGGTGAAAACCTAAGTCGCTTTCAAAAGTTTGGATTGGAAATTGAAGGAAAGTTGTTTGTGAACTTCTAAGGGCTTCAGGTGCCGGATTGGAGTGTCAAGGAGAGGAGCTAAGTTGCTAAGGAGCGACTTCAGATCTTGAAGTTGGATTAAGGCTTGTCAAGGTAACAATCTTGTTCTCTTAGTGTTATAAGATTACATATTGTTGTAGTTATACATTTTAACAAGCATGAGATATATGTATTGGAGATTTATAAGTGTTATGGATATTGAAAGCCTAAATCCGAAATGACCTTGTTAGCCATTTGAAATTGAAATACAATTTGGTCGATAATTAGAATCGTCGCATGTTATCTAATTGAAGATTGTAGTTGTTATAATCGATTGCGGCTATATAACATGTTAGACTAAAGAAGTTGGATTGAAAAAGAATTGGAAAAAGACTTTGTGTTGTTGTACCTCAATTGCCGAGAATGACATTGTCTTTTGGACTAGTTTGATATCAATTGTGGGGCAGAATTTTACACGTCTTGTTAGGCGTGTAATCCCCTTTTGTTAGCTACATTATTGAGCCTTAAATGTGGCATGTTTGGTTATTGAATTCGGGCCTTGAAAAAGGTGGAAAAGTACGTAGAAACAAAGAAAGTGTTGTCCGATTTTCCGTAGAATTTGATGACTTTACACTTAGAATATTCTACGTTTGAAGCTAGAAGTTAATAGACGTATTATGGTCATTATAGGTTGACATACTACGTACGGCATATTGGACTTAGCAAGTGGATTGAACCGAAGAGGTATGTGGAACTTTTCTTATCTCTTGAGCATGAGTAGTTATAAATGTATAGTACGATAGACGTACGAGCTTTAAATGAATTCAGTTTCATTTGGTATCCTTGACTTGTTTTAAGAATGTCCAAGTTGGTTGAGTTAGAGAATTAACTCATTTGTTTTTTTTAAAAGGATAAGAATGTCTTAGTGTCTAAAGCATAACGTTAGTATAACGGCTTTATGAGAAGTTGGTTATAACAACTTTATGGGAAGTTAAAAGAATGGTTTGCTCTAGTGATGTAAATAAAGATAAATGACTTGAAATGAAGAAAGACAAATTGATTTGAAGGCATCAATTGCTTAAAGTTTTAAAGTAAAAAGTCACTTGATTTAGAAGCTTATAAATGTATTTCTAAAAGGTATTGTGACTTGTCTTGAAAAGTATAAATGACTTGTTACTACGGTTATTAGTATCATGGAGTTTTATATGAAAAAAAGTCATTATAAAAGAATAGAAGTACGTAGTACTTTGGGTTAAATTCCCGGATCTTTCATGATACGATAGTGCCTTAAGTTAAAAGAAATGAGAGTGTATGCTAATTAAGTCAAATGAGAAGTTAAGGGGTTTCTTAACTTGTTTATGTTATTTATAGTAGCCGGTTGTGCTTGTGATATATTGTTCATTACGGGGTCATTCCCCGGGCTTGTGGCATTTGCATATTCCGTGGATTTGCTACCCAAGATACGAGGAATACCTCATGCGAGTGAAATAGTCCTATACGGGGCGGACCAGTCCTATGCGAGGAAATTACCTCATGCGGGTTCATACGGCCTATGCGAGTGAAATAGTCCCAGGAGTAGAATTGTGTGATAATACTACGGGCGGATGGTCCTAGGTTAATCACAGGCTTCCTATTTTTAAAAACCGAAATTGTATATTTTGTTACTCTCATTGTTAGTAAGACACAGTATACTGTTAATTTGATTATCATACATGTCTTCAGCTTTATTTTAGACTTATGATGTAAATTGCAGTATTTTCCAGTTTTACATACTTTGTACATATTGTGTACTGACCCCTTTTCTGCGTTAAATGTCGCAGTGGTAAGCAGGTGGTGGATCCTCATTCTTATGATCACTGATCAGTTGTCAGAAGCTCCATTTCTCCGGAGGCTTGTCTTTTGGTACGATTTCCCTGATGTTGTAGATTTATGTACATTCAGGGGTATGGCGGGGCCCTGCCCCGTCACAGTTGTTATTCTTACAGGTCTGTAGTCATGTCTTGTGGATTAGGTTGTAAGAACAAAGATGTAACTGTTATTTTTGGTTATGTACATTTCACGGAAGGTGACCTTATCGGCTAGCCTGTTGATATTTACTGTCTAGTATTTTATGAGTTTTTGTATGTTCCGCTGATATTCTCTGATGTATACCTGTAAGGGGTGCCCAGGTAGGGCACCAGTCGCGGTCCCGGGGTCGGATCGTGACAGGTGCGGTTCTAGAAATGGAAGTTCTTCCAGAATTCTCTTTGTTTTTTTCGAATGGATGTTTTCGATTAAGGGGGTGTTTGACCAAGATTCTGGAAGGGTAAACACCCTCTTTTCAGAGGTAAAAACACTTTTTTCAGAAGTCAAAAAGTGTTTTTAGATGAGAAGAGAAGCAGAAACACCAATTTGGTGCTTCTGGAGAAGCTCTTTTTGCTCATTCATTGAATTTTATTTTGAACTCATTTACCATTTTCTTTTCACAAAATTCCTTTTAATCTCATATAATATTCCCGTATAAAATAGAAATTTGGGAATAGGGGTAGGGTGGGGGTAGAGGTAGGGCAGGGTAGGAAAAAATCATTTTTTTTATAAAAATAACAAAAAATATGAAATAGAAATTTGAGGATGAGTAGGGCAATGGGGTGGGGGTAGGGGTAGGGCGGGGTAAGAAAATTCATATATTTTTTTATAAAAATAACAAAAATATGAAATAGAAATTTGAGGATGGGTAGGCAATGGGGTGAGGTGGAGTGGGGTAGGGGCTGGTAAGAAAAATTCATTTTTTTTTATAAAAGTAACAAAAAATATGAAATTAGAAATTTGAGGATGGGTAGGACAATGAGGTGGAGTGGGGTAGTATGAGGTAAGAAAAAATTCATATTTTTTAATATATTTTTTTATAAATGTAACAAAAAATATGAAATAGAAATTTGAGGATGGGGTCGGGCAATGGGGTGGGGGCAGGGGTAGGTCGGGGGGTAAGAAAAAATTTCATATTTTCAATCATTTTTTATAAAAGTAACAAAAAATATGAAATAGAAATTTGAGGATGGGGTAGGGCAATGGGGGGTGGTGTTGGGGGTAGGGTAAGGGGAAGAAAAAAATTCATATTTTTTATAAAAGTAAAAAAAATATGACATAAAAATTTGAGGATGTGGTGGGGTAGGTGTAGGTATGGCGGGGGTAGGTTTGGACATATTTGATTTATTGACTATCATATTGTCGTTACATTTCTTTTGTACAATATAATATTATTTTTTTATTACATGTTGCAATTAAATAATTTTAAAAAAAATATTAAATTGTAAATATATACTAATTTTTAGAAACATATGATAGAAAAGAATATTTTAAATAGTTTTAAATCTATTAAAAAGAATATTCTAGTAAATATGTATAAATGTTGGCCAACCAGGAAACTGTTTCTGTTTCTCAGAAGCATTTCTATAATTATAGGCCAAACACCCTAACTGATTCTCCAGAAACAGTTTATGTAGAACTACTTCTGAGAAACAGAAACACATTTCCAGAAGCTTGGCCAAACAGACCCTAAGAATTTAAATGATTCGTGGAGAATGTGTTAGACACTCTCCGATAGTAAGGACCGTAAAATATGATTTATCTCGGATCTTATATAATAGAATATTGCTTTAAAAAAATTATGTGTTTAAAATATTGCAAAATAATAATTATTCAAATCATTTTCCGCCACACATTTTTAAGAGTTGAGCACAACCTTAATAAAAATTATTTTATTAAGAGGTCAATCATTAAGGGAGTTTATTTCTCTATCCGAACTTTAATTAATAAAAATTCACATTTTTTTATTTACAACCAATTACAAACTAGCTTGAAAAATAATAACTTATGCCAAATTATAGAAGAACCATTATATTTCCTTTAGAAATTCAAACCAAATTATTCTCATTTTTATTATCCAAGTGTTAATTAAGAGAAAACTGAGAATCAGTTAATAGCCAAGAAAATTCGAATTTTTACTAACTTTACCAAAAAAAAAAAAAAAAACTTAAGACTGGCAACTCTATCAAGTTCTAATTTAGAGGTTCCTATAATAATTTAGCATTTTACACAAGTAGCAAATAAAATATATAAAAATAAGGTGAATGAGTCGGCGGGTTTATCGGCCCACCAAACACTGTCTATAAAAATACAAAAAAAAAGAAAATGCTATTGTCTAGACCGTTTTTATTCATGGTTGGACCTTCTACCATTTTTACCCATGATTGGACCTTCAACACCGGACTCGATAAAACAATAGTGCGGATGTAGCAAGATGTGGGTCATAAGCCAGGGGACATGCAAAGGAGAGGGGAAAATATGTATCGCGGTTTGCAAGCACTCAAACTTACAAACACACAACTAAAAAATAAACAATTATTTCACATCGATTTAAAAATCAGAAAATGGCCAAGCCAAACACAAACATCGTATTTTTTATTTGTGCGCATTTAATAACAGTTGAAATGGGTATTAGGCCTAGTCCATGTTTGAGTAGCAGCAGTGAATATAAATACAACAATAAAACAAAGGCAATTGGGCTTTTGGCCTCTTTAACTTGTATCATTGAACGATTCCGTCATATCTTTCCAAGTGACCCACTGACACATGTTTTACCTGGCGAACCATTCGGAGGCATCCCCCGTTAAACTTCGACTAAATAATCTCATGATTAAGATGGTGTTATTTCGAACTCTCACTAATTGATCAATGTATGACCGCAGACGGGCCATCGGGTTTCCGAACCCGTTGAACATCTCAAATTTGGGCACCTTAAAGCCCTCTGATAGGTCCAAATTTGGGTGAAGGCATAGGTCATCATAACTCAAACCGAGAGATTTTCGGGCAGCCCGCGCAATTTTTTTCAGCCTCTGATCAATGTTTCGGGCTAACTTTTCCTTCATTTTGTTCAGTCATCCTCTCATGTTCGATCCTTCAAGCCCTCTCAATTTCTTCATAGTGATCCAGTTCGTCGCTTTCTAGCAAAAAAGTAGCTTTAGGCGATCGGTGTCTGAAAAGAAATATTTGGCACGTTGAGTTGTTTCGGGGAATTGGAATGGTGGCATTTGGATATGTTGTAGTATTAGTGACTGGAGGGACCTGGACAGAATAAGTGATCCCGGGCATATGGGTGACATTTGTTGGTGGATGAATTTGGTACGAGGTACCAATGTGTTGAGGATCAGTCCTCGAGGGGTGATTCAGAAAATATTCCGGAATCGGAGAGGATAGAGATGGAAAGGGGGTGGAGGCCTCATTTCCTCAGTCTGCTTCTCTCGAGCAGTTTGGGCTTTTCCGACCTGGAGGTCTTCTCCTGGATATCTTTCAACATCTTTACCATGTCCTCTATATTAGTTATCTCTCGTCGTATCGGGGATCTAGAGTTCCTGACACTTCTTTCGTCATCCGAATTACCAATCATTTCTTCGAGATTTGATTCAGATATGGATGTTGTTGTTGCCCTTGATCTGGTGTAGTAAGCCAGTGTCACGACACGAGCTAATCTCCTCTATTAAGAAAAAAATCACTGTCAGAGATGACGGTAGTACGTTAGCCGGATAAATTAAATGCAAGATATCACATAGTTGGCAAGTAAACAGATAAGTTCATGTGTTCATATGCGAATAATTAATTGATTCTCCGTTCTAGGTATTTTAGGGTTTATAAGAGTATTTTGGTAATTTGAGGGTCGATTGACTTGCTTCATACGATAACCCCAACGATTGGTCCGCTATCTGGATCCGCATATATTGTAAAAAAGGGAAAGAGAAGGGTAGCAGAAATTTATTTATTAAAGACGAGGTCTTAAATAGACTGTCTACATATCCCTCCAGGGGAAGTCAGGCTCGTTCGTAGTTTAGTTTACATTAAATAACCTAACCCACACCGGTTTTCCTACCCACAGATGATAAGACCAGGCCCAATAAGGGCTTCTTGCATATCACACTTAGGGAACATCATGACCGACGCAGTTCTTTTACAAGTAAAAGGTAAGGGATTACATTTGATTTGATTAGGGTTGCCTAAATCTACCCAAAAGATGGCTTTGTTTTGAAGCTGTGGACGGTTGTCACCCATACAACCGCATGTTCGGCGCTCGGCCTATGCTAACTTCTGACGGGGAGAGAGAACTACCCAAATCTCCCCCTTACCCATGAGGTGCTCTAGCTCAAACTTGAATGTCTCACATTCCTCGATATTGTGCCCCAGAATGGTATGGGCAACCTTTTTCTTCGCTGGTTCGGGAAGACGAAGGCTTCCATGAAGGCATGATAGGGTTGATTTTATCTGCAACGGTCAACTTGTTGAAGATCTCGGTGTGGGAGTCTTCAAAGATGGTGAAGTCATGCCTCTAGAAACATGTTTCGGCATCGACACATCCCATATTAATGATTAGGTCATGTGCCAATAGGGAATAGAGCCCCATATGAGGTGGATGGTCTCATTGTCAATTAGTTGCACAATCTTTCTCCTGAGGGGCACACACTCATTAGTGGTGTGTCCAGTTGGTTCAAATGGTAAGCACATTTCTTGTGAGCATATGCTGGAGCGCATGGTGGCAGTCTCACGTCACTGAAGTGTGCAATCCCTATGGCTCTAATCGTCTCGTAGGCCTCGAAACTTATCACTCGCATTGGCATTGATCGAAAAGGACAATTGTAGGCCTTTAGAGCAACTACCCACATAGTAGGTATCTCGCGTGGTGTAAAGTCATCGCTCTCAAGAGTGGCAACAGATCTAACGATAGTAGTTTCCCTGATTGGTTGAACTTCAGGCTCAACCCTTACTGTTCTGGACGACCTCGAATTTCCAGGCAAGGGCATATAGTCATCCAACATTTCTCTCACTTCACTAGAGAGGTTCAGTAAATGGTCCACTTCTCTCAGCTTCGCCCGGACCAGGGCAATATTTTCGTTCACTTCAGTTATCCTTCTCCGAAGCTTTGCTCTCCACTCTGTTGTTCATACTCATAGTGGGCAGTGGTAGTTGAGGTGGGGTGGGGTAAGTTAGACGGGTGCTAGTGGTTGTGATGACAGATGTGGTTAATGATGGATGGATGAGGTGGTTGTTGGGGGTGAGGTGGTTGGTTGGGCGGGTGATGGGGGTGGTGGGTGAGGTTAGGAGTGGGAGTGGGTGGTGGGGTTGGGGGTGGGGCGGGGGTGGAGCTGGTGATTGTGGACAAAGCGGTGGTAAAAATTATTCATATAAAAATAGCTCTTAATGATATTAAGACTTTATTCAAAATTTTAATGATTAAAACATATTCAAACCAAACAAGTGCCTAGATCTTAATATAAATGAAAGCACTTAATGACCTAAGGATTCAAACATTCATTCAAGTGTAAACAAATGAGGTAATGTAGTCTAGATTGAAATAATTAGACAACATCTTGCTTCGAACATAGGAGTTGCTAAGAGTAAAATTCGAGAAAAAGCGTCTCAAGTGCTGACCTTTCTTCCCACCTTTGAGCGAAGCAAGCCTCTCAAGTGCTGACCTTTCTTCCCTTTTGTTGTGATGTGAAAGTGAAGTTTTACAGCTTCACGAACTGTTCTCTTTCGTATAAATTTTTTTCGACTTTTTCACTGTGACTCTTTTTCCCCGTACTGGTGGAATAATTGCAATGCGACTATACCGCCTGCTGATAAAGGGATTCATGTATAATTGAAAGAGTGCAAAAGAAAGAAAGAAAAAAAGAGTTGAGGGGGTTAAGTTGTATCAACTACGAAATAAAATATGAGGTAGCTTTCGCTCAAAATTTAGTACCTGTTTGGCCAAGCTTTTCGAAGTGTTTATGTCTCAGGCCAAACAAGTACTTTTTAGAAGTAGAAACACTTTTTAAAAAAGCCAAAAAGTGTTTTTAGATAGGAAGAGAAGCAGAAACACCAATTTGGTCTTTCTCGAGAAGCCTTGTTGCCCATTAAATGAATTATTTTTTGGACTCATTTACTCTTTTCTTTTCATAAAATTCCTTTAATCTCGTATAATATCCCCATATAAAATAGAAATTTGGGAATGTGGTAGGGCGGTGGTAAGAAATTCTTTTTTATTTTTTAATATTTTTTTTATAAAAGTAACAAAAAATGAAATAGAAATTTGAGGATGGGGTAGGGCAATGGGGTGGGGTAGGTGTAGGCCCGGGGGTAAGAAAAAAATTCATATTTTTTATAAATTATTTATAAAAGTAAAAAAAATATAAAATAGAAATTTGAGAATGTAGTAGGTGGACGGGGGTAGGGGAGGTAAGAAAAAAATTCATATTTTCAATCATTTTTTTTATAAAAGTAACAAAAAATATAAAATAGAAATTTGAGAATGGGGTAGGGCAATATGGTGGAGTAGGGGTAGGGGTAGGGGGTAAGAAAAAAATTCATATTTTTTTATAAATTGTTTATAAAAGTAAAAAAAATATAAATTAGAAATATGAGAATGTGGTAGGTAGACGGGGGTAGGGGGAGGTAAGAAAAAATTTCATATTTTCAATCATTTTTTATAAAAGTAACAAAAAATATGAAATAAAAATTTGAGGATGGGGTAGGGCGATGGGGTGGGGCGGGGTAGGGAGGGGGGTAAGAAAAATATTCACATTTTTTATAAATTGTTTATAAAAGTAAAAAAAAAATATAAAAATATAAATTTGAGAATGGGGTAGGTGGACGGGGGTAGGGCGAAGAAAATAATGTATATTTTTTATAAAAGTAAAAAAAATATGACATAGAAATTTGAGGATGAGGTGGGATAGGGCGGGGTATGTTTGAACATATTTGAGTCATTGACTATCATATCGTCGTTACATTCCTTATGTACAATGTATATTATTTTTTGATTAAATGTTGTAATTAAATAATTTAAAAAACAAAATTAAATTATAAAAATATACTAATTTTTAGAAACATAGAATAAAAAAGAATATTTTAAATAATTTTAAATCTATTAAAAAAATATTCTAGTAAATTTGTATAAATATGGGTCAAACAGAAAAACGATTTCTGTTTATAAGAAGTCTATAATTATAGTCAAAAGCCTAATAAATTTTCAAAAAACACTTTTTGCAGAACTAGTTATGAGAAACACAAACATTTTTTGAGAAGTTAGCCGATCCTTAATTCCTTCACTCTCTCTCACTTGAGGATACTCATTACTCACTCCATCCGCCGCCATCTTCTACAACTTCCAATTCAAGTACTTCCTCTTCGCATTTTTTTTAGTTTCACAACACTTAATGATCTGCTTAATTAATGTACTAACTGTTTGAGTTACTCTTCTGCTTTTCTCTATTTAGATCACTTTAACTTCAACTTAATTAATCAATTTTTTTGTGTGTTCTTACGATTTTTAAACCCTCATTTAACTCGTGATCAACACCCATTTGTAATCATGATCAATGTACCTAAAACTTTCTATTTTTGAAATGTCGATTGATTGAATACTTTTTTTAAAATATTAATTTTTATTTTTTTTGGACTTTTTGGTTTATGGTTTTGATAGAAGGGCTTTTTGTATGATGAAAATTGAGAACAGATCTGTGGTTGCGCGTTATGTATGTCACTTGTAAATTATTAGTACTTGTTCGTGAATTTTAGTTCTGCTAGTCATTAAGAGTTGCATCTGTGGTTGCGCGATATGTTGCGAACTTTTTAGGGTTCCTTTTTTGATGAAGTAAGGACTTGTTAGGGTTCTTCCTATGGCTGGTGCCTAACCCATTAGTCTTGTTTATTTTGCCAGAACTGATCTTTTCTTATTTTGGTTGATTTGTAAGACACTAAGGGCTTGTTTGGTACGAGGGATAAGGGATAATTAATCGCAGGATTAAATATGGGATGAGTTTATCCCACGTTTCGTTGGAATAAAATCTCGAGATTGTAGTGTTATATTTATCTCATATTGGGGGTGGGATAACAACCCTGGGATAACTAATCCCGAGATAATCTTCTTGATAAAGAAAAAACTAATCCCGAGATAATTAATCCCGGGATAACTTGTTTTCAACCAAACGAGCCCTAAGGGTTTTACCTGACATTACAACATCAACAACATTCTTCCTCGAATCCGCGCATATCGGGAGCTTAGTGCACCGGGCTGCCCTTTTTACAATATAAACAACATATCCAGCGTAATCCCACAGGTAGGATTTGGGGCGATAGAGTGTAGGCAGATCTTACTCCTACCTTGTGGAGGTAGAGATGTTGTTTCCGAAAGATCCTTGGCTCAAGTAATGCATAGCAGCCTGACATTGTTGTTCTTTATTCTGAAACTAATCTGCTTAACGAGGATGCACTTGTGTCAATGTTTGTTAGTTAGGGCTTAATATATATGTATATTGTATTTTGGCGAGGTTTAATAAGGCTATATTAGGACTTATACCTTTTGTTTTGCAAGTACGTGGCTTTTGCCAACTACTAGAAACTAATGAAAACCCTCAATATGTTGGTTGTAGAAAGATTAATTGTATACAGCATCTAGTGTCATACAACTGTCAAAGTTATCACTGGGATGGTTTCATTTTTTATTTCCCAACCCATAGCAAAGTTGCCCATGTGTTCAATTCTGACCATCTTCGTTTTTCTTTTGCTCCATGGAGTAATATGTATTCTGGTAATTTCTGTGTGAACTGTACTGATGTTTGCAGCTGATGTATTTTCTTGCATAAATTATGACAACATGGATGTTTTTTAGTAACAACCATCTTGTTGAATTTCTACAGAATGGCCATGCAAGCCGCAGCTTCACCTTCTGCACTAGTTGTTGGAAATGCTTTTGTTGAGCAGTATTATCAAATTCAGCATCACTCCCCAGAGTTAGTATTTCGATTCTACCAGGATTCGAGTGTCTTAAGTCGCCCAGATTCTAATGGCATGATGTCATCCGTGACAACAATGAAAGTGAGTACAAGTAGAATTGGTTTGTTTACTGCTATGATAGGTAATGTGCCGGAAAGGTGTCGTGCTTGCGGAAACATCAACTAAGTCTAACGATCTATCTATCATTGATCCCAAAGCCAAAATTCTTAGAAGTCATTGACGACCAAGTTACGTATCTACTAAGTCATGCTTATGTCTTGTCCTAAGTCATCTTCTTGTATATTTTCGTTGTTTTGCTGGTCTGCTCATGAGGAAAAGACAAATGGTATTTGGAGGAATAGACAAGACATGATTTTTGTCTTGATGAAGTGTAGAACAGGGTATCTTTCCATTGAGCTGGGGAGACAATCTAAATCATAGTCAGTGTCCATTATTTCTTTGAAACATGATCTGCTTGTTGTGTTAAACCATCCCAAGGAGTACCGTCAGCCCCCAAAAGTGCTTCCTTTCTTGCGCAAAATGAAAAAGATGTTTAGCTTTTTCATCTGCCTCCTTTACCTATCAAAGATTATGTTAACATTGCAGATGAACCTCTTTCACACTGTGGGTCGATGTCTTCAGCCCTGATTTTTCATGATAGATTCCATTTTCCTCCACAAAAAAAAGAGCAGCATTAAAAAACAAGTTTTAAGATGTTTGTAGAAGTCATGATTGTGAAGAGTTAGTGGTTGATGTTGGGGATCTACTGTTGGAAAACCATGCAATATGCTTTTGGCAACAAACAAGCAAACATAAACAATCAGAAAAGAAACAAGAGTAGTTTAAATTGTTATCCAACTAGTCGTGGATTATAATTTCGTTTTTCACTTGGAAGCACGATTTGTGACTCCTTTTTAAAAAAAGCACAATTTGTGATCTGGTATTATATTCTCCTCTCGATTCAAATGAGCTTTAACCCAGTTCCCATTTCCAAAAGTAGATGTGCACTATTGATTGTAAAAGCCCATGCATGATGAAAAATTAGTTGGCATGCTGATTTTCTTTGATTGGAAGGACAAGTGTTATCATTTTAGAGACATTAAAAGTTTGAATGGAATCTTTAGATCTATTACTCGTTATTGTCATCACAAATACTTTCTAAGCTATGACTTCAATTCATTCCATCCACTCTGTAATATGACAGAATATGACCGAGAGGAACTGTTGTGATCCTGAAGTCCCTGTCAGAGCTTAAGAAATGTTGTAAAACCTGTCCCGACTACAACATATAGAAGTTCCATTGTCCTTGGGTATCTTCTTTTGATTAGGTAGATCATTGGGTGTTAAGAGCTGGCAATGAATTTATTTGAGACTTGGGAGAATTCCCTTGGTCTAGAAAATGCCCTCCTCATATCTATTGCCTTAAATCAACACATTGTGTAATCCTGAAAGTGGAACAGTCAAACTTTAAGTTCTGATAGAAGTTTGTCTTCCATTTTGGGGTTTGTCACTTAAAAGTGTTGCTTACACGATTAGTAGTATGACAAAAGTGCATTTCTTGTCTTGTTCTTTGTTGCACCTTTTTTTTTTTAAATCTTGTTCAGATGTATTAACTGAAGAAGTATTAGCAGAATTGCATAATAAGGTGATAGATTGAATACTATCTTGCAATATTTAAAACCTTATCGCCTTTCTTTATGTTTGAGCAGAATATTAACGATATGATATGTTCATTGGACTACAAGAACTACAAGGCAGAGATAAAGACTGCAGATGCACAGGAATCCTTTAAGGATGGGGTGATTGTTTTAGTAACTGGATGCTTAACTGGAAAGGATAACTTGAGAAGGAAATTCACCCAGACATTTTTCCTTGCCCCACAGGACAAGGGTTATTTTGTTTTGAATGATGTTTTTAGGTATGTGGAAGAAAATGAGACCGATACCGTCTCAGAAATGATTAATGGAACTGAGGATGTGCAGTCAGAGGTTCTGACCCCTGATCTAGGTTGGATCTCTTTTCTAATTCACTAATTGTACTTGTTCTTGTATTCTCTTGAAATCTCTTACGATTTTCAATTTGATTCCAGAACCTACTCATGTGGTTGATCCTCCAAATCTCAACCAAGCTGGCTCATGTGCAGAAGAAGTTCTACATGTTGAGGGAAAAGCCAATGACTCTTTGGAAGACGAGAGACAAGTTGGTGATGAAAGAGAGATTGTTGTGGAAGCTGAATCCCATTTCAGTGAGGACCAGAACCCCGCAAATACAGAATCAGCTAATTCTGTTGCCCAAGAGGATGCTCCAAAGAAGTCATATGCATCAATTGTCAGTTCACAAACAAAGAAAGGGCCAACCAAAATCTATGTACCCACTAATACTTCCAGAATGGCTCCTCCGAAGGCTGTAAAGCAGCCAGCTGCTGCAGTAGCACAAACTCCAGCTCCTGAAGCATCAAATCCCACTGCCCCTAGTGGAACTAATGTACCCGAAACTAATGATACTGAAGATGAAGGTATAATTTCTTGAAACTTGTCTGAAATATACTCATTACTTCCATCTAGAAAAATCTTGTGATGGACACATCTACATGTGACAAAAATGGAATAGGGATGTTCATCTTTGATTTTGAGCAAACAAAGGAGCACGATAAGTAGATGTGTATTGAGTTTGATCTAGATGTTGGGTTATTTGATCTAACTTGCATTGTCATGCACTCATGCTTATCTGCTTATTCTGCTTCTGTTTTGTCATTGTTTACAGTCTATTACGGGTACCTTGTCATCTAATTTACTTAATTTTAATTCTTGCAGCTGAGGGACACTCCATTTATGTCCGCAATTTGCCTCTAGATGTTACTGTAGCCCAACTTGACTCTGAATTTAAGAGATATGGGCCTATTAAGCAAGGAGGTGTACAAGTTAGAAGTAATAGGGTTGGTTCATCACACATTATATTCATCTTGGTTCACTGACTCCTACAGATCCTTAATATGTGTCCACTTTTTCCCTTTTCTGCAGCAACAAGGATTTTGCTTTGGCTTTGTTGAATTTGAAGATGTGAACTCCATGCACAGTGCCATACAGGTTTGTGCCCCTGAAATATCATTGCACAGGCTATCTTCTTCTAGAATTTAGAATGTGTTATCTTCCTAGACTAGGTAGTATATGATATGTTGCCTCATTAGTCTCTTCAAGAAGATGCATGATGGACCCTTGATCACCATAAAGAGTGAATGTACGTGGTCGATGACATGCCAGATTTTTATGTTAGATCTATTTGGCATATAATGCTTAATGACCTGCCAGATTATTATATGGGTGCTGTTCAGCATATAATGGTTATTTTGTCGAAATAACAACTGTTTACTTGGAGTAAAGAACCTATCACCCTCAAGCCGTCTGACAAGGCTTGTGCTAGCGAGCAAAGTCACACATCTTCCAGTCGTGGGTGCTACATTGATATAATGCAAACTTAAAATTACTTTTTTCAATTTGAAAATTGTTGATGAATGCAAGGGAAGATAGACTTGTAATATCTTTTATTAGATAATTATATTTTACTAAAGCTAGTACCGAGGAGGTACTGTAAAAGTACAAAAGAAGAGAATTGCTTCCTTAACAAAATGATCTTCAGCTCATTCCCCAACCATCTGTTCCTTGCACCAACAATATAAATTCTGTAAACATCTATAAGTTGCACAAGAAATATGCTGCTTCCCCCACTAAAATATCTCCTATTTCTTTCAATTCAAGAACTCCACATGATACAGGGACAGCTTTTCAAGTGTTCTTAAATCTGCCATCAACTTTCTGCCATACCAGCTAAAGAAGTAAATGCTTCACATCATATGGCATGACGCATTGCACTCTAAAATTGTTTAAAACATAGTCCAAATCTGCCAGGTACACTCACAATGCAAAAGCAAGTGATTAGGAGACTCTCCTGCCCTTTCACATAGAAAGCACCTACAACACCAGGTCCCATCAGTCTCGTAATATTAACCGACACAACAAACATTTGTTCCCGTTAACGACTGCAAAGCCCTTATTTGCTCCGGCTTGCTACTTGCCCTTTTTTACTGCTCTGACTAGTTCCCAGCTTTCAAGACTCCATATAATTCCAACAATTTCTCACGCTCCAAGAACAGAATCGGTTCTCCTACATCTCTAACATGAGTATTTAAAGCAAGTGATATGTGTGTGTATGTGTGTGTGTGTGTACACTTACATTTTGTGTATTTCTAAAGAAAATTTGTGTTTTGATGAGTGATTGAGAATTGTGGTACTGCTACAGAAACACACGATTGGATGGGTTTTCCAGATTCCCTAACTTTCTGTCCCGTAGGGGTGTACATATTACATTCTCAAAAAAAGAGGTGCACATATTAAAATTCAGAATGTTTCTTATAGTGAAATCAGACTGCACCCTCGAGGAGTGATTAAAATCTACATTTATAGATGGAGCATAATGTGCATACTCCACCATATCAATATAAGTCGCTACAATCTAAGGATATGATGTTTATTTAAGGCTAAAGCAAGTGAAGACCTTAATTCAGTGTGCAACTATCATCACTGCGATAGAGCCACAGTTAGTTCAGTTAGTGCTCTGCCAAGTCTAGTATTCCAATACAGTTTTATTCGTAACTCGCCAACCATAAGAAGTACTCAGATGTCAGCTTGCATCTTAAATGACCTTATATCATAACCATGTGGTGTTAGTTTCTCTTGCTCGTGTTCTTTGGACTTTGGTTGAGGAGATGTTGACAACTTAAGCCTATTATCTGTTGCTTATGCATGTTTCTGACTTACCATAATTGAAACTTCAGCTAATATAGCAGTAACAATTATGTAAAAGTATTTACTTATTAAAAAATGTAAACCAATTAATGTTGAACTTAGATATTGATGTATTTTATGACGAATTATTCAACTGGCAGCTGATGAGTTTGGTAACACTGGAACATTAATTAATCCTGGTTCTGAGGCCATGGACTTCATTTAAGGTTGAACAAAGTTTGTCTGAACTCTGAAGTAGGATTAGGAATGTGCACATTAGGTGCATAATGTGGGTGAAAATTAACGTCTCTCTCTTCTATCATTTTAGTTATCTTTATACTCAGGGTATCAAATGATTCTTCTCTGTTATCTAGTACTTGAAACATGTCTATGGTTTAAAACTCTTAAATTCTTGCATCCATTGTTTTACCGTGACAATTCTTTTTCAGGCTTCACCCATTACCATTGGGGGTCGTCAAACTGTTGTTCAGATGAAGAGAACTTCAATTAGAGGTAAGTTAAAAGGGTGTATTATCTTTAAAAGTTTTGGATGCTGAGTTCACATAAAAAATAGACATCAAATTCTGCAATCTATTCATACCATCAGACTTTAAGAGTTGATTGGACCATGAATTGTTCATATAAAATGATAAACCTGGTTTTTCAATTTGATGTTGCAGTTGGTAGCGCGAGAGGCCGCTTCCCTCCTGGAAGAGGAGGGTTCCGCAATGACAATTTCAGGGTCCGCGGAAACTTTGGTGGAGGTCGGGGCTATGGGAGAAATGAATTTGGAGGACGTGATTTTTCAGGACGTGGTAGGGGTCAAGGTGGACGAGGTGGTGAAGGGTATCAAGTAAGAGGGAGAGGGGAACAAAGAGGTGGCCCTAGTCAGAGTTCTGCTACAGCATAGTTTGTGTGGCTGGATAAATTTTGGTGGTAAATTTTGACCTAGTTTCTTTGTTCGCCGGTGTGCAAGCAGCGGAACAGTTTTAGCTGTGTAGTGATATCAAGTTGATCAGAGTTGAGATTGACATTAATTTTTCGTTCTATTTTTTCCTTTTTCCTTGACAGCTTGGGTTCTCTCAAGTTAAAAGTGTCGGGCTTTTTTTTTACTAACAACATTTGTTTTTGCGTAGGTGACTCGTGTTTCACAGGGTAGGAAATGTAACTGGCAGTTCTTAATCATATATAGGAAAAGGCTTTTGTTGAATGCTTAGAGTGATTTGCTCAAAAATCTGGATAAGAGTTGCGATTGACCCAATGGAGTGCACTTCCATTTTTTCGGTTGTAGTCAAATGAAACTTTTAGGGTCGTTTGGTATAAGGTATAAGAATAATGATGAATAGTGTGTTTTAGTAATGATGACATTAATTATGCATGAATTGTTTTTTATTCACCGTTTGATTTAGTGTATTAAAAATAATATATATTGCATAATTTCTAAAAGCAATTGGTTTACAAAAATATCTTCCATAAGGAACTTTATTGGGCAATTGTGTCTTTTATTCATGTTTATGCATATATTAAAATTCATTGCATTACTAATATCATGGTTTGCTAGATATTAATTATGCAAAGGATAATACCAAATAGAATGTATAACTTAGTTATACATAAATTGAAAAAGAATATCAAACAAGTTATTAGTAATTCACAAAATTAATACATGTATTATTTTCTTTAGTACATTCTACCAAACGACCCCTTAGTGAGATAATAATTTAACGATAAAATGTACTTCCCCCCATTCAAAAACAACTGAAAATTATGGAGTAAGATGAAAGTGGAGAGGCTTCAGTGGACAATGGAGACTTTGGAATCAGAGCAGTGAGTTTAGCATTTCGTGGTGTGTAATTCCATGTGTCATTCACTGATTCTTTTTGTTGGTAATTTCTAGAGTAAACTATATCATTTTTCTGCTTCTGAGTTCTGACTTCTGACTATAACTCCTTTAAATTTAAAAAAAAAAAAACCTGGTTGAATATATGATAAACTATTTGAAATAATTTGTTGAGAGGCATGTGGAGATGAAAAATGTCATAAAAAGAAGTTCTGGGCTGCACAAAAAATAGACCGGATCGAAAATAACTTCTGGACCGAACTGGATCGGATCGAATTTTTCGGTCCGGTCTTCGGTCCTACGTTTATGAAAATTCAATCCTCGATCTGGTCTGGATTTTTTTTTCCGATTTTTAATGTATATTAGACCGGATCGGATCTTGAGGTACCATGTCATATTCCTTCAGAAAATATTTTACATGGGTTTATGATATTTCAGATTTTTTTTATGAATACTAATAATTTAAATATGAAACTCACAAAATAATGATAATTTAAGAAGTTTTTCACTCATTTTGGATTGACGGTGGACAGAAGTGTTTCTGGCAGAAGTGATTTTGTCAGAAGTGATTTATGTTTGGATGCAACAATGTAAAAGTGATTGTTATCAATAAATATGTTTGGTTAGTTTTGATCAAAATTGCTTAGTGTAGAATTACCAAAATGGACATAAAAATTACTAATAAATGAAAGTATGTAAATAAAAATTACAAATAGATAATATAATTTAAAGTGCACTATAGTACTTAAATATTAGTAGAATATTATTACAATACTAATTTAAAGTTCAAATAGTATTTAAATATTATTAGAATACTAATTTTGCATGTACTATATAATTTGATTGCGGACTAAGTCTCTCGAACGTGATCCATCTCCGATGAAGAAGCTACATTAAAAACATGATTGATCCAAGTTAGATGATGTATGATAATCATCATTGTGAATGATTGTGCTTTCATCTTCATAAAGATCAAAATCAATATCTATTTCTGCATTCCTTCTGATAAAGTTGTGTATAGTCATTGTTGCGACGACTATTTGAACCTATGTTTCATAATTGAACATGTGCATGCGACGTAAAATTGCAAATTTGTTCTTTCATACTCCAAAAGTTCTTTCTATTGTGGACCTTAAACTTGAGTGGTAATAATTGAATACTTCATTATGATTTGCATACCCGTTAGAACGCCTAAAATCAAGAAGGTGATAGCGTTCACATCTGTAGGGACCAAAGTACCCAATTGGTGTTGGATAACAAGAATCTACCAAATAATACTTACCTGAAGGAGGGTGTGGAAAATTAAGGTTCGCATTTGTGAGAGCCTGCTCAAAAACACGAGCATCATGGGCAGTACCTTCCCAACCAGCTAATACAAAAGTGAAACACATATTCCAATCATATACATCCATTATATTTCATGTTGGATATCTCTTTCTTCCAATAAACCTAGGTTGCTCGCTAGCACTTACTACACATAAAACATGTGTACCATCAATTGCTCTTATATCATTCTTAAAAAATGGCCAATATCGTTGATCACATCATCACTATCACCCGATCCCTCCTCCAGATCCAAGCCTTTATCATATAGACCTTCATCAACATCATTATCACAATCCATATTGGGCAATATGCCACTTGAAGTTGCCCAAGCGTACTCTCTGTTACCCACCATATTCTTGAAAAGTGTGGTTAGTTCATGAGCAAATGGAAGTTCCTTCTCTCTAAATCTTCCATATAGAGGATTTTCCTGCATTTTATAATCATCATCATGTAATAAACACGCTAAATATAAATCTAAGTATTACTAAACTACAGATTTGTGTTTCACATACCAATTGTTTGTTATCCCACCACTCATTTGTTGTGCCGCCTAAGTTTCAGTGATTTTTCACGCCGGAGGAGCCGCGACCCTTGGGAGGAGGCACCACGGCGCTCTTCAGGCAATTCTTCAAAAATAATAAAAAAAAAATTGATATTTCAACTTAGGTATATTTATTTCTTGTTTGTTCAAAATATAATGTATTATAGTAGTAATATTCTAAGAATTTGAAAGAAGACAATAGAAAAAAGAGAAGGATAATCCTCGTATAATCGGACAACGTTAGGATGTTTGAGGAGTTTAAAGTTCCAATCTGCAATTACACATGAACAAATGTCAACTTTAGTAGTATATTTGATTTTTTTAATTAAAACAGAACATGAGTAGTATATTTGTGTTTTTTAGTAATTATTTCTAGATATTTAAAGAGGGTGATGAAAGTTGTATATTTGAATTTTTTTTAGTAATTATTTCTAGATATTTAAAAGAGGTTAATGAAAGTTGTATATTTGATTTTATTAATTATTTCTAGATATTTAAATAGGGTAATGAAGGTGGATAGAGTTGTTGATGAAAATTAAAGAGGGTAATAAAAGAAATGGTAAAATTCAAATTAAAATAAATGGTATAAGTGTTTCTGGTAGAAGCTACAAATTTTAGCTTCTGCCAGACCAGAAGCACTTCTAAAAAGTCAAATCAAACATGTCAATTTTGTCATTTTCACGAAAGTAGGTACCCTAAAACACTTCTACTGGGTACCCAAAAGTCAATCCAAACAGGCACTCAGTCTGGTTTCTAACGAAAACATAATATAAACAAATAATGACCATTTATTGAAAAGGAAAAAGTAGATGTCACTTTAAAGAAAGAGTGTCATTTTATGGATAAGAAGTAAACCTGGCTAACGGTCCGGATTGACCAGGTACAAAATCCGATCCGGACCGGATCGGTAAGCCTTATCGGGTTGGGGATTGATTTGGCCCCAACCCCAACCCCAACCAACACGGATTATAGAGAAATCCGATAAGGATCCGGACCGGTTGAACTGATAACGGAAACCGGTGACCTTACCGGTTAACCGGCCCGGTAAGGTCAAAAAATAAAAACAATAAAAAAACTAAAAGGGTTGTTGGCAACGGTAATGTTACCGTTGGGGTTGCAGCAAGTCTAAATGACCGTTTGGCTTGATTTTTGTTTGTTTATTATTTATTATTTATTAATTACATTTTTACCCTTTAATTTTTTTATAAATACTCTATATTCTTCTCATTTTTATCACATAATTATTTCTACAATTCTATCAATTTCTCATACTCTCTTAATTATCTCTATTGTCAATTCTCAAGTTATTATTATTATTATTATTAATTTTTAAAGTAGCAAGACTTCGAGCTTCGAGTTTCAATTCAATTGAGTTCTGAATCCCGAAGTTTGGTACACTCGTTTCATTCTCTAATTATTTTATTGAATTGCCATATTTATTTGTTGATTATTTAAGTTAAATTTTAAATTAAATATTTTATAATGAATTTGCTAGGGGCATTAGGAGTGACAGGACGACGTAAATCTAGTTCAAGGGTTAAAAAATCTATAGGTTCTATTCTACCTCATCTAATCAAAATATAAATTATGATCAAATGCAAAAAGATTTTGGAATAGAAGATAATGAATATGATAATATTCAATTAGATAATATTGTTGAACTTGAAGAAACTGAACCTCCTACACCTACTAGTGTTCCTTCTGTCAATGTTGGTACTGCTAGTGGTAGTCGTAGACCTCCTTTACCAGAACCAGAAGTAAGGAAAAAAAGGAGTAAAGTGTGGTTCTTTTATGATAGAGTTGGAGACACTGATAGAGTTAGATGTAATATTTGTGGGAAAACTTACAAACATAAGAGAGGGGTGGTGACGGGGGGACGAGCGTTATAGGTAGACATTTATTGAAAGATCATTCAGTACAATGGGGTGTTGCCACTGATTTGGAACCAGGTCAACAACTACTTAATTCAGGGGGGGGGGGGAGGGGGGTTGGCTAAGTACGATCCAAAGAAGGATCACATTAAATTAGCAAAAATGATTGTTGGAGGTTGTTTACCTTTTTCTGTTTCTTCTTCTTCATATTTAATTACATATATTCAAAGAGTTTATAATCCTTGTTTTATACGTGTTCCTCGTAGTATTTGTAGATCCGATGTTTTTAGACTTTATAATGATTATGTTATTTTTTTGCAATATTTGTTCATTAATTTTACATGCCTAGTTAGTTTTACTGCAAACATTGAGCATGCTTTAAACGGTTATGATTATTTAACAATTACTTGTGATTGGATTGATGAAAATTTTAAAATGAAAAAACGTATTATTGCTTTTGCGTATGACGAGGATCAAAGTCATACTGAAAAATATATAAGCGAAACTATTTGTGCTTTAGCATCGATGAAGTATTTGTTATCTTGATGTGACCTTTGGTTGGAAGTTTCAACTTTTCTTTCTGTTTATATATTTCTTATCTTGATGGATTGCTTAAAACATTATTTCTCAATTTGGATCGCCGTTCAAACTACAGTTGTTTGTAGTGGGTATGACTTTTATTTTTTCAAAAGGTGGATCTCCCACCCCAGGAGCCCTCACACCCCGGTCCGACATGATTGTGAAGGAGTTAATCTGAAAGTATGTATGTCCTAGAAACAATCATTTTAGGATCAGATGTACTTGAACACATTCATATTAGTAATGAGATTAATATATATTTGACATTTGCAATTATTGAATTATTATTTGATTGTTTATATTATTCATTAATGTGCATCCCTTGAACTTACATTGTCATTAATAGTGTGAGATATTAATGATAGAGTGTAGTTCTTAAAATAGCCTAGACTAATGATCATTGAGAATGAGATATCAATGATATGTTATAAGTCAACATGTGGTCTGCATCACATTCTTAGAGAATGTAGTATACCTCACTTACTGCTAGCAATAGTTGCTAGTGATGGACACATGGATACTCTTAGAGGAGTATTGACATACCCTGCTGATAAACTATTTGTTATACATGTCTAGAGTATTATCGCACGGGAGATAGAGGTCCTTAGAATTGAGGTCAATATCGCCTTGTTTACGGAGCAATGCACTTTGATCCTGTCCTAAGCTCAAATGCCTTATAGGTTGAGACGCGGCTTGTATTGGGTGCATAACGAAGTAGATTGAAGGTGGTAGTTGAGCCAAGAATAAGATTCATTCCTCGATTGGAATTTCGAGAGAACACTCGACTTCCGGAGATGTTAGGTCGACGAGTCATTGGCGATGCAAGAGACATATCTAGGATATGGTCTAGTTGTCGACTAATATAGATGAGATAAAGTGATCAAGCCATTTGGATAGACACTTGGCAATTCTTAAGCTTGATCAAGTGTGTCGCGAATAAAAGGAATTTATCATCTCACATAGAGGTCTGTTTACTTGAGTCTTGTAAACGTACTTCACACATTGGAGTGCATCGGCACCGTCTAGGAGTTCCGTGTGAACCTTGATTTGATCAAGTGCCAATGTGTGAAGGCCTAAAGGGTCACACTAAGTCGATTGTCTTTTCGGTCTAAGGGTATATTGAGAGAATGTAAAATATCGGATTTTGAATCAAGATATTTTATTTTATAATAAATTATGGGATAATTTTCATTTGATGAAAATTAATTAATTAAGTCAAAATTAAATCTTGGATTTAATTAGAACTGAAACGTCAGAAAATAAATAGAGAGTCATGATAATGGGCCCGCCGATCGCCCATCGCAATTTAGATTTGGGTCGCCTCAAGCCTGATCCAAAGCTGATTTGGTTTAGGGTTTCCTCCACTATATATTTGGCACTTAACCCATAATTTCAGAAGAACTCACTTTCCACTTTCTGAACTCAGAGTTCAGGAAATAAAATTCTCTCAAACCTCTGCCAAGATTTCCTAGCTTTCTTGGGCAAAGGAATATACCGAAGCAAGGCTTGCACCCGGATTGAAAATCGCGTGCGCACCTTTTAGTAGAGACTGCATTAAAAGCATAAACTGTAAGTTTTTCTTTCATGTCTTTGCAGATTTGAATTATCGCATAATCATACCAGAAACGTTTGTTGGAGCAAGTAAGTTTACTCAAAATTTTAAACTTCCGTTGTGTCTTACTTGTATGTTTTACACCCAACAAATCCCCTACAGTGGTATCAGAGCCCAGGCTGATTTAATGATTATACTATAATCTTTAATAACGATATGTGGGATAATTAATTGTTTTGATTTAAAACTGATTTTCGGAATTTATAAAAAAAAAAAAAAAAAAAAAAATTGAGCAGTCGCGATGGCAACAAGTTTCGGCGTCATCGCGATGTCGTGAATGCTTCGGCAACGATCGGTTCCAGTGAAATTTTCGGCGATTCGACGTGTACTAACACCGTCTCCACTATTATCGAGAAATCCACTTCTTAAGATGGTCGATAAAGGTGTTGAGAGGTGGCGGAACACGATGAAGACGCCGGAAAAGTCGCCGGAAATCGCCGACGGCGGGACTGTTTCCGGCCACCACGGGCGACGAAATTATAAAGTAATAATACCATCGTGTTCGTCTCGACGAGAGGAATCTAATGGTGGTAGTGTTACACGGAAACGATGACCGGAAAAGGAGCACCACCGACGATTTTAGAACCCGCCACCGGCGTCTCAGATTCCGGCCACCGTGGGCCACCAAATTGGTGGTAAAAA
Organism: Przewalskia tangutica; assembly: GCA_029844215.1. Classification (NCBI taxonomy): domain Eukaryota; kingdom Viridiplantae; phylum Streptophyta; class Magnoliopsida; order Solanales; family Solanaceae; genus Przewalskia; species Przewalskia tangutica. The sequence continues at coordinate 42,730,199 of CM056727.1, read as the reverse complement.
CCACCGGTGAGTTCGTCCCGATGTGTGTCATCGTTTGGTGGGTTTTAATTCCGTCAATTTCTCCCCGAAATTCGAATCCCAAATTTGATTTGGGGTTGGAATTGGTTTTGAAAATTTGAAATAGTATAAGGACCTTTTTGTAATTAAAATTAGGGTTTTTAAATTGAAGATTGATCCTTTAACAAATCTGAAAATATTTTAAGTTTTGAAAATTACAAATTAGTCCCTGAGATATTTTCTGAAATTTTACAAGTTTTTAAAATCATCAGATTCAGTCCTGGTCAATCAGAATTTTAAAAGCGATTTGCTCACTGGTAAATCGTAAATATTTTAAGGTTCGAAAATTGCGAAATATCCTAAAATTAAATTTTAATTTCTGAATTATTAAGGGACTGTTTGGATGAGCAGAAAATTCCGAAAATTGATAATTGAGTTTAAATTTTGAATTTAAATATTTCCTAAATTGAAACAAATTAATTAACCCACAATTATTGTTATTTAGCATATTATTTGATAATGTGTGCACAAATTAATTGTTTCTCCTAATTGTTTAATTGATTGTCATTTAAATAATTAGAATAGAGTCCGCAAATATATGTCTGGGTAGGCGACGCCCAGTATTTGTTAGTCCACAATTATTGTCTGGGTAGGCGGCGCCCAGTAATTGTTTACTTTCAATGACCGCTATAATTGTCTGGGTAGACGGCACCCAGTATGTGATTAAAACCATCTTATATCATGCCTATTGGGTTTGATGGTTTCTCATCTAAATGTTTTTAGAAATTGCATGATAGGATGTCATATGATGTATGATATAATAGTTGATCTTGGTCATAACCCTGAATTAAAATATTCCCCAAATTTAATACAAGTCTCATTTAAAATGAACGCGTAGTCCGTTATAATTGATTGTGGTGCAAAATCCTTTTCGACGAGATGAGTATTTATGCCCCAGCATTTGCTCTAAGTCTACGAGGACTCATACCCTTTCATAGATGCATATAAATGTTGTAGTAGGTGATAAACCTTCGTAAGTATTTACACCTCAGTGTTTGCTTGATGAAGGCTAAGCCCGCTTAGATGCATAATTGCAGTCGCATAACGGGGTTGACTTGCTAGTCGTCTTGCGCCTCAGTCGGACAGCCGAGGGACGCAGATCGAATTGTTTAGAACATTCGGTCAACCAAGAGTTGCAAATTGTTTGCAATTGGTTTAGAGACCTACCAGATCGTGTTGTTGAAGTTATCAGCCTCAGCAAACGCGGAGACAACATGAGTTTGGATCTTGGCCCATTATGACCGTATTTTATATGAGTCTGTATTCTTTATGGGGTAAAAGAGTATGTTAAAATAGTGGGAGCTAATTAAACTAAAGACCATGCTAGTTAGTTAGTTAATAAATGTGTTCAATAGAAATTATATTAAAGTATTAATTTCAAGTCTATCTTTTCTTCAGTTACAATGTCGAATATGTCACTTAAAATGTTGGTTGAAACGAACAAATTGAATGGAGCCAATTTTCCTGACTGGTTAAGAAATCTACGTTTGGTACTGCGATTAGAAAAGATTGAGTATGTATTGGATATATCACTCCCTACAGTCACTGCTGAAGATTCTGAAGAGTATGCTCTGTTTGACAAAGCAGCCTATCAGAAATATCTTGATGATGCTGTTGCAGCACAATGTGTTATGCTATCTTCTATGACTCCAGAGTTACAAAGACAGCATGAAAATATGGGCCCCAACGAGATGCTAGAACACTTGAAGAGTCTCTATGACTCACGCTCGCATAAATGGAGTATGAACTGTTGAGAGATCTCTTTAAGTGTAAGCTGAACGAAGGGGGTCAGGTGTCACAACATGTTTTGAAGATGATTGGATTAATTGAGAGGTTGGCTTCGATTGGAACGAAGCTGCCTGCAAATGTTTCTGTTAATCTAATCTTGAACTCGCTTCCTGGTTTCTTTGAGAACTTCATTGTGAATTACAACATGAATGGAACGAAAGCAAGTCTCCCAGAACTTCATAATATGTTGAAGACCTTCGAGTCGTCCACCTCCAAAAGTAACGCTGTGCTCATGGTGGGCTCATCTAGCAAGTTCAAACCTAAGGGTAAGAATATGCAGAAGAAGAAGGGTAAGGCAGTTGCCGCCAAACCCACAGCTATGAAACCTAAAGGAGTTGTTCGAAAGAAGGCCAAGATAGGTGCTGATGTTTGCCTCAATTGTAAGGGAAAGGGACATTGGAAGAAGGATTGTACAGCCCCAGGGGGAGACAAGGCACAAGGTGATGTCCCTGCTGGACAAGGTATGTTTGTTATTGAAATAAATATGTCTATAACTAATTCTCACTGTTGGGTATCGATACCGTGTGGCTCGCACATTTGTAATAATGTGCGGGCTAATGTGTGACAAAGGTTGGACCTTGGGAAATAGATCTACGCGTTGGCAATGGAGCTAAAGTTGATGCGGAACGCGTGGGGACTTATAGACTAGATTTACCTTCAGGCTTTTGTTTAGAACTTAATAATTGTTATTTTGTTCCGTCTTTGACGAGAAATATTATTTCTATCCCTATGTTAGACATTGAGGGGTTTTCCTCACATATTACCAATGGAAACTATGTTTTATCTTATGAAGGTTTTATTTGTGGAAATGCTCCTTGTGGATGGATTGTATGTTCTAAATCAGAGCCATGAAATTTTCAATATACAAAATAAAAGAGCTAAAATAAGTAATCAAAGAAATCCCACCTACTTATGGCATTGCAGACTTGGTCACATCAATGAATCAAGGATAGCAAGATTGAGGAAATTAGATTACTTAGAACCATTTGACTTAGAGTCATATGGTGATTGCGAATCTTTCTTAAGAGGAAAGATGACAACCAAATCACTTTCTGGGAAAAGAGTACGTGCCAAAGAGGTGCTTGAGTTAGTTCATACCGATGTATGTGGGCCTTTTCCAACTCAAGCTAAGGGAGACTTTCTTTATTTCATCACTTTTACAGACGATTTCTCAAGGTTTGGGCATGTGTATCTTATGAAACATAAGTCTGAAGCTTTTGAAAAATTCATAGAGTACAAGTCAGAAGTAGAGAAGCAACTTGAAACAAGTATTAAAACTCTTCGATCAGATCGAGGAGGTGAGTACTTAAGTAAAGAATTTCTAGATTACTTGAAGCTTCATGGAGTCCATTCAGAATGGACACCTCCCGGAACGCCACAAATGAATGGTGTTGCTGAGAGGAGAAATCGTACCTTATTAGATATGGTTAGATCCATGATGAGCTTCTCAGCTCTACCAACATACCTATGGGGATATGCATTGCAAAGCTCAATCTACATTTTGAATAGAGTTCCATCAAAGTCAGTTGAGAAAACTCCATATGAGATATGGAATGGCAAGAAGCCAGCACTTAGACACATGCGACCCTGGGGGTGCCCTGCATATGTAAAGAAGTTGCTCACTGACAAATTGGAATCTAAAAGTGAGAAGTATTATTTTGTAGGGTATCCTAAGGAAACAAGAGGGTACTACTTCTATCTTCCTGAGGAACATAAAGTAATTGTTTCCAGAAATGCAACTTTCCTTGAAGAAGACTATGTCTACAAGGAACAGAGTTGCAACAAGATAGAACTCAAGAAATTCAAGAAGTACAAAATAATGTAGAGAATGACCCCTTGTCAAATAACCTAGACAAGGATTCAGTGGGAGTATTTGATGATGATTGGGTACTTAGAGTACTCACCCGATGGGAGTGTTGTGAGGATCTGCAGAAATGCAAGACCCTCATGCACAACCAATGGTAGATGACACAATAGTTGTGCATCATCCTATTCAAAATGATATTCCTGAAAGTTCTCAAGGTGGTGGATTGTCCAACACACAAACATCTTCTCAAAATCAAAATACAAAGAAACACCGAACGCAGAATGTTCAACTCTGTAGACCACTAGGACTCATCGTGCACTGAAAGACTTAATCTCCTTGTTGAAACACATAATGAGATAGATATTCACTGATGATGATGAGCTCATTACCTACAAGAAGCAATGTTAGACATTGATTCACAGAGATGGCAAGAAGCCATGAAATCCGAAATGGAGTCTATGTACATAAACCAAGTATGGAACTTGGTTGACTTGCCAACAGGGGTTAGACTCATAGGATGCAAATGGGTCTTCAAGAAGAAGATTGATGCATATGGCAAAATACAAACTTATGAAGCAAGATTGGTGGCTAAAGGTTATAATCAACGGCCTGGGGTCGATTATGATGAAACCTTTTCGCCTGTTGCAAAGATTAAGTCCATTCGGATTTTGCTTGCAATAGCTGCATACTATGATTATGATATTTGGCAAATGGATGTTAAAACTGTCTTCCTCAATGGTAATCTAATTGAGGAGGTGTATATGATACATCCAGAGGGTTTTACATCTAAGACTCAACCCAAAACAGTATGCAAACTACAAAAGTCCATTTATGGACTTAAGCAAGCCTCAAGGAGTTGGAACATTTGTTTTGACAAAGCAGTCAAATCATTTGACTTTGTTAGAAGCAAGGAAGATCCGTGCGTTTATAGTAAACGCACAAATGAAAGCATTGTCTTCATTGTTATATATGTAGATGACATATTGATAATGGGAGACAATAAAGCTCTCATCTGTCGATCGAAAGAATGGTTATCCGAACGCCGTGATGAAGGACTTAGGTGAAAGCTCACATTATTGGAATTAGAATCTACAGAGATAGACCTAATAGATTGTTGGGTCACATCAAATGTATACATAGACAAAGTGCTAAAACATTTCTCTATGGAAAATTCCAAGAAAGGAATCTTCTTATGGGTCAAGGCATCAGTTGTCAAGGAAGGATTGTCCTTCCACAGATTCGAACGAGCACGTGAAGAGAATCCCATATCTTCAGCTATAGGATCAATCATGTATGTCATGACTGCATAAGGCGGATGTGGCCTATGCACTTAGCATGACTTGCAAATTTCAGCAGAATCCTGGGGAGGAACACTGGAAAGCAGTCAAGAGTATTCTTAAGTATCTTAGACGAACTAAAGAATACTTCTTAGTCTATGGCGGACAAGAAGATCTAGGAGCTACTGGGTACATCGATGCAGCTTCGCATGCATCTTGATGACTTCAAATCTCGATGCCGTTATGCCTTCATTTTAAATGGTGGAGTAGTTAGTTGGAAGAGTTCCAAGCAAGCTACAACTGCCGATTCGACAACAGAAGTCGAGTACATTGCTGGATCGGAAGTTGGTAAAGAAGTTGTCACGATATCCGAGTTCTTAAAGGAATTATGGGTTGTTCCAAGTACCAGTTGTCCAATAACGATTTATTGTGATAACACTGGTGCGATTGCTCAGGCTAAGGAACCAAGATCAACGAATAGAAACAATCATGTACCAAGGAAATATCACATACTCAGGGAGATGGTGGAGACAAAAGAAATAAAGATAGACTACATTCCCATCGAAAATAATCTAGCAGACCCATTTACTAAACCATTAAGCTTAGTCAAGCATAATGGTCATTTCGAAAACATGGGCATTAGATACATTGGTGATTGGCTCTAGGCCAAGTGGGAGATTGAAAGTATGTATGTCCTAGAAACAATCATTTTAGGATCAGATGTACTTGAACACATTCATATTAGTAATGAGATTAATATATATTTGGCATTTGCAATTATTGAATTATTATTTTATTGTTTATATTATTCATTAATGTGCATCCCTTGAACTTACATTGTCATTAATAGTGTGAGATATTAATGATAGAGTGTAGTTCTTAAAATAGCCTAGACTAATGATCATTGAGAATGAGATATCAATGATATGTTATAAGTCAACATGTGGTCTGCATCACATTCTTAGAGAATGTAGTATACCTCACTTACTGCTAGCAATAGTTGCTAGTGATGGACACATGGATACTCTTAGAGGAGTATTGGCATACCCTGCTGATAAACTATTTGTTATACATGTCTAGAGTATTATCGACGTGTGGAGATAAGTCCTTAGACTTGAGGTAAATATCGCCTTGTTTACGGAGCAATGCACTTTGATCCTGTCCTAAGCTCAAATGCCTTATAGGTTGAGACGCGGCTTGTATTGGGTGCATAACGAAGTAGATTGAAGGTGGTAGTTGAGCCAAGAATAAGATTCATTCCTCGATTGGAATTTCGAGAGAACACTCGACCTTCGTAGATGTTAGGTCGACCAAGTCATTGGCGATCTGAGAGACATATCTAGGATATGGTCTAGTTGTCGACTAATATAGATGAGATAAAGTGATCAAGCCATTTGGATGTACACTTGACAAATCTTAAGCTTGATCGAGTGTGTCGCGAATGAAAGGAATTTATCATCTCACATGTAGAGTCTGCTTACTTGAGTCTTGTAAGCGTCTTCACATATTGGGTCCACACCGACGCCGTCTAGGAGTTCCGTGTGAACCTTGATTTGATCAAGTGTCAATGTGTGAAGGCCTAAAGGGTCACACTAAGTCGATTGTCTTTTCGGTCTAAGGGTATATTGAGAGAATGTAAAATATCGGATTTTGAATCAAGATATTTTATTTTATAATAAATTATGGGATAATTTTCATTTGATGAAAATTAATTAATTAAGTTAAAATTAAATCTTGGATTTAATTAGAACTAAAACGTGCAGAAAATAAATAGATGAGCATGCTGATGGGCCCAGTTGGCGCTGCAATTTGGATTTGGGTCAGGTCTTTAAGCCTGATCCAAAGCGGATTTGGTTTAGGGTTTCCTCCACTATATATTTGGCACTTAACCCATAATTTCAGAAGAACTCACTTTCCACTTTCTGAACTCAGAGTTCAGGAAATAAAATTCTCTCAAACCTCTGCCAAAATTTCCTAGCTTTCTTGGCCAAAGGAATATACTGAAGCAAGGCTTGCACCCGGATTGAAAATCGCGTGCGCACCTTTTAGTAGAGACTGCATTAAAAGCATAAACTGTAAGTTTTTCTTTCATGTCTTTGCAGATTTGAATTATCGCATAATCATACCAGAAACGTTTGTTGGAGCAAGTAAGTTTACTCAAAATTTTAAACTTCCGATGTGCCTTACTTGTATGTTTTACACCCAACAAATCCCTGCATAATCATGGTAACTCAACTGAAACAAGATACAAACTTAAAACATTCATTAACTTCTTATCCATAAGTCGGATTAATCCCCACAAAGTATCAAACTGTCGAGAACAAAGAAAACTAGAACTTTTATTCAGCACAAACTTTCAGATTCTCTACCGATTTGTACAATTTTTACGTTATAAATTATGCCCTTCCAGATTTCGATTGATCCGAGGCAGAAACTTTAAACAGTGATAATTTTCAAAGTAAGTCGAATTTATTCCCGTAAAGTCACAAACTGTCTATAACGGAGTTATCTAAAACTTTTATTCAACACAAACTTTCAGATTCTTTATCAATTTGTACAGTTTTTACGTTATACATTCTGCCCTTTCAGATTTCGGTTGATCCGAGACAAAAAATTTAAACAGTGATAACTTTCAAATCGTAAGTCGGATTAATCCCCGTAAAGTCTCAATATGACAGTAACAGAAAGATGTACACCTCTATAAAATTTTATCTAATTCTAACAAGTACAACCCATCGTAACAGATTATAATTTCACAATTCAAACTAGTTAGAATTTTCTAAAAATTATAACATATTAACTGCCCTGCCCTTATTAGAAAATTTCTAAAATGTGTTTTGACTGTCGCCTTGCTAGTTTAATCGACTGTCTACCCGCCTACCCCACGCCCATTTGTCATCCCTAGCTGTTATGCCTAATTGATTATGACAAATTTGACCCAATGGAGTGCACTTTCATTTTTTCAGTTGTAGTCAAATGAAACTTTCAGGGGTCGTTTGGTATAGTGTATAAGAATAATGATGAATATATTGTTTTAGTAATGATGATATTAGTTATGTATGAATTGTTTTTTATCTACCGTTTGGTTTGATGTATTAGAAATAATATGTATTGCATAATTTCTAAAAGCAATTGGTTATTTACAAAAATAGCTTCCATATTATACCATGTGGAATTTTATGAATAATTGTGTCTTTAATCATGCTTATGCATACATTAAAATTCATTGCATTACTAATATCATGGTTTATTAGGTATTAATTATGCAAAAGATAATACCAAGTAGAATGTATAACTTAGTTATAAATAGATTGAAAAAAAATATCAAATAAGTTATTAATAATACACAAAAATAACTCTAATACATCCTACCAAACGATCCCTTAGTTAGATAATAATTGAACGATAAAATGTACTTCCATTCAAAAACAACTGAAAATTATGGAGTAAGATGAAAGTAGAGGCCTTCAGTGGACAATGGAGACTTTGTAATCAGAGATTATTTAAATTTTAAAAAATGGTTAAATATATAATTAAGTATTTGAAATAATTTTCTTGAAGTGTCATAGTGACGTACCATGTCATATTCCTTCGGAAAATATTATATATGGGTTTATAATATTTCAGAAAAATTCTGTTAACACCAAAAATTTAAATATAAAACTCACAAAATAATGATAATTTAAGTGCATGTTTGGATTGACTTTTGGGTGATTCTGAATATCTATTTTCGTGAAAATCAACAAATTGACATGTTTAGATTAGCAGAATCAATGTTGTCATTTATTTCAATTTTTGATTTTACTCTTTCCTTTATTACCCTATTTAATTCCATCAACAACTCTATTTACTTTCATTATTTTCTTTAAATATCTAAAAATAATTACTAAAAAATTCAAATATACAACTTTCATTACCCTCTTTAAATATCTAGAAATAATTTCTAAAAAATCAAATATACTACTCATGTTCTGTTTTAATTTTAAAAAAATCAAATATACTATTAAAATTGACATTTGTTCATGTGTAATTGCAAATTGGAACTTTAAACTCCTCAAAACATCCTAACGTTGTCCGATTATACGAGAATTATCCTTCTCTTTTTTCTATTGTCTTTTTTCAAACACTCTAAATATTATTACTATAATATATTATATTATACTAAAGTGAATTTTCGAGATAAGTTTAGAGGTGAAAAAAATGTATTTTCTATAGATTTTATAGTACAATCACACCCTCTTTCGTCTCAATTTATGTGTTCAAACGTTTAAAGTGGATATTTGATCATAAAAATTATGAAATTTGGATGTAAATACAAATTAAATTTGTTTTTAAATTTTTTCAGTAATTTGGACTAAAAATTGTAAAAACGGCTTTTTAAAGTTTTTCAAAATTCGGAAAATTTCGGAATTGAAAATTTTGTAATAATTTGTCCAAACAATTTTCAGAATAATATTTCTGAAAAAATGAAAAATTATCCGTGGACAAACGGGCCAAAGTTAAACGAATTCTTCTTATCGAAAATACAAATTTATATATATATAATCTACATAAAATATTATTATAAATCACAATAATTTATAATAATATTTTATGTAGATTATATATATATAAATTTTATTTTAAAAATATTTAAGATTTACATCCGATCGAATTCACAATCAAAATTTTAATTAATTTTCAAAATCCGGACAATATTACATATATTGGAACTGAGGGAGTACTAACACATTTTCTTTGTTTGTTTTCAAATCTTTAATTAATGCCATTTTTTGAAAAGTGTATGTAAAATCATCAAACATTAATATATTTCCTTCGGGTAAGTATTATTTGGTAGATTCTAACTATCCAACACCAATTGGGTACATTGGTCTCTATAGATGTGAACGCTATCACCTTCCTGATTTTAGGCGTTCTAACAGGTTTGCAAATCATAATGAAGTATTCAATTAGTACCACTCAAGTTTAAGGTCTACAATAGAAAGAACTTTTGGGGTATGGAAGAACAAATTTGCAATTTTACGTCGCATGTCCAAGTTCAATTTTGAAACACAGGTTCAAATAGTTGTCGCAACAATGACTATACACAACTTTATCAGAAGGAATGCAGAAACGGGTATTGATTTTGATCTTTATGAAGATGAAAGCACATTCATTCACCATGATGATTATCATAGATCATCTGACTTGGATCAATTACAGATTTTTAATGTAACTTCTTCATCAGAGATGAATCACGTTCGAGACTTAGTCAGTAATCAAATTATAAAGTACATGCAAAATTAGTATTGTAATAATATTTAATTATTATTTGCACTTTAAATTAGTATTGTAATAATATTTTATTAATATTTAAATATAATATTGACTAAATGTCAATTTTGATAATTCTATATTTAAAAATAATTTTGATCAAAATTATTCAAACATAAATCAATTATAACAATTACTTTTATATTATTGCATTCAATTCTGTTAAAATCAATTTTGTCAAAATCAATTTTATTCGCATCTAATTCAAACATACAAGTTTTTCACCCATTCAGCCTGAATTCTAACGAAAACATAATATAATCAATTAAATAATTTGACTCCTTTATTGAAAAGGAAAAGTAGATGTGACTTTAAAGAAAGTGTGTCATTTTATGGATCAGAAGGTGTGACAAGTCTGCCAAAGAAGAAGTAGCACACGCACCAGCGACACGTTTTATGTGGACACAACAAGCTGGCCTATATTTATGCCAGAAATGCTATCTTAGTCTGACAAAGGCCCTTTCACTTTTCCAATGGCCACAGCTTCTTCAAAGCAACTTGTTGTCTGCCTTTAAGCCACTGGATGTTTGACACGTACCCAATAAGTCCTTCACGTTTCGAACTTCGATTGAGTTTTTACAATAATTTATGATATTATTAACTGAATTCAATCAAATATTTATAAATCTTTTAGTACATAACTTGGGAGCAGAAAGGCGAATCCTCGCCACAGGGCTCACCCTCAGCCGGCAGTTGGTGGAGGTAAATCACAGTCTTCAGTGCACTAGGTGGGAGAGCGCGATCTTTTAGTCGCATGAGTCATTCACCATGAGAAAATGAACTCCCACTCATGCATGAACTGCGCTTGGAGCGATCTGCCACCCAGAGCCATTGATTACACGTGCGGGTATCTTTTAGTACATAACTACATATACAACATATAACCAAAAGCTATTTGTTGCCCTGAACCAGTAAGTTAACCTTTGGATCCCCTTGATGACACCAATTTCCAAGGTCATGTCTAAAAATAATGTTAATCTTTTTAGCGGGTGCAGGTAATCGATCTTTTATGATTATATCTCACTTTTTCTATAAAGTAGTCTATCCTAAATGCCCATGTTTTGTTAATTACTTTCTGTATATCATTGTCTTTTGTTGTCCTTTTCTCATTATTCAAATATTATCAAAATGAAAGAGTAAGGAAACAGAGTTGCTACTTACTAATCATTAGCTGCAAATTGCGTTAAAAGTGTACTAAAGTCTAAATGGAGAGCAAGTTGTAGGAAAAAAAAAGTATTTACAAAGTCAAAAAATGTAGGCCAAGTTGGAATAAAACATTGGTGGCAATGTGCTGTCTGCTGAGTGTAATTATTAGGTAAAGTGTAATTAGTGTAGTTAATCATATACTCTTATGATAATTATATAATTAATCTTCAAATATAATAGAGTTTTACATGTAGAATAGAAAAATGATTTTCTTATACGTAACTTATATATATACCCCTTTCATTAATGAGAATAATACCCAATGAGGTTTGGTCTAGTGGATAAAAGCTGGCTATAGGGTTGTTAGCGGTGCGGATACTCCCGGTAATTACCCGAGAACCGGACCGGTAAACCCGGACCGATACTCGGATCGAAATCTTAACGGTCCGGATACGAGTACCAAAAAAATACCCGGACCGATAAGGAGCCGGACCGATAATCCGGTAAAATACACGGTAACAACCCCAACCCCCACCCCGCTTTGATCCCTCCACGACTGACCATCAATCCCCCGGCCGGTCCTCATGCGGCTCTAATTAATTGTAAATTAATGAAACTTTAAATGGTCATAACTGCGCTCGGATGTCAGTTTGACCTAATATTTTTAATTTCGCGTATTATTTCGAGATAGGTAGGACAAACAACTAAAGCGATGCAGAACAACCAATTTCTCAAAAACATCCGTCTTGCCAATCAATTTCACTTTTACCTAAATTGTTACGATTGTCCATTTTCAAATCTAAATATCTCGTCTTTACTGATATATTTCAACGTAAAAATTTCGTGGTAATGTGTCGAGAATGTCAATTTCGATTGCAAATTCAATTTAAAAAAAAAATTAGCAGGCTCGAGAAAATTCTTACCGTGCAGATGAGAACCAGGGCAGATAAGGTTTGGTCGGGGCCGGATCTCGTTCGGGGCCGAAACCTTATCGATCGAGATCGATCGTAAGCTTATCGTCTGCGATTCGGTAAGTGGATACCGGACGGTCGGACTATAACAACACTACCGGCCAGAAGGTCGAGGTTCGACCCGCACGATAAAGAATCCGCGGGAGAGCTTTTAAATGACGGCTCGAAGTGGTAGTCCACTTACTACCATTTTAAAATGTAACCAAAAAAATTAATGAGAATAATCAAGTGATTATTTCTTTCATGGTATCACAAATTTGGGTTAATTTTTTCCTCCTTGCTTCCGCCACTTGATGTTGATTCTCGGTTTTCGGGCAATTTTTGCCTCGAATTTCGTGATTTTTTGTGTCTAAACTTCTTTCTACCAAATCCCTCAATAAGAACAATATGTATACATAAAAAATATGTTTCATCTTGCCCTTACAGTTTCTAACATCAAGAATCACATCCCTCTTGTTCTTGAAATAGAAAACGTCTTATATGCGATTTAGGCCGAACTGTTCAAGATTCACGCACGCTCGCATCAAGTCATACATCACATAATTCCCGTGGATCTTGAGGATACTGATGTGCCAAAATGCGAGGATGATCCAAATGTGTGGACGTCGCTTGATGTCGTCGTACTTCAGTGGATTTACTCCACTATCTCTATCGACCTGTTGCAAATGATTATTGAGACAGACGCTACGACAAAGGCTGCTTGGGATAGACTGCGTGACATATTCCAGGATAATCATAACAATAGAGTTGTTACACTTGAGCAGGAATTTTCCCACGTCAACATGAAAAATTTTCCGAATGTTTCAGCTTATTGCAAAAGGTTGAAAGAATTGCGGATCATATGCAACGTTGGTACGCTCGTTAGTGACGGTCGTCTTGTTTTACAGATGGTTGTCGGCCTCTCCGAGGCCTATAGTGGTGTGGGGACTCTATATCGTCAAAGTAACCCTCTACTAAAGTTTTATCAAGTCCGCTCCATGCTTACTTTGGAAGAAGACGGCTTGGCTAAAAAGACGGCTACCGACACTAGCCCCGTAATCATGATGACGTCCTCCACAAATTCTTCAGGTTTCTTTGATAATTTGGGCCAAAATCGTGCTCACGGTGATGACAAAAATAATCGTAAAAATAATGGGAAAATCGTGGCGGCAAACGCGGTGGTTCCGGCGGCAGTGGGTCCCACCCCAACAGTATTGGGCCACCACCCAACTGGTCTGAGCCTTGGGCCAAATGGCGTGGCACGACCAGATGGCGATGGCCCAACAGCCTACTAGTCCAAAGAATGTTCGATCCCGCAGTTCGCCAGCAGCCTTCCAGCCCAACACGCTGCGATCGATCACGGTCGGTATGTAGTGGCCCAGTAGTTTTCGCTACAGTACTGGGTCGGGGCAACAAGCTGGCGTGCTTGGGCCCCGGCCTCCTCAGCCCCATTATACAGCAGGCCCCACCCCGATCAATATTGAGGCGGATATGCACACACTTGGAATAAACCCCTCAGACTCAAATTGGTACATGGACACCGACGCACCTACACACCCAAGTACTCTATCGTCTTACTCTAATTTGAGCAGCAATCGTGGTATAATTATTGGTAATGGTAATTCAATTCCAATTCGTGGTTACAGTCATAAAACATTGTCTCCCCCCATCCACCTCTTATCTTGAAAAATAACCCTTTATGTCCCTAAATTGATCAAAAATTTGGTGTTTGCCCGTAAATTCACTACTAATAATTATGTTTCTATTAATTTTGATCCGTTTGGATCTTCTGTGAAGGATTTCAAAACGGGGATTCCTCTCATGAGGATAGTACATGGGATCTTTATCCAATCACGTCAAGTTTCGGTCTTTCGAGTCAAGTCTTGTCATCTACGTTTGCCACCCTTGCTCATTCCTTGTGGCATGCTAGTCTAGGTCATCCAGGGTCGTCTATTTTGTCTACCTTAGATTAAAATAAATTTATTTCTTGTAAAGGTACGCATAGTACTCCGAATTGTCAATCTTGTTCTTTAGGAAAGATTCTTAGATTGTTTTTTGTAGACTCTAATTCTCATACTCTAACGCCATTTGATATTATTCAGAGCGATCTATGGACGTCTCATGTTCTTAGTTCTTTGGGTCATCGTTATTACGTTCTATTTTTGGATGATTATTATAATTTTATGGACTTTTCCAATCGCGAAAAAAGCTTAAGTTTTTTCCACCTTCTTAAAATTTAGAGCATTTATTAGAACCCAATTCGAACGAGAAATTAAAAATATCCAATGTGATAATGGCAAGGAATATGACAATGGTGTGTTTCGGAAATTTTGTGCTAATAATGAGATCAATTTTCATTTTTCTTGTCCTCATACCTCTTCACAAAATGGGAAAGTGTTAGCGAATTTGCATAGGCTTTACGCAAGTGTACGTATCGCTCAAGTAATATAGTCCTTGTAAGACCGAATATCGTCCTCAGGGACTGGTTTTCAATTACCAAACATCTATCATAAGTTATCTATTTGACTATCGATATTTTGTTTTGGTTTATCTATAAACTACTGAATTAATTGCAAAAATTAACTAAAATATTTTATTTGAATCAGTTATGGTGGAAATAGGGCTTCCAATCTCCTTATCCACTCGCTTTAATCCTTAATGCAACAATAAAGGTTCTTCTTTTATTTTAAGATAGCAGATTAGCTAGACTGTTTTATATTCCGGCTAGGACATATAAACGCTCAACCCCAGTGCAGAAATCTTATATATTTCTATGATAGATTTTACCACATAGGAGGATTAAGAACAATAACCTATGAAGCTACACAAATATCAGAGTACTTTCGTCCACGATTTTAACCTATGTCTATTCAACTACAACATATCCAAATCTCCCCTATCGGATCTCGATTCGAAATCATATACGTGATGATAACTGATGATCAATTAATTATCAAACAATCAAATCAAATATTGAATAAATCTTAACTATATGAAGAAGAAACCAAATACTGCATTAATTCATAAAGACGAGTTTCAAGCGATTCGAAAGGAAAACCCTAATTAAAAGTTTAGCTCCTAGCCATAGACATGCTAAGAACCAAAGTAATATCAACTAAATTGAAATAAAGCAAAGAAAAGAAAATACTTTTATATGTTGTGTTGTGAAGTTTAGCTCCAATCTTGTAGCCTCCAAGAAAACTATGTTGTGTTGTAAAGAAAGGTTGAGTCCCCCTTAAAAAAATCTGCACAAAGGGCTTTTATATGCTAAAAAAATGTGTACCCTGGACCTCCTTGCCCTTGGCGATTCCATTCGGATGCAGGCGGTTTTCGCCTGGCGCGCGCCTTAACTCCTGTAGCCTCTCAGATCTTAGGACGCCACGACCCTGCCTTCTTGCGCCGCGGCTCTACTTCTGCTTTTGTCCGGATTGCCAATTTTCGTCAATTTTGGCTCGGGAACCTCCTTTTCTGCCCACTTATTGCTCTTTTTCGCCACTTTACCTTTTTAGTCCACTGTGACTCAAAAGAAAGAAAAATATCCTAACACGACACATATTTAAACAAAAATGGGAAAAATACTAACTAAGAATGACTCTAAAAGTGCATATAAAATATGCCTAACAGAAAGCCGAACGAAAAAATCGTACCATTAACAACATTATCCGAACTTTATTGATTCATGCGTCTGTACACCCTACTTTTTGGCATCATGCTCTATAGATGACCACATATCTTCTTAACATTCTTTCTATCAAAAGTTTGACATATTTCTCCCCTCTTCAAATTTTATATAATAAGACTCTTTCATTTTCACATCTTAGGATCTTTGGGTGCTTATGTTATCCGTTGTTTCCATCAACCACAATTAACAAACGTCAGACCCATTCTACTCCTTGTGTGTTTTTGAGTTATCCGTCTAATCATCATGGTTACAAATATTTTGATTTATCATGAACTGGATAATGGGTGGGTGTCCAACAAACATTCTTTAGCTAAGAAGGATTCATTCACCGCAACTTCTCTAATCTAATAAAATCATTATTAGTCATCATATTATTTTTGATGAGTCCCAATTTTCGTTTGCTAAGGGTAGTAATCTCGTGCCTAGTTCGTATAATTTTTTGGATGATGATATATCCCCATATATTATTCACCACTTATCGAACATGTCCCGCACCCCGAATCCACCAGTAGTTCCACTGCCCACTGGCCCCACTACCACGACGTCCCCTGTTGGGTCGATCAGTAGTGGGCGATTACCTCGAGTTGGGGTGGGCGATTGTCCAATCAATCCATGCTTGATCTCGGTTCGGAACCTACTTACCGTGTTGGCGGCCAGCCCATGCGTCTTTGGCGATCGTCCTGGTCCTGCTACTTCCTAAAATTCACCCAATTCTCCTTCGAGTCATAGACCGGTCACTCGTAGTCAACGGGGTATTTTTAAACCAAAAAGACAATTTTTCTTAAATTTCGCCTACCCCGTACTCTTGTGTCTGCTTTAAATAACCCGAATTGAAAAATTGCTATAACCGATGAATATAATGCTCTTATTGATAATAAGACGTGGGAGTTGGTGCTCCGTCCGTCTGGTGTTAATATTATTAGGTCTATGTGAATTTTTGCTCATAAAGATAATTCTGATGAATCTTTTGCAAGACATAAGACTCGTCTTGTAGGTGATGTGAAGACTCAGCAGATTTGTGTGGACTGTGGTGAGATATTTAGTCCTGTGGTCAAGTCGGCTACCATCCGCACTGTGATCAGCTTGGCTCTTTCAAAAGTATGGCCCATACATCAATTAGCTGTGAAGAATGTTTTCTTACATGGTGATCTCAAGAAGACAGTCTATATGCCCTTGGGGTTTAGGGATCCCAAATATCCTCATCATGTCTATTTGTTAAAAAATTCCTTGTATGGGCTTAAGAAGTCCCCCGAGCTTGGTATAAGAGGTTTGCAGACTTTGTTTCGACTATTGGGTTTTCGCACAGCATGTCTGATAATCCATTGTTCATATATCGTCGTGGTTATTCGTTGGCTTATATACTGTTATATGTGGATGATATTATCTTTACCGCCTCTTCTGATGCATTACGCAAGTCTATCATGACAATACTCAGTTCTGAGTTTGCTATGAAAGACTTGGGGCCCTTGAGTTATTTTTTGGGGATTGCTGTCACTCGTCATGCAGGTGAGTTGTTCTTATCACAGAGGAAGTATACAGCTGAGATCATTGAGAGGGCTGGGATGTCATCCTGTAAGTCCACTTCCACTCCAGTTAATACTAAACCCAAGTTGGGTGTTACGGCTGGCTCACCGTATGAGGATCCGACCCGCTATCGTAGTCTTGCAGGGGCCCTTCAGTATCTTACTTTCACGAGACCATATATTACGTATGTCGTACAACATGTGTATTTGTTTATGCATGATCTCAGGGTTGAGCTCATAAATGCGCTCAAACGCATCATTCGGTACATCCATGAGACACTTGACTATGACTTACATTTATATCCTTCGTCGACATCTACACTTGTCTCGTATACGGATGCTGATTGGGGCGGTTGTCCATACACCAGACGGTCTACGTATGGATATTGTATGTTTCTTGGTAACAACATGGTCTCTTGGTATGCAAAGCGTCAGTCGACTTTATCACGTTCCAGTGTAGAGGCCGAGTATCGAGGGGTAGCCAATGTTGTCTCTGAATCATGTTGGTTACGTAATCTTCTGTTAAATCTTTATTGTCCTATTCAAAATGCAACCTTGGTTTATTGTGATAATGTTAGTGTCATCTACCTTTTTGGAAATCCAATTCAGCACCAGCACAATAAACATATCGAGATGGACATTCATTTTATTCGAGAAAAGGTTGCTCGAGGACAAGTACGCGTCTGTCATGTACCGTCCAGGTATCAAATTGGAGACATCTTTACAAATGTTGAGTATATTTTATATCACTTTTGAGTCTTTTTTAGTTAGTATCTTTCCTATTTTCTTTGTGTTCTGTATAGTGGTAGGGTTGTTTTTCTTTATTTTGAGTCACAACGATCCTAAAATGGATAAATGGTGAATTCAAGAGGAATTTAGCTGATTTGGAGGATAAAAGTGTACATCAGATCCCAAGCAATTAAGTCAAAGAAGCCCTGAGAAGCTCAGAAAGCAATTTAAACAAAATTACACTGTCAACCGTACGGGTCTACAAGGTTAATTTTGTCATGACCCGAACTCCGGGCCCGCGACGGGTGCCCTACCTGGGAAACCCCTCTTATACCCTTACATTCCTTACCAGACATAGGCCAAACAATAAATGAAAACTGTAAATGTAGCAACAAGGCAAGTCGATGAGGTTGCCGCTATATATATATAAACGGGAACATCCCTACAACACAGTAGTACATCTGGCCAATAATATAATACAATTTCCGCAAGTCCAGCCCACATATGAATACAAATCTCTAAGAGTTTGGACAGTAACCTATGATGAGACAGGGCCCCGCCCTACCCCTGAATGTATATAAGCCTACAATACCAGGGTCCGTACCAACATAACAAGCCTCCGAAATAATGTAGCTTTTCCCAAAACTGAGTAGAGATCCTAAAAGCGAGGATCACCAAACTGTGTACCTAAACCTTCGGCATGACACAAAGCCCTCCGAAGGGGGTCAGTACAACAAGTACTAAGTATGTAAACATAAAGTACATTAAATAAACTATAACTGGCCAAAAGATGACAGGGACAAGTAAAAACCTTACCAGCTCCAACCATGCCATATAAAATAAAAGTCAATTGTACCTTGTATCACTGTACCATTGTACTAATGTACTTTATATAAACAAATGAGAGTTAACTGAGCCTTTTAGAAATATGCCTTTTTAAAAGTAAGATCCACCGTGTCATTTCAATTTATGAAATAAATAACATTTCAAAATATGCAAGTCATGCCAAAATCAGGGACTCCTACCCTCAGATTATACTATCACGGGACTCGAACCCGCATATGTATGTATATAGTATCATGGAACTCAAACCCACATATGTATATATGGTGACATGGGATTTGAACTCAAATCATGGAGATCTAGTCCATGGAATAGTATAGTGTCATGAGACTCTAACCCACATACATCTATTTATAATGTCGTCGGGAAAATAATATAATGTCATGGATTCTAACCCACATACATATATAATGTCGTCGGGAGAATGATATAATGTCACGGGACTCTAACCCACATACATATATAATGTCACCGGGAGAATGATATAATGTCATGAGACTCTAACCCACATACATATATAATGTCGCCGGAAGAATAATATAATGTCATGGGACTCTAACCCACATACATCTGCAAGTTAAATAATCTTTGACTCTCATTACAATAAAATGAACAACCATCATTTTAGACAACCAAGACAATACCATGCCTTCCTTTCAAGACAATATTATGCCTTCCTTTTAAAATAACTAAGACAATTATCATGCCTTCTGATCGGTGTATTTTATATACACTTTTTGAGTCATTTTTAGTGAGTCTTTTGTCCCTTTTTGTACAAATACGTGTCGTCTTAGGATAGATTTTCTTTATTTTGAGTCAAATTGGTTAAAGTGGCTCTTTGGCGGAAAAGGAGCGAAAAGAGGGCAAATACGGAGGTTCCAGAGCTCGAAATGCGAGAAAGTGGCGAACCAAGCACGAACACGGGTCAGCGCCGCGGCGCCTCCAGCCAGCAGGGCCAGGTGCCGAGGCGCCAAAGATTCAGAGGCTTGCAGAAGTTCCAGCGGCCATGGCGCTCTAGACAGCGAGTTGCGGCCGCGGCCAATCTTCGATCACAGAACTTCTGCCGGCGCCAGAGAGTGGCCGCGGCGCCGACACGGGAAAAATCAGGTTTTTAAAGGAATTATGGGTCAGGCCTGAAGGAAAACCTTAATGACAGTTTGGAGGCTATAAAAAGAGAAACCTAGGTCAGAATTAAGGGTTCCCTTTCTTGCCAATTCACAACACATCTTGGAGTTCAAGATTGGAGACCATTCTTTAGTAATTTCTTTCTTTTCTTTTATTTTATTTTCAGTTTTATGTTGGATGTTAAACTAGTTCTTGTCATGTCTATGGCTAGGAACTAACTTTAATATAGGGCTTTTCATGTCAATTCACTTGAACCTTTATTTATGAATTAATGCATGATTGTGGTTGTTCTTCTTATTGTTGAGATTTATCCAATATATGTTTTGATTGCTTGGTAATTACTTGATCATTAATTATCATTACTTATATGATTTCTAACCGAAATCTGAAAGGGGAGGTTGTGACTATGCTGTAGTTGGATAGACATAGGTTGAATCGTGGATGAAAATACCTCGATTACTTGTGTAGCATTAATAAGGGTTTTTATTCTTAATCCCCCTCTAGAGTCAACCTTATCACCGAAAGGTAGAAAGGTGTTGTACTGGGGTTGAATGTTTATATAACCTTAACAGGAGTATAAAACGGATTAGTAAACCTGCTATCTCCAAAAGAAGAAGAACCATAGTTAATTGCATTAATAAGTAAATTAAGCGGATAATTGAGGAGACTTGGAAGCCCTATTTCCATCATTACTGAAGTAAACAACATAGTTAATTAGTTTTTATAATTATTAGTCATAAACAACAAATCAATATTCGGTCACCAAATAGATAACAAAGAGTAGAAATTGGTAATTGAGCACTAATCCCTGAGGACGATAACTCGGTCTTCAAAGACTATATTACTTGACTCGACACGTACACTTGCATTAAAGTGTGTGCATTAAATCGCGCATCAAGTTTTTGGCGCCGTTGCCGGGGATTGGCGTACTTTCAATATCGATTTGTCTATTCTTATTTCTAATTTGGTTGCTCCGAGAACAAGTTTCTAACTTGTTCTGCGAGCATCTTTTTATCACCTTTTGTTGTTTTTCTTATTTTGCAGGTTAAATTCGAAGAAAAAAAAAACGAAAAAAAAAATCCTGAAGACATGGATTACTACTATCAATATGATAAAGCTCCAACCCCACAAGAAAAGAGGGAGGAGTTACGAGCAGCCATACTCAGTTTGACTAGGTACCAAACTCAGTTCATGGACGAAACGAGAGTGACCTTGAAGAAGTTGGAAACGCAAATAGAACAACTCGCGGTCATGTTGAACAGCGAAATGCAAGAAAAGCAATCTGCACATATGGGAGGAAATATGAAAGCACAATGTCAGGCGATTGACCTGAAGAATGCCGAATCAGTGGAGATGGAAAGTTCGCAGCAGCGCATGCGCTGGTGGAGCGCGGCGCCAAGATTCTGGGACAAGGCGGTTTGAGCGCCGCGCCCGAGCCCGTAAAAAAATTGGTAGAAGCTGTTGTGAACGCACCCCAGGTGAAGATACCATATCCCCAGAGGCTAAAAACATGTGCTCTTGACAATCAATTCTCTAAATTTGTGGAAATTCTCAAACAATTGCAACTCAATATCCCGTTTGCTGAAGCACTAGAGCAGATGCCGAGCTATGTAAAGTTCATGAAGGATATTCTTAGCAAAAAGATGAGGATAGAGGACTACGAAATAGTGGTGTTGACTGAAGAATGTAGTGTCATCCTACAGAGAAAACTACCTCAGAAATTACAAGATCCAGGGAGCTTCACCATCCCATGCACCATTGGAAAGTTTGAATGTCAGAAAGCGCTGTGCGATCTGGGAGCAGGCATAAATCTGATGCCTTATCTAGTTTTCTGCAAACTTGGAATGGGAGAAGTCAAACCTACAAACATCACTTTGCAGTTAGCTGACCGCTCCATAGTCCATCCTAGAGGATTCATCGAGGATGTGTTGGTGAAGGTGGACAAGTTCATCTTTCCCGCTGATTTCGTTATCTTAGACATAAAAGATAACGACATAATCCCCATCATACTTGGCAGACCCTTCTTAGCCACAGGACAAGCTCTCATCGATGTTCACAAAGGGGAGTTGAAACTTCAGGTGGAAGAAGAAGAGGTGATTTTCAATGTTTTTCGGGCAGCGACTTTTCCAGATGCCAGTGATAACTGTTCGGCCATTGATATTATTGAAGATGCAGTGACGGCCAAAGGGTTCAGAAATGAGGATACGCTTGAAGAAGTACTGACCAAATGGGATGATAGTAGTGGAAACGACCCAAGGCTGATGAAGTATGCAAATTGGATGAATGCTTATGAGAAATGGGATAGGAGGAGGTATGAAAAGCTTGGGAAGATGCCAGAAAGATCAATACCATCCACAGAGAAGGCTCCAGAGTTAGAGTTAAAAATCCTACCCAATCATTTACAATATCAATATCTAGGTGAAGATCAATCCCAGTGATCATTTCATGCCACTTATCCACAGTAGAGACTGATAAGCTGCTGAGAGTACTGAGGGCTCACAAGCGTGCCATTGGGTGGACATTAGCAGACATAAAGGGGATAAGTCCACAACGCGATGTCATAAGATCCGGCTAGATGAGGAGAGCAGACCATTCATTGAGGCACAAAGGCGACTAAACCCAAACATGAAAGAGGTAGTCAGAAAGGAAATCCTGAAATGGCTCGATGCTGGAGTAATTTATCCTATATCTGACAGTGCATGGGTGAGTCCAGTGCAAGTGGTACCCAAAAAGGGTGGTATGACAGTAGTGACCAACGAAAGGAACGAGCTCATTCCTTCTAGAACAGTTACTGGATGGAGAATCTGCATTGACTATCGCAAGTTGAACAAGACAACCAGAAAAAACCACTTCCCGTTGCCATTTCTAGATCAGATGTTGGATAGACTTGCAGGGCACAACTACTACTGTTTTCTGGACGGTTACTCAGGGTATCATCAGATTGCGATAGCGCCAGAAGATCAAGAAAAGACCACATTCACCTGCCTTTTTGGTACATTTGCATTCAGAAGAATGCCATTCGGGCTTTGCAATGCACCTGCGACCTTTCAGAGGTGTATGATGGCAATTTTCTCAGATATGGTGGAGAGGACGATAGAGATTTTTATGGATGATTTCTCGGTCTTTGGGGCGTCATTCGACGAATGTTTGAGTCACTTGGAAGCAGTGTTAAACCGATGTGAAGAATCTAACCTTGTGCTCAACTGGGAGAAGTGTCATTTTATGCTAAAAGAAGGGATTGTCCTGGGACACAAAATATCAAACCAAGGTATTGAGGTAGACAAAGCAAAGATTTCAGTAATCGAAAATCTACCACCCCCAGTATCAACGAAAGGAGTCAGAAGTTTCCTTGGGCATGCAGGTTTCTATAGAAGATTCATCAAGGATTTTTCAAAGGTTTCAAAGCCCTTTTCCACCTTGATAATGACAGGGGTTGCTTTTGAATTCGATAAGGAATGCATGACCGCTTTTCAGACACTCAAGGAGAAGCTCATTTCAGCATCCATAGTCATTGCACCAAACTGGGAGCTCCCATTTGAACTAATGTGTGATGCAAGTGATTATGCAGTGGGAGCAGTGCTTGGACAGAGAATCGATAAGGTATTTAGATCCATTTACTATGCTAGTAAAACTCTGAATGACGCACAGTTAAATTACGCGACTACAGAAAAAGAATTACTAGCAATAGTATATGCATTTGAGAAATTCAGGCCATACTTGATTGGAAATAAGGTGATAGTATACACTGACCATTCTGTCATAAAGTACTTGATGACAAAGAAGGATGCAAAACCTCGCCTCATTCGATGGGTCTTGCTACTACAAGAATTCGACGTGGAAATTCGTGACAAGAAAGGGACAGATAATTCAGTTGCAGACCACTTGTCAAGGCTGGAGAACACAGAGAGCCAGAACACCAAGGATGTGCAGATAAATGATTACTTTCGGACGAGCAATCGCTTTCAAGTAAGTGCGAATTTTAATTTACCTCGATACGCGATTTTGTTAATTTTCTTGCATAAGGTAATACCCCGGGATTGACAAGAAAGAAGTGAAGAGGTTTTACTCCAAGTAAAACACTACTATTGGGAGGAGCCGATGTTATACAAACATCGTAGATCAAGTCATCGAGCGATGTATACCGGAGGAGGATATGCACCGATTCTCACTCATCACATACCTCCCATGTGGTGGACATTTTGGGGCATCAAGAACAGCGGCAAAGGTACTGCAAATCGGGTTCTATTGGCCAACACTTTTTAAGGATGCCCATGCCTTTGTGAAGAGATGCGATAGTTGTCAGAAAACAGGGAACATTTCAAGACGAAATGAAATGCCTTCGCAAGGAATATTGGAAATGGAACTATTTGATGTGTGGGGAATCGATTCCATGGGTCCATTTCCGCCGTCCTTTGGAAATCAATATATTTTCCTGGCAGTGGATTATGTGTCCAAATGGGTAGAAGCAGTAGCCACAAAAGAAAACGACAGTAAGACTGTTCAACGATTCCTTCAAAAGAATATTTTCACAAGGTTTGGTACTCCGAGGGCCATCATCAGTGACGAAGGAAGTCACTTTTGCAACAGGCAACTGAATTCATTACTTTCCCGATATAGAGTCTACCACTGCACCACACTCGCTTACCACCCTCAAGCGAATGGGCAAGCGGAAGTGTCAAATAGGGAAGTGAAGAGCATATTGGAAAAGACGGTGGATGGCTCAAGGAAGGATTGGTCCATCAAACTGGATGATGCCCTATGGGCGTACAGAACAACATTCAAAACACCAATTGGAATGTCACCATATAAGTTAGTTTTTGGTAAAGCATGTCATTTGCCAGTAGAGTTGGAACATAGAGCTTATTGGGCAATGAGGAAGCTAAACATGGATGCCAAAGCAGCGGGGCAGAAAAGGCTGCTACAGCTGAGCGAGTTGGATGAATTCAGGCATAACGCCTATGAGAATGCAAAGATCTACAAGGAACGAACGAAAGTATGGCACGACAAGATGTTGATACCAAAAGACTTCCAAGAAGGACAACAAGTGCTTTTATTCAATTCAAGGTTAAGGTTGTTTCCAGGCAAGTTAAAATCGCGTTGGTCAGGACCATACACTGTAGTAAGAGTATTCCCCTATGGTGCAGTTGAAATAAAAGGGAGAGAGAGAGTTTCTTTCAAGGTAAACGGACAGAGGTTAAAACCCTATTTGATCAATGAAATGGAATATATGAACCTAGCAACCTCTCTCACCCTAAACTGATAAGGAACTTGCGTCCGGCTAAAAGACGTTAAAGTCAGCGCTAATTGGGAGGCAACCCAAGGTATTTTAAATTATTTACTTTAATGCAGTTAATTTTTTTTACTTAGAACAGTCTCACGGAGGTAGTGTTGTGTTGTGATGACAGATGCAAGGCCAAGAACTTGGAGGGCGAAAACTGAAGATAAGCCAAGGATTTCCAGAAAATCGGCAGAGCGCCGCGCCAGAGCAGCGAGCGCGCGCCAAAAGATCGAAGAGTCCGAGCGCCTTGAAGATTTGCAGCGCTGCGCCATTGCAGTGCAGCGCGCCACGACGAAAAATCTGAATTCTTTCTGAAGATGCCCTAATCCGACGGCCCTTCCTCCAAATCAAAAATCCCGAGCCCTTCCCCTCTCACGGGATTCAATGCATTATCCACCGCCAACGCCACCATTTTAAACCAAGTTTGTAAGTGTCCTGTTTCTTTTATATTCTTTGAGTCTTGCACACATTGGGGACAATGTGTGATTTAAGTTTGGGGGAGTGTCTTATTTGTGTCTTATTGTTGTAGTATGTTTGAGTTTTTTTTTGAATTGTTTTGTGTATTTTTGAGTCATAATTTTTTTTCTTTTTGAGTCATAATTGTCTGTCAAAGATCATGCATGTTGTAGTTACTAGAAACACCTAGTGAAGTAAGACTGAATAATGTAATGGAATTGAAGCAACTATCTAAACATTTAGGTTAGATATGTCAAAAACTCATGAAATCTGTCTATTTGGGGTTTCTTGCTTGAATTGTGCATTGTTAAATGATTAAAACCTATGTGTATGATTGTTTGTTATTTAAGGCGAAATAGTTAGGATATGCATGTTAGGGAGATGACTCAGGCATTTCTTTGTTAGCCAATTCTTACCACTTTTTTCTATCCCTGACATTAAAAATATCCCTAGTCAGCCCCGTTGAACCTAAACATGAAACTTTTTCTTTGACACCCTATATTCCCACACTTGTGCCATAAGTAGAATGTGAAATAGTTGGAATAGAAAGTGTTAAAAAAAGAGACAAAAAGAGTGAACAAGTTTGATGCACCCCAGTAAAAAAGTAATAAGAAATAGACAAAAGCCTAAGTTTGGGGGTGCTTGTTAGTCAGAATACACTTCACTCTCTAGAAACAAAAGAGGGGAAAGATAGATATGAAGTGAAGAAAAGAAATCAAAAGAAAAAGGGAAAAATTGAAAAGCAAAAGAGTTTATGGTACATAAAAAGAGCCTAAATGTCTATTTTTACCTACCCATGCCTAAGCCTACATTACAACCCTGAAAAGTCCTGAAGATCTCTTGTATGCATATCCATGATTAGTGGAGAATAGCAAGTAAAAATGTCATAGGATTTTTGAAATTAACATGCATAATTCAGTATTCTTACTTCCATTAAGTATGATTAAAATGAGTTTGCGAAATATCTAGCTTAATGTGTTTAGAATGCTAAAATTTCATGCTATATGTTCCTGCATATTATTCTGCTAATCTTCATGTTTTCTAAGTAACACCAATGCAGCAAAGTGATCAATGTCATTGTGTCTTTCTATTTTCTTTTTCCTTGAGTCTCTATTTCTTTCTTTTGATCTTTGCTCGAGGGTGAGTAAAGGTTAAGTTTGGGGGTATTTGATCGGTGTATTTTATATACACTTTTTGAGTCATTTTTAGTGAGTCTTTTGTCCCTTTTTGTACAAATACGTGTCGTCTTAGGATATATTTTCTTTCTTTTGAGTCAAATTGGTTAAAGTGGCTCTTTGGCGGAAAAGGAGCGAAAAGAGGGCAAAAACGGAGGTTCCAGAGCTCGAAATGCGAGAAAGTGGCGAACCAGGCACGGACACGGTCGTCACACGTGCCTCCACCAGCGGGGCGAGCCACGGCGCCAAAGATTCAGAGGCTTGCAGAAGTTCCAGCGCGCGCTTCTAAACAGCGAGTTGCAGTACGCGGCCAATCTTGAACGATGCAGAACTCCGGCCATGGCTGATGTGGCGCGGCGCCGACGCGGGAAAAATCAGGTTTTTAAAGGAATTATGGGCCAGGCCTGAAGGAAAACCTTAATGACGGTTTGGAGGCTATAAAAAGAGAACCCTAGGTCAGAATTAAGGGTTCTCTTTCTTGCCAATTCACAACACATCTTGGAGTTCAAGATTGGAGACCATTCTTTAGTAATTTCTTTCTTTTCTTTTACTTTATTTTCAGTTTTATGTTGGATGTTAAACTAGTTCTTGTCATATCTATGACTAGGAACTAACTTTAATATAGGGCTTTCCATGTCAATTCACTTGAACCTTTATTTATGAATTAATGCATGATTGTGGTTGTTCTTCTTATTGTTGAGATTTATCCAATATATGTTTTGATTGCTTGGTAATTACTTGATCATTAATTATCATTACTTATATGATTTCTAACCGAAATCCGAAAGGGGAGGTTGTGACTATGCTGTAGTTGGGTAGACATAGGTTGAATCGTGGATGAAAATACCTCGATTACTTGTGTAGCATTAATAAGGGTTTTTGTTCTTAATCCTCCTCTAGAGTCAACCTTATCACCGAAAGGTAGAAAGGTGTTGTACTGGGGTTGAGTGTTTATATAACCTTAACAGGAGTATAAAACGGATTAGTAAACCTGCTATCTCCAAAAGAAGAAGAACCATAGTTAATTGCATTAATAAGTAAATTAAGCGGATAGTTGAGGAGACTTGGAAGCCCTATTTCCATCATTACTGAAGTAAACAACATAGTTAATTAGTTTTTATAATTATTAGTCATAAACAACAAATCAATATTCGGTCACCAAATAGATAACAAAGAGTAGAAATTGGTAATTGAGCACTAATCCCTGAGGACGATAACTCGGTCTTCAAAGACTACATTACTTGACTCGACACGTGCACTTGCGTTAAAGTGTGTGCATTAAATCGCGCATCACCTTCCATTTTAAAATAACCAAGACAATTACCAAGCCTTCCATTTTAAAATAACCAAATAGAACTATGTACGTCCGCCGCACACCCTTTTCATTTATAAACCCCAATACACTAGCACTTGTAGCATCAAGGCACTTTCACTTTTAAATCAAGTAACTTATTCTTTTTAAACCAAGTGACTTATACTTTTAAAGTCAAGACAAGTATACTTTTAAACTCAAGTAACTTACTCTTTTAAAATCAAGGTACTCAAACCTTTAAAATCAAGTAACATATTCTTTTCAAATCAAATAAACACCACAATGAAATTCGAATTCATTTAAAATCTTATTTGAAAATTCAAGACACTTATCATATCAAGTATCATTTTATAAGGTTCATACTCAAAGAAGATAGGAAGAGTTCACATACCTTTTCGGCTAATCCACACGCTAAGTAGAATACGCCACAAGTAGTACTTCAACCTACAATGATAATAACACTTCTATCAACTTCATGATACTAGTATACACTTATACCACTCAAATGAATCTCCTTTCTTTTAAAAATTTGGGCAGCACTTCCCCCGTTTATACGTACTTTTCCACCTTTCAAGAAGACCAATTTCATCAATAACCAATGCACCAATTAAGGGCACAATAAAACAGCAACCAAGGTGATTCACTCACCTATTTCTCACGTAAAAACAATCCCTTAATTACGTAAAATAGTCCGCTAAAACAGTCCACTAATACAGTCCATTAGTATAGTCCATTAGTACAGTCCATTAATACAGTCCATTAGTACAATCCACTAATACATTCCATTAGTACAGTCCACTAATACAGTTCATTAATACAGTTTTATAGTATTCTCCGCCAACTACTATAACCAAAACTATTTTTCATAACTTCTTATAATCCACTTATATTCCAATACTTTTATATAAGTTATATCAACTTGTTAACAACAAGATTCCTTCATGTTTTAACATGTAATAGGTGATGTTAACAACCACCATAACCAATGAATCTGACCACGCCAAAACTGTCCACAATCGGCTAACATGCCAAGATTGTGACATATACTTCTTATTCTCCATTCTTTTTAATCACAAGTTCGTCCATCAATTACTACAACATGTAATATCCAATTACTTCAAGAGGAGGAATAATCCTTACCTTAAATATGCCCCAAAATAATCCACTTAAAGTCGGTCCATAGTTTAGTCTTAGCTCCTTATTCTTCAAGTTCCAATCACACACATGAATCTACTACAAGCTTGTAACCATCCTTCCTTCTTATTTTACTTCCAAAAAGTTCATCTCCAAGCCTAGGAATTTTAAGGCAACTCTCGGCCACACCATGGTTACTATACCTTGGAGAGTTAATTTGACTTAGAACTTGGTTAGAGTGCTTAATTTAGGAGAATAATCAACTCTTGTTCTTCCCTTCTAGCTTGAAGAATTCGAAATACAAGGCTTAGAGAAGAGAGAAGAGAAAACTTGGAAGATGAGATATTTCTAAGTCTTGCTATCACCTCTCTTATATAGAAAAATATCACACAAGGGGAGGGACTTAAGTGGTCCACTTGTCTTGAAAATATCTCACAAATATCTCCCAAGTTGTCCACTTGTCTTCCCTTTACAAATATCTCCCACAATTGCCACTTGTTCTCCCTCCATTGGTCAAACTCCCCCTCCTCCCACAGTTATTCATTCTTGCTAGACATATACATGTATATAATTAGAGCTTTGCTACACAAGTGGGGAGGGACACATGTCACCCTCTTATTCTCCCATAATTCTCTTCACAAAATATTAATACAACACTTAGCCAAAATACTTACAATTTTCGAACTCCCCCAAAATTGTGAAATTTTAACGGGCCTCATATTATCAATTTCATTACTTCATAATCCAATACTAAATCCATAAATCCATATTAGGGAATCTAACTCCGAGTTAATAAATTTTCCGTCTTCACATTTTTCCATAAATGTACTCATACTATCCTTCCAATATTTCAACCTTAGTTTCCTAAGTACGTTCTCATATTAATGACTTGGAAATACGGGGTGTAACAAATTTACATAAGTTGCTCGGAATCAGAGCCGCGGCGCAAGAGTGTAAGGGTCGCAAATCAGCAGCGCCGCGGCGCCAGAACTTCAGAAAGAAAAAATTTGGGTTCTGCCAGAATAGCGTCGCGGCGCCGACGCGGAAAATTGAGGAAAATGAGCCGAATTTCAGTCAGAAACCCTAAGAATCATAAATGGTTTTGGGACAATTATAAATAGAAAGTCTTGGCTCATTATTCAGGGACCAAAAATCACCTCTTGAGAGCAGATTTGGAGCTTAAGGATTCTTGCAATTCCAGTTCTTCTTTGTTCATCAGTATTAGTGTATGTATGAGATTTTTAGTTTGTAATTCCTTCATTATGAACTAATTATTGTGTTAGGGTTTCAAGCCGGATTCGCTTGAACCCCTCATTATGATATCAATGCTATAATTTGATTTTTTCCTTTTATGTTATTGAAATCTATTCAACTTGTTATGATTGTATGATAATTAACTGATCACTAATTGTCATAAATTATATGATTTCAAATCGAGATCTAAAAAGAAATATTTGAATATGTTATAGTTGTTTAGATATATGTTAAAATCGTGGACGAAAGTAGCCCGATACTTGTGTAGTGTTTAAGGTTATTATTCTTAATCCTTCTGTGTGGTAAAACTTATCATAGAAATATAGAAAATTTCTGCATAAGGTTGAGTTTTTATATGTCCTAACCGAAATATAGAACAAATTAGTTAACCTGCTATCTTAATAGGAAGAAGAATGAAGACTAGGTATTAATGGAATAATATGGTGGATAGTTGATGAAGGTGAGAATCCCTAATCTTTCTCATACTTTATTCTAGTTTGTGATTACTGTCCATATCTTTACTGCATTCTTAGATTAACAATTTCATCAATTTATCGATAACCAAATAGAGACTAAAAATTAGACTATAGGTAATTAACAAGTTAATACTGAGGATGATAACTTGGTCTTATAGACTTTATTACTTAGCGATACGTACACTTGCGTTAGCGCACAGAAATATCGCAACAACAAAGGGTCTTCCCTCGGAAATTTTTGAAGATTTTAGAGACAGTCTCAACGTACGAAGATCGCCCGCTATGACTGCGGGTGTGTGTTAAATATCTATAAAGTCTTGGATATGTACATTAGCAGCCCACATTTTAGTGTAATTATTAGGTAAATTGTAATTAGTGTAATTAGTCTTGTGCTCTTACCATAATTGTATAGTTAGTCTTCAAATAGATAGGGGTTAGATGTAAAAAATGATTTTCCTATATGTAACTTGTATATATACTCCTTTCATTAATGAGAATAATTAATGGATTATTTCTTTCAAAAATAATTGTCAAATGGGGTCATGGGATAAATCCAGTGACAACAACTTTCTTCTGAGGTTCTAATTACCTTTCACTAAATCAAAATCATTAAACTATTTTCTATTATACTCTCTCCGGATAAAAAAGAGTGCCTATTTAGTCATTTATATATTTCTTAAGAAAATACTAATTTCTAAACAAAAATAGGTAATTTGACTAAAATATTCATAATTAAATAGATATTGAGATTTGATCATCTAACACTTAATAAGAATGTTAGAATAATTATGGGGTCATCCCATAATTATCTTAAATCATAATCAAATCATATAAATTGTAATCACGTAATTTAGGATGATTAGGATGTGATTGTAAATTAGTATAATGTATGTTAGGATAATTAGATAGGTCTTCCTTAACTTTAGCACTATATACTTGTATATATATTTCCAGATTGGAATGAAATAAATTATGGATTTGATTTCCTTCATGGTATCAAGAGTCAAAATATTTTTGTCCTAAACCTACCCCCCTCTCGTCGGCCTACCCTAGCCACCCCACCTAGGATTTTGTTATACTACAAACTCTAACCTAATTTTCAAAAACAAAATCCTAAACTATTACACCCCCACCGTCGACTACCCTAAAACCACCAATCTTTTCTCTTTTCTCCTTTTCTAAACCCTAACCGACACCATTAAGAAAATTCCACTAATCACAAAACACCTTTCTCTCTTTCTTTCATTCTTGTTTTGTCTTTTCGTGGAAAACTATGATCGAAAAACAAATATTTCATCCAGCTCTTGCCGTAAACAACGACAAGAACTTTATTTTAATAGCACTTGAAATGGAAAAAAGGGTAATACACCTCTTGGGCATAATTATTGAAAATCCATTGTTGTGGATATGAGGTAATAGACCACATCATATCTTTAGAATCATCATCGGACACCACTGAGGTAGATAAAAAGTTATGGTCTCGTTTAGATGTTATAGTTCTTCAATTTATTTATGACACTATCTCAAATGATCTTTGCATACCATATTAGAACTGAACTCTACGACTAAACAGATGTGGGAACATTTACAAAATATTTTTCAAGATAATAAACATTCTAGGGTAATATATCTTGAACACCAATTCACCAACGTTAAATTGGATGATTTTCCAATGTTTCTGCTTATTGTCAAGAGTTGAAGATACTTACAGACCAACTATCCAACGTTGGTTCACCGGTGACAAATCAAAGGTTGGTTCTTCAATTGATCACAGGATTGAATGAACATTATGATGGGGTTGCTATATTCATTCAGTAGAGTAATATGTTGCCTCCATTTTATGAGGCTCATTCGAGGTTGATCCTCGAAGAAACCCGCAAGGTAAAGCATATAGCCTCCGGATCAGCCACCACCGGAACAACTCTTGTCTCCACCAACTCCTATTCAGCGGATTTTATGATACCCAATTTCAGTTCGGGAGGAACCGAAAACCGCAACAATGATGGTAGAAAATGGGTGTCAAATCGCAACAACAACAAAGGTAAAAATAATGGCAGAAAGAGCCATGGAAGTGGTTAAGGACAACCCACCGGTATCAGCGGTAACAACCAACAGTCGAGGCAATGGTTGCCTAGCCAGTGGCAGCTGCAAGCCTAGTCCGGTGGGGGAAGTACCCGTCGTGGGCTTGGGCACCGCAATGGGCTGCCCCACCATACCCATATCCCACCCCGTCGTGGGCCTGGATATCATCCACAAACCGACAGTTCGGAATTCTCAAGGTAATCTCTCGTCTTATTTTAATATGAACAATAATAAAAATATTATTGTCGACAGTGGGCATGAAATTTCAATTCGTGATATTAGTCAAGTAAAACTTTCCTCCCCTCACCCAAAATTATATTTGAAAAACGTCTTACATGCACCAAAACTGATTAAAAACTTGATATATGTATGACATTTTACAATTGACAACAATGTTTCTTTGCATTTTGATCCTTTTGAGTTTTCTGCGAAGGATTTTCAGACGGGGATGCCACTAATGAGATGTAATAGCACGGGAGACTTGTATCCCATCACTACCACTTCCAACAACCACATGACCAAACCAATGACCTTTGTAACTATTTCCCCTATAGTATGACATAATCGATTGAAAAACCTGGGAGCACCGGTGCTCAACACTCTTAGGAAGAACAATCTTGTTGCTTGTAACAAACTTTTGGACAATTCTGTTTACCAAACTTGTGTGTTTGGAAAGCATATTAAACTTCTTTTTTCATTATCTACTTCAAATACACTTATACCTTTTGATCTTGTGCATTGTGATTTGTGGACATCACCGATTTTGAGTTCTGTCACAAATATTATATACTTATTCCAGATGATTATTCGATTTTTCTATGGACATTTCCCTTAGGACATAAATCGCAAGTCTTCACCATTTTAAAATAATGTAGTGTTTTTATCAAAATCCAATTTGACAAATCCATTAAATATTTTCAATGTGACAAAAGGAGAGAATTCATAAATACCCAATTTAATACTTTTTGTCACCAAAATGGGATGTCTTTGCGTCTTTCATTGTCCACATACCCACCTCAAAATGGTAAAGCCGAAAGAAAAATTCGAACAATTAACAATATCATTAGGTCTCTTCTTGTGAATTCGTCCACACCACCAATCATCATGCACTTCAAATGGCCACATATCTTTTAAATATTCTCCCTAGAAAAATACTCTCCAACATATCACCTACACAAATATTGTACCATCGTCTCTCATCTTTTACACATTTGAGGGTGTTTGTGTTATCCCTTGTTTTCGTCCACAACCATTCACAAACTTCAGGCCCGTTCAACTCACTGTGTGTTTTTGGGATACCCACAAAATCATAGGATATAAATGTTATTATATGACGAACAGAAAAATCATTATCTCTCGTCAGGTAATTTTTTATGAGTAGAAATTCTCATTTGCTAATTCTCATGTGGCATCCTCACCTTCATATTATTTTTTGGACACTGAAATACATCTAATTTTACAACATTATCTCCATACCCAAAATCAGATGGGATCGGCCCAACATAATCCTCCCACTTTATCGGTCCAACCATAAAATAGGACTTGGCCAGTCAGCGGTGTGGAGGTCACTGCATATATTTACCGTCGGCCTCGACCCAGTCCACTTCTCGTGGCTGGCCTGTGTATCCGACCTGGCTTCCAGACTCATTGTTTGAGGCCCATAATCCCATCTCCTCTCAGTCCAATAACCTAGCAGAAAATCCAAATAACCAACAACCGGTCTTGGCCCAAAATATGACCACCCCTCAGCCCACTACTGTCACGACCCGACCCGACGGGCCGTGATTAACGTCCTAATTGGACGTCATTACTGACCTGTCACTCTTAATCCATTTAATACAGATGTCTACATAAATTTCGGCAGCACAACGCTGCTTTTACAACATATCCCTAAAAACGGGCGAGCCGACAAGGCTGCCAAAACAATAACAAAACAACAGTCATAATAGGCTAGCCGACTAGGCTGCCACCAACCACATCACGCGCACAAAGGCATAAATCAAAATATGTAAGCCGGCAAGGCTGCTACTAGATAACGACATCAAAACTCAAAACAAGGTACAAACATCTAACCCACAACTGTCTACAGACCTTTAAGAGAGTAACACTGACATATGACGGGACAGGACCCCGTCGTGCCCAAAATATATATAAGTCTGAAAAATAAAGGTATGTACCAAAAATAGCTGGCTCCGGAACAAAGGAGCTCTCCAACTGCTATACAGAAATCCTAGAGTGGCGGGTCACCTATCTGAACACCTGAACCTGCGGGCATGAACGCACTCGAGAAGGGGTCGATGCGAGATAATGTACTGAGTATGTAAAACATAAAATGCTGTAAAACTGAATAACAACTGTACCAAGTAAAACAGAGAGTCATCAAACTTTCATAAAACGGAGAATCATGTCTGAAAATCATATCATGTATACTGAATCATAAAACATCGTGCTCGTATGCAGATATAAAATCAGATAACATGTCTCGGCCCTCTGTGGAGGACTCGATGAAATCAGATCTGCTACAGAACATGTTTCGGCCCTCTAAGGAGGGACTCGATGTAATCTGTATATATATAACGTGTCTCGGCCCTCTAGTGAGGGACTCGATGAATGATGCATGACTGTGCACGAACATGATCTGGCCCGGGACTCAGTGGAGTGAAATAGTAACACTTAGCACGAGTAGATATCATGAGCAACTGTATGCAATTAAATCATTATGTGACTCTCAATAAAATTATTATCATAAACTCTGTTACTGAAATCATAATCACTAGTGAATAATCATTTTTAAAACTGAACTGGTAGGAGTTAAGTACGTCCGCCGTACTTTCATAAAAATCATGCCAAAAGGAAGAAGGAAAGGTCTCACATACCTCTTAGGCGAACTAATCAGCTTGGTATTAAGGTATTCCTCGTCTAGTACTTCAACCTATGATAAGGAATAACATGCTAGTCAATTCTATGATCTAATGTAAGTTATATGCTTAAAGGCTCCCTTATTTCTACAAAAATTTGGGTAGCATTTCCTTTGTTTATGTGTGTATCCACAATTTTCCAATAATCCAAATCAACCAACAATTCAACTCCAACTACAATCCAATCAAATCAACAATTCAACTCCAACTATAATCCAATCAAACCAACAATTCCCCTTATTCCAGAATATAAAATTAACATCTTTCTACACTTAACCCTTTCGAGGCATGTATAGGTAACTTATTTCAATACATATGCATGTTTGTAGCTTATTTACTTACTAATTCAGCCCGTAATACATTACCATAATGTTCAATAATTTCTATCAATTTTCCGGCCGTATCAACATGTTATAAATTCCAAACTTTTCCTTTTAAGTTCTTAAACATTTCAATTCATCTTGTAATTCCTTCATACAAATAATTATCTCTTAATCATCAAGGCTACACCTCAATTCTCAACATGCAAGTGGTAAGCAAAATAACAATTCAACCATTGAAGCCAATGTCTAACTATTTTAGTTCGAAATTTGCCAACCAATTCTAACAACAACTACATGCGATTCTTATTCACGTTCCATCATAATTTAGGCTTGTTTTTATAACCCAAATTCATCTCCTTAATTCTGAAAATAAGCATTCAATTTATATAAAAAAAAAGGAATTTTTACCTCAAAGGAATGCTAAAAACTGCTCAGTTTTTTTTCGATTTTAAGCCCAAGTTTCTCATCAATTTCATGTCAAACCTTTCACTTCTTCATCTTCAATCCAACATGCAACCATTCTACCATGTTAATCCCTCATTCTTACACCTTTTCCTTCAAGAAAACTTGTCCAAAAATTCAAGAATTCATGACCACAAAATCGGCAGATTGCCGAGAACCCCCACTGTTTTGGGGTGATAATTTCGCCTCAAAATGGTGGGACAATTTAACCCAAGAAGATGGAGTAACAAGCTAAATTTTCTTTGCAAAATGTGGGGGAATTTTCGATCAAGTAGGGGGGGAAAAGAGAGGAATAGTTTTGCTCTTGGTTGTGGAAGGAAATGAAAAACTTGAGTAGTTTATTAGAATTTTCAGTTTTTAACCATACACTTAGACCCCTTAAATACCACACTTTGCCCCCTCTATGTATTTATTTAACTAAATCAACCCACTTCTTTTAATCTAATTTCCCATTGCCTTAAATTCTTTTCATCGTACCTTATATACCTTACTAACTCATAACGGAAAAATATATATTTATTTATACCACCATTTCTAAAGAGATTTCCGGCGTCACATTCGTCATTGCCAAAAATTAATCCGTATTAGCACGTAAAATATATGTAATTTCGAAAATTGGAAATCCCAATCCTTAATGACGTTCTAAATCTTTGTCTTAACTTACGAGGTGTAACATTCTTCCCCCCTTAGAAACATTCGTCCTCGAATGTTCACAACAAGTCTCAAGTTCTAGAAATTTCGGCAAAGCCTCCTTTATAATAGTGACTATTCATCTATATCCAGTAACCCATCAGATGCCACACAGGGCCATAAAAAAAACACACATATATAGTTCACCAATACCATAATCAATTAAGGGAGTTAGATTGAATTACCTGGGGTATAGGGAATAAGTGAGGATACTTCCTCTTCATCTCGTCCTCAGCCTCCCAAGTCATTTCCTCTCTATTATTGTTCCGCCATAACACCTTGACGGATGCAACATGCTTAGTCCGCAGCCTCCTGACTTGGCGATCCAATATGGCCACGGGACTCTCCTCATAGGAAAACCCCTCAGTCACCTGGACATCGTCCACAGGGAAGACTCTGGAAGGGTCACCAATATATTTCCGCAACATGGATACATGAAAAACTGGATGTACTGCTTCCAAGTCTGTGGGTAGGTCCAACTCATAGGCAACTTGGCCTACTCTGCGAATTATCCGATAAGGCCCAATATACCTCGGGCTAAGTTTTCCCCTCTTTCCAAATCTCATCACACCCTTCATGGGTGATACCTTCAAGAATACCGATCGTCGTCGATCCAAACTCTGAGTCTGTCGCCGATTATCAGCATATGACTTCTGTCAACTCTGAGCTGCTAGTAATCTTTCTTGTATAAGTTTCACCTTGTCGACAGCCTGCTGAACTATATCTGGACCAATCAACTAAGCCTCACCTACGTCAAACCAACCAATGGGCGACATGCACTTCCTCCCATACAAAGCCTCATACGGGGCCATCTGAATACTAGGGTGGTAGCTGTTATTGTAGGCAAACTCAATAAGCGGCAAGTGGTCATCCTAGCTACCTCTAAAATCAATAATATAAGCCCTCAACATATCCTCCAGTGTCTGTATGGTACGCTCTGCCTGCCCATCCGTCTGAGGATGAAATGTTGTGCTGAGACTCACCTGCGTTCCCAATCCTTTCTGAAAAGATCTCCAGAAGTTAGCCGTGAACTGGGCTCCTCGGTCAGATATGATAGATATAGGAACCCCATGCATCTTCACTATCTCCCTGATGTATAATCTAGCATAGTCCTCAGCTGAATAAGTAGTCCGGACTGGAAGAAAATGGGCTGATTTTGTCAGCCTATCTACAATAACCCAGATGGAATCACACTTCCGCTGAGTACGAGGCAATCCTGTAATAAAATCCATATTAATTACCTCCCACTTCCAAGTCGGGATCTCTATCGCCTGTAGTAGCCCACCAGGCTTCTGATGCTCGACCTTAACCTGTTGACAATTCGGGCACTGAGCAACGAACTCTGCTACATCTCTCTTCATGCCATCCCACCAATACAAGCTCCTAAGGTCATGATACATTTTTGTCGACCCTGGATGAATAGAATAACGGGCGTTGTGTGCCTCACTCATAACCTGCTGACGCAGTCCTGCAATGTCGGGTACACACAACCTACCATCATACCGTAGCACACCATCAGAGGTCACCTCAAATAAAGCCTTCTCCTTTCGGAGAGCTGCATATCTATACTGTGCCAGAACAGGATCATCATACTGGCATCTCCTTACCTCTTCTATGATAGAGGACTCAGCAACTCCTCGAACAAGTATACCACTATCTCCAGAATCCGCCAACCGGACTCCAAGGCTGGCTAGCCTGTGAATCTCTCGAACCATCTCTTTCCTGTCCGGCTGCACGTCCGACAAACTACCCATGGATCTACGGCTGAGAGCATCTGCCACAACGTTGGCCTTCCCTGGGTGGTACAGAATATCAACATCATAATCCTTCAGCAACTCAAGCCACCGCCTCTGTCTCAGATTCAGTTCCTTCTGCTTAAAGATGTATTGAAGACTCTTATGATCTGTGTAAATATCAACATGAACACCATACAAGTAATGTCTCCATATTTTCAAAGCATGAATCACCGCTGCTAGCTCTAAATCATGAGTGGGATAATTCTTTTCATGTTTTCTGAGCTGTCGGGAGGCATAAGCTATAACTTTGCCATGCTGCATCAACACACACCCTAACCCGATACCTGAAGCATCACAATAAATCACATACCCGTCTAACCCCTCCGGGAGCGTCAAAACTGGGGCCGAAGTTAACTTATCCTTCAACAACTGAAAATTGTGCTCACAAGCATCGGTTCACTGAAACTTAGCTACCTTCTGGGTTAGCCTAGTCAAGGGTGCTGAGATCGAGGCAACATTTTCCACAAACCTCCTATAATACCCTGCTAGACCCAGAAAACTGCGTACCTCAGTAGGTGTAGTGGGCCTGTGCCATGTCTTCACTGCCTCAATCTTCTGAGTATCCACCCGAATACCATCTGCCCCGACAATATGCCCCAAGAATGCCACTGAGGCCAACCAAAACTCACATTTCGAAAATTTAGCATACAACTGCCGGTGCCGGGGGACTCCAAGTATTGTCCTCAAGTGATCTGCGTGCTCCTGCTCTGAGCGAGAATATATCAGGATGTCATCAATGAATACTATAACAAATGTATCCAAGAATGCTTTGAACACCCGGTTCATTAGGTCCATGAACACTGCTGGAGCATTAGTCAACCCAAACGACATTACCCTGAATTCATAATGTTCGTACCGGGTCCTGAACGCAGTCTTCGGGATATATGCCTCTCTAACCCGTACCTGATGATAATCGGATCGCAGGTCTATCTTCGAGAAATACTTAGCGCCCTGTAACTGATCGAACAAGTCATCAATCCTGGGAAGGGGATACCTATTCTTGATGGTCACCTTATTCAGCCGCCTATAGTCAATGCA
Source organism: Przewalskia tangutica (assembly GCA_029844215.1). Taxonomy (NCBI): domain Eukaryota; kingdom Viridiplantae; phylum Streptophyta; class Magnoliopsida; order Solanales; family Solanaceae; genus Przewalskia; species Przewalskia tangutica. Next base: position 42,689,565 of record CM056727.1, on the reverse strand, counting down.
CATCCGCAGCGAACCATCATTCTTCTTTACGAATAACACCGGCGCACCCCATGGAGATGCACTAAGACTAATGAAGCCCTTCTCTAATAGGTCTCTCAATTGTTCCTTTAACTCCTTTAACTCTGCAGGTGCCATTCTATAAGGAGGAATGGATATAGGTTGGGTACCTGGCAATATATCTATACTGAAATCTATCTCCCGCTCTGGAGGAAGACCTGGGAGATCATCTGGGAAAATATCCGGAAACTCAATGACTATCGGAACTGACTGAAGGGTCGGTACCTCGGCCTCCGTATCATGTACCCGAACTAAGTGATAAATACACCCCTTTCGAACCATCCTCCTTGCTGATCGGTGTATTTTATATACACCTTTTGAGTCTGTTTTAGTTAGTCTTTTGTCCCATTTTGCACATATAAGTGTCGTATTAGGATAGTTTTTCTTTCTATTGAGTCAAAGTGGTTGAAATGGCCAAATGGCGGAAAAGGAGCAAAAAGAGGGCAAAAGAGGAGATGCCAGAGCTGAAAACAGAGAAAGTGGCGAACGAGGCTAAAATCTGCACACGCGCGCCTCGCAGCTAAAAGCGAGGCCGCGCGCCCACTATTCAGAGAGACAGAAGAACCAGCGCCGCGCGCCTCGCACAAAGAATGCAGGCCGCGCGCCAACATCCGAGATGCTAGAATTGCAGGCCGCGCCTCGCATGCGAGATATCGGGCGGCGCCAAAACATCCGACGAGCGAACTTTCCGGCGCGCGCGCTATTCTGCGGCGCGGCGCCGACGCGGAAAAATTAGGTCTTTTGACGGATTTTTGGGCCAGGCCTGCAGGGAAAAGAAGGGAGGCGTTTTAAACCTATATAAGGAGAACCCTATGCAGTTTTCAAGGGTTCCCCTTCTTGACAACACAAGATTTTCTTGCTAGGAGATTGGAGACCTAAACATTAGTAATTTCTTTCCTTTTTCTTTTCTTTAATTCAGTTTTTGCATGATGAACTTTGAATTAATTCTTGTCATATTCATGGCTAGGAACTAATTCTCTTATAGGGCTTTCTATGTTGAATTTCTTGAAACTTATGTTATAAATTAATGCATGCTTATGGTTATTTTTCTTATTGAGAGATCTATCCAATAATTGAGTTGAATTCTTGGTAACTAATTGACGACTAGTTATCACTATATGATTTCTAATCGATTCGAAAAGGAGATTGTGAATATCTTTGTAAGTTGGGTAGACAGCTTGAATTGGGGATGAAAATACTTCAATTAGTTTTGTAGCGTTGATGAGAGGCTTAACAACCCTAATTTTGCGCATTGTGCGTGACGGCCAACTAGGTTTTGTTCTTAATCCTCCTATGAGTTACCCTTATCAATGAAAGTTAGGTAAGGAACAATACTGGGTTGAGTGTTTATATAACCCTAACGGAGTATAAAACGATTTCAGAACCCGCTTTCTCCAAAAGAAGAATACCATAAGTAATGCATTAATAAGTAGCATGCGGATAGTAAGGATACATAGAAGCCCTATTCTCATCACATCCAAGTAATTCTTTATATTTACGTATCTTTAATAATTCTTCGTTATACACCACACAATCAATCATTAATTCACCAACTAGATACTACAAAATAGATAGTTGGTACTTGAACCCTAATCCTAGAGGGCGACATTCGGTCTTATCAAAGACTATACTACTTGATACGATAACGCACTTGCGTTTAAAAGTGTGTGCATCTTACCGCATCAAGTTTTTTGGCGCCGCTGTCGGATTAGGCATTAGTTCAATATCAAAATTATCTATTTTTAATTTCTAATTTGGTCTTTAATTTTAATTTTAATTTTAATTTTTACGTTTTCGCTATTTTTCTGAAAATCAAAGCCGTGATTTGTTTTCTGCTTCGATCTATTTCGTGCAACCGCGATGCGAAGGAGAAGAGGAGCGACACTCTTGTTCCTTCAATCCGGAGATCGAGAAAACTCGCAAATGCGAGCGTAAAGAATCAACGGGTTGCAACTTTGATAGAGATGGACGCAATCTAAACAATAACAGATGAGAGAAGGGTTAGGTGAAAATCAACCTAACCTGGAAGATCCTCATCAAGTGCCGATAGATGTGGAGGATAGAGTCCGAATCCACCGAAAGAAGTTTGGGAGATTATGTCGCCACGAGTGAATGGAGCACGACGTGCATTAGGCTCCCCGCACAGAGCCAACAACTTCGAGATAAAACCAAGAATTTTGAGCATGGTACAAAGACATCGTGCAATTCGGAGGATCGCCATCTGAGGATTCACACATGCACATAGCTAATTTCGAGCTATGTGCCACTTTCGGATATAACGGCGTTCATCGATGATGCCGTCAGTTGAGGCTCTTTCCTTCTCACTCGTGGATAGAGCAAAAGTATGGCTGAATTTCGCCACCGATTCGATATTCACATGGCACGAGCTGGCACATAAATTCCTAGCCAAGTTCTTTCCGCCTTGTAAAGCAGCAAAATTAAGAGGGGAGTTGAACAACTTCTACCAAGCTGATGGAGAGTCTTTATATGGCGTGGGAAAGGTTCAAGGATCTACAAAGAAAGTGCCCACACCATTGCGTTGAGTTGTGGAACTTGGTCCACATCTTCTACAACGGCCGAGCAGTACAACCAGGACCATCATAGATGCAGCAGCAGGTGGAGCATTCATGAGGAAAACATCCCACGATGCTCATGAGTTATTAGAAGATATGGCCACTAACAACCATGTCACTGAAGAGAGGGCGACAAGTGGGAGAAGAATCGCGAGTCCACGAGATAGATGCTATCACGCCAATGCCCAAGTAGCCCTTCTAGCGAAACAACAGCAGAACATACAATTAGTCGGTGAACGCGTGCAGATGCCTAAAAGTTGTGAGATATGTGCCCACATACATTTGATAGATGCCCTTCACGGATCCCAACAATATAACAATGGAACAGCAGAGTGTCAAGCAAGAGTAATTACCAGAGGCAACAGAACAACCCCTACTCAAACACTTATAATCCAGGGTGGAGGAATCACCCAAATTTCTCATGGAAAGGAGATCAGGGCCAGCAGAATCAATATCAGGGGCAGCAGAACCAGTATCAGGGGCAGCAGAATCAGTATCAAGGGCAACAGAACCAGTACAGGGGTCAGTACCAGAACCAGCAGAACCAGAATCAGCAGCCTTTCATTCAAGCCCCACAGCCTCAACAGTTCAATGCACCGGTTCAGCAAGAAAAGCCAGATGAGCTTAAAGCAGCTATGACAGCACTTGCCAACGCCCAGACGCAGTTTATGACAGAAGCTAGATCCTCGTTCAGAAACTTGGAAACACAAGTAGGACAACTAGCAAAGCAGGCAAACATCAGGCCACAGGGGACATTGCCAAGCAATACAGAGGTAAATCCGAGGGAGCAATGTAAGGCAGTGCAGTTGAGAAGTGGAAGACAATTGGAGCAATGTACCACCACCAATAGTTGAGAAGGAAGCGAGTTAGAAAGCAGAAGGTGGTGAACCTAGCCCAGGTGATAGAGAAAACTCGGAGAAGGAGTATACGTAAAAGATTCCTTTCCCCGCAGATTACAAATGAAGGCGGTCGATAAACAATTTTCCAAATTCTTGGAGGTATTCAGGAAGTTGCATATCAACATACCTTTTATAGAGGCTTTGGAGCAGATGCCGTCTTATTTCAAGTTCATGAAAGAAATCTTGGGGAAAAAGAGGAAACTGGCCGAATATGAGATAGTAGCACTAACAGAAGAGTGTAGTGCTATCTTACAAAAGAAGTTGCCACCAAAGCTAAAGGATCCTGGAAGCTTTTACACTACCATGCACAAATGGGGGTGGCGTGCAATAGAGCTCATGCGATTTAGGGGCAAGTATAAATCATGCCACTTATCGCTTTCAAAAGATTGGAGTTAGGAGAGGCTAAACCAACCATCGTGAGTCCGCACCACCGAATGATGCAGTTCATCCACGAGGCAAGATTGAGGACGTGATTGTGAAGGTAGGAAATTTTTTCTTTCCTGCAGATTTCCTCATTCTTGATATGGAAGAAGATGCGGAAATCCCTATCATATTAGGGAGGCCGTTCCTAGCAACGGGAAGAGCTTTGATTGATGTTGAAAAAGGGGAGTTGACATTAAGGGTGGAGAGTGAAGAAATGGTGTTTAAAGTGTTTAAACATGTCATCGAACCACCACCAATGAATAGGTGCTTTGCAATCAGCACCATCAAACCCCCATGCGAGCCATTACAAGTCAACCAAAGAGTGATGAGCCCAAGAAAGCAGGCATGGTTTGCCGAAATGCCACTAAAGGAGGTAAGTGTTCCTGAACTCCCTATTACCGATAATGCTAAAAAGAAAAGGAGAAAAAGAAAACGCCAAATGTGGAGGAAATGGATAGGTTGGGGGCTTAATCCACCCCAAGGTTATTAAGACTAAGGAACTTGCGTCCGACTAAAAGACGTTAAAGACAGCGCTTGTTGGGAGGCAACCCAACGTTTTTCAATTATGTCATTTTAATTTCTGTTTTTAGTTTATTTCATTTTGTCTAAGAAGAATCTCACGGTCATGGGGTCTTGTGTTTGAGCTGTGATTGACAGGTACAGGGGAATAAACTGAAAGAAAAGCAAGGATTTCCAGAAAAGCGGGTAGCGCGCTACGCAGAAAGCAGTGCGCGCAAAAGAATCGAACAGCATCGAAGTTTAAGAGCGGCTCCTGTGAGCGGTACGCGGCGCCAAAATATCCGTAGAGGTGATGAAGTTTAAGCACCGCGGCGCCAGAGCGGTCGCGCGACAAAATTCGAAAAGTTGCTAAGTTTAGCGCCATGCGGCTGAATGTGGCGCGCAGAAAGTCCCGGGCGAGCGATGATTAGCCGCGCTAAAAGGTAGCTGGCCGAAGCGGGAATCCAGAAATTTAAAACGCCCAAAAATCAGATTTTCCCCAATTCCAACTTCAAAAACCTAACCTTCCCTCTCCAAAAACCCACGAAATTTCAGAAACTTTCCCACAAATCCTCCACAAAGGCAACCCAACCATAACCTAAACTCTTAAATTCCCAAAAACCCCCAACTATCTCAAACAACAAAGCTCCATTCCATAGCCTCAACCCACCAATTGAAACAAGAACAAGCTTGAATCTTCTCATCAAAAGGTAATCCCTATCTTTGTTCTTGAATCCTTTCACTGAAGTCATAGGAGGTAGTAGTTGGGAAGAGTATTGTAGTTGGAGTAGTTTGGGTACTGAAAAGTTGGTTGTGAAGTTGGAGAAAAGAGTAGAAAAGGAGGTTGTGGGCATTGTTGAAGTTTGGGGGTGTTGTCACTGCTAGTTGTTGAGTGTGTAGGAGACATTTGTGCCACTAAATTGAAAGCTCCAGAAACTGTTCTAACCATGGCCACTAGAAAAAGAAGAGGCTCCACATCCACCCCAACCCCACAATATGACGAAAGTAGGTTTGTAAGCTACGAAGCCTCTCAAAGATACAAAAAGCTTGATACCAGACCCTTAATACCAGAAAGGGGAATGGACTACCAGAGGGCGTCATTTGGAGAAGGAGATGTGTATGAGCCCATTCGGGCGATGATTGAGTTAAGGGAGTGGAGAAAATTTGTGAACCCGGAGAAGATAACACCGGCAAACACAACAATGGTGCGAGAATTTTATGCCAACTTTCCGGAGAAGGTGGAAAAGGGTTGCTTTGTAAGGGGAAGCTATGTGCCTGTGACGGCAGAAAATATTAATATACAATTGAAGGCGATTGATGTTGAAGAAAGAAGTGATTGGAATCACTTTAGAACACGGTCTAGCATTGACCACATCGATCGAATACCGCAGGCATAATCGTGAGCTACCAGGGAGCTGCTTTTGAGATTGGAAGAAATGGATCGAGAGCACTGAGCAGGTGCCAATTCAACAAGGTAGCCAAGGCTTGTCTGTATTTTGTCGGCGCGTGATTCCATCCACGCACTTCACCAGAGTGCCGTAAGATAGGATTAAATTGATTTATGGAATTATGAGGGCCGACAATTGATGTGGGAAAGAAATAGTGCGAGCATTGAAGAAACCAGAGTTGGTGACAACAGTGGATTGGGACACGGCTCGCTTATTACCGCCTATGCCACACGAGTGCGGTCCCACAACTACCCACGATACTGTGAAAGAAACAAACCGCCAGGTGTCCATGGGATAGTGCACTCTTTCCTGCACTCCACTTCAAAGGCCCAGACGGAGAGCACCAGCAGCAGCAGCAGCAGCAGCAGAGGCCGCCATGGATGAAGATGAGCCGGAAATAGGGCTCACATGAGGCGAGACCCACCACCGGCCAACCACAAGAGCAGAACCTTCAGAGCCCACAATGGGGCAATTGTACCAACACCAGAGGGAGATGATGCAGACCTTGCAAACAGTAGTACAAGGACAGCAAGAAACAAGGCAACAAATCGACGAGCTGAGTGCCTTGTTCAACCAATGGTCGATGCATTATCCGCCGCCACCACCACCATTTTAGCCAAAGTCTGTAAGTGTTTTTTTTTCTTTTATTTTCTTTGAGTCTTGCACACATTGGGGACAATGTGTGATTTAAGTTTGGGGGTATTTTATTTGTGTGTCATGTTATGTTTTATTTAAGTCTTTTTATTTGTTTTATGTTTATTTTGAGTCACCAAAATTTTTCTTTCTTGAGTCATAATTGCCTGTCAAAGATCATGTATGATGTAGTTGCTAGAAACACCTAGTGAAGTAAGGTGGAATAATGTAAAGGAATTGAAGCAACTATCTAAACACTTAGGATAGATATGCCAAAAACTCACAGAATCTGTCTATTTGGAGTTTCTTGCTTGAGTTATGCATGCTAAATGATAAATGCTTATGTGTTATGATTGCTTGCTATTTGAGGCGAAATAGTTAGGATATGCATGTTAGGGAGATGACTCAGGCATTTCTTTGATAGCCAATTCTAACCATTCTTTTCTATCCTGTACTTTAAAAATATCCCTAGTCAGCCCCATTGAGCCTAAATTTGAAACTACTTATAAGACACCCAAAATTCCCACAAAATAGTGCCATAAGTGAAAATATGAAATAGTTGAGTACATTGTGTTAAAAGAAGAAACAAAAAGAGTGAACAAGGTTGATGCACCCAATGGAAAAGTAATAAGAAAGAGGCAAAAGCCTAAGTTTGGGGTGCTATTAGTATAATACACTTCACTCTCCCAAAACAAAAAGGGAAGGATAGAATTGAAGTGAAGGAAAGAATCAAAAGAAAAGGGAAAAATTGAAAAGCCAAAGAGCTTATGGTACGTAAAAATGAGCCTAAATGCCTATCTTTACCAACCCCTACCTAAGCCAACATTACAACCTCAAAGTCCTCAAGATCTCTTTTATGCATATCCGAATTAGTGGAGAATAGCAAGTAAGCATGCCATAGGAATTCTTGAATTTATATGCATGATTTAGTATATCGACTCCATTAAGCATGATGAATATGAGTTTGCGAAATATCTAGCTTCATGTGTTTAGTGTCTTTGAAAATTTCATGCTATATGTTCTCAGATATTATTCTCGCTAACCTTCATGTTTTTCTAGTTAACATTTATGCGACAAAAAGTGATTAATGAGGAGTCTTTTATTTTTCGTTTTTGAGTCTTTTAGTTTATTTATTTCTATCTTTGCTCGAGGCAGCAAAGGTTAAGTTTGGGGTATTTGATCGGTGTATTTTATATACACCTTTTGAGTCTGTTTTAGTTAGTCTTTTGTCCCATTTTGCACATATAAGTGTCGTATTAGGATAGTTTTTCTTTCTATTGAGTCAAAGTGGTTGAAATGGCCAAATGGCGGAAAAGGAGCAAAAAGAGGGCAAAAGAGGAGGTGCCAGAGCTGAAAACAGAGAAAGTGGCGAACGAGGCTGAAATCCTGACCAGCGCCGCGGCGCCTCCTGCAGCCAAAAGCAGGGGCCGCGGCGCCCACTATTCAGAGAGGCAGAAGACTCAGCGCCGCGGCGCCCTCAGACAGCAACAGCAGGGCCGCGGCGCCTCAACATCCGAGATGCTACAGGAATTGCAGCGCCGCGGCGCCCTCAGACAGCAGATATCAGGGCCGCGGCGCCAAAACATCCGACGGAAAGCAGAACTTCCGGCGCCGCGGCGCCTATCTGCAGGGCCGCGGCGCCGACGCGGAAAAATTAGGTCTTTTGACGGATTTTTGGGCCAGGCCTGCAGGGAAAAGAAGGGAGGCGTTTTAAACCTATATAAGGAGAACCCTAGGCAGTTTTCAAGGGTTCCCCTTCTTGACAACACAAGATTTTCTTGCTAGGAGATTGGAGACCTAAACATTAGTAATTTCTTTCCTTTTTCTTTTCTTTAATTCAGTTTTTGCATGATGAACTTTGAATTAATTCTTGTCATATTCATGGCTAGGAACTAATTCTCTTATAGGGTTTTCTATGTTGAATTTCTTGAAACTTATGTTATAAATTAATGCATGCTTATGGTTATTTTTCTTATTGAGAGATCTATCCAATAATTGAGTTGAATTCTTGGTAACTAATTGACAACTAGTTATCACTATATGATTTCTAATCAGATTCTGAAAAGGGGGGATTGTGAATATGCTGTAAGTTGGGTAGACATGCTTGAATTGGGGATGAAAATACCTCAATTAGTTTTGTAGCGTTGATGAGAGGCTTAACAACCCTAATTTTGCGCATTGTGCGTGACGGTCAACTAGGTTTTTGTTCTTAATCCTCTTATAGAGTTACCCTTATCAGCGAAAATTAGGTAAGGAACAATACTGGGGTTGAGTGTTTATATAACCCTAACGAGAGTATAAAACGATTTCGTAAACCTGCTTTCTCCAAAAGAAGAATACCATAAGTAATGCATTAATAAGTAGCATAAGCGGATAGTAAGGATACATAGAAGCCCTATTCTCATCACATCTGAAGTAATTCTTTATATTTACGTATCTTTAATAATTCTTAGTTATAAACCAAACAATCAATCATTAATTCACCAAATAGATACTAGAAAATAGATAGTTGGTACTTGAACTCTAATCCTAGAGGACGATATTCGGTCTTATCTAAGACTATACTACTTGATACGATAACGTGCACTTGCGTTTAAAAGTGTGTGCATCTTACCGCGCATCACTTGCCTTGAGGTATGAAATAAACTTACCCCTCGGCGATGCGGTGTTCCCTTTTCCACTCAATAACCGGTTCGTCTGGGAAATGGAATCGAACCAACTTCTCTCGACAATCAACGTTGGCAAAACAAGAGGCCAACCAATCCATGCCCATAATAACGTCGAAGTCGATCATATCCAAATCTATCAAATCTGCTGAGGTACGACAGTTATATATCACCACCGAGCAATTCTTATACACACGCCTAGCTATAACCGAATCTCTCACCGGTGTAGCTACCTCGAATGGTTCTATAGGCTCTGGTTCTATCCCTATCCTACTAGTAACAAGAGGGGATATATAGGACAAGGTGGAACCTGGATCAATCAAAGCATACACATCATAGAAAAAGACTGATAATGTACTGCGGATAACATCGGTGACGCCTCGGTCGCGTCATCGCCATGGCATAAATGTGGTTCGAAGGACCGCCAGAATCGAACCTCGCCACGCCGCCACGCCACCGATGTTCGAGTACCGCCTGAGCAGGCGATAATCGCAGCCGCCAAGAACCGACAATAGAACCCGTAGGCTGAGCCATAGCACCTGTGTCATCTCTATACGGACACTCCCTCATCAAATGGCCTGGACGGCCGCAAGAAAAACAAGTACCCGATTACGCGACACTTCCCGACGACGCCGCCACATCGCGACATCGAGGAGAGATAGTCTCCACCGCCCGTAACCCCCGCTGCTCGTGACTGCCGCTCGGGAGCCCCGACCAGCCTCGAATGCCCCGGCGATCAAATCGCCTACCGAAGTTGCGAGGGTGTACTGGCCGGGCCGGGAGGAATACCGATAGATCGCCGCCGGACGTCACCTCAAAACCTCGCTGCCCCGCCTCTTGGGCCGATTCTATCTCGACTTTCCGGCCAGTATCCTCTATGTCGCTCCTCAATCCCCTGCGTAAATGCCTGCATCTGGGCAATATCCATGGTCGGCTGAAGTGCGGCTGTCAAGCACCCATCAATAAGATAATGGTCCAACCCCATCACATAACGGTGCACCCTATCCGTCATGTCTGCTACCATAGTGGCGCAGACGCCGGGCGAGTCGAACTCCAAGCTATACTCTCTGACCATCCTCCCATTCTGCCGCAACTGTAGAAACCTATCGACTCTTGCCCGTTTCATCTCCGGAGGCATAAAGTGGCCAAGGAATGATTCTGAAAACTCATCCCATACTGCAGGAGGAGCACCCTCGCCTCTAGACAACTCCCAGGACTCAAACCAGTTGACTGCTACATCGCGCAACCGGTATGACGCCAATACAACTGACTCGATCTCAAGCACGATCACCCTCAATGTCCTTCGCGTCAGCGGATGAACTCATGTGGATCATCCTCAGGCCTGGACCCGTAAAACTCCGGCGGACTGCAACTCAGGAAATCTCTAACCCTCAAACTGCTCGCCTCAGGGTTAATCTGGCCTCGCTTATGAACTCGCTCCCGCCACTATCCTTGCTAGTAACTGGACTGTCTCTCTCAAATCTCCATCATGTGCCCTCGCTCGGGAACCAAGGCTCGTGCATCGAGTCTCGGATACGGGTGATGTTGCCCCCTGAGAGAGAGCCTCTAGAACTGGTGACGAGGCAGAATCCGTCGTCGAGGGAACACTCTCGGGAGTGGACCGCGTGCAAGACCTGGTAGCTCTCCGTACCCGACTAGTGTCCCCTACTGTAGATTTGCCCTTCCGGGCCACGGACGCCTTCCTCGGAGGCATAGCTGTAAACATGGTAAACTATCAGAAGACGGATCATCCTAATAACACAGCTCTATAGGACGATCTAAGAGATGGAAGAATAGAAACAATCCTAAATGTCCGGCAGCCTCCTGTGTATAAGTATGGTGCACAACATACCCATACACAAGACTCTACTAAACACGGTCTGTAGACATTCCAAGGACTAACTGCTCTGATACCACTTTGTTATGACCCGACCCGACGGGCCGCGATTAACGTCCTAATTGGACGTCATTACTGACCTGTCACTCTTAATCCATTTAATACAGATGTCTACATAAATTTCGGCAGCACAACGCTGCTTTTACAACATATCCCTAAAAACGGGCGAGCCAACAAGGCTGCCAAAACAATAATAAAACAACAGTCATAATAGGCTAGCCGACTAGGCTGCCACCAACCACATCACGCGCACAAAGACATAAATTAAAATACGCAAGCCGGTAAGGCTGCTACTAGATAACGACATCAAAACTCAAAACAAGGTACAAAAATCCAACCCACAACTGTATACAGACATCTAAGAGAGTAACACTGACATATGACGGGACAGGACCCCGTCGTGCCCAAAATATGCATAAGTCTGAAAAATAAAGGTCTGTACCAAAAATAGCTGACTCCGGAACAAAGGAGCTCTCAACCGCTCATGTAAATCCTAGGCCGGGTCACCTATTCAACACACGAACTGCGGGCATGAACGCAACCTCGAGGAAGGGTCGATGCGAATAATGTACTGAGTATGTAAAACATAAAATGTTGTAAAACTGAATAACAACTGTACCAAGTAAAACAGAGAGTCATCAAACTTTCATAAAACTGATAATCATGTCTGAAAATCATATCATGTATACTGAATCATAAAACATCGTGCTCATGTCTGTATATAAAACTGTATAACATGTCTCGGCCCTCTATGGAGGGACTCGATGGAATCTGTATCTGCGCGCGTAACATGTCTCGGCCCTCTAAGGAGGGACTCGATGTAATATGTATATATATAACGTGTCTCGGCCCTCTAGTAAGAGACTCGATGAATGATGCATGACTGTGCACGAACATGATCTGGCCCGGGACTCAGTGGAGTGAAATAGTAACACTTAGCACGAGTAGATATCATGAGCAACTGTATGCAATTAAATCATTATGTGACTCTCAATAAAATTATTATCATAAACTTTGTTACTGAAATCATAATCACTAGTGAATAATCATTTTTAAAACTTAACTGGTAGGAGTTAAGTACGTCCGCCGTACTTTCATAAAAATCATGTCAAAAGGAAGAAGGAAAGGTCTCACATACCTCTTAGGCGAACTAATCAGCTTGGTATTAAGGTATTCCTCGTCTAGTACTTCAACTTATGATAAGGAACAACATGCTAGTCAATTCTATGATCTAATGTAAGTTATATGCTTAAAGGCTCCCTTATTTCTACAAAAATTTGGGTAGCATTTCCTTTGTTTATGTGTGTATCCACAATTTTCCAATAATCCAAATCAACCAACAATTCAACTCCAACTACAATCCAATCAAACCAACAATTCAACTCCAACTACAATCCAATCAAACCAACAATTCCCCTTATTCCAGAATATAAAATTAACACCTTTCTACACTTAACCCTTTCGAGGCATGTATAGGTAACTTATTTCAATACATATGCATGTTTGTAGCTTATTTACATACTAATTCAGCCCGTAATACATTACCATAATGTTCAATAATTTCTATCAATTTTCCGGCCGTATCAACATGTTATAAATTCCAAACTTTTCCTTTTAAGTTCTTAAACATTTCAATTCATCTTGTAATTCCTTCATACAAATAATTATCTCTTAATCATCAAGGCTACACCTCAATTCTCAACATGCAAGTGGTAAGCAAAATAACAATTCAACCATTGAAGCCAATGTCTAACTATTTTAGTTCGAAATTTGCCAACCAATTCTAACAACAACTACATGCGATTCTTATTCACGTTCCATCATAATTTAGGCTTGTTTTTATAACCCAAATTCATCTCCTTAATTATGAAAATAAGCATTCCATTTATATAAAAAAAAAAAGGAAATTTTACCTCAAAGGAATGCTAAAAACTGCTCAGTTTTTTTTTGATTTTAAGCCCAAGTTTCTCATCAATTTCATGTCAAACCTTTCACTTCTTCATCTTCAATCCAACATGCAACCATTCTACCATGTTAATCCCTCATTCTTACACATTTTTCTTCAAGAAAACTTGTCCAAAAATTCAAGAATTCACAGCCCTAAAAATCGGCAGATTGCCGAGAACCCCCACTGTTTTGGGGTGATAATTTCGCCTCAAAATGGTGGGACAATTTAACCCAAGAAGATGGAGTAACAAGCTAAGTTTTCTTTGCAAAATGTGGGGGAATTTTCGATCAAGTAGGGGGGGAAAGGAGAGGAATAGTTTTGCTCTTGGTTGTGGAAGGAAATGAAAAACTTGAGTAGTTTATTAGAATTTTCAGATTTTAACCATACACTTAGACCCCTTAAATGTCACACTTTGCCCCCTCTAAGTATTTATTTAATTAAATCAACCCCACTTCTTTTAATCTAATTTCCCATTGCCTTAATTTCTTATCATCGTACCTTATATACCTTACTAACTCATAACGAAAAAATATATATTTATTTATACCACCATTTCTAAAGAGATTTCCGACGTCACATTCGTCATTGCCAAAAATTAATCTGTATTAGCACGTAAAATATATGTAATTTCGAAAATTGGAAATCCCAATCCTTAATGACGTTTTAAATCTTTGTTTTAACTTACGAGGTTTAACAACTACCATACCAGAGATAGTCTTCGGTTTTAGCCCACTCACGTGTTATTGAAACCCGTGCCATGCATGAGATTTATCATCCTAAATGTCAATTTAACCTGACATATTCGGTTCAACCATTACCTCTTCCCAAAAATCCGAAAGCAGTCCTATTAGGCTCGAATTGGAAAGTTGTCATGTTAGACAAAATTGATGCTTTTATTAAAAATAGGACATGGGAATTGATGCCTCGTCCACCTAATGGTAACATAATTAGGTCTATGTGGTTTTCTATCATAAAAATAATTCTGATGGCTCTTTTACGAGATACAAAGCTCGTCTTGTTTGTGATAGCAGGTCTCGGTAGGTTGGCGTAGATTGTGGTAAAACAGTAAAACACTCAGTCCGGTGGTTAAGCCATCAACTATCAGGATTGTTCTTAGCCTGTCACTTTTAAAATCTTGGTACATTCATCAGTTGGATGTAAAAAATGCATTCTTACATGGCCACTTACAGGAGATGATGTACATGTACCAGCCCTTGGGTTTCCGAGATTATGCTCATCCGAATTATGTTTTCCTGTTGAAAAAATATGTATATGGCTTGAAATAGGCTCCCCGGGCTTAGGTTAGCAGGGTTTGTTTCCAAATTAAATTTCTCACACAACAAGTCAGATTAGTCCTTGTTCATTTATAGGAAGGGTAGTGACATGACATATATATCCTTCTATATGTAGATGACATTATTCTCACAACATCATCTACATCACTTCGCCAGTCTATTATGTCTCTTCTTGTAGCATAATTTTTAATGAAGGACTTCAATCCTTTAAATTATTTTCTAGGCATCGTTATAACTCAATATGCAGGTGGTCTATTCCTCGGTCAAAAGAAATATGCTAAGGAAATAATTGACAGAGTCGGAATGTTCTCCTGCAAACCATCACATACACCGATTGATACAAATGCCAAATTGAATAACTCTACATGTACCTCATACAACGATCCAACACATTAATGCAGCCTAGTAGGAGCCTGTAGTATCTGACCTTCACAAGACCCGATATCTCCTATGCGATCTAGCATGTATGTTTACATATGCATGATCCGAATGAAGAACATATGCGGGCTCTCAAGAGAATTATGTGGTATGTTAAGGGGACTCTTCATTTTGGTTTGCATCTGTATAAGTCCTCCATTTCGTGTCTCTCATCATATACAGATGCAGATTGGGGTGGCTGCCCAGACACACGACGCTCCACCTCTGGTTATTGCATATTTTTGGAAGACAATATTATTTCATGGTCATCAAAATAGAAACCGACGATGTCTCAGTCGAGCGCTAAAGCAGAATACCGAGGGTAGCTAATATGGTTGTTGAATCATGTTGGCTCCGTAATATTCTTTTAGATCTATATTGCCCGATTGAAAAAATAACCATAGTTTATTGTGATAATGTGAGTGTGATATACTTATTCGATAATCATGTCCAGCATCAACGCACAAAATACATAGAGATGGATATATTATTTGTCTGAGAAAAGGTTGCACATGGACAAGTCCGAGTTCTTCATGTACCGTCCCGTTATCAGATTGCTGACATTTTCACCAAAGGTCTTCCGCGCGTACTATTTGATGTTTCAGGGACAGTCTCAACATACAAGAACCTCCTGCTAAGACTGGGGGGGGACTGTTAGGATATTTATAAGGTCATCCCATAATTATCTCAAATCATAATCAAATCATATAAAATCACATAATTTAGGATGATTATGATGTGATTATAAATTAGTATCATATATGTTAGGATAATTAGATGGGCCGTCCTTAACATTAGCATTATATACTTGTATATATATTTCAAGATTGAAATGAAATAAACTATGGAATTGATTTCCTTCAAAGTAAAATCTAAAAAAGTAAGATTAATTCTTTCTTGATTTGGTAAGTAAATATTTTTTTTATTTAAAAAATAAAGATTAAGTGGTAATTCTTTTTGATCCGGAGGAAACAGTACATTTGTATTATATACAATTAATTGAATGTAACTTTTCTACACCACTATATATAGATTTGTTGTACCATAACCAGGTTAAGTAGTACTAACATGTAGTCTAAAAAAATTAATTGAGTAAACGAATTAAAAACTTCAGATAATATATTATAGTAATTGATTAAATATACTAAGTGTTTATTTACATTCTCAATACATATAAGGTAATCCTTAGAATGTATCGGAACATACGGCCTTTTGGACTAATAATAATTTAGGAAACTATAGCTTGGCGTAAGACTTAATAGGAGATCAAATAATTTGTGTATCTGACAAAGGGCAAGGAGACGGGACAAAGGGCAAGGAGACGGGGTGAGGGTTAGGGAGTAAGTGTGGTAAGAGTGATGTTAGGCTGAGAATAGGGTTCTGAAACATTGAGACTTTAACGGAGAAGTTCATAAAATTAGTTAAGATTCTTAAGAAGAGAAGGATTAATATAGCATGTGTCCAGGAGATCAAATGGGCAGGACCTAAGGTTAAGGATGTAGACGGGCATAAGTTATGGTTCTCTGGTAGGTCGAGGTAAGTGAGGTAAGCATTTTGGTAGACAGTGAGCTAAGGGATCAGGTGGTAGAGGTTAAAGGTCAATGACAGGGTGATGACGATTAAGTTGGTAGTTGGAGGTCCACTATGAACATTATTAGTGTCTACGCGCCACATGCGGGCTTGGACGAGGAGGAGAAGAGGCGCTTTTGGAGGATCTAAAAGAGGTGGTGGGAGGTATACTACCACTCACAAAGAAGTTATTTGTAGGAGGGAGTTCAATAGACATATTGGGTCACTTCTAGGATTATGATGACGTGCATGAAGGCTTTGGCCTCGGGGACAGGAACGGGGAGGTGTCTCACTCTTGGAGTTCGCTAAAGCTTTTCGGATGGTGATAGCCAATTCGAGGTTCATGAAGAAGGAGGATCACTTACTGACTTTCCGTAGCTCGGTGGCTATGACTCGGATATACTTTTGCTCTTTAGGAAGGTTGACAACAGTTTTATAAAGATTACAAGGTTATTCCGAGTGAGTATCTTACAACCCGATATAAGATTTTGGTGATGGATTTGGAGATCAAGATGTAGAAGAAGAGGAGGGTTGTGGATGACAGGCTAAGAATCAAATGAGGGAGTTTGAGCATGTGTAGTGCAAAAGAGATGGAGGGGAGGTTGATGGACAAGGGGGCTTGGGAGAGTAGTGGGGATGCGACCGGTATGTGTGACAAGGATGACCATTTGCATTCGAGAGATAGCTAGGGAAGTACGGAAGTGTTAGGGGTCTCGCGAGGTAGCCGTGATGGGCATCGAGGGGACTGGTGTAACACCCCATTTTAACCGGAGTCGGAAACGGGAGTACTACGTATGGTTGATTCCTAAATTTATTTTAAGGAGTCGCCACCTAATTATTATAGTGAATTAGGACACTAAAAATGTAGCATAAAATACTACAAATGATCTCCATTTTAAAGGTCTGCGAAAGCTATGTGAGATTCTAGGTAAAGGTTCTTTATTATCCTAAAGGAAAGGGGTTAGACACCCTATAGGATCCGCTAACTTGCGGTTGTCCGTTCAAACTTAGGTTTAATATCATGCTTTAGAAAACATATGTTTTGAATAGATGCGGTTTTAATAAAAGGATGTTGCAAATAATTATTTAAAATATATGTATGTATATATAGTTTCTATGGAATTGCGTGAAGTTTATTTGTAAAATGCAAGGAAAATATTTTATTTGAACAAAGCAATTGCATGAGGTTTATCATAAAATGCATAATAATAAAAAAATGGTTTACTAAAAGTATTTATTATATGTAAAACTTAATCTTTATAAAGGGTATACAAATGGGTAGAAAGATTTTCCTCTTTTGCACTTGGTAATAAGAAAATAGATCCTTGTTATATAAAAAAAATAGATTTTATGAAATTTAATGAGAATTGAGTTTTGATAGAACATGATTTTGTTTTATGCCAAAGTAGATATAGCATAAAATAAACTAGTGTTTCGAAAATATAGGCGACGAGCCTAAAATAAATAAAACTAAATGTTTTAGAAATATGGATGACGGGCCTAAAAATAAGTAAACTAGCGGTTTCCGATTTTAATTCCAACCTTTATTAATTCTAAGTCTACCTATTCTAAGTAATTCAATAATTATGCAAGTACAAATAATCAAATTATAATAAAGTAAAGTGGCGAATTAAGGGGCGATGACTAGGACGGATGACGATATCATTCCGCCCTATTCATTTTACGGTTTCGAGACCGAAGAATGCGAGAAGTGTGGCTATAAATCCTTTGCTTGACAAAGTCATGATGAGTCTCATAACGAGACTCTTTGTCCCTCCCGATGCAAGTCATGTAAATAAAAGAAAATGAAAGGATTAGTATTATGTCCAAATTTTAACAATAAACGAGTAAACCAGCAATCACACATTCAAAATGCACACAATTTAATTATATAGCCCAAAATAAATAATAGATCTAAACAAATGCAGGCCCAACATGGCATTCTCCTTTCAGATTTTAAGAGGGTATGAAGGGATCTGGCATACCCCCCAACTCGTAATACTAAACAACCCAATAAAAAATGAACGACACAGATGCATGCAATCAGTTAATAATTAAAGGAAAAATCAAACCGAAGACTAAAAATCGAGATAAAGGTCCATATAAAAACCATCTATCACCTGTGGTCGTAAATGTTTAATGAAGAAATAAAATGGCAGGCAAGAAGGTAGGCAGGCAATCATTTTTTTTATTCAATTTATATGCAAACATGTAGCGGCTTTGTGATTTTACTGCTTAAGCTGGCATACAGGATTTAGTTTCGTTACCATGACTGACGTTAACACGTGGAAATTGGCACAAAAATTGAGCTCTTGTTACATTCTTATCTGACCATGTATCAATGTTAAAGGAATGAGTTCATGGATGGACAATGACAATAGGAACACTAGAGCACATTTTCATAAATAAATACAGCAGCAAAATAATCCAAAATCAGCAGCAAAATGGCAAAAACCAGTCTGACAGAAAAGGGCCAAAAATCAGTAGCAAAAATGGCCCAAAATCAGTCCGACGAACAGTGAAATCAGTCCGACATACAGTGAACCATATACAGAAATGCAAAGCAAAGCCAAAGTATTCTAAACATAAGACTTGGAAGGAGAACTCAACCCAATATGTAATGGGCCCAAATAAAACACATGCTCACATTCATAGATATACTAATTCACATAATATACGTTTAGATATATTATTTCACATATACAGAGAGATATCATGAGGACTGATATACATACAATATCCAGAATATATCGGGCATGCTTGAGGGTATACAAAATATATAACTCTACTACATACTGGATACACATCTGGGTTTTACATCTGGTATACTCAGGGCATATTGCTGGTATATTTTACATAAAAATAGGAGAAATGACGAGTTTCAGGTTGCAGGGTAAAACAGAGAACATTTTAAAGACATCCATCTTTGTCCTAGTTGAATCTTCATACCAATCTTATTCTTTCATGCTCGTATGAACCAAACTAATATTATATATATATAAATATATATATATATATATATATATATATATATATATATATATATATATATCAGTGAGTAATCTAATACAGGGACAGAGACATCAATCATGGGTGAAATAATATGGTAACACATAGCATGCTGGTCCAATTTAAGATGCGTGACTCAAAATCATTGCGACTGACCAGATTTTCATTAGTTCGAACTATGTCAACACCAGATTATTCTCCTTATATACTTATTAATGGGACACAACCAGTAATGGCCTAATGTGACACCAAACCAATCTATGTAAATACAATATATTGGTATAAGGACTGTTTAAATGGCTCAACAGCAGGTTTTGACACAAAATGACTTATGAAGTGCAATAATCTAATATGAACACACATAGGAACTAATGAGTTCAAGACAGGGATTTGGGATACGGAAACATCTCATAAAACAGTACAATATGTTAAACAAATAACATTCTTATCCAATGCACTAACCAAGTTTAGAACTAATACTTATGTATAGCAGACTCTTATTACACTGTCTTACACTCGAGCATGCAGAGGAGGATCATAATTCAATATGTTTTAAACTAGACTTTCCAGAAGACACACATAAAAGACTACTCTTTAACTAATTATATCTAGGCATGAGTTTTGAAGAAAATGTAATCTGATTCGAACCAGTGACCATAATGGTCAAATAAACATTAAACTAACAAGACAAACACTTAAATAGTCATTATAATATGCCCTAAAATGTGGTCACATCACTGAACCTGCTAGAAATTAATATTGTAAGCACAAACGACAAATGACCTGGTTAATCATGTTTACAATATCACACAAAATGTCAATAGTGGCCGAAATATACTAACCATTACAGTCGTGAACACTAGCAGTAACGAATGGACTAACATTACTTAATGGCTACTTAATAAATCTAAATAGTCAATAACCATACTATTAACATGCCGAATAAACACATAAATCCACAACACAAATTACAGTTGGCTAGTTAAATGGAAAATAAAAAGGGAAAGAGGTTACCTTCTCAGACAAATAAGCGGCGTTTGACTGGGTCGATTCTACTCGAAGAATATGTATGTGGGTGCGAATGAAGAAAACAAAGCCTAAACGCAAGAAATTAAAAACGAAGAACAAAAGGAAGGTCTTAGAAATCCTCCAGAATTCGACCTCCTCTTGAAGAACAAAAGGGGGGGTCTTTTATAGGTGAAATTTTGGGTTTGAAAACGAAAAATAGTTGTTAGAGGTCTGATTTTTTGGACGATTTGTTGGTTCAAATCGCGGATTTTAGGGAATGCATGGCATGGGCGTGTGTCGGGTGACAGAGAGGAGTTTGTTGGGACAGAGGTATGGGTATGGCAGCGGATTTGGGGGTGATGGGAGCGAGGGAGAGGGTTGTTGCGGCAGATTCCCTTAGGTTAGGTTTTAGGGAGAGGGCTGTTGACGATGGGGGGAGAGGGAGAAGGTATAGGGGTTATGGGTTGTGGGCGGGGCGACGGGTAAGGAAATAAAGGGGCCTGGGGTGGGCCGCGGGTCGTGGGCTGGGCAATTTAAAAGGTGGGTTGATTAGGTATTATATTGGGTATTAGTTTTAGAAGTTAGTTTTAGGTAAAATTAATTAGTGGTAAATTAGATTAACAAATTGTGATTAGATTATTTAGGTGCTTTGTTAGTCTGAGTTTGAGTTTAAATTATTATAAAAAATAAAAACGGGCGTGCTATTTAATTAGTGCTTAATATTCTATAATGCGATGTCGTTATTAAAAACTTATTTATTATGGGTATTAAAATTTAATGGGGTTTAGATTATTATTAAATTATTTAAATGCTAAATACAGATATGACATTTAAGGGTTGCTTAATGCTTTTATAAATGCGACGCTATTAAAATGCATGTATTAGATTGAAATTAATTTAAATTACGAATTATGAAATTGCCTTGCTTTTAGTAAAAAATGTGAATATTCTATTTAACACGACGTCATTGCTAAATTATTTATTTTATATATTTATTTATTTATTTATCGTTAAGGATTATTCGAGTTTCAATTAATGGAAAATAGAGCTTAAATTATGAATGATATTAATGAAATTTCTTGTTATTAAAACGACGAATGCGGGCGTGAGACTCAAGGTGTGCTTAGTACTCTACGTAAAATGTGGTGTCATTATTAAATCACTTATTTACGCATGTATTAATGTTTTATTGTTGAATTTTATTATTTAAAAATTATTAAAAATTATTGTGAAAATTTAATATAATTTTGTAGTTAATGACTGGACGGGAGGGTCAAAATTGGGTGTCAACAACTTGTCCCTCTTTGTATGGAGATGATGTAAGAGTCTTCAGACAAAGACGTTGACTTATAGCCAATTTTGTCTCGATCTTCAGAGGAAAAAATATGTTGGGCAATTAAGACAAGACTGACGCAAAAATCAAAAATTTGTCCCAGTGTCGAGTTATGACGACACTGGGCTACTATGGTCAAAACACCAAGGCGGGCTGACGCAGACTCAAAATTTGTCCCAGTGTCGAGTTATGACGACACTGGGTTACCATGGTCAAAACACCAAGGCGGGCTAACGCGGACTCAAAATTTGTCTCAGTGTCGAGTTATGACGACACTGGGCTACCATGGTCAAAACACCAAGGTGGACTAACGCGGACTCAAATTTGTCCCAGTGTCGAGTTATGACGACACTGGGCTGTGGTGCTAAAAATAAGTAAAAAATAAAAATAACTGGCTTGAACCTGGGGTGTACTGCTATCGACTTATGATGCTGGGTTTTATGGTGATGTGGAACGAGTGGACCGACGCTCGAGGCCGCTTCTGCCATTTGTTGGGAAGGTTGGCCCCCCAACAAATTGCCTGTCATTGAAGAAATAGTTCCACGCCAGGTTCTCGCTCGTAAATTATGGTTCCTGTAGGCTAAAACATTAGTAAAAGTTAGTGCATAACTGTTAAGACAAAAAATGATAAAGCATGAATATATGAGAAATGCGATCTTGTGAGAAAGGATGTCGTCCTATGTAGACGTAGTTGCAGATACTGAGATGAAATGACCGTCGTTGCGTAGATGCGATGCAGATGAAGCCGTTGTGTGGGTACAATGAAAGGGACGTCGTTGCATAGACGTGATGCAGAGGTCATCGTTGCATAGATGAAATGTTGATGAAGCCGTTGCATAGGGGTAATGAAATAACGTCGTTGCATAAACGTTATGTGGATGTCGTCGTTGCATGGACGTGATGCAGAGGTCATCGTTGCATAGATGAACTGTTGATGAAGCTGTTGCATAGGCATAATGAAATAACGTCGTTGCATAAACGTTATATGGATGTCGTCGTTGCATGGACGAAATGCAGAGGTCATGGTTGCATAGATGAACTGTTGATGAAGTCGTTGCATAGGCATAATGAGATAACGTCATTGCATAAACGCTATATGGATGTCGTCGTTGCATGGACGAAATGCAGAGGTCATCGTTGCATAGATGAACTGTTGATGAAGCCGTTGCATAGGCATAATGAAATAACGTCGTTGCATAAACGTTATATGGATGTCGTCGTTGCATGGACGAAATGCAGAGGTCATCGTTGCATAGATAAACTGTTGATGAAGTCGTTGCATAGGCATAATGAGATAACGTTGTTGCATAAACGTTATATGGATGTCGTCGTTGCATGGACGAAATGCAGAGGTCATCGTTGCATGGACGAAATGCAGAGGTCATCGTTGCATAGATGAACTGTTGATGAAGCCGTTGCATAGATGAATTGTTGATGAAGCCGTTGCATAGGCATAATGAAATAACGTCATTGCATAAACGTTATATGGATGTCGTCGTTGCATGGACGAAATGCTGCTGGCGTCATTTTTGGACTTGTTGTGCTGATAACGTCGTTGCCTAGACGTATTGCTGCTGCTCCTGTAGAATAAATGCTCCTGCAAGCTAAGTTTGAGAAAAATTAGTGCATACCTGTTTAAACGAAATGATAAATACATATGAGACGTGCAATTCTATGGGTAGAGATGTCGTCCCTGATACGCCTGATGAATACTGAGATGTTATCCTTGCACGGACATGCTAAACGCTGCAACTGACGAATTGTCATGATGCCTTTGTTGTGTGCGATGCGTGGGTGACAAATTTAGCTTTATGCCCGAGTTGATGCGCTAGACTTGTTGCGGAATTTTGAATTTTGACTGCTGATTGTCGATGACCCTTTCTGTTTCTGCTGCTTCTAGTGCGGACTTTGAACTTTGGATTGTTGTCATATCCTCTGCCTCTGCTGCTTCTATCTGCTTCTGCGAAGAAACTTTTTGCCGTATTTTCTGCTTCGGCTGTTGCACTTTCTGCTTCTATTAATATGAAAAACATGCGCTCAAAGAAAATTTGTGGGTTTTTTCTTGGGGGGGCCGATTCGTATTTGACTTCGCCGCCTTGTTCCTTGACATCTGCGTGCCTGGCCTGTTTGGACCTGCAACCCCTGTCTGGTTTCCCACCTTGTCCCAATTTTGAATATGCAAATGACGTTTGGCCTAAGGTGGGTCTCAATGGAGTTACTTGTATGTTATGTGTATTCTCAATATTTTCAGAACGAAGGGAAAGCTTCCTAATGGTGTGACCGAAGCCGATTTAGGCCGTCTACGTATCCCCATGAGGGAATCAGGCCATGACGTAGTTCATTACAAGCGAAATTGGGTAAAATTCTAAAGGTGGGACTGAAGCTGATATGGCCGCCTACGTATCCCCACAAGGGAATCAGGTCGAACGTAGTTCCAATTACAAGCAAAAGAGAAATTGAGATTTTCTAAAAGGTGGGATCGAAGCCGATATGGCCGCCTACGTATCCCCACGAGGGAATCAGGTCACACGTAGTTCCAAAACAACTTAAAGCTTAAATATGAGTCTTAAATTATTCTGCTAAACTAAATTGTTCTCCTTATCTAGACTCTAGTCAGACCAGAACAAGGGTGCAAATCCAATCTACCAATATGCCTTCTTGCTCTGCATCCTGGCTGGCTGGGTCTTCATGCTCTGCTATCAGTATCTCCCTCTTTTGGCTCCTGCGTGGTGCATGTTTGGATAACTGACTGATTCAGGCGGGGCGGGTTCTGGCCAGGGAACACCTCTCTTCCTTTGGGGTTCATTGTACTCGTTGGGGGAGGCATCCTCCACCTGAATGACTCCCTCTTTGATCAGCTCCCTTACCTTGTCTCTAAGTGTATAACACTTTCCCATGTCGTTTCTGATGGCTCCAGAATGGTATGCACAACTTTTGTTCTTATCATGAGCTTTGGATTTGGGATTGGGCACATTCTTTGGAATTGGCTGGAGCATCCTTGCAACTCTCAACCTCTCGTACAACTGCGACAAAGGCTCGGCTAAATGGGTGTATACTTTGGCTGGCCTTTCTGTGGTATTTAGGCGGGGTGTGAAGATGTTTAGTGGACGGGCTTTTGGTCGTGGCGTATACACGGGCGGGTATCGCAAGGGGTTGTCGTATGTATTGCGAAAGTAGGTTTGAGGTGGCCTTTTATCTTGGTTCGTACTTGGCTGGGGTAGGGTAGACATTTGGTTTTGTGTGGGATATATGGGTGCACTGTATATTGGTTGAATGGGATATGTAGTAAGAGTCACCGTAATAATTTGGAGGATTTTGACTGTTTGGTCATTTGCGATGTGAGTGCTTTAGTGAGGTTTCTGAGCCTTTTAATTTCGGCCTGCAGGGTTGCCATTTGCTGCGGTAATTGGGCGAGGTGTTCGATCGGATCTACACTGCTTTTCTTTTCTGAGACCTCTGCTTTATCTATAGGAACCAAGACGGGTTCCGACTCGTTCTGCTCAAATGCCCTTGAATCAGTCATGTCGCTGGATCGTGCCTTTGATCTTGTGAAATATCGATGCTCTGTCATTGCTTAGTCAAATACAAATCGACCTTTGGGGGAAGATGATAAATCCTTTTAGACAAAATGTAGCAAACTGCGTGAGTGTAAAGCACGTGATTTTGCAAAAGTGTAAATAACATTTAGCAAGTACATGTTGCACATAAATTGTCACATTGCAAGCGAGTCCTAACATGCATGGGGACCCCTTTATGCCAGAGGTAGGCCTAAACGTCACATATGCGAGGTCATGATGGATTTGTCCAAGCCGTCCAACTGTAATGCTTTTGTTGAAAATGGCGACCAAATGACGGTGCACTTTTTCCAATTTCAGTATGTCATGATTAGGCTTGGATTTGTCTATCATTGTCACGCTACACATAATATACTGGTTGGTCGTTGGGTTGAGAAAACTCGTCGACAAGTTTAGTGTCTTCCTAATTGTGGTGTCAATGCCAAGGACCGACCCACCTAAGGTAAATGCATGCATGCCTTAAAATAAAGGGTAATATAGCTCTATCCTAAGTTTCTAAGATTTGGCTCACTAGACGCAAGGTTCTCGAGTGGACAACTCGAGTGAGAAGGCTATGCGGCCATCGGTTAGACCGGACACTCCACGTATATTACCAACTCTCATAAATTTGGGTTTTGAAGAAAGAATTTTGCTGATGCACCAAGCGCACCTCGCATGTAGTGTGTGATCGTGTGAATTTTCCAGAGTGAAAGAAATATGAGCGGAATGTCAGTTTAAGGAAAGCGGTAACAAATAGCAGTTAAGACAATATGCAAATATTTATATGTAAAGTAGAATAATTTAGACAAAACATAAAAATGAATGTAAAACACAGAAGAAGCAATTTTAAGCAGATAAGAAAAATAAAGCACATTAATTAACCTATGTTTGTTATGGTTAAGAACTTAAATATCCCCAGTGGAGTCGCCATGCTGTAACACCCCATTTTAACCGGAGTCGGAAACGGGAGTACTACGTATGGTTGATTCCTAAATTTATTTTAAGGAGTCGCCACCTAATTATTATAGTGAATTAGGACACTAAAAATGTAGCATAAAATACTACGAATGGTCTTCATTTTAAAGGTCTGCGAAAGCTATGTGAGATTCTAGGTAAGGGTTTGTTATTATCCTAAAGGGAAGGGGTTAGGCACCCTATAGGATCCGTTAACTTGCGGTTGTCCGTTCAAACTTAGGCTTAATATCATGCTTTAGAAAACATATGTTTTGAATAGATGCGGTTTTAATAAAAGGATGTTGCAAATAATTATTTAAAATATACGTATGTATATATAGTTTCTATAGAATTGCGTGAAGTTTATTTTTAAAATGCAAGGAAAATATTTTATTTGAACAAAGCAATTGCATGAGGTTTATCATAAAATGCATAATAATAAAAAAATGGTTTACTAAAAGTACGTATTATATGTAAAACTTAATCTTTATAAAGGGTATACAAATGGGTAGAAAGATTTTCCTCTTTTGCACTTGGTAATAAGAAAATAGATCCTTGTTATATAAAAAAAATAGATTTTATGAAATTTAATGAGAATTGAGTTTTGATAGAACATGATTTTGTTTTATGCCAAAGTAGATATAGCATAAAATAAACTAGTGTTTCGAAAATATAGGCGACGAGCCTAAAATAAATAAAACTAAATGTTTTAGAAATATGGATGACGGGCCTAAAAATAAGTAAACTAGCGGTTTCCGATTTTAATTCCAACCTTTATTAATTCTAAGTCTACCTATTCTAAGTAATTCAATAATTATGCAAGTACAAATAATCAAATTATAATAAAGTAAAGTGGCGAATTAAGGGCGATGACTAGGACGGATGACGATATCATTCCGCCCTATTCATTTTAAGGTTCCGAGACCGAAGAATGCGAGAAGTGTGGCTATAAATCCTTTGCTTGACAAAGTCATGATGAGTCTCATAACGAGACTCTTTGTCCCTCCCGATGCAAGTCATGTAAATAAAAGAAAAGGAAAGGATTAGTATTATGTCCAAATTTTAACAATAAACGAGTAAACCAGCAATCACACATTCAAAATGCACATAATTTAATTATATAGCCCAAAATAAATAATAGATCTAAACAAATGCAGGCCCAACATGGCATTCTCCTTTCAGATTTTAATAGGGTATGAAGGGATCTGGCATACCCCCAACTCGTAATACTAAACAACCCAATAAAAAATGAACGACAAAGATGCATGCAATCAGTTAATAATTAAAGGAAAAATCAAACCGAAGACTAAAAATCGAGATAAAGGTCCATATAAAAACCATCTATCACCTGTGGTCGTAAATGTTTAATGAAGAAATAAAATGGCAGCCAAGAAGGTAGGCAGGCAATCATTTTTTTTATTCAATTTATATGCAAACATGTAGCGGCTTTGTGATTTTACTGCTTAAGCTGGCATACAGGATTTAGTTTCGTTACCATGACTGACGTTAACACGTGGAAATTGGCACAAAAATTGAGCTCTTGTTACATTCTTATCTGACCATGTATCAATGCTAAAGGAATGAGTTCATGGATGGACAATGACAATAGGAACACTAGAGCACATTTTCATAAATAAATACAGTAGCAAAATAATCCAAAATCAGCAGCAAAATGGCAAAAACCAGTCTGACAGAAAAGGGCCAAAATCGTGAGCAAAATGGCCCAAAATCAGTCAAACGACGAAATCGATCAGACATACAGTGAACCATATACAGAAATGCAAAGCAAAGCCAAAGTATTCTAAACATAAGACTTGGAAGGAGAACTCAACCCAATATGTAATGGGCCCAAATAAAACACATGCTCACATTCATAGATATACTAATTCACATAATATACGTTTAGATATATTATTTCACATATACAGAGATATACGCAAGGACTGATATACATACAATATCCAGAATATATCGGGCATGCTTGAGGGTATACAAAATATATAACTCTACTACATACTGGATACACATCTGGGTTTTACATCTGGTATACTCAGGGCATATTGCTGGTATATTTTACATAAAAATAGGAGAAATGACGAGTTTCAGGTTGCAGGGTAAAACAGAGATCATTTTAAAGACATCCATCTTTGTCCTAGTTGAATCTTCATACCAATCTTATTCTTTCATGCTCGTATGAACCAAACTAATATTATATATATATAAATATATATATCAGTGATTAATCTAATACGGGGACAGAGAAATCAATCATGGGTGAAATAATATGGTAACACATAGCATGTTGGTCCAATTTAAGATACGTGACTCAAAATCATTGCGACTGACCAGATTTTCATTAGTTCGAACTATGTCAACACCAGATTATTCTCCTTATATGCTTATTAATGGGACACAACCAGTAATGGCCTAATGTGACTCCAAACCAATCTATGTAAATACAATATATTGGTATAGGGACTGTTTAAATGGCTCAGCAGCAGGTTTTGACACAAAATGACTTATGAAGTGCAATAATCTAATATGAACACACATAGGAACTAATGAGTTCAAGACAGGGCTTAGGGATACGAAAACATCTCATAAAACAGTACAATATGTTAAACAAATAACATTCTTATCCAATGCACTAGCCAAGTTTAGAACTAATACTTATGTATAGCAGACTCTTATTACACTGTCTTACACTCGAGCATGCAGAGGAGGATCATAATTCAATATGTTTTAAACTAGACTTTCCAGAAGACACACATAAAAGACCACTCTTTAACTAATTATATCTAGGCATGAGTTTTGAAGAAAATGTAATCTGATTCGAACCAGTGACCATAATGGTCAAATAAACATTAAACTAACAAGACAAACACTTAAATAGACATTATAATATGCCCTAAAATGTGTTCACATCACTGAACCTGCTAGACATTAATACTGTAAGCACAAACGACAAATGACCTGGTTAATCATGTTTACAATATCACACAAAATGTCAATAGTGGCCGAAATATACTAACCATTACAGTCGTGAACACTAGCAGTAACGAATGGACTAACATTACTTAATGGCTACTTAATAAATCTAAATAGTCAATAACCATACTTTTAACATGCAGATTACACATAAATCCACAACACAAATTACAGTTGGCTAGTTAAATGGAAAATAAAAAGGGAAAGAGGTTACCTTCTCCGGACAGCGAACCGAGGCGCGTTTCGACTCGTCGATTCTACTCGAAGAATATGTATGTGGGTGCGAATGAAGAAAACAAAGCCTAAACACAAGAAATTAAAAACGAAGAACAAAAGGAAGGTCTTAGAAATTCTCCAGAATCCGACCTCCTCTTGAAGAACAAAAGGGGGGTCTTTTATAGGTGAAATTTTGGGTTTGAAATCGAAAAATAGTTGTTAGAGGTCTGATTTTTTGGACGATTTCTTGGTTCAAATCGCGGATTTTAGGGAATGCAGGGCATGGACGTGTGTCGGGTGACAGAGAGGAGTTGGTTGGGACAGAGGTATGGGTATGGCAGCGGATTTGGGGGTGATGGGAGCGAGGGAGAGGGCTGTTGCGGCGGATTCCTTTAGGTTAGGTTTTAGGGAGAGGGCTGTTGATGATTGGGGGGGGGGGGGGGAGAGGGAGAAGGTATAGGGGTTATGGGTTGTGGGCGGGGCGACGGGTAAGGAAATAAAGGGGCCTGGGGTGGGCCGCGGGTCGTGGGCTGGGCAATTTAAAAGGTGGGCTGATTAGGTATTATATTGGGTATTAACTTTAGAAGTTAGTTTTAGGTAAAATTAATTAGTGGTAAATTAGATTAACAAATTGTGATTAGATTATTTAGGTGCTTTGTTAGTCTGAGTTTGAGTTTAAATTATTATAAAAAATAAAGACGGTCGTGCTATTTAATTAGTGCTTAATATTCTATAATGCGATGCCGTTATTAAAAACTTATTTATTATGGGTATTAAATTGAATGGGGTTTAGATTATTATTAAATTATTTAAATGCTAAATGCATATATGACATTTAAGGGTTGCTTAATGCTTTTATAAATGCGACGCTATTAAAATGCATGTATTAGATTGAAATTAATTTAAATTACGAATTATGAAATTGTCTTGCTTTTAGTAAAAAATGTGAATATTCTATTTAACACGACGTCATTGCTAAATTATTTATTTTATTTATTTATCGTTAAGGATTATTCGAGTTTCAATTAATGGAAAATAGGGCTTAAATTATGAATGATATTAATGAAATTGCTTGTTATTAAAATGACGAATGCGGGCGTGAGACTCAAGGTGTGCTTAGTACTCTACGTAAAATGCGGTGCCATTATTAAATCACTTATTTACGCATTTATTAATGTTTTATTGTTGAATTTTATTATTTAAAAATTATTAAAAATTATTGTGAAAATTTAATGTAATTTTGTAGTTAATGACTGGACGGGAGGGTCAAAATTGGGTGTTAACAACTGGTGGTGGAATGATAAAATTCAAGAGAATGTAGAAGCAAAGAAAGTGGCGTATACAAAATTGATAGAAAGCAAGGATGATGTGGAGAAGTGGACGAATAGAGAATTGTATAAGATGGCGAGGAATGTGGTAAAACTAACGATTACGGCGGCGAAAACGGCGGCTTTTGAACACATACATGTGGAATTAGAGAAAAAAGACGGGAATAAAAAGTTGTACATACTAGCCAATGCGATAGGGAAGAGGTCCCGTGACCTGAATCACGTGAGGTGTATGAAGGACGAGGACGTAAAAGTACTGGTGGAGGAGGCGCATATTAAACGGATGTGGCATTGGTACTTCCATAAACTCTTGAACCAAAAAAGAGATAAATACATTGTGCTGGGGGATCTAGAGAAATCTGCACGGTACCAACATTTTAAATATTGTAGAAACATTAAGGTTGAAGAGGTTAAGGGTGTTGTTCGCAGGATGCGCAGGGGACGAGCGACCGGCCATGATGAGATCCAGTTGAATTTTGGAAGAGCGTAGACAGGGTAGATTTGGAGTGGATGACTGAGTTGTATAATGTCATTTTTAAGATATCGAGTATGCTTGAAAAATGGAGGTGGATTACAATGATTAATTTGTACAAGAACAAAGGTGACATGCAGATTTGCGACAACTATAGGGGTATCAAGCTGCTATGCCACACTCTGAAAGTTTGGAAATGATCATGGAGATGAGGTTGAGAAGAGGCGTGTCTATTTCTGAGAATCAGTTTTGATTCATGTCGGGGCGTTCGACTACAAAAGTCATTCATCTTATTAGGAGGCTGGTGGAGCAGTATAAGGAGAGAAAAAGAGACTTACATATGGTTTTTATAGACCTCGAGAAGATATATAACAAAGTCCCTAGGGAGGTCCTATAGAGATATTTAGAGGTTAGAGGTGTACATGTGACATATACTAGGGTGATCAATGATATGTATGATGGAGCCAAGACTAACAAACAGTAGGAGGACACTCGGAACACTTTCTAGTGATGATGGGGCATCACCAGAGGTCATCTCTTAGCCCATTCTTATATGCATTGGTAATGAATGGACTGACGCGACAAATCCAAGAGGAGGTGTCACGGTGTATGTTATTCGCAGACGACATAGTCCTGATTGATGAGACTCGCAACTGAGTGAACGATAAACTGGAGGTTTGGAGTCTAAAGGGTTTAGACTAAGTAGGACCAATACATAATACTTGGAGTGCAAGTTCGGTATCAGGAGCGACCTTGAGACAGACGTGGAGGTGAGACTTGGTACTTAGGTCATTTCAAATAAAGGAAGCTTCAAGTACGCCGGGTCTATTATCCAGGAGAATAAATAGATTGATGACGATGTCACACATCGTATTGGGGCAGGGTGGATGAAATGGAGGCTCACATCTGGAGTCTTGTGCAATAAAAATGTGCCACCAAAACTTAAAGGCAAGTTCTATAGGGTGGTGGTCAGACCGACTATGTTGTATGTGGCGGAGTGTTGACCAATCAAGACTTCACACATCCAAAAGATAAAAGTTACGGAGATTGATATGTGGGCATACAAGGAGGGATATGATTAGAAATTATGATATTCGGGACATAGTGAGAGTGACCTCGGTGGAGGATAAGATGAGTGAAGCGAGGTTGAGATGTTTCGCGCATGTACAGAGGAGAGACACAAATGCCCAGTGCGGAGGTGTGAGAGGTTGTCTATGAACGAGTTCACGAGGGGTATAGGTAGGCCAAAGAAGTATTGGGGGGAGGTGATTAGATAGGATATGAAGAAGGTGCAACTTACTGAGGACATGACCATAGATAGGAGGTTGTGAATGACACATATTAGGATAGAATGGTAGTATGTAGTTGAGCGCATTACGCTTACATACTGGTAGTTGTAGTGTTATTATTGTAGGTCTGCTTAACTTATCATACTAGTAGGCGCAATATTAATTTATAGTCCTCTGTCGTTTGATTTCTGTTGCTATGTGTTCTATAATATATTTTATTTATCTTAATTTATCTTATATACATGAGTTAATTAAACTTCCTTTTCAAAATCTTCTATCATGGCTTACTCGCTTTTGTTACCATCATTTTCATACTACTTTAAATTTTCTGTCTGACTTTTTCTCTTACTTTGCTTGTACTTATGCTTTGTCTTGAGCCGATGATTTTTCGGAAACAATCGTTCTACCTACCAAGGTAGAAATAATGTCTGTATACACTCTACCATATTCAGACACACATTATGAGATTTCACTATTATGTTGTTGAAAAAGGACAAATTTTGCCAAGTGCCAACGAATTCTTGAATTTTAAGATTCTCACCACTAAACATAATAACTATTAAAAAAATCAATAGTCCAAAAAGTATAGTTTAGAACGTGGCCATCCCATAATTCAACTTAAACTTACAGTATTAATGCGAATTTTTCTTACTTAACATAACATTTAAGTAGCATAATCGTTTGCAATGGGGTGATTTACTTCTTAAATAATTTAGAGTAAATTCTTTTTTATTTGATCAAAAGCACAAGAGAGATTAGTGTTATATGCCGTCAAATCTGATTGTGTGTCTAAAACATATTTCTAAATTAAATTTTGTAATTTAATTGATTTATTATATATAATTATTTTAAGTGAATTTTTGTATTTTTTATATATATAAATATAGTTGTTATTAGTGTTTACTATTCCCTTCGTTCCATAATAAGTTTTTTTTTTCAATTATTTTTTTAAATAACTGGCGTTTTAAAATTTCAAGAATATTTTGGATATATTTTTCTAAAATTGTCTTTATTTAAATAATTAAGATTCATTAACTATCTTTTCTCTTTTTAGGCATTTAATTATGTACGCACAATTTAATTAGGGACAAGTTAGTAAAAACACTTCCATTTTTTTTTTAGTAATGAGCAATTTTTTAAGAAATGTTTGTGAGCTAAGGGCACGTTTGGTACGTTGTATTAAGCCGAACTGTACTGGACAAAAAAATAGTACAGCGTTTGGTGGGCGTTTTTTACTGGTATCTTATTTTAAGAAATAATCTGATCATGCCATTTTGAGACTCATCTAGTAGGTGGGCCCTGGACTATACTAAAAATAAATAAAAATACAGTCCATTATAAATTAATACTCTAATACCGTTCATTATATATTAATACAATCTAATTCAGTCCAATGAAATTAGTACAGTCCAGTGCGACGTACCAAACGAGCCCTAAAAGAACCCGTTATTATGAAAAGGATGGAGTATTAAAAAATAATTATTCAAATTTAATTGCAAAAAGATATGTACCCCCTATGAAATATCGCGGCTTTATGAGGCAGAGATTGTCTGAACACGTGGCAGGGCCTCTCCAATTCTCAGTAGATAATTAACACATGTCCCTTTAATCGCTTACCTCTTAGATTCTAGCTACGTAGTATGTATGTTTCGGTACCATTTTCCAAAGTCCTTATATAAGCCACGTGGGTCTTTGGTACTCTCATAACCCACCACGTGTCACTTCCTTGTACATTTACGTTTCACTTCCTAGGGGCATTCTTGTCATTTTTGCTTAAACCCATCCAAATAAATTCAACACTTCTTCTCTTTTATAACCTCCCATGACGATATAATTTCTTATATTCCCATTTTATAAAAGAAAAATATTTTTCTTAAATTTAATTCAAGATTTTCAGTTGGGTATTCCTAAATTCAACACATTTCTGGGTATTAACACTTTCATGCTTATTTTACATGGAAAAATTTGAAGAAAACAAAAAAAGATGGTGTATTTCAAGAGATATATTTCATAAATTCATCAATGGAAAAAGGAATTATGAATTTGATGAAAATGTGGAGGGGGAAGATGATATAGAGTTAAGTTTAGGACTTTCATTGAATGGTAGATTTGGGGTTAATCCAAAAAGAGCAAAGAAACTAAATCGTTCATCTTCAATAACAAATTTTGTGTTTTCTGGTGATGATAGTAGTGGAAATGGATTTAAATTTCCACTTATTAGGACGTGTTCTTTTCCTGTAGAGACAGAAGAGGAGTGGAGGAAAAGGAAGGAATTGCAATCATTAAGGCGTTTGGAGGCAAAGAGGAAGAGATTGGAGAAAATGAAGAATGTTAGAGTTGTTGTTAAGGAAAATGAAGAGAATGGAAATTGTTGGAGTAACGGTGGGAATCGTTTGCCTTCTTCAGGGGGATCACAAGGAAGTGATTCTTCAGGGGTGACTGATTTGGAAAGCCAACAAGAACATGTTCAAGGTATCATAAAGGTTATTGCTTTATCCACTTTAATTTCTTCCCTTTTATCCTTCATTATTTTTAAAATTAAGTATTTGGATAAGTTTGTTGATGATTTTTATTTTTGTAACGCGGTCTTAGAGTAAGTGGATATGTGGAGGGGGTGGCCCCCCTACCAACAGTGAAGTTGTCTTTTGTCTCGGTATGACCTATCTATACTTAGGTTTACATAGGGCTGGCCAGTGGGCCGAGTCGGGCCCACTGGGATCGAGATGGTCGGGACGGAGAGGATGGGCGGGGTCGGGCCAGGCGAGACCGGTACTAGCGGAATGATATCGTGTCCCGTCCCGATATCGATCTCGGTGGGCAGTTGGTCGGGTCGGGTTCGGGATGGGACGGACGGGACATTTTTTTTAAAAAAAAATTCAACTAAATTAAAAATACTAACAAAGTAACAAATAGTTATAGTCATATACTCATATTATAGTATTATACTCATATATATTTATAAACTAAACAATTAAACAACGACAAGAAGAGTGTAAAAAAAACATCTCAAGACTGTTTTTGTGTCTTTTATATTATTAATTATCTCATTGAAATATACAAGATTCAAAATTACAACATTGTAGTGTACTGTGTTGACAGTCAATTTTGATCCATTTTTCGTATATTTGTTGCAATTTTAAGTATTTTAGCACACCGTATTTTAATCGTTATTTTACATATTTTTACCTAATATTCTATATTTTATTATTCACAAAATGACATTGCATCTTTTATTAAGCATTAGGTCTTTGTTAATATAATGTTTTATTATTATTATTACTCCGTTATTTTATTTTAATAGTTTTGCATATCTTTAAATATTTTTATTTTTAAATAATAAACATTGTTGTATTTTTACTCAAGCCTAGTTCGTCGAATCAGTCTAGTCTGAGGCCCAATTTGGATCAGTCCAATCCAACACTTTATTTTATTTTATTTTATTCAAACACCCTTTTTTTATTTTCCCCCCTAAAGTCAAAACTCACTTTTCATTTTCCCTCCTCAAAACTAAACCCTAATCCTACCCCTATATAATAAACATTACTCTTTCCTTTAAAGGGGACACCACCTCAGCCGCACACCCCCATCACCCCTCTCCCTTTTCATTTTTTAAAACCCTCCCCCTTTGCATTTCCGTCGACCTTGCCGCCTCCCCAGAGCTCCGGCGAGCCTCCCACCAGCCCATCTCGTCGCCGCTCCCCCCTCGCCGGAGTTCTATCTCCAGCGAACACCACGAACCTCCATTGTTCCCAGCGAACCCATTAACCTCACCATCATCACCCCACGCTTTGTCTCGCCGGAGGTGATGACCGGCGAACTCTCATATCCGGAGCAGTCCCACAACGACCCCCATACCCCGACCCCCGTCGTCAACACTACACTGCATCACCTATAACTCCGGCCACCTTGGGTTTGGTTCTAAATTTTTGAATATATTGGTTGTTGAACTGATTTTCTTTTTTGTTTTGGTAATCGGTGGAGTTCTGAACTCCGCGACCTTTATTGGCTTTATCTTTTGGGATCGGTATGTTGTAGTTAATGGATCGCTGATCCGCCGAGTTTTAAAACTCCGGCGACCCCTGTTGGTTTAATTTTTGATTTCTGTTGTTGGTTGTCGGACTGATTTCCCGCTTTTGGTATACATCCCGAGTTTTGCGACATTCTGAAAATTCCGGCGAACTTGCTGTTGTAGTTTCCACTGTTTTCGCGAATTATTTTTGTTCATCGCTTAGTTGTTCTTGTTTCTTGTCAATGGGTTTCGATCCGCGAATATCACGCGCCATCGCTTCGTTGTGTCCTTTGGTTTCACGATCACTGTGTTTGATGTGTTGCTATTACTTCTTTTACTGTCCGTTGGATTTCGGGACTGATTTTGACAGTTTTGCCCCTTTTATTTTTATTAAACTGATTTAAAAGAACAGATACTACACTGTTGTTATTTTACTGGTTTGAACATGATGCTACACTTTAATTGGCCAATGAAAAAGTTATCCGTCGATTTTTGAGGCCTCCACAGTTGCAAAGACGGAAAATAAAATAAAATGAAGCTTTCTGGGCGTTGATGATTTCTTCTACTTACGGGATAACCAAGATGCGTAAGGCGGGCAATTTTCGCGACTTGTTTAGGATGTCCCACTTTATTTTTATATATATGAGCCCTCTGTGTTTAAAACTATTACTGTTTTGGCGCGGATTTGAAGGTTTTATTTATTTTATTATTTCTAACAATATTGGCCGATGAAGGAATCTCCGTCTGATTTCCAAGGCCTCCCCCGTACAAAAGACGAATTTATTTTTGGCTTTACTTATTAATTCTTGTCAGTGCTTTAAAATTATTTATTCTATTACTAACACTTTTACTAAGTGTTTATGCAGGTACCCGGAGATCATCTTGTGCAGAAGACCTAAAAAGGGCTAAAAGATGTCCCGGGGTTTTATTAGATTTTAGCTTTATTATTCTGTATTGCATTCCATTTTAATTGTAAATTATGAAAACTGCTTAAAATATGTAGAATAAAAAAGGCAATAAATAATTAACCTAGGCTTGAACGAATAACCGCAAGTTAGCGGATCTTAAAGGATGTCTAACCCCTTCCCTTTAGGATAATAAAGAACTCTGATCCAGAATCTCATTAATTTTGCAGACCATTAAATGAAGATTAATTGCAATATTTTTATTGCAATAAATCAAGTGTCCTAATTCACTTAACCAATTAGGTGGTGACTCCTCTAAATCAGCATTATTGCTCCATCCATGGAACCGCGCTAAAGAGCAACGTTGCGGTTACCGCTCGCACCAGAGATAAAAACGCACGACAAAGATGGCGACTCATTGGGATATCAGGTTCTTGATCATAGCAAACTCAGGTTAATTAAATATTGCGCTTTATTTTGCTTTTATATTTGTTGTAAATGACTTATATTGTTTGCTTTTATTTTTGTAATTAGCTACTTTAATTGCTACATTCATTTATTGTTTTCCTTAAATTGTCATTCCGCTCATATTTACTCTATTCTAGAAAATTGACACTACACGCGAGGTGTGCTGGCGCACTCACAAATTTCTTTCAAATATCAAAATATAGGCGAGTTGGCAAAGGCGCGGGAGCATCCAGTCCAACCGGTGGCCGTTCGGGAACCTTGCGTCTAGTAAGCCAAATCTTAGAAAGCTTAAGATAGAGCTATACCACCCTTTTATATTAAGTCATGCATGCATAAACCTTAGGTGGGTTAATCCTTGGTATTAACGCCACAATTAAAAATCCACCAAACTTGTCGACGGGTTTCACAACCCAACGGCCCATTAGCATATGTGTGTAGTGTGATGATGATAGACAGATCCAAGCCTGATCATGACGCGCCGAAATTGAAAAAAGTGCACCGTCATTTGGTCGTCATTTCCAACGAAATATTACAGTTTAATGGCTTGGACCTATTTATCATAATCTCGCATATCTGGCGTTTAAGTCCACCTCTGGCATAAGGGAGGTCCCAAGCATATTAGGGAGCGCGCTTGATTTACATGCTTTTTGTTTACTATTGTTTGTCGCTAGCAACTCTGTACATATTATTTAAAGCAATAATTACTCTTTTAAACTCTGTACATATCATGGGCTTATAACTTCGGGCACGTGCATTTGCATTTTTTGTACCTTTTGCTGTCACACTGTAATCAGGGCCTTCTTGAACATCACGACTTGGACCTTGCGAAACATCAACCTTCACTCCGGTCGAACCAATCAGGAAGGTCGTCCTCGCAAACAGCTGAGGGCGGTCGGAAAAAGAAAAAAAATCATCACAAGAATGAGCGGGAGTTATGTCGACTAATAGAAGTCAGTTTATACCAGATTCAACAAGACATCGCTCTCAGTTCTTCTATATTTTGTATCTTTATACATATTTGCAAATTCAATTGATATGTCTAGTGTTGATTACATAATTCTTTATCATGCATTTTACATCATGATCATCCCGAACTACGCGTGTCTGATTCTCACTATACGGTGTGATACGTAGGCAACCCATTAAGGGTTCGACACCACATAAAAAAATTAAAAAAAGGGGACATATTTGGTCCACACATTCATTGCATTTATCCAATCACGAACATTCATTATTGCATTTCAATCATTCTATCACATACATTCATTTTTGCATTTCATTCATTCTATCACAGATATTCATTTTTTTCTTTTTTCATTACATTCATCATATCATGGACATTCATCTGACTTTGCATTCATTCTATCATTTGTTTTGCACAGCTTTTACTACTGATATCCTATCATAGTTGAATTATTTTCAAACATACATTTTCAAACATATCTGAATGAACTACGCACACCTGATTCTCGTCAAAGATGAGATACGTAGGCAGCCCTATTCAGGTTCGGTACCCTTTATTCAAAAAATACAAAAAAAAATATTTTGTTCATAAATACAAAGAAAATGTTATCCAAAAATACAAAAACATTTTTTAAGTATGATTGTTTGACTTGGTTGATACCAACACAGTTAGAAGTGTGCAAAGAAAAGAACGAGTAATAATCAGTATGAGTTGACTTCGTGGTAAACCATAGATTCTTTTGGTACCTCTTATTCACACCCGTAAATGACATTGTCTTGCGTGTTTCCAAGATAAGGACGAAACCAACCTCATCGTTTCATATGCATTGTGTGGTGAGTTTTTGAATAAGTTCAATTGCATTGCATTGTGATCTAGAACTTGGCCTGAATGTTTGTTGAGGCGAAATCGTGAGTAACACTCGGTGTAGGAAATGACCGTAGGTTTTCTTTGACCCGTTTGAGCCTTTTCAGCCTACCAAATAACATTATCCGTAGTACATCTCTTTTGAGCCTAAAACTTATTCTTTCGACAACCGCATATTACACCTATACCCTTTCTGAGTGCGTACGCACTATCCATCTCTTGGCCCGACCTCCTTGAGCGCTTTAGAAATGTGCAAGTGGCTGACAAAATTCTGCGTCGAAGTTTGCAAAGACAAAAATTATCAAAGTCCCAAAAGGGAAAAGAAAAAACACAAAGAACGACTTCACACAAAAAAAAAAATCAAAAGCCCCGACATTAAGAAAAATAAAAATAAAAATGAGAGAATAACTTTGGAAAAAGGGGGCTCTAAACGAAAGATTAAAAAAGAAGTCAGTACAGAAAAACTGGGACAAAAGAAAGCAGGTCAGCACTAAAGCACACAAATATCAAGCACGGACGTAGTCCAACGCTCGAGGAGGGATTAGTCACTTTTTACTCAAATGATATTCATACCTTCCCCCAAACCTACATTACAATCCCGTGACAAGCCCTACATGATCTTATACAAAGGGTTCTCACATTAGTGGATACTTACAAGACGGCCAAGCCTATGGTATCACAATTGCATGCATTGAACATTTTTCTGAGTGTGAGTGTGTTTCTCTAAACGTCCCAAAATTTAAAATACTGAAATATATATGTGGATGAGACTTTCTTTCAGTGAGGACATTTGAAACGTGAGATTACGTGTAGTTCGAAACCTTGGCTGCAAGCAAGTGTGTCGATACTCAGGTATGTCTGAGGTACTATCTGAAGTTGTGTGAATTACACCGGAGTCAATCTCGGTTAGACTGAAAGTAAAAAACGAAAATCCTTATGCACAATACTAATTGTTGGTATCAACTGAAGTCAGAATGTAATGTTGTCTTCCACTTTTTCAGAAAAAATAACAAAATGCATATTACATAAAATTCTTATTTTTTGCATCACGAACTACGTCTTGACCTGATTCCCTCAGCGGGATACGTAGGCGGCCACATTGGCTTCAGTCTCATTTTTTAAAATTGTACAATCATTTTTTGCAGCATGAACTACGTCTTGACCTGATTCCCTCTGCGGGATACGTAGGCAGCCACATCGGCTTCGGTCATACCATTAGAAATATTTCTTCCTTGTTTTGCACAGGACTCGATTTTGTCCATTGGAGAGTTTAGATCCTCATATGTTTTGCATCCATGACTACCTACACATGACTGAGGAATATTTTGAGAGTTGCATTCTCATCTACTCAATTGTACATTGTCCATATTCTCGCATTAGTTTTTCATTCAAAAAAAAAATTACTTACCTGATCGTCTTGATAGCGTCAAGATTCAACCTTACCCAGTTGAAAGTTCAACATCTTTTTTTTTTATCAGAAACTGGGGCATTTTAAGGATTCACTGCAAGAAAATGGCAATAGACAGAAAAAAAAGCAGGCCAACTAGGTCTTCAGTTTAAACCAATCTGAGAATGCAAACGTCAAGAGCCAAAGCTACAAAGTCGACTCTAATCAACCACTCCTTTCCTAAAACTCACTAGTTTTCTTTGAGTGCAGGATCTTCATATCAGCAAAGGCGGGAACACAACAATAAGCTCATGCGGGTTACAAACACACAACGTCTATGCAATGACGCTATCTCAATCCAGACGGGTCACAAAGCAGGTACACCCATAAACCGACGTCATTTCATTTAAGCTTATGTAACGACTTCATACATGTTTCGTCTATGCAACGATGAACATCTGCATCGCGTCTATGCAACGATGTCATTTTATGTAAGTCTATGCAACGACTTCATCTATGTTTCATCTATGCAACGACGAACATCTGCATCGCGTCTATGCAACGACACCATTTTATTTAAGCCTATGCAACAGCTTCATCTATGTTTCGTCTATGCAACGACGAACATCTGCATCGCGTCTATGCAACGACGTTATTTCATTTAAGCATATGCAACAGCTTCATCTATATTTCGTCTATGCAACGACGAACATATGCATCGCGTCTGTGCAACGATCCATTTCATGTGAGCCTATGCAATGACTTCATCATGTTTCGTCTATGCAACGACGAGCATCTGCATCGCGTCTATGTAACGACGCCCTTTCATCTAAGCCTATGCAACGGCTTCATCTATGTTTCGTCTATGCAACGACGAGCATATGCATCGCGTCTATGCAACGATGTCATTTCATGTCAGCCTATGCAACGGTTTCATCTATGTTTCGTCTATGAAACGACGAACATCTGCATCACGTCTATGCAACGACACCATTTCATCTAAGTTTATGCAACGGCTTCATCTATGTTTCGTCTATGCAACGACGAACATCTGCATCGCGTCTATGCAACGACGTCCTTTCATCTAAGCCTATGCAATGGCTTCATCATATTTTGTCTATGCAAAGATGAGCATCTGCATCGCGTCTATGCAACGACACCCTTTCATCTAAGCCTATGCAATGGTTCATCATGTTTCGTCTATGCAACGACGAGCATCTGCATCGCGTCTATGCAACGACGCTCTTTCATCTAAGCCTATGCAACGGTTTCATCTATGTTTCGTCTATGCAACGACGAGCATCTACATCGCGTCTATGCAATGACGTCATTTCATGTGAGCCTATGTAATGGCTTCATCATGTTTCGTCTATGCAACGACGAGCATCTGCATCGCGTCTATGCAACGACGCTCTTTCATCTAAGTCTATGCAACGACTTCATCTATATTTCGTCTATGCAACGACGAGCATCTGCATCGCGTCTATGCAACGACGTCATTTCATGTGAGCCTATGCAATGACTTCATCTATGTTTCGTCTATGCAACGAAGAACATCTGCATCGCGTCTATGCAACGAAGCCCTTTCATCTAAGCTTATGCAACGGCTTCATCTATGTTTCGTCTATGCAACGACGAGAATTTGCATCGCGTCTACGCAACGAAGCCCTTTCATCTAAGCCTATGCAACGGCTTCATCTATGTTTCGTCTATGCAACGACGAGCATCTGCATCGCGTCTATGCAACGAAGCCATTTCATCTAAGCCTATGCAACGACTTCATCTATGTTTCGTCTATGCAACGACGAGCATCT
Source organism: Przewalskia tangutica (assembly GCA_029844215.1). Lineage (NCBI taxonomy): Eukaryota > Viridiplantae > Streptophyta > Magnoliopsida > Solanales > Solanaceae > Przewalskia > Przewalskia tangutica. The sequence goes on along the minus strand of CM056727.1, from coordinate 42,646,680 downwards.
GCATCACGTCTATGCAACGACACCCTTTCATCTAAGCCTATGCAACGACTTCATCTATGTTTCGTCTATGCAACGACGAGCATCTGCATCGCGTCTGTGCAACGACGTCATTTTATTTAAGCATATGCAACAGCTTCATCTATGTTTCGTCTATGCAACGACGAACATCTGCATCACGTCTATGCAACGACGCCATTTCATTTAAGCTTATGCAACGACTTCATCTATGTTTCGTCTATGCAACGACGATCATCTGCATCGCGTCTGTAAAACGACGCCTTTTTATCTAAAGCCTATGCAACGGCTTCATCTATGTTTCGTCTATGCAACGACGAACATCTGCACTGCGTCCAGAAACGACGCTATTCATTTTCTTTGCATTTTGACCTCGGGAACAAACACCCTAGAGACATTTCAGGGAACAAACACCCTGTCTTCTCCAGCATCCCATCGCAATTGTAACCCAGTGTCATCAAGATTCGACACTGGACATATTTTTGAATCGGTATTCGTCTGTCCATAATTTTAGCATCGCAGCAACCCAGTGTCCTCATAATTCGACACGGAGACATTTTTAAATCTACGTCAGCTTTGCTTTTTATTTTCGCATCACAACGACCCAGTGTCATCATAATTCGACACTGGACAATTTTGAGTCTGCATCGGCCCTACTTTTGAATTCTAGTTTATTAAAACAGGACAAATTTGGCTACAAGTCAACATCTTTGTCCGAAGACTCTTCCATCATCTCCGTACAAAGAGGGACATGCTGTTGACAGTCAATTTTGACCCGTTTTTCGTATATTTGTTGCAATTTTAAGTATTTTAGCACACCGCATTTTAATCGTTATTTTGCATATTTTTACCTAATATTCTATGTTTTATTATTCACAAAATGGCATTGCATCTTTTATTAAGCATTCGGTCTTTGTTAATATAATGTTTTATTATTATTACTCCGTTATTTTATTTTAATAGTTTTGCATATCTTTAAATATTTTTATTTTTAAATAATAAACATTGTTGTATTTTTACTCAAGCCTAGTTCGTCGAATCAGTCTAGTCTGAGGCTCAATTTGGATCAGTCCAATCCAACACTTTTTTTTATTATTTTATTTTATTCAAACACCCTCTTTTTATTTTCTCCCCTAAAATGAAAACCCACTTTTCATTTCCCCCCTCAAAACTAAACCCTAATCCTACCCCTATATAATAAACATTACCCCCTCCTTTAAAGAGGACACCACCTCAGCCGCACACCCCCATCACCCCTCTCCCTTTTCATTTTTTAAAACCCTCCCCTTTTGCATTTTCACGACTCCGCCTCTGCAGCTCCGGCGAGCCTCCCACCAGCCCATCTCGTCGCCGCTACCCCCCTTTCGCCGGAGTTCTATCTCCAGCGAACACCACGAACCGCCAATGTTCCCAGCGAACCCATTAACCTCACCATCATCACCCCACGCTTCGTCTCGCCGGAGGTGATGACCGGCGAACTCTCATACCCGGAGCAGTCCCACAGCGACCCCCATACCCCGACCCCCGTCGTCAACACTACACCGCATCACCTATAACTCCGGCCACCTTGGGTTTGGTTCTAAATTTTTGAATATATTGGTTGTTGAACTGATTTTCTTTTTTGTTTTGGTAACTGGCAGGAGTTGCAAACTCCGGCGACCTTTGTGTGGCTTTATCTTTTGGGATCGGTATGTTGTAGTTAATGGACTGCTTTTCTGATCTGGCCGGAATTTTAAAACTCTGTCGACCCCTGTTGGTTTAATTTTTGGTTTCTGTTGTTGGTAGTCGATCGATTTCCGCTTTTGGTATATCATTGAGTTTTGCGACTTCTCAAAATTTCGCGAACTTGTCAGTAGTTTCCACTGTTTTCGCGGATTATTTTTGTTCATCGCTTAGTTGTTGTTGCATCGCTCGTTTGGATCGCGAATATCGCCGCCATCGCTTCGCTGTGTCTTTTGGTTTCACTATCACTGTGTTTGTTGTGTTGCTATTACTTCTTTTACCGTCCGTTGGATTTCGGGACTGATTTTGACAAGTTTGCCCTTTTGTTTTTATTAAACTGATTTAAAAGAACAGATACTACACTGTTGTTATTTTACTGGTTTGAACATGATACTACACTTTAATTGGCCAATGAAAAAGTTATCCGTCGATTTTTGAGGCCTCCACAGTTGCAAAGACGGAAAATAAAATAAAATGAAGCTTTCTGGGCGTTGATGATTTCTTCTACTTACACAGGATAACCAACATGCGCTGGCGGGGCGAATTTTCGCAGTCGGACTTGTTTAGGATGTCCCACTTTATTTTTATATATCTGAGTCCTCCGTGTTTAAAACTATTACTGTTTTGGCGCAGATTTGAAGGTTTTATTTATTTTATTGTTTCTAACAATATTGGCCGATGAAGGAATCTCCGTCTGATTTCCAAGGCCTCCACCGTACAAAAGACGGATTTATTTTTGGCTTTACTTATTAATTCTTGTCATTGCTTTAAAATTATTTATTCTATTACTAACACTTTTACTAAGTGTTTATGCAGGTACTCGGAGATCATCTTGTGCAGAAGACCTAAAAAGGGCTAAAAGATGTCCCGGAGTTTTATTAGATTTTAGCTTTATTATTCTCAGACAGATTCCATCAGAATTGTAAATTATGAAAACTGCTTAAAATATGTAGAATAAAAAAGGCAATAAATAATTAACCTAAGTTTGAACGAATAACCGCAAGTTAGCGGATCTTAAAGGATGTCTAACCTCTTCCCTTTAGGATAATAAAGAACCCTGATCCAGAATCTCATTAATTTCGCAGAGCATTAAATGGATATTAATTACAGTATTTTTATTGCAATAAATCAAGTGTCCTAATTCACTTAACCAATTAGGTGGCGACTCCTCTAAATCAGCATTATTGTTCCATCCATGGAACCGCGCCAAAGAGCAACGTTGCGGATACCGTTCAGACTCCGAGGTCAAAAACGGGCGCGACATACTGTTGTTGAAAAAAATTGCAAAAGACATAGAAAAAAAATACTAAAATTGCAATGAAATAAATTATCAATTTGAAAATACTTTTTCTAGTTTCTTTATAATTTCGTGTGGTTCTTCGATTGGAATTGGTATATCTTGGTCAAATTGTTCCACGTCGCTACTCATGTCTTCAGATAAGATGTCGTTGTAGTTTTTGTCTTCTTCTTTGTTAATCTCTGGGTGACCGCACCTTCTTCGCTCCGCTCGTATCCAATCTCTGAATAGTACCGACATCTCCAAACTGTCTCCGGCTAATGAGTGTCTGTGCTCTCCTATTTGAAATCTGTCTGCAGAAAAAGTGCTTTCAGAAGCGATTAATGACGCTTGAATGTTCAAAACATCTCGGGCCATCATTGAAAGTGTCGGAAAAGTCTTTTCATTCTGCATTCACTATTTCAGCATGTCTTTCTTTCCGTCTTCATTGACAACTGCTTGGTAAGGTAAAATGATCTGCAAAACAAAAACATCGAACTCGTTAATTTGGTTAGCAGTGCTACCACCGCACATTCTATTCCTGAGGCTTTCATTACTGTCTACAGAAACATCATGTCTTTTTAGAGGCTGTGTTGAAGTAGAAGAAGATGGTACGAAAGCCGGTTGGTTACTAGCACTTTCTTGCTGGTAATGCCGATATACTTTTTTGCATTCATCTTCTACGCTATCCAACACTTTTTCTAGCGTTTGTTCAATAGGTGGCTCGACATTTAAATTTTTGGGAGTTGGAGGTGGTAGTACGTCCATACAGTGGCGACCCCGAAATTCGAATTTGCTGCAGACTTCTTGATCACAGCCAGGGTCGTTGTGACCACAATATCGCATTACCATGGCGGCTGCCTTGTTGGGAAAGTGGTTGAGACTTTTACAACCGTCTACTTTAATAGTCGGGTTTAATACAACACCAATAATATAAATAGGGGGAATAGGAATAAAACATTTTTTTAATAGCTGTCTTATTGTCACGACCCGTTCCGGGGCCCGTGACTGGTGCCTTACCCGGGCACCCAAGTAGTCATACATCAGAGAAAATCAGCGGAATAAAAAAACAAGGCATGAATCAAATGAAAATTTAGACACAGTTTATATGAGAGAAAGTCGCCTTTCGGCATAATATATATAAACCAAAATCGCGCTTACATCCCATCGCATAACAGACTCTGCACCTCTAAGGAAGTAAACAACTATGGCGGGACAGGGCCCCGCCATACCCTGACAGTACAAAACTATCTACAACAGGGAGATCATACCCAAAAAGTAGAGCCTCCGGAGAAGATGGAGCTCCTGACACCAACGCAAAAGATCCTAAGGATGCGGATCTAGCACCTGCTTGCCCTTACATGCGGCATGAACGCAGCCCCCCGAAGGAGGTCAGTACAACAGGTACTAAGTATGTGAAACTATAAAATACTTAAATGAAATCATATCATTTTAAAACCAGTTTACAAATATGCACGAAACAACCAATGTAACTGCACATAGTGCCACATCATAAACAAGAGCAACAATAGGTAACTGAAATAGGTCTTTTCTAGGCTGCGAATGATCGGGCGGGCCACTCGCCCATATTATCATTCCGCAAGCCTAATCTCGACTCGTAGTCCGCATAGGCCACTCACATGTGCCCGCATGAGGTATAACCCCGCATCGAGTGGTAGCTACCTCGCATCGCCCCGACTCGTTGTCCGCATGGCCACATAGACGCGTGAGGCATAACCCCGCACACTAACCTCGAACTCGTAGCTCGCATAGGCCCCTCGACCCGCATGAGGTATTCTCGAATCATGGTCCTGCATCACCGAAGTCTACCCCCAGACGGAGGCGCTTAACCCCTGTGATCATCTCAAGAGTGAGTGATATAGTACTAACATAACAAATTATAGTTTAAACAACATAAGCATAAGTAAGACTGACCTCTTTACTCAAACGTTACAAGATACTAACACACATAGCATCACAATATGTCTACTCATCAAAACCATCTTATTATACCTTTCAGCAATCAATACAAGTCTTTTATAAACACATAAGTAAATCGTTCCTTTTTATAAAAATTACGCATTTATACTTAACTTCCCATAAAGCTAGTATAACCCTTAAGATTCTTGTTTTAAAAACAAATATTCTTCTTCTTTCAAAACTGTTTTATAATTCTTTTGAAAGACTTTTTAAGATCTTTATTATTCAGGCTTAAGTCGCAAGACATTGCCGTAAGTATTATTTAGGCTTAAGTCAAAAGACATTACCGGTTATTATTCGCTAACACACGACGCTCACCGTACTATATATATATTTAAAATATCATGCTTAAGAGTATAGGAAGAATCACATACCTTCGCGAAATCCACCGCCAAGTCGAATATGTCGCACAGAGAATCAAATTATAATAGTCACGCACATCTATCAAAGTCTAGACTACTGTAGGTCATTCTAAACAGAGGGTTCACAATTCTACGGAAAGTCGGGCAAAGACTTCCCTACCCTGAGCTATATAAGTCATCAGTGAAAACAAATTCTATGTAAGTATAGTTCAATTATTCTTCTTTTTATACTCTTCACTGTGATAACAGCTCAATTCTATTCAGAATATTATTCTAATTATTTATAATTATTCTTATACTTCTATAGTATGCATTCTCTAATTATAAAAGAAGGGTAAGTTTATTTACCTCGGTAAGCCCAAAAATTATCCAAGTTAAACGTCGCTCCTGAGCAAGGTTTAGCTCCTAATTTGTACGCTCCGAAAGCTCCAAGAACCCTTAGAAGTTCTTCACAACTTCTACTAAGTACTAAGGGATTTGGGCTAGGTATTTTGGGCATTATAACAATACTAAGGCAACTTGTCTACCAAGGAGGGGTAGATTTCGGCTAGTGGGGCCCTACCAAACTTTACTCAAAGCAGGGAGGAGAGGGCTTGGACGAAAATGCTCAAGGGAGAGGGAAGGATTTTTCAAGACTTGGAAAGATTTTGTGGATGAAGAACTCTTCATCTTAAGGGGGTATTTATAGGTCAAGCCATGGCCAACCAAGGGCCAAGATGATGCCAAGTGCAAGGCAAGTGTAGGGTGAGGATTTGCCCATGTGTCCTTATCCATCCACTACACAAAATATCCTACCAACTACTTGACAAAATAGGCTACTCCAATCGGCCTCAATGACGCCTCAAGTCCATCAATTGGAGGGTGACAAGTGTCGCCTCCCGTTGGTCCAAAATGTTTCGCCTCTCGGAAAAATACGCAAAATTAGAAATGGCATAGCCGAATTTATCCTACGCGAGTCTTGTAAAACGCTTCGCCGAAAACGATTCCTTGAGTGAGTTGTGCCCAAAAAACGTGCCATGCCTAAACTTTAAGGCTAAACTTTCGTACGTACGCCCTCACATACATACGCTGGAAATACGGGGTATAACATTCTCCCCTCCTTAGAAACATTCGTCCCGAATGTTCCTTCCCAAGACAGTTAACGATAAGGTTCTTCATAACTTAAACAGTTGCAAATGCCACATACGGCCACAAAACAACACTTAGGCATAAACGATAATTAAAACCAAAGAATAGGAAAGTAAGTTACCCGGAGGTGTGGGGAATAAGTGAGGATACCGCCTCATGCCCTCCTCGCCTTCCCACGTCTTCTCCTCCTCGAGCTCGCTCCGCCACGTAACTTTGACTGGCCACGCCCCGTCCGCAGACGCCTAACCTGACGATCGATTATCGCTATGGGAATCTCCTCATACGATAACCCCTCGGTCACCTGGACATCGTCAATCGGATGCACCCTAGATGGATCCCCGATACATCTCTCAAAGATAGAAACATGAAACACCGGATGCATCGCCTCCAGACGGACGGCAGATTCAACTCGTAGGCAACCTTGCCTACCTCGCGACATCTGATAGGCCCAATGTACCTTGGGCCGAAGCTTCTTCTTCCCGAATCTCATCACACCCTTCATGGGTGACACCTTCAGAAAACCCAATCATCAACCTCGAACTCTGCATGCCGACGACGATGATCCGTGATATGATTTCGCCGACTCGAGCCGCCAAGAACCTCTCCCGGATAAGCTTTACCTTATCCATCGCCTCACGCACCAAATCCGTCCTACTAATCGCATTTCGCCACATCGAACCAGATTTATCGGCGACCGCACTTCCTCCCATATAAGGCCTCATAAGGCGCCATCCGAATACCGGAGTGGTAGCTATTATTATACGCAAACTCAACTAGAGGCAAATGATCCTCCTACCACTCGAAAGCGACACAAAGCTCGCAGATATCCTCAAGAGTCCGATAGTGCGTCACCGCCCGTCTGTCTGCGGATGGAATGCAGACTCGTGCTCACTCGCCCTCAAACCCTTCTCGAAGGACCTCCGTGTTAGTCAGAATCGCCTCTCGTCTGATATGATCGAAATAGGGACCCACGCACCGACGATCTCTGATGTAAAGTCCGCATAGTCTCACCAAAAGTCGCCCTAACGGAAGAAAGTGGGCTGATTTCACACCGTCGATGATAACCCATATAGAATTATGTCTCTCCGAGTGCGAGGTAATCCCGTGATTAAGTCCATGTTGATCACCTCCCACTTCCGTGTCGGGATCTCTATCGTCAGAATAAACCACCGTGCCTCCGTGCTCTACCTTCACCGCCGACAACACGGCACCGAGCTACGAACTCGCAACGCCCTCTTCAAGCCATCCCATCAATACACGATCTAAGCGTCGTGGTACATCTTGGTCGACCGATGGATAGAGTAACGCTACCGTGTGCTTCCCAAGAACTCGCCAAGTCTTGAAACATCCGAACACACAACTCGCCAAACCTTAGCACCCCATCGTGCTACTCAAAAGGACCCTTCCTCACGAAGAGCCAGATCACGATAACGTGTCGTAATCGATCTCGAATCGCCGCTTCTTCACCTCTCGACGATGGAAGACTCGCAACCTCACGAACTCTAACCCCATCGCTATCGTAATCAATCAAACGGACACCAAGGCTCGCTAATCGATGCAAATCACGAACCATGCCCTCCTCTCTAGCCGCACATCCGATAGGCTCCCCATCGACCTACGACTAAGAGCATCCGCCACAACATCGCCTTCCCGTGGTACACGATATCAACATCGTAATCCTTAAGCAACTCTAACCACCGCCTCGCTGTAAGTTCAGCTCCTCCGTCAAGATATACCGAGGCTTTTGTGGTCCGTATAAATATCCACGTGAACCCCATACAAATAGTGCCTCCAGATCTTCAAAGCGTGAATCACACCGCCAACCCAAATCACGCGGGTAGTTCCTCTCGTGTTTCTTAAGTCGCTGATGCGACGCTATAACTCTACCTCGCCGATCAACACACATCCCACCCGATGCCCGACGATCACAATACACGACATAACCATCCGACCTCCGAAGAGTAAGAACGGGCGGTCGCCGCCTCTCCTTCAAGAATCGGAAACCCCGCCACACGCATCACCATCAAACTTAGCCGCTCCGAGTCACCTAGTCAATGGTGCGTAGATAGAAGCAAACTTCTACGAACCGATAATAACTCGCAAGGCCCGTAAAATCGCGAACCTCTGCGGAGTAAGAGTCAGGCCAAGTCCCGATCGCGCTTCGATCTTGGCCGTATCCACCCGAATGCCATCACCCGACAATATGCCCAAGAAAAGCCATCAAGTCAACCAAAACTCACATTTGGAAAACTTGGCGATAATCGCTGGTCTCGAGAATCACAAGATAGCCTCAAATGCCCGCATGCTTCCTCGCCTCGAGCGAATAAACCAAGATATCATCAATGAACACTATCACAAACGTGTCCAAAATGGTTTGAACACTCGGTTCATCAAATCCATGAATATCACGAGCATCGTCAACCCAAAAGACATGACTCGAACTCATAATGCCCGCATCGTCCGAATGCAATTCTGGGACATCCACCTCTCTCGACTCGCACTGATGATAGCCCGAACGCAGATCAATCTTGAGAAACATCTCGCGCTCGCAATCGGTCGAACAAATCATCAATCCCGGGAAGGGTATCGTTTTAATGGTCACCTTGTTCACCGTCAGATCAACACATGCGCAGCCCCGCCCTTCTTCTTCACGAACAATACCGCGCTTCCTGTGGAGAAACACTAGGCCCGATGAAGCCCTTCTCCAAAGAAATCTCTCACCGTCCTTCAACTCTCTCAACTCGGGCAGTGCCATTCTCAGATGGCGGAATGGAAATAGCCGAGTGTCCGCAACACGCCTATACAAACTCAATCTCCTCTCGTGAGGATACCCGAGGTCGCCCGAAACACGCCCGGGAACTCTCTCGACTACGGAATCGATCAAACTGCATCGCACCTCGTGATCAAACACCAACGAGATAGTAGATATACCCTTCGCACTATCTTCCTAGCCTGAGGTAAGAAATAAACTTACCCTCGATACAGTTGTTCCTCCCATACAACAACCGCCTCAGAAACTGGAACTGCATACTCTCTCCTAGCCTACATTGGCGTAGCAAGAAGCTAGCCAATCCATACCCATGATCACATCGAATCACATGTCCAACTCTATCAAGTCGCCAGTGGTCCGACGATCGCAAATGGTCACCGACAAGCCTTAAATACCCGCCGAGCTACCACCGAATCACCATCAGCGTAGCTACTCGAAAGTGGTCTATGGACTCGTGATCTATCCCTATCCTACTAGCAATAAGTGGAGATATATATTACAGAGTAGAACCCGGATCTATCAAGGCATACACATCAAAACCAGAAACTGATAAGGTACCTGTGACGACATCAAAGCGAGGCCTCCGATCTCCGCCGGCCGACAGCATAAATGCGTTCGAGGACCGCGAATCGACCGCGCACGACCTTCCGCCACACTGCTGGTCCATGAGTACCCTCTCCCGGGCGTGTAATCAGGGACGAAGAACCGCAATGCACTCGGGCCGAGCCTACCACCGCCACGCCTGCCGGACAACTCGCAGTGACCTGCTGCCGCCAATCGAATAAGCTCCCGTAGCGCATTACACTTCCCGAATGGATCTACCGTGACGCCACACCGAGGTGGTCCCGATCGCCGCACTTCGCTACTCGACGCCCCTCAAGCCCGCCGCCCGAATACTCCGTGGCCGAGACGGCAGTGGAGTGCTCGAGCCGGCCGTGCAAATCTAGATCGCCGAGGCCCACCATGATAGCCACCGTAAGACCTCCCGCCCCGCCTTCTTCTCGCGCTCGCCCACTCGCGCTTACCGCGCCTCGCATCCAAGGGCGCGAGCTCGCATACGGTAATATCCATGCTCGTCAAGAGCCACACCCGCACAAGACTCGCCATATAATCATCTAGCCCCGTGACGTAACGATGCACTCGCCCTCCATATTTGCTACCAATGCAGGACATATCGAGCCAACGAATCAAACTCAACGTTGTACTCCCTAACGGCGGCCCTCCTTCGCCTCAAAGAACAGAATCTATCGCCCGCGCCTCCTCATCCGTGGAGGCAAGAAATGAGTGAGAAAGGCCTCTCAAAACTCGCCCCATATCACGGAGGTGCATGCTCTCCCGAAAGCTCCCACGAATCAAACCAATCGATCGCGGATCACGCACCGACGCGAACCGGCGTCACAGACTCGGTCCCCGAGGCCTTGATCACCGTGACGATCCTTCAGAATGACGGATGAACTCCTCGCGATCATCCTCCGCCTCGACCAGAAACTCGCGGGCTACAACTCAAGAAATCTCGTAGCCTCAAACTATTCGCTTCTGCACCACAGCGCGATCGGGCCGAATCGAATCGCCGATCCACTGCCCTCATGTTCGCCACGATCTCGCCAGAATCGCCATCTCTCAGAATCCATCTCATCTCGCTTCCAGCCGCGGACTGGAGGCGAGGTACAGGTCTCTCGCCCATCGCTGCGCTTCTAAACCTCTCTCGGGTCGGCGGCGTCGTGGAACTCGCTGCCTCTGTATAGATCGGGCTCGAGCCCTCGTGACTCTTTGTCATGCTAGCAGCCTCCTCGCCGCCTTGCCTTCTCGCCCGGTTGCCTTACGCGAGGCATAATCACATGTAAAAGGAATACGTTAGAGTTGTCCAACCTATAACAAATCTCTAAAGCAAGATCTAAGAGTGAGAATAATGGAAACCAATTCTAAATATCTTATAGCCTCGACATTATTGGTGTGCACAACACACCGATAATCAAGACTCTACTAGATACACGGTTCAGACACTTTCCGAGGATTAATCGCTCGATACCACTTTTGTCACGACCGCTCGGGGCGGATCGTGCCTTACCCGGGCACCCAAGTAGTCATACATCAGAGAAAATCAGCGGAATAAAAAAACAAGGCATGAATCAAATGAAAATTTAGACACGCTTATATGAGAGAAAGTCGCTTTCTGATAATATATAAACCAAAATCGCGCTTACATCCTTATCGCATAACAGACTACGCACTCTAAGGAAGTAAACAACTATGGCGATGTGGCCCCGCCATACCTCGACAAGACAAAACTATCTACAACAGGGAGATCATACCCAAAAAGTAGAGCCTCCGGAGAAGATGGAGCTCCTGACACCAACGCAAAAGATCCTAAGGATGCGGATCTAGCACTGCTGCCCTTACCACGCAGATGAACGCAGCTCCCGGCGAGGTCAAGATAACAGTACTAAGTATGTGAAATCAGAATACTTAAATGAAATCATATCATTTTAAAACCAGTTTACAAATATGCACGAAACAACCAATGTAACTGCACATAGTGCCACATCATAAACAAGAGCAACAATAGGTAACTGAAATAGGTCTTTTCTAGGCTGCGAATGATCGAAGCAGGGCCACTCGCCCATATTATCATTCTGCAAGCCTAATCCTGGACTCCCGTAGTCCGCATAGGCCACTCACATAGGCCCGCATGAGGTATAACCCCGCATCGAGGGTAGCTACTCCTAAGCATCGCCCCGACTCGTTGTCCGCACGCCACATGCATCGCATGAGGCATAACCCCGCACACTAACCTGGAACTCTCGTAGCTCCGCATAGGCCCCCTGGACCCGCATGAGGTATTCTCGAATCATGGTCCCAGACCGCCTGAGTCTACCCCGCATCGGAGGGCAGCTTAACCCCCGGTATCATCTCAAGAGGTGAGTGATATAGTACTAACATAACAACTTATAGTTTAAACAACATAAGCATAAGTAAGACTAACCTCTTTACTCAAACGTTACAAGATACTAACACACATAGCATCACAATATGTCTACTCATCAAAACCATCTTATTATACCTTTCAGCAATCAATACAAGTCTTTTATAAACACATAAGTAAACTGTTCCTTTTTATAAAACTTAAGCCGTTATACTTAACTTCCCATAAAGCTAGTATAACCCTTAAGCTTCTTGTTTTAAAAACAAATATTCTTCTTCTTTCAAAACTGTTTTATAATTCTTTTGAAAGACTTTTTAAGATCTTTATTATTCAGGCTTAAGTCGCAAGACATTGCCGTAAGTATTATTTAGGCTTAAGTCAAAAGACATTGCCGGGTTATTATTCGCTTAACACACGCACGCCTACCGTACTATATATATATTTAAAATATCATGCTTAAGAGTATAGGAAGAATCACATACCTTCGCGAAATCCACCGCCAAGTCGAATATGTCGCGCAGAGAATCAAACTATAATAGTCACGCATATCTATCAAAGTCTAGACTACTCAGAGGTCATTCTAAACAGAGGGTTCACAATTCTACTGAAAGTCGGGCAGCACTTCCTACCCTGAGCTATATAAGTCTCATCGTGAAAACAAATTCTATGTAAGTATAGTTCAATTATTCTTCTTTTTATACCCTTCTATCGTGATAATAGCTCAATTCTATTCTGAATATTCTTCTAAGTATTTATACTTATTCTTATACTTCTACAAGATGCATTCTCTAATTATAAAAGGGTAAGTTTATTTACCCTGTAAGCCCAAAAATTATCCAAGTTAAACGTCGCTCCTGAGCAAGGTTTAGCTCCTAATTTGTACGCTCCGAAAGCTCCAAGAACCCTTAGAAGTTCTTCAAAACTTCTACTAAGTATTAAGGGATTTGGGCTAGGGTATTTTGGGCATTATAACAATACTAGAAGGCAACTTTTCTACCAAGGGATGGGGGTAGATTTCGGCTAGGCTAGGGGCCTCGCCAAACTTTACTCAAAGGGAGATGGCTTGGACGAAAATGCTCGAGAGAGGGAAGGATTTTTCAAGACTTGAAAGATTTTGTGGATGAAGAACTCTTCATCTTGGGGTATTTATAGTCAAGCCATGGCCAACCAAGGGCCAAGATGACGCCAAGTGCAAGGCAGGTGAGGATTTGCCCATGTGTCCTTATCCATTCACTACACAAAATATCCTACCAACTACTTGACAAAATAGGCTACTCCAATCGGCCTCAATGACGCCTCAAGTCCATCAATTGGAGGGTGACAAGTGTCGCCCTCCCGTTGGTCCAAAATGTTTCGTCTCTCGGAAAAATACGCAAAAATTAGAAATGGCATAGCCGGAATTTATCCTACGCGAGTCTTGTAAAACGTTTCGTCGAAAAACGATTCCTTGAGTGAGTTGTGCCCAAAAAACGTGTCATGCCTAAACTTTAAGGCTAAACTTTCGTACGTACGCCCTCACGTACATACGCTGGAAATACGGGGTATAACACTTATAAGCATATTTTTCCATATATTCTTTTAGAAGTAAAAATATTATAGCTATATAAAACAACATAGTTGAAATAGTAAGATAATATAAAGTAGAAAATTCTTTTGTTGCTCGTTGAAAATTCTGTAGAAATACAATAAGTTCTTTAATTTTGTCCCAATCATTATCTACAATCATATCAGTTGGATTTTGATTATGGGCGTTAAAAAATAAAGTGATAGATTTTCTATAATATAAGCAACAACTAGTTGGGCATATAAAGAATTTCACCTAGTTGGTACTTATTCGGGAATTTTTCTGTAAGATAGTCCACAATCGTGACAAATTTTTTTATATATTCTTTTCTCTGTTGAATTCTATTATTTTTAAAAATAAAATTTATAGCAAATTGTATTTTTTCAAGAATATCTTGAAAAAGTGAAAGACCGTCCTTTACAACTAAGTTATAAATATGGCACGCACATTTGATATGAAAATGTTTTGGAAAACACGGGAGTTAAAACTTCTTTTAAAACATAAATAACAGAATTGTTAGAAGCTGCATTATATAATGTAATACTCATAACTTTATCAGTTATTCCGTAATAATCACAGACTAAATAAATATTTTGTGAAATAAACTCACCAGTGTGTCTACTATCTATATATCTGTCACGACCCGACCTCAGACCCGTGACTGGTGCCTTACCCCGGGCACCCTCGTGATACAACATCAGAGAAAACCAGCCGAAATAACTCACAAACAAGAAACCATATAGAATATGAAACAGGCTAACCCAAAATGGCCACCTTTTCGTAAGCATAAATACAACAAAAACTGAACAGTTACATCCTTAACAACCCAATGTATAACAGGACTACAGACCTCTAAGAATGTATAACCACAATGACGGGACAAGGCCCCGTCATACCCCTGAATGTACATAATATCTACAACATCAGGGAGAGTCGTACCAAAATTCAAGCCTCCGGAGAAATGGAGCTTCTGACACCTGAGCAAAGATCCTAAGGATGAGGATCCACCACCTGCTTACCCCTACCTGCGGCATGAACGCAGCCCTCGAGGAAGGGGGTCAGTACACAATATGTACCAAGTATGTAAAACTAGAAAATACTGTAATAATATCATAAGTCTAAGATAAGCTGGAGTTATGGATGAAAATCAAATTTCATTACACTGTGTCTTACTAACAATGAGAGTAACAAGCATAACTTTACTGCATAAAAATAGGAGGCTCATGATCAAAACAGGGTCCCTCGCCCGTAGTATCATTAAGCAATCCTACTCCTGGGACTATTTCACCCGCATAGGTCCTGTGGACCCGCATGAGGTCATCCGCCTCGCATGGGATTATTTCACCCGCATGGGACTATTTCACCTACATGGATCATGTGGACCCGCATGAGTACAAGCGCCGCACTCGCATGAGACTATTTCACCCGCATGGATTCTGTGGACCCGCATGAGTACAAGCGCCGCACTCGCATCATGTGTAGCAAATCCATGGCATAAGTAGTAACCCGGGGGTTTACCCCGTAATAATAATAATAATACGTAAACTAGCACAACCGGCTATCATACATAACATAAGCGCTACCGGCTTATCATAACATAAGCAAGTTAAGAAAATACCCTAACTTCTTATTAACCTCATTAATATATCCTCTCATTTTAGTTTACTTAAGGCACTAACATGTCGTTTAAGAGAAACTCCGGGAATTCAACCCGAGTACCACGTATTTCTAACCTTTTAAGAAATGACTCTTTTTTATATAAAACTTCCAAGGTACTACTAACCGTAGTATCAGGTAACGACTACTTTTCAAGACAAGTCACATTTCCTTTTAGAAATATCATAGGCTTCCAAATCAAGTGACTTCATTTCTTTTAAAACCTTAGGCAATTAATGCCTTAAAATCAATTTGTCTTTCACAATTTCAAATCATTTATCCGTACTTATTTTACGTAGAGTAAATCTTCATTTATTAACCTTCCATAAAACTAATATAACCAACTTCCCATAAAGTCATTGTATTAAATTTGTACATTATTCAAATACATTTCCCTATATCCAAGGGACTTATACTTTTAACACGAAACAAGTATCATGTACTTAGAACACTTCAAGTCCCTTAACTTTGAAAACCTAAGGCATCCTTAATACTTTTTAAAGAAATGAATTAATCCCCTTACTCACCAACTTGGCCAATCTTAAAACAAGTAAGGGACATCAAATTCTTGTACGTCTACCGTACTATATAAGCGCAACTATTCATGCTCAAGAGATAGGAAAGCTCCACATACCTCTTCGGGTTAATCCACTTGCTAAGTCCAATATACCGCACGTAGTACGTCAACCTATAATGACCATAATACGTTTATTAACCTCTAGCTTCAACGTAGAATATTCCAAGTGCAAAGTCACTAAATTCCACGGAAAATCGGATATCATTTCCTTTGTTTCTACATACTTTGCCACCTTTTCAAGGCCGAATTCAACATCCAAACGCCACTTTTAAAGCCCAACAATCCAATCAATACAAAGGGGATTACACACCTAATCTTGGATGTGTAAAATTCTGCCCCACAATGCATATTAACTAAATCAATAAGTTAAAGGTAGTATCTTGGCTATAACATGCTTACATATAATTCTTATCCAATCCGTTCATATCCAAACCATATTTCCTACATGCAATGTATCTAAGAGCAATATAGACAACTACAAGTCATTTCTTCCTCACATGCAACATAATTTACTAGTAAAAAGAGAAAAGATTGTTACCTTAGAGTTTACCCAAATTAGTCCAACAATTTCACTAGACTCCTTTCCACAATCACCTCCACAACACCTCCTACAAGCTTGTCAACATGTTTCCTTCTTACCACCTTTTCAGATTTTTCTCAAGCCTTGATTTCTTCTTGATTTTCTAGAGAGAAGGGAGAGCTTTTAATTTTAGAGAGAGGGGAGAGCTTGAAGAATGACCAAGTCTTCAAGACTTGGTCAATAAATAGGACATGCAAAATCAGATGGGGGGACACTTGCCACCCACCCATGGCTTTTTTTTAAAACAAACAGCTTCGATTTTCCCACCGCAGAACCGCCTGGCCAGCGCTGAAACATCCGAGACTCTTCAAGATTTCCGCACACTGCTGGCTCCTGACCAAAATATTTTTGTCCAACTGCGTACTGAACTTGTAACTTCCATAACTTTCTACTCTGTTATCCTATCGACGAACGGTTAGTTGTGTTGGGAACTAGACTCAACGAACTACGTACTAGGCCTTTGAAACACCTAGGAACACATAATGCAACTGGACATAAACCGCCTCAAAGTTGACTAACAACCCGTCCGAAACAATCCGTCAACCTATCTTTCTAAAATTTTAAGTCTTAATCCCTTTCGTACGTTCTCATACGCATGGCCTGAACTACGGGGTATAACATTCTCCCCCCCTTAGAAACATTCGTCCCGAATGTTCCTTCTATGTACAACAATACTTAAGCATAATTGCCAAATTTAAAAACTAACAATCAGGAAGGTGGGTTACCTGGAGGTGTAGGGAACAAGTGAGGATACCTCTTCATCATGTCCTCCTCTGCTTCCCATGTCATTTCCTCCATGTTCTCGTTCCGCCATAAGACTTTGACAGAAGCCACATCCTTTGTCCGTAGTCGCCTAACCTGACGATCGAGTATCGCTATGGGACTCTCCTCATATGATAACCCCTCTGTCACCTGAACATCACGAATCGGGTGCACTCTAGATGGATCTCCGATACACTTCCGCAACATAGCCACATGAAAAACTGGATGTACTGCCTCCAGATCGGACGGCAGATCCAACTCATAGGCAACCTTGCCTATCCTACGGACAATCTGATAAGGCCCAATGTATCTTGGGCTAAGTTTCCCTTTCTTCCCAAATCTCATCACGCCATTCATGGTTGATACCTTCAGGAAGACCCAATCATCCACCTCAAACTCCAAGTGTCGACGCCGATGATCCGTGATACGACTTGGCCGACTCGAAATGACAATAATCGCCTCCCGATAAGCTTCACCTTATCCATCGTCACTGAATCAAGTCTGGCCCGACTAACTGAACTTCTCCCACCTCAAACCAGTCTATCGGTGACCTGCACTTCCTCCCGTATAAGGCCTCATAAGGCGCCATCTGGATACTAGAATGGTAGCTGTTGTTATATGCAAACTCCACAAGAGGTAAGTGATCCTCCCAGCTACCCCCGAAATCGATAACACAGGCCCGCAGCATATCCTCAAGTGTATGGATAGTACGCTCGGCCTGCCCGTCGGTCTGAGGATGAAACGCAGTACTGAGACTCACATGTGTCCTAATCCCTTTTGGAAAGACCTCCAGAAGTTAGCCGTGAACTGGGCTCCTCTGTCTGAAATAATCGATATAGGAACTCCGTGTAGTCTCACAATCACTCTGATATACAATCTAGCATAATCCTCGGCCGAAAAAGCCGTCCTGACTGAAAGAAAATGGGCTGATTTCGTCAGCATGTCGACAATAACCCAGATGGAATCATGCTTCCTCTGAGTGTGAGGTAACCCTGTAATAAAGTCCATATTGATCACTTCCCACTTCCATGTCGGAATCTCTATCGTCTGCAACAACCCACCAGGCTTCTGGTGCTCCACCTTGACCTGCTGACAATTCGGACATTGCGCCACGAACTCCGCAATGTCCCTCTTCAGGCCATCCCACCAATATATACTCCTGGGGTCATGGTACATCTTAGTCGACCCTGGATGAATAGAGTAACGAGCACTATGTGCTTCCCCCAGAATCTGATGACGAAGTTCTGTCACATCGGGAACACACAACCGGCCCTCAAATCTTAGCACCCCATCAGGCGCTACCTCAAATAGACTTTTCTCTTCCTGAAGAGTTGCATCTCGATACCGTACCATAATCGGATCCTCATACTGTCGCCTCTTCACCTCCTCAACGATGGAAGACTCAGCAACCTCTCGAACCCGAACTCCATTACTATCAGAACCAATCAAACGAACCCCAAGGCTCGCTAGCTGATGTAACTCGCGGACCATACCCCTTTTCTCTGCCGCACACCGGATGCACTACCCATCGATCTGCGACTAGGCGGCATCTGCAACCACATTGGCCTTCCCGGTGGTATAGGATATCGACATCGTAATCCTTAAATGCCTCCAACCACCGTCTCGCCAAGTTCGATGTCACGACCCGATCCTGTGCTCGCATCGTGCCCTACCTGGGCACCCTTACAGGTATACATCAGAGATAATCAGCGGAACATACATGAAACTTATAAAATAAATCAACAAGAAATGGACAACAGGTTAGCCGATAAGGCTACCTCCCTGGACGCATATACATACACATAACCAAACGCAGTTACATCCTTCTTCTTTACAAACCGACCCACAAGATATGACTACAGACCTCTAAGAATTACAACTGTGGCGGGACAGGGCCCCACCATACCCCTGAATGTACATAAATCTACAACATCAGGGAAACCGTACCCAAAAGATAAGCCTCCGGAGTGAATGGAGCTTCTTCTCAAAAACTGAACAGAGATCCTAAGAGCAAAGATCACCAACCTGTGTACCTAACACCTGCGGCATTTAACGCACTCTCGGGCCGATAACAACAATTTAGTATTGAACATAAATAAGGTACAGTAACCAAATCATAAATGTATAAAAGAATGACATGGGCAAGTATAAAAATGAAATACCAGATCCTACCGTGCCATTTTAACTCCTGAAATCAATCGTAAACTAACCGTTCTTTTCCTTCTTTCAATAAGAATTAACATCATATTCTTACATACATACTTAAGAATTCAATCAAGTTTTTCCACATAACTTACATATCTTATCTAGCATAATCCGGCCCTTTATGGAGGGACTTCTTATTTGAGAGCTTACTTTGATTATCCATACGTGATAACGTAATCCGGCCCATTTGCGGGATCCGGTGTACTGATGAATAATGTGACATAACCCGGCCCACCTGTGGAGCTCGGTGTACTGTGGAATCTGTAGCATAACTCGGCCCGCTTGTGGGGCTCGGTGTATGATGACGTAACCCGGCCTATGTGTAGGCTCGGTGCATATGGCGTAACCCAGCCTATGTGTAGGCTCGGTATATCTCATAACATAACCCGACTTATTTGTAGGCTCGGTGTGTCTCATAACATAACCCGACCTATTTGTAGGCTCGGTGTATCTCATAACATAACCCGGCCTATTTGTAGGCTCGGTGTGATTTTCCTTACATAACATTTTAAATCACCTTTTCACTTCTTCTTAAGTCGTTATAACAACTTCCCATAAAACTATTATAACAACCTTTCATTTTAGAGAACTTAAGACACTTTTATTTCTTATCACATTGGGGAAACTAAACCCAAAAGTACTACGTACATACATACTTAAAAAGAATCATAAAACTCCTTCTCTTTAAATCAATAAACGTATACTTTTAAAACTCAAGTCACATACTCTTTCGAAATCAATCTTCTTAACTTTTGAAATAAATTAAGAAGCCATATTTTTTAAATCAAGTCATTTCCACTTATAAATTCAAGGCTTATAGTCTTAAAACATCGTAGCATATACTCTTTAAAATCATGTCGCTTATACGTATAAAATCATGTCATATATACTTTAGAAATCAAGTCCCATAACTTGAAAAACAAAGTTTCATACATTTCCAAAACCAAGTAACTTATTCTCTTTAAAATCATATAACTTCCACTTGTAAAATGAATCCCCTTTTCACATATAAATTCAAGTCATTTTCAAATATAAAATCAACTTACTTACTTCAAATAAATCAAGACACATAGCTTTAAATCAAACCTCATAACTTTCTAACCATTCTTACCAACATCTCCCATAAGACTTGATAAGGACTTAGGATAATTTAAACATAATTTTAACTTAGAACCAACAACGTGGATACATCTTAACTTCTAAGAGTAGAAGGAATCATGAAATAATATCACATGGCTATTTCATACGTAGGATCATGCCAAAAAAAAAAAGGAGTTATCTTAACATACCTCGATTAAACCTTAGAATGAGTACGGCAAGTCAATCCCTTCAAGAAATGTCTTAAATCTCCTATGAGCCCTTAAAAGGTAGTCGATAATGTATTGATCATCGACATTTTCATTGCACGAACCTCCTTTCTCCCTACAATGACCGTGGGTGCTATCCATATGGTGCCTCGATGAACATCCCTCAAATCTCCCTAAACCAGTAGCTAATCCAATGATATTGTTCTTAAATATCTCCAACGCAAGTTCCCAAATATGTTGTTTCTCTAGTGCCTCCTCCAAAGTAAAATAATGTTGTTGCTAGTTAAAAGGGATGTTACTGCATATATAAAAGGGTATCATATTTCAATATGAGTATGTTTTTGTTGAATCCAAGGAAATGAACTAATAAACATGAGAATCCCTTTATTGTCTTATACGTGTAACCTCATTGGCTCAACTTTTCTACACTTCACTAACAAATTCCACCTCCCTCTAATGTGTCCATGTATTTAAATAACATGTTGTCCCCTTGTCCATGTTACACATGGATTAGTCCACACTAATAGTTATCCAACATTGACCAATTAAATTATTAGTCTCCCACTGAAAATTCAATAATTAACCAATCACACACATAATTAATTCTAGATCTCACTTCATTTAAATCCTAAAACTCATAAGACCTTCGTATACTCGATGTCATAATTCTTGTAATACGTTACTAACCCATAACGAGAATATATATAATTATCATCTTCAATTTCCCTTGTCACGCTCGTAGTAACCAGAATTTTCCGGAATCACATCCTTCGTATACCAACTTCCGGATTAGCATATATAAACATATTTACTAACCAATATTCGTATCTTATTTCCTTAATTACGTTATTAATTATTGTCTTAATTTACGAGGTGTAACATTCAGCTCCCTCTGGCTGAAGATATTCTGGAGACTCTTGTGGTCTGTGTAAATATCCACATGAACTCCATACAAATAATGTATCCAGATCTTCAAGGCATGAATCACTGCTGCCAACTCTAAGTCATGTGTGGGATAGTTCTTCTACGCTTCCTCGAGCCGTCGAGACGCGTAGCTATAACTTTGTCGTCGCATCGCACTCACCCAAGCCTGACACCCTACGCATCACAATAAACCACATATCCGCTAAACCTCCGGAAGAGTAAGGATCAAGGCCGTCAATTTCTCCTTCAGTAACTGGAAACTCTTCTCACAAG
This sequence comes from Przewalskia tangutica, assembly GCA_029844215.1. Classification (NCBI taxonomy): domain Eukaryota; kingdom Viridiplantae; phylum Streptophyta; class Magnoliopsida; order Solanales; family Solanaceae; genus Przewalskia; species Przewalskia tangutica. Next base: position 42,624,656 of record CM056727.1, on the reverse strand, counting down.
CATCCGTCCACCGGAACATAGCTGCTTTCTGAGTCAACCTAGTCAAAGGTGCTGAAATGGAAGCAAATTTCTCCACAAATCTCCGATAATAACCCGCAAGGCCCAAAAAGCTGCGCACCTCCGTTGGTGTAGTGGGTCTAGGCCAAGTCTTGATCGCTTCGATCTTTGTCAGACAACCCGAATACCATCGGCCCCGATAACATGCCCTAAGAAAGCCACTGAAGCCAACCAAAACTCGCATTTCGAGAATTTAGCATACAACTGTCGGTTCCTGAGGACTCCCAATACCGCCCTCAAAATGATCTGCATGCTCCTGCTCTGTGCGCGAATAAACCAGGATATCATCAATGAATACTATAACGAACATATCCAAGAATGGCTTGAACACCCGGTTCATCAAATCCATGAATAAAGTTGGGGCGTTGGTCAACCCGAAAGACATCACCCTAAACTCATAGTGCCCATACCGGATTCTGAATGCAGTCTTTGGGATATCTGTCTCTCTAACTCGCACCTGATGATAACCAGACCGCAAGTCTATCTTGGAGAAACATCTCGCCCCCTGCAACTGATCAAACAAATCATCAATCCTGGGGAGGGGATATCTGTTATTGATAGTTACCTTATTCAGCTGCTTGTAATCAACACACATACGCAGCGTCCCATCATTCTTCTTTACAAATAACACGGGCGCTCCCCAGGGAGAGACATTAGGCCTGATAAAGCCTTTTTCCAGCAAGTCCTTCAGTTGGTCTTTCAATTCCCTCAACTCAGCAGGTGTCATCCTGTATGGTGGAATAGATATCGGTCGAGTATCTGGCGACATATCAATGCAAAACTCAATCTCCCTCTCAGGAGGGATACCCGGAAGCTCGTCTGAGAATACGTTTGAAAACTCTCTCACGACCGGAACTGACTGAAGGTCTAGTATCTCAGCCTCGGTATCGAACACCCGAACCATATAATGTACCTGTAACGACATCTGGTGACGCCTCCTGGTCCTGACGGCTGGACATAGCATAAATGCGGTTCTGAGGACCGCTGAATCGACCCCACCACGACCGCCGCGCCTGCTGGTCCGTGAACACCGCCTCCGAGCGCTCGACCACCAAGACGAAGATCCAAAGAATCGACTCGCTTACCGAACCATAACATTCCCGCCGCCTCTGGTCGGACAATCTCTCCTCAAATGGCCCTGCTGGCCACAAGAGTAACAAGCTCCTGGAGGAACACGACACCCCCCATGATGGTAATCACCACATCGACCACACCGAGGCATAGATGGCCTCGTCTGACTGGAACTCTGGTTCCTCTGGGAACCCGGCCTCGAGCCACTGCCCCTGAATACCCTGGATGCCCGGAAGACGGTGGAGGAGCGCTCTGAACCGGTTGAGGTGCAAATTCGGTCTGCTGCTGAGGTTGTCTACCTCGAAAACTATCAGAGGACCCTGCTGTCCTGGCCCTCTTCTACTGATACCTATCAATCCGTCGGCCCCTACGTTCCTCACACCCAAGTGCATAAGCCTGCATGCGGGCAATATCCATGTCCGGCTGAAGAGCTACCCTCGTGCAACTCTCTGCTAAGTAATCATCGAGCCCTGTGACATAGCGGTGCACTCTGTCCTCCATGTCTGCTACTAAAGCGGGTACATACCGAGCCAATGAGTCAAACTCTACGTTGTACTCCCGGACCGTCCGCCCACTCTGTCTCAACGTCAGAAATCTATCGGCCCGAGCTCTCCTCATCTGCGGAGGCAAGAAATGGCTAAGAAACGCCTCTGAGAACTCGTCCCAAACAGCTGGAAGCGCCTAATCCCCCCGGGACAGTTCCCATGAATCAAACCAGTCAACAGCAGTATCACGCAGCCGATATGAACCCAATACTACCGACTCTGCCTCCGAGGCCTTGATCACTCTCATGATCCGTCAGAATCGGATAAATTCACGAGGATCATCCTCGTGCCTCGACCCATAGAACTCGGTGGCTGCAACTCAAAAATCCAAGCCTCGAGCTATCGACTGGGTGAACTACGGTACAACCGAACCGTTGTCTCCCGCTCGCTCTTCGCCAGCCACGATCTCGGCTAATAATCGCCATCTCTCAGAGCCCATATCCTCTCGCCTGTGCCGTAACCGAGGCTCGTGTACCGTGGTCTCGATAGCGTTCTCGCCGCTCCAACTCGCTGGGTTGACGACGCCGTGGAACTTCGCCGCTCAAACATCATCTCGTAAAGATCGAGTTCGTGCCTTGTAACCTCTCTCGGTCCTACTAGCAGCTTCTTCAATCGCTTTGCCTTCTTCGGGCCGCGGTTGCCTTGCGTGGAGGCATAACTGATACATAAAAATATGTCAGAGGGAGTTCAACCCTATAACACAGCTCTATTGCACGATCTTAGGGTGAAAGAATGGAAACCAATCCTAAATATCATGTAGCCTCCTGATTATAGATGTGGTGCACAACACACCGATAATCAAGACTCTACTAGATACGGCCTGTAGACCCTTTCCGAGGATTAATCGCTCGATACCACTTTTGTCACGACCACCTCGGACCCGTGATCGTGCCTTACCTCGCACCTCGTGATACAACATCAGAGAAAACCAGCGGAAATAACTCACAAACAAGAAATCATATAGAATATGAAACAGGCTAACCCAAAATGGCCACCTTTCCGTAAGCATAAATACAACAAAAACTGAACAGTTACATCTTTAACAACCCAATGTATAACGGGACTACAGACCTCTAAGAATGTATAACCACTATGACGGGACAGGGCCCCGTCATACCCCTGAATGTACATAATATCTACAACATCAGGGAGAACCGTACTAAAAGCCAAGCCTCCGGAGAAATGGAGCTTCTGATACCTGAGCAAAGATCCTAAGGATGAGGATCCACCACCTGCTACTCCCTACCGCGATTTAACGCAGCCCCCGAGGAAGGGGGTCAGTACACAATATGTACCAAGTATGTAAAACTGGAAAATACTGTAATAATATCATAAGTCTAAGATAAGCTGGAGTCATGGATGAAAATCAAATTTCATTACACTGTGCCTTACTAACAATGAGAGTAACAAGCATAAACTTTACTGCATAAAAATAGGAGGCTCATGATCAAAACAGGGTCCCTCGCCCGTAGTATCATTAAGCAATCCTACTCCTGGGACTATTTCACCCGCATAGGTCCTGTGGACCCGCATGAGGTCATCCGCCTCGCATGAGACTATTTCACCCGCATGGATCCTGTGGACCCGCATGAGTACAAGCGCCACACTCGCATGAGACTATTTCACCCGCATGGATCCTGTGGACCCGCATGAGTACAAGCGCCGCACTCGCATCATGGGTAGCAAATCCATGGCATAAGTAGTAATCCGGGGGTTTACCCCGTAATAATAATAATAATACGTAACCTAGCACAACCGGCTATCATACATAACATAAGCGCTATCGGCTTATCATAACATAAGCAAGTTAAGAAAATCCCCTAACTTCTTATTAACCTCATTAATATATCCTCTCATTTTAGTTTACTTAAGGCACTAACATGTCGTTTAAGAGAAACTCCGGGAATTCAACCCGAGTACCACGTACTTCTAACCTTTTAAGAAATGACTCTTTTTTATATAAAACTTCCAAGGTACTACTAACCGTAGTATCAGGTCACGACTACTTTTCAAGACAAGTCACATTTCCTTTTAGAAATATCATAGGCTTCCAAATCAAGTGACTTCATTTCTTTTAAAACCTTAGACAATTAATGCCTTAAAATCAATTTGCCTTTCACAATTTCAAATCATTTATCCGTACTTATTTTACTTAGAGTAAATCTTCCTTTATTAACCTTCCATAAAGCTAATATAACCAACTTCCCATAAAGTCGTTGTATTAAATTTGTACATTATTCAAATACATTTTCCTATATCCAAGAGACTTATACTTTTAACACGAAACAAGTATCATGTACTTAGAACACTTCAAGTCCCTTAACTTTGAAAACCTAAGGCATCCTTAATACTTTTTAAAGAAATGAATTAATCCCCTTACTCACCAACTTGGCCAATCTTAAAACAAGTAAGGGACATCAAATTCTTGTACGTCTACCGTACTATATAAGCGCAACTATTCATGCTCAAGAGATAGGAAAGCCCCACATACCTCTTCGGGTCAATCCACTTGCTAAGTCCAATATACCGCACGTAGTACGTCAACCTATAATGACCATAATACGTTTATTAACCTCTAGCTTCAACGTAGAATATTCCAAGTGCAAAGTCACTAAATTCTACGGAAAATCGAACAGCATTTCCTTTGTTTCTACATACTTTGCCACCTTTTTCAAGGCCGAATTCAACATCCAAACGCCACTTTTAAAGCCCAACAATCCAATCAATACAAAGGGGATTACACACCTAATCTTGGATGTGTAAAATTCTGCCCCACAATGCATATTAACTAAATCAATAAGTTAAAGGTAGTATCTTGGCTATAACATGCTTACATATCATTCTTATCCAATCCTTTCATATCCAAACCATATTTCCTACATGCAATGTATCTAAGAGCAATATTGACAACTACAAGTCCTTTCTTCCTCACATGCAACATAATTTACTAGTAAAAAGAGAAAGGATTGTTACCTTAGAGTTTATCCAAATTAGTCCAACAATTTCACTAGCCTCCTTTCCACAATCACCTCCACAACAACTCCTACAAGCTTGTCAACATGTTTCCTTCTTACCACCTTTTCAGATTTTTCTCAAGCCTTGATTTCTTCTTGATTTTCTAGAGAGAAGGGAGAGCTTTTAATTTTAGAGAGAGGGGAGAGCTTGAAGAATGACCAAGTCTTCAAGACTTGGTCAATAAATAGGACATGCAAAATCAGATGTGGGGGGGGGGGGGGGACACTTGTCACCCACCCGTGGCCTTTTTTTAAAACAAAACAGCTTGATTTTTTTCCCCACCGCAGAACCCTCATGCGCGCGCGCTGAAACATCCGAGACTCTTCAAGATTTCCGCGCTGCCCTCGCTTCCGCCGCGCCCGTGGCTCCTGACCGAAATATTTTTGTCCGACTGCGTACTGAACTTGTAACTCTCATAACTTTCTACTCCGTTATCCTATCGACGAACGGTTGGTTGCGTTGGGAACTAGACTCAACGAACTACGTACTAGGCCTTTGAAACACCTAGGAACTCATAATGCAACTGGACATAAACCGCCTCAAAGTTGACTAACAACCCGTCCGAAACAATCCGTCAACCTATCTTTCTAAAATTTTAAGTCTTAATCCCTTTCGTACGTTCTCATACGCATGGCCTGAACTACGGGGTATAACAATATCTATATGCTAAAATACGTTTTTGCATAGACCATTTATAATATATCCAATGACAGATTACCGTTAAATAATCATGATCGTTAGTACTACGACCTATATCAAAAGTTAGAGCGACTTTGCAATTTAAATGATATAATGAATAACACAAATATTGTTGATATTCGTGTGCAAATTTAAACACATCTCTCTTAACCGTTGATCTAGGAAAACCTTTATAAGCAGGATTATACATATCTCTAATATAATGAATAAAACCAGACGATTCAAGAAATGAAAAAGGCAAACCCTCCACATCAACTAATTTTGCTAGTGCTTCCTAATCTTTATGTTTATCGTATTTAGGGCCTACAACTTCCCCCGTCATAGGGTTTATTTGACCCTGCACTTTGTCCGGGACAGTATGTGAACCTTGTCCCGATTGAGAGGACGCTTGCTCACCATCTTTTTCAATGGGCATGCAAGACTTTATATTTTTGCAATAGATGTCTTGCTAAACCCCCGTCCCACCATGACCTTGTCCAGCTTTAAAAGTATAAACATATTTACAAGTTTTACATATAGCTACTTGATTCGGTACGTCCCTGTGAAAATATTTTCATACAGCTGATGTTAATGGTCGTTTTGTCGGATCTCGTCTCATACTAGGGGGATAAGAGACATTTCACTAGTGGATGTATCATCTACATTAGTAGATGATGATACACCCACTAGTGAAATGCATACTATCCCCCCTAGTATATGATGATACACCCACTAGTGAAATGTCTCCTATCCCTTCTAGTATGAGACGAGGTCCGGCAAAACAACCATTAATATCATGGAAATATTTTCACAAGGACGTACCGAATAAAGTAGCTATATGTAAAACTTGTAAATCTGTTTATATTTTTAAAACTGGACAAGGTCATGGTGGGACGGGGGTTTAGCAAGACACCTATTGAAAAAACACAAAGCCTTGCCTGCCCAATACATTATTGAAAAAAATAGTGAGCAAGCGTCCTCTCAATCGGGACAAGGTTCACATACTGTCCCGGACAAAGTACAGGGTCAAATTAACACTATGACGGGGGGAGTTGTAGGCCCTAAATACGATAAACATAAAGAGGGGGAAGCACTAGCAAAATTAGTTGCTGTGGAGGGTTTGCCTTTTTCATTTCCTGAATCGTCTAGTTTTATTCATTATATTAGAGATGTGTATAATCATGCTTATAAATATTTTTCTAGATCAAAAGTTAAGAGAGATGTGTTTAAATTTACACACGAATATCAATAATATTTGCGTTATTCATTATATCATTTAAATTGCAAAGTCGCTCTAACTTCTGATATAGGTCGTAGTACTAACGGCCATGATTATTTAACGATAACCTGTCATTGGATAGATTATAAATGGTCTATGCAAAAACGTATTTTAGCATATATATATATAGATAGTAGGCACACTGGTGAGTTTATTTCACAAAATATGTATTTAGTCAGCGATTATTACGGAATAACTGATAAAGTTATGAGTATTACATTATATAATGCAGCTTCTAACAATTTTGTTATTTATGTTTTAAAAGAAGTTTTAACTCCCGTCTTTTCCAAAACATTTTCATATCAAATGTGCGTGTCATATTTATAACTTAGTTGTAAAGGATGATCTTTCACTTTTTCAATATATTCTTGAAAAAAAATACAATTTGCTATAAATTTTATTTTTAAAAATAATAGAATTCAACAGAGAAAAGAATATAAAAAATCTTGTCACGATTGTGGACTATCTTACAGAAAAATTCCCGAATAAGTACCAACTAGGTGAAATTTTTTATATGACCAACTAGTTGTTGCTTATGATTATAGAAAATCTCTCACTTTATTTTTTAACGCTCATAATCAAAATCCAAATGATATGATTGTGGATAATGATTGGAACAAAATTAAAGAACTTATTGTATTTCTAGAGAATTTTCAATGAGCAACAAAATAATTTTCTACTTTATATTATCCTACTATTTCAACTATGTTGTTTTATATAGCTATAATATTTTACTTCTAAAAGAATATATGGAAAAATCTGCTTATAAGACGACTATTAAAAAAATGTTTATGAAATTAAAGAAATATTTTATTCCTATTCTCCCTATTTATATTATTTGTGCTGTATTAAAACCCGACTATTAAAGTAGACGGTTGTAAAAGTCTCAACCACTTTCCCAACAAGGCAGCCGCCATAGTAATGCGATATTGTGGTCACAACGACCCTGGCTGTGATCAAGAAGTCTGCAGCAAATTCGAATTTCGGGGTCGCCATTGTATGGACGTACTACCACCTCCAACTCCAAAAAATTTAAATGTTGAGCCACCTAATGAACAAACGTGTCACGACCCGACCCGACGAGCCGCGACTAAACGTCCTAATTGGACGTCATTACTGACCTGTCACTCTTAATCCATTTAATACCGAGATCTATAGAAATTTCGACAGCACAACGCTGCTTTTACAATCCAAAATGGGCGAGCCGACAAGGCTGCCAAATCAATAACAGAACAACAAACAAAACAGGCTAGCCGACTAGGCTGCCACCAACCAACATTATATACACAAAGGAATAGACAAAATAAGCAAGCCGGCAAGACTGTCACTAGATACCAATAGGAATAACCGGGAACGCCCCAACACAGAGTACAACATTACAATCCAAAACAAGGTACAAACGTCCAACCCACACCTGTCTACAGACCTCTAAGAGTACGATACTAACATATGACGAGACAGAGCCCCGTCGTGCCCAAAATATGCATAAATCTGAAAGATGAAGATCTGTACCAAAATAGCTGGCTCCGGAACAAAGGGGCTCTCCAACTGCTGTACAGAAGTCCTAAACTGGAGGGTCACCTATTTGAACACCAACTCGCGGCATGAACGCAATTTCGAGGAGGGGGTCGACGAAATAATGTACTGAGTATATAAGACATGAAATACTGAAAATGAAATCACAACTGTGTCAAGTAAAGATAGAGAGTCATCAAGCTTAACAAAAATGAGAGTCATATCAAAAATCATGAATGCTTACTCATACTGTCACTATGTCTATGTCTGTATATCAATCTGTATAACATGTCTCGGCCCTCTAGTGAGGGACTAGATGGAAGTTTGTATATGTGCTCATATCATGTCTCGACCCTCTATGGAGGGACTCGATAAAATTTGTATATATGTATATAACGTGTCTCGGCCCTCTGGTGAGGGACTCGATGAATTCTGTAAAGTTGCGCACGAACATGATCCGGCCCGGGACACGGTGGAGTGAAACAATAATACTTAGCACGATTAGATATCATGAGCAACTATATGCAATTAAAAATCATCTTTGACTCTCGATAATATCATCATAATAAACTCTTTTACTGAAAATCATAGACACTAATCAACAATTATCCTTTAAAACTGAACTTATAGGAATTACGTACGTCCGCCGTACTTTCATTAAAATCATGCCAAAAATAAGGAAGGAAGAGTTTTGCATACCTCTTAGTCGCTCAACCAATGTAAAACTAGGATGCGTCTCGTCTAACACGTCAGCATATAATAATGATAATAAGACCATTAATTCTAGGACTCCTAGCGTAAGTTATTTGAATAACGGCTTCCTTATTTCTATAAAAATCCGGGCAGCACTTCCCCTGTTTATGTGCGTATCCACAATTAACCAACAGTCCAAATCAAACCAACAATCACAACTATTTCAATATGTAATCTAATTAGGCCCCATATACTGCATATACGCCGTCATACAGTCTATTTTCTCCTTATTTATGAAAGACAGCAATTTCACCCATCAAAGTGACTATCGCACTTATTTACCATGTTCATTCAATCCTTAAAGTGTTACAACACTCCAAAACTCTTTTTTTAGTTCCTTAAATTTCAATTCATCTCGCGTCACCTTATATAACTAATTACAACCCAAAGTACCAATGTTTCTTTCAATCTTACCATACAATTACGACGATAATAATAATAATAGTAACAATTAATCTTGCACCAAAATAGCCTGTCCGAGAATTATCCATGAATTTTAGGCCATTAACATGCAACCATTTTAACTCTTTTCTTAACTCTTAATCTTACTGTACCTTTCCAATAATTCCATATAATGAACACATCTTAAATCTTCACAAGTTATTTCATTTTTAACACGCAATTAGTAATGAAATTTACAACACAACATACAAATCCAACGCATGCCCAAAATAGTCCAATTTCGGTTCAACATCCAAATTCCACATGCATTGTCTAAATTCAAAATTTCTTCCTAACACAAGTCCATTACTTCAACAACAATAATATGCAACTTTGATTATAGCATAGAAAGAAGAATTTTCATACCTTAATTTAATCCCCAACACAGTCCCGATTTTTAGTCACTGCTTCGTCGGTTGAACTTGTAACGTCGATAACTCTCTACTCCAGTGTCCTATCGATGAGAGGTTTGTTGCGTTGGAAACTAGACTCGGCGAAATTCATTTTAGGCTTTTGAAACACCCAAAAACTCTTAATATGCTAGGAGATATTCCCTTCCAAATTTGACTAAAAAACTGTCCAGCAGTCCCGAAAATCTGCTCACTGTCCCAGCGAAAAATGCCACTGTTTTGGTCCTTTTCTTGCCCAATTCTTCATTTTTTTCACTCCAATTCAACATGAAATCATTCCATATATCAAACCATCATTTATACATGTTTTCCTTTCAATAATTTTGTCCAAAACTTGAAGAAAAACTGCTCAGCTTTCGGTCCAGGCAGTCCCGATTTGGGCATTGTTTTGGTTCCAACTTTCGCCTCTAATTTGTGGTGAAAACGTAGCCTACGAAGAGGAGAAAGAAAAGAAGAAAACCTTGAACTATGCTAGGCAATGGGGTGGGGATTCTCGGCTGGGTTAGAGAAGGAAAAGAGAGATTTTTCTTTCTTTGTGTTCTTCGAAGTTTGAATGAACAAATGAGGGTCTTTTAAGTTACTAAAGAAAAAAAATCTGATTTGGGATATTTACACTTTTGTCCCCAAGTTCCCCAATTGATAAATCTTGAACCCATTTTATTTAAATCTTAACTCCCGCGTCCTTTAATTCCCAAAAATTTCAATACGTCTCGTATTCTCGTTGTCGTAACTTATATACATTACTAATCCATAACGGAATATGTATATACATATACTACTATTATTAAGGAAATTTCCGACGTCACACTCGTCGTTGCCAAAATTATTCCGTATTAACATGTAAGAATATACTTAATTTCCAACATTCGAATCTTTATTCTTAATGATGTTCTTAATTATCGTCTTAAAATCACGAGGTGTAACAAAACGCTAGAAGAAGTGTTGGATAGCGTAGAAGATGAATGCAAAAAAGTATATCGGCATTACCAGCAAGAAAATGCTAGTAACCAACCGACTTTCGTACCATCTTCTTCTGCTTCAACACAACCTCTAAAAAGACATGTTGTTTCTGCGGACAGTATTGAAAGCCTCAGAAATAGAATGTGTGGTGGTAGCACTGCTAACCAAATTAGTGAGTTCGATGTTTTTGTTTTGCAGAACATTTTACCTTACCAAGCATTTGTCAATGAAGACGGAAAAGAAGACTTACTGAAATATTAGATGCAGAATAAGAAGACATTTCCGACACTTTCAATGATGGCCCTAGATGTTTTGAACATTCAAACGTCATCAATCGCTTCTGAAAGCGCTTTTTCTGCAGGCAGATTTCAAATAGTAGAGCACAGACACTCATTAGCCGGAGACAGCTTGGATATGGCGTTACTATTCAGAGATTGGATACGAGCGGAGCGAAGAAGGTGCGGTCACCCAGAGATTAACGAAGAAGAAGACGAAAACTACAACGACATCTTATCTGAAGGCATGAGTAGCGACGTGGAACAATTTGATCAAGATATATCAATTCCAATCGAAGAACCACACGAAATTATAAAGAAACTAGAAAAAGTATTTTCAAAATGGTAATTTATTTCATTGCAATTTTAGTATTTTTTTCTACGTCTTTTACAATTTTTTTGAACAACAGTACACTATAATGTTGTAATTCTGAATCTTGTATATTTCAATGAAATAATTAATAATATAAGAGGCACAAAAACAGCCTTGAGATATTTTTTTTACTCTTCTTGTCTTTGTTTAATTATTTAGTTTAGAAATATATATGAGTATATGACTATCACTATATGTTACTTTGTTAGTATTTTTAATTTAGTGGAATTTTTTTTTAAAAAAATGTTCCGCTCGTCCTGTCCCGACCAACTGCCCACCGATATTGGGACGGGACACGGTATCGTCCTGCTAGTACCGGTCCCGCCTGGCCCGACCCCGCCCTTCCTCTCCGTCCCGACCCCGCCTATCTCGATCCCAGTGGGCCCGGCCCACTGACCAACCCTAGTATCCACTATACAGAACATCTCTTAAAATCATCTTATCGAATACCCAGGTCACGTACGCGAAATTACTCTTCTACTGGTGTAGTTAGTACTGCTCTAGGTAGAAGTTTGTTGGGAGAAAAGTATTTTCTGGTTCTTGCCTACTTTCATAGGACAGATATAGGATTTTAAATTAGGTGGCGAAATTTTGTGCAAGTTCATGAAATATTGTACCGACCAGCCTACTACTACAAGTGTCTCAACACTACAAACCTAGTAGAGCGACGTTTCGTCTGATCTTTCAACATTTTAAAAAAGAAACAAGGAAATATAATGAAAGTTATCCATCTTAAGCTGTTGAATATAGGCTATTCTACTTTGTACGAAATGATGAAATTTCAAATCAAGAAGGTAGCCAGCAGCTTTCTCAAATAATATCCATCATGGGCAGCCTCTTTTAAGTCTTCCAATTTCACATCAGATATTTAGAATTGTAGATGTTCACTGTTTTGATTACATGTGTAAGTCGATACTCCTAGAGTAGTGTAAATCAAGAAATTTGACTAATGTTTTATCTTTAAGGTGTGGTTTCGGTCCATTGAATGAATGGTGGCTACCGGACCGTGAACATGTACTATAGTTTGGGTAGTTTCACTTGCAGAAAATGAGAGACCCTGTAAAATTGTTCATCTCATATCACATCTCTATCTGTGAAATATGGGATCTGTGTACTTAAATAAAAAGGTCATCAACATGCTACAATGTCTAGAGGGAGAAATCCAGGAACTAATCTCATTATAATATAATGTACACATAATATAATGTGTGCACGATTCGAGCCCCAAAGTAATGCCCCCCCTGATTTCGGGAGAACAACAAACATAGCATTTCTCACTATAGAGTTAAACGCCTTAGCCTACTAGTGAAGGAACGTTTATCCTAAAAAGCCTACAAGAGTAGGAAAATCTAGGGGTGGCCAGTGGGTCGGGACCGGTCGGGGAGGTTCAGGCGGGATCGGGACTGGCGGGATTCACCGAAGTCCCGTTCCGGTCCAGTCGGATTGGGCTGGGGCGGAACAGGACATTTTTTTTGGCACTTAATTAAAAAAAACATATATAAACAACTCAATAATTGAACAATAGAGTGTAATAAAAACATTCCAAGACTGTTTTTGTGTCTCTCATATTTATTTAATAGAAATATGTTTTTTTTGTAATACAGTATACATATATAATTGTCAAAATTGCAACTTTGAAGTGTCGTTCAAAAGTTATAAATGACATAGGAAATTGTAATTAAAGAAATTACATTTTTTTTAAATGTTCTATTTTTCTTATAATTTCTTGTGGTTCTTCGGTTGGAATTGGTATTCGTTGGTCAAATTGCTCCACGTCACTTCCACCACCTTCGATGTCGTTGTAGTTTTGTCTTCTTCTTCGTTGATCTCCGATTGACCGCACCTTCTTCGCTCCGCTCTATCCAATCTCTGAATAATACTGCAATCTCCAAACTGTCTCCAGCTAATGAGTGTATGTGCTCTCCTATTTAAAATCCGTCGACAGAAAAAGCGCTTTCAGATGTCGTTGATGAGGCTTGAATGTTCAAAACATCTCGGGCCATCATTGAAAGTATCGGAAAGGTCTTCTCATTCCCCCTCCAGTATTTTAGCAAGTTTTCATTTCCCTCTTCATTGATAATTGCTTGGTACGGTGAAACACCATGTAAAACAAAATATCAAACTCGCTAATTTGGTTAGTAGTATTACCACCCCATATTCTATCTCTAAGGCTTTCAATACTAGCCGCAGAAACAACATTTTTTTTGAGGTTGTGTTGAAGAAGAAGATGATGGTAGGGAAATCGATTGGTTGCTAGCAATTTCTTGTTGATAATACCTATAAACTTTTTTGCATTCGTTTTTTATGCTAGACAACACTTCTTTAGTTTGTTCAATAAGTGGTGGGTCATTTGGAGGTGGTAGTACTGTTATACAATCATAAATAGTTTCAATAAGTGATTTATATTCGTCTATTTTAATAGTCAGATTTAATACAACACCAATAATACAAATAATGGGAATAGAAATAATTTTTTATTATTTTGATAAACATCTTTTTAATAGCTGTCTTATAAGTTGATTTATCCATATATTCATTAATTAATAAAAATATGAGAGATATATAAATAACGTAATTGAAATAGTAGGATAATATATACCGAAAAAATCTTTTGTTGCTTGAAATTTTTTCTCTAAAAATACAATAAGTCTGACAATTTTTTCCAAATCGCTATCTACAACCATATAAATTGGATTTTTATTATGAGCGTTAAAATTAAATTATAGATCTTGTATAGTCATAAGCAACAAGTAGTTGCTCGTACAAAGAATTTCACCTAGTGAATACTTTTCGGAAAATTTTCTATAAGGTAGTCCGCAATCGCGACAAATTTTTTTATATTCTTTTATTCGTTGTATTCTATTATTTTTAAAAATATAGTTTATACCAAATTGTATTTTATCAAGAATGTTTGCAAAGAGTGATAGATCATCTTTTACAATATATATATGACACACACATCTTATATGAAAATGATCTGAAAAAGATGGAGTTAAACTATCTTTTAAAGTGTAATAGCATAATTATTATAAGAAACATTATCTAATGTAATAGACATAATTTTATCATGACAAACAGGATAAATATTTTTTGCAATAGAATTTTTAGTGTGTTCATCATCTATATATCTATACGCTAAAATACGTTGTAGCATAGGCCATTTATAATCTATCAATGACAGGTTACCGTTAAATAATCATGTATGTTAGTGCTACGACCTATATCAGAAGTGATTGTCATTTTGCAATTAAAATGATATAATGAGTAACGTAAATAATGTTGATATTTATGTGCAAATTTAAATACATCTCTCTTAACAGTTGATTTAGAAAAATCTTTAAAAGCAGAATTATACATTTCTCTAATGTAATGAATAAAATCAGGAGATTCTGGAAATGAAAAAGGCAAACCCTTCACAGCAACTAATTTTGCTAGTGATTTTCTATCTCTATGTTTATCGTATTTGTTTAATTTTGTCTTTTTCATTTTCTGAATCTCCTGATTTTATTCATTACATTAGAAAAATGTATAATCCTGCTTTTAAAGGTTTTCCTAGATCAACGGCGAGAGATGTATTTAAATTTATAGATGAATATCAACTTTATTTACGTTACTCATTATATCATTTTAATGGCAAAGACTATCACTTCTGATATGGGCCGTAGTACTAACGGTCATGATTATTTAACGGTAATCTGCCATTGGATAAATTTCTATGCTACAACGTATTTTAGCGTATATAGAAGATAGACACACTGATAATTTTATTGCAAAAAATATTTATTTTGTTTGTCATTATTACGGAATAACTGATAAAATTATGTCTATTACAATAGATAATAATTCTTCTAATAATTATGCTATTACAATTTTAAAAGATAGTTTAACTCCATCTTTTTCAGATCATTTTCATATAAGATGTGCGTGTCATATATATTGTAAAAAATGATCTATCACTTTTTGCAAACATTCTTGATATGAAATAAAATTTGCAATAAACTATTTTAAAAAAAATAATAGAATACAATGAATAAAAAAATTTATCGCGATTGCGGACTACCTTATAGAAAATTTTCAAAAAAATATCCGCTATGTGGAATTCTTTGTACGAGCAACTACTTATTGCTTATGACTATAGAAGACCTATAATTTTATTTTTTAACGCTCATAATCAAAATCCAACTTATATGATTGTAGATGGCGATTAAGAAAAAATTGCCGAACTTGTTGAATTTTTAGAGAATTTTTTTCAAGCAACAAAAGAATTTTTTGGTATATATTATCCTACAATTTCAACTACTTTGTTTTATATAGCTCTCATATTTTTATTACTTAATGAATATATGATTAAACCAACTTATTAGACAGCTATTAAAAAAATGTTTATCAAAAAAAAAATATTTTATTTATATTATTGCTGTTGTATTAAATTTGACTATTAAAATAGACGGATGTAAATCACTTATTGAAACTATTTATGATTGTATAGCAAAAAAGGTTATAGGTATTATCAACAAGAAAGTACTAGCAACCAACCAGTTTTCATACCATCATCATCTTCTTCAACACAACCTCAAAAAAGTCATGTTGTTTCTGCAGCTAGTATTGAAAGCATCATAAATATAATGTGTGATGGTAACACTACTAACCAAATTAGCGAGGTTGATGTTTTTGTTTTACATGATGCTTTACCGTACCAAACAGTTATCAATGAAGAGGGAAATGAAGAATTGCTAAAATACTGGAGGGGGAATGAGAAGATCTTTCCGACACTTTCAATGATAGCACGAGATGTTTTGAAAATTCAAAGCGCTTTTTCTGCCGGCAGATTTTAAATAGGAGAACACATACACTTATTAGTCGGCGGCAGTTTGGAGATTGTAGTATTATTCAGAGATTGGATATGAGCGGAGAAGGTGCGGTCAACCGAAGACGAAAACTACATCATCTTATCCGAAGATGGTGGAAGCGATGTGGAGCAATTTGACAAACAAATACCAATTTCAACCGAAGAACCACGTGAAATTATAATGAAAATAGAATTAATTTCTTTAATTGCAATTTTACTATGTCATTTGTAACTTTTGAATGACACTATAAAGTTGTAATTTTGACAATTGTATGTATTACAAAAAAAAAACATATTTCTATTAAATAAATATAATAGGCACAAAAATAGTTTTGAGATGTTTTTATTACACTCTCTTGTTCAATTATTGAGTTGTTTATATATATGTTATTTTTTTTTAATTAAGTGCAAAAAAAAAATCGCTCCGACCCTTGACCGGAATCGGAGTTCGGCGACCCCCGCCCCGATCCAGCCAAACCGGTCCCGGTCGTCGACGTATAATAGAGAGGTTAAAACTTTATGGTCCTCAAGCTAGTTAGCAACTTAACTCCCTAATGAATAAATAAAATTGAATATTTAGTAGACTTGCAGAAGATTGATTGAGATATTAGAGAAATTGTACTATTGTAGTAAGATTTGTGAGAAAATGAGGTATTTATAGTTGAAAATTTGAGTTTAAGTGTAAATATAATGATTTAGGGGTTAAAAATAAATAGTTAGGGGGAAGGGGAGTCCAAAAATGGTTGTTGCACAACGAATAAAATATAAAATGGTCATTGGTGCAATGGTTATTGTAAGATTGTATTAATCTCCCTTGCGGAGTCTTTCATTAATATCAAAGTTCATCCCTTATACAATAGAAATCCTAAGCCTATACAAAAGAGGAATCATAGTCTTACCATAATTATATTTACACAATATATGAAAATATTCTAATTATGGTAGAGAATAATATTGTCTTTATTTACACGTTTACACACACCCTCAATCGGAGCGGGAGGATGTCGGACGCTGAGATTGGATCTGAAGTCAATAAATAATTGTGGGGAAGTCCTTTGGTAAATATGTCTGCATACTGATAGGATGATGAAACATGTAACTCTGACATGACCTAGCGCAACTTTCTCACGAACGAAGTGTAGGTTTATCTCAATATGTTTGGTTCGCTGATGTTGAACTGGATTATGAGAAAGATAGATGACAGAGATGTTATCACAATACACAATAGATGCATGACGCAAAGGACACTGAAGTTCTAACAATAAATTTTTGAGCCAATAAATCTCAGCTACTACATTTGCAACGTCTATGTACTGGAGCGAGATAGGGTAGTCTGTCGCTTGGCAGACCAAAAAATTCGATTATCCCCTAAAAAACACAAAAGTCGGAGGTGGAGCGTCGCGTGTTCGGACACCCTGCCCAATCTGCATTCGTATATGGAAGCAACCTGTTTGGTGCAGATGGGTATAAGTGCAAATCATAATCAAGAGTGCTCTTAATGTATCGAATGATACGCTTAATAGCAGTGAAATAAGACTCTCTGGGGCATGCATGAATAAGCACACCTGCTGAACAACATAAGCTATGTCTGACCTAATGAATGTGAGATACTGAAGTGCACCTGCAAGACTCCTATACAGAGTAGGATCAGAGACTAGAGCATCATCTATGACACTGAGCTTAGATTTGGAATCAACTGGAGTAGGCACCTCTTTGCAGTTCGTCATCTTAACCCTGTACACAATCTCTTCTGCATACTTACGCTGACACAAGAACATATGATTGACAAACCTGGTCACTGATATCCCCAAAAAGTAATTCAGCTTCCCCAAATCAGTCATTACAAATTCGGACTAAGCAAGACAATAATCTCATTCTTCAATCCGTCGAAGGAGGAAGTAAGAACAATGTCATCTACGTAAAGTAATAAGTAAGCAGTGCTACTACCTCGATGAAAAATGAAAAGTGATGTATCACTCTTGCTGTATACAAACTCAATCTGCAAGATATACCTGGCAAAACGATCATACCACGCACAGGGGCTTGTTTCAGGCCATATAGTGACATACGGAGACGACACATATAGTGAGTAACTGTTGGATGGGTGAACCCTGACGGTTGATGCATGTAGACTGTCTCTCTCAGATTCCCATGTAAGAATGCATTCTTCACATCAAGTTGATGGATCGACCAGTGTTTCTCCATGACAATGCTCAAAGCTGTGCGGATGATAGCCGGTTTGACAACCGGGCTGAAGGTCTCACCACAATCAATGTCCTCCTGTTGATTTATGCCTTTATCCACAAGTCTTGCCTTATACCTCTTAAGATCTCCACTATCTCTGAATTTGTGACGAAATAACCACAGACAACGAATCACATTCACCCCCTCAAGTCTAGGTACTAGATCCCATGTCTGTTGTTTAGTTAAAGCATTGAATTCATGACAACGAATCACATTCACCCCCTCAGGTCTAGGTACTAGATCTCATGTCTGTTGTTTAGTTAAAGCATTGAATTCCTCATTTATAGCCGCATTCTAATTAGGGTCTTGTTTGGCCAATATATGGTTCTTAGGAATTGGTGAAATAGTTTGGGCAGACAAGTTAAATTGGACTTTGGGTTTGAAGATTATATGCTTTGCACGAGTTTTCATTTGGTGAGTAAGGATAGTGGGAGGTTCCAAGGCGGAGGGATTTGTTGGATACGGAGAAGGAAGGACAAACGTCGACACCGCGGCGCTGGAGGGAACCGTCGGCGGCGCCGTGATCAAATCTTGCACGCGCTACCGAGGACCAGCACCTCTCGATGTTTTGTAGCCAGCTACATTGCCGACCAGGAATCGGGACTGTTCACGGAGTTTTAATGCCGCGGCCTGAAGAAGAACTGATATGCTCTAATTGACATAGGATGATGAGAGAGATGACAGACTCGTCAAGAAAAGAGTAATCCGATTTTTGGAACTTTTTAAGATTAAAAAACGGGAATGTGATCTCGTCGAATGTGACGTGACGAGAGATGTGGATCTGACGAGTGGACAAGTCATATCATAAATATCCCCTATGGTTCGGCGGGAAGCCTATGTAGACACAAGGAGCGGACCGGGGGCTAGTTTGTGAGGGGTAGTAGAGGCAAGGTTAGGATATCATAGACAACCGAATATTCAGAGATGATCATAAGAGGGGACTCTATGATAGAGAATTTCGGTAGGGGTCATATTGTGAAGGGTGCTAGTTGGAAGAATATTTAGAACGTATTCTGACATTTTAGCAGCATAGACCCAGAAATATGGAGGTAGGGAGACATGAATCAAAAGAGTGCAAATCATATTGTTAATGACGCAGATGATTCTTTCAGCTTTAACGTTTTGTGAGGAGGTGTGGGGGCAGAAAAAGCGAAAGATCATGCCATTATTGGTACAAAATCGGTGAAACATAGAGTTATTGTATTCACGATCATTATCGCACTGAAAAGATTTTATGTCTTTTTCAAACTGTGTTTGAATGAATTTACGAAAGTCAAAAAATTTGACAAACACTTTCGATTTAAATTTGAGAGGATACAACCAAACAAAGTGAGAAAAATCATCTAGTAAAATAAGATAATATTTATGACCGAGAGAACTAGCAACAGATGAAGTCCATAAATCGTCATGTATAATATCAAAAGGTGCAAAAGTAACACTAGTAGATGATTTAAATGGAAGACGAGAGAATATTACCTACAGTCCGGGTGAGGTGAGAAGTGGCTCCGGAGTTCATGTACCAGTTGTTGTCAGGCTAGTTGTTGTCGGTACATTGCGTGTTGAGGCTGTTGGTCGACCTAACTCGATGGGTGTCATGCCGGATGAGGCTGAAATGGCCGCGTGTACGAGATGGCCTGCCGCGGTCTTGGACTTTCCGAGGGGCTGGAGCTGGGCCCAACACACCGTGATGGGAGAATCAGTGGAAGGGTTCTTGCTGCATCAACGACGGCGCGTCGCGGCCTGTATGGATCTTCTTTGGTGCCGAGGCGCCGAATCGATTCTGCGGATATCGCTGTTGCCGCTGCTGATTCTGTTGTCCGCGACCTCCTCTGATGCGGCCCTTGCCACCGCGTCCCTGCTACGGTTGAAAGTTTTTTGGCGGCGTTGGATCTTGAGGGCGCGTTTCGACAGCTAACGCCTTCTGATTGTGCTCATCCTGCTTAAGTCGAGTTTCTTCAAGTAACAACTGCGAGCGAACTTTGTTAAAACTGGGAAGCGGATCTGCCTGTTGAATTATGACGGCTAACGTATCATAGTCACCTTTGGGGAGACCTGCAATCAATTGCAACATCAATTTAGTGTCCGAGACAGGCGTGTCAACGTTGGAGAGTTGTTCCGTCAGGAGTTTCAACTGTCTGCAGTACTCAGTCATATTAGAGATATTTTCAAGGCGTGTATTGTTAATCTATTCCTCCAAATACACTGCACGAGTGTGCTTGTTATCTTGAAAGATTTTCTTCAAGCGGTTTCATAACTCAAGGGCTGTGACGCAAGATTTCATGATAGTAAGAAGAAGATCCTGAGAAATACTATCATAAATCCATCCACTGTTTGACGCCGACTTCTAGACGACGCTAAGTAGACTCATCAACCTCCGGAGGGCGCGGAATGATGTCATCAATATGGTCAAGCACGTTATAGAGACCTGCATGATTACGAAACAGTTCAACCCAAGGAGAATACTTGATCAAGAAGAATGAGAATAGAGTTCTTGATATTGGTAACAGTTGAAGCGGGAAGAAAAGAGGATGATGACATGGTGGTGAGATTGGTGGATGTTGAAGCATTAGAAGTATTAGAAGAATCCTCAGTAGCCATTTAGAGAAGAAGAGAGGAAAGGTGAGAAAAATCAAAATTTTAGGGAGGAGAGGGGGAGTGCCGCGGCGAGAAGCTCGAGGGGGGGTCGACGGCGGCGGCTTTAGACGAAAATTCTAGGGTTTTTGTGTGAAGCTCTTGATACCATGTAAGATGATGTTAATCTCCCTCGGAAGGGGAGTCTTTCATTAATATCAAAATCAAAATCAAAATCAAAGTATATATAGAGTACAATGTTCATCCCTTATACAATAGGAATCCTAAGCCTATACAAAAGAGTAATCCTAGTCTTACCATAATTATATTTACACAATATATGAAAATATTCTAATTATGGGTAGAGAATAATATTGTCTCTATTTAAATGTTATTTTGTGCAAAGGGGAGGGATTGGGGCGGGCCGGTCTGAGGGACGAGATCATGTCCCGTCCCGATTCGAGTTCCGATACCATTTTTTTTTTAATTAACGAGGTCCTCCCGGTCCACTTGCCAGCCATAGACAAATCCTCCTCAAGGGCCAAAGAAGAATGCGTAGAACTTTTTTAGAATGAAAAAGAATACATAGATTAATCAGACGTAATAATTCGGCATCCATGTATAAAATGTGTTCATTTTCTAATCTCACATAAACAAGTAGTGAAACTTCAAGGTCTTACTAAATTAGTCAAGGACTCGCTACAATCAGTCTGTTAAATTCTGAATTGAAGGAGAAACTAGAGAAGAGAAGACATGACAGAGAAGGAAAACGCAGGAGAAGCAAGGGAAATCGTGGAAGAAGGAGAAGCGACAGAGGCAATATTTGGGAGCCCAAATGGGCCTTCTGTATATTTTCTATTATAACTCTCTCAAATGAAATATACAAATCTATCCCTATTTATAATAAATGGCTAAGGATTAAAACCTCCTAATGACAAAATATCTCCTAATCCAAAATATCTAATTAACAACTAACTACCCACATATATATATATTGTGTATATATGTGGTATATCTCAACATCCCCAAAGCTAACCTGAAAACATTGGTTTCACAGCCTGGGAGCAATATTAGACGACCGCTGATAAACTCGATGTAACTCGCGGCCATTCGGATTAACATTTAACGGCGGGAGCATAATAGCGACAGACATAATTGCAAAGAATACACCGCCTTCTCGATGAAAGTCGCGAAGATGTATCTGCAATGAAATGGCGGCTTATATCTCACGATTATTGGAACTTTGAAATTCCCACAAATGGTGCATGGATACCGCCACTAGCAATTAATTTCAACATCTTATAGTTGATAAAAAAACCCGAAGTTCTTCAAAGGTCAAGCTTATACGTTTTAACTGTTCCATCGATCAATAGATTTTCTTAATAGTTGGGTCCACAACGGATGGCTTAGCAACTCAGATATACCGGACATTACATCCTCACCGCAAACACAGCAAGAAGAACATCAAAACCAGTCCGCGATCACGTGCATTCTCGCATACAACACCCACACAATTCTCCAGAGGTAAGCATTGCAAATACTTCTTCGCTTCCTTAAACAAAGAAGATTTCCAAAGAATCGCAACACAATTCCAAAGAACTAAAATGCATAACAAAATAACCAAAGAACCATCATCATACATCGCAAAGATCAACGATCGCAGCGAACAATCGCCTCGAAATCATGAGCCGCGATAGCGACAACAAACCAAAGAAATACACAAAAAAACGATGTAACCAAAAATAATGTAACCTCGAACCATCGAACCACTTGGATAGATTCCAAAGAAAGAGTTTCATGAAATTGAATAGAGCAAGACTTTGTGTCCTCTCGATAACCACTCCAATTCCAAATAACCAAAGAATAAACAACAATGACAAGCCAACAAATTCAAGAACTACAGAACTTTTATATACGGAATCTCTCGGTTTCTATTCTTAATTTGTGAAACCACTGGATTCATCTTGACGGAGAACCCTCGTTCTAGTCTCTCTGACTAGAGAATCTCTCGATTCTTTCTATGAATATGTTCTCAACTAGTACCGCAGACCCGATCTTGACTCAACCAAAGACTGAGAATTTGATAAGCGGCGAGAACCTCTTCGTTCTCTAGTCATTCGGACTAGAGAATCTCTGATTCTCATCACGCCACTATTCTTTGAACCGAGCTTCAACTCAATCCATATTATCGCCGACGGCAAGTATCCTCGGTCTTAGTGCATTTTGTCGCTAAGAACTCTTCGATCCTTGATCGATCTATTGAATATGCAATGTAACTACGATTTCTTTGAACCGAAATTCCATTGATCCAACAACAATATATATTTTCTCTCATTTTCGAACTTCATATTAGTTCCTGCAGCAGCTACATCAAGAATCAAGCGTAAGCACTAACACTAGTTATATAACCAACAAGCATCACCAACGCTCAATAGAAACTAACACAAAATCGGCGATTTGATCATCGACCAACACGGAACAAGCTTGCATCTCCAACAAAGAACTAATGCCGCTCGACAATAATACCAATACGGATATGGAAACCAACAAAGAAAAAAACAAGAAGCCAACACATAACCAAACAACAACGCTTTTCCTCCAATTCGTCGATTCACCAACACAAACTAAATGAAGTTGAGTTTTGAAACTCGACTATCTCCGGCGATCTGCGACGTCGCAATGATAGCCACGGTGAGTGTATCCGCAGAAAATGATAATATCTCCATTCGACTAAATCGACAAATGCGATAGTCGAAAAATAAATAAAATAGCATGAATCGACTTTGACTCTCTGCGATTACGGTGTCACTTCAACAAAAATCGATCGATATACTATAGAGATTACCTCGATTTTCGATTCTCGGGTTTTCTGGAAGCGATTTCGTTCTTCAATTTTGAGTTTCTCGCTATTTTTCCGTTTCTCACGATTTTCGAAGAAATTGCTTATCGATTTACGATCGATGCAATTGTAATTAGCGATCGATTCTAATTTTGAAGAGAATCGCGATTTAGCGATTCGATTTTCTCGTGATTTTGACTTTATCTTTTCGCTTTCTTCAAACTCATCTCTGATCTATCCGGACTACCGAAGTTCGAATCCAAAATTTCGATCTTGATTACATTTTTCGATCGAAAATCGATTTCACATCGCGATTTCAATTTTCTTCAGTTCCTTTGCTTCTATATTTTCAGCTTCTTCGATTCTCTTCTCCTAGATAATCAGTTCCACAGCGATTTTGATTTCTATCGAGAATAATTTCAGTTGTGATTTTTCTGCATTTTCTTTTCAATTTCAAAATTTATATATGATAATCACCAGATCTAATAGGATCTAGGCTTTGATACCATGTTAAATTCTGAATTGAAGGAGAAACTAGAGAAGAGAAGACATGACAGAGAAGGAAAACGCAGGAGAAGCAAGGGAAATCGTGGAAGAAGGAGAGAGGGAGAAGCAGAAGCAGAGGGCAATATTTGGGAGCCCAAATGGGCCTTCTGTATATTTTCTATTATAACTCTCTCAAATGAAATATACAAATCTATCCCTATTTATAATAAATGGCTAAGGATTAAAACCTCCTAATGACAAAATATCTCCTAATCCAAAATATCTAATTAACAACTAACTACCCACATATATATATACTGTGTATATATGTGGTATATCTCAACACAGTCAATATCTGCAGGGGGGACTAAAACAAAGATTTCAGAAAATAACATTGACTTGTGCAATGCTAATTTTATTTTTCCTGGGTTGTTTATACTTATCATTTAACTTGCTCTATGTACCGCTTCGGGTTGTTTATACTTATCACTTAACTTGCTCTATGTACCGCTTCTTTGCAGGGCCAAGTGATAGTACTGAGGCAAGACCTCCAGCCAGTGGCCAATCTCCAGAGTGCGAGCAGAAATCGGTAGCTACATCACCCGAAACAACTAATGAGAAATCACAAGTGATCTTGTCAGAGAAAACTGGTAAAGAAGCTAAAGAAATGTTCAGAAGCTTCATGCTTAACATGCCTTGTGTTTCCACAAGAGGTGACGGACCAAACGGAAAGAAGATCGAAGGATTCTTATACGGATATAAGAAGGGAGAAGAAGTCAAGATAGTTTGTGTTTGTCATGGTAGCTTTCTTTCCCCAGCTGAATTTGTCAAGCATGCTGGTGGAGGTGATGTAGAACACCCTTTTAAGGCATATTGTTATTAATCCTTCACCTTTGTTGTGACAATGGCCTTTAATATCATTGTTATTTAATGTTCCTTTTGTTGTGCCGACTAAGTTCCTCCAATCAAAGTTATCATAGGGTTACTTTTCAGCCATTCTGCCTGTTTTGTATGTTGTGTTAGTATATGAGAAATTAATATTTATTAGGATGGCAGTACCTCTGTTGCAACTTGTAGGATAAAATTGTAATGGTCACTATTCGTTGCTCAGGCTCTGCCGATTTGGGTTTTACAGGAAGCAACCAAGAGTTTCTATTTAAACACAAATAGTCTCATAACAATGCTGGCGTTGTTGTCCCATTTTGAAGAGAGAATTATGTATTCATGATGTTAATATGATCCTAAAAACCTCCCAAGACAAATTACGAAGCAGTGAGGGACCAAAAGTATATACTGTATGTAATTAAGTATTTTTTACATGTCCTAGCCAATTATAGGAGGTATTTAAGTATAATAACACATTATGTATTCATGATTTCAATTACTCTTCGGTCGTTATATTGTATTAACGCGTTCAAGAGCTCAGGTTTCAAAAGGCACGAAGATCCTCATCTTCTTTCCTCCATCATCTTTGGCCGCCGGCGATGACCCTTGCCAACCCTCAAGTGACTCTTCGACCCCTCCATCGAACTCTCTGTCGACCCTGCTGATATCCTTTTCTATGTTCTTCTTTACCACACTGTCAAGACTCCTTTATTCTTTAAATTTGTATTTTTTTTATATATTCATAGTATTTTAATATATTGTACCCTTTACATGTAAGACCTTGCTCATGAAATTTGGGATCCTCATTTTGGTCTGAGTGCTGTGGAAGAGCGGGTTTATCGGAAAGGACGAAATTTTGCCGAGCAAGGAAAAGGAAGCACAGTCAGATCTGAAAATAGTTATATTTCTCAAATTTGAATTTAAGTATATTTTATATTTTCGTAGGATATGTGATCGGATCCGGTTATATTCTTCATTTTTAGTGTAAATACAACGTATTTTTTGTATTCTCTTTGTATTTCTATATTTTCAGAGAAGACTTGTGCATTTGAATACACCCAAATATACACGAAACATGTAAATATAATTATATTTGACTAATTGTATTTTGAAAAGCATAGCTATAATTGGTGAGAGCAGGGGCAGACACATGTTCTCCAATATGGGTGCAAGTGCACCCATTTTTGTCAGAAAATTACACTATTTAGTTAGGTTAAAATTTTAAATTTATGTATATATATAATGTATCCCTTATTTATAAAATGTGTGCACTCAGTTGGAAATATTCATGTGTTCGCCACTGGGTGAGAGCCGTGTAACTATAGCTATTTAGGTAAGTTATCCTAATTAAACGAAAGCAGTCGGGCCCAATATACCGTCGAATGAGTCTTTTACTAGAGTTTGGATGAAGTAAGGGTCGGTGGCGGCCCCTGGAACGGGACCAGGCGGGATCGGAGTGGAGAGGAGAGGAGTGGGGCGGGCCGGGCCAAAGTGACCGGGACTAGCGGGACGATACCGTCCCACGGTGGGGCCGGGACTGTCGGCTTTTTTTTAATTTTTCCACTAAATTAAAAATACTAAATTACTAACAAAGTAACATTAACATATAGTCATATAGTGATAGTCATAGACTCATATACTCATATTATACTATTATAATATTATAGTATTATACTCATATATATAATATATTCATAAAGTATAAACTAAATAATTAAACAAAGACAAGAATAGTGTAAAAAAAAACACCCCAAGGCTGTTTTTGTGCCTCTTATATTATTAATTATTTCATTGAAATATACAAGATTGAATTACAACATTGTAGTGTATCGTTGTTGAAAAAAATGCAAAAGACATAGAAAAATTAAAAATTGCAATGAAATAAATTACCAATTTGAAAATACTTTTCTAGTTTCTTTATAATTTCGTGGTTCTTGGTTGGAATTGGTATATTTTGGTCAAATTGTTCCACGTCGCTACTCGTGCCTTGGATAAAATGTCGTTGTAGTTTTCGTCTTCTTCTTCGTTAATCTCGGTTGTGCGCCTCCTTTGCTCCGCTCGTATCCAATCTCTCGAATAGTACCGCCATCTCCAAGTATCTCAGGCTAATGAGTGTTTGTGCTCTCTATTTGAAATCTGCATGAAAAGCGCTTTGAAGCGATTGATAACGCCAATGTTCAAAATATCTCGGGCCGTCATTGAAAGTGTCGGAAATGTCTTCATTCTGCATCCGATATTTCAGAAGTCTTCCTTTCCGTCTTCATTGATAAGCGCTGGTAAGGTAAATTACCTGCAAAACAAAAACATCGAACTCGCTAATTTGGTTAGCATCGCTACCATGCATTCTATTTCTGAGGCTTTCAATAGAATCAATACTAGCCGCAGAAACAACATGTCTTTTTTTAGGCTGTGTTGAAGCAGAAGAAGATGGTACGAAAGTCGGTTGGATACTAGCACTTTCTTGCTGGTAATGCCGATATACTTTTTTGTATTCATCTTCTACGCTATTCAACACTTCTTCTAACGTTTGTTCAATAGGTGGCTCAACATTTAAATTTTTGGGAGTTGGAGGTGGTAGTACGTCCATACAGTTATAAATATTTTCAATAAGACTTTTACAACCCTCTACTTTAATAGTCGGGTTTAATACAGCACCAATAATATAAATAGGGAGAATATGAATAAAATATTTCTTTAATTTCATAAACATTTTTTAATAGCTGCCTTATAAGCATGTTTTTCCATATATCCTTTAAGAAGTAAAAATATTATAGCTATATAAAATAACATAGTTGAAATAGTAGGAAAATATAAAGTAGAAAATTCTTTTGTTGCTCGTTGAAAATTCTCTAGAAATACAATAAGTTCTTTAATTTTGTCCCAATCATTATCCACAATCATATCATTTGGATTTTGATTATGGGCGTTAAAAAATAAAGTGATAGGTTTTCTATAGTCATAAGCAACAACTAGTTGGTCATATAAAGAATTCCACCTAGTAGGTACTTCTTCGGGAATTTTTCTGTAAGATAGTTCACAATCGTGACAAGTTTTTTTATATTATTTTCTCTGTTGAATTCTATTATTTTTAAAAATAAAGTGTATAGCAAATTGTAATTTTTCAAGAATATCTTGAAAAAGTGAAAGACCATCCTTTACAACTAAGTTATAAATATGGCACGCACATTTGATATGAAAATGTTTTGGAAAAGACGGAGTTAAAACTTCTTTTAAAATATAAATAGCAGCATTGTTAGAAGATGCATTATCTAATGTAATACTCATAACTTTATCGATTATTAAAGTAATAATCGCAGACTGAATAAATATTTTCTGAAATAAACTCACCACTGTGCCTACTATCTATATATCTATATGCTAAAATACGTTTTTGCATAGACCATTTATAATCTATCCAATGACAGGTTACCGTTAAACAATCATGACCGTTAGTACTACGACCTATATCAGAAGTTAGAGCGACTTTACAATTTAAATGATATAATGAATAACGCAAATATTGTTGATATTCGTGTGTAAATTTAAACACGTCTCTCCTAACCGTTGATCTAGGAAAACCTTTATAAGCAGGATTATACATATCTCTAATATAATGAATAAAACCAGGCGATTCAGGAAATGAAAAAGCCAAACCCTCCACATCAACTAACTTTGCTAGTGCTTCCCTATCTTTATGTTTATCGTATTTAGGCCTCTGACTCCCCGTCATAGGATTAATTTGACCAGACTTTGTCAGGACGATATGTGAATCTTGTCCCGATTGAGAGGACGTCTGCTCACCATCTTTTTCAATAATGTATTGGGTATGCAAGACTTTGTGTTTTTGCAATAGGTGTCTTCCTAAACCCCCCGTCCCACCATGACCTTGTCCAGTTTTAAAAGAATAAACATTTTTACAAGTTTTGCATATAGCTACTTGATTCGGTACGTCTCTGTCAAAATATTTCCATACAACTGATTTTAATGGTCGTTTTGCCGGACCTCGTCTCATACTAGGGAGGATAGGAGACATTTCACTAGTGGGTGTATCATAATCTTCATTAGTAGGTGTATCATCATCTAGAGTGTCATCTAAATTAAAATCTTCTTCATTTTCAGGATAAACATTTGTGTCAAGATCATATGGTATTTCAGAAATGATTCGGGATCTATAAAATCATCTTGTCTAGGAATACTAGAAGAAGTACCACTTGCATACTTGTTACATACTGTAGAAGAAGTACTTTGCGAAAAGACTTTTTGTTCTTTTCATTTTAATTATGATAATAAATAGTTAAAGACTTAAAGATAATGAAATTAAATGTGCTAAATGAAATAAAAACAAAATAATAATTTAATGAGAGAACGAATGTAACAAACGCCGACGTAGAGTCGATGTGTAATCGAGAGAGCTTGAAAATTGAAACTTTGCTCGATAGATTAATCCTCAAGCTAGTTGCCAACTTCACTCCCAATTCTCAAATTAATAAATAGAGTGAATATGTAGTAGACAATGTTGTATAGAAATTAGAGAAAATGTAGGAAGATTTGTGAGAAATAAGAAGAGAAAATGAGGTATTTATAGTTGAAAAATTGGGTTAAAGTGTAAATATAATAACTTATGGGTTAAAATAAATATAAAGGGGGTAGGGGGGTTGGGGGAGTGGGGGAAGCCAAAAATGGCTGTTGTCTAACGGCCAAAATGTAAAATAGTCGTTAGGCAATGGCTATTTTGGCAAATGGTGGGGCCCAGGCGGGATCGGGAGGAAGGTCGGATCTTGGCGGGGCATCGGGTCAGGCGGGACCATACCCTGTCCCGCCCCGGTTCACATACACTTTACATCAGGAGATATTTTAAAAAATAATTCATTTTCTCTTTCCTCCACATCAATACATATACCCCACCATATATATTCATTCTATCTCATTTTCTATTTTGTATATGATATTATTCTTGTAATTCATATTATTACACATATAATAATAAAATTATAAATTACTTATATTCATTTAATTTTGACACTTATTAAATATTATTATAATATTAAAATACAACAATACATAATTTTATTAATGAAGATAAATTAATCGTACAATTTATCAAAAACACACTAAAACATTGATAATATTAAAATCACAAATTGAAAATTAATTTTCGGTTGTTCCAAACTTTTGTCAAATGTGCTCGACGAGATCCTCCTTCAATTGAAGATGTTTGACCCTGTCACGAAGTTCAGGTCTAGTATGAATATCTGATTCGGATCTACCTTGAACATGCACTTCAAACTGAGGTAACACTTGCGTTTGGTAATCAAACGATGCCAAATCGAATAAGTAGATGTTGAAGTATTTTGTTGTGTTTGGGGCAGAAAATTATGTGGTGCGTCACCACCCGTATTTTCTAGAGAAATTTGAGTGCAAAAGTCAGGTATATCAGTTGATCCACTACTAAAATTAGGAG
The DNA here is from genome assembly GCA_029844215.1 of Przewalskia tangutica. Lineage (NCBI taxonomy): Eukaryota > Viridiplantae > Streptophyta > Magnoliopsida > Solanales > Solanaceae > Przewalskia > Przewalskia tangutica. The sequence goes on along the minus strand of CM056727.1, from coordinate 42,593,949 downwards.
TGGATTGCTCGGTGTTTTGATTGTTGATATTTGGGAAACCACCATAATTACTTCCACCAGTTTGTTGCCCATATTGCATATAAGGAAAATTATACGGATATTGCATACCAAAATTAGTTGACATCATATATGACATTTGAAAATTGAATGACATATTTTGAGAATTTTGTGGACGTTGAATATTGAGATTTTGTAGTTGGTTAGGAAATATAAAATTTGGAGGAAGATTAAAATTTTGATTAGGATCCATAATAAAAAAAAAATACTTTGGAAGAAGATAGAAATTTGAAGAAAATAGCCAAAATATTTTGGTGTCCAAATGAAGTAAACTTAGTATCTATTTATAGATCTTGAAAAATTTAAAAATTTGGTGTTTTTTTATTTTTAAATTCGGTTAACTTATTCGTCAAAAATAGCAATTAAAATACTGGTGGAAAATGAATTTCTGGCAGCCAATCGCATGCTGCCACATGGCGCTGCAGGAGACAATGTCTCATGCATCTTCTGCAGCAGGAGACATTGTCTCCACGTGACAAGATTATCTCCTATATATACAATAATTCACAATTATTTCCACATCAACATGTCATTCAAATTGTCTTCTGATATATATAATTATCGGGGACAATGTCCCCCTGCTGGAAATGGTCTTAGGAGGGTGATCAGAGCTATTCTGACACCAGAGAGATTATATAATGGACTAAAAATTTATTAATTAATAATATTTAAGCGATTTTCATTCTTAATGAAGTAAAATTAACAAACAACATACCAAGTGTAATTCTACGAAGTAAATATTTATTAAAAAAATTATATAATAAAATATATTAATAGATTAAAATAGTCAAAATGCTACCTTGCGTTTGGTTCGCACAGGGTAAACGAAATGAAATCCAGTAAAAGAATTGAAAGGAAAGTAATTACCCTGATTGTCCCTACATGTTTGGTTTTGGGTGGTCCGGGGTCTGGGGTCCGGGGTGGGGAAAGAGAATGAAAATATTTAGGGGGTGGGAGAATCAATCTAAGAGAAAAGGAATGAAAAAGAGGATAAAAAGAATGAAAAAATATGCCAAATAAATAACTTCAAAGAAAATGAGAGATTTCATTCCCTTTCCCTTTCCCTTTCTTTATTACCCGAACCAAACGGACCCTAAAATGCTTTCTTTAGGGGTGTGTATAATGAAAAATGCAATTAGTATTTTGGGACTCAGTAAATATTAATCAAGCGAAGATACAAGACGATTTGGAGGTTAAATTGTGCCGACAAGGTAAAAACACAGAAAAAATATGGGGAGACCTGTGTTAACATAACATTTATGACTTAATCAGACAGTAATTAATTAGTAGGACCCATTCGTCGTAATCCTGTGTGCATCCTCTTCGTTCTTTGAGGTCACACAAACTTGGCTCGATCTCTTTGTTGCAAAGTAGTACTACTAGTTAAAGTAACAGTCATCAAATGAACTCGTAATCGTGTTGATAGGGCAAATCAATCGAGAGAATTCAACCATCCAAATCAGATCGAACGGCTATAAATTATCGACATCTCGACGGAAAACAGATCTCCGTCGAACTCTTTTTCACGACTTCACTACTTCTCCGTGTTTGCGTTACTGGTACGCATTCTTAGTCTTCATTTTCATCCTTATATTGTTCTCCTTTACTGAACGCGCGCGCGTGTATGTGTGTGAGGACATATTATGTTAATAATATTTTCTCCTTAGAAAGTCATTTCTGTGCCGATGTTCCTTGTATTATCACTATATTTTGTTGTTTTTCTGTATTATTGTTGTTATTATTGTAGTAATTAGTTTAATTGCTCGCTCACATGCATAGCTTAGTTGCCTTCAATACGTTTTGCTGTTCATATGTTATCTATTGTTTTTTTATTTTTCAGTTTAGCTGCTACTGTTTGAACCTTTTTGAGTTAGGTTAAGCTTTTTGTTTCTGCATTGATTCAATATTAATAAGATCTGATTGTTGAGGACTGGACTGCTAATTTATTGCTTATTTTGTTACCAGTTGTTAGAAATATGTTCGGTTCTGTTAGTTCTACAATAAGGTAAAAGAAAAATTGCAAAACGTGAGTTTTCTGAATTTTGCATTTTACTGCAAGGTGCAGATTGAGAATCCTTTTTTTTAAACTGTTCCAGTCACTAACCATTAATTTCTTCTAGATCTTCTTATGGAGTCCAAGTTTTATTTGCATCTGATAGATTGACATGTTGTATTTTGCAATCTGTAATATCTTATGCATGCATTGAGTGATTGCGCGTTGATATATATATATATTTTTTATAAGTGTCCAGGCCAGCTTACACACCTTGATTAATTCCACGGGATATTACAGGTACCACATATAACTGACCACCAAGTCTAGGACATATGTGAGAAATCACCTAGTGTTTTTTTGGGAGTTGAACCTTACACCTCATGATTCTCAACCCACTTCATTGATCACTAAAACAAACCCTTGGGTTGCACGTGAATATATGTAAATTCACCATTAAAGGTAGTTTCGTAGTGTGTCTTGCACCAAGCTTTTTACCTTTTCATGGAATTCCATGCCGTTAAATTGTTTATTCTCTTCTGTCATTGTGCAGTTACATTCATCTTTTCTGAAAGTCCATATAATCCAGTTTATCTGTTTTATTGCTTGCTTTGATTTATCAGGTTGTTTTGATAGTGTCGTTTGAAAATGAAAAATCCTTCTGATATTAGTAATTTGACATGTGACACATTTATCTCCAGATTTTATCAGTCCATGTTTCTATAACGGCATATACAGAAACAAGGCTGGTGCATTACAATAATCTTTGAGGAATGAAAACGGCCGTTGAACTGAAATTTCAGCTCGTACGGGAACAAATCTCCTGGATCCGAGTTGATTGATTTTTGGATTTGAGGGAATTTCATTGTAATAGGGAAGTGGAGCCATTTTGGATTGCCAAGTGACTTACAATGATGATCAGCAAACAACTTTTATTGACTTACTTTTATCTCTTTGTCTATATTGTGCTTTCATCAGGAGTTATTTTGTATAACAAGGTATGTGCTATTTTCCAAGTATTTCATGATTCTCTTCGTCTTCATTGGATTCATGGATCATTCTTTGTCAGTTAAAATATGCTAATGTCTACAGCTTCAATGCATTTAAGCAACCTCAGAAATAAACGGAATAAAATAAAAAAGGAAAAAGAACTACAATTAGATTAACACTGTGGTTCAGGCAATCTCTGAGACGAACAACCAAAGTGACAAGCTGCTATCATTTATTGCCATGAGCTTCCAAGGAAAACTTAGTAGGGGCCAGGGAGTGGGTCAGTTACATTCTTAGGACGCCAAAAGGAGGGTAGTAAAAATGCAACTATTTGCTGCTAGTCCAAAATCAACAATTGCAACTATTTGCTGCTAGTCCAAAATCAACAAATGCAACTATTTGCTGCTTGTCCAAAATCAACTTTCATAGTCATTCCTAACTGAACAGAGAAGGGAACAAGTTTCCTTACTTTCCATTCAACTAACCAAACAACATGAAGGTCAAATTCTTTATGAGGAACTGATGTTTTTCATTTGAGAAATTATCTAAGACCGATGTAAGTGCGAGCAAAGCTCTTACACGAGGCATTTTGGGAATAAAAATGAAATGAATAATAATGAGGGAGATTTGGAAACCAATGATGTGGATGCTGAGAATTGTTGATTCAGATTTGGCCCCATTTGGTAGTAGAAGGTAGAAAATTCTTGTTCAGCTGTTTTCTAGTGTTTGTATGTGATGTATAAACTATGAAGCTATATTGATCCTGTAGAAAAAGGTGTACATGTTTCAGAGTGCCACTTTCTCACTCCACTGTGCCCTTACCGCATAAGCATACTAGTGTCTTGGATTTTCCAATATCATGTATTATAGGAGCGAGCACACAGCAGGGATTGTCTTATAAATTTCATTTGTTCAGAACACATCTCAATGATTGATTTGTATGTATCTTGCCTTCTACTCCACGACGACAGCTCAAAGTAAAGTGGCACTAGTCTTGGTGGGTGTGGGTTTTTTCTTTATTTACCAGTCTGTATTTGTGCATTGTAAGCTTCGGAGAAGTTTCTGTTGGATACATTTAATCTATGACTTAGGTGTAATTCTTTTACTTTTCAGTATCATCAATACAAACTCACGATTTTTCTTCTGCCATTTATTTTATGTTTTTGCAGTGGGTACTTTCACCAAAATATTTCAATTTCCCATTACCAATTACACTTACCATGATACATATGGGCTTTTCAGGCTTAGTGGCTTTCTTTCTTATCCGTGTCTTCAAGGTATGGTACTTAAGAATTACTGAATTACATTGACATTTTTCTAGTACTCTTTCTCATATTTGCTCTTCTGGATGATGACTTCTTGCTACCTAATTATTATTGACGTTGTTGTCAAAATGTTTGCTATATTGAGATTTCTAGGTATAAGTTACATTTCAACCAGGTTGCTTTCAATAGGTTAGCATGGTAAACAATTTAGATGATCCATGTGTTAAAAAGGTCTAGGATTTTCTTCGGATGTTGTCACATACTTACTTTGTTCTGATGTTGTTATTTCATTGATATTATTGTATCTATAAATACACCATGACCATTCAGCTTCCTGATAAAACCATCTTTTCTAATCAAACTTTAGTCATCGTAGGGCCGAAACCCCTCCCCCCCTCTCCCCCACAACAACAACAACATACCCAGTGAAATCTCACAACGTGGGTCTGGAGAGGGTAGAGTGTACGCAGACCCTACTTCTACCTTGGTAGATAGAGCGGTTGTTTCCGAAAGACCATCGACTTAAGACAAAGCATAAGCACAAGCACAAGCAAAATAAGAAAAACGGTCAGATTCGGACAAGGAATTTAAAGCAGTATGTAAATGATGATAACGAAAGAGGATAAGCCATGATAGAGCATTCTGAAAAAAGTAGCAGTAATTAACGCATGTAAATAAGGTAAACAACGTATACTAGAGAACACATAACAACATAAATCAAACGACCGAGGACTATAAAACAATATTACGCCTACTAGTATGATAGACTAAACAGACCTACAATAATAACACTACAACTACCGGTATGTAAGCGTAAGTAGTACTACGCTCAACTACCTACTACCCTAATCTGTGTCCTCCACAACCTCCTATCTAAGGTCATGTCCTCAGTAAGTTGCACCTGCACCATATCCCGTTTAATCACCTATACCTAATACTTTTTCGGCCTACCTCTACCCGTCCATAGCCAACCTCTCACACCTCCGGACTGGGGCATTTGTGTCTCTCCTCTGCACATGCCCAAACTATCTCAACCTCGCTTCCCGCATCTTATCCTCCACTGAGGCCACTCGCACTCTATCCCCGATATCTTCATTCTAATCATGTCCCTTTGTGTATGCCCACACATCCATCTCAGCATCCTCATCTCCGCAACTTTCAGGATGTGCGAAGTCTTGACTGACCAACACTCTGCCCCATACAACATAGTCGGTCTAACCACCACCCTATAGAACTTGCCTTTAAATTTCGGTGGCACCTTTTTATCGCACAAGACTCCAGATGCGAGCCTCCATTTAATCCACCCTCCCCCCCACACACACACAAAAAAATTTGCTTCTTTTTTAACTGCTTTGTCTTTAAATAATTTGAAGTTCTTGAGTAGTTATAGGTTACTCCGTTAGTCCCTTTTATCTGTCACTTTAGCTAAATGAATTTGGTCCAAAATATTTGTCACTTCGGAATACCAAGAAGACATTAATTATTTTTCTTCCAATAGGCATGCAGTCATTAATTACTCAAAAGATAAGGGTAATTTAGTCAAATACCCCTTATGATTATTGCTATTAAATGGTTTTCTTAATGAGTGCAAAAACCTTAAATGTCAAATAAAAAGGACTGCAGGGAGTATAATGTTAAGGTTAAGCATTTCTGTCTATCTCTTCAATGCATTTGTATTGCCCTGCCAGGATAGAAGTGCCTTGCCTAGTGTCTTTTCCGATTAAAAGGTTCATAATTTGTATCAGCAGCTTGTTAGAATACTTTGACAAGTAGAAAAAGCTATTTCCGTTGAATTATTTTTAGGGATATAGATGAGAAAGGTATATCTATGGCATGACAATTGTTTTATTCTGCATTAGTAGGCACAATATTGCTTTATAGTCCCCTGTCGTTTGATGTGTGCTGTGTAGTTTGTTTGTCTTATTTACATGCATTAGTTATTGCTTCTTTTTCAGAATTCGCTATCATGACTTAGTCGCTTTGTTTGTCTTACTTTTCTTGTGCTTTGTCTTGAGCTGAGGGTTTCTCGGAAACAACCGCTCTATCTACCTTGGTAGAGGTAAGTTCTGCGTACACTCTACCCTCTCCAGATCCCACGTTGTGGGATTTCACTGGGTATGTTGTTGTTGTTGTTGCATTGGCAGTTTGGTAATCCTATCTAAATCTTACACAAGTTTTTAGCAAACAAAACCTAAGCAACTCATGGAATTATAGTCTAGTGCTGTATGTTAATTTGAAAGAACAATTCTTGGACAGATTTTGACTACGTTAGATTCATCTGAGAGCTTATTGGTCTATTTTGAGGCTCATCCCTAGTCACTCTTCATCAGTATCTTTTAACATTGTGATGAATTCAATCTTTTTTAGGAAAGTACTGTGCTGGTGAAAATTTATCCTCTTTTTACACTGCCCTGTGGCCTTGGAGAGAAGGTTCTGGCCATGCATATGAACTTCCTTGGAGAATTTGTTAAGTCTTTGTTTGTGTACTAAAAGGATTACGGGTGTATGGTCGTCTTTAGCTTCTGAATTTGGTTGATTTTTTACTTTGTCTATATTGGCAAATTAAATTTTTGATGTCTGATCTTAGTGCTTTTATTTTCGTATAAAAGGTCATCTGGCTTTCCCTTTTAATTCATGATTATCCTTTGCAGGTTGTGTCACCTGTCAAGATGACTCTTGAAATGTGAGAATTGCAGATTTGAACTGCTGTTACTTTGAAACTTGTCTTTATTCTCATTTCTCCATTTATTATCGAATTTGCAGATATGCGACATGTGTTATTCCAATCAGTGCTTTCTTTGCTGCAAGTCTTTGGTGAGCTCTCTACTTTGAGGAGCTAGAATACTTGTTGGCTTTTCTTACGGTTTCTGTCATTAACGTCACTTGTGATTTGTTGGTATTTATTCATTTGAAATTGGGGAGATTCATGTTAGACATACTCTGTTATATTTTTCTTCATATTTTTTTTTTTGATGAAATCATTTTTTTTCTTATTCATCTAGAGCTTAATATAATGTGCTACTAACACTGTTTCGTCATAAAGTTTGACACTTTTGGCCATTGATCTTCCATACATAGATACAACACTATTTCGCCCTGGGTTGGTCTGGTGGAAACGGAGGTCAAGAATCTGAACTAATTGAAGATTTCCCCTAATTATGAAAGCTTTTGTATCTGCAGTTCCATCCTTTACATGGCTGATCAGTTTCTCTCATTGTATGATCAAACCTAAAATTGATGTTTCCTTACCTTTAGACATTGCTTGACCTCACATCTCATGTTTTGCCCACAAAACAACAATAACAGGCATGCACATACGAGCAGAAATGTTCTACATTAAGAACAATGAGATTTTGAATTTTTGGCTTGAAATTGCTGAACTGCTTTGCCTGCTGAGAGTGTCCTAGAAATAAATGAGACTTGCAGTGTACTTGCTATCTCCTGGATGCTTTCATCAAATAATTCACAATTACAAATAAAAAAGGCCCGTATCTGCTCGATTGTTATCAATACAAATGAAATGAATCTACTCACACTTGTTATTGTTTAATTCTCTTTTGCTGATGACACACAAGTCCTCTTTTAGTATCTTTTTAGCTCTTTTTTAAAACTATTTTCAGAAATGTCGTCATATCATATTTCAGGTAAATGTGAATAGTAATAGTTGATTTCAGACTTCAGAGTTATCCTACACCTTTTTACTTGTTTATGTTGGTGGGTGGATTCTTTAGCTTCTCGTGATCCTTTATTTGACACTTCTTATTTCTGTACTAAAGATGAAAGTGTACTTAGGCCAGAAATCAGGATGATGATAAAAATGGTGGACACCTCCCCATCTGTGGATCATCATGATTTTTTAGAGATGTCTATTGGACGGCTAATAAACATGCTCCCGGCCCCTCATTGTACCCGCCTCACACCACAATGAGAATATTATACTCACCTCTGCTGACCCTGCAAGCCCATATGGGAACACACAAAATCCACATGAATTTTTCTTAAATTTTTAATATTTTTTTTCTTTTTCAATTTTGATAGTTTTCTTTGATCTTTTCTACATCTTCTCCTGCAAATAATCTTTCCGATTTCAAGGCACTTTTTTCTTAAAAGATAAATAAATGTATGATTATGTGTTCAGGCAAAAAATGTACTGCATTACCTGCCTCGCAAATCACTCTTCATAACCATTTTACCCTGCCCCCAGAAAACAAAAAGAAAAGAAAAAGTATCTTCTTGTGCAATTGCCATCTATTGTTCTTTGGCATGGCAGTGTAATTGATTTTAAACTTCCTTGTCTCCTTGTTCCTTGTTCCTCACACTCGTAGGTTCTTAATTTCTAGGAGAGAATTATGGTTGCAGATGATTTCTGTTTCAGTTAGTGAGTTGAGGCTATGAGGTTCAAATAATTTATCTCCAAAAGTTGCATATTTTGTGCTCACAGGTTTGGCAACACCGCATATCTATTCATTTCTGTGGCCTTCATCCAGATGCTCAAAGCTCTGAGTAAGTCTGTATACTGTACTCTTTTCTAGTTACGAATTCTTGTGCTTGGTTGGGAATCTACTGAATGGTTGTAACTTTCTGTATTGAAATGACAGTGCCGGTGGCCACCTTTGTCATGGCTGTCATTTGTGGAACTGATAAACTAAGATGTGATGTATTCTTGAACATGTTTTTGGTCAGTATTGGTGTTGTAATATCCTCCTATGGGGAAATTCACTTCAACATAGTGGGTACAGTCTACCAGGTGACTGGGATATTTGCTGAGGCTCTTAGGCTGGTGCTAACTCAAGTTCTTCTCCAGAAGAAAGGATTAACACTCAATCCTATCACCAGTTTATATTACATAGCTCCATGCAGGTAATCTTCTTCAATCTTCTGTGGTTGACTTATCTGTTTTCATTTGGTCAAGCCCGTGTTTTGTTCAGATCTATATGATGAGTTAGAACTTGGCTGTCAATGATTCTAAGCCTTCCTCATGTTCACCACACACTCTAGGATTAGGGAAAAAGAACAGCAGGACAATAAGACATTTCCTTAGATTGGTATCTTTTAATGGGTTGGAGTAACTTCTTGATTGCTCCCGACTACAGTAACTGCTGATACATTCATATCATCCTACTGCACCTAAAGTCTGTTGAATGTGAATCACATTATCTAAAAGCTTAAGCGGTTAGAGGAAGGATACTTCTATACACCTATTTATTTATTTATTTAAGTTTTTCAGTAGAATGATCCAGTATAATGTCAAGGTTCAATGTCTGTTTTTTTTCCTTATAAAAAAAACCCAGACATTGAACCTTGACATTATACTGGATCATTCATTTGTTACAATCTACATAAACAATTGTAAACAAAGTTGAAAGGTCATGCGTCATGGTTGATAGTAAACTTGGTATAGAAAATCGATGGATTTTATGATTAACTGTTGTATGCTGCTGTGTTGCCAAAATAGATTTATGTGTTCATAAACAACCATTCTAAACGAGGACAAAGTTAAAAATTTAACAGATTCTCTGGTTATAACATGTGTGTGCTGCTTCTGGGTGACCATGGTACTCTACATAACATTGGTAGTCCTCATAACTTTTTTGTTATTCCGCATTTGTTTTTGATTAGCTACATGGAATTGTACTTAAAGGATATATATTTGATGAAATAAGACATCTAATATTTTCTTGCTTTATTCACTTTAGAACTGCATCCTTTGTGATGGATAGGCTTGCAACAATAGGGTTATGTTTCTTATACCATAACTTGTATAATATATTTTTAAGAAGCAAAAGATATTATCTTTAAATTTCTGTTAATATGTAGTCCTCTGTGTAAATCTTTCCTGCATGCCATGCTAAATATATCTTGGCATTTATGAAGTCAAAAAGGTGCTGTTGATGTTGACAAGGTGGACATCTACTTGCTAGTTTGATTGTGGCAGTGTTTCCAACTGAGATGTGAATGGTTTCCTCTATACATAGAGATATAAGGTTTATCTGTATGCTGTGATATGCAATGGTTGTTTTACATATTTGCTTACATTTTCCTCCAAAGTGAGGTATAGTTTCTATAAACCACTGGCTTTGAAGGCAAACATTCTGTGTTCGCAATGAGAGAGTAATTTCCTGTATTTGAAATGTCAGTCTTCTGTTGTCTAGAGTCTCATGCAAGTGATATTTTACTGCTTCTATAGGTACTTATCATTTTATGTTTTCACATGCAGCTTCGCCTTTCTTTTTATCCCATGGTATCTTCTGGAGAAGCCTGAAATGGAAGTCTCACAGATCCAATTCAATTTTTGGATTTTCTTTTCAAATGCACTTTGTGCACTTGCTTTGAATTTCTCAATTTTCTTAGTGATTGGTAGAACTGGTGCTGTAACCATTCGAGTGGCTGGTGTCTTGAAGGATTGGATATTAATTGCGCTGTCAACTTTAATTTTTCCGGAGTCAACGATTACCACTCTTAACATTACAGGCTATGCCATAGGTGAGTTTACTATTCCTTATTTATGGGAACTTTATGCTAACAAACACCATATTGATGAAAATTTGTTTTTGGTTAGCATTATGTGGTGTCGTGATGTATAACTACTTGAAGATCAAGGACGTACGAGCAGCCCAGCTTCCTATAGATAATGTCATAGATCGAACAGCTAAGGTCAGATTTTGTTCCAACTTTCAGACTATGGCTTCTTTTTCAATTTTTATATTTCATTGTTTTCCTGGTCTGTCTTCTAATTTTCCAAGAGGAACATTAGCATATTTGGATGCTTCTTTTGTTTCTTAGGGAGTTGGTGCATCTTGTTTTAAGCATCAACACTAAAATATAAAACAGTTATCATCCTATTGTGTTTATAATACAGTCTCTGCTTAGAGAAAAGCTGCATTATAAATATTTCACAAATAACAGATGCTTATAAACACTTGATGCCAGCAATGCATAAGCTTACTATTATATCTTGTGCCTCTCCCATTTTTGTTTCTCCCTTTCTGGTTGAGGTCAAGATTGTTATTGGCTCTTTCTATTGTTTTAGGTCTTATGTTTTTCCTTTGTGAGGGTCAGGGGTGGGGTTTTCTAACCCAATTGCTTGTGTGCTCGTCATGTTTAAAATGAAAGATCGTGAAAAGAAATATATTTGATTTAGTCACAAACACCCAAGGGCATGGCATAGCGTTCAATGAAGTCGGTGAAAATTATGGGTGCACAGAATTATGCGGTATATGTATTAGAGGGAGGTAGTATGTACCTGGTACCTGGTGAAAAGTCGATGTGCACTATTGAATATTTGACGAGACAGTTTTTACCTTGGCCTGGACACCACCTTAAAAAAAGTGGTCACATGATTGCTTAATTGACTGTCTTTGTTAATTGTGTGAGGTTCGGCTTTCATATGATTTTCTTTGGGAAGTGTGTTGTACTTTTAAAAGTACATATCTGCATTTTACTTTCTACAGGAGCTTAAGATGGAGAAGAAGGCATCTGATCTGTACTTGCCAGATGATAATGCTGATAGTACAAACTCTTTAGATTCAACAGTGGATGAGGAAGCACCTTTCATACCATCGACTAGGGTCTCTCATCTTGGGCGAAGCAACCTCTCATCGTGAGCATTATAAGTTCCTCGAAATGTCATTTTGGTGCAGTTTCAGTTGTCGGATTATAGATCAAACGGATTGAAGAGAGGTCTTGTGTATACTCCCTCCCACCATTTTGGTAGGAGTTGCATTTCTTTACAAAGTGCCTAGTGCTATTAAAACTTAGGTCATATGTTGTAATATTCTAGGGCTATTGACATTCAACGAACTGTTATTCTTTTATTCACATAACACACACAAGCACATATGCATATTGTCATCATACATGCAATCGGATCGTGCTGTGGCAACTAGATTTTGGATGTGTTTCAGCTGAAAAGTCTGTTGTGTAGTTATTCACCCAAAATTATTACTTGTAGAAGACACATGGCAACGTTGAGTTGAATAGAAGCAATTTTTGTTACAATATCTGTCAATGCTATTTGAATTGAAATGAGTGTAACCGAACTTTTTGACAATGCAACCAAATTGAATCTGACTCAAGTACTCTGGTTTTATTTTGGTAAGTGTCCTTGTAAGATAGCCATCATCACAGAAGAACAGTGTGGACGGTGAAATTTTACATTGACATATATAAGGCTCGCTTGGTTCAACACAGGGCAGCCAAGTTTGTTTCAGAAGTATTTGGGAGAATTTTGAACTTCTCGTTGAGGTAATTATTCCAAATTGAAATAGTGATTTGAAAGTGTAGTTCAACTTCAAATACGCTTTTTTCTAACTTTCACCAAAAAAAATTAACTTTTTTGAACTTTTTTAGAAAAACTACAATTATCCAAATACAAATTTAACTTTCATGATTTTTTTTTAATTTAAACTTCAAAGAATATTTTCTTTTTTCAGCTTCAACTCGACTTATGTCAAACACAATCATTTTGATTTTTTTCCCACGCAACCAATCATTAGCGGCTTAGCATCAGTTGTAACTCCATTTTAAGTAGAAATAGAGCCCACCGGCTACTTTTTGACTATGTCTTTGGAGAATGGTCAATGTTATGGGGTTCTAAATTTCACAGGTGAAACTTCACAATAATGTCCACAGGTGGAATTTAAAACTCCATGACAAGTGTCTATTCCTCTATTACATGAGCCGAGAAGTGGCTAATTGTGAATTTTACACCCATGTGTAAGAATGCCCCTAAAGCGTCCAGTTCTAGCTTCAAATCATCAAATGTAAATGTTTGTAGCTTTGTCTCGTGTGGATTAAATACTCGGCCCAGAATTTCCCAAGCCCGTACACTTCACTGATTGGGAAAATACAGAACAGTATGGATATATATAGATGAGGCTGAGAACCATCATCTTATCCACCACCATCGTCAACAAAATCTAAGAAATGCAACTATCTTGATATGTTGTTAACTACTCATTGTTGTTTAATTTGCCTATTATACATCATTTTTTTTAGCTGGAACTTCTTTAGCTTGACTCATGGAGGCACAATTGTGGTGCAATAAAACGTACGATTACATAGGTAAATGCTTGCACTTCCTTTGGGTTGATTTTCCTCTTCCTCTTTTTATGTGTAGTTAACACAGTGACCCGGCTCCTTTTTTCTGCATTAATGATGGTGGAATAAAGGACCTTGTAAAGTAAAAGTACACAACATGTTTTCGTAATTGTTATATTTCCTGGCAGGAACAGAGACATGGAGACTTCAACATCCATTCCCATTTTTACACAGAAGTTGGCAGCAACCCGTTTTTCAGCCCTTTAGTTCCTCATTTTCCCACAGTGTAACTTGTAGACGCATCCATCTCAATGCAACAAAGGTGTCTTTGTCTTCCCCTTTGTATTAGAACTGAATAAATTAACCTGAAATTGGACCATCAAGTGAAACTATTTTGTATAAATATAGGAGACTGAGTCTTGAATCCAAGATTTTAATATTACTCTACATTGAATTTTTAACTTATATATAATGAAAGTGGATTTTTTGCACAATTATCAGAGTATTTTAACTTGTTGTATCATGTAACTTGCTTAATTTTCAGATTATTAATTTCATTATAATTGCATTTGTGCAATCAAATATGATGTCGGGAATTACATTGTGATTATGTAATGACAAACAAATAGTTATTATATTATGTGATTACTAAGTTGTATAATTACATAGCCTAGTATTAGGCAATAACTTGCAAACACATTTTTAATGTAATCTGATAGTTTGAAAATTCTTTAAAACTTCACTTATGTTTTTCTATAATAGGACTGCAACACTTCACTCTATTAATTGTCTCTGTTTTTCTGTTTGTTTGTGTAAATTAATCAGACATTGGCTACAAGAAGGAGAAGATCAAACATAGAGACAGACACTTATGTGCTAATGGAACCTGGAAAGTCGGAGGAGTTTGTAACTGAGGAAGAATTAAGGGACAGGTTAAAGGGTTGTTTAGAAAATTGGCCAGGCAAAGCACTGCCACCAGATATTGCAAGATTTGAAGATATTGATGATGCAGTTCAATACCTAGTAAAAGCTGTGTGTGAACTTGAAATTGATGGAGATGTGGGTTCCATTCAGTGGTACCAAGTTCGTTTGCAACAAGACATGACATGATTAGTGACTAAAATCAAAGCCTATATATGCCACTTACAATTTCTTAGTTACTTGTTCATTAGTCGTTGAAATAGAATAATATAATTTAGTTGTTGCTATTTATAAAAAACATATTTATTAAGTCTCTTGTTATTTCTACTATCTCAATTTATGTTGTATTGTTTGTAGAGCGTATTCAAAATTTAAACTATATAGACTTTACCTATAATTTTTTTAGCATTGTACTTATTATATTTAAAAGTTATGAGTTAGTATCTACTAATTATTATAATTTTAGTGAATTTTTATACATAAATTATACTACGACGAAATTACTGAATTCAGATGAACGTAATACTATAAGTTTTGCCCGACTGTTAGTACAAAATTTAAAAACGAGAGAAAACTTTAACCAAAAATATTAGGAAAGTCTCATCAAGACTTAGAAACCACCACACAAAAAAAAAATTGCACTAAAATAAAAACTGCAAAAGTTACACCTTCAAATATAAGTTCTGCTAAATTCTTCTATTTTACAGTTTCTGTCAAATCTAACAAACACAATTTATTACGGTACTGAATATTTTACGAGATCAAAACTCCAAAAGTGCTTATGCCTATGTTTGGGGTTACATTAAATGGATAGCCATACATCCTCGGTTTTTAAACATTTATTTGCGCGGATTAACCTTCAAAGGCATTGGACTTTAATTTTTGTCCCTCAAATTGTTGGTCTTTAACTTTTGCCCTTCGCTTAAAAAAGTGACTGAAAATATCATGAGGTTCCAGTTCAAACCCTTACTCAGTCAAAAATTAAAAAAGAATTCGCAAGACAGAGTTTGTGTTATGCCTGAAGGCAAACTATGTCTTTTAATTTTAATTTTATTTGATGGACAAAATTAGAGACCACCCCGAAATAAGGACATTGCGAATTACCCGTTTTTAAACAACATCGCTTGGTTGCAAGTTGCAACTTTCTTATATGCAACAAGAGCTCATGCTAAATGAGATAGTACAGTTTATGTGAAAATCACCTTATAATGTATGTTGCTTATCTTTTTTACGTAGATTCAATATTGTCCATTCTATACGAGGAAATTTCTTGAAAAATTAGAATTAGAATTTCATATGTTGTCCCGAAAGATAATTGTTCGGCATTCAATAAGATAAGTTCAAGTAAAACAAATAAATATAAAAGATGTAGTACATGTTTAATTTTTTATTTAATTTGAATTGAAATTGAAAGGTAATTACCTAATTCTTTTGTTCCAATTTATTCTAACAACTTTTCTTCTAAATAACTTAACTTTATAATTCCTATTTAAATCTAAACTCCCGTTTGATCATAGATTTTGGGGCAGATGTTGAAAATATTTTTTCAAATTTTTGTTTGGCCATAAAACTTTGACAGATTTGAAAATAAATCTTCAAATCTCTAATTCTGGCTCAAACGTGTTTTTGGGCCAAGATTTGTGTTTTGGCCTTTTCAAAACTTTTAAAAGTTATCCCAAACTTTTATATTTTATAAAAAAAACCTCATATATTTATGTTATAATGAACACTTTTAGCTCTTATGAATTTTGGGATGTTGAAATTGGAGATCCATGTTAATTGATTGAATCAGAGATTGTTCTTTTGTGAAAATTTAAAGTAACAAGAATGAAATAGTAAGAAAAACAATATTCTAAATGAATTGCCATTTTTTTGTCACACTTATTCTAAATAAAAGGAAACTCTCAATATTCTTTTATATATTAAATTAGTTCACTACTAAATAAATATGAATTATCAGCGCAATGTTACACAGTAAAATTTATCTCTAATTCTATTTAGCGACAAATTACTAATGAATTATCAGAAATAATTTCTCAGCAACGAAGTTCGTCGCTAAGTTCATTTTTTTCTATAGGTACACGCTTTAATCACGCCCAAAACATATATACCGAAACTAGTTTTTTTGAAAAATATTTCATGCACAATTAAACATTGCCATATAATTTAGCGGAGGACACTATATAGTTTGAAATAAAGTTGATTTCGGGACTTGGCCACTTGGGATCTTCACGGTACACACTCTTTCATCCAATGGCCCAGATCGTGCCAAGTATTAATCTTAAGACCAAGATATTTTACTATATTTATACCTAGAAAGTTCTAAAACCCTACTACTGATTACTGACTTGAGTTAAGGGTTTAAGGAAAAAAAGCTGTTCAACATAACAGAGGTACACGTTTCTTCTGCAATATATCCATTTCCAGTTAGCTTAATCTTAAAAGGGTTTTCATTTTATAACATAAATTGTTATTATTTCAACTTGTTTCATCGTTTACACTGTTTGTTTAGTTTTAATCAAAGGTTAGGTTTTTTTTTCCATTTTCGTGCCGTTTCTTGAACACCCATTACTAGTGTACTACAGTAAGTTATAGTTATTGATTTTATTTTTTACTACAATAATAGAATCCTTCTTGCTTTGCTTGTGATTATTCTTTGTCTTGAGCCGAGGGTCTTTGGAAAAAGCCGCTCTACCCATCAATCTGGAGGCCCAGATACCACGTTGTGAGATTTCACTGGTTATGTTGTTGTTGTTGTACAATAATAGAATCCTTGCCCATGATCGTGGGGTTTTACAGTTCCTCTGTTGAAAATTGTTATTTTGGAGATCAATATAGTGAGCAAATTAGAATGTTGATTGCTTATAAACACTGTTTTAAAAAAATTGTGGGGTTTTAATAATAGAGTGATTAGTTCGTGGCCCGTCTATTGTAGTAATTTCTTGCTCTATACAGTCAAACCTCTGTATCCTAATTTCATGTCCGCTATAGTAAGGTTCTATTATATATGTATACTGACATTTGATATTTAAATCTTATTTAGTTGTTATAAACAAAGATACGCAAATAATTATTTTTCTGTTTTTTTAATGTTATAAACATATATAATATACTTGTTAATTTAAAACCTCAATTGATTTTTATATCGCATTAATTAAAAATTGAAAGACTAATAAATTACTAATAAATCCATAACTAGTTGTACCATACCGAAAAAGAATTAAAACCTAAGTAACATATGCATTTAAAAATAATTGAAAATTTAAATATTTCAAGTTTAACATAAGAATTTCACAATTGTAGGTTATTTCGTAAATTTCAATCCCTTAGTGATAATATAATGTTTGAATTGTTGAAGAATTTTGTCCAATCTTTCAGCAAAAGAGAATAAAGAGAATTCAATAGCTTTTTCTTGAAGGCTCTCTAAGAGCTTAACAATTTTTTTTAATATTTTATTTTTATACTTAATATATTTCTTCGATAATATTATTACACAAAATATTTAAGTACAGTTGTTATGCAGAGGTAATTTTACAAAGAGTGTACCGCTATAATGAATGTCAGTTAAGGTAGAATGATGTTAAATCATGTCGTTATAGTGAAATGTTGTTATAACGAATGACAATTATAGAGAGGGTTGACTGTAGTTGTATAACAAATATGGAAGAATAGATATGTGTGCTCCATACATGCTATTTTTGTATGACTATGTTTGACTCAACATGTTAATTGGACTTAGTTATTATGTTCTTGTAAGAGAGAAAATATTGAAGTAATGATTGGAAAGTTAGTTTGATATCAAAATGAATTTGAACTCTTAGAAGTTGTGAAAGTTGTATTGAATAATATTGTTGATGGGATGTTTCATATATTTTGGAATGTCCCAATATGGAAAACTGTCATATTCATTGGGACGAAACTGTAATTCCACAAGTGGGGTCTGGGGAGGGTAGAGTGTACGTTACCCCTACCTTGGGAGGTATAGAGGTTGTTTCTACCCTCTGCTCAGACAAAAGAAGCTATCCATTTTTTTCCTTTTTACGTTGTTTCACATCATCTAGTCTCTTTCAGCAGTTAATGGTGGAACTAATTCTACAACCAAAGATTTCTTCTGACCAGTTAAAAAAAACTTTTAAATCTAACATTTTAAGTTTGTTTTCATGTAATGTTTACTATTAACTCCTGGCATTCTTTTGTTTTTATAGGTTTAAAGATGGCTTTGTTCAATAGAATTGGAAATATGCTTAAACAGAGTGTAAGCAAGCACTCGAACTTGGAACTGTGTGCCTCTAGAACCTCACTTTACCAGGCTATAAGAAGCATGTCTTCTTCAAAGCTTTTTGTTGGAGGTAAAAGGATTTTGTTCCCAGTTTTACGAAGTTGCTATGTTCTTTTTGCTTATTTTTCATTGCTCTATAATTGCCAACTATCCACTGCAGGTCTCTCATACGGCACTGATGAAATTTCTCTGCGAGAGGCATTCTCCCAACACGGTGAAGTGATTGAAGGTATTTGACTTACATAAAACTCCATATGTGTGGTTCACGGAGCCTACTGAATTAATATATGTTTTAAACAAGTAAGAAAATTGACTAAACGATAATATGTATGGTTCATGCAGCTAGAATTATTTTGGATCGCGACACTGGGAGATCCCGAGGGTTTGGTTTTGTTAGTTATACATCTGCTGAAGAAGCATCAAGTGCATTGAGTGCCTTGGATGGCCAGGTAATGATGCTCAGGTTTCTTTGTGAAGGAACAGTGTCAGTTATTCTCCAAGAGTTACATCCATGTTTTTTGTATCACTTGGTGTAGTAAGACAGAAGTTTTGAAGTTTCTTAAAAATGCTATTCATCTTATTCCAGTCTGTCAATTACTTAGAGATTGATAGTTATCTTTAATGGAAGGGGGTGGTTTCCATCCAGTCCCATCTAATAGGTTCTGTTACATGAAAGTTACGTGACTTCATGTTGTTGTGCCTTCCTTAATATTAAGACCAAATTGCTATTGTCACTTTCTTACGGTTAAATGAGATGAAATATTTGAACAACTTTTTAGGACCAGTATCAGGTAATAATTTCATGTCGTTGTGCCTTTCTTTTTATTCACCGTATTCCACTCTGTCAATTACTTGAAGAGATTGATTACTTATCTTTAGTGACAAGTGGGTGTTTCCATCTAGTTCCAACCAATAGGGTTTCTATTGTGTCAAAATTCCATCAGAACTTCATCTTGTTTTCCCTTTCTTTTATATCGTGGCCAAATTACCTTTGCTACTTCAGTAATTTGACAACGAATTTTTTTTTTGAAAATTTTCTGGGACTAGTATTAGGTAAAGATTTGTTGTTTACTTTTGCAGGATCTCCACGGAAGACAGATAAAGGTGAACTATGCCACAGAAAAGCGTCAGGCAGGATTTGGAGGTGGTTATGGTAGCGGAGGTGGATTTAACTATGGTGGGGGAGCTGGTGGTGGAGGTTATGGATCAGGCAATTATGGAGATGGTGGTAACTATGGTACCAACAACAGTTACCCTGCAGGTGGTGGCAACTATGGTGGAGGAGTAAGGTATGGTAGTGGTGAAGGTGGCAACTATGGTGGAAGTGTCGGACAATGTGGTTTTGGGGGTGGATATGGTAGTGGGAATAGTGAAAATTACAATGCCTCTGTTATTGGTGGGAGTTCTGGGACCTTGCACAATGGTGGTGAAGAGCAGCTTATTGCAGACCAAGGGACTGAATCTGTGAATGATTTCACACCAGGTGCAGAAGGAAGCTACAGAGATGATGAGCCAAATGACTATGCCAACTCCAGGGGTTGATAATATGTCCTTCCATGCCATTCAAGAACTTTGGTATTTGAGGCATAGGAAATATGTTCTATTTCCAGCAGTGTTGCTACTGATTGTGTGCTTCACCTAGTTTTATGTATGTGTAGGATTAAGTGGTTCTCTTTTAATATTTTCGTTTCTTTCTTTTGAAATGTGTTCAATTTGATAGAGCTCTCCAAATAATGATTTTATGCATTGTGCAGTGCTGAATCTTTTGTTACTCAGCTCGTCTCTTTAGATGTTCAGTGTTCACAAAGCGGATAATTACAATTTTACATAATCATGTTTGAGGGATTGTATTAGATAAGCAAAAGGCATTTTCGTGATACCTTTATTGGCGTTATGGCTTAACGAAGATAAAGGCATTTTTGTGTGTACCTGATTGCTGATATGCAATTAGAACAAGAAAAATATCTCTGTTGAATTGATTACATCCCATACTTAATAAGCCGGTAGAGTTAAACACAATCTTGGATTTACGAGTTGTTTTGTTCCAACTTTTTCGTTGATTAAGTTCAAAACACACTCGTAACTTGCTGATTACATGAGAGTTTTAAATAACCACATGTTGATACTAAAAAACAATAGGTGAAACTGCTGCCATTTCTTTGTTTTAGTAAAGACAAATTCCGTAAAAATTTCAGAGTAGAACTTACAAACACCAGCAGCAAACAATTTCTGGTTTCAGCTTCCTGGAGGAAAGGATAACGGAAATACATGGTTGCGGAGTTAACTATTCTTACATGGGGCATCAACTGCACTCGAGTATTACCATCTTGACACAATATTACAGAACTCTCTTTTTCCTATTTTCCTCCGTTTGGTTCACTCCACCTCCTTTTTTTTGGGGGTGGGGGTGGAGGGTTACATATTAAATATTTCACAGCCAACGAAAATCCACCAGCCAATTCCAGGTCAATTGAAAACAATCATTCAACTTCCAGTGCACATTCAGCTGTTGCCAAAATTATCAGAGATGTGCAGTAGTCATTATTAGACAGCCCAGAATGGTTTTGGAGTTGCTAGCACAGAGCTACTTTTCAAAGGTCTGTCAATTGCTTCATCATTATCATCGTCGTCGTCATCCCCATATTCCATTAGCTGGACTAAAGTATCTGAGATGCACAAATAATCAAACCATTAAATACAAACACTCATATTCCTCAACTGCAAAAATGGGAATAGACAAGTCAGATAACCACAACAACTACTACTATGCCTCAATCTCAAGCAAATTGGGGTGGGCTATATACATCCTCACTGAACATCTCACCCATTTAAGCTCATCTCAGACCAATAAAATACAAAATTTGAAATAGAAACAAGAAGTGCAAGATAAAAATAAGAATTTCAGTCAGATCTTAAGAAGTAATTCCTATTAATGTGAAAAAGAACAGCAAAATCTCACGAGGTAATGGAACTACTGACAGATATCTACGATTTTAATTGGAAATTTGGAATAAATGGATTTTCACACTTCCACTTAGTAACAAGTAATGCAAGAAAAGGAAGGGGGTAATGAAGGGTAGGCAGGTCACTAATAGACAAGCAAGCAAGAGTTTATTGAAATCTTGAGACCAGAAGGCTTGAGTGATGGCAAATACCCGGAACAATTTTACATGGTGCTTTATTAACCATGTTGTTTTCATGCAATTTCTGTGTTGATGATGGAAACTTTGGTGGCGGTGGTGGTGGAGGCATCATTCTAGGAGGTGGTGGCAGCGGCATTGAGCTGGATAATGGCTGAACCAACTTTTTCGGAGCCGGAGTACCAATTTTGTCTCTATCACCTGCATATAACATTCGCTCCTGAAGCATAGGAAGCTCTGGACCCTGCCATGAATTCTGACAACCAAAGGAGGAGGGAGGGTCCATCCAAACACTTAGAAATTCCAGAAAAAAAGGAGGTAAAAGATTGAGTTTTATAAGAACACACTTGAACATTCTTTTACTTGTATAGTAGCAGACAAGGGAAGTTTAAAATGAATGCATGATCCTAAGAATTATTGATTTCAACATGAATAACTTGGACTCAAGAGTGTGAGTATGCAACTTGACTTTTCTTCTATCACTTGCTACAAGGAGCTTCAATCATTATGTTTGGAAAATGTAAATATTGCAGATACCAATAGAAAACATTTTCTCTTCAGGGTAAAGTTGAAGTTGTTTGAAAGCGTCGCAGGCAGAATATATTGTGAGCTCGATCTTATTACCCTTTTAGTACTTGAAGCAAAGTTGGTTAATAATGTGCGTTTCATATTAGCATATTAACATTTGACGAAATGCCAAAACCAGAAGGGGCATGGTATCTTTGCACCGGCGCCATAAAACTGAAAAAGCACGCAGCAACCCCATGCCTCCTCCATATCTCAGAATCCTGTGAAACATACAAAGGTCCAACAGAGTTCCACTATCAGCCTGTTAGCTTCATACAAGGTCAGAGAAATTACCTGGAATATCAAGTAGAAAAGGTTAGACCAGAAATAAATATATGCTTTTTAACTCAAAAATATCTAAGGGAAGGAAATTTGAGGAATTTCAAAAGCTCCATTTAGAACAGCAGTGTGATACAAATTTAAAAAGAGAAACAAAGAAGTCCTTTTCTTTTTGTTTACTCCCACCCCCACCCCCACCAACACCCACCCAACCACCAATTTTAACAGGGAAATGTTATAATATAACCAAAGCAACTACGGAAAAGAATCAAACTGATAAATTCCTAATTCTTATAACTGTGCGGGATATAAGGCTCTTTAAATTAACTAGCACCGTAGAACTTTAGACCCAGATTAATATGCAGCTCATGGATTGCTACAGGTGCCACATGTGCGGGTGAATAGAAACTAAGATGTAGAGTGAAGGGTAAACTAAGTTTAAAAGAGATCAGAAAATAGGAGAATCTGATAAATCCACATTTTGCCAGTCATGATGCTACACAAGCTGCACTTCATCCTTTTATTAATACCATTTATATAGTGGAAGGCAAAGTAGAGACTCTTATCATAGACACAACATACTCCTGTGCAGAAGATCACTCAAGCAGTGAGAAACGATTAAGGGACACAACTTCAGATATGAGGCAGATGTACAGGCTGTAGCTACGCCACATAGTACCACAGTTTATGAAGGCTTGGTTTCAGAGCATAAATTTTGAGAAATCACAGGAACTACGTAATTTGGGGAAGAGGCCCTCCAAATAAGGAATCGGAAAAAATACAACTTCAGTGACCTCTCTGCCACAACCACTACGGGAAACTTGTTTCACAAACCAACATCTTTTTCAGTTATATCGTCATTCTAGCAGTCGATCTGCCAGATACCACATAGTGAATGGTCAATGAATGGTTAAACAGCAGTACTTGGAGGTGCTTTTGATCCATTCAGATTAGTGATACATGTGCACTCAATCTTCCACTAAGTGAGTTGGAACAGTAGTAATGTCAGTAATGATATATCATCTAGAGTACCAACAACAACAACATACCTAGTGTAATCCCACAAGTGGGGTCCGGAGAGAGTAGGATGTACGCAGACCTTACCTCTACCTTTGCGGAGTAGAGAGGTTGTTTCCGATAAACCCTCGGCTCAAAAGAAAGTTGCATGAAAATTAAGGCAGAAAAATATCAAGATACAAAACAAATGGTACAACATAGTAATACACACATAAAGATAACGATCGAAGAGGAGATGGAAAGGCTACCCCCCCCCCCCCCCCCCCCACACACACACCTGTCTCACACACAACGCGACAAAACTCAAATACCTACTACCCTTCTATCCTAATCCTCGACTGCCAAATCTTCATATCTAAGGTCATGTTTTAGTAGAGCCATATCCTGTCTAATCACCTCCCCCAGTTCTTCTTCGGCCTAACTCTACCTCTCCTAACTCCTACGACCTCCAATCTCTCACACCTCCTGACTGGCGCATCCACACCTCCCCTTCACATGCCCAAACCATCTCAGTCTCGCTTCCCTCATCTTGTCCTCCACAGAGGTCACTCCGACCTTGTCCCGTATATCTACATTCCTAATCATATACTCTCCTAGTATGACTACACATCCATCTGAGCATCCGCATCTCCGCTACTTTCATTTTCTGAACGTGGACGTTCTTGATTGGCCAGCACTCTGCCTCATACAACATTGTTGGTCTAACCACAACTCTATATCATCTAGAGTACCCTTTTTTGTAATTCTTTTACATGACATCATCTACCATTTTAGTCTTTATCCAAAAGATAGGCTTATTGGAGGCTTGGAGCAAAATTTTTTGCACAGCCAGTGCCTTGCATACTTCAATGAGCAGAAAGCGATAACAGAGGAACTCTGAATACTCCAGTTTAGGTTCATTTGCCAGCAATTATGACCAGAAATGCTTTAAATATTCATTCCCCAATTCTGGTCAATCATGAAGTCTTTATGTACTTGACTCGAAAATTACCATTATAATTTTCTCATCAAAATCCAGTTAAGGGCAATTGCCTGGAAATACCTTTGTATATGTCAAGGAGACTAAGCACATACCTGGTTTACAGTTGCTTGGCCTTTTCCGGCAGCTGGCAATTCCTGAAATTTACGCTTCTGTGCAGGGCGCTTGTCCTTCTCAGAACTTATACTTGTATGTGAAGTGACGCTTGCTCCCTTTGTTGCCGGAGCAACTGTGGCTGTGACTGGAGAAGTAGACTGCCTCAGAGCCAAAGCAACTTGCTGCAGAGCAGTGGTTTGGGGATATATACCATCATAACCAATATAGCTTGTTCTACTTGTAACTAATTGATGAGGATAGCAACCGGTGGGAGGTTGAGATGGGACAGTATCCAGTGAGCCTAGAGATTGAGGCACTGTACCCTGGGAAAGAATATTAGTCACACATGCAGCTGCAGTCACGGGAACTGCTGGTGGTGCAGCTACATTGGCTGCAGGTATGTTATTGACTTCTGATTCACTTCCAAAACCCTGAACGCTGGCTAATGTCTGCGGTGGAGGCGGAACAGCACCATAAACCTTACAAGAAGAGACTCTGTGGAATCACAGTCACAAAAATGAGGATTCAGGACTCAGCTCAACAAAAGAAACAGATTCATAACAAAATAACAGCCCACATAAACCTCTTCTGAACGAAACGTTAACAGGTTGCAATTCATATACTAGAGAAACGTGCATACCTAGAAGCACCACACTCTGAACAAATAGTATCCAAGAGATTTTCTGCCAAAAGCTTTGCACGCTCAAGACTTGCACTATTATTGCTTGATATGAGTAAATGCAGGGGTTGGTGCACATCTGCACATTAAAAAAATACATTTATGAGGGATAATCTTTTTTGATAGCCGAGAAATATGGCCAGTGGTACACGGTTGATAACTAATCTTATCACGCTAACTATGGACCACGGGAAAAGAATTGCATCAAGAATCAACAAATAGGCACCTTCACCCTGTACTCCATCTGAATATCCCAAACCACGTCCTCTTAGCAAGACAGTTGCTCCAGTTTCATTCATAATGTGATTTATATACTGATCCTGCACTTACAAAAGCCAACCACCAGCACAGAAGAAAATCTCTCCAAATGGACGGAGATGTCAGAGAGAGCTCAAAACATTAGAATCTCTTGGCTTTCTATCAATAAGAATAAATTTTAAAGGAGCACATCAAGTATCATAATGCATGCCAAAAGAGATAAATGAGATAATTAGCCAGGCGAATAAACAGGGGGGATAGATTACACTGAAACTACTGGGAAGAAACAATCATATAATTACTCAGACCAGAATCGTATCAATAAAGAGACAATTGATGCCAACATCTGATCAATAACAGAGAAGTAACGCTGAATGAACTTTCCCGATATCTGAACTCACCAGAAAATCACAACAAATAGAGAAGAAATTTACAAGGCAACTGCATAGTAAATTACACAATAAAAAATTCTTCCATTTTATGTCGTTAACTATGCGAGAATTCATCCATTAAATTTTTTCCAAAAAAGTTAACCCTCAACAGGCAACATACCACAATAACTCAATAAACCAGGGGAAAATGGCAAAGTTAGATAGAGGCTCACATTTGGTCCACGAATGCGCACAGTAATATTTGCTGATGGATCAGCCTCAAAGCCCAGGTACACACAGGTACTCAGCAGATGATTGACCTGATGGTAAAAGAGTTAGATGTTCCAGTAATTTCTGGCTTCAGCTCCTGTAACACCTCAGCAATACTACTTACCTTTAATCCATTGTTAACAGCACCTTGCTTCAGCATTTCCTCCACTATAGCAGCAGCACGATCAACTGCTTTGATTCTCTCAACTGTTGTTTCTAGCTGAACCAATCACAGTACATGTAAATACACCGTAACAATCACTTCACCCAGTAAAGTAAAAAGGTCAAAACATTAAAACTTGAAAGATTACAGAGATAAGCCCCACTATAATGAATATCACTATTTTCTTCATAATGTGACCTAAGATAAGTTCAACTTCCTTATGGGGAAGTGTTTATAAAATACAACATAACCAGAAACTTAATGAGAGACCCTTTTTACATTTCTCCACTCAACTTTCTTCTTTAATTTTGTTCCTAAGATAGCAAAAAGTTATTAGTGGACTTCTAACTTTAAAACTTTAACGTTTTCATCTCTCACTAACTTTGCCAAGTCGAACATGAACATTAAATTGGGGGATAGATAAAAGATGTAGACATGAAAACAAAAAATTAGAAAAGGTTCAGAAGATGTGAATAGGTTTTGCTCCACCACAATTTTTGCTTTTAAAGAGAACAGATGTTTCAAGATTCTCCAGTCATGTGTAGTATATATTGGATAAAAACAGGAAAAAAGCTAGCAGTAAATGAACTCTTAGCTAGAGAATAGGATCAGAAGAATATTGGTGGCAACCCCTTCAATGGTTGGAAAAACACAGTAACCAAACTCAGAGAAACAAGTTAACACTAGGCAAATGTATTGAGTAACTAAAAATTCTCAGAAAAATGATTCACCTATGCAATCTAGTGATGGACAAAACTTAAACAGTAATCTTCCTGAACCAAATGGTGCATCTTAAACACAAATAACTAAAGCTGCTTACATGTGCCCCAGCAGAAATATGAAGGTATAGGGGTTTTTCACCATCAGATGGTGCATTTGGAGGCCTGTATTTACCCCTGCAATAGCCAGATTAAATAAGTATTATACTGTAAATAAAAGCTAAACCATAAGCAATATAAGACTTCATGATGTATTACCTAGTTATAACCACAGCACCGGTGTTCTTCTGAATCTGCAGACACAATGATAATTAATCAATAAATGATGTGCATAACCTTAATATAATCATGTTTGCTTCACGACTCATTTTTAGTGTTATAGAACCCATTAAAATATTCACCTCTTCCTGTGTTTGGCGCTTTGTGAGCCTGTAGCGAACAGCTGCATCAGCGTCATTAATGACAATTTCTCTTGCTATCAACTCGTCCTGAATTTTCGGCTGCAATAGCTCATTGGAAACTCAGAAGTGTCCCAAACAAAAAGAAAGCTGATTCTTAGCAGTAGTATGTAGAAGGGTAACAGAAAAAATAAAAAATGACACAAAGAACATTGTCTATTGGAAACAACCTCTCTACCCCACAAAGGTAGGGGTAAGGTCTGCATCATCTTGCCATCCCCATACCCCACTTGTGGGATTATACTGGATATGTTGTTGTTCTTGTTGTTGTACACAAAAAACATGGCAGATTCAGCATAAATTCAAATGTGTAACGAACATGTTACGGTTAATTTGCAGTAAGACAACCACAGGAAAGTGAACCAGAGAACTTTTTTCTTTTTGATGATGATATAAGGAGGCAGATAATCGGGAAAGGTTTACTGACAACAAAATTAATTTCTTCCACCCCCCAAAAGAAAAGGAAGAGAAGCAAGTGTTGGGAGATATGTAACTCATGCATATGGATAATAATTAATAGAGCTAGGTGACAACCCTCAAGTAATAGGGCAAAACTTCCAAACTAGAAAACAATAAGCAGAAACAATTATCTTACTTGAATTAATTTCTGGGCAACAATGACGGGAAGCTGCTGCACTGTAGTAGCACCAACAGCAGTAAGAGGATTCATGAAAGCAGCACCTAAGACTGGAGCTACGCCAGGTAGTGGGATACCAGCAAGAGAACCCATGTTTGCCAATGGTAAAATCCCAGGTACCGCTACTCCTTCTGGAACAAATGTCTCCGCAGGCTGATCCCACTTTCTCCTTTTCCTGGAAAATATTGATAAGTTATACCACCATAAGAGCTTACATAGAACTTCTAATTAGATCACAAAGCTGTCGCCTATATGATTGAACTTGGAGCATCATTTTTAAAATACTAATGAATGGTTCAAATAATTTCTCCTGTGTGAGTTCACATGCCGGAAACTAGGCCGAAAAATGTAGGTTTACTTTAGGTACATCCAACATAAAACCGACCAATTTATGATGAATCAATCAACTATGCTTCAATCCTAAACTAACTAGGGCCAGCTAAGTGAATCTCTATATCCATTCAGCTCTACTCGGCCCCAGTACATAATTTTTTATGCTTATGTAGTCGTATGATTTAGGCAATCGCGTAGTTTCTTTTTCGCCTATGTGTATTGATATTTGTTACTATATTTGTTTTGCACATTTGTTATTTTATTGTCTCTTTTTTTCCCCTATATTCATGCATCGGGTACATTTTTTTTTAGGCAAGGGTCTATCGGAAACAACCTCTCTATCCTGTAACAGCAGAGCCACACGTGGGATTACACTAGGTATGTTGTTGTTGTTGCTTATTTTTTTCCTCTTCCCCAGCATAATGCAAACAATCCGGCTAATATTTATTGTGTTAAACCAGCTTTTCTAAATGCCTAAAAAAAGGCTAACTACTGCTATTACCTCAATACTATAGAATTACATTTTTATCTCAACAAAGTAGTAATTTAGACACAAAAGGATTAAATGATGGAGATGTAGACGCAATCATGCGAAACCTCAAACTCAATAAACAATATTGTTCATGAGATAGCGAACAACATTCTAATCATACGTATAAGTTTCAATTTTGATCAAGTCAAAGATATTAAGGGAAACATAGATCTAAATTGAAGTGGATTGATTTTCAAAAATAAAATAAGATACAGAAATTTTGCGCACCTTTGCTTCGTGGATGAAGAGTTTTGAGAAGATGAAACTCTAGGGCAATTATCTTCCGTCATTGATTGCAATGCTTC
Source organism: Przewalskia tangutica (assembly GCA_029844215.1). Taxonomy (NCBI): domain Eukaryota; kingdom Viridiplantae; phylum Streptophyta; class Magnoliopsida; order Solanales; family Solanaceae; genus Przewalskia; species Przewalskia tangutica. The sequence goes on along the minus strand of CM056727.1, from coordinate 42,564,602 downwards.
TTTTCATTCGCATCTAATTGTAACAATTTGTTTGGGTTTCGGTGCCAAATGCTCAAGAATTCACTGTCCAGGAACGCAAGTCACGTGACATGCACGTGCAGAAAATATTATTAAACACAATTCTACTATTACAACTGTAGTTCGAATAGCTCATTTGGTTTAAGCGTATGGCTGTTAACCACAAGGTCGTAGGTTCAACCCCTCTTATAAAAATGTTAACTTCAACGCTTCCAAGTCATTTATGAACGCACTAGATCCGTTTCGTGTATGTTGGCACACAGAACGTCCATTATGATTATGATTCTCTGTCATAAACATGTCTGCTCCTGGCACTTGGATTTTTTTTAAAGCATATATAAGGGGTAGAGGTGTTGAAGGCACTTGAGGGCGACTTTCGTTTTTGGTGGTCATGTCGTCGGCGCGTAGTAGGGGGCACACTTGTGGCACGCATGGGCTCGTCCCGTGCTACGCTACCGGCGTCCTCCGAAAAACGCCGCCGCCGCCGCCGACTCACCGGGCGCTGGAAGCGGGCGTGGTCGGTCGTGGGGGACTATTGACGGGACAAGGCGGTGCTTTCGTGTCGTGCGGTGAGTTCTAGACGTTGCTCCTCGTGGCAACCTCTAGGCGCCGAGCGCACGGGGCTCCGCCGACGACCCGTCGAGCGTCCGCTGCGGTCGGGCAGGTCGACGTGCCTTCTTCTCCTCTACCCGCCTTTTTTATTTTTTCTAAATTTTAAGGTATTTGGAGTATTTCTATTTTTTCGACAATAAGTATTTTCTAACCTTTTCCTTTGGTCTAAAAGGTTATATTCTATTAATTAACTTGCAAATTTACAGGGAACATTTTGTGGAAAGTAGGGGTTAGAGCTCGGGCAGAAATGCAAGGTAAGATTGCGTACAACAGATCTGGACCCGTGTATAGCAGAAGCTTAGTGTACCGAGCTTCCCTTTAGGGGTTAAAGCTCGACTGCGAGTCTATAAAAAAGGGAGAGATTGGGGCGACTTATCAACAAGTCGTTACATTGGTAAGAAGGTTGAGAATTAGCTACTCTTCTAGCAAAAACATCTTCCTGCCTATATCTTCCTAGAGGGATTTCAAAACAAAAGGAGGTGGTTCGTCAAAAATAGTGATGGAATGGAACTCGATGTATCTATGTTTTGTCAACTTTTTTTTTTTTTTTTTTTTTTTGACGAAGGAACCCGCAGCCGCTACTCTTTCGAGTGCGCACAGGGTAAACCCCGGGCTGACGCAATAGCCTGCAAACCACGTCAGTCGATTAACCACACTTGGCAAGCCATGTGTGACAGACTCAACCAAGAAGGTTTATGCAGGGGATCGAACTCGTGACCTTGCGGTCCCGCGCTCTACTGCTACACCAACTTGGCTACCCTTGCGGGTATGTTTTGTCAACTTGTCACCAACCTGATTTGTTTTCTATATACATGCTCTAATTTCGTATCAGTCAAGGATCTAAGCATGTACAATCAAATATCTATATAATTGTTATTCGTTATAACAATATTTTACTATAGCGACCGGATTTTTCATGTTATATTTTACTTGTTTATAACAACATTCTACCTATAACAACAGTGACATGCATTATAGCAGTACACTCTTTGTAAAATTACCTCTATAACAACCATACTATTTTGTAAGAAATATTTTACGTATAAAAATAAAAAATAAAAAATATTTATAGTAATCATCATTAATGTCATGCACGTAGTAAAATTCAAGTATGAATATCTAAAAGGAAAAAAAAGCTCATAGTAATCCGATTTAATTTTGATTTTTTTAAGATCACCTATTTTCAAAACATATATTCCTTAGATTTCAATTCTTTATCGGTATGGTACAACTAGTTATGAATTTATTACTACTTGTTGAAAATTTTTCTTTGGTGGAGGTTGGGTCCGCCCATGACTTAAACATCATGGTTTCACATGTTGGAGACCCTGACTCTTCACATGTGCATAATCTACTAAGTGAGTAGATGACCGTAGGGCCAAAAATCGTCAAATTCCATTGAGAAATGGAAGAGATATTGGTCCGCGAAGTAAGGTGTTTGAGACATGAAAGAGTGGTGTGTGACAAATCTACCACATCGGTAGGATAATGAAGAATTGTTCATAATAAGCCTCAAAACTGAATAAGGGATTGAGACCCCAAGGGGTAACCCATGTGTTTGAAGGAGGGAGGACCTAGGTGTGCTTGGGTTCGAGACTAGGCCCACACGCGCGCCACCACCCGCCCGGGTCGTGAGCTGTGGGATTATTCTGACATTATCTTTTTAGACCCTAAATTTTATTATAATTACAGTTTGGTCCCTGAAGTTTTTGTCGGCGCCTCATGGCCAGCGCCGCGACGCTAAATGTTCAGAGAGCATTCCAGTAACGGGAAAGTCAGACATTAAGGTGTTGGAACGTTGGGCAATTATTCCTGAACGTTTTGGCTCTTCATTGAGCCTCTTAAACAGCCTCTTAATAGTCATTACCACCCATTAACACCCCCTCTCTTCCTTACACTATATAATCAAGCCTTACTTTCAGATTTGAGGATGTACAAGAACACATTGAACATAAGAGGAATACACTCTACACTTGGATAATTTCAGACTTGATGAAATCTCTTCCTTTCTTGCAATCTTACACACTCAAAGATCATTCTATTCTAGCGAATACTTGAGTTCTCTTTGCTCATTTGTTTGATTGTTGTTTTATCTTGGGAGATAAGTTGTCATTACACCGTTGAAAGGATATACGGGACAATATTATCTTAAGGATAGATTGAGAATTCAATCGACTTAGCAAACCAATTATCTTGTCATATTTTCAAATTTCTAAACATATTGTTGTTGTTGTTCTCAAAGGGCTTGCTGCAATTTCAACAAGGATTTCAAGGAGGATCAAATACTGAAGATCAAGATCATCAACACTTATTCATGTTGTAACAACTGAAGTTAGACTTCAAGCCTATTATATTGGAATTGTAATTGATTATCATTTCTAAGCACTAGTGATAGTTGTATACTATTCTCATACATCCACTGTAAATCTCACAGTCTTAGAATAATATTGTACTAGTGCTAGAAAGATGTGTGTTCTCTGATGATAGTTACAAATCTATTGTCGTCAAAGTGAGATCTCCGTTGTTGATCCTGAACTTGAAGATATTGTTGATAGTCATGCTTGTATGGATCAAGGAAGAGTTGTTGTCACCACTCCCGAGAGTGGTGTAAACAAGTTTCTACAAAAGGTTGAAGATATCATCTGAGACATGAGGAGAAGGCTAGAAGTGATGTTCCATCTTCTAAGAAGAAGCCTTCATCTTATGGTAAGGAAGATTTGGACACGTGACTAACGTTGGCCAAATTCCAAAGGTATGAGTTAATTATTGCTCTTGTCTAAAAATGAGATTAAAAGATAATTTCTGGATAAAAGTGAACAAAGCAAGGTTGAGAATATGAAATGTTTTATTAAAACATATATTCCCTACACTTTAAAATCAGAAGTTTAATCTCACTTTCCTTCCCGTTTAAATATTGGACTGTTATAAACAACGGCCTAAAAGATATGGACTTAAATTGTAATAAAATGATTTTATGGACAATCCTAAGCATGGGAAGAGGACTAGAGGACTAAAGACAAGGACTAGAGGACTAGTGACAATCATGTCACCACTTACGACAGAAGATCCGTCTTTTGACAGGATAGAAAGTGGACACTCAGTCATACAAAGCCTACGGGCAACTGGAGTGGGTCAGATCCGTCACATGACATGACGATGTTGGACACTCAGTCATACAAAGCCTCCGGGCGACTGGAGTGGTTCAGAGTTACCAGATCTCAATAGATCTGAAGGCCAAAAGAAAGGCAGAAAAGAAACTGGACACTCAGTCTGCCAAGGAAACTGGAGTGGGCCAGAAAGTCTAGATCACATATGATCTGGTTACGTCCTAACCACGGGCAAGAGGTTGTTCATATGAAACAACGCTACCTTCAAATAGAAGAATTTGAAGAGGTTGTCCTCAAAAGGACTTAAGGAATGGGATCACTCTTAAAAAAGGCGATACATGTCCTAAACTTGGTTTTAAGGACGTTGTTTGGACAATATGACTTGAGTTTTTCGCCTCATGTCCTGCAGGTCGATAATAACCAAAAGTGGTACAGTAAAACTGTAGCCAAATGGATGAGATATTTGTAATCTGTGCATCTATGTCATTATAGATTAAGACACGTTAAATAGAAAGTCATTCAAAGGCCAACGAATGTGACAAATGGATGATATGTTTATAATCCGTACATCTATGATATCATATATTAAGACACGTTTAATAGAAAGTCATTCAAAAGCCAACATTTCTTTTTTGAGATTGTTGTCGTCTGTCGATATAAACCCTCAAATGGATGTGAGGTAGGCGAAGAGGGAAAATAACCTTTCCGTTCCATCAAAGGATTAGAGAAAAAAGCACCATTCCTTTATAACTTAGTAACATTTACTTGGGTGATTTAAAATTTGTACAAATAGAGGGGAGGGGGGAGACAAGTACGTTGTGATCTTAATTGATGATGATACAACGCATTGCATCATTTGTTGAAGAACAAAGATGAAGCGAGTCTGAAACGCCGCGGAGCCGTAAAGGGTCGCTGCGCCGCCAGCCAGCGCCGTGGCGCCAACAACGTCAGAAAACTCTCTGAAGTTTCTGCGCTGTGGCGCCTCCCTGCAGGGCCGCGACATCGGCGACGCCAGAAACTCTTTGAAGTTTGGGTGCCGCGGCGCCTCCCTGCAGGGCCACGACGCTGACCAGGCCAAATTTAGGAACTGCGGCGCCTCTCAGGCAGGGCCGCGACACTTCGGAAGTAGAAGTTGGAAATTCTACGGATTGAGAAATTCGTAGTGATAGAGGGGGAGAATACGAAACATCATTTATCAAATAATTGTTCCTTACTCACCTCAGAATAACGGTGTTAGCCAAGCGCAGATCCGTACGCCGAAGACGTGTAGGGCAATGCGATCCTTACCGCTAATGCGATTCTTAATAAGAACTCCGCATAAGGATAAGAATAACCCTTCGTGTGAAACATGGAAATAATCTCATATACAAATGTTGTGATATGGGATAGTGTGGCAAAGGGTTGAAACACCTAAGCCAAAACAAGTCAAGTTGGACCTAAGACTGCAGATTGCATATCCACTAGATCTGTAAATAAGAGTAGTGTGTGTCGCATCTTGGTGTCAAATAATACTGAGTTCTTTGAAGTTATCTTTCCTTGGAAAGGAAAAAGAAGTAATTGCTCGAGGTTAACATGAATCCACGAGGGCCTGATTATACGGAACTAGACGTTCCAAATCTATAGGACTCGAAAGTTGCTGACTATCCAGAACTTAATATTCCAGACCTACAGAACTCAGGGATTCTAGATGTTGAACCAAACCGGAGCAATAGGGGACAAAAACTTGTTCCATGCCTTCTAGCTTGTATGGTTGAAATGTACCATGGATAATTAACGAAGAATTGTCAACTCCAAAAAAACTAATTTAGAAATAAGCTAAAAAAAGAGAAATAGATTCCATCAGATAGAACCATACTTATGTTATTGTTGATCTTCCTCCGGAAAAAAGAACATTTGGGTTATAAAAGTGGATACTCAAGTTGAGTATACTTTAGATGAATCTATTGATGGGTAAGGCCTCGGCTACCAGGACATGTGTTCCTATGTGAATAGCTTAAACATCCAGGGTCATCGCAGTCTTGTGTGACATGGATGTCGAGACAACCATCCTAAACGGAGAGTTGGGTTTGAGGACTGTTGGGTTTCTTCCTGAAATTCTTTATGGTCCCGGAAATGTCTACATTTTGGTCCTGGAAGTTTCAGATAAAACAGAAACAATGAATCTGACTACAGAAACATTGACTCTGTAGTTAGAAAGCCAACAGTTGGAAAACCAAAATTCCGAAAGTGGAAGAAGTAAGTAATAAGGTTGTACAAGGGGTTTGAGGTTCCAGGAAAGAGACAAAAGTCTGTCAGCTTGTCAAATCTCTGTGCGGGCTGAAACAAGCCCAAAGTATTGGCACTAAATATTTGATCGTACTCTACTACAGAATGGTATCTCCTCAAATGTATGTTTTAACATAAAAGGATATGAGTACTACAGATGACATCTTAGGAGTTGGAATCCCTAAGACATCTAACGGACTGGTCTAATTCCAAACTCCTCTGCGAGGAGCTTGACAGTCTCGTTAAAGTCACCAATGGATTTAAATCATAGAGTTGATTAGAATCATGGTGCACCCATATGCCAGGAGGGATATGCTCAGGTCACACTGCAATTGACCTAGTATCGATTCATAAAGTTGATCAGTTGAACTAAGGTTCACCTGTGATTCTGAAAAATGATCAAACGGAAGGCGTTAAATTGGATATGACGACATCTGAATTATTCTCTTATTTATGATTTATGATATTCTGGATGTCCAGTGGTTCTGGAAGAACAAAATGATACAAACTGGACATAAGACCTGAAGAACACCAATGTCTATGGTGTGTCTTAGGAAAATCCTCTAAGCAAATCTTGCATCGGTCGATTCATGATGGAATCAGAGTTCATCGCTTCGCACAAAAGATGATGAGAAGTTGAGTAACTTTACGACTTCTTAGAGGATGTCCCTTCTTGGGAGTAACTCGTGCCTGCTCTAGTTTGACACTGTGAGAGCACGAATGACGGTGTCTGGACATATCTATCACATACATAAGACCTTATGCCAGTTGATCGGGTGACACATCCTTGATTACAAATCGAAGGATATAGCAGACACTTTGACAAAAGGGATACCCGAAGATCAAGAGTTCTGCCTGTCTAGGGGAATGAGCTTAAAACTCAATCAATACGAACTGATATAGTGGACACCCAACCTTACAGACTGGAAATCCCAGAAATAAGGTTCAATGAGAAAACTAAACTGTAAAGGTTCAGTTGAGCGCTTCGGTGAAAGCAAGAGCACTTCAGATAATGTTTCCTTCTTTGAAACATGAATCTAAGGCTATTCCCGTGATAGACATAAAGTGCTACCTGCAGAGGGGGTAAATGTTAAGCTTCCAAAACCTTTGATGATCCTCAACAGTTGAGGTAAGGTTTGGGAAACTTTTAATGGTGTCTAACACTTGTGTAGCGGGGTATTGCAGGATACCTTGTAGGAGACCACCTATTTAAGTGCGAGGATAGGCCGCCTCAAATGAACGCACTTAAGAATCCAAGTGTGTCCACGGCCCACGACGGACAGAACATAAAGAAGAATTTAGTAGGAAAGATGTTGTGTTAATATGATTGTCCTGGCATATACTAAACACTGACGGTTCAAGACATCACGTTCACCGCGCAGTAAATATGTCCGATGGTATTCTACTATGGAAGGTTCAAAGCTACGACTACCTCTCCAGATGCAACATTGATCCGCCAAAAAGATTGCTAAAAGAAGGCACCATGTGTGTGCACCAAAATCTCTTCCAAGAGGGGATTATTGGAAATTTACCTTAGGTGGAGGTTGGGTCCACCCATCTTCAATGACTTAAACATCATGGTTTCATATGTTGGAGACCCTGGATCTTCACATGTGCATAATCTACTAAGTGAGTAGATGACCGTAGGGCCAATAATCGTCAAATTCCATTGAGAAATAGAAGAGATATTGGTCCGCGAAGTAAATTGTTTAAGACATGAAAAAGTGGTGTGTGATAAATATACCACATCGGTAGGAAAATGAAGAATTGTTCATAATATAAACCTCAAAACTGAATAAGGGATTGGGACCCCAAGGGGTAACCCATGTGTTTGAAGAAGGGATGACCTAGGTGTGCTTGGGTTCGAGACTAGGCCCATACGCGCGCCACCACCCACCCGCCTGGGTCGGGTCGGGTCGGGTCGGGTCGCGGGCTGTGGGCTTATTCTGATAATCTCCCAGACTTTATTATAATTACAGTTTGGTCTCTGAAGTTTCTGGAAGGTAGTTTCTGCCGGCGCTGTGGCGCCTCATGACCAGCGCCGCGACGCTAAATATTCAGAGAGCATTCCAGTAACGGGAAAGTCAGACATTAAGTTGTTGGAACGTTGGATAATTATTCCTGAACGTTTTGGCTCTTCATTGAGCCTCTTAATAGTCATTAACACCCATTAACACCTCCTCTCTTCCTTACACTATATAATCAAGCCTTACTTTCAGATTTGAGGATGTACAAGAACACATTGAACATAAGAGGAATACACTCTACACTTGTATGATTTCAGACTTGATGAAATCTCTTCCTTTCTTGCAATCTTATACACTCAAAGATCCTTCTATTCTAGCGAACACTTGAGTTCCCTTTGCTCATTTGTTTGATTGTTGTTTTATCGTGGGAGATAAGTTGTCATTACATCGTTGAAAGGATATACGGGACAATATTATCTTTAATGATAGATTGAGAATTCAATCGATTCAGCAAGTCAATTATCTTGTCATATTTCCATATTTCTAAACATATTGTTGTTGTTGTTCTCAAGGGGCTTACTGCAGTTTCAACAAGGATTTCAAGGAGGATCAAATACCGAAGATTAAAATCATCAATACTTATTCATGTTGTGACAACTGAAGTTAGACTTCAAGCCTATTATATTGGAATTGTAATTGATTATCCTTTCTAAGCACTAGTGATAGTTGTATACTATTCACATACATCCACTGTAAATCTCACACTAATTTATTTGTCTTTTTAATTTTTAATTAATGAGATATGAAAATCAATTGAGATTTTAAAATTAACAAGTATATTATTTTCGTTTATAACATAAAAAATACATAAAATTAATTGTTTGTGTGCTTTTGTTTATAACAGCTAAATGAGATCTAAACATCAAATATCGGTATACATATATAACAATACCTCACTATAACGACAATGAAATTTCCGGACAAACGATGTCATTATATAGAGGTTTTACTGTATGTGTCATCATTGAATATATATATATATATATATATATTATTAGTTATAATCTCTTGTGCATCTAAATTGATTTTAAGTTTCATAAGGTTGCGTTGATGTGCTAGCTTGAGACCCTGGAAGAGGAATATCACTTTAGCCTAAAAGTTGTTTGTAGGCTCAATATTCTCTGCATAGCCGAGTATCCAATTTTTGAAGTGATTAAGACAACCACGATGCATGTAGAACCATTTTGTTGGGAGACAACTTCATCTGTATTGAGTTTAACGTATCTTTGCAACGGAGTGTGCTAGTTTATGTATAGATAGAGGCACCTAAGCGATGTAGTATTCAATAGCATTGTTAATCATGGAGGGCCCACATTCACAATAGTAGCGGATTTTCTGAAATTATTATTATGAGTATTAGCGAATATTTTCTGAATATTCCCATTATATTTTGTAATTATGATTATTATATATTTAAGATAATTTAAGATTCTTATTGTATTAAGAACCAACCTCTGTACAACTATATATTTTGTGAATTAATAAAAGGAATCCGTAAGAGAGTTTATTCCAAACTTACATGATATTAATAGTCAAACCCTAAATCCCAATTTTTTCTTTCTTCCAAAGAGCCCCCCCTCCCCCATCCGCCACCTTCTCCATCGACGGCCAACCCCTAAAATTTTCTTCCAAATTTTGTGCCTACCATGTCTCTTCCCACTTCTCATAAAACCTCTGGTTCATCCATCAGTGTACTTGACAACCACCCTCCATCATCATCGTATTCTTTTTATCCGGCTTTCGCCGTTTACCAACATCAAGAATTTCATCCCCATAATTTTTTACCAAGAAGACTGTCAATATTCCATGTGGGTAGAACTATTTTACATTCATTCTTGCGCGTACAACGTGCTCGACCACATTGATGATTCTATTCCTCGCCCCGCAGATGTCACAAAATCGACATGGCGTCGTCTTGATGTCATCATCAAGCAGTGGATATATGATACTATCTCCAAAGACTTGTTGTGTGCTATCATGAAAACTGGTGCTTCGGCGCGTGAACTTTGAGTGTGATTAGAAGAAAATTTTCAGCACAATAAAAATACTTAGGTCGTGTATTGGAGGAGCAATTCAACAATATGCGTCTCGAGAATTTTAATAACATGTTCGAATATTGCAAACAACTGAAACTCATCGCTGACCAACTTTCCAACGTTGGAACATCTATTTCTGAGATAAAGATGGTACAACTCGTTGCGGGCTTGCCAAAAGGGGAATACGATACTATTGCAATGATGATTCAACAGGCTGATCCACTACCAAGTTTCAATAAAGCACGTTCACAATTGCTTTTGGAAGAGACTCGACGTGCTAAGCAAGATGAGCACAATAAAAAAAGTGGTAGCGGTTGAGAACATGCTACCACCAGCTGCCCCCACCACCCAACCACCACCACCGGACCACCAGCAATATCGTGACCATCGTGGCAGAGGAAAATATGACAGAGGCCAGAAGGCCCAACGCCTGCGCCTTATTTTTAGTGGACTGGACAACCAGGCTGTCCCAATGCAGGGAACTAGGCCTCGCCTGCTTGTCCCTACACAACTGCAGGGGCCCATTTCTAGCAGGCATGGTCACCTGGAATTCTGGGCTACGCCCCAGCGAGCAGGCAGGCCCATCAGACGCATATGGTCTAGGCCCAGCAGCCTTCGCAAGCCCGCAACCTGGCCCCCACTGATTTTGGCCAGGCCTTCAATGCATTGAACCTTCAACAACCCGATGAAAATTGGTACATGGACACCAGAGCCACATCTCACCTCACCCGCTCGTCAGGTAATTTATCTCAACTGCTTCCGTTAAAGCATCCTCAATTTATTATTGTTGACAATGATCACCGCATTCCAATTGAAGGTTACAGTAATACACATACCAAACATCCACACCCGCATTTCTCCCTTAACCATGTCCTCTACGCCCCCAACATCATTAAGAATTTGATCTCTGTTAGAAAATTCACTAGAAATAATTTCGTCTCTATCGAATTTGACAATTTTGGTTTTTCTGTGAAGGATCTCAATACGGGGAAATTTTTTACGCACTGCAATAGTGTGGGAGACCTATACCCCTTCACTCAATCTTCCGCTGTCAGGCCACATTCACCTACCTCCCTTTCTGTAATATCTCCGTCAACTTGGCATAACCAACTCGGACATCCATGAACACTTGTTTTTAATTTTCTTAGGAATAATAAGCGTATTCAATGTAATAATGGAAAACTTGCCCAAAATTATTTTTCTTGGCCGCTAGGCAAGCACACTCGTCTTCCATTTATGTCTTCTTTGAGTGTTACATTTTCTCCATTCGATATTGTTCAGCTGATTTATGGACATTTCATGTCGTTAGATCACTGGAAACAAATTTTATCTAGTTTTATTAGATGATTTCTATCATTTTATCTGGATTTACCCGCTAAAGTTTAAATCCGAAGTGTTTTCCATATTATCGAGTTTTAAAAATGCATTAAAACTCAATTTGAAAAATCCATAAAATATTTTCAATGTGATAATGGACGTGAATTTAATAATTCGGTCTTTCACAATTTTTGCTCAAATCAAGGCATGGTTTTCCATTTTTCCTGTCCCCACACGTCCCCTCAAAACAGAAAGGCTGAACGAATTATACCTACCATAAATAGCATGGTTCGTACTCTTCTGTTTCATGCTTGTCTTCCACCATATTTCTGGGTCTATGCTGTTAAAATGGTAGAATAGCTCCTTAATATTTTACCCACTAGCACTCTCCAAAACAAGACCCCAACCGAAATTTTATTTCGTAGGATCCCATCCTATGACCAATTAAGAATTTTCGGTTGCTTGTGCTACCCCAATCTAGCTTCCACTGCCCCCACAAATTAGCCCCACGAATAACGCCCAGTGTTTTCGTTGGTTTTTCGCCTAATAATAGGGGTTATCTGTGCTACGACTTGTCTAGTCATAAAATAATAGTCTCACGCCACGTCACTTTTGATGAAATGAGTTTTCCTTTTTCAATCTCCAAAAATTTCAAACCACGGATTACACATTTCTCGATGACACAGACCTGTCCCCTACCGTTAGATTACTGTTCACAAATCAACCCATGTTCCGGCCCCACCGGATTCTGCTATAGTAGCATCGCCACCACCGGTATCCAACCCCGTTGACACCACTGACCCACTCAACTTCCGATCACTCATCCTCATGGTCTACCCACCCACCTCACCACCATACCGTCACCAATTAGCCGAACCGACATCCAGAAATCACATCCCAACTACATCGCTGATCTGCTCTCAGATCGGTACCCCGCAACAAGACCCACGGCCTGAACTATCAAGACCCACTACATCATCCCACCATACCCAAATCCAGACCCCAACGCAACACCCAACCACAACCATTACCTAGTCTCCTATTACCTAGTCTCCGATGCCACCAACCACCGATGACCCATCACTATAAATGACTACTTCTGAACCTGAGAACCAACAGCCACAAAACCTACCTAATACACACCATAAACCACTGCCTACCCACCGTATGGAAACCCGCGCTCAACAAAGGATTTTCAAACCCAAGGTTCATTTCAACATCTCCACACAAACCATATCACTCATTCCCAAAAACCCAAACTAGCCAAACTGGACCCTAATTAGAATGCAACCATGTATGAAAAATTTAATGCTTTAACAAAGCAACATACTTGAGATTTGGTACTTAGACTGAACGAGATTAATGTAATCTGATGCATGTGGCTATTTCGTCACAAATTCAGGGATAGAGGTGAACTAGAGCGGTATAAGGCGAGACTTGTGGCCAATGAAACTAATCAACAGGAGGAGATTGATTGTGGTGAAACATTCAGTATGGTTGTTAAATCGGCTACTATCTGCATTTTTCTCAATATTGCTATGGGCAAGCATTGACCGATTCATCAGCTTGATGTCAAAAATGCATTCCTTCATGGAGATTTAAAAGAAATTGTGTACATGCATCATCTACCCGATTTTGTCCATCCTGCAGCCCCTCAGTATGTATGTCGTCTCCGGAAGTCACTCTATGGCTTGAAACAAACACCATGAGTTGGGTATGAACGCTTTGTTAGGTATATTATGCAGATTAAGTTTATATATAGCAGATGTGATAAATCTCTTTTCATTTTTCATCGTGGTAGCAATACTGCTTACTTATTACTATATGTGGATGTCATTGTTCTCACTTCTCTATTGAAAAATGAAATAATTGCCTTACTCAAAACCGAATTTGCTATGATTAATTTGAGCAAGCTGAGTTATTTCATGGGTATATCAATAACCATATATGTAGATACTATATTCCTGAATCAACGAAAGTATGTAGAAGAAATAATGTACAGGGCTAAGATGGTGAATTGTAAGGTTATGCCCACTCCGGTCGATTCGAAATCCAAGCTTAGTGCTGCTGATGGTGATCTAGTTTCTTATCCTACTCTGTATCGGAGTCTTGCAGGTGCCCTTCCGTATCTTACATTCACAATGCCTGATATTACATATGTCGTTCAGCAGATGTGTCTGTTTATGCATGCTCTGAGAGAGTCTCACTTTGCTGCCCTTAAACGTATTATCGGATACATTAAGGTCACCATTGACTATAGGTTGCATCTCTACCCATCTGCGTCGACCATATTGCTATCTTATACAGATGCATATTGGACAGGGTTCCCGGACACGCGACACTCCACCTCAGGATATTATGTATTTCTAGGGGATAATCTTATTTCATGGTCTGCCAAGAGGCAAGCCACATTATCCCGTTCGAGTGTTGAATCAGAGTATCACAGAGTTGCTAATATAGTTGTTGAGATCTGTTGGCTCCGAAATCTTCTTTTGGAGCTCCAGTGTCCACTGCGTAAGGTGTCTATAGTCTACTGTGATAACATATCTGCCATATATCTGTCTCATAATCCGGTCCAACATCAGAGGACCAAACATATTAAGATGGATATGCACTTTGTACGTGAGAAGTTAGCTCTTGGTTAGGTCAAAGTATTGCATGTGCCTTCTTTCTATCAGTATGTATATATCTTCACAAAGGGGCTACCCAGACATTTATTCATCGACTTAGATCCATCCTTAGCGTCCGGTCTCCTCCCGCTCCGATTAAGGGGGAGTATTAGAGAATATTCTCGGAATATTCACAGTATATTTTGTAATTATGATTATTGTATATTTAAAATAACTTAGAATTCTTAATATATTAAAAATCAATATCTGTAAAATTATATATATTGTGAATTAATAAAAGAAATCACTAAAGGACATTATTCCAAACTTTCACTGAATAATAAGATTCTCATTATTAGTAAATTTTCCCCCGTGTGATTGAATTCCTACATGGAATTCTTGTATAGCTCATGATGCTGCCAGGTTGCACAATTTGTCTGTTTGAACCATATATATATAAGTTATTAACATGATAGTTGTTTGAGTATGACCCACCATGAGCTAAGAGAGATGTTGGATATTGGGTATGGGTGATGGGTCGCTCCATGTGAGCAGACTTGGACCATTATGAAAGAGATCGGATGAAGATAACTTCTTAGTAAAAGTTACTACACGTTTAAGTATAGTGGGAGAAATTTCTTTGATAACTGTTATTTGCTTCCATATCAACACATAAAAACGCCATTTAGTTTGTGATATTTTTTTCTTTGTTTCCAAGGGTTTTAAAGTGGACTTTGGAGCAATTTTCTGGATTGTAATTTCTATTTTGCTGCATTACGATCTTCCGCACCATAACAGGTACAAATGTTCATGAATAAGTATAACACGAATTTTATGTGAATCCGATATTCCCTCCATGTTAGGCAAGTGAGAACATGTATTCTCTCAAAAGTTAAAAATAGTGTGTTCCAACTTCAACAATTATAGACAGCGGGATGAAATTCAATAACATAAAAGGGACCAAAATATCAAAACTTAACAAGTAACGTGTTTATGTGACTTTTTAGTTAATTAGTTTCTATGTTCGTGCGTTGAACGAATATATCTTGCACCAAATATTATGAAATGCATACTTAAAATAATAAACTTCCAACTTATATATATTGTAAAAATAATTATCAAGTATTTCAATTTTATGGCATGCAAAACAATTTTCTTACAAAGATAGGAGTATGCAATTTTGAAGTGCATAAAAGTCCATCAATATTATTGAATCAACATTTCACACGCTTTTGACCTATGTGCAATGCCTTTAAATATTAAATAAAAAAGGGATTAAAAATGCCCCTAAAGTTAGTTTTCATGTTAAAAATGTCCTTTCTTTCACTTAGAGGACCCCAATTACCCATTAGGGTTAAAAATATTCACCCTTTTAATGAAATTATGAAATGACATATATATCTCAATGAGATAATTGGAAAAAAATGAAATGACATATATATGACTTTAATCAAATATGTGATATTGATTTATTGAGCCACCGGAATATTAGACCCAACCATAAATAACTCGACATGTCTGAACTTATCATGTAGCTTAATTTAGTAATAATTTTGTTATTAGTTTATTAGGAATTCAAAATCATAGATATTGGATAAAATTTTCAAGATTACAATTTTACCCAACATTCTTATATTTATTTTACTCATTGTCTTGAAATAAATAACTTAGTTTAATGACTCTTAATAATTTCTATGTATATGTGTTGCATGTATATTTTCTTATATAAAATTTACATAAAATGATAATTTACTTAAATGTAGACGTGTTATTTAAATTTATGATAATTGAATATTATTTCGAACCTTCAACAATACAAACAACAACAACATACCCAGTGAAAATCCCATAATATGGGGTCTGGGGAGGGTAGAATGTACACAGACCTCACCTCCACCTTGGTAGGTAGAGCGACTGTTTTCGGGAGACCCTCGACTCAAGATAAAACATAATCAGGCAAAGCAAGCAAAACAAAACAAAGTATGAGAAACAATCAACCTCAGACGAGAAATCAACGCATTATGGACATGCAGATTGTAAAAATTAAATACGCAACGGTAATGCATTCTAACAACAGGGAGCAATAACTAACACCACTAAATAAGATAAATAAATAAAATAAATAAATTAATTAATTAAATAAATAAATTACACTAAAGATTACATAACAACAGAAATCAAACTACATAGTACTATAGAGCAATAATGCGTCTATAAGCGTGACAAGCTAACCGAACCTACAATAATACTACACTATCATTTTGTAAGCGTCAAGAGGACTATGCTCAACTACCTACTACCCTTCTACCCTAATCCGTGTCCTCCACAACCCCCTATCTAAGGTCATGTCCTCAGTAAGTTGCACCTGCGCCATATTTCGTCTAATCACCTCTCCCCAATACTTCTTTGGCCTACCTCTACCCCTCCTGAACCCGTCCATAGCCAACCTCTCACACCTCCGCACTGGTACATCTGTGTCTCTCCTCTGCACATGTCCGAACCACCTCAACATCGCTTCCCGCATCTTATCCTCCACCGAGGCCACTCCCACTTTATCCCGAATATCATCATTCCTATTCTTATCTCTCTTTGTATGCCCACACATCCATCTCAACATCCTCATCTCCGCAACTCTCATCTTTTGTATGTGCGAAGTCTTGACTGACCCACACTCTGCCCCATACAACATCGTTGGTCTAACCACCGTCCTATAGAACTTAACTTTAAGTTTAGTTGACACCTTTTTGTCACACAAAACTCTAGATGCGAGCCTCCATTTCATCCACCCTGCCCCAATACGATGTGTAACATCGTCATCAATTTCTCCATTTCCTTGGATAATAGACCCTAGGTATTTCAAACTTCCTTTCTTCAGAATGACTTGAGTACCAAACCTCACCTCTACGCCTGTCTCAGGATCGCTCCCGTTACTGAACTTGCACTCCAAATATTCTGTCTTGGTCCTACTCAACTTGAACCCTTTAGACTCCAGAGTCTGTCTCCAAACCTCCAGTTTGGCGTTTACTCCGCTGCAAGTCTCGTCAATCAGGACTATGTCATCTGCGAATAACATACACCATGGTACTTGCCCTTGAATTTGTCGCGTCAGTCCATCCATGACCAATGCAAATAGGAATGGGCAAAATAAATTAATTAGATATTTGTTGCTTTTACTTTATATTTTTAAATGATTTTATAAATATAGGATGTCATGGTACAAAGTGTTCTTTGCTAAAAAAGATATCTATACAGGAAATAAGTTATATTACATTACACAAATTAAATAAAGAACAAAATACTCTTACCAATGGTGTAATTGAGCTCTTCTAATAGAGCCGCCATTAGGTAATAAAAATATCGTGAATTCAAATTATGTTTGGTTGTTCTCCAAAAGGAATCAAACTTGTAATTGAGGAACAATTTTAATTTCATATAAATACCAAAATACTCAGGGAACGAAATTGGAGTTGAGTCCAAGTCTAACAAAGTTGAGATATTACAAATTTATCCGATTTTTTATGAAGAAATAATTTTATTTTTAAAGGATATAAAAATCGTTTAATATATAAAGGATATTTTGGTCAACCAACATTTATATTCACGCTTTTAAAATAATATAAATAAATTAAAAATATATATTAAATCAAAAGAATAGTCGAAGGATCATCCTGACATAAAATTCATCAACTTTGCCCGCCACTCTAATCAAATAATCAACTATTTGATGTACTTCTTGAAAATATTTATTAAACGTAAAATAAAGTAAATTCTATTAATTATAAATCGAATAATTGAGGCTCCGTACGTAGGAAACCTTATTTTCACACACGTGCACACGTAGTGCCAAGGATCAAAATTTCCTCAATGGAAGAGATATTGATACGTATACAAATTGTTTGAGGCATAAGGTAATAGACGGTTATTGACCAAATGACGAATGATTTCACGTTGGTAAATGAAGGAAGAAGTGTATAATGTGTAAAGATGAAATGAATCAGAAATCACCACGAAACCGAGAAGGGCCGCGACTCCTCCAAGTAAGGGTCGCGGCGCTTGAATGGCTGCGGCTCCTCCTCTGAAGGGTTGCGACTCTAATTGACGTTTCAATTCCAGTAACTCACTGGAATTGAAGGTCCGCGTCGCCTCCCGGGCGGCCGCAACTTAATCGACGTTCAGTTCGGTGAGTTATCGAACCGGCGGCCGCGACTCGATCGCTTCAATCCGTTGGAGGTGAATTAAAAACTGATTCTTGGGCTGACTTTGGAGTATTTACTCTCCATTATTTTGCTCATGAATTCAGTCATTACTTGGCTGAATTGTAACTCCAAATTCAAGGCATTAACATGGAATTCATGACCATTACTTAGCCATTTGGAGGGTCATCATCTACACATTATAAAATGAGACATAAGGCTCATTTGGAAAAACACTTGAAATCTGAAACACTTCATCCTCTCTTGCAAAAAAACACTCAAAGATCTTTCTTCCAAAGCAAACACTTGAGTTCATTTTGCTCATTTGTTTGATTGCTGTTTTATCTTGGGAGATAAGTTGTCATTACAACCGTTGAAAGGATATACGGGGCAATATTATCTTAAGGATAGATCAAGAATTGTGTCGACTCAGCAAGCCCTCATATTTGATCATTTCTAGATTTCTGACAAATAGTTGTTGTTGTTATTTTTTCGTTCTACACATTACCACTCACAAACTTAAGATAATATTCGCTATTTCAACAACAACATGTCTGGACAAGATCAATTCAACCAATTCAACACTGAAAATTTCACCGATGCTCAAGGCAATCTCATTGCCTTCAATCTCACTACTCAAGGCACTAACGCTGCCTTCAACTCCACTGTTTTTGGCACTCCTAGTGTCACCACTGATCATGGCATTTCTAATGCCTTCCCAACTATTACTTTTGGCACGTCAAGTGCCACTGCCACTGTTTTTGGTACGTCAAGTGCCACCGTCACTGCCTTTGGCACAACCAATGCATCCACTGCTGCTCCGGACACTTATAGTGTCTTTGCTCCTACCCAAGACGTCAACAACAACTATACTCCTTTTGGAGGCATTCACAATGCCTTTGCAACTCCTCAAGGGGGCGCTATTGCCCAACACCTGCTGGTTTTCACCATGAACGTCCTGAAAAGTTCATGGGTGCTCACTTTAAGATATGGCAGCAAAAGATGTTGTTTTTTCTGACGGTTATGGGAATGTCACGTTTCCTAACCGAAGATCCTACACTAGTTAGGGAAGACGTGGACCCTCAGCCAAATAATTTGGCGGGAGGGGGCCAAGGTAACCATATCGCTGACGACATGAGGATGGTTCGCGAAACATGGAAACATAGTGATTTTATGTGTAGGAACTATATTCTAAACAATTTGTCTGATCCACTATACACGGTATATTGCACCGTTGAAACTGTCAAGCAGTTATGGGACAAACTTCATAAAAAGTACAACACCCAAGATGCGGATAGTAAGAAGTTCATCATTGGGAAGTTCCTGAAATTTCTAATGGTGGACAACAAAAGTGTGACATCTCAAGTCCAGGAATTCTAAATGATTCTACATCACCTGAATTTGAAAGGATTAAAGCCCAACGAACAATTCTTGATTTGAGCATTAATCGAGAAGTTGCCTCCCTCGTGGACTGAGTTTATGAACTATCTAAAACTCAAAATGAAGGAGATGACCCTAGATGAACTTATTGTCAAACTCCAGATTCAGAAAGACAATAAGAAGTCCACGCCAAAGGGAAAACAACCCGCTGAGGATAAGGCAAACCTGACGGAAGTCAAAGGGAACTCAAGCAAGAAGCGGAAGTTCCAGAAGGAAGACAAGCCCCAAACAACTGAAAAGTTCAAGGGAAATTGTAACCACTGTGGTATAGTTGGTCACATGGCCAAAGAATGCCGCAAGTTTAAACGTGAGAATAAGGCCAAAGGTAAGGCCAAGGCTAACATCGTTGAAGACACGCTCGTCAACGATATGATTGATGAGTTCTCAACGGTAGTTCTTGAAGCTAACATCGTTGAGAATCCAGTGCAATGGTGGCTAGACACAGGTGCTACCCGTCACATATGTTCCAATAAAGAAGTCTTCTCCACTTATACACCAGTCTCAGATAAGAAGCTGTTCATGGGTAACAATTCTTCTTCAGAGGTACTGGGGGTAGGAAAGGTTATCCTAAAGATGACGTCCGTAAAGGAACTGACTCTAAAGGAAGTGATGCACGTTCCAGATATTCGTAGAAATCTGATTTCTGGACCATTGTTAGTAAATGTTGGTTTTAGGCTAGTGTTAGAGGCTAACAAATTTGTAATCACTAAGAATGAAACTTTTGTAGGAAGGGACTTCGTCTGTGAAAGCCTCTTTAAGTTCAATGCTGCACCTGTAATGCCTTCTGTTTCAACTATCTATAAAATTGCACCTTCTACTTACTTGATTGAGTCATCTAATCTATGACATCATAGATTAGGACATGTAAACTATCAATCTATCCAAAGATTGGCAAAGCTGGAATTATTTCCGTCTATTGACATAAACCTTCAACGTAAGTGTGAGGTGTGCATAGAGGCAAAATTTTCCAAGAGTCCTTTTAGATCCGTCGAAAGGGATACCGCTCCTCTAGAACTTATACACACTGATATATGTGATTTGAAGTTCGCTCAAACTAGAGGGGGGAACAAGTACTTTGTGATTTTCATAGATGATGGCACAAAGTTTTGTTACCTTTACTTACTAAAAAGTAAAGATGAAACCTTTGAAGCATTCAAACGCTACAAAGCAGAAACTGAGAATCAACCAGGCGGACGGATTAAAACTATCCGTAGTGATAGAGGGGGAGAATATGTAGAACTTTGTACCCAATCGGGTATAGTTCATCAAACAACGACTCCTTACTCACCTCAATCAAACGAGGCTGTTGAACGCAAGAACCGAACACTAAAGGAAATGATGAATGCTCTACTCATCAATTCAGGCCTCCCTCAAACCATGTGGGGAGAAGTTGTCCTTACCGCAAACAGGATTCTTAACAGAGTCCTACACAAGGGTAAAAACAAGACTCCATACGAGCTATGGAAAGGAAAGAAACCTATCTATAAATATTTGAAGGTATGGGCTTGTCTGGCCAAGGTAAAAGTACCTATGCCAAAGCAGGTCAAGATTGGACTTAAGACTATAGATTGCATATTCATCGGATATTTCAATAACAGTAGTGCTTATCGCTTCATAGTGCACAAGTCGGATCATCCGGACATTTATGAAGATACGATCATGGAATCAAGGAACGCATGGTTCTTTGAATACACATTTCCATATAAGGAAAATAACATAACCTCTCGCAAACGAAGTTATGAGCAAACCTCTGATGAACTAGGAGTCACTGACTATCTAGATCGAAACGGTTCAGATCTAGTAAATTCGAAGTAGCTGATGATCCGAAATTTAGTATTCCCGATTCTCAGGACTTGGAAGATTCAGAGATGGAACCAAGGCAAAGCAAAAGGGCACGGAAGGACAAATCCTTCGGTCCAGACTTTGTAGCTTATTTGGTTCAGGATGAACCACGGACAATCGCCGAAGCATTGTCAACTCCAGAAGCACCGCTCTGGAAGGAAGCTTTAGAAAGTGAGATAGAATCCATTCTGCATAACCACACCTAGGAGTTGGCAGAAATTCCCCCAGGACACAAACCGTTGGGTTGTAAGTGGATCCTTAAACGGAAGTTAAACGCAGATGGTTCTATCGACAAGTACAAAGCTAGGTTAGTAGTCAAGGGTTATCGCCAAAAGGAGGACCTTGATTACTTCGACACCTACGCTCCGGTGTCAAGAATGACATCCATACGTATGTTCATAGCTATCACCGCCTTGCGGGATCTTAAAATACATCAAATGGATGTTAAGACTGCCTTCCTAAATGGTGATTTGGAAGAAGAAATATATATGGATCAACCTGAGGGGTATGAGGTTCCAGGACAAAAGACAAAAGTATGTCGGCTTATTAAATTGTTGTACGGGCTGAAACAAGTCCCTAAACAATGGCACGAGAAATTTGATAGTACTATACTATCAAAATGATACGTCATTAATGGAGGTGACAAATGTGTCTACATGAAAGGAAATGTCAAATCATTCGTCATGATATGTCTATATGTAGATGACTTGTTGATCACTGGAAGCAGTCCTGGAATAATCCTAGAGACTAAGAACATGTTAAAACAGTGTTTTGACATGAAAGATATGGGCATTGCAGATGTCATCTTAGGGATCAAGATCTCTAAGACATCTAATTGACTGGTCTTATCTCAATCTCACTACATCGAGAATGTACTAAAGAAATTTGGGATGTTCGACAGTTCATCGGTATCAACACCATTGGATATAAGTCAAAAGCTTGACAAATATCTGGGTAAGTCCGTACGCCAGGAGCGATATGCGCAGGTGATTGGTAGTCTGATGTATATCACAAACTGCACTCGACCTGATATCGCCTATGCGATAATAAATTGGCTAGTTCACTCGAAATCCAGTGAAGATCATCAAAAGCGTTGAACAGGATACTACGGTTCCTAAAGTTCACGATACATTTCGGGTTACACTATTCAAGATATCCAGGCATTTCAGAGGGTACATCGATGCAACCGGATATCCGATATGGCGACATCAAGTCCACCAGCGGATATATTTTTACAATCGGTGGTGGAGCTGTGTCTTGGAAATCCTCTAGGCAAACTCTTATTTTGTAGATCCTCGACGGAGTTGGAATTTATCGCTTTAGATAAAACGGGAGAGGAAGCTGAGTGGTTTTATGGTTTTCTAGATGATGTCCCATGTTGGGATAAACCAGTGTCTTTTGTAATGATCCACTGCGATAGTCAGTCAGCTCTAGGAAGGGCACGAAGTTCAATATACAATGGTAAGTCTCGTTATATTCGACGGAGACATGAGTCCGTTAGGCAGTTGATCACCTCGGGTATTATTTCCATTGATTACATAAAATCTAAGGAAAATATGGCAGATCCCTTGACGAAGGAAATACCCAAAGATCAGTTGTTCGCACGTTTGTGGAATGGGCTTAAAACCCAAACAATAAGAACCGATATAGTGGACACCCAAATTTGCTGCATCGAGATCCTAAATAAGGTTCAATGAGAAAACTAAACTGTAAAGGTTTTGTGAGCGCTTCGGTGGAAGCAAGAGCACTTGAGATAATGTGTCTTTCTTAAGAAACATAATCCAAGGTCGTTACCGTGATAGACAAAAAGTGCTACCTGTAAGAGGGGTAAAAGATAAGTTTTCAAACCTTTAATGATCCTCAAAAGTTGAGGTTAGGTTGGTGAAATTTTTAATGGTTCCTAACGCTTGTGTAGCGGGGTATTACATGATATCTTGTAGGAAGCCACATATTTAAGTGCGAGGACAAGCGGCCTCAAATGAACGCACTTAAGAATCCAAGGGTGTCCACGACCCACGATGGACAAAACACTAGAAAGATTGAGTAGGAAAAGTGTTGTGTTGGTACCATTGTCTTGACATATACTAAACACTGACGTTTCAAGACATCACGTTCACCGCGCAGTAAATATGTCCGATGGTATTCTACTATGGAAGGTTCAAAGCTTCGGCTACCTCTCCGGATGCAACATCGTTCCGCCAAGTGATTGCTAGAAAGGCACAATGTGCGTGCACCAAAATCTCTTCCAAGAGGGAATTGTTGGAAATATTTATTAAACGTGAAATAAAGTAAATCCTATTAATTATGAATCGAACAATTGGGGCCCCGCACATAGGAAACCTTGTTTCCACACACGTGCACACGTAGTATCAAAATTTCCTTAATGGAAGAGATATTGGTACGTATACAAATTGTTTGAGACATAAGGTAATAGACGGTTATTGGCCAAATGACGAATGATTTCACGTTGGTAAATGAAGGAAGAAGTGTATAATGTGTAAAGATGAAATGAATCAGAAATCACCACGAATCGAGAAGACCGCGCCTCCAAGTGTGGTCGCGGCCAAGGTCGCGACTCTAATTGACGTTTCAATTCCAGTAACTCAATGGAATTGAAGCGGCGCGACGATTGACGTTCAGCCCCGTGAGTTATCGAATCCGGCGGTCGCGCCCTCTCCGGCGGCCGCGACTCGATCGCTTCAACTGGCTGAGGTGAATTAAAAACTGATTCTTGGGCTGACTTTGGAGTATTTACTCTCCATTATTTTGCTCATGAATTCAACCATTACTTGGCTGAACTGTAACTCCAAATTAGAGGGATTAACATGGCATGCATGACCATTACTTAGTCATTTGGAGGGTCATCATATACACACTATAAAATGAGACACAAGACTCATTTGGAAAAACACTTGAAATCTGAAACATTTCATCCTCTCTTGCAATCACAAAACACTCAAAGATCTTTCTTTCAAAGCAAACACTTAAGTTTCCTTTGCTCATTTGTTTGATTGTTGTTTTATCTTGGGAGATAAGTTGTCATTACAACCGTTGAAAGGATATACGGGACAATATTATCTGAAGGATAGATCAAGAATTTGGTCGACTAAGCAAGCCCTCATATTTGATCATTTCCAGATTTCTGACAAATAGTTGTTATTTTTCCGTTCTACACATTACCACTCACAGTACCTAGGCGAACGATGGACATGACAAAATTGAAAATAAAAAAACGCAAGCAATGTGTCATACTTTTATTCTACTAAATGCATTATTATTATTATTACCCGAAACTTGCTCATGAAAAAAAAACTTAATTTATTTTGTCAACTTAAGGAACAGGTGAACAACTAATGAATACTGAATAATAACGGGTCAATAGAAATTCATGAGCATCAATATATTTTCATTTTGTATATGTACCAAATTACTACTCAAAATTTAAAGGAAATAGCCAAAAAATAATAGAAAGGGGGGCATTCCGAGAATTGAACTCGGGACCTCTCGCACCCTAAGCGAGAATCATACCACTAGACCAAATGCCCAACTTATTTTCAATGTGGCAAAGTGCCATTACTAATTGTAATTGAAAAGCCTCCCTACTATAGCATTGAACTATAGAAGCCACACACTAGGTATTTGGTAAAGATTTGAAGATAAACACTCCATATTATCCACATTTGTTGTTATCAAGAATGGAAAAACAACCAACTCTTTTTTTTGGTTTGATAAAAAAACAACCATTATTGTATTTAAACATTAAGGTTCTGTATAGCATTCTCATTAGTTGTTACCAAAATAGCCGCACTGTGTGTGAGAGGTAGGGGACTAGCCTCTTCACCTTCTCTTCACCTCCTCTTCTCATTTTCTGTATAATATTATTTAGGTTTCGCATAGATCAATACTCATATGTGTATTTGTTGTGTGTTGCTTTTGTGTTTTGTATCGTAATATCTTGTTATCTTATTTTCCTTGAGTTCATGCATTGACTAGCTTCTTTTTGAGCCGAGTCTTTCGAAACAACCTCTCTACCCTACAAAGGTGGAGGCAATGTCTGCGTGCATCCTACCCTCCCCAAGCTCCACTTGTGGGATTATACTGAGTTGTGAGATTATACTGGGCATGTTGCTGTTTGTTTGTTGTATGTTGTAATTATATTATCATACCTCATATTAGAGATTAGAATTCCTGCATCAGGAGATGAGAAATAAAAAAGCGGATGCTGGTGTACCTCTCGTTTGGCAAGGGTTATTTCTGATGTAATTGGTTGTATACTTGTATTAGACATATTTTATATACTAACTAGCCGTTAAAAAAGTGACCCTTCTCCTCAGTTTCCCATTTAAAGGGTCATTAACTAATAGTCATGCAAAATGAACGCGAAAAAATAAAACATATTAAGTAGGGAAGTAATATCAATGCTTTTACAACCATATTTAAACAAAATATCGATCACAATATTGGCTTCTCTGAGGATTCTATTCACTTATCAGTCGCTTGGTTTACCCTGTAAACAAAAATAATGCCAGCCTAATTTTTTTACATAAATTATACTCCCTACTAAAGAGTACAATGTTTGTGTTGGGTTCCGGGGCTAAGCTATGGAATAATAAAACCAAATTAAAAGTAAAATCAATTCGAATGCTGAAATAGTTTGCGAATGTAGGCAGAAAAGTCATCTGACACAAACACAACTGATAACATTTCGGTAAAAACAGAATAAAACCTCGGAAATAAATAAAGAACACAAAGGTTTAATTTTCATAGGTTATATATTGATATAACACATAGAGATATGTATATATATGACAAATCTTTCTAAGCAACAAAAATCTCTTAGATTTAGGTGTTTCAATTTTACACAATAACTTACACCTAAAATATTGGGATAAACTAATTAGACATCAAAGTAGGAATAAAAATTAATCTTATCAGTTTAAAATTTGAAATCCTATTAAAACAAGGCACAAAAATAGGAAAAATAACTGAATTTTCAAAAATCAGTTACACATCGCATCCCAACAAATAAAATGTCAACAGTAATGTTGGCAACATTTTGTACAATACAAGTATCATGATCCTTCAAGAACATCTTCCGGCAACAAATCAAGACACATTTCATATATGTATTTATGAGTTTAACCTCCAGACCAATATAACATTTTCCAATTGAGTCCTAGATCTAATCATAAAACACATACAAAAATTATTTTCGTGTTAAAAACAAGAATACTTATTTAGCATCATCATAATTTTTTCTTTGTTTAAGCACTTTGATACTCCTATAGTATAGGAACGATATCAATTCAAGAGTTTTGCCCGTATTGCACAGTTGTCGAGAATTAGAAAGGCTTTGTCTTATTTTGATACTCACTTTTTTATGATATCTAATATCATCGCAGAAAACGATATCACATTAAAATCATGTTTTCATTTGGAAATCATATCTGGTTGAACAATAATCAGCCGTTGCCCGTTACAAGTACTGAAAATCAGATTATGATATTATAAGGGTAAATGTCCCCCGAAATGTTAGAGACATTCCAACCGACATTCGTCCAACAGTGCCTGTTTCAGAGATTACAAAGACCAATAAATTTTTTTTCAAACTAGAAAATCGATCATGGTCCAAAAACTTTTATAAAAGTATCAGCTAGTTGATAAAGAGTGTCAACATGTTCAATTTGAACTAGTTGTTTTTCAATCAAATCTCTTAAAAAAAATGATGTCTAATCATACTACAAAATTAAAATATTGTTGGTAAAACCATAGTCGTTTAACATGTGTCTTAGTCATATTCAGTGAGAGCAACAACTTTCAGCTGCTACAGATTCAGATTCAGCAGTTGAAAGTGAGACACAATTTTATTTACGACTCTACCAAGAAACAAGATTATTGTCGAGATAAAAATATTTTCTACTTGTATACTTTCTATCATCCACATCACTTAGCCCAATACCTACATGTGAAGGTTTTCTAAAACTAGTATATCATTCAATTTAGAAGTCCACAAATAGAGCTTATGGAAGGTTATTTTGGCTAAATCCAATTTTGCACAAATCTTACCAAATGCAGTATCCTATTTGGCAAGTGCAACCTCTAGTCGTGTTATTGTGTCTTTTAGATCTACATTCTCACGAGTTAAAAATATTACCTTTGTCTCAAGTTGCTTGGATTCTATGATTAATATTTTACAAATGTTTTGTAATTCATTAATCATGTCATCTTTGCATTAAACTTGATCCATACTCTCAGTCATATAAATAAAATCACTAAAACAATTAATACCAGGATAGTTAAAGAATATGTACCTTTCAGATTGTCACGACCCGAACCCGGGCCCGTGACTGGTGCCTTACCCCGGGCACCCTAGTGATACAACATCAGAGAAAATCAGCGGAAATAAAAACATGAACATGAATTAAGAGACAAGATAAATAAACAGGCCAACCAAAACAGTTGCCTTCATCATATATACATAAATACCCGAACAATTATCTTTTTACAAACCCTGCCCACAACAGTGCTACAGACCTCTAAGATTTTTTTACAACAGCTATGACGGGACAGGGCCCCGCCATACCACGAATGTATAAGAATCTACGGACTGTGGTAACATACCAAAAGATAAGCCTCCAAGAAATGGGCTTCCCGACACGAATCGTGATCCTATGGCGAGGATCCACAACCGATGTATTTCCACTGCGGCATGAACGCACTTCAAGGAGGTCGATAACAGTACCAAGTATGTGAAATCAGAAAAGATCAGAATGAAATCATTATGGTCTATATAAAGCGGAGACATGTATGATAACCGGATGAAATCGTGTCGGCCCGTCCCGGGACTCGGTGAATAATCGGATGGAATACGTGTCCTCGCCATCTCGTGGGACTCGGTGTATAATCGGATGAAATACGTGTCCTCGCCATCTCGTGGGACTCGGTGTATAATCCGATGAAATACGTGTCCTCGCCATCTCGTGGGACTCGGTGTATAATCAGATGGAATACGTGTCCCTGCCCATCTCGTGGGACTCGGTGTATAATCTGATGGAATACGTGTCCTCGCCATCTCGTGGGACTCGGTGTATAATCAAATGGAATACGTGTCCCTGCCCATCTCGTGGGACTCGGTGTAGAATCGTTCATAACAAATCAACCGGCCCTCCATCGAGAGACGCGGGGGTACAGAAATACAACAAAGGCTATCACAACAAGCATAGACAAGTTTCACAACAACAAGCATAGGCAAGCTTCACAACAACAAGCATAGGCAAGTTATACACAACTCAAAGTACTTTCATTTTATGCCAAAGTCGGTTTTAACTCCTAAAGTACTACGACGTTAAATTCCTTTTAAAGATCCATTTCTTTTACAAAGGTCACCCGATACCCGTAGTATAAAAATAGAGTGACTAACATTGTTAAGTAAACCAAAATGCTTTCCTTTGTAAAATCAAGTAACAACCTTATTTTCCAAACGTTCAAGTTTGCCTAATTTCAAATGCTCAAGTTTCTCATTTTAGAAAAGGTTTCGTAGCTCATAGTTTTAATCCTTTAAAACATAATTCTCCTTTAAACGTTTTGAGAAACATATGTCTTATATGTGAGTAGGTTATTCTTGTTTATAATCAATCTTATTAAACATGCATGATCTAGGAAATGTAATATCATTTTGTCTCATCTTAGCTTCTATGCAGATGGAGGTTGCTACTGGTTTTAATACCATACTTCATTATTCAATACATTTTCCTTTATTAACGCTGCAGTGGTTTGTCGATACTCATTCTGATTTCCGAAATCAGTAAAACATTATTCCTTTTAAAACCAAGTACTCATTACTCACGAATGAGGTTTCACACTTTTAACAAAATTTATATCAATACCATTAAGTCAAGTCTCTTATCTTCAAAAAATCAGTAAACCATTCTTTTTATCACTCTTAAGACGTTATACCTAACTTCCCATAAAGCTAGTACAACTCTTATGTTTTCAAAGCCAAGTATTACTCTTCTTTCAAAAAAATGTCTTTTTGAAACACTTCAAGTTCTTTATTACTACACATCAAATCCGTTATAAGTCAAATCAGTTACCCTTTGAAACCACAAAGCATTTTCTTACCTACATAAAGCTGTTATAACCAACTTCCCATAAAGCCGTTATAACACTTTATGTTTCAAACCAATCAAATACATTAAACACATGTACGTCTACCGTACTACATAGTTATACACATATCATGCTAGAACAGATAGGAAGAGGTTCACATACCTCGCGACGATTATCGACTAATAGCAAAATGCTCCAAGTACCTCAAACCGTCGGCTACTCCTTAAGCCAAGTAGATCACGCCATACGTAGTACTTCAACCTATAGAGGCCACAAGGCGCCTATTAACATCCTAGATCTCAATGTAGAATATTCTACGTAAAATTCGAAGACTCTCCCGCAACAGCGTAAATCTCCTCCTCTATCGAGGCCGGCTACCAAGCCAACCAGGGGGGGGGGGGTTAACACGTCTAACCGGACGTGTACAATTCTACTACACAGTAATGCTACTTAAGTCTACTGTAATACAGCCCTATGTAACTACAGTTCAGTTCTCTTATTTAAATTCAGGATTAAGTCGCAAGACATTGCCGTAAGTATTAGGCTTAAGTCAAAAGACATTGCCGCACAACTATGTTCAATTCTATATATAGTATACTTCAACTATATATTCCAACAACATGTAATTTCCAATTACAATAGAAGGTCAAGAGTGTTTACCTCGATAAGCCCAAAATTATCCGAGTTTAAATGTCGATCCTGAGCAAGGTTTAGCTCCTACTCCGTGCGCTCCGAATTCGCTCCAACCAACCCTTAGAAGTTCTAACCAACTTCTACTTATAACTTCAACTACGGGTGAAGATTTACTTAGGTTTTCGTTTTTGTGACTGAGGGAAGTATAATAGTATTTTCTGGGCTTTTGTATAAGTGTAACCTTGGGAATACTACAAGGTATTTGGGCCAAGGTATTTGGGCATTATAACAATACTTGGAGAGTATTTCAATACCACAAAAGGGGGGTATTTATACGAGACAACTAGGCTAGGGGGGGTACCCCACGGCTAAACACCACAAAGGGGAGGGGGGAGGCTCTCGGCCAAGGGCTCTCAAAGGGGGAGGGGGTGGTGGACGAAAACTCACAAGGTAGAGGGAGGATTTGAGACTTAGAAAGATTGCTCAAGTTTTTGGATGAAGAAAGTCTTCAACTAGAGGGGTATTTATAGGCTAACCAAAGGCCAACCAATGGCCAAGATCAAGCCAAGTGTATAGCAAGTGTAAGGTCAAGATTTAGCCATGTGCTACCTTATCCATCTACACAAAATATCCTACCTAACCCTTGACCAAAATTCAACACAAAAAACGTGCAAGCTAGCCCATTTTGCCGTCCAACCTCTTCCAATGTGAGGGTGACACATGTCACCCTCCCGTTGGTCCAAAATGTTACGCCTCTCTAAAAATCCGCAAAAATTATTATTGACATAGCCGGAATTTTCCGCATTTAAAGTCAATGAAACGTTTCGCCGAAAAACGACTCCTTTTGGTAGTTATGTACAATTTCGAACCTTGCCTAACTTTAAGGCTCAAATTTCTACGTACGTCCCCACGTACATACCCTGGAAATACGGGGTATAACATTCTCCCCTCCTTAGAAACATTCGTTCCGAATGTTCCTTCTAAGCCTCAAAACAAACATGCGCCAGTATAGTCTTCACTACTATATTTACGAGAACAAATCCTGCCACACCTGGCCACAGAAACACCCGCGCAAATACTTACATCCAAGTCCACGAGGAAACACCTCTAACATCACAAACTTTTGTCACTTTGCCGCGAGGTTCTAGTGTCACTCCGGCGACCCAACAAATGGTACCGGACTGCATGCGATCCCTGAGGTCTAAAATATACATCCTTCGCACCTTCTCCCTTCACAAGAAATGATCATATCTATGCTCACAATACATGCTCGCCACTACCCTTACTCGTCGTACTCTTCTAACACTGGACTCTTCTAGTATACGTACCACACTTGATCATCGCCTCGCTTTTCAAAACCTCGAGTCACCACCTCCAACTTGGTTATCTTACTAGCCTCAATCTTCCTTAAGGCCATTCCCGGCCTTCACGATCTGCTTCTGGTCGAACACACCCACGAACTCATACGATGGTCAACTAAACTTGGGCCTAGCACCCTCGTGACCACCCCACCTGGCGGGACCACCCAGAGCTGACCCCACCTCGAAACAGGCCGCGGGTTGGCCCGCAACATGGCCCCAACCCGACCCACTTAACGCATCACGCTCTTGTTTCCCGATCCGGAACAATCTTACCTATACAAGTCATGAAAGCTACCACTTCCATTTTACACTACCCAAGGAATTATCCCAGAACACATTATACGCAAACCAAGTATTTCAACAAAGACTAACCGTAAAATCTTTTATTCAAGATGACCTTACCTCTAAGGTCTCAACACGAAATATTCTAAGGTTCACACTTTCCATGCCCCCATACATATCCTTTCAACTAACCATGCTTTCTAACTCATAACCAACATAACGCTATCCGAACGTAGCACACAATAAGAAGGTCATTATATCATGCATACAAATCTCTAGAGGGTTAAGGATATACCTGAATCGCTCCACTCTAATCATAAGCGCTGCAGGCGCATAGTCGTAGGCGATGAACCCGCCATCGACCCTGGTGAGTCATTCGCTTGCATCCTTCCTACTAGACGGTTTCGTCATATGGCTCCTCGACGCAGAAAACAAGCACCAAAAAGACGACATTCCCGATGGCGCTCGCCACATCGTGCACACCGAGAAAACTCGAACCCGACTAGCTAACCCATATATCGCAACGAAGCCCCGAGCTCACCAGCCCCGAATACCGAACGCCCCGACGATCGCGGGGACCACTGCATCTTGGAGGTACATAACTAGATCACTGGCCGAGGCGGTCCGCCAAAGTTACCAAAGGACCTGGCTGCTCGCCTCTTCTCGCGATCTCGCCATTCCGTCGACCTCTCCGTGCCTCACATCCTAGCGTGAGCTTGCGCGGGCAATGTCCATGCCCGAAGAGCTACACCCGCATAAGCCTCGCCAAGTAATCATCCAGCGTGGCGTAGCGGTGTACTCGCCCTCCATATCGGCTACCACACGGAACATACCGAGCTAATGAGTCGAACTCACATTGTACTCTCTAACCGTCCGCCCGCCCCGCCTCAACGTCAAAAATCATTTACCGAGCCCTCCTCATTTGTGGGGCAAGAAATGTGCAAGAAAAGCCTCGAGAACTCGTCCCATACGGCTGGAAGTGCATGCTCTTCCCGACAACTCCCACGATCAAACTACCAATCGCAGATCACGCGGTGATGCGAACCCAATACCACCGACTCGCCTCAAACTCGATCACTCACGATCCGTCAGAGTCGGATAAACTCGAGGTCATCCTCCTCTCGATCCATGTAACACCGCGGGCTACAATCAAAAGTCCCGTAGCCTCAAACCGTCGCCGGGGTGAACTACGGTGCTTACGGCGGAATCGCCGTGATCCATTTATCCTCATATCGCCACGACTCGCCAGAATCGCCATCTCTGTACTTCATCTCATTCGCTCCAGCCGTGGGACCGAGGCTCAGTATCAGAGTCTCGCAGCCCATCGCTGCGCTCTAAACTCGCTTTGGTCTTTGGCGTCGCTAAACTTCGCCGCTTAAGCATCGCTCGTGCATCGACGCTCGCGCTCGCATTTCTCAGATCTCACTAACAGCTCCTCGATCGCTTGCCCATTTGGGCTCGGTTTTTTACGCGAGGCATAACGGTAAAGGAAAGGAATACGTCGGAGGGTCCAACTTATCACACAAATGTGGCACGATCTCGTAATGAGAAGAATGGAAACCAATCTAAATGTCCTATAGCCTCACGATTATAGATGTGGTGCACAACACACCAATAATCAAGACTCTACTAGACACGGTGCAGACACTTTCCGATGACTAATCGCTCGATACCAATTTTGTCACGACCAACCGGGCGTGGATCGTGCCTTACCCCGCACCCTAGTGATACAACATCGAGAAAATCGTGAAAATAAAAACATGAACATGAATTAAGAGACAAGATAAATAAACAAAGCCAACCAAAAGCTTGCTTCATCATATATACATAAATACCCGAACAATTATCTTTTACAAACCACGCCACAACATTACTACAAACATCTAAGATTTTTACAATTTATGACGGGACAGGCCCCGCCATACCACGAATGTATAAGAATCTGCACTCGTGGTAACATACCAAAAGATAAGCCTCAAGAAATGGGCTTCCCGACACGAATCGTGATCCTATGAGCGAGGATCCACAACCGATGATTTCCACTGCAGATGAACGCACTTCGGGCGAGGTCGGTCGATAACAGTACCAAGTATGTGAAATCGTAAAGATCAGAATGAAATCATTATGGTCTATATAAAGGGAGACATGTATGATAACCGGATGAAATACGTGTCCGCCATCCCGGGACTCGGTGAATAATCGGATGGAATACGTGTCCTCGCCCATCTCGGGACTCGGTGTATAATCGGATGAAATACGTGTCCTCGCCATCTCGGGACTCGGTGTATAATCCGATGAAATACGTGTCCCTCGCCCATCTCGTGGGACTCGGTATAATCGGATGGAATACGTGTCTCGCCATCTCGCGACCTGGTGTATAATCGATGGAATACGTGTCCTCGCCATCTCGTGGGACTCGTGTATAATCAAATGAAATACGTGTCCTCGCCATCTCGTGGGACTCGGTGTAGAATCGTTCATAACAAATCAACCGCCTCCATCGAGACGCGGTACGTAAATACAACAAAGGCTATCACAACAAGCATAGACAAGTTTCACAACAACAAGCATAGGCAAGCTTCACAACAACAAGCATAGGCAAGTTATACACAACTCAAAGTACTTTCATTTTATGCCAAAGTCCGGTTTTAACTCCTAAAGTACTACGTACGTTAAATTCCTTTTAAAGATCCATTTCTTTTACAAAGGTCACCCGATACCCGTAGTATAAAAATAGAGTGACTAACATTGTTAAGTAAACCAAAATGCTTTCCTTTGTAAAATCAAGTAACAACCTTATTTTCCAAACGTTCAAGTTTGCCTAATTTCAAATGCTCAAGTTTCTCATTTTAGAAAAGGTTTCGTAGCTCATAGTTTTAATCCTTTAAAACATAATTCTCCTTTAAACGTTTTGAGAAACATATGTCTTATATGTGAGTAGGTTATTCTTGTTTATAATCAATCTTATTAAACAGCCATGATCTAGGAAATGTAATATCATTTTGTCTCATCTTAGCTTCTATGCAGATGGAGGTTCTTCGGTTTTAATACCATACTTCATTATTCAATACATTTTCCTTTATTAACGCTGCAGTGGTTTGTCGATACTCATTCTGATTTCCGAAATCAGTAAAACATTATTCCTTTTAAAACCAAGTACTCATTACTCACGAATGAGGTTTCACACTTTTAACAAAATTTATATCAATACCATTAAGTCAAGTCTCTTATCTTCAAAAATCAAGAAACCATTCTTTTATCACTCTTAAGACGTTATACCTAACTTCCCATAAAGCTAGTACAACTCTTATGTTTTCAAAGCCAGGTATTACTCTTCTTTCAAAAAATGTCTTTTGAAACACTTCAAGTTCTTTATTACTACACATCAAATCCGTTATAAGTCAAATCGGTTACCTTTGAAACCACAAAACATTTTCTTACCTACATAAAGTCGTTATAACCAACTTCCCATAAAGCCGTTATAACACTTTATGTTTCAAACCAATCGAATACATTAAACACACGTACGCTCACCGTACTACATAGTTATACACATATCATGCTAGAACAGATAGGAAGAGGTTCACATACCTCGCGACGATTATCGACTAATAGCAAAATGCTCCAAGTACCTCAAACCGCTCGCTACTCCTGCCAAGTAGATCACGCCATACGTAGTACTTCAACCTATAGAGGCCACAAGGCGCCTATTAACATCCTAGATCTCAATGTAGAATATTCTACGAAAATTCGGCAAGCCTCCCCGCAACAACAGAAATCTCCTCTCTATCGAGGCCACCAAGCCAACCAGTGGGGTTAACACGCCTAACCGGACGTGTACAATTCTACTACACAAGAATGCTACTTAAGTCTCATCTGATACACCCTATGTAACTACGATTCGATTCTCTTATTTAAATTCAGCTTAAGTCGCAAGACATCCGTAAGTATTATTCAGCTTAAGTCAAAAGACATTGCCGCACAACTATGTTCAATTCTATATATAGTATACTTCAACTATATATTCCAACAACATGTAATTTCCAATTACAATAGAAGGTCAAGAGTGTTTACCTCGATAAGCCCAAAATTATCCGAGTTTAAATGTCGATCCCGAGCAAGGTTTAGCTCCTACTCCGTGCGCTCAGGCCCGCTCCAACCAACCCTTAGAAGTTCTAACCAACTTCTACTTATAACTTCAACTACGGTGAAGATTTACTTTGGTTTTCGTTTTGTGGTGAGGAAGTATAATAGTATTTTCTGGCTTTTGTATAAGTGTAACCTTGGGAATACTACAAGGTATTTGGGCCAAGGTATTTGGGCATTATAACAATACTTGAGAGTATTTCAATACCACAAAAGGGGTATTTATACGAGACAACTAGGCTGGGGGTACCCACTGCTAAACACCACAGCGGAGGAGGCTCTCGGCCAAGGGCTCTCAAGGGGAGGGGTGGTGGACGAAACTCACGAGGAGAGGAGGATTTGAGACTTAGAAAGATTGCTCAAGTTTTGGATGAAGAAAGTCTTCAACTAGAGGGTATTTATAAGGCTAACCAAAGGCCAACCAATGGCCAAGATCAAGCCAAGTGTATAGCAAGTGTAAGGTCAAGATTTAGCCATGTGCTACCTTATCCATCTACACAAAATATCCTACCTAACCCTTGACCAAAATTCAACACAAAAAACGTGCAAGCTAGCCCATTTTGCCGTCCAACCTCTTCCAATGTGAGGGTGACACATGTCACCCTCCCGTTGGTCCAAAATGTTACGTCTCTCTGAAAAATCCGCAAAAATTATTAATGACATAGCCGGAATTATCCATACGAAAGCTTATGAAACGTTTCACAAAAACGACTCCTTTTGGTAGTTATGTACAATTTCGAACCTTGCCTAACTTTAAGGCTCAAATTTCTACGTACGTCCCCACGTACATACCCTGGAAATACGGGGTATAACACAGATGTTGCTGGAGATGCAGATGTCGTTGCAGATGTTGCCTGAAATGTCGTGACATCTGAGGCAACATTACATAGGACATTTTCATTTTCACACAGAGACTGTTCATAAACAGTGGCCAGCATTGCTTGTGATTCAACTTCTTAATAGCCTTCACCTTCTCCTTTTTTTGCCTTTCTTTTTGAGTAATTGGAAGGAATTTGGTGGACTTTTGATTGAAGCCTTGGTTTTGATGCCTTTTAGATTTAGATTGATTTCTCTCATTGTTGAACTTCCTCACCATCAAATTGTATTTTCGAGTGAGTAAGACAACATTAACACCTTCACCAATTTCTTCAAGATTCTCATCCCCTTAATCGATATGATTCCCTGAGGATTGAACTTGAAGTGTCACATTCTTGCTCTAATATAGTTCTCTTTGATTCTTAATGTTCATATCATAGGTTTTGAGAGTGCTCATCAAGGTATGAAGGTTCATAGTAGCAGGATGTGAGCTTCTTTAATGACATAAATCTTTAAATTGAACTTTTCAGGAAGAGAACAAAAAGCCTTTCAAAATAAGATTTAATATCATCCGCTTCTTCCATCCTTAAATGTTCATATTTGCTGATGATCATGTGTAGCTTTGTTCGACGAATACTTGATCTACATTCACGATGAATTTGTAAAGTATCTCATGCATCCTTAGCCATTGGGCAGTTTTGAACGAGTTTAAACATGTAAGGATCAACTCATCCAAAATTGCATTTAAGGCCATTCGTTAAGCTAGTATTATTGGTTTCTTCCGCCGTCCATTTGGATTCAGGTTTAACAAGAATTTCACCTTCCTCATCCGGCGACAACATTTGAACAACATACCCAGATCTCATGCCCTAACATCAATTGATTTGATGTGAGAACGCAGACAAATCCTCAATAGGTACATTTTATTCCATTTAAAATGGAAAATCTACCAATATTTAGATTAGCCGAATCAATAGCTTTGAATAATAGGACCAAACACTTATTGTATTAAATGTCGGCTCTGATACCACTTGTTGGGTCACGGGGGTTATGCTATGGAATAATAAAAACAAACTGAAAGTAAAATCAATTCGAATGCTGGAACAGTTTGCAAATGTCGGCAGAAATGTCATCTGACACAACTGACAATATTTCGATAAAAACAGAATAAAACCTTTGAAGAGTTAAAGTGCAGCGGAAATAAATAAAAAATACAAATGTTTAATTTTCATAGGTTATATATTGATATAACCCATGATGGTCAATGACCAAAGATATTGTATATATATATATATATATATATATTGTAAAAGAATGAATATATTCAATTGAAGCCTTGTAATATTGTAAAAGAATGAATATATATATATATATATATATATATATATATATATATTATCTATATATATATATATATATATAATTGAATATATTCATTCTTTTACAATATTACAAGATAATACAAAAGGAATAAAAAAAAGGTTAAGTCGCAGATGACTTATGCCTGA
Source organism: Przewalskia tangutica (assembly GCA_029844215.1). Classification (NCBI taxonomy): domain Eukaryota; kingdom Viridiplantae; phylum Streptophyta; class Magnoliopsida; order Solanales; family Solanaceae; genus Przewalskia; species Przewalskia tangutica. The sequence continues at coordinate 42,526,281 of CM056727.1, read as the reverse complement.
AAATTCTATCTAAATAGAAGTGCACAACATCTCATTACAATCGCTCCATACAAAGCTAATCTAGAATCTGAAACAGCGAATGTAATGCCGGACAGAATGTCGTCACAAACTCAGACAACATTTTGTGATCTAGATTTCTGAGAAGAAATTCCGAGAGCTCTCTTGGTATTTTTACATTTTGATTCTGGATATTGAATCCCTGAATTGACCTCTCTATTTATAGTAGAGAGTTCCCTTGAAAGACTCATCAACATGTCGTGGAAGTTGAGCTAAAAAAGGACACGTGAGGCAGTAGCTTGAGGAACGAAAATCTCAACTGCTTGGACTTTTTCTTCACACGTCTTGCTCCTTAAGTTAAGCTACCTCTTGGACTTGGTTTTCCTCGTTTGCAATCTGCTTTAAAGACTCCTTGCCAAGTCAATTGCCATGTGATAAAAAGGTCACACTTTTCTGAAATCATCGTGAAGATAGTAAAACAGCATTACGAATGTCGTCCCGAATGTCAAGACATTTGGTCCAACATTTTCTAATTTTAACTTAGCTCTAAAAATGATATGTTAGGAAAAATGTCATGACACAAAACCTAACATTAACAGTTTGGTTGGTCGTTAAAAAAAATACAATTTTCTGGTTGTCGTCATTGTACTAAACATTGCAATTCTTGCATAAATTATGTTGAAATTTATATATTATATTATGCATGATAAAATATGAAATAACAACACATGTATTGCATGGATAATAATAATTAAAGACCAAAAGGCTTCAGAGTAATTAATTCCTGCATAACTATTCTTACATTATTATTCATAGTATAACAATCTGTACATTATAAGTTTATAACTAGTACTAGTCAGGGCCGTCTCAAACATTTTGGGGGTCATGTTCTAATTCGTAAAAGTGGGCCCTTAATATAAGTAATATACGATATCAATAATTAGAAATTATTTTAAATTGTAAATAACAACCCAATACAACTTCAAGTTAATCAACCCCTACTTTGATTGGGCTAAGACCTGCAATTATGGACCTTTACAGTAAATTATAGCTAATACTACTTAATAAAAAACGAAAAAAGAGATCCCTAAATTTTTTATTTTTTGGGGTCCTGTGTGATAGCACGGGTCGCACGGGCCCAAAGACGGTACTAGTATGTGAACAAAATGACAGTCCTCTTAAAGTGAATATAAAAGTACTTTTCCCAAAGAGTAAGTGTCTTATGCAGTAACTTCCAAATAGAAATACTCTCCCAGAGTAATTTGCATTGCATCTCATTCACCATATTTCCTAAAATCCATTTCTTGGTACTGAATTCCCGTACCTTGATTGAAAGAGAAGGGTAGTGGGGGATAAAATTTCAAAATGTTTTAGAATAGGAGAATAAGTGCTGGCGTCCATCTTTCTGTATCTACCTAGACTATGAAGTATAAATTTATTGCATATCGTACACAACTTCGTTTTCAATTGTCAGCTGGGACATCTTGACATTATATGATCTTCCAAAATTATGTTTTCTAATGCTATTTTAACTCCTTTTGGGATTATTCCAGTAGAAGACGAAAATAAACTATATAGTGAAACAAATGGTAGACAGGAATGGAATAATTAAAGATTCCCCATCAGAAATGTCTCAACAAACACTAAAGCTAGCAGACAATAATTCCAAGATGGATTTAACTTATATACGTTGACTCATTGTATAAAGAATGTTTCAGTGTATTTTAGTATGTAACATGCCTTATATTTTTATGGTGATCTGACGAGGTAAAAATTCTTTTATACTGTTTGTATACAAAGTTAAATATTCCCATGAATGCTAGATAAATTAGCAGAGCTCCCCACAACAATATATACACACATATTTTCATATGAACATCAACAATAAGAAACAAGAATGGGCAAACATCACATACTGATGATACCATATCCAGTACAAGGCCATGTTATTCCCTTGATGGAGCTGGCTCAATCCTTAGCCAAATATGGCTTCAAAGTCACTTTTGCCAACATACAGTCCACTCATAAGCGTATTCTAAATTCTTTTGGAGGAAAAAATATATTGCATGATCAGATTCATCTGATTTCAGTTTTGGATGAATCAGAATCAGGGGAAGATAAGAATGTGCCAGGTAAATTATCTGAAGCAATGTTTAAAATCATGCCTGGAAAAATCGAGAAGCTAATTCAACAAAATAATGCATCTGAGGATGAAAAAATTACCTGTGTTATTGTTGACCAGAGCCTTGGATGGGCTCTAGAAATTGCAGCCAAAATGGGAATTAAGAGAGCAGCCTTCTTAACTGCTGCAGCTGCTAATTTGGTACTTGGATTTAATATTCCAAAGTTGATTGATGATGGCATAATTGACAATAGTGGTGAGTAGTTTCTACTACTAATTTATGTTTTTATGTTCGGATTAAGTCATATTACTGACTGTGTAAAGATTTATGCTATCAGTATAGTTTAACATGCATGTGATAGGTTATATAATGCCTTCCTGAAGTTTCTTGGAATGGCGATGTAAGGCAAAACAACTGACTCCCTTGTGGTTACTTTTCCCAACTAAAAGCCCGTTTAGTATGCTGGACTAGATTGTCAGTGCCGTACTGGTGGGCATTCTGTTGGTAAAAAGCAATCACATAAAGATCGGTTGCTTTGCCTTCCATCGCCCTTCCAGGACACTTTAGGAAGGCGCCTCTTAACCTGTATGAAGTTACTATTTTTACCAGATTAACAATTATTAATACTTATCATATTGATTTACCTTAAAGTGACCTAAGTTTGTAAATAGTTTTATATCATCAGTATATAGAACTTAAATTCTTAATCTATAAGAAGAAAATTTCAATCTTAATTGCAGGGACTCCAGCAATAAAGGATCATATTTTTCAGTTTGAACCAACTATGCCTATCATGAATACATCAGATTTAGTTTGGACACGCATGGGGAATTTGACAATGCAGAAAATCATTTTTGACATGATGGTACACAACAACAAAGCTGTGAAATCAGCAGATTGGCTGATTTGCAACTCAACATATGACCTTGAACCAGGAGCCTTCAAAATAGCACCAGAGATTGTACCTATTGGTCCTCTTTTGGCAAGCAATTGTCTCGAACCGAACACGTTTCCTCCAAAAGAACCCCGTATTTCTTCTAAAGAATATCCCAATTCAATGGCTGGATCGTTCTGGCCCGAGGACCCGACTTGCCTAAACTGGCTTGATCAACAACTATTATGTTCAGTTGTGTATGTTTCCTTTGGGAGCTTCACAATATTCAACAAAGCTCAATTTCAAGAATTAGCATTGGGGCTTGAACTATCAAACATGCCTTTCTTGTGGGTTGTGAGAAGTGATGCTCTAGATGCTAAAACTGATAGTTTCTTGAAAAATTTTGTGGAAAGAATAGGGAGGAAAAAAGGGAAAATTGTGAATTGGGCACCACAGCAAAAGGTTTTATGTCATCCTAGTATAGGTTGTTTTATTAGTCATTGTGGTTGGAATTCCACAATAGAAGCAATAAGCAATGGGGTTCCTATCTTGTGTTGGCCTTATTTTGCTGACCAATTTATGAATCAGAGTTATATTTGTGACATATGGAAGGTTGGATTAGGACTAAAGAAAGAAGCTAATGGGATCATGAGTTGTGGAGAGATTAAGGATAAAGTTGAGGAATTGCTAGGAAATGATGCATTCAAGAAAAGAGCATTGCAACTCAAGGAAATAACTATGAGCTCAGTCAAAGAAGGTGGTAGGGCTTACCAGAATTTCATAAATTTCATTCAATGGATTAAATCATCATAGGGAATTGAAGAAAGATTCTATATTTCTGCCTTCTATAGTACAAGCATGGAGCCTCAGAGGACTTAATTCGTGTATTTTTATGTTGTGTAGTGTGGTTTTATCATTTTGTAACCAAGTGTATTCTGTTTTTGTAATTTGTTTCTCATTTTGCAAACTCCTTTGTCCAAGATAGCGTCAGAACCAACGATGTTAGCTCCCACACCACACTCCACAGGAGGCAATAAAAGATAAAAATTAGTTCGGATGGCCAGTTTTTTGACAGATTGTTAATATTTATCCAATACTTGAAATGTAATTAAAAAATAATCACTTTTTAAGACGGAAATAAAATTTGGACAAAATATCCTTATCTAAAACACGGAAAGTTTTGACAAGTGAAACTCCAATACAATTCCTTGAGTTCGAAAAGTTCCCAGAGTTACAAATGTAACTCAAACTCCAAGAATTATTAGTTGAACTTATAAAGGTTCAAACTCGAGAAATTTTTCATGGAGCTTAAAATAGGTATCATGAATGTAATAATATTAAAGGATTACATACTACCTTGCTATAGATAATTTTTTGACAAATGAAACTCAAGGATTGTGTCCTCATCGTGAGTTACAATGGATGTACGAGAATAATATACAACTATTACAAATGCTTCGAAATGATAAACAATAATGAATTACAATAGTTAACAATCTTGTAGCCAACAAGAGTTGTGGCTACAGTAAACTTGTGGTTCTTGAATGATTCTTGAGCCAGTATTGAGTCTTCGTCCCAATTGCAACAAGTTCCTAGATCTTGATAGACCGAAACCAAGAGACACTAAATCTGGTAGCGTTACAATTTCGCTGCTGAGTCAGGTGATATTCACTCTGTCCTTAAGACATTATTGCCCCGTATATATCCTTTTACGATATGTGCAACTGTCTCCCAAGATAAAACACCAACTAATAAATGTGTTAAATATACACATAATATACAAAAGTATATTATGTGTATATTCATTATTGGGCCACAGTTTTCACATTGTCACAGATAGTCCAGCCCAGTAGTATGTGTCACGGACAGATTTGGTAGATATGCCCTAAGTGTATATTTGGTATATATTAGACTTAGTCTTGTATCTTAATTAGTATTGCAATATTACCATAAATGTATAGTTAGTCTCCATATAGAATAGAGATTTAGATGTAGAATAGGAAAATGATTTTCCTGTTGTAACTTGTATATATATGTCTTTCATCAATAAGAATAATCAAGGGATTAATTCTTTTATGGTATCAAAAGTCTAGGTTATTTTCCTAGCTTCCGCTACTCACTTCTTTCTCGAATTTCTCTTGAATTTCGTGACAAAAATCCCTCACCCTCGGTTTCTGCAAAACTCGAGACCTCTCCCTTCCTAAAAAATCTTGTCCAAAGTTCGTTCTATTCACCATGACTGATAAAGACACTTTTCATCATGCCCTCACAGTTTCTAACATCAAGAACGTCATTCCTATTATTCTTGACCTAGAAAACGTTCAATATGGGATATGGGCGGAGTTATTCAAGATTCATGTAATGACACATCAAGTTCTTCACCATATCATCCATACGACTCCTAAAATGGGAGATGAGACCACCGAAGATGATGATGATGTACCCACCAAAGAGGACGATCCAAAATTATGGGTCACGCTTGACGCAAAGGTTCTTCAATGAATTTATGCCACAATATCCATGAACCTTTTACAGACGATTATAGAGCCCAACTCCACAGCTATGGAGGCTTGGAATCGATTGCGGAATATCTTCCAAGATAACAGTCATTCCCGCATTGTTACCCTTGAACAGGAATTTTCTCAAGTTGCTATGACGAATTTTTCTAATGTTTCATCTTATTGTAAATGACTCAAGGACTTGGCGGATCAACTTCGCAACGTAGGTGCTCCATTACTAATAGTCGTCTCGTTTTACAGATGGTTGCAGGCTTATCCGAGGCCTATAACGGTGTTGCTTCGATCCTGCATCAAAGTAACCCCCTTCCGGAATTCTATCAAGCCCGTTCCATGCTCACATTGGAAGAAGCGGGTTTGGCTAAAAAGATGACTATAGGGGCTAGTCCCGTCATCATGATGACTGAGTCCAATTTTCCATCTTCCGGCTCCACCAACTCAAGACAAAATCACAACAACGACGGTGGTAAAAAGGGTCAAAATCAGAAAAAATAATGGCAAGAATTGCAGCGGCAACTGGAATAGTAGTGGTGGCAGCGACTGTTCTCAGCCCAGTCAGTAGTGGCAGCAGTCATGGGGCCCACAGTGGGCCCCAATGCAGTGGCAGTGGGCCCCAGTTCCAGCGTAATCCAGTGGGCCTTCAGCTTACCCGAGAAATGGGCCCGCTTCGCCCGTTCCGGATCCAACGATGGTTACCGCCCAACAGCTGGTTTGGGACAAGATCCGTGCTTGTGCCCCGGCCCCTCAAGCCCATCACGCAGCGGGACCCACACAAACTGACATTGAAGCCGCGGTGCACATGCTTGGAATGACTCAACTGGATCCATATTGATACATGGACACACACACCACTACCCACATGACATTCGACCAAGGTACTCTCTCGTCTTATTCCAATTTGAGCAATAATCATGGTATAATTGTTGGTAATGGTAATTTGATTCCAATTAAGGGTTATGGTCATAAAACTTTGTCTCCTCCCCATCCACCACTTGTCTTGAAAAATACCTTTCATGTCCCAAAACTAATTAAAATTTAGTGTTTGTCCGTAAATTCACCACTGATAATTGGATTTCTATTTATTTTGATTCGTTTGGGTTTTCTGTGAAGGATTTCAAGACGGGGAGTCCTCTCATGAGGTGTGACAGTAGGGGAGATCTTTGTTCAATCACACCAAGTCTCAGTTTCTCGCGTCAAGCCATGTCATCCACTTTTGCAACTCTTGCTCCTTCCTTGTGGCATGCTCGTCTAGGTCATCCGAGGTCATCTATTTTATCTACTTTAGATAGAAATAAGTTTATTTCCTGTAAGGGTACGCGTAGTACTCCAAATTGTCAATTTTTTTCTCTAGGAAAAAATATTAAGTTGCCATTTGTAGCATCGAATTCTCATACTTCAATGCCATTTGATATTATTCATAGCGATTTATGGACATCTCCCATTCTCAGTTCTATGGGTAATCGTTATTATGTTTTATTCCTGGATGATTATTATAAATTTTTATGGACGTTTCCAATAGCGAAAAAATCCCAAGTTTTTTTCATCTTCGTAAAATTTAGAGCTTTCATTAGAACTCAAGTCGAACGGGAAATAAAAAATATTCACTGTGATAATGGCAAGAATATGACAATGGAGAGTTTTGGGAGTTTTGTGCTAACAATGGGATAAATTTTTGTTTTGCTTGTCCTCATACGTCTTCACAAAATGGGAAAGCTGAACGTAAAATTCGTACCATTAATAACATTATCCGCACCTTATTGGTTCATTCTTTCGTCCCTCCGTTGTTTTGGCATCATGCTCTACAAATGGCCACATATCTACTTAATATTCTTCCTTCTAAAGGTTTGATATATTCGTCCCCTCTTCAAATTTTATATAATAAGACTTATTCGTATTCACATCTTAGGGTCTTTGGGTGCTTATGTTATCCATTTTTTCCATCCACCATAATTAACAAACTTCAGGCACGTTCTATCCCTTGTGTGTTTTTGGGTTATCCGTCAAATCACCGTGATTATAAATGCTTTGATTTATCTTCTAAACAAATCATTATTAGTCGTCATGTTATTTTGATGAGTCTAAATTTCCGTTTACTAAGTCAATAGTCATGTGCCTAGTTCATATAATTTTTTGAATGATGACATATCCCCATATTTAATTCACCATTTTTCGGACACATTCCGAGCCCCGAATCCTCCAATGCCCATCGCTCACTGCCCAAACATCATCCGCCATCGCTTCCCGATCCGGGTCCAAAGAATCGCCTCCTTCCCACCCCGCCTGCCCTGTCCCAGCCTTTCTCCTATCGCGCCCTGATCCGTGTTGGGCGAGGCCCACCGCTCACTGGCGATCCGTCCGTCTCCCAAAAATTCTCAAAATTTACCCAATCCAGCCTCGAGTCATGGTCCAGTCACCCGATCCAAACGAGATATTTTTAAACCAAAAAAGACATTTTAATTTAAATTTTAATGTTCTTAAATCACCCTTACACCGTAATCCCGTGTCTGCTTTAAATGACCAAAATTGAAAAATTACCATAACTGATTAATATAATGCTCTTATTGATAATAAGATGTGAGAGCTGGTACCCCGTCTATCTGGTATTAATATTATTCGGTCTATGTAGATTTTTTCTCATAAGGATAATTCTGACGGATCATTTGCAAGACACAAGGCTCGTCGTGTATGTGATGGTAAGACTCAGTAGGTTGGTGTACATTGTGGTGAGACATTTAGCCCGGTGGTCAAGCCTGCTACCATTCGCACCGTGCTCAGCTTGAATCTTTCGAAATCATGACCCATTCATCAGCTAGACGTGAAAAATGCTTTCCTACATGATGATCTCAAGGAGACAGTGTATATATGTCAACCCTTGGGGTTTAGGGATACTCGATATCCTCATCATGTATGTTTGTTGAAAAAGTCCTTGTATGGGCTTAAGCAGTCTCCACGGGCTTGGTATAAGAGGTTTGCTGACTATGTTTTGACTATTGGGTTCTCTCACAGCAGGTCTGATAATTCATTGTTCATATATCGTCGGGGTTCTTCGATGGCTTATATACTGTTATATGTGGATGATATTATTTTGACTGCTTCTTCTGATACATTACGCCAGTCTATTATGACAATGCTCAGTTCTGAGTTTGCCATAAAGACTTGGGATCATTGAGTTATTTTTTGGAGATTGTTGTCACTCGTCATACAGGGGATTTGTTCTTATCTAAGAGAAAGTATGCAACAAAGATCATTGAGAGGGCTGGGATGTCATCTTGTACGTCCATTTCTACTCTAGTTGATACTAAATCCAAGTTGGGTGTTGCAGCTGGCTCTCCCTATGAGGATCCGACCCGCTATTGTAGTCTTGCAGGCGCCCTTCAGTATCTTACGTTCACGCAACCTGATATTACATATGTCGTCTAGCAGGTGTGTTTGTTTATTGTTAAGTTTATTTTGTATACACTTTTGAGTCTTCTTTAGTTAGTATTTTACTCATTTATTTCGCGTTTAGTATAATGTTAGGTGTGTTTTTCTTTCATTTTGTGTCACGGCGGTTATAAAGGAGAAAATACTACTCGTGAGGATTAAATGAACTTAATTGAGATGGAATTGCACACTAAAAAGGTCAAAAAATGAAGCCTAAAAAGTACCGGGAAGTATAGAAGAAATCAGACGAAGTCCGGACGAAAAAAGGACACAGAAACAGAAAACCGGAAAATTAACGCCACAGGCGCCGCGACGCTAATTGTCCTGAAATTATGATTTGGTCGCAGTATTTTCGGTGCCGTGGCACCAGCCTGCAGGGCCACGACGCCGACGCGGGATATCTGATTTTTTTGGCCGAATTTGACACATTTTCAGGCTCCGAAAGGACAACTTTTCCCAGCTATAAATCCCTAAACCCTGGCAGATTTTAATCACTTTTCATTCTACTTTGGAGAGGAGAACGACGGCTAGAAGCAAGATTAGAGACATCTTCTTGTTCAAGTTATTTTATTTCCTTTACTTTATTTCAGTTTATGTTGGATCTTGTATTAGTTCTTGACATGACAATGTTTAGGAGCTAAATACTTTAGTAGGGTTTCCATCGAATCTTTTTGAAACTCTTTCATATAGTTAATGCATTAATTATTGATTTCTTCTTCATCATATTAAGATCTATTCAATATTGTTATGATTGCTTGATAATTAACTAGCTATTGATTGTCATCACTTATATGATTTCAAATCAAAAGTCTGAAAGATGAGATTTGAATATGCTGTAATTGTCTAGACATATGTTAAAATCGTGGACAAAAGTACCTCGATACTTGTGTAGTATTTAAGGTTATTGTTCTTAATCCTCATGTGTGGTAAAACTTATCATAGAAATATAGAAGGTTTCTGCACAAGGTTGAACTCTTGTATGTCCTAACCGGAATATAATGACAGATTAGTTAACCTGTTATCTTAATAAAGAGAATAATCATTAGCATTGCATTAACACGTGAAAGAGTGGATAGTTGAGGAGATTGGAATGCCCTATTTCTTTCATAACTATTATAAACCCAAAGTATTATAATCTCTAGTTTATTTTCTGCACTTAGTCATAATTCTTAGTTATAATTCTCAAACTAAAGAACGTCAACCAAATAGATACCATAGAATAGATAATCGGTACTTAATAAACCAGCCACTGTGGACGATAAACTCGGTCTTACATATCTTTATTACTTGAACGATACGTACACTTGCGTAAGCATCTACAAATATCACAACAAGTTTTTGACGCCGTTTCCACAGACTGGCGTACTGTTAATATCGATTTATCTATTCTTATTTCTAATTTGGTTTTTATTTTCAGTTTTTTTATTTTTGCTTTAGTGATGTTTGTCGTGATCTGTTTGCTGTTTTTGATTAATCTCAGGAACTTAGTTTATGCGAAGTAGGAGAGGAGCTGACATTCCCATCCCTCTGAACCTGAAGATTGAGAGATTGTGTAGACAGAGCAGGAAAGAGAAAAGAGCAGTTGATTCCTTAGCAATGAGAGATCAGCGAAACAACAATTTGGTGGATGATGAGTTACCACCTATCTTAAGACAAGTCCTTGCAGAAAGGAGCTTGGGGACTATGTGATGCCTACTATTACAGGGGTGCAGACTTGCATCAGGCTTCCAGCTGTTGAAGCCAATAATTTTGAAATCAAACCAGCAATCTTGCACATGGTCCAAGGTTCAGTCAAGTTTGAGGGATTACCAACAGAAGATCCCTATCTGCATCTAGCAAACTTCCTGGAGTTGTGTGCAATATTTAAATACAATGACGTTACTGATGATGCCATTCAGTTGAGGCTCTTCCCATTCTCACTCAGGGAGAGAGCAAAGTGCCGGTTGAATTCATTACAGACGAACTCCATCACTACATGGCAAGACTTAGCACAGAAGTTTCTTGCCAAGTTCTTTCCCCCAGCGAAGGTAGCAAAGCTCAGAGGTGAGTTGAATAACTTTTATCAGCTGGAGGGAGAATCACTATATGATGCATGAGAGCGGTTTAAAGACTTGCAGAGAAAGTGCCCACATCATGGGATTGAGAAGTGGATGCTAGTCCACATATTTTACAATGTGTTGAGTGGTACTACTCGTACCATCATTGATGCTGCAGTATGAGGTACGTTCATGAGAAAGAGTGTCAATGCGGCACATGTTTTGCTAGAGGATATGACCACAAACAACCATCAGGGGGCCGATGAGAGAGCAATAAACAGTAGAAAGATGGATGAGATTCATGAGTTGGATGCTATCACAACATTGACTGCACAGGTAGCCACTTTTACAAAGCAGATGCAGCAGAATACCATGTCAGTTAAAATGGTTCAGACACCTGTGAGTTGCGAAATTTGTGGGGGTCCCCATACTTTTGATAGGTGTACAGCAGTGGACCCGAATAATGTGCCCATGGAGCAGGTTCAAGCAGTGGGAAATTTTCAGAGGCCCTACAACAACCCCTACTCTAACACATACAATCTAGGGTGGAGAAATCACCCAAATTTTTCATAGAAGAATGAACAAGGGCAACAACCACAATTTCATGCATCATCCTCACAGCAGTTCAGCTCACCAGACCCACAAGAGAAGCCAGATGACATAAAAACAACACTGTTGACCTTGGCCAACTCTTAGACTCAATTCATGGCAGAAACCAGGTCCTCAATTTCATCCTTAGCCAATACTCAGACAAATTTTATGACAGAGACCCAGCAGTTCATGACAGAAACTAGGTCTTCTATCAGAAATTTGGAAACACAGGTGGGAGAGCTGTCACAAACACTGAACAATAGACCATAAGAAAACCTCCTTAGCAACACAGTGATGAACTCAAGGGAGCAGTGTCAGGTAATTAGCTTGAGGAGTGGGAAGCAGTTAGAGCAAATGGCACCCTAACCAGTGGTTGAAAAAGAAAAGGATGTGGGGAAGACAGTTGAGGTAGAAAAAGAGGGGGTTACTGATGACTGCCCTACTTTAGAGAAGGATCCACCCGCAGTGATGAGGGAGTACATAGACAAAATTCCTTACCCTCAAATACTGCAGAAGAAGGCTGTGGATAAGCAGTTTTTGAATTTTTTGGAGGTATTTAAAAAACTGCACATTAACATTCCTTTCATTGAAGCCTTAGAGCAAATGTCAGCGTATGTGAAGTTCATGAAATATATTATTTTTAAGAAGAAGAAACTGACAGATTATGAGACAGTGATGCTGACAGAGGAGTGTAGTGCTATACTGCAAAAGAAACTTCCCCCAAAGTTGAATGATCTAGAGAGTTTCAGCTTACATTGCACCATAGGGAATGTTACATGTAAAAGGGCAATATGAGATTTGGGGACAAGTGCCAATCTGATGCCCCTCTCTGTGTTCAAAAGACTTGGGTTAGGAGAAGCAAGGCCAACCACAGTTACCTTGCAACTAGCTGATCGCTTAGTTGTGCATTCCGAAGGAATAATTAAAGATGTGTTGGTACAAGTAAGTAAATTCATCTTTCCTGCTGATTTCCTCATTTTAGACATGGATGAAGATGAAAATATGTCCATCATCCTTGGGAGACCATTTCTAGCCACATGGAGGGCACTTATTGATGTTGAAAATGGAGAGTTGAAGCTCAGAGTGCAAGATGAAGAGATGACCTTCAAAGTGTTCAAGCCATCGCCTGAACCTCAAGACACTGATAGATGCTTTGCTGTTGGTGTAGTTGATAAAAATTCTCCTCATGAAAGTTCCAATGGTACTGATGCTCTTGATGGTAAGAATTCTACACTCGTAAATGATGTTGTGGATGAGAACAAGGGAATGAAACCTCCTGAAATGAGCCCTATGAAAAAGAAAAGGAAAAAGAAGGAGGAAAATGGTGCTAAAGTGGATATGCGGAGGAGACACTCTACCCCCTTGATCTAGTAAGTAATCTGCGTCCGGCTAAAAGACGTTAAAGACAACGCTACTTGGGAGGCAACCCAATGGTTTTAATTATGTTATTTAAATTTTGTTTTAATTGTTTTATTTTATCTTGAACAATCTCACGGTCTTGGGTTTTGTCTTATGTTTTGATAACAGGTGGACTAGGAACTGACCCTGAGCAGAAAAAGGATAAAAAACGCTAGAATTCGGAAAATCGAGCACAGCGCCGTGGCGCCAAAATGCAGGGACATGGCACTGAAACTTCAGAGGGCCCAGAAGTCGTGCAATTTCCATAAATTTTCCTCCAGACCTCCGTAATGACCGTTGTGTTGTGTCAGTAAGTTGTTCCTTTATTTTTAGTCTTCACACATTGGGGACAATATGTCGATTAAGTTTGGGGGGTGTCTATTTTGTATTATTCTTCTGTTTTTGAGTCTTTTTGATTGTCTTTGTGTTATTTTGTGTGTTTTTGAGTCATAATTTTTTTTATATGGATCATGCATGTTGTAGTTGCTAAAGATATTGAGTGGATAAAATGGAATAATGTAATGAAATAAAAAGCGATAATCTGTGTGCTTAAGTTAGATATGTCAAAAATTCATGACATCTAATTATTGAGATATTTGTGCTTAGCCTATGAGTGTCAGTTATGGAGAGAAATGTTGAAAAATGTATAGAAAATCTGTTTGCTTGTTATTTGAAGCGAAATAGTTAAGATGTACATGTTTAGGGAGATGATTCAGACATTTCTTTGATAGCCCTTCAGACCATTCATTACCTATCCTGACATAAATTGTATTACTAGTCAGCCCCGTTGAGTCTAAAATAAAATCTTTCTTTGACACTATATGATTTCCTGATTGTTCCATAAGTGATAATTGAAAACTCTTGGAATAAAAAGTGTTGAAAAAGAAACAAAAAGAGAGTGAAAATTTGATGCACCCCAATGAAAAATATGCAAAAATCTAAGTTTGGGGGTGCTGTTATTTATAATGTATCTCATTCTATCAAAAGAAAAGAAGAAAAAAATAGGTATGAGATTAAAAATAAAGTCAAAAAGAAGAAAAAAAAGTTGAATGAAAAATGCTTATGGTACGTAATTTGAGCCTAAATGTCTACTTTTACATACCCCTGCCTAAGCCTACATTACAACCAGTGAAAGTTCTGATGATCTTTAATATGTATGTCTATGATTAGTGGAGAATAGCAAGTAAACATGTCTATATCATTTTGGGAAATATGAAATGAGATTGACATGAATATGTTATACATTTGTATTTTCAATTGATCATGATCTAAGTGAATTTGCGAAATATCTAACTTAAAATTTTAGATTGCTAAATATTCATGCTATGTATGTTCTAACATATTATCCCAACTTTCATCCATGATTTTGAAGAAGCTTTGCTATACTTACTTGATCCATTTCATAGAGTTTTTGTTTTTATTTTTGTTTAGTGTTTTACTCGAGGGCGAGTAAAATGTAAGTTTGGGGGTGTTTGTTAAGTGTATTTTGTATACACTTTTGAGTCCTCTTTAATTAGTATTTTACTCTTTTATTTCGCGTTTAGTATAGTGTTAGGTGTGTTTTTCTTTCATTTTGTGTCACAACGGTTGTTGACACCCAATTTTGACCCTCCCGTCCAGACATTAACTATAAAGTTACACTAATTTTTAACAATAATTTTTAAATAATAAAATGCAGCAATAAAACATTAATACATGCATAAATAAACAATTTAATAATGGCACCACGTCTTACGTAGAAATTACGCACTTAGAGTCTCGCGCCCATATTTATTAATTTTAAGCCCTGTCATAATTCTTAATAATAAATAATAAATACATAAAATAATAATCTAACACCCGCGTTTTAATAATAGCATTCATAAAAAATTTAAGAAGTCCTATCTGCATGTAGCATTTAAATAAGCTCAATTTTTATAAGTTTTAATAACAGCATCGCATTATAAAATTAAGCATTAATTAAATAGCACGCCCGTCTTTATTTTTTGATAATTTTAAACTCAAAATTAGATTAATAAAGCACCTAAATAATTTAACCACAATTTAAATAACTTACCACTAATTAAATACCTACTACCTAAAACTAACTCCTAAAACTAATACCCTTATTAAATAAAACCAGCCCACACCCGCACGGCCCAACACCCATAGGCCCAGTTCCGCCCAGCCCTTATTTCTCTTCCCCTTCAGCTTTCAGAAAGAGAAAAACGCAAAAGAAAACCTAAAGAACTAACCCTAAAGACGCCGCCGACAACCAGCATATCCTCGCCGGATTTTTCGGACGGAAGATCCGGCGAGTCAAACATATCACCTACCGTAAATCCCTCGAGTAAGAATCATCCGCGAATCACCTCTCGAATCCTTCGAAATCGTAACACAAATCTTCCCTAAATCAGTGCTGAAAATCGTAAGAAATCTTACCCAAAACGTAGAATACCAACGACTAAAATCAGCATTGAAAACCCTACCAAACTTAGAACCCAAGATTGGGACTATAAAAGGGGAGAGCATGCAAAACCGATGGGCAACGATGGGGACACCCCCTAGCAGCAGTCAACAACCCAATCGGCGAAACGGAGGAAAACCCTTCAACACAATGAAATACAACCGCAAGAACATCTAGAACACGAGTTCCGCACATCTTAGCCCCAATAGCACAAAAACAGAAATTCAGAAACAGCCTCGTTGTTACTTTCAAATCGCATAGCACAAAACCTCCGAGTGGATCGACGACTTGATACGCTGCCCCGATTCGCTGCCCGGAGAAGGTAAAATCAGCTCCCTATCGATTTCGTCGCATTCTTGTATTTCTGCATTTTTGTTTCGTATGCTAAACACATGTTAGTCAGTTTTATTGCGTTCATTGAGGCATAAATGTGGTGTGTCTGATTAGAGGGAGGCCTTATATAGATGAAATGGCGTTCTTTAAGTGCTATCCTTGTTCCATGTATGGACCTTCGTTATTGATAATATGTTTGAGATAACCAACTCTGGTTTACTTGATTGCGCGCAGCCTGAACATGATTATGTGCCTGGTTTAAATTCAATTAGTTCTATTTTAGTAGAGTTAGACGTCAAGTATGTTTAAAAGATGTAATGACTACCTTTGTTCATTGGAAGGACTGCCGAGCATATTGAATATAAGTTGATGTTTTGTTTAAGATCATTGGACTAACATACTATTTTAGTTAATCTCTATGTTTGATGGTTATTTTTATGATTTTTGTGGCAATGTGGCAATATCCAATGTGTCTGGCTGGTTATATTCATGAAAGGTATTCGCATTGTCAACTTATTTGTTGAATTAAATTAAGATAGTTTAAGCATAAGGAGATTTCTATGTTATAACCAGGTTACACATAGCCTAGTTTCATGTGTTTGGATGAAGTTATCCATTATAACTGTTATGCATGCGTAAGTCCATAAAATGCTTCTTATGTTAGTTTAAGAACCTGTTAACACACGTATACGGTTAGCTGGTTTAATACTTAGTCTTTCTGTTTTCAAAAGTTGTTGATACATGTGAACTGTCATAAGCCTCATGTTGGCTAGTTTAAGCTTCTTTGCATCCTAATTTCCTGGGTGCATCTGCCAAGACTGCCCTAATTTCAATTGTTATTTTATACCTTGCACGTTTAAAAAATGTATTGCTTGCCTACCCAAATATCTGTCTAAGTAGCATTGTGTTGCCTTCCTTGTCTAAGTAATATAGAAGTAAGCTTAAATCATTTCTCTGCGTCGCCTGCATCTTAATCTGAATCGTTTTGCATATTCAAAGTGCTACTTTACTCTGGTAATTTAAATATCCTGGCTCGTTTCTGTAGTTCTTAGATTAATCACCTGTTCATTTTACTAAGTCAGTATGTTTGACATTAATAATGGGACTGAGGTTGTACTGGGCTGTCCTCTCTATTCATCTTGTAAAAAATCTTCATTTCGCACTAATGGGCCAGCCCTCTTATTTTCTTTTCTAAAAAAAAATAATCTGATTGCATGTTTTGGCCAACATTTTCACGTTTGGAAACTGTGTTGGGCCCAGTTCTCTCTTGAACTGTCGAAATGCAGTGATCTAAATATGTTAAAGTTTATGTCAAGGCCTATGTACTATTTGATAAGGTTTAAAATATATACTAATCCTTATTTTCTTTTGTTTTACATGAAATGCACCGGAGCCAAATGAAGAGTTTCATCGCGAGACTCGTCGCACTTTGATCAACTGAAGATCTGCATCACCCGCATCTATGTGCATTCTCTATCCGCATCGGAAATTCCAAGTCACCGGCGAATGACTTCGCCATTTCTTCGAGTCCTTATCAATTCATATCCTCACCCCATTTATTTATTGTAATTATTTATCTAACATTACATTACTGATTACTAGTAGTACACTTAAAATAGCTAAACTTTGGGTTGTCATTTAAAAATAGTCTGACGCTAGAAATTCACTCTCCTTAAATTAAATTATTTTTATGACTAGTTATGCATCGCCTAAGCCATACTAAATGACATTAAATATCCACGTAGTTAAAGTGTCACTCTATTAAATCCTTAGCATAATAAATTAATTTCTTCATAAACTCTTACTAACATTCATAATTAAAAATTATTTTGTTAGCCTTTGCATAATAGATATTTCACATCTTATTTTATAAGTATACATTTCGTCATAATAAGATTTTGCATTATTACAACACATGTATCTTATCTAGTGCGTCTTAAATGTATAAATCATCTTTTGCGCATAATAATATTTTAGCTAGAACTAGCTTTATATATTTTAAAACAAAATCTCACATTTTTATGCTAGCAAAAAATACTTCCCATATTTTACTTAAATACTTTTCAAGACATGTATTGCATCTTAGAATAATAATTAACCCTAGGTCTGACCGGACAACCGCAAGTTAGCGGATCCTTTAGGGTGCCTGACCCCTTCCCTTTAGGATAATAAAGAACTCTTGCCCGGAATCTCACATAAGTTTTGCAGACCATAAAAATGGAGTTAGTGTTGACTTTAACCTAGTTGACATTTAGGTGTCCTAATTCACCCAAACTAATTAGGTGGCGACTCCGCGAACCCTTTAGCATTTAGCACCTTTTGGTACTTTAATATTTTAGCATTTCTAGCCCCTTTAAGCACTTTTTATATGCTAGCACTTTTTTAAACAACCTTTTAAGCACCCTTTAACATTTTAGCACCCTTTCCACTTTTAGCATCTTTTAACCTTTTCAGCATTCTTTTGCACTTTTAGCATTTTTATTATTTATTTTCTAACATTTTTATTTAAGCAGGAGATTCGCTAAAAAATAAATGTCGCGGTCGAAAAAGGGCGTGACAACGGTTATAAAGGAGAAGATACTACTTGTGAGGATGAAATGAGCTTAATTGAGATGAAATTGCACACTAAATAGTGGTTTGGGACAGCAGTCTGGGGTGCTTGTTCCCCGGACCCTCAAGCCCATCACGCAGCGGGACCCACACAAACTGACATTGAAGTCGCGATGTACACGCTTGGAATGACTCAACTGGATCCAAATTGATACATGGACACACGCACCACTACCCACATGACATTCGGCCAAGGTACTCTCTCGTCTTATTCCAATTTGAGCAGTAATCATGGTATAATTGTTGGTAATGGTAATTCGATTCCAATTAAGGGTTATGGTCATAAAACTTTGTCTCCTCCCCATCTACCACTTGTCTTGAAAAATATCTTTCATGTCCCAAAACTAATTAAAATTTGGTGTCTGTCCGTAAATTCACCACTGATAATTGGATTTCTATTTATTTTGATCCGTTTGGGTTTTCTGTGAAGGATTTCAAGACGGAGAGTCCTCTCATGAGGTGTGACAGTAGGGGAGATCTTTGTTCAGTCACACCAAGTCTCAGTTTCTCGCATCAAGTCATGTCACCACTTTTGCAACTCTTGCTCCTTCCTTTTGGCATGCTCGTCTAGGTCATCCGAGGTCATCTATTTTATCTACTTTAGATAGAAATAAGTTTATTTCCTGTAAGGGTATGCGTAGTACTCCAAATTGTCAATTTTTTTCTCTAGGAAAAAATATTAAGTTGCCATTTGTAGCATCAAATTCTCATACTTCAATGCCATTTGATATTATTCATAGCGATTTATGGACATCTCTCATTCTCAGTTCTATGGGTAATCGTTATTATGTTTTATTCCTGGATGATTATTATAAATTTTTATGGACGTTTCCAATAGCGAAAAAATCTCAAGTTTTTTTCAGCTTCGTAAAATTTAGAGCTTTCATTAGAACTCAAGTCGAACGGGAAATAAAAAATATTCAATGTGATAATGGCAAGAATATGACAATGGAGAGTTTTGGGAGTTTTGTGCTAACAATGGGATAAATTTTTGTTTTGCTTGTCCTCATACGTCTTCACAAAACGGGAAAACTGAACATAAAATTCGTACCATTAATAACATTATCCGCACCTTATTGGTTCATTCTTTCGTCCCTCTGTTGTTTTGGCATCATGCTCTACAAATGGCCACATATCTACTTAATATTCTTCCTTCTAAAGGTTTGACATATTCGCCCCCTATTCAAATTTTATATATTAAGAATCATTCGTATTTGTTAGGCGTATTTTGTATACACCTTTTGAGTCATTTTTAGTTAGTATTTTACTCATTTCGTTTGTGTTTAGTATAGTATTATGATCGTTTTTCTCTTTTGAGTCACAGCGGTCCAAAATGGAGAAATGACAAAAAGAAGATGAGATGAACTTAATTGAGGTGTAAATTGCACAAGAAAATGCCAAGAAATGAAGCCTAAAAAGTCCCGGGAAGTATAGAAGAAATTAGATGTGGACGAGAAAAGGACAAGGTTTCGGAAAATATTTGCTGCAGTACTTTCGGAACCGCGGTGCCACTATGAAACACCGCGGTGCCAAAAGATCCGCGAGTTCAGGTTAACTACAGGACTTCCGGCACTGCGGTGCCATTCTGCAGGACCGCGGTGCCGGCGCAGAATTTTGCAGATCCGAGGTGAAATTGGACATGGGTATAAGGGTCCAAAGCAATATAGTTTATAAGTATAAAACCCTATACCCTAAGGATATTATTCATGCTAGCGGGGAATCCTTGTACATATTCCACAACACAACTCTTGGAGACATCAAGATTGGAGACCTAGTTCAAGTTATTTTCTTTTCTCTTTTCTTTGTTTTATTTCAGTTCATGTTGGATTCTGTATTAGTTATTAGCGTGACTATGGCTATGAGCTAAACACTCTATTAGGGCTTTCCTTATGAATCGCTTGAAACTGTTATTCATGAATTAATGCAATAGTTTGATTTCTTCTTCACTTGATTAAGATTTAGTCAATATATTGTATGAATGTTTGATAATTAATTGATCACTAATTATCATAACCTATATGATTTCGAATCGTGTTTCTCAAGAAGAACCTTTAAGTGTGTGAAAGAATGCTTAGAGAGGAAGAATTCAAAAAATCTGAATTATACAAGTGTAAAGTCTATTCTCCAATTGAGCCAAAACCTCAATTTATAGTTGTGTAAGAATGCCTTTTCAAGTGCCCATTTAATGGACATTTAAGTACCATGAAATGGCCACTTAATTCACCAAGTAATGCAACCAGATAATGACTGATTTATCGAGGAAAAACTACTTTTTGAATTCTCCAAACCGTCCCCATAATCAGCCAAACTTTTGGACTTCCGTTCGCCCAGACACTTTCTCGTTAGCGCCGCGGCGCCTCGGATCCAGTAGCTAAAGACCATATAAGCGACGCGACCCTTGTGGTGGTGGCGCCCCGGCTTCGCGGTGACACCGCGACCCTTTTCCGACTCGCTTCGATCTTAAACTTTGTACACTTCTTTCTTTATTTACCAACGTGGAACACATGTCATTTAATCAACGACCGTCCATCATTTCATGTCTCAAACGTTTACTCACATACCAATATCTCTTTCACTAATAAAATTTACGATACTTGACACTATGTGTGCACGTGTGTGGAAACGACGTTTCCGATGTGCGTTGCCTCAATTGTTCGAGTCATAAATAATGGGTTAAATTTAATTCTACATTAATAAATTTCCAACGTAGTTCAAATTTATACCGTTGAAACTCCATGACTTTAAAATGAGATATAGTGAAAATCCCGGAAACAGAGATATAGTGAAAATCTCGGAGTTCGAACTTATAACAGGGACCTCAAACTCCATAAAATTTCCAGGAGTTAGAACGGATACGGGAAAATACTTTACTAGTCCAGTTTTTGCACCAAGTTAAGGTTGCTCAACTGAACTCTAATTGTAAACGTATAGGTGTAGGAAAATAAGATCCCCACTCATATTTATAATATTTGTGTAAATATAATTATGGTAAGACTAGGATTCCTATTGTATATGGGACTAGGATTCCTATTATAATTGAGATGAACATTGTACACCTATATATATTTGATATTAATGAGAAGAATCCCCAAGGGAGATTAATATCATCTTACATGGTATCAAGAGCCAAAACCCTAAAAACCTAGAATTTCTTCTTCTATCTCACGCCTTCGCCGAGACCCCCCTCCCTCAGATCTCCGTCGCGGCACTACCCCAGAAATTCTTCGTTCTTCGTTCTTCTTCTCTTCTCTAAATGGATACTCAGGATTCTTCCAATACTTCTGACGCTTCTACCTCCACAAATTCCACCACCACGTTGCCATCCTCTTTTCATCCTGCCCTAATTGTTACCAACATCAAGAATTCTATTCCCATTCTTCTTGATCAAGAAAACAGTCAATATTCTCCTTGGATTGAACTATTTCGCAATCATGCATGTCTCTATAACGTGCTTGATCATATCGATGACACTATTCCGCGCTCTCCGGAGGTTGATGATTCTACTTGGCGTCGTCTAGACGCTGGCGTCAAACAGTGGATTTATGGTAGTATTTCTCAGGATCTTCTTCTTACTATCATGAAATCTGGCGCCACAACTCTTGATTTATAGAACCGCTTGGAGGAAATCTTTCAAGATAACAAGCACACTCGTGCTGTGTATTTGGAGAAATAATTTAACAATACACGCCTTGAAAATTTCTCCAACATGACTGGGTACTGCAGACAGTTGAAACTACTGGCGGATCAACTCTCCAACGTCGACACGCTTGTATCGGACACTAAAATGGTGTTGCAATTGATTGCAGGACTTTCCAAATGCGACTATGATACGTTAGCCACCATAATTCAACAGTCAGATCCGTTACACAGTTTCAACAAAGCTCGCTCGCAGTTGTTGCTTGAAGAGATTCGTCGTCTTAAGCAGGATGAGCACAGTCAGCAGACGTTAGCCGTCGGCACGCAATCCCAAGACCAGACGCCAACAGAAAACTCTCAACCACGGCAGGGCCGTGGCGGCAAGGGTCGCGGTGACAGAGGAGGCCATGGTCGTGGCAAAGATCGCGGTCAGCAGAACCAACAGCAGCAACAACAACAACAGGGTCCGCAGAGCGGTGGTCGCGGCGCCCGTCGTATCGATGCAAGACGCCACGACGCCAAGATGCAGATCCGCGCCGCGCCCTTCCGATACGGCCGCTTCAACCCGTATTCGCAATACGGGTTGTTAGGCCCAATTCCAGCCATTCGGCAAGCCCAATACCCGTAACAGGCCCACTTCATGCAAGCGACGCTCGAGCAAACACTTCCGGACGGCCCCATCCGAGTTGGTCGACTTTCAAAGACCTCAACTGCAACAACTTGACAACAATTGGTACACGAACTCCGGAGCCACATCTCACCTCACTCAGTCTGCAGGGCATAAAATCTTTTCAGTGCGATAATGGTCGTGAATTCAACAACTCTATTGTAACACCCCATTTTAACCGGAGTCGAAAACGGGATTACTGCTATATATGGTTGATTCCTAAATGTATTTAAGGAGTCGCCACCTAATTATTATAGTGAATTAGGACACTTATTAAATAGCATAAAAATGCTATAAATGACTTCCATTTAATGGTCTGCGAAATTAGTGAGATTCTGGATCAGGGTTCTTTATTATCCTAAAGGGAAGGGGTTAGACATCCTTTAAGATCCACGACTTATGTTGTTCGTTCAAACCTAGGTTAATTATTTGTTGCTCTTTTTATTCTACCTATTCTAAGCATTTATAATTAAAATAAAGTGTACTACACAATAATAAAACTAAATTAAATGCGATATAAAATAACATTCCGGGACATTTTTAGCCCTTTTTAGGCTTTCTGCACAAGATGATCTCCGGCTACCTGCATAAACACTTAGTAAAAGTGTTAGTATCAGAATAAATAATTCTAAAGTAATGACAGGAATTTAATAAGTAAAGCAAAAAAATAAATAAATCCGTCTTTTGCACAGATGAGGCCTTGGAAATCAGACGGAGATTCCTTCATCGGCCAATATTATTAAAAGTAATAAAATAAATAAAATCTTCATATCCGCGCCAAAACAATAATAGTTTTAAACACGGAGGGCTCAGATATGAAAAATATATAAAGTGGGACAGCCTAAACAAGTGCACATGCGAGAATTCGCCGCCAACGCATGTTGGTTATCCTGTAAGTGGAAAAAATCATCCTTGCCCGAAAGCTTCATTTATTTTATTTTCCGTCTTTGCAAATCGGAGGCCTCAAAAATCGACGGATAACTTTTTCATCGGCCAAACAAGTGTAGCATCTTGTTCAAAATCAGTAAAAATACCAAGTGTAGTAACTTGTTCAAAATCAGTAAAATAAAGTAGTAAAAGGGCAAAATCGTCCAAATCACTGTGGAATACCCAAAACAGTAGCAACACAGCGAGACAATACGCAACATAGCCCAAAATGAATATGCAGCCAGTGACATAATAAGCAATAATGCCAAACAGAAAAATGCAGCCCGCAGGTAAGCAACAATATTAAACCGGAAAATGCAACAATGAACACGGTGTCCGCGGAGTTCAAAGCTTCACGAGTTTTACTCCGCCAGACATCAAACAAGAAATCAAAACAGTCAGCCAACAACAGATTCCAAGAAATAAAACCAAACAAACGTTGTCTCCGACAAGATCAAAAAATCAGAAAATCATTCCAAATAGAGACAAGAGTGCCGGAGTTTTAAACTCCGGTAGGTACTAGAGAAATCCGAAAATCAGTCCAACATAGCCAACAACAATAATAGCAACAAAAATGAAGAAACAAACTGTAGCGTCGCCGGAGTTTAAATCCGACAAGGTTCAACGTTACCAACAGAGAGAGGGCAGCAGCGGCGTCGCTTCCACAGCGAGGTCGCCGGAGCGACGCCACCAGCAGCTGTTCGACAGTGGCAGTGACGTGAAGGCGAGGTCAACAGGCGACGGAAAAAAGGGTTGGGAGATCGACGGGTCAGTGACGGTGTCGCGGCGTGAGGTGTTGCTAGTGGGTTCACGCGACGGAACGATGGCGGCGCGACGGCGGAGGTGAAGAAGGGAGTGAGGGTGAAGGTGAGTTAGGGGGCAGCGATGATGTGAAGTGTGCGGTGTTCGACGGAGTGGAGCTCCGTGGCGCGCGCGACGGAAAGAGCGAGGATGAGAGGTGAGGAGATGATGTTGAGAGGTTAGGGGTGAGTGTGGCAATGAAGTTTAAAGTCATACTGAGGTCCTTTAAAATGGGAATGTTTTTATTTTATAGGGGTAGAATTAGGGTTTGGTATTTGGGGAAAAAAAATGAAAGTGGGTTTTGTTTTGGGGGGAAATGAAAATGGATTTTGATTTTAGGGGGGGAAATAAAAGAGTGTTTGGATGAAATTAAAATGGTGTTGGATTGGACTGATTCCAATTGTGTCTTGGACTGGACTGGTTTGACAAAAATGCAAGGCTGGTTAATTATTTATTTAAAAAAGATGCAAAATTATAAAATACAAATGCCGATGCGATAATAATAATAATAAAACGATATTTAAGAAATGTTTAATGCCTAATTAAAAGTAAAACGGGATGCTAATTAATTATTTAAAGAGATGCAAATATTATTAAAATAAAACGACGGTGTAACAATAATAAAAACATAATATTAACAACGACATAATACTTAATTTAAAAATAAAAGATGCAATGCCATTTTTGTGAAGAAATAAACATAGAATATTATGTAAAAATATGCAAAAATAACGATTAAAATGCGGTGTGCTAAAATACTTAAAATTGCAACAAATATACAAAAAACGGGTCAAAATTGACTGTCAACAGCATGTCCCTCTTTGTATGGAGATGATGGAAGAGTCTTCGGACAAAGATGTTGACTTGTAGCCAATTTTGTCCTGTTTTATAAACTGAAACTCAAAAATAGGGATGATGCAGATCCAAAAAATGTCCCAGTGTCAAATCATGATGACACTGGGTCGTTGTGATGAAAAAATTAAAAAGCAAAGCTGGCGCTGATTAAAAATGTCCCGGTCGGGCGATGATTGACACTGGGTTGCAGGTGATGTGGTGCTGAAAAAGACAAGGTTATTGTAGATGTTGATGGCGTCATTGCATAGACGCGATGCAGATGCTCGTCGTTGCATGGACGAAACATAGATGCGATGCAGATGTTCGTCGTTGCATAGACGAAACATAAATGAAGCAGTTGCATAGGCTTTTATGAAATGACGTCGTTTTCGGACGCAATGCAGATGCTCGTCGTTGCATAGACGAAACATGAATGAAGCCGTTGCATAGGCTTAAAAGAAATGGCGTCGTTGCATAGACGCGATGCAGATGCTCGTCGTTGCATAGACGAAACATGAATGAAGCTTGCATAGGCTTAAAATGAAAAGACGTCGTTGCATGGACGCGATGCAAATGCTCGTCGTTGCATAGACGAAACATGGATGAAGCCGTTGCATAGGCTTAAATGAAATGGCGTCGTTGCATAGACGCGATGCAGATGCTCGTCGTTGCATAGACGAAACATGAATGAAGCCGTTGCATAGGCTTAAATGAAATGGCGTCGTTGCATAGACGCGATGCAGATGCTCGTCGTTGCATAGACGAAACATGAATGAAGTCGTTGAATAGGCTTAAAATGAAAAGGCGTCGTTTCATGGACGCGATGCAGATGCTCGTCGTTGCATAGACGAAACATGGATGAAGCCGTTGCATGGGCTTAAATGAAATGACGTCGTTGCATAGACGTGATGCAGATGCTCGTCGTTGCATAGACGAAACATGAATGAAGCCGTTGCATAGGCTTAAAATAAAAAGGCGTCGTTGCATGGACGCGATGCAGATGCTCGTCGTTGCATAGACGAAACATGAATGAAGCCGTTGCATAGGCTTAAATGAAATGGCGTCGTTGCATAGACGCGATGCAGATGCTCGTCGTTGCATAGACGAAACATGAATGAAGCCGTTACATAGGCTTAAATGAAATGACGTCGTTGCATAGACGCGATGCAGATGCTCGTCGTTGCATAGACGAAACATGGATGAAGCTGTTGCATGGGCTTAAATGAAATGACGTCGTTGCATAGACGCGATGCAGATGCTCGTCGTTGCATAGACGAAACATGGATGAAGCCGTTGCATGGGCTTAAATGAAATGACGTTGTTGCATAGACGTGATGCAGATGCTCGTCGTTGCATAGACGAAACATGAATGAAGCCGTTGCATAGGCTTAAAATGAAAAGACGTCGTTGCATGGACGCGATGCAGATGCTCGTCGTTGCATAGACGAAACATGAATGAAGTTGTTGCATAGGCTTAAAATGAAATGGCGTCGTTGCATGGACGCGATGCGGATGCTCGTCGTTGCATAGACGAAACATGGATGAAGCCGTTGCATAGGCTTAAAATGAAATGCATTAGTTTGAGGCGCACTGCCAGGACCCGTCTGGGTTGAGATAGCGTCATTGCATAGACGTTGTGCATTTGTGACCCGCATGGGTTTATTGTTGTGTTTCTGCCTTTGCTGATATGAAGATCCTGCACTCAAAAAAAACTTGTGAGTTTTAGGAAATGAGTGGTTGATTAGCGTCGATTCTGTAGCTTTGGCTCTTGACGCCAGATTCTCGTGAAGACCTAGTTGGCCTTCTTTTTCCTGTCCATTGCCATTTTCTTGCAGTGAATTCCTTAAAATGTCTCAGTTTCTGGTAATGAAGATGTTGAACTGGGTAAGGTTGCATCTTGACGCTATCAAGGCGATCAGGTAAACATTTTTTTTTATAATGAATGAAAAGCTAATGCGAGAATATGGACAAAATCGAGTCCAGTGCAAAATAAGGAAGAAATATTTCTAACGGTGTGACCGAAGCCGATGTGGCTGTCTACGTATCCCGCCGAGGGAGTCAGGTCAAGACGTAGTTCGTGATGCAAAAATAACGATTTTTTTATGATTTTAAAATGATGTGGGACCGAAGCCGATGTGGCCGCCTACGTATCCCGTAGAGGGAATCAGGTCAAGACGTAGTTCATGATACAAAAAATAATTTTTATGTAATATGCATTTTGTTGTTTTTTCTGAAAAAATGGAAGACGACATTACGTTCTGACTCCAGTTGATACCAACAATTAGTATTGTGCATAAGGATGTTCTTTTATTGTTTTCAGTCTAACCGAGATTGACTCTGGTGTAATTCACACAGTTTCAGATAGTACCTCAAACATACCTGAGTGTCGACACACTTGCTTGCATCCAAGGTTTCGAACTACACGTAGCCTCACGTTTCAAATGCCCTCATTGAAAGAAAGTCCCATTTCACACATATATTTTAGTATTTTGAATTTTGGGACGTTGAAAGAATTGCGCTCACACTCAAAAAGATGTTCAATGCAAGCAATTGTGATATCATAGGCTTGGCCGTCATGTAAGTATCCACTAATGTGAGAACCCTCAGTATAAGATCATGTAGGGCTTGTCACGGGCTTGTAATGTAGGCTTGGAGAAATGAATGGATATCATTTGGGTAAAAGTGACTAATCATTCATCGAGAGTTGGACTACGTCCATGCTTGATATTTGTGTGTTTTAATGCTGACTTGCTTTCTTTTTGTCCCAGTTTTTCTGTATTGACTTCTTTTGAATCTTTCATTTGGAGCCCCTTTTTTTCGGGGTTATATATATATTTTTTTATATTGGGGCTTTTGATTTCCTCTTTATGTGAAGTCGTCTCTGCTTTCATTTTTTGAGACTTTGACAATTTTGTCTTTGCAAACTTCAACGCAGGATTTTGTCAGTCATTTGCACATTTCTAAAGCACTCAAGGAGGTCGGCGAGAGAGGATAGTGCGGACGCACTCAGAAAGGTTATAGGTGTAATATGCGGTTGTCAAAAAATAGATTTTAGGCTCAAAGGGGTGTACTAGGGATAATGTTATTTGGTAGGCTGAAAAGGCTCAAACGGGTCAAAGAAAGCCTACGATCATTTCCCACACCGAGTGTTGCTCAGGATTTCGCCTCAACAAACATTCAGGCCAAGTTCTAGATCACAATGCAATGCAATTGAACTTATTCAAATAACTCACCACACAATGCATATGAAACGATGAGGTCGGTTTCATTCTTATCTTGGAAACATGCAAGACAATGTCATCTGCAGGTATAAATAAAAGGTACCAAAAGAATCTATGGTTTACCACAAAGTCAACTCATACTGATTATCACTTATTTTTTTTTTATGCACAATCTTAATTGTGTTGGTATCAACAAAGTCAAACAAAATACTAAAAAAATGTTTTTTTTTTAATAACGTTTTTTTTTTATTTGAATAAAATATTTGTTCTTTTTTTTTGTATTTTTCGAATAATTATTTTTTGTATTTTTTGAATAAATGGTACCGAACCCGAATAGGGCTGCCTACGTATCCCGCCGAGGGAATCAGGTGTGCGTAGTTCATTCAAATATGTTATAAAATGTATGCTTGGAAAAATTTATCAAAAGGATAGCAATATAAAGCTGTGCAAAATAAATGATTGTCCACTGTGGACGAATGCAAAGTAAAATGAATGCCCGAAAACATGATGAATGGGATGCATGAGTGAGAAAAATATGTTTATTATTTTGTTTTTGTTTTTATTTTTTATAGTGTCGAACCCAAAATGAGTTGCCTACGTATCACACAGTGTGGTGAGAATCAGACACGCGTAGTTCGGAATGATTATGCTGTAAAATGCATGATATGTAAGAACTATGCCATCAACGCTAAACATATTATTTGAATTTGCAAATATGAATAAAAATACAAAGTAAAGAAGAATTGAGAGCGATGTATCGTTGAATCCGGTATAGACTAACTTCTTTTAATCAACATAACTAACGCTCATTTTTTTTTCCGCCATTTCTGGTTGTTTATGGGACGACCTTCCTGCAAAAAATATAAGAAATAGGTGAGTAGGAAAATGACCAAAATAATAAAAATGCAAAAGTGTGACAATATAGTCAAAGACTCCCCTGATTGGTTCGACCGGACTGGTGGTTGATGCTTCACAAAGTCCAAGTCGCGCTATTCAAGAGTGATTTACGCAGTAGAAGTCCTGATTGCAATGTGAAAGCAAAAAGTGCAAAAATACAAATGCTCGAGCCCGGAATCACAAAAGAGCAATTATTGAATTAAACAATATGTACAGAGTTGCTAGCGACAAACAATAATAAACAAAAAACATTCAAATCAAGCGCGTGCCCTAATATGCTTGGGACCTCCCTTATGCCAGTGGTGAGCCTAAACGCCAAATATGCGGGATTATGATAAATAGGTCCAAGCCGTTAAACTGCAATATTTTGTCGGAAATGGCGACCAAATGACGGTGCACTTTTTCCAATTTTGGCGTGTCATGACCGTGCTTGATCCGTCTATCATCATCACGCTACACATAGTATGCTAATGGGTCGTTGGGTTGTGAAACCCGTCGACAAGTTTGGTGGATTTCTAATTGTGGCGTTAATACCAATGATTAACCCACCTAAGGTTTATGCATGCATGACTAATATAAAAGGGTGGTATAGCTCTATCTTAAGCTTTCTAAGATTTGACCTATTAGACGCAAGGTTCCCGAGCGGACAACTCGAATGAGAAGGCTACGTGGCTGATCAGACGAACCGATCTAACTCCACGCAAGCGCCAACTCTCCTAAATTTTGGGTGTTCTTGAAAGAAATTTGCGGGTGCGCGAAGCACACCAGCGCGTGTAGTGTGTGACAGTGTGAATTTTCCAGAGTGGAGGAAATATGAGCGGAATGCCAGTTTAAGGAAAACAGTAAAATAATGTAGCAATTAAAATAGTTAATTACAAATAAAAGCAAGCAATATAAAATATTTACAACAAATATAAAAGCAAAATAAGGGGCAATATTTAATTAACCTGGACTTGCTATGATCAAGAACTGATATCCCCAGTGGAGTCGCCATGCTGTAACACCCCATTTTAATCGGAGTCGGAAACGGGATTACTGCTACATATGGTTGATTCCTAAATGTATTTAAGGAGTCGCCACCTAATTATTATAGTGAATTATGACACTTATTAAATAGCATAAAAATGCTATAAATGACTTCCATTTAATGGTCTGCGAAATTAGTGAGATTCTGGATCAGGGTTCTTTATTATCCTAAAGGGAAGGGGTTAGGCATCCTTTAAGATCCGCTAACTTGCGGTTGTTCGTTCAAACCTAGGTTAATTATTTATTGTTCTTTTTATTCTACCTATTCTAAGCATTTATAATTAAAATAAAGTGTACTACACAATAATAAAACTAAATTAAATGCGATATAAAATAACATTCCGGGACATCTTTTAGCCCTTTTTAGGCTTTCTGCACAAGATGATCTCCTACACTGCATAAACACTTAGTAAAAGTGTTAGTATCGAATAAATAATTCTAAAGTAATGACAGAATTTAATAAGTAAAGCAAAAATAAATAAATCCGTCTTTGCAGTGAGGCCTTGGAAATCAGACGGAGATTCCTTCATCGGCCAATATTATTAAAAGCAATAAAATAAATAAAACCTTCATATCCGCGCCAAAACAATAATAGTTTTAAACACGGAGGGCTCAGATATGAAAAATATATAAAGTGGGACAGCCTAAACAAGTGCGGCTGCGAGAATTCGCCCTGCCAGCGCATGTTGGTTATCCGGTGTAAGTGGAAGAAATCATCCTTGCCCAGAAAGCTTCATTTATTTTATTTTCCGTCTTTGCAACTGTGGAGGCCTCAAAAATCGACGGATAACTTTTTCATCGGCCAAACAAGTGTAGCATCTTGTTCAAAATCAGTAAAAATACCAAGTGTAGTAACTTGTTCAAAATCAGTAAAATAAAGTAGTAAAAGGGCAAAATCGTCCAAATCACTGTGGAATACCCAAAACAGTAGCAACACAGCGAGACAATACGCAACATAGCCCAAAATGAATATGCAGCCAGTGACATAATAAGCAATAATGCCAAATAGAAAAATGCAGCCCGCAGGTAAGCAACAATATTAAACCGGAAAATGCAGCCAGCGACAGAACACCAGTGTCCGCCGGAGTTCAAAGCTTCGCCGGAGTTTTACTCCGGCGTATTACCGAAACAAGAAATCAAAACAGTCAGCCAACAACAGATTCCAAGAAATAAAACCAAACAAACGTTGTCTCCGACAAGATCAAAAAATCAGAAAATCATTCAAAATAGAGACAAGAGTGTCGGAGTTTTAAACTCCGGTAGGTACTAGAGAAATCCAAAAATCAGTCCAACATAGCCAACAACAGTAATAGCAACAAAAATGAAGAAACAAACTGTAGCGTCGCCGGAGTTTAAATCCGACAAGGTTCAACGTTACCAACAGAGAGAGGGCAGCAGCGTCGCTTCCATGAGGTCGCCGGGCGACGCCACCGGAAATGTTCGACAATGGCGGTGGCGTGGCGAGGTCAACAGGCGACGAAAAAACGGGTTGGGAGATCGACGGGTCAGTGGTGACGGGGTGTGCGGCAGTGAGGTGTTGCAGGGGTTCACGCGACGGAACAGTGGCGCGCGCGACGGCGGAGTGAAGAGGAGTGAGGTGAAGGTGAGTTAGGGGCGGTGATGGTGTGAAGTGACGGTGTTCGACGAGCTGGAGCTCGGCGGGCGCGCGCGACGGAAAGCGGCGGATGAGAGGTGAGGAGATGATGTTGAGAGGTTAGGGGTGAGGGTGTGGGCTGAAGTTTAAAGTTGCGGCTGGGGTCCTTTTAAAATGGGGGGAATGTTTTTATTTTATAGGGGTAGAATTAGGGTTTGGTATTTGGGGAAAAAAAATGAAAGTGGGTTTTGTTTTGGGGGGAAATGAAAATGGATTTTGATTTTAGGGGGGGAAATAAAAGAGTGTTTGGATGAAATTAAAATGGTGTTGGATTGGACTGATTCCAATTGTGTCTTGGACTGGACTGGTTTGACAAAAATGCAAGGCTGGTTAATTATTTATTTAAAAAAGATGCAAAATTATAAAATACAAATGCTGATGCGTAATAATAATAATAAAACGATATTTAAGAAATGTTTAATGCCTAATTAAAAGTAAAACGGGATGCTAATTAATTATTTAAAGAGATGCAAATATTATTAAAATAAAACGACGGTGTAACAATAATAAAAACATAATATTAATAACGACATAATACTTAATTTAAAAATAAAAGATGCAATGCCATTTTTGTGAAGAAATAAACATAGAATATTATGTAAAAATATGCAAAAATAACGATTAAAATGCGGTGTGCTAAAATACTTAAAATTGCAACAAATATACAAAAAACGGGTCAAAATTGACTGTCAACACTATATTTCACTATTTTTGTACTAATAATGGCATGATATTTCACTTCTCCTGCCCCCCCCCACCTCCTCACAAAATGATAAAACTGAAAGAATCATCTGCACCATTAACAATATGACTCACACTCTAATAATTCATGCCTCCCTTCATCCGTCCTTCTGGGTATATGCTGCTAAAATTTCAGAATACATTCTAAATATTCTCCCTACTAGCACCCTTCACAATATGACTCCTACCGAAATCATATATCATAGAGTCCCCTGTTATGACCATATACGATATTCGGCTGTCTATGCTATCCTAACCTTGCCTCTACTGCACCTCACAAACTAGCTCCCTGATCCACTCCTTGTGTCTACCTTGGCTTCCCGCCAAATCATAGGGGTTATCTATGCTACGACTTGCCCACTCATCACAATCCACATCTCTCATCACATCACATTCGACGAGACTACATTCCCATTTTCGAATCTCCAGAAATTCCAAAAACCAGACTACTCCTTTCTTGAAGAGCCTGCCATCTCTCCCATTATCCTTAATTAGCTCACTAATTCATCCCAGACGTCAGCGCCGCGACTCATCGAGCAAGCGCCGCGGCGCCTCTCTTCCAGTGAGCACCCAGTTCTCGAAACGCATTCAGAGCCGCAGCCCCTCGATAGTGGAGCTGCGGCGCCTCGACGGACTGTCCACCTCCATCCCCTTACCCGACAATGCCTTCTGCTCCCACCACTCAAACTCTACAACCACTAAATATACCCACTCACCAAATGGAAATTTGTGCCAAATATGAGATCTTTAAGCCCAAAGTCCAATTTAACCTGTCTGCCCAAATCATTTCTCCACTTCCCAAAAATCCTAAATTGACCAAACAGGACCCTAATTGGAATGCGGCTATGTATGAGAAATTCAATGCTTTAACTAAACATCACACATGGGATCTAGTACCTAGACCTGAGGGGGTGAATATGATCCGGTGTATGTGACTTTTTCGTCACAAATTTCGAGACAGTAAAGATCTTGAGAGGTATAAGGCACGACTTGTGGCTAATGACACAAATCAACAGGAGGGCATTGATTGTGGTGAGACCTTCAGTCCGGTTTTCAAATCGGCTACTATTCGCACAATTTTGAGCATTGCCATGGGCAAACACTGACCGATCCATCAGCTTGATGTGAAAATTGCATTTTTACATGGGGATCTGAAAGAGACAGTCTACATGTATCAACTGCGTGGGTTCACCCATCCAGGAGTTCCTCATTATGTGTGGCGTCTCCGTAAGTCACTATATGACCTGAAACAGGCCCCCCGTGCGTGGTATGATCGTTTTGCCAGGTATATCTTGCAGATTGGGTTTGTATGCAGCATATCACTCTTCATTTTTCATCGTAGTAGCACTGCTTACTTATTACTTTATGTGGATGATATTGTTCTTACAGCCTCCTCCGACGGGTTGAAAAATAAGATTATTGTCTTGCTTAAGTCCGAATTTGCAATGACTGATTTGGGAAAACTGAGTTATTTTTTGGGGATATCAGTGACCAGGTCTGTCAATCACATGTTCTTGTGTCAGCGTAAGTATGCAGATGAGATCGTGTACAGGGCTAAGATGACGAATTACAAAGTTTCACCTACTCCGGTTGATTCAAAATTTAAGCTCAGTTCTATGGATGGTACTCCAGTCTCCGATCCTACTCTGTATAGGAGTCTTGCAGGTGCACTTCAGTATCTCACATTTACAAGGCCAGACATTGTTTATGCTGCTCAGCAGGTATGCATATTCATGCATGCCCCCAAGGAGTCCCATTTCACTGCTCTTAAGCGTATCATCTGATACATTGAGGGCACACTTGATTATGGTTTGCACCTATACTTCTCTGCACCAAACAAGTTGCTCTCTTATACGGATGCAGATTGGGCAGGGTATCCGGACACGCGACGCTCCACCTCTGACTTTTGTGTATTTTAGGGGATAATCTGGTTTCTTGTCCGCGGCGGCGGGCTACCCTATCTCGTTCGATCTGAGGCCGAGTACTGAGGCGTTGCAAATGTGGTAGTTGAGATTTGTTGGCTCGTAAATTTCTCGTTAGAACTTCAGGTCCTTTGCGCCGACATCTATCAGGTAATCGTGATACCATCTCTGCCATCTATCTTTCTCATAATCCGGTTCAACATCAGCGAACTAAGAACATTGAGATAGACCTACACTTCGTTCGTGAGAAAGTTGCGCTAGGTCATGTCAGAGTGTTATATGTTTCATCATTCTATCAGTATGCAGATATATTTACCAAAGGACTTTCCAGACAGTTATTTCTTGACTTCAGATCCAGTCTCAGCGTCCGACCTCCCCCCGCTCCGATTGAGGGTGTGTGTAAATGTATAGGTATAGGAAAATAAGATCCCCACCCATAATTAGAATATTTGTGTAAATATAATTATGGTAAGACTATGATTCCTCTTGTATATGGGACTAGGATTCCTATTGTAATTGAGATGAATATTGTACATTTATATATATTTAATATTAATGAGAAGACTCTTTAAGAGAAATTAATATCATGAACTAATTCTGAAAAGATTAGACGCTCCTGTAGGGTCAAAATGTGGGAAAGATAATCTTCTGCTTTAATTTCTGTTTCACTTATTGTGTAACTATTGAATTTGGTCCTTAATATATTAAGACAAACAAACAAGGAAACCCCAAAGCAACAAATGTAAACGAAAGAATTAATATTTCTCGCTCCATTTGCTTTGTTTTTGTCCCATTAATTGCCTGAATAACACTGATCACCTAATACTTTTTCAAATAATCTTTGAACGTTGACGTGTGATATATATGTTTCAGACCCAATAGTGTATCCCACTTTGCATGTGTTTTAGTCAATGGACTCACTGTAGTTTAAATGAACATGCTGAAATTAAATCAAGCAGAGAATCATCACACTGCAAATATTAAATAATTCAAATGTGTTTTCTAAAAACCACCTCATGACCTAATGTCGATTATTTGGTCTAACAGAAAATACAACAAGAATAACATATCTAGTGCAATTCCATAAATGAATTTCGGAGAAGATAAAATACACAGACCTTACACCTACTTTTGTGAGGTAGAGAGGTTGTATCCGATAGACTCTCAATTCATAAGAGAAGTTTTTCGAAGCAAGTTTAATGTCAACAAAATATTAAGATATAAAACAAATAAAATACACATTGAAGAATAAGCTACGCAATTATTAAATACTTCTACTAATAAAGAGGAGAGGAGATGAGGTTTTCCCCTGACCTTTGCCACATAACTCGGCTACCTACTACTTTTCTACCCTAATATTTAACTTTCATACCTTTCTATCTATGATTATATCCTTATGAAATTGTGTCATATCTTGTCTAATCACCTCCCCTAATTTTCTTAGACCTACCTCTATCTATCCTAATTCATGCTATTACCAAATTCTCACGCCTCCTTACGGAAAATGGAAAAGTCATAGTATTTGTTTATCTTCATTCATGCTTTAGGGACATTGTGCACATGTGGCAATTAGTGGTGGTAGTACTAGTTGTCACAGCCTTCCATAACAAAGCATGTGAGTTTGTGACACCATAACATGAAAGGCAATGCCTGTCTATTCCATTCTGATATCTCATGGGAAATCTGAAAGAATATTTTCATCATCTTTCTTTCATGAGGTAAACATATATACACCTCATATAATAAATATATATTTTTTTATTTAATCATCTATTTAATTCTCCTATTCAATGCTAATAATATCCTACCATAATAAGAACCTTTACATTAATATTATCATTAAGAATATTATTCTAACAACTAAGAATATTATTCTAACACTCCCCCGCAGTTGAAGCCGGAGGTCGCCGAATGCTGAGACTGTCCCGAAAATCTTCAAATAAAATCAGCGGAAGCCCTTTCGTGAAGATATCTGCGATTTGATGACGCGTTGGGACATGTAATACTCGCACCTGTCCGCGAGCCACTTTTTCACGGACAAAATGGATATCCAACTCAATATGTTTAGTCTTGGTGATGTATTGGATTTCCGCATGGATATATCGCACTAATGTTGTCACAAGAAACCATAGTAGCCTTGACCGGGCAATGAAGCTCAGTAATGCATTCGAATCCAAAGACGAGTCCGACACAACAGTGGCAACAACACGGTATTCGAAAGACCTTTGAGCGCGATCGCTGGGTTGCCGTTTGGAAGACCATGAAACTAAATTATCACCGAGGAAGACACAATACCCAGATGTGGAGCGACTGGTGTCCGGACAACCTTCCCAGTCTGCATCTGTATAAGTGACAAGTTTGGAGATGCAAGATGGGTAAAGATGTAATCCATATTCCCGAGTGCCTTAATGTAGCGTCTAATGCGTTTGAGTGCTGCATATGTTCTTCCATCAGATTATACATGAATAGGCACACTTGTTGTACGACATAGGTTATGTCTGGTCTGGTAAAAGTGAGATATTGCAACGCGCCTGCTAGGTTGTGGTACAATGTTGGATCAGCAAAGGGTTTGCTAGAGATGACACTTAATTTGGACTTTGTGTCCACCGGTGTTGCTGAGGGTTTGCAAGAAGCCATTCCAGCCCGTTCCACGATCTCAGATGCATACTTCTTCTGGGAGAGAAAGAGCCCACCTGCATGTCTTGTCACAGCAACTCCTAGAAAGAAGTGCAACAGACCAAGATCCTTCATAGCAAATTCTGAACCAAGCTGAGATATGATATTCTTGCGAAGAGAGACTGAAGAAGCTGTCAGAATAATATCATCCACATACAATAGAAGATAAGCCGTATGATTACCCTGATGATAGATAAAAAGAGAATTATCGGACCGGCTGTGTGAAAACCCCATCTGTGATACAAAATCTGCAAACCGCTGATACCAGGCTCTGGGTGCTTGTTTGAGGTCATACAAAGACTTGTTTAGCAGGCATACATGATTGGGATATTTTGGATCTCTGTACCCCAATGGTTGGTGCATGTAAACAGTTTCATTTAGGTGACATGGAGAAATGCATTTTTAACATCCAACTGGTGAAGTGACCATCCTCTGGAGAGAGACAACCGAGCAATCGCTCGATAGTAGCTGGTTTGACTACTGGACTGAATGTCTCCCCACAATCGATACCAACCTGCTGCGTCTTTCCATCACCTACAAGACGGGCCTTATGCCGCTCAAAAGAACCATCAGATTTTTCTTTATAGCTAAAATCCACATAGACCGAATGATATTAGCATTAGATGGATGGGGCACTAAATCCCATGTATTATTTTTAATAAGAGCTTGATATTCATCATCCATGGCCATTTTCCAATTTGGGTCTTTCAGAGCAGACACAGAGTTACATGGTAAAGGTGATTTGGATACTTGGGTGTGAATGCTGTATTTAGTGTTGGGTTTGACAATACCATGTTGACTATGGGTGACTGGACGCCACTGGCCAAATGTGGTATTTGTAAAGCTGGGCCTGGATCAGGGGCTTGGGTTGCATTAGGGGACAAGTTGCTATTGGTAGGTATCAAAGCACATGGACTTGAATGTGGACCATTTGCATCGGGAGAGATCGTGACTGATGGGCCGATCGTATCGATGTCGAGACAGATGGGTTGGGCGTCATTTGTTAAGGACACGGGTAATGGGTTAAAAGAATTTTGTCCATTAGCAGTAGCAGTGACCGAACTATGGAACAATGGTTGGGTAAAAATTGGGTGTATTCCAGCATCCAAAAACTCATACTTGGGAGATTGTGACTCATTGATTTTTCTAAATGGGAATTGAGTTTCATCAAAGATAACATGACGACTAATAAAAATCCTATTGGAGGATAGATCATAACATTTGTATCCCCGATGATGGGATGAGTATCCCAAAAAAATGCATGGAGTAGATCTTGGTTGTAATTTATGGATGGTGGTGGATGAGAATAATGGAAAACACAAGCACCCAAAACCCCGGAGATGAGAGTATGTCGGTTCTCGAAGGTACAGTAATTGAAGGGGTGTTTGGTGTGATGTATGTTTGTTTGGTAGTATATTCAACAAATAAGTAGCCATCTGGAGTGCATGATGCCAAAAGTTAGGGGGAAGTGAGACATGAGCAAGGGATGTCCTGACAATATTATTTATGGTTCGTATTTTGCGTTCTGCCTGTCCATTCTGAGAAGATGTGTGGGGGCATGAGAAACGAAAATTCAAACCATTTGTTTGGCAAAAATCCCAAAATTGTCTATTATCAAACTCCACTGTTATCACATCGATGTTTTGATATCCTGTTCAAACTGTTTTTGGATGAAAGCTCTAAAACTAAGGAATGTAGAAAACACTTGTGATTTTTTCGATATGAGAAATGTCCACAAGAATTAAGAGTAATCATCTAAAACAAGCAAATAATATCTATGCCCCGAAAAGCTCAAAACTGGGGATGTCCAAATATCACAATGTATAGTATCAAATGGCAAAAAAGTGCAATTAGAAGAAGACTCAAATGGTAGTTGAATATGCTTACCCAAAGGACACGACTGACACTTATTAAGAGTTCGTGTACATGAAATTGAATTATTGCGTTTGAGAGAGTTTAAAACACTCTCCCGGATGTCCCAAACGTTTATGCCATAAATTGGAATTAAAAACAACAAAATTAAAGTGTTTCTTGTCTGATTGTAGTAGTGAAGTAACTGGATAAAGTTCTCCCTGGCTATCACATCTCATTAGCCGTGCCCCTGTCTGAAAATCACACACAGTAAAACCAAAAGGATCAAAAGCTATGGTAACCCAGTTATCTGAAGTAACCTTTCGAACGGAGATTAGGTTTTTGATTAATTGTGGTGCATGAATAACATTTTTCAAGGCTAATGGTGGATTTGGTTTGGAAAATTTAGTAGAACCATGTCCTTTTATTGGAATGGAATGGCCATTTCCGACAGTTATACCATTTGATTTGCTCAAATTAAAATAGGACGTAAGATTACCTTGGGATGACGTCATATGTGACGTTGCACCTGAGTCCATATACCAATTCGTGTCTGGTGGATTAAGCCCGAGCGTGTGCATGGCATGTTCAATGTCCGCCGGTTGGCCCACTGTTGAGTGGGCCTCGTTCCATACCTGAGGCCCAAAGGTAGCCGATGTCCCGCCACTGCCCCCAGCCTCACTGTTGGGCTTGTGTAAACCAGCTACTATTCTTAATATTATCATTAAGAATATTATTCTAACAACTAAGAATATTATTCTAACAAAATCACTAAGAATCACACATCCCACCTGAGTAAACTCTGTTTTTTTTGTTAGATGTAACATTGAACAACTTGCTACTCACCCTGCTCCAACGGATCAATATACAACAACAACATATTCAGTGAAATTTCACAACGTGAGGTATAG
This sequence comes from Przewalskia tangutica, assembly GCA_029844215.1. Taxonomy (NCBI): domain Eukaryota; kingdom Viridiplantae; phylum Streptophyta; class Magnoliopsida; order Solanales; family Solanaceae; genus Przewalskia; species Przewalskia tangutica. Next base: position 42,486,170 of record CM056727.1, on the reverse strand, counting down.
AGTGTACGCAAATATATCTCTGTTTTGGTACATAGAGCGACTGTTTCCGAAACGGAACAATTTAATTTAATGCGTCATTAACATTTAAGATTTACTTACATATCCCACATCTTTCAAGTATTTTGCCTACATAGAATTTGCCGACGTGTTAAGTACAACTCTTTTATGGACTCAATGAAGTTTGTCTCACTATTATTTTAGAAATTTGAAATTAATTGCCTAAACTCAAATGTGTTAGAAGCACGAATCTAAAGGAATAATTGGTTGCATCCATCTTTGAAGATGGAGCAATGTAACTGGAAGTCGAGAGAGTTGGGAGGAAGATGAGAGTGGTCCATTTTGTGAAATCTTTTTCTGTATATTCCATTCATAACCAAAGAGTATTTATAGGTAAGGCTTTGCGTGGCTAGCCTTATTACAAACATAGCCAAATACCAAAAGTAAACTAGGTGCTAAAACTTAAAGACGAAATGACAAAGAAAGGAAATGTATATTGGCTGTATACAAGTGTATATGCCTACGAATCTATACTATCTTCAACACGCCCCCTCAAGCTAGGGACACAGAACAAGTTAGTGACGCCTAGCTTGGACAATAGATAATCATGTCGACCGATCGTCAAGCTCTTGGTGAGAACATCTGCGGGCTGGTCATCAGTAGACAAATAATGGGTGGAAATCAGTCCTTGTTGCAGCTTTTCACGAATGAAGTGACAGTCTATATCGATATGTTTGGTCCTCTCATGAAACACAGGGTTGGCAGCAATCTGTAAGGCTGACTTGCTGTCGCTGTATATTGGAATGGGGAGTGTAAGAGGAACTGTCAAAGTTGAGAACAGACCTGAGAGCCAAACTACCTCAGCAACTGCAGAGGCTAGGCTACGATATTCTGCCTCAGCTGAGCTCCGGGAAACAGTGGGTTGCTTCTTCGATTTCCAGGAAATGAGGGAATTTCCAAAGAAGACCAGGTAACCAGTAACTGACCTTCGTGTGTTGGGGCAGGAAGCCCAATCAGCATCACAGGATGTGGTGAGGCGATGGTGTCTCCGTAAGACATGAAGCCCTGCACTGAGCTGCTTTGTATCTGACCACTCTTTGTGCTGCCAAGAGATGGGAGATCTTTGGTTGCTGCATAAACTGGCTAAGGCATTGGACAGCAAAGGATATGTCTGGTCTTGTGTTGGTCAAGTAGAGTAGTCTGCCAATCAGTCTTTGATAACTAGCTGGATCATCCAACAGTGCATCTGTGACATTGGAGGATTTACTAACTGTAGAGGAATCTACAGCAAGATGATGATCATACAATGTAGAAGTCAGCTTGACATTAACCTCCAGGGGTGATCTCACAGGTTTTCCAGCAGACAATCCAAGATCAGAAATCAATTCGACAGTGTATTTTCTCTGGTGCATTACTATGCCACTACTATTCCTAGCAAATTCGAATCCTAGGAAATATCTCAAGTAACCCAAGTCCTTGATTCTGAAATTCTGTTGCAGACACAGTTTTGTTTCTTGAATGAGAGGCTCATCATTGCCAGTAATGAGCAAGTCATCTACATAAATGAGTACCACCACGATTTTATCATTCACCTTCTTGGTAAGCAAGGAGTGGTCAAGTTGACTCTGAGAGAAACCTGAGGCTTGCAGGGCTGTGATCAACTTGATGTTCCACTGCCGAGAAGCTTGTTTTAGCCCATATAGTGACTTGATTAGCTTGCATACCTTCCCTTGCTGTTGATCAAATCCTTGAGGCATGGACATGTATACCTCCTCATTAAGATCACCTTGTAGGAATGCATTATAAACATCCATTTGATATATATGCCAATTTCTGGAAGCTGCCACTGAAATGACTGCCCTTACAGTCACCATCTTAGCCACTGGTGAGAAGGTATCTTGATAATCAATTCCTTCCTTTTGGTTGTAGCCCTTGGCCACAAGCCTTGCTTTAAATCTTTCCACTTCACCATTTGCCTTATATTTGATCTTATAAACCCACTTACATCCAATGGCCTTCTTGTGAGCAGGAAGATCTGTCACTTCCCAAGTCTTGTTACTCTCCAAAGCCTGCATTTCAACCTTCATAGCCTCGACCCATCTGGTGTCTTTGACTGCAGCAGAATATGAATTTGGCTCATGTTCAAGTTCAATCTTTGCAATGTAGCTCCTGTACCTTGCATTCAGTCCAGCATAGCTTAGACTGTTAGCCATAGGATACAAGCACTCTTGTCTTCCTCCTGTGTCTGCTGTTTGTGGAATTTGAACAAAATCATCATCCAAGCAGTTGTCTTCGCTTTCGCCGGATCTCCTTAATGGTGGTGGAGATTCGTAAGTTGGTGCACCATCTGGTTGGATAATGGGACTGTTAGTGTCCTCCTGAGATCTGCCATCTGCTATTGCAGCCTCCTGAGATCCTTCAATATGTTCTGATCCAGCAGACTGTTTGCCAACATTAGGATCATAGTGGAAAATATCAGCCTCTGCCTCAAGGTCCAGGCTGATGTCAACTCCAGATTGGTCCTTCTGCTTGAAAGGAAAGATATCCTCATAGAAGGCAACATCCCTGCTTACAAATAAAACATTGTTAGATAGATTTAGGAGCTTGTATCCCTTCGCCTGCAGGAGTAGCCCAAATAGATCGCTTGATGGCTCTAGTGTCAAATTTGTCATTTTTCACTAGATTTGTAGCATAACACAGACAGCCAACTACTCTTAGATGTGATAGGCCAGGTGCCTTCTTATATAGTTTCTCATATGGGGAGATGTTCCCCAGAACCACAGAGGGCAACCTGTTCATAATGTAGGCACTGCCTCAACACACTCTCCTGTAACCCGGCAGCGTGCCACTTTCAAATTTTATGGCTCTAGCAAGCTCTAGTATATGTCTATGCCTCCTTTCAACCACACCATTTTGCTGAGGACTGTATGGGCAAGATGTTTGGTGCATAATGCCTAACTGTGCAAATAGATCCCTACAGGAGTTGTTTATGAATTCTGAACCATTGTCAGACCTAATACACTTAATCTTGGATCCAAACTGTGTTCTGATTAGCAGACATAAGTCTTTGAGCACAGTAGTGACATCTGATTTAATGTGCAAGAGAAATATCCATGTCCATCTAGTGAAATCATCTACCACAGTAAGAAAGAATCTCATGCCATTATAAGTGGGAACTTTGTATGGTCCCCAAACATCAATGTGTAACATATCAAATGGGAGTGTACTCCTACTTTGACTAATAGGAAAAGGTAATCTAGTTTGTCTTGCCATAGGGCATACATCACAGTGCTGAATCACAAAGTTAGGACTATTACTAAAGGCATTTATTTTCCTAAGAACACTCATTGGTACATGTCCCAATCTCTTGTGCCACAGGACTGCCTTCACTTCTCCTATGCTCTGCCTTGACATATTTACTTTAGCTGTCATCAATCCCTCCTGCTTTCTTGTAGAGTCCAGTACATACAGTCCATTAACCTCTCTACCAATCTCCTTCACCTTCCCAGTGAGGAGATCCTGCAGTACAAAGAAGTCAGGAAAGAACCTAACACTGCAATTGAGTTCCTTAGTCAATTTTGACACTGAAAGTAAGTTAAATTGAAAACTTGGCACACACAACACATGATGTATAAGTTCACCTCCTGTTAGCCTACATTCTCCAAACAGGTGTAATCGAGCACCGCTCCATTTGGTAGTCAGACTGTCACGAATTGATAGTTGACCAGTTAGGAGTAGGAGTCTCTATCATATTTCTGTTTTTAACCATATGATTTGTAGCCCCTGAGTCCACTATCCAAGGACTACTAATGCCTTCATTATAGTTACCTGCCATACATACTGTACCACCAAAGATTGCGGACTGCACGATCCGCTTGCCTGGTTGGTCATAGACAGCATCATCTCTAACTTGTCTGGAGTGCAAGTTCTGATCATCTCACGGAGTTGACGCCGTTGATCCACGAGAGCGGTTATCGCCTGCATGATATCTCTGGTTCATTTCACCATATACAGACCCACCATGATTGGCACCATGTCCCTGCACATACTGCTGCTCCACCTGAGGTACCATGACAGCATTGGCCTTACTCTTCCCTCTATAGTCAGAAGGGTATCCTATCAGCCTGTAGCATTTCTCCTGGGTATGTCCCTGCTTCTTGCAGTAATCACAAAAGTATAGTAACTTGTGGCATCCTTCTTTACTATGTCCCTTTATGTTGCAGTGATCACAAAAGGCAAATTTCCTATTCTTTCCAAATGATGCCCTACTGGTTAGTGCTAAGTTATCAACAGAATTCCCTAGAGAGGAAATATTCTTTTGGCTTTCATCTTGGGCTATCATAGCAAATGCTTGGTTCACACTAGGTATAGGGGACATCAATAGGATATGGCTTCGCTGATTGTACCCATCATTCAATCCCATAAGAAATTCCAGCAATCTCTGATTTCCCAGATGCAGGATGTATTCCCTGGGATTCAGGCAGTCACATGTAGGTGGTGGAATAATTGAGTCCATCTCATCCCATAAGTCTTTCATTCTCGAGTAGTATTGGGACACTGGTGAGGTCCCTTGAGTTAACATTGTCAATTCCTTCTTTAGCTGGAAAACTCTTGAGAGATTTATCTTGTCAAATCTCTCCTTGAGGTCCTTCCAAACAGCAGCAGCACTGGTACGATACAGAATCCCACTTAACAAGTTTTTATCCACACTTCTCATTATCCACGACATCACCAGAGCATTGCACCTGTCCCACTGTCTAATGTGAGTAGGTCCATATGTGTCGCGTCTTATAGATCCATCAATAAAACCGATTTTATTTCTCGTCAGTAACACCAATTGCATAGCTCTGCTCCAAAGCGTATAATTCTCCATTCCTACCAATTGAATCTCAATCTGAATTGCCCTCTCATCAGATCGGATGAACTCAGAAACAGAGGGTGATTATGGTCAATAGTCTCTATATTAGAAGTTGAGCTCTCTTCTAGCACAACGGAAGGTGTTGTTGTAATGTTCTCCATATCCACAGAAACTCAGATCCAATGTAGATCGAAAAATCACAATGACAAGTATCGCAATCGATAACAGAATCGCATAAAATTCCCGAAAGCAAATCACAAGTGATATAAATGAATCCAATGACGAAAATGAAGCAAATACAAGATAAAAAAAATTTATAACCACTAAACCTCGCAAGTGTTGAATCTCTCAGTCCCTGTCCTTATTGAGACAGAGTGACCTCTGGATCCACCTTGCATGGCTTTGATACCATGTTAGAAGCACGAATCTAAAGGAATAATTGGTTGCATCCATCTTTGAAGATGGAGCAATGTAACTGGAAGTCGAGAGAGTTGGGAGGAAGACGAGAGTGGTCCATTTTGTGAAATCTTTTTCTGTATATTCCATTCATAACCAAAGAGTATTTATAGGTAAGGCTTTGCGTGGCTAGCCTTATTACAAACATAGCCAAATACCAAAAGTAAACTAGGTGCTAAAACTTAAAGACGAAATGACAAAGAAAGGAAATGTATATTGGCTGTATACAAGTGTATATGCCTACGAATCTATACTATCTTCAACAAAATGAACCCAAAGGTTTGGCCCATCATTGTTCAAGGTTGCACACAGAGTGGCTCGATATCGTATGCAACAACCCAACCACCAATGACATTGTCTACTTAGATCGCACGACTTTAAAAACCGATCACTAAGATTTAAGACTTGCTTATATTCAATATTTCTATCGTATTTTACGAATTCGGCATTAGCCTAGAATGCTACATCATATAACCGAGGGAATTGTAATCTTGAAACTAATTCAGACTACCTGCTAGGCTGCTACAACATGTTATATTGCTAATACTGTTATTTTTTTAAACAATATATACATTTATTTGGAAAATCAGTAATAAACAAAGCCGTTAGCCCTACCTAATAGACACAAGAATATAGAGAAAGTAGTTCGCATGGACAACTCAACTGGTTCTCAAGGGGGATAATTAGAAAAAGAATATAGAGAAAGTAGCTTAGGAATAAACCAGAAAAACAGATTAGCACATACTCTACAATGGGCTAGCCGGTTTTTTTTCTTTTCTTTTTGTTGGTTTTCTCCTCTGTTTTTACTTTTTTTGGTTTTGATTATTTTGCAGTTGCCACTCAGTAAAATATGGAGCAGTTTGGGGTCGTTTTTCTTGAGCCGATAGTCTTTCGAAAACAATCTCTCTACTTATTAAAATAGAGATAAATTCTACGTATACTCTATCCTCTTCAGGCCTCACATTATAGCACTTCACTGAGTATGTTGTTGTTGTATTGTTGACCGGGAGTAGTTGCTTCAGAGCCTCCAACTTTTCCGAAACTGAACTGTAATTATTATTATCATTGCTAATGGTTAATTTTGGACGTTTTTGATTGGTGGATTTTCTTCTTGCTCTTCTCATCCGTGAGCAAGTCGAATTTTGTGGCCTTGAACCCATTTGGTCGGGGAGGAGTAGAGGGAAGAATTAATAATGGAATTTTTCTGTTGAACGGAACTGGTGTGGTGTTTAATTGCTACTTATATAACGAAGAGAGGTGATGAGTATTGGGGGCTTGTTTAATTTGATCATCGCCACTTGTTTGTGCTGGAACTGTATACACTACCACCACAACAATTTTTTTATAATCGTCATATTCAGATTAGCTTGCACACATCTTCATGAAATATCTTTCAATTTAATAAGCACTAAATCACATTCTTGGGTGCTCTATAGATAAATATTTTTGTTTTATAGATAATTAATAATAACCTATACAAATGAAACTAGTATAATTATAGAATAAGGAAAGTACAATTTTATGGCAGGTAAAATTTCATTTGTAGAGCACCCAAGAATGTGATTTAGTGCTGATAAACGACACGATCTGAACTAATTCTGGATTGCATGTGCAATCCAGATCATGCTCGACAACATTTTGATGAATCAGAGAAGAAAAATAAGAGTTTGTGGAAGCTTTTCTCATATAATTTTTGTCTAACTCACTATTACAATGTAGAAATTATCATATATTTATAATAGTAGTAATTGAATGCTAGAAAGAAAATACATAGACAATAACTAACTCTAACAAACTTCCTAACAGACTTCATAACCAACTCTAACAAACTTCACACAAAATGTGAGTGTAGTGTAGTGTGCTACAGTTGGCTTGTGTGTCAACACCCCCCCCCCCACAAGGTCGGTACTAAAAACAAGTTTTTCAGACCTAGCTTAGATAACAAATAAGCATGATGTCCCTGAGTTAAACCTTTGGTCAGCACATCTGCAGGCTGATCAGTAGTAGAAACATACAAGATAGAAACCAGGTCTTGTTGCACATTTTCTCTGATAAAATGACAGTCAATATCAATGTATTTTGTACGTTCATGGAATACTGGGTTAGTATCAGTCTGGATAGCAGATTTGCTATCACAATACAAAGGAACATGTAACTTTAAATGCACATCAAATTCAGCAAATAGGCCAGAAATCCATACCACTTCTGCCACAGCAGAAGCTGAGTATGCTGAACTTTTTGATATTGTTGGTTGCATTTTAGACTTTCAAGAGATGAGAGAAGAACAAAAAAAACATAAAGTACCCTGTGACAGACTTTCCGGTGTTGGGACATGATGTCTAATCAGCATCACAATATGCAAAAAGACATTCAGAATCTCCTGCAGGCATAAAAATGCCCAAATATGGTGCTTGCTTGATATATCTGACCACCCTATTAGTTGTCACCATATGTGAGATCTTAGGTGTTTGCATGAATTGACTCAAACACTAAATAGAAAAGTTATGTCTGGTCTGGTGTTGGTCAAATACAGAAGCCTCCCAATCAGCCTTTGATAACCAGCAATATCATCTAATAAGGGATCACTGATCACATTCCCAATTCCACTAGCAATTGTATTATTATTCACTTGCTTATCATAAACAATAGAAGTTAGCTTGGCATTTAACTCAATTGGTGATCCAACTGATTTGGCTTCTATCAATCTTATATCAGTTATTAGCTCAAGTGCATACTTCATCTGATGCATTACAATGCAACTTTTATTCCTGGAAAATTAAAAACCCAAGAAATATCTTAACTCTCCCAAATCTTTTATTTTGAAATGACGTTGCAATATAGTCTTGGTTTCTCTAATGAGGTTCTCATCATTTTCAATTATGAGCAAATCATCTACATAGATAAGAACTATAATTATTCTATCATTATCATTCTTTATGAGAAGAAAGTAATTCAAGTGACTCTGTGCAAAATCAGAAGATATTAAAGCAGTGGTCAACTTACTGTTCCACTGTCTTGAGCCCACACAATGATTTAGCAGCCTACACACCTTCTCTTGCTCATGTGCAAAGCCTTGAAGCAAACTCATATAAACCTCTTCATTAAGATCTCCTTGCAGAAATGCATTGAACATATTCATCTGATGTAAAATCCAACCCTTTGCATCAGCAACTGAAATTACTGATCTCACAGTCACCTTCTTCGCTACTAGTGAAAAGGTGTCCTGATAATCAATGCCTTCATTTTAGTTATATTCTTTTTAACCAACCTTATTTTAAATCTTTCAACTTCACCAGTTGCCTTGTATTTAATCTTGTATATACACTTACAATCTATTGCCTTCTTATGACTTGGTAAGTGAACTATCTCCCATGTTTTATTATTTTCTAAAGCTTGAATTTCAGCCTTCATGGCTTCTATCTATCTTTTGTCTTTTGTTGCCTCAAAATACGAATGTGGTTCATATTCTTCTATAATTTTGGCTATGAAACTCTGATAAGACACATATAGCCCATCATAGCTAATTGTATCTGATAATAAATATAAACGTGTATGTATACTCCTTGAGTCTGTTGTAAGCTAAATGAAGTCCTTCATCCATGTATGAGGCCTTCTATTCCTAACAGACTTTCTTACCTCCAAAGGTGCCTGATTGATGGGCATGTCTTGTGGAGATAACATGACCTCATACTGATGAGGATTTGCATCAACAGTTATTTCATCATCTCCATTATGAACTGACTCTCTTGCATTTGTCATGACTTTATCAGCAATTGATACCCTTGTTCCATTTGGCTCAGTTGGATATTCAGCTATAACCTGTTCAAGCACACTTTCATCTATGCATCATCAACATATCCCTCAGAAGCAGGAAAGTAGTTTTTATTAATGTCTATGACATGTGACTCAACATCACATTGCGTGTATTATCTAAAAGGAAATATATCTTTATAAAAGGACACATCTCTGCTTACAAAGATAGTTTTGTTGGTCAGATTCAACAATTTATATCCATTTTATCTAGAGGCACAACCAAGCAATACTGACTTGATGACTCTAACTTCAAACTTGTCCTTCTTGACCAAGTTAGTGGCATAACACATATATCCTATAATCCTCATATGAGACAAATTAGGTGCTTTCTCGAATATATTTTCATAAAGTGAGACATTTCCTATCATCACAGAAGGAATTCTATTAATCACATTCACTGCTGCTTCTACACAGTCTCCCCAAAATTTTGTTGGCAAGTGACTTTGAAACTTGATGGCTTTGGCAATTTCCAAAATGTGCATGTGCATCCTCTCCACCACTTCATTTTGTTGTGGAGTATATGGATAATAACTCTGATGTATAATTCCAAGTTGTTTAAACAACTCATTACAAGAGTTATTAAAAAAAATTGAACCATTATCTGATCTAACACACTTATCAACCATATTAAACTGTGTTTTGATCATTGCACATAGGTTCTTAAGAATAGTAGCCACATCAGACTTAATATGCAACAGAAATACCCAAGTCCATCTAGTGTAATCATCATTAACCGTGAGGAAATACCTTATACCAGTGTAAGTAGGGGTTCTATATGACCCGCATACATCAAGATGCAACAATTGAAAATCAAAATCAGTTTAACTACTGCTAACATGAAATGGTATCCTAGTTTGCCTAGCCACAAGACAAACTTCACAATACTTTATTATAAAACTCGACTTGTCACTAAAGCCATTTATCTTCCCGAGAACACACATTAGTACATGTCCCAGTCTCATATGCCAGAGTCTTGCTTTCAACTCACCTGATATAACTGAAGTTGATACATGCGCATGTGCCTGTACCAGTTCAGAACAACTCTCTTTTGACTCTAGCATGTACAATCCATCTATCCTTTTTAATTATCAATTCTAAGTCTACCTATTCTAGACATTTCAATAATTACAATTATAATAAAATACAATACAGAATAAAACAGAAATTAAAATACTACAACAAAAATATATCTCTGAAGGGTATCTCGTCTTCTTCAGCCTTTAAACATTCTTCACAAGCTGTAAAAAAATGGTTAGAAACACTGAAATATATATAAAAACCTTCGGATCCTCGCAAAACAAAAATAATTTTGATTACGGAGGACTCAGTTAATTTTTTTTAAAAAGGGACATCCCAAACAAGTCGTGGTTGCGGACTAGTGACTCATCAATCAATCTAGTCACTCCGCCAACGCATATTGGTATCCGGTGTATTGTGGAAAATATTTAAGCCTCATCATCGCCCAAAATATTTTATTTTCCGTCCTTTCAACTGTGGAGGCCTAAAAATCGACGGATAATTTTTTCATTGGTCAATGTAGTATATGTTTCAAATCAGTAAATACCAACAGTGTAGCAATATATTTAGTTCGAGATATATTATCCATTTCTCAAAGTATAGCAGCAAAATGGCCAAAGTTCAACAGCAAAATGGTCAAAAATCAGTCCGACAAAATGGCCAAAAATCAGTAGCAAAATGGCCAAAAATCAGTAGCAACATGGCCAAAATTAGTAACAAAATGGCCAAATATCAGTAGCAAAATGACCAAAACTCAGTCCGACAAACAGTAAAAACAGCAGAAACAATAGCCAACATAGTTCACCGGAAACATTTTCACCGAAAAATTCAGAATGTCACCGAAAAATGAGAAATTAGTCCAACAGTACAAGCAGATAACAGATCCCGAAAATAAAGCCAACAGAGGTCGCCAGAGTTTTAAAACTCCTGCCAGATACCCAAAAATAAAAAAATTAGTCCGGTTAACGAAAACCAACAACAGATTCCAAAATATTAATTCAAACCCAAGGTCACCGGAGTTTTAAAAACTCTGGCTAGATTCAAAAGTCGAGAAAATTATGCCAAATTAGTCCAACAAACCACAACATACATAATAGCAACAAAAGAGAACCAAACAACGTCGCCTAAGTTCAGAGCTCCGGCTAGATATAAAAGTCATGCAAAATCGGTCAAACAAACAACATGCTAACTGCAATAGAAATATAAACACCAAGCGTTCACTGTGGTACTGCTCCGATTCATCGGAGCTTGAAGCTCCTCACCGGAGCAATGGCGGTGACATGAGCAAAAGGAGAGCAGTGGCGGTGAAGAGGAGACTTGGCACTGTAGTTTGGTTGGTTGGTGGGGTTCGCCGGAGCTCCGGGCTCCGGCAAAGGGTGGCTGCGGACGAGAGATGGAAAATGAGAAGTATGTGGGGTTATCCAAAAATAAAATGGGGGAATGGGTCTGCAGCTTTTGATAAAGAGGAATAGGGTGTGAGGCTAAAAAAATCAGAGGGGAGGGGGGTCCAAAAATGTGAAGGGGGTGTGCGGCTGCTGAAGATCTAAAATAAAGGAGGGGTAAGTTTTTATTTATAGGATATTATTAGGTTAGGTTTAGGGGTTTGTTTTGGGAGGAAAATGAAAAGGGTTTGGTTTTGGGGGAAAATGAAAAAAGGTTTGATTTTGTTTGGGGGAAAATAAAAGAGTGTTGGATTGGGCTGATTTTGGTTTGGGCCTGGAAATGGGTTGGTTGGTTGGGCCTCCCATTTGGGTTGATGAGATAGAATGGGTGTTTGGATGAAATTGATTTGGGTTAAAAAAATAGCGTTTATTATTTAAACGAAAAAAATGATTTAAAGATATGCAAAATTATTAAAATAAACTGATGATATGATAAAAACATAATATTTAAGAAATATTTAATGCCTAATTAAAAATAAAAAAATACGATGCCATTTTGCGAAAAATAAGATAACATACAATATTTATGATTATGATATAAAAATGCAAAAAATGATGATAAAAATGTGGTGTCAAAAAATACTTAAAATTGAAACAAATAACCGAAAAGATGGGTCAAAATTGAATGTCAACACTGATATCATTCACCTTCCCAGTGAAGAGATCCTGTAGGACAAAGAAATCAGGAAAAAATCTTACACAACAATTGAACTCCCTTGTTAACTTTGAAACTGAAAGGAGATTAAATTTGAAATTTATTACACACAACACATGTTTTATAAGATCACCTCCTGTTAGCCTGTAACTTTCTGTCTGAGTAATTGATGTTGTATCACCAGTAGATAATTGAATTTGTCCTGCATTCTCTATTAAATCATTTTTTTTCAATCATATACTTATCATTTACAATGTGGTTAGTTGTTCCCGAATCAACTATCCAAGTAGGACTACTTTCCTTACTGAGTACAGATTTACCTACCATATGGACTTTAGGAACTGATGTACTATCATAATGTACATCAGCAACTGTTGTTCTCTGATTCAACATTGTAAGCACCTTCTCATACTTATCTAGAGTGTATGATCCCAACAGAAGATTAATATGTTCATATTGATCTTGAGATAGTTGCTTGAAGCCTTTCATGTTCCTTTGATTTGAATATTCCATATATCCATCACTATTTTGTTGTAGTGAGTTATTTCCTTCTCTATGTGAAACACTTGCCATCACTGCATTTGCCTTCTTCTTTCTTTTAAAGTTTGAAGGATAACCTATGAGTCTATAATAGTTATCCCTGATATGTCCCTTATTCTTGTAGTAATCACAATACATCAACTTGTAACATGTCTTCTTTATATGTCCCTTCATTTGACAGAAATCACAAAATGCACTTGAGATGTATGACTTTTTTTTTCTGTGTTGTAAAAACTTGCTAATTAAAGCTATATTCTCAATAACTTCTCCCGTGATTGTGTATCCTCATGTTATCTATTTTTGGTTCTCATTTTGTGCAATCATTGCATATGTTTGGTTCACACTAATAGCATGTGAAATTAGAAGGATATGATTCCTTGCCTGATTATAACCATCATGCAATCCCATCAGAAACTCCAGTAATCTCTGATTAGCTAGGTGTTCTATATATTCTCTAGTACTAGCACATCCACATGTTGGTGGAGGAATGATTGAGTCATTTCATCCCATATATCCTCCATCCTTGAATAATAACTAGACACTGGTGATACACTATCACCTTGATGTAACATTGCAAGCTCATTCTTCAATTGATACACTCTAGGCAGATTAATTTTATCAAATCTTTCCTTCAAATTTTTTCATACTGCATGTGCAGTAGATCTATAAAGTATTTCACTAAGCAGATTCTTATTGACATCATCATAATCCATGAAATAACCATTGCATTACATCGATCCCATTATTTCATCTGGTTAGGACCATATGTATCTCGCTTAACAGTTCCATTAATAAATCCAATTTTATTCTTTGTTAACAAAGTCAATTTCATAGCTCGACTCCACAAAGTGTAACTCTCCATGCCTACTAACTGGATTTCTACTTGTACTTCACTAGGTGTATTTGAGCACTCAGAAACAACGAATGATTATGACCAATGATGTTCGAAGCTAAATTTGAACTTTTCAGCAATCAACTAATCAATTGGTGATGTATTCTCCATGATTTCACAGTTATATTGTACTACAATGATTCAGAAATAGAAATTAACTTACACAACTCACATAAATTGAAGAAAACCAGTTCAGAAATCGAAGAAAATCAGCTCAGACCTCCACAGTGAATCCCTCAATTTTCTGCTGCAATCTTGCTGAAAAATCTCTTGATTCACTTTGCATGTGCTATGATACCATGATAAACGACACGATCTGAACTAATTTTGGATTGCATGTGCAATCCAGATCATGCTCCACAACGTTCTGATGAATCAGAGAAGAAGAATAAGAGAGTTTTGTGGTAGCTTTTCTCATATAATTTTTGTCTAACTATTAGAATGTAGAAATGATCCTATATTTTTAGTTGTAGCAATTGAATGCTAGAAAAAAAAATATACAGATAATAACTAACTCTAACAAACTTCCTAACGGACTTTATAACCAACTCTAACAAATTTCACACAAAATGTGAGTGTAGTGTGCTACTGCTGGCACTGCATGCTTGTGTCTCAACAGAAACACGATCCGAATAAAAGGTTAGACAAATGCGTAGAAGCATTGAACTTGACCATGAGAAATTCAAACACACTATAATTAGGATTTAGAAGAAAGAAAATTGACAAGAAGTCAGTAGTATAGAAAGAAAAAATGGAAGGAAGAGGGGGTGCATGGCCTCCGAAAAGAGCGCATGTGAATGTGAGCATGGGGCCAACAAAACCAAAAACTAATTTTTTTGATGTATCTCATGCAATTAATATTAGTTGTGCGTTCATTTTTGCTAGATAAATAAGTAGACTCACATTTCACATTTTGGATCCACAAATTCTAATAATATCACCTTTATTAAAAAAATAGTATTATAATTAATATCAATTTTGTGAGACACATATTAAAAAATTTAAATAAAAATTGTGTAGAAAAAAAAAGAGCAAAGAGATAATCAAAGGGATCCACGCCGGTGGCCCGAAGTCCGGAAAGGGGAAAAAGCACATGGGATGGGTTACACATGCACAGGGGTACGGGTGGAAGCACAACGCCAACGTGGCTTTTCCACCCGTGGATGTGTGTGTGCATCTGCACCTACTGTCCTAATACGTTATCTGTATAATTGATAGAATTTCACATAATATACATATACTAAATTTTCAGGAGTCACTTGTAAAAGAATTGTTGTATTGGTAAATATATAGCTAGTTAGGTGCATACATACTATTTGATCAGATATGTGAGTTAGGCAATGCCAATCAAATCAAAGACTTATTTGATTATAGGAGAATATAATCAACGGGACCATTTTTAGATCCGTGCGAGGTGTGCTACCGCACATGGCTTCAAAAAAAATTTAAGGCTCTTTTTTTCATTTTTATTAAGTAGTATTAGTCAGAATTTATTGTAAAGGCTCATAATTCGCAGGTCTTAGCCTAATTAAGAATCCACTTTTATGAATTAGAACATGACCCCAAAATATTTGAGATGACTCGTGATAACCAACTCCTGGATTCGCTTCATTCACACATGATAACAAAAGCACGGAATAGTCTGGGAAGGTCCAGAGTACCTAGATAAAAGACTCAAATAAACGACCACATTCTGAAATATTAAGAATTTTATTTAATTTCATTTGATGTCCACGATCTAATTAAGTTATGTAACAGCTTCAAAGGACGAAAAATCACGAAATTACTATTGTAATCATATGAATTTACCTGACTACACATGTTATTATACTCGCTTTCTATTGAAATTTGTCTAATTATTGTTGTTCTTGATCATTGCACGGTGTCTCCCGACCACTATTTTTATTTCCATTATACTCACGTTATCAAGGTTTAACAAGATCTGAATTAGTTATACGTTGCTTATGTTGGGTTTTGATATTGGTGAATGAGAAATGATGAGATGAAAAGTGAAGGGACCTTTTACATTCCCTTCACTTTTTATACCATCATTTCTCATTCACCAATATCAAAAACCAACAATCCCCCACATGAATGGGGAATGACCATAATATAAAAGAATGCGCGGACAAGTGTGATATACAAGCGAGGATTGACTGCATCTGGATAAGTAGGTTTCCCTTTAAACTTTCCGTAGTGAACTTATATCGGATATACTCGATCAATCGGTAGATTTGATATCTTTGAACCGTCGAACTTTGTTGTATACCTAGACAACATAAGCCACACAATCAACCCTCAATCATTTATGGTTCTCACGGTTGTGTTCGTTTCAGCCATGAACACCGCCTGGTTTCATGAGTGCATAGAAAATGGGGTTTCACTGTCATTCCCCTTTAAACGGCTTACACTTAACACTCACATATGTGATTTCTAAACATGTGGTTCTATAGCCACATTATCTGGTCATACACTGTCAGATTTAGATAATCATTAAAAATCTTAATGCTCTATTAACTCATTAACAAGCCATAATGTTTTATCCTTATTTCTGAACATTGTCTTCATCCGAGAATGAGTTGAGTTATTTGACAATGTTGAACCGTCAGTCACAATTTTGTTTGATCTCCTTGAACCTAGCTTTTGGGATCTCCAGTCTGCTAGGTAGAGTTACCGCCATGATGACTTGTCCTCGGCCTTAACCCCATTCCCATTTATGAACTCCCTATCTAGATAAGCCTTTTATAAGTGGATCCGACACGTTATCTCTTGACTTTACATAGTCAATCGTGATAACGCCACTAGAGAGGAGTTGTCTAACGGTATTGTGTCTCCGTCGTATGTGACGAGATTTTCCGTTATACATTACGCTCCATGCCCTACCTATTCTTTGTTTGGTATCATGATGTATACATATAGGAGCCAAAGGTTTGGGTCAGAATGAAATATCTTCTAAGAAATTTCGGAGCCATTCAGCTTCTTCGCCGGCTTTGTCTAAAGCTATAAATTCAGATTTCATTGTAGAGCGGGCGATACATGTCTGTTTTGATGATTTCCAAGACACTGCTCCTCCACCAACGGTGAAAACATATCCACTCGTGGATTTAACTTCAAATGATCCGGTGATCCAGTTTGCATCACTATATCCCTCAAGTACTGCGGGATATTTATTATAATGCAAATCATAGTTTTGGGTGTGTTTTAAATACCCCAAGACTCGTTTCATTGCCAGCCAATGAGTTTGATTGGGATTACTCGTGAACCGACTCAGCTTGCTTATAGCACATGCTATATCTGGTCGTGTACAATTCATAATATACATCAAACTTTCCAAAACTCGTGCATAGTCCAATTGTGAGTCACTTTCACCTTCATTCTTTTGAAGTGCAAAACTTACATCAATTGGAGTCTTTGCAACCTTGAAATTTAAATACTTGAACTTGTCAAGTACCTTTTCAATATAATGTGACTGTGATAATACTAGACCTTGTGGAGTTTTATGGATCCTAATTCCTAAGATCAAATCAGCAACCCCTAAGTCTTTCATGTCAAATTTGCTAGCGAACATACGATTCATAACATTTACATCGGCAATGTCTCTACTCATTATCAACATGTCATCAACATATAGACAAACAATGACTTCATGATTTGAAGTATTTTAATGTAAACACATTTGTCACACTCATTAATCTTAAATTCATTTGCCAACATTGTTTGGTCAAATTTCGCATGCCATTGTTTGAGTGCTTGTTTAAGTCCATAAAGTGACTTAACAAGTATGCACACTTTCCTTTCTTTATCAGGAACCACAAAACCCTCAGGTTGTTTCATGTAAATTTCTTCCTCCAATTCTCCATTTAAGAAAGTTGTCTTGACATCCATTTGATGGATTTCAAGACCATATACGGTCGCCAGTGCCACTAACACCCGAATAGATGTTATTCTTGTTACCGGCGAGTATGTGTCTAAATAATCAATGCTTTCTTTTTGTCTATAACCTTTGACCACAATTCTTGCCTTATATTTGTCAATAGTGCCATCAACTTTCATTTCCTTTTAAAAATCCATTTTGATCCTAAAGGTTTATTTTCAGGAGGAAGATTAACCAATTCTCATGTATGGTTGTTCAAAATTGATTCAATCTCACTATTGACTGCCTCTTTTCAAAATGATGAATCAGAAGATGACATCGCTGCTTTAAATGTTTGAGGCTCATTTTCAAGCAAGAATGTCACAAAATCTGATCCAAATGGAATGAAAAGTGAAGGGAATGTAAAATGTCTCTTTTGCTTTGGTTAAAACAATTGTCCACATCGGAAAAATAGAGGAAAAAAATGTGTATATATTACATTACACCTTCTCTAGTCACTAAAAGGGCTGAGGGGGCAAGGACCCCTCGTGCCGTCGTCGTCGCTCGCTCGGTTCGTCTTTGAATTTGATTGATTGATTGATAATCTTTTTGGATTAGATTTTTTTTAATTTTAATTATTAATTAATTAAAAGAAAATCATGCAGGACCGCGGTGCCATAATTCCTGAGAGGCCGCAGATCTTTCGGGACCGCGGTGCCATTCTGCAGCACCGCGGTGCCGATGCGGAAATTTCCAATTCCGAAGTTAAATTAGTGATTCTTTTTCTCACCATTTTTGTGACTGTTCAGAAGGGTTGAAAATCTTCAGAAACAGTACTTCCATGGCTATATATATTGATTTGATTCCTCAGAATTTTACTTACTAATTTTCTGAACTACAAAACTCCTTCTTCTTCTGCAAGAATAAATTCTGTGTGATACACTGCCGTTGAGTGGTTCGCCGCTATCTGAATCTGGAGTACTACTATTCTGGTAAGATAATCGTTCTATCCTGGAAGGGGATATTCCATCAACCTTGAGTATTGTGAGGGGAATAATTTCCTTAAGGACACACTTTGAACTAAGTGGGCTCGATTATATTCTGAAAAATATTTTTTCCAACACTGATTCTGTTCATTTTCAGTTACTATTGTTTACTGGTTTTTTGCAATACAGATTATGACAACAGCTTATAACCTCATTCTTAATAATTTGACTGGTGATTACTTAATATACGAATTTTAAGAGAAAAAATAAATATATTGATCAAGTACCTATTTTTTATGATTGGTAGCAACTTAAATTAATTAATAACATATGAGCAATATTTATGACTTGGAAATTCTGAATTCCCCACACTAGTATAGACGAGAATGTGATGCCTAATCACCAAATCGGGGAAGGATGGCATCTGTCACATCACCCGTAAGGTCCTACAATTTTCGCCTTATAATGGTGCTTGACAGTTAGAACACAATTAACCCAAGCCGACTCTCTTTTCCCTCTTCTTATTATACGTTGAACACTCTCAAAAGGATTGCGGAATAAAAGAATAATAACACAATAATAATATTTACGGGCTAATAAAACGTCCAACTTTTATGTTATTTTCCATAATAAATAAAGAAATCTTATGCTTTATACAATTAGTGTTTGTTGACTTTAACACTCAATATCAGATATCCTTTCATAACCTATCTCTAAGACTATAAAATTGTAGGACCTTACGGGTGGTGTTACAGAATGTATCAAAGTAGACAGTGAAGCAACATGAATGGAACAGCATGTTCTGCACATTCCCTGCATGCTAACTGATCATCTGTTCTGTCCATAACCTCCTTTCTTTTCTCATCTAATTTGTTGTTTCCTTGCTCCTTCCATTTGTCAGAACATACTAATCCAAATTATTACGTAATAGAATAATTACTACTACTACTACAACCATGAGTTAAATATGATTAATCAACTCACTAATCGATAATAGCATATGGGAAGATCACATTGTCCTAAATGTATTGGACGACTTAATTTAGTCACATGTCTGCATGTGATTGATTTCCTTTGCTATGTATATACGGCATGTAAGCCATGTGTGACTTTTGCACGTTGTGTCACTTGTGATTAAATAATTTGGTAATATTGTAACTTAATCTCATGATAACCAGGTGTTCTTTTCTATTTCTGCAAAACTAATGAAGTTATACATTCCATAAGTATCCCGCCAACGCTCGTGAAAACCCGGGTCGGTCAGTCTTCCATTCATCCGACTGAAGGTATGGATAACGAGGCCACCCTTGATACGGCTATACATGATAAATGAAGGTTTTGACAAGGTTCAGAATGATCTCCGTCTTAGACTTTTCGACTACTTCGAATGGAATGCTTAACAGATAAAGAAAAGGGTGAATACTTTTCCTGATAGAAGATGACAACCCTAATTAATTGACTATAAGCAATTACGGTAATAAAAAAATTACATAATAAAGTCACTTTATTCGATAAATATGAATAACTTTTTTGATACATAATTACTTTATTAACAATAATATCCTTTTGAATTTCATAAATCATTCAACTTGTAAGTAGTTTGTATGGTCTTAAATGAGGTGTCGAACACCCAAGAAAGACTAACAGAATGGTGGACCATTAATGTCAATTAAGGATAAGAAGATGTTTGAAAGAAGTGAAGGAATTGAAGCCACTGCATAACGCACCCAAACTTTCATTATAGCAAAATGTTTCTACTGAGAAAATATAACATGACTATTATAATAAAATTTTATTATAAAAATAATTATTCGAAAAAGATTTTACTGTATTGGTGAAAATTGATGGCGAGCACTACAAGGGGGAAAAAAGATCGAGGCTGAAATATCACACTTGGGAAAGATGGGGAAAATGATTTATAATAGTTTTTATTTTATTATTTTTATATTTTAAATTATTGGACTAAACTGTATTTTTTTAAACTTTATTCTGACGCCCCAATAACCTCTCTCATCTTAATTAGCTTTAATCCAAAAAAAGGGTCTTGTCATCTAATATTTAGTGTCTGTTTGGATTGGCTTCTAGGTATCATAGGTACTCACTTTCGTGAAAATTACAAAATTGATATGTTTGGTTTGTCTTTTCAGAAGTTATTTCAATTTGAATTTTATCATTTCTTTTATTACCCTCTTTAATTTTCATCAATAACTATATCCACCTTCATTACCCTCTTTAAATATCTAAAAATAATTACTAAAAAAATTCAAATATACAACTTTCATTACCCTCTTTAAATATCTAGAAATAATTACTAAAAAAATCCAAATATACAACTTTCATTACCCTCTTTAAATATCTAGAAATAATTACTAAAAAAAATCAAATATACTACTCATGTTTTGTTTTAATTTTTTTTTTTAAATCAAATATACTTAAAATTGACATTTGTTCATGTGTAATTGCAGATTGGAACTTTAAACTCCTCAAATATCTTAACGTTGTCCGATTATACGAGGATTATCCTTCTCCTTCCAAGGGTCGTGGCGCCTCAGATCCTTCATGCTTGCCTTAAGTTGTCAATGAAATATATTAAACCCGAAGATTCTATATTTCGTTATTGTCATTCCAAAATTAAAAATGATCAACGATATTGGCCATTTTTTAAAATGCTATAGGAGCAATTGATGGTACACATGTTTCATGTGTAGTTAGTGCCAGCGAGCAACCTAATTTTAGGCTATCACCTTTCAGATGTGAACGCTATCACCTTCCTGATTTTAGGTACATTGGTCCCTACAGATGTGAACGATATCACCTTCCTGATTTTAGGCATTCTAATGGGTATGCAAATTATAATGAAGTATTCAATTATTACCACTCAAGTTTAAGGTCTACAATAGAAAGAACTTTTGGGGTATGGAAAAACAGATTTGTAATTTTACGTCGCATTCCCAGGTTCAATTTTAAAACACATGTTCAAATAGTCGTCGCAACAATGGCTATACACAACTTTATCAGAAGGAATGCAGAAATTGATATTGATTTTGATCTTTATGAAGATGAAAGCACAATCATCAATGATGATTATCATACATCATCTAACTTGGATCAATCACAGGTTTTTAATGTAGCTTCTTCATCATAGATGGATCACGTTCGAGAATTAGTCTGCAATCAAACTATAGAGTACATGCAAAATTAGTATTGTAATAATAATTAAATACTATTTGCACTTTAAATTAGTATTGTAATAATATTCTACTAATATTTAAATACTATATTGCATTTTAAATTCTATTATCTATTTGTAATTTTTATTTACATACTTCCATTTATTAGTAATTTTTATTTATATGTATTGACTAAATGTCTATTTTGGTAATTCTACATTCAAAAGCAATTTTGATCAAAACTATCCAAACATTATTTATTGATAACAATCACTTTTACATTGTTGCATCCAAACATAAATCACTTCTGCCAGAATCACTTCTGACAAAATCACTTATGTCAGAAACACTTCTGCCCACCGTCAATTCAAACAGACTCTTAGCAAGCTTTGTCCAATCTCCTAACAAAACCTAATGAATTAGAACCTAAGACCGATATCATTGGACACCTTAATTATACAGAACATTTTGATGAACTTATTTGTGGGGGGGTGCGGATTTGAGGTGAAAATTCACTATTTTGCATTATTGGACGCATTTATCTCGTCAAAGAGTTTGAGGTAATAATTTCTCGTGTGTATTACTTATGAAGAGTTGAAAGAAACATTAGTGACCACAATTTGCAGCAACACAGAAAGGGGTAACTGCACTTTTGATCGCTCAATTATTGGTGAATTCTAATTTTTATCCTTGTGATAATATTGCACTAAACATATTTTAACATAAAATTATTGAAGATATGTGTTTTTGGTATGTTTACAAGGAAAATGTTAACCCTTTACACTACAAATACAAATTTAACAAAAGTAATTGAATAGTTTAACAATTGACAGTTCGTTAAAAATTGGAAAGGATCAGAAGTGAGCGATTTAATTAACTGAAGATTAAATATACTTAAGCACATATAAGGATCAAAATAAAAGTTTGTCTATATCTCAGGGATGAAAGCACAAATTTCCCACAAAGATTATGGAAACTGAAGCAGCCAAATAAAAGACAATCAAGGTTAGAGCCAAAAATTTGTTTCTTTATCTGATGAACTAAACATATTTTAACATAAAATTATTGAAGATATGTGTTTTTGGTATGTTTACAAGGAAAATGTTAACCCTTTACACTACAAATACAAATTTAACAAAAGTAATTGAATAGTTTAACAATTGACAGTTCGTTAAAAATTGGAAAGGATCAGAAGTGAGCGATTTAATTAACTGAAGATTAAATATACTTAAGCACATATAAGGATCAAAATAAAAGTTTGTCTATATCTCAGGGATGAAAGCACAAATTTCCCACAAAGATTATGGAAACTGAAGCAGCCAAATAAAAGACAATCAAGGTTAGAGCCAAAAATTTGTTTCTTTATCTGATGAACTAAACATATTTTAACATAAAATTATTGAAGATATGTGTTTTTGGTATGTTTACAAGGAAAATGTTAACCCTTTACACTACAAATACAAATTTAACAAAAGTAATTGAATAGTTTAACAATTGACAGTTCGTTAAAAATTGGAAAGGATCAGAAGTGAGCGATTTAATTAACTGAAGATTAAATATACTTAAGCACATATAAGGATCAAAATAAAAGTTTGTCTACATCTCAGGGATGAAAGCACAAATTTCCCACAAAGATTATGGAAACTGAAGCAGCCAAATAAAAGACAATCAAGGTTAGAGCCAAAAATTTGTTTCTTTATCTGATGAACTAAACAACCAGTTCCGACTTTATTGCCAGTTTCTCTGATTGTGCCAATAGAGAGTTGTTGAATAAGATGACATACCATTGTACCAAAATGGCAAAATCACTGTTTTCTTTTCCCTTCCCCAAAAATTAATACGATTATGAAAAACTATTGCTTCATATACACCGTTGAATAAAAGAATATATAAATAGGTGATCCAAACCCAAATGCAGGACTGCCTCACTTTGTCATTGCTGCATCCCCCATTCGCTGTTGTTGTGTATGTACATATCATTCCAAGACATGCAGCACTTGATCTTCTTATGTTGCGGTATATGGAACTTTGGCTCTCTTGGAATGGTAGGATCTTTTGTTGACCTAATGCACACCACCAAATTTCCTATTTAGAAGCAATTCTTAATTAAAGCTAGTATATTCCTGGAAACTTGTTACCTTCTAGGAATGAAAGGCCTGTCAAAGTAGGGCATTGGTTGAGCCTTTGGAACAAGTTCCTTTCTCAGCCTCCTAATTTCTTCTTCCTCGGCCATCTAGAGAAAGTAATAAAAAAAATGTCAAGAATGAAAGTGAAAAAATACATATACATATTTCAATAGAAAATATGCTTGGCTTACCTTCTGCAGTCTCTCTCTTTCCATCTTGTATTGTTCAATAAGGCTCAATTTTTCTGTCACCTGAGCATGAAGAAACAAGGAACATAAGTTATTGTGCCTCCACAAATGAAAGCCATTTACAGGTCATATCCTCTTATTCGTGCACTCTCTTTCGTTATTTGTTTACATATTTGCAAGCATTTCTCATATGCTTTCCCAATGGAATATAGCATTGAACAAGAATCTAAAACTAGGCCTCTTTCACTTGAATAAGTTTGCTTGGGTCCTCTTATTGGTGCACTTTCTTTGACAATCTCTTTACACACATATATATTTACATGCTTCATATGAAATATTCTCAGAGAAAAAAATTGAGATATCCCTAACAGCATTTTGCACTCAGCATTTTGCATGAAACTACGGGTGGCAAATGGGCCGTTCGGGCTGAAGTTGGGCGGGTCAAATATGGGTTGAACCAATAGATGGGTCAATGCCCAACCCTGCCCAAAGCTTGTTTGGGCGATGGATTGGGTCAAGATGGGCTAAATGATGGGTCATAGTCCAGCCCAACTTAACCCACTTTTCAAACATTTTGAGAAACTAAAAATAAAAAATTATTAAAAAAAAATTCAAATAATTTTTTAGAAAAAAAATAAAAAAAAATAAAAAATTTTAAATTGTAAAAAATTATTAAAAAATAATAAAAATAAAATTATTATAAAAATATAAATTTTAAAAATGACAAATATTTTAATAATAAAAAAACAAAAAAATTAAAATACAAAAAACTAAAAAATAATTTTAAAAAAAGTTAATTATATTTTGTAGCTTTTACACTTCTGATTTTTTGAATGGAGGGCAGTTGATGAGTCAGTTTGGGCTGATGATTTGTGATGAGTCAGTTTGGGCGGATGATTTGTGATGAGTCAGTTTGGGCTAGCCCAAATCAGCCTAAACTCATTAAAACTTGGGCCGGTCAAATGCATTTGAGCTAATTTTGCCACCCCTACACGAAACCAAAGCTACCAGTTCATTAATTTAGGTTGATGAATGACCAGAGTCAATAAAGAATAAACGTCTACCTGATGGTCAAATTCAGCACGTTCAACAGCTCTAATGTCACTGTGCATCACCAGATCAACTGGCCTTGTGCTCTCTTTTACCGGAGGCTTTGGCAAACACTGAACAGTTGAAAACAGAGTAATTCAGTTGTCTTTTCGTAACAGGCTGAAGTATAACCCCAGGTGCAAAAGATTTGAGCATAGTGAGAGGTAATAACATTATAATATTTTACTATAATTTCTCTTTGATTTTGGTTCAAAATAATGAAGTCCCCAAAATACGAGATCAGCAAGATGCATTCCCTTTAAGGCATAGTTAAACAAGATAATTCTACAGATCAAGCATTCACATATAAAGTCCTAAATGGTTAGAAATGACTATAGTGAAAAGATTGCGCTACCTCTGGCTCGTCTGTTGTCCATGGAAGGCCTTGTGCAATTGGTATCCGCTGTTTTTCCTCTTCCTCCGCCATTTGTTGCATTTTCTTTAAAAATTCTTCCTCCTTACACTTTCCCCTTTCCTGCAGCAACATACAATCTAAGTTACTCCTTAATTAATTGGATTCAACATGACAACGTACACTGAAAAAACAGAAATGTATGCAGTTCAACAATGAAAGGAGACAATTAACTGTTGGATCAAAGAATAGGTCACTATATAAATAAAGACCACCTTGCTAGTTATCATGGAACAAAGATCATTATGAAAATCAACAAAGGGAATTTAAAGACCAGTATTCTGATTTTCTTGTGGCGATCGAATTCAATGTCCAGTCTGCATAGATCACTATTTGTGGCAGCAGCCAGCAAATGTCAACCAGATAAATACAACTGTATATTTGGTAATATTTCACACAAAGCAAGCATAGAGCAACCAAACATACAATTCACAAACCTCAGTTCTAAGTTTGAAGGGCTTTTGGGAGGTCGCTTTGAGCTGCCTTCTCTTCCACTTTCTTATAGCAAATGTCCCGGATGATTCAGCACTCTGCAGCATTAAGAATGAAAATAAGAGCTTAGAGATCAACACAATTCTCCTCCATATATTGGTGATTGATGATAATAAGAACATCCTTACATTGCGTCTGCTCCTTCTACCACCACCTGAAGTCCTGCTTGAAATACTGAAGCTTGCAAAAGAAAAAAATAGTATACTTTCAGCACTCAAAAACAAAAAATTACATCTCAATCCAAAATTAATAGGAATCTACTATATGAATGATAAATCAGTAGGCTGTAGTGTCAATCTGTAATGAGTCCTTATAATACTAAAATGAAACAGAAAAGCTAACATAAGAACTGATGTTTCAAGTACTAACCATCCATGGATGCTATCCAATGAGGAGGCACGACGTGAATCCAAGCCTAAACTCTCAGAGGTGACGAAGAAGTCCGATGGACAAAACGAAGACGAAGATACTTGGGTCTCAAGAATCTTAGGAGGCTGTAAGCCAGGCAATGCCCATTTTTGTCCCTTTGTAGAATCATCTTCTTCTTCTTCTTCTTCCATTCCATCTTTTCCCTCTTTCTCCTCACACTCTTTTGTTTTAGGTATAGCGAGAAGCTTCTCAAAAGCCCTAACTAAATGCTTCACTTTTCCAGAACCAGCTTCAGGTACACTTTGTCTTGCTTCTTCCAACAACCTCTCCCTCCTCCTCTTCATAGTCCCACCACTCATTTCACCCGAACCCACGCCTTCCTTTGCCCTTTCCACCATTTCATCTGTTACACAACACTCACCAAATTCAACTAATTCACCCTCGGAAATTGAAACAGGAATTGTTACTTCCTGGTTGACTGGCTCATCGCGATCCAACTTGTCAATTCCATTCTCATCTTGATCATTTCCACCGCGATTCTTGAAGAACTCTTCTTGAGAAGCCCTAAGACTCTCATATGCAACACAAAGACACTTCTTTTTCTCAGCACCAGCCTTACTATTACACTTACAAACCATTGTAGGGTTCACATTATCTCTATTACACTTCTTCTTCTTCGCGATTACAAACTTCCTCTGACGAATATTATTTTTGGGCGAAGGTGAAGTCAATTGATTTGTATTAGGGTTTCTAGAAACTGATTTCTGAGTTTTTGTTGCTGATTTTGCCATTGATTTACAAGATTTTGAAATAACTGGACTGTATTCGACATTGGGGTTCAGATTTTCGGAGCATTTCTTAGGGGTAAGCCTAGTGGATTTGCAGTTGGAATCCATCAAAGTCGCCGGAAAAGCAATGTGAGAAGAGTTGATCAGAGTTAGGGTTTTGTTGTATTGCTATGATAGGATTTTGTAACGGCTAGTTTTTTTTTTGGTGGGCTTTGTTTTGGTGTGTTGGAAATTAGTCATGATCGAGTTAATCCAATTCACACAAAATGACCATTTTTTTAAAACCAAAGTAGGATAGATTGAAATAATTAGTACTAGAAAAGAAGTCGGGTCAGGTCTGTGGGTTCATGATAACTCATACTCCCCTCCCCAACATACTTTCTCCGTCACAATTTATACGATAGATTTTTCTTTTTAATACGTTTCAAAAAATAATTTTTTTATTTGATATTAATTTAATTTTAAACTTTACTTTTTACGCTTAATGAAATGATTTATAATCACACAAATATCTTTGGCTTGTTTTAGATCACAAGATTAAAAAATCTTTCTTTATTTTTTAAATTTCATGTTCAATCAAACTATATCATATAAATTGAGACGGAAGGAGTAATAATTAATAATACTATATTTTTTCAAAAAACTGAAATATATATTGCCTATCCATACTCAAAAGGATCATGATGCGATAGTTATTGGTGCACCTCTTTTAGTGAGGTTGAGAGTTTAAATCTTATGCCTATCTTGTTACTTTTTTCTAGAATATGACCAAAACCATGGGGAGGGCAATGTCTCGTATCACTTCTACATCTGTGATTTTTCCCCCCATAGTTGCTTCCTAGCAAGGGGAGAAGATAAGTGAGGACCTGTGTGCCAATTCTATCTTTGTTGCTTTAGCATGTGTCTTCTTCAGAAGTAGGTAACTCATTAGTATTTAATTACATGTTCCTATGTATTAACCTTTTCAAATGATTCATAAACAAAGGTATCATAACGGGACCAACTGTTTTTTCCACAAATTTTCCATTAAATTAGTTTTCATTGCAGTTAACCTTCTAACTTTATAATGTACCTTTGTTTTATTCTTTTTTACCATTTTTGTCAAGTATTAATTTAAAACAAATTGTTGGAAATGTTACCTAGTGGGATTGAGTTGTCCCGTCCTTAATGACTTGAATACAAGGGGCCCCGCATGTCGGAAATACGATTTTCACACACATGCATACGTCGTACAACGTCTAGCTAAATTTCACGTAGTGAAAGAGATGTTGGTATACATGTTAAAGTGTTATTAAGTTAGGTAAGGATGGACGATTAATTGGCCAAATTAATGTATCTCTCACTATGGTATAAGAAAAGAAGAAATGTGCAAAATACGGAAAAAGGGGAAGAGCCGCGGGGCCTCGAGAAAAAGGACCGCGGCACCGAGCCAAAGCGAGGCAAGATCACGGTACACTGCCGTGGATCGCGCGGTTTTTGTCGAAGAGCTCGAAGTTTCGGTTCGGCCGATTTTGGGCCGCGGTGCCTCGGTACAGTGAACGTAAAACACTCCAGAATCTTCTGATTCATGGACATAATTAAAGGGCTAAGGATCATCCAACTCTTGGCATGATCTAGGTTCCTTCTGAAGAGATCAAGATGCTTCTTGGCAAGATCTATGCACCCTATTTAAGACATTCACATGTCTTGTGATCCACAATCTTGCACCTATAAATAGAGGCTTCAAAATCAGATTTTATACACTTCAAACAACACAAAATCTGGAAATTGTTGAGAGCTTTTATTCTTCTTCTAGCAATCTTTTGTTCTTGTTTCTTCTACAAGGGTTCTTAAGCATTTGGCTTGTGTTTGAGAAAGTAATGTCGTTTTATCTTGGGAGACTATTATCCCTCTACCGTAAGCCAATATATACGGGGATAATTTTGTCTTAAGGAGAGATTGTCAAACAATCGACGCGACAACATTACAACTAGCTTTCTCTATTCTCTTTCAGTTCTTCGATCCCGTTCACACCTATAATTTTACAACATTTAAGACAAAATTATTATTACTAAGAACTAAAGATGGTCAACGGAAAGGAACAAGTCTCTGCTTCCAACAATGCCACATCCTGCGAATCACATCTGCTGCTGGTATCACTTTTGGTACCATTGGGAATACTATGATTCCACCAAACTTCCAAGCCGAAAGACCCGAAACGTTTGCGGGCACCAACTTCAAAAGGTGGCAGCAAAAGATGTTGTTTTATCTCACTGTGCTAGGTATGACAAAATACTTATCTGAAGATCCTCCAACTGTTGGAGATGACATGGACGTCCAAACCAATAACACGGTTCAGACGGGCCAGGATACGCAGACTACTGGTGGCCTGATGATGAACTTTGACTATTGGAGTCAAAACGACTATATGTGCAGGAACTACATCCTGAATTGCATGTGCGACCCACTCTACACGGTATATTTTACTACAAATACCGCAAAGGAGTTATGGGAGTTGTTGCAGAGAAATACATCACTCATGATGCGGGTGCTAAGAAGTTCATAGTCGAAAAGTTTCTGAAATACCAAATGGTGAATGACAAATCAGTCATGTCACAGGTACAGGAATTCCAGATGATTATCCATGATCTGGATCTAGAGGGGATGAAGCCCAATGAGTCATTCTTGGTGGCTTCACTGATTGAGAAACTGCCTCCATCGTGGAGTGAGTTCACTAGTTATCTAAAACTCAAATCCAAGGAGATGAGTTTTGAAGAGCTTGTCATCAAGCTTCACATCCATGAGGATAACAAAAAGACCTTGTTTAAAGGCAAGACAACAGTAGTGAAGGTTAACTTGGTGGAGACCAAAGGAAATCCAAGTAAGAAACCCAAGTTTCTGAAAGAAGATAAAACTCAGGCCGTTGAGAAGTTCAAGGGCAACTGTCACCATTGTGGCAAAGCTGACTATATGGTCAAAGACGGTCGCCAGTTAAAGCGCGAGTAGGTGGAGAAGGCCACAGGTAAGAAGAAGGCCAAAGCCAACATGGTTGAAGACAAGATCCTTGATGATCTCTGTGAAGACTTCTCGGTCGTTGTTCTAGAAGCAAATCTGGTGGAGAATCCAAAACAGTGGTGGTTGGATACGGGTGCAACCCGTCATATATGCTCCGATCGAAATACTTTCTCTACATATGCAACTGTTGAAGGTAAGAAGTTGTACATGGGGAACAATGCTACCTCAGATGTGCTGGGGGAAGGTGTTGTGGTACTCAAGCTGTCGTCTGGCAAAGACCTCAAACTGAAGAATGTCATGCATGTTCCGGACATCCGGAAGAATTTGATTTCAGTTAATGTTTTAGTGCAGGCTGGATTTCGAGTTGTGTTCGAATCCGGTAAGTTTGTTGTTACTAAAAATGGTGTGTTTGTTGGAAGGGGATTCGCATGTGCAGGCCTCTTCAAGTTAAACGACATAACTGTAATTCACAATATCAATGAAAATGCATCTTCTTATTTGCTTGAGTCGTCCAGTCTATGGCATCATAGACTTGGACACGTAAACTATCAGTCAATTAAACAATTGGTAAAGTTGAAGTTATTGTCGTCTGACGTTGTAAACCCTCAATCTAAGTGTGAGGTATGTGTAGAGGCAAAACCTACCAAGCTGACTTTCCGTTCCGTAGAACGAGATACCGCTCCTCTAGAACTTATACACACTGACATATGTTATTTAAAGTTCTCTCAAACTAGAGGGGAATAAGTAGTTTTTGACTTTCATAGATGACAGTACAAGGTACAACTACCTTTACTTACTCAAAAGTAAGGACGAAGCGTTCGACGCCTTTAAGCGCTATAAAGCCGATGTTGAAAACCAACTAAGCCTACGAATTAAAGCAATTCGTAGCGATAGAGGGGGAAAGTATGTAGCCCCGTTTGAGGAATACTGTGCTTAAACTGGCATAATCTATCAAACGACTGCACCTTATTCTCCACAGTCAAGCGGTGTGGCGGAACGCAAGAACCGTATACTAAAGGAAATGATGAACGCTTTGCTTATCAATTCCGGCCTTGAGCAGAATATGTGGGGAGAGGCAGTTCTTACTGCCAACATGATACTCAACAGAGTCCCTCACAGAAGCAAGGAGAAAACTCCATATGAACTATGAAAAGGAAAGGCACCCTCTTACAAATACCTAAGGGTATGGGTCATGGCCGCGTCGAGGCACCTAAGCCAAAACAGTCAAGATAGGACTTAAGATCGTAGATTGCATCTTCATCGATATGCAAATAACAAGAAGGTTTATCGCTGGTACATAAGTCAAATATACCAGATATCCACGGGGGTAAAATTATAGAGTCAAGGAATGCCGAATTCTTTGAGACAATATTTCCTAAGAAGGAAAATGAAGTCGTCTCGCGCAAAAGAAGTCATGATTCCCCGCTGACGATTCTGAACGAATGGATGCGGATGTGGATGAGAACCCAACTGATCCTGAGACAGAACTTAGCAGAGCAAAAGGGCTAGGAAAGAGAAATCTTTCGGTCCGGACTTTCTAGCTTACTTGGTTGAGAATGAACCACGGAAAATTACAAAGTCATTGTAAACTCTAGAAGCACCGCTCTGGAAAGAAGCTATGGAAAGCGAAATAGAGTCCATCATGCAAAACCACACCTGGGTGTTGGTTGATCTTCCTCCAGGAAATAAACCACTAGGTTGTAAGTGGGTACTTAAATGCAAGTACAAAGCGGGTGGATCTATAGATAAGTACAAGGCTAGGTTGGTAGCTAAGGGTTACCGACAAATCGAAGGTCTTGACTACTTCGATACGTACTCCCCAGTATTAAGAATGACTTCCATAAGGGTGTTCATTGCCATGGCAGCACTGCATGACCTTGAAATCCATCAAATGGATGTTAAGACAGCTTTCCTAAATGGTGATTTGGAAGAGGAGATATATATGGAACAACCCGAGGGGTATGTAGTTCCAGGACAAGAGAAGAAAGTCTGTAGACTTATCAAGTCTCTGTATGGGCTGAAACAAGCTCCAAAACAATGGCATAAAAATTTTGATAGCACACTACTATCAAAAGGTTTCTCCATTAACGAGTGTGACAAGTGTGTCTACGTGAAAGGAGACTCTGACTCTTTCGTCATGATCTGCCTCTACGTAGATGACATGTTGATCACAGGAAGTAGTCGAGTCTTGATCCTGAAAACAAATAACATGTTGAAACAATGTTTTGACATGAAGGACATGGGTATCGCAGATGTCATCTTAGGAATTAAGATTTTTAAGTCATCTGACGGACTGGTGCTATCTCAGTCTCATTACATAGAGAGTGTGTTGAGAAAGTTTGAGATGTTTGACTGTCCGCCATTAAGATCACCAATGGATATGAGTCAAAGCATTGACAAGAATCGTGGTGCACCCGTGCTCCAGGAGCGATATGCGCATATAATCGGCAGTTTGATATATGTAACAAACTATACCCGACCTGATATCGCTTATGCCGTCAATAAATTGGCGAGGTTTACACGCAATCCCGGAGATGACCATTGGAAAGCGCTTAATCGAATACTCCGGTATTTGAAATACTCAATGTCATACGGATTGCACTACTCGAGGTATCCAACTGTACTAGAAGGGTACAGTGATGCAAACTGGATATCCTATATATGGAACACCAAGTCCACCAATGGGTATTATGTTTACAATTGGTGGTGGGGATGTGTCCTGGAAGTCCTCCAAACAAACATGCATCGCCCGATCCACCATGGAATTGGAGTTCATCGCTTTAGACAAAGCATGTGAAGAAGCCGAGTGGCTTCATGACTTCTTGGAGGATATCCCTTGTTGGGATAAACCCGTACCTTCGGTGATGATCCACTGTGACAGTCAGTCGGCATTAGGAAGGGCACGAAGTAGCATATACAACGGCAAATCTCGACACATACATCGGAGACATAAGACGGTTAGGCAATTGATCTTCACGGGTATTATCTCCATCGATTACATCAAATCAAAGGTGAATATAGTCGACCCTTTGACCAAGGGATTACCCAATGATCAGATGAACTGCCTGTTTAGGGGAATGGGCTTAAAACCCAATCACTAAGGACCGATATGGTGGTAACCCATCCATACTGATTGGAGATCCCAGGAATTTGATTCAATGGGAAAACTAAGTTGTAAAGGTCCAGTTGAGCGCTTATAGAAAAGAAAGAGCACTTCGGATATTAGTTCCTTACGGAAACACTAAATCCAAAGCCTTCCCGCGATAGACATTAAAGTGCTACATGAATTATGGGTACAAGGTTAAATATCGGGGTCTTAACACAATCCTCGATAGTCGAGGTTAAGACGAAGATACTTTTAATGACTCCTGGTGGGAGGTCACCTATTTAAGTGCGAGGACAGGCCGCCTCAACAGACGCACTTAAGATCTGGCGTGTCCACGGCCACAACGGAGAAAACATAAGAAGAAACGAGAGATTGGACAGTTATTTGTGTCTCTATCATTGTCTTGACATATACTAAACACTGACGGTTCAAAACATCATGTTCACCGCTCAGTAAATATGTCCGATGGTAGTTCATTAAGAAAGGTTCAAAGCTGCGTGCTACCTATTTCGATGCAATACACTTCTGCTACTAGATTGCTAATGGTTGGCACTCCGCGTGCACCAACACCTCTTTCAAGAGGGGAGTGTTGGAAATATTACCTAGTGGGATTGAGTTATCCAGTTCTTAATAACTTGAACACAAGGGGCCCCGCATGTCGGAAATATGATTTTCATACACATGCATACGTCGTACAACGTCTAGCTAAATGTTACGTAGTGAAAGAGATTTTGGTACACATGTTAAAGTGTTCTTAAGTTAGGTAAGGATGGATGATTAATTGGACAAATTAATATATCTCCCGCTATGGTATAAGAAAAGAAGAAATATGCAAAATACGAAAAAAAGGAAAGAGCTGCGGGGCCTCGAGAAAAAGGACCGTGGCACCGAGCCAAAGAGGCAGATCACGGTACACCGGATGACCGCGGATTTCTTGTCCAGTAGCTCGAAGTTTCGATTCGCCAATTTCAGTCGCGGTGCCTACTGATGCTGAACGAAAAACACCTGCAATCTTCTTTCATGGACAGAATTAAAGGGCTAAGGATCATCCAACTCTTGGCATGATCTAGGTGCCTTTTGAAGAGATCAAGATGTCTCTTGGCAAGATCTATGCACCCCATTTAAGACATTCACATGTTTTGTGATCCACAATCTTGCACCTATAAATAGAGGCTTCAAAATCAGATTTTATACACTTCAAACAACACAATATCTGGAAATTGTTGAGAGCCTTTATTCTTCTTCTAGCAATCATTTGTTCTTGTTTCTTCTACAAGGGTTCTTAAACATTTGGCTTGTGTTTGAGAAAGTACTGTCGTTTTATCTTGGGACACTATTATCCATCTACCGTAAGTCAATATATACGAGAATAATTTTATCTTAAGGAGAGATTGTCAAACAATCGACTCGAAAACATTACAACTAGCTTTCTCTATTCTCTTTCAGTTCTTCGTTCCCGTTCACACCCACAAATTTTACAGCACAAATTGGACGAAGAAGCATAGCAAATAGTGGATGTTTTAACCTCCGCGAATTGCACTGTTAACCTTCACAATTTACCCGTTTTTTTGTAGTGAAGTTTCTATAGCATTTTCCATGTGACGATACAATAAAAGAGAATTTTATGACATAGTATCGCCTAAAAAGTCCGTGAGTTTAGTTAAATAAAGAAGAGGAGAATACCTACTAATACAAATAACTGGCAATATTTCCTTCTCTAAACATGAGTAATGTTTTACACTCTTTTCCCGGGTGGGGAACAACTGTGTAGAAATAGTAATAAGTTTTAGAAAACACGACGAAGACATGCCAACTTTTATTTACGTACTAAAAACTAGTAATATGGCATGAATCTGGAGCAGATGACTGCATCAGTGAATGCCAACTTTTATTTTACTAATAACTTCTAATAAGGCATGAATTTGGCATAGGTGACAGAATCACTCTGCTCAATCATCGTCAGAGTGCTTTTTGCGACGATTTTTCTACTTCTCCTTGTCAGAGCCAGAGTCATCATCACCCTGCCAATTTATCAGATCAAATCAATGAATGAAGAATATAACTCTAGGTTGCATGTGTGCATCTCAATTAAGATAAAACGAACTAAAATCATAAAATTGAGGAACATAACGTTGTTGTTATAGAAGAGTAATATAATCAGGTACTTGTATATTTTTTGCGACCATAGCTATTATCATCATCGTCGCGTTTCCCATAGCTGGGCTTCTTGTAGTCCTCTTCCTCGTCCCTTCCATAACTAGGCCTCTCAATTGTTGAACTCCCGTACCCTTCGCTCTTTTTTTCATATCCACCAGATCCATACTCATCAGAGTCCGTCTTTTTTCGTCCATAACTTGACCCGTATTCTGAGTTTTCCTCATCACCACCACCACAGCTCCCATGTCCACCCGACCTGTATTCTGAACTTTTATTTCCATACCCGGATGCAGTTTTGCTCCCATGTCCACCCGACCCGTATTCTGAACTTTCATTTCCATACCCGGATGCAGTTTTGCTCCCATGTCCACCTGACCCGTATTCTGAACTTTCATTTCCATATCCGGATGCAGTTTTGCTCCCATGTCCACCCGACCCGTATTCTGAACTTTCATTTCCATACCCGGATACAGTTTTGCTCCCATGTCCACCCGACCCGTATTCTGAACTTTCATTTCCATACCCGGATGCAGTTTTACTCCCATGTTCACCCGACCCATATTCTGAACTTTCATTTCCATACCCGGATGCAGTTTTGCTCCCATGTCCACCCGACCTGTATTCTGAACTTTCATTTCCATACCCGGATGCGGTTTTGCTACCATATCCACCCGACCCGTATTCTGAACTTTCATTTCCATACCCGCTTGCGGTTTTGCTCCCATTTCCACCTGACCCGTACTCATCAGAGTTGGTCTTTTTTCCATAACTTGACTCGTATTCACTCTTCTTTTCATTTCCGGATCCATATTCTGAATTCTTTTCCCGTCCGTAACCTGATTCATCATCCAAATCGTGTCTCTCGTATTCACTCTTCCGGTTATACCCGGATCCATATTCAGATTTGGGCTCGTCGTCGCTCTTCCGTCCATATCCAGATCCATGTGTCTTATCGGGTTTCCCGTACGCGGACCGACTACCATACCCGGTTTCATCGGATTCTATTCCACTGCCACCATACTTGCTTTCGCCACCATAAGACATGGTTGTGTTAATAAATTTCTAGGTTATTCTTCTTGATTGATATATTAAAAATGTTCACAAGAAAATGATTAGTTGAATTGAAACATTTAAGGAGGGAAAAACGGTTAGAAGTCGTTGGAATCGGAAACGAGGTTGTTACTCCTATTTGTGAAGGGGAGCGTTAATCTAGCACATGTGTGCCTTCTGAAATCACTTAAAGTCACGGTGCAGATTATTTAGTGATAGTAGATGGTTTCATAATCAACGGCAATCATTATTTTAGTTAATCTGTAAATTTTGTTCAATGGTTCAGAAAATGAATTGTGAAGTATTGTGATTATAGTAATAGTTTTACATAATTTTTAAATAAGTAAATTTTGTTTTAAAAATTTTAAAGATTTCATGTGCGGCATTCAGGTCAAAATTAAAAAGTTTAGTTCTCGAACTCTGAACTATACCACATAAATTGAGATAAAAAAAATAATTAGCTCATCTTTATTTAAGAACAAAAACATGTTACTCCCTCGTTCCAAAAAGATTGTCCTAGTTTGACTTAACACAAAGTTTAAAAAATGAAAGAAAACTTTTGAAATGTATGGTTCAAAACAAGTCTTAGATATTTGTGTGATTGTAAATCATATCATAAAATTAAATTGTTTCTAAATATGTCAATTTTTTGGAACAAATTAATAAGGAAAATATGACAATCTTTTTGAGACGGATGGAGTATAATATAGAAACATTATTTATTGTTACCAATAAGCACTAGCCACTAAGCACTTGCAATATTATTTGGTTATTTCAGATACAATAAGAACATTATAATGCTAATAAGTTAGATTTATGTAGAGTGAGTATTATCTAAGTCATTGGTGAACAAAGAATTGAAATGAGTCCGACTCTAATATCATGTAAAGAATGAATTTTGGGTCTAACTCAACCCTAAAAGTTAACTTGTAGAATGAGTATTGTTCAATTCCATATAAGGAATTCATATTCTCATTCCATATCCGATGTAGGACTCTTAATAATAAGTTTACTAGCTTTGAAATACATTTAGCTGAAAGCTTCTCAAATTTTATGCTACTGACCATTCTTATTAGAGTGATTAAGTAAAAACTTACTTCATTAATGCCTCAACTTAAGTTTGAACTGAATGTATACTGATGAATTTCAACAACAAAAAGAGTGGAAATGAACATCCATTCCAAAAAAAACATCTTTCAAAATGTCGAGAGATCAGTGAGTGAATGACTGGTTTTCTCTTTGCAGTATGCTGTTGCATTTCAGCACATATTGTTATGCTTGACTAGTAGTTCCATGCAAGAAGAGTGGAGAATTCACATATTACCAATAGAGTTCCTATTTATCACTGCGTGGCCAGTTATAGATATGAGATGTAAATCGAAAGGAATTGAGTACCCAACTGGGATCCCACCTATTGTTTCTTAAGGTTCTTGAACTCGACATAGTAAGTGTCTAACCAAATCTTCACGGTGTTCTTCAATCATACATTTGTTGTCTTTGTAATGGAATGATGTGAAGCAGAAGCCACGGTTATGCAGATAAGATAGGGATGGACCACGTAGCAGGCTGAAAGGTCGACTACAGATGAGCATTAGCTTTGTTCTTCTACCCGTGCTAGCTTTGGTCTCCGAAGATGTCCATAGAGACGTTGCAGAGTCGGTTAGAACCTAACCTTAACTCTTTCCCAAGAGTTTAACTTTTATGCACTAACATTAAGCATAGATTACATATAAGGTTAGAAACATAAAGCAGGCGTATAAGTTAATGTTGGAAAATTTACCTAGTGAAATTGAGTTTATCCCGTTCTTAGTGACTTGAACACATGGGGCCCCGCATGTCGGAAATACGATTTCCGCACACGTGCATACGTCGTACAACGTCTAGCTAAATTTCACGTAGTGAAAGAGATGTTGGTACACAAGTTAAAGTGTTCTTAAGTTACGTAAGGATGGACGATTAATTGGTCAAATTAATGTATCTCTCACAACGGTATACGAAAAGAGGAAATGTGTAAAATACGGAAAATGGGAAGCGCATACGAGCCACGACGGCCAGTACCGTCGACTGGCGTGACGATGTGATCTACGAGTTTTGAAATGGTTGTTCGAAATATATAGAAAAAAATTCAAGCAATATTACCTGTTGATGCAATAAAACTAGACAACAATCTTTATAAACATAAATTCATAAAATTCAATAAAGTTTTTACACTGATAATAAAATATTAACAATCTTACAATTCATGTTTTCTTGTGCTTATTTTTTGAAAATGATTTAAAATTTCTCGAGAATTTATACTCATGAATATATCTCTCTCAACAAAAGTTACAAGACGATCATTTCACCACTGATCCCTCATCTTGTTCCTCAGCTCACTCTTAACATGCTTCATCGCTGAAAAAATCCATTCAACGCTTACAGTTGCTATAGGTAACACCAAATCAAGTTTCACAAGCTTAAAAACAGCTGCATAGATCCTAGACTTTCCGGTTGCCACAAGTCGTTTTGGTGTTTTACCAATAGTCATCGAATATTCTCTGTATATTGTGTAATTATGATAAATATATATTTATGGTATATTAGGATCCTTACCGAATTAGTATTCCTCTATTGTACACAATATAAATATTTTGTAATAATGAGAATACTCCCCAAGGAAAATTATTACAATCATACATGGTATCAGAAGCCAAAACCCTAAGGTTTTTTACCAAAAATTCTGCTTGTTCAACTGAACAAGCTTGAACAATGTGGATCTGCCCATGGCCGCAGCGCTACGGCGACGCGATCCTCCAGTCAGGCGCCACGGCGCCAAAACTCCTGAGGCTCGAGGTTGGTTTCTGACAGGTCAGCGCCGCGGCGTTCTAGGTCCAGAGAACCGAGAATTGTCCAGAATCTTCTGATTCATGGACTGATTTGAAGAGCCAAATGTCAGTCAACTCTTGGCATGATCAATGTGTATTTTGGTGAAATCTATGCACCACATTCAAGACATTCACATGGTATGTGAATGATCATTTTGCAACTATAAAATAAGCTTCAAATTTCAGATTTAAAACATCATTTAATAACACAAAAATCTAAAAAATGTTGAGAGCTCTTCTTTTATCTCTAGCAATCTTTTGTTCTTGTTTCTTCTACAAGGATTCTCAAGTATTGGGCTTGTGCTTGAAAAAGTATTGTCGTTTTATCTTAGGAGACTATTATCCATCTACCGTAAGTCATTATATACGGGGATAATTTTGTCTTAAGGAGAGATTGTCAAACAATCGACTCGACAAACATTGCACTAAACTTCTCTGTGTCTAACCTTTCAGTTCTTCCATTCCCGTTCATATCCACAAGATTCACAACAGTTAATTCCCCTCGCGCAAGTACGTTCGTACTCCCATTGTCACGCTATAAATTGGAGATGGAAAGAATGTTAGGCACAAAGGAAGCTGTTTGACAACCAATTCAATGCCTTGTTGAACAGGTGCTAAGGGGACTACTGCGAAACATGAAGAGTAAAGTAAATGGTAGCTTGCTTTGGGACTATGGTGAATTCAAGAGGGAAAAGCAGAACTACTTGGTCTGAACAGTACAGGCTATAGGGGTAGGGGTTGGTGATTGACAATAATATTACCATAATTGTATAGTTAGTTTCCTTATAAAATAGGGATTTAGAGGTAAAGTAGAAAGAGGATTCTCATATTATAACTTGTATATATATGTTTTTTATCATAGGGATAACAAAATTGACCCGACCCACCCTACCCTACCCGTACCCTACCCGATCAACGTGGATATACTCGCTTTGACTGATTCATGGGTCGGGTAGGGTATTAACCCGACTGTATGAGGGTGGGTTAGGAGCGGGTAAGGATATGGATGTACCCTACCCGTTTCTCAAAATTTCTATTTTTTTTAATTGTGATTTTATTTGTAGATGAAGTTCCTAGTAGTACTACATCAAACTTAGTTGAATGTCCAACCATTTATGTTGATGAAGATGTGGATGATAAAGGTATGGAATCTTACATATATTACTTATTAATAAATTAAGGTGTATTTTTTTCCTATTTGGTTAATTCAATTATTTTTTTATCAATGTTGTAGATTCTTTGATAATACTTTGAAAATTTTTCAACGGCCAATGTAGTGCTTTGTTGTTCCAAAGGTATGACTTTATTGTTGTGTTTTTTCTTCCTTTATATTGAGATATAGTTTTTTCTATATAATCTCTTTTTTTTTTATCATTTTTCTTCTTTTGTTTTTTCATAAATTTATGGAGAAGCACACTAAAAGTTTGAAGACCTTCAAGATATGTTTGATGTAGTTGTATTTTGTTTTTGAGATGACATTAGTGTTTGGACAATTTTTTCATGGAACTTTGATTATATTTGGTAATTATGAAACTTATTTGGTAATATATTTTATGAAATTTGTAAAATTTTATCTTTTATTTGAGGAAGTGTATAATCCGTGGGTACCCAATACCCGAAAGAGGCAAATAAGGGTATGAAAATTATATACCCAGTGGGTAATGGGTAGAATATGAGTAACACATTTGGGAGGGTGGGTAGGGTACGGAAATCTCAAAACTCGCCCCAAACCCGACTCACTGCCATCTCTAATTGACACTTATATTCAATTGTATCCAAGAATGAGGAAATTTTGCAATTTTATTCATGGGAATTGCTCAAAGGTACAAGACAATTAGTATCCCCAAAATCTTGGAAGTTAATTCTTTCTGAGATGAATTTCGAAGTTATGTGGAGACTAGGGCTGGCAATTTCACCCTACCCTGACCCGATGGATATTCGATCCACCTGACCCGATTATATGGACGAAAATTCGACAAAACACGAATTTTAATCGGGTGACGGGTCGATTTCGAGTGGACATACATCCAACTCACCACCCGACCCATCCATCCACCCGTTTATATATTTTTTTTTAATGTACAACTAATTAAGTTAAATTAGCAGGGACTTGTAGACAAACCTAGGATCTTGAAGATGTCAAATAGTTTTTTTTTGGTAAGGAAGATGTCAAATAGTATATGGTTGAAAAAGTCGTAAGAACCAGTAAAGTATCTCATTTTGGGAAAATCAACAGTATATGACTGGAAAATTTATAAGAACCAGCAAAGTATCGCATTTTGGGAAAATTCACATAATATCTTATTACGTAGAACATACTTTTAGAGCACAACTGAAAGCTCATTTAGGCGACGAAAAGGCTGAAATTAGTAACAATAATGCCTACCTCAGGAAACATCAATAGAAATATTGGTTACATTGTGTGATATGAAGACGGAATACCATATGGATTTTAATGTTTTAGTCTATTAAGATTGTCGCTAATTAGAAACTCAATTATTAGTATTATTAGAAGTGACATGTAATTCGTCCTTTAAACGGAAGACCTGATGTACTTTTTTTTTTCATTTTACCAAGAATTTTAGGTGATTGACTGATTGTGCTATAATTTTCATCCGCGAAGCACCCGTGGATGATGGGTGAATTGAATGTGGATGAAGAAAAAATAGGGTGATGGATGGATCGGGTGACGGATGGATGGTTGACGGGTGGAGGCGGATTGAGCTCCACCCGATCCATTGCCAGCCCTAGTGGAGACTGACAAGGAGTTTTGTTATCTCATTACAGTGTACAATATTTTGAGAGTTGTTTTCCACGATTGTTTGAGATACTTTCTATTGAGGAATTAAAAACAATATTTTGAGAGTTGTTTTCCACGATTGTTTGAGATACTTTCTATTGAGAGAAGTGACATGTAATTCGTCGTTTAAACGGAAGACCTGATGTACTTTTTTTTCTTTATTTTACTAAGAATTTTAGGTGATTGACTGGTTGTGCTATAATTTTCATCCGCGAAGCACCCGCGGATGATGGGTGAATTGGATGTGGATGAAGAAAAAATAGGGTGATGGATGGATCGGGTGACGGATGGATGGTTGACGGGTGGAGGCGGATTGAGCTCCACCTGATCCATTGTCAGCCCTAGTGGAGACTGACAAGAAGTTTTGTTATCTCATTACAATGTACAATATTTTGAGAGTTGTTTGAGATACTTTCTATTGAGGAATTAAAAACAATATTTTGAACATTAAAAGGGGATGTAGCTCAAATGGTAGAGCGCTCGCTTTGCATGCGAGAGGCACGGGGTTCGATCCCCCGCATCTCCATTTTGTTTTTAATTCCTCAATAGAAAGTATCTCAAGCAATCGTGGCTCAATAGAAAGTATCTCAAACAACTCTCAAAATATTGTACATTGTAATGAGATAACAAAACTCCTTGTCAGTCTCCACTAGGGCTGGCAATGGATCGGGTGACGGATGGATGGTTGACGGGTGGAGGCGGATTGAGCTCCACCCGATCCATTGCCAGCCCTAGTGGAGACTGACAAGGAGTTTTGTTATCTCATTACAATGTACAATATTTTGAGAGTTGTTTGAGATACTTTCTATTGAGGAATTAAAAACAATATTTTGAGAGTTGTTTTCCACGATTGTTTGAGATACTTTCTATTGAGGAATTAAAAACAAAATGGAGATGCGGGGGATCGAACCCCGTGCCTCTCGCATGCAAAGCGAGCGCTCTACCATTTGAGCTACATCCCCTTTTAATGTTTTAAACAGATATCAAGAATTTTATACGTGACTCATGTCAGATAATAAAGAGTATTTTTCTTCATGTAGATAGAGTAGTTCTTTTCTTCACGTAGTCAGACTATAGAGTAGTTTACAATTCTAAAATGAACCTTATCATATATTTCTATCTCTTTATTTGAGAAACTATAAGTGCATAAGAACCATCCTTAATAAAATAAGGTTCTAATTTAATATTCCAGCATCAACTCAAAGCAATATTTAGTACAATATAAGTCATTTTTTATTGTTTTGTTATCAGAAAATGTTCATCCATCAAAATGGTGAAAATGACTTCACTCTCTTATGTCTAACTTTTTACTTTATACTACTTGATCTAACTGACACTTAGACATTATTATTTAATCTTTTTACATAAATTTTCATCAAAACTTTTTTATTTGCTAATATTATTCTTAATCTTTTA
This sequence comes from Przewalskia tangutica, assembly GCA_029844215.1. Taxonomy (NCBI): domain Eukaryota; kingdom Viridiplantae; phylum Streptophyta; class Magnoliopsida; order Solanales; family Solanaceae; genus Przewalskia; species Przewalskia tangutica. The sequence goes on along the minus strand of CM056727.1, from coordinate 42,442,640 downwards.
TATATTTCCACTCACCAGTCAAATACTAGAACTCATTCTTAATGTAAATAACTTCGGTCATACCAAATAAACTAGATGTGATGTGTCGAAGTTATTGACAATTTGTGTGTTGACATGACAGAAACGAATTTCACTTTTCTATTCACAAGAACCCCAAATCTAAGATCATTAAATATTCACTCCTTCCCTAGTCCCTTGCCCTAACGGACAAAACACTAGCAGAAAAAATAAGTAAATAGTACTACGTATTATCCATTATAATCAGTTATAATGTAAATATTCTTGTATTTTAACTATAAAACTTGTAGAATATTATAAATCTTCCTTGATAGAGTTCTCTTATTAATGTCATATATATAGAGTATACAATTGTAGTCTTAATAGAATTATGATATCTATTTTACTATAATTACAATTGTAGTCCTAATAAAATGAGGATCTCTATTTTATCTTAATTACACTAAATATTAATTACAGAATATATTATGAATATATATGGAATATATTCATCATCAAACCCCTCAGTCGGAGCGGAAGGAGGTCGGATGTTGAAACTGAATCTGAAGTCAAGGAACAGTTGTCGAGAAAACCCATTTGTGAAGATAAGGAACATGCAATGTCATAACGTGACTCATTGCAACCTTCTCACGAACAAACTGAATATCCATCTCAATATGTTTGGTTCCTTGATGTTGGGCCGGGTTTTGATACATGTAGACAACAGATATATTATCACAGTAAATCAAAGATGCCTTATGTATGGGACAATGAAGCTCAAGAAGGAGATTTTTGAGCCAACATAGCTCGACAACGATGTTCGCAACACCTCGATATTCTTTTTTTACACTCGAACGAGAAAGTGTGGCTTGCCGCTTGGCAGACCACGATATGATAGTATCCTCCAGAAACACACAATAGTTGGACGTAGAATGACGGGTGGAGGAGAGCAATATAGTCGATGCTGAGGAATATAAATGAAGTTCATAATCAAGAGTGCTCTTAATGTATTGAATTATACGATTAAGAACTATAAAGTGAGGCTCCCTAGGCACATGCATGAACAAGCACATCTGCTAAACTGCATATGCAATATTTGACCGAGTGAAGGTGAGATATTGAAGAACACCTGCGAGACTCCTATAAAGAGAGGGATCACTGACTGGATCATCATCATCTGCACTGAGTTTGGATTTGGATTCGACATGATTGGGCATAATCTTGCAGCTTGCCATTTAGCCCTGTAGACAATCTCATATGCATACTTATGTTAACACAATAATATGGCATGTGCGTATCTGATCACTGATATCCCCAAAAAATAACTCAACTTACCCAAATCTGTTCATAGCAAATTCGGACTTAAGCATGGAAATGATCTTGTGTTTCAGAGTATCAGAAGAAGTTGTCAGAATAATATCATCCATATATAAAAGAAGATATGTCGTGTCAGTACCTCGATGAAAAATGAATAGGGAATGATCACTCTTGTTGCACACGAACCCTATTTGTATGATGTATGTAGCAAATCTTTCATATCAAGCCTTTGTGGCTTATTTCAAACCATATAGGGACTTACGAAGACGACAAACATAATGAGGAACCTTCGAATGCACAAAGTCGGGCGATTGATGCATATAAACAGTTTCTTTCAAATCCTCATGTAACAAAGCATTTTTACATCAAGCTAGTGAATAGTTTCCCCATAGCTATGCTCAACAAGTGCGAAATGGTGGCAGGTTTGACCACCAGACTAAATGTCTCACCACAATCAACACCCTCCTACTGACCAGTACCATTATCCATAAGTCTCGTCTTGTGGCATTCAAGTTCTCCACTATCTAGGAATTTATGATGATAAAGCCAAATATAATGAATCACATTCACCCCTTCTGGTTTCAGAATAAGATCCTGAGTGTGCTGATTGATTAAGGCATTAAACTCCTCACGCATGGTCGCATTCCAATTTGGGTCGACTTTGGCTAGTTTTGGGTTTTTATGAATGGGCGAGATGGTTTAAGTGGATAGGTTAGAGTGAACTTTTGGTTTGAAAATCTCGTATTGTGTCAAGTTTACATGCGGTATGTGGGGACGATAACGGGTCGGGTATGGGGCTGGGAGGTGTCGGGCTGGACTATGCAGTGGGGTTAGGGTTGTGTAGGGGTGATAGGCAGTGGGGATGGGCAGTAGGATGAGTAGGGTCAGGGTGCCGGTAGGCACGGGTCAGCGGCAGTGGGCCGGGTGCCGAGGCGTGCACGGCCACGAAGTCAGGCAATAACCGTAGGAACCGGCAAGAGGTGGTGTCGACGGACGGCCAAGTGGACGGCCCGAGGTGCGGATTTTGTAGTGCATTTTAGATTAGAGGTGAGGTGTCCGAGTCATCAAGGGATTTGTAATCAGTGTCTCGAAATTTTTAAATGTTGTCAAATGAAAAAATGTACTCAATAAACGTGACGTGGCGTGAGATTAAGATTTTACCTGTGGATAACTCATAGCACAAGTACCCCCTATGATTCGACGGGAAATCTAGGAATACGCACGGAGTGGAGCGAGATGTCAATTTGTGAGGGACTATTAAGGCGTGATTTGGGTAACAGAGACAACCAAAAATTCGAAGGTGATCATACGAAGGGATTAGATAAAAGAGAATTTCGGTGGATGTCCTATTTTGGATCGTACGGGTAGGTAAGATGTTAAGAATGTGTTCTATCATTTTTAATGCATATTCCCAAAATGTGGGAAGACTCAGGAAAACGAAGGATAAGAATCATATTATTAATGGTGCGAAAAATGTTTTCGACTTTACCATTTTGAGGGGAAGTATGGGGGCAGGAGAAACGAAAAACCATGTCATTAGCCGCACAAAAATTATGAAAAATGAAGTTATTGAAATCACGACCATTATCACATTGAAACATTTTGATGTCTTTTTCAAATTGTGTTTTAACCAATGTACGAAATTCAATGAATTTGGAATTAACTTGAGACTTAAGTTTAAGCGGATAGACCCAAAGGAAGTGAGAGAAGTCATCCAAAAATACCAAATAATATTTATGACCTATGTTACTAATTATAGGAGATGTCCATAAATTCGCATGAAAAATATCAAAGAGAGAGAAAGTAACACTTAAAAAAGACGTAAACGGAAGTCTAACATGTTTTCCTAGATGACAAGAGGAGCAATTATTGACAAGGTTGCCTTTATTACATTTAATTAAATTGTGATTTCTAAGAAAATAAAAAATATGAGTTTCGGGATGTCCAAGTCTACTATGCCACATTGAGGAGGAGATGACAACTAGAGATGTGGGAGGATTGACACTGGCAGCAGACGTGGATAGGAAAGGATAGAGGTCCGTCTTACTATTTCATCTCACAAGAAGTTTTTCGGTACGTAGATCTGTTACAGAAAAACTAAACGAGTCAAAATTAATGAAAACGAAATTATCGGTGGCAAATTTTCTAACATAGATTAGATTCTTGATAATGTTAGGGGCATATATGACATTTTTAAGGGAGGAGTGGGGATGTGGTGATGGTGTTAGTGTGTGGCCAAATCTTTGAATTGGAATGCGATGATCATTTCCGACCATAATAGATTGAGTAGTATTTAAATTACACAGTTGAGGAAGATTATCATAATTTTTGGTGAGGTGAGACGTGGCACCCGTATCCATATACCACACATCATCGAGCTGCTGAAATTTTAAAAAACTGAGAGTAAGGCCCAAATCCGTTGTACTGAGACTGGACGGCTGCTGTTGGGACGCTGTGTAGTGGGCCTGGTGGCTGGACAGGGGCTCGGTGGTACTGGGCCGCCTGGTAGTGGGCCTCGGTAGTGGCCACTGTTGTTGTTGGGCCTTGCCCGAAACGGGACTGGGCGACATTGCCCACTATGGCTGGGCCACGGTATAGTGGGCCTCGGCAGTGTCCACTGTTATTGTTGGTCTTGTCCTGTAAATTGGGTTGGTGGACAGGGCCTAGTGCCCGATCTGTTTCCAAAGATGTGGGCTGGCCACTAAGGCGGGTACTGGGCTTGCGGCTGATTATTTGTGACGTCGGGTGTTGAAAAAGAGAAAGCGGATGAAGATATGTAGGCCGCGGGTAATGCCATGAGGATATCGGAAATTTAGTATAGAAAAAAAATCGATTTAAAGTTGGTTTGTGCAGTATGACAGTGAGGATGATGCCCAAAAGCTATTGGAGCAACTGAATGGTATGTTGTTGAATGATAAGCAAGTATATGTTGAACTCTTCGTTCCTAAGCAAGAAAGAATATGGCTGTGGATAAGACAAGATTTACCAATGTCTTCGTGAAAAATTTATGGAGATTTGTTTTGGCTCTTGATATCACGTAGAATATTATAAATCTCTCTTAATGGAATTTTCTTATTAATGTCATATATATATATATAGAGTATATAATTGTAGTCCTAATAGAATTAGGATCTCTATTTTACCATAATTATAATTGTAGTCTTAATAAAATTAAAATCTCTATTTTATTTTAATTACACTAAATATTAATTACATAATATATTCACTATCAAAACTAAATCCTATTAATAAAGAATCAGTAGTTAGCGAGTGAATGATAGGTTAAAGATTTAAAAAGGTTTTCCCTTGGATTTATATATGAACTTGTATAGGACAGCCCGATGCACTAACTCGCTATGCGTGGGGTCCGGGGAATAGTCCCGGACTTTTATAATTTTGATTTAATTTATAGTTTTACGTTGATGAGAAGAGAAATATATAATTCCAAAATTTATTTTTCTTTTCTGTTGAAGATAAAACAAAATATTCAAAAACTTCTCGTATACAAAGTAGAGGTAATTACAAGGACTTAGATTTTCTTCGGAATCGATTTTTCATATTATATTTCACTTCTCTATAACAACATTCTACCTATAAGGCTATACATTGCTCCTCTTTTCATTCCAAATTCAAGAATACGACCGATACGATTAATTGGTTCCGTTTTAGGGTTTAAGGAATAAGGTAATGAAATTTCGGTATGGACTTTTGTTGTTGTTACGACAGGCGGAGAGCAGTGCCCTATTGGTCTAATTCCTGCTTCCCCTTGGTATTTGTCACGCCCCAAATTTTCCTAAGTCTTTACTTAGGGCGTGATGGCACCTGGACAATTATTTCCCACCAGGAGCACCATTTAATTCTCTTTATTTAGAAATTTGAACTTATATTCAAATACGGAGCGATTAATAAAAATAACAATAAAGAAATCTGTTTATAACTTTATAAAAAAAAACATAAACGCGAGCCCATGCTCGTGCAAATATTGTTTCTACATAGACATACTGACAAAGATTATTCTAAGTTGGAAGGGAGACCATTCCACACGGGCATTTTCCGAGACACTGGAACTGACATTCTGAACCTGACGAGTACCAAGCCCGAAGCAATGGACTTGGTATGACAAGAGGCTGCGGGACGATCGCTAGCCTTGACATGGAGTATTTCCTTCATCACGCTTTCCTGAAACATGTTAAATAAAGAGTCAGCCCTACCATCTGGGGCTGAGTGAGAACCTTACCCTGCAATTCAAAGTAACACCACAATATTCCAAGTGCAATCACATTATAACGTAATAAGCATATTGCAAAAACATATCAGGTTACAACACTTTTAAATATGCAACAACTCCTCATAGGAAATTCTCGGTTTAACTAACACTTCATTTTATCTCGTATTATACGTTAAGACATTCCCCTGCATTTTCATATGTTTATTACATTTATATATTTGTGAACGCGTATTCACTTTTTCATATTTATATATAGGTGAACATGTATTCATCTTTCATATTTGTTGCGGCGTGCAACCCGATCCATTATATTTACGTATTTGTGAACACGTATTCACTTTACGAGTTGTAGCGTCGTGCAAAACGATCCATTATGTTTACGTATTTGTAAACGCGTATTCACTTTACGTTTTGTTGCGGCGTGCAACCCGACCCATTATATTTACGTATTTGTGAACGCGTATTCACTTTACGTTTTGTTGCGGCGTGCAACCCGACCCATTATATTTACGTATTTGTGAACACGTATTCACTTTACGTTTTGTTGCGGCGTGCAACCCGATCCATTATGTTTATATTTATATATTTATGTGAACACGTATTCACTTTTCATATTTTTCAGAAGATCGAATAAATAATATTCTCTTTCCCAACATTCTGTCATTCATACTTGTAACGATTATAACTTTTTAACCATAACTCCAACTAAGGTGTTTCTCAAGCGGAAACTAAGGTAAGACGGGGATCTTTCACTGTACCAAATTTCATTTAAAACTACTTTGGGTAACTAACACAAATTTATCCTCAAAACAGCCACATGAAATTTGTTTCGGCAGAATTTTTATTAAACAGAACCCAATCTTAGAATAGTCATAACTCCTAATCTGTAAATCCGTTCAAGCCCCATAAAATCTCAAAACGACGAGAACAGAGAGCTACACGTCTCCATGTGAACCATCCTTTCATATTCTGTACAATTTGGTACAGTTTTACACTTTTATTCGCTGCCCTTCCTGGATCTCGAAAGATCCGAGGCAGAAACTTTAAACAGCGATAACTCTCAATCCGTAAGTCGGATAGACCCCCGTAAGGTCTCAAAATGTCCACAACAGAGAGATATAGAACTTTCATTTAGCACAAATTTTCATATTCTCCACGGATTAGTACAGTTGTACGTTTCAACGTCCTGCCCTTCGGGATTTCGACGAATCCGAGGCAGCAACTTCAAACTACAATAACTCTCAACTCGTAAGTCCGTTTTAATAAATCTTTATCTATATCTGTCCATAACAGAGAGATTTACAACCATGTAAATTTTCATATAATTCTAATAAGTAAAACTCAATAAAAACAGTCCGTAATTATGCCTTTCCGAATTTCGGCCAAATCTAAGGCAGAAACTTTGAACTATGATAACTTTCAAACCGTATGTCCATTTTACCTCATTTTTGGTTCTATATGATCATATTAGAGAGGTGTACCACTCTTCCGAATTTCATCAAATTATAACAATTATAACTCAGTGAGAATAGTTCGTAAAGTTCATGACGCAACTAGTTGTCTAAACAATCAAAAGTTCAATATTTCTTTTCAACACTCAATTCTTATTCTAACATGTATTGAACTTAAAATAAAGGATGTTACCAAGAATTTCTGAGTGAGAAAACTCACCTTGTAGGTGTGAAAAAGGATTGTGGTTCGGTTGCTACAAGTGGTCCTTGCTCCTTAGTGTTCCCTAATTTTCTTGTTCTCCTTCCTCCTCGATATTGTCTTGATTTTTTTCCTTCTTGTTCACTTGATTATTTTCCTGATTTATATTCCTTGTACTAGGTACTTTATTTTGTGCTAAATACACTATATAAGTTGAAGTGTTTGTATAACATATGAGAGGTGGAAGGACAAGAGTTGAAGGGGAAATGAAAAGGGGGGAAGGACGTGCACTTTGCTGCATGCATTTCTCTTCTTCTTTTTTTTCTTTTTTTTTTTTGTTTTTGTTTTTTTGTTTTCTTATTTTCATTTTATCTATCTATTTATCCAACTTTAACACTAACTCTATCTCATGCAATTTATTCTTTGTTTTCTTATATATATATATATATATATATATATATATATATATATATATATATATATATATATATATAAACACAACCACAACTATATATTATTATTATTTTTTCCGGATTTTACAGTATCGGTAAAGGGGCTGGTAAGCGCTTCCCGAATAGATTCCTTTCTCTTCCCCGGACACCGAACAAAGGGAACCCTGGCTTCACTTACCGTAGTAAGACCACCCCTCTATAAGCTTTCCCTATCGTTCTGATGAACCTCTTTCCGAAGCGAAAGGCAGTTAACGAGAAAGCAGTGTGGTGTTTTCATTTTCTCCGGAAAAGCCCCTTTCCAGCTGACGATGTCAGTCCACTAACAGCGGTATACAGTAAGTCAACATTCATACCATAATAAAATGAATGTTCTTATAGAAATAGAACAAAAAATCAAGAGCTTCGAGCCAATAAAGACTGAGAAGATTGACTCAAGAACCAATTTAATTCTAAGCTCCATTGTAGAATTCGGACCTAACCATTAAGTAAGAAGTGATGGGAACGACGGAACTTGTGAATGCAAAAGATTGACTTTTAGCGGTAGTCAGTTGTCCTCGTTCTCCTCTTTGAATTGCCCTATTGAGTAAGGGTCGGTGCTTGCAAAAATGTTAACAACAATGACATTCATTATAGCAGTACACTCTTTATAAAATATCTCTCTATAACATCCATACCCAATATTATGTAATAATATTTGTAAGAAGTATATTATGTATAAAATATTTATGATAATCATCATTAATGTCATGCACATAGTAAATTTCAAATATGAATATCTAAAAGGAAAAATATATATTTCTCATAGTGATATGATTTAGATGCACAGGTAAGGTCTGCGTACATACTACGCTCTCCAGACCTCACTCCATGGGATTACACTGGATATGTTATTATTTGATTTAGACTTGAATTTTTTCAAAATCATATATTTTCTATCTACCAAATTGGGATTACACTGTATTTAAATTTTCAATTAATTTAAAATGTATATGTTCTTTAGATTTCAATTCTTTATTGGTATGGCACAACTAGTCATGAGTTTATTTATAATTTATTAGTCTTTTTAATTTTGAATTTTTAATTTTTAATTTTTAATTAATTAGATATGAAAATCAATTGAGATTTTAAAATTAACAAATATATTATTTTCGTTTATAATAAAAAAATACAGAAAAATATTTTTTTGCTACTTTCGTTTATAACAGTTAAATGAGATCTAAACATCAAATATCAGTATACCATATATAACACTTCACTATAGTGGCCATGAAATTCTCAGACAAACGTTGCCACTATAGAGAGGTTTGACTGTACATAGCTTTTGAACATCCTAAACACAAGAGTCAAGACTAGAGGTTGATTCAGTAGTTTAGAGGGTTCAAAATTCACCTTGAGGTTCCAAGTTTAAATTCCAGCGATCGGTCGTACGTAAATTAAACTAGTCTCTGATTCTGCTTCGCATAAACATGCTGTGTTTGATGTCTCTGAATTTACGATCGACCTTTGAACACTAGCGGACACACCCACACCAAATTGGGTGCAAGTGCACCCACTTTTTTTTATCACCTTGTAAAACGACGTCCGTTTTACAAGGTGACTCAGCTATCATTTTCAACGTGACCCACCTATAGTGTTGAATTGACTGAAATGCAGGACAAAAATAGGGTTGAAGAAGTGCTACTGAGGAAAGTTGAAATATAAGTAAATTTTGCATATGAAATAATTCTCTTTAGTTCCAGAAAAGTGGAGAAACAACCGCGGTCCGCGTATACCAACGTTTATTTGAAACTGTCACAATTCTATAATGTGACTAGTTTTTATTAATTATCACTTTTAGTCCCTTAAATTTTCCTTTTTGTTGTTTAGTATTTACTATTGTAGTCCTTGTCTATAAGAGACAATGTAATGACCACTTTTCAATTATCAAAAAGATATTGAAATATCTCTCTTCTTCAACCTTCTCTCCTCTCCTCTCTTCTGCAAACCCTTCCCCTTGGCCCTTTCAATTACTAACGATTTTCATTAACGTGTGGAATGTTTTAATGCAATTATAGATCAGCAAATTTTAAAGATTAATGATCGATTCAATGAGGTCAATTTTGAGTTACTTCTTTGTGCTGCTTGTTTGAATCCAAGTAATGATTTTGTTGATTTCAATATAGCAAAATTGGTAAGAATGACTTAGTTTTATCCGAATCTCTCTAGTTGATTGTATAATGCTTGAAAATCAACTAGAGACATATATTATGGATTTGCGATCAGATGACAGATTCAGTCGATTGGAGTGGCTTGTTGATCTATCTATATTGCTTGTGCAAGCACAAAAATACTTGTCGTACCCATTGGTGTGTCGGCTTTTGAAGTTCGCATTGATTTTGCCTGTAGCAACATCAAGCGTGAAAAGATGCTTCTCTGCAATGAATATTGTCAAGACGGATCTACGAAACTGAATTTGTGATCAATTTTTAAATGATTGTCTTGTATGTTTTATTGAAAAAGATTTGCTTAAAAGTATTACAAATGATGTAATTAAACGTTTTCAAAATATGAAAACGCGTAAGGGACAATTATGATTTGTAAACTTTATTAAATTTGGGCACCCGGATGATTTGTAAATTTTATTAAATGTGTGCACCCAGTTTGAAAATATTTTGTGTCCGCCACTGCCTTTGAATAGCATCATCTAGCATAAAGCGGCAAAAGAACTGACTAAATTCAGTCAACTATTCAACATATGAAACTTAGTATTAGTTAATCGGAACATATTATTTCAAGAAAACTGTGTATCATTCTGATCGGAACATTTCATACTATCAATCACTATTTTGTCCTAGTATGCTAGTATTTTACAGCCAAAATGGTAACTACTATCAGACTAAAGTACAGGAACCGCGATGGGCACAAAATTTCATTGAAGTAACCCCTTTCTTAATCTTCTCTCGACAGCCAACAAGGCTGCAATCATGTCTTTTGAAGAGTGGAAAAAAAGCACTCTAAAACTTTTTGTAAAGATATCACAACCTGTAAACCAAAGCATACCGCAAAGAAGCTGATTTCAGATTTGCTCCTCAGCTCCCAAATGGCGCTTCAATAAATCAATTAAGCTTAACCGGTTCTCAGCTGCAAAATTTACCATCTGCTTATGCTAATGATGGTGCTGACAAAGAATATGTCACTTTCACTGTACAAAGGCCTCCCCGGTGGGAACTTTTTCTTCAAGCTGTGCTATTACCAGGCGAGATGATAACATTTCCCTCTGCAAGAGGACTACGACCTGCTTCGATATGCTGTTTTTCCAATTGTTCTAATTCATTTGTGGGAAAGATTTCTGACTGAAGGGATGGGCATATTTTGTGGACATGCAACCATGTTAACTTCCAGAAACTGTCCCCTCCCACAGGATTACTTGGCCCCAGAATTCCACTTGTTTTCATGACAAGTAGAGTGTTCTTTAGGAGCTCGGAAATGAGTTCAGGGATCTTCTCACTCTGTTTCCCTTTGAATTTCACCTTCATGCATCTCTCTGTTAGACTCAATACCCCTAGCCATAGTTTACAGAAGGGTGTCGACTGGGCGAGATGATGCAAAGACTGTAAAAACACTTTGAACATGAGCTTCAGTGCCAAAACTATTGCTCCTTCAGTGCTCCTATAACCCTTCACAGAGCTCAGCTGGGCAAGATTGAGTAATTCATCCAGCAATGTAAACATCACCTGATCAAAACATTGCAACCACAAATCTTCAGGGATATGGATCCCATCAACTCCAGTCAAGCACCTCTGCAGCATCAAGATGGCATGATCCCTTACCTTTTCTCTCCGGTCCAAACAAAATTTTCGGAGTCCCTGTATCAGCCTGAGCCACATTTCTGTTATATCCTGGGTCATTTTTATGGCAGCCTCCTGCCCAAGTGCTTCCTTCGCCTTGTGAGACCACCTAGTGAGAGAAGCAAGTGATCCAGCCATCAGGTCTAAAGATCTCACAGATTGATCAACATTTCCAACATGGGAATCAGCGAACTGCGCCGCCACATTCAAACAGAGGACATAATTAGCAGGCAAGAGGTGGGCCCCATCAGCCATGATGAACGATAGCGTCTCAAATCCTGTTTCAGATGCTTCTGGATGCCGAGCAGTAAAAGAAAGCAGAGATATAATTGTCCGCCAGCCTATATGAGATCGTATCTGCATAGCATTTGCTTTGACAAGGTGCATAACCTCTTGAGTTATCTGTTCAAGAAACGCATCAGCAACCCGAGCATCAAGCTTTAAGATAAGTTGCAAAGACTTGAGAAGCTCATCTGTCAGATTTTCCTTGTAAGGAAGTAACCTTTGGCATATGCGAAGCAGACCAAAGACAGCCTTCTCTACCAAAGTAGATGGCATTGTTGTTAAATGGACAACGCTGGCTATATGGTCATAGACAACCTGCCAAAGAAGCATTATTCTGTCCCTGTTATTTATGGTCATAGCAATAAGCAACTCTAGACAAAATACTGCAATCTCTTCATCTTCCAGAGAGTTATTTCCTTTGCGAGGCTTGCCCGCAGCCAACACAAGGGCCCGAACAAGCTGTAACAGGGACTCTGCTTGCAAAAATTTACTCTCGGCAAAGATGCTATCAATGTGACAACTCTGAATCGTCTGAAGAGTCTGCTGACGTGCGGCAAGCTGTTGTTCAGTTGGCTGTGGTGCAGGTTCTTCATCAAAATAGAACATTTGGCTAAATACGCCCATTAAGCCAGACGATTTCCTTGATGGAGCCAATGAAGGAAAATGAGATGGTGATGGAGAAAGTGCAGCAGGTTTTCTAGGGTCTACAGAAGCAGTAGACTCTAAGTCATCAGCAGCATCATTAAAGAGACGTGTGGGGAGAAGGCCCAATTTGTGCAAACTCAAAATGCAGTCTAGGATGTTCTTCCAACCAGAGCGAATGTGGTCTCCGTATTTGTTTGCTATTGTGAAGACTGCTAATGTGGCCAATCTAGCTTTACCATCTTCCGCAAATGCAGCAATAAATTCATCAACATAAGATGGAGGCAAAAGGGTAGTGAACTTGCAAAGAGATACCACCAGATCATTTAACACATCATCGAAGCTATATGCAGCTGCAATTTTGGCAACAGCAAGGAATCCATTGATACATGTTTTCCAAACATCCTCTTGCTCCACATTATCAAAAACCACAGAGATGGCAGCAACTGCAGGACCAGAAAACATAGCAAACATATCATAATCAAGATAAGGGGCAGGATCACAGACAATATATGGGAAAGTTTGCCTTGATTTATGAACTAGACCAATCCAATGGCTTGGTGCCATCATTGGAGTACCAGCACCTCGATCTGGGGTAATCCTGATCTCATCCTCACAGATGGAGTGGTAAAGCTCAGACAAAAATTCCCGAGGGAGGTCATTTCCTCCGTTTATCCTCCAGTTGTTGCGGATGAAATCTTCCTCTGTCATTTTCTTTTTGACCTGTGCATTGTGTTGATCTGTGTTGAGCAGAATTATTGAATATGATAACAACAGCGCAGCATCTTTGTTGGCCAGAATATTTTGCGACTGGTCGTAATATCTCTCAGCAAATGCCTCAAGCACCCTCTGTATTTTCTGCGACTCTCCAGGCAATCTGAAAGTTTCTAAAAAGATACGCAAGGCTATGTCTAAGTTCATGTCCCGGAAATCAAATGTTCCAGCAAATTCATGAAGCACTTGAATATAGAAGTCTTCATGACTTCCCAGGAAATCCCCAATAAGATTCTTATCTAAGCCAGTCATATACCTGAAAAAGCATGCTATACTTTTTGGGTCACGTTTCTCAGGTAACAAATGCACTCCTTGGAGAAATTCCATACCCTTTTTTGGGTCTCGATTAAAGTGATCGACTCCGATCAACAATTTCCTCTTTATGAGCTTCATCTTACGAACAAATGGAACCCAATGATTAGGATCACTGTAGTCCTTGCATATCTCTGTCCAAAATGGTCTATATTCACCTAGATCTATTGAAGGTTGTTCAGAAACAAATGAATCCTGGTTTATTCTCTCAGCCATACCCTGGATCATGGCAATTAGACCATCCAAGGCAAGCGTATTTAAAGTTGATAGTGGGATATTGACGGGAAAGGAACTTTTAGATAACAGGTTGGTGAGGTCTTCAAATACATTGCTGCAAGATATGTCACAATCAAAATTCGCATACAACTCAGGCATGAGCATATGCTGCCTGCAGAAGTCAACAAGCGTTTCTATGGCAACCTCTTGTTGTTGATAAGAAGCTCCATGCTTGCTTTGGGCAATCCTCAATAATACACCAGAGAAGAAAGCTTCAAGCTGTAGCTTTAACTTAATACGCATATGATGATACAGATTTAGAACAATGCTACAAACCGTTGAAAGAATTAAAGGACTCATAGACAAGCCAAAACGCATCAGATTGTGGAATAAGTCCTTCTGTATTAGAGCCAATAACTCAGGATGATTTCCAGAAGAAGCACCACTTACTTCTATGGCTGAATTAATTAAACCCAGTGCAAACAAGGGAACATCTTCATCATATGCTATAGGGTTGGATCTGGAACCAATTTCAATGGACTCCATCACATTCAAAAGAGAACATAGGAAATGGAATATCTCCACAATGCATGGTACCCCATATGGATCCATCATAGGGCTTTCTCTATTACCAGCAATCTCCTCCTTTTGAGTTCTCTCATCTGTTGTTTCATCCCTCTTGTGGACTGCCGATGCACTGGAAGGAACTGCAGCCGATGCTGACTTACCACTGGATTCTGCACTAACACAACCATTGTCATGTTGTTTTTCGCCTGCCTGCACAAAAGTGACGATAAAGAAGGGGAACTGGCCTCCACTTTCAGTGATTTAAGGGTCAAAGCTATACAATATAAACATGTGTCTTGTATTTGTTCCATTTTCTGCACACTAAAATTATGCTTCAATCAAAGGCTATAATAAATAGAAAAGAAATAAGTCTTGGAGGTCTCTCAAGTTCTGTATTAAAACAACTAAATAGGAAAAAAAGAAATTCTTGTGAATCACTATGTGCATGTATCCTTAAGAGAAAAACAACTAAATCTGTTCAGGTCTAGAAAGAAAGAAAATATTGGCAATATCAATACATACATATCTCACAGCTAAGTTGAAAAAGGAGTGGGAAAACAAACAGGAAAAGGTCCAGACATGCAGAAAAATGTAAGGTCCAGCGGATACCCAATTTTTCAAAGTTGGTAGCCAAACATTGAAATTGGCAACCGGCCAATTAATGCCATGAAGAAAATGGGCACATTTCATCGCTATAAATAGGGAGCTCTCTATCATCCTTAAACATACCAACAAAGAGAAGAAAACATAGAGAGTAGTGAGTCCATAGACTGTGAAAGAAAATAGTATGTGAAGAAAAACAGAGTGTGAGCGATATTGTAGTAATAGTGGTCGTTGGAGTATTTATACTCGTCACTACAAAATGTAAAACTCCTTGCTATAGTGATATCAATTGCTCCTCTTGGCCCGTGGTTTTTCCCTTACTCAGAAGGTTTCCACGTAAAAATTCTCGGTGTCATTATTGCTCTTTATTCTTGCTAATTAACCATAACTTAGTGTTTCACATTTATCACTAATACCGTGAATATTATTTTTGCATGTCTAATTTTATTCCCAACAAGCTTGTTGTATGTTTAATGATGATAGAGAGCTCCCTATTTATAGGGATGAAATGTGCGCATTTTCTTCATGGCATTAATTGGCCAATTGCCAATTTCAAAGTTTAGCTACCAACTTTGAAATATGGAATTGCCAATTTTAAAGGTTGCTACCAACTTTGAAAAATTGAGTATGGGTTGGACCTTACAAATCTTCCCTCCAGTCTCATTCACCTGAAAGAGGTATCTCCATCTTTTCATATAGAGTTCCTGCTAACAAGTTATTTGCATAACTCGAACTTGTCTCTAGAAATCACCTTGGTCAACATATCCGCGGGATTTTCACTCGTGTGGATCTTCTTGACCTGGAACGATTCGTTCTCCACTTGCTCACGAATGCAATGATATCTGATGTCGATGTGTTTTGTACTTGCATGGTATATGGAGTTCTTGCTCAGGTCTATTGCACTCTGACTGTCACAATAGACAACATACTCCATCTAATGTAATCCAAGTTCTTGAAGAAATCTCTTGAGTCATATTATCTCCTTGTCAACTTCAGTAGCGGCAATATACTCTGCTTCAGTTGTAAAGAGTGCAACACACTTCTGCAACTTCGACTGCCATGATATAGCTCCTCCTGAAAAAGGAAACAAATATCCAGAAGTGGATTTTTTGTCATCAAGGTCACCTGCCATATAGAATCTGTATAGCCCTTTAATATTGGATTTGATCCTCCAAAACACAAGCATGCATCTGAGCTTCCTCTTAGATACCTGAAAATCCACTTCACAGCTTCCCAATGCTCTTTCTTCGGATTTTTGAGAAACCTACCGACAACACCGACTGCGTGAGCAATATCTGGTCTAGTGCATACCATTGCATACATCAAACTTGCCGGATATTCTTTCCATGTTCTCATTCTCCTCCGTTGTTGTAGGACACGGAAAGCGCGAAGCAGAAAAAAGCGACAAAGCCCCGCGTCACGCTTTAAGCGAAGCGGCCGCTTCATTGAAGTGAAGCACAATTTTTAAAAATAGACCAAAATAAACCTTGCACAAAGACTTTAATATATAACAAATGTTTCAATTTTAAAACTAAAAAAGTACAAAGCAAAACTACCTAGTGAACTTCTTAATAAATAAAAATCACAAAAACTACCTAATGAACTGCTTATAATAAATAAAATATCAGGAAAAATGTAACTAATCTAATGCACAATCCAGAAGGAAACTAAAAACTGCACTGTCCAACTAATGAACTGCCAGTTACTTATACAATTAAATTAATAAATTGGAAAAACTAAAAACAAGACACAGAGAAATAATGGAAAAAAAATAAGAGGAACAATCCAGACCACCAGTTACTGTCTCCCTTCTCCAACTGAAAGAAAAACAAAGGAAGCAAAAAAACAGAGCCCCTCCCAGCGACTCCAGCAATTGCAATCAAGAATGAAAAAAACCTTGGCCAGCAGTGAGCCATCAATGAAGATAAGAGGAGAAGAAAAGAAGAAGAGGATAAGAAGAGAAGAAGACAAATATGAAGAAGAGAAGAGCCCTAGTCTGTGTCGCTAAAGAAGTCGCACCAAATAACCCTAGTCGGTGTCTTTTTCTTCAAAAATGAGTTGAAGTGTACGCTTCACTTCGCACGCTTCGCGCTTCAGGGGTTGAAGCGCCTGCTTTTGTTCACCTCTCTCGCTTCAACTATCTGAAGCGCCGGACCCCCGCTTCAGCGGTGAAGCGCCCGCTTTCCTGAACACTGCTAGGAAACATCTTCTTGCTCAATTTCAGATGACCAGGTGTGCTAACAAGCTTAGCACTCTTCATGTTGAAGCACTCTAGTACACGTTTAATGTACTTCTCTTGTGATAAATAAAGCTTCCTTTCATCTCTGAAACGAGTAACCATCATGCCCAAAATCTGCTTAGCATGACCCAAGTGTTTCATAGCGAAAGACTTACTCAACTGTTTCTTCAACTCGTCAATCTTTAAAGGCAAGTTCTATAGGGTGGTGGTTAGACCGACTATGTTGTATGGAGCGGAGTGTTAGTCAGTTAAGACTTCGCACATCCAAAAAATTAAAGTTGCGAAGATGAGTATGTTGAGATAGATGTGTGGGTATACAAGGAGGGATAGGATTAGAAATGAGGATATCCGGGACAGAGTGGGAGTGGCCTCGGTGGAGGATAAGATGTGGGAAGCGAGGTTGAGATGGTTCGGCATGTGCAGAGGAGAGACACAAATGCCCCAGTGCGGAAGTGTGAGAGGTTGGCTATGGACGGGTTCAGGAGGGGTAGAGGTAGGCCGAAAAAGTATTGAGGAAAGGTTATTATACGGGATATGGCGCATGTGCAACTTACTGAGTACATGATCTTAGATAGGGAGTTGTGGAGGACACGAATTAGGATAGTAGGTAGTTGACCATAGTCCTACTTACGCTTACAAACTGGTAGTTGTAGTGTTATTATTGTAGGTCTGTTTAGCCTATCATACTAGTACGCGCAGTATTGCTTTATAGCCCCACGTCGTTTGATTTCTGCTGCTATGTGTATTTTAGTGTACTCTGTTTATCTTATTTACGTGTTAGTTATTGCTTCCTTTTTCAGAATGCGCTATCATGACTTATTTGCTTTAGCTACCATCATTTTCATACTGCTATTAATTTTATTGTCCGGATCTGACTGTTTCTCTTGCTTTGCTTGTGCTTATGTTTTGTCTTGAGTCGAGGGTCTTTCGGAAACAGCCGCTCTACCTACCAAGGTAGAGGTAAGTATGCGTACACTCTACACTCCCCAGTCCCCACGTTGTGAGATTTCACTAGATATATTATTGTTGTCAATCTTGGAAGCATTCCTGCTCACAGTCAACATATCATCCACATATAGCAAGAGTATTAGAAAATCTCTGTGTAAACACACAGTGATCTGAAGAGGTCTTATAGCCTTGCTCCCCCATAACAGATTCAAACTTTTTATACCACTGTCTGGGAGCTTGCTTCAATCCATAGAGACTCTTCTTAAGTTTGCACACATAATTTTCTTTACCTTTTGCCTTGAAGCCCTCAAGTTGTTCCATATAAATTTCTTCTTCTAAGTCACCATGAAGAAAAGCAGTCTTCACATCCATCTGCTCAATCTCCAAATCAAGACTAGCAATCACTGTACAAATGGAGGACATTTTCACAATGGGAGAATATTTTGTCAAAATCAATACCCTTCCTTTGACCAAATCCCTTAACGACCAATCTAGCTTTGTACCTAGGCTTCAAGTTGTGTTCTTCAGCTTTAACTTTAAACACCCACTTATTCTTCAAAACCCTCATGCCTTTAGGCAATTTCACCAACTCATAAGTATGGTTCTCATGCATGAATTTCATCTCATCTTGCATGGCTTCAATCCATAACATTCAGGTTCTCCCCCATCAGTGAGTAATACATACTTATTAAGAGAATAACGGGAAGAAGGAATGTGTTGTCTAGTAGACCTCATGAGTGGAATATTTGACTCGTCCACAACTTCATGAGTAGGAGCATCTACCTCATCAACAACGGCATCAATATGATGATCTGGAACATGATTCTGGCATCGCTGTCATCATCGAGCCCACCAACGTCATCCATATTTGTATGAGGAAGTTGATCAAGATTAATTAAACCATCAGAATTTGAAGATTTTAGCTTCTCCACTTTGTCAATATCTTCAATGATTTGATCCTCCACGAAGACAACATCACGACTTCTCACAACCTTCTTCTCAACTGGATATAGCCTGTAACCAAACTCATCAAGGCCATAACCAATGAAGATGCACTGCGTTGTTGATCGGTGTATTTTATATACACCTTTTGAGTCAGTTTTAGTTAGTCTTTTGTCCCTTTTTGTACAAATAAGTGTCGTATTAGGATAGTTTTCCTTTCTTTTGAGTCAAAGTGGTTAAAATGGCCAAATGGCGGAAAAGGAGCTAAAAGAGGGCAAAAGAGGAGGTTCCAGAGCTAAAAACAGAGAAAGTGGCGAACAAGGTGAAACCGGACCGGTAGCCGCGGCGCCTCCTGCGATCGAAGCGGGCGCGGCGCCAACATCGAGAAGGCTGCGAAGACCAGTAGCCGCGCTCATGCCATAATGCAGGCGCGGCGCTAAACATCAAAACTCTGAGAAGAATGCGCGCGCATCGCGAGCATGAAGAAATCGGGCGCGGCGCCAAATCACCGAGACCACAGATTCCGGCCATGGCTAAAGCGAACATGCGCGACGCGGGAAAAATCGAGTTTTGGACGAAATTTTGGGCGAACGAAGGAAAAGAGAAGCGGTTTCGACTATAAAGAGAGAACCCTAGCGGTTTTTGTGGTTCCTTGCACAACACAAGACTTTCTTGCTTGGAGATTGGAGACCATAGTTTAGTAAATTTTCTTTCCTTTTCTTGTTTTTATTTCAGTTTTATGAAGAACATGGAATTAGTTCTTGTCATGTCAATGGCTAGGAATTAATTTCTCTATAGGGCTTTCCATGTTGAATCTCTAGAAACTTATGTTATGATTTAATGCATGCTTATGGTTATTCTTCTTCTTGTTGAGATCTATCCAATAATTAAATTGAATGCTTGGTAGTTAATTGACAACTAATTATCACTATATGATTTCTAATCAGACTCCGAAAGGAGGGGATTGTGAATATGCTGTAAGTTGGGTAGACATTCTTGGATTGGGGATGAAAATACCTCAATTATTTATGTAGCGTTAACGAGAGGCTTAACAACCCTAATTTTACGCATTGTGCGTGACGGTTAACTAGGTTCTTAGTCTTAATCCTCCTATAGAGTTATCCTTATCACCGAAAGGTAGGTAAGGTGCAATCTGAGGTTGAGTGTTTATATAACCCTAACGGGAGTATAAAACGATTTAGTGAACCTGCTTTCTCCAAAAGAAGAAGACCATAAGTTATTGCATTAATAAGTAACATAAGCGGATAGTGAGGAAACGTGGAAGCCCTATTCTCATCACAACTGAAGTAAACTCATTAGTTAAATTAGTCTTTATAATTCGTAGTTATAAACCACAAAATCAAATATCAATTGACCAAATAGATACCAAAAGATAGATAGTTGGTACTTGAACCTAATCCTGTGGACGATATTCGGTCTTGCTAAGACTATATTACTTGTCACGATAACGTGCACTTGCGTTTAAGTGTGTGCATCTTTTCGCGCATCAAGTTTTTGGCGCCGTTGCCGGGGATTAGGCATAGTTCAATATCAAATTTGTCTATTTTTAATTTCTAATTTGGTTTTTAATTTTTATTTTTTATTTTAAATTTTTACGTTTTTTTTTTATTTTCAAAAAAAAAAAATCGAGGTACCGTGATTGGTTGTTTGTTTTTGATCTATTTCAGGAAATCAGTTTATGCGAAGGAGAAGAGGAGCAGACACTCTTGTTCCCTTGATCCGAAATTAAGAAAACACATGGCGAGCGAGAAAGAATCAACGGATTGCAACTTTGATAGAGATGGGCGGTGCTCAAAACAATAACATGATGAGAGAGAAGGGTTAGGTGAAAATCAACCTAACCGGGAATGCCTCGGCAAGTGCGATAGGCGTGGAGGAGAGAGTCAAATCCGGCGAGAAAGAAGTTTGGGAGACTATGTCCGCCAAGAGTGAATGGAGCACGACGTCGTTAGGCTCCTGCGCACAGAGCCAACAACTTCGAGATAAAGCCGCGATTACGAGCATGATACAGCAAGTGCAATTCGGAGGATGCCGTGGAGGATCCACGTATGCGCATAGCTAATTTCTTGGAGCTATGTGCAACTTTCGAATATAACGGCGTTCACGATGATCTTGCGTCAGATTGAGGCTCTTTCCTTCTCACTCGGGGATAGAGCAAAAGTATGGTTGAATTCCTGCCGATTCGATTTTTACATGGCAAGAGTGGCACGAAATTCCTAGCCAAGTTCTTTCCCGTGTAAGCAAATGGCGAGAGGAGTTGAACAACTTCTACCAGCGGATGGAGAGTCCTTATGAAGCTTGGGAAAGGTTCAAAGACTACAGAGAAAGTGCCAGCACCATTGCATTGAGTTGTGGAACTTGGTCCACATCTTCTACAGGCCGTGCAAGACAACGAACCATTATAGATGCGGCGGTGGAGCATTCGTAGGAAAGCGACCCGCGCTCGCGAGTTATTAGAAGATATGGCCACTAACAACCGTATCACGAGAAGAGGTCGACAAGTGGGAGAAACGGTGGGAGTCCACGAAATAGATGATATTCGCCTTGAATGCCCAGTGGCCGCACTTTGGCAAAAGCGATTTGCGGCATACGATGTCGATGAATGCGGTGCAGATGCCTAGAAAGGCATGAGATATGTGGTGGCACATACATTCGATAGGTGTCCTTGATTGATCCCAACAATATACCGATGGAAGCGGCGAGTGTCGGTAGAGTAATTATCGAGGCGAGAACAACCCTACTCAACACTTATAATCGGTGGAGAATCACCCAAATTTCTCATGGAGAGACCAGGGCGTAGAATCACGAGGCGATGCAGAGCAGCAGAACGGACCGCCATTCAAGCCCGCGGCCTCAGCAGTTCAATGCACCGGTTGTGAAAAGCCAGACGAAAGCGGCATGTGGCAACTTGCAACGCCAGACGCAGATTCATGAAGCTAGATCTCGTTCAGAACTTGGAAACAAGTGGGTCGGTAGCAAGCGAGCAAGCAAGAGCGCGCAGTACATTGCGAAATACAGAGGTAAATCCAGGAAGCGATGTCGAGCGATGCGATTGAGAAGTGGAAGACGATTGGAAGCGGCGATCACTCGGCCCGATAAGTGAGAAGAAGCGAGAGTTAGAAAAAGAGAAGGTGAATGAGCCTAGCCCTGTAGTAAAGAAAACTCCAGAGAAGGAGTATACTGAGAAGATCCCTTTTCCCCAGAGACTACAGCGAAAGGCGGTTGATAAACAATTCTCCAAATTTTTGAAGACATTCAGGAAGCTGCATATCAACATACCTTTTATAGAGGCTTTGGGCGGATGCCTTCCTATTTCAAGTTCATGAAGGAAATCTTGGGGAAGAAGAAGAAGGTGGCGAGAATCTGAAATAAGTAGCAGCGTAAGAGTGTAGTGCTATCTTGCGAAAAAGTTGCCACCAAAGCTAAAAGATCCGGGGAGCTTTACACTACCCTGCATGGCGGGGTGACGTCTGTGAGCTCTGTGTGATTTAGGGGCAAGTATAAATCGATGCCCTTATCGGTATTTAAAAAATTGGAGTTAGGTGAGGCGAACCAACCATAAGCTGCTGGCGGCGGCAGGCGATGGTTCATCCAAGAGGAAAATTGAGGGCGTGATCGTGAAAGTAGGAAAATTCTTCTTTCTGCAGACTTATCATTCTTGATATGGAAGAAGATGCGAAATCCTATCATATTGGGAGACCATTCCTAGCAGCGGGAAGAGCTTTGATTGATGTTGAAAGAGGAGAGTTAACATTAAGGGTGGAGAATGAAGAAATGGTGTTTAAAGTTTTAAACACGTCGTTGAGCCACCAACCATGAGTGGGTGCTTTGCAATCGACCATCAAACCCCTGCGAGCCAATACAAGTCAACCAAGGAGATGAGCCCGAAGCGAGGCATGGTTTGCCGAAATTCCACTTAAAGGAGGTATGTGTTCCTGAAACTCCGCTTGATGATAATGCTAAGAAGAGAAGAAGAAGAAGAAAAAGAAAACGAACAATGTGGAAAAAATGGATTTGTTGTGGGGTTAATACACCTCACATTTATTAAACTAAGGAACTTGCGTCCAGCTAAAAGACACTAAAGACAGCGCTAAGTGGGAGGCAACCCAACATTTTCAATTATGTGATTTTAATTCCTGTCTTTAGTTTATTTTATTTTATCTAGAACAGTCTCACGGTCTTGGGTTGTAGCGTTTGTGTTGTGATTGTGATGCAGGCCAATAAACCGCGGCGAAAAGCGAAGAAAAGCCGGGATTTCGAGAAAAAAAGCAGGTTAAGCCGCGGCTCAGGGAAGCGGCGCGGCGCAAAGAAGCGTAAGTCTTTGAAGTTTAGCCTTGCCTTCGGAAGCGAGCGCGCGAATTCCAGAAAATTTGCCAAATTTAGGCGTATATTTCCATGTGGTCATGCGCGAGAAAGTCACGAAGAGTGCAGAAGATTGGGCCGCGGCGCCAGCGGCGCGGCGGCGGAAATCGAAACATAAAGCGCCGAACCAGTTTTCCCGATTCCAATTTCAAAACCTAACCCTTCTTTCCAAAAACACGAAAAATCCAAAAATCTACCCACAATTCCTCACAAATCCAACCCAACCACAACCAAAACTCTTAAATTCCTAAAATCCTTAGCTATCTCAAACAACAAAGCTCCGTTCCATAGCCTCAAACCACCATTAGAAACAAGAAACGACTTGAATCTTCTCATAAAAGGTAATCTTTTTCTGTTCTTGAGATCTTTACTGAAGTCACAGGAGGTAGTAGTTTGAAGGAGTATTGAAGTTGTGAAGTAGTTTGGGTGCTAAAAAGTTGATTGTGAAATTTGGAGAAAGAGTAGAAAAGGAGGTTGGGTATTGGGTAGAAGAGTTGAAGTTTGGGGGTGTTGTGTTAGCTGCTAGTTGTTGATTGTGTTGGGGAACACTTGTGCTAATAAGTTATAAGCTGCAGAAAGTATTTTTAACCATGTCGCGAAAAGAAAGAGCCTCGCGTCACCTCAAATTCTACATTCACGATGATACTAGGTTTGTGAGCTCTGAAGCCTTCCAAAGATACAAAAGCTTAGTCTTAGGCCGCCCAATCCACGAAGGGAATGGGACTATCGGAGGAGTCGTTTGGGGAAGAGGATGTTTATGAGCCCATTCGGGCAATGATTGAGTTGAGGGTGGAGGAGGTTTGTAAATCGAGAAAATAGCGCAATGAACACAACAATGGTGCGTGAATTCTATGCCAACTTTACGGAGAAGGTGGAAAGGGGATGCTTTGTAAGGGAAATTATGTATGCAGTAATGAGAAGATATAAATATACAATTGAAGGCGGTTGATGTTGAAGAAAGTGATGATTGGAACCTCTTTAGAACATGGTGTAAGCGCTCCAACATCGATCGGAATAACATTCGAACCACGATGAAGCTACCACGGCTGCATTTGATCTTGCAAGAAATGGGTCAGAAGGGCGGCGAGTGCGATTCAACAAAGCGACGAGGTTGGCTATATTTCATCGATGCGTCGATCCCGTCAACCGCTTCACGAGTGCGTAAGATAGGATCAAATTGATATATGGGATCATGGCGGGAAAACAATTGATGTGGGGAAAGAAATAGTGCGAGCATTGAGAAATCGTGAGTTGGTAACAACAGTGGATTGGGACATGGCTCGATTATCGCAAGCTATGTCACGTGAACGCGGTCTCAATCCTACCATCGATACTAATGAAAGAAACCAATCGCCGTGTCACATGGGATAGTGCACTCTTTCCCGCACTCCAAGCCCGTGACCCACGAAGAGCACAACCACCACCGGCAGCAGCGGCGCAGCGAGCGAAGATGAGCACGAAATAGGGGCTCACATGAGGCGAGACCTAGCCACCAACCGAAGCGAGAACCTCCGGTGCACATGATGGAGCAAGTGCTCGAGAACGAGAATGATGATGCAACATTTCGACACAATGATACAAGGACAAAATGAGTTGAGACAGGGACAACGTGAGTTGCGACAAAGGCGACAAATTGAGGCGAGCAACAACAGCGGTTACCAATGATATGACGAGATGAGTTCCTGTTCAACCATAGTCGATCATTATCCACCGCCACCACCACCATTTTAGCCGAAGTTTGTAAGTGTCTTATTTCTTTTACTGTCTTTGAGTCTACACACATTGGGGACAATGTGTGATTTAAGTTTGGGGGTGTTTTATTTGTGTCTTGTTTTATTTGTGTCTTGTTATGTTTTATTTAAGTCTTTTTATTGTTTTTATGTATTTTTGAGTCACAAAAATTTTTCTTTTTGAGTCATAATTGTCTGTCAAAAGATCATGTATGCTGTAGTTGCTAGAAACACCTAGTGAAGTAAGGTGGAATAATGTAACGTAATTGAAGCAACTCTCTAAACACTTAGGTTAGATATGCCAAAAACTCACAAAATCTGTCTATTTGGAGTTTCTTGCTTGAATTATGCATGCTAAATAATAAATACTTATGTGTTATGATTGCTTGCTATTTGAGGCGAAATAGTTAGGATGTGCATGTTAGGGAGATGACTCAGGCATTTCTTTGATAGCCAATTCTTACCATTCTTTTTCTATCCCGGACTTTAAAAATATCCCTAGTCAGCCCCATTGAGCCTAAACGTTGAAACTTCTTCTTTGACACCCTATATTCCCACAAATTGTGCCATAAGTAAAAATATGAAATAGTGGAATAAATTGTGTTAAAAAAAGAGACAAAAAGAGTGAATGAGCTTGTTGCACCCCAATTAAAAAGTAATAAGAAATAGGCAAAAGCCTAAGTTTGAAGTCTTGTCATTATTATATACTTCACTCTCCCAAAACAAAAGAGGGAAAAGATAGAATCAAAGTGAAGGAAAGAACAAAAAGAAAAGGGAAATACTGAAAAGCTAAAGAGCTTATGGTACACAGAATGAGCCTAAATGCCTATTTTTACTTACTTATACCTAAGCCTACATTACAACCCTTAAAGTCCTGAAGATCTCTTTTATGCATATCCAGAATTAGTGGAGAATAGCAAGTAAGCATGCCATAGGATTTTTGAATTTATATGCATGATTTAGTATATTGACTTCCATTAAGCATGATAAATATGAGTTTGCGAAATATCTAGCTTAAAGTATTTAGGATGCTAAAATTTCATGCTATATGTTCCTGCATATTATTCTGCTAACCTTCATGTTTTTCTAGTTAACACTAATGCAGCAAAAGTGATCAATGTCAGTGAGTCTTCTTTTTCGCTTCTTTGAGTCTTTTATTTCTTTCTTTCTATCTTTGCTCGAGGCGAGCAAAGGTTAAGTTGGGGTATTTGATCGGTGTATTTTATATACACCTTTTAGTCGATTTTAGTTAGTCTTTTGTCCCTTTTGTACAAATAAGTGTCGTATTAGGATAGTTTTCCTTTCTTTTGAGTCAAAGTGGTTAAAATGGCCAAATGGCGGAAAAGGAGTTAAAGAGGGCAAAAGAGGAGGTTTGAGCTAAAAGCAGAGAAAGTGGCGAGCAGTGAAAACGGACCAGTAGCATGGCCTCCTGCGATCGAAGCGGCGCGGCGCCAACATCCGTGAAGGCTGCGAAGACCAGTAGCGCGGCTACCATGCCAACGATAGCGACGCGGCGCTAAACATCGAAAACTCTGAAGAAATAGCGTCGCGGCGCCTACGAGCAGAGAATCGGTCGCGGCGCCAAATCACCCGGAGACCCACGAGATTCGGCGCGGCTAAAGCGAACGCATGGCGCGACGCGGAAAAATCAAGTTTTGGGCGAAATTGCAGGCGGGCACGGAGGAAAAGAGAGAAGCGGTTTCGGCTATAAAAGGAGAACCTAGCGCTTTTAGGGTTCCCGCCTGCAACACAAGACTTTCTTGCTTGGAGATTGGAGACCATAATTTAGTAAATTTTCTTTCCTTTTCTTGTTTTTATTTCAGTTTTATGAAGAACATGGAATTAGTTCTTGTCATGTCAATGGCTAGGAATTAATTTCTCTATAGGGCTTTCCATGTTGAATCTCTAGAAACTTATGTTATGATTTAATGCGCTTATGGTTATTCTTAACTTGTTGAGATCTATCGATAATTAAATTGAATGTTTGGTAGTTAATTGACAACTAATTATCACTATATGATTTCTAATCGGACTCAGAAAGGAGGATTGTGAATATCTTTGTAAGTTGGGTAGACATTCTTGGATTGGGGATGAAAATACCTCAATTATTTATGTAGCGTTAACGAGAGGCTTAACAACCCTAATTTTACGCATTGTGCATGACGGTTAACTAGGTTCTTAGTCTTAATCCTCCTATAGAGTTATCCTTATCACCGAAAGGTAGGTAAGGTACAATACTGGGGTTGAGTGTTTATATAACCCTAACGGGAGTATAAAACGATTTAGTGAACCTGCTTTCTCCAAAAGAAGAAGACCATAAGTTATTGCATTAATAAGTAACATAAGCGGATAGTGAGGAAACGTGGAAGCCCTATTCTCATCACAACTGAAGTAAACTCATTAGTTAAATTAGCCTTTATAATTCGTAGTTATAAACCACAAAATCAAATATCAATTGACCAAATAGATACCAAAAGATAGATAGTTGGTACTTGAACTCTAATCCTTGTGGACGATATTCGGTCTTTCTAAGACTATATTACTTGTCACGATAACGTGCACTTGCGTTTAAGTGTGTGCATCTTTTCACGCATCAGTTGTCTTGGCAACTAATTTTCACCTCTCATCTTTAGGCACAAGTACAAAAGCTTTGCAACCAAACACTTTCAAATGGTCATAGGAAACATTCTTATCAAACTCTGTTTGGAGCATCACTTTGCAAAGAAACAACATGAGATAGGTTAATAACATGTGCAGCGGTTAATAAAGCCTCACCCCAAAAGGAATTCGACAACTTTGCTTCGGAAAGCAAACATCTGACTCTTTCCATCAAGATCATGTTCATCATCTCCGCCAAACCATTAAGCAGAGGAGTCTTTTGGTGTCTGATACCATGTTGCTTGGAGTATTCGTCGAACGGTCCACAATATTCACAACCGTTAGAATACACTTCAGCTTCTTTCCTGTTTCTCTTTCAACTAAAGCCTGAAATTGCTTAAAGACACCTAACACTTGGTATTTAGTCTTCAAGACATAGACCCAAAGTTTCCTTGAACAATCAGCAATAAAAGTAACAAAGTAAAGTGCACCGCCCAAAGTTCTTGTCTTCATTGGACCACATAAATCTGAATGCACCAACTCAAGCAACTCTGTTTTTCTTGAATGAGGATGAGAATTGACAGAAACTCTATTTTGTTTTCCAGCCAAGCAGTGCCCCCACTTTTCTAATTTAGCACTTTTGAAATTTGACAACAATTTCTTCTTGACTAGAACATTTAGTCCTTTCTCACTAATGTGGTTGAGCCTCTTATGCCAACACGTTGAAGAGCCATCGCTCTCAACTGCATTCACCATATCACCGCAAGTAGAGGTCGTAGTCCGGTAGAAATCACAATGTTTTTTACCACGAGCCACAATAAGGGAACCTTTTGTGAGTTTCCACTTTCCGGCACCATTGCTACTGACATAACCCTCATCATCCAGAACAACAACAATCAAGTGCAAACGAACATCAGGCATGCTTTACATTGTTCAAAACTAGTTTAGTTCCAATACTAGTTTCCAAACAAATTGTTCCAATACCAACCACCCTAGATACAGCCTCATTACCCATACTCAAAGTTCCAAAATCACCCGGAGTATAGGATGAGAAACAATCCTTCCTTGATGTCACGTGAGATGAGGCACCAGTGTCCACAACCCAGCTTGACTCATCACAAGCAATATTTATAAGATTCGCATCAAGGACATTAACAAGATCTTCATGGTGACAGTGGCTATGCAATTTTCATCGTCATCTTCTTTCTTTTTTCTCCTTGTCTATGTTCTCCTTCTTCAATATCCGGTAGAACTTCTTTGTATGTCCTTTCTTCCCACAATGATAGCACTCAATATCTTTAAGTCTTCTTATAGATTTACTTCTATTATGTTCTCTATTTTGAGAACCACGATTCTTGTTTCTCCCCTAGAGTCAGTCATCAAGACATCTGACGAGGAGGAACCCTGAGATTTTCTTCTTCATCTCTTCATTTAAAACACTACTCTTGGCAAGATCCATAGCGATCACACCTTCCAGAGCAGAATTTGACAATGAAGATCTAAAAGTTTCCCAAGAACTTGGTAAGGAACCAAGTAGAAATAAGCCTTGAATTTCTTCGTCAAATTTAATGCCTATAGCAGATATCAAGAGATCACACCATCCAACATCTGCTTTATCAAGAACATCTTAGTACCTTTACTGATGTAAAAAAGTAACTCAATTCTAACAGAATCTCTAGGTCAAAATCATTGAGCAGAAACAATCAATAACATGAAGAGTAAATCATTTAACAAGGACACGTCAATCAATGACAGTAAGAATGTTACAAGGGGAGTTATCCTTGTGCACATAGAAAAAATGTAATCACATATATCAAAAGATTTGTTCTATAATAACATACTAGAACTTGGAATAAATATTCAACAACAATTGATTTTTCTCAAAGCATATACAAATCATCATGGAAAAGTTTATGCAAAATGATCTCCCTCCGTATCAATTTATGTGACACTCTTTCCTTTTTTGTTTATCCCAAAAAGAATGACATCTTTCCATATTCAGTAAACAATTTAACTTCAAACTTTCAATTTTACCGAAGTGATTTATAGCTACAGAAATTTTTATGGCGTATTTTAGATCACAAATTTCAAAAACCTTCCTTTTTTTAAAAAAAACTCCATGCCCAATCAAAGAGCTGCACATAAATTGGGACGGAGGGAGTATAAATAATAAATGATTAAACAGAAGACAATGCAGCAAAAATTGATATCATTACAAAAATACTACTTCCCCTATCCTAATTTGTACTTTCGTTTTTAGTATGTCTAAAAAAGAATGTCATACTTCCTTATTTAAAAATAATTTTTCACTAAACTTCCCCTTTTATCCTTAATGAGATAGTTTATAGCCATAAAAATATATATGGCTTGTTTTAAACAACAAATTTCAAAGTCTTCCTTTCTTAAACTCCATGGCCAATAAAACAGTGCCTCATAAATTGGGACAGAAAGAGTAGGAAGAAAATGAAAACTACTCTGAGACCTAAGATGACAAAAGAAAAAGTTGATCTTGACCTTAGTTTGCTAGATATTGATCTTTGAAGCATGATTGACAAATGGATACACTTAACTACAACAACAACATACCCGGTGAAATCTCACAAGTGGGGTCTAGGGAGGGTAGTGTATACGCAAACCTTACCTCTAATTCGTAGTGTGTACGAATGGATACACTTAAATATACTAGAAAAGTACTCAGACCCAAAAAAAGAGAAATGAAAAGAAAAGAACATATAAAAGAAAAATAAGAGAAAAACTATGGAAGTTAAAATGGTGTTCCTGCAAAAATTTGGCAGGAATTATTTGTAGCAAAACAGAAAGAATTTTTAAAAAAAAAACTAGGAAAATTAGATGGATATTTGAAAATTAAAAAAAAGGAGATTAAAATGACAGATGATTTAGTTCATATTGACATAAGAAAAGGAGTAAATGCGTTAACTTTGAAGAATCATATGATGGTTTTTCTTTTCCATGTTTTTTTCTAAAGATCAAGACTAATTGACTCTCACTCTACAAGAACAAATATAGAAGTGGTCAACTATATATTGTCCACCTTGTCATTGTAACTTATTTCTCCCCACAACCTCCCACTTTTTTTTTATTCTTAAAAAAAAAAAAGACAAACATTATAAATTGTACAGAATGTCAAGTAACAAAATATCCAGAAATCTACATTAATAAAGAAAAAAAATTATTAATAATCCATTGCAACAAATCAAATAATAATATGCAACAAAAAAGTTGCCAATACAATACACAACACAAAGAGTAAGTGAAGAGTACTAAAAATTCTCGTTAAAACAAAAGGTTGTCTTATAGTCACTTTTACAAGAAATATGAAGTTTTTTAAAGTATGAAAGGAGAATAGAATATTTATATGAGAATAAATAGAAAAATATATTGAGTATGACACACACATATAGAGAGAGATAGAGAAAGGGGGAGGTGGGGAGCGCACGCTAAATGAAGTATCTAAACACTTTAGAAGTAAAGTACTCCCTCCATCCCATAGTGATACTATTAGCTGGGGCACGGAGGTTAGGATGTTAAATTGACATATGTATTATATAGTGATACATATGTATTAAGATTTCATTGGGTATGTTGTTGTTGTGTTGTATTATATAGTGATACCAGAAGAAAATATTAAGTAATCATTGAAAAAGATAATTCATTGTCAAAATATCACATCATAGTTTATAGTTTATCTAATTTAAGATTAAATTTTTAATGACATAAAAAGTGCCAAAATTTGCAGGATGTCTCAAGATGAAAAAAGTGTCATACGAATAGGACAGATGGAGTTTATAATTGCTAATTATCATTTGTCAAAGAAGCAACCTAAATTATCCAAGGAGGGTGAAAGAATATAATTAAGTGAGAAAACCATAGATTTAGTAGACATTAGAAAAGGGAGAATTATGCCTAATTAATTTCGACATATCAATTTTGAGATGTCACTGGATGATCATTCCTGAATTTACTTGGACATTTATTCAGTAAAGTTTAGGACATGTTTTAGATACATAAGTAATCGAAGATGACTAAAGTATGCATCAGTTGTTGCATGCTCCTATCATCTATAAATCCAATTCCCATCAAGCCAACAATCCTTGGGGGCTAACTACTTCATGACTGGATTTCTCAAACAGTTATCTGGCCAAGCTGGGTTACCAGAACTTCTGCATGTTCTAGAGACATTGTTTATTGATATGAACTAAGTTTATGCTTTAAGGAAACCATAATTTTGCAAGTTAAATAAACAATTACATCAGAAATTTAGATTTAGACAAGATTATGGCAGAAATTTTGAGCACTTTGAACTATGTCAGATTTCAGTATTTGGCCTAGCCCCAAATTCATCTATGATCTGAGTGTAAGCCATATTCCAGCTCCAACCAATTGTGAATGAGCACAAAAGTTAACAAGGCTGGGGATAAAGAATCACCATAGGCTCAGCTCAAAAGGCCAATTTTCAATCCTAATATTGATTTTTGAATTTAACAAGTCATATTCTGGCCAAGAATCACTAGTACATGCAGCTATGGTCTCATTCAAAGAAAACATAAAAAAGATCAAAAAGGTGAATGTTAACAACATAAATGATAGTCCCAATTACCTCTGGGTCAGCACACAATCTGCTTTGCTGATCAAATTCATGCGCTTTGCTGTCAATGTTAGGCAGGTGAGAGAAAATATGTCTCACCAATTCATGCATCGTGTGTCTTGCTATTCTCTGCAGCAGTTCACTTTTGGCACTAGCTTGATGAACAAGCCGAAAGCAGGTGTTTACAATGTTGCACACAAGATGATTACTCAAATTTGTTGATGCCTTACTTTTCATGCAAGCCAAAAGAACCTGAAGTATCTTCATCAGCACCACTTCCTCAGAGGCAGGATCAGTCACTTCAAAGCGGAAACTGGTCACGGTCTCAACTATCTGATGCAAAGCTTTCTCAACATTCATAATAGCTGAATCAATTATTTCAAGGGTTAAGAATTTGTAAACAGATGACAATGCAACACCGGTTATTGGTGCACCAGTTTCATCAGATTGAATCACATCCAAGAAAGGCCGAAGATATAGGAGTGGGTCAACTCTGTTCCAGTGATGTTGCCATGAGAAGATATTTTTCCGTAATTCCTTGAAAGAATGGATGAGAGGATGCTCTAGTTGATCATCATCAGAAGCATAACGAAATCCCCACCTTACATTTCTCCTCATAACGGCCAAAACAGCACCAATTTCTGAATTTACCATACATGCTAAGGCACCTCTGGAAGGCTTTAAAAAACAATCCTTGGGTTCTGGAAATGGAGTATTGACTTCACTCTGCTGATTAAGGCACCCTATCATGTTTAACTTTCAATTCAGTTCACTTGAATTGTAAAAGAATCAAAAGGCTACAGCACGAATCAAGCAGCATCTTGCTAAATCATTCCCTGTGCAGCAATAAATTGGTTTAATATAAGACAGTCAACAGTTATAAGTAGATAAAGACGAGTAAAACAATTAGTGAGACGCCAAAAGCAACTAGCTACATTTCATTCACGCTGACAAACGACTGAGATATCATTAAAATATTAAAAAGCTGAGAGTTATTAGCAGAAGAGTGTGATGCATTAAGAAGACAACCAAACACAAGACATATCCTAACCAAGGTAATTATGAAGTGCCTTTTTAAGGGCAGATGCACAATTACCTAGCTAAAGCTAATAGATGAAGCATCTAATTCCTTCAAAAGGGAGAGATCAGAAAAATGAGTGACACTGAGAACCATTTTCAAATTGCACTCTACTATTATATTTGATTAAAAGAGAAAATGTAGGCAAAAAATAATGACGAGAGATACTTTTACATCCATACTAAAATTAGTCAATCTATATTCATTATTTATTTTTTTGAAACTGGTAACTTAATCTATATTCATTATATTGAAGATGAAGCAAATAACTGGGCTTCTTCATAGCTATATCAACATACTTATGGATTAGCTTCTAACAATGCAACTAAAATATTACATAATCATAATTTGATGCTTAAACACAAATTAGAACCCACATATATGGTGATAAACATTAGGGACTTGTTATCTATCGACAGCATACAACTTAAAAAGCACCAAAGAAAGTTATATCTAGAAGAAGGTTTTGGATCTCTTTACATGCTAGTACGCATTGTCTCGAGGGAAGAGCGAAATGGTTAGCTAATGGATATGTATAGTGGACTCTCTAAAAGTTAATATTCTACAAGTAAATAATTAAAATGAAAGAAAACCAACTTTTTCCAAGTACTTGAGCTAAAAAAAATCTTTCTTTGACACAACAAATGGAAAAATAAGATAAGTTAAAAGGAGCACAACCACGAATGCTATGTTGCATTCATTCATTTACTAGATCATTCTGTCAAACACTTCTATCAGACTTCGAAAAGCTTTGTCCTCCCATAGATCTTCGCATCCTTAGAAATATTAAGATTAAGCTTTGCCTTTAGCATTTTTCAATCAATACAGAACGTCTCTCCTAAATGCTTATCATATAAGGAAATGAGAGCGCGCCATCAGAGCAAAATGCATATACAAGATTGTATAACTGACTGCAACTAGCTTGCAATTGATTCATACAATTCAAGCTAATCACAACACGACCTAATAGCAAAATATATGTTTGGATTTGAATTTGAGCGTAATAGCAGAAAAGGAAATTCAGAACAATCACATTTTAATTTTCAATTCAACCGTTAGACCTATCTATAGAATCGTTAAATCGGCCCAGGGGTTTAGAGTATGGCATATAAGAGATCACAAAATAATCTTAGACAACCAATTGCAAATTCAAATCGTTTTTGCAGTTTTCAAAAGCATATGAATGAAACACGTTATATAAATTGTTGTTGTCCTGAAAACAGCCGTTCTAAGGTACCTCTACCCAGACTCAGACTCCACGTCATGAGAGAGATTTCACTGCGTTGTTGTTGTAAAAAGCATATGAATGAAACTTGTTATATAAAAAAAAAATTGTTGATGAAGGAACCCGCACTGCTCTTTCGAGTGTGCGAGTAAACCGATATGATAAGCGCGCAACCACGCGTCGGAGTTAAACTTGACAGCGGCAGGGTGTGCGAAGGCCTCAAGAAAGCGGCGCGGTCAGACGTTACCTGGGGTTTCGAACTTGTGACCAAGCCTTGTTATTGTGCGAGAAATAAACGAAAATTATAGCTTTAAATTCGAAATGCCAGATCTAAATCAACAATTGGAGACATAATTGAGAATTAAATAATTAGCTGAAGATCACTATGGAGTTCATAATTAAGCTTTAATGATTATATATATGAGTGATCGATAGGATCAAGAGGAAAGTAAAAATTTACCTTATAGAAAATGTTTAAAGCTGCTCGTCATTAGGGTCCTCGTAGTTGATTTTAGAGGGATCTTCCTTGTCAATCTTTAAACAACCGCTTACAAGTCAAATTTTCTGTTTTCACTATTTTTATATGTTTTAATTTACATTTTGGATGTTTAGAAACTAATAATAATTGAATTAGGGAAATTTTATCTCATTTCTTAATATTAGCAAGAGAAATAAAATATATTTTCAACAGATCGGAATCACCTTATTGTGAGAATTTATGTAACTAAATTCGAATTACTTCACTCAAAAAAAAAGTCAATATATCGGAATCGCCCTGAAATTTCTTTAAAATGAAGTTTTAATTATTTCACTCAAATAGGACTATGTGAGTTTTGTTGGAGAAATGATACGGGAATAGTAAATAGTTATTACAGTGATCGAAAGGATAAACTTCAAAGATTATAACAATGAGTGTCCAATCTTGAACAAAACTCCAATTCTGGATTTTGTATTTAGAAATACAAGAGAATGAACTGCTGCAAATGTGGCTTGTATGTCCGCTGAGAATCTGACTTGGTTAGAGTTCTTGGTATCAAGATCCAACTTGAAACACTTAGCAACAAATTAGAGAATCGCAACACCGCCGGCTGAGTCGAGAGATGACTCTCTGTCTTTAAGACAAGATTGTCCCGTATATATTTTTTTACGTTGCTAGGCAATAGTCTCCCAAAATAAACAGCTACTAACACAATTGAGCAAAGGAAACTCAAATTTTTCTCTTGAAGAACTTTGAGTATTGAAAGGATGCTAGAAAGTAAGAAGATTTTCAAAATTTCTGTTTTTATTTTCTCTTCCAGTGTGTTCAACAATTGAGCAAAATGCCTCAATTTATAATGTAATAATTGTCTCTTCAAGTGCCAAGTAATGGCATTGAATCACTCGTGTAATGGCAATGAATTGCTCAAGTAATGGCACACATTTATTAGCCCAAATATTGGTTGATTAATGTTGGAATTAATGTCATTGAGGGCAGCTCAAAAGTCTCCAAAAATCATATTTTCGTCAAAGACTTTCAGCCAGGGAAGCGCCGCGGCTCCAGAAACTTGGATCAAGATTAGCGTCACGGCCGAGCCTCGAGCCGGCTTCGCCGCGTATGCGCACAGCGAGGTTGGTGTTGTAGCTCTCCCAGTGCGCGGTGGCCGCGTGACCGCCACCGGCTCCACGCACTTTTCCGACCTGTTTCATCTTTACACTATGCACACTTCTTCCTTCGTTTAGCAACGTGGAACACTTATCATTTGGCCAATGACCGTCTATCATTCTATGTCTCAAACACTTTACTTACGTACCAATATCTCTTTCACTAATGAAATTTACGATCCTTGGTACAATATGTGCACGTGCGTGAAAACGACGTATCCGACGTGCGGGGCTCCAATTGTTCGAGTCATAAATAATGGGATAAACTTTATGTTATACCCCGTGGTTCGGGCCGTGCGTGTGGGGCCGTGCGAGAAATTAGAAAAACACGTTCAGGGGCCTCAGGCGCGCGGCCGGGCGGCGCGATGCGGCGGTGAAGTGCGGTGGCGAAGTTCCAGTAGCCGCGCCAGGGAAGCAGCGCCGAAAGATCCGGTCCGCGAGGAGCGGCGCCTTGGCCGGGATCTGGCCGCCGGCGGAAATTTGGGCGGAAAAACTTAGAAAATCGATTTTTGTTTTAAAGAGGCCATGGGAGGGTGACAAGTGTCCCCACGTCGATTTTCGAGAATGCATGCAATATAATTGACGAGGCTTGGTCACTTTTCCATCTTTCATCTTCACTCTCTCTCTCTCTCTCTCTCTCTTGAGGCTCGAGCTCCTCTCTAAAACCTCGAGGTGTTCTAGCCTAAGAAAAGTTAAAGCGAAGAAGGAAGCTTGTGACTAGCTTAGAAGTGCTATTGTGGTGGTGTTCTTGGAGAAAAGGCTAGCAAGGTGTTGGAATAAGTTTGGCTAAAACTTAAGGTAACATTTCTTCTCTTGTAGTTGGTATTGGGTGTTGCGTGTTTAATAGGAAGAACTTGTAGTTGGAAAAATGCACTTAGAGTAGTTGCGTGTAAGAAATGGGGTTTGATTATGAAAGAATTGGTTAGGGGATTTTATGAGCATGTTGTTGCCTAAATACTACATTAGACTTGTTGGGTTAGTTATTTGTAACTTGTGGGGCTGAATTTTACACACCAAAATTTAGGTGTGTAATCCCTAGTGTTGGTTGGTTGTTGAGCCTTAAACATGGCATTTGAGCGTTAAAAATCGACCTTGGAAAAGGTGGCAAAGTATGTAGAAACAAAGGAAACGCTGCCCAATTTTGCGTAGGAAATTGGTGACTTTAACTTGGAAAAATTCTGCATTGTAATTAGAGCTTGATAAACGTATTGTGGTCATTTTAGGTTGACATACTACGTGCGGTAAATTGGACTTAGCTTGTGGATTGACCGAAGAGGTATGTGGAGCTTTCCTATCTCTTGAGCATGATTAGTTGTACCTATGTAGTGCGGTAGACGTCTGAAGATTTGGAAATCTTCGTTTGTTATAAGTATTTGATACTTGCTTCGTTTTAAAAGAAAAGTATAAAAATCTCTTGGACTTAAGGGAATGTGTTTTACTATTGTTTAACTCTAATATAACGGCTTTATGGGGAGTTGGTTATATTAGTTTGTGAAAGTTTAATGGAGAAAGGTTTTGATGATTTGAACTTGTGGAAGGAAAATGGTTTTAAGGCATGAATTGCCTAAGGTTTTACAAGAAATGAAGTCACTTAATTTAGAAGCTTGAGATAGTTTTAAAAAGGAAATGTAACTTGTTTTGAAAAGAAATCGTAGCTTGATACTATGGTGATTAGTATCTTGGAATTTTTGTATAAAAAGAGTTATTTCTTAAAAGGTTAGAGGTACATGATACTTGGGTTAAATTCCCGGATTTTTATTAAAAGACATGATCGTGCCTTAGGTATACTAAAATGAGAGGATGTATTACTACTATTAATAAAGTTAGGTGATTCTTAACTTGCTTAAGTTATGATAGTGGCGGTGCTTATGTTGTGATGTGATAGTAGGTAGTGCTTATGTTATGTTTAATAATGGATGAGCTATGTTATATATATTTATATTATTCTGGGTAAACCCGGGTTATTATTTATGCCATGGATTTGCTACCCGTGATGCGAGTGCGGCTTGTACTCGTGCGGATCGGACCATAGGATCCGTGCGGATGAAATAGTCTCACGCGAGTGCGATGGTACTCATGCGGATCCACGGGATCCATGCGGGTGAAATAGTCCCGTGCGGGTGAAATAGTCCTATGGCGGCGGATGACCTCATGCGGGTCCACGGGACCTATGCGGGTGAAATAGTCCCGGAGTAGGATTGCTTAATGATACTACGGCGAGGTACCTGTTTTGATCATGAGCCTCTATTTTTATGCTATAAAATGTATACTTGTTACTCTCTCATTATTAGTAAGGCACGGTCTGACATAATTTGGTTTTATCTATAACTTTAATGTATTTTGGACTTATGATATTACTACGGATTTTCGATTTTACATACTTGATACGTTGTGTCGACCCCCTTCTCGGCTGCGTTAAATCTGCGGTAAGAAGCGGTGGTAGATCCTCGTTCTAGGATCTTGTACTCAGTGTCGGAGCTCCATTTCTTGGAGGCTCGACTTTTGGTATAGTCCTCGCAGAGTCGTTGATATTTTGCACATTCAGGCATGACGGGGCCTGTCCGTCATAGTGTTATTCATTCTTAGAGGCTGTAGTCTTGTCGGACTTGGTTCGTTAAGGATGTAGCTGTTGGTTTATGTACTTTTGGGTTAGCCATTTTGGGCTGAACTATTCTATATCTTAATGGTTGTTTATCTTGAGTTTACATTCCATTGGTTTTCTCGATGTTGTGTCACTAGGGTGCGGGTTAAGGCACCGTCACGAGTCGGGTTGGTCGTGACAAAAGTGGTATCGTGAGCGATTAATCCTCGGAAAGAGTCTGAGCCGTATCTAGTAGAGTCTTGGTTATCGGTGTGTGGTGCACCACATCTATAATCAGGAGGCTGCAGGATATTTAGGGTTGGTTCCCATTCTTTCACTCTAAGATCGTGCGATAGAGCTGTGTGGTTAGGGTCGTCTCACTAACAGTTATGGTGTTCTGCAGTTCTGAAAGCGTGATGACCGGGAAGATTATGCGGATTGCGTATCGGGTTGGTAATACTTGTAGTATAGTTGGTATTGTGACATACTATACGGTTTACGTGTGAGGTCACATATGTGTGCCTAGAATGATTTTAGATTACGAGGATTTGGTAAGGACTAAATAGATACCGGAAGGTGTGAGCAGTTAAGGAACTCTCATCGAGGTTTTACGTGCTAGTTTGAGATAATTAGGAGATGATGAGTTGTCGGAAAAAGTAATGGAACCTTAGAAGCTTAATTAAGGGGCCGATGGGAGGCTATGTTTGTAAATTAAGCTCGTGGTATGCTTAAGAGGTAGTACGGATGAGATCCGTGTGGAGTAAGTAATGGTTGTTGTGATCAAGGCGACACGGTCGTGGTATTATGAGAAGTTAGGGTACGTTTATGGGGTGGGATCGGTTGATAGTAGTCATTCACGTGGCGAGTCCGCGAGGAACAAGCAAATGCAGTTAATCGTTATGCAGGTTCGTGGACGCATTCCACCGGAACAGTTGTGAGCGGAAATGGCCTTATATTGTTTGACTTAGTAACTCAGATTGGGGCGGCTTTATTATGGTAGTTATGCGTAAGCTAGAATAAGTTTGGGAGTACGAAAAAATCGGCCGTAAGGAAAGTAAGCAACCAGTGTGAAAGAAATAGAGCGAATCCATGAGAACCTTTAGAGTAACTACGCGTGAGTGATGGGTGGTAGTGGCGGGTGTATACTAATTGCGGAGGCGTCTGATCGTGGGACCCTAGCAAACCTAGCGTAACCGCGTTATGACAGACGTTGAGGTCATTATGAGTACGGACTAGTTGGCCTCTTGTTATGCCAACGTGGACTACAGAAGAGAGATTGATTCGGTACCAGTTTCCCGGTAAGTCGGTTATTGAAGTGGAAAGGAAGTGAAGTAGTAGTAACCAGTGAATTATCCTTCCTTCTTTGGCATTATTGTTTTAATAAGTCTGTGTGACTTGTTCATTGAGGAAAATTGACGCAGAAAGTAAGTAATACTTGGATTTGAAGGAATTTATGTTAAGTGCCCTTGGAGGTACTTGGAGTTGGTTTGGTGTGGCGGTAAGGGCCACGACCTTCCGGATAATTTCAAGGAAATGTGCAAGGCAAGAATAAAATAAGTATGAGCACTGCCGGAAAAAAAAAAAAAAAAAAAAAAAAAACTGAGAGCATCTCTGGTAGGTTTTAAAAATCTACACGATTTTAAGGCGGTGCGTAATGATTAGATATTTATAGGACCACGAGAGGACCCGGTGATTAGGGTTGTGACTCCAGGGAAAGTTTATTGAAGAGAGATAGGTTCTCTCCCCTACATAAAAGAATAGCCTTACGACATGGAGTTATGTGTACCCGTGTAGTTAGGCGAAGGATGGGAGGCGGGTAGGTCTTGATGTCGTCGTACCATAAGTTACGGTTTGAGATAACCGTGGAAACAGTATTGTGTTGGGGGGAATTCAGAACCACGTTACGACATGGTCAGGGAAGTGTCGTAAGAAAAATGTCGGTGATGCAGCGTATTTGAAAGCTATGCGATTATGGATCAAATTAGAAACACTTTACTATTAATGAGCATAAGGTAGGTTATGACCGGAAGGATAAAAGAGAATACAACTATGGTTATGTAAGTTGCACGAGATCTGATTACCGGACTAGTGTAAGACCATTAGTAAGTAATGGGCGTAGGAACACCTCGAGGAAAGGTAGTAGCATCTGTCTTGTGAGAAAGATAGTAAGAGAATACGGAGGGTAAGGGACCCGTGACAACTTGAAATAACTTATAAAGGAAAGACGAGTAGACACTCGAACGATAAGAAATCTTGACAAGTCATTGGATTATGTAATACCGTGAATTGAGGTTGAACACCGGACTATAAGCTCTACGAGCTGGGAGAGAATAATAGGATTACTACTTGACGAGAGCAAGGAAGTCTCCCCCTAAATTGTGATTGGCAGGAAGTCTTAGCCATGCGGCAAGCAAAGGAATCAGATCTAAGTGTAGTAACCAAGTTGGGTTGCAACAGAGAAAGGGGAAACAGGAACCATAATTGAGATTTAGGATGCCCGAATATTTCGCAAATACAAGAAAGGCTTCCAGTTATCGGAAGAGAAGTTGACCACGACTACAGTTCTAACCCCTCTTGAGAGACTAGAGGGTTAGGGTATTATTGTAATACGTTGGGTGTTGGGCTAGGTTGTGTGCTGACGCAACACGATAAGGTTAGAGCTTATGTTTCCCGGCGGTTAGGGAAGCATGAAAGGAATTACGCTACTCACGATTTAGAGTCGGCGGCAGTTAATCGTACCTTGAAGATCTGGAGACATTATTTATATGGAGTTCATGTGGACATTTACACAGACCACAAGAGTCTCCAGTACATCTTCAGCCAGAGGGAGCTGAACTTGCGGCAGAGACGGTGGTTGGAGCTACTTAAGGATTACGATGTTGATATTCTGTACCACCCAGGAAAGGCCAATGTAGTTGCAGATGCCCTTAGTCGCAGATCGATGGGTAGTCTATCTGATGTTCAGACAGAGAAAAGGGATATGGTCCGAGAGTTACACCAGTTAGCAAGCCTTGGGGTTCGTTTGGTTGATTCCGTTAGTAACGGAATTCGGGTTCGAGAGGTCGCCGAGTCTTCCATCGTCGAGGAGGTGAAGAGGCGACAGTATGAGGATCCGATTTTGGTACGGTACCGAGATGCAGCTCTCCAGGAAGAGAAGAGTCTATTTGAGGTAGCACCGGATGGGGTGCTAAGATTCGAGGGCCGGTTGTGTGTTCCCGATGTGACAGGACTTCGTCGGCCAGATTTACGGGAGGCACACAGTGCTCGTTATTCGATTCATCCGGGGTCGACTAAGATGTACCATGACCTCAGGTGCATGTATTGGTGGGATGGTTTGAAGAGGGCGTGGCGGTTTTGTTGCCCGATGTCCTAATTGTCGAGTTAAGGTTGAGCACCGAAGCGGTGGGCTATTACGGTATTGATATGTGGAAGTGGGAGGTGGTCAACATGGACTTTATTACGAGGTTACCTCGCACCCAAAGGAGACATGATTCCATTTGGGTTATTGTTGACAGTGTGAAATCAGCCACTTTCTTCGATCGGGACGGCGTTTTGGTAGGATTATGCCAGATTATTTATTAAAGAGATTGTGAGATTGCACGGAGTCCCGGTGTCGATTATATCAGATAGATGAGTCCAGTTCACGGCTAACTTCTGGAGGTCTTTCCAGAAGGGATTAGGGACACAGGTGAGTCTCAACATGACGTTTCATCCTCAGACGGACGGACAGGCCGAGCGCACTATCCAGACACTTGAGGATATGCTGCGGGCTTGTGTTATTGATTTCGGGGGTAGCTGGGAGGATCATTTACCTCTTGTGGAGTTTGCTTATAACAACAGTTACCATTCTAGTGTTCAGATGGCGCCTTATGAGGCCTTATACGGGAGGAAGTGCAGGTCACCGATAGGTTGGTTTGAAGTGGGAGAAGTGTAGTTAATCGGGCGGTTGGTTCAAAGTGACGATGGATAAAGTGAAGCTTATCCAGGAGCGGTTATTGGCAGCCCAGAGTCGACAAAAATCATATGCAGATCATCGGCGTCGACACTTAGAGTTTGAGGTTAATGATTGGGTCTTTCTGAAAGTGTCACCCATGAAGGGTGTGATGAGATGTGGGAGGAAGGAACTCGGCCCAAGGTACATTGGGCCGTGTCAGTTGTCAGAAGAGTGGGCAAGGTTGCCTATGAGTTGGATCTGCGTCCGATCTTGAGGCGGTACATCCGATTTTCACGTGTCTATGTTACGAAAATCGTTGGAGATCCGTCAGAGTGCACCCGATTCGTGATATCCAGTGTGAGAGGAGTTGTCGTATGAGGAGAGTCTCATAGCGATACTCGATCGTCGAGTTAGACGACTCGGACGAAGGAGGTGGCTTCGTCGAGGTTTTATGGCGGAACGAGAACAGAGAGAAGATGACGTGGGAAGCGGAGGATGATATGATGAAGAAATACCCACACTTATTCCCTATACCTCCAGGTAACCCCCTTTTCCTACTGATTGGTGTTAATTTAGTTGATTATGCTTGAGTAATGTTGTGGCTCGGGAGCATTCTTATTTGCAAAGGAATAGTTAAGAAGATATGTTTGTTGTGTGGGTTGGGTAAGGCTAGAAGGAACATGCGGGACGACTGTTTCTAAGAGAATGTTATACCCAGTGGTTGGGCCGTGCGTGTGTGGGGCCGTCACGAGAAATTAGAGAAACACGTTCGGTCCTCAGGCGCGGCCGGAGCGAGACGCGCGCCAAGTGAAGTGCGGTGGTAGAAGTTCCAGCCGCCATGGCCTTTGAAGCGAAGCGGCGCGCGAAAGATCCGGCGTCCGCAGAGTTGCGGCGCCACGGCGCCGGATCTGGCCATGGCGCCAGGCGGAAATTTGGGCGGAAAAACTTAGAAAATCTGATTTTTGTTTTAAAAGAGGCCATGGGAGGGTGACAAGTGTCCCCCATCGATTCAGTAAATGCAATATAATTGACAAGGCTTGGTCACTTTTCCATCTTTCATCTTCACTCTCTCTCCAGGCTTGAGCTCCCCTCTCTAAAACCTCGAGGTGTTCTAGCCTAAGA
Organism: Przewalskia tangutica; assembly: GCA_029844215.1. Classification (NCBI taxonomy): domain Eukaryota; kingdom Viridiplantae; phylum Streptophyta; class Magnoliopsida; order Solanales; family Solanaceae; genus Przewalskia; species Przewalskia tangutica. Next base: position 42,398,743 of record CM056727.1, on the reverse strand, counting down.
AAATCTGAAAAGTTAAAGGCAAGAAGGAAGCTTGTGACTAGCTTAGAAGTGCTATTGTGGTGGTGTTCTTGGAGAAAAAGGCTAGCAAGGTGTTGGAATAAGTTTGGCTAAAATTTAAGGTAACATTTCTTCTCTTGTAGTTGGTATTGGGTGTTGCATGTTTAATAGGAAGAACTTGTAGTTGGAAAAATGCACTTAGAGTAGTTGCATGTAAGAAATGGGGTTTGATTATGAAAGAATTGGTTAGGGGGATTTTATGAGCATGTTGTTGCCTAAATACTACATTAGACTTGTTGGGTTAGTTGTTGTAACTTGTGGGGCTGAATTATACACACCAAAATTTAGGTGTGTAATCCCCTTGGTGTTGGTTGGTTGTTGAGCCTTAAACATGGCATTTGAGCGTTAAAAATCGACCTTGGAAAAGGTGGCAAAGTATGTAGAAACAAAGGAAACGCTGCCCAATTTTCCGTAGGAAATTGGTTACTTTAACTTGGAAAAATTCTGCATTGTAATTAGAGCTTGATAAACGTATTGTGGTCATTTTAGGTTGACATACTACGTGCGGTAAATTGGACTTAGCTTGTGGATTGACCGAAGAGGTATGTGGAGCTTTCCTATCTCTTGAGCATGATTAGTTGTACATGTAGTGCGGTGAGCGTCAAGATTTGGAAATCTTCGTTTGTTATAAGTATTTGATACTTGCTTCGTTTTAAAAGAAAAGTATAAAAATCCCTTGGACTTAAGGGAATGTGTTTACTATTGTTTAACTCTAATATAACGGCTTTATGGGGAGTTGGTTATATTAGTTTGTGAAAGTTTAATGGAGAAAGGTTTTGATGATTTGAACTTGTGGAAGGAAAATGGTTTTAAGGCATGAATTGCCTAAGGTTTTACAAGAAATGAAGTCACTTAATTTAGAAGCTTGAGATAGTTTTAAAAAGGAAATGTAACTTGTTTTGAAAAGAAATCGTAGCTTGATACTATGGTGATTAGTATCTTGGAATTTTTGTATAAAAAGAGTTATTTCTTAAAAGGTTAGAGGTACATGATACTTGGGTTAAATTCCCGGATTTTTATTAAAAGACATGATCGTGCCTTAGGTATACTAAAATGAGAGGATGTATTACTACTATTAATAAGAAGTTAGGTGATTCTTAACTTGCTTAAGTTATGATAGGCCGGTAGTGCTTATGTTGTGATGTGATAGGCCGGTAGTGCTTATGTTATGTTTAATAGCCGGATGAGCTATGTTATATATATTTATATTATTCTGGGTAAACCGGGTTATTATTTATGCCATGGATTTGCTACCCATGATGCGAGTCGCGCGCTTGTACTCATGCGGATCGGACCATGGATCCATGCGGATGAAATAGTCTCACGCGATGCGCGATGGTACTCATGCGGATCCACGGATCCATGCGGGTGAAATAGTCCCACGCGGGTGAAATAGTCCTATGACGAGGCGGATGACCTCATGCGGGTCCACGGGACCTATGCGGGTGAAATAGTCCCGGGAGTAGGATTGCTTAATGATACTACAGGCGAGGTACCTGTTTGATCATGAGCCTCTATTTTTATGCTATAAAATGTATACTTGTTACTCTCATTATTAGTAAGGCACAGGTCAACATAATTTGGTTTTATCTATAACTTTAATGTATTTTGGACTTATGATATTACTACGATATTTTCGATTTTACATACTTGATGCGTTGTGTCGACCCTTCCGCTGGGCTGCGTTCATGCGCGAGTAAGGGAAAGCAGGTGGTAGATCCTCGTTCCTAGGATCTTGTACTCAGGTGTCAGGAGCTCCATTTCTTCGGAGGCTCGACTTTTGGTATGGTCCTCCCTGGAGTCGTTGATATTTTGCACATTTAGGGGCATGACGGGGCCCTGTCCCGTCATAGTGTTATTCATTCTTAGAGGCCTGTAGTCTTGTCAGCACTTGGTTCGTTAAGGATGTAACTGTTCGGTTTATGTACTTTTGGGTTAGCCATTTTGGGCTAGACTATTCTATATCTTAATGGTTGTTTATCTTGAGTTTACATTCCGATGGTTTTCTCTGATGTTGTGTCACTAGGGTGCCCGGGTTAAGGCACCGGTCACGGGTCCGGGTTCGGGTCGTGACACTTTATTCCACATTAATAAATTTCCAACAATCCCCTCTTGAAAGATATTTCGGCGCACTCACAAGGTGTTTATTTCCAGCAATCTTTCAGTGGACCGACGTTGCATCAAGAGAAGTAGTTTCCGTTTTGAACCTTCCTTAGTTGAATACCATAGAAACGTACTTACTGCGCGGTGAACGTGATATCTTGAACCGTCAGTGTTTAGTGTAAGTCAAGTCAACGACACCAACACAATAATTTTCCTTACTCTGTTCTTCTTTAAGGTTTTATCCGTTGTGGCCATGGACACGTCTTGGATTCTTAAGTGCGTTCAATTTGAGGTGGTCAGTCCTCGCACTTAAATAGGTGGTCTCCTACAAGGTATCCTGCTATACCCCACTTCACTAGTGTCAGGAACCATTAAAAGTTTCCCCAAACCTAACCTCAACCGTTGAGGATCATTAAAGGTTTTGGAAACTTAACCTCTACCCACACTGCAGATAGCATTTAATGTCTATCGCGGAAACGACCTTGGGTTTACGTTCCTTACGGACATCATAACCCGAAGTGCTCAACTGGACCTTTACGTCTTAGTTTTCACATTGAACCTAATTCCTGGAATCTCCAGTCAGTAAGGTTGGGTTTCCATCGTATCAGTCCTTATTGATTGGGTTTTAAGCACATTCCCCTAGACAGGCAGAACATCTAATCTCTGGGTATGCCCTTAGTCAAAGGATCAAGATCATTACAAAAGGTACGGGTTTATCCCAACACGGTACATCCTCTAAGAAGTCATGAAGTCACTCAGCTTCTTCTCATGCTTTGTCTAAAGCAATAAACTCTGATTTCATCGTGGATCGGGCGATGCAAGTTTGCTTAGAGGATTTCCAAGACACAACCCCACCACCAATTGTAAATATATACCCACTGGTGGACTTGGTGTTCTCTATATCAGATATCCAGTTTACATCATTGTACCCCTCTAGTACAGCTGGATATCTCGAATAATGCAACCAGTAAGTTAGTGTGTATTTTAGGTACCGTAGTACCATTTTCAACTCTTTCCAATGATCACCACTTGGATTACGGGTAAACCTAGCCAACTTGTTGATTGCATAAGCGGTATTAGGTCGGGTGCAGTTTGCTATGTACATCAAACTACCAATCACCTGCGCATATCGCTCCTGGCATATGGACGCACCAGGATTTTTATCAATCTTCTGATTCATATCCAGTGGTGACGTTATCGGCGAACTGTCGAACATCTAAACACATCCTCGATGTAGTGAGACTGAGATAAAAACAGTCCGTCAGATGTCTTGGACATCTTGATCCCTAAGTTGGAATCTGCAATACCCATATCCTTCATGTCGAAACATTATTTCAACATGTTCTTAGTCTCTGGGATCAAACTAGGACTGCTCCATGTGATCAGCATGTCGTCTACGTAGAGGAATATCATGACGAACGAGTCATCATTACCTTTCACGTAGACACATTTATCACACTCATTAATAGTGAAATCCTTCGATAGTAGAGTACTATCAAATTTTTCGTGTCATTGTCTTAGGGCCTGTTTCAGCCCGTACAGAGATTTGACAAGCCGACAGACTTTCTTCTCTTGCCCTGGAACCACATACCCCTCGGGTTGGTCCATATAGATTTCTTCTTCCAAATCACCATTTAGGAAGGTTGTCTTGACATCCATTTGATGTATCTCAAAGTCCCACAATGCGGCGATCGCAATGAATACTCGTATGAACGTCATTCTAGACATCAGGGAGTACGTGTCAAAATAGTTAAGACCTTGCTTCTGTCGATAGCCCTTGACTACCAACCTGACCTTGTACTTATCTATAGACCCATCTGTTTTATACTTCTGTTTGAGTATCTATTTATAACCCAATAGTTTGTTTCCCAGAAAAAGATCAACCAACTCCCAAGTGTGGTTGTGCACGATGGAGTGTATTTCACTCTTAATAGCTTATTTCCAGAGCGGTTCTTCTGGAGTTGACAACGCTTCAACAATTTTCCATGGTTCGTCATGAACCATATAAGCCAAAAAATTAGGACGAAAGGACGTATCCTTCTTGTCCCTTTTAATTCGTCTTGGTTCCATCTCTTGAGCCTCCAAGTTATAAGAATATGGAACACTAGATTCCGGATATTCAGCCACTTCGGAGTCCGCTAGATCTGAACTACCTACATCCGGGTAGTCAACGTCAACGACTCCTGGATTCTGAGAACTTTGGTCATAACTTCGTTTGCGAGAGGTTATGTCTCTTTCCTTTATAGTAAATGTATCCTCAAAGAAATTGGCATTCCTTGATTCCATGATTGTACCTCCGTGGATATCTGGTACATCTGACTTATGCACTAATGTCACGACCCGATCCCGGGCCCGCGACTGGTGCCCTACCTGGGCACCCTTACAGGTAAACATCAGAGATAATCAGCGGAACATACATGAAACTTATAAAATAAAACAACAGAAGTAAAACAACAGGTTAGCCGATAGGGCTACCTCCCTGGACATATATACATACAACCGAAGCAGTTGCCTCATTTCCTTTACAAACTGACCTACAATATGTGACTACAGACCTCTAAGAGTTTTAATCATAACAACAGTGGCGGGACAGGGCCCCGCCATACCCCTGAATATACATGAATCTACAACCTCAGGGAAAACCGTACCAAGAGATAAGCCTCCGGAGCAAATGGAGCTTTTTCCCAAAAACTTAACCGAGATCCTAAGAGCAAGGATCACCAACCTGTGTACCTAATACCTGCGGGCATTTAACGCAGCTCCGGCGGGTCGATAACAAAAAGTCGAATATGGAACTAAGTAAGGTACAACAATTAAAACATATCTCAGAAAAAAAACATGCAGGTAAGTGTACAAAAAAAGTAAATACCTGAACCTACCATGTCATTACCATCTCGTGAACTTAATCGTACCTTATCATCTTTTCCCATTTTTCAATAAAAGTTATAGTCACTTTCTTACGTGCATACTTAGGAAAATCATCAAGTTCATTACCATATAACTTACTTACCTTGCATAACATAAACCGGCCGCTTTGGAGGATGCTATCTTCGCCCCAATGCGGGACGCGATAAAGTCACATAGTCCGCCCATAAAGGTATACTGCCCGCCCAACTGGGACGCGTAAGTCACATAGTCCGCCCATAAAGGTATACCGCCTACCACTGGGACGCGTAGGTCACATAGTCCGCCCATAAGGTATCTTGCCGCCACCTGGGACGGTAGTGTCACATAGTTCGCCCATAAAGGTATATTGCCCGCCTAACTGGGATGCGGTAAGGTCACATAGTCTGCCCATAAAGGTATACTGCCCGGCCCAATCTGGGACGCGGTAAGATCACATAGTCTGCCCATAAAGGTATAACGCCTACCAACTGGGATGCGGTAGTGTCACATAGTCCGCCCATAAAGGTATACCGCCGGCCAATCTGGGACGCGGTAAGGTCACATAAAATCCGGGAATTTAACCCAACGTACTACGCACCTCTACTCCTTTAGAATGACTCCTTTTCAAATAAAACTTCCAAGATACTAACAACCGTAGTATCCAGTCATATCTACTTTTCAAGACCAGTCACAATACCTTTTAGAAATACATTTACCGGCTTCTAAATCAAGTGACTTCTTTCTTAAAAACCTAAAGCAATTGGTACCTTTGAAACAATTTGCCCTTCTTTATTTCAAGTCATTCTTTGTTTATAATACTGAAGAAAACCATTCTTTTAATCTTCCATAAAGTCGTTATAACCAACTTCCCATAAAGCCGTTATAACTCTTTATGTCTTAGACAAATTCCTTCATTTTATAACCAAGAGACTTATATTTTCAAATCGAATTACATAGTTTTCAAAATACTTCAAGTCTCTTAACTTTTAAGAAAACAAGTTTCTTAACTTAGAATATCAAGCTTCTTAACTTTAGAAATCAAGTCTTTCCAAATCAAGTATTCTATACTTGTAAATCAATTCATTTCTTCCTTTAAGAATCAAGTCCCATAACTTGAAAAAATAAAGTCTCTTAACCTTTTAAGAATTTGAGATTCATAGTCTTACAACTTCATACGTAAACTCTTTTAAATTAAGTAACATATACTTGGTGTGTTGTGAATAAGTTATACTTATTTATAACGATCTTATTCAAGTAGCCATGATCTAGAAAATGTAATACAATTTTGTCTTATCTTAGTTTCTATGCAGATGGAGAATTCTACTCATTTTAATATAATCAATTGTCATTACATTTTCCTTTATTAACGCTGCAATGGCTTGCTCGATACTTATTCTCATTTGTGTCAGAAATTAGCCAAGTCAACTTGCTCCAAATACCTCCTCACGACTCTTACCAACATCCCCCATAAGACTTGGTAAGAACTTAGGATAACCTAGACATAACCTTTACATAGAGTAAATCACATACATACCTCTTAACTTCTAAGAGTAGAAGGGAACATGAAATATTACTACATGTATATTCCATACATAGAATCATGCCAAAAGAAGGAAGAGGTTCACATACCTCGCGACGATTATCGACAAGTAGCAAAATGCTCCAAAGTACTTCCACCTTGATAGCTATTCCATCCTTCAAGTAGAATACGCTATACTTAGTACTTCAACCTATAATGGCCATAATACGTCCATTAACTTCTTACTTTAGACGTAGAATATTATAAGTGCAAAGTCGCTAAATTCTACGAAAATCGGACAGCACTTCCTTTGTTTCTACATACTTTGTCACCTTTTTCAGGGCCGAATTCAATAACCAAACACGCCACATTTAAGGCCCAACAATGCAATTAACAATAGGGGATTACACGTCTACTAGACGTGTAAAATTCCGCCCCACAATTGATGTCAAACTAATACAACTACAAGTGTAAATCCGGCAACTTGAGATACAATCAACATCAATTCTTATCCAATTTCCTTTTCAATCCAAGTTGTTAGCATAACATGATATCAAGTCGCAATCGATTATAACTACTATAATCTTCAAGTAAGTAACATGCGACGATTCTAATTAACGATCAAATTGTAATCCAACTTCAAATGGCTTATATGACATTTCGGTTTTTTAGGCTACAACAATCCATAACACTTATAAAACTTCAACACATATACTTCATGCTAGCAAACATGTAAGGCTAACAACAATATATAATCTTGTAACACTTAAGAGATAAGATTATTACCTCAACGATTCTTAGTCCAACTTCAAATCCAAAGTCGCTCCTTAGCACTTAGAGTCTCTTCTTGACACTTCAATCCACCCCTTGAGACCCTTAGAATATCACAAACCACTTCCCTTAAATCTTCCAATCAAAACCTAGAAAAGCAACTAGGTTTTCATCTTGCGACTAATACGAAAACTATCTTTTACCGGGATTTTTCTATTGAGATACCCTTACAATACACTTAGGAACCTTGGTTTAAAGTGGGGAGATTATTGGACAACAAACAAATTTTTTTCCTTTTCTTTCTTGATGAACCCGAGAGCACTTGTATTGTTCATCCAATTTTCTTGAAAATTTGGCTAAGTGTGGAACTTGTCTCACTACTAGTACTACTATATAGTAATATGGAGGGTTGAGATTAGCACAAATGTGTGGTTTGGATGTAGTTCTTTTAAATATCAACTAAGTGGTCCCATTGACTAAGTCAAATATATCAAGCTCACTACTTGCAAAAATTGGTCTTCTAAACAATGGTCAAATGACCCTTTTGCCCATGTAATTTTCGTCCAAGACAACATAAGGGGGGTGACACGTGTCGCCCTCCCATTCGTCACAATATTACGTTTTCCGAAAATTCCATAATTCTGATAATTTTTTACAAGTCTCTAATCTTAACATTTGGGATTCTCACGTACGTTCTTTAAAACATGTCCTGCAGATACGGGGTGTAACAACTAAGAAGCGATAAGCACTACTTTATTTGCATATTCGATGAAAATGCCATCTACATTCTTAGGCTCAATCTTGACCTGTTTTGGCTTAGGTACTTCAACTTTTGCCAAACAACCTCACACCTTCAAGTATTTGTAGGTGAGTTTTTTCCCTTTCTATACCTCATTTGGAGTTTTGTCCATACTCTTATGTGTGACTCTGTTAAGAATCTTATTAGCGGTAAGGACAACTTCTCCCCACATATTTTGGGGAAGACCGAAATCGATGAGCAAGACATTCATCATTTCCTTTAACATACGGTTCTTGCGTTCAACAACACCATTTGATTGAGGTGAGTATGGAGTCGTCGTTTGATGAACAATGCCTGATTGGGTATAATATTCTTCAAATGGCTCTACGTATTCTCCCCCTCTATCGATACAAATTGATTTAATTCGTACGCTTAGTTGGTTTTCAACATCTACTTTGTAGCGTTTGAACATTTCAAAGGCTTTAACTTTTCAATAAGTAAAGGTAGCAATACCTTGTGCTATCATCATTGAATGTCACAAAGTACTTGTTCCCCCCTCTAGTTTGTGCAAATTTTAAATCACATATATTTGTGTGAATAAGTTCTAGAGAAGCGGTATCCCTTTCGACAGATCTAAAGGGAGTCTTAGTGAGTTTCGCCACTACGCACACCTCACACTTACGTTGAGGGTTTACATCGATAGACGACAACAACTCCAACCTTATTAACCTTTGAATGGATTGGTAGTTTACATGTCCTTATCTATGATGCCATAAATTAGAGGACTCAGGCAAATAAGAAGATGCTTCAATTTTATTGATAGAATGTATTACAGACACGATATTAACCTTGAAGATGCCTTCACAGACAAAGCCCCTTCCCACAAAGGTTCCACCCTTGGTGATTACAAATTTATTGGACTCAAACACTATCCTAAAACCAGTATTAACCAATAAAGGACCTGAAATTAAATTCCTTCTAATATCAGGGACATGCATCACCTCCTTCAGAGTAAACTCCTTACCAGAAGTCATCTTCAGGACCACATTTCCTACCCCCGGCACATCAGAGGAAATGTTGTTCCCCATGAACAACTTCTTATCCATAATTGGTGTATATGTGGAGAAGGAATCTTTATTGGAACAGATGTGACGGGTAGCACCCGTGTCCATCTACCATTTGCATGGGATTCTCAACAAGGTTAGCTTCAAGTACCACTGTCGAGAACTCCTCAATCATATTATCAAGAAGCGTGTCTTCGACGACGTTAGTCTTCGCCTTGCCTTTGTCCTTCTTTTTATTCTCATTCTTAAGATTGCAGCATTCCTTGATCATGTGATCAAGTTTCCCACAGTGATGGTCGTTCCCATTGAACTTCTCCGTCGTTGGGGCCTAGCTATCTTTATGAAACTTGCGCTTCTTGCTTGTATTCTCTTTGGCCTCAGCCAGATTTGTCTTTGCCTCAGCGGGTTGCTTTCCCTTAGGCAAGACCTTCTTATTATCCTCCTGAATCTGGAGTTTGATAATAAGTTCCTCAAAGGTCATTTCCATTATCTTGAGTTTTAAGTAACTCATAAACTCATTCCACGAGGGAGGTAACTTCTCAATTAGTGATGCAACCAAAAACTGTTCATTTGGTTTCAACCATCCAAATATAGAGATATTAATTAACCGATAAATTAATAAATATTAATTTAAAGAGATTTTTGTAATTTATTGAAGTTAAATTTTGATTACATCAAAAAGCATTGTATATTAGAAAAATTCATGTATCATATTACGTAATTGAATTACATAGATTCATTGTACATAATATTAATGAAAACTAATAAATAATGTTCATTGTTTCTTAATAATTAAGTATTATTCATTGTATTTTTACTAAAAAGTAAAAACATTCAATGTATGATGGTGACGGAAAATACTATATAAACAGGATAGAAAAGGAATGTACAATCTCAAACACACTCAAACGATCAACTGAGTATCTTTCAGCCAACCTAGAAAGTGAAAGGGATATCAAGCGGCACAAACCAGCAAAATTTTCAGATATGGAGAAGGTTGTTTATGAGTGGTTTATCCGATACCAAGATCGTGTGAATATGACCGGAGAGCTAATTTTGGAGAAGGCAAGAGATACAGTGAAACTTGTATACCCTCAACAAGATTATGATCACCAATTTTTTCAAGGTTGGCTTGAGAAATTCAAGCTACGACACGATATCAAATCATTTCGTCATTTCGGAGAGAGTGGTTCGATTGATATACAAGACATGGAGAAGAAACTGGAGGCTATAAGGGAAAAATAAACAAGTTCCCTATGAAAGATGTTTTTAATATGGATGAAATTAGTTTGTTTTACATGTTACAAGTTGATCATTCTCTTGCTACAAAGCAACTTGAAGGAAGAAAACAAGACAAAGAAAGGCTAACAGTTGTTATTTATGTAAGTTTACATAATTATTAATTTATGATATTAATGGGACCCTACATTTACATAGGATTTTTTGAAATATATTATCTTATCGAAATTTGTTAATTTATCAACTGGCCCAAGTCGGGACCGGAGAAAAATATTATCTTAGAGAATTTATTAATTTACCGAGTATCAATTTATAGAGGTTTTATTGTACTTAGCACTAACATCTACTTACTTAGTAGATTAGACATGTGCGAAGAAACGATGTTTCGACATGCGGGGCCCACGTGTTTAAGTGCCCGTTTGGTTGAGCTTTTCCAAATGCCAAAAGCACTTTTGGCCTTTAAATGGAGTGTTTGGTTGACAAATGGATAAGTGTTTTGGGTTCCAAAAGCATTTTTGGAAGAAGCTCAAATTTGAACTTCTTGAGTAGAGCTTATTTTGGCTTTCTACTTTTTTGTTTTTTATACAAAAGCACTTTTTTATTGGCAACCAAACATCTAATAATTTTTTCATAAAAGCTCTACTTCTAAAAGTTTTACTCCTATAATTTTTTTTTAATAAGCTGTACCAAACGGGCCCTAAGTCATTCAAGATGGGATGAACTCAATCTCACATTAATAAAATTTCCAACTGAAAAATGAAAGAATGCAATGCTGGAATGACTGAAAAGAAGGATGAAGAGAATTTATCAAAAATACCGTCCATGGAGAGTGCTTGATCTCCCACCAATATGCTATGTTACTTGAAGATATTGGCAGTATCATTTGTGTTCCATATGCTAAGCATATGGAAGTTGATTATTGTTGATAGATGATTTACTAGGAATATGAGTTTCAACTGTGGAATGTGCCATCATCTCCAAGTCCTGATCTCTTCCAAGTTAAACTTTACTATCTTTAAGGTCCTCATCAAGAGTTTGGAGACCGACGATATTCTCAAAAAATTATTGACCATAGAGACACTATTAGTATCTCCCTTTGCCTTTTTCCACTCAAGGATATCCAACTGATAACGATCCAGATAAAAATTTGACCATAGAGTCACTATTAGTATTCTCCCTTTGCCTTTTTCTACTCAAGGATATCCAACTGATAAACTATCCAGATATGTAAAGCGGTACTCCGTCTATGTTTCTCTGTGTCCACATATTGGTTAAGACGTTTCCTAAGCAATATTAGACAAAGGAGGATATTTTACTGATATTTGTTGTATAATTATACTAAACAGTCTTGAACCATTTCTCCATTTGTGTGCAACCCTTGAGTAGAGACCATGCTAATTTTCTCTGCATCATTCCAGCTTCATCAAATCCCCCAAAGGGGCCAACTTCAATTCATCGAATGTGACTAACTCGGCATTAGTTAATTCCACAACATAAAATAAAAAAGAGAAAAAAATATTCTCAGGAAGGCAACCAAAAAAAAAGATAATCAAGAAGTAAAAAAAAAGGAACAAGTAAATTTAATCCTAATAGTACATGGGGGGGTCCAAGAGAGACCGCTCATCTTGCAAAAAGGAATCTTTAGTTTGATCTGTAAATAGAAACTGTAGGTAACTGAAAATCCATAGACACTGACAAAGTTAAGAAGAAACATTAAAGAGCAGCTAGAATTCCCGGCGAAACAACAAAAAGAAGTTGCTAGGCACCTCTGACCAAGCAGGGTGAAATTTCTTAACAGACAAATGCAGTAACTGAGCTGGTATACCAATTATATACAAGCACGAGCTTTTCTGAAAAAACATCGATAGTCTTCCAACTTAGCTCCTTATTTGAGAGACTTCAGAGGACTCGAAGCTGAGCAAGAAAAGCAGTACAGAGATCCAAGAAGAGGAACTGTGGACCCTGAAGCCTCTGAAGGTCAAGCAGGTACTTTTCCTCCCTAGTTTTGTAAAGCTGCACCAAAGGAACTCAAACATCAAATAACATTTCAGAACCATACAGCTGTAATCAAGAAAATAAACTCAGGAAAACAGCAAATCCAAACGATAGAGTAACTATATTGCTTTTTTTATATATAAGGAATATGAATGGAGTAACTATATTGCTTTCTGAAAGACATGCCAACTAGGAATATTTCCTTTTATTGTTGGTGGAATTCCGACCAATTTGCTTGCACCTCAAGTCGACTATTCCACCAGGTACTTGCTAACTCTCACACTCTCACCAACACAGATATGCCCACCAAGAGGGGTAGATCTGAAGAAATCACCTCACGTTTCTTCCAGTTAGTGTTACTTCTTCCTCTTCAAATTACATAAGGACCAAATTGTATGCATTCAAATGTTAACCAACCTAAAAAGTCATTCTTCTGAGTCACCTATGAGATATTATCTCAAGTAATTCTCCGAAGATTTGCATCTAAAACACATCAGCGAGCACCAAGAAAAAGCAAGCCAGAAATTTGGGTTACATACAGATCAATAGTTGCTGAAGCTCCGCCCCTCCATGTGATAAAATAGATGTAGACATGCACTTAAAAGAACCATAATAAAATTTAAAATACAGGCATTCCAACAAGTGAGACTTCCACCAATATGTGCAACATACTTCATTACTGCAAGTGCAAACTTATCTCTCACCCAGATCTTTGTTCATGTTATTAACATTGACCATTCTACTATAGCACTCTTATTTTCATGATATACAAATGTTTCTAAACACTATCTCAAGGCTAAAGCAGCATTCATGTACTCAAGTATAAAAAAGTTGCATACAAACTAGATGTATGGTCCATGAATTTTTTATTACCTGAACTTCAAACTTGACCACATTTGTTAATTTAGTGACCCCATCATTCTCAATGATGGATGAATCATCTCCAAAGAACTGACTTCCGTGCATGGAATTAATACCCATGCCTTCATGATGACCAGGTATGCTAGGAATCCATCGGCATTTCATGTTATACTGACCAATCTTTTTCCAACATACATTCAGTTCTTGCAGAGCTTTCAGAACTTCAGTCATTATTTCACGTGGATGCGCTCGAGACTGTAGCAAAAAAACAAAAAAGCGTTATAGATTATAGCATACTGTTGAACAGAATAAAGACGTCAATTGTATAGAAAGTTTCAACAGAGAACCCACTGAATTAACAGAGTTGTGAGCTCTCACTAAACCTCCTTCAAGCAATTGGAGTCCTAACTTAGCTAAATCTCGGCTACCCTCAACCAAAGGCAAAAGGTACACTCCCTAGTGACACGGTGGAGAATCCAAGAAATAATGGTAATCATGCTTGCAAGGCCATCACTACTAGGAGTGGAAAGGTACTTAGGGGAGACAAGTTGGCAAAAGATGATGTGATTGTTGATGAGGCACCTATTGAAGAACCCATTATTGTGGAAGAAGATATTGCTCCTAAAAAGAAGAGGGCTAGTATTGCAAAGCCCATTGTCATTGAAGAAGTAACTACAAATGATGAGATCTCGAAAGTTGTGGCACCAATTCCAAAAACCCCACCATCATTCTCTAAAAGGCTAAGTGAGTCCATATCTATCGATTGACTTGACAAGATGTTTCAAAGCTAATCAGTTTGAATCCAAAATAGGATCAGGGAACTTTTCAAAGCTTATCAGTACTTCGATTAAATTTCCATCATAAAAATAAGAACGTGCATATAGCCCTTCCCTCCACTCACATGTTAACATATATATCCTTTTGCATGTTTCTTTATTCAATAAGAATGTAATAAGAATGAACGTCCAGCCCCCAGGGATTTGTTCTAGTGGGGTAAGAGAAGGTAGAGGAGCAGGCTCATTATCCACCGAGTTCTGAACCGTGCGCCATTGGCCATCAGGGGATTTCCCGGTTATAAGAATAGTATGAATGTCCAATGATTAGCTTATTTTAAAAAAAGAAAAGAGAGGAAAAAGTTAGTTATTTACATGAGAGGCAGAAACCAACCTGGAGGCCAAGAGCCCATTTCCTTTCAATGGGAAACTGTCTTGCACCAGCTTGCTGAAAACCCATTATTCCTGGGAAGTGTTGCCCAACAGGGGAAGTAACAGTTTCATTTGAATTGATCCGGTTGTAACCATATTCCTGTAAGGGCATGTTTATACATCCAATTAAACACAGATTTTATGGGGGGAAATCTGGAGTAGACAAAAAAATAAACCACAACTATGTACCCAAGTTAATGTTCATGAACTCAGTGACTGTCATAAAGATGCGACATATTTGTGTAAGAAGAAACTCATTAAATATTGGTGAACTAACGGGCTCCTTATTACGAAAGCAGATCAAAAATATCTGCAACTTTATTCAATAAAACAAGCAAAGACGCACCATGGACTCCTGAAATTCAGCTCCGAGATAGCCAGTGGAAACACGATGGCGATTGTCAAGTAGCAAATAGTACGCAACAGTGCCCTGAAATACAACCAAAAGAAATGAGGACAACAGGCAATCCAGGAAAAAGGAAAAAGTAGATAGCTGGTAACGATAATTTACCTCATTTTGAACTCTATTACGAAGAGATTCAACAAGATTGTTCCTGTCAAATCCCATCTTAACCACCTCTTGAAGGATCTCTTCATCGATCTGCAATTAAATATTTTCCAAGGAAATTTGACTAGATGAGAATTTTGCTGGTTTAGAAAATCATGTTTAGAGCTGTAAATTCATATAAAAAGTCTAAGCCATGAATTCACCGCAAAGATGGCCCCAGCCACCATACAAGTCAGATTGTGAGTGAATGTGATAAAAGAAGCATTTGGAAAAAATAAATAAATAAACCAAAGAAGAAGCCATGATGCACCAAAACATCGCAAGCATATCAATAAATATAGCAATTTCCTAAATACAATTATTTTTGGATAGCAATGGTGTTCGGGCAAGCTTGCGTGCACCTCACTGAGTTCCTACTATCTCCCACCAACACATACCGCATAACTCATCCCACCAAGGCTCAGACGGACGTAACGAATAATAAGGTTTTTTTTGTCTTTATGGGATTTGGAGATCCTGATCTCCCAGGTTTGCACCTACTTTATTGACCATAGTCCACACCCTTGGAAGCATTTCCCAAGTATAATCAGTTATAAATATCTGCCAATATTTGTCGGGTGTATTTCGCGGAGTGGACCTGGAGTAAAACTACAACAACATACCCAGTGTAATCCCATGGTCTGGGGAGGGTAGAGGGTACACAGACCTTGCCCCTACCTCGAGAGGTAGAGAGGTTGTTTCCGATAGACTCTCGGCTCAAGTAAAATCATATCAAAGAGGTTCGAAAAAGAAAACAATGGGAGAGCAGAAACTGTGACAACAACACTAAAGAAAGCATGCAAAAGGAATAGTAACTACAACAATATGATGATGGAAGTACAAGAAAAATAAAAAGTACCAAAAATCGAATCACCCTGGAGTATAACTACAAACAGCAAAACTAGAGTGGGCTTTGTCCCAAGCAAAAGGGTGAAGGAGGGTCAGAACTAAAAAGATTGGATGAGTGAACAAGAATAACATGACCAACACATTCAATGAGAATATATAGTGCAACAAGACATGGTTGCGACAGCAAGACAGATGAGACCCTTTAAGATGTGCAATTGTGTGTTTGTCAGAAGGGGAAACTGCTTATCACTTGTCTTTAATGTCTTTATTCTAAATCTATTTTTAAGATGTCTTTTTTACCAAAAGTAGATTAGTGTGGCTCTAATAACATGAAATTTCAAAGCAATTGTAAGCTTTAGCCATTGCAGGTTCTTACAACATTTCCTAAATTATACAAACTGCGACACAAGATTATATAAGCAATCCTGATCATTCTTCTCACTTTTTCACTTTTTTTCCTGGAGCAGGAGAAGGGGGCAGAGGTGCAGATAGTATAAATAAATAAATAGAACCTACCATTCAAGGCAACCAAAGATGCAAGAGGTAGAAAATTGCCTAAATTGATTCTTTAGGTAACTGAGCATCATTCAATATATTCTTGAGAGTACTGCCATTTACATGGGATAGCAAATAATAAGTGAAAGCTGGGAAAATTATTGAGTCTATTCCGCCACGTATATAACTTGTTGTGTATGAAACATAATGGCGAAAAAGACAAATAATTAATAAGTCAGATGATCTAACCTTCTGTGCTTGTTGCATTGTATCTGGTGGAGGTACGGCCAAATAACGTGGCAGATGAGCTTGGAACCAAGGGTGCAGGCGAATCTCAGGAATAGTCATTCGCTTCATTGGGTCGACTATAAGCATCCTTGGAATCAAATCCCTTGCACCAGCTGATAAATGGCTGGGCAGAGTGTATATTCCACCCTAAAGACAAATTGATATACAGTTAAACAATTGTCTGCAATCCGTTCAGAAAAACGTTTATCATGTGTCATCCGTTTATCAAGGCGGAAGCTGCGGGTTCGAACCCCGTCAGCCCCGATGGATTCAATAAATATATCAACTCAGCACTCCATTTTTGTGAAAGGGACAGGGAGCGTAATTTCATTCAAACTGGGGATCTTTTTCTTTTTCCACTTGGCATTTCCTATTATGTCCACTTTTTCAA
Organism: Przewalskia tangutica; assembly: GCA_029844215.1. NCBI lineage: Eukaryota > Viridiplantae > Streptophyta > Magnoliopsida > Solanales > Solanaceae > Przewalskia > Przewalskia tangutica. The sequence continues at coordinate 42,381,734 of CM056727.1, read as the reverse complement.
AACAAAAAAAGGATGAGATTAGGTCCCCCAGCAGATATAAACAATCTTGTTTTTTTCTGAACGTGATACATTTGGAAGGGGAGAACTGGAAAACAAATAAGTGACCAACGTAGGAAAATGGGATAAATCAGCAACATATTCAAGCCCCGTCAATGAAAAGTGGATCTACCGGAGGAGGATCCAGGATTTGGAAGTCCAGGTGGCATACCGCTTTTGAACAGTAACGTATACAACTTTTTGTGCAAGTGGAATCGATATTTACATAGGAGAAGCTATAAATAAGATTTATCATCAATTTTGTAAGCAAATAGGGCCTTGGCTTGTTGATTTGGTTAAGTCTTAAGTTAGAAGAGTTCTACGGTTCAATTCTACTGAACTACAAATTTTATGAACAATAAAAGCTCGCATAAATATTTGCCGAAAAATAATGTCCAAGTTGTGGTTCGAACCTCCAACCACTATAAGCAATATTGTGCTTTTACCCAGCACGCCAGGAAGCACTGTAGATCAGGTTAATGTGTGTCCTAACAGAAGTAGGTAAAGTCCTAAATGCAGTATGCTAAAATAGTTTTAAGAAGTGTAGCAGAACAAATTCTAAGTCATAAACCTAGAGAGTAAAAGCTGACTCCTCACCATTGGCACCTTGCGCTCACTTGTTACTCCGGGTGGCATGGTTAATATTTAAACGATTTCTTATACATATTATACAGAGTTTCGACCAAGACGTCCAGGTGGCGTGGCTCCTCCACCCTTCTACATGGATCCGCCCCTGGCAGCTACCCACACAATATCTGACTTATCATGTATGCAATATTCAAAGTTAGGATATGAGGCCAAATTTTGTGGCCATTTACCTACCAAATAGAATAGAATGCCAACATGAAACAGAATCTGATGACAACCAGCTCGCAGATTTGGAAACACATAATTTCAAGCCAAGGGGCGGTTTAATTAATAAAGGACAAAGTCGAATGAAGGATCAACATTAACATGCTGGATTTCAAATAAATTGAAATATACCTTTATTTTCTTAAAAAGATTAGGTATGTTTTCATCGTCAAAGGGAAGGGTGCCACAGAGAAGAGCATAAAGAATAACGCCACAGCTCCATACATCTACCTCAGGGCCAGCATACAGTTTACCTGATATAACCTACAGAGAGAGAGAGAGAACATAATGACCATAAGAAGCACTTTCTTGAAGAAGAAAAATACTGACAAGTGTCAAAATGCACCATACACTCTTAAGTATTGGGCTGAACCACAACATTTTTTTCAATCAGTAGGGAGAACCACAAAAAAAGTAATTGCTGTTGACTCGAATCAGAAGCTTCAGTACCTCTGGGGCAGCATAGTTTGGGCTTCCACAACTTGTCTTCAGAAAATGACCATCCCGCATGATATTGCTCAAACCAAAATCTGCGATCTTCACATTCCATTTGGAATCCAGAAGGAGATTTTCAGGCTTAAGGTCTCTATGAACCACCATGTTTCTATGGCAGTACTCCACACCAGAAATTATCTGTTTTCATAGAAGAATTAGAATACCATCACTACTTAATAACAGTTAAAAACAGCATGACAAAACTCATGAAAGGAAGTGGCACATCCACCTGCTGAAAGAAATTACGAGCTTCATCCTCCTGCAATCTGCCCTTCTCGACAATGTAATCAAACAGCTCGCCACATTTCACATACTCCATCACAACATATATATCTGATGGTGTCTCTATGACCTCATAAAGCCGTATAATATGAGGATGCATGAACAATCTCAATATTTTGATTTCTCTTCGGACTGCAAAATGTCAGCAATAGAAAACTCTTTACAGAGTCCAGATATCCATAAACAGAAAAAAAATTGATGATTGCAGCCTAGAACCAAGAGGAAGCAATGGCCAATCATTGAGAACAAAATCATCCTCCATCATGGTATGAGAAAGAATAAGCACCTAGAGATTTGAGATCAAAATTTTGATATATGGAGTTTAATGCAACTTTTGTGTGAGAAAGAATAAAAGATTATCTTCATAACATGTTTTCCTTTCATTAAGTTTAAGCAGAAGAAAAGTTCAACCCCTTTTAAATCAAGTGGAAGTGTAATCATCCATTTATACAGGTTCCAGAAAAGACAAAACAGAAAAGAAAAAGGGAAAAAAGCTAATAGAGGAAGAATGATGAAGGCAACAAACAGACCAAATCATAGGTTATCAGTCTTCATCTTCCAAGATTCATGTTGTCCCGCTTCCAACCTCGCCGCCTCTTGCTTTTTTTTTCCCCTTTAAAATTTAGGGTAAGAAGGAGAGAGTTACTATATATATTGAATCTATGTTGCTCGGACTCGGGTGTGGGTGTACGGGTGTGGATTTAGAGGTCGGATTCTTCATCACATAAATTTTAGGATTCGGGGATATGGATCCAGTGCGGATACGGGTGCTGGGATATGGCCAAATGCAGATAGGGTGCTGGTATACGGCGAATAAATGTATATTACAACATATAAAGTATATATTTCAATTAATTAAAGTTATTGAACTAAAACTATAAAATTTAATTCCTTATAAACCCCTACTATTTTATGCATAAGATATCACACATTATAGCAAATCATTCTCATACTCTATATAACTACATACCTACACTCCAACAGTAATACACACACACACACAGAGTTCTTGGTCATAGATGTAGTCAAAGCACTCAAGGTAAGTTGACCTAATCCACTGTGAATCCCACACCGACACCCATGTTGTGTCGACATGGGTGCGGCAGTGATTTTGAAGAGTCCAAGCAACTTAGCTTTGGATAGTAAGGGAAGTGTGACTGCATTCCCCAGATCCTATACCTTTTTCTTCCATGTCCATGTTCCTGATTTTCCGACGATTAAGAATCTTGACAGCAACTTTGTGCCCTGTTAAGGTATGTTCAGCTATTTTAACTTTTCCAAACGATCCAATGCCAAGAGTTTTCCCGAGCTTATAGTTCCGTAAAAATGAGTCCACACTACTGGTGCCTTGGACTGTTGATCCATCCATTTTCCTACAAAGACGAGAAATTTTGAGGCGAATTAGACATTCATTATACAGAAAGGGCACAGAAAACTACCGAAAGGTACCTCCACCTGTAATAATCCCCCAAAAGAAAAATTTTAATTGCTAGATCTTGGTAATAAATTCGCAATCATTTTCAAAATGGAATTTTCTTGTGAACCAAGATACTCGGCACAATGCACAACTGCCAAACTCATCTATCAAAGTTGCATATACTCGTAGCTGTAGGGATCTTAATTGTCGAGTTGTCTCAAGCTGACAGGGCGATAGCAAGCGATCAAAACAGAACTTCCACTTGAAAGCCTGTCCATCTCTGAACTCAAAAACTTCTTTACCCTTGGGCTGGTACTGCGGGGGTGTCAAAGATTGCATCTTTAAAACAACATTTATACCTTTTCTCTTTCCACGATAATTCTGTTATGGTCCATTTCAAGGTATCGGACTTGAGTCCCACATCGGTGCTGCAATGTGCTGATGTGGGGTTTATATAGCCTTGCGCTCTCCAACCTCAATAGTTAGCTTTTAGGTGTGGTTCTCCTTGGGCTGTATCAATAATATCATAGCCACTCACCACCCTCCGTGCCCGCCATGGATGGTGATGACAGTATTGCAGTGTTCACCTGGGGCTAGCAATGTCTAGCGCACAGCCGTCGAGGACGAAAATGCGGAGCGTGGTGGTTTTTTATGGTCCACTGCAAGGTATTGGACTCGAGTCCCACATCGGTGCTGCAATTTGCTGATGTGGGGTTTATATAGCCCTGGGCTCTCCCACCTTAATAGCTAGCTTTTGGGGTGTGGTTCTCCCTGGGTTCAGGGTTGTGTCAAATTCAATGAGGGAGAATTTTCAGAGGCCTAAAAGGTACTTAAATAATGTCTTCAAATAAAAATATATCTTCAGTAATGACTTATAAGTAATTGGATTTTTTTCTTTTTTAAAGAAAAAATAAATTTTATTACATAGGGGTGGGGGAAGGGGAAATCACGGCGTTATTGAACTACATAATTTTTGTGCCCTAGCAATCAATGCTTTCTTTCGCCTGAGGATTACAACAAGTTAAAAGTCCAGGTAGCCAACGTAGCCAGCCAACCAACTGAGCTACTAAGATCTCATCAGTAATTGGATTGATTTCCCACTATGCTACTTTCTTTTCCCCAAGAAGTTGAAAGATATTTTCAAAATCTACAATTCACCAACGGGTACAAATCAACACCCTCTTTCACACACTAGTAGGAACAATTCCAACATATACTTTGGACACAGACCCAAATGTTGATGGGAGTCAAACCTAAGACATCATGATCTCAGTACCACCCTATAACCCTAAAGAAATGAAAAGGAGCTAAGATGAGAAATTCACAAACCCACAATCAGATACCAAATTCTTTCCACCCTATAACCCTAATTACCAAAAATATCGAATCACATGACATCAAAATCAAATCTTGAAGTTACCCAATTATGTAACACCCAAGCAGGCATATTCTTGAAAACCCAAACAAGAACAGATCTGAAATATTGCAAGAAAAAATACATTTTAACAATAAAATGAAATCATGCATGCAAACCCACCTGGCAGAAGCTAAACCCCAAGAAGCAGATTAAATAAATTCAACAATAAAGTGAAGAAATTAAGCGATTATCTTCAACATTTAGGGATGGAAAATGGGATATGTAAGAGTGAAAAAACAAATCAGTGGGTTCCTGGAATACAGGGGAAGAGGTTGAGGTTAGTCGTGGGGTGGGTAGGGTAAAGGATGCCTGAGAGAAGTGCAAGAATGGAGTTCACTGATTCCCCCCCTCGTATTCACAGAAAGTTTCTTGGCCTTATGATAATATTTATATGCTAGAACTAATTAATGATAATAATATTAATTAATTAGATTCTTTGTTTTGCATTATGTTTTATAAAGATTCTATGTTATTGTTATTATTATTAACTTTAATAAATTGTGATTAGTATGGTAGAAATTGTTGTCTTGACAGAATCAACCTTTGATCTTTTCCTTCCACAGAATCTCTGCTACATCTAACCGATAGTGTGCCTTTTTGGGCCAAAGTGGTCCATATAAAAACTTTGATGTGATGTTTTAAATTTATTTTTTGAAAAAAATAGCAATAATAAGAATATTGACCTAATTTTTCTCGTGTTGATCTCACCAAGTCATTGTGGGGGGGGTGTAAAATTAAAATATATTTAAAGGCTCTTAAAAAAATCATAAAAATTATATGAAAATGAGACACGAAAAAGTCCACATGACTTTAATTTACCGGTGAGAGCGGAACATATGATGCGTGAGATTAGGTCGCACGTCACGATATCAAACTCTCCCCTATATTTGCATTAATTTTAAAGTGGAAAATGATAAAAAGTTGAGCCTGTTATCTACCGAATTTAGAATCGTGTAACATTTATCTCGAGAATTTCTTAGTAAAAATAGATTAGACACAAAAAAAAAATTATTTTCTAATGTGTGGATCAATCAAATATGACAAAAAAAAAATAGATAATTCAGCGAAATTGAGTTGAATGAGAAGTGAAATTGTCATAAACATAAAAAAAAAAAAAAAAAAAACTCGGTACACTAAGCTCTCGCTATGCGCAGAGTCGGAGAAGAGCCGGACCACAAAGGTCTAATGTAAAGTACTAATATATTATTAATGAGAGGGGAAAATGTACATAGAAGAAGAAAAAATATAATTAATGAGAAGGTAAATATATTATTTATTTTATTTAATGAGAGAAGGTTTAGGCCATTTACTCTTCCAACCATACAACTTTTTTGTTAAATTTTTTTGGGCAATAACTCCTATTAAATTTTCAAAATATTAAAATTTGAAAATATTTAATTAATAACTACATTAATTAGAGAGTGTGTTATATAGTACTTTATATTTTTGGGACCTGAGATTTTGGGGCTTAAGCAAAGTTACCCCAAAAGCTCCCTTGAGTCATTGTTGTCTTTTAAATGAATCCATCATCTCAACATTTTAATTTTATCTATTTATCAGGGAAAGTGGAATTCACTTATAGTAATCTTTATCAACTTATTAATATTAATATTTTTTTTGGTAAGTGTACGCACCAGAAGATGAAAGGCTCAAATTGAATAGTAGTTTTTGGATTGGCTTTTGGGTATTCATAATCACTTCTGCGTATCTATTTTTGTGAAAAATCAGAAAATTAACATGTTTTGATTGTCAGAATCAATTTTGTCATTTATTTCAGTTTGAATTTTACCATTTTCTTTATTACCCTCTTTAATTTTCATCAATAACTCTATCCACTTTCATTACTCTCTTTAAATATCTAGAAATAATTACTAAAAAAATTCAAATATACAACTTTCACTACCCTCTTTAAATATCTATAAATAATTACTAAAAAAAATCAAATATACAACTTTCATTACCCTCTTTAAATATCTAGAAATAATTACTAAAAAAATCAAATATACCACTCATGTTATGTTTTAATTAAAAAAAATCAAATATACTACTAAAGTTGACATTTGTTCATGAGTACATGCAAAATTAGTATTGTAATAATATTTAAATACTATTTACACTTTAAATTAGTATTGTAATAATATTCTACTAATATTTAAGTAATATATTGCACTTTAATTTCTATTATCTATTTGTAATTTTTATTTACATACTTCCATTTTTTAGTAATTTTTATTTATATATATTGACTAAATGTCCATTTTGGTAATTCTACATTCAAAAGCAATTTTTATCAAAATTATCCAAACATAAATCAATTATAACAATCACTTTTACATTATTGTATCCAAACATAAATCAATTCTATCAGAATCAATTTTGTCCACCGCTAATCCAAACACACTCCGTCTGTAAATATGACAAGTCAGAAACAGATTTTAAGCAGACCGGCCCATGGGCCCTATGTTTCGGTTAACTGGCTTGTAGATAGATCCAATCAACGGACTAAATAAGCCCATTATCTAGAACTGAAGACAGCCCATTATACAGAATTGATGGATCCCTAACAACAGGCAAAGGAAGCCCATTATCCAATATTCCTTAGGGATCTTAACATTTTAGTACATGTTTAGTCAAGTTTCTGGAAGTGTTTCTTAGGCCAAACATGTATTTATCCAGAAGTAGAAATACTTTTTTTAAAAACCAAAAAAAAAATTTAGATAGGAAGAGAAGCAGAAACATCAATTTGGTGCTTCTCGAGAAGTCCTTTTTGCCCATTGAATGAAATTTGTTTTGGACCCATTTGCCCTTTTCTTTTGACAAAATTTCTTTTAATCTCATATAATATCCCCATATAAAATAGAAATTTGAGAATAGGGTAGGGCAGAGGGAGGGGTATGTGTGGGTAGGGCGGGGGCGTAAGAAAAAAATTGATATTTTTTAATAATATTTTTTATAAAAGTAACAAAAAATATGAAATAGAAATTTGAGGATGGGGTAGGGAAATGGGGGTAGGTGTGGGTAGGGTGGTGGGGAGTAAGAAAAAATCATATTTTTATAAATTGTTTATAAAAGTAAAAAATATATAAAATTAGAAATTTGAGAATGGGGATAGGTGGACGTGGGGATAGGGAAGTAAGAAAAAAATTCATATTTTCAATCATTTTTTATAAAAGTAACAAAAAATATGAAATGGAAATTTGAGGATGGGGAAGGGCAATGAGGTGGGGTGGGGGGTAAGAAAAAAAATCATATTTTTTATAAATTGTTTATACAAGTAAAAAAATATAAAATAGAAATTGGAGAATGGGTAGGTCGACGGGGGTAGGTAAGAAAAAAATTCATATTTTTTATAAATTGTTTATAAAAGTAAAAAAAATATAAAATAGAAATTTGAGAATGGTGTAGGTGGATGGGGGGGGGGGGGTAGGGGAAGGTAAGAAAAAAAATCATATTTTCAATCATTTTTTATAATAGTAACAAAAAATACGAAATAGAAATTTGAGAATGGGGTGGGGTAAGAAAAAAAATCATATTTTTTATAAATTATTTATACAAGTAAAAAAACATAAAATAGAAATTTGAGAATGGGGTGGGGATAAGAAAAAAAATTCATATTTTTTATAAATTATTTATACAAGTAAAAAAACCTAAAATAGAAATTTGAGAATGGGGTTTATAAACTGTTTATAAAAGTTTTAAAAAAGACAATGGGGTAGGTGGACGGGCGGGGAGGTAAGAAAAAAATTCATATTTTCAATCATTTTTTTATAAAAATAACAAAAAATATGAAATAGAAATTTGAGGATGGGGTGGAGGGGGTATGTAGGGGTTAGGGCGATGGGGGGGGGGTAAAAATTCATATTTTTAATCAAAGTAAAAAATATGACATATAAATTTGAGGATGGGGTGGGGGTAGGTGTGGGTAGGGCGGGGGTAAGTTTGGACATATTTGAGTCATTGACTATCATCGTTACATTCTTATATACAATATAATATTATTTTTTGATTAAATGTTGCAATTAAATAAATTTAAAAAAAATTATTAAATTGTAAAGATATATTAATTTTTAGAAACATAAAATAGAAAATAATATTTTAAATAGTTTTAAATCTATTAAAAATAATATTCTAGTAAATTTACATAAATGTGGGTCAAACAAGAAACTGTTTCTCATAAATACTTCTATAATTATAGGCCAAACATCCTAACAGATTCTCTAAAAAGAGTTTCTGCATAACTACTTTTAAGAAACAGAAATATTTTTCTAGAAGTTTGGCCAATCATAGCCTTAGCTGAACTATATCATAAACAAATTTTCCCCTTCACAACAATCACGAGTTTCCTTAATTTATAGGAATTAATGGCCTAGTTGGTGTTGAAGGAATAAGCCCTACTAGAATTAGAATAACTAGTGCAGGTAGCTCTAAAGGAGAGGTTCTTACCGTACTGCCTCAAAATTTCACTTCTCCTAATAGTAATAGATTGTAATAATCATCGATGTATACTGATTACATAGTGAAAACACTAGCTAAAATTTATAAATATAGAGATTTGTTATAAATATTATTTATTATTATGAATGTCTATCTCTGCAAGGAAAGTTATGGTTAGTGAATTTGAGACCAAGGTACTTAGACCCTATAAATAGAGATGTTGTTCTCATTGTATTTCATCCCTCAAGAGAAATAAATAACTCTCCTCTCATTCTCCACAATATTCTTATTCTAGTTTTGTTCTAGTTTTATTATTTCATAACACGTTATCAGCACGAGACTCTGTCATCTCGAGAGAATACTTTTGAAAGTATCGAAAGTATAAAAAGCAATTTCCAGGTAAGTTACTAATATAACTTTTGCTCTGAATTATATCCCAAAATTGGAAAAGGATTTGTTCTAGTTTTATTATTTCATAACACGTTATCAGCACGAGACTCTGTCATCTCGAGAGAATACTTTTGAAAGTATCGAAAGTATAAAAAGCAATTTCCAGGTAAGTTACTAATATAACTTTTGCTCTGAATTATATCCCAAAATTGGAAAAGGATACCATGATCTATTTATTGGTGGTTATAATCATTACTTAGTTTTTTTTATTAATCCTTATGATATTTAGTAGTAATAAGAAGTAAGTAATCACAGTTGAATTGAGCAAAAATAGTACATAATTTAGTTTGTTGGCAAGTACTGTTAAATTACAAATTATGGGTTGTATCAATTTTGTTTCTGTATAGATAGCATATGTTTGTTTATTGTGGATTTATGCTCACTATCTATCTTTTGTTTTAAATTTATTTTGAAGACTCATTAAGACTATGATTTACGTATAAAACTACCGGAAGTGGTGATATAGTCATAGTATGTATAAGACTAAATTACGCCTATAACCATGAGGAGTGGTAATATTTTTATAGAAATATTGTGATAACAATTAAAGATATGTTAGAGAAAATATGTTTCGATTTGCTCCTGAAGTAGCAATATATTAAGAGCAATATTACGGAGAAAGGTCTCTATGTTATAATTCATGTCTCGATTTGCTCCTGAAGTAGCAATATCTTAAAAGAGGTACTAAGCGATTATAATTTTATATAGTTAAGGCACGTTGAGATATGTTCTGTTCCTTAAGAATGAGAACTTTTGATGAATGTTATAAGTACAAATACATTCACTGAAGTGAATGTGGCAATATGAAGTAAAGCTTATATATACAAACGTGTGTTTGGTTGTGACATTATCACGACTCACCTCTAGAAGAGGTAGAATAGTTGAGAAAAATATTCTAAATATTTTATGTTTTACTCCCGAAGTAGTAGAACTTGAAACTTTACTTCAAAGTAATAATCTTTGAACTTCACTTCCGAAGTAGTAGAATATTAAACTCTACCCTCGAAGTAGTAGAAACTTTAATTTTTACTCTTGAAGTAGTAAATCTGAATTTACTCATGAAGTACTAAATTCAAAATTTATTCCCGAAGCAGTAAGTCTCTGAAATTTACTCTCGAAGTAGTAGAACTCTTAAATTTACTGTCGCGTTAGTAAAACTTTGAACTTTACTCTCGAAGTGATAAAGATGCTCACGTTTTAAGAATAAATCACCATACATACGGATATCAAATATATTTCATATGAGAATTGAGAAGAGTTATACTAATTGAAATGATAAAATCTTTCTAAGGGCAAATGACATTTTTATGGCCAAAAGAACCCTTCGAATTATCATGTGTAAACTCTCTTTATTTTGTGATTCACTATGTTAGCATATTTTTTTCTTTCTTAATCGATGTTAGCATATCTTGCTTCACCGTACTATTATTTTTATTCTTTATTTTTTTCGTCTAAATCAAATTATACACATGCTTAAATATGTTATTATTGAAATACTATGAAGTTCTAATACCCTCTTAAGAATTTGATATCATGATATGAAGATGAAATTGACATTCTAAAAACTGAACATATGCAGTTGACAAATAATTAAGAAATCTGATATTATGAATGTTGTATTGTTAGAAAAATATTATTTTGTGGTATAAAGGTCATTGTTGTACATATCTGTCGTATTTCAAATCATCAGAGATAATTTGATTATGTATCATTCTAAGGCAAAAAGATATAAATTGTGTAGAATAATATCTATTATAACCATATTGATATATTATGGTCACTGTAGCATCTTTGTGATAAATATTCGAATGGTAATAGTATTCTTCCTGAATAAGATGTATGAAATACTAAAGTTTAGAACTTACTTTTCATCATTTATAAATTGTATTGTCTTTAAATATCCATTTTATTACTATTTACTTCATGACACCAGCAGTGTCTAACTATAACTTTTTTTATGATACCAGCAATATTTGGTTGTACAAAATTAGTAATCAAGTGCTCCAGAAGAGCTAACGATTTATCTAGAAGATCATGACACTAATAGTGTCCAAACAATATGTGTGATTATGGAGAATAAAATAGAGGCTCCTGAAGAGCCTATATATTATATCATTCGTTCTAGATTGTAATATACAAAGTTGTCATGATCGAAGCACAAGTTATAGTAAACCCGAAGTTTACTAAAGTAAATGACTATCATATTGAAGCTATAAATGATTGGATGACTAAATCATAGTGGGTAAGGAATATGTATTTGAAATGTTACCCTCTTTATTCTTCAAATTGTATTGCGCAAATATGAGCATGATGAAATCACATGTCACGATAAACCAGAAGTTTATTGTACAAAATAGAATTCATGTAATAGCAAACCAGAAGTTTACTAAAACAAATAGCACATTACATGGTAAACTTGAAGTTTACTAGTACAAATAATTTATCAATTGACGTGATAATTTTGGTTGTCCTGATTTAAATTTAATGTGCTAAGTTTGTATTCAGAATATATTGAAGAACTGAAAGATTCTTCAAGAATTAACTTGCTTGTTCTCATGATAAGTTGATTACACCAGCTAACGTTGAGATTGAATTTCCTAAGTTCTGAAAAATATAAAAGGTGAATAAGGGTCCGTTCACCTGTTATGTGATGTCTTAAATAGATGCATCGATAAGACGGTCACATGTGCGTTTATTGTCAACCTGCAGTTTACATTTACAAAGTTGTTTGCTCAAAATAATTGAGTTGAAATTATAATTTTCAGATTATGTAATCAAGATAATTCATCTTGTTAATGCTGATTTATATTCAAGCTGGCTTAGTGTTGAATGCCTCCGATAAATCGCTAAACCATTGCGAATGAAAACAAAGCTTCATGTATTGATCAGAAATATGATATATTGCATACAACGATGTTAGTATACTTCAGACTAATAAACTATGATAAATTCTCCCCTCATAATTGGTTCAAAGTCAGGAACCAAATATTTTCATCTAATAGTTTTATTGTGCGGTATTTGATTAATGAATCTACCACGATGCACACAGATGAATTTTCCAAAAAAGGCGAAAATGTATGTTAGTTTTTCTAACACAAGGGTAGAGAGAATAAAAAAGCTAAGAAATATATTGTGAATTATCACCGGTATGATCCTCGTTCAAACGATAATTCAAGTCAAATGCTAGAAGCATTTGCTGACCCAACTATTTCATATTTCAGCTGTAAGATGCTCCTAAATGTCCATGAAGAACATGATTTACAACATGCGTGAATCACGGTAGACAATTCGTTTTTAAACGCAATAATCCTTGAAAAGGGAGAGGAGCAAATGATCAAAATGATCATAATAAGGAGACAATGTGCTCTTGAAGAGCCTACGACATAACACTTCATAAAATCTCGTACGAGGTTCAGGTACCTGAAAAATAATAAAGTGATAAGATCTTAATACGTTATGTCTAATTGCAAACCGATACAAAATGATATCTCATCGACGATATATTTAATACAATATAGTGCGCAATATTGTATAATATTATGAGGATCTGAATTCTACGTCTCTTAAAGCATATTGATGTAGAAATAATTATCAAGTAGATGTATCTTGGTAAGAGTAAATTTACTGGACCTGCAGTCTTGACATTAGAAGATGTCGTGTAAATGAAAATTATCTCAGCCTATATGACTTATGTGACACCCTATTTTCAACCGGAGTCGGAAACGGGATTACTGCTGCATGGTTGGATTCCTGAAATGCTATTTAAAGGAGTCGCCACCTAATTATTATAGTGAATTAGGACACTAAAAATGTAGCATAAAATACTACGAATGATCTCCATTTTAAAGGTCTACGAAAGTTATGTGAGATTCTAGGTAAAGGTTCTTTATTATCCTAAAGGGAAGGGGTTAGGCATCCTAAAGGATCCGCTAACTTGCGGTTGTCCGTTCAAACTTAGGTTTTAAAATTATTATGCTAACATGCAATTATAATTCTAAAGGTGTTCTAATTATTAAACTAACCAAGAGATATTTAAACTAGGCATGCAAATATTTAAAAATAAATATATATTTAACAAGATAGTAATAAAAGCAAATAATCATAAAAAAAATGTAATGAAGAGAAATTAGTAACTTTTCGCTTTTATTTCATTTTATGCGAATGATTTAACTTTGGGTGCGCCCGTACTGCAAAGACACTTAGTAGAAGAGTTAGTAAATAATAAATAAATTACAAAACAAACACAATGTATGCATATATATATAGATATATATATAGAAGATATTGTGAAAGATATATTTTTATATAGTATAGGCTCAGCTAGTGTTATGCCAATGATACTAAGACATGAGAAGTCAATATCGCCACGGCGGCGGTCGACTCGCCTCCCGGTGAACGATACTATGCATTCTCGTCTAATCTTTTTCACTTTCCTCCTCGCCCACATATTCCGTCTCGCTTACCACGGAGGCCTCCAGATCGACGGATAAATCCTTCTTTGGCCAGTGTAGTATCATGTTCAAAATCAATAAAATACCAAGTGTAGTATCTTGTTCAAATTAGTAACCAAAAGTGTAGCATTATATTTAAAATAAGTAAAATACCGAATGTAGCATTATATTTAAAAATAAGTAAAATACCAAGTGTAGTAACTTGTCCAAAAATCAGTAAATAAATTAAAAGCATAGCATCCGTTCATTTGGAACAAAATCTGCTCCAGTCATTTTGATAAAAATAAGACAAAAATTGCCAGAATCAGCCCAAAAATAGCGTAACAGTGGTACAATACGAAACCAGTCCGGAAAACAACCAAGAACAATAGAATCAGTGACAGTGGTATAGCAACCAACAGGTCCCGCAAACAATTGGAACAAAGCAACATAGTTTCACGGAATCCGAAGCGACCTAATCGAAAAACAATAACGCGGAGTTTTCTTTTTAGAACTCCTGAAGACATCGAAATAACTAAAACAATCAGTCCTCGCCAAAGAATGTACCAACGAACTCCCAACAAGAAACTGAACACACGCCAAGTTTTCAACACTTCGACGAGTTATCCAAATCGATCCACAACAACAATAACATAATAGCAACGAAAGAGAAACAAACAATGATTTCAAAGAATACAAAAGGGCGGTCAGCGGCGGCGCTACTTCCACGATGAGGTCGCGAGCGCTACCGCGATCTTCTGAGGATGCTGGCTTCGACGGTAGCAGCGACGCCGACAGCGCAAGCGCAGCGGTGGTTCACGCCGAGCAGCGGCGATGTAGTGTGCGCTGCATATGTGTATATGGAGGGGAAGGAGTGATGGGCAGTATATGGCGCAGGGGGGGTTCGACGGGAGTTCGCGGTATTGTTGCCGAACTCCCGCAGACGATTTCACGAGCTACATGTAGATAGTTGATATGGGGATAGGGAAGAGGCGACGGATGTGTGTGTGTGGTATTGTTATACCGTATTCTCGTGGTATGTATGCGAGGACGTGCGCACGAGCACGGCATGAAAATTTGAAAGGAAGAAGAGGTGATTTTTTCCACGGAAAAAGTTTCCGCTTTTGTAAAGAAAATGTTCGTTGATGGGAATTGGGTTCCCGATTTGGAATTTGGGCTTCTTAGATTATATTAGAATTATGGAATTTTATTTTCTGAATGGTCACGTGGGCCCACGGAGAAATTTACTGCTTTGTGGCCCACTTTGTTTTCGAGATTTTGGCCATTGTGGATATTTTTCTAAGACGCTTTATGAGGGCCAATAGAGGGTGACACGTGTCACCCCGCCTGCGTGGCTCGGGCCGAATGACATTTGTGCACAACACCCTGCTAGAGTCGTTTTTGACGAAACGTTTTACATAACTTGCGAGGAAAATTCCGCTATGTCTTTTCTTATTTTTGCGGATTTTTCCGAGAGACGAAACATTTTGGACCAACGAGGGTGGCGTGTCACCTCACAACGGAAGAAGCAGCGCGACTGGCCGATCGGGAGTGGCAAGTTGGTTGATATTCGTGTAGATATTTGAGGGTTTAAGGAGTAGGACTAGTGCACTTGGCTTGATCTTGGCCTTACACTTGCCTTGCACACGGCTTGATCTTGGCCATGGTCGCCTTGGTTTTGCTATAAATACCCCCTAAGCTCAAGACTTCATCCATTCCTAAAATCTTCCAAGTCTTGAGTCCCTCTCCTCCTTCGAGTGTGTTCTCGTCCTAAGCCTTCCCTCCCCTCGAGTGGCCTTGTGGCGAGCCTCCCTCCCCTCATGTGCTAGCTGGGTACCCCAGCCTGGTTGTTTCGTATAATACACCCCCTTGGTAGAAATACTCCGAGTATTGTTATAATGCCCAAAATACCTTAGCCTTTACCTTGTTGTATTCCAAAAGTTACCTCTATACGTAGAGCCGGAAATACTACCTTTTGTCCTTTTAGTCTCAAACCGAAACCCTAAGGAAATCTTCTACTGTTGGTCAAGTATTTGAGTAAGTTAGTTAGAACTTCTAAGGTTGTTTGGAGGGATGGAGCACCGAGTGGAGCTAAACGCTAAGGATCGACATTTAACTTGGATAATTATGGGCTTATCGAGGTAATTATCTTGTCCTCTATTTGTAATTGGAAATTACATGTTATTAGAATATATAGTTGAGATACTATATATAGAACTAAGCTTAAGATCGCGCAATGTCTTTTGACTTAAGTCCAAGAATAAAGAAAAGAATCGCACCTTGTATTTACATAGATCAGTATTGCGCAGACTTGTGTAAGACATCGAGTAGAATTGTACACGCCCCAGGTTAGACGTGTAAAACCCCACAGTTGGCTTGGTGGCGCCTCGATAGAGAGAGATTTACGCCATGTGTGGAGTCTTCGAATTTTCTGTAGAGAAATGGAACCTTGTTTTGAAGTTAATAGACGTTTGTGACCTTTCTAGTGAAAGTACTAAGAGTAGCGTATTCTACTCGGCGAGTGGAAAGTGCGTCAGAGTACTGGAGCATTTTGCTTATCACGATACTGCCGCAAGGTATGTGAACCTCTTCCTATCTGTTCTAGCATGATATGTGTAGATAATGCGAAGACGGCACGACAGTGCTAGGTATATTTGTTTGTTTAAACATAAAGTGTTATAACGGCTTTATGGGAAGTTGGTTATAAACTTTATGTAGGTAAGAAAATGGTTTATGATGTTAGAAGTTAAGAGACTTGATCTTATAAGATAAGAGACTTAACTTATTTGTTTTAATGTGGATGTTGTGTGAAACCTCATTCGTGAGTAATGAGTACTTGGTTTTTAAAGGGATAATGTTTTACCGATTTCTAAATCGTAACGTATCGACAGCACCACTGCAGCGTTAATAAAGGAAAATGTATTGAATAATGATGTATTGTATTAAAACCAAGAAACCTCCATCCGCATGTGGCTAAGATGAGACAAAATGATATTACATTTTCTAGATCACGGTCGTAATAAGATCGTTATAAACAAGAATAAACTACTCACATATATGACATATGTTACTCAATTGTTTTAAAAGAGATTAAGACTATGAGTTATGAAACCTTTCTAAAATAAGTGACTTGAGCATTTGAAAATGAAGCTTGAGTAATCAAACTAGCAAACCGAACTTAGGAAAAGAATGTGTTACTTGATTTTGAAAAGGAATGTGGTGGTCATTCTAATACTACTGTATAGGGTGACTTTTATAAAAGTAATGGATCTCTTTAAAGAACTTAACGATGTAGTACTTTGGGGTTAAGAACCCGACTTGGCATAAAATGAAAGTACTTTGAGTTGTGTGAAACTTGCTTATGCTTGTTGTTGTGAAACTTGCCTACGCCGATGATAGCCTTTGTTGTGCAAGTGTGGTATTTCGTTACCGCGTCTCTCGATAGAGGCCTGGTCGACCGCCGAGAACTTACTTGGACGTCTTTGGCGGTGATGGAGAATTCCACGTATGTTTCATTTTAATTATCGTCTTGTTGTTGATGTCACATGGACATGTCTACACCGACGCAGATTCCGGGCACGCGCCACGCGGCCGTTGATTACCCGATATATGTTATTGTGGTTACATGGACATGTCTACACCGAGGTAGAATTCCGGCACGCGTTACGCGCAGGTTGATCACCCAAGATATTATTGATGTCACACGGACGCGTTCACACCGAGGTAGAATTCCGGCACGCGCCACGGGCATCGTATTATTGTTGCATCACGGACGATACGCCTACACCGGCGCACTCCGGCACGCGCCACGATGCGAACATGATTGATGTTGTGGGCGTGAGACCCATAGTTATATTTGAGTGATGACTTGAGGCGTGAGTCCCCGATCGACATGATCGCTTTTATGTTGGAATCGTAGTTTGGTTATCATACATGTCTCCTCGCTTCTATATAGACTAGTATGATTTCATTACGATTTTACGCTTTCACATACTTAGTACTTGCATCGACTCCTTCGGCCGCTCACGCCGCAGTAGAGGTACATCGGCCGTGGATCCTCGCCTTAGGATCTCGATTCCGTTTTGGGAAGCTCCGTTTCTCCGAGGCTTATCTTTTGTATGTGTTCCCGAGTCAGAGGTTCTTGCATATCTGTGGTATGGCGGGCCCCGTCCCGTCATAGTTGTTGTAAATCTTGCAGGTCCGTAGCATCGCCAAGGTGGTTTGTAAAAAAAGGATTAAACTGCTCGCTTTGAAAGAGTTGTATTTATATATGTTATCAGCGTAACCGTTGGTTGGCTCGCTTTATGATCATATATCTTGTTTCTTGTTTAAAGTTTTATTTTCCGCTGTTTTCTCCGATGTTGTGTCACTAGGGTGCCCGGATAAGGCACCGAAGAACGCCCCGAACGGGTCGTTACAAAAGTGGTATCGAGCGCTTAATCCTCGGAAAGTGTCTACGCATCGTGTCTAGTAGTCTTGATTATCGATGTTGTGCACCACATCTATAATCGTGAGGTCGCAGGACATTTAGGATTGGTTTTATTCTTCTCATTCCGAGATCGTGCCTTAGAGCCGTTGTAAGTTGGACCCTCCGACGTATCTCGCTTTTACCGCTTATGCCTCCGCAGGCAACCGTGAGCCACGGCGGCAAGACAATGAGGAACCGCTAGTGAGATACTGAGAGTACGGCGCGCAGCCCGCATGCACTGAGGTCAGGCTTGACTGGTTTCAGGACGCCGCCCAAAGAGAGGTTGAGCCGCAATGAATGGCCGAGACCGCAGCACCGAGCCTCCACCCCACACCAAGCGCAGGAGATGGGTTACGAGATGGCCCGCCATCGCCGTGGTCGGGCCAATATGAGGATAGGCCGACGCAGCAGCCGAGCCCAAAGAGCACCAGCCGTTCACCCCGAGCAGATAGTTTGAGGCTACGGACTTTCCGAGTCAGAGCCCGCCAGAGTTTTACGGGTCGAGGCACGAGGATGATCCGCAGGAGTTCATCCGCAGCTACAATGATCACGCGGTGATCAAGGCTTCAGAGACCGAGTCTGACCTTTGGTTCGCATCGGCCGCGTGATACCGCAGCCGATTGGTTTGATTCACGGAGCTTTCCGGGAGACGCACTTCCAAAGCAGATGGGATGAGTTTTCGGCTTTCTCACTCACTTTGCCTCCGCATGAGGAGGCACGGCCGATTTTTGATGCTTAGACGAAATGCGCGCACGGTTCGGAGTACAATGTGAGTTCGACTCATCGGCCAGACGTCCCAAATTGGTAGCTAGTATGGAGGATCGAGTGCACCGATATGTTACTGGCTCGATGATTACATGTCGAGGCATGTTCGAGAGTAGCTCTTCACCGCATGGACATTGCCCGCACGCAGCTCACGACCGACGCGAGGCACGAGAGGTCGACGAATGACCAAGATCGCAGAAGAGGCCGAACAACAGTGGTCCTTTGTGACTTTCGAGGCGGACCGCCTCAGAAGCAGACTAGTTTTGTACCCCGCCAGCAGAGTGGTCCTCCGCCTTCGAGAGCGTGTCGTGGCTCGAGGTTCGTGTTTCCGAGGAAGCGAAGTTGGCGGATGCGGTCACCCCTACCGCGGTGTGGCCGATGGTAGACCGCATTTCGGGAGTGTCGTGGTGCCAAGGAGCTTGTTATTTTTGGCGCCGGCGGCCATTTTGCGGAATCGTCCGACTGGGTAGCACGGATGCTACGACTCACCTTCGTGATCGCCGTCGTTCATCACCTTCACTAATGCTACTGCAGCGGACCGTGATTAGGAAGCGGAAGAGACAGTATATCCTTAACCTCTGAGTTTTGTATATCGATGTGTTTTAGTGTTATGTTCGATAGCTTTGTGCTAAATGTGATTTAGACACCGTTATTGTAGGCGGTAAGTACGGGCATGGTAAGTGAACCCTGATCGTCACGATCGAGACCTTAGAGGTAAGGTCGCTTGAGTAAAAGATTCGCTTTATGTTTGACCTTTATCGAGCGCGTAGTATACGTGGTTTTATTTGTGTGATAAGTCCATGGGTAGTGTGAGATGGAAGTGGTAGCTTTCATGACGTGATTTAGCGAGATTGTTCCGTGTCGGGAACGAGGGCTCGACGCGATTGGGTCGGGTTGAGGACGTGATACGGTCAACTCAGAGTCTTGATTAAGGGTCAGTTCTGGGTGGTCCCGCCAGTGGTAGGTCACGTGGATGCTAGGCCCAAGTTTGTATGATCATCGTATGAGTTCGTGGACGCGTTCACCGTAAGCGGTTCGTAAAGGCCGAATGTCCTTAAGCGAAGTTTGAGGTTAGTAAGATGACCAAGTTCGAGGTAGTGACTCGCAGATTTTGGGAACTAAGTAATGACCAAGTTTGGTACGTCTTCGAGAGTTCAAGTGTTCGAGAAGCGGCACGACGAGTAAGGAAGGAAGAGAACGCGTGTTATTTCGCGCTGCCGCGCGTTGACAACTCGTTGTAGAGGAACTTCATCGATATCCGCTTGAGAAGGAACATTCGGACGAATGTTTCTAGCGAGGGAGAATGTTATACCCGTATTCTCGTGGTATGTATGCGAGGACGCATTTGCGAGCACGCATGTAAAAATTTGAAAGGAAGAAAGAGGTGATTTTTTCCACGGAAAAAGTTTCCGCTTTTGTAAAGAAAATGTTCGTTGATGGGAATCGTTCCCAGATTTGGAATTGGGCTTTAGATTATATTAGAATTATGTAATTTTATTTTCTGAAATGGTCACGCTGGGCCCACTGAGAAATTTACTGGCTGTGGGCCCACTTTGTTTTCGAGATTTTGGCCATTGTGGATATTTTTCTAAGACGCTTTATGAGGCCGATAGGAGGTGACACGTGTCACCCCGCCTGTGGCTCGCCGAAATGACATTTGTGCACAACACCTGCTAGAGTCGTTTTGACTAAACGCTTTACATAACTCATAGGGAAAATTCCGCTATGTCTTTTCTTATTTTTGCGGATTTTTCCGAGAGACGAAACATTTTGACCAACGGGAGGTGATGTGTCACCTCACAACGGAAGAGTGGGCGCACTCGCCGATCGGAGGGCAAGTTGTGGTTGATATTCGTGTAGATATTTGCAGGGTTTTAAGGAGTAGGGACTAGGTGCACTTGGCTTGATCTTGGCCTTACACTTGCCTTGCACACGGCTTGATCTCGCCATCGGTTCGCCTTGGTTTTGCTATAAATACCCCTAAGCTCAAGACTTCATCCATTCCTAAAATCTTCCAAGTCTCGAGTCCCTCTCCTCCCTTCGAGTGTGTTCTCGCCCTAAGCCTTCCTCCCCTTGAGCGCCTCAGGCCGAGAGCCTCCTCCCCTCAGGCGCACGGGTACCCCCCTGCCTAGTTGTTTCGTATAATACACCCCCTCTGTAGAAATACTCTCCAGTATTGTTATAATGCCCAAAATACCTTAGCCTTTACCTTGTTGTATTCCCAAAAGTTACCTCTATACGTAGAGTCTTAAATACTACCTTTTGTCCTTTTAGTCTCAAACCAAACCCTAAGGAAATCTTCATTGTTGGTCAAGTATTTGAGTAGTTTAGTTAGAACTTCTGGCGGTTGTTTGAGCGGGATGGAGCACCCGGAGTGGAGCTAAACGTTGCTAAGGATCGACATTTAACTTGGATAATTATGGGCTTATCGAGGTAATTATCTTGTCCTCTATTTGTAATTGGAAATTACATGTTATTAGAATATATAGTTGAGGTATACTATATATGTAACTAAGCTTAGTATCATGACAATGTCTTTTGACTTAAGCCCAAGAATAAAGAAAAGAATCGCATCGTATTTACATAGATCGTATTGCGCAGACTTGTAAGACATCGAGTAGAATTGTACACGCCCGTTAGACGTGTAAACCCCGTCAAGCTTGCGGCCTCGATAGAGGAGATTTACGCTGCCATGTGCGTCACAATTTTCTGTAGAGAAATGGAACCTTGTGTTTTGAAGTTAATAGACGTTTGTGACCTTACTAGGTGAAAGTACAAGAGTAGCGTATTCTACTGGCGAGTGGAAAGCGGCCAGTGCGTTGTAGTACTTGAGCATTTTGCTTATCACGATACTGCCGCAAGGTATGTGAACCTCTTCCTATCCGTTTCTAGCATGATATGTGTATAGCATGTAAAGACGCTGCACGACAGTGCTAGGTGTATTTGTTTGGTTTAAACATAAAGTGTTATAACGCTTTATGGGAAGTTGGTTATAACAACTTTATGTAGGTAAGAAAATGGTTTCTCGATGTTAGAAGTTAAGAGACTTGATCTTATAAGATAAGAGACTTAACTTATTTGTTTTAATGGATGTGTGTGAAACCTCATTCGTGAGTAATGAGTACTTGGTTTTTAAAGGGATAATGTTTTACCGATTTCTAAATCGTAACGTATCATGCACCACCGCAAAGTTAATAAAGGAAAATGTATTGAATAATGATGTGTTGTATTAAAACCAGTAGAAACCTCCAAATGCATGTGTTTAAGATGAGACAAAATGATATTACATTTTCTAGATCACGGTCATTGTAATAAGATCGTTATAAACAAGAATAAACTACTCACATATATGACATATGTTACTCAATTGTTTTAAAAGAGATTAAGACTATGAGTTATGAAACCTTTCTAAAATAAGTGACTTGAGCATTTGAAAATGCAGGCTTGAGTAATCAAACTAGCAAACCGAACTTAGGAAAAGAATGTCATACTTGATTTTGAAAAGGAATGTGGGTTGGTCATTCTAATACTACTGTATAGGTGACTTTATAAAAGTAATGGATCTCTTTAAAAGAACTTAACGATGTAGTACTTTGGGGTTAAGAACCCGACTTTGGCATAAAATGAAAGTACTTTGAGTTGTGTGAAACTTGCCTATGTTTGTTGTCAGAAACTCGCCTATCATTGTTGTTGTGAAACTTGCCTATGCCGTGATGATAGCCTTGTTGTGCAAGTGTGGTATTTCGTATTACCGCGTCTCTCGATAGGCCTGGCCGACCGCCGAGAACTTACTTCGACGTCGGCGGTGATGGAGAATTCTACGGTATGTTTCCATTTTGATTATCGCTTGTTGTTGATGTCACATGGACATGTCTACACCGACGCAAGATTCCGGCACGCGGCACGCGGCCGGGTTGATTACCCGATATATTGTTATTGCGGGTTACATGGACATGTCTACACCGAGGTAGAATTCTCGGGCATGTGGCCACGCGCAGGTTGATCACCCAAGATATTATTGTTGATGCCATACGGACGGTTCACACCGAGGTAGAATTCCGGCACGCGCCACGGGCATTGGTATTATTGTTGCATCACGACACGCCTACACCGGCGCACTCCGGCACGCGCCGACGCGAACATGATTGATGTTGTGGGCGAGACCCATAGTTATATTTGAGTGATGACTTGAGGCGTGAGTCCTCGATCGACATGATCGCTTTATGTTGTGAATCAGAGTTGGTTATCATACATGTCTCCCGCTTCTATAGACTAGTATGATTTCATTACTGATTTTACGCTTCACATACTTGGTACCGACTGCATCTTTCGGCCGCGTTCATGCCGCAGTGAGGTACATCGGCCGTGGATCCTCGCCTAGATCTCGGGCCAAATGCTGGAAGCTCCGCTTTCTCCGAGGCTTATCTTTTAGTATGTGTTCCCGAGTCAGAGGTTCTCAGACATTCGTGGTATGGCGGGCTCATTCCGCCATAGTTGTAAATCTTAGAGGTCTGTAGATCGCTGCAAGTGTGGTTTGTAAAAAAAGGATTAAACTGCTCGCTTTGAAAGAGTTGTATTTATATATGTTATTGGAAGGTAACCGTTGGGTTGGCCTGTTTTATGATCATATATCTTGTTTCTTGTTTAAAGTTTTATTTTCCACGGTTTTCTCGATGTTGTGTCACTAGGGTGCCCGGATAGCGCACCAAGAACGCCCGAACGTCGTTCTGGTATGTTTAAAGGGTTCGCTTGTTTTTAGAACTCCGTGGCGGCGCACGGGCGCGACGGGAAGGGCCGAGGAGAAGATGATTTTTCTCTTGAAAAAAAATGAAAAGGATCCGTTCTCTTTCGAAATGAAAATGGGCTGAGCCCTTTTCCCCTTATGGACGTTGGCTGCCTCTGTTTTTTTTTATTGCTGAACGTTGGGGACCCTTTTCTAAAAATAAAAATCGCCCGCCGCGATCCTCTGTCCTTTTTTATTCTCGAACGCTGCCGCCTCCTTTAATAAGGGGGTAATGTTTTTTGGGGGAAAGGAAAGTGGTATTTGAAATTTAAAAGATGGGGGGAAATAAGAGGGTGTTTGAAATTTAAAAAGGGGGGGGGGGGGGAATAGAAGGGGGTGTTTGGATGAAATAGAAATGGTGTTGAATTGGAATGATTCGGATTGGGTTCCGTACTGGACTGGTTTGACAAAATATAAAGCGGGTTAATTAATTAACAAGATGCAAGATTATAAAAATGCAAATGCCGGTGCAATAATAATAAAAATACGATATTTAACAAACGTTTAATGTCTAATTAAAAATAAAGCCGGATGTCAATTAATTATTTAAAGAAACGCAAATATTATTAAAATAAACGACGGTGTAGTAATAATAGAAACATAACATAACGCTTAATTTTAAAATATAAAGATAAAAATGCAAAAAAAAAATGATTAAAATGCAGTGTCCTAAAACACATGAAATTGCGACAAATATGCAAAAAACGGGTCAAAATTGACTGTCAACAACTTACGTGACAAAATTTATATGATTTTTTTTAAGGATTCAAAATGCCTAAACATATACAAGTTATTGAAAAACTTGTTTGTAATCATTAAACGAATTAAATGAACTAAGGTTGATGTACTGAAATTATCTTAATAAATATTTATTGATGAAGGGTACAGAGATGACTATGTTTAACCTCTTCCCTTTATGATATTCAAAATCTTTCATAAGGTTGTGCAAGTAGCTGAATTGAATATGATTGGAGATTTTGAAGATTTTTCGAAAAGAAGTAGACTACCTGCTAAAAGAAGTTGAAATGAGAAAATTAGATTGTTCCTGAAGTACCATATATTTGTTCAATTGATGCATTTATTTATCTTGTTATAACTATGAGCATGATTTCTTCCTTACACGGAGATACTGAAATAAGATAAATTGCATATTATCAATTTGATGAGAGATTTTCCCCCAAAATTAGGGAGAGAGAATAATGAAATTAAAAGTTTTTTTTTGTGGAAAAATCCATTATCATCTCATCCTGATCTACGTGCTTTATTAGTGATCAAGAGATCTAAAAGATTATTCACTTGCAGAAAATAGCAAATCAAATGTCAGACACATTTACAGATTTAAAAATGATTACTGAATCACATATCCCGGTAGAGAATATCCCAATTTGAATTGATGTCCTTGTAGGACCATCTACTAATGCCATAGCAAATGAATCCAAAAGCACGCCTGAAGTGTGATAGATCATTGTGTTCTAAGGATCGGAATCCTAAAAAAATAAAAATAAATGGTCAACATGACACTAAGAATGAATCTCATAAAGAATGCAAGATTTAATCAATCTTGATATTCTTGAAGAAATCAATGAGCCGCAAACTCAAGAAAATGAAGAAACATCAATAAATTCAATTGATGTTATGACTATTTGAATCGTTTGGAAGTAAATGTGGTTTGAAATACTCACAACCTTAAAGGAAGATAATACAACATGCATTGCTCAATTGAAGGGAGGATTCAGAAAAGGAGATAGGACAAAAGCACATTTCACCAAAATTGTTCTTCACACATGAGCTTCAAAAGAATAGTGATGCCAACGTGCAACAGATTCATTCAAGTGATAATGTGATTGATTTGTTCACTAAGTCTCTACCAACTGTAAATTTTGAGAAGATGGTGCACAAGATTAAAATACGAAGACTCAAGCATTTGGACTAAAGTTCTCATCAGGGAGTTAATACATGTTGTACTCTTTTTTCCATATAAGATTTTGTCCACTGGGTTTTCCTTGTAAGGTTTTTGATGAGGCAACCAAAATGTGTATTATTAGAAATATGTACTCTTTTTCCTTCACTAGAATTTTTCCCACTGAGTTTTTTTCTAGTAAGGTTTTAATGAGGCATATTATCTACCAAATAAACATTCAAGGGGGGTGTTATAAATATTATTTATTATTATAAATGTCTATCTCTACAAGAAAAGTTAGGGTTAGTGAATTTGAGACCAAGGTACTTAGACCCTATTGTTAATGTTGAGTTTTATGTTATGACATTTTACCTAACATAACATTTTCAGAACTAAGTTAAAGTCAGAAAATATTGGAACAAATGTCATGACATTCGGACCAACATTCTGATAACAGTTTTGCCCCTTCTTCACGGACTGAAGCTTATCTCGAGGGATTTTTACTACGATGGTAAAGTGACCTGGAAAGGAACTTGTTGAGCTGATTATGCACGTGGGAAGACCAAGTCCAAGGTGTTGCTAAACTTGGGGAACAAGTCTAAGAGGTTGAAGGATATTGCTCCACATTCGTCTCCAACAAACCTTATCAAGCTGCCCACTTTTTGCTCAACTTTCACAACGATTCATTGAGCATTTCAAGGAAGACTCTCTACTATAAATAGAGAGGCTACATCAAGGTATCGATATCCAGAAAATACAAGAGAAAAAGATTAAGAGAGCTCTCCAAAAAGCTCGATCAGAAAACTGGATCACTCTGTTGCCTGAGCTTTTCGACGATATTATGTCCAACATTATAGTTGCTGCCTAGATTCTAGATTTGTTCTTTATTGAAGCAATTATAATGAGATGTTGTCTATATCTACTTAGTTAGATTTTTCAGGCATAAGTCACCTGCGACTTAAACTTTTTTATTCCTTTGTATTATTTTGTAATCTTGTAAAAGAAGTAATATATTCAAATTGTATGTATATGTATATATATATATATATATATATTTACATAGGTTATATATTAATATAACATATGATGGTCAATGACCAAACGTATTGTATATATATATATATTATTTCCGCTGTAATTTACTCTTAAAAGGTTTTTATCTAAGTGTCGTCAGTTCTGTCGGACGACATTGTTAACGACATTTGTAAACTGTTTCAGTGTACAAGCGATTTTACTTACTGTTTGTTTTTTTATTATTCCATGGTATAACCCCCGGGACCCAATAAGTGGTATCAGAGTCTATACTTGACATAATAAGTGTGTGGTCCTGTTATATAAACTATGGATCCGGCTAATCCAACAATTGGTAGACTTCCTATTTTAGATGGATCAAACTATGCCTATTGGAAAATTCGTCTACGCTCTCATATCAAATCCATTAATATTAGAGCATGAAGATCTATTACTAATGGATATATTGTTCCAATGCTACCACCGGATGAGGAAGGCGAAATTCTTGCTAAGCCTGAATCCGAATGGAGTGTGGAAGAAACCAATAATGCAAGCTTCAATGAAAAAACCTTAAATGCTATTTTTGCATGGGTTGATCTCTACATGTTCAAGATCATACAAAATTGTTCTACGGGCAAGGATGCTTGGGATACTTTGCAAACCCATTGTGAAGGTAGCTCTAGTGTTCGTCGAACGAAGCTTCGTATGCTCATGAGTAAATATGAACGTTTAAGAATGGAAGAGACGGAGGACATTAAAATATATTTTGAAAAGTTTATTGACACCTCTAATGAATGTCAAGTTCTTGGTTCTCCGTTAACCAACAATCAACTTGTGGAAAAAACACTTCATTCTCTACCTGAAACGTTCAATATAAAGATATGTGCGATTGAAGAAGCTCACAATCTTGCTATAATGGACCTTCATACTTTAATGAGTATTCTAAAAACTTATGAGATGAATATGGAGAATCAAATGACATTGTATAAAATCAAAGATATATCACTTCAAGCAAATCCTTAGAGAGTCACGTCGATGATGAAGATGAATGTCACGACCCGACCCGACGGGCCGCGATTAAGCGCCCTAATGACGTCATTATACTAACCTGTCACGTAATCAGACCGACACTAAGGGCAATATAAAATCTGGCAGCTTAACGCTGCAATCATAACATACGTCCGAATATGCAAGCCGGCAAGGCTGCCTTTACACATGAACAACCTGTCTCCTGAGGAGTCACATCTAAATCAAATATAATGAATAGGCGAGCCGACAATGCTGCCACTATATACGGGAGTATCCCCACAAAAGAAAATGAAGTACCATAATACAGCTGACCACAACATGATACAATCCACATACGTACAACCCATAACTTGTCTACAGACCTCTATGAGAAGGATAACGACATATGACAGGACAGGGCCCCGTCGTGCACCTAAATATACATAAGTCAAAAATAAGGTTTTGTACCAAATGACTAAGCTCCGAAACAATGGAGCTTTCCAACCAACTGAGTAGGAGTCCTAGGCCCGAGGATCACCAAACTGAGAACCTGTACCTGCGGGTATGAACGCAGCCCCCCGAGGAAAGGGAGGTCAGTACGAAATAATGTACTGAGTATGTAAAACATGAAGTACTGTAAGAAAGATCATAACTGGCCAGAAGATATAATGTGACAAGTATAATAATCAAATTACCATTTCAACTGTGTCATATACAAATGAGAGTCAACTGTGCCTTATAGAAATGAGAGTCATATCAAAATCATGGATGTATGTCCATAGAATCATCATGTCTATATACATATAACGTGTCCCGGCCCTCTAGTGAGGAACTCGGTGGAATCATCAGTATAACGTGTCCCGACCCATCCTGGGACTCGGTGGAATCATCAGTGTAACGTGTCCCGGCCCATTCTGGGACTCGGTGGAATCATCATTATCATATATATATATTCATATAACGTATCTCGGCCCTCTAGTGAAGGACTCGATGAAATGATATAGTCACATCAAGAACGAATAGAATATCATGAGAAATCATATGCAATTAAAATCCTCATTTGACTCTCCGTGGAATAAATAAAAAGGCACTACCATATCATGTATCATTTTAAATCCTTCTTTGGAAAATCAAGACACTTATCATATGATGAATCATTTTAAAACATCATTTGGAAACTCAATAAAATCATTAAATGAATTTTTTACTAGAAAGTCAAAGGCACTTCTCCTGACACATATCTTTAGGAATTAAACTGTGTAGAAATCATGTACGTCCACCGTACATTCATTAAATCATGTCAAAAAGAAAGAATGAAGAGTTTCACATACCTTATTGACGAACTAACCAACTCAATGAATAGGATTCGTCTCAACTAGTACGTCCATCTATAATAAAGGGTAATACGCCCGTCAATTCTATGATTTCTACCGTAAGTTATATCGAAAGACGACTCCCTTTTTATAGAAATTCGGGCAGCACTTCCCTTATTTACGTGCATATCCAAAACTTACGAATCAAGCCAGCAGTACCAATTATCAATCACAACGTAAGAATATAACCAAAACAATCCCAAATATTCTATTTACGCCATCAATACATATTCTTCTCTTTTACATTTATGCAAAACAACAATTACAAGAGTTCGAGTTCTATAATTTGCAACATAACACCCTTTTTACACTTTAATTTCCTTAAGACATGTATTAGTAATTAACACAACATATATACATGTTTATAATCAAATTCCCAACATTTTAACTCCACAAAACCAACCCTTAATACCTCATAACAACGTCCAATAATTCCATGTAAGTTTCGGCCAACGACAACATAATTCCATAATCTTTTCTTAACTTCTTAAAATCCAATTCATGTTCCAATAATTCCTTATGAATAACTATAACTTAAATATCAAGTTTTCTTTCAATTCCAACATGCGATTAGCGACGATAATAGCAATAACATAATCGAATTCAATGTACATAAAATCAGTCCCCAAAAATTGGTAATTACAACATCACAACAATCACATGCAATCTCATTTATAATTTCTCTTTATCAAGAGTTCATTCCTTAATCACAACATCAATTATCTTACAAATACTCAATGAAAAGAAGAATTGTTTTACCTTAAACGAAGCCAAAACAGTCCCTACGAACCAGTCACTGTTCCATTGATTTTTGCCCAATTTTCACACTTCTTCAACTACAAATTGACATGCATACATTCTACAATGTTAATCCCTCATTCATACACGTTTTCCTCCTTAAATTCTTGTCCAAAACTGGGACAACACTGGGCAACTTCTCTCGGCAGTGGCAGTGATTTTGCCACTGTTTTTGGAGCTATTTTTTTTCTCAAATTGTGTAGAATGATAATCTGGGAAGAGAAGATAAAAAAAACTTCAATTGGCTATGGTGATGGTGGATAATTCGGCTGAGGGTGAGAGGAGAGAAAAGAGGGAGTTTTTTTTTGAATTAGAACATAATGAGGAAGGAGAAGATGAAATAGGTTTAATAAGGCTAATCTTAAAATATGAAATTCACTAATTACACTTTGGTCCCTACTTGAATAATTAAATTAATCCTTCAAGTAAAAATTAAATCTTAAATCCCGCTTCCTTTAATTTCCCGAAAGTTTCATAAAACCTCGTATCCTCAATGCCAAGATTTTATAATACAATACTATTACATAACTCCATTGGAACAAATTCAACTACTAGGATTAATTCTCGTCGTCACATTTGTAGTATTAAAAAAAACTATTCCGGGATAACATCCGTTTTTACACTAATTTATGTATTAACATATGTAAGTACTCTTTATATTCAATATTCGAATCTTACTTCCTTAATGATGTTCTTAATTATCGTCTTAACTTACGAGGTGTAACAATGAAAATCTTGAAGAAATTGGTGATGGTGCAAATGTTGCCCTCCTTACTAGAAAATTCAATTCGATGGTAAGAAAGTTCAACAATGACAAAAATAAATTTAAATCCAAAGAGCACCAAAACCAAGGCTTCAATCAAAAGGCTACTAACCCCCTTCCTATAGTAAAAAAGGAAATTAACTAAGGAGAATCAACTCAGACAGAACCAAATTTGATCCCAAACAATGAGATTCTGTGCAATGTCATGCTTGTTCAGGATGGGGTCATTATGCAAATGAATGTGCAAATACCTTAAGAAAATTTGGTAAAAATCTATGGGTTTCTCTTAGTGACGATGAAGAAGACGAGGAATGAGATCAAGAAATAGAGTCACAAGAAATGCTGACTACTGTTTACTAACAATCTCTCTCAGATAATGAAAATGTCATCGATAGTCCCAAATGTCACAACATTTGTGTCAACATCTGCGACGACATCTGCAGGTCCAGAAACATCTGAAACGTATGAATATTTTAACTATCCTGATGTTAATTTCTTTACTAGTATTATTTCTTATAGTGAGACTAGCTTTGACGATCAAGTTGATCCCAAGGACGACATGATTAAGGATTTACAAAATCTTTGTAAAGACTTAATTCTAGAATCCAAGCAACATGACTCAAAGTTAAGATCTTTAACTCTTGGGAATACAGGTTTAAAAGGCACAATAAACCGCTTAGAGATTACACTTACCAAAAAAGATCTTGAATTTGGTAAGATTAGTGCAAAGTTGGATCTAGCTGAAGCAACCTTCCAGAAGCTCAATACATGTACCTCCAAACTGGATGAGATTCTAGGTATTAGTCAACCATTACACGCAGGTATTGGGTACAAGAACTCACTTAATGCAGTATGCTCTAATTTATTTGACAAATCTGGGAGAATAGGCTTTGTAAAAGAGAAATGACCTAAAGACAAGCTCCCAGTCGCGTCAAATGACATGAAGTTTGTGTGCCATTATTGTAACTCCTCTGAGCACATAAGACCATATTGACGCAAACTTAAGAATTCCAGGAGCAGAGTGTTGTCAAAACGACTGTCCAACAATTCGGACAACACTCGTAGCAACATTCCTGACGGTAGAAAAGGGAAATGTTGTAAGAAAGTTTGGATGCCCAAACTGAATGTGAGATATAATGTTGCCATAACTGCTTTGAGGACTGACATTTCAGGATCTTGATACTTTGACAGTGGGTGCTCTCGTCACATGATAGGGACAAAGGAATGCCTAAAGAACTACGAGTCACTCAGTGGAGGAAATGTAACTTATGGAGGTGGCAGCAAAAGTAAGATCATAAGAAGAGGAACCTTAAGTGTTCCTGGTGTTCCAGTCTTGGAAAATGTCTTACATGTTGACGAATTAATGGTCAATCTAATCAGTATAAGTCAATTGTGTGATGACAATCTAGAGGTAAAGTTTAATAAGTATGCTTGTATAGTTACAAATGAAGCTAACCAATGTGTAATGTCAGGTACAAGGACATGCAACAATTGTTATCTTGTTGGAGAACAAGAGATATGCAATAATGTTAGGACAGATGACACTACCTTGTGGCATAAAAAATTAGGACATGTCAACTACCGTAACCTTGAAAGATTAATTTCTTTTGAGGCAGTAAGAGACATCCTTAAATTAAGCCCTAAAGATAAAACAATGGTTTTTGAAGATTGTCTAAAAGGTAAGCAAACATGTGTCTCTCATAATGTTGCCCAGAATGACGGACAACTCTCAGGTACGTCTCACTGCTTTCAGCTTTTGCACATGGATTTTATGGGTCCAATCGAGGTAGACAGCCTAGGAGACATGAAGTATTTTTATGTGATTGTAGATGACTTTTCCAGGTACTCATGAATATTCTTTTTGAAAGAAAAGTCTCAAACTTTTGGCATGTTCAAAGTGTTGCACTCTAGGATAAGGAATCTGTATCATTCTTCCATTTTTCTAATTAGGTCAGATCATGGAAAAAAAATTGAGAATAATCTATTTTCAACATTTTATGAGAAAAATGGGATTTTTCATGAATTTTCTGCTCCCAAGTCTCCTCAGCAGAATGGTGTATCAGAAAGGAAAAATATGACTTTACAAGAGATGGCTAGAGTCATGCTGAGTTCTAAGAAATTATCAAAACGTTTTTGGGCCGAAGCCTTGAATATTGCAAGTCACATAACAAATAGAGTCTATCTTAGGCCTGTTGTAAGAAACAAGGCAAAACTAGTTGCTCAAGGATACACGCAGGTCGAAGGAATTGACTACGATGAAACATTTGCCCCTGTTGCCAGAATTGAGTCAATTAGGTTGTTACTTGTTGTAGCTTGCTGTCTAAAGATCACTCTCCATCATATGGATGTTAAATGTGTCTTCTTGAATGACTATCTTGACAAAAAAGTCTATTTTGAACAACCCAAAGGATTTGAAGATCCTCACCATCCTCAGTTTGTATACAAGCTCAAAAAGGCTTTGTATGGATTGAAACAAGCACCTCGAGCATGGTATGGTCGTTTAACTCAGTTTCTTCTTGAATTTAGTTTTAAACGTGGTGAAGCTGATTGTACTTTGTTTATAAAACATCACGAAGTAGATATGGTCATTGCTCAAATTTATGTAGATGACATAGTCTTTGGTTCGACTTCACAGTCCCACCTTGAGACATTTGTCGAAGCTATGTCCTCCACATTTGAGATGAGCATGATAGGGGAATTAACCATTTTCTTAGGCTTGCAGATAAAGCAAAATGAAGATGGAATCTTCATCTCCCAGAGTAAGTATGCCAAGAATTTGGTTAAGAAGTTTGGATTGGAGAATGCTAAACAGGTGATGACTCTAATGGGATCAACACAGAAGATATGCAAAGACGATGTTGGCGAAAATATCGACCCAACATTGTATCGATCTATGATAGGTAGTCTCTTGTATCTTACTGCTAGTCATCCTGATCTAATGTTTAGTGTTTGTGTTTGTGCTCGATTCCAAGCTTATACCAAAATCTCCCACTTAAATGCCTTAAAATGTGTCATCCGATATGTTACCGGTACATGTGAGTTGGGAATTTGGTGTTCCAAAGACACTAATCCTAATTTAATAGGGTATAGTGACTCGGATTGGACTGGTGATGTGAATGACAGAAAAAGTACGAGTGGAAAATGTTTTTACCTTGGCAATAATCTAGTATATTGGTATAGTCGTAAATAAAATTGTGTCTCACTTTCAATTTCAACTGTTGAATCTGAGTATGTAGCAGCTGGAAGTTGTTGTTCTCAATTGATATGGTTAAGACACATTTAGACGACTATGGTTTTTCAAATAATATCTTAGTTTTGTATTGTGATAACTTGAGTGCAATAAATATTTCCAAAAATCATGTTCAACACTCTCGTACAAAACATATAGATATTAGACATCATTTTTAAGAGATTTAGTTGAAAAACAGCTAGTTCAAATTGAACATGTTGATACTATTCATCAACTAGCTGATATTTTTACAAAAGCTTTGGATCATGAGAGATTTTCAAGTTTGAAAAACTCTCTTGGTCTCTGTATTCTCTGAATCGGCACTGGTGGATAAATGTCGGCTGAAATGTCTCTAACATTTTGGGTGACATTTGCCTCTGTAATATCAGAATTTGATTGTGTTTACTGTTTTTGATGGTTTTAATTTTGTATTCACTCATGTATGATCCTAAAATAAGAACATATTTTCAATAAGTGATACCGTTCTGTGCGATGATATTAGATATCATAAAAAAGGAATATCAAAATAAGACAAAGCCTTTTGTGAATTGCGTGGCAACTGTGCGAACGAGCAAAGCTCTTTGAAAAATGATATCGTTCCTATACTATAGGAGTATCAAGTGCTTAAACAAGAAATTATGAGGATGCTAAATAAGTATTTTTTTTTTTTTGACACAAAAATTAAATTTTGTATGTGGTTTATGATTATATCAAAGACAATGGAAAAATGTTACATTGATCTGGAGGTTAAAATCATAAAATCACATATAAAATGTGTCTTGATTTGTTGCAAAAAATAAAAGAGTTCTTGTAGGATCATAATACATGTGTCATTAAAAATGTTGTCAACATTACGGTTGACATTCTCAGATAATGATATTTGTTGGGATAATGTTTGTAACTGTTTTTGAAACTATTTTTTTTGTGCCATAGTTTTCAATTTTGTTGATGTCTATACTTTTCATAAATTTAGGTGTAAGTATTTGGTTACAACTCAAACACCTAAAACCAAGATTTTATTGGCCAAAAGTATAAAATCTTCCTCTTTAGTTCTTCTTTTTTGTCTTCTCTTGTTTGTTTCCGGGAAAAAAAAGAAGAAGCAAACCATCACATCAATCTCGATTTACTTCAAACCGATGGGCTCTTCCACTTTTTCTTCATCTTCCAAAACCCTAAAAACCCTTGAATAATCTCATCACTATTCACTCATGGATACTAGTCCAATGTCACCATCCATGACCTCCAACATCCACGACAATACACCAATGAGTACAAGTCCTTCTCAAAGCACAATCATAGTACTAAGCATTTTCCAAGAACCTCTCGATATAAGCTATCCTGGAGACAATGATAATCCAATCGACCTAGAAACAACTCCAGATGTGTCTGTTCTAGGCAAAAGGGAAAGCACCTCAAAATTTCCAACACGGAGGTCAACAAGAGTTTATGAGAGAAATGTTGAAGCCCAGCCAGCAACGAAAAAGTCCAAGCTCGATGAGCAAGATACTGCGTGTTCTAGTAGTGACTGGGATGATCCGACTTCGATTTCTCAATCGAAGATGATGAAAAAAACACCTCTTTTGAAAAGCAAGTTGAACCAACCCCAACCTCTCAATCTCATTCTGAGCCATTTGTTTCGGCTGCTGGAAATCGTCAGATGAAGAAATACCCGACGATACTCCATTAAAGAGGTACTGCCCAAGAGGATTTTCCAGAAGTTCAAGAGCTGAGACTTTTTCAGATGATGCCCCTGATGTTGCCTCAAGTGTCACGACATCCCAGGCAACATCTAGCCAACTCCTGAACAGACTCAATCTCCATTCTCCTCTAGCAGAACAGAATCAGACTTAGAGTCTGATCAAGAGGTAACCTTTTTCTGAGAAATTCTATTCTGAAACTAGTTCTAAAAATTGGGACTGGTATAAAAATAGAATCATCAAGTCTGAAAAAGCATTAGACATTGCCTCCTGTTCAGAACATGGTTTGATTGAGTTTTTTAAGCACATAAGTCTTCTCGGATCTGTAACAAACAAAGGACCCTATATTGACAATGTAATCAGGTTGTTTTATACTAACTTAGACAATGTTATGGAAGATACTAACTCTAAGCAATTCGGGAAAGTATACTTCTGTAATTGAATATATAAATTCACACATGTTGTTATTAGTCAATGTCTGGACTTAAATGATGAGGAGGATGTTATAGATTCAGACCCTGCAATGGAAGATAAAGATGAAATCATTAAATACCTCACAAGAGGTATAATGCAGAAATGGATCTCTATATGTCCAGCCTCGAAACTAACAGCTTTGTTTGCAACCCTCCATAAAATTGCTATACACAATTGGCTCCCTTCAATGAATGAGTCAATTGTCACTTCAGAACAAGCTCACTTGTTATACAAAGTCAGTAAAGGATTGAGAGTTGACTTAAGCCAAACAATATTTAATCAAATTGTCAACTTAGCCCAAAAAGAATCAACTTCAATCCTACCTTTTCCTCTTTAATTTTCAAAGTCCTTACATCACAAGGCTTTCAACCAAAGAAGAATGACATACTTGGGAAAAATCCAGAGTTGTACACTGTGAACAAGACAATTTTAAAAAGCAAATACAGGATCATAGACTTACCCTGGAAACTGGAGCAAAACAGAATTGATGTTGAAAGAAATGTCATCAACATTTCTGGCAATACAGACTCATAATGATATTCGTTGACAACATAATGACTTGTGAATCAACTCACAAATATCAACCTTCAAATTTCAGAAGTTGATACTGTTAAAGAACCCCTAATTCAAGCAAGAGATCGTCTTCTAATGTTGCTTTCTTCCTAAAAATGGGGAGAAATTCTGGGAAACATGGGGAGTTTGATGCTGCTGCAAAGAAGAGACGCAATGCAGGGAGAGCTGATACTGCTGCAAAGAAATAATGCAGGGGGAGCTGAGAAAGACTGGGTGCTGGTGGTTGCAGGTGCAAAGTCAAGCATAAGTAGAAAGCGGTTGGAAGCTACTACTAATGCTTGACATGCAAGAGAGGTGTAAAAATATGAAAATACTGTTGATATGTTAGTGATGCTGGTGTTGGATGATGAATGAATTACTGCTGGTGTTGGATGATGAATGAATTACTGCTGGTGTTGGATGATGGATTACTGTTTGATGTTGATGCTACTGTGTTACTGATGAATGCTTAATTTGGTTACATTTGAATTGGATTTTAAAGATGATCTAACGACTATTTTATTTTGGGTTGTAATGATTGAACAAAATAGTTCTGTATATTTTTGTGTTCGTCTAATCCAATGTATGAATAGCATATATATTGTTTTGTATATGTTGTTTGTGTGCCATCATGTCACGACCCAACCGGGCGCTGATCGTACCTAAAGTACCGCAGTATATGTCAGAGAATAGCAGCGGAACATACATAACACATAACTTTATAAAAAGGGTAAACATCACTGGCCAGCCGATAAGGCTGCCTTCCATAAAACATACTTAAACAAAGTAGAGTAGTACAACTGGTTCTTATAGCCCAAAACATATATGTGACCACAGACCTCTAAAGATAACAACTGTGGCGGGACAGGGCCCCGCCATACCCCTGAATGTACAAAATACTTATAGCATCAGGGAATATCTGTACCAATAAACAAGCTTCCGGAGGAATGGAGCTTCTGACACCGGAATAGTGATCCTAAGAACGAGGATCCTCAATCTGCTTAGCCTTACCTGCGGCATGACGCGGCCAGGAAGGGTCGACACAATATGTACCAAGTATGTAAAGTGGAAAATCTGTAATAATGATATCAAGTCTAAAAAGTCAAGTCATGGAAGAAAATCAAATACCTTTTCTTGTGCCTTACTAACAATGAGAGTGACAAGTATATATATATATAATCTGCATAAAATAGGGCCTTAGGATCAAAAGCAGGTACCTCGCAGTAGTATCAATAAGCACCCTACTCTCGGGACTATTTCACCCGCATAGGTCCTGTGGACCCGCATGAGGTATTCCTCGCATAGGCTGTACCCGCCCGCATGGGACTATTTCACCCACATAAGCCCATAAGGACTCGCATGAGGTATTCCTCGCATCGTGGGTAGCAAATCCACGGAACAGGTGGTATAACGATCTTGGGGACTTTCCCCTCAGATATACTTTTACCCTGAAGCAGATGGTATAACGATCTTGGGGCTTTCCCCTCAGATATACTCTTACACCAGCGGATGGTATAACGATCTTGGGGCTTGCCGCCGGATATACTCTTACACTGAAGAAGGTGGTATGACGATCTTGGGGCTTGCCCCTCAGACATACTCTTACCCTGGAGTAGGTGGTATAACGATCTTGGGGCTTGCCCCTCAAATATACTCTTATCCTAGCTCAAACTGTCATCATATCATAATCATAAATAAGTTAAGAAAACTTATAACTTCTTATTAATCTTGTTCATATACCCTCTCATTTTAGTTTACTTAAGGCACTTAATCATATCTTTAATAAAAGAACACCGGGAGTTTAACCCAAGTACTACATGCTTCAACTCTTTTAAAAATGACTCTTCTTTATACATAAAACTCTTGGGCAATTGATGCCTTAAAACCAATTTGCCTCACCATATACTTATCTTACTTAGAGTAAATCTCTTCTCATTAACCTTTTATGAAGCTAATAAACCAACTTCCCATAAAGTTGTTATATTAACTCTACACTTTAGTAAAATCATACTTTTCCCATAACTAAGGGACTTATACATTCTTATAACGAAACAAGTCATTTTATACTTAAAACAAGTAAGAATACCAAATCTTGTACGTCTACCGTACTACATAGTTTCATCTATTCATGCTCAAGAGATAGGAAAGCTTCACATACCTTTTTTATCAATCCACTTGCTAAGTCCAAACTACCGCAAGTAATATGTCAACCTAAAATAACCATGATACGTTTATTAACCTCTAACTTCAATGTAGAATAATCTAAACTCAAAGCCACTAAATTCTATGGAAAATTGGGCAGCATTTCCTTTGTTTCTACATACTTTGCCACCTTTCACAAGGCCGAATTTATCATCCAAACGCCACATTTAAGGCTCAATCAATCCAACAACTCAAAGGGGATTACACACCTAAACTTGGGTGTGTAAAATTCTGCCCCACAAGTTACAACAATTCACTTAACAATTCTAAGGTAGTTTTTAGGCTACAACATGCTCTTAATCTCTTCTTAACCCATTTTTCATATCCAAACCACATTTCTAGCATGCGATGACTCTAAGAGCATTATTTACTACCACAAGTTCTTTCTTCTTAACATGCAACACTATAAACTAAAT
This sequence comes from Przewalskia tangutica, assembly GCA_029844215.1. Taxonomy (NCBI): domain Eukaryota; kingdom Viridiplantae; phylum Streptophyta; class Magnoliopsida; order Solanales; family Solanaceae; genus Przewalskia; species Przewalskia tangutica. The sequence goes on along the minus strand of CM056727.1, from coordinate 42,342,482 downwards.
CTAAAGGAAGAATCATTACCTTAGAGTTTTAGCCAAACTTATTCCAAATATTTTGCTAGCTTCCTTGCTAAGAACACCACCACAAGCTAGCCAAAAGCTTTCCTTTTTGTTCTTACCTTTTCAGATTTTTCTTTAGGCTTGGATTTTCTTTTGGAAATGTAGAGAGAAGGAGAAGCTGATTTTTAGAGAGAGGGAGAGAAATTGGAAGATGACCAAGTCTTCAAGACTTGGTCAATATATCATCTGAGAAATCGGATGGGGACACTTGTCACCCTCCCAAGGTCTTTTAAAGAAAAATCTGACTTTTCCTAAGTCTTTCCGCCCAAAAATCCCGCCTCGGCCGCGGCCATGCCTCGGCGCAAGGCTGAAAACCTCCGCAGCCCTTCGAACTTTGGCGCGCTGCATCTGGCCATGGCGCGCTGCTGCTTCAGCGACCCCTCGGCACTTTCGCGCGCTGCCCTGCATCCGGCGCGCCTCGCCTTTGTCCGAAACACATTTCTGTCCGACTGAGCACTGAACTTGTAACTCTCATAACTTTCTACTCCGACGTCCTATCGACGAACGGTTGGTTGCGTTGGAATCTAGACTCCACGAAATATGCCCTAGGCCTTTGAAACACTTAGGATCTCTCAATGTACCGGATCATAACCCGCCTCAAAGTTGACTAAAACCCGTCCAGAACAATCCGTCAACCTATCCTTAGAAAATTTTAAGTCTTACATGCTTTCGTACGCTCTCATACGTAGGGTCAGAACTACGGGGTATAACATTCTCCCCCCTTCGAAACATTCGTCCCGAATGTTCCTTCTAGGCTTACTCAAATAACAACATCGACATAGACCCTCTTAACTATTCTTTTGCAAATAAAGAAGCTCCACGAGCCACAACATACTGAAGCGTAAATGCTAAAACAAAACTAATAAGCAGGAAAGTGGGTTACCTGGAGGTGTAGGAAATAGGTGAGGGTACTTCTTCAACATGTCATCCTCTTCTTCCCACGTCATTTCCTCCCTGTTCTCGTCCCGCCATAGGACCTTGATGGAAGCCACGTCTTTCGTCCGGAGTCGTCTAACCTGACGATCGAGTATCGCTATGGGACTCTCCTCATACGATAACTCTTCTGTCACTTGGACATCATGAACCGGGTGCACTCTAGATGGATCTCCAATACATTTCCGCAACATGGACAATCTGATACGGCCCAATGTACCTTGGGCTAAGTTTCCCCTTCTTTCCAAATCTCATCACGCCCTTCATGGGCGATACCTTTAGAAAAACCCAATCATCTATCTCAAATTCCAAGTGTCGACGCCGATGGCCTGCATACGACTTTTGCCGACTCTGAGCTGTCAACAACCGCTCCTGGATAAGCTTCACCTTATCCATCGCTCACAACTAAGTCCGCCCGACTAATCGAACTTCTCCCACTCGAACCAGCTATCGGTGACTGCACTTCCTCGTATAAGGCCTCATAAGGCGCCATCGAATCTGGAATGGTAGCCGTTGTTGTAAGCAAACTCCAAGAGGAAAATGATCCTCCCACTACCCTCAAATCAATAACACAAGCCCGCAAAGATATCCTCGTTGTCGGATAGTGCGCTCGACCTGTCCGTCGGTCTGAGGATGAAACGCCGTACTGAGACTCACTTATGTCCCTAATCCCTTCTGAAAGGACCTCCAGAAGTTAGCCGAGAACCGCTCTCTATCGATATAATCGACACCGACTCGTGCGGTCTCACAATCTCTCTAATATATAATCCGCATAGTCCTCGGTGAGAACGCTATTCGATCGGAAGAAAATAGCCGATTTCGTCACTGTCGACAATCACCCAAATGGAATCATGCTTATCCGGTGGTAGGTAGCCCGTAATAAAATCCATATTTATCACCTCCACTTCCAGTCGGAATATCAATAGCTGCAACAGCCAGCTTCGTGCTCAACCTTAACCTGCTGACAATTCGGGCACTGTGCCACGAACTCCGCAACGTCCCGCTTAAGGCCATCCCACCAATACACGCATCTAAGGTCATGATACATCTTAGTCGACCCCGGATGAATAGAATAACGAGCACTGTGTGCCTCCCCCAGAATCTGCTGACGAAGTCTGTCCACATCGGAACACACAACCGGCCCTCGAATCTTAGCACCCCATCAGGCGCTACCTCAAATAGACTCTTCTCCTTCTGGAGAGCTGCGTCGATGCCGTACCAAAATCGGATCCTCATCGTCGCCTCTTCACCTCGCCGACGATGGAAGACTCGGCAACCTCTCGAACCGAATTCCATCACTATCGATCAACCAAACGAACCCCAAGGCTCGCTGGCGATGTAACTCTCGGACCATATCCTCTTCTGCGGCCGACATCGCATGCACTACCCATCGATCCGCGACTGCGGCATCCGCAACTACATTCGCCTTTCTGGGTGGTACGTAATATCAACATAGTAATCCTTAAGTAGCTCCAACCACCGCTCTGCGCAAGTTCGCCTCCTCTCGTGAAGATGTCTTCGAGACTCTTGTGGTTCGTAAATGTCACATGAACTCCATATAAATAATGTCTCCAGATCTTCAAGGCATGAATCACTGCTGCCAACTCCAAGTCATGTGTGAGATAGTTCTTCTCATGCTTCCTAAGCTGTCGAGACGCATAAGCTATAACTCTGCCGTCTTTGCGCATCGCCGCACTCCGACACTGGCGTCACAATAAAACCACGTATCCATCTAAGCCTCTCAAAGTGTAAGAATCGGCGGTCGTCAACTTCTCCTTTAGCAAGGAAACTTTCTCACAAGTATCCGCTCACGGAACATAGCCGCTTACAGTCACTTAGTCAAAAGTCTTTGAAATAAGCAAATTTCTACAAACCTCCGATAATAACTCGAGGCCCAAAGCCGCGCACTTCCGTCGGTGTAGTGGGTCCAGGCCAAGTCTTAATCGCTTGATCTTGCCAGATCAACCCGAATACCATCGGCCCGATAACATGCCCTAAGAAAGTCACCGAAGCTAACGAACTCGTGCCGAGAACTTGGCATACAATCGCCGGCCTCGGAGGACTCTCAATACCGTCCTCAAATGATCAGATGCTCGCTCACGTGGCGAATACACCAAGATATCATCAATAAACACTATAACGAACATATCCAAGAATGGCTCAACACCCTATTCATCAAATCCATGAATCTGCTTTGGGCGTTGGTCAACCCGAAAGACATCACCTCAACTCATAGTGCCCATACCGGTCTGAATGCGATCTTTGGGATATCTATCTCTCTAACTCGCACTGATGATAACTGCACCGCAGTCTATCTTGAAAACACTTTGCACCCTGCAATGGTCAAACAAATCGTCAATCCCGGGAGGATATATGTTCTTGATAGTTACCTTGTTCAGCTGCCTGTAATCAATACACATACGCAGCGTCCCATCCTTCTTTTTTACAAATAACACTGGTGCTCCCCAGGGAGAAACACTTGGCCTAATAAAGCCTTTCTCCAGCAAATCTTTCAGCTGGTACTTCAACTCCTTCAACTCGATAACCGGCTCGCCCGGAAACTGGAACCGAACTAATCTCTCTCTACAGTCCACGTTGGCATAGCAAGATGCTAGCCAATCCATACCCATAATCACATCAAAGTCTGTCATATCCAATTCTATCAAGTCGGCTAGAGTCTGACGGCTATCTATAGTCACAGGGCAAGCCTTATACACCCGGCTACCATCGAATCACTCATCGCGTAGCCACCTCAAAAGGTCTTATGGACTCGGGCTCTATCCCTATTCTACTGGCAATATGAGGAGATATGTAGGACAAGGTAGAACCTGGATCTATCAAAGCATATACATCACAGTAAGAAACCAACAATGTACCTGTGACGACATCTGACGACGCCTCCTGGTCCTGTCGACTACACATAGCATATATGCGGTTCTGAGGACCGCTAGAACTGGAACCCCTGCCACGACCTCTGCCGCGTCCTTCTGGCCCATAAGTACCCTGCCCTCCGGGGCGTCTAACCATCGAAGATGAAGATCCAAAGAATGCACCCGTCGGCGAACTGTAACGCTCCGCCGCTGGGACGGACAATCCTTCTTCAGATGGCCCTGTTGGCCACAAGAGTAACATGCTCTCGAACCCATACGGCACTCGCCCGGATGAGACCTACCGCATCGAGCACACCGAGAGGTAGGTGGTCTCGATTGGTGATGGTCTCTGCCTCCCTGAAAACCTGAAGTCTTGGAGCCCTGACCTGCTCCTGAATAACCCTGCTGATCAGACCTCCTGCCGAAAAACTGAGAAGGAGCACTCTGTGCTGGCTGGAATGTGGACCTAGTCTGCTGCTGAGGCTGCCCGCCTCGAAAACTTCCATGAGAACCTGCTGTCCTGGCCCTCTTGGGCTGGTCCAAATCTAGCTGATCCTGCCTCTCTCTGTCCTCAATCCCCTGTGTGTATGCCTGCATCCTGGTAATATCCATCCCTGGCTGAAGAGCCACCCCCAAGCATGCAGTAATCATATGACGGTCTAACCCCATCATATATCGATGAACCCTATCTGCCATGTCAGCTACTATGGTGTGCATCTCGGCCAAGAGTCGAACTCAGTGTACTCCCGATAGTCCTCCCGTCTGCCTCAAGGTCAAGAACCTATCTCACGGGCTCTCCTCACCTCGGGAGGCAAGAAGTGGTCTAGGAACGCCTCGTGAACTCCTCCCAATCACCGGAAGAGCATCCTCACCTCGACAATACCCATGACTCAAACAGTTCAACGCAATATCGCGTAATCGGTAGAAAGCTAGTATAATGACTCGGTCTACGATGCCCTAAGGACTGCATGGTCCAACGCTAATCGGACAAACTCCTGCGGATCCTCCTCAAATCTCGAACCATAGAACTCGGGTGGGTGACAACCCAAGAAATCCCGAATCAGAACCATCGGCTCTGGGTTGGCGCTTTGCTCTGTCGGCTGCCGCTCGCCACTATATTGGTCGATGCGAATCTGCTCCCGTAATCTCGTACTCGGACCACGAATGTGGGATGGAGGCTCGTATCGCGGTCTCGATGGCGCGTCCGCCTCGAACTCGCTGAGGCCGGGCGACGACGTGGAACTCGCCGCCACTAAACATCATCTCTCGTAAGGCGGGCTCGTGCCTCGTGACTCTCCGCGTCCCATAAGCACCCTCGGTGCCTTGCCGCCACGGGCGCGGTTGCCTTGCGTGGAGGTATAATCGATACATAAAGGAAAACATCGTATGAGGTTCAACCTATAACTAAGCTCTATTGCAAGATCATAGAGTTAAAGAAATGGAACCAATCCTAAATAACCTGCGACCTCACGATTATAGATGTGGTGCGCGACACACCGATAATCAAGACTCTACTGACACGATGCATGGACACTTTCCGAGGACTAATCGCTCGATACCACTTTTGTCACGACCCAACCCGGGTCGCGGCCCGGTACCCTACCGGGGTACCCTGTCAGGTATATGTCAGAGAATAGCAGCGGAACATACATAACACATAACTTTATAAAAAGGGTAAACATCATTGGCCAGCCGATAAGGCTGCCTTCCATAAAACATACTTAAACAAAGTAGAGTAGTACAACTGGTTCTTATAGCCCAAAACATATATGTGACCGCAGACCTCTAAAGATAACAACTGTGGCGGGACAGGGCCCCGCCATACCCCTGAATGTACAAAATACCTATAGCATCAGGGAATATCCGTATTAATAAACAAGCTTCCGGAATGAAGCTTCGACACCGAATAGTGATCCTAAGAACGAGGATCCTCAATCGCTACCCTTACGCGGCATGAACGCAGCCCGAGGAAGGGTCGATGCACAATATGTACCAAGTATGTAAAGTCAAAAATCGTAATAATGATATCAAGTCTAAAAGTAAGTTGAGTCATGGAAGAAAATCAAATACCTTTTCTTGTGCCTTACTAACAATGAGAGTGACAAGTATATATATATATAATCTGCATAAAATAGGGGCCTTAGGATCAAAGCAGGTACCTCGCCAGTAGTATCAATAAGCACCCTACTCGCGGGACTATTTCACGCGTGGGTCTGTGGACCCGCGTGAGGTATTCCTCGCATAGCCGTACTACCGCACGGGACTATTTCACCGCATAAGCCCATAAGGACTCGCGTGAGGTATTCCTCGCATCGTGGGTAGCAAATCCACGGAACAATGTGGTATAACGATCTTGGGACTTTCCGCCGGATATACTCTTACCCCTGCGGATGGTATAACGATCTTGGGGCTTGCCCGCCGGATATACTCTTACCGGCGGATGGTATAACGATCTTGGGGCTTGCCCCTCAGATATACTCTTACACTGAAGAAGGTGGTATGACGATCTTGGGGCTTGCCCCTCAGACATACTCTTACCCTGGAGTAGGTGGTATAACGATCTTGGGGCTTGCCCCTCAAATATACTCTTATCCTAGCTCAAACTGTCATCATATCATAATCATAAATAAGTTAAGAAAACTTATAACTTCTTATTAGTCTTGTTCATATACCCTCTCATTTTAGTTTACTTAAGGCACTTAATCATATCTTTAATAAAATAACACCGGGAGTTTAACCCAAGTACTACATGCTTCAACTCTTTTAAAAATGACTCTTCTTTATACATAAAACTCTTGGGCAATTGATGCCTTAAAACCAATTTGCCTCACCATATACTTATCTTACTTAGAGTAAATCTCTTCTCATTAACCTTTTATGAAGCTAATAAACCAACTTCCCATAAAGTTGTTATATTAACTCTACACTTTAGTAAAATCATACTTTTCCCCTAACTAAGGAACTTATACATTCTTAAAACGAAACAAGTCATTTTATACTTAAAACAAGTAAGAATACCAAATCTTGTACGTCTACCGTACTACATAGTTTCATCTATTCATGCTCAAGAGATAGGAAAGCTTCACATACCTTTTTGATCAATCCACTTGCTAAGTCCAAACTACCGCAAGTAATATGTCAACCTAAAATAACCATGATACGTTTATTAACCTCTAACTTCAATGTAGAATAATCTAAACTCAAAGCCACTAAATTCTATGGAAAATTGGGCAGCATTTCCTTTGTTTCTACATACTTTGCCACCTTTCACAAGGCCGAATTTATCATCCAAACGCCACATTTAAGGCTCAATCAATCCAACAACTCAAAGGGGATTACACACCTAAACTTGGGTGTGTAAAATTCTGCCCCACAAGTTACAACAATTCACTTAACAATTCTAAGGTAGTTTTTAGGCTACAACATGCTCTTAATCTCTTCTTAACCCATTTTTCATATCCAAACCACATTTCTAGCATGCGATGACTCTAAGAGCATTATTTACTACCACAAGTTCTTTCTTCTTAACATGCAACACTATAAACTAAATCTAAAGGAAGAATCATTACCTTAGAGTTTTAGCCAAACTTATTCCAAATATTTTGCTAGCTTCCTTGCCAAGAACACCACCACAAGCTAGCCACAAGCTTCCTTTTTTGTTCTTAACTTTTCATATTTTTCCTTAGGCTTGGATTTCCTTTGGAAATGTAGAGAGAAGGAGGAGCTGATTTTTGCAGAGGAGAGAATTGGAAGATGACCAAGTCTTCAAGACTTGGTCAATATATTGCATCTAAGAAATCAGATGGGGGACACTTGTCACCTCCCAAGGTCTTTAAAGAAAAATCGACTTTTCCTAAGTCTTTCCGCCCAAAATCCGCCTCGCGCGCATGCCCGCCTCGGCGCATGAGCCGCTCTTTCTCCGAACTTTGCCTTGCATCTGGCGCCGCTGCAACTTCAGCGACCCCTCGATGCTGGCGCGCCTGCCTCGCATCCGCGGCGCGCCGCGCTTTGTGTCGAAACACACATTGGTCCGATCACGCATCGAACTTGTAACTCTATAACTTCTACTCCGTCCCTATCGATTTAACGGTTGATTGAGTTGGAATCTAGACTCCATGAACTATGCCCTAGGCCTTTGAAACACATAGGATCTCTCAATGTACCGGGTCATAACCCGCCTCAAAGTTGACTAAAACCCGTCCGGAACAATCCGTCAACCTATCCTTAAAATTTTTTAAGTCTTACATGCTTTCGTACGCTCTCATACGTAGGGTCAGAACTACGGGGTATAACACATCACAAGTTAAGGGGGAACATTAATAATTGTCATAGGTAACTCACACTAAAAATGTTTGTTTTGTGAAGAAAGACAAAAATGAGGAGAATGTTAATGTTGGGTTTTATGTTATGACATTTTACCTAACATAATATTTTCAGAACTAAGTTAAAGTCAGAAAATGTTGAAACAAATGTCATGACATTCGGACCAACATTCTGATAACACTTTTGCCCCTTCTTCACGGACTGAAGCTTATCTCGTGAGATGTTTACCACGATGGTAAAGTGACCTGGCAAGAAACTTGTTGAGCTGATTATACATGTGAGAAGACCAAGTCCAAGGCGTTGCTAAACTTGGGGAACAAGTCCAAGAGATTGAAGGATTTTGCTCCACATTCGTCTCCAACAAACCTTATCAAGTTGCCCACCTTTTGCTCAACTTCCACAACGATTCATTGAGCATTTCAAGGAAGACTCTCTACTATAAATAGAGATGCTACATCAAGGAATCGATATGCAGAAAATATAAGAGAAAAAGATTAAGAGAGCTCTCCAAAAATCTCGATCAGAAAACTGGATCACTGTGTTGCATGAGCTTTTCGACGACATTCTGTCCAACATTATAGTTGCTGCCTAGATTCTGGATTAGTTCTTTATTGAAGCAATTATAATGAGATGTTGTCTATATCTACTTAGTTAGATTTTTCAGGCATAAGTCATCTGCGACTTACACCTTTTATTCCTTTGTATTATTTTGTAATCTTGTAAAAGAAGGAATATATTTAAATTGTATATATATATATATATATATATATGTTGACACCCAATTTTGACCCTCCCGTCCAGTCATTTAACTATAAAATTAGACTAATTTTGTAAAATAATTTTTTAGGATTTTTATAATAAAATGCAGCGATAAAACATAAATACATGCATAAATAAATAATTTAATAATGGCATCGCGTCTTGCGTAGAGTTTCAAGCACTTAGAGTCCCGCGTCCGCGTTAATTGATTTCAAGCTCTGTCGTAATTCTTAAATAATTAATAAATACATAAAATAAATAATTTAGCAAAGACGAATAACATAGCCGCATTTATTAATATGCAAAGCAATTTCATAATCATCGTAGCACCTGAAGTCATATTAGGATAACTTAATTTTAGCTTAAAGAATAATAAATAATGCAATAAATAAGATTTTAAGTCGTAGTACCACATTCTAAAGTATTAAGCAGCACGCCCGTCTTTATATTTTGTAATAATTTTAAAACTCAGGCTAATAGAACACCTAATTAATTTAAGCACAATTTATTAAATTAATCACTAATACCCTTAAAACTCTACCCAAATAATTTACCCCTAATTAATACCTAATTTAATACTACCCCTAATTACTAATCAGCCCATTACCCAGCCCTTTATCTTACCCACGCGCCAACATCCATCACCACACGCCTTATTTCCCTTGCCGATCCTAAGCCCACGCCCAACCTATTTCCCCAGCCTTTATTTTTCTTCCCTCTCAGCCCTTAGCCCATGGTCCCTTCCCCTCAGCAGCCCTTATCTCCCTTCGTCGACAATACCCAAAGAAAAGAAAACCTAGAACCCTAAATTCCCGTCGCCGCCTCCTTACCCACACGCCCTAAATCCCACCAAATCGCAACCAAAATCCCAGGTTTCCTTTCTTAGAGCCTACCATAGCAAGAACCCTTCCAAAATCGTGACCCAAATCGCGTAAATCAGAGTTTCCCATAACCACAAATCGTTCTAAAATCTCGTCGAATCAGACACCTGCCAAACGTTAGCCAGCTTTCCCTTACCATATCCCTACCCAAATCTCGTCAACAAATGGTAAGAATCAATATGAAATCAGTAGCAAATCGTTCGAATCAGCACCAAATCTCGTCCCAATTAGCCTTTATTACTTACCGAACTTAAACCCAGACGATGGGCTATAAAATCAAGAACGATTAGGCATGCAAAGGGGGACCGATAGCAAGAACACAGAGCAGGGACAGGGAGTAGAGCAGAAAGGGAGGAGACTCATAGCATCGGTTCAGGCCATCAGACATAGAGCAGAGCAAAGATGGGGAGTCCAGAGCATGGGTCGAGCATGCACTGTGGCGAGGAGGCATAGCTCAGTCGGGGAGAATCGACAGGCATCGAGAATTAGGGAACTCAGTATCTAGGCCATTAGCATCTCAAGAATAGGTAATCTGAATCCCTCTCTCAATTCTAGCCAAAAATCAGCAAGCAACTTTACCCTTCTATTTGCATCGCAAACCCAAAACCCGTCGAGTGGCACCGACGCCTTGATACGCTGCCCCGGGTCGCTGCCTGGAGAAGGTAAAATCCACTCCCTCGACTTCTGTTCATTTCGTATTTGTGTATGAATTTGTGTTAAATATGTGTTAGTTCATTCATGTTGTCGTATTCATTAATGTAGGAATATGACATTGAATAAGTCTGCTTTAATTAATATGGATGCATAATATCTAAATGTTAGGATCTTTGTTACGAGGTGTGATGTATAATTTTCAGTCGACCCCTGATTTAATTGCTCAGTTAGGTGTTTATTTTGTATGTTTTAAAAAGGTTATAGCATCATGTCATGTGTTATAACTATTTGTCAAGTTGTCGAATAATATCTATACTAATTTGTATGCTCCCTGTTATATGTGTATCGGTATTCTTCTTGGCATTGTCATATCGTGTTTAGTGTGCTTTTGGATTATTTAAGTATTCGTATCACACGATTAAGCATGCCGCAAGACTTGAACCAGTCTAGGTTGTATTAATCCATCATTACATTCTACGCTCGATTTACAATCATGTTTCATATAGTCAGCATACGCAAGTGTAATCTAATGTTGAAATCGTTTAATTGAATGAGAAGTGTCTTCAACTCTTACCTAGTTGTATACATGTCTAAACTGCTTGTTAGGAATATGTGTTATCCTGCTTTGCTTAATGTACTTTCCCCCTGATTTTCCTTATTTTTTTAGATATGTCACAAACAGTAGGGTAGATTCGACATGTATCAAATGTATATCATATGTGTCCTCAAAGCATGCTAGGAATCCTTGAACCATTTACGTATATTCCCTGTTAGTGTCTCTGTTTACTTGCTGAATTACCGTTTGCACCATGTAGCAGTAAATGCATACTATAGGTTAAGATCTTGTATGTTCCTAAAATTGAATAAAGGAAATGTTTGTCTATTTGCCGCAGTATTGTAATATCACCAAAAGGTGCGAGTTGATTGCTGAAATAATATGTTTGCATGGTCATATGGTCTGAAATGGCGTAGAGTTTTGGCATTATAGTCTGTTTTGGTATACATTAGCAGTGGTCTCTTCTAGTCAGGTGGAATTGATATTCTTATCTGAATGTCGATAGCGTCTTATCTCGATTTTTTTGCAACCGTAGTCGAAATATGTGTAGATTCGAATCTATTATTAACATCGGACCTTATACCTGCTGCGATATCTGAAACCAGTCCCGCGACGCCCATATCGAGCCTAGAAATGTTAGTTCTAGTGTCTACCGAGGTCTCACAATTCGATTAGGCCTCGCCACTATTTTTCTTGCAAAAATGATAAATTTGACTTTGCCCTAACTCGAATTTCTGTCTTGGTTGCTTGTTGCAACAATTAATATTTTGCCCATAATTGGGCGTATTCTCTTTAAAACATGGATAAGATTGTTATGATATATTTCAAGTGCACATCCGTGATGTATAATGAATTTGACTTTACTTTGCATCTTGGCATGTGCATACACTCTTCAAAATTTGAAATTGGATTGGATTGCCCACTCGCTTATTTTCGCTGCTTATACTTAAGTCCCCAAGCTGGGTTGAACAAGCATTTTTTATCTATTTCCCTCTTAATAAAGTTTGGAATATATACTAATCCTTATCTTTTCTTTATTTACATGGCACGACGGAGCAAAACAAAGAGTCTCACGGCGAGACTCATCGCCAGCCATTTCAAATGGCGACCCGCATCCGCATTCGCATTCCCGCTTCAGAAACTCCTAGAAAAACAAACAGGACTGAGTCATCCGCTCCAATCCCTTCACTCTCTTAACTTTCTTGTCTTATTTTTATGTCTTTATTTGTTTATTGTAATTTTATTATTTAATCTTGTAATTAATAGGAGAACTTCTAACAATTAGGTCTTTAAATATATGAGACGGGAAGTAATTACATTTTAGGAATACGCTTCTACTTTATTTGTCTTTTGGGGCTATTAGGCATGTTCAAAAGCGGCAAAAAATAATAATCTAACTTGCATCATAAAATCGACAATTTGTTAAAATCCATAAACAGATTTTCTCTTAAACTCTCAAAATAGCATCTTAACATTTTGCATTCCTTAGCACCCTTTAGCCCCTCTTTAAACTTTAGTAACATTTTAGCACCTTCCTAGCATTCTTTGTACTTTAGCATATAGCACCTTTGCCCTTTTAATACTTTAAGCACCTTTTAAACATTTTTACATGCTAGCATCTATTTCCTAACATTCAGCACTTTAGTATTTAACACTTTTAAGCACCTCTTAGCACCTTTAGCACCCTTCTATCATTTAATGCCTTTTAGCAACCTTTAATATTTTAAGCACCTTTAAACATTTTAACATTTTAGCATTTTCCAACATTTAATTAAGCAAGAAGAACTTATTTTGCATTTCTTAAACATAATAATTACCCTAGGTTTGGCAGGACAACCGCAAGTTAGCGGATCTTAGAGGGTGCCTAACCCCTTCCCTCTAGATTAATAAAGAACCCTTACCCAGAATCTCATTAAGTTTAGCAGACCATTAAAATGGAGTTAATGTTTTACTTCAAACTAGTTAAACATTTAGGTGTCCTAATTCACCCAATTAATTAGGTGGCGACTCCGCGAACCCTTAGCATTCTAGCAACCCTTTAGCATTTTGGCACCCTTTAAAACTTTAGCATCCTTTGCAATTTTAGCATCCTTTTAGCACTTCTAATATGTTAGCACCCCTTTTAGCATTTTTTTTAAAACTTTATTAGCATTTTATTATTTATTAGTTGTTTATTTTCTAACATTTGCATTTTGAGCAGGGCTCGCTATTATTTAAAAAAATGCCGCGGCCGAAAAAGGGCGCGACAGAAATGGCGACTCTGCTGGGGATTTTAGGTTCTTAACCACAACAGACCTAGGGTTATTATTTGGCAATTATTTTGCATTTAATTTTGTGCGTTGTATTTTGTTTATTTTTTGCTACTTGCTTTACTGCTTTCCTTAAACTGGCATTCCGCTCATATTTCTTCCACTCTGGAAAATTCACACAATCACACACTCACGCGCTGGTGTGCTCCGCGCACCCGCAAATTTCTTTCAAAAAATATCCAAATTTTAGGAGAGTCATGGCGCTGCATGAGTTAGATCGGTTCGTCGATCACCGTAGCCTTCACTCGAGTTGTCCGCTCGAACTCATGGCCCGTAAAAGCCAAATCTTAGAAACTTAAGATAGAGCTATACCACCCTTTATTTTGTGGCACGATGCATTTACCTTAGGTGGGTTGGTCCTTGGCATCGACACCACAATTAAGAAGACACCAAACTTGTCGACGGGTTTCTCAACCCAACGACCAACCAGCATATTATGTGTAACGTGACAATGACAGACAAATCCAAACCCAATCATGACATGCCGAAATTGGGAAAAGTGCACCGTCATTTGGTCGCCATTTCCAACAAAGGCATTATAGTTGGACGACTTGGACAAATCCGTCATAATCTCGCATGAGTGACGTTTAGGCTTACCTCTGGCATAAAAAGGTCCCCCTGCATGTTAGGAAACGTTTGAATGTGCTATGTGCAATATATCTGTTACATACCCGCAAATTATGTGCTTTATGCTAACACCGTTTGTTGCATTTTTAGAAAGATTTAGCATCTTCCCCCAAAGGTCGATTTGTATTTGACTTAGCAATGGCAGAGCATCAATACTTCACAAGATCAAAGGCACGGACATCTGAGCGGAACGAGTCTGAACTCGCTTGGTTCCTATAGGCAAAGCAGTGGTCTCGTAAGAGAAAGACAAGATAGATCCTGGCCGAGCACCGCACAATTACCACAAAGAATGGCAACCCCGCAGTCGAAATCAAAAGGCTCAAGAACCTCACCAGAGCACTCACACGCAAATAACCAAAATACCAAAAACCTCCAAATTATTACCAAGACTACATTACATATCCCATTCAGCCAATATACAATGCACCCATATATTCCACACAAAACCGAATGCCTAACGATCTAATAAACACAAACCAAAGGCCACCACAAACCCATTTTCGCAATGATATGGCAACCGCTGCGATACCCATACGTGTATACGCCACCTAAAGCCCGCCCACCAAACATCTTCACACCCCGCCTAAATACCACGTAAAGGCCACCAAAATATACACCCATTTAGCCGAGCCTTTGTCGCAGCTTGTACGAGAGGTTGAGGTTTGCAGGATACTCCACCAATCCTGCGAATGTGCCCAATCCCAAGTCCAAAGCTCATGATGGGAACAAAGTTGTGCATACCATTCCGAGCCATCGGACACGACACGGGAAGGTGTTATACACTCAGAGACAAAGTAAGGGAGCCGATCGCGAGGAGTCATTCAGTGAGTGAGGCTTACCCTAACGAGTACAATGAACCCCAAAGGAAGAGAGGTTCCCTTGCTGTAACCCGCCTCCGCTGAATCGCTTATTTATCCAAGCAGCACCACGCAGAAGCCAAGGAGATACCGACGGCAGAGCACGAAGACCCAACCAATGCGATGCAGAGTGGCGCGATTGGTTGATTCGCACTTTGTTCCGTCCGCCTAAAGCCCGGATAAGAAAGTGCAATTTAGTTTAGCGTAATAATTTAAAACTCGTATTTAAGCCTTAATAATGTTTTCTTTTGTTTTGCTTGTAATGAACTACGCTATGACTGATTCCTCACGGGATACGTGGCGCCTAAATCGCCTCGGTCCCACCTTTAGAATTTTACCCAATATTCGCCAGAATGAACTACGTTCGACCAGATTCCCTCATGGGGATACGTAGGCGGCCTAAATCGGCTTCGGTCACACCATTAGAAAACTCCCTTCGTTCTGAAAATGACAAGAATACACATACCATACAAGCAACTACATTAAGACCCACTTTAGGCCAGACACCCTTTTCAAAACTGGGACAATGTAGGAAACCAAACAGGGGTTGCGAGTCCAACAAAGCCGTGCACGCGATATCATGAGCAAGGCGACGGTCGATACGAATCGACTTCCAAAACTCACAAATTTTCTTTGAGCGCAGGTCTTTTTATATTAATGTAAGAAATGCAATAGCCGGGCGTAAAATACGACAAAGTTTCTTCAGATAGCGTATGAAGAAAAAGCGTAAAGTGGCGAGGATGACAACAATCCAAAGTCCGCAGCAAAGAAGAGCAAAGAACAAAGCAGAAGGGGCATCAACAATCGGCAATCAAAGTTCGAGTTCCGCAACAAAACCTAGCCACAACTCGAGCATAAATTGGCAACCCACGATCGCGACACAAAGAAAGACATCATGGCAATTCGTCACCGCAACGTTCAAAGATGTCCGTGCAAAGACAACATCTCAGGGATGACATCTCTACCCACAAAATTGCACTTCTCATATGTAGTTATCATTTCATTTAAACAGGTATACACTAACGTCTTTTCTCAAGCTTAGCTTGCAGGAGCATTTATCCTACAGGAGCAGCAGCAATACGTCCAGGCAACGACGTGATCAGCAAGTCCACGCAACGACGCCAGCAGCAACACGTCCAGACAACGACGTAATCAGCAAGTCCATGCAACGACGCCAGCAGCAATACGTCCAGGCAACGACGTGATCAGCAAGTCCATGCAACGACGCCAGCAGCAACACGTCCAGACAACGACGTAATCAGCAAGTCCACGCAACGACGCCAGCAGAAATACGTCCATACAACGACGTTATCGCGACAAAGAAGTCTACGCAACGACGCCAAAGAAGAACACGCCCGCATAACGACGTGATCAAGAAGTCCACGCAACGACGCCAAAGCAGAATACGCCCATACAACGACGTTATCGACAAAGAAGTCTACGCAACGACGCCAAAGAAGAACACGCCCGCAACGACGTGATCAAGAAGTCCACGCAGCGACTCCAAAGAAGAATACGCCCGCATAACGACGTTATCGCAGCAGAAGTCCACGCAACGACGCCAAAGAAGAATACGCCCAGTAACGACGTTATCAAGACAAAGCAAGTCCAAAACGACGCCATCATCGCGATATTACATCTACACAAGGAAGATTTTCTCTCGTTTCAAAATTGCATTTTTATCATTCATGCTTTATTATTCTGCTTAAGCGCTTATGCACTAACTCTTCCTCGAGCTTTAGTCTACGCGAGCGCAATAACAAGTCCAAAAACGACGCTAAGTCCAAACGACGCCAAGTCCAAACGACGCCAAGTCCGAAACGACGCCAAGTCCGAAACGACGCCAGTCCAAACGACGCCAGTCCCAAAACGACGCCCGTCCGAAAACGACGCCGAGTCCGAAAACGACGCCGAGTCCGAAACGACGCTAAGTTCGAAACGACGACAAGTCCGAAAACGACAAGTCCAAAACGACGACAAGTCAAGATATCACATCTACGCAGGACGATTTCTCCGTTTCAAAATTGCATTTTTCTCATATATTATTCTCGTCTTAGCGCTTATGCACTAACTCTTTCGAGCTTTAGTCTACAGGGCAATTGCAGCAAAGGACAACGATCCGCATTCACAATCGCAACACATCCGCAAGTGGCGAAATCACAAGATTTCGCGATCGCATCAACACAAAGCAGCATCATATTTTTGCAGATAACCCTTTTCTACTCACGCTGCATTACTTTAAAATTATGCATCATCATTTTGCCTTAACAGCTTATGCACTAACCGCTTGTTCAAGTCTTAGCACGCAGAGCAGGAGCACAACGTGGATTTTCTCTTACAATAACCGGCAATCTGGGGCCAACCTTCCCAACGATCGCGTAAGCCGCTTGGCCCACTCGCTCACATCACCGTAGAACCCAAAGACCACAAGCCATAGCAAGACACCTGTGTTCAAGCCGCTTATATTCTTTTACTTTTTACACCATAGCCCGGTGTCATCATAACTCGACATCGACATTTTTTAAGTCCGCGTTAGCCCGCCTTGGTGTTTTGACCATGGTAACCCAGTGTCGTCATAACTCGACACTGGGACAGCTTCGAGTCCGCGTTAGCCCGCCCTGGTGTTTCGACCATGGTAGCCCAGTGTCGTCATAACTCGACACTGGGACAGATTTTGATTTTTTGCGTCACCCTTGTCTACCTGCCCAGCATTTTGCAATTCTGAAGATCGAGACAAAATTGGCTATGAGTCAACGTCTTTGTCCGAAGATTCTTCCATCATCTCCATACAAAGAGGGACAGCTGTTGACACCCAATTTTGACCCTCCCGTCCAGTCATTTAACTATAAAATTAGACTAATTTTGTAAAATAATTTTTTAGGATTTTTATAATAAAATGCAGCGATAAAACATAAATACATGCATAAATAAATAATTTAATAATGGCATCGCGTCTTACGTAGAGTTTCAAGCACTTAGAGTCCCGCGTCCGCGTTAATTGATTTCAAGCTCTGTCGTAATTCTTAAATAATTAATAAATACATAAAATAAATAATTTAGCAAAGACGAATAACATAGCCGCATTTATTAATATGCAAAGCAATTTCATAATCATCGTAGCACCTGAAGTCATATTAGGATAACTTAATTTTAGCTTAAAGAATAATAAATAATGCAATAAATAAGATTTTAAGTCGTAGTACCACATTCTAAAGTATTAAGCAGCACGCCCGTCTTTATATTTTGTAATAATTTTAAAACTCAGGCTAATAGAACACCTAATTAATTTAAGCACAATTTATTAAATTAATCACTAATACCCTTAAAACTCTACCCAAATAATTTACCCCTAATTAATACCTAATTTAATACTACCCCTAATTACTAATCAGCCCATTACCCAGCCCTTTATCTTACCCACGCGGCCCAACATCCATCAGCCCACACGCCCCTTATTTCCCCTTGCCCGATCCGGAAGCCCACGCCCAACCTATTTCCCCAGCCTTTATTTTTCTTCCCTCTCAGCCCTTAGCCCATGGTCCCTTCCCCTCAGCAGCCCTTATCTCCCTTCGTCGACAATACCCAAAGAAAAGAAAACCTAGAACCCTAAATTCCCGTCGCCGCCTCCTTACCCACACGCCCTAAATCCCACCAAATCGCAACCAAAATCCTGTGCTCTTTCTAGAGCCTACCATAGCAAGAACCCTTCCAAAATCGTGACCCAAATCGCAGAATCGTAGTTTCCCATAACCATAAATCGCTCTAAAATCTCCGAATCGACACCGCCAAACGTTAGCCGCCTTTCCCTTACCATATCCCTACCCAAATCTCACAACAAATGGTAAGAATCAATATGAAATCGTGAGCAAATCGTTCGAATCAGCACCAAATCTCGTCCCAATTAGCCTTTATTACTTACCGAACTTAGACCCAGACGATTAGCTATAAAATCAAGAACGATTAGGCATGCAAAGGGCACCGATAGCAAGAACACAGAGCAGGGACAGGGAGTAGAGCAGAAAAGGGAGGAGACTCATAGCATCGGTTCAGGCCATCAGACATAGAGCAGAGCAAAGATGGGGAGTCCAGAGCATGGGTCGAGCACAGACCTGTGAGCAGAGGAGGGCATAGCTCAGTCGGGGAGAATCGACAGGCATCGAGAATTAGGGAACTCAGTATCTAGGCCATTAGCATCTCAAGAATAGGTAATCTGAATCCCTCTCTCAATTCTAGCCAAAAATCAGCAAGCAACTTTACCCTTTTATTCGCATCGCAAACCCAAAACCCGTCGAGTGGCACCGACGCCTTGATACGCTGCCCCGGGTCGCTGCCTGGAGAAGGTAAAATCCACTCCCTCGACTTCTGTTCATTTCGTATTTGTGTATGAATTTGTGTTAAATATGTGTTAGTTCATTCATGTTGTCGTATTCATTAATGTAGGAATATGACATTGAATAAGTCTGCTTTAATTAATATGGATGCATAATATCTAAATGTTAGGATGCTGTTCTGAGGTGTGATGTATAATTTTCAGTCGACCCCTGATTTAATTGCTCAGTTAGGTGTTTATTTTGTATGTTTTAAAAAGGTTATAGCATCATGTCATGTGTTATAACTATTTGTCAAGTTGTCGAATAATATCTATACTAATTTGTATGCTCCCTGTTATATGTGTATTGGCTGTTCTTGCTGGCATTGTCATATCGTGTTTAGTGTGCTTTTGGATTATTTAAGTATTCGGGTATCACACGATTAAGCATGCCGCAAGACTTGAACCGATCTAGGTTGTATTAATCCATCATTACATTCTACGCCGATTTACAATCATGTTTCATATAGTCGATAATGCAGTGTAATCTAATGTTGAAATCGTTTAATTGAATGAGAAGTGTCTTCAACTCTTACCTAGTTGTATACATGTCTAAACTGCTTGTTAGGAATATGTGTTATCCTGCTTTGCTTAATGTACTTTCCCCCCTGATTTTCCTTATTTTTTTAGATATGTCACAAACAGTAGGGTAGATTCGACATGTATCAAATGTATATCATATGTGTCCTCAAAGCATGCTAGGAATCCTTGAACCATTTACGATATTCCTGTTAGTGTCTCTGTTTACTTATTTGAATTACCGCTTGCACCATGTAGCAAGAAATGCATACTATAGGTTAAGATCTTGTATGTTCCTAAATTGAATAAAGGAAATGTTTGTCTATTTGCCGCAGATTGTAATATCACCAAAAGGTGCGAGTTGATTCTTTGAAATAATATGTTTGCATGGTCATACGGTCCGAAATGGCGTAGAGTTTTGGCATTATAGTCTGCTTTGGTATACATTAGCAGTGGTCTCTTCTAGTCGTGGAATTGATATCTTATCGAACGCCGAAGAGCACGCTTATCTCGATTTTTTTGCAAATCGTAGTCGAAATATGTGTAGATTCGAATCTATTATTAACATCGCAGACCTTATACCTGCGATATCTGAAACCGGTCCCCGCGACGCCCATATCGAGCCTAGAAATGTTAGTTCTAGTGTCTACCGAGGTCTCATACTGCGATTAGGCCTCTCGCCACTATTTTTCTTGCAAAAATGATAAATTTGACTTTGCCTAACTCAATTTCTGCATCGTTGCTTGTTCGCAATTAATATTTTGCCCATAATTGGGCGTATTCTCTTTAAAACATGGATAAGATTGTTATGATATATTTCAAGTGCACATCCGTGATGTATAATGAATTTGACTTTACTTTGCATCTTGGCATGCTGCCTTTACTCTTCAAAATTTGAAATTGGATTCGATTGCCCCCACTCGCTTATTTTGCGCTGCTTATACTTAAGTCCACAAGCTGGGTTGAACAAGCATTTTTTATGTATTTCCCTCTTAATAAAGTTTGGAATATATAATAATCCTTATCTTTTCTTTATTTACATGGCACGCATCGGAGCAACACCAAGAGTCTCACTGCGAGACTCATCGCTACCATTTCAAATGGCGACCGCATCCGCATTCGCATTCCCGCTTCAGAAACTCCTAGAAAAACAAACAGGACTGAGTCATCCGCTCCAATCCCTTCACTCTCTTAACTTTCTTGTCTTATTTTTATGCCTTTATTTGTTTATTGTAATTTTATTATTTAATCTTGTAATTAATAGGAGAACTTCTAGCAATTAGGTCTTTAAATATATGAGACGGAAGTAATTACATTTAGGAATACGCTTACTTTATTTGTCTTTTGGGGCTATTAGGCATGTTCAAAAGCGGCAAAAAATAATAATCTAACTTGCATCATAAAATCGACAATTTGTTAAAATCCATAAACAGATTTTCTCTTAAACTCTCAAAATAGCATCTTAACATTTTGCATTCCTTAGCACCCTTTAGCCCCTCTTTAAACTTTAGTAACATTTTAGCACCTTCCTAGCATTCTTTGTACTTTAGCATATAGCACCTTTGCCCTTTTAATACTTTAAGCACCTTTTAAACATTTTTACATGCTAGCATCTATTTCCTAACATTCAGCACTTTAGTATTTAACACTTTTAAGCACCTCTTAGCACCTTTAGCACCCTTCTATCATTTAATGCCTTTTAGCAACCTTTAATATTTTAAGCACCTTTAAACATTTTAACATTTTAGCATTTTCCAACATTTAATTAAGCAAGAAGAGCTTATTTTGCATTTCTTAAACATAATAATTACCCTAGGTTTGGCAGGACAACCGCAAGTTAGCGGATCTTAGAGGGTGCCTAACCCCTTCCCTCTAGATTAATAAAGAACCCTTACCCAGAATCTCATTAAGTTTAGCAGACCATTAAAATGGAGTTAATGTTTTACTTCAAACTAGTTAAACATTTAGGTGTCCTAATTCACCCAATTAATTAGGTGGCGACTCCGCGAACCCTTAGCATTCTAGCAACCCTTTAGCATTTTGGCACCCTTTAAAACTTTAGCATCCTTTGCAATTTTAGCATCCTTTTAGCACTTCTAATATGTTAGCACCCCTTTTAGCATTTTTTTTAAAACTTTATTAGCATTTTATTATTTATTAGTTGTTTATTTTCTAACATTTGCATTTTGAGCAGGGCTCGCTATTATTTAAAAAAATGCCGCGGCCGAAAAAGGGCGCGACAATATATATATATATATATATATATATATATAATACTTTTGGTCATTAACCATCATACGTTATATATTAATATAACCTATGTTATGTAAATTTAAACTTTTGTATCTTTATTTTTCGATGCAATTTACTCTTAAAAGGTTTTTCTGTTTTTATCTAAGTGTCGCGATTACGCCGGACGACATTGTGCAACATTTGCAAACCGTTTGATGTCTGGCGATTTTACTTACTGTTTGTTTTTTATTATTCCATAGTATAACCTCCGGGACCCAACACCTATAAATAGAGATGTTCCCCTCATTGTATTTCATCCCTCAAGAGAAATAAATAACTCTCCTCCCTTTCTCCACAATATTCTTGTTCTAGTTTTGTTCTAGTCTTATTATTTTATAACAAGATTAACTTTAATTTTTATTGTTGTTTTGTTGAGCCTCTATGTAGTGTCAAAATCCGTATTCCTAATTGGAACTTAATCCAGCATAAGCTTGTATGTTCTTGTAAAATGAGACAAGTTGATCTTGACGCTACAAACTCTATCTTATCTTACTTCATAAAGGAAAATGTGATTCGTGGGCCTATTCACACTAATGCCCCTCTTTCGGGGTGGTCTTAAATTTTTATCCCTCAAATTAAAAATCTTTAATTTTTTTCTTTGGACTAAAAATTTCTGAATTTGAACCCCAGCTTAGTCAAAAATATTTTTAAAAAAATTCACAAGGCAAAGTTTGGATTTCGCAAGACATAATTTGTCTTAAGGTAAAATTTGTCTTATGCCTGAAGGAGTTGGTGGCAAATTATGCCTTGCAATTTGTCTTGCGAATTTTTTTTAATTTTTGACTGAGCGGGATTCGAACCCGGGATGTCGAGATATTTTTAACCACTTTTTAAAGTAAAAGGCAAAAATTAAAGACCAATAATTTGAGGGGCAAAAATTAAAGACAAGTGCCTTTGAAGGACATCCGCGGAAAAACACAATTTATACTGGGGACCTTCTATTTGGGCTCGGGTTGGTTGGGCTACTTACCGAGTGGATAAACTTAAAGCAATAAATCACAAATTAAACCATGACATTAAGATAATAGTACATGACTAAGATTATCTTTTTGAGCACTATTCCGACTTGAGAATAGTTGAAACCTCAGTAGCAAATACCACAGCTTCATAAATCAATTTCTAGTGAAAGAGAATGTCTATGAACTTGTTGCTCATGTGATATATGATAATTATCACCTTATGTGCTTGCTTTTATAATTGAGTTGGGTTCACATTTCATTTTTTTTAACAAGTATATAAATAAATTACTCATTTAAATTTTTTGATTTATTTTTATTCGATGCGGACTCATCATATTATATTATTTACGCTTCAGTTGACATATCTGAACATGTGGATGGGGGACGTGGTCTCATTAGTTATATGAATTTGAACAATTCTTACCATATGAGCTAATAGCTATATTTTAGAACTGAATTTTAGGGTCCATTTTCTTATTAGATAACACACAAATTTCATCAATTTATATGTACTTTGCAATTCTTTCATGAAATCTCGTCATTTTAGTATACAATAATAATATTCACTAGAGAAGGCGGAGGAACATCAAAATTTTAGGTTTTGATTTCCATATTTTCAGTTATATCGAGTTGATAAATGTCAAAACCTATGAGACTACAGTCTACATGCATATAATATATTTATTGATTTTTGGGCAGCATAAAGCAAATTCAGAATTTCAAGAGTATGGATGTACCTTAAAAAAAAGACAAAAATGCAATAAGTTGGTTTTTATCCCTAGATCTTAAGGTATTAAACTCAATACTTAACCAATGCATCATTCAACCTCATTTGATCATGTGTTCCTTCGGTTAATATTAGATATCGTTAAAGAATTATACACATAATATATCGAGTTTAGTTGAGTGACCATGAATTCACGTAACCCGTTTTTTATACCTAAAATTGCCCATGTGTACATGTATATACATGCATTTATGTCAAGGTATATATATAGAGAGAGAGCAGATAATCATAGCATAATCATAGAGATCAAAATTGAATGTTTTCAACGTTGAACTTGTTGGAAGACGACTTTAGATAATCCTTTTTTAACTATGTTCTTGGATTTGTCCGATGTTTCTCAATTTATCTTTTTTTATATGTCCTTTCACACCATGAAGTTACGATCAAGTGGAGCAGATACTAATATATATATATATATATATAAACTTGTTAATCAAGCATATAAGGTGATGACATGAGCTTGTTCAAGGTAGTTGTATAGGGCAAAATTCCTGAGGATCTTCGATTGAAATTAGAAGGTATTTGTCAAATTGTTCGACGTCATTTCTTGCTCCCTCGGATAAGATTTCATTATAGTGATAGTCGTATTCTTCGTTGATCTCCGATTAACCGCACTTTCTACGCTTCGCTATAATCCAATCTCTGAAGATTAGAGCGTCTGTGCTCACCTATTTTAAATCTTCCAGCAGAAAAAGTGTTTCAGACGCTGTTGATGATGCTTGAATGTTCAACACATCTCGGGTCTTATTTTATAGTGTCGGAAGTGTCTTCGCATTCTCCCTACAGTATCTCAGCAAGTCTTCACGTCCTTCTTATTCGTACAGTACAACACCCTGCAAAACATAAACATCAAATTCGCTAACTTGTGAAGAAGTTGAACCACTAAACATTATATTTCTAAGGCCTCGAACAATAGCAACAGAAACTACATGTCTTTTATTAGGTTGCAGTGAAGTAGAAAAGATGGTACCGAAGTCGGTTTATTATTTGCACTTTTTTTATGGTAATACATATATATATTTTTGCATTCATTGTGTATGTTAGACATAACATCTTCTTTAATTGGTTCGTTAGTTGGTTATTCAGTTGGGCATGTTGAAAATATTTCTAAGCTTTCATAAATCGTTTCAACAAGTGGTTTAAAATCATCTACTTTAATAGTCGGATTTAATACAACACCAATAAAATATATAGTGAAAATAGAAAAAAATAATTAATTTTATAAATATTTTTTAATAGTTGGCATGTAAGTTGATTTTTGCATATATTCATTAAGTAACAAAAATATTAGAGTTCTATAAAATAACATAGTTAAAATAGTAGGATAATAAATTCCAGAAAATTCTTTAGTAGCTAGAAACAATTTATCTAAAAATGCAATAAGTTTCGAATTTTTTTTCTCAATCATCATCTATCATCATATCCGTTGGACTTTGATTATGTGCGTTAAATAATAAAGTTATAAGTCTTCTATACTCGTGAGCAACAAGTAGTTGTTCATATAAAGAAGTTCATCTAGTCGAAACTTCTTCTGAAATTTTTCTATAATGTAGTCCACAATCATGACAAATATTTTTATACTCTTTGCGTCTTTGTATTTTATTACCTTTAAAAATAAAGTTTATAGCACATTGTACTTTATCAAGAATATTTTTAAAAAGTTTTAGGTCATCATTTACGACTAAGTTATAAATATGACATGCACATCTACTATGAAAAATATTAGGAAAAGATGGAGAAAATTAAGTTTATAAAAGGTTTACAACATAATCATTAGCAGTAGTATTATCTAATGTAACAGTCATAATCTTATCAGTAATTCCATAATATTCACAAATTTCATGAATATTTTTTGCAATAAATAATTCAGTGTGTCTATCATCAATATATCTATATGCTAAAATACGTTTTTGCATAGACCAAGTATGATCTATCCAATGACATGTAACGGTTAAATAATCATTACCGTTAGTACTACGGCCTATATCAGAAGTGATAGCCACTTTGTCATTAAAATGATAGAATGCATAACGTAGATATTGTTGATATTCATGTGCAAAGTTAAAACGTCTCTTCTAACAGTTGATTTAGGGAGATCGTTAAAAGCATGATTATACGTTTCTCTAATGTAATGAATAAAACATGAGAGGAAGGAAATGAAAAAGGTAAACCCTTCACCGCAACTAATTCTGTTATATTTTCCCTATCTTTGTGTTTATCATATTTAGGACCTATAATTCCCCCCGTTATCAGGTTAATTCGACCATGCACTTGGTCGGGGACACTATTGTTATACCCCGTAGTTCTGGCCATGCGTATGAGAGCGTACGAAAGGGATTAAGACTTAAAATTTAGAAGGATAGGTTGACGGATTGTTTCGGACGGGTTTTTAGTCGACTTTGAGGCGGGTTATGACCCGTTACTTTGAGAGTTCCTAGGTGTTTCAAAAGGCCTAGTGCGTAGTTCGTTGAGTCAAGTTTCCAACGCAACCAACCGTTCGTCGATAGGACATCGGAGTAGAAGGTTATGGAAGT
Organism: Przewalskia tangutica; assembly: GCA_029844215.1. Taxonomy (NCBI): domain Eukaryota; kingdom Viridiplantae; phylum Streptophyta; class Magnoliopsida; order Solanales; family Solanaceae; genus Przewalskia; species Przewalskia tangutica. The sequence continues at coordinate 42,316,196 of CM056727.1, read as the reverse complement.
TACAAGACGCAATGCGCGTAAAAGGTATTTCGGCCAGAGCGTGGCCGCGCGGCCGACGGTGGCCGCGCGCTTGTTCTGAAAGTTCGCTGAAGTTGCAGCGCGCAGCCGGCGCCGATGCGGGTTCTGCGAGGCTGAGTGGAAAAATCTGAACTGTTTTGTTTTAAAAAAAGGCCATGAGAGGGGGACACGGGCCCCCCCCCCCCCCATCTGATTTTTGCATGCACTATTTATTGACCAAGTCTTGAAGACTTGGTCATTCTTCAAGCTCTTCTCTCTCTCTAAATTAGAAGCTCTTCCTTCTCTCTAGAAAATCAAGAGAAAATCAAGGCTTGAGAAAAATCTGAAAAATGTGGCAAGAAGGAAACTTATTTTCAAGCTTGTAGGAGTTGTTGTGGTGGTGATTGTGGAAAGGAGGCTAGCAAATTTATTGGATTAATTTGGTTAAAGTTCTAAGGTAACAATTCCTTCTCTCTTTGTTAGTTTATGGTGTTGCATGTGAAGAAGAAAGAACTTGTAGTGGTAAATATTGCTCTTAGATAAATTGCATGTAAGAAATATGGTTTGGATATGAAAGAATTGGATAAGAAGGTTATGTAAGCATGTTATAGTCAAAATACTACTTTAGAGTTGTTAAATTAGTTGTTATACATTGTGGGGAAGAATTTTACACGTCCAAATTTAGACGTGTAATCCCCTTTGAATTGATTGGATTGTTGGGCCTTAAGTGGCGTTTGGATATTAAATTCGAGCCTTGGAAAGGTGAAAAAGTATGTAGAAACAAAGGAAGTGCTGCCCAATTTTTCGTAGAATAAGGAACTTTATGCTAAAATGTTCGACGAAGAAGTTTAGACGTTAATAGAGATATTTGATTATTATAGGTTGATACTCTACGCGCGGCATATTCGACATGGCAAGTGGACTTAGCCGGGGAGGTATGTGAATCCTCCTATCCTCTTGAGCATGATATTTGTAAAATATATAGTACGGTAGACGTACGTGTTACACTAAATTTGGTTGCACCTTGAGGTCTTTTGACTTGAGTCCAAAAATGTTAAGAATCTTGAAATACTTCAATAACAATTATAAATCATTATTTTTTTTAAAGTAAATTAATACGTGGGTTTAAAAGAATAAGTTTCTTGTGGATTTCCAAAAAAGTGTGAATGTTTTGAGTTATTACAAAGTCTAAGGGTTATGCTAGCTTTATGGGAAGTTAGTCATAACGACTTAAGAAAGATGAAAAGAATGGTTTACTTACTCGCTTTATAGTAGCCTTGTAATGATTTACGAACGTGGTAAGTTGGCTTGATAAGTAAATATGTTGTGGTACTACGGTGTTAGTGTCTTGAGATTTGTGGTAAAGGGGTTCTCTTATCAGGCTTATGTTGTTTACAATGAGCCGTTGTGCTTGTGTTATATCACTTACCCCCGACTTGTTAAGTTACCGCGTTAGCTACCCCGTCGCGGCGAGTACCTCACGCGGGCAGTGGCCTATGCGACTACTGAGTCCAGAATCACCGTGTGTTACGCCGATGCGAGAATACCTCATGCGTCCAGTGGCCATGCGGATCGCGGAGTCGAGAAAATACCGCGTTAGCTACCCCGACGCGGTGAGTACCTACGCGTCCACGGACCTATGCGCGGAAGTCCGAGATTAGGCTCGTATAATGATACTATGGGTGAGTGGCCCTGCTTTCGATCATTAGCGTCTAGAAAAGACCGGTTGCGTTACACTTGTTTACTCTTGTCTATCTTTGTGGCAATCGCGCGGTTAATTGATTTTTCATACATATCCGTGGATTGATTTGGAAATGTTATGATTTCATTACTGATTTTCTGCTTCACATACTGCAATTGCCAGATCGACTCCTTCGGTGCGTTCATGCCGCATGCCGAGGTACATCGGTTGTTGATCCTCGCCTTAGGATCTCCGTCACTGGGAAGCCCCTTCCTCGTGAGGCTTATCTTTGTATGATTCCTCGTCATTGTAGATTCATGTACATTCGTGGTATGGCGGCCCATCCGTCATAGTTGTTACAAACTCTTAGAGGTCTGTAGTCCTGTTGTAATTGGGTTTCATAAAGGATATAACTGTTCAGTTTTGTTATGTATAGTTAGCGAAAGGCAACCATCTTGGGTTAGCCTGTCTACTATGTTATATTGTTTCATGTTCATGCTTTTACTTCCGCTGGTTTTTCTCTGATGTTGTATCACTAGGGTGCCCGAGGTAAGGCACCAGTCACGGGCCCGAGGTCGGGTCGTGACAAAAGTGGTATCAGAGCAGTTAATCCTCGCAGCGGTCTACAGTGCCGTATCTAGTAAGTCTTTATTATGGTGTGTCGTGCACCACATCTATAATCAGGAGGCTACAGGATATTTAGAATTGATTTCCATTCTTTCACTCTAAGATCGTGCAATAGAGCTGTGTTATAGGTTGAACTTCCTCTGACATATTTTTATGTATCAGTTATGTCTCCACGCAAGGCAACCGCGCCCGAAGCGGCAAGGCACCGCTAGCAGACACGTAGGTTACGAGGCACGTGCCCGCCCCACCGAGGTGATGTTTGGACGGCGAAGTTCCACGACGTCGCCCAAATGAGTTTGGAGCAGCGGCAGCTGCCATCGAGACCGCGATACGAGCCTCCGCTACACAACCCGGAGCAGGAGGATATGGGCTACGCGAGAGATGGCCCAGATTAGCCGTGATCTGGCGGCGAGGCAGAGGACAGACGGAGGCGCTGGTTCCAGCTGGTACGTAGTTCACCCCGATCCGATAACGAGACTTAGAGACTTTTGAGTTGCATCCCGCCGTAGTTCTATGGGTCGAGGCACGAGGATGATCCTCGGAGTTTATCCGATAGTTACGGATCATGAGTGATCAAGGCCTCGAGACGAGTCGGTAGTATTGGGTTCACATCGCCGCGTGATATCGCAGCTTGGTAGTTTGATTCATGGGAACTGTCCCGGGGGGAGCATGCGCTTCCAGCTGTTTGGGACGAGTTCTCGGAGGCATTTCTTGCCTCCGCAGATGAGGAGAGCTCGGGCCGATAAATTTCTGACGTTGAGACAGAGTGGGCGGACGGTCCGGGAGTACAACGTAGTTTGACTCGTTGGCTCGGTATGTACCCGCTGATAGCAGATATGGAGGAGTGCACCGCTATGTCACAGGCTCGATGATTACTTGGCGAGAGTCAGACGGAGTAGCTCTTCACCGCATGGACATTGCCCGTGCACGCAGCATATGCACTGGTGGCGCGAGCGCAGGGCCGACTTGATAGGTATCGCCAGAAGAGGCCGTGACAGCAGGTCCTCTGGTAGTTTTCGAGGTAGACAACCTCAGAAGAGACAGATTTGCACCTCACCGGTTGAGCGCTCCTCCACCATCTTCCGGCGTTCAGGTATTCAGAGAGCGGTCGGGCTCGTGGCTTGAGTTTCGAAGCGGGGATGCTACCGATCGAGACCACCCTCTGCGGCTGGCGTGGTAAATCTCATTTCGGGTCAGGTAATACCTGGGCCTTGCTATACTTGGCCGCAGGTCATATTTCGAGGACCGTCCGACCGCAGGCGGCAGATAGTAGGTTCAGCCTGTGGTCATTCGTCAGTCTTCATCTCCTACTGCATTTCGCCCGAGGCGCAAGGTGCTCGCGGCCAGCAGGTCACGGTAGAGGTCGTGGAAAGGGTCCCAGTTCCAGCGGTCCTCAGAACCGCATTTATGCTATGTCCAGCCGTCAGGACCAGGAGGCGTCACCAGATGTCGTCACAGGTACATGTTTATGCTTTGATAGATCTAGGTTCTACCTTGTCCTATATATCTCCTCATATTGCTGGTAGAATAGGGATAGAGCCTGAGTCTATAAAACTTTTTGAGGTGGCTACACCAGTAGGTGATTCGGTGGTAGCAGAGAGGGTATATAGGGCTTGCCCTGTGACTATTTACAGTCGTCAGACCCTAGCCGACTTGATAGAGTTGGATATGACGGACTTTGATGTGATTATGGGTATGGATTGGCTAGCATCTTGCTATGCCAACGGATCGTAGAGAGAGGGTCGTGCGGTTCCAGCTTCTGGGAAGCGGTTATAGAGTGGAAGGAATATCGTCGCCGGCGGGTAGGTTTATTTCTTACCTCAAGCGCAAGAAGATGGTGCGGAAGGCTATATCTACCATATGGTTCGAGTATTCGACATCGAGGTCGAGATACGGACCTTCATTCGCCTGTGTTGTTAGAGAGTTTCCAGACGTATTCCCAGACGAGCTTCCGGTTATCCCTCCTGAGAGGGAGATTGAATTTTGCAATGATATGTCGCCAGACACTCGACCGATATCTATTCCACCATACAGACGGCACCGCCGAAATGAGGAATTGAAAGACCACCGAAAGATTTCTTGGAAAGGGCTTTATCAGGCCTAGTGTTTCTCCCTGGGGAGCGCCAGTGTTATTTGTAAAGAAGAAGGATGGGACGATGCGTATGTGTGTTGACTACAGGCAGCTGAATAAGGTAACTATCAAGAACAGATACCCCCTTTCCCAGGATTGATGATTTGTTTGACCAGTTGCAGGGCGCAAGGTGTTTCTCTAAGATAGACCTGCGATCTGGTTACCATCAGGTGCGAGTTAGAGAGGCAGATATCCCAAAGACTGCATTCAGGACCCGGTATGGGCACTATGAGTTCAGGGTGATGTCTTTCGGGTTGACCAACGCCCCAAAGAGATTCATGGATTTGAACAGGCGTGTTCAAGCCATTCTGGATATGTTCGTTATAGTATTCATTGATGATATCCTGGTTTATTCGCGCACGCAGCGCGAGAGCATGCAGATCACTTGAGGGCGGTATTGGGAGTCCTCCGGGACCGGCAGTTGTATGCCAAGTTCGCGAAATGCGAGTTTTGGTTGGCATTAGTGGCTTTCTTAGGGCATGTTATCGGGGCCGATGGTATTCGGGTTGATACGACAAAGATTGAGGCAGTCAAGACTTGGCCCAGACCCACTACACCAACGGAGGTGCGCAGCTTTTTAGGCCTTGCGGGTTATTATCAGAGATTTGTGGAGAATTTTGCTTCCATCTCAGCGCCTTTGACTAGGCTGACTCAGAAGACAGCTATGTTCCGATGGACGGATGATTGTGAGGAAAGTTTCCGGTTACTAAAGGAGAAATTGACGACCGCCCCAGTTCTTACTCTTCCAGAGGGTTTAGACGGATATGTGGTTTATTGTGATGCATCGGGTGTTGGGCTCAGTGCGTCTTGACGCAAAGACAGAAAGTTATAGCTACGATCTCGGCAAATTAGGAAGCATGAGAAGAATTACCCCACACATGACTTAGAGTTGGCGGTGATTCATGCCTCAAGATTCGTGACATTATTTATACGGAGTTCATGTGGATATTTACACGCACCACAAGAGCTCCAAGATATCTTCACCAGAGGAGCCGAACTTGCGCAGACGGTGGTTGGAACCGCTAAGGATTACGATGTCGATATCCTATACCACCCAGGGAAGGTCAATGTAGTTGCAGACGCCCTTAGTCGCAGATCGATGGGTAGTCTGTCAGGTGTGCAGCCAGAGAAGAGGGACATGGTCCGCGAATTACATCAGCTAGCGAGCCTTGGGGTTCGTTTGGTTGGTTCTGGTAGTAATGGAGTTCGGGTTTGAGAGGTTGCTGAGTCTTCCATCGTCGGCGAGCAAGAGGCGACGATGAGGATCCGATTATGGTACGGATCGAGACGCAGCTCTTCGGGAGGAGAAAAGTCTTTTGAAAGACTTTGATGGGGTGCTAAGATTTGAGGGCCGGCCAGTGTGTTCCCGATGTGACAGGACTTCGTCAACAGATTCTTAGAGAGGCACACAGTTCTCGTTATTCTATTCATCCGGTCGACTAAGATGTACCATGACCTCGGGATGTGTGTATTGGTGGGATGTCCCGGCAGGACGCGGTGTTTTGTCGCATGATGTCCTAATTGTCGCCAGGTCGGTTGAGCACCGTAAGCCCGCTGGGCTATTACAGTGCTATTGATATTCACGGAAGTGAGGTAATCAATGGACTTTATTATTGGGTTACCTCACACTCGAGAAAGCATGATTCCATCCGTTATTGTCGACAGTGACGAAATCACTCATTTTCTTCCAAAGACGACTTTTTCTACGAGGATTATGCTAGATCAGATATCGAGAGATTGAGATCGCACGAGTGCCTATATCGATCATTTGCATGCGGAGCTCGGTTCGGCTAACTTCCGAGGTCTTTCCGTAAGGGTTAGGGACCCGTGAGTCTCAAGATCGTGTTTCATCCTCGAACCGACGGACAGCCGAGCGTACTATCCGCATACACTTGAGGATATGTCGGGCTTGTGTTATTGATTTCGTGGGTAGCCGGGAGGATCATTTACCTCGCGAGTTTGCTTATAACAACAGCTACCATTCTAGTATCCAGATGGCGCCTTATGAGGCCTTATACGGGAGGAAGTGCAGGTCACCGATAGGCTGGTTTGAGGTGGGAGAAGTTCAGTTAGTCGGGCCAGACTTGATTCAACAGGCAGTGGATAAGGTGAAGCTTATCCAGGAGCGATTATTGTCAGCTCAGAGTCGAAAGAAGTCGTATGCAGATCATCGGCGTCGACACTTGGAGTTTGAGGTAGATGATTGGGTCTTCCTGAAGGTATCACCCATGAAGGGCGTGATGAGATTTGGTAAGAAAGGGAAACTTAGCCCAAGGTACATTGAGCCTTATCAGATTATCCGTAGGGTAGGCAAGGTTGCCTATGAGTTGGATCTGCCGTCCGATCTGGAGGCAGTACATCCAGTTTTTCATGTGTCTATGTTGCGGAAATGTATTGGAGATCCATCTAGAGTACACCCGATTTGTGATGTCCAGGTGACAGAGGGGTTATCATATGAGGAGAGTCCCATAGCGATACTCGATCGTCAGGTTAGGCGACTACAGACAAAGGATGTGGCTTCCGTCAAGGTCTTATGGCGGAACGAGAACAGGGAGGAAATGACGTCGGAAGCAGAGGAGGACATGATGAAGAAGTATCCTCACTTATTCCCTACACCTCCAGGTAACCCACTTGCCCAATTGTTAGTTTTAAATTTAGCAATTATGCTTAAGTATTGTTGTGGCCATATGGAGCATCTTTATTTGCAAAAAGGAATAGTTAAGAGGGTCTATGTCGATATTGTGATTTGAGTAAGCCTAGGAGGAACATTCGGGACGAATGTTTCTAAGGGGGGGAGAATGTTATACCCTGTAGTTCTGGCCATGCGTATGAGAGCGTACGAAAGGGATTAAGACTTAAAATTTAGAAGGATAGGTTGACGGATTGTTTTGGACGGGTTTTTAGTCGACTTTGAGGCGGGTTATGACCCGTTACTTTGAGAGTTCCTAGGTGTTTCAAAAGGCCTAGTGCGTAGTTCGTTGAGTCTAGTTTCCAACGCAACCAACTGTTCGTCGATAGGACATCGGAGTAGAAAGTTATGAAAGTTACAAGTTCAGTGCGCAGTCGGGCAGAAAAGGTATTTCGGTCAGGAGCCACAGGGTCGCGGCGCCGGATGCAGGGCCGCGGCGCCAGTTGTTCTGAAAGTTCGCTGAAGTTGCAGCGCTGCGGCGCCGGAAGTTCTGTGGGATTGCGGAGGTTTCAGCGCCGCAGCGCCGAGGCGGGTTCTGCGAGGCTGAGTGGAAAAATCTGAACTGTTTTATTTTAAAAAAAGGCCATGGGAGGGTGACAAGTGTCCCCCCCCCCCCCATCTGATATTTGCATGCACTATTTATTGACCAAGTCTTGAAGACTTGGTCATTCTTGAAGCTCTTCTATCTCTCTAAATTAGAAGCTCTTCTTTCTCTCTAGAAAATCAAGAGGAAATCAAGGCTTGAGAAAAATCTGAAAAAGGTGGCAAGAAGGAAACTTATTTGCAAGCTTGTAGGAGTTGTTGTGGTGGTGATTGTGGAAAGGAGGCTAGCAAATTTGTTGGATTAATTTGGTTAAAGTTCTAAGGTAACAATTCATTCTCTCTTTGTTAGTTTATGGTGTTGCATGTGAAGAAGAAAAAACTTGTAGTGGTAAATATTGCTCTTAGATAAATTGCATGTAAGAAATATGGTTTGGATATGAAAGAATTGGATAAGAAGGTTATGTAAGCATGTTATAGTCAAAATACTACTTTAGAGTTGTTAAATTAGTTGTTATACATTGTGGGGCAGAATTTTACACGTTCAAGTTTAGGCGTGTAATCCCCTTTGAATTGATTGGATTGTTGGGCCTTAAGTGGCGTTTGGATATTAAATTCGAGCCTTGGAAAGGTGGAAAAGTACGTAGAAACAAAGGAAGTGCTGCCCAATTTTTCGTAGAATAAGGAACTTTATGCTAAAATGTTCAACGAAGAAGTTTAGACGTTAATAGAGATATTTGATTATTATAGGTTGATACTCTACGCGCGGCATATTCGACTTGGCAAGTGGACTTAGCCGAGGAGGTATGTGAATCCTCCTATCCTCTTGAGCATGATATTTGTAAAATATATAGTACGGTAGACGTACGTGTTACACTAAATTTGGTTGCACCTTGAGGTCTTTTGACTTGAGTCCAAAAATGTTAAGAATCTTGAAATACTTCAATAACAATTATGAATCATTATTTTTTTTAAAGTAAATTAATACGCGGGTTTAAAAGAATAAGTTTCTTGTGGATTTCCAAACAAGTGTGAATGTTTTGAGTTATTACAAAGTCTAAGGGTTATGCTAGCTTTATGGGAAGTTAGTCATAACGACTTAAGAAAGATGAAAAGAATGGTTTACTTACTCGCTTTATAGTAGCCTTGTAATGATTTCTGAATGTGTGGTAAGTTGGCTTGATAAGTAAATATGTTGTGGTACTACGGTGTTAGTGTCTTGAGATTTGTTGTGGTAAGGGGGTTCTCTTATTGTGCTTATGTTGTTTACAATGAGTCGGTTGTGCTTGTGTTATATCACTTACCCCCCCCCCCCCCTGACTTGTTAAGTTACCGCGGGTTAGCTACCCCGACGCGGCGAGTACCTCACGCGCCAGTGTGGTCATGCGGACTACTGAGTCCAGAATCACTCCGTGTGTTACGCCGTTGCGAGGAATAACTCATGCGGTCCAAGTGGCCATGCGGATCGCGGAGTCCAGAAAATACCGCGGGTTAGCTACCCCGATCACGGTGAGTACTCATGCGGGTCCACGGACCTATGCGGCCGCGGAAGTCGAGATTAGGCTCGTATAATGATACTATGGGTGAGTGGCCTGTTTCGATCATTAGCGCCTAGAAAAGATCGATTTGCGTTACAACTTGTTTACTCTTGTCTATGTTGGCAATCGTGCGGTTAATTGATTTTTCATACATATCGTGGATTGATTTGGAAATGTTATGATTTCATTACTGATTTTCTCGCTTCACATACTGTACTGTTAGATCGACCTCCTTCGGGCCGTTCATGCCGCATGTCGAGGTACATCGGTTGTTGATCCTCGCTCTTAGGATCTCCGTTCAGCTTTTGGGAAGCCCCGTTCCTCAGGAGGCTTATCTTTTGGTATGATTCCCTGTCATTGTAGATTCATGTACATTCAGGGTATGACGGGGCCCAGTCCCGTCATAGTTGTTACAAACTCTTAGAGGTCTGTAGTCCTGTTGTAATTGGGTTTCATAAAGGATATAACTGTTCAGTTTTGTTATGTATAGTTAGCGAAAGGCAACCATCTTGGGTTAGCCTGTCTACTAAGTTATATTGTTTCATGTTCATGCGTTTACTTCCGCTGGTTTTTCTCTGATGTTGTATCACTAGGGTGCCCGAGGTAAGGCACCAGTCACGGGCCCGAGGTCGGGTCGTGACAAAAGTGGTATCAGAGCAGTTAATCCTCGTTAAAGGGTCTACAGGCCGTATCTAGTAGAGTCTTTATTATTGGTGTGTTGTGCACCACATCTATAATCAGGAGGCTACAGGATATTTAGAATTGATTTCCATTCTTTCACTCTAAGATCGTGCAATAGAGCTGTGTTATAGGTTGAACTTCCTCTGACATATTTTTATGTATCGCATGTCTCCACGCAAGGCAACCGCGCCCGTGGCGGCAAGGTACTAGCGTGACACGAGGGTTACGAGGCACGTGCCCGGGCCCTTACCGAGGTGATGTTTCGGACGGCGAGTTCCACGACGCCGCCCAAATGAGTTTGGAGCAGCGGCAGAATGCCATCGAGACCGCGATACCGAGCCTCCGCCATACACAACCCGAGCAGGATATGGGCTACGCGAGACGGGCCCGATTATTAGCCAGGATCCTGGCGAGGCAGGAGGACAGACGGGAGGCAGTGGTTCCAGTGGTACCCGTAGTTCACCCCAGATCTGATAGCTTGAGACTTAGAGACTCTTTGAGTTGCATCCCGCCAGAGTTCTATGGGTCGAGGCCTGAGGATGATCCTCAGGAGTTTATCCGATAGTTACAGCGGATCATGAGAGTGATCAAGGCCTCGGAGACAGAGTCGGTAGTATTGGGTTCACATCGGCTGCGTGATACTGCAGTTGACTGGTTTGATTCACGGAACCGCCCCCTGGGAGCATGTGCTTCCAGCTGTTTGGGACGAGTTCTCGGAGGCATTTCTTGCCTCCGCAGATGAGGAGAGCTCGGGCCGATAAATTTCTGACGTTGAGACAGAGTGGGCGGACGGTCCGGGAGTACAACGTAGAGTTTGACTCGTTGGCTCGGTATGTACCCGCTTTGATAGCAGATATGGAGGACAGGTGCACCGCTATGTCACAGGGCTCGATGATTACTTGGCAGAGAGTTGCACGGGAGTAGCTCTTCAGCCGGGCATGGACATTGCCCACATGCAGGCATATGCACTGGTGCGAGAACGCAGGCCGACGGATTGATAGGTATCGCCAGAAGAGGCCGTGACAATGCAGGTCCTCCGTAGTTTTCGAGGTAGACAACCTCAGCAGCAGACCAGATTTGCACCTCAGCCGGTTCAGAGCGCTCCTCCACCATCTTCCGGGCGTTCAGGTATTCGAGCAGGTCGTGGCCTGTGGCTTCTGCTCTGTGAAAGCGAGGATGCTACCCGATCGAGACCACCCCCCTCTCGGTGTGGCCGATGTGGTAAATCTCATTTCGGGGGTTGTGGTAATACTGTGGGGCCTTGCTATACTCAGGCCGCAGGTCATATTTCGAGGATCGTCCACCGCAGGCGCGCAGATAGTGGTTCGGCCATGCGGTCATTCGTCAGGTCTTCATCTCCTACGGTTACTCGCCCCGGAGGGCAAGGTGCTCATGGGCCAGCAGGTCGTGGTAGAGGTCGTGGCAAGGGTCCCAGTTCCAGCGGTCCTCATAACCGCATTTATGCTATGTCCAGCCGTCAGGATCAGGAGGCGTCACCAGATGTCGTCACAGGTACATTATTGGTTTCATGCTGTGATGTTTATGCTTTGATAGATCCAGGTTCTACCTTGTCCTATATATCTCCTCATATTGCTGGTAGAATAGGGATAGAGCCTGAGTCTATAAAACCTTTGAGTGGCTACACCGAGGTGATTCGGTAGCAGAGAGGGTATATAGGGCTTGCCCTGTGACTATTTACAGTCGTCAGACCCTAGCCGACTTGATAGAGTTGGATATGACGGACTTTGATGTGATTATGGGTATGGATTGGCTAACATCTTGCTATGCCAATGTGGACTGTAGAGAGGCGTACGGTTCCGGTTCTCGAAGCCGGTTATAGAGTGGAAGGGGAATACTGCGTCGCCGAGGGGTAGGTTTATTTCTTACCTCAAGGCAAGGAAGATGGTGCGGAAAGGCTATATCTACCATATGGTTCGAGTATTCGATACTGAGGCTGAGATACGGGATCTTCATTCAGTTCAGGTTGTTAGAGAGTTTCCAGACGTATTCCCAGACGAGCTTCCGGTTATCCCTCCTGAGAGGGAGATTGAATTTTGCATTGATATGTCGCCAGACACTCGACCGATATCTATTCCACCATACAGGATGGCACCTGCTGAGCTGAGGGAATTGAAAGACCAGCTGAAAGATTTGCTGGAAAAGGGCTTTATCAGGCCTAGTGTTTCTCCCTGGGGAGCGCCAGTGTTATTTGTAAAGAAGAAGGATGGGACGATGCAGATGTGTTGACTACGGTGAATAAGGTAACTATCAAGAACAGATACCCCCTTTCCCAGGATTGATGATTTGTTTGACCAGTTGCAGGGCGCAAGGTGTTTCTCTAAGATAGACCTGCGATCTGGTTACCATCAGGTGCGAGTTAGAGAGGCAGATATCCCAAAGACTGCATTCAGGACCCGGTATGGGCATTATGAGTTCAGGGTGATGTCTTTCGGATTGACCAACGCCCCAGCAGTATTCATGGATTTGATGAACAGGTGTTCAAGCCATTCTTGGATATGTTCGTTATAGTATTCATTGATGATATCCTGGTTTATTCGCGCACAGAGCAGGAGCATGCAGATCACTTGAGGGCGGTATTGGGAGTCCTCCGGGACCGGCAGTTGTATGCCAAGTTCGCGAAATGCGAGTTTTGGTTGGCATTAGTGGCTTTCTTAGGGCATGTTATCGGGGCCGATGGTATTCGGGTTGATACGACAAAGATTGAGGCAGTCAAGACTTGGCCCAGACCCACTACACCAACGGAGGTGCGCAGCTTTTTAGGCCTTGCGGGTTATTATCAGAGATTTGTGGAGAATTTTACTTCCATCTCAGCGCCTTTGACTAGGCTGACTCAGAAGACAGCTATGTTCCGATGGACGGATGATTGTGAGGAAAGTTTCCGGTTACTAAAGGAGAAATTGACGACCGCCCCAGTTCTTACTCTTCCAGAGGGTTTAGACGGATATGTGGTTTATTGTGATGCATCGGGTGTTGGGGCAAAGGTGCGTCGATGCAAAGACGCAAAGTTATAGCTACGATCTCGACGGCTTAGGAAGCATGAGAAGAATTACCCACACACATGACTTAGAGTTGGCGGTGATTCATGCCTCAAGATCCGAGACATTATTTATATGGAGTTCATGTGGATATTTACACGCACACAAGAGCTCCAAGATATCTTCACCAGGAGCTGAACTTGCGGCGAGACGGTGGTTGAATCGCTTAGGATTACGATGTCGATATCCTATACCACCCGGGAAGGTCAATGTAGTTGCACGCCTTAGTCGCAGATCGATGGGTAGTCCGTGCGCGCAGAGAGAGAGGACATGGTCCGCGAGTTACATCACTAGCGAGCCTGGGGTTCGCTTGGTTGGTTCCGATAGTAATGGAGTTCGGTTCGAGAGGTTGCCGAGTCTTCCATCGTCGGAGAGCAAGAGGCGACGATGAGGATCCGATTATGGTACCAGATCGAGACGCAGCTCTTCGTGAGGAGAAAAGTCTTTTGAGGCACTGATGGGGTGCTAAGATTTGAGGCCTTGTGTGTTCCCGATGTGACAGACTTCGTCGAGATTACGAGGCACACAGTGCTCGTTATTCTATTCATCCGGGGTCGACTAAGATGTACCATGACCTCAGATGTGTGTATTGGTGGGATGTCCTGAAGAGGGACGTGGCAGGTTTTGTTGCACAGTGTCCTAATTGTCAGCAGGTCAAGGTTGAGCACCAGAAGCCCGTTGGGCTATTACAGGCTATTGATATTCCGATGTGGAAGTGGGAGGTAATCAATATGGACTTTATTACTGGGTTACCTCACACTCAGAGAAAGCATGATTCCATCTGGGTTATTGTCGACAGGCTGACGAAATCAGCTCATTTTCTTCCAGTCAGGACGACTTTTTCGGCCGAGGATTATGCTAGATCAGATATCGAGAGATTGTGAGATCGCACGAGTGCCTATATCGATCATTTCGCATGTGGAGCTCGCTTCTCGGCTAACTTCGAGGTCTTTCCGAAGGGTTAGGGACCCAAGAGTCTCAAGATCGTGTTTCATCCTCGCATCGACGGACAGCCGAGCGTACTATCCGCATACACTCGAGGATATGTCGGCTTGTGTTATTGATTTCGTGGTATTGGAGGATCATTTACCTCTTGTGGAGTTTGCTTATAACAACGGCTACCATTCTAGTATCCGATGGCGCCATGAGGCCTTATACGAGGAAGTGCAGGTCACCGATAGGCTGGTTTGAGGTGGGATAAGTTCAGTTAGTCGGGCCAGACTTGATTCAGCAGGCAGTGGATAAGGTGAAGCTTATCCAGGAGCGGTTATTGTCAGCTCAGAGTCGAAAGAAGTCGTATGCAGATCATCAACGTCGACACTTGGAGTTTGAGGTGGATGATTGAGTCTTCCTGAAGGTATCACTCATGAAGGGCGTGATGAGATTTGGGAAGAAGGGAAAACTTAGCCCAAGGTACATTGGGCCTTATCAGATTGTCCGTAGGGTAGGCGTTGTTTATGAGTTGGATCTGCCGTCCGATCCGAGGCGAGACATCCAGCTTTTTCATGTGTCTATGTTGCGAAATGTATCGAGATCCATCTGAGTACACCCGATTTGTGATGTCCAGTGACAGAGGTTATCATATGGAGAGTCCCATAGCGATACTCGATCGTCAGTTTAGCGACTACAGACAAAGGATGTGGCTTCCAGCGTCTTATGGCGAACGAGAATGTGGAGGAAATGACGTCGAGCAGGAGGACATGATGAAGAAGTATCCTCACTTATTCCCTACACCTCCAGGTAACCCACTTGCCCAATTGTTAGTTTTAAATTTAGCAATTATGCTTAAGTATTGTTGTGGCCATATGGAGCATCTTTATTTGCAAAAAGGAATAGTTAAGAGGGTCTATGTCGATATTGTGATTTGAGTAAGCCTAGGAGGAACATTCGGGACGAATGTTTCTAAGGGGAGAATGTTATACCTGTAGTTCTGCCATGCGTGAGAGCGCATAAAGGGATTAAGACTTAAAATTTAGAAGGATAGGTTGACGGATTGTTTCGGACGGGTTTTTAGTCGACTTTGAGGCGGGTTATGACCCGTTACTTTGAGAGTTCCTAGGTGTTTCAAAAGGCCTAGTGCGTAGTTCGTTGAGTCTAGTTTCCAACGCAACCAACCGTTCGTCGATAGGACATCGGAGTAGAAAGTTATGAAAGTTACAAGTTCAGTGCGCAGTCGGGCAGACAAGGTATTTTGGTCGAGCTGCGCCGCATGCCATGGTCGCGCGCCATTGTTCTGAAAGTTCGCTGAAGTTGCAGCCGCGCGCCTAAGTTCTGGGATTGCGGAGGTTTCGTGCCGCCGCGCCGAAGCGGTTCTGAGGCCGAGTGGAAAATCAACTGTTTTATTTTAAAAAAAGGCCATGGGAGGGTGACAAGTGTCCCCCCCCCCCCCATCTGATATTTGCATGCACTATTTATTGACCAAGTCTTGAAGACTTGGTCATTCTTGAAGCTCTTCTATCTCTCTAAATTAGAAGCTCTTCTTTCTCTAGAAAATCAAGAGAAATCAAGGCTTGAGAAAATCAAAAAGGTGGCAAGAAGGAAACTTATTTGCAAGCTTGTAGGAGTTGTGGTGGTGATTGTGGAAAGGAGGCTAGCAAATTTGTTGGATTAATTTGGTTAAAGTTCTAAGGTAACAATTCATTCTCTCTTTGTTAGTTTATGGTGTTGCATGTGAAGAAGAAAAAACTTGTAGTGGTAAATATTGCTCTTAGATAAATTGCATGTAAGAAATATGGTTTGGATATGAAAGAATTGGATAAGAAGGTTATGTAAGCATGTTATAGTCAAAATACTACTTTAGAGTTGTTAAATTAGTTGTTATACATTGTGGGGCAGAATTTTACACGTTCAAGTTTAGGCGTGTAATCCCCTTTGAATTGATTGGATTGTTGGGCCTTAAGTGGCGTTTGGATATTAAATTCGAGCCTTGGAAAGGTGGAAAAGTACGTAGAAACAAAGGAAGTCTGCCAATTTTTCGTAGAATAAGGAACTTTATGCTAAAATGTTCGACGAAGAAGTTTAGACGTTAATAGAGATATTTGATTATTATAGGTTGATACTCTACGCGCGGCATATTCGACATGGCAAGTGGACTTAGCCGGGGAGGTATGTGAATCCTCCTATCCTCTTGAGCATGATATTTGTAAAATATATAGTACGGTAGACGTCGTGTTACACTAAATTGGTTGCAGACTCGAGGTCTTTTGACTTGAGTCCAAAAATGTTAAGAATCTTGAAATACTTCAATAACAATTATAAATCATTATTTTTTTTAAAGTAAATTAATACGTGGGTTTAAAAGAATAAGTTTCTTGTGGATTTCCAAAAAAGTGTGAATGTTTTGAGTTATTACAAAGTCTAAGGGTTATGCTAGCTTTATGGGAAGTTAGTCATAACGACTTAAGAAAGATGAAAAGAATGGTTTACTTACTCGCTTTATAGTAGCCTTGTAATGATTTCTGAATGTGTGGTAAGTTGGCTTGATAAGTAAATATGTTGTGGTACTACGGTGTTAGTGTCTTGAGATTTGTTGTGGTAAGGGGGTTCTCTTATTGTGCTTATGTTGTTTACAATGAGCCGGTTGTGCTTGTGTTATATCACTTACCCCCGACTTGTTAAGTTACCGGGTTAGCTACCGTCACGAGCGAGTACCTCATGCGGGCCGTGGCCTATGCGGACTACTGAGTCCGAGAATCACTCGGGTGTGTTACGCCGACGCGAGAATACCTCACGCGTCCAGTGGCCATGCGGACTGCGGAGTCGAGAAAATACCGCGGGTTAGCTACCGATGCGAGTACCTCATGCGGTCCACGGACCTACGCGGTGCGGAAGTCGAGATTAGGCTCGTATAATGATACTATGGGTGAGTGGCCTGTTTCGATCATTAGCGGCCTAGAAAAGACCGGTTGCGTTACAACTTGTTTACTCTTGTCTATGTTGTGGCAACCGTGCGGTTAATTGATTTTTCATACATATCCGTGGATTGATTTGGAAATGTTATGATTTCATTACGCATTTTCTGCTTTCACATACTTGGTACTGTTATCGACTCTCCTTCTGCGTTCATCGCCGCAGTCGAGGTACATCGGTTGTTGATCCTCGCCTAGATCTCCGCTCACTTGGGAAGCCCCGTTCCTCCGAGGCTTATCTTTCGTATGATTCCCTGTCATTGTAGATTCATGTACATTCAGGGTATGACGGGGCCCTGTCCCGTCATAGTTGTTACAAACTCTTAGAGGTCTGTAGTCCTGTTGTAATTGGGTTTCATAAAGGATATAACTGTTCAGTTTTGTTATGTATAGTTAGCGAAAGGCAACCATCTTGGGTTAGCCTGTCTACTAAGTTATATTGTTTCATGTTCATGAGTTTACTTCCGCTGGTTTTTCTCTGATGTTGTATCACTAGGGTGCCCGAGGTAAGGCACTAGTCACGGGCCCGAGGTCGGGTCGTGACAACTATGTGAACCTTGTCCCGACTTAAAAGACATTGGCACACCCAATTTTTCAGTCAGATATTCGTTATACCTAACTTTGTGCATGCTTTGTACATGTCTCAATAAATTTCCCATCCCGCCATGATCTTTTCCGATTTCAAATTTATAAACTTATGTCAAATTTTACATCTAGCTAGTTGATTCTCACTGTCCCTATCAAAAAAATCTCATGCAAGTGATTTTAATTTTCATTGTTTGGGGCCTCGACTCATACTAGGGAGAATAAGAGGCATTTCAGTTTCAGTTTCAGACTGAGACTCAGTCTGAGCCTGAGGTGGAGGTGCACTAGTGAGTGTGTTATCTACATTATCGTCTACTTCATCTTCAAAATTAAAATATGGTATATTAAATATCATTAAAAATCAGTTTCATCTATATGAGTGAAATCATCGGGACTAGGAATATGACTAGAAGATGCACCCTTACCCCTAGCACATTTACCAGGAATAAGACGTCTAATTCCTTCCATTATAATTATACAAATAAATAATTAAAAATAATGAAATTAAGTACGTTAATTAAAATTAAGTAACAATAATAATTTAAAGAAGGAAGAAGGTATCAAACGTCGACGTAACATCGATGTGTAATCGAAGTTGAAAATTGAAACTTTGCTCGATAGATGATCCTCAAGCTAGTTGTCAACTTCACTCCCAATTTTTGAACTTTGATACAAATAAGCAAATAAAATATAATATTTAATAGGCAATGTAGACTTGTAGAGAGATAAATTGAGAAATGGTAGGAACATTTGTGAGAAAAATGAGAAATTTATAGTTGATAAATATGATTAAAGTGTAAATATACAAATTTAGGGGTTAAAAATAAATATTAAAGGGGTAGGGGGTTTATGGGGTGGGGGGCAAAAATGACAGTTATAACCGTTGCAAAACGGCCAAAATCAAAATTTTGTCGTTATTGCAACGACTATTTTTGCAAATAGGACGGGGGAGGACCATGGCGGGATCGGGCCGGGTGGGACAAGACCCAGTCCTATCCCGAGATCGAATCCCGCTACCTATACTTTCGTTCCGTTTTTAGAGGGGGAGGGCAGAACCGTCCCAATGGAAGCCCTATATACAACAAAGATAATTGGTGTCTTTTCTAATAAAGAAATTAATTATCGTAATAATATTAATAACTCGTTTCAAATTGGTGGATAACATTGCAGTAACTTACTAGTGTGGTTTTAAAATAAAGAAATTAAATTAGCGTAATAATACGTCGACAGTGTTGGTGGGGCAGAGAAATGGACGGAGGCTTGTAATAATAATTGGTGTCTTCCTTTCCAAATTCCTCTGAATTATCTTCTCTCTCTCTATAACATCTCTCTCTACATAAAACAGGAAAACATTCATGGTTAATGGTCTTTTCTTCATTCAACCAAAAAGGTACATACTTTCTATTTATAGACATATATATTGTCGGAGAGCGAAGCTAGAATTTTGAGTTACGTTCATGTGTTATGGATTCTAAAAAACGTAAATTATTAGGTTCTTGATAAATTATTTATACCTATTAAGTGAGTTTTCAAACACCTTGTTGGCTACATTGGATCCACGTAAAGAGTTATATATAAAGAATTTGCATGGGGGCGTTAATTTAACTAGTTTTGGATTGAGACGTAGTTGTTGTTGTTGCTTTAACATAATTTACATTAGAGTTGGGGGTTGGAGCTTGGAATGATTTTTTTTATTTGCTCAAAGAACGAGACTCTACATTTCCTGGCCTGTGTTGATTAGTAGCATAGCTTGTTGTATTGTGACTTTAATTTCTTTCTGATCTTTGTTTCCCACATTATTTTATTTGTTTTCATTCTTCATATATTGGCTTTTTGTGCCTTTCTACGCAATTGCATTGTTAATTTTAATTCCTCTTTTTCTGTTTTAACAATAATTTTGATGTTATTCTTTTGTTTGTTTGCTTGTTTATGATTTTAATGTGGACCCATTTTGCTTATACGTTCTCTCTTTCACTTTCTCTTATGCCTAACATTGTTTTAAAAGGCAGTTTCATGACTTGTCCTGGGCTCGCCTCTGGGTGATGCACTGGCAAAATGCATCGGAACTTTCGTGTGGGGTTTAATTCTTGTGAGACTTACACTTTAAGCGTCGCTCGCCTAACAGTTATTATATGTTAAATTCCTTAATTAAAATCGATGATCCTCATAATTCTTTAACACATGAATAATACTTAATAGTTTTTCATTTATAGAAGTACGAAGATTGAGTAACTCAAATAACAAGTCGTAGTATTGCATATTTACTACTCCTTTGAGAACATTGTGAAGGTGAATATCACTTAATATTTTTTTAAATACATAGTTGAATTGTACATTTTCACCCGTCATTGGTTTTTTGTCCTATGTATTAAAATTATCAAATTTTATTATTTTGCTATTTGAAAATAATTTTATTTTTATTCATGAATGAGTTAAGTTTTAATTATAATACTAATAAAGTTTATTGATTATTTCCTTATAGGGAGATAAAATGAATAGTATGATAGTAATATTGTTTTAAGAAATTGTGTTTTTTTCATTGTTTGAAGTTAATATGTTAAGAGTTATTGCATTTCATAATAGCTTTTATTTTATTGTATTGTTTATACTTGTAAAATTATGTTATATATAATTATAAGTTGTAAGTGGTGTCTGATGGATTGTTTTGATTAGTTTTTTGTGAGGATCAATCACATCTCTCTCTCCCTCTCTCTCTCCCCCTCTCTCTCTCTCTCTATATATATATATATATATATATTTCATTTATTTACACCCCGTGTCTCGGGGCTTACCTCACGCCGAGGTATTCCCGCCTTACGCCGCCTTTTAAAACACTGATGCCTAATCTGACATTGTTTTGTCCGATTCAGTCTCTGAAAGTGTAAACATGGTCATGTTCGTTCCATCCTTTTTTATCAATAACATTTCAAAAAGGCAAGACAGGAAAAAAATATAAAAAGAAAAAGAAAAATCAGTTTATTACATATTTTGATCCTGGTGCTTTATGTTCACCTTTTCAGTTATGTCTCCAATGTTTTAGCTATTATCTTATCTGCAATATCATGAAATAATTAAAGTTTGTTTCATAGTTCCTTTGCACTTGGCCATCTTTGTTGCTTTTCCTGTCAGTAATATTCTTGGTGATTCCTTATTACATCTGTCTTATGAGGTTCACTGCTTTTAAGCCCTGTTAAAACAGCTTTTGTCCTATCTTTTTGAGTTTTTATTGTAGTATATAACATTTGAGAACTACTAAATCAAGATCAACTTATGTACCAATCAGCTCCCAGTTCTTTCTCTTGTTCACTCTTGTGAAAGTGGCTCTTTGTAGATTGTACTATTGGCTCCAGTTGTTAGTTCTTCTTTAAGGTAACCTTTTGTACTCCAGTAATCACGAATGTATATAATGTATTGGATCAAATTTCAAGTCCTTTTTAATCATTCCATCTTTGTAATTTATGTGATTACAACTTCTGTTTAACGTAGACCTTGGGCTGATAACTATAGTTCTTATGATCAATTGTCACATTTAAAATGCTATGGGGTTGCATAATTAGAGATTTCAAGCTTCTTTTATCTTGTGCCAGGTATACTTAATTTCTTGTGTTCCTCGTGGAATTTGCGTCTTCGCATGGTAGAGCAGCAATTAGCAGTGAGATTTGTGAGCTGGTCATTGTAATGGGTGGTTGTGTATCGACTCCAGCAACCACAATCAGGGTAAGGAAGAAACACCATCGTCGCCATAGAAAATACCATAGAAAGAATTCAAACTCAGGTCTAGTAGTAACCAGCAGGAAAAGAAACAGTGATGCACGGGTGACAGATATTGCTGTTAGTGAGTTTGTTCATACAACTACTACAACCTGCAGAACATCTGAGGTGTCCAATTCCACATTTCATCTTACTCAGTTGCAGTGGCAGCATAGTCAAATAGATGCTAATGGTATATTCTCTCTTTCTATTTTTATATTCTGGAACTTTTTACCATTTATAGTGGTTATATTAGTTCTGGTGCTTTTTCTGTTCACAAGGACAGAGACTTGTATTCTGACATGTTAGCAAGTGGAGTTTTGTGTGCTTAAGCAATTGATAATTTAAGAAGTTTGAACTTTAAGCTTGACAATGACGAGAGATTTACATTCTTACAGTTCTTTGCCAAGAAGAAGCATGGTTTGACACGCACAACATGTTTGAGTATGACTCAGATGATGACTTTAGTAGTGTTCATGGAGGTAATGATAATCAGTTTCTTTGCTGTTGTACTTATAATTGATGACTTCTTGAAGAAAGACAAGAATGACTACCACCTTATTCATTACTCTATGCTTAGGTAGGAACAGATAATTTGGCAATTCTTGTCCCTTTCTCTTAATCTTTCCTATATTTGCTTAGTTAACTTTAACCCAAGTTTTCCTTCGGAGTTTTTTGGAATTACACATTATTGATTCGTAACTGATCATATGCTCTTTAGCAGATGAATCTATATGTTTTCCAGAATATCACAAGCTCATGTTTAATTAGCTGATAGAATTATCCTTTCTTAAGTTTAATGAACCAAGTGCAAAGTTATGATTTCTTTTTATTCTATTCCTTCTTGTTATTTCTAGATATTTCCCCCAACATTTCAAGTGGACAAGTAGTTGAGTATGAAACTTCATCATGCTTTATGGATAGCGAACACAAGTACAAAGAATACCATGAGAAATATGTCAAGATAGATGGCAGTAAGTTTTTGAGCAAAGATCGAGTTCAGGATCCAAATGGACTTGGAGTTGTAAGTGCGCAGGACCATGAACTTCTATCCCTAGGGAAGGGTGAAGACTTTGTTGGCACCAAAAAGAAGAAGAATTTGGATCGTGCCTTTGCAAGTTTTAAAAGTGTAAAAAAGGAGATATTTCAGATGCAGGAGAAAACTCAGGAGAATGTTTTCAAGTCTGTTTTACCAAAGCTGGTAAATTCCTTGAGTTTCAACCACAAAGTCATAAATGGATCAAATTCAGCTCCACATTCCCAAGTAAAGAAGTCAACTATTATAAGGCTTTCTCTTAAGAGGACATCTGTTGATGGAGAAGAAATAAATGAATTTCGTGAGTACCTCGCCCCATTTTTTAATTTTACTTTCAGCATTAATTGAGTCCAATTGATTTGTTCCATGCCGTTTTAGTTTAGATCGATTTCCCGTTCTAGAGTGCTGAAAATGGAAGGTTGAAAAACTAGTTAATAATGCACTAAACATAGTGGTATTCTTGTAGGTACTTCAAGAAAGTTTCTTCGCCGCCCCAGGGGTGGGCTTTCAATTCCTTGTTGCACAGAAGAAAAGTCTATTGCAGGAAGTTGGTCAAAGATTGAGCCCTCAAACTTTAAGCTTCGCGGTGATAGTTATTTCAAGTACGCTCTTACCATTTTTTTGTCAATTAATTACTGTTGTTGGACTTTTGTAATGTGTTTTAAACATGTTTACATTTTTCGTTTGATCTGCAGAGATAAGAGGAAAACCCCTGCTCCTAATGTGTCTCCTTATACTCCAATTGGGGTCGACTTATTTGTTTGCCCAAGAAAGATCAGTCATATAGCACAACATATTGAGCTTCCTTCTATAAAAGGAGATGGAAGAATACCTCCATTACTAATTGTTAACATTCAGGTATTAGACAAGTCTCTCACAACTAACCAAAGGAGTTTTTATTTATTTATCTGATTTACCTCAAAATATTAGAGGCCTGATCAACCATGGACAAATGGAACCTTCCTTCCTTTAGAAATAGAAGAACAAAACCTTCTTTGGTTTACTATGACCCTCCCTGAACTTTTTGTATAGTCTCTATTTTTGGTTAGGACTAGGATCAATAGTTTCGGATGCCAAACTCAAAATGGAACTTTTTGCGCATCAATGATCAATGGAGACAAAGTTTAACTAAATAAAAAAGGAGTTTTTATTTGATAGAACATTCTGTTCTAATTATAAAGTTGTTCTTCTTTGTCAGTTGCCCACTTATCCTGCTCCGATGTTCGTTGGTGATGCTGACGGAGAAGGCTTGAGCCTTGTAATATTTTTCAAACTTTCGCAAAGTTTTGAGGAGGATATCTCTTCCCAGTTTCAGGACTCCATCAAGGTACTTTATGTCAACTTTCTGAAGCAACCTTCCCCCCCTCCTTTTTCCCTTCCCCTTTACTTGGATTTTAAGGAAGGTGTTTAAGAGGGTAGAGCCAGAAAGTAGAGTACGCTATTTCCGTGTTGCCATTTTGGACAGTGGTTAGCTGAAAGGTTAGGCTAGGAGGTTGTTAATTTTGCCATCTTGCTATTTTATTGATTGACAATTACTCCCTTCGTCCTGTTTTAAACTTTTAATTGATACTTTCTATTTTGTCCATGACAAATAGATGAACCTCTTTTCTTTAAAAAATGCTGAAGAGTTAAACACACTAACTCAATCCGACTTTTTTATGCTCTCACATTTTCCAACTATTGAGTTAACAGCTCCGTACCAAACTAAAAAAACAACATCCCCATTCCCCATTCTAACTTGGTTCCTGTACAACATGAAAAATCAGCCAAAACGATAAATTTGGGGCTAAGGGACAACAATCGTTAACCTTCTAACAAAAATTTGGGCGTGTACTAATTAATTAAACAATATTCGTAGCTGGGGGTAGAGTCTTTTGCTGATATGGTTATTCTGATATGCCTTGCATCCCAATTTATTTTCCTTTATACGTGCTACTGGTTTTTCGTGGTAGAGATTCATCGAGGATGACATGGAAAAGGTGAAAGGATTTGCAAAAGAATCAATTGTTCCTTTCAGAGAGAGGTTGAAGATTATGGTTGGGTTGGTTAATCCAGATGAACTTGTTTCAAGTTCAACCGAAAGGAAGCTTTTGAATGCTTACAATGAAAAGCCTGTGCTTTCCAAGCCTCAACACAATTTTTATCAGGTGGATACTCTAATGATCTTCACTTCTTCTATACTCACTTTTAATTTAGTACTATCATATTTGCAGTTTTTGAACACCACAATATTCATTCTCAACATGCACATTCTCTGCTTATTATAGGGCCCGAATTACTTCGAAGTTGATCTTGACATTCATCGCTTCAACTACATAGCAAGAAAGAGTTTTGATGCTTTTAGAGAACGTTTACGACATGGAATAGTTGATTTTGGTCTAACAATTCAGGTTTCTCATTTCTCATTTTCCTTTTATTTTTCAGAAAGAAAAACCTATGTATCTCTGACTCTTCAATGATGTCGATCGGGTGTGTCCTCCAAAAGCAGTGCATTTTGGAGGATCCGACACGGGTATGACAACATTTTTGGAGAGTCCGAGTAACATAGAGAAGAAGTGGTGCTTATTAGTTTTGGCTTTAAAAAATGGTGTATGCTCATTGGTTATTCGCTAAATCGAACAGGCACAGAAGCCAGAGGAGCTGCCAGAGAGAGTGCTTGGTTGTGTTAGATTGAACAAGATTGATTTTGTTGATCATGGCCAAATACCCACGCTTGTTAGAGTTGAGGAAGATTCATGTTCAGAATATTAGAGTTGAGGAAGATTCATGTTCAGAATAATACAATTAATAATACCTGCATGTTGCATAGGGGAATATATGTTACTGTATCTTGAGCTTCATGTATATAGCTCAATTGTATTTTCTTTTTAAATACACATATTTAGTATTAAATTCGCACCAATTGCAACTAATTCACTAAGTTATAGCGGATGCAGTAGACAGTAGTACTTCGAATCCACTGACTTAACATCCTTGATCTGCTTCAACCGCGCCTGAGAAATTCAAGATTCGCAGCAGATATGCCACTGAGAGGAGTAAAGCAATCCTTACCAAAAGGTTTTCATTCCTGAAGTTCGAATTCGACACTTCTGGTTATACTGGTTAAGTAGACAAGGATAGCATATTTGTGATTATGGGGTTATTTCTAAATTAAAGCATTATGCTTCTGTAATTGACTTTTTAGGTCGTAGGGGCTTATATTGGAGAAGCTTTTGAGCTTGCATGTAATGTAGAGGCTAAGGAAACCAAACAATCAAATTGAATGGAGTATTATTTAGAACTTAATACCAAATCAAGAATGAAACGACAAAAAAGTAGAGGCTAAGGAAACAAGAAGTCAAGTCTGTGGCTAGAATCACAACACATCATTGACAAAAGTGCACAAGATTAAACCTTAGATATGAACCAAACAATTTCTTGATAAATATCCTATAGCTGTCGGCCTGTGTATTGGCCCATACTTTTGTACTGGATTGGCTCGAAAATTTCATGTGGTTTACATTTAACCACATTCTCCATATATGAATTCCCTCTTTATAAACCAATATATACACTGATCACTTTATTTTTATAGCAAGCGTCCTTTTGAATCTGTTAACTATTTGGCTAATAATTCAAGAAATTATGGAAGCTAATTGCTTTGTCACTTCAAAGCCCTTTTCAGAGAAACTCTTCCCTTTGTTAGGATCAAGAAGGAGGCTATTTCTTAGTCAATTTCATCAGCTCAAAAAAGCTGTCACTCCTTTGTTAGTCACATGTATGTTTCTTGCTTTTCTATCTCAAAATCAATGGTAGCTTCTAATGTGACAGTCCAGTGATCCAGATCAAATCTCACTTCTGTCCAGCCATACAATTCGAATCACGAGGATTAAACTATTTAATTTTCGCGTTCTCAATCCTAAAATTTTATCTTCATATCATTGCATTATCCCGTCTTAATTTATGTGAGAGTCAATTTAATAATTAAATTGAATTAGATCAACTCAATATTTTAAAATTAAATACTCAATTATAAGACAAGTACTAAGAAAATGTTGTACTTGTAGGTTGCCAGGCAAGTTCACCTTCACCTCAAGATGAAGAAAAACCTTTTGCTGAAACTGATTGGCGATCATTTCGAGCACGATTGGTCGCCGGAGAACGAACTTCCCGGTCGGAAGAGCCGTCCTCCGTCGTCAATCCCGACACCATCGACGATCTTCCACCGCCTCCGGCCATCACAATTGGTACCGTTGACATATCCGCTCTCAGCCTGAATAATATTTATTTTTTATTATTCATTTTATTTTTTCAATTGTAATTTATGATATTCACCATCAGGTAGCAAATGGGCCCACACCATTCATGAACCAGAGAAAGGCTGCTTGCTCATAGCAACTGAAAAGCTCGATGGTGTCCATATTTTTGAACGGACCGTAGTTCTCTTATTGTCAATGGGCCCAATAGGCCCAACGGGCTTAATTCTCAACAGGCCTTCACTTATGTCGATAAAAGAAATGAGATCGTCCGTGTTGGATATGGCCGGGACTTTTGCGAATAGGCCATTGTTCTTTGGTGGGCCTTTAGAAGAAGGGCATTTTTTAGTGAGCCCAAATGAAGGAGCTGAAGATGGGCTTGGGAAAAGTGGTGTTTTTGATGAAGTAATGAAGGGTTTGTATTATGGGACAAAAGAGAGTGTGGGCTGTGCTTCTGAAATGGTGAAAAGGGATGTAGTTGGGCTTGACAATTTTAGATTCTTTGATGGGTATTGTGCATGGGAGAAAGATCAATTGAGGGATGAAATTAAAGCTGGTTATTGGACAGTAGCAGCCTGCAGTCCAAATGTAATTGGGTTGTCCGATGTGGGAAGTGTTGGGCTTTGGGAAGAAGTTCTTGGGCTTATGGGCCCTAAGAAAGTCTGGTGAAGTTGAGTTAGATTTGTGTTGTTGTAAAAGCCCAACATTGTAAATTATTATGCATTGAAATATGAGTTCTTAACTAATTAGGAGAATGAAATTATTACTGATATGATTTAGTCCACCAATTAAGATGGAGGTGTAATTCTCTGTACAATTCTTTCTAGTAATGGTCATGACATTCGATTTACCATAGAGAAGTATTGTGCAATTTTCCTAAATAGCCTAACTTGAAGTTTGAAAATTTTCTGAATACTCCACATTAGATTTGCTAAGATGAGCAAGATTGTAACAAATTTGCATCACACTATTTAGTATAAACAATCTCAGGTTATAAATTTTTATGGATAGCACAACTCTAATATTCCTTGGTCGATCGATCTCTTCAAAATGCATTTCTCCGGAATTGCACATACTTTATTAGAAGTAAAAATCAGTAAATAATATAGATGTAAGATACTTATATTATAACATAAACGCACTCCTATTAACGTGAAAAATATACCGGATTCGATTGGTCGATCTCGTGCTAAAGAGCGTGAAGGTTCGAGTCCTCTTCAAGGCATAATATTTAGAATGATCATTGTGATGTCATTCTCAATAAGAGAGCTTGGATTTCGCCATATTCCCTTTCTTTTTGTTTTGAGATTAGAATCTCGTTGTGATGTCATTCCTTTTTTTTTCCCTTTCATTTATACTTATTTCACACTTCACTTCAAAGATTATTTCATAGGCGATTTTTTTAGTTGGATTCAATTGTGCTAGGGTCTCGAAAAACATTTGAAGTTTGGCTACGGGTATCTGTCTCTATTAGTACAACATACCCTCCTTAGACCCTACTTGTATAATTACACTAGGTATATTATTATTGTTCTTGAAGAAGTCGATTATGAATTATTCCATGTGTTCTGGCACGGGGTTGCTATAAAATATTGGTGCCCTTCATATGTTTTCTGTTCATTTGTTTTCATATCTTTCTTCATTAGGTTTTTATCAATTTCTTCTGGTATATTAGGGTTGGGGTGAGATTTTAAAACTTTGCTAACAGCATGTGTAAATTTGTCCGGTTAGCAAGGGAGGTTAAATGTAGATAATATTCGAAAAGTAGAAAGGTAAGTTTGGCCCTTTTTCCCATAAAACAAATATTTTTGCACCTTCTTGGTGTTACGTAGCTTCAAGGAAAACAATTGCACGTATACTCGCTTGACTCTCCAAATAGTAATAGCAAAATGTTGACGTATAAAAGGAATATTTTACCTTCAACAAATCCTGTCAGAATGAACTCGTCATACCTGTAACAATTGGTGGCTTAGAGTTACCTAGAGTTTTTATTTAGTAGACGTTGAATCCTTTTAGCTTCTTTATTTATATTTTTGAACTTCCTAGGTAAAAATTCTGCTCCGCCACTGACAATGTGGAAACTGAGCAAAAACATTCAGCGCCTGCACGCAATGGTAACATCATGTTGCCACTTCAATTGTCATCAATTTCATCGCCAGAATTATTGTCTCAGTCATATTCTCCTTCGGTATCCAATGATGAAGAAAAAGAAGTTACTGAGTATGCAGAAAGTGAAGTACAAGAAGCATTGAACAGAGCTGAAGTAGAAAAAGATGTGTCAAAGTGAAAATCAAGACGGGAAAGGTAGTTGATGGCAATTAAAGTTGTACGATTCCTAACTCCGGAAAAGTTGTTTTGAGGCATCAAGATGTGTTGGAGAATAAAGATGCTCGGATTTCGCTTAATAATGTGATTAAGTTGACAGCGAGCAAGCTCATTGAAAGCAGGAAGAGTAAGGTTAACGCTTCAGTTGGCGCTTTTGAAACTTTAATTTCGTTACTACTTCTGCACTAACAGTTTCTTGATTAGCAATCAAAATTTCTATAAAGCTTGTAACTAGAGATACTGTCGCACCCGATTTCGACCGCGACTTTTATTTTTAAAAGCGAACCTCCTGCTTAGAAGATAATGTTAGGAAATAAATAAAAAATGTTAAAGAGTATTAAAAGGTGCTAGAAATGCTAGACATGCTAAAATATTAAAGTGCCAAAAGGTGCTAAATGATAAAGGGTTCGCGGAGTCGTCACCTAATTAGTTTGGGTGAATTAGGACACCTAAATGTTAACTAGTTTAAAGTAAACATTAACTCCATTTAAATGGTCTGCTAAACTTAATGAGATTCTGGGTAAAGGTTCTTTATTATCTTAAAGGGAAGGGGTTAGGCACCCTAAAGGATCCGCTAACTTGCGGTTGTCCGTTCACCTAGGGTTAATTATTTATGCTAAGAAAGGCATGTTTAAGAAAGAATATTTGAAGGTTTATGATTTTATAAAGTAGAATTAATTTTTGGATGAAAACATACGTTCATAAGATACTTAAAGAACATATAAATTTGTTATATTAGATAAAATATATATTGCATAGTATAGTGTAAAGGTAATAATGCCGGAATCAGTTTCTTTGACAAAATATATCAAGGTAAATAGGCATGACATAATTTATAAGACATAATATAAAGTTCGAAAATATGCATTTCATGTTGTTTATAAAATACTCTTTTTGGCAATGGAAAATAAAGGGGAAGATAGTTATTTATGGATTTGCTTTGTTAATTATGCAAAATATAGTTTAGGTTTTAATTACTCTTTGCAATGATAAAAAAAAATATTCCGATATGCATGACAATCCTAAATAAGCAACTAGGGGAAGGCCAAATTTCTAATACCCAATTATCTTCTAATTATTGATTCAAGGTTTAGCTATTCTAGGTGTCCTACTAATTAGAGTAGCGTTAGTCAAATAATTACAACAATAAATGGGGTGAGGATATGAATTAACAAGGACTCGAAGAAATGGCGAAGTCATTCCGCCTATGGTTTGGAGTTTATGATGCGGAGAGGATGAAGCACATAAGATGCGGATCTTCATTTGTTGTAGAATAGAATGAGTCTCGCCACGAGACTCTTCATTTCGCTCCGATGCATTTCATGTAAAAAAAAGATAAGGATTAGAGTGTCTCAAAATTTTAATAATGCAAATAGATAATATGCTAATATAAACTTAGACATGTATATGATCCAATTTATATTTAACTATGAAATTTCAAGAAATGAATCATTTACCAAACCAATAGATTCATAAATGTAAGACGTTGGTATCCTCTTAGGCATATAAGAATAGACACATCCGTAATATAATTAATAAAGATATACAAGCATATATAATCTTTGACATACATACAAGATGATTCAATTAACAAAGGAAGTATATTTGCTCACATAAAATCCTCAAGATGGATAAGGTCGCTTTGTAGAACCATCATAATGATTATACGCATAATTAACCCTAACCCAATGATTTCCTAATTCACACTAATGTCAACTATCATAATAGATACAGAAGGCAGGGGTGATCAATTATAGTCTCAAAGGGGTTGACATGTTTCTTAGACTACTACAAAAGCCTTAAATCTGCTTATCCAATTAGACAGACCTCAAACCAACATCATATGAACTTAATAGCTAAAAAAAACAGTTCAGACATACCAAGATTAGCATGCTGATCATTTACAATTACTCGGGAAAATCACACAAGACACAATAAATCTTAACCTAGCATATTAGGTATATGTGGGCCTGATTATACACAAACAGTTATCAAACAATATGGACCTAACTAACACAACCTTAAAATCAGCATGATAAACACTTAAAATAGGTGCCAGCAGATTCATGAGAAACCGAGAAGACCAAATAACCAATAGAGATAGCATTTTTAAATATAAAAGATAGCTGGATCTTGTCACGACCCATTCCGGGGCCCGTGACTGGTGTCTTACCGGGGCACCCAAGTAGTCATACATCAGAGTAATCAGCGGAAATATAAAGCAAGACATGAAACAGTTTATAAAATAAGACACAGTTTATGTGAGAAAACATCGCTTTCTAAGATATATATAAAAACATGGTTTAGCGCTACATCCGACATCGCATAAATACGATCATGCACTCTAAGTAAATATACAACTATGGCGACAGACCTCGCCATACCCTCGATCAGACAAAACTATCTACAACAGGAGATCATACCCAAAAGTAGAGCCTCCTGAAAAGATGGAGCTCGACACCAACGTAGAGATCCTAAGAATGTGGATCTAAGCACTGCCGCTCTTACGCGGATGAACGCACTTCAAGGAGGTCGATAACAGTACTAAGTATATGAAATCAGAAAATACTTAAATGAAAACATATCATTTTTAAAGTCGGTTTGCAAGTATGTATGAAACAACCAAGGGACCACACATAGTGCCACATCATAAACAAGAGCAACAATAGGTAAATCAGAATGTGTCTTTTCTAGTCGCGAATGATCAAGCAGGCCAATTTCCGTAGTATCACCATGCAAGCCTAATCTCGACTCGTAGTCCGTGATAGCCACTCACATAGGCCCGCATAGGTACATAACCCCGCATCGAGGGTAGCTACTCCTGCATCGCCCCGACTCGTAGTCCGCACGGCCACATGCATCGCATGAGGTATAACCCCGCATCACTAACCGGAACTCCCGTAGCTCGCATAGGTCCTCGACCCGCATGAGGTATTCTCGAATCACGGTCCTGCATCACCGAGTCTACCCCGCGACGGAGGCGCCTAACCCCTGAATATGTCAAGAGCGAGTGATAGTACACTAACATAACAACTTATCTTTAAACAACATAAGCACAAAGAATACTCTCTTATACAAACGTTACAAGATACTAACACACATAGCATCATATCATGTCTACTTATCAACCCATCTTATTATTCTTTTCACAATTCAATATAAGTCTGTTATAAACACATAGGCAACCTGCTTTCTTTTATCATTCTTAAGTGGTTATACTTAACTTCCCATAAAGCTAGTATAACTCTTAAGCTTCGCTTTAAAAACAAATTTGTTCTCTTCATTAAAAATGATTCAAGATTCTTTGAAATGCTTTCGCTTCTTTATTATTCAAAGCTTAAGCCAGGCATTGCTGTAAGTATTATTCAGCTTAAGTCAAAGACATTGC
Source organism: Przewalskia tangutica (assembly GCA_029844215.1). Taxonomy (NCBI): domain Eukaryota; kingdom Viridiplantae; phylum Streptophyta; class Magnoliopsida; order Solanales; family Solanaceae; genus Przewalskia; species Przewalskia tangutica. The sequence goes on along the minus strand of CM056727.1, from coordinate 42,284,029 downwards.
CGTAGTTATTATTCGCTAATACACATGTACGCTCACCGCACTATATATATTGTAAAATATCATGCTTTAGGAAGAATCACATACCTTCTCAAATAAACCACCGCCAAGTCGAGTATGTCGCGCAGAGTCACCATAATGGTCACGCATCTATCAAAGACTACTCAAGGTCATTCTAAACAGAGGGTTCTATATCCTACGGAAAATCGGGCGATTTCCCTACCCGTGAGCTACTCAAGTTCATCGTGAAAACAAATTCTATGTAAGTACTGATTTGATTATTCTTCTTTAAACCCTTCTACGTGATAACAGTTCAATTCTATTCTGCAATAATCTTCTAAGTATTTATACTTATTCTTATACTACAACAAAGAAGTATTCTCTAATTCAAAAGAGGTTAGGATTAGTTACCCTGAAGCCCAATAATATCCTAGATAAAGTCGCACTGAGCAAGGTTTTGCTCCTAAGTCAGATGCTCTATAAACCTGTGTTCTTCACAACTTCTACTAAGTACTAAGGGATTTGGGCTAGGTATTTTGGGCATTATAACAATACAAGAAGGCAACTTTTCTACCAAGGGGGTAGGTTTTGGCTAGGCTAGTGGGCCCCGCCAAACTACTTAGGCTAGAGTGGTATTCGGCCAAGGGCCTTCAAGGAGTGGAGGTGTTGGACTAAAAGGCTACAAAGTGGAGAGGAGTGGATTTTCAAGACTGAAAGATTTGTGGATGAAGAACTCTTCATCTTAAGGGTATTTATAGGTCGTTGGCCAACCAATGGCCAAGATTAAGACAAGTGCAAGGCAAGTGTAGGGTGAAGATTTACTCCACACAAATATCCTACCAACTCGACTTGTGCACAAGGCACAAAAACGCGCTTTTCTCCAATTTCGCCCAACGGACGATCTAAGTCCACCAATCGAGGTGCCAAGTGTCGCCTCCCGCTGGTCCAAAATGTTTCGCCTCTAAAAATCCGCAAAAATTAGAAATGGCATACCGAATTTACTCTACGAAGTCAGGAAACGCTTCGTCTGAAACTATTCGCCATGAGTCAGGCCCAAAAACGCCCAAGCCTAAACTTTAAGGCTAACTCAGACGTATTCCCCACGCATATACTGAAATACGGTATAACATTCTCCCATCTTAGAAACATTCGCCCCGAATGTTCCTTCCCAAGACAGATAACGACAAGGTTCTTCATAACTTAAATAGCTTGCAAAAGCCACACACGCCACAAAACAACACTTAGGCAACAACGATAACGAAATTTACAAGTAGGAAAGTGAATTACCCGAGGCGCTGGGAATAAAGTAGGATACTTCGCCTCACGCCCTCCCTTCCCACGCCATCTCCTCCCGAGCTCGCTCCGCCACAAGACTTCGACTAAGCCACGCCCTCGTCCGCAGACGCCTAACTCCGACGATCGACTATCGCATGGAATCTCTCATACGATAACCCCACACCGACATCGCCAATCGGTGTACCCTAGACGGATCCCCGATACATCTCCTCAAAGATAGATACGTGAAAACCGGACGACCGCCTCCAGACGGACGGCAGATTCAACTCATAGCAACCTTGCTTACCTCGCGACAACCAAACGCCCAACGTACTGGGCCGAAGCTTCTTCCTCCCGACCATCACACCCTTCACGGGCGACACCTTCAGAAAACCCAATCATCAATCGCGAACTCTGATGTCGACGACGATGATCCGTGATACGACTTGCCGACTCGAGTCATTAATAGCCGCCTTGATAAGCTTCACCTTATCCATCGCCACGCACCAACCGTCCCACTAGCCGCACTCGCCCACATCGAACCAACCTATGCGCGACCGCACTTCCTCCCATACAAGGCCTCATAAGGCGCCATCCGAATACCGAGTGGTAGCTATTATTATACGCGAACTCAACTAGAGGCAAATGATCCTCCCAACTACCATCGGTCAATAACACAAAGCTCGCAAAGATATCCTCGCAGTCCGGATAAGGCGCTCGCCGCCTGCTCCGCGTGGATGAAATGCAGACTGTGCTCACTCGCCCCTAAACTCCTCGAAGCGACCTTCGTGTTAGCCAGAACCGGGCTCTGTCTGATATGATCGGGCAGGACTCCACGCACCGACGATCTCTGATGTAAAGTCCGCATAATCTCACCAAAAGTCGCCCCGACGGAAGAAAGTGGCCGATTTCGCCACCGCCGACGATAACCCATATAGAATCATGCCTCTCCGAGCGCGAGGTAATCCTGACGGTCCATGCTGATTACCTCCCACTTCCGTGCCTGGATCTCAATCGCTCAGAATAAAACCACCGTGCCTCGTGCTCTACCTTCACCGCCGACAACACGCATCGAGCTACGAACTCGCAACGCCCTCTTCAAGCCATCCCACCAATACACAGATCTAAGCGTCGTGGTACATCTTGGTCGACTTCGACGGATAGAGTAACGCGCGCCGCGGTGCTTCCCAAGAACTCCGCCAAGTCCTCAAACATCCGGAACACACAACTCGCCTCAAACCTTAGCACCCCAAAGCTACTCAAAAGCGACCATTGCCTCACGTAAGAGTCAGATGACGATAACGTGTCAAAACCGATCTCGAATCGCCTCTTCACCTCCTCGACGACGGAAGACTTGCAACCTCACGAACTCTAACCCCACCGCTATCGTAATCAATCAAACGACACCAAGGCTCGCTAATCGATGCAAATCACGAACCATGTCCTCCTCTCTACCGCACACCGAGCAGCTCCCCATCGACCTACGACCAAGAGCATCCGCCACAACATCGCCTTCCCCGTGGTACAGATATCAACATCGTAATCCTTAAGCAACTCTAACCACCGCTCTCGCCGTGAAGTTCACTCCTCCGTCAAGATATACCGAGGCTCTGTGGTCCGTAAAATATCCACGCCAACCCCATACAAATAAGGCCTCCGCATCTTCAAAGCGAATCACACCGCTAACTCCAAATCACGCGGGTAGTTCCTCGTGTTTTTCACCGCCGACGATATGCTATAACCCCGCCATGTCAGATCAAGACACATCCCAACCCGACGCTCGACGATCACAATACACGACATAACCATCCGACCTCCGGAAGAGTAAGAACGGGGCTGCCGCCTCTTTTCAAGAATCGAAACCCCGCCACAAGCATCACCATCAAACTCGCCGCTCGAGTCACTTAGTCAACGGTGCGTAGATAAGCAAACTTCCACGAACCGCCGATAATATCCTCGCAAGTGCCCGTAAAATCGCGAACCTCGCTGAGTAGAGTTCAGGCCAAGTCCCGATCGCTTCGATTCGCCAGATTCACTGAATGCCATCACCCATAATATGCCCAAGAAACGCCATCAAGTCAACCAAAACTCACATTTGGAAAACTTGGCGCATAAATCACTGGGTCCCGAGAATCACAAGACAATCTCAACGCTCCGCACGCTCGCTCGAGCGAGAATAAACCAAGATATCATCAATGAACACTATCACAAACGTGTCCAAAATGGTTTGAACACTTCGCTCATCAAATCCATGAATACCACGAGCATCGTCAACCCAAAAGACATAACCCTAAACTCATAATGCGTATCGTCCGAATGCAACCTGTGACATCCACCTCTCTCGACTCGCACTGATGATAGCCCGATCGCAGATCAATCTTGAGAAACATCTCGCACTCGCAAATCGGTCGAACAAATCATCAATCCCGGGAAGCGGGTATTCGTTTAATGGTCACCTTGTTCACCGCTCAGAATCAACACACGCGCAGCGCCCCGCCCTTCTTCTTCACGAACAATACCGCGCTTCCCTGTGAGAAACACTCAGCCCGATAAGCCCTTCTCCAAAGAAATCTCTAAGCCGATCCTTCAACTCTCTCAACTCGGCAGGCCATTCTCAGATGGCGAATGGAAATAGCCGAGTATCCGCAACACATCTATACAAAACTCGATCTCCTCTCGTGAGGATACCCGGAGGTCATCCGAAATACGCTCGGGAACTCACGACCATCGAATCGACGGAAAATCTGCACCGCAGCCTCGTGATCAAACACCCGAACGAGATGGTAGATATACCTTCGCACCATCTTCCTAGCCTCGAGGTAGGAAATAAACTCTACCTCTGCGATACCGCGTCCCTCCCACTCAACAACCGGCCTCAGAAATCGAACTGCATTTACTCTCTCTCTGCAGCCTACATTGGCGTAGCGAAGCTAGCCAATCCATCCCCATGATCACGCCGGTCAATCATCTCCAACTCTATCAAGTCGGCCAGTGGTCCGACGATCAGAACGGTCACAGACAAGCTCTATATACCCGCCGAGCTACCATCAATCACCCATCGCGTAGCTACCTCGAAAGTGGTCTATGGACTCGTGCTCTATCCCTATCCTACTAGCAACAAGGGAGATATATAGATGCAGTAGAACCCGGATCTATCAAGGCATAAACATCAACATCAAACCGAATCGATAAGGTACTCGCGACGACATCAAAGTGAGGCCTCCCGATCTCGCTTCTACCGACAAAGCATAAACGCGGCTCGAGGACCGCTAGAATCGACCCGCGCACGACTGCCGCGACCGGCCGTCCATGTACCTTGCCTCTGGCAGTAAATCGTCGGGGATGAAGGCATCGCGAAAGAACTCGTAGGTGACTTTACCATCAAGATCGCCTCGCTCTGACAGCCGCATAATGACCTCACGCCACAATCGAAACAAACTCCGTAGCACCACAACTCCCGGTGGGATCTACCGACGGCCACACTGGCGGGTGGTCCGACGCCGTAACCTCTGCCGCTCAATGTCAAGTCCTGGGCCCCTGCGCCTCGAATATCTCGGCTGGCGAGGATGGTGCGCAGAGTGCTCGAGCCGGCCGTGGTGCAAATCTAGGCCGAGGCCGCCACCACGATAGCCACCAAAAGACCGCCGCCCCGGTTCTTCTCGCTGCCGTCACAACCCGGCGTGTCTACGCCTCACATCCTGCAGCACGAGCTCGCACGCGGTAATGTCCATACTACGGTGAAGAGAAATACCCGCACACGACTTCGCCATATAGTCATCTAGCCGGTGACGCATGGCGGCACCCTATCCTCCATATTAGCTACCAACGCCGACATATCGAGCCAATGAATCAAACTCGACATTGTACTCCCGACAAGGCCCTCTCTCGCCTCAGAAAAATCTATCACCGCGCCTCTCCTCATCCGCGAGGCAAGAAATGAGCGAGGAAAGCCTCGAGAACTCATCCCAAGTAGCGGGACGCGCGTTTCCCGGATAACTCCATGAATCAAACTAATCGATCGCAGATCACGCACTTACGCGAATCGAAGGTCACACACTGCCTCGAGGCCTGATCACCCACACGATCCTTCAGAATGACGGATGAACTCCCGCGATCATCCTCCGCCTCGACCAGTAAACTCAAGCGTGCTACAACTCAAGAAATCTCGTAGCCTCAAACTATTCGCTTCGTGCACCACGGCGCGACGAGCCGAGCTGAATCGAAATGCCGTGATCAGCCTATCCTCGATTCGCCACAACTCTAGCCAATAGTCGGGCATCTCTCAGCTTAACTCCGCCAGCCGCGGGACGCGAGGTGTACTGTGGTCTCTTTGGGCCGGCGTCATAGAACTCGCTGTCATGGATAGACTGGGCCCGAGCCTCGTAATCTCGGTTCGATCGGCTCCGCCGCTTGCCGCTTCGGGCGGGTTGCCTGCGTGGAGGCATAATCATATGAGAAAGGAATACGTTAGAAGGGTCCGACTTAAACACATTCTAAAGCACGATCTCGAGTGAGAAGAATGGAAACCAATCCTAAATATCCTATAGCCTCTCGATTATTGGTGTGGTGCACAACACACCGATAATCAAGACTCTACTAGATACGTCAGAGACACTTTCCGAGGATTAATCGCTCGATACCACTTTTGTCACGACCATTCGGGGCGTGGATCGCGCTCACGGCACCCAGTAGTCATACATCGTAGTAATCGGAAATATAAAGCAAGACATGAAACGATTTATAAAATAAGATACGCTTATGTGAGAAAACATCGCCTTCGGCATATATATAAAAACATGGTTTAGCGATTACATCCGACATCGCATACAACTACTGACCTCTAAGGAAATATACAACTATGGCGACAGGCCCCGCCATACCGATCAGACAAAACTATCTACAACAGGAGATCATACCCAAAAGTAGAGCCTCCTAAAAGATGGAGCTCCCGACACCAACGTAGAGATCCTAAGAATGTGGATCTAGCACCTGCTTGCCCTTACCTGCGGCATGAACGCAATTTCGGGCGAGGTCGATAACAATGATACTAAGTATATGAAACTGTAAAAAAATACTTAAATGAAAACATATCATTTTTAAAGTCAGTTTTGCAAGTATGTATGAAACAACCAAGGGGACCGCACATAGTGCCACATCATAAACAAGAGCAACAATAGGTAAACTGTAACAGGTCTTTTCTAGGCTGCGAATGATCGAAGCAGGGCCAATTGCCCGTAGTATCACCATGCAAGCCTAATCCAATATGTGGCAATTCCTAATAAAATCATTGGAGCTGTTAACATACTTGGTCCAAAAAGGACGGAGATGCTCAAAGCCTATTTCAAGCCAAGGCTTTGATTGGCCATTGTAATGAATTACAGCAGCCTTCTTCACATTCTCAACATTGGTCTTATTCTGATAGCCCAAGCCAAGCATGTGCCATGACGGGTCAATTGGATGAACATGACCTTTGAATGCAATCAAAGCAGGAGGCAGTGTTCCAAGTTTCCACATTCTCAAATTTAACTTCAGATTCTACAATGATAAAAAAGTTCCAGAATGCCAGCCAAAAGCATATTTACTTCTATTCACCAGAAAATTGAGAAAACACTGAGGACTAGATTACATGATTTCAAGTTGAATTGCAATTATAAGTAGTTCAAACTATTCAACTCTTTTCAGAATTGAAATAATAGATAAATCCTTGAGTGGCATAATACAAACATTTTAGTCACCCAACATCTAATCTACAGCAATCCCATTGGGAAATAATAGGAAAAGCAAAGATTCCATGCCACAAGCTAATACCTTGTCTATATAAGAATGGACACAAAAATAGACAATAAAGACCTCTAGAACCTTTGAACTTCTTAATCACTATATCTGTGATGTTTCAAATGGGAAACCTATATCGTAAATCTTATTTCATATAACAAGAAAAAAGACTGAACTAGGACGTACTTGTGTCTCTTAGATGAACATGTCACTAGATAAAAAGTTAAATGATCCACAAAGACAAGTAATATGAAGACATAAGCAGGATTCCAAGAAGAATGGCAGCTCTTGAATGATTTAAAAAAAATGAAAAAGTTATAAGCTCATGTAATTTAGAAAATTCACATATCCTTTTTTTCACATAATTAAAGATTAGGTTAAAAAATCATGAGAGCTGATTACCTCTTTCAGCCATGTATGATAACTATCTCTTATATTTGTCTTTCTCCATGCACGCAAGTCAAAGATATTCATCCCATAAGCCCATGCACACTCGTCGGGGTTCAAATTCTTTCCTATGAGAGGATGAGAAAAATTGAAGTAATTTCTAAATCGCTTAGACATCACCCATTTATCTTCACCTTCACAGGTCTCAACAGCTCCATTCACCTTACCATTCAGGTCAATGGCCCACAAGGGAGATAGGTCACGCTGAATTACAACATCATCGTCTAAGAAAACCACTTTATCCAGGTTTGGGAAGAGCTGCAAAATTCAACACAAAACTCTCAAGCTTGTACCGGCAAAAGAACTTTCATATCTACACAATGCGGAAGTTGAGATACAAAAATATGTGAAAGCAAAAAAGGACAGTGTAAATTTTAAAGCCAACCAAAAGCAAGCAGGAGGAAAAAACTTTTGCTGTATAAAGTGGGATTCTTGCTGAAATGCAAAGCACTTGGGGCTACACACTTGTAGTCTTTATGGGACATTTTCTAAATGACGGAACAAAAAGAAGAAAACGAGGTACGAATAAATGCTAACATATGCTCTTCAGGCTCCAAATTTAAGTATTTTACTACTGCTGATGTACTGTAGGGGATGCATGGTTTTGTTCATAAGGACTGGAAGCTTGAAAATTGTGAGCAGGTATGTTATGAGAAGTACTACATAAGACTTTGCTATTCCATTGTATTGTCAAGTAAATAAAAAATGATAGTGGAGCTCAATAATCTGTTCCCTTTAGCAATATGCAAACATACAATTTGGGTAAGGAGTACAAAATCATATGGCCTCTGCTTACGTGTATAGAATAAGTTGATAATGTTCCCATACTGCTGTGTATAAATACTAAATCCCACAGAGAAAGTATAAACAATTGACTAAATTTAGGTTGACATTAATAAATCAAATTTCACAGTAGGCAGTTCGCTTAAGCGATAATTTTGCATTTTAGGATTATCATTTGTCTCTATATTTATCCTGGAATTTTATTCCTGAGGAGTTATGATTAAAACCAAATGTATTCATCCGATACGCTGTAAGATAGATGCATATGACTGAGAGAGGGATGAAAAGTAAGCCTTTTAGACTTAACAGTTGGTTTTTCCTTTTTGTTTTTTGTTTTGATATGGTAAAAAAACACCCTCCCCTCCATACCCCTACGACGCAAGAGCTCAACAGTGGCCCTTCCTACTTTTGCTCCATTAGCATTTGAATACCCAACCATGTCCTTACTAGGTTATCCCTCTCTTGTCAAGCCTTTTTGACCTGACAATTTCATCCTTCCCAAATTATAAGTTAGAGCAACAGAAGACAATTTATGCCATATGACAAAGTGTTACCTCTGGCAAATATATGCGGATGTGATTTAGCAAGGATATGTATTTTGGGCTTCTAGCCTGCAATTTCGAGGCAAAAGAGCGTGGAGTAATATCACTGAGATTAGCACCTGCAACATGGTTTCCATGGTAGTATTTTCGAATCCCATAATGGCTCTCAACTGCTTCAAGCACTGGAACATTTTCTCTTGTCAACCAGTCAAACTGATGAACACCTTTAACTTCCACAATAGCAGGAGAGACAGGATTCAGAGCAAACCATGAACGCATGCCTGCATATGTTTTCTTATCAGTGATGACATGGAAAACAATCTTTTCAGGCTTTAGAGATGACTGCACGCCAGAATTGACGACAACGGAAGCAGCTAGGATGTTATCAGTCGACAGTACAAAATGGTGCAATGAGTTGTCGGAAAGCAAAGGGAGTAGTTCTGGTGAAGGCAACTGTTTGCGTGCATGAGCATTGGTCGAGTATTCATCAGTCAACCGCAGTGAAAGACAGTGAATGCCTTTTGGAACTGCACTTGCAGCAAAATGTTTATTCATTAACTCTGCAAATTTTGATTCCCTGATCTCCCTTTCAGATCTCTCCATCTGCAAAATAGTGATATCCTCAGATGAAAAGAAAAATGTAAAGAAAGTTAAATAAGGGATATATACAGGTCATCCTAACGTATACACAGAATCTGAATGTGTGCATAGGCATTAAAGGAACCACAGCTATGTGGTAAATAATATATCAAAATTTTGATAAGTTACATTATATCAAACTTATAACTGCAGCATCTAGTTCATTGCATAACAAACATCCAGTGTTATCAAAAGGCTAAAGTGCGAAAAAGCTCTAAGGTCCTTTGGGGCTTTAAGAGCAAAGCGCAAATAAAGTGTGGGCTTTAATGAAAAAAGACGCAAATGGAGAAAAGACACAAATATGTATGTGTAGTCGAGGACTAATAATCATAGGCATGAACAACAAATGCATGACCAAGAACTTGAATTGTTTTTATGATAAAGTGTAATATCAATTGTTTAGTGTTGTATCTTCAGGATTACGCTCATCGGCAAAGAAAAATATGCCTTTGACCTTGATACCGACTCTGAAGCGCCCATAAAGCGACGCGAAGCGCTCAACGTATTTTGAGCCTCGCTCCAAGGCTTAAGCGCGCCTTTGACAACACTGCAAACATCACAACGAAAATGTGCAACAAAATCTACAACAGTAGGCTAACATTCAGAGGAGAAGAAAAAGTATTGGTATCCTCAAACAAACAGGCTACGTATGACAGGAGGAAGGGTTCTTTGCTCATGCGCTTTCATGCCACTATTCATATCTTTCTGTATTTGTCCCTGCCCAAAACAAAGCGGGACAAGAAGTAACTCAACCAACCCCCACCAGTGTGCATGATGCCCAAAACAAAAGGCAAGAGTAACAGTAAAGAAAAATGGAAATGCAGAATTAATGTGTCTAGAAATAAATAGTACACAAATAAAAAGAGAGATCAATTACACGCACATACCATTCCCTTCAGCATTAAAACAAATTCTTTTGTGCTGTGCTTGTTGTTTTTTACTTCAGAAACCAGTTGACTATAAGACTGGGAGCTTCAAGCCAGCAGGGACTTCCTCAGAGTTCACTTGATTGAGAATCTTAACAAAATCCTTAACAAGCTTCTGCTGAAACACAAAAATGTCAAAGGCTTGGGCTAAGGAAAGGTATTCCACTTAAACTTATCACAAAAAAAAGAGGAAAGGCATTCAACACAAGATTGGAAAACTATGACATGAAACCAGCAACAAGAAATGTAGATGGAAGTTTATTTACCCCTGAACCATCGGATCGCCCAAGAAGCTTTGGTCCCAATCGTCTGCCTAAACAATATGAAGATCAATGTGAATGACATGAAGTTATGGTTTCTCAGGAAAATCATAAAGAAAATGAGAACTAGCACCCTTAACATACAATATCTGGAACTGAATTGAGAAAGAAGCAGCAAGTACAAGTATCATAACTAGATCCAACAACCAGACCAAATTCAAATAGGACCCAAGACACACTGGTATTTTAAGGCTGGGGTCCCAAAACCCAAAAGAGTCTGTCCAGCAAAAGCTTCTTATATCATTTATTCGGAACAGAGAAACAGCATTTAAAAGTATCCTAAAGCAACTGAATGATGTGATATGAATTTGAGAGCTGAAGAAACTTGTGATTCAAAATAGCGCAAACATGTAGAAAACAAACATAATTTACTGACGGTATATACATAGGACAATTTATTACACACACAAGTAAGCAATATCTATAACCGCGCTACTAGATATCATTGGAACATAATACCTGAAACAGCGCTAAGCCCCCAACGCCACACCCAAATGCACACAAATATTCAGTACTTCAACTCATATCAGTAACAAAAATTGTACAGTAGATAATTTCCTATTTGAGATGATAATTATTAGTAGAACAAAACATAAACGAGTTAAGGACTGCAAAAACTTATTTCAAATTGTTCAACATTTTCCATCTTTTCTCTAAGGGGTATTTGTTATCAAACTGAAATACTTGGATAGGGTAATGATAGAATAATCAACACCACTTCAGTAAATCAGACAACACTCAAAAAATTAAGAAATAAAACAACTAGTATGGCATTAGCAGTGAGAGGGAAATGATTTAATCCCTTTTGAACTGTGACAAAATCCAGCCGACCTAATAATCAACCTATCATTCCACTATCCTTCTTTTTTATCGGTCTGATCACTCAACTATACCTCAGTGTTATCAAAAGCGAAAAGCGCAAAAAAGCTCTAAGGTCAGTTGGGGCTTTAAGTGCAAAGCACAAATAAAGTGTGGGCTTTAATGAAAAAAGGCGCAATGGTGCAAAATATATATATATATATATAGACCAAGACTAATAATAATAATAAGCATGAATAACAAATATTTCTTTTTTGATGACAAGAGAACCCGCAGCCGCTACCCGAAGACAGGGTAAACCTCGCTCCTGTGCAATAGCTCGCAAACCACACAGCATGAATAACAAATATATGGACAAAAAAATTGTAAAACATTTCAATAAATGAAATATCATATATCTAGTGTCACCTCTCTTGCTCATTGGCAAGGAAAAGT